>OY829901.1:12801666-15595833 GCA_963691955.1 Chloroclystis v-ata | reverse complement strand
TATTTGCATAAGTATTGTTTAAATAAGAATGTATGTCCTTCCCTTTCTTTAAAACCCTACTACATTTTCTTATTTTAAATTACTAGCCGAAACGCCGACAGCTTCGCTTGGGTTTTTTTACGTTACGTTTACGCCTTCCTCGATAAATGTGCCTATGCCTACTATCAAACACTGAAATAATTTCTCAAATCGGACCAGCAGCGGTTGAGCGGACAGCGGACCTGAGAAGCAGCAGGTTCAAACAAACAAACTCTTAAGCTTTATATTATTAGAATAGATAACATTTTGACCCATTTGGTCTAACGTCTTAAATTGAGTAAGTTTGTATGGAGCCACGGCCACCATCTATTTTGAACAGAGAGCATAATTATACCTAATTACGCAAGGGTTTAGAGCACAGAAGAGTAAGTCCCTAATATACACATACCTACTTATAACATTTATAGAGTTAAAATTGATTTCGGTATTATTTATTTTATTTATTTATAAATAAACTACATAAGTACATACCTACCTTATCAATTAGTGGATATGATTATTAATTAGAAAGAAGAAGAAGAAGAAAGAAAATTCGTTTATTCAAGAAACATTCTTAGGCTTACAAATATACATACAAATAAAATTAAATGATACAATCAGTTCTTGCAAGCCGAACACCATGAAATGGTCACTGACTCAGCATTTTGTTGGTTACCAGTTAATAAATTACAATAAATAATAAATTAAAAAGCTAAGCTTGCGTTAGAATATCTCTTTATTGTGGAATGAACCTGGACAATGCTACTTATAGCTAAATATAGAACCGCAAACAGACCGTATAAATACTTAGTACATAGCGTTAGCGATGCAGTAGACTCGCTCGGCCAGACCGGACCGATATAGGTAGAGCCAGTCATTCGAGTCATTGATCTGTAGTCCACTTCTGCTCAATTTGATATGAAATTACATTAATTATTTCTGCTCAACTACACTGCAGTTACAATGACGGCGTCAAACTGTGAGGAAGTCGTTCCATTCAAACACAAATTAGTCAAACACAATGTCATCAAATTCGGATATATGCATTTAGCGGCACTTTACGGGGTGTATTTGTGCTTCACGTCTGCTAAATGGGCTACGTTGCTATGGGGATTTTTATTACTGGAATTCGCGAAAATCGGGATAACCGCCGGTGCTCATCGCCTGTGGTGTCATCGATCCTACAAGGCCAAGCTACCGTTGGAATGTCTGCTCCTGGTTTTCAACAGCATCGCTTACATGAACACCGCAACCTACTGGGTGAGAGACCACCGCGTGCATCACAAGTTTGCGGACACGGACGCTGATCCCCACAACGTGAATAGAGGATTTTGGTTCTCGCAAATAGGATGGCTTTTCGTAAAGAAACATCCCGACGTCGTGGAAAAAGGTAAAACCGTATTTATGGACGATATTCACAACAATCCGTTGTTGCGCTTCCAGAAAAAGTATGCGTTGCTCGTGATCGGTCTGTGGGCTTATGTGATACCGACTGTCGTGCCTATGTACTTCTGGGGCGAAACTCTGAGCAACTCTTGGCATATTTGCACGATGCTGCGTCACGTGCTAACGATTAACCAGATCTTCTTGGTGAACAGCATCGGACATAGCTGGGGCAACAGGCCGTACGACAAGAACATAAGAGCGGTTGAAAATATTGCGGTTTCTTTGATGTCTACTGGAGAATGTTTCCACAACTACCATCACGTGTTTCCGTTTGATTACAAAGCGTCTGAACTTGGCATGACGAAATTCAACGCTGCTACTATGTTCATTAATTTCTTCGCGTGGCTTGGATGGGCTTATGATCTGAAGACAATTCCGGATGAGTTAATCATCGCTCGGACGAAGAGAACTGGAGATGGACGGAACCTGTGGGGCTGGGGTGACGTCGATCAAACCGAGGAAGAAACTAAGGGTGTTAAATATTTGTACACAAAATCAGAATGAATCTATCTCTAACTACATATTTCTTAAAAATAATTAATAATAAATTCTTTGGGTTTAATTTTATTTTTTTCGTAATTTTATAAGACCTCGTTTAAATTAATGTAAAATGCTTTGTTTTTATTTTAATCTTTGAACTTATTAAACTTTACTACAATATCAGGTGATCAATTATGTATAAATATGTTGGTATTAATTTCATGTTAATTTTTGTTTGTATTGTAAGCACTAAGCACACAAATTTATTATATCACAGCATTTAGCTATTGTAAACATGAAAATTAAAGTGTGTCTGTCTTTTTTCGAATCTCTTGTAGAGTCTGAGCGAGATACCAAAGTAATTTCAGACATATTCATTTTTTTATTGGGTAGGTAAGCACTTGATATAAGATATACCTAGGTACGTATTTATAATTTATATTACATAATCCATCTTGTTACAATGTTACATTTGTTTAGCATAAGTAATTTAAAACAGGCTATTAGGTTAATGTGAAACATGCCAGTAAACTACATAATTCATATCTAGCTCGTTATGTAGGATGTAGTAGGTATCTATGTTTAATTAAGAGGAAATTTATAAATAAATACCTACTAGGTACTTAATTAATAATATGTGTTTAATTGTTTTTACCTTAACAGCTTGAACACAAACATTAGAAGGATAACATTTGCCTAATTAAACATCTTAAACGACTTATTGTTTTCCCAAACGTATTTCAATTATACTTTGTAGTTAATTATTAAATAATTCATACAGGACAGGATAATGTATCTACAGTACGAGCCACGGTACGAGCAAACATGTTATTAGAATAGCAATTAAAAAGCCTGTATCTGTAGCCTTAACGTGGTCTACGTTTTCTCCTTACATAGGCACCCCCGCCCTTAGTTTAAGAATATTCATGGTCTTCCTCTCAAATAAAAATGAATTCCTGTTCGTTAGTTTCGCTAAAACTCGAGCACGTCAGAACCGATTCTGCTTGAAACTTTCGTGGATATCCAGGGAAGTTTAGAAGGTAAATAAAGAAGATATGAAAAATAAAATCGGCCGAAGTCAAGGGCGGCCAGCAATAAAAAAACACAAGAATTCCAATAGTAGGTAGTAATCAATTTAAGTAATATTACCTACTACATACAATGTTGTCATTACATTAAGATAAATTCATATCTAGTTGGACTGGCTGGACACTAGTTACTATCTAAAGGACCCTCCTCTTACGGCCCGAGATAAAGCATGCTAAAGGCCTAAGTCCACTAGGTTTGCGATAAACTATTAGGTAGGTACGAACGAACTATCGCCAACTAGATAAGGTCATCACAAAGTAACTTTGTTGCATCAATCATAGCAAACTCGTAGTAACCTCTTAAATTACAAATGGTGGGGCTATGTTCCAATAATCATCATTATTATTATGGGTTTTTTCCAAAATCCCCCCTGAAAAATCCCCATTATGGGTTATTTTGGGAATAAGACAAAACCAAACCATTACAAAAAAAAATTAAGCAAAATTAAGAAATATTTGAGTTTCTTGACTGCAAATCCATTGTGTTGTGACCATGCAAGTTGTAGCTTATAAAACTCACTGAGGTAGGAAACTACTGTTTTTAAAGATAATGAGTTTAAGTAGATGTGACATGACAATCAAATATGATGGCACGTCGCCAGACTATCTTTTACATTAAATAATTGTTTAGTGCCTAGGTCAGGGATATGAATGTTAAGTACTCATATAACTACTTAATCTTGTTTTTAATAGTTTGATGATTTCTGTAGTTTTGTGTACAAAGTCGAGTCTATTTAGATTAGAAGTACCAACATAATCAGATAAATTGTATGTAAGTATTGAGTTTTGCTTATTAATTGACTTATATAATGATTATCTCCAAAGTTTGTTTCTACATTTAACTAATCCACTAATGTTCAAGCTCAATTGAAACAAAGACAGCAAATAACACACAAGTCACAACAATGTAGTGTCTTGGCAATTTATTCGGGCTGTGACTCTTGAGTGTTTGTTTTGTACCTACTTCAGTTATTTCAGTAGGCATTTGACACAGATAAAGAACATCAACACTAAACACGAAACTTAGACATGATTGTGTAGGTACTTAGGTTGGGTTCAGGATACATTTGAAAGGCAAATCCAGATACCTGAATATATTTGTATAAACCATTAATTCTTAACCCTTTCCAGTTGTGTAGGGTAGGACACAAAAGAATTATGCGAGAGCACATATTTTCAAAGCGCACATAAATTTTCAAGAAAAATCCAGAGGCGGCGGAATTTGAACCCACGAACTTCGGTATGAAAGTCGAGTGTGCCCCCACTTAGACAACACGGCTCTTACCACTAGGTATTCTATGCACTTACCGAGGCCTGGCTGAAGAGATATGGAAGCTGTTTCCCCGAAGTTTGAGCTGGCTCCAGCCATTGCAGTGCTGAGGCATCGGGCGACGTGGTGTAACTTATCGTCAGATTTACGCTGGAAATTAATTATTCGGTACATGAAAAAACAGAAACATAACTTACCTAGTTATTTTTACTACCTAATATAAAAATTGTTGAATTTTCCATACTTTAGTTAGACGAATTATAAATTATTTATTTAGAAGTGGTCTATGTAAATCGTTTCTATGAAAATAATGTTCTTGATTTTGACTTTGAATAAATGCTCATCAATACAACTGAACTTATTTATTAGCTATGTAAGCTTGTAAGCTTATGTCTAATAATTGTTTACCTACCTTTGGCCTGGTTTAAATGTTTGATCCAAAAATATCGTAAGCTTAGAACCAAAACTTGGTATTTCGTTGTCGATCGTGTAAATAAGCGGCTTCTCGTCGTATTCAACCAATTTTATATCCAGTTTGCTAATATCTAGAATCTAGAAAAAAAAGTTCCGATTTAATATTCACGAGTGTACCTACCTAGTCTAGCCTGTTTCCTAATATACCTAGTTAATTTACATAATTATATTTTTTATCATATATAAGCTTTTCAACATAATAGGTCTCTATGACGCTCGAGTAAATCCCTATTTAGCATCTTAGGCGTCCCGACTAAATATTGATCTTTATTGGACTATTTTGTCATAAATATAATAAATTCAGTTAGGTTATTCAATTAAATTTTCTTATCTTATGGGATATTTAAGGAATATGTATTTTGAACATGGTACCCTAACTAGGTCCTGACCTGAGATTAGCGCAATGGTACCTAAGCAAACAAATAGGTCCATACTAATTACTAACATACCTAATGAGTGGTAGGTACAAATAGGTACTTACCTATTATGTATTTCACAGTAAGAAAGATATACCCACCTACATTGTTTTACGTAGGTAGGTATCAACAAGGAGTAGGTAAGTAATTACAGACATAATGTGGATCTCAATGTACCTAATTAAAAAATAATATGATAACACTGACCGCCGCGGGGCAAAAGTTTATCGAACAGAGATACCTACTATATTATAGTGCATATGTACTTAATAACTATTAAGCGAATACCAGACATTTTTTATAAGATTGCACAGCATCTTAACTATCTAGGTAGGTACCTAACTAATACATACCTACTTACAAAAGATGCACTAAGTAAAAAAAAAAAACAATGCCCGCTAGATTCTAGATTTGTTTACATACTGCACATAAAAACGTTACCTATCTAGGTACCTACTGCTTGAAACTATGAGCGCCCGTGACCCACGCTCGTATCAGTTTACATTACAGCAACTCCGTGTTTGGGCACTAAAATATGGTCAGTTTTGTAAATAAGTTTTTTTTTGCTTCACACAGTTATCTGTGGTTATTCTTACCACTTCGTTTATTTGCTCCAAAACCTCGAAGTTCAGTATTACTGTGCCGTTTAGGATTTTATTATTAAAATCCACACAAATTTTTAAAGAGATGTGCCTCGTTATGGAGAATTCTGGAAGAAATTAATTAGAACAGTTCATCTTGGATTAGTCTATTCATTTGGTAAAAATGTTCAAAGTTAAAAAAAAAAGTTGCGTTAGGTAGGTAGGTACCTACTTAAATTCTGTGAACATACAGAATTCGAGTACTTACCTAACGTAACTTTTTCTGGAATTACGTATGTATTTATGAAACTGAGTGCGAACATAATTTTATCACAATAAACTGAAATCACTGAAATGTAATACTTAGGTACATGTCACAAAACAGAATGATATCAAGATTTTAGGTTAGGTATAAATCAGTTTCTGTAATAACAGACTTAAATATAGAACTAGGTAGGTACTCGGTAGGTTTAATCCACGGTTTAATCTTACCCGGTCTTGAAAATGAAGATGGATCCAGTGGACTGAGCGCATCCATCATTAGCACTTCGCCACACAAAAACACAGAAACAGATAAAATCAACAACATTCGAGCCATTTCTTAACACAAAGCAGAGCAAAAATGCTGCGACACTTAAATATCTTATCTCGAACGCGATTGCATCATAACATTACTTTGAATTTTGCACTTCAAATATTGAGAGTTAAACCTATGACCATCCTATGACACAAAATACGTACCTACCTATATACTATACTATAGGTAGGTAACCTATAGTTTCCGTAATTACACTAATGTGACTAGAATAAATAAACATGAACAAACTGGAAAAACAAGAATTCCATTAACAACGCGCACAGAATAGAAAGTTTGTATTATGAGAAGCAACTTCAATGTGAAAGAAGACTAATGATTCAACGACAAAATAAATACCTACTTAATAGTTACATTTAAGGTCTCATCAGCTTTTATCCGGTGATATTATGAAGATGTGAAAAATCGAGATCGATATCGCGCCGGCTAAAAAAGTTTCAAAGGTCCAAAGGTCAAAAATCAGTTTACTTGCAAATATTTCGCAACCTATTGCTCGGAGGTCAATGAGGTCAATGTAAAAATTGTTCGTCATAAAATTATCTACCATGTTCTACTCTCTTTACCCACTTTACACCATCGGACGAAGTTAGTCTAAATTGAGTGGCAGCTAAAGTGGGAATGCAACCTTCGACACATTCTTAGAATCTCTACGAAATAATGAAACCAGATTCGTTTCCTTGCGTTGTTGGTGGAAATTATGCTCAATTCTCGGATGTCACCAAAACTGTATATAAAGTATTGACAATAAGAAACTCAAGTGTTTAGTGACGTCTGTACCCTACTGACAGCTCTTTGTATAATTAGAAAGGGAAAAATGGCGTCCACAGAAACTTACCAATTTTATAAAACACTTGCTCATGTAAGTACAAACTAGTAGGCATATTATAAAGAAGATCAAATAAAAAACAATCAACATTCAAAAGTTCATATTAAAATACAATACAATGTAAATAAAACATACAAAAGTACTGCTTATATAAAACCGAATCAGTCAAGATGCAGATCTTTCCTCAGCGTGTAAGCGGAGACATGCATCATGTATTTCTCGTTCTGTCTGAAGTTGGTTACAGCGCGCTCGCGCACCGCCTCCCACGCGTACAGGTCCCGGTACACTGGGCGCACGTACTTCATGCGGCCCTGGGAGTTGATGAACTTGAACACGTCGTCCAGCTTAGTTTGGTCCCTGCTTTTGATGCAGAGACGGAGCCATCTGTAATAATAGTTCTTTATTATACTTCATCATTTCCACAGCTGGACATAGGCTTTCCTATATGATTTCCAGTTATTACGATCGAACGCTAGATTATCTGTCCACCTTGTTGTAATTCTAGAAATTTTTAATTCTAAAAGATCACACTGTTAAATTTCATTTCAGTTTTATCTAATTTTGGCTAAATTTACGTATATATAGATTATTAAGAATTGTATATATCATACTGTATCACTGTAAGATTACAAAACAAAACTACTCTTATCGCCCACCGCTTAAGCGTGTCATGCGGCAGTGGTCCTTCGAGCTGAGACTGCAGTTTATCATTACTTGCCACTTGCATTATCTGCGTACCTGTACTGAATTACTACGTATAGTAAAACCATTCTAAAAATGAACTCCCCTCCACAAAATCGTGATGATTTCAACGTGTGAGAGGAAATACAGAAAAACAGAATACACAGAAAAAAAAATTCAGAATTCGGTGGAGGGGCGTTCATTTTAGAAATGGTTTTACTATACCTATACTGAATTTCTACGTACCTGTTCTGAATTTCTACGTACCTGTACTGAAATTCTACGTACCTGTACTCAATTTCTACGTACCTGTACTGAATCTCAGCGTTCTGCGTGCGTATCAGTCCGTACTTGTCGCCCAAGTCCTTGAGCGTGTCTATCGGTAGAGCTGGTCCTTCGAGCAGAGACTGCAGGAGGTTTATCATCTGCTGCGGAGAGAACGCAGCGATGTCCTCCGCTGCGATGGATCGGCCTGAAGTGATGGCTTGGACGAGCGCGCTCACGGACTTTGTCATTGTAGAGTCGTATCTGTAATGACCATGTGTCATGCTGATACAAATAATGTAATTTCAGATCTTTATGTTCCCATGAATCTAATAAATAATGGAGCATTGAGACAAGCACGGCTCCTATTGACTGAAATTTAATCCGGTAATTTCACCATTATTTTTATATTTTCCTACTAATATCTTACCACTTTTGTCTGTACCTACATATCTTTAGACACTAGCTAGAGTCGTGTTTTAAGACTCACACGAGTCCGTAAATAATCTTACAGTTTACACACTTTTTTTGTTAATTATATTATAAGTACTGCGTAGAATTGTTTATTGTTTATTAAAGTTAGATCACAACATTTCAGTAAGTATTACTAATACGTAATACTTACTGTAATGTTGTAATAGTACCAAACCAAGTAGCTATCAAGTTATTTACAACATTTTTCAAAATAATATAAAAGTAACAATAGACTCACTGTGGTATAACCGGAGGCATGCCAGCTCCGTTGAGCCAGGCGTCCCAGTCTAAACTCCTCAGCTGGTGATTGTCCTTGAAGTAGTCGAGTAGATACGCCTTGAACTGGTCCGTGTCGAGCGAGCGCCGCGCGAAGTGCTGCAGGTACGCACGGAGGAAGTCGTCGAATACCGCTGGAAATATTATAAAGTTGCTAAAGTCGGGTCACAGAATACTATAATAAATTAATATTGCTGGACGATTCACACAGCGACATCTAGCCCCGTAATAGTTAAACTTCAAACAAACGTTTTTGCATTTGGAACTTTAAGGTTTAAATGCGACTATAAGCTAATTACTTTTACTTATATTATAAACGTGAATATTTTCGCTATTATAAAATAATAAAAAAGAGTTGAGAGACAGATTCATGCCAATAGCTAAAGTTTACTTAAATCATGTTTTATTGCCATCCATCTCTTGGCTACCATGGTGAATAAGGTCTAAAGAGGAGTCCCTGTGTCTCAGAAGTGGGAACAAATATAGAAAGGCTTATGCTATGTTTTTGTAACTAAGCATCTCTATCTACCATCCAATCTTAATTGTATTTAATTTTAGCGCCATCTAGATCTGACTTGCGTAACTAATTATATTTTTACTTTGAAACCAAATTACAATCAAATCCAATGTCCCACCCCACAATTAAATAAAGCATGCTAATAATGAAAACACTCACTAGGCCCACCGAGCATATTCTCCAAAACCCTCAAAAACAGCGAACCCTTCTCATAAGGCACAGTCGAGAACGCATCATCGGGGTGACACTTCTCCAAATCCACCACCAGTTTCGTCAAAGGGTTCTCACTGCCCAAATCTGCGTTAACCTAGAAAAGATAAAGTTTCTTACCGGGTCCACCGGCTAGGTCCTCGATATATCGGAGGAATAAGGAACCCTTCTCGTAGGGAACCCTAGAATACGCATCGTCTGGGTTCGTGGGCCCGCTTAGATTCGTCACGAGACTTGTGAAAGGGTTATCGACCCCGAGAGTGCTGATTACCTGAAATATGTAAATTTGGACTCGCGACGCGCTTTATGACATGTTTAGTAACTATTATATTACTTGATTCGAATTGTTCTCTATTGTATTAGGTATATCTGATATCTAGTACCCGTAACACAAGCTGCAAGCTTACCACGGGAATGATTTCTTGCTGTGTGAACTCGAAGGTTATTATTATTAAGATTTTAATGGTATAGTTAAGCTGGCACATTTTGATATCTTAGTAGGTTTATGTTCATCATAATCTAATTATATATTTAACTCTTTAATGCACAAAACAACACAATTAAGGCCTGCTCTCCCTCGTCAAGAGATAAATCTCTGTGTCCCAGGAGAGGGAACCTAAATAGATGTGATGATGAATAGTCTCATAACTCACAGTTTCACTCAACTCCTGCAGTCCAAGTATGCTGTTGAAGTCCCTGTTCTTCCTCGCCTCCTCCTTGTCCGCTATGAGCGAGGCTCCGACTTTCCTCTCCAGGAAGACGGTGAACCCCTCGTTCAGCCAGAAATGCTCGAAGTTCCTGTTGGTGACCAGGTTGCCGGTCCAGCTGTGCATTATCTCGTGGACTATCACGTCTGCTAGACTTCTGTCACCAGCCTGCAATTTTAAACCATTAAATAATTACATCTAGTGACGAATTAAGGTTTAATCTCTCTCGTCTAGGGGAAGTCCCTGTGTCCTCGCAATTATCTAGCGTGGAGTGATGAAGGTTAGAAAGGGGTTCTCCATAACGCCATATGGGAAGGGCCCTCTTTCAGCAGCTCTCAGTTTCTCACGCACTCTTTCGCACAGACGCTCCGCCGCTTGCAGGTAACTCTCAGTTTCACACGCTACTTACCAGTAGTGTGGGAGTGACGAAGGTGAGACAGGGGTTCTCCATGCCGCCGTAGGGGAAGGAGGGCGGCAGCACCAGCAGGTCGTACTGCGTCCACACGTAGGGGCCGCACAGACGCTCCGCCGCTTGCAGGTAACTCTCAGTTTCACACGCTACTTACCAGTAGTGTGGGAGTGACGAAGGTGAGACAGGGGTTCTCCATGCCGCCGTAGGGGAAGGAGGGCGGCAGCACCAGCAGGTCGTACTGCGTCCACACGTAGGGGCCGCACAGACGCTCCGCCGCTTGCAGGTAACTCTCAGTTTCACACGCTACTTACCAGTAGTGTGGGAGTGACGAAGGTGAGACAGGGGTTCTCCATGCCGCCGTAGGGGAAGGAGGGCGGCAGCACCAGCAGGTCGTACTGCGTCCACACGTAGGGGCCGCACAGACGCTCCGCCGCTTGCAGGTAACTCTCAGTTTCACACGCTACTTACCAGTAGTGTGGGAGTGACGAAGGTGAGACAGGGGTTCTCCATGCCGCCGTAGGGGAAGGAGGGCGGCAGCACCAGCAGGTCGTACTGCGTCCACACGTAGGGGCCGCACAGACGCTCCGCCGCTTGCAGGTAACTCTCAGTTTCACACGCTACTTACCAGTAGTGTGGGAGTGACGAAGGTGAGACAGGGGTTCTCCATGCCGCCGTAGGGGAAGGAGGGCGGCAGCACCAGCAGGTCGTACTGCGTCCACACGTAGGGGCCGCACAGACGCTCCGCCGCTTGCAGGTAACTCTCAGTTTCACACGCTACTTACCAGTAGTGTGGGAGTGACGAAGGTGAGACAGGGGTTCTCCATGCCGCCGTAGGGGAAGGAGGGCGGCAGCACCAGCAGGTCGTACTGCGTCCACACGTAGGGGCCGCACAGACGCTCCGCCGCTTGCAGGTAACTCTCAGTTTCACACGCTACTTACCAGTAGTGTGGGAGTGACGAAGGTGAGACAGGGGTTCTCCATGCCGCCGTAGGGGAAGGAGGGCGGCAGCACCAGCAGGTCGTACTGCGTCCACACGTAGGGGCCGCACAGACGCTCCGCCGCTTGCAGGTAACTCTCAGTTTCACACGCTACTTACCAGTAGTGTGGGAGTGACGAAGGTGAGACAGGGGTTCTCCATGCCGCCGTAGGGGAAGGAGGGCGGCAGCACCAGCAGGTCGTACTGCGTCCACACGTAGGGGCCGCACAGACGCTCCGCCGCTTGCAGGTAACTCTCAGTTTCACACGCTACTTACCAGTAGTGTGGGAGTGACGAAGGTGAGACAGGGGTTCTCCATGCCGCCGTAGGGGAAGGAGGGCGGCAGCACCAGCAGGTCGTACTGCGTCCACACGTAGGGGCCGCACAGACGCTCCGCCGCTTGCAGGTAACTCTCAGTTTCACACGCTACTTACCAGTAGTGTGGGAGTGACGAAGGTGAGACAGGGGTTCTCCATGCCGCCGTAGGGGAAGGAGGGCGGCAGCACCAGCAGGTCGTACTGCGTCCACACGTAGGGGCCGCACAGACGCTCCGCCGCTTGCAGGTAACTCTCAGTTTCACACGCTACTTACCAGTAGTGTGGGAGTGACGAAGGTGAGACAGGGGTTCTCCATGCCGCCGTAGGGGAAGGAGGGCGGCAGCACCAGCAGGTCGTACTGCGTCCACACGTAGGGGCCGCACAGACGCTCCGCCGCTTGCAGGTAACTCTCAGTTTCACACGCTACTTACCAGTAGTGTGGGAGTGACGAAGGTGAGACAGGGGTTCTCCATGCCGCCGTAGGGGAAGGAGGGCGGCAGCACCAGCAGGTCGTACTGCGTCCACACGTAGGGGCCGCACAGACGCTCCGCCGCTTGCAGGTAACTCTCAGTTTCACACGCTACTTACCAGTAGTGTGGGAGTGACGAAGGTGAGACAGGGGTTCTCCATGCCGCCGTAGGGGAAGGAGGGCGGCAGCACCAGCAGGTCGTACTGCGTCCACACGTAGGGGCCGCACAGACGCTCCGCCGCTTGCAGGTAACTCTCAGTTTCACACGCTACTTACCAGTAGTGTGGGAGTGACGAAGGTGAGACAGGGGTTCTCCATGCCGCCGTAGGGGAAGGAGGGCGGCAGCACCAGCAGGTCGTACTGCGTCCACACGTAGGGGCCGCACAGACGCTCCGCCGCTTGCAGGTAACTCTCAGTTTCACACGCTACTTACCAGTAGTGTGGGAGTGACGAAGGTGAGACAGGGGTTCTCCATGCCGCCGTAGGGGAAGGAGGGCGGCAGCACCAGCAGGTCGTACTGCGTCCACACGTAGGGGCCGCACAGACGCTCCGCCGCTTGCAGGTAACTCTCAGTTTCACACGCTACTTACCAGTAGTGTGGGAGTGACGAAGGTGAGACAGGGGTTCTCCATGCCGCCGTAGGGGAAGGAGGGCGGCAGCACCAGCAGGTCGTACTGCGTCCACACGTAGGGGCCGCACAGACGCTCCGCCGCTTGCAGGTAACTCTCAGTTTCACACGCTACTTACCAGTAGTGTGGGAGTGACGAAGGTGAGACAGGGGTTCTCCATGCCGCCGTAGGGGAAGGAGGGCGGCAGCACCAGCAGGTCGTACTGCGTCCACACGTAGGGGCCGCACAGACGCTCCGCCGCTTGCAGGTAACTCTCAGTTTCACACGCTACTTACCAGTAGTGTGGGAGTGACGAAGGTGAGACAGGGGTTCTCCATGCCGCCGTAGGGGAAGGAGGGCGGCAGCACCAGCAGGTCGTACTGCGTCCACACGTAGGGGCCGCACAGACGCTCCGCCGCTTGCAGGTAACTCTCAGTTTCACACGCTACTTACCAGTAGTGTGGGAGTGACGAAGGTGAGACAGGGGTTCTCCATGCCGCCGTAGGGGAAGGAGGGCGGCAGCACCAGCAGGTCGTACTGCGTCCACACGTAGGGGCCGCACAGACGCTCCGCCGCTTGCAGGTAACTCTCAGTTTCACACGCTACTTACCAGTAGTGTGGGAGTGACGAAGGTGAGACAGGGGTTCTCCATGCCGCCGTAGGGGAAGGAGGGCGGCAGCACCAGCAGGTCGTACTGCGTCCACACGTAGGGGCCGCACAGACGCTCCGCCGCTTGCAGGTAACTCTCAGTTTCACACGCTACTTACCAGTAGTGTGGGAGTGACGAAGGTGAGACAGGGGTTCTCCATGCCGCCGTAGGGGAAGGAGGGCGGCAGCACCAGCAGGTCGTACTGCGTCCACACGTAGGGGCCGCACAGACGCTCCGCCGCTTGCAGGTAACTCTCAGTTTCACACGCTACTTACCAGTAGTGTGGGAGTGACGAAGGTGAGACAGGGGTTCTCCATGCCGCCGTAGGGGAAGGAGGGCGGCAGCACCAGCAGGTCGTACTGCGTCCACACGTAGGGGCCGCACAGACGCTCCGCCGCTTGCAGGTAACTCTCAGTTTCACACGCTACTTACCAGTAGTGTGGGAGTGACGAAGGTGAGACAGGGGTTCTCCATGCCGCCGTAGGGGAAGGAGGGCGGCAGCACCAGCAGGTCGTACTGCGTCCACACGTAGGGGCCGCACAGACGCTCCGCCGCTTGCAGGTAACTCTCAGTTTCACACGCTACTTACCAGTAGTGTGGGAGTGACGAAGGTGAGACAGGGGTTCTCCATGCCGCCGTAGGGGAAGGAGGGCGGCAGCACCAGCAGGTCGTACTGCGTCCACACGTAGGGGCCGCACAGACGCTCCGCCGCTTGCAGGTAACTCTCAGTTTCACACGCTACTTACCAGTAGTGTGGGAGTGACGAAGGTGAGACAGGGGTTCTCCATGCCGCCGTAGGGGAAGGAGGGCGGCAGCACCAGCAGGTCGTACTGCGTCCACACGTAGGGGCCGCACAGACGCTCCGCCGCTTGCAGGTAACTCTCAGTTTCACACGCTACTTACCAGTAGTGTGGGAGTGACGAAGGTGAGACAGGGGTTCTCCATGCCGCCGTAGGGGAAGGAGGGCGGCAGCACCAGCAGGTCGTACTGCGTCCACACGTAGGGGCCGCACAGACGCTCCGCCGCTTGCAGGTAACTCTCAGTTTCACACGCTACTTACCAGTAGTGTGGGAGTGACGAAGGTGAGACAGGGGTTCTCCATGCCGCCGTAGGGGAAGGAGGGCGGCAGCACCAGCAGGTCGTACTGCGTCCACACGTAGGGGCCGCACAGACGCTCCGCCGCTTGCAGGTAACTCTCAGTTTCACACGCTACTTACCAGTAGTGTGGGAGTGACGAAGGTGAGACAGGGGTTCTCCATGCCGCCGTAGGGGAAGGAGGGCGGCAGCACCAGCAGGTCGTACTGCGTCCACACGTAGGGGCCGCACAGACGCTCCGCCGCTTGCAGGTAACTCTCAGTTTCACACGCTACTTACCAGTAGTGTGGGAGTGACGAAGGTGAGACAGGGGTTCTCCATGCCGCCGTAGGGGAAGGAGGGCGGCAGCACCAGCAGGTCGTACTGCGTCCACACGTAGGGGCCGCACAGACGCTCCGCCGCTTGCAGGTAACTCTCAGTTTCACACGCTACTTACCAGTAGTGTGGGAGTGACGAAGGTGAGACAGGGGTTCTCCATGCCGCCGTAGGGGAAGGAGGGCGGCAGCACCAGCAGGTCGTACTGCGTCCACACGTAGGGGCCGCACAGACGCTCCGCCGCTTGCAGGTAACTCTCAGTTTCCGCAAATTCCCAGGCACTGCGCTCTATTTCCGGCTTTTCGGCCCATACTTTTGATCTGTAAATTAATTAAATTAAATTATTAAATTTACTTCATACAGTTATGATAATTATATACGGATGGCTGCAGTGACCGTCGCTAACACAAAGGGTAAAATATCACTAGTTGGTCACTCATGACTTCTCTTTTGTGTACCCGTGCCTAATAATGGGACGTAATGCCACTTCCCTAATCTTCAAATTATCTCACCTAGGTCCCAATGTCCTGGACTCAAGCTCCCCGACCGCGATAGCCACTAAATAAGCCGGCAGCGGAACTGGCTGGTTGAATTTGGTGATTGTTCCGTTCGCTTCTCCACGCAGAGCGCTCATCAGCACCGTGAACTGCGAGGGAGCGCTCACTTCTGCGTCATACGTGAACTTAACTGCCGGGGTGTCTTGGCAGGGGAGGATCGAACGGGCGTGGATTGGCTGGAAAAAGTTGATAACATCAAGAATAAACATTGCTGTATCTTTTCTTTATTTTATTTATGACTGAAGGATCATTGCAAAGCCTAAACCGCTCATCGATGAGTAGTGAAACTTGGTGTTTCTGGATAGCCAAATCTGGATTCATTATAAATTTCGGAAAACTTAGCTGTGACATAGTAAAGAAACACCTCTAGGTTCTCATTTATTAGAAAAATATGAAACAACTCGCTTGTTACCTGGCACTGACTGAAGAGATAAGGATGCTTCTTGCCCGAGGTCTGCTCGGGTTCCAACCATTGGAGCCCTGAGGCGCTAGGATCCGTGCTGTATTTTATCTTGAGCTTAATTCTAAAAAAAACAAGACATTTAAGTTGTTAAGATATCTATCATTGATACTATAGTAATTTAATTACATCGATGTAAAAAATTAATAAATATCGATCTAAAGAAATGCTTCTATTCTTTATGTTACCTACTAAGGTTTTTATTTATTTATAGGTACTTTATAAATCTCATATGATGGTCCTGTTGGGTAACATAAAATAAAAGCTGTAACACTAATTGTGAAAACTTTTTATTGGCAGTACCTATTTATTTTGTATTATATTGTATGAATTGTGCTGTTAGTTTTCCTAGTATTAAATAAATAAAAAAAAACAAAGTATAAAACTAAAACAAAACAATTTACTAAGTTATCTATCTACTTAATGTTACTCACTTCACGACTGTATAAAGCTGTATTGCAGTGTCGGATGTAGACTACTGTTCTTGGATTAATCTGTACTAGTTTTAAATAAATAAATAAATAAACTATTTGCTCTCAATCCAACTATTCCCTAAACTAAAGGATGGCTAAGATATTTTACCCGTTCTAACTATTTATTAAGGTTACCTAACTTTGTTAATCCGTCACTGGTAGTGTTGTTGATAGAAACATTAGCGTTGTTAATGGCCTGGCTATCAACGCATGCAGTATGTATCATTTTCTTACATATAACACAACTATTGTCGTCATCGAATATCGATTGTATATGGGGTATGTACATAGATCCCTTCGACAAAACAAAATGCTGACAAGCTCTTATTTCGGTTTCCGATGGAGTAACCTCAGTAGTTTCTAATTGACATTCGCAAGTATTTTCGGATACGTTATCATTTTTATTTGCGTTATCTGTTTGGTTAAAGAATGATGCGTTACTCCTTGCTTCGTTTATCGAAGATTTACGGTATTGTTCCCGGTTTCTGTTTAAAAAAAGTTGGTGAAGTATTGTTGTATGAATACGGATTCGTTCATAACATAATTACGTCGAACTGGACAGGGATTTCCCCAATAGAACCCATTGTAGTTCTTGGGGATTTGGTATAATTACTACGCTTACCGGACAAGTTGTCGATCAGAGTAAGTGGGTATAGATATAGATACCCTACAAACTGTAATGGTACTTATTACAGTTATGCTTTAAATTTCAGGTTATGATTTAAATGGTTTTAAGTTTCTCTATACTTCGAAATTGCTGCAAGTGCCTAAATCGAAAAAAAACTTTTGAGGTTTAAATTGTGCCGAAATAAGGAAAATTCTTTACGTGTATATTTAAATATAAGTATTAATTAAATCATGGTATATTACCGGACGCTTTAATTTGCATTATTGTATAAAATGTATGTATTAATGTTGTCTGAAATAAAATAAATTGAATTATCCGTTTCATCTTCTAATATTTTAAAAGACCATGGTAGTTTAAAAAGTTAGTAGGTAACTATAGGATTTATTGTTCATGCAAAATCGTTTTTCACTTACGTAGTGCCAGCCACTATAGGTTCGGGAAGACTAACGGTGAGTTTGGCGCCAAATGTAGGCACCTCGTTGTCTATCACGAACTTCAACGATTTACCACTCTCGTCCACGACAGATTCTATTGTCAGCTTGTTCACATCTAGGATCTGAAATCATTTAAAAAATATGTATCTTAATTATGTTATTTATACAATTCAGTACAGTAGGTAGTTTCATTTTCAGGTTTCACTGAAACTACTTGTCAATAGTATTAAATTATAGAAAAAGTTAAATAAATGAATCATTGAATATCTGTTGATGTTGATAGTAACATTTTTAGTAGGTATAATTTGCGTTATAGGTGGTAATGGGTATCTTAGATATGTATTTACCTACGTTAATATAATGTGTTGATACTCTCAATCAGTAACGTTTATATTTATATGCGATGACCTTTTAATAATTCAAAAAAAGTCCTTTATTTTAAGAGCTGATGCCACAAGGATCAACCATAGATATTTATTCACAAAATAGATTTAAATTCATACCACTTCCTTGATTTCTTGCAAAGCATTAACGGTAAGAGTGGCGATACCACTCAGAACTTTCTTCTCAAAGTCCACATTTAGAGATAACGACACATGCTTCACAACTGCCAATTCTGAAAAACAAATTGAATTATCACTAAGAGATAATGCACTATTCAAGATGTCGATATATTTGATTAGGAGATAGAGAAACGAATAAGACAAGATAAAAAAATATAAGATCGAAAGTACGTACCTACTCGTATAATTTAAAAGACATTGGTAACAAGAGTTATCTTTGAGAATAATGAAAATAGCTATCTCATTAGTGTACACTTCTTGTGAAAACATAACTTAAAGAAAACAAAGGAATATTTATTATAAGAATTAACACTCGATAGTCATGAAATAATTAATGACGTAAGATATGTGCAGCTTAATAATAAACATGTTTGAGTAAGGTATACAATGTTGCTATGCTGTTGTAGTTTAGACTCATAACATAACATAATATTAAGAATCTAACCCTTTTTTTGCTAGAAAACAAAAGCCTTAAATTGCGGTGCGAAAGCTGGATAAAAAGATTTATCATCAATACGTAGATGACCTCTGTGGATTCGATTCCCACCTCGTGACAAAAATTTGTAATAAAGTTTATTAAAATATATTTTATGAAATCACTTACCAGGCCTTGAAAATGAGGACGGGTCAAGCGGGCTAAGTCCACCCATTGTCTGAACGCGACTGCACCATGAAAATAAACATAATAAATAAAAAATCCTCATATTTAATAAAACGACCGGACGACGAATATTGATACAAGAGTAATTCAATGATCGTCTAGTCTCTCAGAGCTAACCAGATAAATGATTTGCCGCAAGTCAAATTCTATTTCGGTATAATGATAACGATATTAAAGTAATAGGTACTCAATATAAAGTATGTGAAATTGAGGCCGTTTCCTAGTTGAGACTTTATGTAATTATGCGAAGTGTAATATTGGAAATACTAGTACGTTATTAGTGTTATTACTCAATCAGTAAGCCGTATTTATTTGTATTATAAAACCAATTCTGTTTGTACATATCTGACCGACTATGGACAATTTACTTTCACTGTCACAAATTAAACTCTTCTAATCAATACTAAAATTATAAAGCTGAAGAGTTTGTTTTACGCGTTTACCTCAGAAACCGCTGTTCCGAATTGAAAAATAATATTAACTAGGTACTAGATGAAAATCCAGCATCGCTCGGTGAAACGTGATTTATAATATCTACACTACGAAATATAGGTAAATAGATTTTTCTGTAGTCATCGGTTTTAGTATATTTACAACAAAGTGCATTAACCTCTTTATAGCTTTTCAAGACATTCCTATTTCAAAAAATATACAAATCTGGAATTATAGAGATTTCAACCTTTTTTGAATAAAATCGAGTTGAGTTGTTATAGACCATGTTGTGTCGTAAACTAAAACGTAATCTCAAATTAAAAGTATTTAGGTAAGTACCTATATACTATAGTCCGGGATCCGTAGTACATTGGAATCAAGTGATTACTAACAAGCTAATTTTTCGTGAGTAGCTTAATTTTAATGAGACGCCCAAAAATATCCTATACTCAACTTTTGATTGTGGTAGCTAACAGAGATATCGAGGATTAAATATGTCGATTTGATGATCCAAAAAAATTGATAAGTAACCGGTTGTTTTTTAGTTATATCGTAAGATAATGATCTAAATTATATGAAAAAATATTTGTCCTACAAAACCTATGGTTTGATCAAAGAGTCCCCCATTTCCAAAATGTATCGAAAACGAGGTCAAAATAAATGATTACTAACCAGCTGATTTTTTGTTGTATACTTAATTAATATTTATAAAATCTAACGGACATATTGTCCGACAAATTTCGTGGTACGTTATCCCGGTCCTACGCCTAAACATTGTTAATACCACAAGACCAATTATCTCATTAGTAACTGTAGGACAAAAATATTACTGAATAGGTTAGTGTGTTCCTTGCCCAAATGTAACAATGTCCTACAAAAAAACAGGTAGGTATCGCTAGTCCGACAAGAATTGTAATTTTTAAGTTTGCCTATTTGTAACATAGAAAGTTAAGTCGGCGTCAGTGTAACAACACACCCGCAATAAAATATAATTTGTAATTATATCGAAGACATATTTCGTCTGTTATCGCATCTACTCAGTTGGCGTAATGGCAAGGATCGAACTCCTGTCACTGACTGGTGACTGTGCGTCACCGAGTTCGATCCTCCGAAAGAGAGTTCTTTTTGTGATTATGGATAAGATAGTGATTTTTTTAAATTTAAATAACTTTATTTTATAGTTATCTAGGTAAAAAAATATTGTAGGTATTAAGTATTTATATATTTATTTATAGTATTTATATATATATATATATAAGGAATTGCACGCTTATTGGGCGGTAATTTAGACATAATCCAGGTATTGTTTGCTAATAGAGATTTATATTCTTCATCCATAGCCTCTTGCCATTGCTCTTTATCGGTAGGTACTAGACATCGCTTCTTCGATCTCGTTCAAACCAATTTTCGTTGGTAGATTTAGTGGTACTGTACATTAAATATTCATTTTAGTTTTATCATTTTCGTATTTTTGAAGTTGGAAGTTAGTGTACCTACCCCCCACACTCATTTTTCCTTCACAGAGTCTCTCGTGCGAATCATTTAGTTTAGAAATAAATGCTGTTGGAAACTTCAATATGATTTTTAAAGACCTTTTCATAGATATATAGTTTTCTTTATATGGATTTTTTAAATATCTTATTTAAAATCTTAGTGCGGTTCACACACTACATCTACGTAACAATTTGAACAGTTTAGCTTTTATAGTTTCGAAGTAAAATGGCTGTGACATACGGACGGACGGACAGACGGACGGATGGACAGACATGACGAATCTATAAAGGTTCCGTTTTTGCCATTTGGCTATGGGACCCTAAAAATAAGTTATTATGACTGGTTGGTAATAATCTATTGTGACCTCGTTTTCGATACATTTTGGAAATGGGGGACTCTTTGATCAAACCATAGGTTTTGTAGGACAAATATTTTTTCATATAATTTAGATCATTATCTTACGATATAACTAAAAAACAACCGGTTAGTAATCATTTTTTTTGGATCATCAAATCGACATATTTAATCCTTGATATCTCTGTTAGCTACCACAATCAAAAGTGGGGTATAGGATATTATTGGGCGTCTCATCGAAACGAAGCTATTCACGAAAATTCAGCTTGATAGTAATTATTTTTACATCGAGGATGTGTACTACAACTTTGGACCGTAGGACCGGGATAACGTACCACGAAATTTGTCGGACAATATGTCCGTTAGATTTTATAAATATTAATTAAGTATACAACAAAAAATCAGCTGGTTAGTAATCATTTATTTTGACCTCGTTTTCGATACATTTTGGAAATGGGGGACTCTTTGATCAAACCATAGGTTTTGTAGGACAAATATTTTTTCATATAATTTAGATCATTATCTTACGATATAACTAAAAAACAACCGGTTACTTATCAATTTTTTTGGATCATCAAATCGACATATTTAATCCTCGATATCTCTGTTAGCTACCACAATCAAAAGTTGAGTATAGGATATTTTTGGGCGTCTCATTAAAATTAAGCTACTCACGAAAAATTAGCTTGTTAGTAATCACTTGATTCCAATGTACTACGGATCCCGGACTACTAAGGAAATTTGACATAACATTCATGTAGTAATGTCTAATTGCCACCGAGCTAATTTATTGAGCCATGTTGGCTAAGTGTGAGCACACTCGCCTTTCATTCCGAAGGTTGTGGGTTCAACCCTGGCTCACACCTCAGGATATTTTTTCTCGAAAACTTTTGTACGCTTTCAAAACACATGCTCTGTTGGTGAAGGCAAACATTGTGATAAACCAGCATGTACTGAAAACTTTAAAAAATTTGAAGGATATGTTTGTGTCATTCACCAATCTGCACTTATACCGCATGGTGAATTAAGGCCTAATCCCTCTCTTCAAGAGAGAAGTCCCTTAATAAGAGAGAAGTCCCAATACCAAATAACGATTAAGTTATCAATTTAAGTCTCTATCAATTTTGAATAAATAAAAAATTTGCTGGACAACTCCCACAGCAACATCTAGCCCTGTGGTAAGCTCGAAGTTTGTGTTACAGGTGCTAGATTTTTTATATACTAATATAAAATATAGTAAGATATTTTTTCATAATACTTATAGCATAACACTCAGAACAAATATTTGCAGTTCATAAAAAAGTTTGTCCTTAGGCGGGAATCAAACCCGAAATAGAATAGAATCAATCTATCTAACTAAACTATAAGAGAAGTCTTTAAAAAGTAAGATTGCATTTTCAAAGTTTACTTGTTTTACCACTTGAACATTAAATAAAAAAAAAAACAAATAAATATACAACCTTAAGTATCTAACTTATTCCATCAGTAGTTATCAGTTGGTGTACAAATATTTGAAAAGGTTTAGGTATCTTTCTTGTTATTAACACTAAGATACAGCCACTTCAGCCATAAATTTCATGTATTTAATGTATGTATTCAATTTCATATTCAGTAAGTACTTTATTTATTGATTTACATTTTATCAAACATAAACAATATGCACCTTGTCTATAAGGTGTGGCAATGAGATATTAAGATAATATCTATAAACTACATGAGTAGGTACTGAGAATAAAAATATCTATAAAAAAATAATAAACATAAATACTTTAACAAACAAAACATAGGTAACTAGGAAGTTTGACCTGCTCCTGGGGACACCAGTCTCTTGAGAGTCTGAGCATTTGGAGCATGGTGTAATCATCTCAGATCTAATTGCGAAAACCATATCAGAATAAAAAGCTTGTCTCCCAATTAGAATTTTATCATCATGCATGATGCTGATATCCTGAGGTAGATAGATTATCAATCTACTTGCAAAGATTAAATCGTTGCAATATAACTTAGGATATGTACTTGTCATGCTTGACCGGCTATGTTAGTTGGTCGAAGAGAAAATAATAGAAAAAGACTTTAAACTTACTTGACACTGTATCGCCTTTTTAAGCCTGATTCAAAACTAATTTGACTGTAACTACTAGTTTTATTGGTGAAGATTGAACTATGTGTATAATTTACTAGATATGAAGAACTTTTTTGGATGTTGTTTCGACAATTTCGTAAGGAAAACTGAAAAACTCGTGTCACCACTTTACCGTAAATACAAAGAGTCATTTTCTGATTTTTTGGATTTTTTTCTCATTTTGTTCTCTTCTGACATTTACAGTAACATGTCAGTCAATCAAATTCAAATGCCAGAAGTGTCAACTTCAATTCTTATAGAGGTGTCAATGATTTTATATAGTTTCGCCATAATAAAAGAAGAAGAAGAAGAAGATTTTATCTTCTAATATATAAAATTCTCGTGTCACAGTTTTCGTTGCCATACTCCTCCGAAACGGCTTGACCGATTTTGATGAAATTTTTTGTGCTTATCCGGTATCTATGAGAATCGGCCAACATCTATTTTTCATCCCCCTAAATGTTAGGGGTAGTCCACCCCTAAATTTTTTTTTTATAAATTATTTATATGGCAAAACAACGTTTGCCGGGTCAGCTAGTATAGTATAGATTTGTTACAAGCACGCGCATTGTAAAGACTCAAATAAAACCCAATTGTAACTTTTAGTTGTCAGTCTGCGTCGAGCGCAATCACGAGCTTGACATGCCGTAGGTTATTGTGTCCTTGCTAAAACAAATTAAAAATGCCATCGTGTGTGTTTCGGAAGTGTACCAATTACGATTCTAAAGTAAACAAAACACAAGGAATCTCGTATCACATGCGAGTATGCAAAGATACTTAGATTATTTATTTTTCCAAATAATTATAATAATTGAGGCGCGGACATAGATTAGTTAGTGTAGATGCGAATATTGATGGCGATGTAAATTCGATGTAAATGTAAATTCTGATCGAACATTCAACACAGGTACCTACCTATTTTTAATCATCGCGTATATTTGATTAAAACCATAATTCATAAATACACAAATATTCGTCTCCATTCCGCACATAAAAATAACCCCGAATTAAAAAAACTTTTAAAGAGACAGAAAATAAATAAATAAAATCTTTTTGAAGGTATTTAGAAAGTGTGTTTTACTAATTTATCATTAATTATTTCAATTTCAATAAATATGATTTACTTTTGTAAGGTGTTTAATTTCTTACCTATTACTATACATTTTACTCAAGTGTCCACTCTACGAATATAAATGTTACTCTATGAACTAGTAAACATTTGACATCTTATGTCAGTTTTGGATTCACGGAACAGATTTCAAACTGCAATTACATGAAGGTAACATATCTATACTATATAAAATCATTGAGAGGTGTCCTCTAGAATACCATTATGGTCCTCGCCTCACAAGTTAAATCGCACTTGGTTTTAACAAAAAACAGCAAGCCACAGACTAAGAAGAAGAAAAAGAATAAATCGTACCTACTTCAGACCCAAGAATGCGAACTTATCTGAAAATTTATAAAACATACATAGGTACATAATAATTATTATTGCTATCCCCTCACTGAACCAACGTACATTTCATTTCAATGTTCTATTATGTACGATCAAAATGCCATGCCATGCCTGCAATAAATGATTTAAAACTCAAGAATTATCATTCTCAAGAATAGATGGAGAGTCTACAATACACTTAAATCTTGCCGCTTGGCCTACCCTCTATAATCTAGAATTCTAGACAATCGACTTCTTCTCTGTGATCAATCAACTTCAAATGTTCCAGAGACGTCAACTTCAATAGATACAAGTTTTGATTTGTTTGATTCCGTCGTCGTCGCTCAGTCATGAATGAATAAACTTAAACTTGAAATAATAAGATTGCAAATGTAAGGAAGAAAAAGCCGTAACAATTTTTGCTACAAGTTTTGGGTTTATCGAGTGTTTGCTCGAATGTTTTCGTCATGATGCTCACCAGATTTCATCACTATCATGGATCAAATATAGTTTTATTTGACGATAACACAGTGGCATTTCGGAAAGCCAGTTTCGCTCATGGATTGACGTTTAGTGAAAAGCCATTGCTGCCGGGTGAATTGTTTTTGGTTGAAATTGAGAAGACAGAACGAGGATGGAGTGGTCATATGCGGCTGGGACTGACATTGCTCGATCCTCAGACAGCCGCGCTAGGTGACAAAGGCCTCCCACAATACGCTTTGCCAGATCTAGCAAACACAGGAATGTCATGGATATTTCCTATATCGAAATCTCAAAATAACGTTCTTGTGGACCTTGTGAATCAATCGTCGATTGAACGACGCCCCAGTGAGCCTCGTCATTCGGTTCTAGGCGAAGGCCTAGTGGTGAAAACGCCGCGAGGCAACTTTTCTAAGACGGTCTTGAAGCCACAAGTAGCAGGGCAGATTGCTAATATGCCACAGGGGGCGCTGCCTTTGCCAATGGATGCAGGCAGCAGAATTGGGGTCATGTTTGTTCCATGTTCAAAATTGTCTGTTGATGAGCCTGATATGGCGGAGATGCATTTCATAATCAATGGAGAAGACCAAGGACCTTGTTCAAAAGGCATTCCATACACCAGGGGATATTTACATGCAGTTGTTGATGTCTATGGCACAACAAAGCAAGTGAAGATTGTTCAACTGTATGGTGGTATGTCTGTCTTTTATTTAATATGAATACCCAATTGAAAATTGAATTGAATTAATTCAATATTAACTATTAAATTGATATATACATAATTTATATATATATTTAACAATGTTTGGAAAACCAACAGCTAAAACTTCTGATGATATAATAACTACTAATGATTATTATTGCTATGTTATAAAGAGATTGTTTTGTTTGTTTCAGTTAAATCACTTCAAACTGTCTGTCGAGATGCAATCTTGCAAAATTTAAACAATGGTTCTGTGAAATCTTTACCATTGCCAAAGACTTTAAAAGATTTTTTACTCTCATAGAAAACGAGGTAATGGTTTTGATTGGCAAATAATTAGTGAAGCAAGGGATTTGGGAACAACTTTTAGAAATATATTTATGAATATCAAATCAAAGTGACAAACAATTTGTTAACACATATTTATAGTATGAAAGTTGTAGCCAAATAGATCCCAGAGAAGCTGTAAACAAGTTTTCTGTAAAAATCTGCAAAAAAACTCGAAATTTGAAAATATCTACTCCAGTGACTAAAATGAATAAGGATATTGATGTTTGTATGTTTTTCATTTTATGTTATTGAAGGTGTATAACAACCTTATGGTTTTTTAAGTTAAAAGTATACAAGCAACTATAAGAGGCTTGGCAATGTTGATTTCAGAGTAAATAAATTGTTTTTTAATTTACTGGATCAGGTGAAAATATTGTAATAATGGGTTGGAAACTAACTGTTCTAGTTATAACTAGATAAATCAAATTTTACATGTATGTAGTATGTTTCTTTAATAAATTATAAAGACTTCTGTGCAGTAGGTATTATGGTAATGCTGGCTTTATTTATTATATAATTCTTTTAATTTATTTATTACTTCCTAAAAAATTTCATTATCGAAATTGTTACTGGATTAATTTTAATTTATTGTATTATATTTTTAAGTACTCTGAATACTGTTTTGCAAGTGTAGTGATTGTAAATTATGTTATTAAACTTAGTAAGTGATGCTTTTTGTAAATAGGTTAGGTTAGGACCTAGCAAATATTGATGAAAAATTAATAAACCATGGGTTTCCAACATTCCATGTGCCAAGAATCATGTAATTAATTTAGGCAACTAATTCCCTTGAAGCTGTCATTTATTTATGTAGTATATTATAATAAAAATACTTTTCTATAACAGTGCTTTTTCTGTTCACACTATATTGAAGGGTAGTTGTTTAACACTTTCACTGCTAGCTGAGCTGAGGTGTCTCCATCTACTCCTCTGTTAAGATTTTCATTTGTTTTAGTCTGTTAGTGTTCAGCTTTCACTAAATCATCTGTCCACCTTGTTGGTAGACGTCCGAAGCTGTGCTTGCCGATCCGCTGTCTCCATTCTACAACTTTTCGCTCCTGTTTAAGCGTATTTCCTCTTGTCTAATCCGATCTCGAACACTCGACTTTCATTTCGAAATTCGAGCTCAAACCCCGCCGCGCCCCTCTGGATTACTTATACATATTTCAAGAAGAAATTCTTGAAATATGTATAAGCGCTTTATAAACACGTGCTCTAACGGTGGAGGCAAACACCGTGAGGAAACCGGCATGTTCTGAGAACTTCGAAAAGTTTGAAGAACATTATGTCGCTTACCAACCCGCATTTGGCCAGCGTGGTGGATTAAGTGATAAGTCCTAATCTCTCTCGTCAAGACTTCAAGTCTTCTCTCCTTGAGTCCCACCAGTGGTAACACAAAAAGGGGTGCTGATGAATCCGATCTCGTAGAGAAACCTCGGCCATAGCCCCGTCTTAGCTACTCTACCTTAAGATACGATGTTCCAAATAATTTGATTAACCAAATTGTCTAAACTGTGCAACCTCAATTAATTCCATCATTTACGAGGCCATACGCAATAGCTATCTAACGCCAAATATTAATTAGGACACGTGTGGGCTCATTTGTAAAACAGATAACAAAACAACCCATATCAGGTCTTGCTGCTAGGCCCCCAATATTTTACTTTAACTAGGAAAATGCAGGGAATGACAGGGCGCAAAACTAGTCTCTATAAATAAACATTAATTATTGTTCGTAAGTTTCGCTAAAACTCGAGAACGGCTGGGCCGATTTAGATGATTTTAGTCTTGAAATATTTATCCAGGTTAAAAGAGTTAAAAATTATAGGCAGTACCTACCTACGTAATTTTCTTACCTAGGTTAGCAGGCGTAGCCGCGAGCGGGTAACTAGTCCGTATATACCTTTAAATCAATGCCATTTCTCGATGTAATTTTATAACTAAAGAACCCGATTTAGTTGCTTTTGGTTTTAAAAAGTAGTAGCCCAGGGAAGGCTTAGAAGGTGAGAAAACATGGGAATAGAGCGGCCGGGTTAGCTGGTTTATTATAAAATTTGTCATGCAAGTTGGCACGCCCGTAGGCTGTAAATGTAAAGGAACCTAAATTGTTATTAGCTTACAAAATGATAAAATCGTAATTTAGGCTTTTCTGTACAGCCGCATTCTAATCCTCCCTTACTCCGGGTGCATTTGCATTTAAATTCTTTATCGTCCATGTCTACCATACGGTAATCTTCCGAAAATTTTGCTTGCAGTTTAGATTTTACTGAATCCAATCTTAACATCTTTAGAAGAGGATCAACAGATGTTTTACCATCTCTTTCCCTCAACATATTGTGATTTTTATCCCTAAACCTTCGAGCTACCTCTTCGTCTTCTAATTTTGAAGTTATGGAATCCCTTATAATTTCTGTGACTATGCTCGGGTAATTTGTTTCGATACATTTGGAATAATCTCCGAATGGACAGTAGTTTACTTGTCTAAAACTAGCAATTTTTTCCAAGATATCTTTGAGTTCTTCAACTATTACTTCTTTGGGCATCGAGTATTGGCTCCAATTTGTAATGTAACGGATGGGGCTGTCATTTCCTTTTTTCTTATCCTTCTTTAGCTGCCCATTGCAGAATGTGAGAAGGACGAATGCTGTATATGCCTAATAATAAAAAAAATATGAAGGTAAGTATCAGTTAATTAGGTTTTATAATATTTTACCTGGACAATTCAGACAGCATTATTTAAGCTTGTGTTACTAGTAAGTTCTTTAACATTCAAGGAGATGTATTAACTTTTACCTTAGCCAAAGACTTCATAGTGTTGCAAAACGCAAAAGAAATTTATTACCTACGTTAGCGTAGGTATAAAAATCTTGATTGTATCTTTCCTATTACACCAAAACGAATCGCGAGATAACTGAATTAATGAATTTTAATGAAACTTGAAATTGATCTATGACAGCAAGTTAGGACTTAACCATCACAGACTTTGCCTTAACTTATAGACAAGGTTAAATATGGTTAAATAAACGAAAAGGTACCTACCTGATATTATGGGAGTGTGTTTAGTTACCTTCACAGTAGGTATATTATATCTATTTATAAAGGAACGATTCGATATTTGGGTACCTAATCCTATTGCGAAAATAATTTGTTCCTATTTAAAAACGCAAGCTACGGATAAACTGATAACAAGCTTCGAGCTTATCACGGGGCTAGATGATGCTGTGTGAATTGTTGTCGACGTAAATAAATTACCTCCTACATGCGAAAATTTATCTAGGTATATACCTGTTTATATTAGGTTTATTATTAGCTCTGTACTAAAGTACCGACAATTCCGACGATATAAGAAATTTAAAAGATATTGACATTAGTTTTCATTTATTGAATATTTAAATTCTCCAGACACAGGACTTGTACCCGCGTCTGGCGCATGTCGGACAAGCGATAGCGCTAAGGTACAAACCTACCTATAGAATAGATACAGCACTTATCTAGATACTACTTAGCCAATGAGGGCCCATTGTGCTGTGCATAACATTTTAATTTTAGATTCGAAGCTCAGATGAAATTCACACAAAACTAGCTATAGCCCGCAGCTTCGCCCGCTTTATTCCCGTCCCAGAGTTACCACGACTATTTTCAATCAAAATTAGTGATTTTGATTGAAAATAGTCATAGAGCCAACGTGGTGAATTAAGAACTTATCTCCTACACAAAAACATTTTATTTGTAAATAAAAAAACGCAATTCTCTAATTTATTTATTTCGAATCATGACCATACACTTTCCACATCAGGACTTGTATATTTTTCATGAGTAATTTTAATGGTAACCACATCAGCCATTATTAATATTATAAAATTTTAAAGGGTCTTTCAACGGTCGGCAACGACAGTCATAATGACCGATTGTATATCCGTCTCGACAATTGCAGGTAAATTGCTTATCGTAAGGCATCTCATCCCTTCGACCATAACTAAATATATTACGATCAGAAAATTCCATGTCATCTTGTCTCGAATTTGTAAGGTCCTCTGAATTTTGGCTCTCAATACCGTCTGCTTGATACCACCAAGGAAAAGTAGGTTGAACTTGTTTCGGTTTGATTGATTTAAATTCAGAATGCTCTTTTCCCGCTGGTTTATCTACATCTACAGCATTGTTTATGATACGAGATATAACATTCTTCGCTATGTCAAAGCAGTCTTCGTATGTAAACGGTTCTGGACAATTAAATGTTTTTGCAAAAGATTCAATTTTGTCTTCGATGTCGTCCAATATCCCACTCTTGGAATCTGTCTCGCCGTTATTAGTTTTACTGTTCAAAATATGATTTAACAATGGATTTTGAACTGAATAATCAATACCCTGGCAAGCTATTTTGCGTAGAGAGATGATTAAAATAATCTGTGAAAAAATATTTTACTCTACCTTAGTTTTGCCAATTAATTAATGCCATGAACTTATATTTATTTATTATACCTACTCGATGTATTTTTTTACGTAGTTTACTAGCTGAACCGCCCGCGGCTTCGCCCGCTTTATTCCCGTCCTGGAATTACTACGACTATTTTAAAAGCAATACCTATCACTTAGCCAATGTGGTGAATTAAGATTTAATCTCTATCCTCAAGAGAGAAGTCCTATGTCCCAGAAATGGAAACGTAAATAGGAGTGCTTTGCATATGCTATAATTTTAATAATTTCAAAAATTTTATATAAGTATCTATATAACTATAGTTAAGTACATACTTTTACGATAGCGTCCATGGTGATGCCAGGTAGAGCTCAAATGAATTTATGCCAGGGACCTATCTAAACGAAGTTCCAACTAACTCAAATGGACATTGTGTGAAATTTGACTATAAAAACCTGATAATCTTTTTAATCAATCATTACCGGTATTACATTACAGGTACTTTTTTACTGTCTTGACCGTACCTACCTACTTATGACGATATGTACTCAGTTTTTAATCAAATACATAGCTACATAGGTTAACAGTTAACCCCCGTTAACACTAATCACTGCCCTGCCTGTGGCAGAAAATACTGTTAAAAGTCTTTATGATTCGTCCGTGAATCTATAATTATGTCTTCCTTCATTTTTATTGCTTGAACTGTGTAGGTAGGTAGGTACCTATTAAATGTAAAAAAATACCTAATTTATTTATTGTTAAAAATACCTAATTTAATTATTTATCTGGTCGTAAATAGATAATTCTTATAAATCGTATCGCAATGTGTGTCTGTCTATCCTTAATTATTTTCGCAACACAAACCTAATTTATAGTCATGCGCCTATTCGATCCTAGTTTACCTATATAGGTATAGTAAAACCATCTAAAAATGAACTCCCCTCCACAAAAACGTGATGATTTCAACGTGTGAGCGGAAATACAGAAAAACAGAATACACAGAAAAAAAAACAGAATTCGGTGGAGGGGCGTTCATTTTAGAAATGGTTTTACTATACCTACTTATTTATTAAGTTGAAGTCTATTGCTTGCTACGGAAGAATCTCGTAGCACACTGAAAAGCTACGGTAGAGCTACGGCTGGCTACCTGGGGGGATGATCTATCTCATTCCTCGAGGGGAATGGGAAAGGTCATACGGTCTTGGGGGAGAGCGCAAGTCGTGTAGATCCCCAAGGCAAGTCTGATGACTTATCCTTCTCGCGGTACTCCCTGTTATTGGTATAATTCGACTTTCAAGAAATATACGTAACTAAAATCATCAGGCGGCGTCGTGGCCCGGGGGGCCACAGACGTGGGTAGGTTGGGTTTAGGTTAGGTAGGTTAAGTAGGTTAGGTAGGTTAGGTAGGTTAGGTAGGTTAGGTAGGTTAGGTAGGTTAGGTAGGTTAGGTAGGTTAGGTAGGTTAGGTAGGTTAGGTAGGTTAGGTAGGTTAGGTAGGTTAGGTAGGTTAGGTAGGTTAGGTAGGTTAGGTAGGTTAGGTAGGCTAGGTAGGTTAGGTAGAATAGGTTGCTTTTACACGGACCTACTGGGCCGTGTACCGTCCCAGTTGGGCGGAAAGGTGAAATTCCGACGTGGCGCGTCCCCGGGTTGCGGATAGGGGGTTCTGGCCTGCCGATAGCCCCCTTATGGAGTTATCGGCAGGACAGCGTGGACAAAACATCAAACAGGCTGGAGCCAGCCTGGGGCCTCTCACGTGACTCTCTGACCTGCAGACAGCACAGTGATTGGGGCTCGGCAGAGGAAAGGATTTCCAACTCTGTCAAGAGGGATGGACGGAACCCACTATACGTGTAGAGTGGATCGAGAAGGCACCAAATCCCAACATATGGTTCGGCGCCTGCCGAAGGGAGTATCGCGTGTATGGATTCGGGCAGATAAGCACTTCCTGGATTCAGACACGAGGTATGGCCGGGGGGAACTCGGCCGCTAGGGCGCCACACATGGGGACCCTACCCCTCAAAGGAAAAACAAAATGGAAAAAGACAGTTTAGAAAACAGTCCACGTGTGGGTCCCGGAAACGGGGAATCCCATGGCACCGAGGTGTCGCGTCCCGTCGTATACGTGGGGGACAAAAACTGTCATGACGTAAGGGGGCCTGCTGGTGTTTTAACCCAGGAGGCGGAGGGCGTTGACTGCGCACCCACGTTCGTCCCGGGCGTGGATGCGCAGCCAACAGTCGACGATGAAAACGGTGTCAATGCTTGCGAGTCTGCGTCCGTATCAAATGCGGACAAGCAAGCAATGTCACTATGCAAAGAAGGGGTATCTCGCTTTTTTGTAAAGCCAGTTGCATTGCGAAGTCAGATTGATGGAGAGTCAGACAGTTCTGCCATGTCTACATCCTCAATAGCTTCGAATGCAGAAAATCGAAAGCGTAGTCGTAAGAGAGGAGCAAAGCTCCAAGTGGAAAACCCCAAGGGGAACAAGGTTCGCGCACTGTACCTAAGGTCGGAGGGGGAAAACGAAGACGAAGTTTTCGATCCATCAGTACCACCTACAAATACGAAAGCTAAAGAAAAGCTGCCTAAAGCCGACGAGATAGGAGAAGAAATGCAGGCTCACCCAACTGATGATTTGGTAGCCTGTATTAACTCTGAACTGCAGATCGTAGAAAAGATTGCCGACAGGTCCAAAAACCTGAAAGGCGACTATGTTCGTGGTCTCCGTATGGCAGTAAGAAGGGTTCAGGCGGCCTCGTTGGCGTTGGTAAAAAGAGTACCTATAGACTCCAATGTAGAACGCCTAGAAAAGGAGAACGCAGATCTGAGAGCTCAGATGGAAACACTCTCTGATAAAGTTGAAAAGCTGACGGAAGAGATCCACCAACAGGCTAGGGTCAACATAGACCTCATGGAGAAGACACCAGCATCAAATGCTGTGAAAAAAGACGAATGGGAGACCCGATTAATGGATCGGATATCGACATTAATGGATCGTAAATTGGCGGCGGCGGCGGTGGCGGCACAAGCGGCCACACCGACACCGTCAAACAACCCGGCGTATGCAATTTCCGGAGTTGCCAAAAAGAAGAAAAAGGAGCCTCCCCATACAGGGACAGCTCTAGCTGTAATACACGATCAGCAGCCTGAACTGGGGGCTCAAGCCCAAAATTCAAGTTGGACTACTGTCGTGAGTAAAAGGACTAAAGCACAAAAAAAGAAGGCGGCTACAACAGGCCCTACACTAAGCGTAGGGACTGAAACCAAAACCAGTCACACGGCAAACCACAGGCCCAGTGGGCACTCTGGTTCTGTCGCTATGGCTAAACCCAGCCATTTAGGACCTAAAGGAGGACAAAAAAGAGGAGCTGCTCCTCCTAAGCCGCCTAAGCCGCCTCGTCTACCTAAATCCGCGGCCATAACAGTGACCATTCCGGAAGGTTCACAAGACACTTACGCCGCGGTCATGGCAGCTGCCAGGGCCCGCATCAGGCTGGAGGAAGTCGGAATAGATATGGTGCGATCTAAAAGGGCTGTAACGGGAGGACTCATAATGGAACTGTCTGGGCCAGAATGTGCAACGCAGGCGGATACACTGGCTGAGCGTATGCGCATCGCTCTTGAGGATTTCAAGGTGCACATCTCACGTCCAGTAAAGACGGGAGAGTTGAGGCTCAAGGACCTTGACGACAGCGTCACAGCAGGAGACGTAGCCGATGCGGTTGCCCGCGCTGGAAACTGCAATGCTGATAACGTGCGGGTGGGCACAATAAGGCGCTCACCTCGTGCCCTGGGCACGGTGTGGGTTCGATGTCCGCTAGCCTGTGTGCGTACATTGGCAGCGGCGGGAAGTCTGATCGTCGGGTGGACCGCTGCCCGTGTCGACTATCTAACGACACGGCCGCTACAGTGTTTCCGTTGCCTGGAATATGGGCATGTACGCAGCCAGTGTAATAACCCACTTGACCGTAGTGCTCTATGCTACGCATGTGGCGCACCTGGCCACAAGGCAGGGGAATGTTCAAATACGCCAAAATGCCCGCTATGCTCGGACATGGGCTGCAAGGCTGATCATAGGATGGGAAGCCAGAAATGTACCTTCCCTAAGAAGGCGAAAGGCGGGAGGAGGCCTCCTCCACCTGCCGCAAACCTTATAAGGAACTCGGCCGAAAACACAGCGGCCGATATACCTGGCCCATGCCCAGCCCAGGAACGTATGGAAGCCTCTTAATGGACCACAACCTATTAAAAGTCCTCCAGTGTAACATAAACCACTGCCAGAGCGCGCAGAATTTGCTAATGCAAACTCTTGCGCAGTGGTCAATAAAATGTGCTGTAGTATCGGAGCCCTATCGCATCCTGGACCATCCTCGCTGGTTTGGGGATGAACAGGGTTCTGTCGCTATCTACTGGGGAGGAGGAGAAGGAGACCCACACTGTGCGCTCATAGAAAGGGGTAATGGCTTTGTAGCAACGGAATGGGGGCACATGGCGGTTGTGGGGTGCTATGTTTCCCCCAACTGTACCTTAGCCGTGTACGAGGCGTACCTTGATGAGGTCGGAGACTGCATACGTAGATGCCTTCCTCGACCTGTGCTGGTACTAGGCGATTTCAACGCCCATTCACGTGAGTGGGGCAGTCATCGAGACGATCCAAGAGGAGTCTCTATCACCGAGTGGGCGGCTGGCCACGACCTCCGACTACTGAACCGGGGCTCAACAAGCACTTGTGTAAGGTGGCAGGGAGAGTCCATCGTAGACCTCACATGGGCAACCCCATCAGCCGCTTCCCTAGTTTCCGGGTGGAGAGTGGCTGAAGAGATTGTCACCTTGTCCGACCACCGCCACATTGTCTTCGATGTCCATCGTCTCCCATCTTCCAGAGCGCTTCGCAGTGACGGTAGTCCGCCCAGACGATGGGCTCTAAAGCGAATGGATAGAGATATGCTCGAAGCGGCTGCAATAATCGCGGCCTGGCCGTCGTGTAACCAACCTGTCCTACCAGATGCAGAAAGGGAGGCAGCATCATTCCAGGACACAATGACGTCCATATGTGACATCTCGATGCCTCGAGCTAGGACGTCAATGCTCAAGGCGGTGTATTGGTGGTCGATGGAGATAGACAGGCTACGGGAAACATGTCTACGATCTCGTCGTAAATACACGAGAACCCGGAGAAGAAGACGAGCTACAGCCGAGGAACTGGAGGAAACTTATACGGAATACCGTGCCGCTACGAAAGCCCTCCAGATCGCGATTTCCGAAGCTAGGTCTCAGGGGTGGTCCGAGCTCCTGGAAGATCTGAATAGGGATCCTTGGGGTCGCCCGTACAGGTTAGTGCTTGGCAAACTCCGACCTTGGGTCCCTCCTCTGACTGAAACTCTGGACCCTGCTTTTGTTGAAAGAGTGGTAGAGACCCTCTTCCCGGGAGCTCAGGACACTCCTGTTTTAGTCGCCCAGCCATCAGACCCCAACACAGTCACTGCAGAATGGGAAGACAGCTCGGGAGTCACAAGGCAAGAGTTGGACCGAGCCGTAAAACGCCTCAAGGCTAGAAACACAGCGCCTGGACCTGACGGCATTCCCGGCAGGGCCTTAGCTCTGGCTCTGTCTGCAGGCCTAGGAGACAAGCTGAGACAGCTTTTCAACAGTTGTCTACGCTCAGGTGTATTCCCCAAACCTTGGAAGGAGGCGAAATTGGTCCTGCTAAGGAAGGCCGGAAGGGACAGAGATTCTCCATCGGCATACCGTCCAATTTGTTTGCTGGATGAGGTTGGCAAATTATTCGAAAGAATAATTGCTGACCGTCTATGCATTCATCTTGTTCGGGTGGGTCCCAACTTGTCAGATGACCAATTCGGCTTTCGGCGGGCACGCTCAACTGTGGACGCAATTAAACGCGTCCGATTACTGTCGGACCAGGTCGTGTCACGAGGCGGGAAGGCTCTAGGGGTGTCACTAGACATCGTGAATGCCTTCAACTCACTGCCCTGGAGGACAATAAGGGAGGGACTATTATTTCACAATGTGCCTCCTTACCTGCAACGCATTGTTGGAGCCTACCTACACGACCGGGGAGTTCAGTACATGGGTAGGGACAACACGCACAGAAAGGAGGTTGTATGCGGAGTTCCACAGGGGTCCGTCCTTGGACCACTTCTGTGGAACCTTGCATATGATGCGGTATTGCGGGTCGAACTTCCTACCGGCGTTAATGTCGTCTGTTATGCAGACGATACGCTTATTTTAGCTGGCGGGGATACCTATGATAACACAAAAGCACTGGCTGAGATAGGAGTGTCTTGTGTTATCACAAAAATACACGAGCTGGGTCTTCAGGTAGCGCCTCACAAGACCGAGGCGCTATGGTTTTACAAGGCCAGAACTAGGAGGCCAACCCCTACGTCAATTCGCGTGGGAGACGTAGATGTGCAAGTGGGTCAATACCTTAAGTACCTTGGACTCACCCTGGATAGCCGTTGGGATTTTGGGGAACACTTCAGTAGGTCCATTCCTCGCATTCTTGGGGTGGTAGGTGCTCTACATAGACTTTTACCCAACCTAGGTGGCCCTAGGGAGGGCGTTCGTCGTCTATATGGTGGAGTAGTCCGTTCAATGGCTCTCTATGGCGCACCTGTCTGGTCACATCGGTTGGCAGGCGTTGGACGCTACAGGGCTATGTTCAATAGACTTCAGCGTCCTATTGCCATAAGAATCGTTCGAGGGTACCGCACAATCTCGTTCGAGGCTGCAACACTACTGGCACGGTTCCCGCCTTTCGACATCTTGGCCACGATGGACGCTTCCATCTACTCCCGTCTGCGCCAAGATAGTACTGGTGGGGCTGCATCAGTGGAAGTGCGGAGAGAAGAGCATCTGCGAGCATTGGTTAGATGGCGCGAACGGCTCCAAGAGCCCAGGAACGCGCGGCAAAGAGCAGTAGGCGCAGTCTTGCCAAACTTCGAGGATTGGCTAGAGGGTGGCGGTACCATGACATACCGTCTCACTCAGATCCTTACCGGGCATGGTTGTTTTAATGATTTCCTGAACAAAATCGGACGCATACCAACCTCGCATTGCCACCATTGTGAGTCAGAACGGGATTCCGCACAGCACACTTTCGAGGAGTGCCCGGCATGGACCACCGAAAGAAGGAACCTGAGAAACAGGATTGGGCAGGACCTTACACTGCCCAGGGTGGTGACGGCCATGCTAGCAGACGAGACAGCTTGGAAGGAGGTGGCATCTTTTTGTGAGACCATCATGGTCCAAAAAGAGGTCACCGGACGCAATCTCGAAAGGGCTGATCCCGCACGAAGGGTACGGCGGAGAGGCGATCGTAACGATCGCCCCCCGCCGCCTGTCACATGAGGGCGTCGTGACTTTTTATAGGTGATCTGGGTCTGCGGGTAGTCGGATTGAGGGATCCGACTTCCCCTTAGGCTGACCTCGGGACGATCGCGACACTCGTGGCAAGTGTCGCTGCAGGTTTTTTGCACGTACTGGAGCGCAGCGCTCCCGAGAGGTGCTATTTGGCAATGCAAGGTGATCCTGGCGCGGTCCATCGGAGTTCCCAGGATCATCGCGTATGCATAGAGGCCGGCCACCGGGGGTTATTTTAGTGGGTCGTCAGATAGACATCCCCACATAGCTATACTGTACCCTTCATGCAGTATAGTATCTGTGAGCAGATTTTTTCCCTCGACAACAAAAAAAAAAAAAAAAAAAAAAAAAAAAAGAGCTACGGCTACGAGCCGGTGTAGCTTACAATTACAACCTAGCTAGTGTATGATTGGACCACAGATTAATAATAATTGGACAAGACAATCAACAAGTAAAAGATGGGGTGCGCGTGGAATGATATACCTATTTGCTTTACGACGGATATGGAATTATTATTTGCGTCGTAGTAGCCTTCTGCCTTCTAAGCTACGTGCCCATGATATACGCTCGTATCTACGGTGAGATGTGGAGCTTGGACATTGAATGTGTTAATCTGTTCAATTGAGTACGGAGTAATAGTCCTAATAATAATACTTAGTACCTTCTGAAGCAGTCAAGGCAGTACCTAACTAATAGAAATGGTTGATTAAAAGATAATCAGGATTTGAATAGTCAAATTTCACACCATTTATTGTGTAAAATTTGACAAAATTTATATCCTGATAAGAAGTAGCATACTGAATACATTTGAGCTCTACGAGTCATCATGGACGCTTTTGTGAAAGTAATTATTACTTTTTCATAGTATTTCTTCACACAAAACTTTTGAAGACATCAATTATTTACTAATCGGCTTCGCCCATGTTATTATATTTTCCCGCTGTAAAAAGTATCCTAATCTCCTCCTGGTTTTAAGATTCAGCCGCTCTCGAGTTATAAATAGTGCAACTAACACAACTTTTAGGATATTGTGGACGCCGTTTCCCATACAATGGGACAATAAAGGCTAATCAAAATTAATAATGCCTACGTGGCACAGTGGGCGCACGCTAGCTTGTTGCACAAAAGGTGGTGGGTTATATTTCTGTTTACAAACACAAGTCCCTACTTGTAAATTACGGTCTTATCTGTTCTTTCAGGACTTAACCTACCGGTGTAGGTAGGCACCTTTTGTAATATATATTTTTTTTTTCAGATACTTCTAATCATCTTTCTACGTACTATAGCCTGTCAGGGCCTAAATTACCAATTTCAAAATCCATTGCTAGGTCATATTTTAGACAGTAAAACTAATAACGGTAAAATATCCAAAAATGGGTTAGTAAACGAAATCGAAGACAAAATTGAAGCTTTTGCAAAAACATTCGATTGCCCAAAACCGTTTACATACGAAGACTGTTTTAATACAGCGAAGAATGTTATATCTCGTTTCATAAATAATGCTGTAGATAAAACGGCGACGAACGCGCATTCTGGACGATATAGTTCTGTCAAATCAAAACAAATTAAACCTTACTCTCCTTGGTGGAGTCCAGCTGACATGGTGGAGAGTCATAGTTCAGAGGAATTTATAAGTTCGGGACAAGACTACAATGTTCTAGATATGAAAATATCTGATCACAACATAATGCGTCGAGGTCAGCGGGATGATGAGTTACCTTATGATAAGAAATTTACGTGCAATTGCCGAGACGGATATCAATATGGTCATTTTGATTGTCGGTGCCGACCGTTACTGAAGGAAACTTTAAAATTTACAAATTACAACAGCATAATGCTCCCAGGAAAGTGAACTGAACATAAATTCGAAATAAATAAATAAATTAGAGTGGGTACCTATAGCGTTTTTTTAACTACAACGTAAATAATGTAGATTCTTAGGTAAACACCTAGTTGTTAAATTTCAGAACTCTTCCGTATTATAATCACCCACTGCTGGAACACAGGAACTTCTTTCTTGACGAGACAGATTAGGCCTTATTAAAAAACAGAAAGGGCCGGCCCGGGTATGAACCGACGACCTTTGGACTAAGAGCCGTGTTAGTCTAAGTGGAACTTTCACCCACATAGACTAACACGGCTCCTAGGTCTATTTAGTAGGTACCTACCTACTTAGGTAGACTAACCTATTTCAAACAAAGTTGTTGGTAGTCAATTTAAATTTTATGTAAAGAGGTATATTTATCTACCTAGTACTTATTTTACTTTTATATAGACTTTGGTTGGTGAAAAATGAAACGATGGAAAATTCAATATAATGAATTTATTTTATCTTAAAGCGCTGAATGATAACTTCACTACGTAGATTAGATACCTAGGTGGCGTACACTTATGACGAATACAGATGACTGAAGATACAGCCGCTGATGGTGGGTAGAGATCTGAAACAAACTTATATAAAACCAAGCTCTAACGGTCCTCAGGATAAGAATGATACAATGGTAATCATAATCTTTGGCTTTTTAATGGTTAAGTAGTACTGTACGTAGGTACGTAGTTTTTTTCGTTAGGTAAACTGCGAAAAAAATATCGCAGTACCTACCTACCTTCTGAGGAACGTACTTTGCTAAACTACGTCTAGCCAATGATTATTTTTTGACGAGTCATACCTACATAGTTACTTACCTACCTTCCTTGTGGACTAAAATGATAGGTAGTTTTGAATTTAGATAGGTCATTTTATAAGTTTGTTTTTAAGATTTTCATTACATATATTGAATTTAATTCCTATATAATCCCATCAAACGAACTTTATAAAAATAGTTTTCGATTATTGGATGTTGATAATCGTATTATTATCCCAATAAATAATCAAATTAATTAGTAGGTAAATTACATACCTACCGACATAGGTAGAGTTTAAAACATTCAAAAACATTAAAACAAACTGCCTTATGTGGTGCAGTCCAATATACAATTATGATCTCCCCAGTCGTGTGATGTGACCTGTAGTTAAATAAAGGTTTATCTTACACATTTAACTTATACATACTTACATCAAGGGCTGTGTATTATGTTACGCTCGAACAGAATCGCGATGAGAAGATGTTGACTCGCTGAAACTTTAACTCAACCTTTTATTAAGTCCTAATAACTACCTCATAAATGATAATGAAGAATTCCCTTCCTAATGACTAATTAGTTAATGCATTCTTTTGAGAAGTTAGATCAGTGCTCTAACATGGTTCTTTATGTGTTAATGATCTGTTTTGTTAGGTGATTACTTTGTTTACTATAAGATTTTGTAACTTAAAAAACCCAAAACAATTTTGCAGAAAGGCACCCCATTATTTAACCACGAGTGTTTTCTTTATTTAACATTTTTTTTAAATGTGGGACACTTTGATTCACTATCCATCACTAATTCACAGATTAGTCTCAAATTATTGACACAGATCACAAGCACAATCCTCCACTTAACTTGCATATTATTAGAATTTATCACATCTATTGGGCTCACTAAACTTGAACAACACACATTTCAGACACATCACTTGACACCACTATCCACAAGGAGTAGAAAAACAAACAACTGAGATGGAATAATCTATTTCACACTTACACTACACCTCATACACTGTTTACACTAAAGAATAACATAAATACACAATAATTTCTAGCATTATTAAACTAGATTTTATGCAATGATAATGTTGTCACTAAACTGTGGTTACACAGCACTTTCACATTACAGCTTTGAATTGAAAACCTTCACAAAACTAGCATTACACAACACAACACTACACATCACAAAAGTTACAATAACAAAAATAATTGGAAAGCATAAAAAGGGACTTATTATGTCTAATTGTAAAATTCAATAATATGGATATACCAATACAGTTTTATATATGTTTAAGCAGTGCCACCTCTCACCACAACTATAACTAAATGATCCTCTTTCAAGCTTTCTTCTGTCAAATTGTGGCAAGTTCTCTTTAGAAGTTCTGTAGAAAACTCACATGGAGGGAAAGAGTACAAGACCCCAGTGGCCTCAGTCTCTTTATTCAGCAGTGATATGACTCCTGCTGCCTCCTTCTGCTTTAAGTATGACACCAGATTCCTCATCGGCCTAGTCTGGATACTAGCATCATCGTTTGTTATGGCAGTTGTTGAACCAGCTACACCTAGGAATATAGCATGGGAAGTAGAAGTGGCAATGCGCTTCTGTACATCATCTAGTTTAGGCTGGTCAAGACGCAGTCTCTGTGTGATCCGCAACTGATTTTTGCCATCTTCGTCTTTCATCAAGCAGTCAATTATTTCATTGTCACCATCAGTTAGGTGGAATTTAGTGGGGAAGAGAGAGTTCTTTAGGATCAGTGCTCCATTCCACATTGTGGTGGCTTTGCGGACGACTTCAGGAAGTGTCCTGGCTGATGCCAGCATACCGCCCGCGCGCCGAGGGGACCCGTCTGAGTCGGAGTCAGGCGAGCGGCGGCGCGGGGAACGAGACCGGGACCTGTCGACACCAGGCTCGCGGGAGCCCGACCTACGAACTCTATCGTACTCCCCTTCCACTGGCGGCCTCCTCCATTCATCATCACGATACTCCGCCGCGCCGTGATAGCCACCTCGGTACATGCCACGTCCGCGCCCGCGACCTCCCCTGCCCCTGTACCCTGTACCATATGCAGAGTAACCGTCTTCTCCCCAACTTGCTCCGGCCTCATAGGCCTCATAGCCCTCTACAGGACGACCATCTTCACCCACAGGTGGAGGGTAAGTCTTAGGCCTGTAAGGACCACCATTCCCTACATCAGCAAAATCAATCCTAAGTCGCCTATCTGGACCGCCCAACGGAAACCCTCTCATTTCTTTCACAGCTGCTTGAGCAGCGTCAATTGAATCATATAAAATGTATGCTTGGGCCTCACCTTTAGCATACTCAATTTTTTTGATAGCTCCAAATCTATCAAATTCCCTCTCTAGTTGTGCTACTGAGGTCCACGGACCAAGACCACCTACCCAAACACGAGTTGTGGGATTAGCTTTGCCATACCCGATTTTACACTGAAACTTTCCAATATATTGTCCAGATAATTCTACTTTAGCCCGATGCGCCATATCAAGAGTTTGATAGCGAACAAAGGCAAATGCATTACCCGTGCCTGGAGGAGGCCTTTTTATATCAATGTCTTCAACTATACCAAAACGGCCAAAGATACGACGTAGTTCTTCATCAGATATGTTTATTTCTAGATTGCCTGCAAAGAGGGTTCTAGTGGCAAGAGGGTCATCCTCAGGCTGAACGTGATGGAGATAGTTTGGAAACTTATCTTTTTTGTTTTCCATTTTATCAAACTGGGGATGTGGGTGACGGGGCATGTATGGACGCGGCATGTAGTGCGGGTGCGGGGGATGATGCATCGGCGGGCGGTGCATGGGGGGACCGTGCGGGCCCGCCATGGGGTACTCATGCATCGGCGGACGGAAGTCTCTGTGATGTGGGACGGTAGGCGGGATCCCGTATCCTCTGTCCTCCGGCGGCGCTCTGCGACGCTCCGGCACCGGCGACCAGGCGTAAGCCGAGTATGGTCGGTCATAGTCAGGAGGAGTCACACTCCGAGGCCGGCTTCTGAACTCCGAGCGCACAGGCTCATACACTGGATCTACAATAGCTACTTTATCGTACAAAATGATTCTTGGCTTAGCGTGCTTAGCGTCTTTTGCATCTTCCGCGCTTCTGAAGCAAATGTAGGCCACACGTTCCTCCAGCTCGTGAGATATCTTGATACTAAAATCACCAAACTTTTTGTATTCGCGGTACAACGTATCTTTGATGATTTCATCGGAAGCTTTAGGGTGGAGCGCGCTCACACAAAGTACCTTGTATACGGGTCGTGCGGATGCTGAACCCTCTCTGATTTCGCGACCCCGTGAGAATTCATCGCGGTGCGGCGACACGTAGCGGCCGCGGGGGCTCGGCGAGCGCACTCGCCGGCGCACCCTGTCCGGAGTGACGCGCTCATCAGAGCTATCGTCGTACCTGCCGATGCTACGCGTCCGTTTGGATCGCGGTACACTGTCCCTTGATGAACTCCGCTTCATGTTACGAATTTTCACCGTTATTCGATCTCTATCTCTATCGCTACGCGGTAATCCAATCATGAAAGCTCAGTAGCACGAAGCACTATCTGAAATGCACAACATAACACGTCACTTCAAAATGTCGCTGTTCGTTTTCCATCGAAAATCACTGCATCGCACTGTGTTTCAGCTTACCACTTTTGGAATATTAGATAAGTTCTAGTAAGCTTACTAGTCCACAATGTCTGTACCAGTTAATCACAATCTATTCACAAAATTACAAATCGCACTTGATTAGTCATTCAACGTAAGTCGGCAAACAATAATGGCGTTATTAGCTACTCGCTCGCGAATCTGCAACAAATAAGAATGAGGTAGGTTTTCTTTCTGTCATTGTCTATGGTCATGCCCACAGCACAGATAAAACAGTGTTGCGTTTGCGTTCGTAATCACATCATTACAAGTACAGATAAATACAGTTACAGTATACAGGGTGTCCCAAAGTTATGGGCCATGGAGGGGAAGTACCTTAAATATCGTAGATAGTGAATTTTGCTCAAAGAAGACTTCATTTTATTTTTAAAAGTAAGTATTTCTGCATTCATAGATTTTCTTAAAATTACTTGCTTTGTCTGGGAATCGAACCGACTCACATGTGGAAAAAAAAATTACTCTACTTTTATGATACCAATCGAAAGAATAACTAAAAAATAATAACTCTGCTTAAGTAACATAGTATTTTAAAAGAAAGGAACAACGTGAAATAAATTATTTTAATCAAATAAAAAACATGAAATATTTTTTTTTTGTAAATTAATTAATTAAATGCTCAAAATGTGATCCCTCTTGTCTTAAGCATCTTCGCCAATCTTCTTGTGACCCGGCTGCCTGTTGATTTTCTAATCATTTTATGGTGAACACTCAATGTGATATGGCACAATTCTGTTTGCAACTCGATCATTTGACCTTGACTCAATTATTTTATGTTGTTCCTTTCTTTTAAAATACTATGTTACTTAAGCAAAGTTATTATTTTTTAGCTATTCTTTCGATTGGTATCATAAAAGTAGAGTATTTTTTTTTCCACATGTAAGTCGGTTCGATTCCCAGACAAAGCAAGTAATTTTTAGAAAATCTATGAATGCAGAATTACTTACTTTTAAAAATAAAATGAAGTCTTCTTTGAGCAAAATTCACTATCTACGATATTTAAGGTACTTCCCCTCCATGGCCCATAACTTTGGGACACCCTGTATATCCATTTATTTATAAATTTATCTATCCACCATCATGTTATCTTCAAATGTTGATAAACCATGCCCGGCCCAGCTTTTAAAGTGTTCAAGATTAGTATTTGTAAATATTGAAATACTGGGAAGTGTTCCCATCATTAAATTTTATTAATCTGTGTAACAACTATCCGGAAGTTAAGTTGGTAATTTAATATTTGTTTATCGTTCGTTCCTGTTCCTACTTGATTTTTTTTACTTTAAAACGTAGTGATTATATTCTCTTTGTTTCAGTTCAGTCATCAGTCAGTCAGTTCATCATAGTTCATTGTCTAATTTAAATGTAAACAAACTAATATTTTTATTTTTCTAATAAAAAGCCCAGACCAATTGATTTAAGTAAATAAATCTGTTAAACAGAACGAAAATCAAATTTCCAATCTCTCATGTTTGTTTTGTTTAGTAGTCAAGGATTGCACTTTGTCCCCATTTTATCATAAGGTCTTTCAACTTTGCTTCATATATCCTGAGTTCGGTGTGTTATCATACGTAGAACTGGATTCAAAACATATTAGTAAATCATGGAAATACTATTAAAGGTAAACAATCAGTCGAATGGACGCGATAAATTGGCTAGGTAAGTACTCATGTATTACAATACCAGATGAGGAATTAAAAAACTAAATCTAAAGTAGTATGTTAAAGGCTAACAATTTGATATGTTTCAGATTGATACAGTATACAAGTCGACTAGTGTGGCATCAGCTTGAAACACATAACGCCAATAAATATTCCATTGATAGAATTAAGAATTTGGAACTAGCATTTAGTTCCTTCCGTAAAAGTAAGTATTAATCCTGTTTGAACTAGAAAATATGTTAGGACATGATTGACTATTCTTAAAAATGCTGCAGAATGTTTTTATTCATTTAAATTATTTTTTTGTTACAGTATTGCGTCTAGGGAGATGCATTGATATTTTCTATACAGCCCTGAACACAATAAACATTGAAGATCCATTCCTTAAATTATCACTAACTGTCAGCAAGTTGGCTCATGCATTGTATCTTTATGCGGATCATATAGTTTGGTTGACAAGAAGTGGATTCTTGAAAACAGATTCAGAGAGTTGGAACAAAACTGCAAACAAGTTCTGGTTAGTGTCAATAATAGCCAATTTAGCCAGAGACTTCTATGAAATTCTGCATTTACTAGAATTGCATTCAAATAAATTCCTGAAGCCTTCTGACTTAATAAATACATCGCGGAATATAAATTTTTCAAACAGTTTGAGACATGTTTCTGCACTTGTGAGTTGCCATAAAGATGTTTTTATTGATACATTGAAGAATTCATGTGATTTGTTCATTCCACTGACTGCTTTGGGGTTTACTAAGCTCAGTCCCAGTTCAGTGGGTGCTCTGGGAGCTGTGTCATCATTGGCTGCAATAGCAACATTAGTAAAACCTATCACTAAATTAGTGCCATCTTGAACATGCTAGAAATTGGTATGAGTTAAGACAAGATTCAAGCTATCAAGTACATAAATAATAGACAGGGACAAACCTGTTTGGATTAGGAAAAAATATATTCTGGGACATGGTTAATATTAATATTAAGATTAATTCGGTTGAGATAATAAACTTTATATACCATACACAATATAGTTTTATTTATTTTAATCAATTTCGATTTAACAACCCAACATAAATTTGGGCATGAGACTTTTCAGTTCCTAAAAATAAATTTTAGGTCATATACGTATTGATAAAATCATAAAATTGGTAGGTATATAGGTGAGTAGAGTACAGTTATGAGAAATACCTTGTGTGTAGATACCACAAAAGCGCGGAACCAGATCTTTTCAGCTATATTTACACTGAACAAAAAATGTCTTGTGTCAAAGGATTTTCATGTCAATGTCAAACTTTTTTTGTGACAATTGAAAACAGCAAGCCTGAAACTAAGAAGAAAAAATTTAAATTTTATATCGAAAAAATAGATAAATAATCTACACTTAATTTTTCTTATTACGGTAAAAACAAATAATATAATTACCTACGTATTATGGCGAAAAAAGTAGCAGATGCTGCCCGCAAATTTCTACTGTTGGGACAATGTGTGCCCACAGTTAAACAAAATGCAGCCAAAATAAGAATAAAAAGGTTAGAATTGGACGAGAACCTGCTCATGGTATGTTGTAAACTTTGGTATTTAACCCCATGAAATTGCTTGTTAACCTGGAATGTTATAGGTGAATTAATGACTTTGAACTTTTTAATGAAGAATATGTAACCAATGAATTTGGTCCGTTTATTTGAGTACATACACCAAAACAACACAATTAGCTTACACTTAAACAATACTCTACTGAAGTCTACTGTATTTATCTTTAAACCCAATTTATTCACCATCCTTACCAGGCAGGTAGTAATACTAAATTGCTGAGAACATTGCACAGAATGATGCTGCTGCCTGTCTTCAATAATTTTTATGTGCTTCTGATGTATAGGTCTCTTAGCTTTGTTAACATCCAAAAGAAGAGATTGTGTTCCACTTTATCTGAAGCAGTGTGGTCTCTTCAGACCCTATTATTTGTGTGCAAATAGTTCAATACTTGTCTTATTGTGTTGTAATGTATTATTCCTATCTTTTTATTATTGTTTCAGTATTTCAGAAAAGATGAATTTTACTATTGCCATGATCCTGAAAAAGTCTGCAAGACAGGTGACATAGTTCTAATTCAAGCATTGCCACAGAAGCTAACCAAACTGATAACTCATGAAGTAAAGGAAGTTGTGTATCCATTTGGAGATATTACAGACCCAATCACTGGCAAAAAAGTAGCAAAAGAACAATATAGGGAAGATGTTGACAGACTATCAGAGATTTATGGCAAATTAGATTCTGGTTTCGATTACAATAAAGCACCACCAAGAGGTTGGCAAGACGGCAAAAAGGACTTTACTTCAAAACCAACTTACACAGCCTTCCATGTATTTGATGAAAAGAATGATCCATATGCAATTTAAAGTTGAACTACAAAATATTTATTAGAATTTAGTGCATTTGTAATTAGTTAGGTATGTAAATGAAATAATAAACCATAAATATGTAACCAAAAACTATTTTATTTAGCCATAGGCTCATAATTCTGATTGTTCTGGTCAAGGCTGTATATCAATCTTGTGCCTCTAGTTCTCTTTCTAATGCAGCACCCATTAGGTTCCATGAACTGTCATCATCTGCATCATCCGGGGGCTCGTCATCTGAAGGGGGTGAAGAGGGTCTTGGTCTTTTGCGAGGTCTATTTTCTTCATCTGAAAAAAAAGGATAAATAAATATTTAAAGTGTGGATAAAGGAGTAATGTTAAATTTAGGATCAAGTTGTAAGGAATATTTCCATATTCCGGCGTCATAATTAAATTAGGTAAATTTGATGGGTGTACTGAAAATTACTTTACCTTCTGAATCACCAGAAACAGACTCTTGGGTTTCTTTTAATCTGAAACAGAAATAAAAAATTTGGTCCAGTTTATATCAATGCAACCATAAGAAAACCATTATAAATAAGTCTTAACCTCCAAATATTTTAAAATTTAATAGTTTGAGGTTGATTTTGTTTTCAAAATATATTTTTTGTAAGGTTAATATAATATGTTATTGTAATGAAACATTTGTTTACTGTGTTGTTCTGCCTAATAAATACATACCTGACATCCTGAGAACAGCTGTCTTCCACTTCAAGGGATAACAGACGGTTTTCAGGAGGGTTCTCTTCATCATCCAGGTCATCTTCACCTGGTTTCTCATCTTCTGATGAGCTTTCATCTGATTCATTGAAAATATCTTCAACCTGCGTACAGATAAATCTTGTATCACCATGGAATTTAACATATTGAAGTGGATGTATATGCATACATTATCATAATAATAACCTTATAGAACTTATTACAGGTCTTGGGGGAATTGGTATAAACTTTCCTAAGCAGGTTGGTAATCGCAGCTTGTAAGCTTACTGCGATCATATTGTGTAAAGAGTGTGACAAGGATCTATCTCTCCCCAATTACATAAAATCGCATGCCCTCAGTTAATATGCAAGCTTCACAAAACTTGTTAACAAACCTTTCAACAGTGTTTTGTGAGTATCTGGTTTTCCTGCGTTACACCTCAATATTTTCCACACATTTCACATGTTATTTTCCAATAAAATATACTTTACTGTGTATTAGGCCGCCTTTCGCCGCGCCACCATCTCTATTTACACAGACGACCACGCGATCATGTTTTTTACAAGTGTTTCTCTGGACGCGGTCGCATAAAACAGAATAATAAAACGAAAGTCATTACCTCTCGGTCCATATCAGCTATGTCGTCGCTGGAGAAGGACAGCAGCGGGTTGAGCGTGTCCATGAACCGGCCGGAGGGCGTGCGGCGGCGCGGCGCGGCGAGCGGCGGCGGCGGCGGGCTGCTGCAGTGCGCGGGCGGCCGCCGGGAACTGCTCTGTAGATAACCAGTTTCTTAATGTTAAAGATAGAGTTGCATGTGTGGGTGATATCTACTATTTTTTGAACTAACAATTTGTTTGCAGAGAACCATAGAGGATGACACAAGTGAGAGAGGTCTATTACCCAGTAGTGGGTGAAATCCGACTGGATATTGATGAATAATTTATGTATGACTTCTTCTCTTGCCCGTGGCTTCACCCGCTTTTTTAGTTTGCTCACCTAAAACCTTCCCTGGACTGCTACGAATATTTCAAGACCAAAACCAGCTAAATCCCGAGCTTTAGCGAAACTAACGAACAACAATTGATTTTTTAAAATAAGAATATACATATAGATTGTTGTTATTATTCTAACTAAATAATACTAAATACAATGTCAATTTAAGAGAAGGACTATGTTAAAGGACTGAAATTAATATTATGAAGTAAGTAGATACTAATTGCGAATTTCTTTATTATTTATGTACTTAAAACTCAATGTTATATATATACTATAAGATACTATACCTGCCCACCTCTCTGCAAGGGGTATAGCCGTTCGTCGACTCGCTCCCATCTCTCAGCACAAGTCCACAGCCACTCCGGAGTGACAACTTGCAGTTTGTTCTCTTTGTTTTCTCCTATCTTTTGACTTGCATTCACTTTTGCTGTTCCTGCAAAGATTTGATATAAGTTTTGTGTTTGAGTTAAGGTGCTAAAGGATCATAATGTATTTAAATGGGACAATAGCTTTAGGTGATTTAACCAAAATAAATTTGTAACTTTGTAATTATTATTTAATTTCGCTGTAAACACAATCAATGTATTGACCAGATAAAAACTTAACAATTAACGTTTTTACGTTAATTAATTTGAAATCGAAATATTTATCGAAATCGCCTACCATCGTAAAATATTTTTCTATTTAGTCCAGTAGTTTGAGAGCCTATTTGTCTTACTAACAAACAATCAAAAATCCTCATTATAATAGTCTAAATGACTTACCCGCCCTCACCGCCACAAGATGCGTAGTTCTATCCGTATAATCCTGCGTAACTTCAGCGCCTAGGCTCTTAGCTACGAGATAAGCCCTAGATGTTTCTAGCCTCTGGTGCGTCGGCACTAGCCCACTGAACACCAAACTGGTGCCAGCTAAAACCTCGCATTTAACCTCTGGTATTACGGCCTTCAAATCTGGTATTGCATTCTTCCCCATTTTGTCGTACTTGTCATAGAAATGCCTGAAACGAAAATTAGAAATATCAACTGGTGTCACAATAAACCTAATTGTTTTTTATTGCGACTTTCTGACTATTTTTTGTAATTTTATTAGCAGTTCAATGGATGGGAAAGGAAATACTAATACAGAAGTTATCATTAGCTTAAGAGATATCTATAGATAAGGTCTGAATTAGCAGTTTACAATAATCAAAGTTGACCTAAAACATAATAAGATTTTAATCATTGTAAATGAATTCGGCGACATTTTGTACTAAATAAATACTTAATACCACGCATATATAAAAGAATATCAAAGAAAAAATCGAAGCTTCCAATATAACTTTATAGCAATAGAGTTGGAATACTTACCCATAGAAGAATTACGTCAGATGCAATATTTTCCTACACATCAACTTCAGTTATGCCACTGATAGGTAACATTATATTTTATTTATTAGATAAATAGTAATATACTCACTGGTGTATCCTCTTTAATATATCCTCCAAATAAATCAAATAGTCATCAGGATCTTCCACTTCAATCTGTCCATCTGCATTCTTAACCCATCGAGGGTCACTCTCTTCTTCTTTCCCCTCTTTGTCTTCTGTTTTTTCATTCTTCTCTACTAATTCCGGTTTCTCCTTGAGAGGAATATCCTTTATGACTTTACCGTTGTTACCGTCAGAGGATTTGTCATTCTCCTTTTCGTCCGGCTCAGCTTCAAGGGTGGGCATTTGGTTGGCGGATTGTGATCCGTTTTTACCACTGGGTAATTTTTTATCTTCTGAAAAAGCAAGATAATTTAAGATTTTTATTTTAATGAAAATTATTTAAATTACTAGTGTAGATATTTTGGAATTGTGGACCTCGTATCTGTCTATCATACAAAGCTAAACATAAGAAAGTCTTCATAAGGTCCTGATTTGCTGTATGGATTTCAGGTGAAGTTGCATAAAATCTTGATACTGCAACTTGTATCATAATCCAAATTAATATCCTATTGATATGATAAGCTACTAAAACTGTGCACTACATGTCACGTGAAATTTACTACAACGATATCACATCAAAACTTGGTTGTGAGATTGTGTGAGTGTTTTTGCATGTTGTTGGTAGTTGTTTCCGGGCTGATTATATTCACGCGACGCTGTAGTGGGCCGCATCTCCCGTTTTGTAATTACATAAATGCATTTTTCCTTATATTATCAACACAAATAAATAATAAATAAATAATAAATAAATATTACTGGACAATTTTACACAACGACATCTAGCCCCGTGGTAAGCTCGAAGCTTGTGTTACGGGTGCTAGATTTCTGATATACTTAATATAATATACATACATATATAGATATTTTTTATTATACATATGTATATAACACCCATGTATATAAATGTACTAATTATTTCCTTACCGATGTGCAGATAGTTGTTCCAGGTTTTAAAAACTTATACTTACACATTAGTTAGTTAGGATGGCTCAGTTTTCCGCATTTAGACCCAAAGGTGGTCCATTATGCGTGATATATCTTTACCGCGGAACTAGATGTTACTGTGTGAATTGTCAGGCAATATATAATATACATAATATATTTTTTAAATCTTTTATTTTAAGGGTTTATTCAAAATCTGAACATGTCACCCTGTAGGTACACAGAACTACAGAAATAGATATTACAAATTAGTTATTATCAAGAACTAAACTAATTATTTCATATTTTGGCAAACTGTTTGTCAATATTTGTTATTATTTATTTATTTACCAGGTGGCGGCGGCGCGTTGATGTCGCCGGTGTTCTGGAAGAAGGAGTAGGGCCGCACGTGTATGAGGTTGGCGGCGTGGCGCCACACGTCCTCGCGGTCGTCTATGATGCACACCATATTGTCGCCGCACGGAAACAGTGCCCTGGAATAACAATGCCATTTATTAGTTTCAATCACTCATAGTTCAGGATCCATGGAACATGGTTAGCACTTGATTACTATCAAGCTAATTTTTCGTGAGTAGCTTCGTTTCGATGAGACGCCCAAAAATATCCTGTACCCAACTCTCGATTGTGGGAGCTAACAGAGATATCATGGATGTAGGACCGGGATAACGGACCACGAAATTTGTAGGACAATTGATAGATCTTAGACTATTGAAAAAAATGAAACTGTACACTCACTTTAAATTAGCAGACTTCGTCCTCGGATCAAAGCACTCATCCCTGGACAGTATCCGGTGCGAGAAGTACTTCTTCTCGGGATCGAGCAGGTCGGCGACCGCGTGCGCGTACTGGCGCGCGCCGAACGTGCACACGTGCAGCTCGTACAGCTCCGCGGCCGCCGCCAGGAACTGCTGCGTGCGCGGGCGCAGCCGCGTGTGGCACCAGCGACCCGCGCACCCCGACCCGCGCAGGAAGAAGTGGAGAACGCCCTGGAACATGTTCAACTAATTAATTGACGCCCATTGACTTTATTATTATAGATGTATGGACATAATACATCATTAAAAGATTTTTTTATTTAAAAACATCATTATAACTAAAAATAACATAAAATCTTACTATTTAAAAAGTTCAAATACTACATAGACATAGCCTGAACTAGGATTGACCTGTGTCTCAGCTTGTTTAAAAACTAGTCCCTCTAACATTATAAATTATAGATGACTTGTCCTGTGTGGCTCAATGGAGTGTCCTCACTAATTAGCTAAACTGGACTGAACCAGGTTAGATTATCGATGTGTCTGTGGAATCTACTTAGGGCTTATATAAGTTTATATTTACAATAATAAACTAAAATATAGATCTGTGGATATTTTAGGATAAAGAGAGATAATTTTAAATTATATAATTCTTACCTTAAGGTTTGGTGGTATATTATCATTTGTGGTATGTACCAGTGTCTGATCTAAGTCCACCAGAAGAACCAGCTTCCTGTCTTTGAGAAGGCGACCAGCATCTTCACGGCCCAGTTTTTGTGCCAATTCTTCAGAAACCTACAGCAATGGTTTTAACAATCAGATTAATTTGTATTTTATTATTTTTTTATTCATTTATTTGTAAATGCATGTGTGTGTTACATGCATTTACATTTAAAAAACCATAACATTAATATTATATCTGTATTATATTTTCAAAGAGGGAATAGATAATATTAAATCTAAAAACAATAATTCTCACCTAAAAGTAATCTAAATTATTGAAGGCTTAATTTTTTTACATAATGAATGCTTATTTAATATGTATTGTTAATTATAGAAATACAAATAAAAGCCACTTTTATAAGTATTTTTATTTTTTTATTTTGTTTTATTATTAGTGGATATAACTAATTCTCTATTATAACCATACCTTCAGTTCAGGTACAGAGTGTACCATAGGAACAACAGCAACCTCCTTGTTGACCTCATCTGTCCGGAGGTCCATTCCACACTCTGCACACATGTCTTTCATGACGGTGGAGTGACGGCATTGTTCAAGATCTGCTATAGGAGCACTGGAAAATAAAAAGGGAAGAGTGATCACTGGTTTCATGTTGTATTTGGATACCAGTGCATAATTGCATTACTGATTAGATTGGTTTAGTCGCAGTCTTAAGCTTGTGTTTTTAATGGGCCTATTTTTATATGTTTAATATGTTATCCGAATATCTTCTATAAAAATAATTATTTTCTTATCTTTATCTGTAATATTCTATACATTAAAAGATATAGATAGAAGGTATGATATGATCTTGATATGATATAATCTTGATATAATGTACATAATTCTAGTCACTATACATATTTAGAATTAATTCATAACTTGTTAGGAATTTCTGCTTTCTATTAAGTTTTTTATACTTAAAATAGCAATTTAGATACCGTATAGATAAAAAATTAAAAGAATATTTTCAATTCTCTTATGTATTCATGAAAGAATTGATGTAAACAACAATGGAAAATAGGTATACCCTGTGTAAACAATAGCAAAGAATTCACCTTTCGCGGCAAAACCAATCAAGTTTTCCCGCTAGATTCCGGAAATAACCAATCAGAATTGCGAAGGAATTTAGCAAAATAATGCGTAAATTAATAATTTGGTACGTTTTTATATTGAATAAGAAGTTTATTTACAATATTATGCACATGTTTTGATGACGTCACTTACCCAGGCTCTGCAACCTCTCCTTCCTTAACCTTGATCGCCGAGATAGTGCCTGACTGCAGGGATTTAAATTTCTTTAATTCACTGTTCGTACCCGATGAATCATTGTATAAAAATAAAATTTGACCCTGTGACACAAAAGCACCATGTTTCACTTTCCATTTAGTAACTTTTACAGGCTTTTCAGATGGAACAAAAATAGGCATAGTTTTGTCGGCCATCTTGAAAGGAAATTGCGCGTTAGTTCTAGAATGAAGCGTTTCTATTGGACGATGTTCGTGAAATTTGGCGGCTTACGAGTAAACGCCAATGATGATGCAGACACTGTGAAAAATCAATAGAACAACGAGGCAGATCATAACATCCGGTAAATTTTTTCGTTCAAAATCTGTTGTTTGCCTTGACTTCATTTGAGAAATAAAATTTCACATCTTCATTTGTCACTTCTAAAATTGGGAAAATCATTTCTAAAGTGAAAGTAATTTGTCCTTGTCAAAGTTTGGAAAGTGTCGTCTTCTGGTGATACGTGTTCCGTCGATTTTCTTGGTAGTAATTTAGTTGGTGACTGGGGATATTTTCTACAGTTATGCCATTGCCATCTGTCAAATCAAACTAATTTGACGTACGTCAAAAGACAAAACAGAAACAATTCATTTCTTGGTTTGCTGTTCTGTTCGGGCAACTTTCAACGAATTAATTTCCGTAAATTTAATAATTTTATCTATTTGTCGACGTTAATGTGAATTGCGCTATCTTAAAATGAAAACCTCTGAAGAAAATTTAACTGCGAATGATAACTCGGATGTAGAGGATGGCGGAAATGCTGAACTTCGGGGATATCTTAGCAAATGGACTAACTACATTCACGGTTGGCAGGACAGGTTTATTGTTTTGAAGGATTCTACTTTATCATACTACAAGAGTGAGTTGGAAAGCAATCTCGGCTGCCGTGGTGCCTTGTGCCTGAAAAAAGCAAAAGTCAAGGTAATTGAACATTATTCTTGCCTAATGAAAAACACTTTGCCCTTGTAGAATCTGGTTTTTGTAATGATAATTTATTAGTCTATCGTGCCGCTTTGACGTAATAATGAAATGAGCATTGTTTGAAACTTTATTGATGATATTTTTATGTTTCATTTCAGCCTCATGAATTTGATGATTGTCGGTTTGATGTATCGGTGAATGATTGTGTCTGGTATTTGAGAGCTACAAATCCAGAGGAGAAACAGCAGTGGATAGATGTATTGGAGTCATTCAAAGTGAGTATGGGCAGGTTTTATTATTGTGTACTTCAATACACAAATAATGAAAAGTGCATTTAGTTGTAGCCTTATAACAATCCATAGTAGGTCTCTTAATAGTCAAGTGTCTCCTAAATAGAACCCATTATAGGTTCTGATGTGGAGTTTAGTGTACTCAACCAGACAGGTTGGTGATTTCAGTGATTTGTTACATAACAAATTGGGGAAACCTAATCAAGGAAAACAAAACTTCCTGTTTAATATGATAAGCATTTTAATATTTAACTTTAGGTTGAATGTGGTAATACGGCTAGCATTCTGGGCACTATAGCATCTGGTGATGAATTAGAATTTTAAGATTTTTATAATGAAAATAGGTACTCTCTGTAAATACTATAGGTACATTATAAAATATAAATGTAACTTACAATTGCAAAACTCAAATGCATGTCTAAGTTAACAACATTAAAACAAAAATCAATGCAATAAATAGAATGATAAATAATTTTATGAACTTTATAGAGATAAAACTTTAAAAGATGTTATACTTTTCCATTATGGAACTTAACAAAACTAAGCAATTATTGAATTCCATGAGTCACAGTTAAATGTTTGAACATCCTTTGCTATAGTGATAACCATTAATCTCATTATGAATCATCTTACTGATAGAAGTTAAAGCCAAAACAATTAACACATTTGAACCTAAAATGGGAAATAACATATTTTTAGCACTGTTGTTGAGAATCAATTAGAACAACATAACTTTCATCTGTTTTTTTTAAATAAGAAAAACATTTATGTTAAAATTTCTAATAACTTCTAATACTCAAATTATTTAATTAATAAATAATAAAATTTATAAACCAATACATATAAATTATTGATATTTATTATTTATTTATTTTTATTTATAATCATAAGACAAGACATAAGTGACCTTTGTTTTATTCTGTTATGTAAGTTATATCTATGTTATGTTTTGTGATGTGAAGTTTCATCAAAATTCCTTCAGTAGCTGTTGCCTGAAAGAGCAACAAACTTACTCATTTAAATTAGTAAGATTATGAAGAGCTGTCATTGTAGGGGGTTAATCTTATTTTATTAATATTGTGTTGATTAAAAGTGGTTTACGCTAAGAGAAATAGATAAATAAAAACAACTTTGTTGGTAGTAGATATCATGCAAAGCCTTTTCAGGCACATATATAGTATCACTAGAGATAATACATTTTATGTCTTTAATCTGTATGTTATCTTTATCAATTTATCTATAGTTCCGTTTGTGGTATTTCACATTGAGAAAATATTTTGTAATCCGAACTTACCTTATCTGAAGCACATGGCTAAACATGACTGTATTGTATTATGTTTGCGATTTGTCATTGAAAATATCAATTTACGGCTTTTGTGATGTCATTTAGCGATTCTAAACCATTATGATCAATTGAAATCAAGGCTGGCCTCTTACACTGCATTTTCGGTAATTTGTGAGAGAGAACTTTGCATTTATTTTAAGTGGTTAGGATGGCTCAGTTTTCCGCATTTGGACTCAAAGGCGGTCCATTATGCGTGATTTTAAGTAGCTAATGTGAATTAAAAAAATCAAATATTGTTAAACAATCTGTATAGAAACAAAAAGCGTGGTAAGCTCTAAACTTGTCATATGAATACTAGATATCTGTTAAAGATGTAGAGATTTGTTCTGAGGTGGGCATCGATCCGCAACCACTTGCGTTTTAGGCCGACCACCCGCTGCGCCACAGAGGTCGTCAATGTGAGAATAATAAAACAATAACAGTTTTGTTGTTAATTAAAGACTGATGTCCGAACCAATTGACTAGTGATTCTTCTGAATGTGTTACACCAATTATGTGTTACAATTCCAGATTGAATCGGGTTATGGGACTAGTTCAGACAGCAGTTCAAATGGTGGTGGACTTCGGAGACATGGCTCGGTTACATCATTGCAGTCTACAGGATCACATGGTAAATTATACACCGCTACTAAACTTTTATTAAAGCTTTAAAACTGTTTTATCTATCTTAACGTGGGTAAAGCCACAAGGCGCTAAACTAGTCTACTACTATCTACTTATAAATAAAACGAATTGCTGTTTGTTAGTCTAGTTAGAGGTCACAGGCAGAACAACTAGTAATTGATATTGTAATTAAGGGTGGTTGAAGACTTCCTTATTGATGTCATGATATTTTGATAGATGAATTACTTACGATTTGCTTGTGACGTGTTGTCTCCTAAGTATCACCACCCCACCCCATTTCAAATAAATAAATATTGCCGGTCAGTTCACACAGCGACATCTAGCCCCGTGATAAGCTTGATTGTGTTATGGGTGCTAGATGTCTGATATACTTAATAATATAATATACGTACATAGATATATCAAGATATCGCTATCGGATCGGCAAGCGCAGCGTCGGACGTCCACCAACAAGGTGGACAGATGATCTGGTAAAAGCGGTTGGCTCGCGGTGGATGCAGGCCGCGTCCGACGTCAATAAATGGAAATCATTAAGGGAGGCCTATGTCCAGCAGTGGGCGTCCAATGGCTGACATGATGATGACATAGATATATATTTTTAATAAACATATAAATAACACCCAGACACCCGGAACAAAATATCTGCAGATCGTACAAATTTTTTTCCGAGGCGGGAATCGAACCCACAACCTCTTGCGTCGCAAGCAGACCATCGCCAGAGGCCGTCAAAATACGGTTGCTGTAAAAACAGAGTTCAGAGCATACCACGGGGTTTAATGTGCCTGTGTTTTGGCAGCAATGTTCATTGTAGTTGATTTCCTTACAGGTCGCACTTCCCGCCGGCTCACGGAGAAGATATCCGAGCTGGAAACATTCAACGAGCTGTTATCCAAACAAGCGGTCCAACTGCAGCAATACTTCGAGAAGTGTGTCGCGTCCGCGCCGCCCGACGATCTCTGCATCGACGCGGTCACAGTGCTTGATGGGAAGATCGGTGAGTTAGCATTACTAGTTGGTTCTTTCAGTATTTATTATTATGAATAATTATAGCATTATATGATCCAAAAGTGCTTGAAAAGAGACCATGGAACGGCAAACGCAGCGTTGGACATCCACCAACAAGACGGATATGAGCTGGTTGAAGCTGCTAGTTCACGGTGTATCTTCAATAGTGATCGTCCAACGGCTGAAATTAATCACCGGAGACTCTTGATAAGTAAAAAGACACAAAAAAGTCAAGATTACAAAACAAAACTAAAGCTCGCAAACCGGACTGTCATTGTCATTGTCATCTTCTGTAAAAAAAATCTAATGAACTGCGCACGTGCTGATAACGTGGGCATACGCAGAAAGATGTAACTTTTTAAAAAATTTGCAAAGAAAATTAAATTAATATAAATATTGCTGGACAACTTATACAGCGACATCTAGCCCCGTGGTAAACTCGAAGCTTGTGTTACGGGTGCTAAATTTCTGATATACTTAATATAATATACATACATAGATATATATTTTTATTATACATATATAACACCCAGACACCCGGAACAAATATTTGCAGATCATATAAATTGTTGTCCCGAGGCGGGAATCGAACCCGCAAATTGTCACCTGGATGTCAATGTCAAAATTCAATGTGTTAGGAAACGATCTGGGCAGCCAAGCTGGCGAAGTGCGAGCCACGAGCGCGTCGTTCCGCGCGACCGCCGCCGCCACGCTCACCACCCTGCAGCACTGCGTCGACCTGCTGCGGCGCCGAGAGAAGCAGGCCAGCAAGGCGGAGGAGCTATACATGTGAGTAAATCTGTCCTAAGATAGCTAAATACATGTAACTCTGTCCTACGATAGCTAAATACATGTGAGTAACTCTGTCCTACGATATCTAAATACATGTGAGTAACTCTGTCCTACGATAGCTAAATACATGTGAGTAACTCTGTCCTACGATAGCTAAATACATGTAACTCTGTCCTACGATAGCTAAATACATGTGAGTAACTCTGTCCTACGATAGCTAAATACATGTAACTCTGTCCTACGATAGCTAAATACATGTGAGTCACTCTGTCCTACGATAGCTAAATACATGTGAGTAACTCTGTCCTACGATAGCTAAATACATGTGAGTCACTCTGTCCTACGATAGCTAAATACATGTGAGTAACTCTGTCCTCCCATAGCTAAATACATGTGAGTAACTCTGTCCTCCCATAGCTAAATACATGTGAGTAAAGGTCGACTCACGCTACACCGTGTCGGGTCCGAGCCGAGTGTCGGTCTAAGCAGCCGAGCGGCAACCGAGTGACGCCCGAGCAACGGACATCGCTCGGAAACAACTCGGTCCCGCTTCGGCTCGGCCACGGCCCGTTGCATGAATACAGCGCCGCCGAGCTGCGCCCGAGCAGTCGGTAGTGATGCTATACAGTGCTCATGCAGTTTAGACACGGAACCGGCTCGGTGACCGTGCTACGGCCGACACTCGGCTCGGACCCGACACGTCGCGGGCCGTCTTTGTAATTTTAGACACGGAACCGGCTCAGTGACCGTGCTACGGCCGACACTCGGCTCGGACCCGACACGGTCTAGCGTGAGTCGACCTTAACTCTGTCCTACGATAGCTAAATACATGTGAGTCACTCTGTCCTACGATAGCTAAATACATGTGAGTCACTCTGTCCTACGATAGCTAAATACATGTGAGTAACTCTGTCCTCCGATAGCTAAATACATGTGAGTAACTCTGTCCTACGATAGTTAAATACATGTGAGTCACTCTGTCCTACGATAGCTAAATACATGTGAGTAACTCTGTCCTACGATAGCTAAATACATGTAACTCTGTCCTACGATAGCTAAATACATGTGAGTAAATCTGTCCTAAGATAGCTAAATACATGTGAGTAACTCTGTCCTACGATAGCTAAATACATGTGAGTCACTCTGTCCTACGATAGCTAAATACATGTGAGTAACTCTGTCCTCCGATAGCTAAATACATGTGAACATTGTCCTAACATCGCTAAGACATAGTGAACCCCTGTGGCTAAGCGATGTTTTAGCTATCGGAGGACAGACAGAACTGGAGACTAGGAAGAGGCGTCATATAGAGGCGTTACAGACTTATGAAGCGAGGGCGATCCGTGACGTGCATAGTGATACTTACACGTTGCAGCACTATTAGAATCTCTATTTACATCTTGAGAAGCAAAATACCTATAGCATCTGTAGAATTAATTCAAGTAATGACTTGTATTTATTACTCAGGACACTCGGTTTATAATTTAATACGGCATCCCAAGGCCTTAGTACAACTTGACGATACGTCTTTCAACTTCTTATAAAAATATTCACATAGTTTTCCTTGGTTTTGATACCGTTATGTACCTTTTTATACCTACTTGTTTTATGCAATATTAATTAAATAGCTAATATCACACAGGGCCCTCAAGAATCAGCTGACAGAAGCGCGATTAGCGTCGAAACCTGGTCCAGATCACGAGGTGAGTCATTTGTATTCTATTATAATTATTTTGCCACGGACGTTTTTTTATTGATGGTAGACCCTTGCTTGACCACAATCTCACCTGATGGAAAGTGTCGATGTGGCCAAAGATGGATCGCAAGAGTCTAGAAGGTACCTATTCACTCTTGTGTTACGTCCACCAACAAAATGTACTGGTGGTTCACGGTAGAATCAAGCAAGCTGCATCAGGCCATAATACCTGGAAATCATTAAGGCATAGACCTCCCACTGACGAAGTCCGATGGCTGAAACGATGATGATGAAGATGAATTCAGATTATTATACTTTTTACTATCAATTTGACCGCAGAATGCACAGAACATTACAGTAAATTTAAAAATACAGGAATAGTATTTTTAAATTTACTGTAATGTTCTGATCTTAATAGATTTGACCTCTATAATTTAGTAACCCTGTTTTAGGTTTTGTTTTTAATTTGAAAACCTATGCAATTATCGTTTTGGTATCTAAAGTTTAAACGGATCATGGAGCAAATACCGCATACAATAAATAATGAAAATCACAATGACTTAGTGCGCATAAAAGTACTAGACTACTTCACTTTCCAACAAAGGTGAAAATAGTCCAAGTGCACAGAGTAACAACAGTACAGTCATAAACTGCAGTGTCTATCAGTACAGTCACACATAGTCGCCTCAAAAGCATACCTTTCATGCCATTCGTGCCGCGACCACCGTTGCGAACGGACGTACCGCAGCGCGGTTTAATTTCCAATCTTCGTAAAAGCGACCTTCGCTAAAATTATTCTCGGCTTTAGTGATTCAGTGATGTGTTAAAAAAACTATCGATATGAAGTTCAAACTTTTTAAGAAACTCCTTCGTCAGGTTTGTTTTGTTTACACAGTAAGTAAATAACTGTAATGCTTTCATGTTTATATTGAAAATTAATTCTATATCCGAAGTTAAACAAGGTAAAAAGAAAACTGCTATTTATCTTCTTCTCTTCTTCTTCTTCTCTTATATATAAAAGAAAGTCGTGTTAGTTACTTCACTTATAACTCGAGAACGGCTGAATCGACTGGGCTGAAACTTGGTGGCGAGGTAGCTTAGAACCGGGAGAAGGACATAGGATACTTTTTACTCTAATATAATGCGGGCGAAGCTGCGGGCGGAAAGCTAGTTTTTTTATAAAAAGATTGATTTAAAAAATTGATTTAAAGCTAAGCTAGCATTCGGTACTTGGCGCTTCACACGACAATCATAAAACACCTCGTACAATAGTAAATTATTTGTACCTGAATGTTCTATTTTGGCTTACTTTCTCGGTATGCTAGTTATTTCTTATCAGTAGATGCTATTATACGTCCCCAATGACTGCTTAACATGTATGGTTTAAGTGATGCTGAAATGCAAATATTAAATTTATTTTGACACAGCAATTGATATTTGAAGCTAAATATTGACAGGCTTTCTTATGTATATTTTTTTGTAAGTTTTAACTACTTAATTGGTTGTTTAGTTAGCACATTCGTAGGACACAAATTATTTGACTTGATTTTTTTTATTCATATAATCCATGCTCTATTATTTATCACATAAATAACGAATAATACTACCATTAATATGTATACAATACACACAGTCTGTTTAAATATTCTAAATATTGTCTTTCATATCGCACGATGACGTTTTTAATGTTTTATATAGAGTTAGTCTATATTTAAATACTATTTTATATTTATTGTTTTATTAGTTGGCTTTTACCCAGCGGGATATAAAGAATATACTAATTTGTTATTATAACTGTAAATGCCAACAAAAAGCAATAATAGCCGTAAATAATATTACGTTTTACATCACGGGATATATTACGATTTGTTGGTTTTTGAGCTTCTCGATATTTAGGCACAGATCGCGAAAAACCAATTGTGGTAAATATTCCATGATAAATCATAATCATAATCAATGTTGTTATAATGAAAATGAAAAAATATGTACCTCATAATAACAATTAAATCTAGTAAATTTATTCGTAAAACACTTATTTACAGGTCAAATACGAGTATACAAAGTTAATTCACATAAATGATAAATTAAAATTACAGTCTAGTAGTATCAAGTAGACAAATCAAGTATAGATATAGCGTTAATAATGTTTTCAAGTGCAATTTAATCACTTGAAAGCATTTTTAGATGTTAAGAAATAGCCAGATCAGAAAAAGTAAGTAATTTTATAGAAAGTCCGTTCGTAGTCCTTTCAAGTTCAAAAAAAAAGAATTAAAATTGTGTAAGAATCAGTTGCCATAATGAGCTTAACCCTGGTTGACCGTGACTTTTTCCAATTAAAACTTAAAAAGTATCTTCGTAGAATTCCATTCTTGAAGAGGTTAAAGCTTTGCACGAGGTCTTGGTTTTATAATTAAATATTCCTGTACAATTCACACAGCAAAATCTAGGCTCTGGTAAAATCAAAATCAATCTTGTGTTACGGGTGCTAGATTTCGGATGTCTTATCTATACTAATATTATAAAGCGGAAGAGTTTGATTGTTTGTTTGTTTGTTTGTTTGAACGCGCTAATCTCAGGAACCGCTGGTCCGATTGAAAAAATTATTTCAGTGTTGGATAGTCCATTTATCGAGGAAGGTTATAGGCTATATCACATTTTCAAAAAAAGTAGGGATCCGTACGGAAAACCCAAATATGTAACCCAAGATGTAAAAAATAAACCTTATATCGCATGCGCTGCAAAAAGCATTAATTTTAGAAATATACAATGTACTAGAATTTTGTAGAACACATTAATATCTACAAAAAATGTCGCGACAGCATATATCTAACTATTATAGTTATCTCACAATAAGTGTTTTAATTTTCAATATTATTAATTTATATGCCGCCGCTAGGAAAAGCTCTATATTTGTATTTTAAAATAAAAAATTATCAAAATAAATTACATTGTAATTACGAATATTTCAATATCTGTATAAAACTTTTTAAATTATTAAATTCGGACATTCCATTCGAAAGATATCAGAGTTTAAAAATGTAAGTACCGAAATAAACCAGCCCGTTCGGTAAGGCATCATGCTTTGGTACGGGGACTCAGACAGTACCTACTAAAATAAAGTCTTTAACCGAAAGTAGGTACCTATATGGCTATCGTTTAAGATTGATTCACTTTTATGATAGTAAATAAAAAGTGGCCAAGCGCAAGTCGGACTCGCCCATGTAGGCTTCCGCCGCAGCAATTGTTTATATGAAATAGTTTATGACGTATTATAAAAAAACTATTAGATAGATTTCGTTCAAACCAATTTTCGTTGGTAGTTTTTGTGCTAATGTACATTATGTATTTTTATAAGCCTTATCATCTTCTTATTTTAGAAATTAGAGGGGGGGGGGACACTCTGTAAAAGTATATGGCGAGACGAAGTTCGCGGGGGCAGCTAGTAATAAAATAAACATACATAATGTAGATAGATATTTTTTATTAAAAAACATATAACACCCAAACACTCGGAAGACATATTTGCAGATCGTACAATTTTTTGTCCCGAGGCGGGAATCGAACCCGCAACCCCTTGTGTCGCAGGCGGACCTTCGCCCGCTGCGCCACAGAGGTCTTCAAAATAACAAAGATAAACGTTATGGTTACAGAATGTGATCTATTTCTGGGTGGCACGCACCTTTAATTTACGTCATGGTAAAGGAAGTTGTTTTAAATCATAGTTTTGTTTAGTTTTGTCCACATTACTGTCGTTATCGGTTAATCGCTGTTCGGCGGTTATTTTTAAGTATTAAAGGTAAAGTTTACCTTCATTACTTAATAAAATAACAGATAGTATCTGTTATTAATAATTATGCAGGGTACTTTCTTACATTGTTTCTGTGTCTATCAATCTGTAAACCATCCTTAAATTTAGAGGCATTGAAGAGTCGGCTTTTTTTCGTGAAATATTTTTCAAATGTTATAAGTAGAAACTTAGTTATTGGTACCATACTACCATACCATCGGATAGTTAAAACAATGCAGTTCGAATGATCAATCACAATGTTTTGTAGAAAATAAAAATTAAAATATGACCTTCATTACGTTTTCTCATAGCCTTATCTGGAGTCAATATTTTATAACTACGTAGAACAAACATTGCCTGTTTATGATTTTAAAGCAGTTAGTTTCACATTATATCATAAAACAAAGATTGTACGACCAGGTAAAGTACAGCCAGGTAATTTATGTACCTACAAACATGAACAGCTGTTTTTCATGCTTCGTTTGCAAGAGATAGTATTTAGTCGTTGCGTTTAACAGAAAATCAAGAAAAAAATATATTGGTCTAAATATTGAAAAATGTAGGCTAGATTATTTATGTTTGTATATGAAAAAACAAGGGCGAGACGAGCGAGCGACGCTAGCGTGCTGTGGTAGCAGTCGCCGAAGTGAACCATAGTGTTAGTAATCGATTACTTGCAAACTTTCGCGTTATATTAGTAAGAATATTTTTTCTCTCGTAAAGATTTACGACAAAATCACATTCTTCATTCACGTCTTGAGCCTTATCTCGTAACTGGTATGCGATATCGTGTTGCAGTCGCTCGGCAGGTTTACATCTGACGTCTGTGACCCAGAAAACATATCTTTGACCAGCCTTGGACCATGCAGTGATTACTTTTCTTTTGATGACTGGTAGGTATAATTTACATGATTATTATTAATTGATTTTTTCATGTCTTCAAACATATCAAAGTTCTCAGAATATGCCGGTTTCCTCACCATGTTTTCCTTCACCGTTAGAACACGTGTTTACAAAGCGCATATACATTTTTTAAGGAGAAAAATCTAGAGGTAAACGGACGCGCCTGGGTTTAAACCCACGATTCTCAGGATTAAAGTCGAGTATATTCCCTCAGCTTACACGGCTCTGATAGAGTCGCTTTAACGTCACCTTCGGTGGGGTGGTACTATTCTTAGGCACCACACACCACACGGCACCTCGAGTAGATGCCCTGATTGTTCGTTTTGCCACTCGACATGCTTGGCACACTGCCGGGTGCAATCATTCATTAGGAGTCAATAAAACAATAGCCCTTTGAATTGTACTCGGACTAAGACTGTGTAAAAAGTTTAACCATAGACTAAATTTATTTAATTTTAGACCTTAACTTTAAATGTTCTTTGATTACTCTTTAGTCTATGACTAAACCCATTATTTTGCGTTTTGCTTTCTGCCTCGCGACTTCCTTTCCGTATTATATACCTAGTTTGTATACTCATATTTTTTATGTTTATGTAGCTTGGCTATCTATTTTTTAGTTTCATTTAAGCCTGTAGTTTCCCACTGCTGGGGAAAGCCCTCCCCAATACTTTCAACAGTCTCTAGCAAGCGTCATTGACTTCTGGCCTTCTTAAATTATTCAAACGAATTATAAAAAAATTCCAGCAGATTTTGTATAAGGCACAATTTTACGATGAATAATGTGTTTCAAATTACAGTAATTTCCACTAATAATAAATAAAGCATTTTAAAAGTTCATTCATTAATGGAATAGGATTGATATCGATAGGGCTTCCAACTCGATTAAGCCTTAATTGAAATTGGTTTTGTTAGGTTTCTTTCAATATAAATATAATTGCTGAAATAGCCCAGTAATTTAATTTTCTAAATGAAGAATTGTATGAGATTTTTTAAGTGTTTTAGAACAAAATATAAGAAATGTTAAAAGACTTGTTCAGAGGTAAAGATTGCTACACGTGCTAACTTAGTTTTACAAATACATATTTAATATGTTTTTCATTAAAACTGAAATTTTGTGTTTAAAATTTTTATCCCAGTTTCTTATGTCATACGCCTAAATTTCTCGAGGAAGGCTATAATGTAAAAAATCGCTGTTGACGGGTCGGCTAGTTGCTAGATATAAATAAGTTATCTATAAAATGATGGATACTATCATATATTCTGCATTATCGTACCAACTAAGGTCATTGCTCGTTAGTTTAGCTATTCGTTCTCCTGATTGATCGGTTCGAAGCAATCAGTCATCCTATTATTGGAGTAGACGGCTCGCTTTTTTATTATTAGGCCCTATCTGTTTTTTGTTGAAGCTACATTTTGAATCACGCCTCATCTATTATTATAGGCCTACACAAAAACTCACTAGTGATACAATCATAAGATTCAGGCGCTACCTTGCGACTCTACGAGATTTCTCACAGTACCCCTGGTGGTACAATTTGCTGTACTAGTGGGAACAAAGGCTTTATAAACATTTAAGCAATAACACACGTTAAATACACCTAACGTAGCTACCAAGTTAATTCTGCGAGAAAGTATTTTCTAAGTTTTTACATATTGCTGCAACTCTGACTGTATATTATTAAACTAGCTTTTCGCACGGTGGCTTCATCAGCGGCGTAGTAATATTTTCCTGCTGTAAAAAGTGTCATGTGTTCTTCTTCTGGTTCTATGCTACCTTATTACCATTTTCAGCCAAATCGGCTTAGCCGTTCTTATAAATAGTGTAACTAACACGACTTTCTTTTATATATTTGTTACTTATATATATTTCTATAATGTGCTTTTTTTCTGATGTTGCGAAAGTTGTTATTCTTATTCAATGAATAATGCTTAGCACGATTTGTTACTGTAAGCTTCGAGGTAGTGGTGTGACCTTCGCACAGCCTTGAACCATCACCATGTGTTCCGAATGTACAATATCTATGGTACATTTGGGCTGGGCCTCGCTGGGGTATAAGAAAACACCATACTGGCGACATTAAAACAGTTTAAAATTTCCTTTTCAACTGTTAATTTAAAAGTATTTCTAGTACTCTAAATGGTAGGTATTTAGCGTCAACTACAGCTGTAACCACAAAGACAGTTCCTTTTTTTTGTCATTCGACTACGAAACCTTTAAAAGGTTAATTTTATAACAACGGAAATTACTCACGTATTTACACAGGAGTTTAACGACTCTCGACGTTTCGACCACAACAAGAGCAGTCTTTATCAGGAGAATCTTATAAACTTATAAACATAATATTTTTGAGCATTTATAGAGTACGATATTATTGATCATGTAAAATTCTCAGAAAGATATATGTATCTAAAATTCATTCGAAATTCTTAGATATAGCTGATGAGTTGAGTGATCTGTGATGACATTAATGAGTCATCTAATACTCCAGTTTCCACCGCGATGTTGTTATTGTACGTATCGGAAGTGATTCATCATCAGACGCAAATATACATCAGTGATTATTTTGTGTATTTACAACTCTATCTGCATATTAATACGGTTGGTGAAATAGTATCATAAGTGTGTGCATTCTGTAATTCTATTACATTGACTCATAGCTTGTTTTAGTATTTGTCGTATTTTTAGTATTTAACATAATATTCAAAGGCGGAATTAACTTATTAACTGTGACGGTCCCTTTATCATATTATTGTCTCATGGATAACGTATAAATCTCATTACGATAAAAAATATAAATTACGCTTTTAACCGTGTTAAATAGAAAAGGTTTTTTTAATTAATTTTAATAGTGCTGGGTTATAATTATAATAACCTATTTGTGTAGTCTTACCTCGATAATGACACATACTCATACATATATGCACGTAGCGTTTAATAGCAGTTTAATCTAGCAATTAATTTACTGTTTTATTATTTTATTATGGTTTATTGATATTATGGTAACAGACACGACAGCGGCATTTGAAGGTCACAGAGCTATCGATCTCAATGACGGGGCTTCAGTCACCCTTATCAGAAATTATTCTCATCGTGTCACATTTAATTAATTATTTTTACATCGTATATGTAAATCTCATGTTAATCCGATTTGTTTACCGGTAATTCTGACGCTGTGGTTTGTGGTGATTCATCATATTCATCACCTACCAAGAAATTATCATCTTAATTCTAAATCGATTAAAATATAAAAGTTTGACATTTGACCTATAATTATGTAACTGTCTTCGTCGAGTTATTATTACGAGTTATCCAATCAAATGAGTAATTATCTATTGAACTTTAGTTATAATTAAGTGAGTCTGCCAGTGTGGACCTTAGGCAGCTAAGGATAATTATGAACTGAATTGCCTTTTCAAGACCGTGTTGTCTTGAAAAGGCCATTCAGTTCATATAAAATTAGTGTTTTTATATGTGAAATAGCTTTCCGCCCACGATTTTGTCCGCGTTCTAATGCTAACCATCAGTAAAAAAGCCTTTATTCTGATGAGCTATATTGTATAGTTTCACCATTATTCAGTAAATTTTGGGTGAAATATTAGTAAAGAATAACTACCTAAGGATAGTAAGGCTAAGCAGATTGCATTTGTGTTGCATTTGATTGTAATTGCAACGTTAGTATTAAAAGTACTTATATCGATCGTATGACTAACGGCTTGCGCAAGAGTCATCGTATTTCTGCGTATAGGAAATCTTTAGAATTTTGTTTAGCGTCATATTCCTTATCACTATTTATAAATAACATTTCTTTTGGCCGATATGTTATTTATGTATATGAATAACTTAACCTTGTCAAATAAATAAACTAAAGATTGTTACAAAACCAAAACATACAAAGCCACCCTTTGCTAAATCTCATTTCTCGTCTCGTCATTACCAATAATAAATAGTATTCTAGATTTTCAACAAGATCATTGGACAAATAAAAGTCATTGCAAAACATTGACCTTCGTCCTTTGGGTTAGTGACGCTATTGACTGGCTATTTCGCTGTCAAAAGCCAATCGTTGTCATCTAATGTTACGCTATTATTCGGTACATTAATCTCAAATTATTGGACGATTTGCCAAAATGACGTCCACAATGTTAAATATCTTATTTACCGTGTAATTTTATGAAAAAAATTTACACTGTCGATTTATTTGCACGTTCATAAAATCTTGAATTATCAGGACAGAAATTACTCACGAATTTATAGTGAATATGATTAGTTCTCTACTTTTGTATTACACATGTACGTACCAAAATAAAAAGAGAAAGAAGATGTCCTCAAGATATACGACGAAGAATGAGACAAAGTTGCAAGCCTCTTCCATAGATATAAATGCAAATAGCTAGGAAGGGCATTATCATGACCATCTAAACACATCTATAAACCTTAGACAGTTTGACAGCTGATTGGCTAAAACGTAAAAGCCCTAGCCCTATTTGATCGTAAATCGAGTGACGTCATCTTCCTCCCGGAGACAGCAGTGCCCATCGGTGGCAGTAATCGGTATTGACTGCGATCAGCTGATAGAGCATAGGTTAGTCGGTGAGTGAAGCTTTGTTGTCTACATTGTTATCTCTATTAGAACTTTCAAGAAATTAGATTCAATCAATGATTTTATATAGTATAGATTTGTTACAAGCACGCGCATTGTAAAGACTCAAATAAAACCCAATTGTAACGTTTAGTTGTCAGTCTGCGTCGAGCGCAATCACGAGCTTGACATGCCGCAGGTTATTGTGTCCTTGCTAAAACAAATTTAAAATGCCATCGTGTGTTTCGGAAGTGTACCAATTACGATGCTAAAGTAAACAAAACACAAGGAATCTCGTATCACATGCCAGTATGCAAAGATACTTACCTAGATTATTTATTTTAACAAATAATTTCCTCCTCAATTATAATAATTAAATAAATAAATAAATATTGTTGGACAATTTACACAGCGACATCTAGCCCCGTGGTAAGCTCGAAGCTTGTGTTACGGATGCTAGATTTCTGATATACTTAATATAATTGAGGCGCTGACATAGATTAGTTAGTGTAGATGCGAATATTGATGCCGATGTAAATTCGATGTAAATGTAAATTCTGATCGAACATTCAACACATCAGGTACCTATTTTTAATCATCGCGTATATTTGATTAAAACCATAATTCATAAATACACAAATATTCGTCTCCATTCCGCACATAAAAATAACCCCGAATTAAAAAAAAACTTTTAAAGAGACAGAAAAGAAATAAGTAAATTAAATCTTTTTGAAGGTATTTACAAAGTGTATTTTACTAATTTATCATTAATTATTTCAATTTCAATAAATATGATTTACTTTTGTAAGGTGTTTTATTTCTTACCTATTACTGTACATTTCACTCAAGTGTCCACTCTACGAATATAAATGTTAATCTATGAACTAGTAAACATTTGACATCTTATGTCAGTTTTGGATTCGCGGAACAGATTTCAAACTGCAATTACATGAAGGTAACATATCTATACTATATAAAATCATTGGATTCAATGTATAGAAGCCTTCGATTTTTTTTGGATAATTGTTGCTGGATAATTCGCATAGGAACTTGCCCCGTTGTAAGCTCGAAGCTTTTTACCATACCGAGAAAAAATAAGATGAAACAATTTATCTTATTTTTTCTCGGTGTGCTTTATTTAAGTGAGGCCTATCTCTATCAAAGCTTATAAACCTGTCAAGTTTCCAATTTTCTTTCTAACAAGTTTAGCTGAGTACTCGTCCGATCCGGTATTACCGGACTACTAGTGTCCGCTTTATTATGGACCTTATTTTGTTTTCTATAATGGTGATTATTGTTGAGTGCTACTTTACTGTGCCGAGGTGTATACCACTCTAGTAGTACCATGTACCTCTATGGATATCGTCAATGGACTAGACATTTTTTATACCAAAAGAACGGTAGCAGCGTCTATCTGGGCGATGTATTTTTCAACTAATTTGTCTCACAAAACCTATAATGGGTTCTATTGGTAAGGTCTTTGGCCACTGGGCCGTAGTATGACTTGATATATTTTATTATGCCAAATAAATAAATGATTGATTGATATATGAGAGCGGACTCACCCGATCCTTCTATGAACCTTGCTCAAGTAATCTTATTAGTTAGAACGTTAAAAAGTAACTTGCTATAGACAATTGGTGTAAATGTTGACTCTTGAGTCACATCTTGGTCAGCTTATGTCGACACGGACTGATTACCGCTGCATTATTGCGGTCAAATCAGATTACTACTTATGTATTGTGAGATTGTATACTGTTTTGTTTTTGATGATGGTGACATGACACGGAAGAATAAGCTGATGTAATAATTTGGTGCTTATAATTATTGAATGTTGTTAAAAATTTAAAGAAGAAAATGGTGCATCACTTGGAGCCTTTTTACATTTTAATTAATAGTTTTTAAAGTGTGCTCAGATGGCCTGAGATTTAACTTATTAGATAATATTTAATATCATAAGAGTGTGGGTTAATAAACATATAAGCATGAAAGTGTACCTGTACTGAACTTACACACTATTTTTATAGAATTTGGTAAAAAAATACAGCACGTCTTATTAAAAGGTTTCATAAGAATTATGCTACATTGCTCTGCTTGTGTTTGTTCTATCTAAAATTAGCTGCATGACTTATGCGTTGTAGGTGTAGGTAAGCTATTAAAGTACATGAATGCACTTGACTTTCCACGAGCTTCCATCCACCCAAATCCCAACAGTTCATAATCAGTCCAAGAAAGTTCAAGTCCAATTTCTAAAACTACGTTTATTTACCCGGCCTTACCTCAAGCTCAGAGTTTTGAGCCAATGACGTAATTCGGCTTTGATGTGCTAATTCACGTATCCCCAAACAATGAAAACGCCAGTTCGGCCGCGGTGATGTAACCAGAACGCAACCTTGATGTAAAACCAATTAGTCCACTTCATTCCAGACTCAGATCTTAATTTTATTGACACTGCGTTGTGAAGACATTCAATTTAGGGTATTAACTCGATTTGAAGTAGTTATGTGGATGTAACGGTGAACATCTGGGCAGGGGCTTTAGGTTTAGTCTGCGTGTATCTTGCTATACGCCACCTTAACTGTTAAAGTCAAAAAACTAGAATTATGTATTATTTTGCTTAAATTTTAGATAACAAAACTAAATAATTCGAAAACGCACGATTTAAATTTGTATAAATAGAAATGCCCTGTGTTGTATGCGTTTTATTTTGTACCACATTCGCGTGTTTGGGCGGTATTCATCTGTTTTCTCATACAAAGTTCCTCATTAATACGTATTTATGTCTAACAGTAAAATGAAACAACAGTTACATAGTACCTAGTACCTACGTTTTAAGATCAGCGCAACTATAAAAATGATATAAATACAACCCGATTACCCAATCAAACATTTTGGTAATATTGTTATCCAACACGTTACAATATGCGTCGATCATTTTTTGCACGCTAGGCAGATTGCTCTAGCGGTGTTACGACAGAGTAATGGTTTAAAACTAAATTACATGATAGTGAAAGGTACTTGGATATATTGTTATGTATTATATATAATAAAGATATTTATTATATGTATGTGTGATGTTTACTTTAACCGCTGCATGCGCTGCGTAGTTCACCATTTATAGTGCGTTTTCTTTGCATCAATATAATCTCTGTTATGTTAATTATATATGATCGTTATAATTACCTGGCTTTCCAAGCTTGGGGCTTTATAATGTATTGTACTTACCTGGTGTTAATATAATAATCCCTTTAGCCGTTTCGAAGATAAACAAACATACAAAGATAACATAACCTTCATCGTTTCATCATCATTTTAGCCCAATTGATCTCACTGTTAGGTTGTCTTTCCATGCCTTTCTCCCATACTGTTGGTTTCCAAAATATGTAATCTCCTTCTATTTTCTTCTGTCAGCCGTAATCTCCACACTCACTCACATTCTTAAACAGTCATCCTTCACACAGTCCATACATCTGTGCTCTCACATCTACCCTATTAGTAAAGAAATGTTTCCAATTTCAAAAGGCGTTCCTGACAAAATGCTGAGTCTATGAATAGAACCAGGCAGTTCACAGTCCGTGGTCTAATCGCAAGTCCTTCATACCCTCGCACCTGTTTCCAAGGGGTGCGGCGATGACGTCACACAAATGGATCCATGATGTGCCCAAATAGATCATTTAGCTGGCGTAACGTTACCCTTTTGGTCGACGGCCTTTATTTTACGGGAATGCGAGCTATTTTAATGAGGCACGCGATTTTTGGGAATGCCGTAGTTATTTTAGTCGGACTTGGTAGATTTATTGAGGTGGATTTTAGTTGTGGTATTTGAATTTGGAAAATTGATTGTGTGACGCGATAGTAGTATATATTAAAGACATCGATGACAGTCATGGTGTCTCTTAATATGTGTGCGAAGCAAAAGGGGTCAGAATTATAGAACCTGTCGCAAGCACTTAATGGTAGAGGTTTCGGAAATGTTATTTAGAATACATAAATTTCTACTTCTTTACCGCGAAGGAGGTTGGAAAATGTACCTAATATAAACGCAGACATAATACGGGTTGGTTCAATATTGTGTTAATCTCTTTTTATCTCTTTGACAAGGCATCTGGGTTTGCCGTGTTAAAACCAACGCGGCATCAACACGGCTTATTTGGGAGGCCACTTGAGTTGCATTCCGAAGGTCGACCCGCTGGTATACCTCTTTATTTTCATCTAGAAATGTTTGATCAATTACCGACGAAGGACAATATTGTGAGGAAACCTACGGCTAACTGTAATAAACAGAAAACCATTAACCCTATATCCGCACGATTCAAATTTATGTTAGCTTGCCCTAAATGCAACATTCTAGTATGAATAGGTTGAGTTATCGAGGTCGCAAATCTATTGTGAAGATATAGGTCAACCTACGCTTTTGTATCAAATATCAAACTTCGAGGACCATGCCATTGAAATCCATTAAAATTGTCTACTGACAAAATTGTCTATCGTTGACATCTATTATTATCTACAAATAAATTTACACTACATTCACTACTACCCCGTGGGTTTGCTTACGTTATAATGGAATTTCCGCGGTAAAACTAGTCTGTGTTATGATGTATGTAATATACTATTTTATTGTTAAGTTTCATATAAATTCGTTACGTAGTTTTAGCGTGAAAAAAGTCTCACAAACTTTCGCAATTATGATATTAGTAAGGATTGTTTGTTGAATCAGCTGTTTCACCTGAAATTATATCTATTTGCAAGCTATTTTGTTTGGTATACTGCTCAAGTTGAATGCATACGGTGTTATTACCCGTGTCATATATCATGTGGATCAGCGTTCAGAGTAACATATTATAACACAAATGCAAAAACTTGTGCAATAAATCAAGTTAAGGGTAAAAGCATTCCTTATACTGGCTGTTTAAACCTGTCTTCTATTTTTATCATCTAACATAGTTGTAAATGTGCCCTGCCTGTTTTACAGAATGTTCCTTTGCTGTTCAGAAAACTTTTTTGTCCATGATTTTTCTTTAAGTAATTTTAACAGTGAAATTTAAAAATAAAATGTTGTCTAAACAAGCGTCTCCCGTAACTTAGAAGAAGTATAAAGTGTTTTGAAATATTATTGCGATACCGACTTTAAACTCAACTTGTCTTTTAATAAAATAAATAAAACAAGTCTATTATTTGTCTGTGTAATTTTCAGTCTGTGAAATGAACAATTTGGAATATGAATTTACATTTTCCTCGTAACCTTCACGTCTCGAGACGATGAACTAACTACGCTCCATTTGTTTCGCATCTCATTACAATGATAAATATGATAATAGTTCTGCTTCAAAAACAACTACATGATACACCAGTACTCGAGTAAGTTGTCAACTATCTTGAATAATTTTAGAAAAGCAAGGTGATGAGATGGATTAATGTTTGTTAGTAACTTAATTTAACCCCACAAAGATATTTTTTTTTTTAAATATTACCTATATAGTCATATTTTACAAAATACATATCGACAACTGACGCGCATTATGTTAAAAACAAAGTAAAACAACAACAACTAGGTACTATGAAGTTCTGGTGTCAGATCATGTGCACAAAATACTAAGTCAAATTTGGAATAAGCGTTCCTAAAATTATTTGACTGATAAGAATTGTACGGTTACTAAACGCTAGAACCTCAATTAACATTCAACATTCGTTGTAGCTCTACCTGTTATCAGCTACCTATTGCTAGCCAATTAAGTATGCAGTGTACACTCGATGACAAAATGCGTACAACGGGCCAAAATGTCTCAATCCATCCTCTGAAGTGGGTCAAATGGGTGTGGAATAATGGATTACTTACGGGAATATAAGTTTTATGGGGTGTTTGAAGGTTTATGGTAAAAGCCTCTAAAAGGGTAGGCTAACCTTGGCCTTGTTCAGAGCACTTAAATGAACAGGTGTCATATGGTTCTGGGCGGAAAAGCAGATAAATATTTCTAGTATACAATTTCTAAGCATATATACAAGTATAATTTAGCATAATATCTACATAAATAATGTATGTTTTATACGTAAATGCGGGCCATAAAACTAAAGTCAGAATAAATAATTTTCAAACCATTCATCAAACTAATGCATAAGAGAGTTTTGGCTTGGTAAACAAGAAAATTTGTTATTTAAGCAAGTGTTTATGTTTATAAAATAATTCGGTTAATCTCGGCGTCAGATTAGGCCGCTCGATGAGCATTCCTAGAGTCATGGAGCGCGAAATGAAGGCACGATATAATTTCTATTGAAGAGGCCTGTTTAAATAAAACATTAAACAAATAGTCAGGGATCCGTAGTACATGGAAAGATTTAGTAGCGAGATGCCTACTATCGCACTTAGCCGACTTTTACAAATTTTCACACAATAGGTTGCATAACGACAACTTAATGAAACCTCAGTATAAGTAATCGCACCACGCCTACTTTTTTTATTTTTTTACTGAAAAATAGCAGCTTGCCATATTTTTCTCTCATCGTTTCGAAAATATCATGATGCCTATTTTTGTACAGTCTATTTCGTAAGTGCAGGAGGTAAACAAAATATTAAAAAAAAAATAATGTCATCATGTCATGTCATAATTTATGACTTATGTCATTTAATTCCAGCGTTCGAGTAAATGGCACGAACAAAATGAATAATAATTTTATAAAATATATTCATAACTGTGACGTTGTTCTATTTAAAATACTAAGGTAAATACGTACATACAATATATGTATAGCTTTCGTACTTGGTGTAAATTTAAGATAAGCCACACACCTAGTTAGTTATTTTTCTTATATTAATCGGTGGGCGTTGCGATCTGCGACAAGTTTTATACTTCTGCAGGTCGCATCACTGCCTATTTTGTTATTTGCCTCAATTATATTCCTTAATAAAGACTTTTTATGTTACATAAACATCAGTATTAATAATTATGTTTGTAACAGGGTTCTTGGTCATTGTGGCGTGGCGGACATAGTCACACACGCCAAAAAGCAAATAAAAATGGCTCTAGTATTTGGCGATGCTCTTATAGACAATGCTCAGGATCCATTACTTGGATGGAAGAGGATGAAACTTCATATTGAAATAAACGGGCAATACACGAACCTTATTTACGTAGACTATTGATCAACCGTTTCGTCCCATAACGTGGGACATCTTCAGGATCAAGGACACTGCAAGGACACGGATCACGAACGCTCGCCGGTCCGCAATGCACTGACCGCATTGCGGACCGGCGAGCGTTCAATAGTCTACGTAAATAAGGTTCGTGTATTGCCCGTTTATTTCAAAATGAGGATGAAACTGTTACTAGAATAAGTGACCATACATGCGAACCCGACTTTTATGCATACAAATTGGCAACGATTAAGGCCGAATTGAAACATACCTTCGGTACAATTACAGTTTTGTGTTTGATTGTACATTCAGTAGGCAACACAAGTAAACAATATACCGATAGAAATGAAAGTAGGCATTATGCAACCATATGGTCTATTTACAATAATGTTTGACGAAACGCAATTTTCGGCATAGTGCGATCACTTGTATGGAAATTTCAGAATGTTGTCCTTGCGCTACATACTGCAAGTAAAAATTAAAAAATGAACTAAGTGCGATAGTAGGCATCTCGCTACTAAATCCATGGAAATCAAGTGATTACTAACAAGCTAATTTTTGGTGAGTAGCTTCGTTTCGATGAGACGCCCAAAGATATCCTATACCCAACTCTCGATTGTGGTAGCTAACAGAGATATCAAGGATTAAAAAATTCAAGGATGTAAAACCGGGATAACGGACCACGAAATTTGTAGGACAATATGTTATATCTCAAGATAATTATCTAAATTATATAAAAACATGTTTGTCCTACAAAACCTATGGTTTGATCAAAGAGTCCGCCATTTCCAAAATGTGTCGAAAACGAGGTCAATTTAAATGATTACTATGATTACTAACCAGCTGATTTTTTGTTGTATACTTAATTAATATTTATAAAATCTAACGGACATATTGTCCGACAAATTTCGTGGTCCGTTATCCCGGTTTTACATCCTTGAATTTTTTAATCCTTGATATCTCTGATAGCTACCACAATCGAGAGTTGGGTATAGGATATCTTTGGACGTCTCATCGAAACGAAGCTACTCACCAAAAATTAGCTTGTTAGTAATCACTTGATTTCCATGTACTACGGATCCCGGCCTAAAACGTATTTTGGGTTTTTAAACATACCAAGAAGAAGTAGTTACGATGAAAGGAAATTCCCATTTTTACGGAAGTAAATAGAAATGCGGAGGGGAAAATAAAATATAACTTATTATAATTACTTTATTTAATTGTAAAAAAAATAGGAAAATAGATAAAAAATAATTACGAGCCATTAAACGGTTTAAACTAGGGCATTATTATTAATGGATGACCATGTATTTGGTACATGTATTTGTTTATCATGTCAATTACTAAGAAAACGTTGTTGTTTAGAAGTAGATAGTTGCTAAAACCCAATTAAAAATTTAAGAGATACAGATTATTTAGTTTATTCCACTATTCACCTTTCACTCTTCAAATTAACTCACTAGGAAAAGTTCTAACTCCCATTGTTGTCATCAGGAGGGCCCACACTCCACACTACCAGACGACGAGTTCTACGATGCCGTCGAGACGGGCTTCGACAAAATGGAGCGCAGCGTACCGCCGCCCGCCGTGCACACGCGGGACCAGGTGGAGCTGCCGCCGCCGCACATCGACAACCGACTCACATCGCACTCGCTATGGAGCGAGGTACGTAGCACGACTTAGCACTGAGACACAATGGAGCGCAGCGTACCGCCGCCCGCCGTGCACACGCGGGACCAGGTGGAGCTGCCGCCGCCGCACATCGACAACCGACTCACATCGCACTCGCTATGGAGCGAGGTACGTAGCACGACTTAGCACTGAGACACAATGGAGCGCAGCGTACCGCCGCCCGCCGTGCACACGCGGGACCAGGTGGAGCTGCCGCCGCCGCACATCGACAACCGACTCACATCGCACTCGCTATGGAGCGAGGTACGTAGCACGACTTAGCACTGAGACACAATGGAGCGCAGCGTACCGCCGCCCGCCGTGCACACGCGGGACCAGGTGGAGCTGCCGCCGCCGCACATCGACAACCGACTCACATCGCACTCGCTATGGAGCGAGGTACGTAGCACGACTTAGCACTGAGACACAATGGAGCGCAGCGTACCGCCGCCCGCCGTGCACACGCGGGACCAGGTGGAGCTGCCGCCGCCGCACATCGACAACCGACTCACATCGCACTCGCTATGGAGCGAGGTACGTAGCACGACGTAACTTTGGGATGTAATGCACCAGTGATGTTATTCCTATCACAGTTTAGCTGTGCACTTGTAATGACGTATGTAAATAGCAATCTCTCTGGGTTGCATGACTTGTTGTATACAAAGCTGGAGCGCGGTACGTAACACCATGTAGCACTGAGACCCAAAAAAGTGTAGCGTTTCGTCTTTTACTACAACAGGAGAGAGAGAAAGGCGAGGTTCCTTCATCTGAGTGTAGTGTTTGTTTAATTTTTATTCACATTTCCTAGTTTCTTCTCGTGCAATAATTTATCAAATAAATAAATAAATAAATATTATTGGACAATTTTACACAGCGACATCTAGCCCCATGGTAAGCTCGAAATGCGAGAGAAGGGACTAAACACTCGTTACTAAGGTTATTACGAACCATTCGTGTTGACGATTCATTCGTGTTGATGATCGTCGTTCGTGTGTTCGTTCTACCAGGGCACAATAATACAGGTCTTAGGGATATATCACCGGCTAGTTAGGTACACCAGACTCAATACAAAAATGTTGGAAACCCTTTGTTAATAAATGTAATTAACTTACAGATTGACAGGATATCAACAGAGCAGATTCAAGCGGCGTTCGAGGGCGTCGGCGGCCAGATCGGCTGGCAATTGTTCGCGGAGGAAGGAGAAATGAGGATGTACAGAAGGTAAATATCATCAAATATATATATTCTCTCCATATATGTCTATATTTATTTTACACTTTAATATGTTTTCAAACATTTTAAATCCATTGCCTTCGACGTAGCCTTATGATTGTACCCGTATTATAGAAATAAAACTCATTTGTCATTATTTTTATATTATTTTTAATGACGTGTTCTTTTATATAGGTATCAAACGTCGAAATACGGCATATTTCGAGGAAATTAATTTATCCAGATACATCTCGCTTATAAATCATTTTCACAAAAAAAATCACCTACGTTTATCGTAAGAACGGCAGTATTATTTATCGAATCAAATTGTCTATTACTTAATTTTTTTTCCGAGATATTCCATTTTTTAAATTTGTAATGGAATATTCCAGAGAGATGGAAGTGGACGGCATGGTGACAGACCCGCTGAAGGCGATCCACAAGGTGCGCGGCGTGACGGCGCGCGAGATGTGCCACTACTTCTTCAACCCGCGGTACCGGTATGAGTGGGAGAGTAAGTCAATAATACATTAATAAATTCACAGGGCGTACCATATGTCGAAGATAAGGCGAAACCGGGCGATATAGTATTAAATGTAACTGCTGTTGATTTTCCTGAAACTTATAATCTGGGTCTCTTTAAGACAAGAGTGAATAGGTACCTTCTAGTGGTTCTTTTTCTAGTGGCTTCGACATTTCCACCAGGTTAGATTGTGGTCAAGCAAGGGTCTATCATCAAAAAAAAATATTCTGTCAATTTTTTTTTAATCTTTGAAGGAATAGGTAGGAGCTTCAGCGTCATTGAGTAAACGGGTTGACAATACGTTATTAAGCTATCCTCATGTGCTTTCTGCTTGAAAGTGTTGACGATAATCTCCAACATGCCCGAATCCGTGCTCAGATCCGCGCACGTTGTTTGAATATCCATAGATGAAATTAGTCTTTCAACGGTGTCTAGGAAGGTTGGCTTGGGAAGGAGATACAAAACCAATGTTTCTAGTGTTAACCGTACGGCAAATGTAAGAGGATGTCAGTTTTATTTAATTGTTATTTAAATAAATAAAATAAATTGTCCCGAGACCACAATTCGCTCATTATCAGTTATTATAATGGCTTATTTGTTATAAAGAAACAAATGTTAACATGACTCAAACTGCAATATTTGCCAACGAACGCCGAGTATATTTTCTCTGCAGTTCTCCGTAACTGTATGCAATGTGTTATATGCAACGCAAATATTGGTTCTATTAGCACATGCATTGTCGTTTACTTTGGTATTGTATAAAGGACAGTTTTAACCGAGGTGTTTGTGAAGGTTGCTGGTTCTTGTCTTTATACAAGATTCTGGTCTTCCATCATGTCACAGATTACGAAATATCATGCAATAATCAGAAAATGGTATAGAAAAAATTACAAGAACACAACGTAACCTTATTCCTCGAGTGGGAGACGAACACATGCCTTACAGTTTAGCCCTGGTTGCGCTAACCACTACGCTATCGCGGAGTTCAGAACAGCTCGAATTAAACCCATTCAGTTATGATAAGACGTGGCCCCAAATATTATCCTAAATATTTCTAACCAGCCCATTTCCACAGCTACCCTAGAAAAGATGACGATCGTAGAAGAAGTATCGTCGGACACATGCGTCTGCCACCAGACGTTCAAGCGCGTGTGGCCGGCGTCCCAGCGCGACGCGCTGTTCTGGTCGCACGTGCGCGCGGCCGACGACTGTACCTACGCGGTCACCAACCATTCCACTATCAACGAGGAGTACCCTGTAAGTATCGTCGGACACATGCGTCTGCCACCAGACGTTCAAGCGCGTGTGGCCGGCGTCCCAGCGCGACGCGCTGTTCTGGTCGCACGTGCGCGCGGCCGACGACTGTACCTACGCGGTCACCAACCATTCCACTATCAACGAGGAGTACCCTGTAAGTATCGTCGGACACATGCGTCTGCCACCAGACGTTCAAGCGCGTGTGGCCGGCGTCCCAGCGCGACGCGCTGTTCTGGTCGCACGTGCGCGCGGCCGACGACTGTACCTACGCGGTCACCAACCATTCCACTATCAACGAGGAGTACCCTGTAAGTATCGTCGGACACATGCGTCTGTACCAGATGGTTAATATCAGACACCAAAATATCAAGACCATAGAATCGGACTATAATGAGTTGACGTAACAGTTGTTGAAAATTTAAAATAAGACAGCAGCGCCCTCTGTTTCTACGTTTCAAATTACCTAGAGCCCGCGTCACCACTGAAGTCTTACCGTGAATGCGGGAACTAAAGTATTAGAAACGTTAATATCTAGGCAAGCAGCGCCACGTCTAAAGGACTAGAGTGGCGGCGCGCGGTCTAACCGAACTTCTAAAGGTGTGTCCAATCATAGCGCGGCATTTGAACGCGGCGGCCGCGCGCGGCCATTCGCGCTGTGATTGGACGACGCGAGTCTAACCAAACTTCTTTCTGGAATTCTCAATAATGGCGGCGCGGCGTCACGTCGTAACTCGGGTCTTATGTCCTTATTTGAACTAGAGATATCAATTTTCATGTCATTATTTTTCACGTATATATCTAACTAGCTGCCCCCGCGAACTTCGTCTCGCCATATACTTTTACAGAGTGTCCCCCCCCCCTCTAATTTCTAAAATAAGAGGATGATAAGGCTAATAAAAATACATAATGTACATTAGCACAAAAAGTACCAACGAAAATTGGTTTGAACGAAATCTATCTAATAGTTTTTTTATAACACGTCATAAACTATTTCGTATAAACAATTGCTGCGGAAGCCTACATGGACGAGTCCGAGTCGCTCTTGTCCACTTTTTATTTACTATCATAAAAGTGAATCAATCTTAAACTATAGCCATATACCTACTTTCGGTTAAAGACTTTATTTTAGTAGGTACTGACTGAGTCCCCGTACCAAAGCATGATGCCTTACCGAACGGGCTGGTTTATTTCGGTACTTACATTTTTAAACTCTAATATCTTTCTAATGGAATGTCCGAATTGAATAATTTAAAAAGTTTTATAGAGATATTGAAATATTCGTAATTACAATGTAATTTATTTTGATAATTTTTTATTTGAAAATACAAATATAGAGCTTTTCCTAGCGGCGGTATATAAATTAATTATATTGAAAATTAAAACACTTATTATGACATAACTATAATAGTTAGATATATGCTGTCGCGACATTTTTTGTAGGTATTAATGTGTTCTACAAAATTGTAGTACATTGTATATTTCTAAAATGAATACTTATTGCAGCGCATGCGATATAAGGATTTTTTTTTACATCTTGGGTTACATATTTGGGTTTTCCGTACGGATCCCTACTTTTTTTGAAAAAGTAATATAGCCTATAACCTTCCTCGATAAATGGACTATCCAACACCGAAATATTTTTTTAAATCGGACCAGCGGTTCCTGAGATTAGCGCGTTCAAACAAACAAACAATCAAACTCTTCCGCTTTATAATATTAGTATAGATTCATACATTGATTGCCTGGAAGAAATCGCTCACAGCGTTAAGGCCGCCCATTGTACTCCAAATGTTTTAGTTTTAAGTGTGTTTTTGTGGTGTGCAATAAAGTATTTTCTATTCTATTATAACTGTGTTGTTATTTGTCAGGCTAACACCGGCGCGTGTATCCGCCTGTTCGTGACGGTGTGTCTCGCGTGCCGCAGCACGTGGCCGGCCGGCGAGCGACCCACCAGGGATAACATCTCCACTAGCATCGCTTATTGCAGCACAGGTTAGTTTATAACAAGTATGTTTATGTGTGTAAGGATGTTAAAGACATATCTAATGGCTATCAAACTAGCAATAAAAGACTCGGAAAGAGGGTAGATCGATTCGTTTGTCAATAACCGTCTGCCTTCTCGCCGGTGTCATCCATCAGTCTCTCTGTGAAGATGGCGCTTGAAACAGTGTCGAAATATCGGGAAACTGAAAAACATTGAAATCAGGGTACATTACCCGTTTCATGTTCAAATACTTTCAAAATTCTTTTGTTACTGTAAGAATAAGAATAATATAAAAACTGTCGTTTGATAAATTCATATTGAGATAAACGGCCAACTGCGGACCGGCGAGTGGTCGTGATCCGTGTCCTTGCAGTGTTTGGTCCTGAAGAAGACCCACGTTTTGGGACGAAACGGTTAACCAAAATTCAACGTAAAAAAAAGTTCGTGTATTGCTCGTTTATCTTAATATGAATAAGAATAAATTATTTCAAAACTTACAAATCATTAAAGTAATCAATATGTATGTATTAGTACCTACTAATATAACGTGCGCAATTGAAAATGAATTCTGTAAATGGCGGCGGGTAGGTATGGTACGATTGGCAAAACAAGGATAAAAGTATAGACAGCGATAGAGAGTGAGCGAGAACGCATGCGAGCGGACGCCATTTACAGAACTCATTTCTAATTGCGCACGTTATACCTATATATGTATATCGACTGTATACATGTTGATTCCATGGACAAACATTAATATAGTTGTGATTGTTACAGTGAACCCGGGCGGCTGGGCGCCGGCGGGCGTGCTGCGCGCGGTCTACAAGCGCGAGTACCCCAAGTTCCTCAAACGCTTCACCGGATACGTGGCCGACCAGTGCAAGGACAAACCACTCGCCATCTAGCACTAGCCTGTGCCTGACTAACCGCATTTCACAATATCTCAAAACTATTCCGTGTAAGTCCTGTTTAATTACACATTTAAAGCGCTCGCTCCAACTGAAAAAGACTTCTCTTGTTGAAGTCGAAACGTCGAGATTGGAATAAAATACGTGGATCCCGTTGTTATACAATGAACTGTTGAGTTATGTTTATGAATATGTATATGTAAATATGTATCGCGCGTTTTGAGCACTGTGACCACGAGTGACTGCGATTGAATCGGAATAAATACGCGATTAAGATCCGTTATAATTTCTTGATTAACAAATCGCGAAGGTTTTTGAAGTTGAATTGGGTTATTGACTAAACAGATACTACTGTATGGTAAAAGTTATAATGATTTAATCTTGTGGATGTCATTTTGGCAATCTAGTTACGCTTTCGAGCCTGTGAAAGGCACTCTTAGGGATGAATTATATTAGACCGGGACGGGGCCGGGCCGGGGCGTGACCGGGGCGTGACCGTGGCCCGACCGGGGCCCGGTCGGGCCACGTTACATACATTTTATATGAAGCAGTTTATATTACACCGTGTATGATCCGTGTCCCGTCCGGGCCGGTGTAATAGAAACTGGCCACTGTCCCGCCCCGGCCCGGCCCCGCCCCGGTCTAATATAATTCATCCCTTACTCTGAACCAGTTAATAATCAGACTATACTTTGACAAGATAGTTTCGATTTATCGAAATCGTCAATACTTATTATAATAATCAATCAATCAGGTCTTTGTCATTTGACATTTCACGTTATTATCTTTCTCTACAAAAATTGTTATGTTATATTTCAACACGCGATACTCGGCGTAAATGAGGCCTTTTTAAAATGTATGTAATGTCAAATAGGAACGATTTATAAATAAAATAGAGGTTAAATAATGTGTCACTGGTTTAGACGCATTCCATTGTTGATTTGTTGAAAAGCCTTATTTCGGAATAGGTGATTTGTATTCTATAAGAAAATGTATGATTGCAAGTTCCAAAGTTCACTGACCTGTCATTTATTCTAAAAGTGAAATCATAAAAACGTTTAATGAGCTCTGGATTAAGCTATTTTATATTTATTTCTTGCATTATAATCAACTTTATTTAATTAAAGTATAGTCACATTTAGGTTATGTTATGTTGTTAAATTCAAATAGGGAAGTTTTTGTTACATAAGCTCTTAATAACTACAATTACTAAAGTGAGCGGTTTTTCGAAGACTGATTGTTATGTTTTTGTTAAAATAAAATTTTCGTATGAAAACTACCCTATTTGACAATATTTAACTATTATTATACTTTAATTATAATGGAACAATATTTATTGATACATTTCAATTTATAAGTATTGGTAGAATAAGGGGTGTGTTATTTTAATATTATGCACATTATAATTTATACTATTATTTTTAGTCCACCGAAAAAACCATTTAATAAACAAAAAAATAGCACAAAATGTATGTAAGGGTATTTTTTACAAAACGCGTTAATTTTGTTAAAATTGCTAATTGTATTGTTATAATAGGTACAATGAGCAGGTGTAATACAATTTATTATTTTTTACGAAGGTAAAAAAGAAAATGTTTTAGAGTAACAAGCCTATTGTACAGAAAACATTTTAAAATGTTGTAAATTGTAAATTCTCGTGTAAATACACTTGATAATCAAAGGAGCTGATTCGATGTGTTCAGATAGTAAGTTCGTCCTTATTATAAGGTTGGTTAGAAACTATGAGTTTTTCAGTGCCCGTTAAAATTTTGTAAGGAATAAATTTAAGAGAGGATTTGAAATGATCACAATTTTCAGTAGTTAGAGTATGTTTTGACAGTTACAGGCATTGAAAGACTCATACTCTGGTGTCAGAATATACTTGAAATAAAGTAAAAAAGTTAGTAAAAAAAAACATCGATCTCGTATATAAAAACCTTATGACAACCCAAACTATGACAACTTGTGTTGTCACAGAAAATGTGTTTTTCTGAGAATATTGTTCTTTATTTTTCTAGCTGAAAACCGATTAGATTGTTATTATAAAATCGTTTAATTACAAAACTCATGATGGCTGAAATATAAACAATGTTTTTTCTGAATATATTTCGGAAATAAGTACTTATACCATGCAGTCTATGGTTTAAAATGTCTAGACTTTTTCTAGGCGTTAGAACGACTACATTCTTCATGAAACCTTTTCATTCCATTATACGATTTATAATCCGTCTATGATTACGGATATGGATTGTTAGACGGAATTTCCGTTTGATTTTTTTGTTTCAAATATGTATTTTTATTTTATGCCTGTAATTTTAGAGCAGTTAATGCAGTTTATTTTTTATCTGCCCATGTGGTGAATATAAATGCATTTACGATACAACAGTGTTGGTATAATAAGTTTAATATTGTATGTTTTTTAAATAATTCTTGTTTATAATAAAATGTTTTTGATGAAAGTTTACGTGGTTTTTATTTATTATTTTTTACTTAAAATTAAATAATCGATAATTAAATTCAATATTTGATATTATGAATATTTCTAGATTACTGCAAGGTTATTTAAAATACAATCTATCTAAAAAGTAACTGAAAAAAACAGGAGATTAAAAGAAAACACAAAAGTATTGCGCTTCACCGTGGAAGCGTTAAACGTTTATTTCATTACAATAACATTAATTAATTGGTACTTATGCATACAAGACACAATGCACACGTCCGCATATAAAATTCACAACAATAATTGTCTAACTCCACATTTATGTGAGGACCAGCCCCCGTAACTTTTAGTTAAAACATGGTTAACTTACAGTTAATAATCAGTTAGTTAAAGATGACGTTCATCTAAAATCATGTTAAATTGCTAAACCATTGTTAAATCCAAAATGTTTTTACAATTAAAATTTTAGTTCACAATTTGTATATGTTGCAATTATATAAAAATACCATTTAAACAAATAAAAACCTATTAATTGAGCTATCTATCTAAGTTGATCATTATATTGTTAATAGGCTACAAGTAGGTTATATTTCCATACATTTTACTAGAAATATGAGATTGAACACTTCGATCTAAACATTTAGGTAATTCCCATTAAATTTTTATATATTTTATATTGAAATAGCAAAGATACATAATTACAGTAAGTAGGTATATTTTTTAAAGTTTAAGAACATTGAAACACATTTAACTTTAGACCGATTTGAGCACAAAAAGCGTAGCTTATATATTAATGGATTAGAATCTACGTAATACAATGTTATCTTAATATACCAGCGTCATAAAGACGAATCCATTATGTTAGAACCTTATTCGAATATAATAAATTACTCTAAGAAATATTCAAGATGTAACTACATTATACAATTATTTTAACATTCATTAACATTATTATTTTAAAACCATTCCAATGGAATGAAACGAAAGTGTAATAAAATGAACAAGTTGTTGAAAAATGTCCGAAAATTTTGAATTTTGATATGATAATAGTAGGTATAGAGGCCGAAAGAACGGTACTACAAAAAGTTTGATACAAAAATATGAATTATTCCGAAAGCTCAAGTGTATATTATAAATGGACCAATATTCCGATTATACAACGATATAGTATATAAGTAGTAGGAAGAAGGTATCAAGTGATAAGTGTAAAATGCAACCAGTAAGGCGGCGCACAAGTAAGTAACCATTTTGTTTAAATATTTATAGTATAAAGTGTTACATTTATAACATTTAATTTGTTACAGTTGATTTAATTCTCCTGAGATGCGATTCAGCGAGAATTTCACATATAACTACAACATGAAATCGGCCAATTGAACAGGTATGGCACTCATATCACGGTCTCACCTTACACACAAAACTACCCGTGTAACGACACTCGTCGCTGCGATTCTCAAAAACCCCTAATAAATTCCATATTCATCAACATCACTATAGCGACGAAGCATACACTACATATAGAGAAATTCGCTTTCCATGAAGTTTTAAGACCCGCAATGACGACCGAATACCTACTCATATGTAGGCACAATATAAATTCAGATTTGACATAAGTCTGTTCGACTCCTTGTTGAACACAGTTCGTCTATTATGACAAAAAAAAACAGAGTAATATGATTTGTCTATGAAATAATCAATCTCAGATTACTTTTGTTTGTCTATGAAGGGCCAGTGCCCTGGTTAGTTTCTCTGAAAAAACAGTAATTTACCATTTTGTTTATCGAGGCTCATGTCAAACCTGATTTTAGTAGGTACATTCCTACTATACATCACAATAGATAACACCAATTATGAAAATTTAATTCTGATACATCAATAGTAAATATACACAGCTACTTATCAAAGTAGACATCAACAACTCGAGATATCTATACTAACAAGGATATAAGTATAAAATAAGCGTATTCTCGGACACCGTTTGGATCGAAGCCCATGTTCCATTTCAGACTTATAACGTTGACATTACAGCAACTTGAACTGTTGACTCATTCCTGGATGGAATTGTTGATCTAATCACTCCAAATACAAATACCATTATCATAAACCCCGTATAGTTTAAGTATGGTATCAGGACTCTATAAATATTCCCTGAAGAATGTGCTTAACTTTATGGCTGTATCTGGAAAAAGTTTGCACCACACTCAGCGTTTTAAGTTTGGGTGCAAAACTTTGATACTTATTTAAATTTTTTATAGTATCGAAGTTATTTAAAGAGCGAGCGATTGGAACAACAAAACCAGTTAAATTGTCTTTCAATGGCCTCGTCAACATCACTTTTCAAAACCAGGCACTAAACGCGGCTGATACCATCCTTATCCATGCAATCAATGCGACGTGATCTTGCAGTTTGACACTTGAGGAAAAGCTAGCGTATATTTTTCACACAATAGATAAAATATAAGTAAGTTTCAAATATATCTTTGAATTTTATCCATCTTCTAGAGATTTTAAATTGATCTTTAATATGTGTAGGCAGTCCTTGATTATATTTTGGCCTTGGTTTTATTCTACTTCAGACTCCCGTTTTATAATAAATTATTTTACAGGAACCTCTCAATAGACTTCCCTGACTCATAATCATAAAATTAATTTAACACTATGTCACATCCTCTGAATTATGATGTTAATCTTGAGGGAAAGTTAAATTCGCATACAGAAAATGTTTTGATAACGGGATCTATAATGTTAGTCTTTGTTGTTTGCTAGCCATTTAAAACATTAAACACTCCAGCGTCGTACATTGCAAGTCCTACGCCGATGGTTCATCGAATGTTATTCCTCCTCAGTTGGTTCAGCTGTCGTCGTTGACGGCTGCAAAGAAAATTCTTGATTAAAACTCACTCAGTTACAAACAATACACATTAAACCTTTATCTACTCAAATTAAAACCGAGGTAGGGTTTATATCCAACTACTTGTGCATGGTTCTTTATGTTTTAACGGCATACTGGTACCTATACATTTCCTCTTCTTGCAGACTCCTCTTGGACTAGTCTAGGTATAGTTTCAAAGTTGTTATACGTGTTGTTATTATGATAATGATGAAATATTTGTTTTTATATATATTCTTATATTAGTATTTTCTTCTAAGTATTTAAGTATTAGTACACCCCTGTCTTATTTGAATATCATCTCTCTTTTCCATCCTAAATGCCTGTACAGGAAGGGCGAAAACGCCGCGTATTCATACGCGCGTATGCGCGTCCACAAGGCGCGTACCAACGCGCGTTTCCGTGTCAAAATGTTGGCTCTCCATATCCCTCGATACGTGCACTCGCTCTAGAGTACGCGCGTTAGCTGGACGCAACAAGGCGTCCCTAGTATCTCGCGCGCAATACGCGCGAGTCCAGAGTCTAGCGTAGTGCACGCGTTTTACGCGCGTATTTTGAATACGCGCGAAGCTTCTGGACGCGTTGTATTGTTGTCTAGTACCTCTGCGACGCGCGTTTCGAAACGCGGCGTATTCGCCCTTCCTGGACAAGCACTAAGGTTGACAGGAAGAGATCGCTCTTTAGCGATAAGGCCGCTCAATACACGTCTCTCTTTGTCTCTGCGTTATAATCATGTGTTTTTTTTTGGTGTAAAATACGCCACGGGGCTAGATGTTGCTGTGTGAATTGTCCAGCAATATTTATTTATTTTTATTAAGTATTTTTGTGTTGTATTAGATAATGAGAGGTATATAACTAAAATAACCTGCAAGATGTTCTGCCTCTGCGCCCGCTTCAGGTCTGCGATGGAGGTGACGTCCGCGCGCTCCATCTCCTCCCAGCACTGGTGGTTGTGCCGCGCGTGGTTCACCAGCTCCGGCATGTCGATGAATGCTGGAACACAAACATTTATTCAGTAACTACTGACTTTTTCACCAACACGCTCTTGTTGCAACCCGCCAGCTTGGTAATGAAGTCTGCTTTACCTCAAAGCCAGGAATTTGAATTGGTCAATTACAATCTATCAGCGATTATAATTCCTACGAATGCTCTTGTTTGAGTGACTTTAATATAACTTCTAAAAAATTAATATATTATTTAATGATTTATGGTTTTGTGATGAAAAACGCAATTGTACGATCAAAGTGGTTATGGTTATTTTATGTGACGATTACTTGCGAGGTTCAATTAGGACACTCTGATGAAATCTGTATGTTTGAACTCGTTGCACGACGAGAACTCATCGCACCATCGTACGATCGCTGCCAGTTAGGACGACGCCGTCGGTCGTCTAGCAAAGAGGTAACTTGCTAGCAGCAAACCTAAGGGCTCTTTCAATTTATGCTTTTCATTACAAAATGCACGGTGCGGCAACAGCGCGGCGTCCGTACCGCGAAGAGCAGGTACAGGTATTTTGTATGAAAACAAGAGAACGTCCGTGTGCCGCACGACAAACGCACCGCTTCGGCACTGCAGCGGTCCGACACGAAACGCATAAATTGAAAGAGCCCTATGAGTTACACATAGAAAAAAGTAAAAGTGTTCTAATATACATACCAGCCCAAGCCTCCATCATATCGATGATGATGTAGTCGATGAAGCCGATCTGCGAGCGCGGGATGGAGCAGGTCGCGCGGTCGAACATCGGCATCACCACGGGCAGATCTTTCTCTTTCTCTTCGTCCGTTTGAAGGAAATATTCTTCGGCGATTCTGTAATTTTGTCAATTGAATTGTTAACATTGCAATAATGAGAAGAAAATTACTGAATCAGTAATTAGATATCCAGCCAAAATTATCTGCAATGTCAGCCTGTTAAGGTCTAGTAGACAACAGTAGGTATAGTAAAATTTCTTCCGTTAGAGTTAGATACTTAATTATTTTTTATTAATTGAAGGTTATTTTAATGTGATAAAGAAAATCCTTAATAAGAGTTTCCGGATTATCATTGGTCCTGTCTGTTCTATCCTACTCCGAAAACCAAACTTCGTAAACGAAAAATCAAAATATCGTAGCTTCACTTAGTTCATTAATTTTCGTATTTGGTCCGCAGGAGCAAAGCAAGTAAACTTCTGGGCCAGACCAGTCCTACTGTGTAATGTATTTTATTCAAAAGATAGATTCTGTTTTTTCACCTTCTGGCCCATTCTACAGAGAACTTCTGAGGGCGCGACGCGTTCGAGACGTCAGCGCATTTGATCATCATTCTCTTCACGAGAATCACGTTCTCAGGCTGCTGGAGGGCTGTCGTGTCCAGAAGAAGAGGTTCCTGAAACATAAATAAGTAAGTTAGTAACTTGTCTTGGATGGGATGAAAAAATCATTTGAGATTATTCATTTGGTGAAGTTAATTCGGATTTGTGAATTCTCTAAGACCTATAACAACTAGGTAGACCTGTGAGAAAGAAATGAAATGGAATGGTATATGAATTACAATGGCCGCTACGAATATGCCAGGGGAGAACAGTGACCCCTGAGTGGGTTAGGTTAGACAATAAAATGCTGAAAAAAGTCCTAGTAAAGTTGTTACCACGTCAGTCTGCATGCCATCCTCCTTGCTGCCGCTGGACTTGGCGTAGAAGACGTTGACGAACTTGGCGAGATGCTCGAAGTGCTTCGTCATCTCCGTCGCGAGGATCATATCGATGACGTTGTGCCGGACCGACTTGTACGTGTCGCGGTCGAGATTCTTGAATATGTTTACTCGCTCGTCATCTGTTAAAACAAGGATACGTTAATCTTTTGAACTTAACACTTTTTTACTGCTGATAATCAGCGTTTTTGCTGTTTAGATTAACGGTACTACGAGTAATGTTTGATGATTTAAAATTATTTGCCAAGTCAAAGTTGGTACGTTCAACGGTGGCAAAAAATTTTATAAGTAAGCATCTTTACATTCAAACGAAAGTCGTCATGCCGCGAGGTTTGAGCAACTGCGGTCTGTTATTTGCATAAATTGTTCTACGGCCAGGGCGTGGCGCGAGTTGCAGAGGAACGCGGAGGAGGTGGGCGGTGGTCACACTCACTCAGGGTCAGCTTGAATGTGAGCGCGGCATGATGGCTCTCCAGCACGCACACGTCGTTGTACAGCACGGCCAGGGCGTGGCGCGAGTTGCAGAGGAACGCGGAGGAGGTGGGCGGTGGTCACACTCACTCAGGGTCAGCTTGAATGTGAGCGCGGCATGATGGCTCTCCAGCACGCACACGTCGTTGTACAGCACGGCCAGGGCGTGGCGCGAGTTGCAGAGGAACGCGGAGGAGGTGCCCGGGTGGTCGATGTCGTGGGTGGCGGCGGAGATCAGCGCGGCTGCGGCTTCTAGTGGCTCTAGAAGGTTCTTTAGGCGGTTCTTCTCTAGGAAGTAAGCTACGGCCTGCAATGGTAAAGTTAAGTAAAGTATGATATTGATTTGTGATTGAACAAAAGGTTTATCGACACTGTTCAACCCCAGAGAGCATAAAGGATTAATAATAGAACCCTTTTACAAATGAAACAACTGAAGTTCTATGAGGACGAAAGGGTACCCCCTTGAGGTAACTACCCCTAACTACGCTCCTTGAGGTAGTAAAATTGATTGCGATTCACTTATATCATAGATCAAAATGATCATGGTTTCTGATTCTGAAATGCCACCAGTTGCCCCTATAATGAGGAGACCATTCATGTCCCTAAATCTAAGCTAATAGGTATTAGATTCCCAAAGCTTCGACATCTCACCATCAACACAAGATCTCACCTGAAGCACATCAGCAGCATGCGTAGAGTTATGGTACGTGTTGACGGAGTGGTAGTTCGTCTCTATAACAGTCAGCCACTGCAGCAGGGTCCGTTCATCGCACTCCAGAGCTGAACAGACGTCGAATCTTCCTCCCATCAGCGCTAGGCCGAGGTAAGCTAGCGGCCGTCCGCGGGTTAGGTCTTCTAGGCGGAAGATCTCGAAATCCCAGTTCAGAGCGGTGTCTAGAAGCTCGCGAAGCTGGCCGGAGGTCTGGAGAGGATTTTAGACATTAGAGAGGTATGTTTTGATTATTATCGTCAATCAACTCATATAACGTTCCACTAATAGGCACCGGTCTACACAATAGAACCCAATAGGTATAGGTCTAAAGTAGTCTAAACCATGCGGGTTGGTGATTGCAGAAAGTTGGTTCAGTTTATAAGTAGAACGACGCTGCGGCCCGTATTTTGTTGTATGTTTGACGACATTCGCAGATAGATGGTGCGGTATTATTCTTAAGCCGATATCACACGGTATAACAACGACAACAGCATTAAAAGAATTGAATTAAGAATCATACCTTATGTTTGATGTTTGTTCTGTTGGTCTGAGAGCGGACCACGGTCGAGTCATTGCTGCTTCGTCGCGATGAGAGCACGTTTGTGGGACCTTGCTGTAAGTAAAAATTAGAGGGTAGGTAGAAAAACTTTATGATGTAAATTTGGATATTGGTTTTCGAAAATGCGTATATGAAAATATATTTTCTCTTAATTATGCTGCGTAAGTTCAACTCGATGGTGAATTTTTGACAAATATTTTGACAAATTCTCATGTATGTACAAATATATAAAAATTATGTATCTACATACATCTAAAGAGATTGTTTACCTTTTTCTGCGTAGTATTTTCGCTTTTTTTCAAACTTATAAGGAATCTTTTAAATTTAAAATATTAGTAGTAAAACGGATGGGTTAAACATAAAAGGACAAAACAAAACAGGACAAATAGTTCAAACAAAATGCTTAAAGCTTAACAGATTTTGATAAAACTATGTTAATCTATCTAGCTGGCCTATGTTACCAAGCTCACTAGTTGACATTCAATCTATGCACTAAGAAGATGAAACTTGAGAAGGCAAAGAGCTAATTTCAATCCTCGTACCATTAGAATAAAGTTTTGATTCGCTTGCTCCCGCTATCCAGTTGACCAGGACCAGATGAAATAAATACATGTTAGTACACATATAAATAAAGGGGCCGTTTAGTTGAGTTATACTACTGAAGGTTTCCATGTGTCTGTACAACTATAAGATTGGTGTGGATTTGTATTGTTTTCCAGTCATATAAATAATCTGTAAAGATTTTGAATTTATAATGTAGCCTAAAAACCCACTAAATTACTATAAAATAAGCTAGGTTCTAAATTAAAAGTGTAGATTGTTTTAGTGTCAACTGAGGATTTCTGGGAAAGGAGTTGATACAAATATTTAGTCAAAAACAAAATTAAAATAAACATAATAAACGAATATATACACAATAACACATAATATTACTTCGTAAATAAAGTTTATAAAAAATAGTTTCAATAAAAAATATTTTATAAATCAAACTAAACTAACGAAATTAATACGGAATACTCATAGGAATAGAGCTACTGCTAACAAAGACTGGAAGATTGAATTCCAATAGTATACCTACAAGGTGCCACATCGTGGCTGTCGGCTGACACTGAAGAGATATTTTGTCACTATTTTAATGCAACACCATTTAATTAAAATGCTGTAGCGGTTGATCTACTCGGTGATAAGTGAAACAAAAGTTAATTCATAAGTTAACCACTAAATACTTTAGCTCTCACAGTAAGCTCGCAGCAAAGCCTTACTCACCGATAGCAAAGCCCCGATCAGATCGGTAGCAATGGGGTCTTCGACTCGAAGCTTAGGCTCGTCCCTCATCTGAGGCGAGTACAGTTCTGAGGTCCTCAGCATGTCGACTGCTCGCTCGATGCAGGCGACTGTGGACGGCGGCGCGCCTTCCGTGGCCGCTGACAGGAGGGATATCACCTACAGATACATAAATAGATTGCATAGGACAATTCATACAGCACATATAAATGATTTCTGTATTTTTTTCATATTCTAATACACTTTTTTCTTAGTCTGACTGTACTAAACACCTTTTTAGTTACTGAATTCTTCAATGTTCCCAAAACGTTAAACGCCGTCCCAATTTACTAACACTATCTGTGCACAAAGACGTGATTTAATGAAGACCGTGGATCAATAAACGCAATGTCTGATCAACAAATTAAATAGTCGAAAATACTTTCTTCAAAATTGAATATAAGAATTTATGATTCTAAAATTTGTGCTTGAATTAATGTACTTACTCGTTCTATGACTCTACTAAACATTTTTACACGGTAAACAATTTCAATTGACAATTACCACAAGTTTATTTACCACCAAAGTCAGGAATAAAATGAATATACAGTCATTACAGGATAATGACTTACTCATATATCGGACATCGTCCCACGTTGCAAAACGTAATATCTGTCTAATAAAAAGTTGGTGCAATATTTCGATAAAGGAGTGATTTGTGCAATACTATGTCATCATCACCCCTATTTAAGTTCCCACTGCTGGGACACGGGGACTTTTCTCTTGATGAGAGAGATAAGCCCTTTGCGAATGACACCATGCGGTTACCTTACGATTTTTGCCCACACCGTTAGAGGACGTGTTTACAACGTGCACATAAATTTCCAGAAGAGAAATCCAGTGGTGCGTGCGGGGTTTGAACCCACGACCTACGGAGCGAAAGCTCCCACCACAGAACATATACATAATTGGTTCTCACTAAGTCAACACGGCTCTACTACTCGAATTCTATGTGCAATGCCGATATAGACACACCCTTAGTAGATAAAATAATACCATACCTACTCCTAGAAAACCTACTAAAGGTACTTTGACGGTTTTATCTGATAAGGATGCACATGCACATTGTATAGTAATTATGCTATTTAACAAAACAACACGTGTATTTTCCAATAGCAACGCGATTCGATCAAGTTTAGCAATTTTTCAAAGCAGACAGACTACTTTGTAGCACAAAAGACTATTATAATTTACATTATATGTACATTGTTAATTTGATACTAAAAGGCCTTATTGTAGACCTTATTTTTTTTATAAATTTACATAAAGTAGATAAGTACCTATTATGGATGTGTTTTTGTTACCGTTTGAGCAGTTTTGACTAGCTTAGCGCTTCTTTTAAATCATTTTGAAATCCTATCCGTGAAAACCTATACTTAATTAACTTTTATGTTACAATTATATTTTTGTATTAGCTATTAAGTATTTAGTAAGAAGTTGTTGGTTTTCCTATAAGATAAGTAATCTATATATATAAAAGAAAGTCGTGTTAGTGCCTGAACTTATAACTCGAGAACGGCTGAACGGATTTGCCTGAAAGTTGGGAGGGGGGTAGTTTAGAGCCAGGAGAAGGACATAGGGTACTTTTTACTTTTTTTTTTTTTTTTTTTTTCAAATCTAATATAATGCGGGCGAAGCCGCGGGCGGAAAGCTAGTAATAAATAAATTAAATATGTACTTAATATTTTGATCAGAAAAAACTATCTACTATAAGGCTGAATTTTCTTTTATTTTATTTAGTATGTAAGCATGACATTTTATATTTTATTTAGTATGTAAGCATGACATTTTATATTTTTTATTTGACCTGTCTAAGATTTGTGTAATACAAACAATGGAAATAAATGATTATGACTATGACTATGACTATCAGACATTATGAAGATATTAAGACGACTGTATCTGCACTTAGTAACTGATAAAAAAGTGTATATCTGTAACCCATACCTTCGTAATAGGAGCTTCAAGCGGCAACCCCTGCAGTTTGGCGAGCGAAGTGCGCCGCAATCCGTCCGAAGCTACGGAGCGAACATCAAGCGAGCCGCGTCGGATCGAGTGCAGCGAGCCGCGACCGCGCTCCGTCTCTACCGCGCTCGTTTGTTCGCACACGAATACTACGTGTGATGTCGCTCTAGAAATTACATCAATATATAAACATTTTATAAATTGTTAACTTATGTTCGGAAACGCATTGTCATTGCAAAAACACTTTGGGCAACTTTAGCAGGACATAATGACATAAGTTATTAAATTGGTATTACAAGCTGTGCCCACGACTTCGTTCGCATTATATAGTTTTTTGGGAGTATTGTGAATTTCTGGATTGAATTCTTTTATACTAATTTTTTATTTATTTTTTGTAAGTTGTGAGTTACCTATCTCCTAATACTCCAAAATCAAACCCTTAAGATAATAAACTACAAAATAAATAGATATTTTATTTTTTATTTTATTAGATATTGTTTAATGATATTTTTAAATAATTCCCATATAACCTTTTAAACCTTCCCTGGGCTACTACGGCTATTTAAAAACCAACAGCACCTAAACCGGTCTAGACATTCTTGAGTTTTTAAATTACAAACGAAAAGTGGCATTCATTTTTAAATACATTTATATATTTTGGGATGCATGTATTTACTTATCACCTGGGTTTGTGTTCCACAGTAACAAACTGTGACGTTGGAGCTCTAATGGGTGACAATATTGGATTGGGGATCGCGGCTAATGGATGTGGAATGAAAGCTTTTCATTCTCGTTGGGATAGTTCGTTTACATAGTTTCATTTCAAAGGCTGAAGTTTTAATGTTTTGCAGAAGCCAATGGAAATTCATAGGTACCTGAAACATTTTTAGGTATTCACAGACTAATTTGATATATGGAAGGATACCTTAACATTTAAAAGATCTTTCAAAACTTGTAGTAATTTTCTTCGACTTTTCAAAGAATTTTTTTTATAATCGGAAATAATAAACATTAAATATTTTTGTAATTATTTTAGCTTAAAATGAGATGAGCACGAATATCTGATTCGTACCTACCACAATATAGCTTTGCGTTACAAGGTTTATTGTATTTACCTACCAACTGTTACCGACACGTGTAGAATTATACAAAAGTACTTATATAAGAAGCCCTAAAAATAACATTTCTTTCAATGGGTAAAAAGAGCTCATCCAAGCAATTTTCTCGTGAAAACGAAGTAGCAGTTAGAAAAGGTTATGAAATTCATGATTTCCTTTCGTGGAAAATGAAATAACGAACGTTAACAAACGAAAGATTTAGTTTCAAAGCCATAACGAAGGTAGCATGAAATATTTTTTACCTTTTAAGTATATAAATATTTGACTTTTAAGAAGTGTTTTGATTAATAGAAGTTTTCCTTCTAGCTGGTTTTGATTATTTATATTAACTTTATTTCTCGTGGCTTATTTCAGTCGTTTTTCGTGAGTCAATAAACTATCACAGAAAGCGATGTAAATTCATCAAATTCATATGTTTTAGTTTTATTAGTCCTAGTTTCCCACCAGGGACCCGTTACCCGTTTCGTGTTCTAAAATTGTTAAAAACCATGATAGTTTAAAAAGTTTCCCACTAGCTAGGGAGCTGAATAGTAGGATGAACTATGTCACTCACCTAGTCAAACCAATAGCGGAGCCTCTACACGGCAGCAGTATAGGGTCTTGCACGGCTCTTCGCCGCAGCGTGATCGGCGCCTCCCAGTCCCTGGCGCCGCTGGCCGCCAGCCGCAGGGCCTCGCCCCCCGCCGCCTCGGACAGCGGCCGCGGACCCTCGTCCGATCGCCAGCCCAGAGCGCGGCACCAGGACTTGTTGGTGAGCTGGGAGTTGGAAGTAGAAGAAATTTTGTTGAAATATAAATTCGTAAGAGTGAACTTAAAAGTTTTTTTGCACTAGAGTCTAGTCTAGTGCGTTCCCGTCAGAACTTGTGGTAGTGCGTATCTTAGGTATTTATTTTAATGATTGATACAGTGATTAAGTGGATGGCTTGTTTCTTCTTCAGAATAGTCATTCATCTAAGAGCTACTAAAATGTTGATACGTAACTTAACAAATAATAAAAAGTGGCCAAGTGCGAGTCGGACTCGCCCATGTAGGCTTCCGCAGCAATTGATTATATGAAATAGTTTATGACGTTTATGATATATATACCTAGTTCAAAGAAACGACACATATATAAAGTTTTTAATATTTTTTTCCTCACCAGTATTCGTTGCTGGTCATCAGTAACAGCAATGAGGTCCCGGCAGCGGTCGGTGGCAGCAGCCAGCGCCGCCATGGCAGCAACCTGAGCTCTTGTCGTTGCTGCCAGCGCCCTCGCCTGCAGCACTTCCGCACACCATGCTATTGCTCCGACAGTTTCTACCATCACCTGCAATAAATAGAATATAAAAAATATTCACGCAATTTGTTGATTAAAATAAAAAAAAATATTGCCCAACAATTCACACATGGTAATCTCGAAGCTTGTGTTACATTTTCGATGCAAATACCTAACCGTGTTTATCAAATCTATGTTAGATTGAATACCTAAGGGAGAAATTCCTGGTATTCGAAAAAAGAATGATATTTTGTTTCAAATTTAAAATTCAATCCATTCCGTTCCATTTCCAAATAGATCTGCAAAAAAAGTTTTGATAACCTAATGGCAGTGTGACCAGCAGGTACAAAACTCATTTCGCTATTGATTGCGTTCACAACTTTTACAATTTCGGTGAGGACGAAAGTTTTGTGTCATAGTCTATGGTAGGTACACTCAACTTCAAAGCCGATACAACCCGCACTTGGGAAACTTAGTCTCGTCTTCTACATTACGAACAAAGTGCAGGGTTGGTTCAAAGTTCCAAGGTACTAAACGACTCTTTGAAACTTACCTACCTTTTTAAATAATCCTGAGTCGGTTAAGATGTATCAATAAGAGTGCACTTTTTAAATTTGGAATAACTTTTTTTCGTGCAAGTGCAGCATTTTGCAGTTGTCAATTTTGTCTCTTGCAAAAAGTAAGAAAAAAATTGTATTTTTAATAATTGTGTAAGTATGTACTGATCTAAAAATTAAAATTATAATGAGCAATAATTTCACGTTAACACTTACATTGCATACTGCACAAAATAGACACTGAAAATCGAACCCCAATTACGAGCAATATTTAAGAGGCTGGTGAAAATTCCATCACGGCATTACGCTACAAACATGCACACCAAATCATCGTCGGGTATATAGGTATACCCGACACTGCCCGACAGTCTGCCACCTTTGAGGTTAAAATAGGGGTGATAGGGGTAAAACTGAGGTAAAAAGGGTAGCGAGGGGGTAAATGCAGTTTGTAAAGTCCGTCAAGCGCTTGCTAAAGTTTTAATGTAGATTGTATTTGATGTTTAGTCAAGGATAATACATTTAATTGTAGTTCTGGGGCATTTAGTATTTAATTATTGTGAATATGATTATATGTATACTATGGTGGTAACTCTTATTTTTGTCATCAAACTATAAAGCTCTATGAAGTGTCGTGATTTTTACGTTTTTTTCTAAACTACATGCTAACTAACTAACTAACAACTACATAACTATTGATACAAACATAGAATTAAGATCTACATTACATGTATTTAGCAATAAAGATACTTTTACTTTTACTTTTACTTTACAGTTTTTGGAGAATTTTCCCGTGAGGCAAAATATTCTTTGCAGATTACCAGATACCTCGCTCGAAATAATAAAAATCATGGATGAATTATGATTGTTTGATTAAATGTAGTTTAAAGTAACTCAATAAATTAAGGCATGTTAATATAGTTAAGTACCTTTAGTTTCATTTACAAAAATAAAACCTGTAAAAAGGTAAGCAAGCATCAAAATTTTACACAGACCATTTGCCAAGGAACTAATTAAGAAGAGAGCAGATTGCAGTCGTCTTTAGCTTGGGATTTCACATTTTGCTCTATCAGCTTTTGATTAAACGAACAGGTAGAATGCTGTAAGTTAAAGCAAAAGTGTTTAACTGGATTCCAGTGTAAATTGAATTATAATAAAACAATGAATTGTAGATTTATACCTTCTTATCCTATGTTCTTATCTCTGTGATTGTTAAGGTTGACAATCAAACTGCGATGACGTTAAATACACTACTATTAGTTAAGTAAGTATATTAAAAATAGAATTTATTCGAGTAACACATAATTATAACAAGAATAAAAATCCAGAGGAGCCCCTGGTGGTTTGAATCCACGACCAACGGAATGAAAGACTAGTCTACGGCTTTTTGTTCAAAAATCAAAAAAGATTGGTAAGTAATAAACCTCTTTTAAATAAATTTCTAGACTCAACTGAAGCTGAACAAGCTATGCAAATGACTTCAGTACCTTCCACAGAGTAATCTCACATTTCCTTCCAACTAGTCTCTGCCCATAAATTCAAGCCTCGCTAAAGTAAACTATGTCTTAGAGTATCTTATTAAGTTTATTAGACTGCTCGCTTCAGCCGCAACTAAGTGGCTTGCTGCTGGTGTAACGACTTGCTCCGTACACATCAACGCCTTTGTTGCGTTATAAATGGTAATTAAAAGGATTAGGGTAGTTTTATGCAAGAGCTACGCTATGCCATGTTATAATATGGCTGGCTGTGTAAACTGGTGCAAAATCTGAACACCGATCAGAGGTCCCTTTGTGTGCGATTACAATATACATAATTCGTATTGAGTCATGTTCTGCTTTACTCTATTCTCTATTGCTTACTCTATTCATATTTATATAAACATTCATCGCTATTCAATGTAATTTTCAAGTCAGAACGGCTGAAACAGGTCAAGTCTGTTATTGAAACTTGTGAAACATGAATGGAAATGCCTTTTACATAATAGAGCCGCGGTCGGGTTTATCCGTGTTCAACATTGAAATGACTTCAAGTTTTCTTATGTTTGTATTGTCTATGAAAATCTAGGTCTTGTCCGACTTTAAACTGCCTCTAAAATTCTTATATGGTTTTCTTAAGGACGCGCTTGTCAGAACTAAATCAAATAAAAAAAAACTACCAAAAACAAAACACTTCGCATAAGCCAAAAGAAGACAAAAAGTTTATATGTGTTCTTCAAATATTACAAGACTAGTGAAAACTGAGGATTGTACTCGTATTATCTTTTCAATGTGTATGAATGCTTCTTATTACAATATTTTTGTGTGCTACTAACAACATATGGATTAAGTTGTCCGAAATAAACCAATTTTATTTTATTTTATTTACTTATTTAATATTGCATTTAGTAGTATACATAACACACCGCATTGTACAAGTTTTTACGTTTTGTCTGTAATCACGCCTACAGCGAAACATAAATCATTATTAAAAAACAACAAGTCGTAATTAATTTTTATTTTTCAGACAACATTTTAGACGTAAAACGCAATATTTCACGGAGTTGTAAAACCGAAATGTCTTGGGAGCAATTCGTCATAATTGGGATGAAATGGAGTTTAACCGGACAAATATTTTACAACAAAATTGAGTCTGTTAATTCGTTTTCTGACGAAATTGTAAACAGATTTTAAAATTGTGATACAATTTAAACAAATCGAGGGTCAAGTAGGTATTGGATTATTTATGTTATTTTTTGGATAGGACATTGCAAATATAAAATATCTTGAAATATAAAATGTGATGTATGAGATATAGGACGCCATACGGCATTTTAGGGTGTAAGTCCAATCAAATAACTGAAAATCTACAAGGGAGGTTTCTGTATATCATCGGAAGGTCCTATTATTGTGCATGTGTTTTGTGTTATCAACTTTTTATTATGTTTGTTTTTAATGTGTTGAATTATTTAGTAAAGTAGGTAATTAAGAGACTCACCCTATTGAAGCCAGCTTCCAGGTATGACAGCACTACGAACTCATCTTTTAAGTAAGCACTGAAACAAACATACATTTCTATTAATTCTATTACAGTTCTCATTTATTTTTCAAAATTCCTTTTTTTGTGGTCATTTTTGTACAAATCCTGTAGACCTGTATCTAGGTACATTATCGTCATCACCCCTATTTACTTTCCCACCGCTGGTTAATAGGAATTTCTCTCTTTATGAAAAATATTAGATTGGATTTATTAGAGTGAAAATTATGAAGGATATTTTTATATCTACTTTGTAATTATTAATTATATTTAACAATCTACTAAGTATATAAATGTAATCCCAATAAACTGGGTAGCTAAATCGAAACAACCTTTCAAAAATGTGTAGGAGCTCATGTTGTTAGTACTAGGTACCTTAACTAGAGCAATTTGTACCACCTGCGCTATTTTAAAATACAGTAACCTTTATTTTTATTGTTGGTACACTTGGGCGCTACAAAAATTATGTTATCTGTAACAACCTACATTTTTTCTATGAACAAAAATGCTGTTCTACAATATTGTGTGAGTGTCTTCTCTGACATTAAAGGTTAAGACCTAATTTCACCACTCTCTGTGTGTTAGTTTAACATAACATCCCGTTAAATTTAATCACTGTCAGTTTACGTATATTGATGGACTGTTAATTACTTAATGGGAAGTTAAACTAACAAACAGAGAGTGGTGAAATTAGGTCTAAGTCAATAATAGGATTGATGATTTGCTTCTTGCCTAGAAATAATGTAAAGCTTCACTAAAAATGCCTGCCCAAACATTTTCTTTACGAAAGCTTTTTTCACCCTTCATTTTTGTCCTATAAAAGACGTAGATATTCACGCACGAATTACTTTCGTCAATTTTGCATTTTCTGTCGCTCAACATAACGGCCGTGAACCGCTAAAAGTAAACATTGAGGCTTTTATATTTTTTCCATAAACATGTTTTTGGCACTTTATCATAAATAATAAGGCTTATATATAGAAAGAGGGAAAATAAGGGGAAAATTGAGATATCAAGATCGGGATTTGGTTAATAAATGACAGATAAAACCCGCTTTAGTTTCTCAAAAACAACTCCCCCATTTACGTACCCACTGCTGGGACAAGGAGACTTCTCTCGAGATGAGAGAAATTAAGCCTTAATTTATAACACAATTAGCCAACACGGCTCACTTAGTTTCTGCCAAAATTCAGTCATTTTACGGGAATAGATTCTATAAAACATTGTACCTATGGCTAGTTATGGTTATCGACTATATGTGCGATGCGATACATGTACGCGTCTGACCCACTCCTGGTCCTTACTTCATGTCGTAAACGGAACCTCTCTAAAACTTGTGTTTTATTGACAAAATACACCATTTAATTCCCGGAGAGGGTAATGCTTTTTGTGTATTGGTAGTTACGTGGAGAACTTAAATTTGTTCACATTGTAATTGATGGGTATTTTTACGTTTAATTTTATTTTATTTTAGTTTTTACTAGTTAGACGTAATTAAATTATATCTACTAGCCCAGTCAATTTAAACATTTCAAGTTACATAAAGTCCCAACAAGCTGGATTTCTGTGAAATTGTTCAAATCATAATTATAAACAATGTCTACAAGATCCCCATCATTCCACGTTAAGGAAAAAGTTTTATTCAAGGTTAAATGTCAAAAAAATTAGTTTTTCGCGTTTTTCAGCAAAACGGTAAGTTTTATCATAAAAGTACCTAGGACAAAATTGTAGATCATGAAATTATCTATCAAAATGTATCAACACTTTTTTCTTACAAGCCACTGTTTCTGAGATATAACGATTCAAAAAGTCATAAAAGACATTTTGAATATAAAACTCAAAACAGCACAATATAGGTTATTTGACACTCAGTTTGGCATAGAATTATAAAATTAATTGTTGCAAAAAAGTCGGACTGTCTTGTTCTTTGACATGCACGAATTGTCAAGGCTATTGACGCAATTTACTTGCATCCAAAATGGAGATGAAGAAGAAGCAGGAGAAGAAGAACAAGAATTTGAAATTTACGAATAAGACGAATAAAATTCTCTCTCTCTCTCAATCTTTGAAAAATCCATGTCATGCAATAGTTTTACATTAAACAGGATCACAGCTGACCCGTGGAGTAGGCCTACGGGGGAAACCACGTTAAAAAAACGCGCTAATTACACTACCTGGTGGTGTAATTAGGCGAGGAAACGTGAATATAATATTATGACGATAACAACTTTTATGACTTTTTGAATCGTTATATCTCAGAAACGGTGGCTTGTAAGAAAAAAGTGTTGATACATTTTGATAGATAATTTCATGATCTACAATTTTGTCCTAGGTACTTTTATGATAAAACTTACCGTTTTGCTGAAAATCGCGAAAAACTAATTTTTTTGACATTTAACCTTGAATAAAACTTTTTCCTTAACGTGGAATGATGGGGATCTTTTAGACATTGTTTATAATTATGATTTGAACAATTTCACAGAAATCCAGCTTGTTGGGACTTTATGTAACTTCACCCTCATTTTTATGTATAAATTGACTGGACTATACTAGTTAGACGACCTATGTGGGGCAGCGGATGAAGAAAGCGGGTTCGATTCCCGCCTTGGTAGAAAAAAATATTAATATAAAATTTACTTGTTCTTTTAAGAGTAGGTATCAGATTATCGTGTATTCTTTTATTATCCATTGCTTGAAGTATTCCTGAGATTTGACTTTATTTATTTATTTCAAGCGACAGTAAAATACCTGGTTAAAAAGAATATAATGCCTTTGAAAGACAAACAGATTTAAAGTTAAATAAATAATAAACCGTTATTCGGCAATACCTTGACAGAATTCGGTATTATTCTACAAATTCCGTGTAACCAGATCGCTGCGTTTCCAGACATTTTATCGATATTAAAACGTAATTTGACGGAACCGTACTCGGGAATCGATGTTCAACGAGCAACTCTAGGAGATAAATACTTATATGAAATTATAGCTTTTTCCACTGTTGTTTATTGATAGATTTAGTACCTACATAGTTATTTCTCTGTTTATAAATCGATAATCGTAAGTCGATTATCTTTTTCTAACTTATGTATAAAATTCTCGTAATCATTTAAAAATAACGATGACAATAATTATAACCCCATTAAATGATCTTCAGTCCAAAATTATAGCTTCAGTAAAATTCAATAATGCTTTCGAATAATTCCATTTGGAAAATACCAGGACAAAGGAATGTTCGATTTAATTAATAAACCTCAAATACATCAAGGAATCCCACTGGAGTATAACTCTGATTCAAATATGCAGTTTTATTGAGTAGTTATTACATTAAAGATGAAACAGGTTAGCATTTTAAAACTTTTAAATACTTATAACCAACGAAACCACAGACTATTTTCAGAAAAAAGGTTCACGTTCTTTCATGAACACATTCATTATGACAAACAAGCATACATTCAAAAACATTACAAGTCCAATCTGAAACGCATATGTTTCTTCCATGGATTCCATAATAACACTTTCAAAATAACGGAAATAGCTCGCTAATGTGAACTTATTACTCGCTCCCATCAGTTTTTCCATCAGTTTGCACTCGCCAATCTAGTTAGCTGGGGCGTCCACAAATTCAATTTATCTTTGCTCAAAATTAAATTGTGCCGTTGCGTTTTAGTCAGGGGCAATTCATACTGCCACGATACTGACTAAAGATCTGAAAAACATTTTTTGTCTTCTTTTTATTATATTGTTTTTCCCCCGAAGGGTTAAAAACGGTTATTTCGAGTCTAGCCTAGGCTAGACCCACTCTGAGATTACGTTCTTTGTTTTCTGTGTAGGTTCGACGTATTTATAACAAACCTTCTCCTTTATTAAACTATAACATTCATCGATAATCTACTATCCAACACTGACTGAAACCATTTTAGAATTGGAACCAGCGGTTGTGGGGTGCAAACAAATAAACTCTTAAGTTTATAATATTAGTATAGCTATAGATAGGTCATTTTATTAAAACAAAATCTTTCACCGACGACCACATGTTTGAAAATCCTCCATTAATATTCAGAATCTTTACAAACTGCCGTTAAAAGCGATAAAACGCGTTCCACGTATTAATAATGCATTTGTTCCATGCATAAAAAGTATCCAATCTATTTATCCCAATTACAGTAACAGGGTTTATGATCGACATTTTTAATGCGGTATAAACCCAATCTCTTAATACAGTCAGTTTTTATTTAGCTACATTACATTTACGAAACAAAACTAAACACAGTTTTCTCTACTTTTAACCTTTCCCTGAACAAATATTTCAAGACTAAAATTAGATAAATCGGCCCAGTCGTTCTGGAGTTAACAACAGCAATTCTTTTTTAAATATAAAGATTTTTCTCCATTTACAAACAAAAATGTATGAATGGAACAACCAGCATCTTTATTGAACTGTTGTAAAAAAATATATTAGGTACTTATTAACTAATTTTTTCGAAGGTTGTGTTTAAATCCTAACCAAGGATCATCCTATAGTATATACCGACAGAAGAGAAAACTTGAACCGAAAAAGAACCGTGATGTTAACTTATTTTTGAATTGTTATGGAATAATTACGCACTAATCTAGCGGACTAGCGGCATCAGAAATTAGCTACACCGGAACACATCAAAAAGTTATTTGTCGCATAAAACCTGTGACGCAAAACAAGCAAGTGCTCGGTTTTTCGATGGGACATAAAAAACGCTTTTTACGAAGATCGTTTGATTGTCCGAGGACACGATATCGTTAAAAGCGCAGGATACAATTACATTTAGGTTACCTAATATCTATCATATTGAACAGTATTTACAATAAAACTTTTTCAAGAAATACACAATGGCCGTACCTTCCAACACTGTGACATAGACACATCAGCATCTAAGCTGCTCGTCTATAATATAATAATAAGAATATTATGATTTGAAACATCAATAGATTATATAATATAAAACAAAGTCACTGTCACTGTCTGTCCGTCTCTATGTATGCTTCAATTTTTAAAACTGCGCAACGGATTTTGATACTTTTATTTGAATAGATAGAGTGATTGAAGAGGAAGTTCTATAAGTATAATTAGGTACCCGAAGCGAGGGCGGTTTGCTAGTTTGTAGTATAAAAAAATGACAAGAGATTGCAGCAGATCGCCATTATCTTTTTAATGAAAGGCAAATCTCTCTTCACGTCAACTTAAAATTGAAAGCTAAGAAAGAAATAATCTCCAGGTTAAAAGGCAAACGGGAGAAAATGGATTCAAAATCCTCCGGAGAAACTTTTACATCAAAATATTCAGACACTCTTAACATTTTATTAATAAATTAGATAAACCAGATTAAGATATTAGATCAACCGGATAGAATGCCATGTGATAATGAATGAATTGTAATAATACTATTATTTAAAACACAGTCAAACGAGAGCGTGGATAAGAAAATCTTGGATATATTTTAGTATACGAAATTGAATTGAATCCAGTTTTCCTTACATGTTATTTTTATTAAGAAATTAAGACTATGTTCAAATTCAGAGCTATCACTGTATTTCAGCCTAACTAAACCAATTTACTTCGTCCTCGTGGTAATTTTTATTAATAACGTGGTAAAAGGATTACCAGTTTTCACATTTTGCGTTCGTTCACCTAGACAGCTGTCCTTTCGCATTTTGCATTCCTAGATGGAAAAACATTTTCGGGGAAATTCAACTACAAGTACGAAATAGTGACACTGTTTTCGTTATTCGAACTCATTTGAAGATAGAGCTTTCGAACGATTTAAAAAGGGCATAAACAAAAGCAAAGCACCCCTATTCACGTTCCCACAGAGAATTTTTCTTGATGGGAGAGATTAGGGCTTAGTTCACCACTCTGGCCAAGTGCGTGTTACTGAATGCCACGGTGGAGGGAAACTTGCAAGCAAACCAGCACTTTCAATACAAGGCTTTCAAACTTAATTGTTAAATGTGTAATATGATTTCGGCTAGTCAGGCACATTTTGTCATATAAATAAATGATTGATTTATTAATTTATAAATAGAAATACCATTGAAACTATATTACAAATAAAGGCTCACATAATCAACGCTTTAGTTTGATATTCAAGCCGCATAGTGGTCGCGTGCTTTTAGATAATTAATAAATATTTGCTGTTCATGTTTGTGCTTGACAGACAATTTCCGGAAAATTAACTTTTTATGAAAAATCGCATCCAGGTTCTTGAACTGCAATAACTCTGAGCAATACTTATTTCAAAGATATGTACATCTACATCACCAACCCGCACTTAGCCGGCGATCACTCTCGTCAAGATAGAACTACCTGTATCTCAGCTGTAGGAACGTGAATACACGTTACATAAAATTGTAAAATAACTGCTATAGTATTAGGCTGCTGTATTAGTATAGTATTACTGCTGTAACTATAATATTAGTTATTAAGTATTGAAATTATAAATGTAAATTAATTGATTATAATAATGACATAAGTATTTAAAATTGATATCATTGTAATAATGCATGTTCATCAAAATGTTCTAAAACTTAATGAAATATTTGTATGCCCACCTGGGCGCGACATGGCTGTACAAAACTATTTTATAAGATCATTAATGTAACCTATGTTTCATGCAAATAAATATTTATGATTATGATTAGGTATAAACAAATTTACCGGCCATTATAAACTCATAATGAAGAAAAATAAGGAAATTAAGCGATCACGACCCAAGTTTCACAGGACAAATAATTAAGCTAAAATAAGAAATTACAATTAATAAGGCACCTTGGGATAGCTAAGGAAATTACTTTTTCATTGGCGGCAGAAAATTTCAAATTTAGCAGGAAAATTCCCTGGTAATAAAAAACGCAGGCATTTTGTTGGACTATTTATTAGACGTCCGTTTGCCGATCCGTGGTCTCCATTCGAGAACTCTTCGGCTCCATCGGTCATCCGTTCTCTATATTTAACGCCAATAATTATTATTGTTTTAATCAATTCAAATAGATATAACCTATGCGTTATAAACGTACATTTAAGAATAATTATCACTCCGAGCAAGTAATAATATATTCATATTTGTTAGAAAAAGGGGAATGAATTTATTCCTTTGAATCCGAGTAATTTTATGCTAAAAAGTTAGCATAAAAGGAATAAACGTTTTAACGGACATAATTTTCAGCATGAAATGGAATTGAAAAATACCTACGTTTCATTTTCTTCCTCATGCAAATAATACTGCACAATTCAGATAAGATAATTTAAGGAGTAAAAAGAAATAAAGTTGCGTAGGTACAGTAAATAACAAACAAATTTTGTATTTATTTATTTAACATAAAGGTGTGCAGAACAGTTTGTCGTCAGTAGTGGGATATAGATTATGGGTTATTATGATGAAAACAACATTTGCGGGGTAAACTAGAATTTTATAGATGTTTCTAGAAAAATGCAGAATATTCCAACGTACAAAATTCTCACGTCGCAGTCGTATACATCTAGCGAGATTGCGATACTCTTACTTTCCAATATAATATCGATATTAAATTTTTCAAAGACGGGAGTTTATACTTTATCTCAATATTCTTTAACCTGCCGCTGAGAAGTTTATCGCTTAGAAATATTACACGAGACGCCATATTGTAGAAACCGTATAAAATATCAGTAGTTTAGATGAATAATGCGGTATTCTTTTGAACTAATATGAACATATTTACAGACGACAATACGTGTATTTTACGTAGAGACTCGTGCTTTATGTGCTAGTACCAGTGTTTTAAACACGCATTGAATCTTTTTTGTGCTAACCTTTAGCACAAAAAAGATTCAATGCGTGTTTAAAACACTGGTACTACGACTATTTTAAAACCTTAAGCACCTAAATCGGCCCAGCCGTTCTTGATTTATAAAATTATAACGGAGTGGCATTAATTGCGGGAAAATCGACGTAACTACGGGTTACAGCAAGTTATTTAATAATTGTTTCACTTATAAAGGGCTCAGAAAGTTACGCTATAATACAATTTAATTTTATAATCCTTATCAACAGCTGTAAGTAAGTAAATCCCAAATCGATTTGGGATACAGAGCCAAAAACCATTCAGATGCGATTAAAACTTTCTCTGATTGGGAGAATTGGTTAGCAAGCGCCCTTCAATTAGTTGGAAGGTCTGCACTTACCTCGGTTTATAGTTTCTCGTTTCCTCTCGAATAAGAGCCCTAGTTCTAGACTTGTCAAGGGCTTAGTACGTACTAAATTTCTACTTGTGGTTTTTCTCGCTACATAAAGGTTACCAGACAAAGGGTATTTAAGTACTACCTTTAAAAATGTGTTCTAACAAGAAAACAAATTCACAATGTTTTGTGATTTTTTGATTATTTTTTATTTTAATTGTTTCACCTACTAGCATAATAGATGGCTGACATACTCGGATACCAATACCTTTCTTAGAATATTCTTCTTGTTAAACGAAAATAACGATTTTACCCCAGACGTTCCGCTTTAAAATCTGTCTCCGCAGACTGATAGAGTGGCTCTTAGCCATCCTGATAAATCACCCGAGGCGGGTTCAATAAAACTGTTGGAGCACTGCAGGGATATGCTGAAGGCACTCAGAGCTAAACCATACATAGCGTAGTATAAGAGTTTGTTAAGTCGTGATATATATCTTATTTGAACATTATAATACAAAAATCAAAAATAAAACAATACAAAAATCTTCATTGTTACACGACATTACAAAAAAAATACACTTAGCAATAACAATACTTAGCAATAACAATGGGCGGCCTTATCGCTAATAGCGATTTCTTCCAGGCAACCAATTACAATTTTGGATGTTTGTTTGAAAATCACGGCAAAATATAGATTTGTGGTTTTGTATTATGTTAAGCTAAAAGTTAAGATTTCTCGTGTAATTGGGCCACAGTCCATCACTCCCTCAAACTTTCCAACTTTTAGTGAAGTTACTTTGTATTTCCGATAGCTACCGTCCAAGTTCCAACTAACTTCGTATGAAGAATTTGTTTGGGAAATTTTTCAAGCAAAATATATTGAAAGACTCGACTTGTTAGACTTTTGCGACTTTCAGCCCTGGTGTTATTTATCGACTTTTCTGAATATTTTTGAATCTTATCGTTTGATTTTAAGAATTACAACTTAAACAATCATTAGACAAACGACGCGCGCACGCGGAGTAAAGCCAATTAAGCGAATACATAATTAGATCATCTTTATGAAAACATTATCATATTTATCAGATTGATTTTAGGAAAAATGGTACCAGGATAACAGAAGCTTTCAAGAGGAGATTTTACGGACTTGTCGGATCGGAAAAAGGAAATATCTGATTTAATACGTTTTTATTTCAAGTTTTGAAACAAAGCTTATAATTTCGCTTACAGTCAAAACTAATCTAACAAGGCCAAATTATATTATGCCTTGTCAGTAAAGGGTGTTTACACCAAATAGGTACTTAAAAAGTGCTTCATAAAATAGCTTTGCAGCAGATTTGTAGAGCTTTTTAAGAGAAGAGCTTTCCAATTAATCTTCTGATGAGATACATCTAACGGGCTTAATTTGAAAAGGTTGCTTTGCATGATCAAACGCTTTCAGGGACGAATGTTTATCTTCCTACATTATATTGTTTTTTTACGTAACAATACGTACGGTGATTTTCATTTCCGTTGTGTTTTCGGAACCGACTTATATTGGAATAAAAAAGATTGGTTGATCAGCGATATTAAAAAGTTTTTGTTATTTATAGCATAAACAAATCAGGTTTATTGATAACTATTCAGCGATCAAGACGATCACGACTGTGCGTTTTATTAAATATTGCAATTGGCCTCCAGCATGTGCATAATAATAATTGTAGGTACTCGTACTTGACACACAGAAATGCTTGCAGAACTTACAAATACAGGTCATTTGTAAGCTTTTTTCGGTGTAAGTAAGTATCATTCGCATTCTATTATCATTGGTATAATTGTCTATGAAAAGATAAGTATTATAATTATAGTATATCAGATATAGATACATATAACACAAGCATAAAGTATAAATCACTGGACCTGCTGTACGAATTGTCCAATAGCATTATTATATTTATTTATTTTTTATTTATTATAGAACTTACCTCTTCTTGATGACAGCAATGAGAATAATGTGTTGAGTGTTCTTCGTCCCTCTTATTGCCCTGTAACAAACATATAATTTGTTACTTAATGATTATCTTCAAAGAAAGTTACGAGTGAATTATGTGTAAGGTTGAAGGCATGTTTACATCCTTCCAGTAGATACAGCCTACTGGTAATATTTCGTTGTAAGCCTTTAAAAGTTACTTAAAATAACAATCAAGTTAATACAACTTTTGAAGTTATTATTGTTACTAATTTTATTATGATTTAATTCGAGATATCTACCAATTTACCATGATTTGTTTTTGAGTTTCTCGATATTTCAGCACAGTTTAATGCGCCTTGATCACGAAGGAACTCTGATCCTCAATTCGTGTTAAATCATAATAAGCAAGTGAATGACTCGCTCGTGCTACTGCCACAGTGTAAACACGGCATTATACCCAACGAAGCCCTTGAAATTCAATGTACCGTAGCTCATTCGCTTTGTAGTTCTACCTGCTTCCAGAAAATAGGGATTATATCGTGCATGAATCTTGTTCAACCTCGCCCTAACTGATAAACGCACGCTTGATCCGCGGGCTTATAGACTAAGCTGATATGTGAAAAGTTTGAATTGTGTTTCTCGGTGAAAATAATGGCGATACACTCTGTATCACAGTTCACTCGTGCGACTTAAGGAGATCCGAGAGTACCGTTATGGACCTTATTTGTTTGTGATAGAGTAGTTTTTGGGTTTTAGTACCATGCTCAAAAATAATATTAAAAAAAACTAGCTGAAACGCCCGCGGCTTCGCACTCTTCATTCTCATTTCTAACCATTTAAACCTTCCTTGGGCTACTATTCGAAGGCCTTCATATAGCTCAGCAAATATTTTATCCTGTACAACAAAAACTATTTTTTTCCAGGCGAGGCTGGTGACCTAAATCCTTAAAGTACCCACCTTTATCAGCTTGGGGCTTGGACCTTATCACTCAACTTCCCGTTTCCTTTATCAACTTTGCTTTAAGACTTCATAAAACATTTACAAACTTTAAAAGCTCCCCATAGAAACATCGCGAAATTCATAAATAATGCAAAATATAATAGATTTTTTCCCTCTCTGAGAACATTTCTCGGCAAAATTCCCGGCAATATTGTTTTTATGTAAACCATCATGGGATATTGTATTTATACGTTATTTCATGAGCTCCAGCGTTCAAGGTTGTCTAAATAAATAAATACGCTTTGGAGTTGTTATATGGAATTTAATAAGTTTGTATGTACTGATAAAATAGCGATGGGAAAGGAAAGAAAAGGTGAACGATACAATATCAATATGTCTTGTTTTTAGGACCTAACCAATAAAGATACTTATGCGTAAAAAACCATATAACGCCCTGCTATTGAGCACGCGTCTCCTCAATTATAATAGAACCCATATACTTATACAAAGGTTCAATTTAGTATAATCACCACATGACCGGCGGTGGTTAACAAAGTACACAAATTAGATAAGTGTACTTTGAAAACAGTTTTCTAGTTTATAAATCACAAAAAATCTATCGATAACATGCAAAAGCTTTCCCAACACTAATGTGCGGTCTGGAAAACATGGAGACCGACAGAGGGGTAGGAATCTTTACTTAAATAAAGTCAACATTATTAATTAAGCTTCGCTTCATGATATTTACATTTATTATTCATTATGGTGTCTCTTGTTTTTAGTTCAAGATGCTAAATAAAAGTTTCTTTAAACTTTAATCTATACTAATATTATAAAGAGGAAAGATTTGTTTGTTTGTTTGTTTGTTTGTTTGTTTGTTTGTAACGAATAGGCTCCGAAACTACTGGACCGATTTCAAAAATTCTTTCACCTTTGGAAAGCAACATTATCCCCGAGTAACATAGGCTATATTATATTTAAAAAAAAATTAGGGATCCTTACTAAAACTCCAATAATGTAACATAAGGTGTAAAAAAATGAGCTGAAAAATTCCTTACGTCGCGTGCGCTGCGAAAACTATTGATGATAGAACAAAATCATGTACTACGACTTTGCAGAACTCATCATTATCTACAAAAAATGTCGCGACAGCATATGTCTAAATATTATAGTTATGTCACAGTAAGCAGTTTTTTATTCTAAAATATTAATTTATATATGCCGCCTCTTGAAAGGGTCTTCATTTGTACCTTGGTATTAATCCTTATCAAAATAAATTACTTTATAATTAAGACGGCTTTAATACCTTTTTATAACTTTTTGAATTATTCAATTCGGACATTTCGTTCGGAAGATATCACGAGTTTAAAAATGCAAGTATTAGAAAAAAGTCTAGAGGTTGTCGCTCACCGCGCTCAGCTAGCCAGCATGCGATGTAGGTAAGCGTCACTGGGGTACGAGGGGGAGTCAATGTAATGTAATATCCTAATCCTAACATAGGCTACTTTTTACCGCGGAAAAATACATACTTCCACGGAAAAATATATGCTTACGTGGGAAAATTCGATTTCGATGAAATTTAGTAGATATGTAGATAGTTGCAAATAAAAGTATATGGCGAGACGAAGTTCGCGGGGGCTGCTAGTAAGTTAATATTTCTATAAAAGTAACATTTCTAACGGCTCATTATTTGATGGTTTATCGTAACCCCACGTAATGAGTACATTCATTCAACTTGTAACATGTTAGATTATACCTCAAAACTTGCCATCTGTACCTTTGAGCTTGAGAGCAATGCACGATAGTCCCAGTGCAGTTATAACTTATAATCTTGGATCTCTGCCATATAGCGCATTAAATCAAAGCGAATTCACGACAGAATGTCTAGACTTCATGGTACCACTTAAGCTATGTGTCGCATTTGCATAGGAGATTGATGCTGTCGATGCAATAAAGCTTGCTATTCAGACAATCTGGTTGAAGAATTTACGACGCACTGTGTATTAGGGATGAATTATATTAGACCGGGGCGGGGCCGGGCCGGGGCGGGACCGTGGCCAGTTTCTATTACACCGGCCCGGACGGGACACGGATCATACACGGTGTAATATAAACTGCTTCATATAAAATGTATGTAACGTGGCCCAGTCACGCCCCGGCCCGGCCCCGTCCCGGTCTAATATAATTCATCCCTTAATCTTGGGTTTTTAAACTAGATAAGTTTTCTTCGCTATCTCGTTATTATGATTCTTATTGAGACAACGGAATGATCTCGCCAAAATACTACCTACTATCAAGTATTTCCTAAAGTGTTATTTTAATACACGTAAAAAAATGTGTCCTTGAAGTTACAAATGAAAATTATCAAAAACAAATCTATGAACTATCATTTGAAAAACAATATCTACCTATAAATATTTAAAATACCATAACTTAAACAAATGAATATACTTATAAATTATAATGCCCAATTTGGACGTTAAAGATCTGAGAAAATGGAAACTCCTAAGCACAGGGATCAAAAGAGATTTTCCATCATACAAAAGCACTTCTTGCAGCGCTGTGAGATCCGCTGACCGGAATGCTGGCTGGCACTTTTCAACGTCACCCAATCACGTCCAATATAAAGGGATAAGGAGGTTATTCAAACAAATAGGGGAGCGTGAATTCAATAGACTGGTCTGAAGGGTAGTCTCTCATACAAACCTCGCTTTATTAGCGTGGCGTGAAGCTTTCGGGCCCCGCAAGTTGAATGGCCACAGTGAAATTGCGTACAATGCAGCTGAAATCCCATTGCAAATTAATATGTGTATTTAACAAAACTTTATTTTAAAATCTGTACAAGTATCTACAGTGATTGCATTACCTACTTCTCTCGTTTTTCGCGTGTTTAAAGATGCAATGTACGACGCCAAGTGCCTTGCGTTCTTACGTTTGAGATCGTGCGTAGCATAATGCAGTTTGTCTGTCCTTTCTGGGCAGAATCAAACTACTTGTTATTAAAAACATACAACTTACTATAAAACTTGAATAACTATAATACACGCGGCAGATAAGACTTTGCCGGATGACTACTGTAACAGGCCATTGAGTGACGACCTTTAGCCGGTAATACACTGGAGCTACCGACCGACCAACGTAAATTGTTCTACTTTATATTGCTTCGAGGAAATTCAATAAAGAATATAGACATTTTTAACAGTGGTCTAGCCAAGGATGGATGCGATTCTGACATGCAACCACATGCAACACACGCTTCCTACATTTCATGTGTGTCCTAAGTCTTAAAATGTATGTAGGTATACCACGGCATGTTTGAAGTTTGTAACCTAGCCTAGGTATAGGTACCTAATGTTTTATAATATTTAGAAACACTTACCATAAGACTTTGTTCAAATGTATTTGTATTATATAAAATACTAATAAAGCTTTCAATCTCTTTATTTTTTATATTCACGTTAAACTTACCTAATTAAAATGAGTACATTCATCAATCCACAATACTCTTAAAACTTTCGTGTTTATAAAGTCAGTAGGTATGAAAGTAAATCGTAACGGCTCTAACAATTGCCAAGTTTTAAAGATATCCAATAAAGATTAAAAGAATAAAATAGTTTGTTTAGCCATTAATAAACCAATAAATTTTACACATAAATTAAATTCTTCCGAAAAGACCAAAAGTTAAACGACACAGTGATCAATACGCTTTGTATATCACATCTTTCGATAAAGTATGTCTGATTGATTGAATCTCTCGCCAATAAATCCAATGCCCCTTCAGACGAACTGACTGACAGGATTATTGACCCGACCGTTCCATTAAGATGTAGATTGCTCTTCGGTTTTAATATCGTCAGGGTTTTAAAGGTCTATCGAGAAATAAGAATAGTTCGTTTTCGATACAGCAGAATATAGGCTACCTACTGTTTGTAAATACAATAGAGGTAACGGTGAAGTTTGTAGCTCTATATTGGACTCAATTCAGATAAGGGCTGGTTGTTCTTTGTTTCACAATACAATGCTTAAAAACTGAAACCTATTGTTAAAATGTATATTTTAATTTCATTTTATTTTTTAATTTCAATTTTAATTATAATATTGTAGGTATTGTATTTATTGACTTGTCCAAGTTATCTTTAGGATTTTATGGAAAAAAAATTATAAATCTATCATCTAAACAATTGAAGAATAAATTCAGCTTATAAAGAATAGTATACAACCTCTAGTCTATCATGCGGTTCATAACCATTACCTACATGGCAAACGGTATTAATATCGTCCTCTTGAAATATAGTCCCAAACTAACCATTTTAAACCTCACAACCTTCTGAAATGTTTGCGGTTTACCCTCAATAGAGTAAACATCGAGAGTAGGAGAATTTCTGCCCATTCAACATCTGATTGCTTAACTTATTGTAAACAAAGAGATTATTTCAATTTGCCCCTTTTCACAGATCATGAAATCTGCCAATTATACTGTAGATTCGCTGGAAAGGTATATTGGCAAATCGCTTCGAATTATTTCTATTTTATTGGTAAAATGAAGCGGCTAAAATGTCCGGATTAGAATCAACCTTTAGAAGGTTTATTAATTAATACGGACGCCAGCTGATATTTTTATCCCATTATACAAAAATCTGTTGATTAAAAAAATACTTATAAATAAAATACAAATACTTTTGACCTCTTTAGAAATATTGTCTAGTATCTATGTTCGTATTTAAAAATACATTGATTAAAAGAGTTACATATTAAAATGATATCTGAAAACGGCCACTTATAAGAAAATTATTCTAATTTTAGGAAACCCATTTCCATCTAGTCATTCAGACAAATCGTTGTTTTAATTAGTAGGTCTTAGCTAGTATATAAGTAGAACCTCAAGAACTTCTATAAATACTTAGTCAATTGATTGGAGTTCAGAGTTACCCTGTTTATGCAATCTACATAGTTGAACGTCTATCGTAGTTCCTGTCTGACAAGTGGGGGCAATCAATCCATCAATGGTAATCATAGCGAATTAATGCCGAGAAACCGATGTACTACATTATGCTGGAGCTATTTTTACCCACTAGTCCCAATAAGAAGGTTATAGGTTAAAAGGCTTTTTACTGCGCGTAAATAAATTATTACGGCAAAGCCTCTTGGTGTGTACGATTTCATATTTATAAGATAAGATTTTATTTACTGTCATGTTCTGAGAACTTTGAAGGTTTTAACTTTTTCAATATATAAAACGTAAATAAATAAAAAATAAATAAATAAATATTACTGGACAATTTTACACAACGACATCTAGCCCCGTGGATGTGAATAAATATTACTGGACAATTTTACACAACGACATCTAGCCCCGTGGATGTCGTTGTGTAAAATTGTCCAGTAATATTTATTTATTTATTTTTTATTTATTTACATTTTATATATTGAAAAAGTTAAAACCTTCAAAGTTCTCAGAACATGCCAGTTTCCGCTCTCGATGTTTGCCTCCACCGTTAGAGCACGTGTTTCAAAACGCACATACATTTTTTAAGAAAAATCTAGAGGTGTATGGCTAGCTTTGAACCCACAACCAACACGGTTTAAAAATAATTGATTGCTGTTTCTTGTGGCTAATTCGAATGACTATGACGCCATTGTTAAATTGTTGAAGTTGCTTTTTGTCACTCAATTGCTTATTATGCTATCCAAAGCATTTTGCGAAATTGATACATTGTTATTGTTACCGGTTGTTTAAATTATTATTTGATTACGTCACATCCGACCATTATTGTTTACATTCTAGAAAATATTGTCCGTCTAAACCAAACGTATTTCAAGCTTGCAAAATTCTTACATTTATTTTCTACGTCAAGTGGAACTAATATGAGCACGAGCGCGATAAGGGAGAAACAATAAATACCTAAGTATGTATTATGAATTCTTCATTCCGCTGCGATCAAAGATTTAAACATTTTTGGGACAACAGTATAGTTTCGACACAACAGTATTATATTTGAAAACCTCTGTGACGCAGCGGTTTCGGTGTGACTGAGTAACAAACGCCCGAATCTTTGTGAACGCTGAGCAGACTGCTGACTGATTGGTTTCTCGTGAACAGAACCGAACTTGCTAATTACCAGACAAACTAGCTTTGCGGTACTATGCTATTGCGTCTATCAAATTGTATTGCCTAGGCATGCGACCGCCCAACATACTGGTATAACATACTCATACTCACAGACTACTTGAGAGCCGCTTGTTTCAATTCAACGGTGAAAAGTATTATTGTTTCTACTATTTTGTACCAGTGCTGACTTAGGCGAAGCGTGGTGCTTCACTATCGGTCTCATCAACAGACTCAGATTCGCTCTGGGCTATGGAGAGAGTTATGCTCGGTATATAATCACTGGGTAAAATTTCTTGAGATTTTGCTTCTGGTGACATCGTGATTTGAAAAATACAGCATTCTTATAAACGTTATCATATAATTTAAAGGAATTTTCTTGAATTGCAAATAAATTTAAATATGATTCAGATTGTTATAAAGTTGTGTAATTATGCAAAATAAACAAGGTAGTTAGCTACTAAGATACTAAGAAATGTAATCTAAGTTGATGAAGTATTGTAATTTTAGATGCTCTACAAACTATTGACTAACCTAATTGTCATAGTTTAAAGTTGGACTAGAAACAAATCAGTTAATAATATTCAACATAAAGCGCCTGAGGCCTGAGGTAGCCATTGTCCTATAGACTGTGCGATTGCATGCGCAGTGCACGGGTTAATAAAAGTGCCCTTTGTAGCCTTACATTCGTCAGTCCGTGCTTTTATCGGGGCAACTCGATCCGCCTATTTTTCTGTTTGTGTGTCTGTGTCCGTAAGTGTACCTTTTGTTGAATGTATTTCTAATAGGTTCAATTCGTTGCGTAGTAATTATAATAATAATGTTCTGTGGTTCTGGGAAAGTACCTACAATTGAAATAAAATACCTCGTAACAAAGTCAATTCCAGTTTCAGTATGAAGGTGTTGTTTTATTACATTGATATAATTCGGTTGAATAATAGTGTGTGTTTAACTCGCTTAGGAAACCAAGGGCGAGAATAGGCTTAGCTTTGTACTAATTCCCTGAACCTAACTTAATTTGACCGAGAAATTCAGAGCCGGCGTAGTCAGATAGAATTGTCTTAGTAATTCCGTTAGATTGTTAATTTTCTTTTCGGTCTATTGTCTGACCTACACCTTAATTTGTTCACAATATTAATAAAAATAAAAAATAATTAATTTCGATTGTTCAACGATAGTGGGCTGCCGCGCGTCGATAAATCTTCTTTCAGGCCCCAGTTCAGGTTTCAGGGTTAGAGACGGCGACGGAACACACAGCGCACCCGTTTGCATTGCGTTGCACCTCTTCTTTGACTCAGTAGACTCACCTAGCTAACACGAACGGTTCAACGACTGTGGGCTGCCGCGCGTCGATGATGAAGACATGCGGTTGGCGAGTCTCCGAGTCCCGCCGCAGCGCCTCGAGCGCCTCCCTCGAGTTGCGCACGGCGCGCGCCTCGCCGCCCGCGCGCGTCGTCGCCGCACACGCCGCCGCGCACACGCGCGATGTGCGCTCCGGGAATACGCATAGTAGCTGCGGAAAATATATTTTAGGATTCACTAACCACCTTATTTAACGAAAAAAGAATTTAATTGAATTCATTATTGAGGAAATCGCAAGGGACCGAACGATTAGAGTATTAAAAAGGAGGCCTATACCTTACATGCGGTTGCAGAAGGGCTTATTAAGGAAATCGCAAGGGACCGAACGATTAGCGTATTATATAGGAGAGGAGGCCTATACCTTAACAGTGGTTGCAGACGGACTGAAATGATGATTATGTGGTGAAGTCGAAGAAGGCACCACCTCCTTGACTTCTGAAGAGACTGGTGAAATAGTCATTTCACCACCACCTGGACAAAGGCCTCCAAGGTTTCTACATTTAAGGTTTAATACCCTAAACTACCAGCTTTCATCGTTATCCCATGTCCATCTTGATGGTGGGCGTCCTAACATTTTTCTCGATATAAAAGTATGTCGTGTATGTGGAAACTAGCCCTACTTTTGCATATAGAAGTGTCTTACCTCTAAGGGTTCTTGTGGCACGTAGAGTAAAGACGAAGGAATGCTCGCTGGCGGCGGCGATCTGTTCTGCAGAAAGAAAAATCATGTCAATATTTAAAAATCGCAACAAAACTTAGAAACACTTGTGCCTTAATTGATTCTAGATGAATTGATGATAAAGAAAACCAAAACTTGGTTCGAACCCACGACCTTCGGAATAAATGAATTAATATTGTTGGGCAATTCACATTAAATTAAAAAATAATATAAATTAATTTAATTTAATTCGCGCTTCCTCTGAAATAAGCCGATAAGTAAAGACATATAAATATAGGAGTAAATAATTCCATACTTTATACGTTATACGTCATGTTATTCCACGATGTAGCTCATGGCATCGTAATCTGATCACAGCCTGAAGTGTCTAGTGAGTTTCCGGTATCGCCTTCGGGCTTCTGCCTCTAAGCTTGCGGGGGCTGATACACTATGAGATATTGGTTAAAATATCTATACGATGGAGTTTCTTCATTTTTTTAAAACTTTTAAGAGTGTTAACTATAAATTTAATGTCTACACGTATTGGTACAACTTTAAGTACTCTCTATTGAAGGGAGCAAGTAAGGGAAACCATATACCTATGTTATACATTATATTTAGCATAATTATCAATGGATAATAGTATCTATATTTAACTATGATTAGATTCAAAATGTGCATACCTAACCGTATCCTTTTATCTAGGCCTACCACCTAACCATAAAAAAAAACACTTTTGCATGTCAGAAAATTATAACTTTAGTCAGGCTTGACTACATTTATCAATTCTATAGAGTACAATAGTAGTTTAAATGAATCAATTATTACGATAAGAATAGGGCTAGTTTATTTTCAATAATTAACTGTTTTCTGTTTCAGTCCCAACCAACGTTCTTTTTATTTTTATAAAATTTGTACTCAATGCACGATGTATCGGAAAGTGTGACAACACCAGATTTAATTCTAAGAAAGATGTGGGATCCTCGTGTATTTCTCAGGAGACTAATATTAATCCAAGGGATTTTTGTGGTAGGAGTAAATGAGGGACTGAGATTGCGTTAGTTATGACTTTTTAATTAATATCTTTATTCGAACGATACGTTTAGAAAACAATAATATTGTTATAATCTATCATTGTTTTAACAAATCTTTAAAAAATGCAACGGTCTTAAAAATCTCATTCCAGAGTAAAGGTAGAAAATAATTTGGCCAAAGTAAAAATAAAAAAAAACTTTAAAATTTTAAGAATTTCACCAATTTCTCAAGGATCACATGATAATTTATGAAACCACCTGGGACGTATACTTACTCTTTATGTATTATAAAAAGTATTTAGTAATTTGAATTATTTGAGTTATCGGTGAACATACATTTAAAAAAATCAGACAAATTGAGAACCTCCTCCTTTTGTTGAAGTCAGTTAAAATGAATAGATTGATCGCTCACGTATTCGTATGCCTCACGAGCCGCGCGTCATTGCGAAAGGTCGCGCCGAGGCTGTCGTCGGTTCAATCTCAGACTCCACAATGTCCCTTTAATTGCTATCGTGAATACGAATCGTATTGCGCCATTAAGTTATTGGGCCTCGGACAAGGATTTGTGACATGGTCATTTTCGGGTTTCTGATATTTAGAAGTAATCGGATTTTAATGCAGAAAGATTGATTTTGAACTTCTCAGTATGATAAATCATTTTTTTTATTAGCCTATTGTGTCCTATTGCTGGGCAAATGCCTCCCCAAATTTCCTCCAATCATCCCTATCTGGCGCGGTATCTTTCCAGTTGATAAATGATATAAAAAAAAAATTGTGGAGTTGTTACGTTTGATTTAGGAATAGCTAAGCGAATATACTTCGAATTTCAATAAAACCTTGGCCTAAACGCATGAAGCAATAATATCTATCAGCTGATATATATTTTTAAAGCTTATCAATGGAACTATGCGACTAAAAAGTAAACTGTAAAATCGATTCTAAGCCACAGAAATAAAACCTTCTTAAATAAAATGAAAATAACATAATAAGTGAGCAAAATGTTCCGCAAACCACACTAAACAGTAGGTTTGGATGATGTGCCGCCACTGGGGTACTCCAACCTTTTTCTAGACGACCGCCTCCGTCTAATAAAAGTACATCAAGGTCGTTGCTCCCAATAATTTTCGTCACAAAAGCCCTTGTTCACTAACAGCCCTGACACGTGGGTGGTCTCTAAGTGAATATATCCCTTAATAACGTGAACATGGTTTTTCTGACGCATGTAATACACAAACTGTTTTTCAATGTTTGTGGAAAACTGTTTCAATTCGATAAGGGTATATCGAGATACGTCGAAAAACTTTATCCAGGGATATAGTCAAGCGGATTAATCTGTGATGTGATAGTAGGAGTCTTTACTGTCTGCTCCAAGTAGGTGGCCGGTGGTGCTTATATAGGTTTAGGGAGAAATTTTGATCAATTACACCCGTTAGAATTCAAATGAGGTATCAAAGTTTGTTCCATAAAATAACCAAAACAAAAAAGTGTTCGTAAAGTTTTATCTAAGTTTTAACTAATTTGTTATTTTTCGCGGGTAAACAATCTTATATATTAGTCTTCAAAGAAAATTCCAAAAGAGGAAAATATAGCAGTACACGGGTGAGCTTTGTTAAACAAAACAAGCTCTTGCGGCCTTTAAATGATTTCACAATCACAGACAATAATTTACTTTAATAAAAGTAATATTATATCGTTAAGCGGTGTTAACACACTCAATGACCAAGCTCGGCGCCACACCGTGCCGTAGATACGAGCGAGTGTCATGGGCACAACCCACTGAGGTTGGGCTGGGGCGAGCGTGTTTCAACGGCACAGATAGTGTTAAATGGAGTACCACAATGACTCAGCCCTCATTATTATTCAAAACGCATTAAAATTGACATTTCAAAATCATGGAATGACGAATCTGATAATCTTCAACGGCCATTTCGATGCACTACCACAATTATCTGATTAAAATCTGACGGCGAGTTTACACTTGATAAAGAAGGTAATAAATGGTGACCTAGATTGCACCCGGCCGTTACCTAACTAGACACACAGCACGTTGATGGTTTCTATGGAAAATAGGAAGAGTTTATTTAGTGTTAGGAATTTTTAAATGAAATGTAGAAGTTCAACCTAAAAGTTCCTAAAACTTTCTTATTCATACAGTTTTCCTAAAATAATATTAACCATTGACGATATAGAGTTTAATCTCACTATAAGTTAAATCACACCTACACCTACACTTGTAAGCTAATTTATTTGCAATTTAAAAATGTGAGACAAGTGGAGACGCTTTTGCTTAAAGCATACTCACAATAAATATCAAAGACATACAACGTAATTTAGAAGTTTTATTGGATAAAAATTAATTAGCTCCGACGTGCTACGTGTAACGTGTAATATTTCAAAAATTCTGGAACAAACTTAATAAATACATACACAACGGTTCAGAAAATAAATGTTCTTCGACACACAGAAGACGTAATTTAGAGTAACACTAACAATTTCATTAACCGAAAATAAAGGAAAGTACAGACAGCCCCGAAAAATAGCCATTTTTATTCCACTTTGTCCAACCCAGCTGGGAATTTGGAGCTTGCGTCAAAAAGAAGTATTTCATTTTGGTATCGAACAAAAGCCGCGGAAATATCTTTGAAGACGAATATCCAATTACGGATTCTACCAAAAAATAATTTGAAAGCTTGTAACTATTATAGTTGGGGGCATAAGAAGTCCTAAATTCTGACCTTATTGTAATAGTTAAAACTCAACACGTGGCTAAATACTTAAAAATACTGCGTGAAAAAAGCGTAAACTTAACACGTTTCTACACCGTTATTAGTGTTTAATATTTGTCTAGAGAGATTTACACAAGACATTAATCTTCTAGCGGTACGTGCACAGAATCGGATCGTCTAAACAAATTCGCGGTTTGTTTGTCAGTTGTCACTCTAAATCTAAACTGAGCTTTCGTTCGATGGATTTAGGGCTAATAGAGATGTGAATTTATGGAATGGAGTTCCAGTAATCCTTTGTTTCTGTTTCGTTGGTGATCATGGCTAGTTCGTAGAATTATACATATTTAGCGTTTTATTTGTCTATTCGTCTATGGTTACAGAGGAAAAGATTTGTATCTACGATACTGATTTAATTTTTTTACACCTATAGAATATCATATTTTTTGTGGATATTCTTGAGGAAAGACGTTTTCCCGCGGATAAATCTATTTTAACACTATCAGTGTTAGCTTATGACACACGTCCGTATCTACTCACCGGTGTTGACACGGATTTGTAAACTATTTTCAAATATAGGAACAGTCACATATAATAAAATGATTGATTTATAATGGAATTTTAAGTCACAAATAGTTCAACTACAGAACTGCCTCCTTCTTTTGGTGAAAAGGGGGAAAAAGTTAGAGGCGAGACATATGTTTCCTGTAGAACAGACATTAACTTAAATGATTGAAGCTTATAGATACCCAGCAGAGTGTTAATTGTTATTTATCTATGGACAGATTAATAGCTTATCTTGACATATAGCCCTGATAAGTGATTTATCTTCAGATAAATTAAAAGTTAGAAGATACAGATCGACATCTGTTTACAACTGTATAATTTAAGGCGACTAAGATTAATGAAACCACATGCTTATTGGACAGAAAAGGAATACAGATATCTGTTTGAAGCCACCAAATAATCAGAATTGAGTTAAAACATGCAAATTCAGTTTAAATTTTTTTATTAATTGGCCTGCATATTCCCACTGCTGGGCTAAGGCCTTCACTAGCTCTGTCCAGCAGTCCCTGTCAAGAGCTGTTTGCCACCAGTCTTTCCTGAAGTCAAGTCTTAATTTTTAATGATTGTTTATTGATTAAATTCCTGTAACCACAATCAATCATGATTTACCAACTTGATACTTTAAATATGCACGATTTATCAACTTGATACTTTAAATACGCACGTAAGTTCCTAATCTGAGTTCAAGGGCTCCGAACGACCCCTGTCACGAAGAGTGACGGTTATTGACAAATTGAATTATAAGGGCGGGGACTGATAGTACCCTCATTTGTTTTTCATGGTTGGTATAGGGTTAGACGACGTTTGTTTAGTGAAAGTAGTTTATTAGTAAAATTTTCCGAGATAATTATAAATCAAAACAAAAGAGGGTTACTGAGTAGATCGCTTAGTATCTACTTATCCAGCTCAAAAACCGAGGGAATAGGATTCCAATAGCAGCTCAATTTGCCTGATTGCTTTCGATCGAAGCCAAGAGTTTAGCAGACATTTCTTGTTTTATTTGTACCTTACCTTTATAAAATGGATATTTTAACTTTAGTTTAGTGAGATGAAAAAGTTAAAACAGTTAATAAAACTTATTTTAACCGATGTATTTTACAAGATAATCCAAACACCTCCAAATACATAGAAAATATATTTGCCTAAACAAAAACTAAAATGTTTAAACAGACTTACATAACTATTGAACGTACAATAAAAAATGTCATCATCAAGATGCTTAAATGTAGTATCTGGTTACTCTTCGTTTTCGTAAATTGCAAAAAAAAAATCCCTTGATCGTTTTCAGTTTTTCATGGACATCCGAAAGGCTGCATAAAATGACCAAAGGCTGCATAAAATTCAAAAAGCTCAATTGAAACCGCCGTTAATTCCACTCCAATCGGAAACGGTCAAAATGGTCGGCGTCTGACAATAGATGGAATAGTGCTCGATAGCAGCGCATATGCTGGTTCTATGCCAGTTCTCTGCTAGCATCCGACAGGGTTAAATGGGGAAAACCCACTTTTGAATAAGTTTTATCAAATAATTCTGCCACTCAGCTGACGCAGCCCGCGTTCCATGGATTTTTTCATGGAAATATTTTGGCTTGGTAAATGAAACCACAAGCCCTCCTTAATATATGTTATCTATATTATATATGGTATTATAACTATCTCAGATATTTTCAAAAACCTTTTCTGAATAACTGAATATACCTATATCCTTAGATTAGCACGTGGAACAATCTGCGTGCGATTCACGAATAATGATTGAATGAATTCTTAAATAAGTCAACCCAAAGATTACCCTCTATACTATAACCTCACAAACTTTACCTCTTATTAAAGAAAATATAAATCATTAATCATATTCCCAAAAAAATCTTGACAAGCACATTATTTAATTGGAAAGCGTGTGGCGGGTCACGATCAAAAGATAATTTAAACCTGAGTGCAGTGAGATGAAATGAGTGTTAAACTTCGCGCGAAGTGTTATTGAAATGCCACACAAAGATGTTGATTGACATTATGTGGCAAGAGATAAATGTTTTTTATTTATTGACAGTAAAAATTCAGACCTGTTGGCTGGTGAAGGGAATATTGACCCAATTTGAGAGAACAAAACGACTCTTGGGCAAACCTAATCCATTTAAACCAGTGGTTTTGAGTAGAAGACCTTGCGTCCAATTTGCACACAGCTCGTAAAAATTTAGTTATATATTTGATATATTTCTATAAGTATAAACATGATTCCCAAGTGAAAAACCTGCTACCCGTCTTTTGATTTAATAAATACGAATCATACTGTAACTAATTATACCGAAAAATAAAATAGAAACTTAACTTTTCGTCTATGCCTACTATAATATTATAAAGCTGAAGAGCTTGTTAGTATAAAGTCGGCTAGTATAAAATTATCTAGCAGATGGTTAATAAGAATTTGACTTTAATATTCTTAACCCTTAATTCACTTCACCATAAGTGTTGGGGTTGCCATAATATCGGATATTTTATAAGCTTTGCCGAGGGTTTTGAAATAGCAATACAAACAGACCGGAGTCCATTATTGACACAGGCCCGGATGAATAACATTCAAGGAACAATATTTGAAGAACAGGTTAAAATTGTTAATGTAAGTAGGTACAGTCCGTAGGAAATGTGGGGAATATTTTTAATTTATTTCACATACATGTTTATATTTAAGTGATGAATGTAATATAAAAATATTATAGCTTTAGACGAGTGGTACCGGCCTAGATATAGTACCGCCTGATCTATTCCCATAAATGTTTACAATATACTAGAAGATAAAACGTAATAGTATACTCGTAATACTTGCACATCATCATTTATAAATAATTAAATTCATTCACATTCTCATATAACATGCTATATTTGTATTCTGCAGAATGCAACCAAAGGGCAAAGCGAGTAAATTTGCACTCTTCATATTGCAAAGTGAGATCTGCAACTCTACTATTTCATCAGTGAATACATATATAATTTTAATGGTTTAATATTACTTAAGATACATTTATGTTTCAGGTGTTTTCAAAAAAATAATAAAGAACTTTTTATCCGATTTCTCATTTATTACAAGGCCAAGTCGGCCATAGAATTTATTGAACATCAATCAAAGTTGAAAATTGTAAAAGTAACAGGTATTTTGATCCGCAGAAAATCAAAAGTTTCTCAATCCTCATCTTGATACTTTCAAAGCAATAAATTATATTTCTGTCTTCTGATGATATACATTTATGGAGTACAATACTAGAAAACCCATCTATAAAATAATATGAGGTTATTGCTAAATTTTTATTGAAATTATTACTAAATATAAAATCGCACATTATGTACTGAATATTTGAATACCCTGAAACGTATCGCAAATCAAGGATTTAAAATTTTTCTTTATTTCGATTTTTTGTTATAAATGATGTTAAAACGTTAATTGAGGCGGGGATGAAAAAAGTGATCACTTTGTAATTTATTTTAAACGTACCTACAATTTGTGTGAAACATTCTATTCAAACACAAGAAACTAAGTTATTTCGTCTGCTCAACACCTAATTATATCCCGTTATCTATATCAAAGATATCATAGACAGATAAGTGATTAGAAACTAAGACAGGTTTACTGCACCTATAAAGACAATCGATTAGGCCCGAGGCTAGAACTACTCATTACGATCAATATCAGCGTATTATTGATAATGACGGGATGTTATTGGGCAATCGAAAATAACCAAGTTAGATCTATGCCGTTTGTCGTGAAGAATCTATATGTAAAAGAAAGAGTAAAGTAGGTACACTATTTAGATCGACTAAACAGAAGAAGGAAATAGGATACTTTTTAAAGCTTGTCTATACTAATATTATAAAGAGGAAAAATTTGTTTGTTTGTTTGTAATGAATAGGCTCCGAAACTACTGGCCGATTTCAAAAATTCTTTCACCTTTGGAAAGCTACATTATCCCCGAGTAACATAGGCTATAAGTATATAGCAAATAAAATTGCGGGAAAGTGTAAAACGCGGGCGAAGCCGCAGGACGGAAAGCTAGTCTATAATAAAAAAGAAATATACATTTTAGAGAAAAGTCCGTGTCCTAGCAGTGGGAACGTAAATGAAGGGTGATGATGATTAATACTTCATAAATTGTTTACTCAAACATCTGATGAATGACACGTACCACTTCCAACTCATCACCATCCAAACTGGTTTCCTCAGCAATATTAGTCAGCATCATACTAGGCCTCATCGACACTCTATTCCTATAGTTAGACTTCCGCCACAAATCATCATTCTTATCATCATCATCATCATCACCGAGCGTCGCGAACTGCTCGTAGAAATGAATCACGCCTGACAGTTCACCGTCTACTAGATTTGCATTATTGTTGTGAGCAAAGACGTTCGCTGTAGCATTTTTATCAATTATAGCCCTTTCTTCTATTCTTCTGTTTTCTTCCTCAGTTTTGTTCTCCCCCAGTACTGGGACAGTTCTCGGCTGGTGGGATGTGAACTCGTACTCTAAATCAAAGCCTCTATCTTCGAAGAGGCTTCTGAATCTCGACCAACATCCTGTTTTTTTCTGAGTTTCGCTAGATCTTGTTACGTCTGACGTATTCTTATCCATTTTGACCTCGTTCTATCGTTGTCTAGGATCTAATTACGAAGATCTGACGTGATTAGAGGCTAATTAGTAGATAAGTTCTGTTTCCGTATCTAGGCCAGTAATACCGACAAATCAGTGTAAGCTAATAATAACCACTAGTGTTACTGATTATGATTACATATGGCGATATTGTTATTGCTTTTGATAATCAAATTCGTGTAGATAGGCTTTCATAAAATTTTCCTGTTTGGTTATAACTAGTAGGTGTAAATTATTTAGATATCCTTTGACAAATGAGGTTATTGTAATTAACTTATTCCTTATAGATACAATATGTACATTTGGAAATTACATAGTTATTTTTGGCGAGCTAACTTAAATATCAATGTGATACATAACGTTAATCAGGACATTATTAAATTGTTGTTGTTTTGTTATTTTAACAGGGATATAATACAAAAATTATGTGAAATTTAATATTGTGTCCAAAACAAATATGTAGTGGCATACGGATTTTAATGGTACACACACAAATACGATTGAAAACGATTAGCACAACATTTTTCAAGTTTTGACGAGAGTTTTGTTTGAACTTAAATTATCACTATTCGACGGAAGTCACATATTCACTGATTTATCACAAAAAATTAATTAACACTTCAGCAGTATTTACATTTTAAGACAATAAAGGCGACGATCCTTTTGTCCATTCAAATTCAAACTAAAGTTTTCATTTATCAATTGCTTGATAATTTGTTGATAACATTATCAAGGTTCTGTGCACTGATTGTGTAAAAGAGGCATACGTATACGTCCGCAGTGATTTTAGCTTGTTTTTTTTATTAATCCCCAGTTAATACCTTTGATAAAATTAGCTACTTAGAACTTTAGAATCAAAGATTAGATACTGATTTCCGGAGTTCTTGGTCAAAGAATGTTGTGCCATCTATAAAGTTCGTATAAGTTTCAGCAACCTGTTGAATTGTAGACCAAGGTTGGCTTAATATATCTTTCTTAAGTGGATCTATTTATAGTTGTACGACCTTTAAGGCAACTTTAGATTTAAAAAATCTAATTTTCGCTGTGATTTATCTTTTCTTTTCTTCAATAAATATTGTTTCTAACTCTACTTCAGTAAATAACAGGAAACATCTCTAGAGCCATGGCACAATAGCGAATGGTAAGACTTAAGCTATATCCTTTGATATCCACAGCTGACTCAATGACACATTAATAACGTTGAAAAAGTGACAAAACTGTGTCGTCAAACTCCTGAGTAATAGTCGCCGTATTATCATAATTTAATTACAATTTCGTTCACCTGTTGATTGCTTAGTTATTTCAATTACGAGCTCAAATTGATCTGACCTGGATTATACGAGTGATCTGACTGGCAGCTCATGAATAATCAATAAGGTGATCTAAGGCTTTGCCGATATTTTCTTTATAAAGTGTAGAGCTATATTGCAGTGTATACCGCCAATCTATGCATATAAGAAAGTCGTGTTAGTTACACTATTTATTACTCAAGAACGGCTGAATTGATTTGGAAAAAAATTGGAGAGATAGCTGAGAACCAGGAGGTCATAGGACTATGAAGGTTGTACTATGAAGTATAAAGTTCCCAAGACCTACATTAATTCAATAAATTTGCTGGACAATTCTCACAATCACAACATCTATAATGGGGTGATGATGGGTTATTTCATCTTTATCTGTATTGATGTGATGGGTTGATTTTTTTTTATTCAGATTTAGTTTTAGGACCTTTACAAATTTTGTATGCCGGTCCTGTAGGTAACAGGTAACTTAATATAAAATAAACTATTCTTCTAACACAAGATGGGTTGATATGATAGTTCCCTGATGCACGCCGCGTTTACCGGGCTTGAGTGGTCGCAGTCTAGAGGAAGTGGCAGGTAAATTAATTTAATAAATTTATTAATACACAGGCAACGTCGAGCATCACGCGCGGTCGTGATCCTTGCGCTGTATTGCCCTGAAGAAGTTCCACGTTTTGGAACGAAATGGTTGACCAAAATTTAACGTAAAAGAGGTTCGTTTATCTCAATATGAATTTAACAAACCACGACAGTTTTTATAGCAAAATAATGGCAGCTACTGATGTTAAATAAATTTATCAAACCACGACAGTTTTTATAGCAAAATAGTGTCAGGTACTTACAGCTACGTCAACTAGTGGTTCGTCTTCAGGCGTGAGTGCGAGCGAGGAGCGACGACCGGCGCGCGCGCCCGGCGACCCGCTTGAACTGCCTGTAACAATACAAATATAAAAGTCAATATATGAAAAATTTACACCGAGGTACAAGCTTTGTTGTTCTAATCGCTTCTCAACATCAGCGTGAGAACGCTGAAGCGACTGTCAAGGTAAAATTATTGCAGTGTTGTCTATTTACTTTGTCCATTAAAATTGAAATATAAGACTTATTTTAATGGTATGGACACCTTAGTTTATACGTAGTAATTTACAAAGACGTATGTAATTCTTAGGCCACCATTCACACGGAAACATGTGTGTCGGCCCTAATACATCAATATTCCAATATTCTGAGAACTTTAGCGATGTCTTTACTGACACGTCAATGCATTTTACATATTATTATCATAGCATATTTATACTGACATTAATGGCAATCGTTAAATGCATAAAAAACATCGTAAAATTCTTCAGTGAAAGTTAATCAATGAACACTATATGGCCCTGACGACCCTTGAAGTTAGAAAGGTTAGTGACTCTGTTGTCTAGACCACATTAAAATATTGAACGCATTTTAAGAGTTATATGATATTTTATGATATAGCTTAAATTCAACTCTCGCACTGTGTGTAGTCTGAGAGTCCTAGAATCAGACAATTTTTTAACCGACTTCAAGAAGAGGAGGTTCTCAGTTCTCAAGTCAACTATATTGTCGGGTTTACCTTCCTGACGCTATAACTCACGCGCGAACCGATTTCCACAATTTTGCATTCGTTGGAAAGGTCTCGGGCTTGGTGAGGTTTATAGCAAAGAAAATTGCGGCGGGAAAGTGTACCGTAAAACACTCCAACATTGCCCACATTTTTCGAAGAATTACAATTTTTGTTATTTTTTTGTATGGGGACACAAGTATTTTCTATTAGCATCTGCAACTATAGGATATTTTGCATGTATTATTTTATAAGATTTTGTTATTCGTCAATATTAAATCAAGTATTTTATTATTTTTAAAGGCGGGCAATGTTATCTCGACTTATGGCCAACATTGCCCGCGTTGATTTTTGACGCAAATATCTCCTCTCCGGCCTCTAATCAGCTGACAGCAAAACCTGTACAAGAATTCTGACCAAAACTGGCCTTTACTTTAAAACTAAAGCGAATCCATGACAGGTTTCCTACCAAAATCCATGTTAGGCTAGTTGGGCAAAATTACCCTGACCTAGCATTTTCCATACAATTCGCTTTTCGCCTTTAGTAAAGTGATAGGGTTGGTACATACTCAGTAAACTGTTCTTGACTTTTTATTTCTTTTTATGTTAATAAAAAAACAAGATTATCTTCTATTGAATTATTTAAAAAACTTTTGAGTAACATGTTTTTTTGATTAACATTCAACAGATTCACATGCAAGTATTAACATTTATTCCGTGTTATTTTTAATACATTCTGGTTCCAATCTTTCGTCTGGACTTTCTTTGGCGAATTCGAGATTTTGTTCTTGCTTTTAAGAAATAATAAAAATAAATTATCTAAATAATCAAGATAATAATAATTAGCAAAAAAAAAAAACTAGGATGTGTCAACCCTAAGCTTATTTTGACTGCGGGCAATGTTGTCAATAGTAGATCGCAAAAATACCAGATAACTTTGCCCACCATTATAACTTTAGTTATACAAGAGCTGCATCAATGACAATAAAGTTATAATAATACCTTAAGTTTTTTGTACAACATAATATAAATTAAACTCATCTGTGTTTTCTCCATCACGCACAATCCACTTTTGAATTTTCACCAAAATTTGCCCGCAAAAATACACTCTGTCTTTGACGAGTTCCAACAAGTTACTGAGTGACTTTGGCGTTACATCCAATAGACAGTGGTGCTAAACACAAAACCTATTTTCTACCAAAGTCAATAAATGTCACCATAGTATTCAGATATTTTTGCTATTAAAAGTTTTGCTTAAAAATTGGTCTTTGGGCAAAATTACCCTCGGTGGCAATGTTGGAGTGTTTTACGGTAAAACGCGAGCGAAGCCGCAGGGCGGAAAGCTAGTCGGTTATAAGAACACTAAATCTATATTGATTTTATTTAATGTTTTCTATGAATTCTTACGTTATACAACCAATTTACAAAAGAGAACAAAAGTATCAGTCTATTAGATTTTCTGGCTTCAAAGCCCAATATTACTGAAGACGTAAAAAATAAGAAAATCAAATAAGCCACAAGCAGTATTGAATAGAAAATCAACGTGAAAAATGTCCCGAATACAGTTTTTTAGAAGTCCTTTTCGCGAATTATTGAACAAATTCTTACTTCGTAATACGAGCTCGATTTGTGAGAATTCCTCAGCGGAAAGATTTGTGAATTTCAAATCACTCTATTCACTGGCCGTCAAATGAGGAAATTGTTTACTAATAAGGAAATTGTTTACGAAGTACTGATTTATTTGGTCGATAGCTATGATCGGTATAACGGATACTATTATGTTTATTATATTACTATAGATACTGGTATGTTTACGAGGTTTTATATTTTTATTAGATTTCAGCCAGACTCAAAACATTAATTTAAATAATCGGACTGAGAATTCTAGATGAGTTAAAGAAAAGGTAAGAAAAGTAAAATTTGCTTCCTCAGGAGAAGCCTTTTTGACCAATATGTTCAATAATATACAAAGCAACAGAATATTATTTAATAACTTTGCTTTATTAAGTAGGTAATTGAGTAGCTAGTTATTATATTGTTACCTGTATCAACAGCACTGTCACTGCTTCTTCTCTGGAGCCATTTTTGCACTAATTCGATGCTGGCTTCTTGACCAGCTAACATTTTCCATGCGCATATTGTTCACTCCATCACAAAGCACTAATATTGACATACACTATCGGACATGTGGTCACCGTCATTGATTGAGCACTTTCACCAACGTTATAGATTAAAACCTATGTGGTCAATGTTACCATTATAACTGGCTGGATAGCAAATAACACGTTCCTACCGCAAAGCGCAAGGAGGTTTTAATGAGTCGAGCATTGAATTAATTATATCACTTTGAAATTAGAAGCAATCGATGCATTGATGGCGACGTTCCATTCAGAGTTCAAATATCGAATTAATTGAATAGCGATCGTGGACAGCGAGTGTAAACATAGATGAAACATAAACATAGTGGTAGTATAAAACTGCGTGTTATGCTATTTTGACCTTTATCGTAAGCGTACAAAGACTGAGATATTTTCTATGGTGATAAATGTATGTGGTGCGGTATAGAACGGTTTGTTAGGTAATGGCCATCAAGTTGAGACAGTAGATCGAAGGGGGGTGAATGTAGGACGAAGCGAGGCAAAATGTTTGGGGCTATTTATTGGTCGCTTGAAATTATGAAGACATTAAAGGTATTTCGCAACTCTATAACGTCTATCATAATATTATACGCGAAAATCTAACCTAACCCTAATTGTCAACTAATTAGCTAAATTTATCAGAATCCAAATAAGGATTTTAATTAGAGTCGGTTGATGTGTATGGAAGCAAAATGAAAATGACTGGGTAACAGCGGCAGAGATTATTGGTAGGGAGAATAAACTCCACTACTAACCAAAACCATTGCAATTTTGTTCTTAAAATTTGAACGAGACGAGATTTGTGAATAATAATTAATGATTTGGTTTCTTTCAACAGCTTTGTTTAACAGTTTTTAAACGCTATTCAACACATCCAAAGAAATCAAATCATAAAATAAAAGTAAGATAAAATTACTAAGTATTAGAAAAACCTTCATACATTAATTCAAAGTTCAAGATCGGATATCACGTGTTGAATCTAAAACTCTTGCAACAAAAACTATAGTGATCTCATCATATTAGAGAAAAAAAACGAAATCTGTCAATAGGCTTGACCCAAGAGGTAATAAACCAAATTCTCAGTAATTTTAATACACACGGTCATTAAATGTTTTAAAGAAGAAACACTTTTTGTGTTTATAACCGTAGCTCGTAGGTTAAATATTTTACTAATAGGTATCCTATGTTATTTAAGAAGTCCTAAATAACTTCAACATTCGATTTAAATAAATAAAAGTATTCCAATTCAAATCCCCTCTGCATCAATAGTTATTCACGACGCTGATTGAGTTTATATCAACTTGCAAAACTGATTTGAATATCAAACGGCAGTTTTGGTGAAAGCTGTTATCTGATAGTTACAAATATGGTTCTAAAACGATTTCTCGGTCTTGGTACTAGTCAATATCTCAGAGTACAAAACATGCCGGTTTCCTTACGATGTTTGCCTTCACAGTAAGAGCACGTGTTTACAAAGCGCACATACATAAGTTTTTCAAGAAGCAAAATCCCGAAATATACCCACTAACTTCGGAATGGAAGTCGAGTGTGCTCCCACTTATTGGCTCACTCACTCACTCGGCTCTCTTCCTATCAATTTACATTATATTCTTTAAATCACTTCCTATCAATTTACAAAAAGGTTCTAATAAGTTATTCGTTGGTATTAATCGAGCGATCTAGCTGAGGGAATTTAGCCCTAATCTGTAAGAATTCATCTATAGATAAGGGCAAAATTCGTCCACATGACGTAGTTATAGTAACAGACGCCTTCCGTAGTGACGTCAAAGTATTATATTATCTTATCTTTAGCATCGAATACGAGGACATTCGTGACTGGATCCACTGTTTACCTGCACAGCATATTGCTATAGTTTACAGCTGGTTTATACATAGTAGGTATAGCTTTCCAATTGTGGCTTTGCTCGCGTTTTAATGGACTTTTCCGCATTATAACGATTTTTCCCGCGGTTAAAAGTAGCCTATGCGTTATTCTGATATTGAGGGATTTTGGACAACACTCTTAGCATGGTATGTGCATAAAAATGCTCAACTATGAATGTCTATGAATTCCCTATTCGGTTTGACTCGCGTTAAGAGAGGATACTATTCATAGGCCGGCACCACACGCCCGTCACTATAAAGCCACGGATACATTAGGAGACAAAATGTCCCACAACATGGCGGGAAACACTAAATTAATGTGACGCTGTAACGTTGCATAATGTCCCGCAGCATTTTACGCGGGACCGAGTCATAGTTGCGCCATTTTTTGCCGAGTGTAGTCACGAACGCAGCGTCCCTTATAATATAGATAATAGACACTACCTCCTCGGGCGACATTTCGATAAACATTGACTAATGTGGCCTACACAATGTTCCGCGAAGTTTCCCTCGGCACATTCTACGGATTGTTCGGGAACATGTTTCGCAACATGTTGCTCAATTCTTCCCCTGTGTATTCGTGGCTTTAGCTCGATAATGAAGTTATTAGTTGGAATAGCGTCATGGAATTACGACAAAGGCATCTCAATAACCGCTATCTCCGTCTACTGCAGGACATTCCTACAAACGACTGGCCATCAGTAGGTTTTCTACAGATAAGACGCGATTTTTTGTCGCGTAAAATGTCAATCAAAAATAAGATTGCCATTTTGATTACCGCCATGGGACAAAATTTGTACCACCGACAGAGATATTTTTGAACATGAAACGGGTAACATTGCTTGATTTTAATGTTTTGGAATCTTCACGGAGAGACAAAGCCAGTGCTCTATCTCTCCGCTAGATGGCGCTTGAAACAGTGTTGGGATATCTATGAACATATTCATAAATATTTAACTCTCTCTGAAACAACTTCAAAGAATACTCTTTTGAACTTTTCTCTTTTTTTTCTTTTTGAGCTTAGGTACCATGGGGCTCTGGGTTAGGTAATTGTACAGTAATATTTAAGTCGGTGATTAGCATTGCATTATAACGCATAAAATAGTATAGCTACTTAGTCTCTTTAAGAAAATAGTTACCGTGGACTTCGTCGCATTACGATTTAAATCACTTGAACACCTTGATTTCAAGACCAGTATTTACATTTTTATAGCACTAAACTGCTACAGATCGTGAGTTATGGCGAAACACTTCAATAAAAAAGTAATTATAATGTTATTACATTTATTCTCTTTTTGACGTTCAAATAAACGTAGGTATCTTAATTACTTTGCGGTCTTGTACAAAAATTGGCCAACTAATAAATTACGGTGAGACGACAAACATTTATTTTATGCTTGCTGTGAACAAATTTATTTACAAAGTATTGATTTTTGATAAATTAACTTGCTTGAGGTTAAATGGAGTACATTAATAATGAATTTAATTACCTATATATTACAATTTAATTGTAATATATAGGTATGTATTAAAAAATAAGATGTATATTTGTAAAAAAAAAGTTTAAAAGTACTCATCATTAACGTTCCATATATTATTAATTCATGATAAAGTTATATTGATATGTTTTAAAAGAATAACTTACGTATATACCTAATAATTATTTGTTATTTCATAGATATAATATTATAGACATTGTACATAATGGTCATGTATTAAGGTCATAAGTTACATTAAGCCATTGACATGCCTGAACCCTTTTATCAAGCAAGTTTGCTCCAACGCTTATCTAGAATCATTAAATTATATGAGCCATTGATAAAATAGCCCATATTAGCTATTACAATGTCGGCTTCATAAAGTATTAAATCATTTCGTATGAGCAGAGATATTAAAATTTATAGTGTGCACCTGGCAGTTACACACATTTTAGGTCATGTTACATTTTTTATACGAAAATATTAGAAAGTGTAGTAAGGTAAGATTTTTCGTCTTTGTAAAAAAACAAATTAAGATAAATAACGTTTTTTTTATTTAATTGATTTAATTCGAACCAATCAGTAATTAATTACTAATTGGATGAATGGGAGATGTCCGTGGAAGCCGCGATCCTGACAGCTAGTGATGTATACAAACAAACTAACTAACATCATTCTACAAATAAATTCGACATGAATATAAAGTTGAAGCAATTAGCCCCTAAAAGGCGAGACGATGAAGTTAATAGTCCAACTTCAGTTCACAGTTGGGTTATTATAAAGCAAAACTTTCTAACTTCTGGGAACTTACTTTGCATTTTCATTTAAAGTAAATCTGTACAGATTCAACGCTAACGGGCATTCAAAAGTTCACATCGTACAAACTTACTGCAGACAAATTTAATGTGAAACTTGTGTAAAAAACACAAAGCGAAATTCAGGGTTAATTTTATTATTATTATTATTATTATTTTATTATAGACGAGCAGCTTAGATGCTGATGTGTCTATGTCACAGTGTTGGAAGGTACAGTCATTGTTTATTTCTTGTCATCTGTAGTTTATTTGTGCGTAACCAGTGGTCGAGTCTGTTTTTAAAGCAGTTTGTAGAGCTAGCTGTCACAACTTCTTCAGGTAGTCTGTTCCAATTCTGAACGACTCTGTTGAGAAGGAAGTGATGTGCAGAGAGAGTGTTCGTATTCACCCGGATTATTCTGAGACTGTGTCCACGGGCCGATTTTGTTGGGTGATGCAGAACGAATATGTCTTTAATGTTTGGTAAATTGTAAAAAATTTTCAATATTTTATAAGTCTCAATGAGATCACCACGAAGGCGTCTTTCCTCTATAGTGAGGTGCAGTATTTTCAGTCTGTCTTCATAGGACATTCGACGGAGGCTCATGGCTTTTATAGCGTGAATCGTAATTTTTTTTTTTATTTAAGTTTATTTGGAAAAACTTATCTTGTCAATTAAGTCAAACGGGTCATGGGTCTCCCTAATCAAACCCATTATAGGGTCTTGGGGGCATGATAATAATCACTATGCTTACCAGACGAGTTGGAGATTTTTTCAATGTAACAAATTAAGTCAATTCAATATGTTACTCTACTCTTCATTAATCATATTGTATCCCCAATAATTAGACTGTCAAATATTGATAGATTTTTATATAGTAGTTACTAATAAGTGCGTACACGAGCGTTGATATTCGTGACTTTTGACAACATTCAGTTAGATAATACTGTCACGTGGAAGAAATTAGTCAGTACCTAAATTTATTACACAAATTCATGTAAGAATTTTGTTGGGTTAAACCGAGTAGTTCCCAGTCGTGGTACATAGGTACATAATATGGATTGGTAAGTAAATGTATCATGATGATAAATGAGCCTTAAAATAAAAGCACTTGAAATAAATGTATGGCTATGTCTACTACGGCATTGGGTACACTGTACATGATCGCGAAAAAAAATGAACGAAAAATTAAAGAAAAATTTAGCGAGAGCAAAAAAGTTTTAAAAACAATTTGTTTGCTTCTATGAAACGCATGAAATGTTAGAAATAGTAATCTATATACTCTCTTCTTCTTCTTAGAAAATGGCTTGCTGTTTTTGGTTAAAGGCAAGTTTGAAACAAATTTGCCAGTATCTTACTCACAGCTTGAACGCTTAGGCCTCGGTCTCGAAACCAGCGGGCAGCGGGGCGGCGGCGGCGGCGGCGCGGGCGAGGAGCGGGCAACGCATACCTGTTCTCGAAACCAGCGGGCAGATCGCGCGGCGCTGTAGCGGCGTAGTGTTGTGTTAGTGGTTGTGTTGTCGACATTCGCAAACGAAATGGGGTTGTTCGTCATCTCGCGGGAAAACAAAAGATGGATTCCCGCGAGTTGGCACATTGCAATTTTTCATAGTATTGTGTTCGTCATCTCGCGGGAATTTCAAAACAAATGAATTTATGTACAGGCAACTCAATAAAATTGTTGTGATAAAGGAAATGTATATATCTGTCTATAAGTAGGTACTAGATAGATGACGAACAACCCACGAAATGTCTGAAAATCGGCGACAACATCTTTTTGATTCAAATGTATTCCTAACGCTCGATTTATTGTGGGGAAAAGAAGAAGTGGATCCCTACTACAGGGAAAGGAAACTAAATGGCGAGTTTTATCGAAATTATGAAGAACAGAGACAAAATCCCGATAAATTCTACGACTACACCAGAATGAGTGTAGAAACTTTTGACTATATTCTAGAAACTATCAAGAGTGATTCAGAGTCTGGAATTAATCCAAAAATTGTAATTGTATTTATTGATAGTTTCAAAAAGGAAGTGTTGTACCTACTAATTTAGTAAATAGTTTGGCATCGGTATTAAGTTCCCAGATACAATAATTTTAATTAAATACCTACTACACACTAATCAGCATTAATTATTTATCTTTGACGAAAAATATAATATAAAAACGTTTCGTATGAAATAAGTAACATAACAGTTTGTCATTTATTTAAATAAAAAGTACAACACTATACTACAATGCAGACGCGCAACGCGGTACGGTCACCGCTCGACTGGAGTGCACCGCTCGTAGCCCGCCCCCGCTCCGCTCCCGCGCCGCTGTTTTCGAGATTCGGTCCATTTGACAATACGCATAAGATCCTGCCGCTCCCGCGCCGCCGCCGCCGCCGCCCCGCTGCCCGCTGGTTTCGAGGCCGAGGCCTTAGAGGAGACGTAGGCAATCGTCTGGCCAATCAACGGACGTAAATATGTTTTGTAACGAATTTTGGACGATTAAAATATCGAGATGTAAAATTATGTTATTTTTACTGCTCAAAACATTATCAAGGTTGTTAAGACAAATTAAACCTTGGCTGCTAACCTATTGAGTTGTCTAGCAATAAAACATGAGCTAACTAAACACAATTCGTTCCTAATGACCACAGTAAATCAAAGGTAAAGGATAACTTTGTAAGGATAAATAGAATATTAACAAAATAGGGAAACTAAACACAGATAAATCTGTTGATCCTTTGAATAAATAAAACGGAGGGAAAATGGAAAATAATGAGGTAATGTCAGGATTTTACACCTTAATTACAAACAATGTACAACGTCTGCAATTTTATAGACTTAAAAGGCGCTGTATTCGTCAGTCGATAATAGATATAATAACGATCATTTATAATTCGTGTATTATTATATTTCTGAGTGAGTGAGTAGTATTATTTGTGTTATAATATGGCAACGAAATGACTTCAAAGAATATTAGGTACATAATGTATGTTTATTAAATATAAGTACCTAAGTATAGGTATATATATATTTTAATAAACATTCTTGGTTTAAACTCCAAAATATGCGGCCTAATAGTACTACATAATCTTATTAACACAGATATCCAGATAGATCATATCTGGATTAAACAAAAAGGATTGCATTCCTCACATTGCTTTCCTACACATTTTATAACACAATTTCTCGATGGCAATCCAGAGCTCCACCAAATAAAATCACTTTTGAATTTAATCACTACATTCATAAATATCCACGCACTCGATACACTTTAGATCAATTATTATTGAAACGCGCGATATTAGACCTTATTGTTATGTGATAAGGATTTTCCTCTGTAGAGGCGTGTAGGTCGCCCAAGATACCGTTGTTGACTGAAATATACAAGATCCCAATTAGAGTGAACATGGTGAGTGGACCGCCTTGGCAAGTTGCTGTTACAACCTGTATCACTCATTCCGTCTCCAATAATAACAATGTAAATCTGGATGGTTGAGTGGAGCAACACAAAACTGAGATTAACCTTTTTTGACGCCTTCCAAATACAAAAACAAATAGTTGTACGTTACGGGTGGCCTGGTTTATTTGCTGTCCAGCGTAGTTTGCTAATTGTATCACTCTTTTTCTGTCTCTACTGTTGTTCTCTTCTTTCTCTGGGCTAAGTTATTTTTAGTTTGTTTATTATGTAAATTAAATACATATAGTTGATTATTTCCTTATTATTGTTTGATTATTGGTTTAGTTTGAGGATTATACTATAAAATGACTTAATAATTTATAACCATAAATATGTAGGTAACTGAATGTCCATTTTTGTGTATTTTAATTATGATTGACTGTGTGTTTTTTCATTCAAATACTGGGTTGTCTGTCATTTTTAATTCTAATGACACGTATAATTATTTTAGTAGCTAGAATATTAAACTTTTTTGAAACATTTAAAACCGAATAATAAACAGAGAAGTCCCTGTGTTCCAGCAGTAGTAACGTAAGACTGCTAAAGTGAAAATCATAAGAAGTCACAAACTTATTATTCTGTGTACTACTAAGCACGTGCAGAAGTTTATAGCCATATAAAATATAACCTTTCCCCCCATAAGAATAGAGTTTAAAATTAAATGGCAGAATCGAGAATCTTGACCATGTGATACGAAATATCAATGATATTGACATAAATGGTTTATATTGACCACTTTACATAATTTTTAATCTTGTGTGATATTCCGAGTGAGTTGTAAGCCGTTTAATTTTGTTGGTTGTGCGAAATTATAGTTACTTCAATTTCCATAGGAGTATGGGGTGAAAAATATATAAGGGCCCGGGATGAGAACTACCTTAAATATTTTAAACGTAAAACTTTTTTAACTAGGTACTTTGATTCTTATAATATATTAACTGGAACTTTATTCATGCATTCCATCATCATCACCCCTATTTACGTTCCTACTGCTGGGTCACAGGGACTTCTCGCTTGATGAGAGATTAGGGCCTAATGCACCACGCTGGCCAAGTACGGGTTGCCATGCCTTCTATAATTATTATTGTTAATTCTCTTGGCTTACTTGGGAATATAAACAACTTAAACATAAAAATAGCCATAACGCACCTTTAGAATTTCTGTATAATTGAATTTGATTCGCGAGGTCTCATAAAAAAATATTTGACGTAATAACCTAATAACTTTTATTATTATTAAAGTTTGTCAAAAACTAACGAGCGAAATCGCGAAAACGAAAAAAAAATCTTCATTGTCATATGTTTTGAACGAAACGTATCTAAAGCGTTGCATATAGCATTGTAATTAGGTTAGTATTTATTCAATGGCATAGCATCACCTTTCAAAGTTAACGGTCTAGCTATTTGGACCAATCACCTATTGAGATAACGAGCCAGTCGTGCCTATACTAGGATGGTTTGAGGCCAGCGCACGCAGATTTGTTTACGTTATAATGATATGGCCATTATGACTCTCGTGAAGTGGCGGTGACCATATAGCGTATAGAACAGATGGCTTATGGGGACGAAAAGTGTTTTTGTATATTATAGCGTTGCATTGGACTACCAGCGAGACGGAAAGACGATTTAATGGAAGCTGTTGATAAAAGTCAATCCTATCGAAACAACTGAAATGAATGCATAACTTGACTTATAACCCATTAAAACGATGATTTTGTCACTGTAACAAATTGTATTGAGATGAGCTTTTACTGAATAATTTGATGTACTTAAATTGTTCACATAAATTAATGTTTTTAAACTTAGTTACTAAAGTTCATTAAAAGACATTTTGTGTTATTTGGTAAATACCAATGGAACCAGAATTTCACTAACATTATCATAAGACATTATTACATTATTTATTTATTATAAATAGTTTAGTCTAAATAAAGGTTTCTAAATCACACACTTTGTTTTCACGTTGTATTGGATCAAACGCTATTTTTATGCGAATTGAATTTCGGTAAGCAAAAGAGACTCCTGTATCACATTTCCCTAGGTTGTACACAAAGTAAGCTTGGGAATTTAAATGCACTGACTTCAATTCAAAGCTTGTCTTCAAGAAACTTTCTTTGAAAATGTTGAATTTTAAACAATGACTTCTTCGATTTTATTTAAAACAAAAGCAGACATGTCAAGACAGGCGGAAACAATTGAATTGTCAAGTTACTACAAGTATAAGTAGAATAAGATAATTATTGATATTTTTTATTTTTTCACATCATTAGCGAAAAGCAAAAAGTGGTTTATTCGGTTCATAGTTTTGAGCAGATTTTTAACAACAACAACAGGTTTTTACAATGCGAGGCCTTAGAGATATTTTTGAGCATTATATTTGAACTTGAAAGCTTTTAAAGACGGGGCTATGAAAATCGACATTAATCGGTAGACGTTATAATGTAATAAGATAGATAAAATAAAATTAGTTTTCTTTATTTTTCAAAAACTAACATAATATAATGACAGTAGCTTCCCAGTACATTTTCGAATGCTTAGTTTACATTCACAAGAATTTAAGTAACTTTCCTAAGAAAAGTGATTATCACAATGTAAATACTAGAAATAAAGATAAACTTGCATTGCCCCGTATTCGACTACGTAAAGTTAAAGTTTCTTTTAAGGGATGTTGTGTTCGCTTTTATAATAAAGTGCCCAAAGAATTTCACCAACTGTCAATGAATAAATTCAAGAAAATTGTAAAGGGTAATCTTTGTAAGAAGGGTTATTATAAAATTTCAGATTATTTAAATGATAATAATGCATGGGAACTTTCATTATTAAATTCAGGGGAAGAAAAAAAAAAAAAAAAAAGGGGGGGTGATTGATAGTGATGACATGTCCAAGTTAATCTTTGTGATTTTACGGACAAAATCTGAATCAATCAATCAATCAATCAAACAAAAAACAAAACATATTTATTTTACGCCACACACTGTGTTCACGATAAAAAAATATCTGCTCTCATGCTCCATTTACAAAATAAACGTCCACAAAATGTTAACTGCTAAATTGCAGTTTAAAACAGTTACGTAGAAAAATAAAATTTCAGGCCACGAATTACGAGAACTGTTAGCTATAAAATGTTTCACCAAAATTATGAGAAGCGTCTGTCATAAATGTTTGCTCATTATAATTACTGCAAAGGAAATTTCTGAAAATGAATAGAAACTCGGAAATACGATGCCGAGCTACTATGTCAGCGAAACACAAAACTTGAACGCTGAATGTTCTTTTTTTAACCGACTTCAAAAAGAGGAAGTTCTCACATCGACTGTTTTTTATGAACATGTTATCGTAAACATTTATGGAATGTTTACGTTTGAAAGTTTATTTCCCATTGATTTGTCTACGTTTAATTACCTTTTTAAATGTTTATTTTATTATTTTCGGGATAACCCAAATCCCAATGACATAATAGATTTAGGGCCTAACTATTATTATGTGTAGCTAAATAAAATCGTAATACATAAGGTGTTCTTCAAGTATAATCCATAATCCACCACAATATTTTTATTATACGTACTTAGTACCTATATCAGTGACGTGATTATAAGCGCCGTCGCACTTATATTGAAAATATCTACCAAAAATAAAAGATATGATATTTGTACAAGAAGGATTTCCCCTCACTAATCTATCCAATGACTCTTGTATTACGTTAAACCAATGTCAGCGTAAACATAAATATGTTCATAATACCTTTTAAATTGATAAAGATAAAAAATATGGATTAATTTAAAAAAGCGTCCTATCTCCACATTTTAAGGCAGGTTTAACTACTGCAGTATAAGATTGTAGGTCAAAATTTATTCAATTTTATCAAGCAAGGCCATTGACAAAAACTTGTTCAAATTGATAATTATAATAAACATGGGCTTATATTTTGTGTTATTTGGTACGTGGCAGGTCCATCTGGTGACGGATTAGAATTTTAAGATTACTATTAAACGTAATGTTTTGTAAATACTTGGTAATTTTATGTAAATATTAGAGAGAATTATTTCATATTAGTAATCTTGATCTATCTCCAAACATTGTGTAAGTCTTGACCAAAGCTTTATAAGGTTGTGGGTCAAAATTAATTCAATAATGAAGCGACACCATTAATAGACTAAACCTCGTATGATGTTTATAATGATACCATAGAATCACATGGTTACCAATTTCGTAATTTTGGCAATACCCGCCTTCTATCTTATCCATTAAGCGGGGGTATAAATTAGGCAGCGTTACGCGTATCTTATCACATGCCGTTTTATGATCTTTCTTTCGTCGACTGGTGTGTTATCCTTTTGGAAAATTGTCCCTCAATTTATGTATAATTAGCGGTGCCCGCGTTTGTTTGTATTGGGCCAACGTCTTATCATAATTAGAGCAAGAATTGAAATAGGCTATCCTATTCTGATACACATCTCAGACGACTAAATGTTTATCTACCAAATTACATAAAACTCTGATGATTTAAGAGTCAAGGAGGAAAATACATACAGAAAAAAATCTAAAAAGCGTCATTTATTTTATATTGAGCCTATAAACACATCTCTGAAAACAAACTAACTTACTCCATGACCGACCCTTTAATAATAAATAGCATGCTAGGGTTACTCGTTTTAGTTTAAATATATCTGCCACTTTTATATCTCAGCACTTTCAAACTAACATTTCAGCTAAAATAGTTTTAGTTATATTTATGCTATAAAGGGTCATGATCCTTTATTTCTTTTAATAATTATATACTCTAACAATTTCCTGTACCTATATAATGTATACTGAATTTTAAAAAGAAATAAAGAATTTTACAGGCTTTTAAAACATTTACATGCCTGGTGTATAATAACAATTATATAAAAACATTTATTGCAGTTTATTTACATGATGGGGTATAATTGTTGTTTTAATGATACTTACGTTGCATTTTTCTATAATTATACTATAAAAATATCCATTTAAATACCTAGATCACATTCTCCTATTCATAAAATCTTGGGCATGTTAATTGATTATTAATCGTGTATTAATATTTTTCTATTAATTTACGATCTTCAAAATACGTTTTAAGATAACAAAAATGTCAGTAATACTGACCTGTATTGTTTTTATTGAAAAATAATTATAATTTTGAGTTCCAAAAATTATTACAAACCCACAATATTCAAGGTCACTTTAAGGGTTTCCAATCTTTATTCATTAGTCATAGTCATAAATATTTATTTCTATAGTTTGCCTAATACATATCTTAAACATGTCAGAATTTAATTATAAATGAATAAAACAAAAAGTCTCACACTTACATGCTAATAAAAAAGGAAAATTCAGGCTCATAATGTCCTAAGTGACACCATAAGGGAATGTTAATAATTATAATACAGTCCCTACCCTAGTCATTAGTATTATAAATTAAAGTAAATTAAATAATTAATAGTAGCTGCTGTAAAGGGGCATAAGAATGGCTTGGTCTAATAATCCCCTTAGAGTTCCCCCTTCGAAGGGGATTAGGTACTAGAAAAGTGAACTCCTAGGAGTAGAAAGTTAATTACAATCAGCGGATTATGATCTTCTATTTTTCCTGATCCCTGATTGACTACAATATTTTCCTGAGATTTTCCTTGTGGAGAATCGTGAATTGCCTAACAAGAAAAATAATAACATTATTCCGACCATTCAAAAAAACAATATAAATATAAAATAAAAAAAGTAGAGGAATATACACTCACTCCTTCTCAATTTGCTGTGACGAAACATCAGGACATCAGCATTTTCTCACACAAACATAAAAACGTACAATTGTCTCGACAAGGAACAAAAACTAAACACTACACTTGATGTTATCTGCACGCGAACTGACGTACATATACGATAAACACTTAGTCGATTCTGTACACTGTTTACCTACTTTTTATAAGATAGAGTTGTATACACTTCTATTAGTGACAACGTATTAGGTTTTGATGTCTAGTTGTGAAAAACCTTATGTGTCTTGACAACAGCTGTTCGACCGATGATTGAATCGTATAGGATGATTGGAAGCTACACCACACTAAATATTTTTTCTTGTTTCGCTATATCCTTATAGAAAATAGTGTAATTTTTTTGTAGAAAATCGGATGATTTTTGTCTCAACTATTTTGTTGTTAACACACCGTTTAGCTGTAAAACGTGAAAAATATTTTCACCAGCAACTAATTTTTTGTAGGTCAAATGCGTTCAACATAATAAATAAATAAATATTGCTGGCCAACCTTGTAATACAAATAGTGCAATAAATCTAGGCGACCTTAATAATTATGAGCTTGTGGTCTACTAGGGTCCGGGGATACCGCACTGAGAAGCGACATAATTGAATGACTAGGGAAGGCCTTGGCCTACAAAAGCGCAACGAAGGCTACAGGTACATTTCAAGGACGAGCTCTGTACTCAATTTTAACACAGTTTTGCAAAGCATATTTGTACGGACATATTTTTATCTCTAAATGATTCCTTGTTTGTTGATCTCTTGGTCAGTTAAATATTGAGCGAAGAAAATGTTTTTTATGTTTGTTTATTTGTACGATTCAGATAACTTTTTCAAATGATAATCGATTTTACACAAGATATCGGTAATAAAGTCGTATTTTATGAGTACCTACCGAAGAAATTATCGTTAATTGTAATACGTTTTTTTGTCTTGATACATAACTTTGACATCATAGCTTAGGAGGTAGGTACACCTTTTATGTTTAAGTCTATTTACTCATTGAAGTTGAAATACAATGTAGTACCTACTAAACTTGAATACCAAATACCGGTCTTTTATCTCCCAAACCAAGAAATTAAGCGTAGGTCCATCAATGCTTCAAACATAGAAAATAAAAGTTAATAAAATATTATATTTATAGCGTGGCGGACAACAATTATAAAGGCAAGTTAAAGAGAAGTAATTATCCACGATTACGTCCTGTAATCGACAAATTACCAGATTAAATCATTCGTAATTAGGTTAAGGTAATTAGTTTATTGATATCGAAGACCATAGTCCATGTTACTCAAGCGTTACTTGAATGCTGTTAACACTAACTACACCCGTGACGCACGGGGTGTTTTCGGTCACACCCGGTTAGCCGGGTGTACGGGCAATGAATGTGTTAAAGCAAGTTGGAGCGTTTTACTTTTACGAATCCGATAGCGATGTCAGACGCTATCGACCCAATTACCTATGTAAAATGTAAGTCATAATAATGTCTCGATCCCGATGATATCGAAGGTAAGTTTATTTTATTTTAGTGTTGTGCATGCTGAAGTTCGTCAGTATGGAGTGGTACTGAATAGTACCAGTGGCATCAAAAAGAAGGGGTGCAGCTTCGGAGTGTGCCAGTTTTGAACTAGATCGTGGCTAACTTCACGTAATTTGTACTGGAAAATATTTTTCCCATTGAAAATAGAGGCTTTATTTTTATTACAAAAATAACAATAGAGTGATTTGATACTAACCATAGTAATTTACGTTGACTTTCTCACGATCGAGTAAATGAAAAGCGGACTTATAAACTTGACATAAACTAAAAACTCGACATAGGCAGAAGTGGTTCGATTATAATTGTTACTATCGGCGCTAAGACCTTACTTTGATATCTAAGCACCTTGAATCGAACATTGTATAGTCATGTTTAGATTCGTATCTGGTCTTATGATACGATAGGTCTATGACGTCGGAATACAATCTTTCATTCACGACTGGCTAGCGACACGATAACGTAATAATAATCAGTGCGGTATTTTGAGGTTCTATAAAATACTAGCTGCTTTTAAAGTCACATCGAAAAGTGGCATTGATTTTTATATATAGATAATATTATTTCTGTCATAAAGTCTGTCTGGGCTTTTGCTGAGAGACTATAATGTTCGAGATAAGTATTTTTCTTTAAATATAAGCTAATACACCAGTTTCAATCAAAGCCCTGTCTATACATATAGAACAGAGAAAGAGAGATATTAAGAAAATACCATTTTAATCAAGTGGTCAATAAAATGCCACCGGTTAAATGCAGCGAGAACCTCCTTTAAACATTTAAACGGACATAAAAAGAAACGAACACCTTCCTGGAATAGTTCAAAATTACAGGTTAAATGTACTTTAACTGTGAGTGCAAGAAATTAAGAAAACACGAATAAGTGCCTACATTTTGGTTCGCAAGTCAAACCTCATAATCACGACAAGACTGATAACTCAAAAACCCACTTTTTGAAGAAGGTTTTCGCCCAATGTGGACATTTTTATAATTCTCTGAAATTGGGAGCCTCATTAAATGAGCAAGCAAGTCTTCATATCAACTTGAAATCAACATTTCGCCTTGTAATTACCAGTGTTTTTTTGTTTTGACAGCATGTAAAGAATTTTATTGCGATCATAATGTAGGTGAGTTCAAGACGGGATCAATGTTAATGTGTTTTATTTTCATTTCGTGATTCATTCTGATAGTGCACGAAGTCTGCGGGCCGTTGGTCTATTTCGGAAAAAGGCGATTACACACGACCAATCGGCTTGTTAAATATACTATTTTAAATACTAATTTTAAAATTTGTCTATGATCGTTTTAACAATGGTCACCGGCGCTTAGTCAATAAAACATTTTGTTGAAAATAATTTAAATTAAATCAAACACATATTGAATAGGTATGATAAATTAGCATCATCGACCGTTTCTAGAGAAAATAACTCGTCAATACGTATTAGCAATTAATCGCGTGTTTGCTCACGATTTTTTTCCTTTAGAATAAACATTATAAAAAGTTATTTTTCGCCGTTATTTACATTACAATCTCCACACACGCTGATGGGATGTTGTTTATTTTGCTTCACTCAAATATAAATTCTTTGCAATCATCGATGTCTTGTATTCGTTGCTTTACAGGTTCATTGTAACCGTGGCAGGTGGCCAACATTTGGATCATGCAAAACAAACGTTGTTGTTGCATCTGAGATGCGTCAGCTAAATGTAGTAATTGCCTACAGTAATTTTGTAATTGTTGTTCGTTTAGTTGACATTTTGGCAGATTAACTGGTATTTTTGGCATATTATTTTATCGACATTTACTTCCGTTTGTTATTAAGCCGTGCAAAAAAAGAATGTAATGTCATTTTTAAATATAATAAACTCCGATTTCCTTTATACTAATGTCCAAGCGTTACTATGCAAAAATCCATTTCACATAATAAAACACAAGTTCCAAGTGGATAGTTAGGGGAGCGGAAAGTGTGTTTTATCGCAAAATTAATCCCAGTAATTAAATTATAAATGCAAAAGTTAAGAATGTATGAAGTATAGATTATTTGTTATTCTTTCACGCTAAAAACAATATTCACGTACAAGACAAAGCAAGTATAACACTGCACTGCTACCTGAAAAGCGGCTAGCACAGTCTAAAGGACGCCTGTAGCATCAGAGATTCATTCAATATCCGCATATTCACCCACATCAATAAACGTGGTCTAGTTTCAGAAACTTGAGACATATATCCGAGCAACGGGTAAGCCTCACATAAAGATATATTGTCGCTTTTGCGAGGTGTTTCATATCTTCGTTACAAACTAGGTCAGCGGTTTGCAGGAATTTGAAATTGAAACCAATTATAGAAAACTCAGTTCTTACATTCCATTTTCAATTCAAGAGGTATTTATAAAAATAAAATAAATAAATAAATACCCAGAGGTTAAGTAAAAGTATATCTATATGTATGTCTATTTAATTACAAAAGGCTTTGTCAAATAAGCACAAAATTTTTTGTTTGGTCACATTTTAGACGCTAAAATTAAAACGATTCTGATGAATTGAGAACCTCCTTTTTTGAAGTCAGTTAAAAATAGAACCGTGCTACAAACATTCACATCACACAACAAATAAATTTGTTAGTCAAAAGTAAAATTTACTTTCTTATTAATTTAAAAATTAATCTAACAAATTAATATTAACATAGCAAACACACGGACACAAAAATTGTTATCCGAGGGTAAAGGTTGACTTATGCAATTTCCTAGAAACTCCAGCAAATTCAGTACAAATAAGGTTATCTGTTTGTCGTATTTGCAAGGAAGTGAACAAATTGAATATCGAACATTGCTGCTGGCTGGACCAATCTACTGGGACATAAAACACGTATTTACTCGCGCCAACGACATAATTCACGGGAAATGGTAAAATGAATATTATATATGTATTATGACGGGAAAGTATTTTGAGGAGGCAATGTTATGTCATATTCACCCCTATTTACGTTCCCATTGCTGGGACATAGCGTTCTCTAATGATAAATTAGGATAGGCTTTAATTCACCTAGCCAAGTGCTGGTTGGTGACTTGTCCTCTTCAAACTCATAGACAACCTTAGTTTCGATAGATCAGAGAGTACGTTGACAAGCTAATTTTGATTCATCTGAATCATACACAAAATCAAACCTGTCTTTGACATAAACACGATCACTTTACGTAATTAAGGCCTGACTCAGCCTATAATCACTTGGCTATTACATCCTTCAAACTAATAACCGCTAATAAAACGTCAAATGCGTTGCCGTCAGAATTCCTTGCATGCAGTGTACGTCAAACTGTCACCGCAATGACAGTGGACGACTAACGCCGCTTCGGCACGCCTCATTTCCTATGTCAGCCGGGTTGAATAGCAGCCGAGAATAGGACAAGTTTATTCAAGATTGAGAATAGCTAATACAGTATATCATACATGTACCTATTTGGTTTCCGTAGTCAAACAAACTTGGAACTATAAGTAGTTTCGCCATGTCCCTCTGTCTCCCTAGAGCCTTAGAGAGAGAAGTCTAAATTAGTAGATAGTTTAAATAGATATATAGGTATATATATATATAAATATAACTTGTCATGTTGTTGACCTAACCCACGCGGTGCTCTAAGGATTTTTCCGGGAAACAATTAATTTCTAGATTAGTGGAAAAAGTTGCCTTAATTCCCCGTAACGAAATCGTTGGCTACAGAATTTCAGAAATCAAACCATGATGTGCCCCTGATTACGTTTACAAACGAAGAAACCGGTTAGTGAAGATAATAAAGAGAGAGACAGAGAGAGATAATGCTTTGAGCTCGTTTATCAAATGACGCTCTGACGCGTACTCTCTTATCTATTTCCGTATTGAGAAAATCAATAACCTGTCTAGATTACAAGTATCCATGCGTGAGGTAGATTTATCTACAGCTACTGTGTTCATTTGTTGTAGGAACTTTATCGCATTCATGAATAATCAACATATTATTTAATTATTTTATCTAATTTAACCGATGCTCAATGTATCAATGACGATGTTAGAACTTATAAGGTAATTCTATAATATTACCTAAACAATATTTATATTACTATAAACATTGTTCTACTTTTATTATAATATAATATAGGCATAGAAACGTTTATGCATAAATTCAGGGGACAAAAAAAGAGAGGTTGATTTTAATTACGTAGTAAAGTAATCTTTGTGAAATGACAAAATATGAATCAATCCATCAATTAATATATCTATGGAACCTCTGTGAACTTGCGAGCTCGAGCGACACTTGTTGCATATTTTTGTAACGAAACACAGTATAACAGACTTTAATGAATTGTATCGATATTGTTTTCTTGTAGTCTAACTACATAATTATTATGCAGTTTTCTAACGTAGCGCTGAAAATTCATTGTCAGACAAATTAGTCTTGTCAACATTCAATGTTAATTTATTCCATTTAAGTTTGACATCTATTTTCTGAAATTATATTTAGTTTTGGCTTTCAAGAGTCAATCATACATACATTTGGCCAAAACCGCTATTTTATCATGCAAATTTGAAATAGTTTGAATGGGACTTAAATTAACACTTATATACAGCGTCTTTATGGGTTTATTGCACATAGGAAGATATATAAAACTACATATCGACGGAAGAAAGCGGAAATGTCGTATCTTCAAAACCCAGGTTTTCAGTAGAGCCAAAAAACCTTTTTGAAAATTCATAACTTTTTTATTATAAGAGATAGAAAGGTGAAACTTGGAATGTATCTAAACTTTTTTAAAAGCTACTTAATCATTTTGCTCAAATTACCGTAAAGTTAGTGCAACATTGATTTGTGACAAGTTACGACAATTGATGTTTCAATTTCAAGCAGCAGAAATGTCGTATCTCTGAGATGAATGTATGGCCAACTGAAATTACATATATTCTTGAGTGTCAAATTTGTTGTATCTTTGTTCATTATATTAAACTATATCTATATTTTGTTTTAACTTATGAAAAGGCGATGAATGTATCAAAATAAAAAGCTTTATGTTGAATCTAAAATTTTTATTGTATTATAAGAAATGTTTTGACAGCAAAATTAAAAATATCTTATAGAATATAATAATATGAATCATGTTATAAAATACCTCAATTAAAAGAAAACTAAAGCAATTTTCTTCTTATACAAAAAAACTTGTACCTTTGCAAGGAACATAGCAAAATAAAACAATCATGTACTTCTTACGAAATTACCTAAAATAAAAATTTAGAACAATACAATTATGTACTTATTACAAAACTAAAACCTTTGCAAAGAACATAGAAAATAATAAAACAATCATTAATTACTTATTCATCATCATCATTTCACCCACTGCTGGACATAGGTCCAGCAGTGGACGTCCTACGAGTGTCCTACGACACGGTTTGACACGGTTTGAGGGAGGCATAGGCCTCCCACAAACCGTATTTTTGCATCTGGAAGCATGGAATTTTTCATGAGCATAACATCTGGATCTGTCTTTTTCAATGTTGCAATACACATTTTCTGGGAGCGTTCGCTTATGGTCTTCTAGATGCTGGGGCTGCTCCCTAACACCACCTGAAAATTAAAAGTATGTTACTAACTAGCTAAGAAGGCACCCGCAGAGTGATGATATACCTACTCATACTGCCTCCCACAAGGTCGCTGCTGCCCATCTTTTGATGTTCTTTTAGGCACCTTTTACGACACCCACGGCCATGGCAGGAGATGGGGTGATACTATTATTAAGATGGAAGGCACCACACAATGTGCCAGAGACCAACAATTACTTTATGAAAAATTCAGACTACGAAACATAATCCTAACTCATCTTTCTTATATGGGCTCCAGTCGGGAATCGAAACCGGGACCATCAGCACGATGGCAACGTTGTCTACCAAGGAGGTTAATAAACCTATGTATTTACCTTATGTTATGTATGATTTACATAAACCTAGATGTTGGTAAGTACTCATCGTTCAAAGCTAGATGTCTAGCTCTGGGAGCGTTCGCTTATGGTCTTCTAGATGCTGGGGCTGCTCCCTAACACCACCTGAAAATTAAAAGTATGTTACTAACTAGCTAAAAAGTACCAATATGTACTTTTTAATTGACTATACAAAAAAAAACTTATAAAGGACAATTGTAAGCTTTTTGTTAATAATGTAAGTACCTATCTTTACAATCTTATTCTTCTTATTGTTCATTTTAAGTAAAAAGTTACAAAACCTCGCGATTACGCACGAAGAGGCAAACAAATTGTGTTTTGCAGGTGTTATTTGTTTACCAATATCTCCCTGAACAAATAATTTTATTACATTAAACGTTTTTAAAAGTTATTATTTTCCAACCACAGCGCATACAAAAGGTACTTTTCTACAATATTCAAATAACTTACTAACAACGGCTTACTGTCCTGACAATTTTATAATAAAATCATTGACTCGAAACATGCAAAAAATAATTTAATTTATTATTCCAATACTTACCAGAACTCTTGGAGATGTATTAATTATCCTCTTATATTTTATCTTGCATTTGAAAACTTTTTCACAAGCAGCGACAAATTTGCTTTCTTACATTCGCACTCACGCATGTACTGAATCGCGGTCAAAACGTTGTATAAGGCTCGTTACTTATCTCTTCAGACAAAACATAGCTCTATTTTTTTGGTGTATAAGTACGATATTGACATAAAATGATTGTTTAAAATGTGTTAACTGTTTCATATGCCTGCATTAGTAGGGGCAGAATTGTCGTATCTCGGTCAACGTCAAATTGTTGAGCGGCAGAAATGTCGTATCTTATTCGAAGCCGTTTTAGTGATTCATAAACAAAGTGGTAACTATTTTGTGTTCTTGGCGTGAGGGCGTATCTGTTTTATTTAAAAAAACAGCCGATTTTGCTCAAGTTACGACAATATTTCTTACGATCAGTACAAAAACAAGGAAAAATCTATGGTCGTATCTGTTTAAAAAATCATCGTAGGAAAACGTGACATAGACCATTCGACGCGGCTTTTTTTTCTACATCAGATAATGGCAAAAGTCAAAATGGTCAAAATGAAGTTACGACATTTCCGCTTTCCACCGTCGATATATACCTATATGTATCTAGTAATATAGAACTCTCTCATTATAGAATCAATTTCATGACACATGCTTGAACGACATTAAGTAAAAGTTTTCATTCTCAAAACGTAAGCAACATCAAAATACGAACCAATACCTTCCTCAAACTCGACCTCCATGACAGCATTCCAAATGAACAACTTGTCACTCACACACACATTTCTCCATTTTCATTTGTAATTTTACGAAGTAAATTACTACTATTACGCGTACATACGTTAGCAACCGTCGATTGTTAAAACAAATCACTAGAAATGACTGAAAACTAGTGACGTCCCGTTCTATTTCTGTTTTATCGATGATTTAAAAGCGTTACGAATCTTTCAATCTCCGAACGCGGCACACGTTATCGTCCACTGAATTACAATATAGCAGTAAACAAAGCAGTAGCATGCCTTTGCGCATAACGTCACAAATATTATCCTGTTTTATAAAAAACGTAGAGTCACATTTTGCCGACAACAGTATCTAGAAGCACTAGGTAACTTTTATTTATCTACACTTGACACATCACATCGAATTACTGCTGAGTTGATAGTGGACTTTTGTTGCATAGACCGCTGAATTCGTTTGAAATGACCCACATTTTCCCAGGAGCGGTTCAGGTTTTCGTGTAATATTTCTTTTTGTAACAGTTAGTGGGTTATACGCAATGCAAGACTGGAGGTCGACTGATAACCACCGCACGCCGCAAACACGAGTAGTTTACGTACACTGTCGTGATTATACTACGGGTTCTCTTATTATATTATTTTAGCAAAATATTAGTATGTGTTGATAAGATATTTGCGTGTTTGTTCTAATTGTGATAGCGCTTCCAAGGGTATTTGATCTTATTCTGTCTGTGTCTTGGCATCTGAACTGGTATACTTATAGAAAATTGTTTTATTGCAATTTTAAGTGTTCTATTCATTATTTAAATGAAAATTATCTGTCTTGTTGAAATACTAAACCTATTAGAAAAAAAAAATGAAATGACCCAAAACATTTGTTCAACTCAAGTAGTTATTCTATTTTGGTATGATTGATAACTAGGGAAAGTAGTAATTCTTTAAGTTTCCTTAAACGTTTATTTCCATAATGTTTCTGATAATGGAACCTATAACATATTGGGCTTACTAATAGTAATTATATAATGATTACATATATTTTGTCATTTTAATTTCAAATATTGTTTATTTATATGTTTTAGGTTTTTTATTACATTAAATCCATTAATAACTTGAAGAAATTGTATCGTTTTAACATCGAAAATATAATTACTATGGTATTACTACCCTAAAGTTTCTGACTTATGTAAGCGAGCAATAAATTTCATAATGAGATTTCGATGCAATAAAAACTGTTTATGTTACAGTTTATGAATCATTCTTTCAGCTGTCGGACTTTCACTGCTGGACAGGGGTCTCCCTTAAATACATATTTCCACTTGTTCGATGAAGCAGCTTACATCCACCGTGTACCGTGTTTGTGGACGTTTGATGCTGCGTTTACCGATCTATAGTCTTTACTTGAGACTTTTCGGCCCCATAGGTCATTGAACTGTTGGCCAATGGGTCCTCGTTATATAACCTGTCCATTGTCACTTAAAAGACCTAGTCATATGGCTATGACGGTGACCTACGTTCTCCTATGAACGTCCTCATGAATATAATGTCCAATGAAAAAAAGACATTGAGACACAAATTAAAAATTCTTATATACCTACTTACTTAATAGAGATAAAGCATAAATAAAAAAAAGATAGGTATTTATATTTGCGAATATTGAGTTTAAACAATTTAAATCGATAGGTACGATATTGAAAAACAAAGACAGCTCTATTCTTAATTACTATCAAACACAAGTGTTAATTGATAGTTAAGGATTGCTTGGGATTATTTTTATCAGCATTATCTCAAGTTATCGAAACAAGTACGCTTCCTTTATGACATACTTTTCAAGTATTTACATGATTTATAAGATCTACACAGCTTGAATGAATGTACATGGATTTATGAATAAGTAATCAAAAGAATAAACCGTGATTTAACGGCGAAGGGAAAAATCATGAGGAAACCGACATGATTTGAACTCTAACGAGAATAGACTTTCAAAATTTTAATAAGTTTATAACTACGGGAATAACTCAAGTATAAACATAGGAGTTAAATCATTCTCGACGTTTCGACTGCAATATATTTTTATCAGGAGTGAGTGTTTTTACGTGCTCCGTCTCCTATAATTTTTTAACAACAGTGATTATTTCATTCACCAACTAAGAGAGGTTTCTCTTGTCAAGAGAGAAGTCATTGTGTCTCAGAAGTGGAAACGTAAATAAGAATTATAATAAAAACATCTATTTATATTTAAATTTCGGATAAATTGTAATAGCTATTATTCCTTAGGGTTGCCATATGGGTTAATAATTAAAGAACCTTGGTTACACCGAGGTTCGATTAGGATAATGTTTTAATATTTGTAACTAGATAAAAATATTACAAATCTAGCTGAATCTAACGCGGAGTTGTTTACCAGCTAGCTAACCGTCTAAGCCGATTAGATAAAGTGACATCACTATTCACCATAAATAGGGTTAGTAGAGTCCATAACTTCTGTAAATCAGAGTCCAAATAACTATGTTTTAAGTTTATATTTTTTAACTTATTAATTTTATAAGAGTATCCGTAACTCCGTCCGCGTTAAATTATGTTTGTATGGGGGCCACGTTTTATCGTAACTGGAGCAAGATTTAAATAGCCTATCCTGTGTCCCAGACGTCTAGATGTTTATCTACCAAATTTCATCAAATTCAGATCATTGCGTCGTAACAATTCCACGATGACAGGTATTATTTATTTTATTAATTTTATTTGCCACATTATTGGAGAGACTTGTGACCAGTTATGTTTCAATGATGAATGTCACCTCATCAAATATCAATCAAATAAATAAAATTGTATTCAATACATACTTATATATAATTTACTTATTAAATCTTTAATAATAAAGGTACAAAACCTTTAATAATGAAGTCTCTATTTTTTCCGAATGCTTTTACTTTGATACTGTGAAAATAAATTAATTGTTCGTAAGTACATTGTTTTCTACATAGGTACAGTCGTCGCCATGAATGAAGCAAAATTGTATTTTAACTAGCAAAGGCTCTGTGGGATGAATAGATCTCTCGTTTATTTATATAAGATAAAGAACGGGGATTGAAAAAACTGCTCCAAATGTCAAGAAACTAAAACTTAACATTCAATTTTTAATAAATTTAAAAGGTAAAAAAAATAATCAAACGTAAATAAATACGTAGCTATATTTAATTTTTAAAACATGTTGACGATATTTTATGAGAATTGGTTGATCAATGCTATAAAGATTTACATTTTAGGTTATAATTTAGCATTAGCACGTTATTTAAGAACCGTTCGAAATTTGAACTATGACAAGGCTTTCAATTGTTTCTACATGTGATATTAGTACATGTAAATTACCACTACTATGACAGGCGTGCGTCATCTTCTTGATAACGATAATGGCTGATAACCGGTAGTCGATGACGCGGCCGATGGTAAAACAGACCGTATCCCTACGTAATAAGGGTCATTGCGTAACATTGTTGTTTTGCCCTCCATTTTTGTAACCATTAGATCTGGAGGTGTTTGAGTGGTGATGAAATGTATGAGATACTAGTTTGAGTCTCGTGGCTTTGCCTTGTTTGACCTATGTTACATGTAATATTTCTATTATAATCTGACACTGAAAACCGACATTTCACATTGATGTTATTAACAGAACTGGACTAAATTAATTTTTTTAGGTACAAACAAATAAAAATAACAAAATACAGTCGAATAGTTCTCAATCAAAGGTTATCTTACTTTGTTGAAGTCGGTTCAAAATCGAGTATTTTCCTGTTGCTTAATCCAAACTAAGATAAAAGTTTTCGCCCACTAGTCATAGAGAATAAAACTTTTAGAATTTCGGTTTGTATGTGTACTATAATCTGTGTCTATTTCCTTTAGTCCTGAGAAAAGATTTTTAAAATTATTTACACGCAGGCAAAACACCACTCAAAAAAAAAGCTTCTCACTTATAAGTTGTAATAGAACACCAAGAAAACAAACAAATCAATTTAGAAAATTTATAGCGTATGTTTCCAACCAGGCTCAACATGGTTAACAATTTAAAATAGCCTCATAATAACCTTAATTAACGGCAGCAGATATTTTAGATAGCCTACTTAGATAAGATCTACAGATAAGCGAAATATAGCAGGTGTATGCCTTCTTAGAATCAATGTGATACGGCACTAAGAGGAAATAACATAAGAAGTATAAGAACATTGATTTATTTTTCAAAGTGCGTGAGAAAACCAGCATTATTTGAGAACATTGAAATGTTTGAAGGAGATGTGATATTACAAACCCACACATGGCCAGCTTGGTGAATGCCTTAGCTCTCTCGTCAAGTAATTAATGTAATAATGATGATGGTTACAATACCTACGCATTTTATAACAGAGAATAACTCACGTTATTAAACTCTACGTTTCGAACATGAGCACTCACTCCTACAGGTGACTAAGGTTTTCGAAACGCAGGGTTAATAATATTTTTTTTATCAGTGTTACTTAATTGAATGAATTATTTACCTTATTATAACCTTTTGACAGATCAACCTCATATTTTGTTTTGAATACGACCATTTTTTAATAATTAACATGTTTTTGATGATTAAATGATGGTACTGTATAAACTCAGTTACAAAAACGCGAGTAATTCCCGTAGCTAAAATCAGAATATATTACAGAACATAAAAGTGAGTTACAAGTGAAAATGTTTTTAGGGCAGCTGCTGGTTCCATTATACTTATTGATCAAACAAACAGTTTCTAAGGACTTGATTGTATAACATGGGGATCAAACTATTCGGTCGGTCAAATGATTGCTCAGATTTACTACACAAGAACTTTGAAGCAAATTGAACTCGTATATTATTTTACTAACTCAATGGTTTTTTCAGTCAATGTACTTTTTAAATTTTTGTGAATTTGAGGCAAGTCCCTCTGTCCTAACAGTGGGAATGTAAATGAGGGTACTTATGTGAATTGTCCGGAAATATTTATTTATTTATTTATGTGCACGGACGAAACTAAGACAAGACTCTTATAAGAATAAGACTTGTAATTAACACATTCAATGCCCAAGCTCGCCACACCATGCCGTGGATACGAGCGTGTGTCATGGGCTCAGATAGTGTTAGTGATACACCCTCGGCCTTGATAAAGAGCCGTATAACCTTTTTTCGTACTGTATTAACATCACATGCTAACAAAAAATAGTTTCGCGAAAAAATAGAGCGCGGAAAAATAGATCGCCAAATCGTGTTTTACACGTTCGTGTAATATTTCAAAAACCCCAGTCGTCGTCGAGTTTAGTGTTTAGTTCATAATTTGGTTACTCCTGTTACCTGTTAGAAAGTTAAGCTTAAGCGGTAATCACACTGCCACGCACTTTGCTGGTCCTCATACAATTTCATACGCACGTGAAAGCATTATCTGTATATCAGTGCGTGTTTCCTATACAAATGTAGATATACTTACAAGTAACTTTAAAACACGCAATCACGCAACATGCCAGGGCGGTACGCTACCGTGTGATAATCACTTTACAGAGTGTCCTAATTCGAGTCTGTTTGCGATTAAGTAGCGTGCTTATTAACAAGCATGCACTCTTCGTCACGTATTGCATACAACTTAATTTCAGGCTCGAACTAGCATCCTTGCATAATTTCAGATTTAGTATCTACTAATCTAACATGTAAAAAGCCCTCTTGAAAGGCAAAACTACATAGAAATATTTGCCAGCACCAATCTACCAGCGTGAAAAATATAAATCTAACAACAGATGAAAACTTGCGATTATTAGGTACTTACTTACTATTTACGTTCCTAAATAGAGACTTCTCTTTTGACGTGCAAACTATTTTGAACTAAACTTGTTTTTGTCAACATAGTCCTTAAAATGTCTATGCAACACAAAAGTCTAAAGGTCTGTGTTGTTTCACAAGTTAAAATACAATGATATTTACAGTCCCTAGACATTACAATGTTCACCGGGAAGTTTTATCTCCAGTTAAATTAAGTTAAAATGAACCCTCCTTAGAGACCCTTTGGTTAGCGAAACAGACGATACTCGCAAATAAAGGTTGACAGTAATCGCAGGTTTAGGTGCTAACTATGGTTCAATTAACAGCTTAACTCCGTAGGTACATACGTTATAAAGGTTTAAAGGGCTTAACTAGTGTTCCATAACATATAAGATTTTTCCGGTATAATGAAATAAAAACCTCACATGCTAAATGTATTTATAATTAAATATTTACTATTAATTATCTCTATCTTAAAATATTACATTAATTATTTATCACTATAATGTTACTAATGTATGGATTTATTATTATGATGATTATATGACTTGTCTAGTATAGCAACTCTTGATAAAAGGCTAAATAAATGATATTTTGGGTCCTTTTGAATCTTTGAAACTAATATATTTATAATATTAGTATCTAGATGTAAATTTTTGGTATAACCAACTAAATAGTAAAATAGAAGCTAATGTACCTATCAAGTTCTAAGGATCAAACAAATCAGATCAATTTACTCACACCAAATAAAAATCAAATCCAATCAAACCTCCCTGATACAATTATAAAGCAAAACAGAAGAAACGATTGCTTTCAGTTATACGAAACGGTGAATACGAAATTAAATTACTTATCTTAGTAACTCTGATCGTAGTTCTATAACCCAAACAAATTGTGAAATCTAGAGGTGCCCGGTGGAGTTTGAACCCACGACCTGCGGAATTAAAGTCGAATGCACTCCCACTTAGCCAACACGGCTCTATTTTGTTAATTAAAGTCAAATAAAATTTTGTTTGGTCCTTGTCCAACTTTGAATAATTTATTTTAGAATTTGTAGCTTCAGGCGACTAAATGTTACTCAAGAGATTATTAATAACAATAGTAGTCATAAAGCCTTTTGATGTGGGATTATCCTACCTGTCTGCGAAAATAATGAGATCGGATAACTCGCTGAATTTGGAGTTTCAGTTATTTTCTGATTGGTGTTTCACTGGGACTTGGGGAATAGATGGCCGAATCTATACTAATGTTTTAAAGCTGAAGGTTTTGTTTGTTTGAACACGCTATAACTAGCTGATAAAGCGTTGGTCCAATTAAAAAATAATTAAATATACATAATATACCGAATCTTCTCTTAGAAAGAAAGTATTTCATTCGAGAAACCCGTGCCCAGTAGTGGTAATTTATGATAATGATAATGAGAAAAATAATACTTCCATCCCTGTAGATATCAAACTAAAGCTTTTCGCCTAAGTGGGATTCGATCTAGTTCATTAAAATGCATTGATGCTATAGATCCTAGTGGCTCACGACACATGACACATCGGTTTTACCCGGCCTTCCCTATCGACCCCTTTCGTGGCGAAAAGTGTTTAGGGTCATTCTTTATTTATTTTGTGGGATTAATTGCGATACTAATTTGTTTTTGTACATAAATGTTTTAAATGCTTTGTTTTCAATTTATTATTATAAGTTTAAATTGACTTTCTGAGTCGCTGACACTGGATTTATTAGATAATGAATTATTAGTAGGTTGCTGATAACGATTTCCTAAAAAAATATTTTTTTGTTTCACATGTTAGATAGGTACGTGTTTTGTGTTCGTGAATAATGTTGTCGACTCACAATCAATATTTTTTATATGTATTTTATTCATATAAGATTTCGATCGAGTCTACCGTAGTCACCCCTTGACGAAATTATGAATAAACAATATACCTATTATGTTTTTTTTCGACTTACCAGAAATCCGTTTAATATGCAGCTGCGTAGCAAAGTTATTCCCCATTTGTGAGACATAGCTGTCCTTCTTACTGGAGAGCTGTATGCTGAAGCCGTCCGACTCCAGCGAAGCCCGGGGCGCCCTCGCCGCCTGCACCGCCTTGTTGCAGACGGTGGTGGGGGTGACCTTGGCCAGAGCCGCCTCCTGGGACCCTGTGCTGTCGCGCCGGTTCTTGTGGTCGAGGAGCATGCTCGGAGTGCAACCCATCGTCACATTAGCACTACACTTTGGCACTGACACTGGCACTCGGGGGCATCATTTTATCTGAAACAAGGAATATTATATTTAATTAATTTTATGATAGTTAAGTCAAACCATTTTAATGGGCCGTGTGGCTTTCATGCCGAAGGTAGATTCAAACCTCGCCGCGAACCTCTGATTTTTGTTTAAATATAAGCGCTCTATCGCTAAAGGCAAACATCATGAGGAAACCGGCATGTTCATAAAACTTTGAAAAGTTTTAAGGAATGTTTCATTCACCAACCCGCATTTGGCCAGCTAGGTGAATTAAGGCCTAATCTCTCTGACGTCCAAAGATAAGTCCCTGTGTCCCAGCAGTGGGAATATAAATAAGGGTGATTATGATTTTAATAGGTATCTAACAATTGAATTCTGTCAGTTTTTTAGATCAAAAATCGTATGCACCAGTAAAGCCCCATGAGGGATGAATGGCGCAGGTTGAGCAAGCTACTAGTGCCAATTTCTGCCAAGAATGTCACGACCAAGAAGACAAGGTAAAACAGAGTGAGTCTAACTGATATGATAAATGTGGAAGGTCGAGCTGAACTTTTCCCTGAGCACAGGTCATGTGTAGCTTTTAATTACCTAATGCATATTATGGTTTGGTCAAGTACATGTTGGATGTGTTTACTGAACACTTCAGAATTATTATGATAATTGATATAATATAATAATTGTTATAGTAATGAATTTTCAAAGCCGATAATGTTTATTCCTACGAACCTGGAGATTAGAATCAAAAGCAGCTTATTGTAGCGTTCTTAGAAGATTATTAGTGAGGTATGACGGTAACTTTTTTAATTACGCATTTATAAAGTTTGTTGGAGAAAAGTTAGGTCTTTTTGTTTTAAAATAGTCTCTGAGAGACGAGGAAACTTCATTATTAGCTGTTCCCTGCGGAGCAAAAGTTCTATTTTTATTTAACACGATAATTATATTTATTTATAACAGAAATCTTTATTTTATTTCTCTGCAAAACTTTCTATGTAAGTATTAATTATTCTAGCTCTATTCACAATTCTTAAGCCAGAAGGCAAGGCTAAGATACGAAGGTACTTATTTTTGTCCTTGGGTGAGACACTTTAATTTCCCTTAACTCAGTTCGGAGTTAAGCCAAGCTTAGCTGAGAATTGTTATACGAAATAATATGGCATTTACTTTCATTGTGGATTGTGTTTAGGATCTTCTAGGTTTTATTAGGCAATTTACACACAGTAAAGTCACATTGTAGGTTTTCTAAAGGTTTTGAATTATCTGTTAGTTTTTGGGTAGGTATTCATGAAAAATATACTCACTGTTCATCGTTCACGTTAAAGATAAACTTAAGCACGTATAATTAATTTATTCCGAATTCATTTTGAAATAAACGGGAAATCCACGAACATAGAATAGAAAACCATCAAGTCAATGCGTTATGTAGGTACTGGCGAGCGTTCGTGATCCGTGTCCTTGCCATCCTGATGATGTCCCTCGTAATTGGGAAACGATTGGCTTTATCCAACATAAGAAATCTACAAGGTTCATGTCCCTATTTATTCTGAAATAAATTATGAAACCACTAGAAATTTAACAAGCAAGATATACAGATAACCCCTCCATGTTTATGAGAACAGAAGCCAGCTATAAATCTGCATTGTTTTCATTGGCCCGCGGGCACAAAGGAATGGGAGCTTTAATCTGAAACTGTAAACCAAATGTTGACTAAACAAAACTGATTTTACAGTTTCATACAGCAGATGTTTCATAGAATTTATTGGCAAGTATACATCTAAGCTATATTGTACAACATAATTTCAGCTGTCTGACAGTTGTTTCTGGGTATCATCATCATAATAACACCCCATATACACAGCTATACACACTATACAATAGTTATATGCATATTATGTACCTACGTTACATGTTCTAATAACTTAAAGTTTAAAAGACATTTGAAATTCATCAACCCACAGTTGGCCAGGCAGCGTGGTGATTGTGTTAAGATTTTAAGAACAAATCGCTGTCGTCAAGAGAGAGGTCCCAGTGTCCCAACAGTGGGTAATGATGATGATGAATAAGGAAACTCCGCAATGTATGAGATTAGGGGAAGGATAGGGGCTTTCGCTTTTCATTTTATAATTGATGAAATAATTGGATTTTCACTGCACACACAAGGTATATTAAAAGTTAAATAAAGTGATTTAAAACTTTAATGAAAGTAATTTCAATCAGTATTGAGTGAACGATGACACAAAAAGGGCTTTGTTGTTCGATCTCTCATTCAGGACAGAAATACTTAATTAATATGCTGACAAAGTAAGGTCTTATAGGTACATATAAAAAGTGTCTGCACTTTTTAAAGAATAAATATTTTTCACCAAATGGCAACTCTGAAAACTCTTGTTCTGTTCCTACCAAATCACAATGGGTAAATTTTTTGACAAGCGCCTCGTTTTTAATCTTAATATAAACACAAGAAGGGTAAAAATCTATATAATAAAGGGTAAAAATCTATGTCAATGAAGGTTATTGAATAAAAAATAAATATTAGAGTTCAAAAACTAAAGCATATTTTCAAAACAAAATTATTTCCATTTCTAGATTTTTTTTTAATCAGCCATTCGTTTTTTTTAATTTTTACTTCCTTTAAATTGACTTGATTAGAAGATTTTTCCTAAAGTTTTGAATTTTAAAATTAAACAAATTATTTTGAAAACAATGAATAACACAAATTAACCGTTCCGTATAAACAGGCATTAATAAGTACAACGTTCTTGAAGCCCGAGTTTAAATTACCTTTTATTTTTAACTTGTTTGTATATCGAAATTATAAACACGGTTTTTTGGAACACAACACGTCTTACGAGTACAATACGAGTACTTCAACAATGTTGTGGATAAAAGTTTAGTACCTGATTGTAATAATAATATTAAACCCATAAATAAATAAACTATAAAATCACTGGACAATTCACATAGCAACATTTAGCCCCGTGGTACATAAGCTCTAAGCTTGTGTTACGGGTGCTAGATTTCTGATAAATATAATAGAATATACATAGATGGATAATATAATATTTTGTAAACATTATATGATTCCCGCCTCAGAAGAGCAAAAGTTTGTACGATCTGCAAATATTTGTTAAGACAAATTTTGTCTTAATCCGTGCAAAAACAACCTTATTACATACGTTATAAATATCTATCTAATTCCCAACAGGGACTTATTCATAAACCATTTAAAGTAGCATTATTTCAAACCACTTGCAACTTCTATTTAATTTCAAACGGCCGCAGGGAATGTTAGAAGTTAATTAAAAAATATCGAGCATTTCTTTTCCGCAAAACTAATATAAAATCACAATGAGAAGCTCTACAAAGAGTATTGTCGACGGGCTTTCAAGGAAACCTAGTACTATTGTTTTTCTTAATTAAAACCTGAGGTAACATATGACAGAGACACAAAGGGTCACCGATGACGTAACCCGTTGCCTTGTTACAAACAGGGCTGTCTCCTGTAAGCCCCTTTTTGTGACCCAGTTAGGATAATTACGAGTTTTACTCACTTACCAATTTAATTTTGGATTTTACGGATTTTGATTCCGTCGCGATTAATTAAATATTGCAGTGTGGTGTGCTCTGAGCTTTAGCTACAGTTATGATCTCATAAATACTTAATTTAACATTTTAATTTTATATTACAAACACGGGTCGGCAAACGCAGCGTCGGACGTCCACCAACAAGATAGACAGATGATCTTGTCAAAGCTACCAGTTCACGGTGGATGCAAGATGCATTATATCGAACTGGAATTTATTAAGGGCCTAGCCCAGCAGTGGACGTCCGATGGCTGAGATGATGATGATTACAAACAACATAGGAAGAGAAACACTGGTATAGCCTCCGCTAAGGCTCCATGAATCATGACTTTAATAATTTTGACTTTAACGTTATCTACTACAGATTTGTTAGAACCAAATTAACTTGGCTTTTTTACAAAGCAGCGCGAAAAAAAATATTTCAAAAAATATTCTGGTCATTTTAGATAGAATGTGTAAGAGACGCCACCAACAAAGGTTTCGGGTGACGTTAGTGACGTGAAGGCCAACCCTATTCCTAGGGTTCCCACAATATTCCAGGGTTGTAAGAACACTGGGAAACTTAAATAACACCTTTATAAAGCTTACTTGTTTCTATAAAAGAGAAATTCATTATCTTAAAGTACAAGCTTTTAGCCCGCGACTTTTCCTGTGTGAAATAGATTTTCCCGTGGAAATAAATTACTACCTACAGTCATAAAATCGCGTGGAGCCAAATCAGTTTATTCGTTAGAGGGACTCTTATTGACTATGGCTTCATTCTGAAATAACTGATCGTATTTGAAGAAATAACATATAAACGAATAGTATATCGTTTTTCATGGCGGATAGATATTGGGAATAATCTTTTTTTAATGCGGTAAATGAATTCGAGTTGAAGCTTGTTATCGGAGATATAAAACCATATAATACGTTTTTCGTAACAGTTCAACCCTAACGAAGGTTGTACCAGTGCGACCTGTTGCTTTTGGCGTTTGTCCAAATTTTACGCGCTAGAATGTTTGGTCAGTGACTCTTAAGGTCGTAGCTCACTAACGTCATACGTGCTTAATCCGTACCTTGGAAAAAAAGATCTTCTGGTATAACTAAACGTATTAATCTTTTTTTTTTTTATTTGGTCATAAATTAGAAATTTCATAGATTACTTTCATAATAAAATTTCTGGAATAGGCTAGAAAATTCCATTTGAGAAATTTCCACTCTGTCTTATAATGAGAACTATGTTAACTTTTGTCTTCCTACAACTCCTTTTAACTGTGCATTACCTACACGCACGCCTGTAGGTATTAATGAGCTAAGACCTTAGGAAGAAATTTATTAGTCTGCGGTGTGTTATGTCTCAGTTCAGACATGGTAACTTTTGTTGGTACAGTCACGCGAACTAAGTACACATTGAGTTTGCCACCCGTAACCGCAATTTATGGTTTTGTTGGGTTTCTAAGCTCTTTGTGTTCCCGTTACTTATACTTTTCCAGAACCTTCGACTGAAATTTCAAAGTTCAGGATCTATACAGCTTTTTAAACTATCAATAAAACTCAAAAATATTTAACATCGTAGTTTGATGTTTTATAAAGCGTGTATCTTGGAGCCGATGTTTTGCACCAGCTCGAGCTTACCACGAGGCTAGATGTTGTGTGCATTGTCCAGTAATATTTATAAATGTATTTTATGAAAGGCCTTAATACCTAAACTTTTTTGAATATATGTCGCAGCAAAAGTTGTTACGTATGCGTGTTGAAGCAGTTATTATTTGTTTAGTCTGAAGCCGGATTGATTGACACGTATTGTGTGAGATATTCATGATGTGTGCAGACTTCGCTCAACCGATTCACAGATTTGACATACATGTTTTAGTAAAAGTAAAAAATGGATTTTCTGACATATTTCAGACTGACAAGGTGACATTGTGACAATTATAGTTTTAAAGTAATTGTTTACGATGTTTCAAGCAATTTAACACGAAACGTTTTCTCTTTGTTTGCGTTTCGTGCAATTAGCTAGATGTTTTTAGAGTAGAAAATATAATATGTAATGGTAATCGTCTAACACTGCCGGCTTTGTAAATGTAACCTACGTAGCTAAGCGGATTTTATAGCGTTTGTACTGTGTACCTTGCGGATCATGAACTGATATAATATAAGATTCTTGTAATTGTTATATTGTCATGATCACGAGAATAGGGCCTTTATTTCCATCACAGATTAGTTTTGGTTGCATCTGAGTTTTGTCAGTACATACCAAAAAGGACCCAAATATAAACTGTGATGGAAAAAGACGCACTATTGTCGCGATCAGTGATAGGAATAGCCCCATAGAATACTCCGAGACACACTGAGTGCGAATTTAAAGCACTCGGTGTTTTCCTCTTGTCTCGTGCTCTAGTTTTCGTCTCAGTGAGTCTCTGTCTCTTGACGGTTTTTGCGGCCGAGTCAAAGGAACCCTTCACTCGGCTTGACGGGTGAAATTGGCTGGAGGTTTCCATTCAACAGTCAGAACGAGTGTGTACAGGTATTCTCTCTACCGCCTTCGCGTCTAACACTTGACTAGAGAGTCTCGACGAGTAAAACAAAACATCCGTCACCATTGGGTTGTGTTGTAGACTACGAAGTCTACAGGAAAGGACATAAGTCCCATTTTGCATACATAACTGACGTCAAACAGAACACTCTTGAATTTTGCTGCTAGAATGAGGTTTATGCAAATATAAGTACTCATAACTTGTTCAGTAGCTACAGTCGCCTGCATAAATTAATAACAGGCGGTTAACAAGTGTTGTCAAACGGATTTGTTGAAGTGGCAGTGGGCAGGCTATATAGCGTGTCGAACAGATGTCCGATGGAAAAAAGTGCAACGTTAAACTAATATTAACAACATGGATTGGTGATTTAGTTACTGGGAAATCAACCAAATATAATACGTAAAAATAACACCTCTCGAAATAAGTGCGTATTTCTCAGGTCGACAGTACTGTGTACTGACCTGTACAAACAAGCGCAGCTACTTATATCAACTTTCAGTTATGCGCTTCAAAAATACGTGTGCTTTTTACGGGTTAATTTCAGAGTGCAAAATGATATTGAAGCGAAACTTTTTCATAGGCATTGGAAGGTATCTTTGAAATTTAACGCAAATATAAACATAATTTGGTTTCTGTGATTATTATTTTATTAGCAGACATACATTTTTTTTACAGAGAGCTAAATATTTTCAAATCGCACATTATTTTTTGAAAACCTTGCATTAATAACACTAATTCTATTCACTTATATTAGGATCACGGAGAAAAAAGTTTTCAAGCCGAAGGTTTTTATTTATAATTAAGTAGGACCCAAACGAAGCGATATAGGCGGGTCGATAGTAAATTATAATCATAACACAAAATCGTAATGTAAGTTTTGGCCGGCGGCCTATTTCTGGGCATTCTAAGAACTACAATATACGTTTATACACAGTTTTATTAGCTTGTATGAACTACTTAATCAAATAAGCGTTACACAACGTTTGTGTTTCTGAATGAGTTCTGGACATTTCCGTCCATTTTAAATACTAGAACTAGGCTCTCAAATATAAATATCTTCATGATAATTGCCACCCGATCAAAAGCTTTGTTGTTATTAACACAGGTAAATAGTCGAATAACGAATTTATTTTTTGCTGCTCTGAGAAAAAACCGTTCTCAATTTAAACACACTGTAATGTAGGCGTCTATAAGCACTTACAGGCTGCTTCGACGCAACGGAAAAATAAATTTTACTAAATTAATAATGTGACGTCAATCAACGAGACGAAAGTAAACGAACCCCTCTCGCGCTATGACGAAATTCATAATGAACCTAATACGTATGGAAATTAGGTTCATGTTGTATTAGAGTGCTATAGCCGAAGTTAAGGCAAGCTTTTTTGTGAAAGAGCTCGGTAGGGAAATCTCCATGATATTTTTCTTAGGGTAACATAACTGTTTCTGGTAAAATAACTGTGGTGGAATTATTGAACTGATTAAGTAGCAATACTCAGTTTGCGGATATTATGCTTCCCTGATAATGGTTCTTTTCTTGATAAACAACAGAAACGTCGGGTATACATAATATCGTAATAGTTAACATGAATAATTTCCAGTAAATGGTGACAGAACATAACTTTGAAAAAACTCACTGGTGGAGTAGGTATCTACGTATTTGTAATTCTGGCATAGAATCAGATGCTAAGAAATAGATTGGTGGCGCAACTCTCAAAAAGGGTATAAAATATGCGAGATTTAGAGTGAAGTTCCATGTTTTGTTCTGAAGATAAAAGATCTCCGAGCCTACTTATTTTATGAGGCTTAAAAGGGTCTCTTCTTTTATCACTGTTATAAATTAATTCATAAATATTTTCTGCTCTTTAATTCTAAATGGATCCTTTTTTCCTTAAGGCCAAGTACTCTACCTACTCTTATTTATGCAAAAGATCCACGCAAAAAGACGGCTTGAATAAGATACAATCCTATTTAAAATGTTACGGTGCTAGATTTCTGATAAACGTAATATAATATACATGCATACATAGATATTTTTTATTATAGGTATAGACCCAGACACCCGGAACAAATATCTGCAGATCGTACAAATTGAATCGAACCCGCAACCTACCACGTCAACAGGCAGACCTTCTCCCGCTGCGCCAAAGAGTTCGTCAAAAAAAAACGTAGCTAAAGCCGCGGGCAGTAAGAAATAATCGGCAAATGCTGTCCTCAAAAAACCGCGCTCGCAAAAACTGTAAAATTCTGCCGCCAAAGGCAGTTAGTTTCCCGGGAAAATACGATTTCCCATCACCACCCAACCAAAGTTAAGCCCATTTCGAATCTGCCGTGACGATGAAAATTGAATCATGTTTCACCTATTTGGAGCGCTTAGGGCAGGGCGATGCCACGTACATGGGCTTACGTGACCGGAATACACTCCATGTAACGCAGGCCTAAAGTCCACATTAGTCACAATTTACTACACTGACTTTATTTCAATTAAGCTGTTTTTATTTACATAGTTTGCGGTGGATGTAAGCGGCATCCGGCAGTATTAGCTAGGAATTATTACGAGAAGCCTTTGCCTAGAGGTCCACGTCCAACGGCTAAAATGATGATAATGGTGATTTACTATTGAGATTGAAAGTAGCGGTGGTTTGGCGGTAAGTTGTACTTTCCACAAATTGCATTATCAGTGAATAATGATAAATTAACAATGCTTGCCGTACAGCAATAATTGAGTCGTAGGTACCACGTAATAAGATATCTTAGAGGGCTATCGAAGCAGACTGGCTAGAAACCGGGAAACTTGGAAGAAAATGGTTTTAAGTCAAACCCTGGAATCAGATAGCACTAGAAATCCCTTAGGCTTAGAGTAACTGCGTATTTATAAACAACGGTCATAGCTGAATATCCCACTACTAATCATTACAAAACAAGTGTTGGCCAAAGTGAGCAACACACTTACTGCCCTCTAAACATTAAACAGCATACATTATTTTCATACGCTCCTGACCCAGAAAGAAAGCCAAACAATTTCCAACCCTAACGTCTTACACATAAAGTTCTACATTTTCACTCTGCCATTTTATTAAAAGTGATACTGTGTAAATGGCGTATAAATCAAAATATATTAATAACGGTTATGGTACACTGTAATCATAGCTCTGGATGTCCAAAGTGCTCTACAAAAATACTTGCTTCTTGGAGATAAAGTTGAAAATTGTCTGGTCTTTCTTTTCTGTTTAACTATAAAAGTTTATAAGGCTTGATAGTTAAATTTCATGGTCTTGGTGTTAGGTGGTATTATTAAGAAATATATTGCGATTGACGGCAACTTCGTATAGTTTGTTTAAAATGGACATAATTCTAGAGTTTCATGTACAGTTTTAGTACCGATACGGGAATTGAACCCGCCGCAGAGGTCATCAAATTCAATATTTATAAGAAGTAGATGAAGAATTTTTATATACTATGGATATTGTAAAATAACAACATCCTTTTGAAACTAGCCTAATCAACATTAACATTGAAAATAAACCTTGAGAGTAATATTCTTATCCCGACACTAAAATAGCGACTAAAATCAATTTGTCATCGAACGGAGAATTCCAAAGAGACATGTTTTCGTGTCTACGATCTATTCTCATGTAAATAATTATATTTCCTACACTTTTATATTATTAACAAATGCGCGTAAAAAATTTTGCAATGCGTGAAATATCGGCAAGGTTAAGAAACTTAGAATTTGTGTTGTTATTGTAATTTTGTATAATTTAAAATGAACTAACCATTAGATCACTTGTCATTTTTGCCATCCGAGTTATACCTGAATAAAATAAAACTAAAATTTAGATTATCACTTTATTCATACTGTATGATATAAAATATACAATTTATCTACTAAGTCCATAACTTTACGGCAGCGGGGCCTAAGAACTAACAATTTATTCAATAAAACAACTGATTTATTTAGTTTCCAGTAACTATCATATCCTATCACAAAGGGGTGATAACTGAGACTCATTTAATGGACACTCGCCCAAATGACAGTCGACAGTTACTTCTAAAGCTTCCTGAAACATGGACCGTACTCATAGAGGACATAATAGACACAGCATAATGTAAGCGGACAGGCGGACGGGTGAACGAATCAACGAACTAACCATTCAACAATTTAGAAAACAAAACCTAGGGTTCGGTCAAAATCAAGTGGACTCCGAGGCCTTGAATTATTCCCCAAAAGGCTGAAATGGAAAACCTCTATCATATAGTAAATGCATTTTCGACGTATGAGGGACTCTAATGGTGCTGCTGTGGGTTCGACCCTTACTGATGGAAGATGGAAAGATTTTATAAAGAAGTGTTCAACGTAGAAAATTTAACAATTAATAATTTCCGAAATAGCTCACTCAGTTTGCAACATGTTCGCATTTTCATTTATTTTATGTGTTTTTGTGTTTTTTTATAAAATAAATAAAATATGCTGAATTCATTGCATAATGACACAACGTATTCTACTTCGTTTAGCGTAAAATGTTACTGTGGGGTCCCAGAAAATATCGCCTACTCGCTCAATGTGTGACCACTCTTAAACGGTAGTAAACAGTAACCGTAAATATAATCTGTCATCAACTCACATTTACGCTAGATAATAATATTGTTTTATCAGTGGTTATGGTGGCGTTAATGGTGGTCACGCTGAGCCTGCCTGGTAACAGGAAAAATAATATCTAAAACAAATATTAAGAGATATGGTACATAGAAGAACGAGGGCCAGCTATAGCGCATAGGCTCGTTATAGCAATGATTAGTAGAGAACAGAAAATGTATCTGGGTATCGAAAACACAGCGTCGGACATCTTCCAACAAGATCGACACTATGTTGTAAGTATTAAAGTTTGTTTTATTTCACACTGAAAAAGACTTTATCGCTTAGTGACCACATCGCCATTTAGTTAAAAGTTTAAGATTTCTACTTCATAACATACACCACATAATTTATATGACAATAAATGTAGGTCGTACTGCGTGCCTTTCAGGAAAATAATTAGCAGTAGACACACCATCATGTTACGAAATGCTAAATTCAAACCCAGTTCGTGTACAAGAATCGTTTTGGTTTACGAATATTGATGTTGTTTAGAGTTGCATCGTAGGAAACATCGCTACGTGACCCAAAAAGCAGTTGTTGTCATGCAAGAAGCGTAGGTATACGAAGGACTAATAGGTTCTTAGTCTGTTTCATTCATCATGTAAATATTCACTTATTTTCATTAGGATATCAAATTTTTCTATTGTTAAACCAGTAGGTATCTACACACACACGCATAATGATCGAAAGGCTATAAAACAAATAAACAAGGTATTCATTATTAAACCTTGATAGTACATAATAAAATCCTCCGAAAACGGCAAGAACTCCCAGTTGGGACAAACCAAACTCCATTATAAAATTATTAATTCACACACAACCTTCATCAGCTGACGTTTTAACTGTCCGAAGTTTTAAACAAGTTTCGAAATGAGGGTATCTCATAAAGAGTCGTGAGTTGGGAAATGAATAAAGTCCTAAGCTTGAAGTTTGTGTTTTTGGTACTAGATATCTGGTATCTTGAAAACTTTCTAAACAAATAACTGCAGATCAAACACAGATTTTGTCCCAGGCGGTAATAGAACCCGCAAATCGTAGGAAAAACCTTTTCTAGTGTTTGGTACAATAAGCGTGGTAAAAAGCTCTCTACTGATCTACTGTGTTTAAATTATTCTGATGTGCTTAAGACAGACATTCTGATTAACAATGAAAAATAATTATAGCGAACAAATAGCCAAATATTATAAATGTGCTCCTCTTATTATTTTTTATTACTTGATGTATTGTTTGTACTTAAATAAATAAATAAAATACGTTATTTAGTCCCTAGTTTTCTTATGATTGTTCGCCTTTTATTTGAACCATCTTAGGGGAATACTAAGATGCAATGTAGGACATTCACGTCCAACAGCGGAAGTAATGATCAATTAACTTATCGATAGTTTTACCCTATCTAAAAATATTTTACGGAAGATATAAATAGATGTGTCGAACAAACCGATAGTTTTATCTCCAGACAAAGGGCGATAGAGATAGGGTCCATAAAGTAGTCGCAGCGTTACGGCTTATCTTTTGACATATTAGAGGCGCCTCAAGTAAAATAAAACCAAGAAGGTACATGTAAATTGAATCACATTGCCACGCGAGGCAAGTTCTCGCTGACAAGTTCGGTTAACACATTCAATGCCAGTTCGAAAAGGACTGGGGTTACACCGGGGCGAAAACCCGCCCGTAAGTCATGGACGCTGATAGTGTTAAAACTTAGGCAATGCATTTAAAAAATCGAATCGTTGACCGTTTTGAATGGTGCCAGCCTTTGCAGAACATGCTTCAACGTTAGAGCACGTGTTTTTAAAGCGCATATAATTTTTTCTAGAAGAAATACACAGAAGTGCGTGCGAGGTTTAAACCCACGACTAACTGTATGAAAGTCGAGTGTTCTACCACTTAGCCAACACGGTTCTCGGTTATGAATCTAATGATGATTATTTACGATTTTTTTATCTATCAGGTACGCACTATGATATAAGCATAGCAAATCCCCAGGACGGGCGCGTCGAAATGATCCGTTACACCGCGAGTTTACTTATACGACGTCCATGATTTCAAGACTGCGTGATATTATTAGATGTTATTTTCAGCAGAATGTCTAGGTTTATTATTCAAATAATATGGTGTGCGACTGCCAGATAGTTTTTGCAGGAGTTTATGAACTTGTTGACTGGATTTGTGAGCATTATATTTTCGACTGCATTTTCTGCCTATTATCATAATTTATTTTAAGCTAGCTTTTGGCCACGCGGCTTCGCCTGCGTTATATTAGATTTTTCCGTGATAAAAGTTTCATATTTTAACCTTTTCCTGCCACACTACTGAGACACGGGGATTTTTCTCTTGACGAGAGAGATTAGCCCTTCAGCACTCTGGCCAAGGACGGGTTAGTTAATGACACACATGTCCTTCAAACTTTTCAAAGTCCGCAGAGCTTGCTGGTTTCCTCACGATGTTTGCCTTCACCGTTAGAGCACGTGATTTCAAATCGCACATATTTTTTTCTAGTAGAAAAATCCAGAGGTGCACTATTGTTTGGGTGGGCCCAACTTCAGAATGAAAGTCGAGTGTGCTCCCAATAAGCCAACACGGTTCTGTAGTAAATTGATATAACTTAGAACGTCAATCTGTGCCAGGAATATGTAATGGAGGAGGTAACGTCTCTTCCGCCGCCTCGCGAGGTCCCGGTTGCGGTCCCATCCATTTGTTTTACTGTCACATGTTTACTGTGCTCATGTGTGGTACAAAATGATATTTGACTGGCATAGACAAGTTTTTGCATACCTACTAATTAGGTAGGTACATTATGTCTTGATTTAAATAAACCTATGCGTATAAACGTAGAGAAGAGAATAGCCTCTGATTACCAGCGCTTATTGTCAGTAGGTGTTACACAATTTTCCATCATTACTTACTTCCGAATACGCTGTTCGGCGAGAGTACCCAGCTCTAGGTGTATACTCCTTAGAAAAAAAAACGAAGGAGGCGCTGGGTGGACTACTCATGGCTTATCATGACATTCGTGGCGTAAGTCTGCCACTTTCTGTGCTAGAGACAAGGTCACGCAATCAAAGTGCTCAACTATTTTTTCGATCATGCACTAAACTTATCAAACGCAAGCATAGTTTTAGAAAAAAATCTTCCTCTAACACTTATAAAATAATACTAGCCTCTGTTTGTATTAATATTTTTTATTACAACGCATAACGAATAATCGTGCGAGCGCTAAAATTATAGTTTAAATTGTTTTGCATTTTTTAATTTACCTATTGAAATACTATTTAAAAATTAAACATGACCCATAGTTTATCCAAAGAGAATGATCCGCTAATTCTTATACCACAGACCAAAATAAAGGGCGTAGCTTCGGACCATTAACATTTTCTTGAGCACTTAGTGTGACTTGTTTTAAACAATATTGTTATTGGTTCCCTACCTTTTAAAACCATATTTTTAACTGGCTTTTATTTTGAGGTTTTATTGGATGATATATTTATATTAATACAAACTAAAACGGTGCCTTGAGAATCTTTTTGTCATCATTATCGTAATATACAGCTAATATTACCAGTATTTTTATGACTCAAAATTACCTGCAATTAGCAATACGTAGCAATAAAGTGTTTAAATTACTCGTACTATCAAACATTGGACAAAAAAATAGCTTATCAATCAACTCTATGTGGTTATTAAATGTTAGTAACCAATAATTACACTATTAGGAATATGTACCTAATTACTTAAGTGCTTTGTTCAGCTCATAATTATTATACGAAAACATACTTACATAAATGGATTACTGAAATTAAATTTGGCAATTCATCATCATCATCAAAATTATCTAGATTTGATTACTGCTGCCGTAGGGCGTCCACGGCTAGGTTAGAATTAGGTTTTCGTCACGAGTTAATTAAAAAATAAACTTGGCATATAACATTTTAGAAGAACTAATCGACAGATCAGAATGTATCAAATGTAGAAAAGTATCAAATCATTTAAAATTTAATCCCCAAAAAATCCTGAGCCTTATGCTATAATGAGGGTTTCTCTACGTGATCAAATATCTCTTTGTGGTTTGGCACAAGATACCCGGATATCTCCAGACTTCCCCACCTCACACGTTTGCTATTTTTATATATGTTTATTAGTTATGTTTTCAGAGTCAAGGCTAAATTAAATAATTTTGAAGAAAACACCGTGCTGCAAATAAAATATTGAGAAGCGAAAGTTATTTGGAATGCGGCGTGAGTATTTATAGAAAGTGACAATAAATCGATGTGTCATAGAAACGTAACGATTTGAAGATGTCTGATTATAGAGTTGTAAACAATACCACGTGGTGCCAGTGTAAGAATAATAATAACAAATATGACTAGACATTTCACTCAGCAATACGAGTTCTAGATAATATGATACGCTTAATAGAATATACATCCATATATATATTTTTACTATACATATACAACACCCAGACATCCGTAACAAATAAGAGTATCTGCAGATTTTTGTTCCAATCCGGGAATCGAACCCGCAACCTACTGCGTCGCAAGGGATCACCAACCGACTGATAAGCGTGGTGATCGTACCAAACTTCTACATAACTCATAAACCAAAATCCCAAATTAATTAAATTTGGTAGATAAACATTTAGATGTCTAGGACATAGGATAGGCTTATTAAATTCTTGCTTCATTTAAAATAAGACGTGGCACCCATACAAACATAATTTAACGCGACAGCTAGTAAGTATCATCATAAATGATAAAAATTTCGGTAGGTAATAACAGTAAGTACATGCTTATCACTGTTATACAACTAAAAATAAAGCTTTCAGATATTGTGACACAGTTATTACTGATTTATCACTGGAACTTGTATCTAGATATTATATCTATATAAAGCTGTTTTGACACAGATTGACAGACAAAATAGGAAATGTTGTGCCCTCATTCTCATAAACGATAGTGTCAGGAATACTAGGTAGCCATTAGGGACAAATGTTATTTATTTTATTAACCGAATTGAAAAAAAAGTTTAAATTTGACCGTATATATTATGTTTTTTTCTGTAGTTGTTCGCGGATAACGTCGTCGTTTATGAACCAGTGGATGCAAGTTGCACCCGACCATAATACCCGGAAATCATTTCGGAAGTCCTATATCCAGCAGTGGACGTCCAATGGCTGAAATGATAATGATGATTCCTATGTTTTGCAGTATGATTCCTGGTTGTTTTTTTTCACACAACAGCACAACAAGTAACCACAACAGTAACAAGTAACAGGTGTTTGTAATCCTATTTCTCTGTATGAATCTACAGAAATAGTATTTGGCAGAGTAGAAAATTATTGCGGTTATTTTACCAAATATCATCATCATCACCATATTTATGTTACCACTACAGGTACACAGGGACTTATCTCTTGACGAGAAAGAAATGAGAGGCCCTATTCACTGGCCAAGTGAGGGTTGAAGAATGACATAATGTCCTTCAGAATTGTTGCCTCTTTCACTATAAAAATATCATCAGCTCCTTCATATTTACAACAGCCTAAACAAAAGACTAAAATATTTAAAACATGCTAACCGAAAACATGAAAGCATTACAATTTATAAGTTCTTTCCACTAAAATATGTTATAATTAACCAAATAGCCTACGTAAATATTTATTTTTATGCCGAGATCTTCGTCAGTCATCCTCATAAAATCGCCTACAACGTATAATGCATCAGTTCTAAAAATACCTCTACTATCGTAAAATACGAGACTGTACGTCAAACATCGAGGACACTAATGCACTCACCTATAAAATAGAGTAACTAGTTAGTTTGACCCGCGCCTAAGTGTGGCCTTATCTTTATTTACTAACGATAAGAGACGTTCCAGCGTTTTGCAATCCAGACCTAGAGGGCGAGATGATAGATCATTGTCTATGACATCTTTAGACCTATTATCCGAAAAATTTGGAAATAGATCGCCTGGTGTGAAGGCTAAAGCTAACGTAGGTACTCAGATAGTGTGATGTTTTGGTTCTTAAATATTTTTCACGACAAACGATTCTTTTCATTATACAATCAAAGCATATAATTGAATTTTTTTGTAATACTAATTAAATTGACAAAGCGACATTTGGGACAGTCTTCAATATTAATAATGAAGAATTTAGTAACATAGGGTAGGAGTTTTGTACAGTCAGACTAAGGAAAGGTGTGACCATATTTTTTCAGGCGTGTGGCGTGCATTTATAATTTAGTCAAGACCCGAATTTGTTCCGTTTTTTTGTCTTTGCTTATGTGCCTAGAATCACTTTAAGAGATGACACTTCGGCAATTTCATTCAATAAATCCAATGGTGTTGATATATCGTTTCAATTCTTCCTGTTAGTACCTACTACCTATCATATTCAATATTGATGTTTGTGACAAGATTGAACATCATTCAGGAAGGGTTTCGTCACAATGTAAACAGTTTGACGTGACGAAACAGTTAGCACCCGTCCCAGATGCTTGCTTGTGGCTCGTGTATTATAATCGTGTTATTCGCACAACTCAGAAACGAGTTCTTTTTAAATCTTTGTATGGAGGTATTACTGTTTTTTTTTATATTTGAAAGGTGGTTCTATTCGCTGAGACACGAAGACTTCTGTGGCACAGCGGGCGAGTGCAAGAGGTTACGGGTTCGATCCACAGGGACAAAATTTGAACGATCTGCAAATATTTGTTTAGGCGAAAGTGCTGTTTGGTGACACATCATAATCACAATACAGATGTTAGAAGACGACAGTGGCGATAAATAAAAATGCAGGAAAGCTTAATCTTATTAACGGTATATCTTCCTCAAATCTACTGTGTTTTCTTACAGGAAACCCTAGAATTTTATAATAATTTGTAATTCAAAAAGTCAACGAAAATCATGTAAAAAAACAATTTGCCTTTCCAAATGCCCCGAGCGGCGGAGAAACATCTTGGAATGAAATAATGAGACTAGATGAAGAGACGAGGAAGCGATTATTAATCAAAGGAGATCCGTAGCGTATTTTTAACATCCTTCAAAGTTTTTATTCATCTCATGGATTTATAATTCGAATAGAGATAAGAAGGTAATTTAAATTAAGTTTTACAGGTAAACCAAAAGGTTACAGGTTCGTTACCCGACTGGTGACAAAAATAAATACGATCTTCAAATACCATACAGACGGAGTCGCGGGGAAAGCTAGTGCAAATATAGATAAATACGATGAAAAGATAATTATTACCTATCCGATTTTCCTTTAGTAATCACTTAGATAGTGGATGTAACCTATTGGGTGGGTAAGGTATTCCTATGTATTCTAGAGTCTATTGTATCGGTCTTATTGTTCCCTAACCTGGAATTGAACAAAAGGTTGAGATCCTGAGTTCATATGTCTTTTGTGCCTATAATCCTGTCTAATTGAATATGAATCGAAGTAATATTGGATATATTGGAATATAAAGGTTGGTACATTAAGGAAACATTAAGGAACAATGGTTCTCTGAAGATATGAAGGGTTTCTCCGATAATCAGTTCGGTCAAAGCAATGATTTGTTATTACGAACGAAAGCAATATCACGATTTTTTTTTTAAACTAAGGCCACTTGGCCTATAACTAGGTATATTAAAAGTTTAAGCGAGTAACGAACATCGATTATTTTTTTTAAATATTTATTGTTATTTATTTATATAGATACTAATAATATTATTATATGTTTCTTATTCTTCGAATATAATATGTTCGAAGGTACAAACTATGAGTAACAAACTTAGCTTTTGATTATAATTATGTGCTAGAAGAATGGACTTCGTGAAAGTTATACAATTTATCTTCACTAACGTGTTAAAAAAGCCATCAAAACATGAAGATTTATGGAAAGGCGCACCTATGCCAGTTTTAGCTGAAAAAAGATTACAAACTAATCTCAATACATCAGAAAGATAAAACCAAGGTCTTATTTGAGATGCTTTTAATTGGTAAATTTTTAATGTCTTTTATTTATTGGTCTAACTAGTGTTGGTGTAAGGGCCTTTATTGGTTCAGATAGGTCAAGCTACAATGCAATGTAATCAGTTTTAACCTTAATTAAGTCTTGGAGATTAGATGATAACTGTAAGTACCTAATTGTGTCGTGTAATTATGTTTTAAGATTCTATGTATTAAAGATTTAATGAAACAGTTATGGCCTCACTAACCCTTAACTAATTTATATGAAACGTGTATAAACTTACTTCCTTTAAATAAGATCGATGGTTAAGAGGATATTATAATAACAAAATCTCTTTTATTAAATAAAAATACCAAATATTCCATAATCTGTAGTTAATTTTAAACATATTTTATGATATATTTGCTGCTAAATCTAACTGTTCTTTGAATCAACAATTATTTACAATGGTGCGTTACACATAATAAAACCCTAGCCTGGCATATAACCCCGATAATGTAAGTACTATATGTACACCACAACCAAATCACGCATGAAGATCTTATTCAAAAGGTGCTCATGACAATACTCGACCCATCAACAGTTGAACAAAGACCAAAAAACCAATAATCACTCACGTCCAAAATTACCGCAAACAGCTGATTGTGACGTCACAGATCACTCACCGATTAACACGTAGGTTAAACCTCACTTTCACAGTTTTAGAGAATTTGTTTGTACGAGTTAAACTGTTGCACGATCGCGTGTGAAGGGGACGGGAGACACGTGCGCCTCTCGCGGCGGCTCCATGACGACTGGCCCCCGCCCGCCCAAGCCGCCGCCGCCCAGGATAGGAATGTAAAGGCTGCTTTACAAGGGATCTTTAACCGTCATTTTTAACCCCTGAGTTTGTGTATGTCGTGTTAACGGAAACATGAAATGCAACAACTTATTATTACTGCTCCACTCAATAGCGTTTTAATCATTTGTCCCTCAAAAGCAATACTTTTTTCCGTTTATAAAGTAGAAGGTACATTTACACTAACAAATAATAAAACCGGCCATGTGCGAGTTGGACTCGCCCACGATAATCCTTAAGTATGGTTGATAGTATCCTTTTTATGGTCAATAGTCTTAAAAATATTTTAAAAGATTGAAGTAGGCTATATCGATTTGTCTTATCTAAGAATTGAACTAAATTAATAAAATTTAAATGTGGCGTAAGTCTAAACTAGAGGTCCGACGTTTAAAATGATGATGATACCACACGATACAATTTACGATATAAGCTAGTAATATAATAGGTATACCTACCTTCTGATCCATCAAACGCTTTGTGGCTTCACAAGACGAGAGAGCAACTAATCAAAATTTTCAAAGTGATCTAAGCTATCCTAAACTAACAAAACTTACCTTCTATATGTACTGTTTCCAGTTAAGTTTGTGAATCTACATAATAACATTGGCGCCTTTAAACAATAGAATATCAACTTTTTTGGACACAAGAATTTTGTGTCCTGGGTGTATTTTATGTACTTACCTATTATAAAAAAATCTATTGTTTCTTCTTAATGTATTATAATTCTATTAAGTTTATCAGAAATCTAGCACCCGTAGCTTTAAGCTTATAACGGGGCTAGATGTTGGCTAGAGTGGCGTAACTGATACTACTACGCAACAAGTAACACAAGAGAAGGACCGTAAAAATATACGTTGAGTTTGAAGCTATTGCGAGTGAAATCGCGGGAGCGCGCTAATAAAGCATAGCATGTCCACCGCGCAAGCGAGATCTCAATCGACTCTTTTGCCTTCTCGTGACAGTCCAAGAAGACTAAGACTTGTCCAGACTACAACTCCTCTCCACCCCCAAGATTGAGTGTTGATTAGGTATTATTATTATGATTGCGGTAATGGTGTGAGCATTTTCTTATGGGGCGAGTGTATTAATATGTGAATATTAAATAATTAACCAATTTGTGTTAGGGTTTGTAAAATGTATGCTGCTTTGTTACGTAGTAAGTAATAACATGTTCTCCGTTCTGTCATAGATAAGGTAAATATCTATATTTGTTTTTTTTTCTCGATTATTGTATCCTGAACAATAGGTACTCGTTCTGATATTTTACCTGTTTAATTTTTATTCAAAAACATATACGAGGAACCTTGAACAGGTGCTGTTACTCGGTGTAATTTTCGGAAAAGTCAACTTCCCTAACATTTATTTTATTTTAATAATAATGCCATCTATAAGTTGCCAGCAAAACTACAATAACAACACTCAGGCGGAGAGACGCGAACAACGTTCCCCAACAAACCTCGATCACATCTCATACTTTGTTTCTTATAACATAGTTCTACTAATAACCGATAGATGGCGCTCTTGTTAATTTTGTAATCTCTCGTTTTCCATCGTAACATTATGAATTCGTTATGTGAATTAAATATATTTTTTAATTATTTCGGTTAGTACTTGAATATGTACATTCCATATTTAAACGACGGTTACGTATATCAAAGTTACCAAATTTACGTAGCTACGTAAGAGCTCCTCTTGCTAGCTAGCAAGAGGAGATAAGGGTAAGATGGAATTAAAGAAAAATATAATACATAATTATTTATTCGTGTATAATTATTTGAATACATCAAAACTTTTTGGTGTAATACGAAATACGCTACTATGCGTTTGACTGGCCTAACACTACCTTATAATAGATAGGCCAGCGTACATTGTGATCATCTTAACTTTATTGTACATCATCAGGAATGTACTAACATCTACAACTACTTAGATTGAACGATGCTGCCTTATATCATTGGCCGTCCTTCGACCACAAACATACAATTATTATAATGTCTCGAAAATTCGCGTAGCATATGATATACTTTACCGGCGTAAAATTATAGTACAAATTAAAAATTAAATACTTATTTAAAATATCTAGTAATGTTAAAATCAGTCATATACAATGTTCATTTAATTTTAAATCTGATTTTAATTCTTATTGCACTATTTGTATCAAGATAAAACATAAAGAGACAGTAAAGTGTTATGGCCGAATATAATACAATTTTCACTCACATTAACTCAGTGTACCTATTATGAATAATAATGATGATGCACTTACCTTAAATTCTACTTAAATTATGATAAATGGCATAGTACTTTAAAACTAGTGTTATGTATTTGATTTTGAAAATTCGAGAAACCCAGATCATACTTCAAATTTTACTTGTGTCATTTTCAAATTTCGTCCCCAAAATTCTACGGTGCAAATAAACTTAACAAAGCAATTTATAAATACCTATGATCTAAGTTACAATACTGATGTCTTCCTTGACATTTAAATAATACTTACACCATAAACAGAAATATAAATCACAAACATACGATACGATGTATAAAAACTGCGTTTTAATAGTTTTAGTTTATTTACATGAATGTACACAAAACATAATTCAGGCTTGACACTGCGATCAATCACACACCCACCAAATTATAAATACGCAACTAAAACTATATTTACATGATCAATAGATAACTATTGCCACTGATATGACCTCGTATAAAATGTATTTAAAATTATAATACAAAATTCCAATAAGAAACACCTAAGAATTATTTTTTTATCAAATAATTTCGTGTTCTATAATCAGGCAGTGATTTTAAATATGTTTAAAATTACTTTTTAATATAATAAGTAAGTACAAAAGCTTAATCACAAAAATAAAACCGTACATAAGTACAAATGACAAAATATTTATTAAAATTCTCTGTGTACTTATAATATTCTGAGTTAAAATTTCTTAAAATTTGTTAATTAACTGTCAATGATTTGAGATCTCGGACGTTTTGGATAAAACGTGTCAAATACCTTTGGTGTTGAATTTATAATATTCTATTGGAGATTTTTAGATGGTCTTATTAGCATCAATTGTACAATTTAATGTTATAAATCCAACCCGTTGACAGGTACTGTACAAACTGTTGTTATGTCCCAAAAGGATCAAAAGGGAATAAGGAGTGTACGATAAGCTTAACGTGTTTTGTGTCAATGGTCTATAATGACAGTATGTAAAACAGCTTGTTGCAGAATCAATGCAATATTAGTTCTTCGATCCTTTCCCCCATTTTCTCTTTGAAAACATGTACAAAGTTCGAGAGTACCTTATCAAGAGCCTCAACCGTCACTGACATTGAAACTATAAAACCTAATAACATTGCCTTAAGATTATTTAGGAAATCATTTGCCTGTGACCATTTTGTCCGTTGCCGTTTTGTGATGGGAAGAGAACGCCTTCGTATGTGACGCCGTTCAGTTCTATCGAGACGACGAGTTGTTGATCTCCTGTGGTTGCGTCACCTGAAAAAAAAACGAATTTTAATACTACCTTTATACTTTTGGCTTATTTAAATTTATTTTCATAATTTATACTATAGCAGTGGCGGATTTACCAATAGGCCAAGTAGGCCATTGCCTAGGGCGGCAGATTTAGGGGGGCGGCAAATTTCGCAAATTTTTTTTAGATTTTTTTTAAATAATTATACGTGTACACAATTCATATTATATAAATTAACTAGGTATCTACGATCTATTTTATTTAAGTCAAGAAAAGCTTTCATATAAGTGATGATTTTGCAAATTTAAAATCTAGCTAGAAAATAATGTAAAACTTAAACGTGGAAAAAAAAGTTATTCAAGGTCTAATGTTGTTAATATAATTTTTTTGTAAATATCTAATTTCCTGTTAGACCAGGGTTTTTAATTTTTGAAAGGGAAAAAAATTGTAGTAGGATGAAACCCATTAGAAAAGGAAGGGAATATGATAAAAATGAAAGGAAAAATAAATTACGGTCGATCTGAGTTCGGGAAGTGGTAGGGGGGGGGGGGGGGTGAGTTTTAAGGGTAAAAATGGTTTATTTCGATTTCCGGTAAAACTACAAGTCCTATGAAAAAATGTGAAATAGCAAAGTTGTAGGTAATAAAACGATCTACAACTTTTTCACAACTTTTTTACATAATGTCAAAATGTATGTGAAAAATTGAAATACTTAACTAAGTTTTTGGTTTTTAATTTCTATCTTTTTCAAAAACATTTTATTTTCTGTGAAATTTGGTGAAAACTTACCTTTTTATGTCCCAAATACACTATAATTTATTTGATTTAAAATATTAGTTTTTTCACCTTGTTTTGACCTAATTTAAACAAAAACACCCTAATTTTCAATCGAAAATTCACGTGTCAAAATATAAGCTTTTTTTAAAAGTTGGTGTGCTTTTTGTTCGTTGAAAGCTCTACTTTCTGATGATTAAAAAAATATATACATTTTCTCAGAAAATGCACAAAACCGAAACAAAAATTTGTATCATTATGAACAATTGCATCATAAAAATGTGATTTTTTTTAATTTTGTCTTTTCAGACTATTAGAATGGATGAATCTGTTAGTATATATAATCTGCAATAAGTCGGATTATAAGCAATAATATTAAATAAAAATTGCAAAAATCACATTTTTATGATGCAATTGTACATTATGATATGAATTTTTGTTTCAGTTTTTTACATTTTCTGAGAATATTTACTATTGTAATATATTTTTAACCATCAGAAAGTAGAGATTTCAACGAACAAAAAGCAAACCGACTTTTAAAAAAAGCTTATATATTGACACGTGAATTTTCGATTGAAAATAAGGGTGTTTTTGTTTAAATTAGGTCAAAATAAGGTGAAAAATTAATATTTTTAATAAAATAAATTATAGTGTATTTGGGACATAAAAAGGTAAGTTTTCACCAAATTTCATAGAAAATATAATGTTTTTAATTTTTCACATACATTTTGACATTATGTAAAAAAGTTGTGAATATAAGTTGTAGATCGTTTTATTACCTACAACTTTGCTATTGCACATTTTTTCATAGGACTTGTAGCTTTACCGGAAATCGAAATAAACCATTTTTACCCTTAAAACTCACCCCCCCCCCCCCCCTACCACTTCCCGAACTCAGATCGACCGTAATTTATTTTTCCTTTCATTTTTATCATATTCCCCTCCTTTTCTAATGGGTTTCATCCTACTACTATTTTTTACCCTTTCAAACATTAAAAACCCTGGTCTAATAGGAAATTAGATATTTCCAAAAAAAATATATTAACAACATTAGACCTTGCATAACTTTTTTTCCACGCCTGTGGAGTGGACCATGTGGACTTTTGACAAATTGTATGATAGGGCTCCTAACATTTATGCCAATTTTCAGCAAGGTGCGAGTTAATATAACTTTGTAATGTCTATTTTGACCGGACTATTTATCACTAACTTCATAATCATACTAATAAAGGGATTAAACTATAGGTACTACTACGTACTTATTGAATTTTAAAAGTCAGTAGGGGCGGCAAAAATTTAATGGCCTACTAGCGGCAAATTTGTAAATCCGCCACTGTACTATAGTGTCCAATTAACCCCACTTCCTCTACAAAGAATATAACAATATTTAACAGTCTTCATACTTCTTACTATTTGTTATTTTTTAGAGAAATTTAATCGAAATATCTTGTTGTGTTTTGTTGTTAAAACATTCCATTAATCTACTAGTTAGCAATCAAACTTGTATGATTTATTATAAAGAGATGGGCAACAGCTCTGTAGACTGTAGTTACCAATTTACTGCGTTAATCCAATACATTAAAATGGGATATATTGAGTAGACCCGTGGTCAATAACGGAACGTACTTAATATGGGTTGTTATATACGAATAAGATTAGGAATTAGTAACACTTACCTCTAGTAGTAATCTTAAAAGCAGCTCCATTATTGCCCCCGTTGACCGCGGGGGGCGCGCAGGGCCGCGGGGGGGAGGGCAGCCGCGGGGACGGCGGGAGGGGGGTGCGGCGTTTGGCGGGGGGCGGGGGGGAGCGGCACGCCTCGCGCTTTATGCTGGAGTTCGGGCTCTCGCTGAGGTTGAGGGCCTCGCTGGAAAAGAAGGCGAATTTGAATTTGGAATTCACTCGGACAAGCTGTAGTTTTATTTTTTTATGGCGATCAAGCTGTAGTTGGGCTGATTCGAAAATTGAGTTTTTAAAATGGAAGAATGGGAGATATTTAAATTTGGAATTGTATTTTATCATCGTAACGTAAACTCGCTGCTAATGCAATTTTTCTCTAGATTTCACTTCCATACTACAAGCACTACAGGAAAATTTATTTATTTACTACTGGTGATTAAACTATGAATTATAAAAGTTGTCATCAGCTAATGGTTACTTGGTTATATAGGCCGTTCATAGCTTTAACTTATTCTTATATTTTCACTTAGAGCACTAAGTAAAACATGAGGACGAATATTTTAATAACACGGAGCCCGCAAACACCATGGCTTATTTGCGTCTCCGCATCACACTTTTTAGCAGATCTTGGTGCAGCAAGCATCAAGTGTAAATAGTGATGCATGCAGCCACCGCAGCCGTTAAAGTTACAACTACACATGCAAAGCGTAGGTACTTCTATCAAGAAACTAAATTACCTATTGCGTGATACACACCGTTGTGGCTCCAGGTCTGGCGCGGGGCTATTGTTGTTGTTGTTGTTGTAGAGCGACCAGAGCGTGAGGCGCGACACGTCGATGGCGCTCAGAGCGGCCGTGTCGCGCGGGGACATCATCGGGGTGGGGCCGTTGGCTGCGCTCGGGGGAGATTCTGAACCTGGAAGGAAAAGAGGGTTAATTGAGGGTAATATTAAATTAAATGTATCTGTAAGTAACTATTTTTGTGTAATTAAATCTCTTTAAATAAAATGTATCTGCGTTTTGTGTAAGTAAATCTTAGACCAACAGATGAACCTGGAGGATATTGTTAATGATTCAGCAGAGGTTTAATTGAGACTAAAATGTATCTGTTTTAGTAATTATCTTTGTGTTTTAATCAAAATCTCAGACCAACAATTCTTTGCGAAGAATTTTTCCTTTAGGTAGGTTTAGGTACCTACCTACCCGATACAGGTATTGAAGCAATTTATGCAAAGACTTCTTCTAAGCAAATTTGACAATAATGGATAAACTGACCTAAGATAATGTCTGTCCTCCTAGATAAGGCTACAACACTGTTGCAGAAACTCACTATTCCTAATCAAATAACTCGATACCTATGTACTCAACATCGTATACTGCTAGGATAGATACCTATCTCTCTCACCACTCTTTCACCTAGATACCGCAAGAGAGGCTCAGTGTGAGCGAGACAGACTACACGTATCCAGAACTAGAACTGAAGCCACTTACCATTCCTCATCAACTCCCTCTGCGTCTGTATCATCTTCATGTACTCTCGCACTCGATACTCGATGTCGTGTTGAGAGATGTGCGGGGCGTGCGGCGGGAGGGGGGGCAGGCGCGGCAACCCCCCGCCGAGAGAGAGCGAGAGGGGCTGCATGTGCTGGGACAGCTGTGCGAGCGAGACAGACTACACGTAGCTAGAACTGAATTCACTTACCATTCCTCATCAACTCCCTCTGCGTCTGTATCATCTTCATGTACTCCCGCACTCGATACTCGATGTCGTGTTGAGAGATGTGCGGGGCGTGCGGCGGGAGGGGGGGCAGGCGCGGCACCCCCCTGCCGAGTGAGAGCGAGAGGGGCTGCATGTGCTGGGACAGCTGTGCGAGCGAGACAGACTACACGTAGCTAGAACTGAATTCACTTACCATTCCTCATCAACTCCCTCTGCGTCTGTATCATCTTCATGTACTCCCGCACTCGATACTCGATGTCGTGTTGAGAGATGTGCGGGGCGTGCGGCGGGAGGGGAGGCAGGCGCGGCACCCCCCCGCCGAGAGAGAGCGAGAGGGGCTGCATGTGCTGGGACAGCTGTGCGAGCGAGGCAGGCACCCCGCGGCTCAGTGGCGACTGGAAGGAAAACGACTGCATTAATGTTGATGAAGTTTTCTTGAGGAATTGTAAATAGCTCAACTTATATTCTATGTGTTCAAATCAAGAACCTAAATCAGCACAGCCATTCTTGAGTTATAAAACGAAACGTGGCATTGATTTTTATGTAGATTATAAAATGATCACCAATATAATGGAGTTTACTAAGAAACTCTTATCCTAATTTTGTTTCAAGAAAGGTGGTATCCTACATCCAGAATTTGCTAACCAGGATCTTATACCTTCAAAATCCACCATAGATAAGTGCTTTTGTTCAACAAATAATAGCACCTATAGTTCCGCCGCTCTGAGAATGCGTTTAGGACACATGTCAGTTTGACACGTTAGTGATGGGCACAACATAGTGAGTTCGTAACCGTTCCTCCAAAATGAACCGCCGCGTTATTTTTAAGTTTTTGGTTTAAATTGGCGGAATCATTTAAAATTTATATTTTACAAATACAAATACAAATAACTTTATTGTAACACCAACAATATACAGGACAATACATAAGAGAAACAGATACATAACAGTGACACAATGGGCGGCCTTATCACTAACATCAATCTCTTCCAGGCAACCTTGGGATGGAAAGAGAATATTGCACAAGTAAGAGCATTTGGCGTTATCCAACATTCATTATGTGAGAGGGTAGAGCATTCCACAATTTTAGTAATTTAAGTGGAAACCGACTGTTTTAGCGTCACAAAATAGGTATGTAAACCTTATAGATATTTACCATGCCGAGCGCGGCTTGCGCGTCGTACTGTCCCGAGGCGCGGCGTCCCTCGCGCTTGTTGCCCTCGATGGCCGCGTCCAGCTCGCTGCGAGTCGACAGGTTCTTCTTCTCGCACTCGTAGTCGTACAGGTACTTCATGTATCTGCGAATAGAAAGGAATGTGGTAAGTAACGCGCCGGACGAAAAAGACCGCTCTTGTTGTGGTCGAAACGTCGAGAGTTTTAAATCCTTTGTGACTACGTGAGTAATTTCCGTTGTTGAAAAATGAATAAAAAGTAGGAATGAGCAAAACAAAAATAGCAAGATCTAGATTGATTAAAAAAATCTTCTTTCTTCTTTATCAATGAATGAAGTGATTCAAGAAGATAAATGCTTAAAAGTGTATCGAAAGCGGCTTATCTTAAGAGTTGAAAATCTTTGAAGAGCCGACAAACGTATGAATATAAAACATAATCCACATTTCATTCAAAAGTTTTCGGTGACCGTATCAATCACTTTCATAATAAATCAAGAAACTACAAAAAAGATGTCACCGTTCAAACCCTCTAAAATAACAGGACAGATCTAATTTATATAACATCGTCAACGTGCCTCTCCTGACACCATATAAATCATATTTCAAGACCAATTATTATCAAAAGTCAATCCCTCAAACTCATAATGGAACATCCCATTACATTTCTAATCCTATTCTTATGACGAGTCAATTTTATACGAGCATATTGTCAACCGTTCGTTACCATAACTCATAACCTCTATCTAATACGATACAATGGAACTGTGAGCCGCGGCGACGCTACATAAAAACGGAGACCTTTCATAAACTGTCAAATGAGAGCTAAATATACGACATTAGTCAAATTACCCCGTTTTATGAACAGTTTCCATCCAACAGCTTACTTAGTGGTTAATGAGTTTAAAATCCGTGCTTTGGAAAATGCTTTCCAAATAATGTGGTAAGAGTACTTTGAATTGTTATGATGCGTATGCGACTAAACGATAGCGTCGTGCGTAACGGTGCTGGGTTTGAATTAGGAATGTATGACACCTTTATTCCTCCCGACAAAAGGAAAGGTGAAGGAACTCGGAAAGATAAATGGTAAATTATATCGGCTGAGATGACTTGGGTTATTAATTATGAAGTTGTCATATTGTCGTCGCCTCACGTACCGTGCTTTGTGGCCGTGGCTTTGTCTTCGTCGTGAGAATTTGAATAAGACGGGACAAAGCGAGAGGAAAGTTCTGGCGACTTGGCAATGGCTTCTGGCCTCTTGGACCACACATGCCCCATTGAACCATTTGTTCTTATTTGAATGAAGATTACAACATGAAATCCGTTTCTAATCAGGCTTAGACTGGAGTGCTGGTTTTATGAAAAGGAACATCGAAATGGTGGCGACAGTTTTACTGGTAGGTTCAATAGTCGATTTTATCTGTAAATTAATCTTTAAATATGATTCGTTAATGTAGAAGTTATGAGCGCCTATTAACATAACTGTCTAATCTACTCCCATTTTTTATAACATAATGAATTTGATTTAAATTGGCGGAAATCGAAGAGCTTTGTCGAAAATCAGCCTACTGTCACTTTATAAAGCTAATCTTGGCTTTTGATATAGTTGATGGGTCTCATTAATAGAAGCATCTCTTCATTCATGATCCGCAAACTATCCAAAATTCAAGATCACATGCAATAATTTCATTTGCGACCATTATTACCTACATGTTCATTAAATTACGGTTTACGGTTTAAGTTCTTTATTTTCTCATTAAGAATTTACATATAAAATTCGCTTACATGAGAAACCAGTCTATAACTAAATTATTCTACGTAGGTACCTACAGTTTCAATATTCATAAAGAAAGTTATTACATCATGTATTGTGTTAGGTACCTGCATTCGAAAACATTCACAACACAAATTATATGAAAATTTAAAAAGTTTGTGTGAATGAAGCTCTGTACAACAGAAACAGATTACATAGGTATTAAAACAAAAACCAAAACAAATACAAATTAAGTAGGTAGATGAAAAACTAAACCAATAAGTAAAATAACAATAACATAATCTATGTTTCTTATGTAAGTTTGCATTTAAAAGTTTTATTGTTATTGGTTATTTATATTTTACTTAAACAAAACAAATATAAAGAGATGAACCTATCAGGTCATTTAGTATATTAGATAAGTCGTAATTCTAAAATTTATATTTTTATAAGTTCGGGTAGGTTGAAAAACATAAAACAGAACAAGTTGTTTCACGTTTAGTGCACTGGCTAAGTGAGGATACCAAAATACACGGAGCATAATTCATGGATGCGGCAAATTTACGGCGTTTCGTTTTATAGTTCTTGTTGTATTAAAACCTAAAAACATTATTGGTTATTTTTATTGTTATTATGTTTATAGTATAAAATAGTTTATAGTATATTGTACTTATAAAATAGTATTTGTAGTTTATATTTGTATATTTAGTTATGCTCAATTTACATTTTCAGGACAGTTAACTTCACGGCATTTGTTCGCAAAATAATAATTTAGGTAATTTAAATTTAGATAATTTTATCATCATCATCATCATTACATCAGGACTGTAAAACTTTGACATTTTGTTCACTAAATAATAATAAACTAATTTAAAGAGTTGTTATTTCGTTTCATTTTAGAGAAAATTTTATCATCATCATCATCATTACGCGATTCTTTAAATATTATTGCGCTGTATGAAATACATGAAATTTCAGTAGTTTTTTGAAGAGAATAAATGTTTTAGTTTCTTTAATATCTTTTGGAAGTTTATTAAATAGTTTGGCTCCCTCATAAACTATAGTGTTCATTCCATATTTCGTTCGATGTGAATGAAGAAGTATGTTTTCGGCATTCCGCAGCCTTCTTTTTACTTGGTAGTTTTTAGTAAATGTTATATTAGAGTGAATGGTTTTATCAAGAATCTTTCGGATAAGTAAACATGTTTTAAATATGTAGGTTTTTTTAATATCCATAATTTTAGTTTTGTCGTAAATTTTGATTGTTGGTGTAAAGTAATTAAAGTTAAACAAAGTTTTAATCAACCGGTTTTGTGTCCTTTGTAATTTGCCTAAAGTAGTTTTGGATGCAGTTCCCCATATCTCAACGAGATAGTCCAAATGCGGTTTCACGAGAGAGCAGTAGATCATGCGACGGACTGTCAGTGGAAGAAATTTTCCTATACCACGGAGAGCTCCTCTGAGTGCAGCTAGTTTTGATTGAATCTTCTCAATGTGTGGCTTCCAAGTGAGATGCTTATCTATTATTAAATCTAAATATTTCTCATTATCTTTCATGTTTATTTTCTGATTATCAATTGTCGGTTGTATATAATTAGCTATTTTTTTGTTTTTAGATGTAAATATTACAAAATTAGTTTTAGCTATATTTATTGTCAGTAAATTACATTGAAACCATACATTGAGAACATCCAAGTCATTCTGTACGTCGTTCATAATGTTTTGTATTACTGTGCCCTTGTAAAACAGACAAGTGTCGTCCGCGTAAAGTGTAAGATCACCCTTTAGTTCAAGGTCATTGATATTATTGACATATATTAGGAACAAAAGTGGGCCCAAGATAGACCCTTGTGGTACTCCACATGTGATTCTTTCGGGCTCACTTTGGGTATTATCAATCTTGACCACTTGAAAACGATCGGTTAAATATGATTTTAGTATTTTAAGTGCATTACCAACAATACCTATTGCAGCTAATTTGTTCAAAAGTAGTTCATGGCTAATTGTGTCGAAAGCCTTACGTAGGTCTATGAATACACCGACTACAATTTGCCTTTGGTCAATTTTTAATTTGATTTGTGTAACTAGATCAGTAGTTGCTGAGAGCGTATTTGATTGAGTTCTGAAACCGTACTGATTTTGTGATATATATTTTATTGATGCCAAATATTTATCTAGTCTGCTATAAATAACCCTTTCGAAGATTTTGGATAAGACAGGTAGAACTGAGATTGGTCGATAATTTCCAGGGTCTGATTTACTGCCAGATTTATGTATTGGACTTATTCTCGCTACTTTTAAGGTATCTGGAAAATTCCCTAGCTTTAAGCATTTATTTATACAATCTGTCAGTTCATTAATTATAAGTGGTTTTATATATTTAATTGTTTTAACGCTTACCCCATCTAGCCCTGAGCTAGTGTTATTTTTAAGGTCATTAATGTATTTAGATACTTCTTTGTATGTGACTGGATCTAATTCAGAGACTTGAGATGAATAATTCGTTTGAGGAAGAATGTATGATTTGTTATGACGGTGCGTATTTGGAATTTCACTAGCCAGTGTTTGTCCTATTGATGAAAAATATGAATTAAACTTCTCGCAAATCTGTTTTATGTCTGTTATTGTACCCACTTCAGTTTCTAGCTTAATAGCAGCAGATTCTCTTTTAGTTTTATTGTGAGTTATTTCATTTATTTGTTTCCACATTTTAAGAGGATTGCTTTTATGTTGTTCAAATACTGCATGGTAATAGTTTTTCTTGGAATTGTTAATTAGCTTACAGAGTTTCTTCTTCTCAAGTGATAGTTCATCTTCCAGTTTACTGTTTGTAGTGTTTAGTTTATAAGCTTGCCACAGAGTATTTTTGTAGTTTATTGCATGTATCATGTTTTTATTTATCCATTGTTTCCTTGTTTGATTTATTATTTTTCTTTTTGATTCTTTACTATTATTTATAGATTCTTTTAGTTTAGTTTCAAACTCTTCATATACATCATTATCTTTAAATTTATTGATTTCAATATTTTTGTATAGCTGTTCGTTATTAATTATAGTGTACTCAACATTTTTGATAGGTGGTGGTGCGTATTTATTTATTTCAAGATACATTTGCTTGTGGTCAGCCATTTCGGAATCGATCAGAGCTAGATGAAAGTTATTGTCTTTTAAGTCAGTACACACATGGTCTAATATTGTTTTCGTAGTAGCTGTTTCTCTAGTGCAATGCTCTTGGTCTATTTTGTTCAGTATTTTTAGGCCATTTTCTTTAAGTGTTTGTTTATAATTTTTTGTTGACACATTAGGCTTTAAAAGGTCGAAATTAAAATCACCAAAAACCAAAATTCTTCTCCTTAAATCCTTAAATTATGAGTAACAATATGTGACTGAATATAATGTTTCAGGTACAATACAATACAGACTGATCGCAATCCGTCCTTGCAGTGTTTGGTCTTGAAGAAATCCCACGTTTTGGGACGAAACGGTCCAAAATTCAACTTAAGGTTCGTGTATTGCCCGTTCATCTCAATACTCATACTCACTGTGTGCGTAGAGTGAAGGCCGCAGACGTGATGGAAGACGGCAGCCGGAGCCCCTTGATGATCTCCTGCCACAGTTTCTTGTTGATGACCTCCACGAGCCCGCCGCGCGCGATCACAAGGTTGTACAGCTCGTACAGGTCCAACACGGACTTGGCCATTATAGGCAGCCGGTTTATTGGGGTTCCTGGAACAAGGGACATAGCATTTCAGTTATCTTATGATGAAAATATTGATTGGGAATTATAACAGATTGATGTAAAGATAAAATTGATACTATGTAGACCTCTGGTTTTTATTGCAGGACAGTAAAAACGTAAATTTGTAGTTAATAATGATCCACTTGTCCAAGTGATCTTTAGGATTTTATGGAAATAAATGATATAAGTAAATCTGTAATCTTTATTTGACCATGGACTGTTGAGTGCTGAATTTCGACGGTTGATAAAGTAGGTACAATGGATGATCATTTAATATCATATGCATTATTATCAAAGTTGGTCTACAATCAACCCACAACTAGAAAGTTCTTCTACCCACTACATAAAAAACAAACAGCGTCATTATCTACGTTAAAACTTCCTTCCGGCGATAAATCAGCCCAATCATCAGGCTGCTTCGCATTAGGCACGTCATTGCAATGTTTAACAGGCAAATTACAGTAAATCTAGTGTGGCCAAACAATCCGCTAGAACAAACGGCTTCCGCGCCGCACACGCCGCGCGCTAAATCTGTCCGCACTCGTAAACCGACGATCTGATGCGCTCGCGCATATACTAAATCATTTATTGTTGATTTATTTCACAATATTCAGGAGACAATAACTCTTAATTCAAAGATTTTCAAAAACTTATACAGATTAGAAAGATAAAGAAGAAGATATATTTTATAACTTAATGCTGTTAGGTTTATGCATCAGGGTGAAATCAGGGTCCTTGGCTATGTCCAAGTTAATCTTTGTGATTTTACGGACAATATCTTAATCAATCAAACAATTGTTAAATTGATTTATAACAATGCGACACTGACTGTGTGTTGAAATTTGTAGATAAGATTTCAGCCGAAAATAATTAAATACCTACCATCTATTTAATTCAATTTGTTCTCAGGGCTGTGGAAACCCTGAAAGTGGGTGTACCAAGAAAACCAAGAAAAATACAATAAGTCAGTATAAATTAAAAAGATAGTAATCAACCTCGTTTTTATTGAAGCTGAAACCATTCTAGGCCTTTACATCTCCAGACTTGAATCGTTCCACCCTAGACCCCTATAGAAAACATGATAAGATAATAAGATGTTGTAAGCATAAATTTATCTTTTTGAATCGCACCATGAATGGTTACCAATTTATCAACCGTTCCCATTGATTCAAGATTTTAGTGCCGAGGTGTACCAAGTGTGTTCACTTTGTGAGAGGAGTTATTGCCTTTACTAAGCACGTTGTAAAGAGTTTATGGAATAGAGCGTGGTACCGATTAACTGCTCCGCGCTTCCTCGTGTTCTCTTCATATCTGTTTTATTGAATGAAATTGTGATTTACATTTCCTTCGCTACACTGTATTTGTTTGTAATAAACTGTTATTTTCCATCAGTAACTAGTTTCTCTGTTATGTAAATATTTGCTGACATATCTTTTGGACAACTCTGACTCGTCACGAATTCGAATAACTTCCACATTCGTAAAATTTCGAACCATATCATAATATTCTAAATTTTTACAAACATTTTAACGATTAGACAAACTAGACTAATCTCTAATTGTTAAATGTTGTCTTCGGTAAAAAGTACCTAACTGACAGATTTCTATCAAACTTCTGGAAGAGCTCTTCTGTATCGCCGCGAGTTCTATCATTTGATCCAATTTGTGAATCAAATACATAACAAATTGAGGCTCAGAATACATAACAATAGAAAACAAGCTCCTGTACATTTGTAAACTCATTTAACCGTTAGCGAAACAAATTACCCGATCGAGTGTTGCCAAAGCTCCCTCATCGTTTATTGATGGAGGAGAGGCATTAGCAAAATACCTAAACGACTATTTGTCAATCCGTCTTCCCGTCTGCTGTTAATCATTCCCCCGGTTATCGGGGGAGTGACGTCACTCGCTCAGAATTAATTGCCGACTTCTGTGATGTTATTGACGAACCCTTAGGATAAGTGGGTCAGAGGCTTTATTTGAAGTCGGTTCTACGGTGTTTAAATTTATATATTTCATCGACTTTATACATGTTCATGGTGTTTGTTTGGATTTAATTATGTTATTGCTGTTTTAGCGACATTATCAAACGCAGTTGAGTTCTGTAAAAATGTTTTATTATTTTTATTTTTTAAAGAAACGAATACCAAATTAAATAAAAGACTTGATACAAGCAATATCTTTGATATAATAATTTATGAACAAATCCATCTGATTTAATGTTTTCTTTTTAAACAGCAAAATATTAATGAATAACCAAATCTGTATCGAATCATCAAACCATTTAAAATCTTTGCACATTTTTGGTGAATCTTCCAGAGAGAAGAATTTATAATCAAAATGAATGAAAGATGTTATGACTCATCGTCCAGGTAGATGTTCCGCAGATAAGAAATGACAATAAAACAGCGCTAATAAAAGAACTTCTAAAATAATACAACAATGAATCATAAACACAATGTGCGCAAATGAATCACGAAATCGCCATTTGCTAATTCTTAAAATCAATGAAATCTGCATAACTTATTTTGAGTGCTTACCTTTTTCATTATTCTGAATCAAGCTATAGTAAGGTAGCTTAGTATGGACAGATAAGAATATTATATAATAGGTACATTTTACTTGCTTATTATAAATTAATTAGCACCTATCTGAATCAATTGGGTAATGCCAATATTTATTTAAAAATATATGACACATTATTTGATTTGTATAAGAAAGGTTTGTCATATTTAAAATAACATGGTTCAGCCATGTAAGCCCAGCTTAAAGACAAAAATTAGCATTACCCAAGCAGGCATTGATAAAGCACGATTTCTATAAAAACGGTTGACCTACACTATGACAGAGTACCGTTACTCTAAACGAACAAGCCACAGCGTCAAGAAACCATGGACAAAAGCTATTGTTTATGAAAGCAATCACCCCAATAAGTATTTCCACAAAACGCGACGCGCTGGCGGCGGAAAGCGGCCGATTCGATGCGCGTGCGCACAGCCGCCTGCCAGCGCTATTTGCATACCACAGGAACGTATCTAGGGTACTTAATGATATTTATCTGTGTCTATATTATCCTTCTCTTTTAGAGCCTAACGAGACTAGTAAAATTATAAAATTCAATTCACATTAAGAAAATAACACTCCTTTAGTACCTAAAGAGGCCAGTAAAATGATAAAATTCAGTTTACAATAAGAAAATAATAGTTTGTGTTATGGGTGTTCAAAATATCTTTACGTAAAGTATATTCTATTGAGTTGGTATATCAGATATTTAGTAGGTATCTGAAACATAAGCTTCAAGTTTACCACGGAGCCAGATTTGTACAGCAATATTTATTTATTTGATTAACCACTAATGAGAAATTCATGAAAACTTTACCTAATTAAAGTTATGTCAATAAAGGACACTTTCACTCTAAATCTTAATTATAGTACTAAAATTTTATCTTGTAGATAAAAGTTATTTACGATCACGACTATCTCCTTGCCGGTGCTAACTGTCCCCATTCTGTCCCTAACTACGATCCTGTCTAAAGGACTGGCTACACAGCCCATCTACCGAATGACGTCTCACTCGATTCGCTAAAAGCATAATTTATGACGTATGTCAAATCGCTAGCCGAGCCAATCTAATCGTACCCAATTGTGACAAATTATAGCTTTTCCTACGAAACCTTGCTAAATATAATAGCAATTTCACTTTAGACTAGAGGTGTGTTTACGAGACGAACATGTGAGCTTAGCTTTCTGATCTATAGTCTATGGTCTTTGTTTGTCTATATCTTGAAGTCCTAGAACAATAACGGCGTCTCGACTTATTGTGGAGAGCTGCTGGGTTATTTATATTTCTACTTTTGCTTTAATATGGAAACCTGTAGGATTATCATCATCATAAGAAACCATGTTATGTTTTGGCCACGGGTCATAATGTGACTAGAAAATCAATTAAGAAATAAAGACACAATTCATCGATCAATATGCATAATCATACAAACTAACTCGAACCTGCTCTATTACGAATGATATTAAACTGTTCGCGAGTCCATTGTGATGGTCGAGCTCACCCTAGTCCGTCGGACAGACAAAGTAACCACAATGTATATTTATAGTCCTCGGCCCAGTGTGATTCGCACCTTTCAGTTTATTAGTGCTCGATGTCTCCCAAATGGAATTCTTTTGACTGAAGCCCATCGTAAATCGAAATATCACGCCCATAACAGTTGATAAAGGATTGTAAAGACGATTAGTCGGGTAATCCTCTTTGAGTGTTGCAGTATGCAACTTTGATTTACCCTCGAGTTTATGGGCAGATTAGGCTGGAGATTATTACTCTGTCGTTTAACAGATAAGGTATTATGATTTAGTTTTTGGAATTAATTTTACCAGCGATGCAAAAGATACATTTGGATTGGGACGAAGTTGGTGCTTAATATTCCCTTTTCCTTGACCACCCACATTTATGTATTTGATTTAACAAATCTTGTATGTTTATAGTCGGTAAGTGAATAATTGCACTGGCTTTTGACCACCCAAGCTCATTAGCTTTTCTAACTATAACTAACTATATAAAGTGCATTGTTTAATGCCAGCATCGACCATACAAATAAACCTAACGAATTGTCTTATTTATTCAATTTTAATATTCGCACGCAAATTTCTATTAGGTAGGTATGTTGCACTTACTTTTCTTTATCTTAAATCTAATTTACAACTCAGTTTTATACCTTTAATGTAATTGCTTTCTTTAATGGTGAACGGAAATGACGTAAAAGTGAATATAGTGATATAAAAGAAGCAATAGTGTTAAAAAAGTTCAACTGTCATGTCACGTAAAGCCAAGGTGTGACGGTTTCTGAGAAACGGCCGCCTACGGTCGATAGTCCCGACACCGAGCAGCAACCGAGCAATTATCGATCAAATCGACTCTAAACGCCTACCGCTTATCGAGAGCTCTATCAAACCCCTCGATCCCCTCAACCCCGCATCTAGCCAATCGGAGACCGCGATGAAGCAATGACGCCCTCCCATTGGCCAGATACGCTTTTGATTGCCCGCCCCACTCGATTCACGACTCGATCAATCTCTATTACTCGACTTGTGTTGGCTATCCAGTTGGCTGACTTCACGTGCATTTAATTGCGAAATAACACGGTTTAAGTTGGCGTTTTCCGTTTTTCTTCTACTTTATAAATAAACATTAATTATATCGAACGATATTAACCATGATTACCTACTTTAACAATTACGTTAGAGCAGTCGAAACGAGTTCAATTATCCGAGTAAATTAAACAAATGATTAGTTTTATGGCAATATACGAAATCATTCAACGTTTTATATTTATCAAAGAACGTTATTAATATGTTTGAGCATTCATCAAGGATACTTTACCAATAGGGGAATATAAATAGGAACTTATATGACCATGTGTTTGAAACGTGCAATGCAAGGAAAATCCACCTTTGAGGCAATAAAATCTTTACGATAGAAGATATAAATAACACTGATGTGACAAATAAGCAGACATCGACTGTAAACGGTAGACGTCTAGTTAGAGTCTTATTGGTAAGTCTTATTTTGAAACTTAAACTTGCCTATTATGGTAAAAAGGCCAGTAGAATATAAACAAGTTTAACGATTTCTAGCTTCTGCTTAAAGCTTAAAAGTTTATAAGCTTCGTGTTGAAGACAGCTGAAACTTTTCTATTAAAGATAGCACCAGAAGTAGGAAGCAGCTAAGTAATAACGGGGAGGGTGTGAATGTAAAACGGATTAAAAGTTTAATTTGCGAGCGCGCGTATTCTCTTATTCGTGCATTAGGTCATAAACGACAGCTAGCCTCTGTTTAGACAGTCGTTATAATTTTATGGACGGAAGAATTTATTGCAGCCCGAAGGAGGTTTTAATTTAGAAATACGATCATTCGAGTGTTAATTTCCACACTTTCAGTTCAGCCAACTGCATATTAAACGCATCATTCATAATATTTATAAAACTTTAATTTGAAACGGTTACTAAGTCAGTAAACAACAGCGCATCCATTTATGTTACCTTAGCTCAATGTACCATTATTACTGTACACAAATTCCAGGAGATACGGCGCGAAAATGACATAAGGTTGAGGATACAACGATCAATCACAAGGGGAGCAGTAAACTTGAGAACAATCCAGCGTAATTCCGTCGGAGAGACATTAAAACGACGGCCGCCCTATCCGGTACAACATTGTGGCAGCGCGCCCGCTACCATCACAACAACCCACGGATAAATAAGGACTCATCTTAAAATACTCGTAAACCTCGACATTAATATAAACTCCACGAATATCAATCCGAATATGACAATGCGAAAAAAATTGATGCAAATACAGTCACACCAAAACGCATTATTTTGAAGGCATTTAACTTTAATAACGCATAAATCACTTATTCGAATACAAATCAAAATAAGAGGGATCTTAAAGTATTGTATCAAGCGGTGGAATTCAGGAGGCCATTCGATGTAATTGGCAATCATTCAGAGAGAATATTCTCTCGCTCCAACAATCAAGACAAAGGCGGCCGATAGTACCTACCTACAGGCGAGCCATTACGGGTCAATACCCATTATTATGCTATATTTTCGCGAGCACGGCCTCAGATATCCCGTGCACTCGCATGAGACGGCAAATATCTGTAATTAAAGGTTGTAAAGTTGATTTACAACTGGGGTCCGAGTATCGAACCGGGGAACGCCTCGACCAATCGGCCGCGTTCCCGCGCCTCCTATCAATTTATTAGAAACGAATGAAAATCGCGGCTGCGGTGGCGTTCGGAGGGCGATAATGCGCGCTTGCGGTCGCAGATCCCATCAGCTCGTCGGCGGATCGCTGTGGATAGTATCGAAAGCTCTCGCGTAGTTTACGATCACCGCGGGATGGTAACACCAGCAATAAAATGGCAACAATGGAATGTCGGATGCGGCTGAAAGACGATGCAAATACGCCAGATCATTGCTATGAATGCAACAATGGCATCCTCGAAACGAAGGTGGCAACTATCTGCGACCGTAAACCTACACTATCGATTGTAACTTAGCCTTGCAGAACGAGAATCGATACCATGGCAATGTAAGTGCTTTCGCATGCATTTTATGCGAAGCAATTACCAAAACGATAGTCAGTAAAAAACAACCATAGGAGTTCTTTAAGTTTTATGTACTAACTTACCAAATTAGTTTGTGATAACGTTACAAAAAGTTTTTAATATTTATGGCTTCACTAAATTAAATTTCTACCCTACTCTATCATTATAAACTAAGTTTAAATTCCTTTCGGATTATTAGAAAGTTAATTATTTACAAATATATTCAATATCTGTTATGTATATTTTGCATAAAATTTTAATCAATATATGGAATGCATTACCGCCGCATTGGACACAGACACCCTGCATCTTCAAACCTATTTTGTAAGCAATAAGTTCGTAATCTCTACAACCTACATTATTTAACGACTACGTTTTGTCGCTTACGGGCATCGTAAAACATCATTGGCATGAAAACCTTTAATTTTCTTTATCATTTCTTTTGTTCAGACAACAAAGTTGTTAATCGTCGCGTTTGCTACAATGAAACATGTAGAAAACATATAATTTTAATATTAAGTTAGCATCTGACTTTAAAACTATTATTATCATTCTGTCTGTATTTTAACGCACCTAAACCTTTTAGACTAGCCGCACCATAAATTGGAATTGTTAATATTGCCGAGGTTTCTCAGTCACTTTTCATAAATGTTTTAAACATATGAATCTCGTGTGGGAATTTATACATTTAATAATGATGATATTGATAGTAACATTCTCTAGGTTAAAAGGTTTAATAATATGCGCAAGTAAAGTAGTAATGTCGTTTTAAGGTGTCGAGATAGCGAGTGCCACTGTGTTTGGGTCCCCGGGTGATCGTTTGAATGACATTTGAATCACAATGGTGCAATGGCGTCCCGGTAGTGACGAGGCTGTTTTAGGCGTCACATCGTGCCTATCGGTATTATTATCTAATAATTTTATTATCATTGGTAGTTTAGGTTCTTTGTTTATTTTTAAGTTCAAGTTGCTGACGAAACTGAATTGCTTAAATCATTTTTTCGGAAACAGAAAAAGAAATAACATTTAATTTTTTAAATTAGGTACTCACGTATATAGCGGAGTTTATAAACTCTCGATGTTTGGCCTACACACCAAGATCAGTTTATGAAACTCCACGACTTTAACTTTGATCGCCATCTTTATTTATTTAAGGTTAGGTATCTTTATTTTATTACGACAGGTATATAACCAGTAGGTTGAATTAATTATGACCTAGAAAGGAGATTTTAAAAATAAAAGGAAAGTAACGGAAATCAAATAATCCGTCTCAGTAGTGACAAAAAACACACAATGGAGTCAAAGGGCAAAGATGACAATACATGGAACTCTTCTACAATCTATGGTCCAGACGCGACCAGACAAATGAGGAGTCACCACAATACTACATTAACATAAATAGGATAGACAGGGTGACAGTGATGGCGATAAAAAATATTGATTCATTCATAAATATTACAGATTTTTAATTTAAATAAGGAAATATGAGTGTGTGGTTTTGTTTGAGAGGTTGTGTTTTGTGTGGGATGGTTGTTTTTTGCTTTATTAGTATTTTTGGTTGAACTTTGGATCTTTCTTGTTTTTATATTGTTCTCTGTTATAGGTACATATTGTTTTTCCTATAATATTTGTTTTTATAGTAGGTACTTAATAAAAGATAGGTACTGCTTCAATTTGCGCTACATTAATAAATACCTTTTTTTGTGACTACAATACTTATCAAACATATTAAAATCATAACACTAGTTTATTATCGTAGGTAGAATACATAATCAAGAAATCAAAACATTGTAACATTTATCGCCATCAATTTAAGGTTCAGTATAATCAGCTTATTGTCTGTTATCTTGTGATTAGCAGTTATCGCAGCTATTAAAATTGTTTGTCAGCCACCCACCGCGCCTCTGCAAATTTAACTAAACTACTGAAAATAAAAAAATATTGCTGGACAATTCACACAGCAACGTCTAGCCCCGTGGTAAGCTTGAAGCTTGTGGTAGGTACGGGTGCTAGATTTCTGATATTCTTCATAGAATATACGTATTTAATTTTTCATTCAATGATAATCTACGAGTATAATTTTAATGCAATTTTTATAAGTAAGTATTTATTATTTCCGCCCAGAACCGGAGGCGGGCGGATTAAGCTCCGCCCTATTTTTATCCATAGATCCGATTCAATTTATATGTAATAGTCTATTTTACCTCTGCATATATTTTTTGCCAAGTCAATGTAATTTTGCCTTAACTTATATTATATCCTGTATTATACCTACTCTGATTTATAAGAGAGACTAGATTATCATTCTCATTTTGTATTACAATATTACACAATGTAACTAAGCCTTTTTTGAAATTTTATTTTGGGACATTGAAATTACTTCTATGATTCATCAACATTCACCGCAGAGTCAAAGCGAATCTTCACAATTTTGTCTATCTTTATTTGCAACAGCTTATAAGGCAAATGCTTTACTGTCGTGAGAAAGGCACACATAATTGCACTGTACGGAAACGAGATAATGTTCGGAATTGTTTACGTTTGACGGAAAAGGGTTGTGAGCTTTGTGATATCATACCGTATTGGAGTCATGGGCTATGTGATCCAGTGGAAACAAAAGAAGAACGTTCTAGAGCTCAGAAAGCTTAGTTTAAGAAACCTAAGAACTTTACTTGATACGGACGAACATCGTTTAGTTATTGTTGTAACTGGTATCAGTTTATGCAAGTGTAGGTACTTACTTATACGTAAGTAGGTAATTTAGGAAAGCAGGTCACATTATAATATATTGTGACAATACCCCAATGTACCTACATTAAAATAAACTTTAGGAATCAACCATTTAACCCGGATTGGCTCATAGAACAGATTTTAAGTCATAAAATCTGTATGTATCGTTTGCGGTGTCAAATGACAAAATATCATTCATTCAGTTCAGTTGAGATTTAAGTGATTAGCTGTAAATATGTGTGCACAGATAAGCAAACGTTTCCGGGGCCCAGTTAGATTAGTGGTCGATCGCCGGATATTGTGTGGACATCGGCAAATACAATAAATACCAAAGCCCATTCACGGAAACGCGATATTTCCATTCATACACGATTACAACTATGGAATGAATGACATTACGAAAAATTTGAGTCCAACTTGAATTTCAATCTTTTATTGTAATGAAAAGAAGTTAAGAAGTTCAAAATATGAAATGTGTGTCAAGAGGCGTAATAAAAGTAAAGAACGGTAGGTAAGTAGGTATCATAATTCAAATTATTGCTGACATCAAAATTAATAGACATAAATGCACAATTAAACAAGAAAATTATGAAAACATTTCGTGTTTTGATCTAAGAATAAAATTCAGGTGTAAACATGAGTCACACAAGAAACAATTTAATATTCCAGGTAATAGGAAAACAGCTGTAAATAAAATATAAAAACATAATTTTGAAATCTCAATTCAAAGTAAATCACTATAAAGTCGGAAATGCTGTCAACGCCGCTTATAAATAATCACTTTTGCCCACAGCTTTGCCCAACGGGTCGTTAGCGGGAGGGGGGTGGGGGGCAATGGTAATTTAGCTGCTCATCCATCAACCTCACCTTCACACCGACCTGAATTTAGCTTTCAATTAAGTGGGGATTTGGAAACGTAACAGCGTTTGATTACATTTCTATGTTACGCATTTCTTTTGCAAGAAGTTGAATAAGGTCATACAGTACTATTTATTGCGCAAGGTCAATCGTCGCGTTCTCTTGTGCATCGAATTATGAAATTTTGAATTAGGAATCTGCGTAGGCAGCGCAATTTTCCGTCACGTTGACAGCTGACTTGTCAACCGTATGACATCTATCGCAGATCGCAAGGAGGCCGCATCTATTGTAATATAAATCGTCGATTTTAAATAGACCGCGGTGAGTGATCCGTGAGCTAATTACCTTCTAACGAGCGGCAATCAGTGACATTCGGCAACTATATCTCGATGGCCGTCAGAATTCGTCAGATGAGGCAGGTGACGAGAGATCTCCTTTATTTCATTCTACTATTCTTGTCTAGGAAATGGATACGCGTCAATCGTTGAAAAGAACTGAATGAGAAAAACAATTCAGCTTCCGCGAGCTTCTATCTTGGGATGGCATCGGTTTCAATGTTTTGTTCCCTGAATAGAGTGACTTTTGACCTGTACTCGGCTTGATTTGACTCAACCGTTTGGATGACACTTAAAACAGGTTAAATAACCGAGAAAGTTCTTGATTTATAAGTTACAACTTTAAAAGGTAAGGCTTCTTTGATAATTTTTCTTTCTGAGCTTGGACTTAATGATTTGATTCATCTTAAGTGGCTAAAGTTAGTAGGTACAACAACTATTCACTTCATCATAATTAATGCTTCCTTCGTAGCACGAACAATCAAATTGATAATTTCTCCAAAAAATATCAGGTTTGAAAATGTATTCAATAGTAATTCCGGGAATTTCATAACAAAACGGGTTACTGATTTACATTGCAATAATATCTATGAATATTATCGTAAAAGTAAAACCAATAACAAATTCGTAGGTATATAGGATATTTGGACTGAACCCTGAATTTTCATAATTTTCCCAAATCGAAATCGATTAAACGGTTAGTTCGGTTACAGGTTCTCAGTTAACCATATCTCACATCACACTAACATCTACGCTCCAGGCTCTTGTTAACACCTCACATGCTCAGTGACCGATTAGCCCCGAGCAATATTCAATTATTTATTTATATGTAATTTACTCGAGAGTTATTGGTCCTTCGATTTACGAGCAAAAGAGTTATCAGATCGAGAATTCGAGATATCCAAGTTTCCGTTATGGACCGATGACAGGTTTTTTTATTTTTTACGGCTTATAGGTAAATACCTTAAAATTCCATATTAAATGTTGGTACCCACTTAGGTATATCAATTAAGAAAGTTTAGGTACATGTACAAAACCTGAACATTTTATAATTTTTCAAATAGTAATTTCGTTATCCACATTGTCATTAGAATAATCTTTGCATTTTATGCTTATCTTAAATTTCATTAAACCACGCGATAATCAGAAGAAGGTAAATAACAGTAATATACCCCTTAATAATCATAGGAAAACTTTTATCATTTTCGAAGTTAGATTATACAATATTTGGACTTAATAAAGCTATAATTCTATCACATTCCGCATGAAAGGCAATTATAAGGTTCGAGCAATCGACCAGATGATACAAACTGCACTTCATTACATACACAATGAGTTTTACATTAATAACCATGTACCGACATCGATTTTATCGATAAAACTATGCCTAATCTGTGAACTAGCACATTTTATATAGCTTGATCATTTGAAAAATATGATTTTACTGTCGCATGCTTACATGCTCTATTTATTCACGTAGGTGAACTTTATTATAACGTTGTATCTACCTGGGTTGATATTATTAAAATGTATAATCTGTTTACAAAAAATAACGACTAAAACGACGTTAAAGTTCCCCTCGATTTCTTAGGTCTACCACCATCAAACCCTGATCTCCTTATCATATTTGAAATGTCTTATTTTCAACAATCATCAAAATCGGTTCATAAGCGACATAGTTATACGGTCGAGCTCGAAACTGAGAAAAAGTAGGTACCTACTTGTATCTCTTGGTCTACTATGTTGTGCCATGGCACGCCCTTTTAATATTTTTAAATTTTATCATACATTTTTGATCTAGCTGTGCCTCGCTCGCTGTGTCTGTGGATACTCGATAAGCACACGTCACGGGCCAATTTGTGAGGGCCCATAAATAACTTTATTAAAATAAATCAAAAGGTTTATTGTTCTCTTCTCGCCTTGTCAGACCTTCTTGCAGGCACTTTACGACTCCAATACGGTTTAGTATCAACACGAAATACGTTTGCTTTTGCGACTAAGTGAATTTGTTTTTTTTTTCATATTTATGAATATTAATGAAATAATATTTATCAAAAAAAACGTACCTACTGCAGACTCAGGTAATTGTTTTTTTTTGTCAGTATATAACTCGTCACATAATTTAACTTTAAAATACACAATAATTATACCGCCACTGGAAAGATGCTATGTACTCGTATGTCAATATACCTAATCAATAAATATTATAAGTAACTTATTTTTAGCATGCTAAATCATATTTAAAAAGTGGCACTTAATTTATTATTTATTCAAAACATAAACACAATTACAAAAGAACGCAGTGACACTGCATTAATCGAAGTCACAACAGCGCAGGCGCGAAACCTGCCAGTTTTAATAAACGATTACTAAAAGTTACGATTTTAATTACATTCTGATCGGCTCTTATTTATACCAATAACTTTATAGGCGCCCGCGGCGTTATCAGAAGTATCGTCTGCGATAAAAGTGTTTATGAAATATCGCTAAGTGTGAAAGTTTGTCATGATATGTATTTTAGTCGTGTTATACAAAATGGTTAAATCAAAAAAGAGCAACAAAAAATTACAGAATTTCTAAAAAAATATCTACAAATATTCCAATATTGGTAGGGTAATATTCCAATCTATTTTTTATAAATAATAAGAAAGTAATAGACAGGTTTTTATTGTAAATTTTCGTGAAGTTAAAAAAAAGCTCCTGCAGAATTAACAATGGTTCAATAATTTGAAGTCTTATGCGGGTGAGTGTACTTCTTGTATGCTCTGTGACTGGGTGTCGAACAATAAAATATATGTGTCGAATAAATTCGATCGTAACGAGAATCGATGCATCCCAATCATGTGTTCGATTTGAGAATTAATTAATCGAACTTCATATAAATTTATTTAAAGCTTCCGAATATAGCATCATAGTGGATAATTGTCGTTGTAAAATTGACATGAAAGTAAGCGTACCTATAGTTTACATTTAAAAATAAAAAATAATTAAAAGTAGATGTATAATACCTATTGATACATGTGTGTCATGTATGGCAGACATATCATTTCCTCATTATGTGGTCCTAGTTCGAAACAATAACGCACAATAACAGTAAATAGTGACATTATTAAAAAAATACTACTATAATCTAGAAATAAAACGCGATAAACTTGTGATCTGGGCACATTCAACTTCAAATATTTGTAAAACAATAAAATTTTCCAACCTTTTTGTCGTAGCTAAATCTGATATCGTTCAAATCATGTGAAGGATGAAACACGCTCGACTGCGCATCCGACGTGCGTCCTCGCAACATTCCATTTTCAAAATCCTGAAGAATTTCAGTGAGAGACGTGGATTGACAGGACTATATTTATCTACGCTTGATGAGTTATTGTCGCGAGTGTACTTACGTCTATTCGGTTTTTAAACTTTTATCAGTTATTATTAGTGCGCAAACAAATCATTCTTCTATTTTTTAAATACTTATCATGTCAAATTAATAATCAATAATTATGTCAGTGAGAAAGTTATCAAACTGGAATCATTTGAATAAAGCAAGATTGAGACCTATTTAAAATACTCGTACTATTTAAAGTACAGTTCTTAATTAAATACCTGTGCGGTTATAATAATTATAAAGTAACTTATAAAATTTTTTAGGTGCCAAAATGTATTTATTCGATAAAATTGAGATTTAAAAAAATAGCTTTTACAAAAATATGAACCATTTATTGAGTCAATCAAAATCAAAAACAAAATCGCTTAAAAATACCATCAACTTTGAAAGTGTTAAACTTTCAATGTGCCTTTGAAGCGTGAATTTATTTCACATTGTTTTGGAAGTTTTTATAAATCCCAGGCGGTCAAATAACAACGGCTCATTAACAAGACCTTGATTAAAAGCGTCCAATTCCAATCGGCCGAACCCAGACCTTAATATTTCGTCTGGACGCCAAAAGCCAAAATAGCGAGGTAAAATGGGTCACTGCAACATTGTATGACCTTAATAAAACATATACTTTTATATACGTTTGTGGAAGTCTATGCCCACCAGTTATTAATCAAGTTTTATACCCCCGTAAAACCGCGGCGGGATTAAGCCCACTCGGAATCATATTTTTATGGGATTTAGATCCGAGTTTATATTTGAAATTTTTATAGTGCCGAGATGTTTAGTGCGTTTCCAATTTGTGCCGGGTGATTTATGAGGAGTGCTAGACGCTGCGCAGACACAATGAAATCACTGTTGGTACAGTTCTGGTGACGTAAGCTAATCTATAGGATTGTTTGGGGACAAGAAACTTGTTGATCCGTATTATTTGGGTTGGTGTTTATTTTTAATGTGTTTTCTTGGATTGATTTTATTTCATGTAATTTGGATTTATATATTGTGGTGTTTAAGACAGTGTGAGGTTTGTCCGAGGGCTTAGTTCACTTAGTCTTATTGTTGTTTAATCACGCATTTATATGAATTACCTATCTTATATTTCAAAAAGTACCTAGGTCATAAAATGATAGTATTTTTGATGGACAGCTCCTACATTCTCAGACACTGACAAATTATACAAAGATTATTATGTTAATATACTTAACAAAATTAGAAATAAACATAAAATAAACATGATAATCGAATTCTTCAGATAATAATCTAAAAGCCACAATTATAATTTATCTAACTATCTCTTCATCTTAATTAGCCTGGACGTTTCTGCGAGACGAGGCTCTCGGGTTACCAATCAGTGGATCTGGTGGAAAAAGAGCATTGGCTAGAACCCAGGAATCATCGGGACAGCTGATTTCCGGTACACCATCTTCCTATTGCAGTCACTGTGGAGTCTTTATTCAATACGATACGACTGGCGCTCACAATCAATTATAGTGATGATACAATTTTCAAAATTTGAAAGATTGTGTTATATGTCAGTTATTTCTATTGAATCCTAAAGATCACTTGAAAAAAAGACAAGTGAAACTTAAAGTATCAATTGTGAAACTAACTAAAGTATTAGATACAATTGAAATGTAATATTGTTTGACCATTTATATTTATTGGATGTTCAAATCTTCGACAAATTCAACCACAAACTTATGGGGATAAATATGTTGAACATAGGGACAAATACACATTTAAATTGACTGCGACCAAGTCGCCTGGTGGGGTGGAGATTATTCGGGAGACCCGTACATAATTTCTATGTATTGGAGTGATACAAATATATTAAGGATTTCGAAGTAGTTCATCTTCTGAACATTTTTGAAATTGTGAATATCTTATCGACTAACTTGACTCAGATATCGTGTCGTATAGTGCAAGTAAGTATATTTTGGAACTAAAGACAGTTTCGGAGAAGTGGTGCTTTAACGATTAATGTATTGATGTTACCAATTCAATTGAAAATAACAAAAAAGGTTAAAAGGTTTTTTAGATTTCTGAAAAAATACAAGATAATAAGTTAAAAAGACTTCAACGCACATTGAAAGGCTGAAATCGAACAAGATGCTGACATGACAAGTTAAATATGATGAGTTGTAGCGATTAATTTTAATTTCTACCAATTTACAACAAATTTAAATCAACATTGCAATATTTAGATCAAAGCGTTTATCTGAGAAGTTTGGCAATGTAGTAGCAATTGGTGAGACTAGACAGATTAGTATCTAGACGTGATCAAATGTACCGGCTCTGCGCTCCGCCGCCCGCCATCTTTGATACGAAGCACCGTGCGATGGAATCGAAATGTGATATTCGACACAAGTTTATTTATCGCGAAATACGACGATATTTTCGTCCGTCCGTCACTCGGACAGTTCACGGAACACGCAAGATTAATTGTATTTCGGTTGAGTCATCAAAATAATTAGAATGACGCTATTTTCGTTTGTGATGCTAATTTGACAGACGTCGCGGGAGATTCGGCTCTTCTTGTTTGCTGTTTGATATCTTCTTTGTGGTTTCTTTTATTCAATTTAGATTTGATCGTTCTCATTTTGTCATAATGTAGGGCAAAAGTAATAAAGTATTCGATATCCATAATATGCATTTACGTGTAACACTTGATGTGGTATGCTATTACTGAAACTGTACCTATCTCCTAAAATAGATGTATTTTTTTGTCAACATACATTTAAGCCAAATGATGCAAAGACTATAAATATTTTTGAGTTCACTATTCTTAAAGAACAGACCAGACTATTCTTAAACTACAGACCATTATTTCTATTCATTTTGCAGAAGCAATTTAGAACAACACTTAACTATCCTAGATCCCAAAAGCTGCGCCTTTACTTGAAATACTGAAACCTACAAAGGCGTAAGTAAAATCCATAGAGCATTGGACGCACTCCAAAAATATTCATATGAACACTATGGCAGCTAGACCACAACGCACTGAGGAAGTACAATAAAATCCGTCGCGGCGAGTTTATGTTTTGAATATTTGATTGCCCACTATCCATTATTCTCAGAAGTAAAGTTTAATCCTTAACCTACTCCTAAGATCCATCCGTCTTATGACGGCAATAAAACAATAGGCTTCATAATCAAAATAGTAGCAGCTGTGCAAACTGAAGATAACGGTGACCGCTTTTGTGCGATCTTTAGTCATACGTAAATACAACCGCTATAAATGCGTTTGATTAATATCATTCCCGCGAAACAAATGTAATGGTTTTGACTTCCTTTGATCAGAATACGGTTGTTAATCATCTTAAAACAATGCTGGACATAAAGTTCATTGATGAGACATGGCGAATCGAAGCAAGTATTAATAACTATTATGGTCCATTTAATTGTGCCTTGAAATAACATTTGGCTTGTGATAGAACCAGTTAACGCGTAACGGAGGTCAATTATAGTGTATATGAGTAATTTTGGTGTATGAGCTTTATTTTAGTTGAGTGGCATTAAAATCGGTTTCGTAGTTTATGAGAGAAGGTGTACCTGCATAACAAACAAATCCATCAACACATACAAACTATTGCTTTAATAATTAAACGATATAGTGACGATAATTAAATCTAATTACTTTGTATATTCCGTAGCTCAATTTAAAAGAAAGTTACTATTTTATATTATATTATAGTTCTTAACAAAATCCGAGTCACCAATCGAAAGATTCCGTAACTATCCTATGTCTTCACCTTCATATCCTTCTTTAATATAAAGCTTGGATGAACAAGCATTTAAATGCAAATCACATTTTTCTATACAAAAACCAAGTTGAAACGTAAAATAATAAGCTGCTGGACTAAAGCCAAATCCATTAGGTATTTGTTCGTTATGCATTCCATTAAAATATTGTATGCTTTGGTGATGCTATCAACAATTTAATCAAACAAAACATTATTAGGTATTATCGGTATATATAAATTTCCCTGAGTTTTCAGCACATAAACATTGCTTTTAAAATGTTGTATTCCAGATCAATTGGTGCTTTGTTGCTTGTTCCTATTTTAAATTTATTTATTGTATTTGATAAGTATTCATTTATGAATCACCCTCATATCAAACCAAACCAAAAACAAAACAATTTTGGACATTTAAAATCTAGAAGAGAATTAATGGAATGGAATAAATACCTTTGAAAATACTAATGATTATGACCATAGACAAAGATATTACGGTAAACCAAAAGATTAGTAATGAGTTTCACCGAGATCAGAGACAACGTAGACCTGTTGTGACACTATGCAGTATGATTAATGAGAGGTAATCGCGGCATTTTATTTATATCTGGCAACACAGCCGGCAGGAGAGATTCGTTTGTTGACATCGAAATAGGCCAGTAGGTAAACATATGATGAACGTGACAATTTCAGTATGGTGGCTAATTTTACACGACGTCGTCTAATGGCATTACAACATAACGACCAAAACTAATTTGGCATTTGAATTTCTCACAATTATAGCATAGCATATTTTGCGAAAATTCGCGCGTAATTTAGAATTTTATTTATTTTGATTCTAAATTCTGATTTCGTAATTCGTAACTTAATGTGAATTTAAGATCTCAAAATAAAATTTCGTGATTTTATATCTGCACTCTGCACGTCATAACATAAACATTGCATTATTGAATGTATTTATGTAATTTTCTAGTATTAATTCTGACCTACCAGATAGGCAGAGGTAATTAATTCTAAATAGGTCTAAATAGGCACCTACAGCCAAGGATTTTTAGCGGATTTACCCTTCTATTTAAAAACATGTTTAAAAGCAATTTTAACACCATTGCATTGTAAATACCGACAGCATTGCGTCGAGTAATTACTGCCACTTATTATTTAATTGTCTAATTACGCTGAATGCAAGGCACCGCTCTCTTTGATTACTGAATCACACCTCGCCATCTTGATATGTGGCAATTGCAGATTCAATTGTATGCTGTCACTGTCAACCGCCCGTCAACTTATCATCATTACTTACTTGTTTGTTACCGAGCCGCAATTCCTGTTATACTGCTCAGTGTGTCAACTGTTTTACTTACTCGATCGTGAAATCGTAATCTACAGTTTGTGTGGTATCAAAACAGCGCATCTTGTGCGAAAGAGAGAAAACATAATTTTATTGTACTAAAAGTTACTTAGTCAACTGCAAAATCACCAAGTATCTTTAAAACTGCCAAATGTTTAGTCGGTCTCTAAAACTAGCATTCGAATTCATAGTTGAACGATGAGAATAATACGTTCAGCTCATTGTTTTCGGCACAAAGTATAATATTAATCGTATTCTCAGTAACGTCTTGTAGATATGCGACTTAGAAACCCATGTTATTGTCCATGCGGATATTTAAACAATAACCGCCAAACGAATGATGTTTTAAATAGGTACCTACGTTACTCATTTGAAATTCTAAAACGTGGATTATTATAAAATTGTTATTTAAGTGCGGTCTCTTGGAATATTTATTCGACAAACATTCAAACAAAATTTGTTTTAAAATGAATTGGGTATTATTTAAACAGAACGTGGATTTGGAACAAAAACTGAAATTGGTAACAGCAACTAGAATGTTGTAATCATTATTCTAATTCCAGAGAAATTTAATAATATTTGTAAGGTCACAGAGTTGGCTTTGAAACACGGACATAGTGCTAGACGACTTGCAGCCATGGCTACAAACCAACTCGATATGAGAGAACTCAAACGTGCCATACATTTCAGGATTAAATAGTTTGATACGAAAATGACACTTGTGACCTTGTGCTGTGATGTCTAATTGTTTGATAAATATTTTCATGCTTTGGCGACTAATGATTTAGTTTTCATTAATAATTTTATTAATATCGCTTTGTTATTTAGTCATGAGTGATTCATTCGTATACCTACTAAATATTTTTATTTTATATTTTAATTTGTTTTAGTATAAATTAAACAAATCTAAATATCCAAGTGTTGGCTGTAAACCACGGTCGTGTGCAATGTGGGTGGTTCATTAAAATCCCACATTTTGTGAAACCGAATACTGACGTTTGATTTCATTTTAATGTGGAATTCATTAGTTTCATTGTAAATCGCATTGTTGAGCAAAACACGATAATTTAGCGGTGATGTAAAACAAAATTGATTAATCTATTTAATAAATAAATAAAAAATATATATAATTTGATACAGAAATCATGACTGTCCCTTCCGTGCCCGAAACAACTACCCCTCGGAATGAAACAAAGATTACAGCCATTGTTGCAACTTATAACAGTCTAAACACAAACTACCTGATGCAGTCGAGATCTCTAGAAATGCCATAAATTACGCGAATGGCGCCTCGTGACTATGCCCGCTGCTTCTGCGAATCGCACAACTTCGCTACAAATTGCGACGATCAGAGCATCGTGATCGGAGCCGATGCTGGGAATTACAAGTGCAAGTGGATCCTGGAAACTTACTATGTATAGGGCATGTAGTACCTGTTAGGATACTTTGTGAACTGTCCCCGCTGGATTACACTTTTGAAACTATTTCAAAGTTTTATTTAGTTTTGGTAATTTACTAGAATAAATAATTTATTAAATTAAAATACTTATTTAACAGTAGGTATTACACCTTAGACTAACTTATGAGAATCGATGAGAACTTATTAATGATCAAGCAATCAATCATTCATTAAAACCAAAGATAGTATTATATCTTTTAGGACAATTGAATACCTCATTTGGTTTTGGCTTATCCATTACAACGTTTTATGATGAGGTTCATGTAAATTAATATTTAGACAATAGTTATACGGCAAATAAATTCAAACAAAAGACACCGGATACAACAAAATTAAATATAACATTAGTCATCGCAGACACTAAAAAAATCTAGCCAACATTGATTCTGAGAACAATAAAGAAAATGTGAAACGGGACGTCCTGATAACCGACAAAAGGCATTACTTTATAAGGGTACTATCTATAGAAATTGTAATATTTGTCCGAAACGTGGCAGAAACAATAGCAAACAGACGAAAAAAATCTCAAGAAGAATTCCCCGAGGGAATTTCACAAAGTCAATGAACAACATGACAATAAAATAGAGATGAGGTACAGATGTCGATAGTCATTGAGACATCTGTTGATTCCTTTAAACTATCGATAAAAAGAAGCATTTTTTTATTGTACGTCATCTTTGTATTTTTATTTATTTAAATGATTACAGATGCGCTTACAATTTTTAGATACATTTTGTGTTTTAAAAGATCTAATATGGGAAACTAGCTTGTTAAAAACGTTTTTATACCACATACAAAATAAAATAAATAAAACACTCTGCTATATAATTCAATATTAGTATACATACACAATGCATATTAATAATGTCATATCTACGTTGGCTCAGGATTTTTCTTTTTACAGAAAACAATTTAAAAGACATATCAATAAAATTCCAAAACCAATCCTCAGCTGATAATTCGAATTCCATTAACTCGATAACATTCCGAATCCTGACTCATTTCTCTATCTATTTAGGCGGTTTACCAATCTATCGACGTTTTTCAACTTATATCTGTTTCACCTTATACCGATAATGTCTCCACCAATTCAGGTAGACCGAACACAATAATAAAACATTTACCCGACGGAAAAAATCTATTTGAAAGCAATTAACTGCGTAAGCCTCCTTGGCGTCAGGAAGATTACAATGGACTTATCACTTTTTTGTCTGGACTACCATTCTCGCTTACAACCCTTAACACAAAACATTAGAATTCATTTTAGTAATCGTCTTCTAAGCTAAAGCGTTGTGTGGCCACGTATTTGTTGATCATCCAGAACTAGAAACGAGACCTCCAATCATGTTGAAACGCGAACCAATCGTACGCAACGGACTTTTCGCCGCGAAATCGTAAATCAATAAAATATGCAAATAATTGCAACAAAGTAGAAGGCTTTAAATAAAACTTCAATAAAATTCCCTTCACACGTAGAATTTTAAATTTAACTACGCGTTTGATAGGCTAGTTACCACGAACTCGATACTTCTCACAAGCGAATAAAGGCTTTGTGCCATTGTAATAAACGTATTGTGAAAGTCGTAGACGACATGTGCAGATGTCGCCGCGACAAAGTAAATCGTACGTGCTTGTCGCGTAAACACGCGATGATGTGTGGGCCGGCAACAATAGCTACTGTACAAATTGTGATTCAATTATATAATACAGTAATTACTTAAAAAAAATTAAAACGCGATAAAAAATTAAGATGAAAAACATGATGACAGCAAATGCCCAAGAAGAAACAACGACAAGAGACAACTTGCTAAATGCCCGCTAAGTCGAGAACTTTCTATAGACAGTTAGTTATAAGTAGGTACTATCCATTTTTCAAATATTTTCTATGTAATTTATACACGTTAAAGTAACAAAGTCTGCAAAACTCTGCAATTCAAATAAGTCTCAAACAGTGTTATTCGTATCGAATTTACGGCGAATATGATTTACGATCATATTTGATGCGGATGGACACGCAGACTACAATGGCCTCATACAGACCGACGAAATAATCGCCGGGACTTAGCTGGGCCACTTTTACACTCACTAATAAACCCTGTCACACAATTATTAACTTTATATCATGCTCTTTAGAAATGTATCTCTGTTAAATGATACAATTTGCATATATTGCACAAATGACTCTTATTACCTGTTAGATATATTTATATCTATTTATAAAGTTATATTGTTAATATATTAATCTACATTATAGTTCTATATAACATAACTTAAAACCCTTTTTTGTTAGTTATATAATTTGAACAAAAAACGATTAGGTTAATTATGATTATAATTATTCCAAAGCTTGAAAGCAAAGCAGCAAAAGTTCTTTCTCATTTGTTCTGCCATGATTTAGTAATTATAATTCGGTCACTTATTTATAAATATTTTAATATATTTTAAGAAACAAATGTTCGATTTTGGACATTTACTGCTACACGTATTGTTTTATTGAAATGTAGAGAAAGTACTTAGTTTTTACATGTTTTTCGAACGACCTGTTTTTAATTAATGGCGGTTGCAATTTCCTGTGGTGTGAAAAGAGTGCTGCATATTTTATTTATTACTCATTCCGATGTGAGCTTTTATTATGTCCATCGCTTGTAATTTAAATTGAATTATTTCATTGCGTTTCTTCATTTATATTCGTTTATCCACCTGGTGGTCGAAATTAGTCATTCATCGCACTAAAGATTATGATTTATTGCACTTTTATCTTTATCGTAGTGCTTTGCCTGAAATAGTATCTAAATATAAAAATTAAATTACATAATAATTATGTTAGCAAACCCAATACCTCGACCCAATTGATTAAACACGCGTGAGGTATCGCATACGATACCGCCGCGAATTATAATAGGACCGAATTAGAAACTGTTGCGAAACATCGATAATTTGCAAATGCCAACACATTTGATACATGAGTGACTCTATATCTAGAAGGTTTTATTTAATTAAAGCAGGTATTACTTAAAAATATTGAAAAAGACTGAACACTAACAAGATAACTATGGTATTGATCCTTTTCCCTATGATTTTAGGCTTTCATTTTATTTAAATGTATCTTGTCATTTGAGAAACATCTTAAATACATCACCGTTATATGACCACAATTTGCACTCAATAAATTAGCAAGAACATGAATATATAATGTAAAAGCGTTTAAAAAACATCAAAGATCAACTGTCACATAAATGCCGTTAAAAACTTTATTGGTAGTGAAAACAAAGGAGCATTTAACTCGCAATAAAAAGTATTAATAGAGTGAGAAAATATTCTGGGCCGAAGAAATTAAATAAAAAATATCATATGGATTTTTTCGTCGACTTTGACAAATTAATTCACATTTCATCGCGAGATTTTAATCGAATGTGCTACTACATTTTTTACAGGAACTCGGGAAACGCTTCGACGATGCGTCCGCTAGTGATGTGACAAAGATAACAAAGTATCGATAAAATGCTTTTTACCCAGAAATATGCATGATTAGAAACATGATAAATTGTAATAAATTTTGTACGCTTTACAGCCGGAAATATCTTTATATAATAGATTCTTCTCTTTCTCTCTCTCGATCTTCGGGTTTCTTTTGCGGTGCAAGTCAGACCAAAATAAACATACCTACTATTCTGACGCATCTTAATCATTTTAATACGATCAACCACACTGATTCCCATCTCTAGACGTTGATTAATTCTACTTTTATTTGTTTAAGATTCAAGCAGCTGGCGACGCGTTTGATCCCGATACGCCAACACCGCGTCGACATAATGTCTCGGTTTTTTCTAAACTTATGAAAACACGACAAAAATAATTGATTATATCTCGAGATTCCGCGAAATGAGATGATTTATTTATATAATTAAAAGTTTTCTATTTTGATGTGAAAATGATCGTATACGTTTATTGTAGCACTTTATGTTATAAGAGGTTATAACCACTTTAAATGCCTGTTTGATAAAATTAACAAGCTCGATGTTTGTATATGATGAAATCGTTGTTCCAATAATGATGATCAATAGAATCACGGAAAACGCTTCAAAATCGATAAACAAACAAATAAACCAGTAGCGGCTACTATACGGGTCTTGTGTAAACGGAATAATTTATCTGATGTGTGCATACAGGGAAAGTCGGTTAATTGGGAAAGCGCATACCTTGATGACAAAATTGACTAGGATGTAAACTAGTGGAATTGTGTAGATAAGTTTTATATATTTTTTTTAATTAAGTAGTTCTGGATATTTCTATGTTTTGAAATAACTTTTAACCAAAGAGCCTGGTGAATTAATCATAATCTCTCTCGTCAAGAGAGAAGTCCCTGTATCCCAGAAATGGGAATATAATAGGGGTGTATGAATACAAACTCTGCTCTAATATACATGTTTAAAAGTAATATAAAAATAGCATGTGCACCCGCGTCAGTGAGCATTGTGACGGTCATCTGACAGCAATAAAGCGGGTGTCGCAAGTCACCCGACATCGGCCCATCACGGCTCGAGGGCAAAGACACTCGTCAAGGGTTACTTGTACCTAGACATGACTATTATAGGGTTAACTTCGCTTAGGCGCTTGAGAATGGGTTTTATCAAGCTTAGATCAAGTTAAAGACAAAATAAAGCTTTACACCAATAGCTTTGCCCGTGTTATAATCGATTTTCCCGGATAAAAAGTAGCCTATTTCTTATCTGATATAATAAGCGTTATTAATGTTATGTCCATAAAAAAGTTTATACGTGAAAGAATAACGTAGAGGTTTAAAGGTAACACAATAGACTAGATCTAATTAAAGAAACGACGCGTGGCGCTAGTGTTAAAATAAAACATAAAAGCCATCAAAACAAATAACAAAGATTAGCTTCCACAATAAAAGAATCAAATAAAATAGTCAACAGTGACAATGATCATGCCTCGCATAGTTTCCATTCATCAATCTTCACCCTTGTTCCAATCGCGACTTCACACCATCCATCTTGTGTCCCACTAAGTATTAGCTATACTGCAACGGTTATTTAAAGCGTGCTACTGTCGCATCATTAAATTTGTTTTATTGAAGGTGTGACGGATGCAACATTTGTCGATAACACTACACTTATAACAAGAGGTAGATCTTAAAGATTTTATTCTTACTGGTTCTGCCAAATATTATTAACTGTATACGTTCACTAACAAAGCTAATATTATAAACGTTTATATCTGCTCACGGATGGCCGATGGGGCCGAAAAGTTCTCGAGTGGAGACCACGGATCGGAAAACAACGTCGGACGCCCACCTACCAAGTGGACGGATGTGTTGGTGAAGTTAGCTGGTTCACGGTGGATGCAAGTCGCATCCGACCGAAACGACTGGAATTCATTAAGGGAGGCCTATGTCTATGTCCAGCAGTGGACGTCCGACGGCTGATATGATGATGATGATGATGATATCTGCTCATTATAAGGAGTAAGGTTTATGTTTGCTTTTGTCTTAACCACTAAAATTAATACCCAAAATCTTAAGAACACCCCCGCTATAGATCGTGTAAAAGTTAGTAAACAAAACAAAAGAGCAATGAGCTCCTATTATAATGACAAGGCTATCATAGTAAAAAACAACACGGTTAACAGTTCGATTAAACCCACAAGCTTCATTAATACTCGCCACGCCCCAAAATACGTCGAAGTCGTTTCAAATCAATCAACTTTAGATTAACACTCAAAACCATAGACTAGACAAAAACAAATGAGTGAAGCTCGACTAAAAATCGAATTAACCATGAGCCTGTTTAGACACCAATTAAAACTTCAACAAAAGCTATCTTCAATGAGATGAAAAAAAATTTGATAGATCCACTCTTTAACCCAATCTTTCATTCATTCATAAGCAAACTAAACAAAAGCTTAACTGGTTCAAAATAAGATTGAATTTCCGTTGTGAATGCAGGCAAAGATCGTATAGGGCTGTTGGCACAACATCTTATATCGATTAAACAGATAATTAATCACGGGAAATGAATCCGAATGAGATGTTATTAGTTATAACAAGTGAAACAATAGCCCATTACTTAGATGGTGTTTCAATTCCGGATGGTACAGATATTTAAAGATTAAAGATATGTAGTGGAAATAAAAGAACTATCCTGGTAAAATTACCCTGCATTACAAGATATTATATACCTAATCAAAAACATGTTTATTGCATGACTTAATAGGCATTAAATAAATTATTAATTGGCTCATCAATATTTCAGTTTTCCTTTACATTATTTTGGTCGTTTTCATTGGAACTTTTATAAATCTAACGTAACATCTAACGTTAATTACTTAAAATGGTCTAATATACCTATAGCATTCGTTAAATAAATAAAATAATATAAATAAACATTACCTATACAAATCAGAGCGCGAAGAAGTATCTAACATTCCACATGCTAGATTTGAACACGCTTCGTCTAGAGAAAGGCCACACGCGGCATCACGTCAACGACTGCTAAACGATATACCAGATAAGATATCATTACGGATACAGCTAATACTAGATGAAGATCACCCTGTACAAAATGATGCTGAGCCGGTCGATACGGCCGATCAATCAGCTGCTAACGAGATGCTAGTAACGCCACATCTACCACTCAATGAGATGTAAGAACATCAATGGACTTGATCATTTTTGTATATTAATGGACAATTACAATTTAAGATAATGAAAAATTAAGCCTAAAATAATCTGAAATTATGCTATTATCAAAGTTTTAATGGCGTAAAATCTGATATCGTGAAAATGTCAAGCAACATTCAAATCAATCAAATTGAGTTAAATCTTTGTTAGCTGTAAATCAACTCATAATTGCTGCAAAACCTGGAGAAGGTTATCATACCTTATCATATTTAAGCAAATGAGGAACACCCACAGCGTAAAAGATGTAGGTTATCCGAGAATTTAACATTCAAACACCTGATTAAAATTTCCATAGTCGTTTGTCGCTGCCATTAAATTAAACGTTCATATAAAAAACGACAAAGTTTTAATTTCTTTTTCCGAGACGAAGACAGAGTGCGATCACAGAATAAATGATAGTGCAAAGGCACGGGGCGTGGTAGACTAACTTTCATTACTCATAAGCTGTTATAAATGATAAAACATTATTAATACGAAGAGATCACTCCGTGATGGCCAGAGATTAACGTTCGAACGAATAAATTAATTCTTATGCAGTTGATTTTTGTTTTTCAGATTTGCATCATGCTTTAATGAACACTAAATGTTATATGTGTAGGTACCTATGGGATTAACATAAATTATGTTTTCCGGGATATCAAAAGTAATAATTGTATCAATATCATATTATATTAAAGAGCCTACATAAGGAGTAGTCAGAGGCAAAGCAGAAACCAGTTATACCAATCAGGAAATTTTCAATCAGGCTTTCCCATCTGTTATATGAAGTCAAATAACAATTAATTCAGGCTTGTTATCGCACGGCGTAATAACAGGCAGAAGTTATAGTCCAGCCCTGAGATGATAAATTGAATAATAATTTATTTCAACGGAGATAAGAGATCGCGGGTGCGATACACTCAACAAGTCAAAGCGCGTTTCACTTGAATTGTCTTGGTAATAATTGTGTGCGTGATAATGCAAATTCAGACAATGCCGAATAGGTACTACTAAAACCGCATGCATATTCCAACAGCGAAAATTTAACTGAATAGGATGTTGAAGCTTCAATACAGTCTGCGAGCTATAATACTTAGGAAGTAATAGTAAAAGCTATTGAAGTGTTTGAGGCGTTGATAATCATTATTGCCACAGATTTAGCTACTCCAGCTCTATCTATAATATCATTATAGTTATTTCAAACAATAATAGAAATAATTAAAATGATCTCTCGATCGCCTCAAGCGTTGAGCTCAGCATCAGATCTTGTGCAGGCGTGTGATTGATAACTTTCATCGTCTCTTTCACTCATTCGTGATTTTCTGTATTTCTGCCTTTATCTAACCTAATTAATCTGCGTTGTTAATGGCGCCGTTATTGTCGTCAGATTTATCATTTTAATATTTAGTCAAATCAATTGTTATTGTCTTTGTTAAAACAATAATAATATTTTGTAATGCCTGTGTTCTTATTTTTAAATTAGTCACTTGAAATATTATAATTTATGAAACAAGTTTACTACATTGAGCGCGCCATTCCAATCAGATCAAAGTTAATAACATTCCATGAAACGTTTCAAGCAAATAGCATTGCTATAAAAAAGCATTTAATTAATTTATTAATTTTACGGCCTAATCTCTCTCGTCAAGAGAAATGTACACAGTGGGAACGTAAATAGGGATGATGATGATAGTGAAGAAGATAGAAAACATAAGAGAATATTAGAAAACAGACTACGGATCGTAAGACAAATCACTATTCTAACCAAGATCCGTGTTTTGATAGTCTTTATCCTTATAAGTCATTAATGTTCATAGTTCCACTAGCATGATCGAACGTCATCAATCATCCTCTTATCATCCGATCACCACTACACAATAAAATCGTTTATACATCCAATGCCTGATACCTTACTCGATGTGTATCTACACCATTTATTTAAGATCTCCTTGTTCAGATCATCTGTACAGCCTACGAGACGCTATAAACTGGTCGTATCGTATCATTGAAATCGATGATCGTGAATGAATCATTTAGTTGTGATGAATTACGCCACATATCAGGTACAATGGATTAATCAATTTCGTGGGACTTACCTCGCTTTTGCATGAAGGAGAACAGATCATCGAGGAATTCTTTCCGCTGTGGATCGTCGCTTATTTCATACAACTGAAACAAAATGAGGTAATATTATTAATACAATCAAGTTACACAATAAAATGCAATTCTGAGGGATGTATCCTCAATTTATTGTAATCTTTTATGTATTAAAATAAGGGTTTATAACTAGCAACGTTTTGTTTTAGTTGGATTCGGTTTTGTTGACCGAGCTAACGTTCCAAAGTGTCGTGGATTTCCCGTAGTAAACATCATAATAGTATCATAGTAGTGTCGATAATGAAGTTATTAATATTCGTAGGAAGTACCTGAGGCAGTGATGCGCCGCACCACGTGCGCCCGCATGTCCGTAAACATAGGAAACGCATTACCTATTAGAGGAAATCGACAGAGGACACATACTTTTCTCACGTTTACTATGCAAAATTTAAAACGCAATTAATACTGCGGGCTAACCGACGTATAACATTCGTTACAACTTCACAATAACATAGTAAGTAATGAAACAGCCATTAAATTTTCAATGAGGTTGACAAATGTCAAATTGTTGCCGTTATTAAAGGGGCGAGGCCTTGGTAGAGAAATCGTAAAGCGTAAGTAGATTGCCTTATAATTATGCAGTCTTTTAGACCTACAAATTGATAAGGGGTTTGATGAAACAAGAGTTAAAACTGAGTGTCTTATCTCTAGGCAATAGAGTCGAAAATAGCTAGTTATCAAGACTCCCCACTGCGAGAGGCGTGCCGTTTAAATAATAATGACAATATCCGCCATTTAAATGCACAGTGCAATTTAAAACAGCGATAAAAGTGTTGTACCGACTCCGATAAAGGTTAACGCTCGATTGGGTAGCTGAGCACTTCAATTTTATGATAAGGATATCTACTGAGTGTCACTCAGGGAAAACAGAGAGAAAAATAGAGTATTGACGTAGTGTACAAAGTAAAGCCAATAAATCTTATACATCTAAGACTGTTTGCAGATGATTCAATTGAAAACGTAATGCGAAATCGTGATACATGACAAATAAGGTCCGTTATGTAAGCACTAAGCAGTTTACACTGGCGACAAATCCATCCTATAGCGTGAAAACATGGAGAAGGCGCCCCGCGATCAAATACGACCACGTCTATTTGCATTCGGACAATTACAGCGAGGCACTTAGCGGTACGGAGAACTGGGCCGTGGAAAGACAACGAAACGCCATTTGACACTTCCTGTTTCCGTCTTATAATGTGTATACGGCATTAGATGGCAACGGGGTCATGGTGTGCAAATCGCTTTCTGTGTGAATTTACAGCTAACCCTTTGTTTATCGGCTGTCGCAAAATGTCAAAGCACCTGTTAAATAATATCGATTTTTGAACGCAACAGTAAAGGGGAGCACAACATTTTTTTATGAATTTTAATAGCAACTTAAATAGCATTTAAATCCATTCAGATGACTTTTGGATTTAAAACAGATATGGCTTACGATCAAGAAATGACTATAAAGTTAATCAAAAAAACACACATTAAAAACATCCATTTCATACGGAATAGCCCTAACATTGGTACATACTAATTTGCTAATCAAAAACATTTGATTAATTGAAAGGGTTAAAACGAGGCCGACGAGGTTGATGATTAATGATGGTTTCATAGTACATATCATTGAATCTGTGTACAAACGTTGATGGTTGTGTGCAGAATGCATTAATTGTGGAAAAACACGTATTTTATTATTGTATTTTATAATATCTAAACAATTTAAATGGTGACCGCATTTATAATTCAAAAGTAGTTTTTACAGTAAAATGCAAATTTTTGAATAAAACATATTTGAATAACAAAAATGTACTTATAGGTATTTACTAACTTTTTTTAGTACCCAATGTCCAGTTGATGAGAACACGACAAATTATTATAACAGAATTATCATAACAGGGCGTCCATTGTCGCCCACTGGGCCAAAAACTGGTCGGTAAGCCGTAATCTCCATTGTACTGTGCCAATTACGGACTCTCCCCTTCCGCTTGAATAAATAAATATCATCCAAAAGATACAGGATGTCAACAATGATCGACCTCGTTTCTCATAAATCTCATTATTACGCGGAATATTAAAAAAAATGTTTTAAAATCAATAGGGGGTTAATCTTTGAATTCAATAGATACCTAGAATAAATGCTCCCGGTTATTATTATGAAAAATATAATGCATTTTCATAATTTGAGTTCGAAGTGTATTAATAATAATAAAATTATTTAATTAGTGATGAGTTGGTCAAGGCTAGGTACCTTGTCATCTGTACAATGATAACTTTATGTATTAACTGGCATCGAATATTTTTCAGATTTTATCGATGTGACCTTTACTATATGTATATATTTGTCGGGGCAGACAAGAACATCGGTTGCAGTATTACTCAGTACCTGTTTGTACCAGGCACATCGCACTACGGGTTGCGGCGCGCCGACGACGCCACTACCTGGAAAGTTGTTGGGTCGACCGCTTTGTTCGTATAAATACGACCGTCGTTCGAGCTAGCAGGAACATTCTTATTCGAGCCGTTGGACGGAACGGACCTCGCTTGGTATTAAATTCAGTATTGCTCGAGTTGTTGGACCGAAACATTGTAAATTGTAATAAATAATGGACGTTTCTTCGTGGTTTGATTATCAACATAAAGACGACTGTGACGTTAGACCTGGTGACGTCATAACCAACTAGAAGCCCTCCTGATAAACACACACTCCTCGACATCCTATACACTCTCTCTCCACGACATCAGAAGTGGGATAAGAGACCTGAACAAGTGGGATAACAGACCTGAACAAGTGGGATAACAGACCTGAACAAGTGAGATCCGAACTTCGATAGATCTGAACCTCGATAGCCTTGAGACTGTACGCTGCCACAAGACCAAGACAAAGAAGAAGGCAAACCATACTGACGTCAATTTTTTGGAACTACCTGCATCTTTATAAAATGATGCAAAAACTGACCCAAGAACAAGAAGAAGACTTAGTTAAACCATACTAACGTCAGAGTTTTGGAACTACCTGCACCTTTATAAAATGATGCAAAAACTGACCAAGAAGATGGCTTAGTTAAACCATACTGACGACATATTTTTGGAACTACCTGCATCTTTATAAAATGATGCAAAAACTGACCTAAGACCAAGAAGATGGCTTAGTTAAACCAAACTGACGACATATTTTTGGAACTACCTGCATCTTTATAAAATGATGCAAAAACTGACCTAAGACCAAGAAGATGGCTTAGTTAAACCATACTGACGACATATTTTTGGAACTACCTGCGTCTTTATAAAATGATGCAAAAACTGACCCAAGACCAAGAAGATGGCTTAGTTAAACTATACTGACGACATATTTTTGGAACTACCTGCGTCTTTATAAAATGATGCAAAAACTGACCCAAGACCAAGATGCCGAGCAAACAAACAATTGAGGATCATACTGACGTCAGAGTTTTGAAACTACCTGCATCTTTAAAAAGTGATGAAAACAAAATTGATGAAACGCAAATCGGTCAGGACTTAGCCGAGCAAATAAACAATAGACGATCATAGTTTTGAAACTACCTGCATCTTTATAAAGTGATCAAATAAATGATGGAACGCAAATTGATCAGGAAAAAGCCGAGCAAATCAATAATTGGATCAAAATTCCAATGAGAATTCCTACGAACCCCTTCTATGAAATATTCTTCAAGAACTAATTAAGTTTCTTTTACAGATTCACTTCCGCACTACGAGTACTTGATGATATACTCCGAGAGGCAGATGCATAGCACGCACTGCCTGTCAGTAGGGCTGTGTTGGTGGAAGAAGACGATGCACTAGGCCCTCAAAACACTACTGCAAGCGAGCCCGTGCCATCCACCTCCCATGCTATACTGCCTGAGCAAGACTCCGACTGAAACAAAAGTTAAGTTGATCATCTTTATAAATTTTCCCCAGAACTCTTACCCTCCGAGAACCCTTACCCTCCGAGACCTTACCTATTCTTCATTAAAACTTTGTTGCAACTCGATGGAGTTGTAAACAGATACCAAACTCAAAAGCAAATCTCTTTGTTTCAGACAGCTGCAGACTAGGCAGGTGCAGAGCGTGCACCGCCTGTCAGTTATTTCTGCACTAAGAGGACCTCTTTGAGAGGCAGATGCAGAGCGCGCACTGCCTGTCAGTATGGCCGAGTAGGCGGATGATTACGATCCTGTAATTCTACCATGCAGCACTTCTACTAAGCAAGTAACGTAAACTTTAAGCAATGTGCAACCAAAACAAACAAAAGAAAGAAAAGAAAAGAAAAAAAAAAATTTTGGCGAACTGTAGATTTTAAACAGACAGTCCACTCTATAGAGGATGTCTTAGCGAAAAAGAATCAGCTGCCCACGTAGTCCTGGAATGCGAGGGAGTAACAGTGCAATGAATTCAAATTCTCTAATTGCGGAGGTCATTTCTTGAAGCCTGCGATGACCCCAGGACGATCTTAAGCTTCACGTCGGATGGAATCATAAAATTAAAGGTCAGCCTCTTCGTTTACTATAAATAAACTAATGAAACAAAGTTAACCCATATAAATTTAAAGACAACGGTTAATTGCCAAATTTAATGTAACAGTCAGTTACAAAAAATATACTTATGATGATAAAGAAAATAAGTTCAAGTAATAGCCATAATAATAATAATAGTCATAATAGTATTTATTGGTAATACTCATTACGTCATATCAAACATTTTTAAGTACAATGACTAACAAACTAAGTAATAAAATACGGATTATGATCTTAAACATCAAATAAGAAATCAGTTTGTGTAACTGAGTCAAAAACAATTTAAATAACTGTATGTCCTAGTATAACATTTTCAGTGCCTCTGGGGACCCCAGCATCGACCTTTCAAATTATCCTTTATCCCCTGTGGACCACGGTGTAGTATAGCCGCCCAGACCACAGCATCGACCTGCCCGTGAGACTTATCATAAAAATTAAAAATTAAAAACAATGTCATTGCGTGGAGCATAAACATTGATAAAAATAATAACATAACTCGCTCACTGTCCGCTTTCGTTATCCATTATCCTAATAAACATTTTAACTATCATGTTTTAAATTATCGCTGATAATTTTGGTGTTTGAGATCAAATTCCTACCTTCTACTAACCTCTAAGAAAAATTCTACTTTATGAGAAATTCCAAGAGTACCTTAATAACCATGCAAGTACGTGGAGTGCAAGCATTGGCCATAAAATTATAAAACAATGTAAATACGTGGAGCATGAACATTGATAACAATAGTAATAACTCACTCACTGTCAGCTTTCCTTATTCATTTTCTAATAAACATTCTAAGTACTACTTAAACTTTCGCTGATAATTTGGTGGTTGAGATCCAATTATCAGAACACTTGCACCAAATTATCAGCTAGTGTACCTTTGAATGGATACCTAGCTCAGAGAAACTTTTTCATCTTTTCCAGAAAAACAACTGGTGCAGAGCGCGCACCATCTATCAGTATGGCCGTGTCGGGGCAGACAAGAACATCGTTTGAAATATGACTCAGTACCTGTTTGTACCAGGCACATCGCACTACGGGTTGCGGCGCGCCGACGACGCCACTACCTGGAAAGTTGTTGGGTCGACCGCTTTGTTCGTATAAATACGACCGTCGTTCGAGCTAGCAGGAACATTCTTATTCGAGCCGTTGGACGGAACGGACCTCGCTTGGTATTAAATTCAGTATTGCTCGAGTTGTTGGACCGAAACATTGTAAATTGTAATAAATAATGGACGTTTCTTCGTGGTTTGATTATCAACATAAAGACGACTGTGACGTTAGACCTGGTGACGTCATAACCAACTAGAAGCCCTCCTGATAAACACACACTCCTCGACATCCTATACACTCTCTCTCCACGACATATTGAATACAATTTTATATTTACTGTTGCTATAAAACTTTATTACTTATATTGATTGCTGCATTGACCAAAGCTCATCGGTGAATGCAAGGTTAAATCGGAGTAACAATATTGTAAGGATGGTTTTATTTGTATTAATAATATGAACCTTAAAATGTAACTATTTACGGAGAGATATAAAGTTTTTTTCTCAAGCTTCGCATAACTCGAGTTAAATTGCCTCCTGTCTGAACGTCCGGAAAAATATTATATTAGGTATTATTAATTATATTCGTACATTTTTATTTAAGTTCAGAAACCGCACTATAGGATTTAAGTACAGGGTATCTTGCGATTCTCCTTTCACGCTTACTGATCTATCGAAAATTATTTTTCTTAGATCATTAGGTACATTGATGTATTACGATTGAAATAAATCAATGCGTCAATATTGAATCGCAGATAAATGGGACAAGGCACTGCATAAAATGAGTTTTGACAGTCACGTAGGCGTTGATAGACTATTGTGTTATACAACTGAGGACTGATGGTTAGCATTATCGGATTATGTGGTTATTGGTTGATAGGACTGTTTATCTAATTTAGGACGGCTCAATAAAGAGCCGTGTCGACTAAGTGGAACACATTCGAGTTTCACTCCGAAGGCCGTGGGTTCAAACACCCTGCTGCGCACTTTTGATTTTGCTTCAAAACAAACTGTGTGCTTTAAGAACACGTGTTCTAACGGTAATGGCAAACATCGTGAGGAAACCGGAATATTCTGAGAACCTTGAAAATTTTGAAAGACTTGTGTCATTCACCAACCCGCACTTGTCCAGCGTGGTGAATTAAGGCCTAATCTCTCTCGCCAAAAGAGAAGTCCCTGTGTACCAGCAGTGGAAACATAAATAAAATAAGGTAATACTACATTTCGAAACAAACTCACTGTTGTTTCTTTGTTTGTTTCTATTGTCTTTGTCGTTATCTCAGACGGCAAAAACAGATTTTAAAAATAGAAGTAGACAAAAATTTAAATCACAAGGTGTGATTTTCTATGCGTGCGAAGTCTCATTCTGATATACTGGCTCCCCATTAGTCTGCAATGGTTTTACCACGCGCCGCCGCAAGACAATTTCAAATTGCCTGCAATAATTTAAACTAGTAACGTAAGAAGGATGGATTTATAAATAAAACGTGTGAGGGATCCTTCATCTGTAAAGCGCAAGTTATTTTTAATGCAAAACGAGCTTTATCACGTGCAAGTTCGATTCAATTTGGAAACATTTTGTACGAGTAGATTATCTTATCTTACCTGCTCAAACATTCCAATATAAACTTTCTTTTACAGGCTTTACGATATAAGTTACTTTGGACGTGTGTTAAGTTTAAAAGCGTCATATTTGCAGTGATATAGCTAACCTCGTTATTGTTTTTATTCTGTGGTAATAGTAACAGCGTTTATGGAAATGCCAAAGATTTACACTTATTGCGTTTGATGTTGTATGGGGAAATTACTCAGAGATATTTATTTTGAAATATAGACTTGGTATAACTATTGAAGACTTTTCTGTGCCGACGCCTGTTAGTATGGAAGGCAACTGAAGATTACAGATTGTAATATACGTTTTAGTGATATAATGATCTTTTTTATTTTATTATTTATGTATAGTAAAACCATTTCTAAAATGAACGCCCCTCCACCGAATTCTGTATTTTTTTTTCTGTGTATTCTGTTTTTCTGTATTTCCTCTCACACGTTGAAATCATCACAGTTTTGTGGAGGGAAGTTCATTTGTAGAATGGTTTTACTATACTTACATATGCATTTTTGGAACTATTGAACATTTCACTTTAAAAATTTTCTAAAGAGTTGTTAAACTCCTGTGTAGGTAAATACGTGAGTAATTACCGTTTTATAAAATGTCTATTGAACATTATTTCGTACGTATATTCTCTATCTGGTATACAATATTGTTATTTATTATTACGCTTTGTGTTCGTAAATCCGCACGATTCCGTTTGTTTAACAACACAATTTTGTGTAGGTAAACTAAGACATGTTTCATCGCTCTCTAGAATTTTCTTCAATATAATGTTGTCGGGTAATTCAATAAATCAATCGGAAAATTGAAATGTATTTCTAAATCGAACTTTATTCCCTACATCTAAAGTGCTAATTGATTTCAACACGTCAATTCATAACCTCAATAAAGGCAACTGCGCATGCAATAATGTCGTTTCCTGCAGTTCGTAATAAAATACAAAGTTGCACAGCAACGCTACTAGCTTACTTATGTTCAGTCAAAATACGTGAGAACTTGTCTAGTTTGATCTTTGCATGTTATCCTGGCTTTAGGTATGTATGAACATAAAATCTTCAGTAGCTATAGCTACCTACTTATTAGATATTAAGGTATAACTATTACAATACATCCTTAAATCCAGCTAAACTTAGCTATACCAATGTGTTTCAATTAAATTTTAAATATTGATTCTAGTTTAACATTATTAATAAACAACTACAACCGTGAGAGAAAATAAATAAATGTTTATTTTACTAAAGTGAAATTAGTAGCCAAAGTTTAACAGAAGAACCGTATCGTATATTTTAATTTTTTATCATCATCGAACGAAGTCAAAGTTATTAAAGCTACTTTGTTCTGAGATAAAATACAGTGTCATTCTACATTATCCAGTAAATGTCTTCTTACAAATTATTTAACTTCCGTCACGATTCACACTATAATTAATAGATATCACTTATTGTTGTGTCGTAATGTTCAACACTATCTATGCCCATGACACAAGGTCTTATTAAAGATGTGGCGGTGCTGAAGCCTGTCGGGCTGCAGCACTGAGCTTGGGCTGCTTGGGCATTGAATGTGTTAACTATACAACTAAAATCCTAAGCAGATAATAAAATGAAATTGCAATCTATACTTCGATTGATTACAGAAACCACCATATGTAGTCAATTAATTGAATATGCTGGCCAAGTTAATGCCACAACAATTCGCCCAGTCCACAATTGAATATTACGAGTACATTTATATTTATACAACTTGCATTCTTATTGTAATAGCTGTAAGTAGTATTTTACCAGCTTGACAACGCGCAGACGAATGTTTCATTTCATTGCCATCAATTTTAAAACACCTTTATCAATTATCTTGTAATTTATTTGTCTCTATATGGCCTGATGACTTGGTTGGGTACTATATTGACTAAGCTTCATAATTATAATCACCTATTTATGTTTCTCTTGAAGAGAGAGATAAGGCCTTAATTTACCACGCTGCTGGCCAAGTGCGGGTTGTTGAAAGACAAATATCCTGCAAACATTTCAAAGTTCACAGAACATACAGGTGTCCTCACGATGTTTACCTTCACCGTTAGAGCACCTGTTTTTAAAGCAGACATAATTTTTCAAGATAAAAAATTGGCCTTTCGAACTGAAGTGAAATACTTCAGTGAAAGCGTCTCGTGAAAGCCTCTCGATTACAATAACTCTACTGTTCTTCATGATATAACCATGGCTAAGGTATGTTTGGAATCTCCTAATTGATTTTACGTTGTATTCGCGCGAAAGCAATAAATTAAACCAGCTTTAAAACAAGCTGTGCTGTGTATGTTCACACCTGCATGAGCAGTGAAAGGGTTAAACTTTCCAACAATTTAATAGCATGTACCTATAATATCTTATAATCTTCATGTTATAAATTTAACTACCTAAGCTCAAATCGTAAGGTTTATTTAGTATAATTTAGCACTTAGATAAGTAATTCGAAGAAGGACAAAAAAAACCGGTTAGCTACGTGCCTAGATCCAAAGACAACTAGTTTTTGCTTCTTAAAATTGTCTCGAACAACGTCATCATGCCGAACTGTTTACGTATATCCTACGGTAAACAATACGTCAGTAAGTGACGTCACAGTGACGTAACATGAAGAGAGCATCGGCCTCGGAACAAAGCACAATGATACAGGAGTTACGAAATGTTAAGTCTCGTCTAATGGGGTTCGAAGTGGGCAAAGGTAGGATATAGGCATATTAAGAGTAAGGAATGGTCGAAAGATCATAATCGTATACCGTGGATGAGTTGTAGAAACTGTTGGCGAATTGTTCAATAATAAATCTCATTTTCGTACAAAAGTCTGAGTTATTTGGTCCATATTTTATGAATGAAATGTTGGTTACAAACTTTACAATCTTAAAGGTTTAGTTGACATTTTTCGCATCAACCATCATCACAATATTTTTTAAAATGTCTTTAACCAGAGCCACAAGCAGGATAACTACAAAGTTTCATAATCTAATTTCACAGCTTTTTATTAAAGTTTCTGATACTCCATTTAATATGTTTCTCTCCGATCTCATCCAATTGAACTCAAACAGACACCTTACCCAACGTGTTAATGAAACTAACAATTTCTCCTACTTTATGTATAAAGCCGTTCTTATCGGGGTCTTTGATAACATCACTCGGAGACGCTAAGTGACTCCCATTCTATGGTGTTTGCGCGGAAATTACCGCTCGTTTGAACTATCGACGGGTTCACCGATTGATTGATCAAAATTAGACCAGTACCTTTACCATGGACATACGTTTGTAGATACAAGAAGTATTTGTGTTAAATGTAGCCCATTCACAGCCTTGCAGCTCGACAGGGTTTGACGCCACACCGCGCTGTATTGTAGGCGATGATAGTTTTAATAAAATAAAGCTATTTTACCTATTAGTCATGAGGAAAGTGGTTATGCTAGCTAGGTAAATGTTTCATGAACATTTGATAGCTTTACTGCTGATCAGACTTCAACGGATAAATTGGACGTCAAGTGCTAAATATAGGAATTTCACCCCATATCTCAGCTTTCAATTAATCAGTAATTTTATCATAAAAAAAACTCTGAAATTCCTTTTCTATGGAGAACATATGTTATGGATCTTAAACTATTCTAATACATAGTTTGAAACAATTATCTACAATTTGAACAGAACGCCAACCCTATCCATTAGACGAACGCACACAGTAAATAGGTTGTATGTGCGGAAATTCATTAGGGAAACATGAAGCTCATTCGCCAAATAATGACCACCCCAGAATTATTCCGGACAAGTTATCACGTAATCGTCAAAAACAAAAGGATCAGCTGGCCATTAGAACGCGGTCACGGGGAGTTAGAGAAAACTGGATATGACAACCTTCTTCGGAAGTATTAAATTTTTTCGAATTGTATTTCGAATAAGTAATTTTTTAATGTCATTTGTTTAGGTTTTTTTAGTCTTAATACAGTTGTGTATTGAAATGCGCAATTGGCTATTGTTATTTATCAAAAGATAAAGGTGGTGCTCAAGTGGGCGGTATTTTGGCAACGTAATTGTTTAGATGAACAGTAAAGTTGCAACTAATAAAATTTCATTTTTTTGTCATTAATAACAGGTAATTGTGTCGTATAAGAATGAATCATCTAGAATGATCTGCTTAGTCAATATAAGTCATGATTTGAGTCATGAGGTGAGATGAATTCACATTTCATGTTGTATGTCATAAGGATATTGAAAATATCATAATATCCACGCCTAGTAAGCGTGTTGATCATTATCAAGTCCCTAAGACTTCAGATGTCTATTAGAAAAACCTGTACGATCAACTTAAGCTGTGTGAAAAAAAGTGGGAATAAATACCGTTATTGATAATTAAATACCTTATTTAAATGCCACATCTAGTAAACGTATGTGCATCATAGAGTACACACTCAGTCAGTGCTCATCACACGCCTTTGATCTCCAATTAGATGAACATTTTGGGGTCCTTATCTACCCCGTGAGGGGCGAGGGGTCGTAAATATGTTAGTTCACCCTCTGTTATGAGGTGTTTAGCAAACTGTTGGGAATTGTTTATTGATGAGTGGGTACATACGATAATGCGGTCAAGGGAATTATGAGATTTTGTTTGAACACTTGTCCCAAGTAGGTATGTCCTTTTTGAACATGAAACTTTTAAAGTTAATTCTATAAACCGATTCATCAGTAAAATCTAAAAAATCTGAATAAAGATGATTAAATTTTAATAATCCCTAAAATTATTTACATACTTATTCTAATCGATGTTATATTATGTTTAGAATCTAAGGATTCACTACTCCAAAATAATCCCTTACTATTGAAATTATTATTTTACCAAATCAACAGATATAATTAATTTATCGATATTGAGAAAACAAAACTACAGAGAATTAGAAATAGTGTCCAAAAGAAGTGGTTTCAAAGGAATCAATTTGCTTTGGGCGGGCGACGTGAACTAGGGCGGGGAAAATTAATCCGCCCCAAAGCTTGTATTACTCCGCAATCATCTAGTGGGGATTAGAACGAAGCTACAGATTATATAATGAAAATAGAACTGATTTTATAATTACTAATAGGGATAATAACATAGACGAATTTTCAGTATAATTTGTCTATGATAATAATAATAGGATGATACGAATCAAATCTAGTGAATGTCGCACCTAATAGACTAAGAGAGATCAATTATTTTTACAGAATAGTGTATTTAAATATAAATTAAATGAACACTCAAATTGATTTATGTAATAATATATAATTGGCTTTTTGAAATTTAATTCATAAAATAAAAACTATCAAGGAAGTGACTCAAATACCAACGTTACAAACTTGGTGAAAATTTCAGAGAATTACGGAGATACTTTAATGAAGTCTTTCAGAACAGATTGACCGATAAATTGTCGATTTTAAGTTGAAAAGAGTGTGTTGAGTGGTTTTTTTCTAGGGAATTCAATGTCTTTATTCTGTACAAAATAGTGTCACTTCTTAAAAGGAAAACTCTCGCACATAATATGAATCCTTTTCAGTTGCGGAAATTGAAAAAAAATAGTGTTTTTAATAACAAAAATATGTATATCACCGCATGCATTTAAGAAAGTATAAATGATTATTATAAACTACGTATTCGTAAGTTGATTTTAATATTGTCATATATTATATTTATGAGCGAATTTCTTGCTTGGGTCGTAGTAATTATATGTTCTGTGCTTGGGTAGGTAATTTTAAAATAAAAATTCAATTATTGACATATTAGCCAAATAAGAGGATGAAGTAAGTTATAATTATTAAGTTTAAACTAGGAATGATCAAGAAATTAGTAATTAATTATTACATTATTTAGTTTGAGGAAGGCAAAGGCACATAATAAGATCTAATTGTCAACTCGAAAGGCGTAGAACTCAAACCGTGCCTGATATATTAGCACTGACCTGCGAATATACTGGCACAGGCAGACATTCATTCATACTCGTCTACAGATAACATACATTTGGAAACAGCGTGTTTTATTCCTGTCATAGACATAAGACACAAAATATTTGACTTGATATACCGTTCCAAAGAACCTTCACGAAAAAAGTTTACTTTATCCTCAAAATCCTCATGATACAAAAATAAGTTTATTCGAGTTTACAGCCAAGTCTAGGCGTTATAGCGTGAATAAGTTACAAACATCATTATCATCAAAACGTCCCTCGTCCCACGATTAAAAAAAGGATGTACTTAATATAACGAGTAATAGATTAATAAAGTAAACAAAATATTGCTGGACAATTCAATAAGGCTTGGTAAATTATAATCACCGTGCTTACTAGGAGGAACGTCGATCGCAGTCACATACGTCGTTAGGGTTCTACTACTGACTTTTCGCATTTATAATATTTATATTTTTTTTATGATACTAAAATAAACTAATATGATAGTAAAAATACAGAACGTCTCTATACCTCATTAACACAATACTGGACTAGCTGAAGTAAGCTCAGAGGTGCTTAATGGGCACGCACACATAAGCATTTATCGCGAATGCAGTATTTGCAGGTGTAACACACTCTGGGTCATCGCACCTTGTTTCTATGTACGTGTGACTTATACAATGTTGTCCGAGCCCTAAGTCTGTGTGAGACATGCTAATTCTTTGCCCAACAATCGTTGTATATAATAAATGACATGGTATTTGCAATACTTTTACAGGAATTAATACTAAGTTGTGTATTTGAACTTTTACTCTCGAGGTTGACCTTTGGTGTGAGAATGAGTGCTGTTTTTATTTAAAGTTTTTGGACTAACATGGTTTTGTATGAATCAAGTATAATAGTAATTTATATTGTACTTATGTCAAACAAGTGCATTGGATATTAAAATCTATCTAATATAATAATTTTACAGTTTTAAGTTTCAATAATGTAACCAGGATCCGCTACAAAAAAAAACATACAAAACCTCAGAAAGATATGTCAAAGGTTAAAGGTAAAATTAAATCGGTCATACCCATGTGTTACAAATACAATTATAAATCACGGCGGATAAAAAGGGCACATAATCCAGTGATCAGTGTAATAATGTCATTAAAGTAGTCGGTTTCACGCATTATCCGGCTATAAAACCGGACACACCGTAAAATGTTGCCCACCCCTGCCACAGTGTTGTGTCAGTTTTATAACTTTTTTTGTTGTATCTTAATTAAATATCAAGTTTAATCTTACAAGATTTCATATTAAAATTAACGCGCGCTATTACGAAAAAGACAAATTTGACCTACAAGTAAAATTGTTTGAATAAGGTTTAGGTTTCCCTCGTAAAGAGAGAAGTTTCTGTGTCCCAGCAGTGGGAACGTAAATAGCATCCTTATAATGATGACCTAAACTTCTTTAAGTCCACATACATTTTTCAATGAGTAAAATCCTGAGGTGCGCGGCGGAGTATGAACACACGACCTTCGGAATGAAAGTCGAGTGTGCACCCACTTAGCCAACACAGCTCAATGCCAGATAATGAATCAAAACTTTTATGTTCTATTCAGTTTAATACAAAAATATTTTATGGGGATTTCTCGGTCTTATTTGATTTACAATATCTGTTAGTAGTTAGTACCAACCAACTTTATCGTAATCCATCTAAGCTGCTGCACAATATGACACTACATAATCACCTATTAAATGACCCATAAATAATTCTAATTTATATCGAATCCATTATTTTTAATCTGTCCGCTTCCCAATATTAATTCGGCATCGTTTTATATTAAAACTATAATTAACTACCATAAAAAGGTTCCTTAACAGATCGGCAGTTTTTAATATGAGATTTAATATATTCGTATAAATCTTTTACGGTCTTCTAGTTTATTACTCGTTCCATTTATTATTGCTTTTGTTTAAAAAGTATAAGTTCTTTATAAATTAGGTTTATGTTTCGTGGAAAAGTCATTTGCAAATATTTTGATTACACTTCTTGATAAAACATTATGATCTGAATTAGTTTTCATTAGTTCATTATCTTACAATAAAATCTTCTAGATAGGTATAGTAAAACCATTCTAAAAATGAACTCCCCTCCACAATACCGTGATGACTTCAACGTGTGAGAGGAAATACAGAAAAACAGAATACACAGAAAAAAAAAATATAGAATTCGGTAGAGCGGCGTTCATTTTAGAAATGGTTTCACTATACCTCAATATTTTAAAAACTAGTTGACCGACCGTGGTTTTCCCCGCTTCAGTTTTTCTTATTGTTTCACCTTCCAAACCTATGAAAATAAGCCAAATCGGTTCCACCGTTCTCGCGTTTAGCGAGACTAACGAACAGCAATTCATGTATGTTTATATAGATTATAAAAAATAATTATGGCTCATTATTGACATAATTTATAGATTAATAGAAACTGCCTACATTATCATTAGTTTGATTAATGCACTAATGTTGTTTTGTATGAAACAATTGAATTGTTCCACCAATCATTACTGATTGCCAATGCCAACTGCACAAACAACAGCCTTCCGTAATTTCATAAATACATAACAATTAATTACAGCGAACAATATAAACTTCGTACCTTGAAGAGCATACATGCATCGCCACAGAACTAAGGCCATATATTATTGACTGTTCAGTATAAAATTATAAATAAAAAACAATTGAAGTTTTCTCTTACTTTCTTTTTATCGACTTCGAAAAAGTTCGGCATCTTCGGAGGATCCCGGTCGTGGTGCGACGGCCCATGGTGGTGGTCCTCCATAAGGTTGTTGAAAAACTCCATGAATTCCATTTAACCAGTCTCTCACTAAATCACAAAAACCACTATTCAAATCCGCTGTACAAAAAATGTTCGTTCCGGAACACGTGCACAAAAAAGACACACGCCAGACGTCTTACTCTTGCCAACATCCGATATAAACTAAATTGAAAATTGGAAACAAAATGCAATGTTCGAATCTTGATATGACAATAATAGGAGAGACAGAAATACCCAAAACGTTGTCGAGAGAGCGAGACGAAGCGCGAGCTAGACGGCCCGCTCCACCCCATCGACATCAGCCCGCAGGGGTTGTCGCCAGACGAGATCGCTTCGAAATTTAAAATTCCTACCTGACTTTACATACGTACCTAAACAAATTAAAACTAACATTCAAATTTAGCCTCTATCGACAACACAAAAAACACAAATTCAACTGTCAATTTTCAGCATATAAGCTTTTTCAGAATATATCTTTAAAGTTGTAATTATAAATAGCAAACGCGTGGATACAATACGCAAGGTTATTCTGAGTATCCGTCTTGTTTTATAATTTACTTCGATGATTGAAAGATACTGTTTTAAATATGTGGCATAAAATGTATGAGATACGACTCATAAAAGTACAAAGAGGTTTCATAAATGTTTATGTTTTGAGGCAACATTTCAGGTTGGATGAATCGTAACTCTTCGAATCGTTTCAACTATTGAAATCCTATAAACACTCCTGGCATCTATAAAACGCTTCGCACTTTGCATAATGTATCAATTAAATTAGGCAAATCCATTACTTGATATCATATATATAAACAGACAATATTTTACTTAAATCTGATTGGAGATTAATATAAAATTTGAAGACTAAAATAAAACTCTTTGTTTTAACAAAGTTATGACAATAGTAACTGATATAGGTAACGGAAACGTTAATATTATGCTTATACCCACGCGTTAATACATAATACGTAGTTGGTAATCATACAATAATTGATAATCACCGAAATCAATAAATTATAACACGCAAGCGTTTCATCGATTCGGCGAGGGTTTTCTAACTTTCTATAATCACTTAATCGTAAACCCCAATTTTTCCAAACCAAATCAATTAAAGATATTGTGAATGTCACAATTGCATGGGGCAGTTTATCTTGTTATGATATCTATACAAATAGGGTAATAGGGTGAAGTGGGTAAATTTCGGGATACGGGTAAATTGATACGGGTGGATTTGCAAGTATTTTGACAGGTTCTTTTACTTTGACACAGGGTGGAGAGAATTAACGAGTTAAACTAGATTATCTTTACGAATTATTGAGAAATAATTTAAAATCGTTTTTATGTTTTTCGTAGTGTGGGTTTGATTAGTAGTTACGAAACAAATTTTAAAGCTTTCGATCTAGTATATAAACAACAATTTTAATTAAGACCCTATCTACAAAAATTCAATGAACTAAATTCCAAGTAACACCAAAATAAAATTTATCTAAATGTTAAAGTAACTCCAGGAATTTCCGAATTATCTTTTTTTAGGAATTCGGGGTAAATTTAACACTAAGCACGATGACGTCACCGCATCCCTCCGGACAGTAGGGGCGGGCTTCGTAATAACACAAACAATTTAGATTAGAAAAAGCATTTTGGAATCGGTAAGTGTTTTAGGTTATCAGAGAACACATTTATTTGATTTCTTTTTGCTTTGGATCGTTTTATGACAAATTAAGTACTACATTTTAATGGACAGAAGCAAGATTTGAAGGAACTCGGTTTGTTGAAAGAATTTCATTGCATTATTCACGCAGGTAATTTCTCAATATCATAAAATTTACAAGTCTATACCATAGACCACTATCAATCCTCATTATTCTCAGGGTAATAATATCTAACAGCAATATAGCAAACAATGGAAGTCCAGTAACTCAGGCTAAAAAAACCTTAAATAACGATTAAATATTATTTTTGTGTGTTCGAACAATAGACGGCAGATCTTTGCTATCGGAGGAAGTATAGATACGGGACAAAATTGAACGTATTTCTATGAAATCGCATTTTGTTTGAAACAATGCTGTGGGTCTGGGTCTTATAGTTTCATTATTTCAACAATCCCAACATGTGCATGCAATAAAAGAAATTATTTTGGGTTTAAAGAAGAATTTTGACCTGTTTCGTCCTGTTTTTGACTTACGGGATTTTACAGTGGGTGCGTTTCTAAAACTATCGATTAATATGCTTAGGAATAAATATTGGTGATCAATATAAAAATGGCGAAATTAATTGTATGTTTTTATGTTGATGATGTTGACAATCGCTATGTAAGCTAACAAGAATGATTGCTACCAAAGTTTAAAATAATGGACAATGATTTCACTTTATCGCAAGTAATGATAGCTTTTGTAATTAACATTCCTTTTAGTCTTCATAAAAAACAGATAAGCTACTATACAGATAATTTTGTAATGAGTAAGTTCATCCTGTACGAAAATACCTTAGAACGTATCATATTGTTTCTTTTAAGAAATTCCTATGATAGTAATAATTACCTACCAATATTCGTATCAGTTAAGATTGTTTTGCTAAAGTCGTGCCTAATTATAGGTGTAATAATAATAAGCACTGTTTATTTTCATAATAACGCAAAGCTTACTTACGACCCAATGATTATCTTTGTCGAATTATCACCTCATAGAAAATATTGTCAAAATTCACGCAACAATAACAAACTAATCCGAAGTCCACAATAGATTCACCATCCCCTGATAATTTGCACACTGTGGGTAATCAAGCCACCACGCGTGTACACACACGCGTGGATTTCACACGAAAGATATATCGATGTATTTTAATTAACACTGATAGTCAATAGCCCACTCTCCCCTCGGACTCTTAATTACAATTTTGATAGCTCAATGAGTTGTGGGATGTGAAGATCGGGAAGGGTCCATTTGTTGCAATTTTGCACATTTTGAGGATAATTAACAGATATTCAAATTCAAAAATTCAGATTCGCGTATTTAACGTGATTGTGAAATTTTAGGATAATAATTTCTTAAAATGTAATTCGCTTTCCAACCGCCAAATAAATTATAAATCTAGGGAGAGCGTGTAAGAATAGTATAAACCTCTTTCTACCAGCGACCGATTGTTTCAACTAACAGAACTTATATTTCGGAATAACGAATTTATATTTCGTGTGGGCTATTATTTATGTTTTGCATACATAATCTTTATATTAATTAGCACTTACTGTGCCCATGACCTACGCCCGTATCTACGGCACGGTGGTGTGGAGATAGGTTTACTGAGATTGGGCATTGAATGTGTTAAAGCTATATACCAACTTAAAATATAAAGGTACCATCTACGTATCACAAACAAAAGATTTTTTGCAAATATAACCTACCTCAAATTAGTAAGTATGGTTTTTGTTCAATTGTTTGTCATTGCTGTACGATGACTAAGTCAAAATCCCGAAAATAACACGATAGCTAAAATACCTTTAAATATTTAATTACTAAATACTTACCTAGAATGACAAAAGATTTTCCAATCTATAAGGACATAATTGTGGTAATTGCCGATTCGTTTATTCGTGGTGAATAGTACCACCCGTACTCTACACGTAGGCACGCTGCTAAGCGTGGTGATTATACCAAACTAGCGGATCCGCCGATAGCTTCGTTTGCGTTTTTTTACGTTATCTAGATAATTATAGTTCTTCAAAATCAAAACTGAAGTAATTTTTCAAATCGGACCAGCACCGGATTCTAGGTGAGCGCGTTCCTACAATATATTATGTAACTCTTCAGCTTTATAATATTAGTATAGATCTCGAGTCTTGAATTTTGTAATAGACCCGTGTTCAAAAGTGGAACGGTTGTTTGTCATGATGATGATTATAGGAAATCAGCAAAACAAATCCATTAATTAGAATAAAAGCAGTGTAAAATACGGTTAGGTAAAGTGGGTACTTTTATTACTTGCCACTCCTAACCGTTAGATGGCGCTCCTTGAACATTACGATTAGAATAAGTAGATACCTACTTTAAATTTTCCTTTCTTACCATGGTAAGGTAAAAACATTCGTCCATTAGACTTTTCTTGGAACTCAACAATACCTACTATCCTACTAATACTTACACATAAACAATGCCACGGGCGAAAAGCTTGATTTTCTAAATTAGATATCAGTTAGTTAATAAAACAAATTCGATAATCGATTAATTATAAATATTCACAAATTATTAAAATATTTGACTACATTAAATTCATATTAGGGTAAATAATAAATGTTACCTAATCAATAAAGTTCAATTTGTCTGCGGCTTTGAAAACGATATGAGTTTTCTCAATGTAGCTTAATAATTAAGATAATCCTAATGTTTTTGATTTAGTTTGGTAGCAAACAGAATTACTTAGCTAATGCGCTTATAAGATTCCAAATAGATTTTATTGCGTATATATCAAGCGTTTTATAAATTTTCATAATTATTAGTGTGTGTGTACAGTAGGGCATAGAACCGGTTTTTCCCGGAACCGAAATTCCCGGGATTTCCCGGAATTTTTGGATACACGAAGAACCGGTTCTCAACACATTAAGAACCGGGATTTCGGTACTTTCGGGATTTCTTTTTAAAGTTAATTTACATAAAGTATTAATAATATAAGAAAAAAAATGATGATTAACAGGTCTTAAAACTACGGGCCGAAGCTTTAGTGTGACGCCACGCCGCCTCGCGCTTTTAAAATTCGGGGGCGAACTGCGACCTTTCAACCGTTGTTATTAGAGTAAAGTAAAACGTATTGGTAATGTTGTGAAATTTTAATTAATAAACAATAAGCTGAAGCCATTTATTAAGCATATTTTAAATACCACGTGTTTAGTTTACCATAGCGTGATGCCAAACCAGACGCGCCATATATGATATGACAGAATCAAAATTCAGAACAAAACACTGTGAATAAAAGATGGTGACGTAGCCGGCTACGTCTCCAAGCAATTAATATTGAATTTGGCGACTTGGCGATGTTACCACACTCTCGCCAAGTGAGTTATATACATATATTTCAACTTACATTTCAATATTTACTGTCTTCTTGTCTTTATCGCGTGATTTAATATTTACCATTCTGAATAATTATGTTAACAAATTGCGAAAGTTTTGCATCTCGGTGCACAAATCAGTCTTACACATTTCCGGATTCATTTAATTCAGCATTCTATACCTTCCTTACTTATCGCCACCAAATTAGTTAATAATTAATTAGTTCACACACTATTACACGTGCTGATTTTCGAGGTCAGTCAACAACATGGATTTTGAAGAAGTATGCAATAAATCAGCAGACAAAACCTCGGTTTGGCATTATTATCTCAGGCACAAGAATAAAATGGAGGCACAATGTAAAATGTGTAAAAAAATATTAAAATCAGTCGGTGGTTCTACTAGTGGCTTACAAAAACATCTGAAAACCATCCATGTCATTAGTTTGAGTTGGTTTGAGTACACCCTCGATTCCTGCAACAGATGCAATTTCCACACCCGGGCCATCCTCAGAAGTACCCACAGTACCCAGTCTAAATAAAACGAAGATAACGCATTTTTATGAAAGTGAAAAGCCAAATATACAATTAATGGTATCTCGTATGGCATCGATAGATGGAATACCTTTGAGAACGTTCGCCAACTCGACGGATCTAAGACATCTTTTTGAAATTCAGGGTTTATCATTGCCAAAGACTGCGGATACCGTGAAAAATATAATTTTAAAAGAATGCCAAAAAAGAAAAAACGAAGTAGCGTCTGAAGTCAGTTCAATTAAAGCTGATAAAAATAAGTTCTCTATATCGTTCGACGAGTGGACATCGAATAGAAACAGGCGATATGACTATCTCTACATTCACCGAATTTTTAGACTGATTTTTTGTGAAATTGTTACCAAAAAGACTGATTTTTACAATTAAAAATAGAAACGAATCTATAAATAACTTGTTTTTTTTCACCCATTTCTATAATTCATGAATTAATTCAAAAAATTCTAATATTCAACACCAGTACCGAAAGTACCGAAAGAACCGGGATCCCGGTATTTTTTTCGCTTCGGAACCGAAAGAACCGGTTCCATAAATTAAGCCCGGTTCTCGATGCCCTAGTGTACAGTTTGTGTGATCGCCATTTTGGCAAAATCAATGTTGCGCTAAAAGAGCATAAATAAAGTAGAAGTGTGTCTAATTTGAATTAGAAAATTCTTCAAAAAGGACTTATTCGAATTTCGTTTTCAAACCAAGCAGATTCAGAATTTGTTGTCCTTTTCACTCCTCAGTTTTGTTTGGACGGTCATCTCAAAGGCGAGATACGCCTGTAAGATGTCTTCTTTACGAGAAAACCAACTGTTCATCACTTTGTATAGTTGTTATCAATATTAGTAATTTATCACCGCGAGAATGAAACGCATCTTTCTGCGGATAGCGTTTTGTTTTGAAAATGTTTTCGTGGATTCGTAAAATAAAATGAAATACACTTTATTTTTTATACTATATCTTCATGTCAAATGACGTCAAGGATTTAGTTATTAAATTTGAGTGGATATGATTTGAGGCCTAATTAAATAGATTATATTTATAATCCATATTAATTGGTGTTTTCTGTTTTCTATTAGGTACCTACTTAATGTGTTCTATGAAATCAAAATTTGATACTTACATTTTTTAAAGATTTAATTTAAAAAAGAAGTCGAAGGTAGTAACCACTTAATTAAGTAAGTACCTACAATAACAAAATCACGTTCAGTGGTGATTTCTGAGAGTACTCGTTATAAGGTTCAGATCAAAGGCGTTTGTTTAAACTAAGACTTGAACTTTGTTTAAGGATTCTTCGTAAGGACATTGTTTTCATGAAAACAGCTGGTCAAAGTTTCAATCAAAGAAAGATAAATAAGTAATGAATTATCACAAAGAGAGATAAAAGTGTTAAGATCGATATACATTTCACAAGTGACATGAAAAAGTTTCTATATAGGTATATAGGTATTTTTGGGCTCATAATTACCATTTTGAACCTGAATAAATGTAAAACTTTGAGCGCAAATTCAAATAATTACAAATAAATAAACATATGTGAACATTCTGTAATTTTTGTACTATGATTAATGTAAATTGAAGTATATAATTATGTCTATTATATCTAATAAATAACATAATTTAAATTGTGTTATTTATATATAATTAAATTTACATTAGGGCCATATAATAGATAGTTATACATAAACACGAATATTTCTCAATAGTATACCAGCATCTAATGTAGGTAATAAATTAACTTATGCCTCTGTTTAAATGACTCAAGGGTCACGAAAAAGGTTGTTGTCAAAAAAGTATGGCGCCTGTTTCAATGGATAACGGTACTATGATCAAGTGGCTCCAAAATTATAAATATATTATACAAAAAACGTGGTAGCGATAATAAACTCTATTTTTGTGTCCTTCAATTTTACTATAATTGTATCGGGCGGGATATCATGATTTTAATAATTTCCATTAGGTATCTACTCATAATATTACACCTACTTTATTACTTTTAACACACACCCGTTTTACAAGGCTTTGATGTTATTACCACGTCACATATTTTGGGAGTAATAATAGTTTCAGGCACAGCCCCCAGCAAAAAAAGTAGTAAATTTAAAATAAGAACAGGAAATGATAACCCGCGGGTCGGCTGTGCCGTTACTTACCCGCTCGCTTCATTTCACACATATGCAAAAATGAACTTCAATAAAAACATTATTTTTGTCTCTTTCTTCCCTCACATAAAGAGCTTACTAGGCTTACGTAATGTAGGTATGTAATTTATTTATTTATAAATCAAAATCCACAGCCCAGATCCATAAATAAAATTATTATAATGAAAATGGAGATAACAAGAGAGTATGAATTTACCAGCCGCGAAATTAAAAAAACCTACTAAAAAGTAACCTAATTACCTGTATAGTAACAGTTTGATAGTATTATAATTATTTAATTTTAAACTTTTTGGAACAAGCACCAAATGAAGCTTAATTTCAAAACTTTAAAAAAAGAACAACCATAGAGTTCCAAGCTGAAAAAGTTTCGATAACCGTATTGAGATTTCAAGGGGGATGTAATCTAGTGAAGGATTCCGTTAGTTTTTTGTGCACGGATTTATTTATTTTTTGCCCGGGGTGGCAATCTGGAAATTTTAGAATAATCTTCTAGAGGGCCGCCACATGTGCGCAGGCGGTGATAAACATTTTATAGGAATGTTTAGAGCAAAAACTACACCAAATGTGGGTATCGATTTAGGGTCTTGGAAGGAAGTTGTAATATAAATAATAAATCTTAGATCCCGTTTAACGAGGAAGAATCAGCTTCGCCATGCTTCAGTGAAATTATTTACAATTTGTATATATTATTCACCTATTCTAAGCAAAGTTTTAATGACTTAAAGCTAAAGTACCTACCTACAGATTTATTGTAATGACTTCATATGTTAATATAAATTGCCTAGTATTAGCAACCGTTTTTATAATAAGGTCACATAAAAATATTAGAAAAAACGAAATGAGTTACCCATGTTAAAAAAAATACATTTTACAAAGATCCGGGTTACCAAAAACCCAAGTTTCCGGGGTTACATGAATAATATGTCTAATAGCAGCCTGAACCAATATAAAATTGCTAATGATATAAAGTAGAAAGATTTAGTAAAATTGTTTATGTTTTTATTTTTTGATTGCAATATATTTACGTATTAGTACTCGTATAGCTGACAATTACGCATCAACAAACGCCTCGACATAATATCAAAAATAAACAAAAATCACTTTCATAGAATCACTATAAACATACGCGTCCTTGATACTACTGAGGGTTCTATTTTTAAACGCAGATGCGCCCTAAACCATAGACAATGCAACAGTGTAGAGTTGCCCCGTGCGCGACTATTTCAGGATTACACCCTTGCACCCTGCGCGTTGCATGAAAGTTTTAGTGAACAAGTTTTGTCTATGATACTGTTCTTTGTAGTGTTTATTGAATCCGAGAATAAATTCAATATTTTCAAGATCTCTCTGAAATAAGAATTCGAATTCATTTAAAATGCGGCGCAAATGATCCACAATAATGTTGAACAAAAGCACATTTTGTGGATACCTGTAATTTGTGAAAATATGTAAGTAGGTACTTATATTTAATCATCAATGAAAACTATTGCAAAATAATTGAAAAATGTTTTGCAGCCTCTAGCTAGAGAAATCAAATAGAGACTGAACTGGATTTTGATTCAGTTTTTAAGATAGAGAGTTTACAATAGGATAATTAAATCATAAAAATAAAATAAGGAAATCGTTTTACAGTAAACGATTTCCTTATTTTATTTTTATGATTTAGTTATCTTTTCAAATAAAATAGATTCCATGATTTAAAATCTGACACAGACAACGCGTGGCATTACTCTGTAACTCGATATCAGAAGGGTGTTTTTACGAAGTCTCGTGATGCAATAAGTGCAAAGATAGAGGGTGCTGGTGTATTATCGTATTCGTAGGGCAGGAATGATTAATGCCCAATCAGCGTAGACTTAGTCATAATGAGAGAGCAAATTTGGAGATACTTAGACGATTTATGGGCAAAATTTACAGGAAACATTATTCACTCATTACCTGAAACTCTTTCATGCAATGTTAGTTTAGAAAACTCACTCAACGTGATTGTAGACAAACAATATCCAAATTAAACTCTTTTTGTTACAGGTAGGTATCAAAAGAGAACTAAAAATATTTGGCAAATTGAATGTACGAATCCAAGATGGCGTATAAATAGAGTTGCATAGTGCAGTGACGGTCACCCGAGACGATAATGCGCACTGACTCGATACATATGGCAGACATATCGAATTGATGCCATTTATAATCGAGAACCTAAGCTACGACACTAGTAGGTGGTCCTTCAAGCAAAATTGTGGTTTATGAAAAAAAATGTATTATAAACTATGTTTAGATACTTTTATAATTATTCTATTTTATAGTTTATAAGAATTTACTATAAAATGACTTGTCCCGAGTGATCTTTGATAAAATTTTATGGAAATAAATGTCTTGAAACTTTGTAATTAATTGTATTACCTATACATTTAAACAATACATAAATACTAGTGGCTGTAATGTCGGTTTTCCCACGTTTTTCCCTGATATTAAACTTTGCAGATAGAAAAAATGTGGTTTGTCTTTGATGTCAGTTGATTAGTCACGTTAATTTTAAATATTATAGGTACCGAACAAAGAGTATACTCGTAGAAGACAAATTTCCTTTTTCGTGAAATAGTTAAGAGCCTTGTGACTTTACGAAGTTTTGCGAAATTGGATATTTTATGCACCACGTGACCGGCGCGTCACGCGAATTCTATGAAAAATACTAAATGATCTTGATACTTCGTCGATCTAAAACATACAAATATACTAATAATTATTTTAGATCTGTAGAAAATGGCATCGAATAAATTCCATTTTATTGAGTGGATTTTTTTTCAGTTTCATTCCGAAATAATTATTATATTAATGTTTTTATTTAATTGATAGGTGTTTAATATATTTTCCTAAATTCAAAATGGTGGATATTTTTATTTCAATATTTGAATCAATTATGTTTTATCTTAATAATATCAATATTTATTTTAAATCTGATTGATTATTTGAAATCAATTAAGTAGGTACATAATTTTAAATTAAAACATTCATGATTAATAATTATATATATAAGAATAAAACTGAAAATAGTCTTATTGAAGTTAAATGTCCTCATTCATCTCATCTTATGGGCTCATTTTTAAACCGATTCTTCTGAAATTTGGTGTGTAGGTTTGTAATTAAATGTTTTTTTTTTGTCGAATGTTGGGACTTTATGTAAGTTCGAAAGTCTAAATTGAACGTACTAAATACAAATTCTAATTATAACAAAACAAATAAATTATATTACCTATATTTAAGTTGCTTGTTTTGTTAGATGGTATATTTGTGTTTGAATAAATAAAAGTTTCGTTAATGAAGGTTTTAATTATGTTTAGGTATTATTTTTGTAGTTTCGAACTTTATATTTATTTTTATATTTATTGGTATCCATTTATCTACATATGTCATACACAGATGTAGAATATCCATTTATCTACATATGTCATCTTGAATAATTCCCATTATATTTTTATTTTGATAAACTATTTATTTTTATTTTATTACGAACTTATTTAAAATATTTAATTTTTATATTAAAAAAAACCAACCCGCACTTGGCCAGCGTGGTGAATTAAGGCCTAATCTATCTCGTCAAGAGAGAAGTCCCTATCCCAGCAGTGCGAACGTGAATAGGGGTGTTATTTTATATACAGGGCGTTCCAAAATTATGGGCCATGAAGGGGAAGTACCATATATATCGTTGATAGTGAATTTTGCTCAAAGAAGACTTCATTTTATTTTAAAAAGTAAGTAATTTAATTAATTAATTTACAAAAAAAATGTTTCATGTTTTTTATTTGATTAAAATAATTAATTTCACGTTGTTCCTTTCTTTTAAAATACTATGTTACTTAAGCAGAGTTATTATTTTTTAGCTATTCTTTCGATTGGTATCATAAAAATAGAGTTTTTTTTTCTACATGTAAGTCGGTTCGATTCCCAGACAAAGCAAGTAATTTTTAGAAAATCAATGAATGCAGAATTACTTACTTTTAAAAATAAAATGAAGTCTTCTTTGAGCAAAATTCACTATCTACGATATTTAAGGTACTTCCCCTCCATGGCCCATAACTTTGGGACGCCCTGTATTTATTAGAAAGGTACAATTATTTAATGTTTACAATAAATAATATATTTATTAGAAAGGTACATTATTTATTGTTTACATATTGGATACTCGGTAAAAATAAGAACAAAAAATTACGGAATATTTTCTTTGTAATAAATATTATGGAAATCTATACTACAATTATCAAGCTGAGGAGATTGCTTGTTTATTTGTTTGAACGTGCTACTCAGGAACCGCGGGTCCGATTTAAAATATGATTTCAGTATTGGATAGTAAAATGATCGAAAAAGGCTATAAAACATAAACTAGTAAATAACGTAAAAACGCAAGCGCAGCTGTCGGCGGGTCGGCAAGTTAGTCATAATCTAAAAAAATCATAGGCATAATTACATTTAGTCGTTGGACGGTTTCACCAAAAAAAGTTGCCTTGTTGTTTTTTAATTAGGATAGATAACTTTAGATATGCAATCCACATCCTACAGCATAACCTCCAAATAAATAAGGTAAAACAAGATGACAATGATGTGGTACAATTCTTAGGCCAGCAACATTTGGTACAATTCTTAGGCCAGCAACAACAATAATTGACCGTTATCAATAAAAATAACAATTGATCGTTATCAACGGATCAACTTATGTCGGTCGTAGTATCGCAATAACACATACACGCACACTAACAGCGTTTTTACAGCAATTGACAGTCCCACACACTGACATTTTACGAAATATTTCTATATTTTATTCAAGAACAACCGACATAGGTCCGACCTCGACAAGCGCTCGCGCGGTACTAAATGGAAAAAGCCGGCTGAATGAAAAAACTACTAAATTATGGTAGTTTTATTTTATTCATAAAAAATTACCAAAACCGTTCTACAAATTAAAATTAATATCATAGTTTAAGCAAATGTTGATAAATATTTTGATATAAATATGACGTCCCATTGATTTAGAACTTCGGAGTTATTGAGGTTTGTTTCGAAGCATTTTCGGTCGATATTAAATTCGGTATATCTTTAGAATAAAAGCATTTAACGAAAATGTACTCTACTCTAAATGAAGAATAGGATATACGTAACATAATAAAAAATAGTTTTATCGCCCATATTCATTAGAATCTACAAATTAGAGCTGAGAAAACAGGTCTTCGATCGTTTTTTACGAAACATGTATCCGGAGAATGATTATTACTCAATATATAAACAAGTTATCTAAAATGTTTCTTACTACTTTTGTAGAGGAGAAAACGAACTATTATAAAGATGTAATTGTAATATCAAACAACTAACGCAAACCATAGAATTAGGACGAGAAAACCGAACAATTTCGCGATTTCACGTAATAGGCCTCTTAAATACATATTTGCGTTGGATGACGTCATTTAACGAGTACTACAGAGAGAGAATACAGTAGACTTTAATGTTGTCAAAAATATTTTTTTTTAGTTTCTTGCTTAGATACAAATATCCACAATCAAAATAAGCATTGAGCAACTTAAAAAGCAATAGCATCACTCAATTTATATCCCGACTTCAAGGTGGCATTATTAATAACTGCATCATAATAAAGTGATCGGGTTTGTACGCGCGACATATTGTAGCGCTCCCGCTGATCGGGACATGCAAGGATTTATATACGAGGCTTAAGATAGACGCTGATACGATATTAGGTCAGAAGTAAAGTGCCATAGAGAAAAATAGCATTATAAAAAAATATTAGAAATTGGTATGAGAAAAATTACAAGATCACCTTGAAACTTAAGTGAGAGTCAATCTCTATAATATAACAAATAGTAATTATAAAAAAATATATAATTTAATTATTATGTGCAACAAGGATGAATGAACAAAGATTTTAAAGATTTAAAGATTTATGTCATTTATTTCCATAAAATCCTAAAGATCACTTGGACAAGTCAATAAAATACAACACATTATTAAATAAAATAAACAATGGAAACAAGGTTGACATAAAAATATGTTTCGTTTTTTTAAGCACTGAATTGAGAAACATAAAGAACAATCAGCTCATATCTGAATTTAGTACAATTATTTGTTAGTTTGTTCTTTTCTTTAAGATATTGGAGCGGATTCCATCCCATGCAGTTTTATCTTCTAAATACTCTGATATTTTATAATATGATTTTGAAATAAGATGTTTTTTTACCAAGTTTTTAAATTTAGTGATAGATAATTCTTGCAATTCTTTGGGAATCTTGTTATAGAAGCGTATACATTGCCCCTTAAAAGATATATTAACCTTATGTAGCCTAGTAATATGTATAGCTAGTTTTTATGTAATATGTACAAAATACAACTAGTTGTTACTCGGAAAAGTATAATACCCATCTGAAGCAATACCGCAAACCATTATATTTTAATATCTTAACTCAGAATGCCGGAACCTATCGAAACTAATTTAAAAATGAAACTAATGAAAATACAGAATGTTTTAAATGTTACCTATTGTTTTTGCTGCTTCCACAGATTAACCAAGACTGGTGTGAAACCCGAACAGACAGACAGAGTTACGTGCATCTATTATTATTATTTAAGAATTGTGATAACAATCGCTTCAGTGCGTAACTTGGTCCGGTCTCGCCCGGAATAGCCAGTCAGCTGGGGTGCGTCACGGAGTCCCAGACATATCGAATCACGAGGATCGCACGCGCATCCTAAATTGTTCGCCATTCCACTTGCAAGACACAATTGAATAAAATATCGTTGCCATTATATACAACATCATTTTCATCTGTACTTGCATCGAATACATGAATCCTGCAGGAATCGATTGATAAACATTTAGACCGTTCTGCAAATCCTCTTAACTCTCTCGGTATTCTTTAACTATAAAAGCAAAAGTTTGTATGTTTGGGTGATTACTATTGAAAATACTGCGAGGAAATAAATCTCTCCGCAAGAAAATATATTAATTTTTTTACGCGTACAAAGGCGCGGGGCTGAGCTCCTTGGTACAAATATTTGCATTATCTTTGAGCTACCATCTGGCACTGCATTCTAACAGTATTTGGATTTCTAAAATCGACCGAAAAGGGTCACATTTTACCGATTAGCCAAGTGAAGTGAGCCATTGAGTCGGTATTCGAGTACGTCTAGACGTTTTATCTCTTTGTTATCTCTTAGTACGTTTAATACACTTGAAATCGGAAAGTTACCGAGCTTTTAACCTTTTTTGCTGTGTTACTTCGATTTAAATGTGTCTGTCGCAAGTCGATTAGTTTTAAACGGCAACACTATATTTGATTTTACAAAAACATGGGTCAAATGCTATTTAGAAGTCGAAGAAAGTTGGGAAAATAATATGTTTCTAGTAAGTATATAAATTTGACTCAAGTTTCGAGCTAACTACTTAAATGTTGCTATGTAAACTGAAAAGAAAACACTACAGACTAGTATATTAACTTATAACTGATTTCATGCTAAGCCCAGTAATACCTATGTAAAAGGTCCGACAAAATCCTTATCACAATAGCCATACAAGAATATTAAACAGCAATACATATTACATAACCAGAAAATGCCTATTAGTAAAACATTAACGAACCGTAGACTTCCGAGCCTCATTTAGGTGTGTTTCTAACTCGTTTGCAACTTAGATGCGCCTGTTATCGCAAGACGATTGGACGCAATTACCCTCAATATGTCCTTTTGGACATAAATCTTTACATAAACTGTGCATATTACGCAAGCAATAATATATAATCTTTACAATACCCCAGAGTTCTAAGTGAAAATTATAAAACAAAAAGGTTTTTAATAATTATGTCTGTTATATATCATCATCAACATCGCAACCTATCACAGAATTTTTTTAAATGGTTTGAATAATAGACGCGTTGCGCTCTGCCTGTTTTTCTCCCGTTTTTTCGATTAATGAATGTAATTGATGAAATTATTGATATTTTGTTAAGATTTTCCAAGTCAAATAAAGAAAAGCCATTAAATCCAATAGGCACTAGGAGTATAAACACAACCACGCGAATTTTAATTGGTTTATTTTCAACTTATCAAACGTTCACGGTGAAAACATGAGAAATTGTATAAACATCAAGCCAAGTTCTACCGTGAAAGTACAAATCACAATTAAAATATAAGAGTAGGTTATATAGAACAATATCGCATCGAATCGCCGTGAACGACCACTAGAGCGTGCGATCAAACGCGCCGCGTCGCACGCCGTGGAAATCGCGCATACGACGCGATTTTAACACGATTCAGCGTCACCTTACTATAAAGTTTGAACTGCAATTATTTCTGGCTTTATTTTATTGACTATTTTGTATCGAAGTTGAACTGTGAAGTAAGAAGTCCGCACAGTATAATTTTCTATTGATTTTAAGTGAGCTTAGATGGAAATCTAATTGCGTCTTCTTGCGACATCTTATGATTTGATATGTATATTCAGCATCTTTCAGCACGAGGTAGAATAATACTTATTTAATATTATTTTTCAGTAGGTACGTAACCGATTAATAAGAAAATGTACTACGAGTACCTACCTATACCTAAACACTGAAACCTAACTACCAACACCTATATACCGTAGATGACAATTAGGTGTAGTTGTCATTGATTTTTGAATAGAGATTATACCTATAATTCAAAGCTGTCAAGAACATGTTAATTTAACACATTTTACAACAATCGAAAGCTTGCAGATCAAAAACAGCACAATTAGCACAATGTAAACAAAACGCAATAAACTTACAAAACTTTAATTGAAAGACATTAACATTTGTGCTTGTGCAACTCAGTTGCATTGTACACTATTATTCCGCTTTTTGTGTTCCCGCCATTGACATACTGGCGGGAAAAAAACGAAATAAAACAAAATGGCGGGCGAGTTGTAGAAATTAACGCGAGCCTTCAATAAACTAGGAACAAAGAGCTCGTGACCAACACCTTATGGCGGAATATACCTACCCTTTAAATACAAGAAATGAAACATGATAAGGACTCATTATTTTATTGAGCTTTTACTAATTTTGACAGGTTAATAAGGAATACTCAACATATTCGAATAGTAATTTAGTCGAAACAATAGACAATGGATTACTTACGAATTGTTGTAGGTGCTTGTGTGAAGTAATATTCATTAATATTATTAAGCTGAAGAGTTTGTTTAGCGTGCGTATCACAGGAAGTGCTGTTTCGATTTTAAATTTTTTTTACCGAAGAATGCCTCATTTAATATGGAAGGTTATATACATTAGTCAAACGAAATCTCCTTTTATTTAACATATTTACGAATGTTTTAATTCAAATGTAGTGTAATTTTACCAGGTACTTAGTTAATAAAATAAGTGTCAAGTGTCAGATACTTTTATACACTTAAATAGTGTCAAAGAGAGGAAAACATAATTTTCATGTACCTATTATATTTTAAGATATTGAATAGTGGACAAACTCTGTACATAAACACACCTAGGTTTATGTACAAAATTATAAAGTTATTTGTAATAAAAACCCTGTATCCAATAAAATACACCTGCAAGAAATATCTATCATTCATTATATTACAATAATTAACCCCAACAATGCCTTCAAGTCTTTAAAGCCCGGTACAAGGTACGCGAGCAAGCAAACCCACACAAAGACGGTTAACTCGTAATTTGGTATTGAAACGGTACTATTATTGAACAATAAGAACATTTTAATGTGATATTTTTTGGAAACTTATTTAAAAAAATCAGCAGACCCATTTTCTGGAATATTTCAGGTGAAAACTTTAAAGCTTAACTTTAACTTTTTATTATTTTAACTAAGTATTATTTTTTGTTTTTTAACTAAACCTAGCAATAAAATAGTACAGAGTAAAAAAATAAAAAAAACATTTATTTCTCAATTTAAATACCCAATGAAAAGATCCTGTTACAGAAACGGGTGGGATTTTTTCACATAGGTACTTAAGGAGTTACAGATTCTCTTTGTGAATATTTCTGTGAATATGATTATTGAAATGAACAAGGCCTTAACATGAATAGAGGGTATTTATCCTTAAGCATGTGCAATATTTACTGTTATAATAAGACGATACTTCATACTTTATATTTTCTTTGCATTTTAACCATTTTGTACAACCATCGTGATCTCTGAAGTTAAAATTATTGGTCGGCCAATTTCAATCGTAAATGAGATAAACTGGTTTTTAAGCTGTTTTATTAACTTTTGGCTGAACAGATGGCCGATGGGGCCGAAAACTTATCAAACGGAGAACACGGGTCGGAAAACGTAGTGTCGGGCGTCCACCAACAAGGCCGTTAATTGTTTAACAATTATTAAATTATTACGTTTGTAATATAATAAGTTATATTACGTGTCATATAAAATATTGCGTGTATAATATAAGAAACTTACGTAATATACCTACGGTAAACTCAGATTAGCTATTCGCAAAACAATAAACATTTGCCTTACAACAACCGCAAACCAGCCAACCCTTGCTTACTAAATAATTCATTGCACACACCAATAAAATGTCCACACAAATCGCTACATAATAACACGAACTAACCCGTTTCTCTTTTGTTACATTTAAGCCGAGGGTTACTTTACCCTAGGGACAAGTAATAAATAGGTAAATGAATAAATATTGACGGCCAATTCACACAGCAACATCTAGCCCCGTAGTAAGCTCGAAGTTTGTGTTACGGGTGCTAGATTTCTGATATACCTACTTAATATTATACATACCTATGTATAGTAAAACCATTTCTAAAATGAACGCCCCTCCACCGAATTCTGTATATTTTTTTCTGTGTATTCTGTTTTTCTGTATTTCCTCTCACACGTTGAAATCATCACGGTTTTGTGGAGGGGAGTTCATTTTTAGAATGGATCATCTATACTTATGTATAGTAAAACCATTTCTAAAATGAACGCCCCTCTACCGAATTCTGAATTTTTTTTTCTGTGTATTCTGTTTTTCTGTATTTCCTCTCACACGTTGAAATCACCACGGTTTTTTGGAGGGAAGTTCATTTTTAGAATGGTTTTACTATACTTAGATATTTTAGATTTTATTTTTATTATCCATATACTCGTATAACACAAAGACACTAGTTGAAAATATTACCAGTTAGTAGGTCTAATTTTTGTCTTGAGGCGGGAATCGAACCCAACCTCTTGCGTCACAGGCGCCCGCTACGCCACAGAGGTCGTCAGTAATAATATCGAGGGAAATGACAGAAGCTCTTCATTACCTAAATGCTTATGTCTCTGTTTTAGACATGATTTCCTTCAACAACTTGATTATAGGGTGTTTAACTTCAAAGGCCTCGATGTTGTCATACAGTTATTCTAGGAAATGTGCTATTATAGAGTTATATCCTAACATATTATTGATGACAATTTTATTACAATGTACATACATAAAACACTTTGTTATGAATTTGTCCGTGAGTTGTGTAGTTTATAAATATTTGCGTATAGTAAAACCATTCTAAAAATGAACTCCACAAAACCGTGATGATTTCAACGTGTGAGAGGAAATACAGAAAAACAGAATACACAGAAAAAAAAAAATCAGAATTCGGTAGAGGGGCGTTCATTTTAGAAATGGTTTTACTATAACACTGTATGATAATTTATTGGAAGTTTATGTTTTATAGATAAAGATGGAAGGTTGTTTTGTCCATTAGTTATCAAAAGATGGCAGATAATTTAATTCAAGGTTTCTTTAGACACTCAATAAGAAGCTAGATTATCTAGGTTCACAGCTAAATATGGGTTTCAATTAAAGATTCAGATATTTTTGGTAGGACGTTGGGTTCAATCCAGCGTAACTAATTTAGCTAATATGGCTCTAACTTTTTTACGTTCCTACTGCTAGGACACGGGAACTTCATTCAAGGCAAGTGAGATTAGGCCTTAATTCACCACGCTGGCCAAGTGCGGGATTGTCAAATGTATTTTTAAAACTCGTCATAGTTCTCAACTGCCTTTTCAATTAATCATTCAATGAACTCTTTATGATACTTATAAAACAAAACAAAATTAGAGAACTTAATACCTACTATGTTTTTAAAAAAAATTAAAAGGGGAGGCCTTATCGCTGAGAGCGATCTCTTCCAGGCAACCGTAGCGGAGATAATGAACACAAAATAGCATAAATTAAAAGATAATAAAAATAAAATGTAGTCACTAACCTGACGAACTTGCTTATACTGCTCTTCAAAGCTCCAGCCAGCAGCGCTCCCTTCCGACGAGGAGGAGGAAGCGGAGCCGGCGGGCTGCGCGGGCGGCGGCGGCGCGGGCGCGAGGAACGCCGGCGGCGCGTAGGGGAACCCCCCCGACCCGCTGCTGGCCAGCGCGAACACACTGCTCGGCGTGGACAGCGGCGCGCCTTGGGCCAGCGAGGCCAGCGAGGACAGGTGCGGGTGGAGAGACGACTTGAGCGACTCGAAGTCTACTTGCTCGCGCTGGAAGATTTATGAATCATCGTAACAACCCATATGGCATACAGGGCAATACACTGCCCTTCTTACGATAAACAGCGTATGTGACATTTTTTTGGGAAAATGAATTATTAGCTTCCATCCCAATTTATCTGGTATTTGGATCTGGTATAATCACCAGGTGTTTGTGATTGCAGTAAGTTCGACGCCGACGTCGCTATCTTTTCGTATATCAATCCCTTAGTCGGTTTGCCGACACCCTCGAAAAGAAAAGTACCACTCACTTTTCTTATGGACCGGCACCACACTATAAGTCAGGTAGATTATGGAGAAAAGATGATCTAATAATGAATCTGTTGTAAGATTTGAAAACCTTTCGGTGGAAAGGCTTTCTGTGGTTAACACATTTAATTGACTCGAGTTTTCAGGCAGCCTTAATGTTAACCTACTTTCATCTCCCGCTCCAAAGGGCGCGGCGAATTACGCGGATGGTGCGTCATCTGGTGGCTATTATGGTGTCCGTGGTGCATGTTGTGCGGAGCGAGCGGCACGTGGAGCGGTATCTGCGGGATGGGCTGGTGCGGGTGTGCGGGCGCGTCCCGACCGACTCCCTCGTCGGAACTCTCGCAGGATTGCTCTCCGGAGGACTCGCCTTCTGATCGCGCAGACTGGGGACAAACGGACATAATTAGTGTGAAGTATTTACGTCATATTTATAAGATCTTAACGTTCTTATTGTCACCAGAAAGATTCCGGAATGCTGGCGGCATCGTCGATGGCAATGCTAATTTGTTGACCAAAATAGAAGCCAGCATTCCAGTATGAGGTATAAAGACCATGACTGCGACACTAGCCAATGATATACGAGTATTTATACTACTTTTTTCCAGTAAGAAATATTCTACAGAGTAGAGTAGCGAAATGAGTGTTCGGTAGTACAATCTGACAAATTAACGTAGGTACCTATAACGCACATAACTAAAAACCATAAGTAGATAGTATTATCTCGTAGAAACGAATAAAACATTAAAAACAAAGGATCACATGAAGTGATCCATTACAAACAATCATGTTTGTAATGGAACAATCATGTTTGTAATGGATCACTGTTCAATCATGTTAACATCGAGTAAGAAAATACACACACTACACCACAAGAATTCAACGTTTTGCGACAATACCAGGCAATTATTTTAACAGCTGACTAGAACAACTAGCTCGAAAAGACTGGAAGATTAATGAACAGTTAATGGCCAGCACATATATTAATGCTGGAAATGTCGCAAGGCGTGAAACCATCTCCTTAAACACGATATTTACAGCTTCTGCGACCCATATTTATTTTGATGATATAACACGACAGCCACATACTGTCAATAACAGCTTATAAACCCAACAACACAATTCATACTTGAAGTCAGTAGACCGCAAAATTGAAATAGGTTTTTAATTTGAACAATAATAAATTTGAAATGCCGCGGGCTTACGCTAGTTATCATAATGTTAATGAGCCTACGACACCACAAACAGATGGACTACCGCAAAAATTATCGCTTTCAGGCAAATATTTCGGTTGCCTCGTAATCAATGCAATCAAGTCAAGTTAACATCAAAACTAAGAAATCAATAAGAAAGATAAATCTATGGGCTATGCCAATGAAAAGATCTCTATTATAATATGGCAATGTGTATATGTATAATAAAAAATATCTATCTATGAAACTATGTATATTATATTAAGTTTATCAGAAATCTAGCACCCGTAACACAAGCTTCGAGCTTACCACGGGGCTAGTTGTCGCTGTGTAAAAATTGTTCAGTAATATTATTTATTTATAATGGTAGAAATGAAAACGTAAGACCAGGATACAATTCCAAACAGAAGCAACGGCTATCATTCAGAAGCAACCAGTTTCGGCTAAAAGCTGCAGGATGCAGGTTTCCCGAATTTACGGAAGAACCAGTGTTCAAGTATTTAACGTTGATTCGAGACGTGAAGGACCCAAGAAACTTTAGCGAGAAATCAAATTGGTCTGAAATGAGCGAGTTTCGCCGACGGCCCACAATTACGACATTAAAATTATTTTATTTCCATTTTTATTTATTATTCGCATCATTATTATATTGTGTGGAGTTATTATCGGTGAAATGTTTCGTTCGGATAAACGCTGCGGCGACACGCAAGGCTTACCCGACGCCTTCCAACAGGGTTCTGTAGGAACTAAACCATTTAAATTAGCCTTAGACTCAAGCAAGAAAGTATTTTTTATACAGTTATAATATTCGAAGACCATAAGAATTATAAAAATAAATTTGCATACTTTTCATATGGAGCCGCGTATCGCAGTCGCAGCGTATCTTCAACTAAGAAATTGCAAGTTTAATGTAAATGGAAACAGCTTCTGAACAAAACTATTGGAGAGAGATAGATGTCCATCCATGTACGTCTCTCAGTTGACTGCGTGCATCCATAGAATTCAAATTGTTATCAAATTCACAGCCATTACAATCAAGTACAAATTTAGTATCATACTCTAAAATCTAAAACGATATATCGATAGAGTACGGACCCCTAATCGCATCCTTACGTATTCTCTTGTTACTTCATTCGATTTTTCTTTCTCATGGCTCAGCTACTGGATTCCAACCGTTTATTACTTTCAACGTGACCGCAATTTAATTTAAACGTTGTATCAATAAATTGAACCACTTAACTATGTATCTACTGCCTTAATCTGATAATATTTCCTTTATTTCTGGTAGAATCATTGACACCTGTAGAAATAAATAGGTAGGCACTATCTTTCTTCACATCAACAGTCAACATATTACCTACGATTTTTAAATCAACATATTTGAGGCGATAATGTTGATATAGTCACTATGAAATTATTTTGCAAAACATCTTTCCTGCTATAAGTCTTTAATCACAAAAACACTTCCACTTCCGGCATAGGTTTCCCAATAGAATTCATTAAGTACCTACACCTGATTATTGATTATTGGGACTTAGTGTATACCTAGGCCTATAAGTCTTTTCATTATCCTGCCTATCTTCTGTTAGTTATAACCCTTAGTCGGTATGACGACACCTACGAGACTAGGTAAGTGTTGGTGCTATTCTTATGCCAGCACTACACGGCAGACTTAGTAAAGCAATAAACAGAAAAGTAGCGTCAGTAGGTATCAATGATTATAATCATATGTCGAACTGTAAAAATCAACACTTGAAACCAATAAGTAGGATAATGTTAGCACATAAAGTGATAACTCTAAACTAAACAGAATCAATAATATGTACAATTGTACATATGTAGACTCACATCGCCCTCGTGATTTTATAATATAAAATTAACTGTAAGAAGTTTAGTGGACCGATGAAAAGATACGTAAAGTATTGAAAGAGTAAATAAAGACGACCGGAATTTCTCTGCAAGTTAACACTTCGACGTATATGAAAAACATGTACAAAGATCGACTTATATGATGATGATGAAATCGGACCGACAGAATGTCCGGTGTTTGTTTTGACACGGTGAAAATTTGAAGATAAATGTGATAGGTCAACGTTTTGTCGGGTGAGTAAATCTGAGAATTATACATATATAGTCAAGTAACTGTATCATACCCACTTTGGATTTAATAGTAATATGAATTTATCTTATCTAATTTATGAAACTAGACTAAACTATTATTATGTACCTATTTACTAAGTTTACAAAACAGTGATGTATGGAGTCCATAGATATTAGTATTATACCTACCTACCTTAAAATTTTAAGTTTGTTATTAGTCATAGTACATACATAGATTAGTTAAGTAAGCGAGTGTGAGTACCAATACAAACCTGTCGTGGGTTTAATGGTACAATATGGTTGTAAACTAGTTTAAGCTTATGAATAAATAAATAAATCAAAAAAAAAAAAAAATCTACAGAAAATAAAAGTAATTTTTATAATGTCTTACAATAAAAGATAAATAAATGTGCACATATTTCTGGCAAACTCAAGTTTGTTACATTTTTGTACACAAATTCCATTTCATCAAAAAAATTACAATTAAGTCAATTTAGTTAGTTAAAACACAGATCTAAACTTTACTGCTTCCAATTATGTTAGAAAAAGGAATCGATACACTTTAAATCGTGACAACAACATAGAAAGAAATGGAAAGTGAAAAGTTTATCCACAGAAACCATTAAAAGCACCAGTGTTGATGTTTTGGTTAAACATGAACCTTACACATTCTCAGAAGAATTCCGAACTTTGATACAAGAAAGACCCACATTGATTAACGCGTTTTTCTTTAAAAAAGAGTCAAATGGCTTTACAGAAGGGTCTATTTTAGCTCCGGCAGCCACTTCCAATGAAGATACAATATAGATTTTTTACGCTGAACACTATACTCTATTTCGACGATAAAAAAGTGGTAGCTAAGTGTTAAGCAATTATATTTTGGTTTGGTTTAAATTGGACTTACTAGCTAACAAACCTTACAAACGAACAAAGGCGATTTGTGAAAGAGAAACTGTAGTTTGAAATGTTATAGATAGAAATCGTAGCTAAACCAATGATCAACACTCAACAGTATAACACTGTAATATTTGAGATAGAAATCGTAATCACGCGCGAGTATGTTTATGATGCAAAATCAAATAGAAACTTGTAATGAAAGATGTCGCTTGCGACCGACATGTTTGGTATTCTAAACAAATATGACGGCTATAAAATATCGAACGCTAAGCCGTTAAGATGGTGATATCGAAGGCTTAGGCAAAACAGACTTATTTGACGAATCACTTCATTAGATACTTGTAAACTTAAATATTTTATCTGTTATGTAATCAGTTGAAGTATAAAATGAGTAATAAAATAAGGTTAATACTACCATATTTTTATAGAAATATGAATGATGTGTTATTGAATTCGATAATATCTACTTTACAAACGAGCAATATCTTTTTGAAACAAATTCTTCATAACTAACTGAAAGGACTAAGAAGCCGCTTTTGTGTCTAACCATAAATTCAAATGCATTCTTATTTGTTATGGAAATCACAGGGCATTGCCATTAGAGATGTTAGCGTGATGGCAGGTTCGCATCCACACTCCCTGGAATATATATTAGCGGTAGGGTCACGAGGTTTGTCCACACATTAGCAGTGTTAGCACCCGGGATACCTCGCTACCTGCTTGTTTGCCTAGACATAAATACACCCGCTATTTGCCTAGATATCCACACATATCTGGTGTTTCGCAGAGTTCTTGCAACACCATTTAAGCAACGTATTGTTGACGTCGAAGGGAAATCTGCCTTTAGTGTTTGCGCAATCTTTGAGAGGATTGTACAAGCATCTTACTAATAAGTTGTAAAGGGGGCTATTGAACTGCGATTAGCGAACCGCTTCCATATTCTGCAATGCATGATTGTAGAGTTCATCTCCGACAATTTAAGGACCTATAAATATAGGGAGAAACGAACAAAGGGACTACATATAACAGGCGGGATGGTCTGTCACAATGTTGCCAATGACCGCAGTCGCATTAACATTAGCGGACATAAAATAACCGCCAATACATCGAGCTATGGTTGAGTCAAGCATCAAAAGTCGACAAGCAACAGGTTCTGTGCTCGACAAACAAACTGTGTTTACATTACGATCCTGGGGTTTCATTTAATAATTCTCGGGAACTAAAAGCCTTTGAACATTTCATCAGATGACCCCTCGGTGTTTGCACACACTCCTCCGACGAGATGCTAATGTGGACACAGGGACCTGTATCGCCGATCGATGCGTTTATTGTTAGCCCTTTCAAGCGTTCACTTCTACTATTTCACCGGGATGTTCAATCGCCGATATCTTGTGCAAACATTTGGAATTGGAATTCTTTACTTTTATTGACTTTTTATGGTCAGTTTAAAAGAACAGACCGTTTATTTTATTATAATAAACAGTCGCATCCACAAATTCTTGCACACAAACCAAACATACACCATCATAGATTGTAAAGATTAACTCAAACAACTACAATTTCAAGATGTAATTTTGTCATCATTTTAGATTTAAATTAATTCAACTGAACATGCAAAACGTACAGCTAAGATGAGAAGTTAGAGAAACAAGAAGCCGGAATTCAAACGAGCTTAGTATTTGAGCAAAACAAAAGGTGATAAGGAGAGGTAAATAACCTGAGCCATTGACGGCGTGACGCCGGCGCGCGTGCAGCGTAAACAGTCATGTCATGTTGGAAGCGCGCCTTCTCAACAACAGCTGTTTAACGCCTCGCTCGCATACCTCGCTGAAATATCCACGCAGGCCATTTAGCAACCTCTCCACCACACAACATCAACACAATTTAACAAGCGATTTACGACATCAACAGCACGCTGTCATCTCACTGCACCGCATTATGCAAGTGCATCTTCATTCTCTGCCAACAACCACATTTTGTTCCACTCCTAATGTTTCTCAGTTTTACCAACTATTGAATCTTAAATCATTTGAACTCGTAATTTTATTCAAATGGGTACCGCAAGCGGTAAGTAAAAGAGATGTGTCGCTTATTGTAATGATAATTATTTTTAGAAAACAAAAACTAGAAAGCGGACGACCGGTGATGCCTATCAGTTAATTATTGTCACCAAAATGGCGGCTTATTGTTAATGTCAAAAATGGCGGGAGTGACAAATCGTTAGGTTTCGTGAACGTTCCGTTTGATTGACGCGTGCCAAATTCCGCGGTAATATACCTTTATCCATATTTATTTATGCGTAGAAAGTGCAAATAAAAACGAGTTCTTTCACATTCACATTGCGATTCAGATAGTGAATCCGTGTGTCTCAGATGATTTTAAATGACATACGATTAATGTTCATGTGAGTACATGACTCAGTTGATTGAATCGAGGCGGTTGAAGGCTATTGAAGTTGTTTACGATCGGATATTATCGAACTTTGGAGACAATTTCCACGCAATGCTGAGTCAAATATTGACATTTCTCACGCGGTACAGCGGACACGGCTCGTGCTGAGCCAAGCCTATGGTCTTATTTCTTCCGCTTTTCACACGTATAGGTAATAATCGATCGTTTTTATTGCCTGTGTAAGCCGACGCGACACTTCGAAGAACTATAACGTGACCTCTAGTTTGTCGACGGATCGAGCGAAGCTGAACGTTAAGTGGACCGACAAACCGAGTGAACTCGTGATTTCTTCGAAAGACCTGCGAGTTCGCGTCGAGAGATTCCTTTGTTATCGATTATCCATACACTGACGCACTGTGCAATTGCGTGAAATGTAAATTGTCAGGTAAACGAAAGCTTACCTTTATTTGCATTAACTTATTCCGCAGGCCGGCAAACAGAGATCATCGAATAAAGCTTTTGTGATTCCCAGAGTCGTTGTTTGATTTGACTCATTAAAGGAAGTCGACGCACGAAAGTGACCCGACACGGTGTCACTTTGGAAATCACTGGCCTGATACTTGTTTATCATGGTGATATAACTTATCGTTTTCAAAGAACATAACATGTAGCCTGTAAGGATCGATATCCTATTTGATAATATTTGCTTGCATAACACCAATCAGTGGAAAGCGATGACTCCACTTGAAGCGAGCAACACAGATGCACCGGACAAATCAAAACATCGCCCAATAACTCATTTACAAACAGAACATTGTAGTATATTTCGTAACAATGGGTTCGTGACGATAGTAAAGTGTATCGTTAAACGCTTTACCGTGCCTTAACCGCTGGTTAATTGCCTAGAGCTTGCGGTGATCGTAAACCAGGACCAGGAAACTAATGCCCAAACCGCAGGTAGGTCACCTGACTGAACACTGCACTTTGTATGAAGGGCTATCACTACTTTTAGCACAACTCAGCCGTATAGGAAGTGAGGGTGTTTGGCGTCTCCTATTATAATCATTTCTCATTACATCAATAGATAGAATTTACAATTTATACACTGATAAGATAACATCACCTTAGATATATTTATCACTGACTAAGCTGTTTTCGTTTTACTAGCTATTATAAACTAAATTATATAAAACTAGGAACACAGATATGGATGAGGTAGGAACTAGGAACCTCGTTAAATAAAGAAATAATAGGGAATAATGAAGATTAATCGTACCTAATTCTCCATTTGAATTATTTTCAAATGCATCAAGAATTCGCAGAGCGATGCGCATATTATGCAACGCATAAAACAAATCATAAATTGATCCGGCTATCAATCAATGAATGGTTTAGGGCCTGAGCTACATAAGGACTAATATGAGATGTTTTGTCTCAAAATACTCACTTCGTAAAGACGTGAAGTAAAGAAAAAAATGTGATTATGAGGAATTATTACAAATAAGTATATATTCCACGTGAGTAGGTACTTTAAATTTCCTCAGAAATTTTGATAAGCAAACAAGATTTCTTCTTTTTCCAGTCCTACGTAAAGAGACACATCAAACATTCATTTTAAAAATCAATACGAACCCTTTCGATAGTGTTCAAATAAACGAGAACGAACGATTCCAATAAAAAATAATCGAATTCATGAAGAATTGTAATCGAATGAGCCCATCTGTCAACCGTCATTGTGTTGTGATCGATTCTAAAATGATTTTGAGACGATGAATAAATCACCGCAATATAATGTTTGATTTTGATAATGGTCTTGATAAAGGTAGGTACGTAAAGAATATTTGGTATTTAGACATATTGAACATGCCAGACACACATCGTGGCTGTTATAGGATTTAATAATTACCTATATTTAATATTATGTACTTACCATAAACAGTACCTATGTGGCTATTTAGGTGTTTGCCATATGAATGTTAGGAATCAGAATCTTCTCGAATCTGATTAGTCATATTGTTATATTTGCGGAGTATCTAATTTTGTAATTAGAATGTTCCTGATGGTTAACCTACTTTCGTTATTTTCCAATCCACGATTTTTAAATAGGCACAGATAAAGATCTTCATTTAACGGTCGAAATAATGTATCGTAAAGGTTTTATGAAAGTACCTAAGTAGTCATTTCAATGACAATAAAAAAAGTAAACAGTCGAATCATTTCTCTTATTTCAGTCCCATTCCACGGTTTACAAATCAGATAATCAAAAATAATTGATGATTAAATCCAAGACGTATGACATGAAAGTAAGATCGTGCTCAAAATACCAAACTCACATGCCTTAAATAATTGATAAATCAATGCAGCTCTCAGCAAGAAGGCCACTAAATCAAAAAGCGACTGGCTATCATAACATTTTGACGTAACAACAACGCATATTAAACTGTTGCCACTAGATGGCGTGATAAGCAGCTGTCAAACTTACCTGTCATTAGCTTATTAATGGCTGGTGGACGCCATATTGATAGATTAAAGGTTACTGGACATAGGTAATATAAAATAATAAAAATTATAAATGCAGCTACCCGCATAGTGGTATAGGTAGGTACAATGATGATGATGTAGGAACCTACCTATTTGTTAAACGCAGTTCGGACGCTAATCACTTTTTTAATTAATAAATATCTATTAATTATATCTATTATAAAGGTAATCAAGCTTTTATGGTCCGTTATGAGCAGCGTTATAACTTGTCTAAGTGATCTTTTGGAAGTTATTGAAATAAATGACATAAAATTCATTAACAGGATAGCTTCTTTAACTTTGCAATCGCTCGGTCAACTGTAATATAAATTTTGTGGTTCAAAATCAGGTTTGTGAGTCATTGATCCACATGGTCTAATTAAAGTGTCTACACTGCATGCGTAATATCACTCGTGACAGTTCCAAACAATGGATCTCCCACGCATGTCTGCTGATTCCTGCGTAGTTCATTCACAATTTGCCAAAATTTGCATACCTACTTAAAAAACAACATTAAAAAAGCTACAAACCGACTTAACACATTCGCTATGATCCCTTTTTTCAAACAACGTCTGTCCGTCTTATTCTACTGGATTCCCACTATAATTCCATATAAGACAGAATAGCATCAAGCAAAAATCAACCCTACACCAGCATAAACCGATTGATTTCCGATTGAAAATCACGGGTCTGCTCTAAGCTTTGTGACCTTTTAGAGGGTTTTCGGTCAGGACCACACACGGGCGCGAGTCAATAGTGGTCCCAAAACAACACCATATCACTTAGTATATTTTACAACTTTAGAGTAACTAGTAGCTTATTGAGGCACACGTCCCAGCATTTGGAAAACCGAATCAGTTTTATTACTGTGTTATTTTGTAACCGTAGGTGGATATTTGATAGACGCACGTTTGAGTATACCTAGGTACTTACGAATCATTATTGTTAATTTACTGAATAATATCTAGAAACAATTAATACCTAAGTTATAGATTTCATTTACATATTTCATTAGGTAATGGATATTTGTAAAATTGCATATTGCACATACCTATCAGAATTTGTCATAGTTAAAACAAATACAATCAAAGACAAAACATATTTCGTGAAGATACCTACACTGAAAAAAATAATTGGTTAAATAAAACTGAACTTTTGTCTATGTGTAACTTAAAAAAAGTGACTACATAACTAAGGCAATATCTTACCAAAATCAGTTCGGTTAATTTTCTACCAAACAATTAATGTTGTGTATTGCTACACAATATTAGTTATATCTTGTGAAAACTGATTGTTGTATATTACCTCAAGTTGAGTTATATTTAGCTAAAAAGTCTGTTATTATAGACGTATTGTATTTTGATAACAGGTTAACTGTTTGTCTAAACCTTACTGTATTCACGACTTACTTTAGTCAAATTTTTTGTTACACCTAAACCAACTGGGTCAGTAATGTTAAACATAACTTTTTCATTACATATAACCAATTTATACTATTATTTTAAGCAAATTGTTTGATTCTCTTTAACAAATAGCTTTTTCTACAAGTAACCAAACGAACAGGTTACATACGACAAAAATACTTCGTTCATATATAGAAAAACTTTTTAGTTACTTGTAATCAAATTCTTTGTAAATAGGGCTAACATACCTATACAGGATCCAGTAGGTCTCATCTTCACCTTTCTTATCCTCAATGTACGCCACATTGTATGCCTATTATTATAGTCATGCATATGGGTAGATCAAGCTCGGGGAAGAAAGGTGAAGATGAGACCTACTGGATCCTGTATAGGTATGTTAGCCCTATTTACAAAGAATTTGATTACAAGTAACTAAAAAGTTTTTCTAAATATGAACGAAGTATTTTTGTCCCCTACTGGCTCCCATATAGTGCGATCAATGATGACTGAAAAAAAAGGTATTATTAAATGAACAAAAAAAACTGGTATTTTTATTACAATTTTTTTACATTTTTAATTTTTTTTATTTATATTTTTCCTATGAAACAAATATTCTTAAATATCTTATTATATCAATCAGTCTCATAATCAAATACAAAAATCAACAATAGACATAATCTATTAGTATAATTATTTTTTAAGTATTTCTATAATATTCTGCATAATAGCATATCTTTCATTAATGTTATATCGGAGTAATTCATTGGACACCCATTGCCCAAAATATTTGCAGCCGTGTATATCCACGATTGTCACAGCCTCCATATCCTCCGTCAGCTTCTCAGTGCACGTTGCATTATCCTTCGTAGTTTTTGTTGTGCATGATGGAACATCCTTCCACGTTTTCTTTGTGCATGTTAAACCATCGTTCCTCGTATCCTCTACATAATATGGTCCACTATTAAGTTCCCAAGACTGAGAGTTCTGCTCGTCGTCGCACTGTGTTTCTATTTCCGTTTCGGGAATGTATTTGCGTTTTCTTCTTTCTTCTGGAAAAAATATATAAAATATATCAAGAAGCCCATTTAAAATGGTCAGTATGGGAAAGTTCAGACTTTCCCACTGAAACTATAAGCTATAAGACATACAAAGATCTGTTCTTAGGAACCATGACATTGATTTTCTAATCAATTTTAACTTAATAAAGTTTAGGTATATCAAATGGCAATAGTGTATTTAAATTTCACTTCGTTTATTCTTTAATGCTTAAGTATTTTTTTGTTTGGTGTGTAGTTACTCTATTTATAATATCTCAGTGTAAAAGCGAAGATGTGCGATTAAACACTATCCAAAGGTTAACAACTCATGGTGGAAATCTGTAACTTACCTTCCATCTCTTAAAAAACACGTAGATAATCACTTTAAAACACACTACACTTATTAATAAAACATAACACACAGTAACAGGTCTCTCTGTATTATTATGGATGAAACTGATTAAAATAGCGTAATAACATTACCGGTGGTGCGGGGGGGCGGCGGGCAGAACAGCGCGTAACAAAAGCGTTTGGTTATATGTAAGCAAAGTATTGCCAGCATACCAAACTTCGTTTGTTTAGACATTGTATTTTAGTTGGTTAGCTAAAGCGAATGTTTTGCTAAAGTTGCTAAACCGTAATTTGGTTCTGCTCCACTACACAAAACAGGTTATATATAACAAAAAAATTACTAAAAATAGCAAAACGTTGTTGAGCAATATCTAAACGATTTTATGTTATGGTTAAATCATAGGGTTTGTTATAAGTTTGGACTTGGTTTTTGTAGCATATTGTCAATGATTGCGCTTAAATTTGATCACACGGTTTATTCACATGTGACCACTTGGGTTTGTTTACCGCTGTATTGTAAGACGTAAACAAGCATTTGTTTACAAATGGCCCAACATAATATAACATTAACTGGTTTGTTCTTTATACGTAAACCAGTTTGTTAAATCAACTAAACTTGATTAACGCCTTACCGAATTATGGTTATCAATGAAATAGCCGAAGTAGTTTTGTTAAATATTTTTTTCAGTGTAGTATACGTCAGCAACCTAAACCCATGCTACGGGTCGCCGTTGAGCCTGGAAATATTTTTAGATTTATCTATAATGGAAAAACGCCTAGTGGCTAGTGTACCTTAACTATACAGCGGGATGGCTAATTACAACAAAGTACAGAAGCCAAGAGTCAAACGAAAACAAAATACGCCCATTCACGAACAAAAAATTGTTCTGGACAAAAATAAACTAGTTTAGTGGGCGACAAAGAACCGGTAGCGTAGACGCGACACCTCATAGAATTAACATTTTTATTGCATTTATGCAAGCTAATGGCACATAGGAAGTCTCTTTGTTTTATTTATAAGCTTCTGTGTTTCTACGTTACCTAATCTAAATTCGCGAATTGACACACCTTTTATCTAAAGAGTATTTTTTCCTCTCGGTTAGCTCAAAAGCCAAGAATTGCGTATTCAATAATGTCCCACTACATTAACTACAAAGTCTCGTATTACAGAGGTTTACAGTTACCTAAGCTTAAATCGTCAAGTAGGGATAGATGATCACAACTAATAGGTAATATTATTTAAATTTATTTTATTTATTTATAACCTTATAGGATTAAGGCTGAGTATTCACGTTACTTCAAAAGAAGGCTGTATTTACCATGTGTGTTTACGAGACATTTATTAATAACTCAATGATCCCTAAATTATAAGACAGATTCGGGGAACAGTCGCTAATGTGCGGCGTCCCGCCCCTTCCTGTCGCGTTGTGCGCTTGCGCCGGGTTAGTGCAAATGTTCAGGACATGAGGCTAACTGTTTATACGTTTAAAAGTTTTAAAATAGTCGGCAAAGGTTTTTGAAAACATACGTACAAGGGAGAAAATGGAAAACAGTTGAATACATAATTATCTACTATATAAAAATAAGTCAGGTGTTCCTTCCTGACGCTATAACTCCAGAACGCACGAACCGATTTACTCGGTTTTGCATTCGTTGGAAAGGTCTCGGGCTGTGTGAGTGTGCAAACAAAATTGCGGGAAAGTGTAAAACGCGGGCGAAGCCGCAGGGCGGAAGCTAGTTAATTATATAAGAATATTATTATCAAACATAGTAAGCATTTTTAGAAAAGACGAATTCCACCTAAACATCGAAAATCATCGAAAAGCTAATAATGCCTCGAAATTAAAAAGTCAATAGTTATAAAGTGTTCTTGACAAAACGGCTACCGTAGTTACGGTTATGGACCACAGTGATCATCAGTTCGAATTTCGAATCTCAAGGGCTCAATACAAATGACGAACCATAGACTATTTTTTTTGTTTAGTGACCATAGACACAATGTGACGATTTTTGAGAGAGCAAATAGAGTAGGTGTGGTGTCTGTAGCGAGGTAAGAGGGACTACTTGGGAGGCCATAATAAAAGAATATGTCAACAATATTGAGACAATCTAACAACCAACAACATACAATTTTAAATGCCTAGGGTTAAAAATACATTTCATAAATATCTCTCATATAATTATGATTCATTATATCCTTAATTTGTTTCATTTTAATAAAATCGATTCGAATGTTTATATTATTAGATACAAAGTTATGATTGTAAATTTTAATATTAGCGCCAGTGTTGTTGACCCAAGCTTTCATTTTATAACACAATCTTAGTCAGAAAATGTTCTTATAAATTTGATGCAAATCAAATCATAAAAAAAGGATAAATCTATGAATGTTTGACGCCTTTTTAACAAATAGAATAGGGGTTCGAGAACTTGAGACCACCAGTGTTACATCAGCAAGTCAAATTATTAAATATAGCTTGTCATTCAGGGGTTTGTTTTTTGTATTGATATACTTAAATAGATTCAAATTAATTTTTTTAACATTTACAAGGTTTGTTTTACTTAGATCAATGTAAAACTAGACTGAATGTGAGCCTTTTCTATAACTTAAAAAAAGTTAGGTGAAATTCTTAAGTATAATAACTGCTAAAAAAGCTTGTATAAGGTCTGTTAAAGGTACTGGTGTTAAATGTAAACTTAAATAAATATGAAAATAATGAAAAATAAATAATGATAAATATGAAAATAATGTAACTTCAATAAATAGGTATGAAAATTTAAAACCTATACCTAATTAATATATTAAAACATTATAATTTATTTATTACCTACGTAATACTATAATAATAATTATTATAATAATAATTAATTATAATAAAGGATCTAATGAAAACGTATGGTTAAGTTGGTGCGTATATTGACTGAATAATTTTTTTTCTCGCGGATACACTAGGCACTTAAGTTCTGCTGGTTTGCTATAGGTATACGAGTATAATCAAAGGGATCCCATATCAACGGACATTTCTCTTTCTTCTTAGTTATAAGAGAAGCCGCGAGCAAATATTAAAAATTCTACGCACATAACTAATAAGTCACATACAGCATACAGCACATTAGCATCCGTATAAAAGTGGCCACTCAACATGCATGATATATTAAAATCACGTCTTCGAAACAATTAACAGAAACGAGCGAGCGATCAAATAAAACTGCTTTTGTCGTACAGACTCGCTTATTCTAAGAACCATGAAGCATTAAATATGAATCGATTTCTGTTGTCCAATCGGATTGCGTGAAAATTAGCAATATGGCCGACATTCTATATAGATTTTATTTGCATTTGTAATGTGTTGCTTTGCTAGAACAGTCATAGTATAGGGAATAACTGATAACACAGATTTACTAATAATGTAGGTACGTAGATATATTATTAAGTAAGTACCTACTTGACATAACTAAGCGTTCCATGTATTCCAAAAGGTTTAAATAAATAAATTGCAATAAACAGACATATAGCAATAATATGTATTAAAAATAATTCAATGATTACAACAAATTATTTATACTAACCTAAGTTAATAACAATAATAGAATAACAAACATCTACCAAAATCCTCTTTTACTATGTTTTATCGAAATCAACTTCAAAAAGTAGTTAGTTAACTAAGTACCTAGTTACCAACATAAAACACGAAAATATCAGGAACAAATTGAGTCGCTCATATTACAAGCGATTGAGAAACCTAATTTGAATAACAATCAATAAATTAATGTAACGCCATTACTTATTCATATTCATACTCTGTGACACAGCGAGACGCGACAAGGCTTGAATTCAAATAACATTTTTATACGGAACTTTTCAACAGCCCATTATGGTCAGAATGCAATGCTAAGCAGATACTTTTCTTCATTATTATCGTCTCCACAATACCCGTGAAGTGTCGTAAAGCCAACTAATCTCCTGACTCGTAAAAACGACGATGCCGAATGTGTTTCTCGTGTTAGAATAATTAGTCTGCAATTGAAAGCAAGACCACGGACATGAAACGGTTGGCCAACGGTAAAACACTTTCACGAACACAATGATAATTGTTACAAAAGACTGCAATTCTGAAATTTGAAACCGTTGTAAGATTCCGTGTAGGGAATACGAAAAGAAAATTAAAATTGTCTATGGTCGATCCGTAAATAGAAGCTCGTTAATTACAGACCGTAATCACATTTCGCCAAACGCGTTACGAAACACATGTCCCATCCCTTCACTGTTCTAATTTTAAATATTATTAAGGCGGCATTGAGGCACGCTCTCCCTGTTTCAATAATAAATAAATGTTTATCAATTTATTATTATTAGTTCCGGCTCATCAATAGTTTATTTTAAATTCAAATTTTAGGTCCTTTTCTACAAAATGGCGGTCTATTATTTAGGTCTTTTTTTACAAAAAATAGGATATTATCATAATGAAAAACAAAATGATATTCCAAACTTGAGAAACTTAGAAGTCAAATGAGTTGGAAATTACATGTGAATAGTTGCGCAGAAGCAGCGGGTTATCAATTTGCGTGTCGTCACGTTCGCCTGGAGCATTTGGGAATCTCTGTATTAGGACCATAGGTTTATTACCTACGTTGCTATTATCGTTATTGTTTTTTTGGCTCGTTGTTTTTTCCGCGATATAAGAAATTTTCCCGAGGCTATAGGTAACTACCTAGTTACGTACCTATGGGTGTGAAATAAGAACCCTATGTGTTCCATATAGCCCACTCTCTACTCGTACTAAGCTCAATTCGTACAATGGTTTGTGGTACTGTATTTAGGCATAGGTTAATTAAATTCATAGTTTCTGACAACCATAGCTAGATATTCTTCTATATTCACGCAGACGTTGAAAGGCGGTCATCAAGAGTCTATAATTTCATACCTGCAATGGATCTAAACTTTTTATCATCAGCCATAATGACGTTGCATGTCTAAATTGTGGCTGCAGGCAGAACAGTAGCAGCCATTGCCATCTAAATTGCTAGCTGTCAGTGTCTGTGATGTCAGACGTCAGATTCGCCGTCGATTAGTCGATTATCTGGACCATGGGAATCGATTATTCGCATGATCCTGTTGATTTAACAAAAAATATTGGATCCCTCTTCTAATAATTTAATGGAATTTATGAATGAGAATTATGTGATGCGATTATCAGATCTGATAAGTATTGCTATTTTGCTATATTGCTACAAACAAATACAAATAAATACAAATACAAATATGTTTATTTCTCTCAATTACTTAATCTAAGTAATTAATTACTACGTGCTATTCTTTGCTAGTTTGTCGTATATATGTTACGGCTAATACCCGAAGTGCGGCTACACCTAGTTCTAGCCGGTTAGAACTAGGTGTAGCCACTGACTGTTGGTTAAACCTAGTATTACCGATTGTTTTCGGGTAAAACTAGGTCTAGCCTTCATCATGCCGGCTACAACTAGGTCCAGCCATTCCCTGTTGGATAAAACTAGGTCTAACCGATATCACTCCGGCTAGAACTAGGTCCAAACAATTCCTGGTGAATAAAACTTGTTATTCTGATAAATATGTTTATGTTACTTTATAAAAGTGTGATTTATAATTAAAATTACATTCCTTAAATTATAATATGCAAATACTTACTATTGTCTGTTGTTAAAAAATGTTCCTGATGTTCCTATTATATTAAAAATTGCACTCCTAATCATTTATGTTAATTATTACAATGTGATTTATAAGAATAAAAAAACTCTCTACGTTTCTTTTTGTTGGATGTTTTTTAATATCTAAAAAAAGCTCTGCCGATAGCATGCCGGCTACAACTATGTACAGCCAATCCCTGCTAGATAAAACTAAGACACGCGCTGCTGCTGCTGATCTACTGCAGGTCTACTAGCGATTGTGACTCACTATCTGCAGCAGCGGCGCGTGTCTTAGTTTATCTAGCAGGGATTGGCTGTACATAGTGTGCAATTTTTAATATAATAGAAACAATCAGGAACATTTTTTTTAACAACAGACAATAAGTAGTTGCATATTATAATTTATAGAATGTTATTTTAATTATAAATCACACTTTTATAAAGTAACATAAACTATTTATTAGAATAACAAGTTTTATCCAACAGGGATTGTCTGGACCTAGTTCTAGCCGGAGTGATATCGGTTAGACCTAGTTTTATCCAACAGGGAATGGCTGGACCTAGTTGTAGCCGGCATGATGAAGGCTAGACCTAGTTTTACCCGAAAATAATCGGCTAATACTAGGTTTAACCAAGAGCAAGTGGCTACACCTAGTTCTAACCGGCTAGAACTAGGTGTAGCCGCACTTCGGGTATTAGCCGTAACATATATAATTAACGAACGACAATTGATTTTTATTATTGTACTTTGATAGCAGTAGGTTTATTTAATTATGAGCTTTCCCGCCAACTCATTTCAAGATGGCGGTTGCGATTTCACGTCATTAAGACTAGTTATCGCTCGACCTACCCGCAACCCTCTAATTATGCTAGATACCAGTGTGTCCCGAGAAATAATATTGCATATTATAAACTGGAAATACACTGAGATTATTTAGTTATATTATCCTCAGAAGAAAATTAACGGTATGCGGAATAGAAATGCATAACCATGAGAGGTTATGCCTACCCTAGGTAGTTACTCTATCAAATGAATGAACAAAATTTTCTCTATTTATTTTTACATAAATACTAGGTTTTGTTTAACCGACTTTTTGTCTAGCTGAAGCAATGATTTAACTAGGTTACCTAGAACTTAATAAAGTCTTTCTTGATAAATGTAGGAACCTACATTCCAACACTGAAATATTTTTTTTCAAATCAAACTAGCGGATCCTGAGATTAGCGCGTGAAAGCAAACAAACTCTTCAGCTTTATAATATTAGTATAGATAATCTGAAGCGTAACAGGTAGGTATAGGTCTAGATATTATAACGTCTAGATTCGACGCATCGGCAGTCGGCACCGTATCATTAAGGCTGCATCTGATTCCAAGAATCCGTATCGTTTACGATGAGACGGGAACTAGGGCCACAGAATAAATAGAATCTCTCAAAGGAAAACTTCACTCGAATTACTACATATTATAAATATTTAATGTAAAAGGATTATTTAGGATTATTTATCTCTAACAGCATAGAGATAACTGAATTCAACTTTTACAACTTTACAATCATAATTTCTTAAGTCTGCATCTGATTTGGTTGAAATTTTATGATAGGTACTTAGATAGGTTACCTTATAGTTACCTATATGATAGATTAAAAATTATTTGTTACAAAACATAAACTCATATATAGTAAAACCATTTCTAAAATGAACGCCCCTCCACCGAATTCTGTATTTTTTTTTCTGTGTATTCTGTTTTTCTGTATTTCCTCTCACACGTTGAAACCATCACGGTTTTGTGGAGGGGAGTTCATTTTTAGAATGGTTTTACTATACCTATCTAATCAATAAAAAATAATCTATAAAAGCTTCACGAAAAATTGGTATCTAACATTTAAAATTATTCTGTACAAATTCAGTTAAGAATTATTTACAAATAAACACAAAATAAAATCAAAGTCAAATCAATATTTGTAAACAAAACAAGCTTTACCAAAGTGGCTTAGGTTTATGCGTTCACGCACAGTGGCGTGCAAGATGGCAACGTGAGAAACCGCGCGATATATCGTATCCAGCGATTGACAGTTGATTGTTTTTGCAGGCTGCTACATAATTGGCATAATCAAACTGCTATCTTTTTACCGAGAAAATACATATTAAATTACACAGCTATTGTTTTAAGTGCAATAACGCTGTATCAAATTTAAAAGTAACGGTCAAATTAAACTGCACATATTTTTTTATTTATTCTAACCCAAAGTCAATAAACTAATATATCATTTATAGATATAATATAACATCCAAACACGAATCAAAAAGGCTTCAAAAAAGTTACATTAATAATAACGATTATACAATTAATCAACAGCGATGACATGTCACATCACTAGCGCCGAACGTTTATTGAGCTACTTGAATGAAAAAAAAAAACAAAAGTGTTTGACATTGTACCACAGAGGTTTTATTCTTTATTTGAGTCTTGAAATGGATAAATGATGTCGAATGAATGATCATTGACTCATGAATAAGTAGGAGTAAATTAAGTACTAGGTACCTACTATAATATTTTTTTAAACTTGATTGCCAATCAGTGAAGTAAATTTGTATAAACTCGTTTAATTACATAACCGTATTTTTTATTTAATGAATTTATTTCTTCTAAAATATTTATACCTATCTATATACACACTCTATACATGCTAAAAACTCCAACCAAATCGTATTCTTTTATTAGGTAAAACTTGGCAAATATTGGAATAGATCGGCTTTAACATACAAAAATAAACCCATTATAAGTTTCGTAATGCACACACTGTTTGCTGACATCAATGCACAAGTATGGAACTTTTATTATATTTGCTTTTGAACCACTTACTAGACGCCCACTGGAAATTGAAGTATTTTATCGTCATCAAGTTTAAAGTCAGCGATTTACTGAAATAGATCAGATGTTTCTTGGTTATACTTACCAAGGTACCAACACGATTACCTACATACCTATGATATGCATTTCAATAATAACAATCCCACTATTATTAAATTAAAAACGTGGAAGTTGGTATGGTTGAGTGTTTGTTTTTTTTTACAAAAATCTTCATTCTGGTAATCGGTGGCTACCAAAGTTATATGAGTGAACCGTGAAAGTGTATCTACTATAAATAATTGGATTTACGCAACCTTATATTTCGCAACTTTACATTTGCTTATTATTAAAATAGATGCAAATTATTAAGAAACGGAAATAGAATGAACAGTCTTCCTTAGCCACATAGGTACTACATATTATAGCCTAGAATAAAATGTCTGTCAGTACAAATTCTTGACTATCAAATGCTATGCTTGAATGGGAAGTGTAAAAGTCTATGAATACAATACAATGGTTACTAATTTAGAAAATACTATTTGTAAAATAATGTCTTATTGTTTGAAAGCTCCGCTGTTACAAAGTTTCTCTTTTTATATAGGTACTTTGCCGACTACCTAACAATGAATTGTAAGTTAGATTATTGTAAGGTGCTTATTGGGTAAAATGTCTGGTAACGTAAAGAGAAAATTTATTATAAACAAGGTATTTACGGTTATTTATCTAAAGTGCCCGTTTTTATTAAGATTGCTTTTAAATAGGAGTCTTACTAAGCTACCCAGTTACCTCCATCTATCGATTATGAATATAATCAGAAAATGTGAATAAACATTAACATTTATTATACTTACTAAAAATTTTGATTAAATTACAATTAAAGATATGGGAAAACGAGGTAAAAAAAGGAATCATGAAAACTAATTCTATTTTCAAAAATATTTGTTCATAAGATAACCTGTTTATGTATCAAGGTTCAGGCTACCTTTTACCACGAGGAAATATGTATTTCCTCAAAAAAATAATTAGTATATACAGCTGCGGGTGAACTAGTAATAATATAGAAGCGGTACTCACAATAATATTATCTAGAAACAAAAATAATTTAGCCACACACCTGCTCTCTCCACAGTTTTATTTCCTTCGACGTTTTACTACCCCAAAAGACTGCCTTAATTTGACCCCTAAAGTTGTTTTATTTTCCCTCTTTTCTTCCAGGGTAGGTCCAGTTTCTGGTGGTCAGTAAACACAGTTTTAGTGCTAGTAAATAATTAAACCACGTAATTTGATGTGAGGTAACATGCTTTTCTCTGTTTTATGGGGGTAAGCCTCGATTGAATGACAGCAAAATGCCTAGCAATCAAGAAAGACGAGGGGTGCTAGATTAAAAGGATATAAAACCATAGTTTTACGCTGGTCTTGCTAAATTGTGTTGCAAAGACATCCTTACATAAAAATCTAGTGTTTTACAAGTTTGCAACAAATAAACATTTTATTCTCGATTCTAACCTTTTTATGACTTGGTTTAAAATATTGAATAACCTTATCCTATTGTTATACTAAGAAAAAATAGTAAGTAGGTATATAAAATAATGATTTTATGTCGCACTAAGTCAAAAGAGTTTTTTTTTGCAAAAATTGTATTGGTAGCAATTTACTTTTAACACCAGAATGAATAAAATCAATAGAAACACAAAATAAATTTTTAAGATCTTTTTCAGGTCATGAGGAATTCGAGAACACCAACATATTTTTATATTAATGTACTATGGTAGGCCAGGCAAGAAGGCTTAAAAAGTGAAAAACATGGAAATATAGCGCGCCGGAAGGTCAGCTAGTTAGGTATAGAATCAAAAATTAAATTTACCTTTAAAAAGCTCTTAAAATAGGTACCTAGGTATAGGTAGAAAAAGTATTTCAGTTTTTCTAATTCTTCCCCCTTTATGTTCCGAGTCTCAATTTCAATCTAATCATATCAAATCCCGTCTAGCGATATTTGATACAGATAAGACGGTCAACAGCTACCCTTATTGATTCAAGACATTGGATAGGTTTAAGTCGAAGACCCTTGCACCTTAATCGGGGATTGCGTCGTGATTTTAATTTTAACTTATTTATTTCCTAAATATAGTCAAATACTAGTCTACTTTCTAGCTTATTATTTTTCGTATTTTTTTTAAATACATTTTTAGTTAGCACTTATTACGTGTTAGTATTATCTATTAGTGTACTCACGTCATCATCATCATCAGCCAATATTTGTCCTCTGCTGGACATAATAGGCCTCCCCTAGCGTTTTACTAGATATAATCAATTAATCTAATTTACATTAAGAGCAATATTACGAGTATAAGCAAAATTAATGTGATGGAGATCTTCCATCGCATTCAATACCTAATGGTAACAACCAAAATGAATGATGGTGTTAAAAACATCTTACAATATGTACCTAGTTACCTACCTATCCTCACAAAATATAAAGTCGAGGTTGTTAAACTTACTTGATTTGTCAACGTTATAAGATATTTAAGTTTTGAAGCAAATCGTTTGCCACTTTTATAAAACCATTTTTCAACATTTTTCTTAGAAAAAGTGCATCGATATGATTTTAATTAAGGGCAGTCGTGCACTGATCGCAATATCGGAACGCGATTATAAATGTATGACTTCGCGAAGACGTAGCAATGCGCGCGTGATACCTGGTGTCGGCTTACATAACCGCTGTTTGTAATTACTTGCCTCGCTTTATTTTATTCATATCAACTACGCAATTCTGCCGCAGGTCTGCGACGCAAGAGGTTGCGGGTTCTATTCTCGCTTCGGGACAAAAAACATATCTTCAAGTATTTATTCCGAGAGAATTTTAATATCACACCATTTAATTTAAACCTTCCCTGGACTAGGTATAAATATTTCAACAAAATCCAATATGCAAATATTTTTATTATATCTAATCTACAATACCTATATGAGACTAACGAATATTACTTTTTATTTCCAAAAGTGATAATTAGTAAGTTTAAAAAGTTTAATAGTGTCAATATGAGATTTGTTTAGTCTGTTTACATTTTCTTAAGTTTTATATACCGACACGAGATATAATGCTTAATTTGATAATGCCTTTGAATGACATTGAATGATAAATGGCAGACGTCTGTCAGAAAACAATTGACCCTCGTTGACATTTATTTAAATTGACAAATTCATACAGCACCAAACTAACGTTTATTTGTTTACTTAAGCTTGAAAAGACAATGGGAAATTCTAAACAAAATGAGACGATTTAAGTAGCAAGTTATTTTAGCATGACTGATGTTATGATTCACACTTTTCTTTTAATTGTACAGTAATTATTTAGTCGGTTTCAGAATAGTGATTTTATGGCATTAGAGACGTTATTTTACATTAAAACAAAGGGTAAAACACTTTTGATAAAGTAAGGTTTTTGTCTTATACAAAGTAAAAATAAATAGTTTAATGGTATAAATATAGGTACATAGTAGATGTTGATACTGTTTACCCTTACACCTAATAATATATTATTTTATAATAACTTAAAGTAAATCTGTACTTACCTATATCGTAAAGCTAAAGAATTGGTTTGATTGAATGTTTGTTTGTTTTGAAAAGTTCTTTCAATGGTTTTAGATAACGTAAACGTAACGTAAAATGCAAGCGAAGCTGTATCGAGTAGTCTAAGAAATAAAATTCCATCTAAAACCTTCAATGAGGTCTAATAATCGAGAACAATATCTACTACGAACCAAGACAGTCCAATCAATTGAACAAATCATTATCCTAGAATCAAAAAATAATGGGTAAACCTACCTGCTCATGTTCTTTGTTCCAAGTTCTAGTAATAAGAAACGATACTCATTCCCTTCACATTTCCAAGCCGAAGGATCGCCAATGAAACGTCAGCGGATACTCACAAATAACTTGCTAATGCTATTGAATTCAGAAATGCAAATCAAACCCTTCCATAATTTCACCGCCTTTGAAATCTCTAATGAATCGCACTGCAAAATCAAATCATAGCACTATTTTAATAGTCAATAGATCACAGTACGTTTGCCGCGTGATTTGAATAATAGTTGTACAAGTGATTCACACTCCTGTCATTTACTGGGAAATTAAAGGGTGTTCCTGTGTTTAGATAGCGAGCCTTTCATTCAGTGGAATGGAACTGGCCTTAGGAATGTTTATTTGGATTTGCGGTAGTTTATTTTATTGTATTATATATATTTATTTTGAGGACGTTATTCTATCAAATATTAAGTGTTATCCGATATTTATAAATGCCTAGGTACCAACTTACACTAGTTGATGTGGGACTATCTTCGAATTACTTTATAGTCCGTAGGTACCTACTACATATTATTTTAAAAGCATACAATATTTTATATCAGATTCATTTTGATTGTGTGACATTTTGTAATTAATTAAAATTTTTTCTTTATTCTCTGACATTTCTGTTTATTGTCATTTAGCATAAGTATTTAATTTATAGAAATTTATGGGATAAATTTGATTGTTTATTCAATTAGCAGACAGTTGAATAAAACCGTTAACCATCATATCCAATAACAGTGTTTAATAAGACTGCGTTATAGGGAAGGTACATAAGAACAAATAATTGTTGCTAACATGCGGGTACCCGCGCTAAGTAAAATAAAAACATTATAATCGATACGAAAATAATTCCTATTTCATTGGATAGTAGGGGAAATTTACTTGAATAATTTATAGCATGGCGTGAGATGTATTAATTAGTTAGAATAAACTCGTATGAATTTATCGTTAGAATAAAAATTAATGTTTCAAACCCGCACTGCGGTGGTCTTGTTTTATATTTGAATTAATAAAAATATAATAAATAATTAAGTTTAAGGAAAAAAAGTAATTTAATATAGGTAGGTACCTGATTCTTAGACAATAATATGTGTCTAATTCTAAATATTGTACTCGTAAACTAAATTAAAGTACCTAGGGCTTATTTTTATTTATTTATTTAATTGTGTTACAATAAAGGCGTTAACATAAATTTAAACTAATTTATGGAAGTAAATTAAATAAAAACATAAAGGGCCAGTTTCACTGGCTACAGATAAATCCTATCAGTAACATATAACTACAAATTTTGGCACAAATGTCTGTCAGCTAACTAACTATCTAAAGCTTTATCTGTAACTGGTGAAACTGGCCTTAAATATTACAAACAAGCTCAATCATTTAAGGTTTGACATTTCATATTAACCCTTTTAGCAAAAAAAAAAATTATTCTGTTCCAATAATATTGTAGTCTTACCTAAGTGAATGAAAAGTAAAAGAAGATATTGTGACGAGTATGTTGGTTTTTGAAAAGTGACCCTTGGGTGGTCCAATTTCATGCATAAGCATGGGATAAATTGAAAGTTTCAGTATTCATCAGATCAAATGTTATTAATAGAATAATGCTACTTCATTGTCACTTTTAATCTACAAAACCTTTAACTTCGAGCGCATTTACACAGAAACAGAGGTCCACAATTTATTAAAAATAGATCATAATATATCATATGAATGCGAAAGTTACCTATTTGTCTGAAGAATTGGCGTGATTTAGTGGATAAAATATACCTACCTAACGCGAGTGAAACCGCGGGGCGAAAAGCTAATTTTAACATAAATGGTTGATTATTTTAATTAGTATTTTTTAATTACTCGTATGATACCAGCCATCATATCTATATTTTGTTGTTCTTCTATAATTCTAAATGAAAAGCAGTAGGTACAATAAAAAGAAATAGTTAGACAGGTTTTGTTAAATTCTAAGCAAAGAGTTTACAGTGTAACAGTCAGCGATCGACCCACGCCACCTTTCCTTTATAAATATTGTATGTCAATACAATTATTTACGAACGATATGTTGAATATCAATGCGAGATGAAGATTCTTTGATTCCTGTCTGAAAATGACAATAGCGCTTTTGTTGAGTCACCTTATATTTGTATGCAAATTGATAATATATGTACCTACCTACCTATCTAATGAAAAAATATAATAAGGTAAAAGGTTATCTATTTATAAAAGGCCTTTGATTGGATGAGATTTCGTGAATTTGTAAATTTGTAAAAATAAACCTTATTATTTAGTTTTATTTACAGGACAAATTCACGAATTTATTATGTTAAGTCCCGCCAAATTATCCCCAATAAGGCTACGTATTAAAACGGTTCATTACTTAATTAAATCTTAACATTAAACCTAATCAACGCTTTTTAAAAAATTTTATAAGCGCCAGTTCAGCCAAAAACCACGTATGAAAAAAACTTCAAACTACCCGTCACAAATCAATGCTAGTAACGTGAGCCCAACGCTTGCTATTGTGGCGCACGCGACCAGGTAGAACACCTGATGTGGCAAAAACCACGACTTTACCTTTACCCGTTCAAAATGGTGGATTTTTTACAAGTCATCCTTCGAGGTCAATGGTGGCCAGCATGAATTGATGGAGTATTAAAGGTCTCAACCCGTTATCGGTCGAAGAACGAAAATGTTGTCAACAAAAAAATGAATTAAAAACGAGATTGATAAAAATAGAATATCAGCAACTGTTGCCTAATTACTTTAACCCAGAACCTGAATGAATCTCGAAAGTCTAATTAGGTATAGACAGTGAATTCAATAAATAGAGCAAATTTGAACTGGGTCATTCACCGTTATAACCAAAATAAAAAGCAAGTCACAGTATGAATTTTGATAATTAAAATGAGAAAAATGTGTCGGATTGTCAACGAAAGAATAAATTCAAAAACGCGCCAATTATTTCAATTAATGGAACGTCTGACAGGAAAAGGAAGTTGACGTTGTCTGGGTTCGCTCTTCTGTAGTCTCTGGCTATGTTTAGTTTGCGAATGAACGACAGCGAGATTTGATTAATTAATCTACCCTCTAGATCTGGTGGGATAATAAATCGTGCGTGCTGGCCTCCCAAGAGATGTCGCTGTCGCCAAAGATCCAAGTGAATTGATCGAGTCAAAGCATAATATCTGGCGGTACAGAAATAAACGGCTAATGATGTCTTATACAGGTAAGCGATAATAAAGTCTTCAGATCTCCGATCGTTAGAATTCCAGGATTTGAAGTTAATTTAGAATTTGAACTGTAAATCATTCTCATTTTGAAATGCAACGGTCATACGGTGTGAAAATTAACAGCACTTGTGATATTCGCCGAGATATTCTTGCCGTTGCATTAATTGAATGTCTCTTGTGTTTAACTTAGGTATAGAAAAGTCATTAGTAGATAGCATTCCTAATTTCTGAGATTTAAATTCTAGACGAATAATGTGAAGTAGGTAAACATAAAGACAAATAAGGTGTTACCTACATGATTTATACGTCAGTCATGTAGGTGAGGTATGTATGTACATAGTAGGTAGTACATACCCTTGTATTCGTGCCTTTACACTGACTATGAAGTTTTAATTAACGTAATACCTACCTTACACAAAATACATCATCCTAACCTAATAACTATAAGCGGACCTACCTAACGATAAACTGTTCCGCTAAATAAACAATAACACATTATATCCTAGAGCCGAAACAGATGTGACTATCCCATAAAGTAAACTTGTAAAGTTGAAACCGAATCGCGAACCCAGAATTTGTTATTAATAATCATATCGGCGCCATTTTGTAACGCCGACGATGACACACGTGTTGGGGATGCAGTTTGGCCGCCATATTTTTTGCAAATTAAATATTATTTGCATTTTAGGAAACGCAACGTGTCACATGGCATGTACAGTTATTTTTATTACAGTGTAACGTTTTTGAATTTATTTTAATGTAAGTAATAATATGTTACATACCTAATACAAGCATTTCTAAAATTACTATTCCGTAAGATTCTTATTCGCCAAAAATCACAGTAGGTAGGTATTCGTATCTGAAACTAGCAGATAACATTTCCTCAAATAGGTACCTACATATCCCTAACAATAAAATTGCCTACCACAAACCCAGGGAATAAAAAAACATAGCTAACAAACTACTTAGGTAGGTATATCAACAAAAAATAGGTAGGTACCTAAACAACCAAAGAGTAGGCCTTACGTCGCCAACCTTACGTAGATTCCATCTGATTCAATTTCCATCTGTATAAAATCACTATCAAGCAAAATATCTGAATAGGCTTAAACCTTAAATAATCAAAGACTCAAACTATAAATCAAGCCGTCTCGTCTGGAGTAAAGTTAAGAAACTGCGAACATGCCTTTGAAATCTTATAAGCATTTATAGAAAGCGAGCATAATAAGAACTTATTTACGTTTATGTTAAAAAAACATAAAATTTAGAACCTATTTGATGAGAATGTAAATGAATTATACACCTATACCTACTTAGACCTATTTAGACAATCAATAAATAGGTTTAAAAAAGAAGGGAGATTTTAGTATCGATCTTCTTGCTCTTTAATGTCTTTTCATAGTAAGGTTTAAAATTACCCCCATAATACTAATTAGAACAAAAGATCAATGTAGAATTAAAAAAGCGGACAATTATTTTATTTACCTAGATAAAGATCTTATCTTCCTAAAAGAGAAGCAAAAAGGTTCGATCATAAAGTAATTATTTATCTTCAATTATCTAAACTTATTAATAATTTCGTCCGAGGGTACGGTAGACTCAATTAAACCTTAGGTATATAAATAACAAAACATTATATTTGAATATGAAACGGGTAACATACCATGATTTAATTGTTTTTGAGTTTTCCGATATTTCGACACTGTTGCAAGCGCCATGTTCACGGACAAACTCACATTGACTGATTGATAAAAATAAATTGATTTTGAGTCGACAACATTTTATCCGCAAAGTTCGGATTATGGAGAATTTCGTCAAATTTCACCCGAGCGAAGCCGGGTTTTCATCCTAGATAATAAACTGTTGATAGTAATAGAATGAAGGTAGCACTCACCACAGGACTATCGTCACCTAAGTCCGAGTCTCGGTCGGCGTCGGCCATGGCATACGCCGGCACCGGCTCGCGATTCTTCACCCGAATCTTGGCGGCTGTAGAGGCACGAGGGAGAACAAGCCTTGAGGCACCGGTTGTACTGTCAGACTGTCACACACACGACGCGCATACGACGTGATCGTGACGACGATACGTCGTTCGCGGCGACTCGCTCGGAATGGTATGGCGAGCGTTCAGCCGCGTTCGCCCCACTCGACTTGGCCCCGCCCTAAGGCGTCTGCCACACGGCGAATCAAGCCCAGCTATCAAACTGATATTTGTGATACGCTCCGCCCGCTAAACTTATTGCTTTTATTCAAGCTATAAAATAATCGCCCGGCATTGATCGTGCTTTGTGATTAACTATTGAAACGCGATATTAACGCTATTGAACGTTCCGTTTTTCGCAATGAATAATTTAGACTATTTATTCCGTGGATGTGAGGATCGTTAATTGAATGGTATTTAATAATGTGAGGGTAATTTTGTTTTTTTTTATTAGTATGACGTGAATGTAGACTAACTGTTCGACTAACTGTTCAATGATAATGACAATGACAGGGGTTTAACCTGAGTATTTAGGTAGAAAATTAAATGCTATTGCCAAAATAGCTTGTTACCTAAACAAAGTCTTACTTATCTGATAAGTTTATACAAAAGACATGTTAACGAGTTATTGTTATTGAGTCATTTATATGTCTTAGTTGGGACGCCTGACTTTAAAAGTTTAAATATCAAGGTCGTGGGATTATCCCTTAAATTCTCACCCATAAAATAATAGGTAGGTAGGTATATGCTCTCTAGAAATATCGTGAGGAAACCCGTGGTAAATTGCCTCTAAACGTGTGTGACGATAGTAATTATGTTTTGTGGTGACGAGTTCCTTTCACTGGATAGGTACCTAAGTAGTTACGTCGGTAACTAGGTAGGTAGGTACCTACACTACTTTCTATTTATACGAAAAGGATACTTCTTTAAATTGATTATGTTTTGTATAGGTACCTATATTAGGTAGGTATACTTACCTACCTGTAATATCATTGCCAATAAAATGAGTCTTTGGATATAATGGACTAATGGTCTAGAATCTTCATCTTTACAACCCATAATAGGTACCTACCTACTTTCTACAACCGACCTACGGGTCTCCTCAATAAAACCATTTATTTGGTAGGTTCGAGATGAGTAGGATGATGGATTAATACCTACGCAGAATGATGATGCTGCCTTACTTCCACGCCCACGGGTAAAGATGGGGCTGCATAGGCCAGCATGCTGGCAATTTTTTTCGCTGTAGCGAAACCTATTACCTATTTGTGATCTTGATCATTTACCTGATGTTATATTACACCGTTTACCTTTAATTATTGTTATTAAACTTGGTGTTCAATAAAGAGTAAAGAGTAAATGTTAACCTACCTACATACAATACCTACTTAGTATTGTATCTAGGTAGGTTAACCTAATCATACTCGTAATACGAACCAAGAGAATGAATAAAAAAGAATAATGAAATAAATCGATTGCAAAACTTAGGTAACTCTAATTTAGTTAGAAAATCCCTTCATTTAGTAAACAATTCAAATATAAGCTGGAGGATGGATAGGTATAGATGGGATGGTATAGGTTCAGACAGCAACAATTAATACGGCAGGCAGATCAATCGCTTGTCGAACTGTGCAAGCGCTTTGGGTTTGGTCCAAATTGAGAGATTTTTTTACCTTCGATCTTCATTCAATATTTCTGTCGTGGACATCGCTCGCCTCTAATGTATTTTACAGCAAACTATTTTCAGACACTCAGAACAAATACCTATTTGCGGATCATACAATTTTTTCTCCCGAGGCGGGAATCGAACCCACAACCTTGTGTCGCAGGCGGACCTTCGCCCGCTGCGCCACAAAAGTCGTCAAGTAAACCCTCCCAGTTGTCGCCGAGCCCCCTATTCTTATCTTGGAAGTTATTATTTATTTTTAATTAGGAAGCTTTGAAGCTTGGAAGCGTCGCAGGTTCGCCCGCTGCGCCATAGAGGTCGTCAAATAAACCATCCCAATTGTCGCAGAGCCCTCTATTCTTATTTTAAAAGATTTTTTTATTTTGAATTATTGGGTATTTTATTTAAAAGCTACTCTAACTTCTCCGCTACATTCTCAGTCCCGGACCGCGGCCGCAGTAATCGCCCCCGGCTGATTGATGATCTCCCCCCTCCGCTATTTAGACTGAAGCAGGAGATCTATTACCCTGAACATTACCGCTCTGTAGGTTTTATTTTATATTCCGTTTATCCCTTTAATATGAGATGAGTATGAGCGCGTTAATTAAAGCACATAAAAGCTTGTAGAAATTAATGGGGTTTGTTTTCTGCGCGATTTTCATTTCTGGATAAATAATATTATACAATTGGTAGGTACTTCATTCATAAAATACCTTTTCATAATTATTTACAATATTAAAATCTTAAAATTCTATTTCTTCGATATCTGTCTGATCAATATCAACATTATTTAGGTATTAGTCCTTTCAATTTTCACTTTTCTAGGGTTTTCCGATACCAAAACTCCATGTGGAGTTTATCAATATAACTACTAACGTTATACATAACAGTATAATATATTTGTCTATGATAACAGTAATAGCGTTCTCAGCGACATCTAGTTTTATAACGCAGAGCAGTTCAACCTATCTATTTTTGATCAGCATTAGGATAGTAATCTCGCGTTCATTGTAATGTCTGAAAATTCTGATAGATGCCGCTCTGCTAAAAAAGCTATTTTGTAAGATCCTAATTCAATTTAATTCAATTCGCTTTATTAAAAAAATACAAAACTTAGTCTATGCTAATAGATAATGTGAATATAAACACACCATGCACTAGGGTACCTACCTCCTAACTAAATCATTTCTCCATAGTTGGACACTCGGGCGAGCCATAACTTCTGCTGTTTAATTCATTCATTATTGGCAGTTCTGCTTTGGAGGCTTTCATTGCTTTCTGTGGCATTTTGCATTTGCTAAGCATTGTATGGTGCGGTTAGCTTAGCTCCAGCATCGCAGCATGCATAATGTTTTGAAGCTTCTTTAGAACTCTACGGATCAGATCAGTGAACGTTTTGAATGAGCTGTTAGGTGTCTTCCTTATACCAAGTCTACAATATATTTGTATTAATTATGTATGTATATTATTTATTTATTTATTTATTTAATATTAGGAAAACTAACAGCACAATCCATATAATATATAAAATAACTAGATACATAGGGCTAATAAAAAGTTTTCACGATTAATTAATTATATTAAGTACTAGCAGCCCCCGCGAACTTCGTCTCGCCATATAATTTTATTTGCAACTATCTCCATACTAAATTTCATCCAAATAAAAAATTTCCCGCGTAAGCATGTGTATTTTAATTTTTTCATGTGTAAAAAGTCTCTCGCCATATACTTTTATTTGCAACTATCTTCTGCATAGGTACTACATTTTATCTAAATCGAATTTTCCCGCGTAAGCATATATTTTCCCGCCGAAGCATGTATTTTTCCGCGGTAAAAAGTAGCCTATGTTCTGTCTCAGGGTCTAAAGATTGTATGTGCCAAATTTCATCAAAATCGGTTGAGAGGTTTAAGCGGGAAAGCGTAACATACAGACAGACAGAGTTACTTTCGCATTTATAATATTAGTTAGGATTATAATATTAGTTAGGATTACCTACATTACATTGACTCCCCCCCCCCCCCCAGTACCCCAGTGACGCTTACATGGAGCTTACATCGCATGCTGGCTAGCTGAGCGCGGTGAGCGACAACCTCGCGACTTTTTTCTAATACTTGCATTTTTAAACTCGTGATATCTTCCGAATGAAATGTCCGAATTGAATAATTCCAAAAGTTATAAAAAGGTAGGTATTAAAGCCGTCTTGAATATAAAGTAATTTATTTTGATAAGGATTAATACCAAGATACAAATGAAGACCCTTTCAAGAGGCGGTAATATATAAATTAATATTTTAAAATAAAAAACGGCTTACTGTGACATAACTATAATATTTACACATATGCTGTCGCGACATTTTTTGTAGATAATGATGAGTTCTGCAAAGTCGTAGTACATGATTTTGTTCTATCATCAATAGTTTTCGCAGCGCACGCGACGTAAGGAATTATTCAGGTCTTTTTTTTACACCTTATGTTACATTATTGGAGTTTTAGTAAGGATCCCTAATTTTTTTTAAATATAATATAGCCTATGTTACTCGGGGATAATGTAGCATTCCAAAGGTGAAAGAATTTTTGAAATCGGTCCAGTGGTTTCGGAGCCTATTCGTTACAAACAAACAAACAAACAAATCTTTCCTCTTTATAATATTAGTATAGATATCAGAAATCTAGCACCCGTAACACAAGCTTCGAGCTTACCACGGGGCTAGATGTCGCTGTGTAAAATTGTCCAGTAGGTAATATTTATTTATTAAAAAAAGGTTTTGTTTGCGCGATATTCTCGAGAATAAAGAAGGTGGCATTATGTTGCTCATTGATGGTGGGTAGGTACCTTACTGACTTTAAAATTTGGGACACCACGTTTCGAAAAAGAACAAATACAATAAACCTTAAAATGTTTAATCACTGGAATCCCCCAGGGCTACAGCCTGAAAAAAAAGCCTAAGTAAATAAAAGCTTAACATGTACTTATGTAATTTTTTTTCAGTAGGTACCTTGGTACCTACCTATTAGAAACGCTGTAAACTACAAAGATAACTGATGATGATGACTGATGATATAGTTATTCCGTTTACCTATTTAAATTCTCCGTCCCTGATACAAAGCCTCTCTTGTTAAACGCCACTTCTCTGAGTAATGCCCTCCTCTATAAATAAGGGAATGTGTGGACGTGTTAAGGTTTACATTATGACACTTATTAAGCTTATTGTTTTCATTTTGTCCGATGAATGCTAGTGCTCGAAGGTCTCTTGTGGTACCAAGATCGTTTTGTCACGTATTGATGTGGTTATTGGTCTGAAAGCTTTATAGTTCTTGTTTGGTACTTATTGTATATCCTGTGAGAATTGTATTTAACTTAACCAGTAATTGAGAAAGTACCTATTTAAATACAAACGTGCACAATGACCAACGACCAAGAGCTATTCGCTCATGATACCAAATCATTTAGGAATGCTATGCATGATGATTCATATTAATAAATACGAGTAATATTATCTACACTTCATTGTCGTGTGTCATTTTGTAAGTTTTATCCATACCTCCATGGTTTTATCTTAATTCTTAATAATTAATGTAACCATAACTTATGGAAATATTGAATAATGAGTCATAGTCTTTTTGTATTTTTTATTTAATTAGTACTATGATTAAATTAAGCCTAGTTCGTTCGAATCGCTCGTCATTGGCCAACAACGGCTTAAAGATAAATGCTATTTACATTCGATTCGTCTCTTAATTTTTAGGGAGATGTGACAATTGGAACGTTTTGTTCCCTTGGCTGTTGAACCTCAGTTTTCACAGGCTCAGCTTGCTTGACAGGACCAGTTTTTGTAATTGGAACGATTCGCTCTCCCGCTACCGCTGGTGGTCGTTTAGGAGCTGTCACTGTCAAAACGCCGTCTGATGACAGTGAGCTGACAATATCTGAGACGTCATAGCCTGTGGGCAGAATGTACCGCCTCGTGAATTGGCGGGAAATAAAACCGTGTTCATCTTGCTTTTCTTCATGTTTGCCTTCAACAAGGACAGAGTTGTTGCTGGCCTTTACTGTGATTTCTTCAGGGGCGAATTGCTGGACGTCTAGGATGACCTGAAGAAAAAGAAAAAGTATTAGGACCTACTCGTCAATGAGAGAGAACACAGGTCTGCAATTTTTATATATCTGACTCATGGAGAACTGCGCGTTAAATTATGCGATTTGGAGTAGGATATTTTGGTAGGTAAGTATCTATTTTGAGTGGCTAAACATACGAGAATAGTCGTGACTAAATGAACAAATCAACGCGTCTACAACTCATCCTGTGCTATTGCACTTAGTCATTCTCTTACTATTATTGTAACAGGTGGACCAAAATTTGGCAGCAGATTCGCTAAACTAAACACTGTTATTACAACGGTATCTATGATTCATAAAAATCACTTTTGTAACAAGGGTTAACATTCGCTGACCCAGAACTCAACAGCATCATAATAATGTTATATTAAGAAGATATGGGTGGAATATTATGGCTCGGTTTCCTCACGATGTTTGCCTTCACCGTCAAAGCGCTTGTTTTCAAAGCGCATATTATGTCGGCTTTGAATCCACGACTTTCGGAATAAAAGTCGAGTGTTCCCACTATAGGTACTTAATTTACTTAGTACTTACCTCAAATTTCTCCTTAGTCATGTTAATAGTAGAAGACGACTCCTGCCTCGCGAGGTTGGTCCGCCACGGCCTGAAGTAGGAGTTCCTCAGCAGAGAGGTGCTGGGGATCGAGGAGAGGGAAGACAGTAGCTGGTCGCGGTTGAGACCGGTCCCGAAGTGCTGGTCCAGCAGCCGGGACGGACGGTCCCAGTCGTCCCACCAGTCACGGAACATCAGGGGTACTATCGACATCTGGGGAAAAATGTTTATTATATAATAAACCAAAATCTTACGACTTTATACAGCTCAGCATGGATATTAAATACGTTGAGTGAGACACATATTTTGATAGGTATAATATACTCAATCGAAAAGGTTTTTGTTTCTATTTCTTACTTCGTCTTTGGTCTAATTATCCTACTAATTTATTCGTACCTACCTACATTGTGAAACTTATACGAGTATCAAAATAATCTCCAGAATTGAAATAGAAGTCATGAACAAAGGTGATTTGGTACTTAAGCGTAGAAATCTATACTAATATTATAAAGAGGAAAGATTTGTTTGTATGTTTGTTTGTTTGTTTGTTTGTAACGAATAGGCTCCGAAACTACTGGACCGATTTCAAAAATTCTTTCACCTTTGGAAAGCTACATTATCCCCGAGTAACATAGGCTATATTATATTTAAAAAAAAATTAGGGATCCTTACTAAAACTCCAATAATGTAACATAAGGTGTAAAAAAATGACCTGAAAAATTCCTTACGACGCGTGCGCTGCGAAAACTATTGATGATAGAACAAAATCATGTACTACGACTTTGCAGAACTCATCATTATCTACAAAAAATGTCGCGACAGCATATGTCTAAATATTATAGTTATGTCACAGTAAGCAGTTTTTTATTCTAAAATATTAATTTATATATGCCGCTTCTTGAAAGGGTCTTCATTTGTACCTTGGTATTAATCCTTATCAAAATAAATTACTTTATATTCAAGACGGCTTTAACACCTTTTTATAACTTTTTGAATTATTCAATTCGGACATTTCATTCGGAAGATATCACGAGTTTAAAAATGCAAGTATTAGAAAAAAGTCTAGAGGTTGTCGCTCACCGCGCTCAGCTAGCCAGCATGCGATGTAGACTCCATGTAAGCGTCACTGGGGTACGGGGGGGTCAATGTAATGTAATATAATATGTAATATCCTAATCCTAACATAGGCTACTTTTTACTGCGGAAAAATACATACTTCGGCGGAAAAATATATGCTTACGCGGAAAAAATCGATTTAGATAAAATTTAGTAGGTATGCAGAAGATAGTTGCAAATAAAAGTATATGGCGAGAGACTTTTCACCGCGGAAAATACATGCTTCCACGGGAAAATATATGCTTACGTGGGAAAATTCGATTTCGATGAAATTTAGTATGTAGATAGTTGCAAATAAAAGTATATGGCGAGACGAAGTTCGCGGGGGCTGCTAGTAATAAATAAAAACATTGTCCAATGGAATAACAAACAGATTATTTTCGTCTGCTCTGTAACTTGTTTTCGGCTATGGACTATTCCTGGCGATGCGTTGTATCGTAAAATGCGCTAATTTTACATTCGAAACTGCAATTCTATAGTTTATAGCTGACCCGTCCGCGGCTTCGTTCGCTTTATTCCCGTGTTTTCACACCTTTAAACCTTCCCTGGGCTACTATGACCTTCTTCAAACCAAAAGCACCTAAATCGGCCCAGACGTTCTTCAGTTATACTTAAATGTTTTATATAGGACATAAATTTAGCCAGAATTTTTTATTAAGTTTTACCAAAGAAAATAATATGTACAAAATACATACCTACATTCAACAAAACGTTTTAAACAAAATAATAAGTACATTATTTTTAAGTGTTTATTGACAAAAACGTTTTCATATTATTCTGGAATGTTCCAGTGATTCACCTGGACGGTTTTAGAACGGACTGATGCAATAGATTGACTTCTCACACATAATGTGAGATATTTTGAGAAACCTAACTAACATTTAAGTAGGTCGGTTAAAATTTAAGATATCTGATCCACACAGAAAACATTCCTATATAGATAATTTTATTAAATTACGTGTCCTGCCTGCGTCGTTGTTAGTTATAGATAGGTAGGTACTATTATAATGTTTCCCACGTATAACTTATCATAATTTTTATTTTAACTAACAGTTGTCTTTTTATCGCTATAACTGAAGCCACACTTCCGCGGGAAACATAAACATAGTTTTAAATAAAATGTTATCTATCTAAGCCTTCTTTAAAATGTTATCTATCCAAGATCTTAGGCATTTTAACCACAAGTTATACCCCCGTTAAGTTGTCTGCTTATGTCAGTGTTTTTTTTCTGCTGCGGTAGGTATTATGTTCGATAAGTACCTACCTACCTACGTTTGTTTGTACGATAACCAGCCCGCTTGTTTTGTGGCCTGAACGCCATTGTTTTACATAAATCAATTATTTTCATATTCTTAGATTCTTTGTACTTAGGTATACATACCTATAGTTGACGATTGTTTTTTTTTAATAATTGACCAACTAATATTGTAATATATTGTTTACGCTAAACACTGTGGCTAAAGTTTTTAGTGTATTTTGTCTGGTCCTACCAAGGTCCTACTAAATAACTTAATAATAAATACCACTATTTTCACCAAGATTTTTTTGTAAAAGGTGTCCTTTACTTCTATTATTTTTTAAGGATTACACTCCACTGCACTTTTTACACTAATTTAGCTACCTTTAGTTCGTTGTGAGCGCGCGCTGCTCAGTGTGGATTGAGAGACTACGCCACGCGCTCTTCACAAGTGATTTAAATAGATTTGCTACTGCCCACCGTCTGAATCATCACACCTTGAACTTGGAAGAATAAGGGGAGCAGGCTTTTGGAAAATATAAGAAAAACTGATTTCATAAGCCATCGTTCATCAAAAGAATATTAATTTCATTATTTTTTCTAAGTTGCTGCACGTATAAAACTTTAGAAAATACTTAAGTAAGTACCTACTTCTAAAGATGTAAACGGCTATAGTTGCCACAGGATTTCCAGAGTCACCTACTGGTGCTATAGGTACTCCTATAGCGCAAAGGTTCGATGGCGTCGTCGCCACAGAATAGTCTCTTTATGCAGCAGTATATTATGATTATAAACCTTACAGGCTCGGTGGATGTCTTTGGTAGGTTTCAGAAGTATTCAGAAGTTTTTAGGTCAAATTTGATACACTTTAAAGATATTTTATCATAAATAGGTAAGAAAATAAATATTACGTACCAATAGGAAATCGTTTACGTACTGTAAACTATTATAGAGGACCTAATCATTAGGTATATAGGTAGTATAATATTTTGCGTGTTTAAGTTTCTTTATTTTATTATATTTTGTATTAGTTGTAGGTTTATGTATTTTATATATTAATTCTAATTCTAACACCACCGTCCAGTTACATTCCGCAGTTTTTTCTTTCCATCCTCAGGTTGTCTGGAAGAAATTGCTTTAAGCAATAAGACCGCCCATTACGCATACGTTTTTGTAGTTTTTATGTAAATATTTTTTATTGGTGTGTGTAATAAAGAATTATCTTATCTTAAGTAATCTAAATGAGATAAATCATGGTCACTCCATTAAAGACTGAAATGCCTGAACCGTCCATGAAAACAGTATTCATCATCACACCTACAAATGGAATTATTCGAGAAAATCAAGAAAGTAGGTGGGTGGAGATTGTAGGTACCTACCTGCTTATGTTATCATGATTGTATGATGCTACAGACAGAAATAGAAAAACGACGCATTATTTACTACGATATTTACGATAGTAGGTAGCATACCTCACTTAAAAATAAATCTAAGGTAGAAATTTATTTTTATAGTTGTTGTACCTAATTAAATTTAAAACTATTTTTAGACCAAAAAGATTCACAAATTCTAATTTAATATCTAACTTTGTTAATCAACATCAAATTCGAATTGAAATTATCCTCTATGCAACAATGCTAATTTAAAGCATAAGTATATTTCTTATTTTAGACGTCTATTTTACTTATTATACCATTTCGTTTTATAATTTAGTTTTAGATAAAATCCGCCTGCAGAAGGTTGTGGGTTTGATTCCTGCTGGAACTCAGTCCTGGACCGAAAGTATATGTACGATTTACAAATATTTAATCCGGGATATCAGGCTATTTTCTTTACATAATAAAAAATATATCTTTCTATGTTTTGATTAGGCGTTGATTATTTATCTATAGGTAAGGTTTATCAGATAGCTTAGGTACTACGGGGCTAGGGCTAGATATTGCTGTGTGAATTGTCCGGCAATAGGTACCTGTACCTGTTTAGTTCTTGTTAAATGTTTTAGTGAACTCATAGGTCCATTTATTGGTATCGATGTGTTGCGTACCCACATGAACGTTTGAATTGGAACGTATCTGTCATTTTAAATACAACAGCCAAATTCTGTCAATGTCAACTGTCAAGCCTTCAGTATGATTTGATTTTTATTGAGAGTGGGTGCGTTTACGTTTATTTATATAAAACAAAAAATAATATTCTAACGCTCTCATCTCGTCTTTTGCCATAATACGTGTATAATAATTTTATTTACACATGAATACAATTTTCCATAAAATCTATTGATATGCGTGTGCTTTACAATGACAATATTTATTCATCTAATAAAATCGGTTATCCGGTGTTTATCTCCCGATAAACATTTTTCTACAATGCTTCTACGACTAGAACATTGATAAGAATCAATGCGGCTGGCAGTTATCATTTATTGGGATTACTCCATGCGTCCACGACTTTGTAATCCATGTACTAATCAATGTGCATGCTGTCTGTAATTTCGCCGGTAAAGACGTGATTAAGTCTCCCTTCCTGATTGGTACGGAAACCGAGCTAAAGTTTCTAGTGGTATAGTCTAAACCACTCGCGATGTTGTCGTGGTTACAGCACAGATGGACTGGCCTCTGGCTCATGTTTATGGCTCTTGGGGCCACTATTACATTCCTCTATGGTTTTTTCCCGCTAAAATACCATTCAGGGAAGTTTTCGCATTTAGATGATCTTCCGAACTTCATTGAAGGAGTCAGGTATGTTTATTTTCTTTTAATTAATAATACTTGGGTAATAATTATGCCTTAAAAGCTCTCTAATCCATTCATTCTCAATTTATTATTGATAGAACATTTAAAATAAGATAATAATACTTATGTGTATTTCTTCAATTTCAGTATTGATGGCCACACAGTCTATGACTCTGGGGAGAATAGTGTGATTCTGATGGTGATAGATGGTCTCCGATATGACTTTGTCACTGAAGATTATATGCCTTATACAGGCCAACTTCTCAAGAATAAATCTGGGTGCATTTATGTGTCTGTGGCAGAACCACCCACAGTCACCATGCCTAGAATAAAGGTAGGTAATTAAACTAATAATTTTTTTATTAACATAAAGATATATAAATATTTAAGTAGATAAATATGTTGTTTATAAAAGTTATGTCCCATGGCTGAAATGTTAATTATGATGGATGACATAAAATAACACTTTTAGTAGGTTCCTACCATTATGTTGCAGATAAAGATACTATTACTTGTAGCTATATTACTTTTCTTTAAGTTGCAGTTCTATGCCTGGGTTAAATGTGCTATGAATTTATATGCACAAGAAATCAAATTAAGTATGGATGAATTATTTTTTCTGCAAAGATACATTCACCGATAATTAGGACATAATTATGTAGAAGAATGCTGGTCACTGACATACCCAGTGGATTACTTTTTTCTTGGAATTATTATTAAAGTAATTCAACTCTTGCTGTCTACTTAAAACAATTATAAGTAATAACTAACATACATACACTTCTCTATAAGTTTCAGTATCAAAGAAAAAACATCTTAATTTTAATACATATAGTCTACTACAGGTATTAAGCTGTACAACAACACAGTTTAATACCAATAGTAGATCTTTATTCAATAATCATTGTTGATGATAAAATGTCAAAAAGCTCTTAGGTATTTTGTAGGTTTTTGATGATGATCTTGATGTATATTTGTAAATGTCACAGTCACCGGAACGTAAGGTGGAAAAAGCACAGTGGAGGCGCACAATAAACTTCTGGCGAGACATATTTGCAAGTTTCACATTTATTTTAGCAATTTTCTGTAGTGGTAATTGGCTTAAATGATACTGCCAAAGAAAAAACTATTTATCTACATATTTCATTACACATAGAGAAATTTAGTTTTTTTAATTTAAAACATTTAGTAGTCCTGGGATTCATATTATAAAAAAAGAAACAATTGTCCAGTAATATTCATTATTTGTTAATTAATATTTATAATTTTAAAAGATTTATATTTAATAATGTTTTTTCTGTGGTATTGTGCTTGTAAATTGCTTTAATTGGTATTGGTATTGTGATGTTAATGATATGAATTAAGTAGATATACCTAGTATAAGCTTTTAAAAAAGAAATGGCCGACTTTGATACAATATGGCTAAAATGTATTTCCTGAAATTTGCTTTCTTTTTAACATACCATTTTATTATTGAATTTACATATTCATAGGAAATTAGAAATTGAGAGTTATTATTTCCTAATGAGTTACTGGCATGATTGTTGGGTTGTGATCATTCAAGCATGATTCCAATTGTTTAGATGTTGCAAACTCATTAATGATGTTTTCATGAGTTGCTTGTATTTTTTGTTTCATTAATTCAAAATGAACTTGGAAATCAAAATTAATGACTTTTAGTTATGTGCTATAGACCAATGTGTGTTATATTTTGTTTATTTACATGCATGACGATGATAGAATCATTCATTATATTACACATAACATAGTTTATGAAGTGCACTAGGTAACTACTCAACAAACCTACTTAAATTGTAATAAGACCAAAGATATTTTTTTATTGCCCCAAAATGCTTACAACTTAATAATTTTATTATGATTTTTAAGCACACACTGGCGAATCGCTTGCTTAATTTAGCGCAGGGTCTATTTGAAATACTAGAATTACCGAAGTAGTTTCTTCCTGACATTATTTTGTAACTACATAGCGGATAGATCGGATCGAACTAGCATGTCACGCACGGTTGGACTCTTGAAATATTTGCATCACCTCTATGCAGCGCATTCAATGCACTGGGCCTGATTAAAAGCTGACGTAATTTTATCATTTTATTCATAAATTAAATAAAAAAAATGTGTCATGATAACATATAATTAGAAAACACTTGGGTAAACAGCAGCCGGGTACAGGCCTGGTCTATTTGCATAACTGATAAATTATTGAAACACATTTGCTATTTATCTATAATAAACTGAATAGTTTTCTAAAATCCATTTTTAGCTCTTGAATCATTATTTCGAAATCTTTCTTAAATCTAAAAAAGCCGTTGTGTGGTTTGAAATTTAGAATAATAAAACGCATCGTCTATTAAAGCCTCGAGCAGACCGGATGCGTATACTTACACGTAAGCGTAGACGTGCACGTACCACTGAGTATGGGAACGTCTGAGACAGGACACACTGCACGCGCACGTCACGTTACGCAAGCGGTGTGTCCTGTCTCATGCATTCCCATACATTACAACTCAGTGGTACGTGCACGTCTACGCTTACGTGTACGTATACGCATCCGGTCTGATCGAGGCTTAAAACTGTTATTTTTAAATAGTTTGATACGTACTTAATTTATCTTTAAAATTTATTATGATTCAGTCATCTTTAGAATCATTGTTGTATGCAATTTTAATTAGCCCTCAATAAATGGCATTATTTATCATGTTATTTAAACTGCACTGTTTTATCCAGCTCTAAGTTTTCTGAAAATTGCGAAAATAAATAAAATAATACCTACATTGACAGGCTATGATGACCGGCAGCGTATCTACGTTCGCGGACGTAGCGTTAAACTTCGGCGCTCCGGCCGTGAGAGGGGACAGCGTGTTGCGCGTGGCCGACGCTAGAGGGCGCAAGTCTATCTTGTACGGAGACGACACGTGGCTGAGACTGTTCCCCGGGCTCTGGTCTGAGTATGACGGGACCACGTCGTTCTTCGTGACGGATTATACCGAGGTAATACTTGAGGTTCATATTGAGATAAACGGGCAATACACGAACCTTATTTACGTTGACTTTTGATAACCGTTTCGTGGTGTTATCAAACCACGACAGTTTTTATAGAGGTAATACTTTTTGAAAACACGTGATCTAACGGTGATGGAAAACATCGTGAGGAAACCAGCATGTTCTGAGAATTTTGAAATGTTTTAAGGATATGTGTTATTCACCAACCCGCTCTTGGATCGGCGAATAAAGGTCTAATCTGTCGTCAAGAGAGAGGTCCTTGTGTCCCAGCAGTGGGAACGTAAATATATAGGGGTGGTGATACAGGGGTCTGTGGTAACAGTATCACAAGTAAAATTATAATCATGCACTTCTTGACCACACAGTAATATGCACAAAAAACTGTACAACATTACAAAGTGCTTTACAAAAAATAAATGCGAAAGATCCAAAAATACATTTAAAACTAATTATGTTCCTAATGTTTTACAGGTAGACAACAATGTAACAAGGCATCTAGACTCTGTTCTTAAACTGGATGAGCACAATAAGACTAAGTTTGACTTCCTAGTCCTGCACTATCTAGGTCTAGACCACATTGGACACCTGGAGGGAGCGCGAAGTGACAAGATCAAACCAAAACTTATTGAAATGGACGAAGTTGTTAAGAAAATACACCAGGCTATGCTAAAATGGGTGAGTATTTTGATTATTTTTTATTATATTGTATAATTAAATGTAGGAATATCTGAAAGCACTACTTTATATATGGCCAAGTATGTTGGGTATACACGCATTACACTATGGCTCTTTAGAAGGATATAGAATCCTTTATCTTTTGAAAGAAACATCTTTTGACATACCTAACATTAAATGTGGCTTAAAAATATACTAATAGTACGAGATCCGGCTGCCTATCTATATCTGTGTTTGCTTAAAACTAAATTTCTACGTTTATTTATAATTATGAGAATATATATACCAGGTTGCCTATCAAATTGTGGCGTCATGGATCTCAGACTCATATGTCAGCCTATAAAAACATAACTTTCCCATCAGACAAAAGTTCAGTGGACAAAACAAAAAAAAATTAATAAAAAACATATATAATGTGTAATTTCCAGGACCGCAAAGGTATATTGTTGGTGTGCGGAGACCACGGCATGCGTGACGCGGGCGGACACGGCGGCGCCACGCCGGCCGAGGTGCTCGTGCCGCTCGTTGTGGTTAAAAGCAGCGACTTCGTATGTCCACACCCGTACGTTACTATTCAAATTTGACATATGTTTTTGATAGTTGTCTTTTAAATAAATATATTTTGACGATAAATTCAGACAGCAACATCTAGCCCAGTGGTCATTTAAAAGTTTGTGTACGGGTACTAGATCCGCCTGGTAAGCGTGGTAATAATAGTACATATCCATACAAAGTTTGAACGCGCTAATCTAATAACTGTTGATCAGAATTAAACAATTCTTTCACTTTTGGATATTACTTTTATCGAGGAAGGCTATTACAAAAATTAGGATATGTAGATAAATGCTTAATTATCTTAAAAAAATGCTGTTTCGTTTTCCTAAAATAAATGTTAAAATAAAAAATAAAGTAAAGTAAGCAAGCAAACGTAGCTATCGGCGGGTTGACTAGTGTGTTATAGCGGGGAAACATTAGTAACCCTCCAAAATATACCCGAACCAAATATTTTTATTAAATCCAACAAAAAATATTGTCTGTATCAACAATCATATTGAGATAAACGGGCAATACACGAACCTAATTTACTTTGACTTTTGATCAACCGTTTCATCCCAGAATGTGGGACTTCTTCAGGATCAAACACTGCAAAGGACACGGATCACGACCGCTGGCCGGTCCGCAGTACAACTTAAATAAGGTTCGTGTATTGCCCGTTTATCTCAATATGAATGTATCAAACCACGACTGTATCCTCATATTTCCAGGGCCGGTCCCGGTCCGACCGTGGCGCAGGTGGACGTGGCGCCGACAATCTCGTGGCTGCTGAACGCGCCGCCGCCGGGCGACAGCGCGGGCCGCGTGCTGCCGGCGCTGCTGCCCGCGGACATGCGCCAGCACCTCTACCTGCTGCACGTCGTCGCGGCGCACAACGCGAGGCAGGGCGTGCCCAAGGACTTAGGTAACGTAAACTACTTACTGCTGCGGCGCAAAGACCCGAAGTGAATCTTGGCCTCCGACACCAAAGACCGCCAGGCTGCTCTATCCCCTGTCATTGCAGACCAGACATTGGCTTGCAACGGGGTGACGTAAACAATATTTTATAATTTCAGCTATACCGAGATATACACCGAGCTATAAAAACAGTGTTGGCTAAGTTGGAGCGTACTTGACTTATATAACGAAGGTCGTGACTAAATCTTGCCGCGCACTTTTGGATTTTTGTTCAATAAAAAGAAGTCCTGGAGCGCATATACAGCGCTTCAGAATGAAATAGGACGAGATATTTGTTTTTTATTATTTATGTAAGAGAGTGGTCCAAATTAGGAGCCCTGAGCAACACCAATATTAGTTACCTACTTTTTAAGTTTATTTATAATGTTAACACACAATATAGGACACGATAAATCTTTGACATGAAATTCAATAATCAAACTGCAAAGTATCCTTATTACTCACTCTAAAGTAATTATTATACTATGATACATACTCAAAAGCCTTTCAGAGGTCAAGTAATCAAATTGACTAGTCGTCCAATAATAATAATCTTTATGATTTTGTGTAAATAAAAAATGACAAACTTCTTACTTTTTTTCAGAGTTTTACAAGCAATTCGAGAGGGCTCAAAAACAATTCGCACATTTTCTATCGACGGGAGAGCAAAGTGCAGCTAAAATAGCTAAAGAATTTTACGAAGAGTCTTTGACTGAGATGGACAAATACCTTACTGACACCACAGTGGACTTCGACATATTCTCTATTGTTATGGCAATAGTTCTTTTGTACTTTGTGAGTATCGTTGAATCTAATATTTGTCTTTCTATAACCTTTACAACGTCCTACTCCTAGGCACGTGTCTCACCATTTGAACCCTTAGGTTTTGTAGAATTACAGACCCAGAACAACACTGTTGTTCGTTTTACGATTAGTAATTATATTTTAGACGCTAGATGTATTTTATCGAAACCTTTATTTATAACAAGGTAATCCCCGGATAGATAATTTTAACGTTGATTAATTCTTTCCAGATTCTTACAGCACTAATATGCGTTACTCTCTACTCAATGCAACCTGAGCACCAGCGTAGAATCTCCCGAACTATCCACCACAGAACTGCGAAAGCCGGCTCCATAGTCGCTTTCATCATCATTCTCATAATCATCACCATCATCCTCACTATATCTTGCTACATCACCGAAACTAAATCCAAAATGTGTTCTTTCGACCCTATTTGGGCAGCAGCGTTTATCTTACTAGGCTGTTCCTTTACTACCTCCTATTTCATCATCAAATCTGGAATAGAAAAGATAACAGACCTCTCAACTCTTAGAGAACTTAACGTTATTGACTATCTTCTGATCTGTGGCACTTTATTTCATGCCTGGACATTCTTTGGTACAAGTTTTATTGAAGAAGAGCATATGACTTGGTATTACTATTGGAATACGTTGATGTTTTTCGTTTTAATGAGGACGATAGTGTTGGTTGTTATGTATTTGAGCAAGCATTTGGTTGGAGCGACTGAGATTCAAGAGAAACCAGAGTTGAGGAAACAGATAAGCGAGGTTGGGATGGAGATTTTGCCGAAATGGGTGCTTCTTATTGCTATGCATAGGTATGTACATATTTTACACGCGTAGTTACTATCTGTTCATTTGCCATTTTGTTAACAATATTATATTTATCACGGGACTTTACCACGATTATCAATAAACTCTAAACGAACAAATCGTGATAGATTTTTTTTGTTTATGTTTTTATTTTACACAGACAGCTGAGCCTCGTTAAGTGTTAAAGAGTTACTTATTTACTATGCATACATTCGCTTACTCCCATTTGACGAATCTACTAGCTAAACAGTTTAAATAATAATGAATCAAAAATCTTTGGTACTTTATAACTTATAAATCTTTGTATATTTGCAGATATCTTCGAACAATGAATCAAACGGGTGATAGATGGCTGTTTCTACCCGACACAGCGGATTGGCTGAATGCCCCGGAAAATTCAATTTATCTACAAGCTCATTTAATTGTTGGTAAGTAAAGTTAATTTTTTATAAATATCATAATAAAAATCGCCTTGCATTTGTATTAGATAATTTATACAACGATAGCCAGTTAAGTGCGCTAGGACGCTCTATTGTATAGAAACTATAGAACAATAATGGGTATTGACCAAGATCAAATCCTCAGCATAATCGACCGTATTCAGAGGAAATATCTCAGCAATGCGTCTAAAGCTTATTCTACAATTTTTCTTTCAGGTACTCTCGCAACAGCAATAATATGCTACAAAAACCTACAATACACAAATAATTTAAAACACGCCCACACACTCCTAACAACTGTCGCTATAGCTACAATATTCTGCTACAGAATAGCAACGAACGCTTTACATTCACCATTCGAAGCCTTGAAAACTTGGGACCCTGTCTTAATAGTAAATATATTCTGGGCAACATTAGCCATTCAATTCACCATGGAAATACTATTTTTCGGAGGATTAAGAAAAAGCTTCGGTATTCAAACTAAAGCTACCGAAAAACTGGCAACAAACGAATTTAACTACTACACGCCTAAAGAGAAAGTTGAAGATTATTTAGAATCTGTGGAACAAGAGCCTTGGAATATTGATGAAGTGAAGTTATCATTGGCTCGTTCACTTTTACATATGATGTTGAATTTTATGATGATGACAATAGTGTTACTAATGCGACCACATAATGTGGTTATGGTTCCTGGTGTGTACTTAACTTGCGTTTTGACCACGACGTGTATGGAGCACAAAATGTTAGATCCTAGGTCTTCTAGGAAAACGGACGTTGTTGATGTTTTGAGCAAGTCGCTTGTGCATATTTGGATTGGAATGGTGTTCTTCTTTTACCAGGTGAGTCTTTTATATAAGCGACATTCAGCAGCATTATAACTACTCATATTAAGTCGTATTATGGCCGGCGCGCGGCGTACCTACCGATTCATTATGCTCGACAAAGCTAAATTATAGCTTCGAAAAATAGGCCTTTTCACTCACCATAGATTAAAACTGAATTACGTGTCTCTGAATTGTACGTCAACAATGAATAAATTAAAATGACATAATAAGAACATAAAAAAAAAATTGCGGCATGCTTTGCTCGCTCGCTAAATGTAAGTTGTAATTTTGGCGAGCAAAGCAAGCCGCAAATTTTTTTTGGTTATTCTTCATTGTTTTTGTTGAAGCAAGAAAAGTAGGTTTCATATTTAGGTTTTCAGCTATAAGTAAAACCACACGCCAGCCGAGGCATTTGGTCGCGCAAGCCTGTGCGCTAGATGGGTATGCGGCTAATGACAATGTTCCCACTTACAGGGTAACTCCAACAGCCTCGCGTCGGTAGACCTGGGGTCGGGCTACGTGGGGCTACGCGAGTACTGCGCGGTGCGCGTGGCGCTGCGCATGGGGCTACACGCGTACGCCGCGCCCGCGCTCGCCGGCGCCCGCCTGTTCTGCGCGCTCGCCGCCGGGGCCGCCTCCTGGCGACAGTGAGTCATATACTGCGGAGTACGCAAAAAGTTGCGGGTTCGATTTCCGCCTCGGGAAAAAATATTTTACAATTAGCAAATATTTTTATTCCGTGTGTCTGGGTGTTCTTTATGTATAACAAAAAAATAAACATATTATGTAAAGAAATTGGGATTATTTTATTTTTCAGTAAATTAGAAATCTAGCACCCGTAACATCGGAGCTAGATGTTGCTGTATGAATATTCCAGCAGTATTGATTTATTTATTTATGTTATTCCAGGTACTTACACCAAACATGGCAAGCTGTGAACATATTCGCGGCGCACCGTGTCTACTGCCTCGTCATATACTGCGTCATAGCGACGTTGTTCCGGCACCACTTGTACGTGTGGACTGTCTTCTCACCGAAGCTTCTCTACGATTTCGTAGCAGTCGTGTTTACCATACAGGCTTTAGGAACTATAGCGAATGTAGAGGCCCTAACTCTAGTCACTAGTTGGTTGGCTAGGTTCGCGAGTTCTAGAAGAAAGTTGTGATATAAGTATTAAAGAGTATAACTGACAATTGTTATAGTATTAATTTTAGTTTTATAATGAGTCTAAATTTAATATAACTGTATAAGAAACTTTGCCCAGTCATAAAGCCGAGAACAAGTTTTTGTTTTATTGTAAAATAAGTTATTTTATGTATTTCTATGTACTTACTTTAATTCATTTTTTTTAAATTTAGCTATAAATAATTGGGCTAAATTCTAGAAAGGAAAGTATTATGACAAAATTTTAAAGTTTAGTCATATGTATGTCATGGTACCTGTAACGTTTAATTCAAATTGTTTAGGAATTTAGTTGAGTTTATTAATAACAAGTGAAATTTGGACATGGCTTATAAACATAAATCAAAACTGGAATTACCTTAACTTAAAGGTATGTAAAATAAAGGTATATAAAATGATCTCATAGAGATGAAAAGTGATATGATTTGATTTAATTAATTTGCCAAACTCCTATTACAGAATTTGTGTTCTTATATTTTATTTTTAACTTTTTGATTGTGTTAAGGTAGCATTCAACAATTTTGTAGTTCTTTAGGTGTAAATCGATTTAGAATTGCATCTTATTTAATAAGTTTTGCTAAAAAATGCATACGGTTGAGAGTTTATCTTATGTTTTATCACAAATAACAAGACTGCCATATAAACTGGTTCCAAAATAATGTATAGTTATAGTTACCAAACATAAAACAAATATTGTTTTGTCCATTTATTTATTTAAGATTCGGAACAATGTTAATGTTATATATTTTTACATAAAATAGTTGTAACTCTAATACCAAACCATAAATCCTATATTTTCTTAAATAGTTTTTGTTTTAATTTTTATCCACGAGGCATAGCTAGAATATAAATCCTTATCTAGATATAACTTTTGGGACAAATATAACACCAACTCTAAAGCATTATAAATGCAGACAAGATACATAAATATGGAAGATAATATTTTGTAACTGAAGCACCTCTTGTTAAATTCTACGATACTTATAAGTAAGTAATGGAAAATGGAATGATTTTCTTAGGTTACACTAAATAGGGTCCAAAAATAGTGTACTTCGTGAAATGTTACAATCCAGCAATACTTTGTACTTAATAAACCTGTTGGTTGATTTCGCAACATAAATTTTGGCACAAAAAGATTGCAAAACAAAAATACAAGATACATATTTACAGAGATACATAAAATTTTCATAATTATTTATATAATACACGATCTATTAACATTTATATACAAGCCATAAATCTATAAAATACAGTATTCTGCATAAAAGGAAGACCTAATATCAAATCTTGTTTTCCCTTTTATCGACACCTGATTATAAAAAAATAGATACCAATTTCAATAAATTGGCTAATGATGGAATATCGTAGATATATTTCGTAAAGCGTTAATGCTGACACCACGCGAAATGCACATCGGAATAAATTACGTACAAAAATATTATCATGAATGTAGAAGTTCTTAGTAATAGGTATTGAAGTGTTGCAGTTGCAATAAAGCCTACTGATATTATTCTAAGATACAACGTGGCCTTAAGTATAATGTGCACCTTTACCAAGCCGTTACACCGTTTCAATCATGTTCCTGCGAATAAAAAATCTTTATTAATTTCAAATACTTTTTATCTATTATTTTTAAAAATGAATGGAAGGACTTCACATAAGCGCAACATTTTTACGTTCCCACAGCTGGGAAATCCTACAGCGAAATTAACGTTGCTAGTTTGTTAGCCTAATGGCCTGTTTTACCGGTTACAGATAAAGCTTCCGATAGTTATCTGATAGATATCGCTACCAAAATTTTGTAGTCTGGCAGATACATAACGGATAGGCTATCTGGCACTTTATCAGCAAGTGGTGAAACAGACCTTATGTAAAATGATGTTTATGTAAAAAAAACTCACAAGTCATAAGATCCATCGCGTGATCAATGCTGTATCTTATACCTATAGACGAGCACGCTCGCCACGCCGACGAGCAGACTGAGCAATATCGATCCCCAAACGAACATCTGCAATAGAAAAGTGACAATCAAACTCCCAATAAAAGACTCAGAAAGAGGGTAGATCGTTTCGTTTGTCAATAACGGTCTGCCTACCCGCCGCGTCATCAGTCTGTCCGTGAACATGGCGCTTGCAACAGTGTCGAAATATCGGAAAACTCAAAAATATTTAAATCACGGTATGTTACCCGTTTCAAGTTCAAATATTATTATATGTATTTTAAGTGTTTACCTTTGACCTTGATGATTTCTTATCGGGGTCGGACGCTTTACCACCAGGACTAGCAGCACCCAACATGCGCTTAGCCAGCCTTCTCTCGACTGATCTGTCCCTTGTAGCCTTTTGTTCGCAACGTTGCAATTCCTAAAAAAAAAAATATTTTACTGAAGAACCTGTGGTCCAGAAGTGAGAACGTATCATCAATACGTAACAAACATGGTACTTTAAAGCGCATTGCTAGATCAATTGATGATAAATAATTTATGTGGTTGACTGTACATGTTCTACTAACCTTCTTAACTCCGGTATTCTCGGGCGCCACGGCGGCGGCGGCGCGCGCGGCTTCCAGCGCCTCCGAGTTCTTGCCCATGGCGGTCAGGATCTTGGACTTGCGGTACAGGGCCTTCGCGTTGTTTGGCTGGCAGCTCAGAACCCTCGTGACGGCCTGGAATGAGATATCAAATTAGTTTATGACGTTATATTTATGATGTTTAAGATATTTTTAGATGTTTTTTTTTTGTTTGTATTTCATTTTTAGTCAGATTTATTAGTTGTTCAAAAATGTATTAACTTGTTATTTGGATTAGTCTTAAATTTATTTTTGTCTGTTCTACTCGACTCCCATATTCTTTTTGCGAATAATCTATTCAAAATTTGTCATGAAATTCACTAACTTGACATTGGCGGTTGACGGCAAAACCCTAATGGCCAGTCACGTTCGCCAAAAATAAAAGAAGAAGAAGATGTTTTTTTAAGAAACATAAATTTATTTCCCGCGCCGAGCCGCTGGCCGTGTCCGGTCGGTGATGCCGCCCTCCACCTCGTCCAGCACTATCAGTACAGTCACCTGCAGCGCCGCGTCGTACGCGCCCGCCACCATCTGCGCGGCGGCCATGTTGTTGTGCACGCGCAGCCTCTCGTCCAGCAGCGAGTGCAGCGCCAAGGAGGCGAGGGGCAGCGCGCCGCTGGCCGTGGGGTCTGTGATGCCGCCCTCCACCTCGTCGAGCACGTCCAGCGCGCGCCTGTACAGCTGCACGGCGAGCGGAGACTCGCCGCGACTGTACCACCAGTTCCCTCGCAGGCGGCGGCGCTGGCTGAAATTATTAAGAAAATCTATGACAAAATGTAAAATGACAAACTTTTACCTGATACAATTTATTTTTCTAAGGAATTACTGCAGATTTTATGTATGGATTTTTTTTATTATGTTTCCTGATCCCTACTTCAAAATAATAAACAGATATCTATTTAATTTAAATAATTACTTTAAACACTATTTAAACAAAAAAGAATATAACAGCCCTAAATGTGTCAATTTGATCAATCTAGTTAGATGCTATCTCAAATAATGTCGAGGTTGCCTTCATAATAAGATAACACAACCTTGGCAGTTTTATTAGGAAGCTCATTTGAATTTTATCTCATTCACAAGGGCATTTTGTAAAACATCTTTGTTGACAGAGTATGATTTGATTTTTTGGTTTCTTTCAGGCAACCTATGTTTTAAACATTGATCTAGAATTATATTTACCCAATAGCCATCCTTTGATCTATGGTCAAGGTTTCAACTTCTGGGTCTTCATACCAATCATGCAGCTCTAATTTAGCCTCAATCCAAGTATCGGGACCAATTGTTGGTCCGGTATACATTTTTTCTGGATCACTTATTAGTCCTAGTCTTTCTGATTTAAGTCCTGTTTGTCCATATGCAAATCGCGGTGCCAAATGAAGTAAGCATTGTTCACCTTTGTGCATCAGAGTAAGCGCTAAATCAAGTCCTTGGATAACCTGAAATATCATTGAGATCATAATCTATGGAACATAATAAGGTGTTCCTTATATGAATAAATAAATTGAATTGAATTAAAAACAACAATGATTATTTGCAATTCAATAAACTGCATATATAATCTTTAATATTTATTGAAAAAATACTATTTAACATTATTTTTTAAATAACATTTTTTAAATAAAATTTAAAAAACATCACCATAAAATTAGGTTACGATGGGACTGTCATGCTTTTATAGATAAAAGTCCTCGAAAATAAAGTTGATTGAAAAAAAAAAAAAACACCAATTTGAGAGATTTTTGGCTTAAAATTTATATGATTCCATTTGTTTTGGTTTACATAATATTTATATGATCAAGTTGTAGAAGTAAAATTTGACAGCAATAAGTTAAAAGGACTAAAACTAGATGAATATGTAATATTTGTTTGGCCTGGAAGGAAGAGAAAGTTAACATTTAGAAATCAAATACAGGTTTTTAAATGTGGCCTACATTTACATTTCTGGTTATAATTATCTAACTATTAAAAAACAAAATATGTGAAACATTAATAATATTTACCCTGATTGATAAGATATGCATGCATGTGAGATGGTGTTGTCAGATTATAAATTAATTGTTCTGAAGGGTCAACATACCTCTTTCATTTCTAATCAGACATGTACACTGATAATCAACATAAATAATCTATAATTCTATACTATGGTAATTCTTGTCTTGTAGCTTTAAATCTGAATAAAAGGGAATTTAAGAGTTTGTCTTAATAAACATGAATCTAACATGAACAGCTATCCAATTTAGTTAAAATGGTTTTGTTTCTAATATATGTGTGTGTATGCTTAGAATCTTGTAAGAAAAATTTATTACTCTTGTTTCAGGTATTATATTATATATTTTCTTTTATGCACAAAATCTTATATATCAACTTACTTCATTGTCTCCCAAATAGATTTCTAGATTGTCTTGTCTTTCAATAAAATCGCCAGTGTCTTTAATGTTGAGTTCATAGCTTATTTTGGCAATATCGCCTCGGTGAGCTCGCAGACCACTTTCTTCATCACCAGTTTTAATTATCTAAAAAACATAATACAATCTGATGTCTTTGAATTCATATATTTAAGAAAACAATGGATATTTATTATAGTAAACAATGCTTACCTTCTTGAGCAGTGCTCCTGACCCCAAGAGGTCCTGCCATTCATCAAGCTTAGGGCTTTCATCCTTGGATTTATTCTTTTCAGCAGCTGCTGCCTCAGCCAATTTGGCTTCTTCTATCTCCTCAGCAATGGCCGCAGAGGCCAGGTCTTCGAAGGAACTACTCTCCGATTTATCCCCCATTGTGACTTCACCTTCACTCATCTACAAACAAACGCGTGATTTGCAAATTGATCGTAAAAGATAATACGTAAAATGTTTATCACGTACGAATTTGCAAGGTGGTTTACATAAAAGGGATTAAAATTATTACCTACGGTAGAAATAGTCGCCTTAGTTACTACACACACAAAACAATTGAGCAAAAGTAAATAAAATAACTACAATTTACTAGAAATTAGAATGAAAATGACAATCCAACTTTTTAGAATTTTCGTAGGTAATATTTTGAGTTTTTTTTTAAGAAAGGATCTTCCTTTTTGGATGCATTCGCAGTATTAGCAAAAATAATTTAAAAAACTCACATAAATGACATCTTAATATTTTTACTTTTGTCTTATATGATAGGATAGGAAAATAATGAAGAATCTTGACCTTTTATCAGACCAACCTGTTATGAACGCATAAAAATTGGTCAAAAGCCGTTCTTTATCTTTTCTTGAGAATCTTTTATAAAATTGAACGCAATCTAACATTAGATGACAATGACAATTATTTTTGACAATAAATTGTCATTGTCAATTATACTAATCTGACAACCGAAATCTGACCGAAACCAAAAGAAAAACAATCGATTCGTTTCCTTTGCATTTGCTAAATCTTTAAATCTTTTTCAATAAATTTTACCTACCAACTTTTCGACATGCAGAAATATGAAAAACTCGAAAAAATTGGAGAGGGAACATATGGTACTGTTTTTAAAGCCAAAAATAAAGAAACACATGAAATAGTCGCTCTCAAACGAGTGAGGTTAGACGACGATGATGAAGGAGTACCCTCCTCCGCTCTTCGCGAAATATGTTTGCTAAAGGAGCTGAAACACAAGAATATTGTGCGTTTATACGATGTTTTACATAGCGAGAAAAAGTTGACATTGGTTTTCGAGCACTGTGATCAAGATCTTAAAAAGTACTTTGACAGTCTCAATGGAGAAATTGATTTGGATGTCGTGAAGTCTTTTATGTATCAATTGCTTCGAGGATTAGCATTTTGTCACAGCCACAATGTGCTACACAGAGACTTAAAACCACAGAACTTATTAATTAACAAAAATGGAGAATTAAAACTGGCTGATTTTGGTTTAGCAAGAGCATTTGGGATTCCTGTAAAATGCTACTCTGCTGAAGTTGTGACATTGTGGTACCGACCTCCAGATGTGCTATTTGGCGCCAAATTGTACACAACTAGTATAGATATGTGGTCTGCAGGCTGTATTTTTGCTGAACTAGCAAACTCTGGAAGACCACTATTTCCTGGGTCAGATGTAGATGATCAACTAAAGAGGATCTTTAAAATGCTTGGTGAGTATTATAAAAACTCACATATCAATAATTGCAACTAGATTTCCTGAGCTAGCAACTGTTATATTCATAGTTATAATTTGTCTGATAATATTTATTTTTATAGGAACTCCAAATGAAGATTCATGGCCTGGAGTAACTCAATTACCGGACTACAAACCACTGCCTATCTACCAGCCATCACTTGGCCTTGCTCAAGTTGTTCCAAGACTGTCACAGAGGGGAAGAGACCTCCTATCTAAACTTCTGGCATGCAATCCTGCTTTGCGCACGCCGGCTGATGAGACAATGGCTCATGCTTACTTCCATGACCTGAATCCATCTGTGAAGAATGATAGATGTTAACAGTCAATCCACCCATACAAGTGTACCTCGGAACTGTTAGTGCATCCTAAAGAGGATGAGGTGCAAGTGTATTGTGAAGAAGACATGAATAGTTTGAATAAGTATGTGTGAAAATTGTCTACAATTCTATCTTACATTGGATTGTAAGTTGTAATGTGGTTTTGTATACATTGTTATATGACTGCTACCTCTTTAGTATACCTATTTAGACAATTTTTACATAGAAATAAGTTAGATGCAGTAATGATTTTGATTTTTTTAATTAGTACATAAATAATGTATTTGATGTTAAATTATTGTATATGTATGTAAATATTTTATCTTATTTAAATTTAATTTATTTGATCTCAAATTGTTATTAACTTCTAGATGTGTTTTAGCTTGTATTTTTTATCAACCATGCATTGAGTCCCAAGTTATGTGAGAACTGGTATAAGAAAAGTCCTTTTAGAATAAGAATTTTATTATAAACACAATTATTTTTATTTACATACCCTTTATCAAAACAAGATGAAACTAGTATTTTTTTAACTTAGAAAAGTTTGAAGGATAATCCCATTTACCAAACTACACTTGGCCAATGTGGTGGATTAAGGCCTGAACTTAATTAAACAGAAAAGATCCTGTGTTCCATCACAATGTAAATAGAGGCCTATGCTTATGTCCATGAAATTTTTCTCAGAGATACTGATGTAGAGAATACAGCTGTTAATTTAATTTATAACATCTCCATTTCAGCTCTTTTGCGCTTCCGATGGTTAGCGACCATGTTTGCAGTTTCAAGAGGGCAGTCTCCTCTCTGTAGCCAGGTAGAAAGGGCCCTTTCAGTCTGTGCTGCGGCTGATGCTTGCATTCTTTCACTTAATGACAGAGGTTGCATTGACGTAATAGAATCACTGGATACACTTGCTGATAGCAGCATTCTGAATCTTTGCCTGCATGTCTAAAAATATTTTTTTAACTTCAGTTCAACTCTATAAATAATTATAATGATTTATATTTTGAACAATATTAAAACTTGAAATCTGTAAAACAGCATGATTTAAATGTTAGACCTTTCATTGTCACTCCATGAAAATGACAGTTGAAATAGTGCTAAAATATCAGGAAACATTCAAATAATTCAAGCTTAAAGACTCAGTAGATCACCTAACTTATTATAGGTGTAATTAGTAATACACTTACATTTATAAGAGTAGACCCAACTTCACCCTTTATATCATGTTTGGCTACATAACAGCCTAGTTCATAGAAGTGAGGTCCCAATTTGTGCATATCTACAGTGCAGGCATCAGCATTAAATATTTCTCTGTATGAGTCTTTGTATGTTTTAGGCAGTTCCACGTTGACTAAAGGTGGTCTTCTAGCATTTAGGGACTCTGCTAACCAGAGTGGTATTTCTACATTTGTTCCGGCTTTTAAATCATCCTCTGTAGCAGATGGGTCCAAGAAACCTGTGATCATTATAAAAATAAACACATTAAAATATTTCAGTTGACTCTTGACAATTCGACCTTTAGGTAGGTACCTACTAGTAGGTAGGTAGGTAGGTATTTTTATTATTGACATTTTTTCTCACCCATTTTTGGTAGATCATGAAGAAATTTGCACGGAACCTTTTCATTGGTTACTAGTATATCAGTAATAGATAAATATGAATTATCCATCTGAGACTCTTTTTTTCTAGATAAATACGTAACGAAAACAACTATAAGATGCAGATGCAGGCAATAGCAAATTGTTTATTTACAAACAAAGTGATAATGATACTTTTAGACAAGCAAGTTTTCCCGCCAAAATAAAGTTGATTTTGATTACTGTCAATCAAGTCGAATAACGTTTTGACTTTGACAGAAAAGCGAGCACGGTACATTTTTAAGCCAAAAGCCAAGCAAAATTTTCTAAATCTAGCACCTTGCAATGAGTATTGAGTACTTTAATCTAGCAGTTTTACGATTAATGATCTATAATTTTGGCTTTAATTTATGGTCTTAGTATTTTATTTACTTGCGTAATTTTGATGTAACTCATATTGATGTATTCCTTAGTCATAATTCATGAACCCTCCTGTCAGTATTTATTTTTTCTAGCATAATTACAACTCCCGATAATGGCAAGCCGGTCGCCGGTTCGCATCGCAACGCTCGTCTCTTCTGTATTGTATTTGTATTTTGAAAACTGAAGCTTTGGAAATATTGCGTTGTCGGTTTGTTTGTTGTTTATTTGGTGACTGTGGTTACATCTACGGCTCGGCAATAAATCATTGTAATATTTAAGGCCGAGCAGTACTGCTAACGTGTATGTAAAGATGTCTACAATGAGCATGGTGATATAGATTGAAGGAGCACAAAGACTTTGTCACGCTGCGCTGTATTCTTTTAGGATAGGGTGCGAACTAATCCAGAATAATGTCGGGGTAAGTTTTTTTACGTTTGATAACAAACATCACATATTTCCACATTGAATTGACCATCATTCACAGTCAACCAACTACCCTGTTTTTTTGGAATCAATCAATAATTTAATGGAATCGGTTCCATTTATTTTCACGATTTGAATGCTTATGATAAACTTGCTTCACATATTGTTTTATTTAGTTTATTTATTTTTTCTCATTAGTAAAGTGATACAGTATTATGAAATAAAACTTAGAGCACACTCACTCAATGGTTTGTTTGTAGAATAACTATATTCTAATATTCTCTTGATTTTTTTTATTTCAGGCATAAACCTTATACCATGAAAGAGATGAAAGGCATAGTTGATTATCTAGCTGAGCATAAGTCTTATGGAGAGTTGAAAGGGAGAAAAATGTGGGTTGATTTCGCCAACTCTTCTGTAAGTTTATTATATTTATTTAAACAACAGTTTACAGTTTATTTTATACAAAACAGTTAAGTTTACATTGCAAACAAATGTGAAACAATTGTGTTACTAATAATAAATTAATCTATGTAAGTTTATTACATTAAATATATCAGAAGTAACAAATAACACAACCTTTGAGCTTACCACTGGGCTAGATGTTGCTATGAGAATTTTCCAGCAATATTTATTTATTATTATTTACTCTCTTTCTTACAGTTGACAACCCGCACTTGGCAAAGCTTGAAAGAGACTTTTCTAAAGAGGATTCTACCAGATGTTCAGAATCCATACTATCGTCTCAGCAGAGAGCAAGTGTTGAGCTTCAAACATGGGTGAGATATGATTAATTCTAACCATAATCCACATAGGGATGACACTTTTATACCTTCAATGGATGCCTGTGGTCTGAGAGTTGAAGGGTTCTTTAATGAAAGAGATACAGTGCATATTTATAACAATACTAACTTCCACCCGCTGCTCGCCGGCGTGGAAATAAAAAGTAGCCTATGTTCTTTCTCAGGGTCTAAAGATTGTATGTGCCAAATTTCATCAAAACCGGTTGAAAGGTTAAAGCGTAACAGACAGACAGACAGAGTTACTTTTGCATTTATAATATAAGTAAGGATTCTCATAGTTTATGTATTTCCCATTTTTATAAATGAACTATTGTTACAGATATGATGTAGCAGAAAAAGAAAAAAACAACAGACTGGAAATAATACACAGTGATCACCCTAATAATGATGGTATTGTATTTTATATAGACACATAGAGTTATCTGATTAATATTATAAAAATAGTTGAAAATTTTTGACTGTTGAGACTGAAACTTGATTCATGTTGCGTTATAAAGGAAAATAAACGAAAATCCTTAAATAAAACAAATTAGGTGAACACTGGCTAAGACTCCCTGCATAGAGCCCACACCCAGCACATTAACAGTCTTCTGTTGCCACTATGACTGTGTTATTAGACAGGTTTTAGTTTTAAGGTGGCATGTGATTTATTAATTTTTTAAATTAATTTAATTATTTTTTAATAGACATGCAAAATTTTTAGTATAATTAATATTTATTGTTATCTTTAGAATACTTTTAGTTAAGTAAAGACATGATTAACACAAATATTGCTTGAACAAAAATGATCAAACATAGTAAATCATACCAAAATGATGAGGATATTAATATTACTGTATTAGTAAATAATACATAGAAAAGCTTAAAAAAAGTTTATTCCGAAAATGGATAATTAAGTTTATACCAGATACCAGTATCAAAAGCCAGAATATCACGATTTTTTTTAGGTATTTAAAAGTTATCTGTAAATTAAAAAATATGATTAATTAATTTTCACATTATTTTATATTTTAACTATAAGTTTTATTTTAACAGAAAACAAGAAAGTATCTGAGCAGCCAAGCCCTAATCCTGAGCAACAAAATGAAGTGGAAGAAGCTCCAGGTGAGGATTTCCAATCTGAAAAAATATCTACGAGAAATCGCTCCTCCGCCGAGACATTAGTTCTAGATGACATAAGAGATTCCAACGATAATTCTGAAGAGTTGATAGCAGACGAAGAACCTGCTTCCAAAACCTTTGAGTCAGACCCATCATTAATTGTCAAAGCTGTGCTAGATGACTTCGATACCGAGTCGGACGATACTGGCGGTGTCTCCGAAATGCAGATTGACTCAGAAACAAATGCAAACAAGAATAATGATCAATATGTTATCCTTGTTGAAGATTCGGAAGACGTAGACAACATTGTTACTGCAGAAAAAGAACTGGTTGAAGGCAACACAAAATCTGTAGACGATAAACGTGTTGTGGACTACTCAGATGTTGTAGCGATTGTTACTGAAGGAGGTAATGAAGCAGAAATACTACCAGCTTCTGAACATGAGGTTGTTCAAAAAGTAATTGATGACTTTCTCAATGAGAACGACGTCATCAATGTACCAATAATAAACGATGATGCCGCAGAACAAGATGTTAGTGACATAACAAATGCATCTCAGGAACAAATTATTCTCATTGAGTCTACAGAGCCAAATGTCGAAAATACTGAACATTCTGAGAACCAAAATATTACGAAACCTACTGATATTGAAAACAACAATAAAAATAGTATAAGTTCATCCAATGACACTATAATTCCTAATAACCAAGAACTTTTAAATAAGGATGTAGGTAAAACTAACGGAATATTAAAGGAAAAAGTGCCTGCAATAAGAAAGAGGTCTACTTCACAAGTATCAGCAAGCAAGAACATTCCACAGAAAGTCAATGGAGACATTAAGGAAACTCCTCCAAACTCCAATAATGCCGAAGCTTTATTTGATGTGCTTGAGAATACAGCTTCTGCAAATAAAAATACTCACACGACTCAAACTGTTCAAAACATAGAAGAATCAAACAAAAACCCTTGCTTAAAAAGTGTCAATCTCTTTGAGGAGCAGTTTAATACAACTAAATATACTGATTCCGAAGATGACACTCCTATACCCAAAAATGATGTGCAAGAAACTGACAAGCTTTCTTCAAACATTCAAGAGAAATCTATACCAGATCAAGATCAAGCTGATGCCATAATGGTTGTAGATTCACAAGTGGACTCAAATAAGCCAATTATTACCAACGAGCAAGTTGGTAATACGCGTCAAGAAACTAATGAGGAGACTTTCATACAAGATACTCCGATGGATACTGAAGCTCCTATGAAGCCAAAGAAGAATGTAATTGAATTAAATTCTAATTCGGATCCTGATGTTGTGGTTACAAATACATTTCGTCAGGAAAGGTACAAGCGTATAGAGCAGGCTTTTGGATTTGTACCTGGTAAGTGATCAGAGCCCCCACCTCTGAGAACATACGAGCATGATTCTTGTGTTTGTCTTGGAAATTTATTTTATTTGTGGGAAATTATGGCAACTCTCGTTGGTTTAATGTGAAAACAAAACATTTTTAACCAAAGAATACAATTTTTATATTTTGTTTTGATGCAGTTCACTCACACAAACGATATGTTATGTAGATAGCAGCTCACTTGATTTAACCTATTTTATTTAAACCTTAATGTTTAGGCTTCTCTAGTATTGATTGCTTCCAGTAATAATATCTCAAGTGAACAATTAAGTTATAATGTTTGAAGAGTGGTAATGAACAGAGAATTGTAAGAGTTCTTATTTCGCTTTCTTCGAAATGATGTGGAGAAAACACGCAATATGTCTATTAATTTTGCTACTAAATGTCACTTAATAAATTACCTTTCTTTCGAATTTATTTTCCCAGTAACTGAGTAGCCCATATTGTAAAATAATTATAGATATGTTTTTAGGAACTTCCACGACAACTCGACTGCGTAAGAGTTCGTTGAATGTTCGTCCCAGGACTAGATCGAGGTAAGTAAGTTATTACGTTATCTATTAAATTGTGTTTCTCCAGGTATTATCCGCATAGTTTATTGGTTGTAAGAATATAAAAGTTTAAGAAAAGTTTGATGACATGAATCATTAACCAACTCGCACTTGGCCAGAGTGGTGAATCCTTACCTCTCTAGTCAAGAGAGAAGTCCCTGTGTCTTGCAGTGAGATGGTAAATAACAATAGCTGGACAATTCACACATCAACATCTAGCCCCGTGCGGTAAGCTCTAAGCTTGTGTTACGGGTGCTAGATTTAGTTATACCTACATAGATAGATACATTTTAACACCCAGACACCCGAAACAAATATTTGCAGGTCATACAAATAGTTATCAATAGGGAATCGAACCCGCAACCGCTTGCGTCGCAGGCGGACCTTCGCCCGCTGCGCCTCAGAGGTCGTCAAAGTTACAATAATATGGTGGTTTTCAGGAGACAGGGTTCGAGCGAATTGGAATCCAATTACACAGATCCAAATGATTCAGTAACATTTGTATCGCCGCCGCGTGGAAGACATCAACGGCATAGGAGGTACCAGTAAGTATCTATAATAATAATAAATCTGTAAGGGTCGGTCAAGGAGTAGTTAAGTTTGTTTTCAGAGATATTGTGTTTATAGGCTCAATATGTGATACTGAAACTAATTTGACGAATTTTATAACTTTTTTTTGTATGAATGTATGTTCTGGAATTGAAATTTGGTAGATAAACATTTAGTTAGAGGTCTGAGACACAGGATTGGTTTTTATATTATTGGTAAAGTTATGATGAGAAGTGGCCCCATACAAATAACATAACGCGGGCACCGTCAGTATTTAATATAATATGACCACTACAATGATCTATATTTTCATTATACACTAGCCGCCCCGCCAACAGCGTCATTCACTAACCTGCACTTGACCAGCGTGGTGAATTAAGTAATCTTCCTCAGGAAAATATTCCCTTTGTCCCAGCTGTGGAAACGTGTTTTGAGGCATGCATAAAGGTTTATTTTCAATTTTCAGAAAACCCGCTGCTGGTCGAATAATAAATTCTGAAGATAATGGCAGGTTGTATGTGTTATTGGGAAACAAAGTGTTGCCAGTTATCAACGACGACGGGAACAAACTGAGATACGTGAATTATGATGGTAAATATAAAATTATTCATAAACTTATATTGAGATAAACGGGCAATACACAAACCTTTTTACGTTGAATTTTGTTTTCACGTTTTGGGACGAAATGGTTGATCGTCAAACCACGGCAGTATTTATATTCATAAACGAAGCATTATACCCATGAAATCTTTAAAAAATATATATTTTGATCCACACATTTCAATTATTTTTTCATTTATAAATGATGAATTGTCAAGATGATGATGATGATGGTTTTAATATAGTACCGAATTGTCGGTCCCACGACAGCCAATTTTAATGTTACATAATTTAATTTCAGACCAGGAAGAGGAAAGAGAGGAAGAGACGTGGAAACAAAAGTATATTGAAGAGAGGAGGAAAGCAATGGAGTTAAAAAAGTAAGTATTTAAAATAATCAAAAATAATTATTTTAAAATATAATAAAAAATCAATATGATAATTATATATTTATTACAGGCAACTGGAACTAGCCCGATCAAGTCCCAAGGCATCCTCGTCTCGCGCCAAGTCGCCCGTGCCGCCTCCAGCTGCAAGGTCAGTTACTCGGGTCAGCGGTTCCTGATATTAGTGCGTTCAAACAAACTCTTTAGCTTTTTAATATTAGTACAGATAAGAACCACAGATAAAATACAAGGAATATGTAAAAACGATCTAATCGTAAATAACTATAAAGTATTTAGTGGTATTTGTGTGAAACATTTATTATTATTCCTATTTCAGAAATGGGGATTCAGACAGCTGCAAAACTGTAACAACAATGCCAAATACAAATAATGGTAAATTATTACTTATTTAAATTAAATGCTTTTTTATTTGTAGAACAATCATATACATTATATGGTTTTATTGTTCCAGACTGCAAAATGAACATACTCCAAGGTGATTCAGGAAAAGTACAGATCACCTTATGCAATAAGAATGATGTAAGTTTAATTATACCAAATCCAATTTTCAGCAAAATCCGATAACAATTAATATAAAAACTAGTCGACTATTTAATGTATGACCATCAGAGATAATACTAAATAATAGCTTTCGTATGGTGAAATTATTGCCTATTGGTAATATTAATGTGACTTCTAAACTGGTTTCAGCAAAAAATAAACTTAGAAGGGTCCTGGCCACAAGTATTGCCCATGATGGAGCAAGTTATGAGCATATTCTATAGAACAGACAATGTCGTTAATGGAAATAAACAGGAAGAATCAAAAGTTGATGAAAATGTGCAGAAAAAGGAGAATATAAGTGAAGCGACGACGCCGATTATACCCGCAGTAAACACACGTATGTTTTAAAATAATCTTCTTACTATACTAATAATATATCTGTAAGGGTCAGTCAAAGTTAGTTTGTTTTCGACATTGTGTTTATAGGCTCAATATGTAATACCGAAACTAATTTGTCAATTTTACTATAAAAACTGCCGTTATAAATTCATATTGAGATAATCGTAAAAAAGGTAAAAAAAAGTCAATGTTTAAAAGGTATTGCCCGTTCATCTCAATTTAGTTTGTCAATTTTTTTTTCATATAATTATAAATTAAATGCGGTTTTATTTTTAGCTGTCCGTAAGGTGGACGAATTAGAACAACAGATATTTAAAGAGATTGAGCAAAGAGACAAGGAAGATGAAAGCAAAAAGTCGGTCCCGAATATTGCGACAAAAAGGTAAGTTAATAAACACAGTTGTATTGCACAGGCCAAGCTATAAGGGGATTTACAGTACCATGCTGTCTGCTTATTTTTTATTATCTAACAACAAAGGTCGGGGTAGATCTCCTAACAGTTAATAAAGATACCTTATATGTATAATGACATTTATTTTATAATCATTTCAGGAAAGCACGAAGCTCTAACAGCACAGATTCAGTCAAAGTTGTAGCTCCAAAGAGAGGCAGAAAATCAAAACTGACCCTAGCTAAAGAGGCCGAACTAGTCAATTCTACAAAAACAGCCACAACAGACAACCAATCTAAAACAACTGAAAGATTAGCTACCGATGTTACAGAAGATATCAATAAAGTACCAGATGTAAACAATGTTGCCAACAAACAAAAAGAAGTGAAGAAACCGAGAGTGATTCCGCCTATCGAGCCGCGAGTTACGAGATCTAGGAAGAGTGGGAATGGTGAGTAAATCATTATTAATTACAATGCTTTTGCTTTCATTAATTGTTTGGGTAGTAATAATAAATAATAGGGCCGTTTCGTTATAGTAATGAATAAATTATTTAATTCGAAAAACCAACAGCTAAAGTCACATAGCAACATCTTGTCCCGTGGTAAGCTCGAAGCTTGTATTACGGGTGTTAGGTTTCGGATATACATTATAATAAACATGCATAATTAAATAGATATATTTATTATACACCTTTAACAAATATTTGCAGATCAAACAATTTTTTGTCCCGAGGCGGGAATCGAACGAAAGGCGAAGGTCCAAGCGACGCAAGATGTTGCATCTTGCGTCGCTTGGACCTTCGCCCGCTGCGCCACAGCGATCGTCAATATTTATTAATTATTATTTATTTGGAAAACCAACGGGCTAAGAATACATAACTAGAATCCTAACTTGTAAAATAGAGCCAATTAAAATAAATCAACAGTAATGTAAATACTGTACGTTTGTTTACAGCAACGGACACATCCCGCGCGGGTAGCGATCGCGCCCGACTCGGCTCGCGAACAGCTGATTCTGACGACGAAGCGCGGTACATGTTGCCGCCAGAACACAACACGCGCAAGTCCAAAACCAAATCACCCGCGAAAGCTAGAAGGTAGATTCTATATTATATATATCATCCCCTTGAATACTGTTGTAATTTTTATGTATCGCACCTTCGTAGAACAAAGACCGACCTACCAAATTTTCGAAAAGCTACTTTGTATGCCAAAATTGCCAAAGTGCTTTTAATACGGTTTATACTTTAAAACCATTTTTCGTAGTTCGGCCTTTGTTCTACCGAAGGTGCGATATGTATTATTTTATTTTTATTTATTTATCCTTATCTTGACACCATTACAGCCACTTAACTTTATACTATGTCAGACATAATCAATTAAATTAACATAGTTGAATTAAACACAATTATACATTGCAATTTGAACTGTAATTTTACTTTACATGTCATACATCATGGCGCCATGACAATGTCAAGAAAGGGCTTGTATTTATATTATGTTTGTCGTTTATACATGTGCGAAAATCTAGAATGAAATTATAAATTGTATCTGTAATATTAATTTTAATTATTTTAAATTTTGATAGCATCACTGTTTATTTTTAGAAGATAGACGAATTTTATAATGCGTCAATTTAGCACTTTTTAAATTAACACGGCTTTTTCGAGTTATAACAGTATCTAATCGGAAGTACAAAATAACGATCCTTACCAACTCTGATATAATGACATAGTTATACATTTTGAAGTTTTCCGAATTCATCCGTAATTTTGGTTTAAAATAGAAATCTAAAGAATTTTCCGTGTCTGAAAACGCTTTAAATCTAATAACATCGATATAGATTTCAAAAAATCTGAAGTTAGATAATAATTAAGTAGATTTAAGCTAAATTTCAAAATTGTTTGATATCAGACATCAGTTATTTGATTAAAGTTTCGAATTTAAGTAAAGGAAGACTATTTATTTTAAACATGAATCATATTAATAAAAAAATATTACATTTATTTTCATAAAATGTGAAATTTAATTATCATGGTCAACTGGTAGAGTACCTTGATGTAAAAATAATATATTTTAATTAATTTTAAGTAAGTATGTTAAATACCTGCTTCAGAATAAAATTTGGAGAAATGTATGTATTATTTTGGATAGAAAGTATTAGAGATAATTGAAAGTGAATCTGCAAATGTACAACCTTCGAACGAAGAGGTTCTTAATTCGACGCTTTTTCATGATATATTTTTATTGAGATATATTTTATGGGGCTGTGCCAAATGAAAAATAATTTTGTAAAAAAATATCTTCTAGTAAATCATGTTAAACCAAATTTAACGTAAACTTGACTTTAATTGAATATTAATAATTAAACATGACTTGCATTGAATATAAATATTCGTAACATATAATAGTTTAATAATCTGTAACTAATTTTACTTTTATTTTTTTAGATTGTTTACAAAGTTTACATGTTATATTTTGACACACATAATTTTCAAAAAATAAGTACAACATTATTATGTTGAATAATGCGTTACAGAATAATTGACATGTTTTGCATATGAAAACGCATAAATTATAGAGTGCTTTTAAATAATTGCATAATTGTCAATGCAATTGCTACAATTTTTGCACAACTACTAAGGGTTGTCTATTATTAAACAAATCAATGAATAAGTTGAGAAATATTTTAAGTAGAATAGTTCCACTAGAAATGTATAAAATTATAAACAAGCTCAAAATTCAATCACCTACTTATTTAAATTCCGTGAGTAAATTATTGAGTGTTAAACTAATTCGATTCTACAATTTTTTTCAACTTTTAAACCCACTTGATGTTATATTATTGAATAATTTGTAAAATCATAGTGTAGTATAAAATATTGCTGTTAGATTGTAAGTTTTTTGAAGTCATCTACATGTCGTAGGTTAGTTATCGTAGGAAGATTATCGCAAACCTACCCAATTAATGGTGACAATTATTTATATCAATTGCTGAACTAATATTTTACTACCTACTTTCTAATTATTAAATTCAGAACTATGCATGCCAAATAAATTAAATAGTTATAGAATAGCTATATTACAGTTTTACTTGAAAACTATAATGAGTAGCTATTATATTATTTCCAACAAGTTTAATATATAAAAAAGTCACTATTATACAAACAAATGGAAAGATATTCGTGTGAAAACTAACGATGTATAAAATTTCTGTGTGCAATGAATTTTTTTGTATAGTTGATCAATGAATTATTTGTGTTTATTTATTACTATATTAATTACAATTATTATTTTACTATACTTTTATAAATTTCAAGAGATTTGAGAATGTATTATTTGCCATAAAGCAGTTGTTAAAAGAGCCTAGATATAAATAGAAATAGAATGGGAGCAGGTGATTTTAAAATAAAGGATTTTTGAGAAATTTTGTGTATCATTTCTAAATATAAGTAAACTACAGTGTGCTTAAAACCTGCTTCCATTAAAAGTGAAAGACTCCATGTGGCTTTTGCATTCTGTTTGCACTTTTAGCTTCTGCTTTGCATGTTAAATATTGCTTTTAATGTAAGCTTTTTCTTCCAACAGCCCAGAAAACCCACATGAAGTCTCTCTGGAATGTTCTAGACACTCTATCGATAGTACGCAAGGTTATCAAGATTCAGATATTAGTCCATCAAAATTAAATATCACAAAAAGGAAGAAAAAGTTAAGCTTAGTCGTCAAAAAAGGCATGAATGTCCGTAGGAGGTCTATTACTTCGGCATCCGTAAACGAATCGTTAAACTCTAGCAACTCCTCGTACTTTGTGCCCAAAAAGACAACGTCTGAACCGTCTATTGAATCCATGGCTTACAAAACCGACTCTTACCAAATTCTAATGGAAAACCAAAAGCATTCAAAACTGGAGGCTATAGATAAATATTCCAAAAAAAGTAACTCCGAATATTTCAGCACAGTATCTAAAATAAGCAATAACTCTCCAGTCATCGAAGTTAATTCTAGTAACGTATCTCTACCGGCCTCTCCTGAAATATCAGTTGTTGAGAATCTGTCTCTTAGCAGAGAACTTATACGAAACGTGAGCCATCCGACGATCAACGAGCAGCAAGCCAACGACACCATCGTAACTAATATTTACAATAAATACTTAATTTCTGATGTTGACATCTCAGTTCCATTGATGCAGCAGGACTGCGAACTATTAAATACCCCAAAGAGAACTGTCACAAAGAAGGGAAAAGCTGGTAAATCTCCAATCAAAGTTTCTGATTTACTAGACAAAGTAACAGTTAACAAGACTGTCAACAATACGCTATCAGAAACTCTTGATCAAAAACTTCGCGACCTACTTTTAGAAAGCGCTAAGAAGATGGATGTAAATAATATTGAGACTAATAAAGATAATTTAATGGAAGTCGATGAACCGGCTACGCAAACAAAGAAGTTACAGAAGAAAAGATGCTCGACACCTCGTAAAAGAGGTAAGAAAAAGTCCAAAGGTACAGTCAGCCCGGTCTTAGAAGAACACACGGAGTCCTGTTCTCATAATAAAAATGGAGGCAGAGTTTCTTGCCCTCCTCTCATTACTTTCGTTCATATAGACGAAAATGCCAACAATAGCGCTGATGTCGAAATAAAAACTAAAAAGCCATTAAAACCAAAGAAAGACATTATCAAAGTGAAAATACAAAGACCTAAAAAGCCTGTTAAAATAACAGAGGCTCATAGTCCACCTTCCGTTTGCACTGACAGCGGTATAAACGAATCCGATTTCCTCAACGATCCAGCAATCGACAATGTTGAATTGATTCACAATCATTCAGATACTTGTTTGCAAGCCCACGAGTGTTTGGGGAGCAGTGTGGAATTTATCGAGAACTTGAAATCTCAATCTGTTTTTAGTATAAGCACAGAGTCCTTGGAAAGCGAAATACTAAAAGCTATGGAAAATGAGGATGACACGTCTGCGGAGTCTAATCTAGTGCTGGGTGATGATCGAGGTAAGGGAACATAGTCATGTTTTTTTTTTACTTTTTACCAATTATTTTTTTGACAATTTTCTTGATACTCAAACTAACTACCTCTTGCACAATCGAAACTTCGCTAGCTGTACCTTAATCACCCATAATTAAGCTTCTCTCTTGCCAAGAGCGATTAGGCCTTAATTTCACCACGCTGGTCAAGTGCGGTTTAGTGAATGTCACAAGTTCTTCAAATTTTTCAATATTCTCAGAACATAACGGTTTGATCACGATGTTTGCCTTTATCGTTAGATCACATGACGTTTAAACCACGTCTATCATAATCTAATTTGTTTACAGCTAAAGTATCCGAAGATATATTCGCAACACCATCCACTACAGTTTACCACAGCCTTGCAGATTTGGCGAACAGTAGCTTGGTCACAGAAGATTTGTCGGAAGAATTACATAGATCACCTGCTAATAATTGGTATCTCCTCAGCGAAGATGATACGAACACTAGTCATAACATTAAGCCTGAATTGATGACATCTAACGCTAGGTCGTATAACTATTTAAAGCAACTTTTTCCTGAAGTCTGTACTGTACCGAACTTGTCCACGATATCGGAAATGTCTAAGGAAAATGAGGATAGTAGAAAAAGTATGGATGACACTTAGAAGTAACTAATTTTATTTAAGTTTGTATAGATTGCATGCAAATATTTTACTTTTATTTGAATGTAAAGATAAAATGATTTGTTAAGATAATTATAATTTCATTTATGATTACATTGCGCGCCACCCCTGAAGTCCGATAGGCGACGCAGCTTTTATAGAAATAAACATAGCGGTGTGGTTGTCCTCGAAATTTCGTGAGACTTCAGTGGTGGAACGGACTTAAAATGCTCAAGGTTTATGTGATGTTAGATCTAGTAAATTTAAATTTGTTTTTTGTTAAAGATTTATTTAACTTAGAATATGAACTAAATGTACCCCCCACTGTGTGTTTTATGTAAGAGATTGTGTTCCTACTTGTCATAAAAGTTAGTGTCATTTAATAAACAACCTCTAAGATAAATATAGTTAAGTAAATCTCAATTTTCCCGTGGTGAACGCAAAAATATGCAAACAAATTTTATATGTTACATTTATCATACCATTTTTATTTCTTATTTAAAAAATTGTTAGCTGTTAGCGCTGTGCATGATTGTAAGTAAAATAGAATAATATAATATATTTTGATGATTACTTGCTTGTTTTATTTTATAGGTAGGTAGGTACTAAGAATAGTATTTAAAGCCCAAAAGTTTGTATGCGATAGATGTTATTGTTAAGTTTCATTGAAATCTGTACAGTAGCAGAATGAAAAGGCTATTTTTAGGTAGGAACTAACTACCTACATATACTTAAACTGTAATTATAACTATAAAACAATATACTGTAGCTGAACTGTTTATTTGTGTAGCCAATCTCAGCAAATATTGTTTTTGAATTAGGTAGGTACTTTCATTTTATTTAAACGGCTATATTTAGACTATAGGCTATATTTACCGCAAGAAAATTATATAAGTAATAGCCGCGTGCCAGGTTAGAATCTTCTTGCATATTAGATACTAGCGACATGCCCTCGCTTGGCTTCGGGTACCTTACCTACCATATTATAGTTATAAAACCTCCTCCATAATCACTCTAAGGGCCGATTTTTCAATGGTCAGATAAATGCTAACTGTTGAATAAATTTGACATATTGTATGGAAAATGTCAAATTTATTCAACAGTTAGCATTTATCTGACGATTGAAAAATCAGCCCTTAAACGACATCAAAATCCGTTGAGTAGGTAGTTTTAAAGATTGAAGCAAATAGACAGCAACATCAATCTTGTTTTATCAGTAGTGATGATAGGGCATGAGGTCCTATTATTATTGCTTTGAAAAGTACCTATACTCTATACTTGACTGTTAATTTTATCTAGTTCTGTATTAACGTAACCTACTACTTTATATCTATCTTTAATAAAAGTATTACTTAATCAAAATAAAATCTGTTTTCGTCAGACATGTTATAGTAGGGGAGCCGAAGAGGGGATTTCGGGATTTACTCGAGCGCGTCAGATTAAGATACTGGAGATAGCTAGTACCCAGATAAGTACCTCCACCAAATATAAAAAATCTATCTATGTTCGAACGTGAATTATAAGGGAACAAAATTTACTTTTGTCATATTAGGCGCATCACTTTAGATAATTGTCAGATTAAGATATGGTAGAATCAGAACATAGAGATGAACCATATACATCTAAATCTGACGCTCTAACACCTTTAGAAATGCCAGTTTTTTTGTTCTTTTTTTTGATAAAAAATGAGTCGCGATTTTTATTTTTTAACTTTTACGTACTTCCACCCCAATCGTGTAAACAATCAGATTTACAAACGTTTATTATCAATCATATTTCCTAAATTATTTTTAAGTATGTAAGTATGTTAAGCTGATTTTCAATTTATTGAATCTGATTCATAGAATCTATCACTAACTGACGCGCTTAAGTACGTCCATACAACAGTATTTTTTTAAATAAGTTTTTATTTATCTATGGTCGCTTCCCCCACTGATGAAACACATCGGTCTCATACAATTTTTTTCTTCTTATCATCTACCAAATGCAACCCAATAGGTCTCTTTGACGCTCGAGTAAATCCCCATTTAGCATCGTCGCCTCCCGTACTATTAAGTACTATTTTACCTACTTACAAATAAGGAGGTATAAATAAAATATATAGAAAAAAACCTTAGATTACATATAGAATACTAGATAGATCCTTCTTCTAAGAAAAAAACATACATTTTAATCCTCAAGAAGGATGACACAAAACAGATCGTTATGTCAGTGTCCAGTCCACTATAGACAAGACAGTTTGTTTGTTGTTTTGAAAATCAATAGCCCTAATTTAGTTTTAGCCAAGGAGAATAATTACATACTGAAATGGTTTTCTAAATATAACAATGCGGCAATTTCCTTTGCGAATTAATAAAAGAGATTGTTTAGTTTTAGTTCTTCTTGTGATATTCAATACTATACATACAACAGATATGGGTAAGTTAATGTTCTCATTTTGTCACAAAAATTTTGACTTCTCTTTATTTTAACTTCCTTCCTTGCTTTCAGCTAATAATAACATGGATATACAAAGTAAAGAAAGTAAATTAAAAGAAGATTCTGGTGAGAGGGATGTCAGTTTCAGCGAGAACGATGATTATCTGTATACTTGTCCCACCACACTTGATGACGAAAACACAACATATGATTGTATCTCTCTAAATTATCCATGTATAACGTGCGAAAGAAGTATAGACTGTCGATATGGTGCATTTTACAACTACACCTGCACAGTGAAGCCCAAAATAGTTTGTAATGTAAGTATTTCAATGATAATAATTATCATACTATTTTAGTTCTAGTTATGTTTATTTCTAACTGACAGCTCTTTATTTTAGGGTATGAAAACCTACAACAGAACTGCAATGTGTAGATTTTGTTACCAAACTGATAAATGGGAGCATCGGTGTGACCTGAAAGCAAACTGCAATTCTATAGCATCACCATTGAAGTTCTATTCGTAAGTACAATACTACTAAAGTTTTAGTTATTACTGTATTAATTGCACTATAAAGCTTTACTTTTATCTTTTGTTCTCAGAACGAATTGCACAGTATCAGATGATATAATTTGCTTAGGCAAAAGGAGGTTTTTGAAGAAGATCAAGTGCTCTTGGACAGCTGGGACTCGATGGGGAACTGCATTCATATTAGCCTTAACTGTGGGAGGATTTGGTGCTGATAGATTTTACCTTGGACATTGGCAAGAAGGCATCGGCAAACTCTTTAGTTTTGGGGGCCTTGGTGTATGGACTTTAGTAGATGCTCTGCTGATTGGGATTCATCATCTAGGACCTGCTGATGGATCATTGTATATTTAGTTTCAGATTCAGTTATAAGTCAGTGTTGTAGTATCAAAAATATTTATTAAAAACTTAAACTTAACTTTTGTTTGATTTAATCAGCTTAGGAAGCCTTTTTAGTATGTACTCAAGTACTGTATAACATTTTATAATGATCACTGGAAATGTTTATAAACTAAGTCAACAAGCTCTGTTTTTTTCAAGCCTGTAAGAGCTGGCAACATTGGAATGTCCTTGGACTTCAACACTTGCTTCAACTCTGCAACTGTATACTGATTTACTTTATTATTAGCTAATCTTGTTTGTAGCAATGATTGATCTACATCTTCAGTTTTTATCTTTTTAGCTGTACTATATTCTTTGGCTGATGGTCTCTTCACAGCAACACTTCCAAATGGTCCAAAGATCTCATGGAATAATGCATCATCTATGTTTTTGAAATTTTCTGAATTGGGCTTTGTTGAATCAATAAAAGGTTCAACTTCATCATCATCAAATGCAATGGCTTCCAAGTTCCTGGACAATGATTGTACCTTTGGGTCATCAAACATTTCTACTTTGTATTCAAACTTAACTGCATTTATTATATCCTTCATAACAATTTTCTGGGGCTTAGAAATATTGACTTCTTCATTATCTGGGGTTTCAGGTTCTGGTAAGTTTCTCACACTTTCTACGAATGGTATATTTATAACATCAAAACCTGTATCTATGTTAAGGCCTAATGGTTGAGACGTTGGAGATAAGGCTACGTGGAAGGGCCTAGAGTTCACCCTAGTGCACAATATGCAGATAGCCACCATACCAGTTTTATCACAAGCTTGATGTAAAGCCTTGAATGCAGTTGTAGAACCCTCAATAATTTCTTCATTTGGAAAAAGGAAATATCCTTTTTTTAGAAACCACTTCTCTTTAGAAAGCAAAGATGCAGGTTTGAATCCCATGAGCTTGAACATAGGTGGTCCAAAGGGGTTTTTAAGTGTTTTCATCTCATCATTTGTGAATTCAACTCTTTCACCGCCATATTCTACATAGCGGATAAGTTCTGAATTGATTACTGGCATTTCCTGCGCTTGTTCTTCATTTCCTACCTTTACTATCTCATTTTTAGGTGTTACAACTTCATTTGTTTCACTATTTAAATGTGATGTCTTTTGTTTTCTACCATCCTTTATTAGATTATAAACACCAACTCCAATAGACATACCTTCACCAATTTCCAAGCTTAGTCTTGCAACAGCTAAATGTCGATGTGATTCTTGATACATTAGGTTTTCAATCTCTTTTATATTATACAAGGGATTTGGCAAAGTGACATCTCTTTCATTGCTTGCATTTTTGAGGAATTTTATGTAGAAATCATCAGCATTTTTGTTTTCTTCCCCTATATTTATTAACTTTATGTTAACATTTGTTTCCGCTAAGTCTTCAACTCGTTTCAGAGCTGGTATTTGATCTGTTTCTGTTGGAGGAGTTTCCAGTGACAAGAGAACTATGACAGTTCTTGATGAAAGTTTTTTTTTAGAATTTGCAAATAACTTACTGCAGTGTAACAAAGCATTTGACATCTTCATTTCATTATCCTGCTTTATTATGGTAAGATCAAGTTCCTCAAGTTTTTTGCAGTCGTCTGTAGTAGGCATAGTAAGAGGAAATATATCTGTAACATTATTGTCTCCGAGACATGAAGTTTCACTATCAGTACCAAACAGACAAACACTTACATAATGTGAGTGGGATTGTCTCAAGTACTGGCGGATTATCTTGCAGGTGCTTGCATGAGCTATTTTAGCAATTTTCAAATCCAAAACATTGATGAGAATAATAGTGGCGGGAATGCCGCGGTAGGAAGGTGCAGTTTCTTCGCATTCTTCATCTGAATCCATTATATTATGGTATATCAAAGACACAAGTCACACACAACAGAGGGTTAAAATAAGTAGGTATATCTAATAAAGATAAATTATGAGCAATTTCAATGGTAATGATCAATAAAAATTTTAATGCCGATGATTGTGATTCCCCACAAAAACAAACAGGTTTTGACAAGTATAATCAAAGATTTCAAAGCAAAGACAGTATTGTTCATTCCCAAACGGTTGACGGTAAAATATCAATAGCCAAAAATACCAAAAGAAGAAGACGATTAATTTAACGCGTAGATGACAATGAAAAAGGTCGATAAATAAGAGCTCAGAAAAGAAATCAAATAATTATAAATAATATTCCTTTCTCTGAGACACAGACGCAGATTTATCATTGTCACGTACTAGTTTACGTCTAGTTACTAGTTTACGTACCTATCATGACCTAATCCTAGAACATGTGTCATAAACGAAATGTACGCCAAAACCATAAGAAGAAGTACAGTACATCCATACGCATTATGCTTGGTTTACACGGGCTTCGTAGCTAAGCGCTTAGTACTTGTCACTAATACTAATTCCTCGTGTGTAAACATGCTGATTAGTGCTTAGTATTAGTGTTTGTGAATAGTACAAGTGAATAGAAATCGATCCTATTTACTTGTCGTTAGTAAGCGACAAGTCGATACACCCACCACGATTTACTAAGCACTTGTCGCTTGCTGACCGCATGTAAACAGCTCGACAAGTTAGTTAGTGACAAGACAAAACACACTGCGCAAAATCAGGCGGCGTCGTTCCATTTCGAATGTCTGGTCACTAATGACTTCTACTGGCTCCAACGTGTAAACGGTTACTTTTCACTTGTCATATTGAGGCTTAGTATAGTGACAAGTACTAAGCGCTTAGCTACGAAGCCCGTGTAAACCAAGCATTACGCATACGCATAGCTAAAAGTAAGTAAGGTATCTTGGTGGTAGGTACCTTGAGTATGGGTACTTCCGGAATATAGTACTTTTTCTAAAGCCTTAATTTAATCTATAATGATTAGGCTGATAGGTTATACTCGTAGTTATGTTAGTCTACTCTGAAATAAGATTTAAGACAAACTTGATTGACCGTCTTAAAAATTGAAATGACAGACTGGCGAAGTACCTACCTACCTACACACATACCTACATAATAACTCATAATTTAGGCTAAGTTGCTACACTGACTTTACACCTCGAGGCTTTGTAGGCATTAAGTAAAACATATTTTGTCATCAGTAACATATGTATTTATTTATTCATTCCTTACGTAAATTTTAATTCCTTTTTCATCATTTTAGTTGGGATAAGGTTCGTAGTGCAATATGCTAAAATAAAAACACTAGGTTACTTAGAAGTTACAAGAACCAAACTAAGATTGGCTGTATTTCTCTATCTATAGCTAAAGCTAGATAAAGTAAAGAAGCACAATATCATAAACTAGCTGCCCCCGCGAACTTCGTCTCGCCATATACTTTTATTTGCAACTATCTCCATACTAAATTTCATCCAAATCGAATTTTCCCGCGTAAGCATAGGTATAGTTTCCGCGTAAGCATTTAATTTTCCGCCGTAAAAAGTCTCTCGCCATATACTTTTATTTGCAACTACCTCCATACTAAATTTCTCAAAATCGAATTTTCCCGCGGCGGAAGCATTTAATTTTCCGCGGTAAAAAGTCTCTCGTTATATACTTTTACTATCATAAAAGTGAATCAATCTTAAACGAACCTACTTTCGTTTAAAGACTTTATTTTAGTAGGTACTGACTGAGTGCCCGTACCAAAGCATGATGCCTTACCGAAAGGGCTGGTTTATTTCGGTACTTACATTTTTAAACTCTGATATCTTTCGAATGGAATGTCCGAATTGAATAATTTAAAAAGTTTTATAGAGATATTGAAATATTCGTAATTAACATGTAATTTATTTTGATAATGTTTTATTTGAAAATACAAATATAGAGCTTTTCCTAGCGGCGGCATTAAAATTAATTATATTGAAAATTAAAACACTTATTGTAACATAACTATAATAGTTAGATATATGCTGTCGCGACATTTTTTGTAGATATTAATGTGTTCTACAAAATTGTAGTACATTGTAAATTTCTAAAATGAATACTTTTCGCAGCGCATGCGATATAAGGATTTTTTTTTACATCTTGAGTTACATATTTGAGTTTTCCGTACGGATCCCTAACTTTTTTTTAAATGTAATATAGCCTATAACCTTCCTCGATAAATGGACTATCCAACACTGAAAGAATTTTTTAAATCGGACCAGCGGTTCCTGAGATTAGCGCGTTCAAACAAACAAACAAACAAACAATCAAACTCTTCCGCTTTATAATATTAGTATAGATAATATTAAAGTCTTGCACTATATCTTTTACCCATCACGTCACGTGTCTAGGTATTCAGCTACCTACATTTATAATGGAATGGATCTAGCAAGTAGGTAGGTACTCAGAAAATAACCAATACTTATGAGACTATTAGGTTTGCTATTGAATGATTTCATAGACTGCACGCAAAGCGCCGCTGCATAATTGCAAGCCCTTTGTTTCAGTGTTAACCGTGAGCAAGAAAAAGCGACTAATCGCACAAGGTTGACGTAGGGTGTAATTAATGTTCTGGGAGGCAATGGGTGGCGGCAGGAGGGCCGAGGAGGCGGACCTGCGCACTGCGATCGACGTGGCAGGCCTGCGCGGTTCATTCGTACGCGGGCCTACGCCGCGACGCCATTCTAGTAGCCTCCGCGGTCGGTAGCTGGTTTCAGCGGCATCAGAGACCCTTGTCGGTGTGGTCTTCTGGAGCGCCTGACGGCACGCGTTTTGGCAAGTGCACGCGTGCGCGAAGGAGCGCGTGCGCGGCGCTGTCCGCGACGACGACCCGCGAGCATGCAAGGGGCCCGGCGCTGCCGCGCGTAGCGAGCCAGGCCGTGCGTGCTATAGCCATGGGTTGTGCTTCGTCCGCCGAGGAGCGCGCTGCGATCGCGCGCAGCAAGCTCATCGAGAAGAACCTGAAAGAAGATGGCGTCCAGGCTGCCAAGGACATCAAGCTGCTCCTTCTCGGTAATGGAATCGCTCTTAGGCCTTCTCTTAGGTACTACATGCGCGCGCAACTCGTATCGAGCTCTATTGAACTGCCAACCCGGCACGTTGGTTTTATAAGTTACATTTAGGGATGGAAGCGGATGCTTTGTTACAGACCCAAATCCAATATGCAAAAAGAGATATTTTCTTTGGGTATCTAGTGAAATTTAACTTGATGTTATGTTTTAGTATCTACCTAGGTACCTACATAATAACTGGTGTAGTTACAATTAGTTCAATTTTAATGGTTTCGTACCCTCATTTAACTAAGTTTTTTTTCTCATTAAAAAAAAGAAAGTCGTAGGTACTAGCTGAGTATGTTAGTCTATGGTACTAGGTATTTGTAATTTTATTAGGATGTAGGTATGTCATATGTCATTGAATACTACTCGTAGGCATTGCCAAAATAATTTTTTTGTCAGATCACCATCAGCTTTCAATAATATGATCCAAAGAGAATATAATCACTACGATATGAACTACCACCTCGTTTGAGGTACTAATCGTATTTTTTGTACAGAAAACAGAATATTTAAGCCCGGTTGTTTTCATGGTCATAATCGTTACAAAAAGGCACCCAGTTAGGATGACCTAATTGTGCATTATTAAATTGATTGATTTCAGATTTATCTTTATCTTGCTCAAACATACATTATAAACTTTAATAACGTAATATTTAAATATTACATTTCCGATAAGGCGATGTGGTCGCTCAGCGACAAAAGCCTTATTGTTCTTGTAATTAAATAAAAAAAATTACATTTAGCAACATTATTTCAGGTACATATTTACAAGTATATATTTGCGTATACCTAGTACCTAACATAGAGCCGACCCTTCGCTGTTATATGGCACGAAAACCACTCAACTTAATTATTATGATGTCCAGAGATTACAAATTACAAATATGCAATTTCAAATGGTTTTAAATTCAACAATAAATTGAGACAGCTATAGACTACATATATGCTTTGCTTTAAATTATCCTATAGATAGATAGACTAGCTGACCCGCCCTTGGCTTCAACCGCTTTTTTTCCAAGTTTTCTCATGTCTAACTATACCTGGGCTACTACAACTATTTTAAAAACAAAAGCAACTAAATTGAGCCAGTCGTTCTTGGGTTATAAAATTACCACAAAAAGTGGCATTGATTTTTTATCAATAGGTATAGATAAATGATAATAAATAATGTCAAATGCAGTTTGAATTTCAGCGCTACGCGGTCAGTCAATGCAATTAAAAAAGTAAAAATATTGTCTGTGCCTGTAACGCATTGCTCGCGCAATGTGTTGTGTTCTCTTTCGTGTGTTGACGTAGTATCACGCATGTGTGAGCGAGCCAGAACGAAGAATTCCGAACCCTCCCGAACTTCAGTCGAGCGGGGCGCGGTCGCTGTCACGGAGAGCGGAGTTGCTTCTTGTCATCCGGCCGCCATTATCTCGTATTTGAAACGGATTTAAAAAAATCAATTATTAGTTTGCTACAGTCGCGTAGTCACTTTCGGTGTCGGTGCCATCAAAACCGAATTTCGCGTAGTCAAAAGAGTTTCGAGAGACCCGTGTTTTATTAGGAAGGTGTTGTGTGACAGTGGAATAGTTGATTGTGTTGGGTAGGACGTTGTAGTGAATCCGGTGCCGCACCGGGCGGCAGGAAGCGTGTGAAGCGCATGCTGAGGGAGCGGTGAAGGCGCGCCCGGCTTGGGGTCGGCGCGGCTGCTGGCGAGACACAGGAACAGCTGCCGAAGCGGTCATGGGGTGCGCGCAGTCAGCGGAAGAGCGCGCGGCAGCGGCTCGTAACAGACAGATCGAGAAGGGCTTGAAGGAAGATGGCATTCAGGCTTCCAAAGACATCAAACTACTCCTGCTAGGTACGCGGTCTCGTCACAATACAATAGCGATAAGCGGCGCGCAGGCCGCACCCTTGTTCTTGGCTTATCGAAAGTAATTGAACCTTCCTCTGTTGAGATCTCCTCTATATGGACCCGTTTCGTCTAGCTAGATTTCATGATATCAATTCGATAGGTTGTTTTGGTCATGGACACTTTCTCTGGTAATAAAACTCATCATTATGCTGGCATGCACGACAGTTCCGGGCGTAATGGAAAGTTCCTATTTGTATTGCATTTAGGAAGTTTTTTAGTCATAACATCAGTTTTTAGGCCTCCAGAATTTGCTTACAATAAACCAAAAAAATTGTCACTGGCTTTTATGACCTAGCTGACAGAATTCTGCAATCCTTTTCAGATAATTTCATCAGAAACCCTGTAGTTATCAACAAACCCACTTACCATTAATGTGACCGGACATCTATGTTGAAGTGGGTTTATTTAACATTCTTAATTATCCTTACTACATAGGTACTCTTTTTTTATTACGTAGCTTACCTTCTCAAAACCTACAAAATCTTATCTGTACTAAATCATATAATCTTATTGTAAACAAAAGCAACACTAAAATCAACAATTCATACCTGTTGATGTATTTTTGAATCTTTGCCAATTTTATAATTCAAGTAACTATGTCATTCATCTGCATACCATCTGTTTTCAATATGAGTTTAATGTCACTAAAGTTAACTGAACACTTTTCCTCATATGACTTATTACTCATGTGTTGATTACCCTATAGCTTCCAAGCATATCTGCCAATGCTCACATGACCGTGACAGACATGTTTTAAAGAGGAAAGTGAATATATTGTATCTATCCTCCTTGAAGAAAATTGAGTAATGTTAGAACCTAATCCTGACAAATATTTAGTTTTCTATCTATAGGAACTGAAGCATGATCTCTAGGTAAAAATAGGATTGTCATTACAGGTTAACTCAATTACCTACTACAGGGGTTTTATTTCAATTGGTGATAAGATCTATTTTATATTTATTTATTTTATTCATGACAAAGATCAATCTCTAATACTTACATATTCAATACCTTCGACTGACATCTATAATTCCTTAATAAATATTCTTACCATCTAGGCACAACTTCACAATATGCTCTCATACAATGTAAAAAGATTAAGACTTTATATTGTATAGATTACTAGCCAGCTTGCAGACAGCTTCACTTGCTATTTTTTAGTTACCTATGAGAATTTTTTTCTTTAAATGGACCAGTGGTGCCCAAGATTAGCTCATTCAAACAAACACTTCAGCTTTATAATACAAGTGCCTATAGATTTGAATAAATTTGAACATGAAACATACCATGATTTATCATGTTCAAATATAGTTAAAACCGTTATAGTTAAAAAAGTTAGATTGAATATCATCGGTAGTGTTGTAAGAATAGAAGGATTTTTTTTAAATGGGATTCAATCTAAATATCTAAAATTCTACACCATTTTGAGTCATTGAGAAGTGTTGAAAAATTAATTTATTACACTGAAAGCTTACAGGCACACATATTGCTCTGTGTATTGTCCAGTATTTTTTTGGTAAATATTGGTCATATATTCAACTAAGTTGTTTGAATATATGACCAATACTTACAAAAACCTATATTTCTTTATTCTATAAGTAAATTACTCTTAGTAATAATATGTAGTAACATTAATAAGTTGTATATAACCAAGGACACATTTGCGATTTTGGCTGAAATGCAAATAATTACAAAGTTATTTTAATCTGGAGATCAAGGTTTCTGGGTTTTTGAACTTCCTTGATCTTGGCATTGGTGTTATTTGCGTTCTGGCGCCCATGTGACATCTGAACACCTGTCTCTACATATCTCTTAGACATTTTGCTAACATGATTTTTTTGTTTGTAAACATTCACATACGAAAACTCTGCTTATATTTACCAGTGTTAAATGAAAAAAATCAATGATTATCCAAGAACAGCATTAATTACATTTATGTAGAGATATAGAATAGATCCAGTTTTAAAATGACTCGATAATCATCAATATTGCATAAATAATAGGAATAACGAAATTCTATTCACAAAACCAGTTTTCTATATTTTTTTCGCCGAACTTGGATATAATATTAGTCACTAATGGCAAAATGTGATTACTAATTTGAATGAAACTATCTGAGTCATCGATTCATTATAGATGGACAAAGATATGGGGAAGTCTTAACGAGGAAAATATTGAACTGTTACATTGCTTGTGGTCTTGATATTTTCATCTATATCTGTTAATAGTTAATTCTTAAAGATTATTTTGTTTATTTAAGTAACAAGAGACATGGCATGTGCACAAAGGTGGCTGTTGAGTCCTTACATTTTCGTATGAAGACCGCGCTACGTCAATGGCCGAATTATTTAGTTGAATCACGTAATTTGTACATCTTAACTGAGATACTGCAGGATTACATCTAGTACAAGTCCTGAGCCTGGGATGATATTGATGATTTATCAAAAGACTGTTCTTTTATTAAATTAGGAACGCGGGTCACGAAAGTAGAAACAATCTAATATACTTTATAAAAGTGTCCTAATAGCTCAACCAGTTCCAAACATCTGTAAGTCTAAATAATGCAAACGTAATTCATTATCCACACCTCGAGGTAACTGTTTGACAAGTCCCTTGAGAGGTAACCAACAATCACAAGGTACTTATCACATAAGGTCGTCACGATCTGATTAGATGTCTCATCATATGTGGAGCGATCAATTGGCCATTCATGGTCGTTGGAGGCATGCGCGTAACGACATGATACACCAATTAACTTGCAGATCACTGAATGGCGAGTTGATCTTTTTTAGATTTCTAAAGCGGCTTTTATCCCGTTCACTGGATCTCGGTGGTGTGAGATAGGAGGGCTAGTGTATAACATCTCGTGTTTAATCTGCCCCAATAGTGATTTGTTTTTTCATTGATTAACAGCCACTGTTTAAATGATCATTACTTTCTATGTTGATTATCAGTCGGGCATTGAAGAGCTAATTACAAAAATACAGAAACTAAGGACAACCGACAAATTCCGAACACCTAGATGACCTAAGTACATAGTTTATTTTACTGTAGTTTCAAACGTAATAAATTTTTGTAAAATCTTTTAATTTGTAAATTTTTTTCAGCTTTCGCACTCGACCGAATGAGCAACAATACAAGGCCTATTTAACTTCTGTTACTTAGGCCTTGTTGTTCTGTTACTTAGGCCTTGAACAGAAGTTGCTTAGGCCTTGAAAATTTATTTGATCGATGATACTTTAATTGTTCATTTGACATTCGCTATTTCAATTACATTATTTTTTGTTTTTTATAATTAATGATTTCTCGATCGTCTCTAAATATCACTTGTTTGATGAAGCCATGCCAATCAGACAATGTTGGTTATTGCCTAGCACGCAACAACACTATCACGATGACATTGCAAAAACTATTTGTTTAAGTGATCACGCCATCGATGCAGTCCATTTGGTTGAAGGGTTAGCAGAAGTACCATACCACTAACTACCATTTTTCGTAAAAGTTGCATATTTAAATGTGGCGAATAACTATTACAAATGTTAATGAGTTGGTAAGGGCACCTCTGTTTTAACTTTAGAAAGTTGGAGAAAATCGTATAAAATAATCTAATTATAAATATTTCAATATTTACTTATTTTATTATAAAAGCGTATATTATAAAACCCTATTTAGAAGTCTTATACTTATTTCTATAAAGCTTCTTTAAATCCTTAATTCAACACGTACGAAACTGTCCGTAATTCTACTTCTATCACTACATTAATAACAGTTAAGCTTAGTATATTCTAAATTGATGGAATCACCTTCTTGTATAACTCGTATTGCGCTACTAAGTGCGATAAGCCCTTAATTTAGCTATGACTAGAATTCCAATTCATGCCTCGCGGTACACGATATTGAATCAGAAATGCACTTGGTGTACGAGGTGATATGTGTATCAGAGGTCAGGGTGCGGCCATTGCTGCCGACGGGCCAATTAAATCAGGAGCTGTGTCTTGTGGCACTTTAACCTGAGGTCCACTTAGTAAGTTAGCACCCACGTTCAATTGTCTATTGAGGCGGGTTATGTATTCTTGGAAATTTCATCCACGGATCGAGGAAAATCTATAGCGATAGATGATGCAGATATCGTTTACAAACTAAATTATTTTCAGATTTTGACTTCTATCTATTATAACAAGTTACATATGTCATACATAAGTCAGATCAATTCAATTTAGTAATTATGGTGCGTTTTACCATAAATAAAATAAATAAATATTGCCGGACAATTCACACAGCAACATCTAGCCCCGTGGTAAGCTCGTAGCTTGTGTTACGAGTGCTATGCATACATAGAGAGATATTTTTTTTGATTATACATTTATATTACCCAGACACCCGGAACAAATTTTTGCAGATCATACAAATAGTTTTGGTACGAAGCAAAAGATTCGGTAGTTCAATAACAAATCGGTCATTTCGCTACTGAATTTTTCTGCGTTTCCACTCGCGGTTTTAAAAATATGCATGTTTTGATGTCAACAATGTAACCTTGCTAGGAATACCGAATACCCCTTGCATTTTGATTTATTGGAGTCTGTAAACGCCGCGTTTACAGTTGAAACAGTTTACATTTAGTCTGTAGTTAAATGTTTTTATATCATTGCGTGTGCTCGCGGTCGCTCGGATGTTTGATTCGTAGAAATGTCTATAAAAACTGATGAACTGCCTTCAATTACATGTTCTATATATTCTACTTCAGAAACTAGTTTAAAGGTATATATCATGATTGCACTTATTAATGCAGTTACGTTATATACTTAATTATAAAACTTCCTTTGTCAGTAGTCGTATTATGATAATAACGATTGTTCTAATTAGCTTATCTTGTTTCAGGTGCGGGTGAATCGGGGAAGAGTACGATAGTTAAACAAATGAAGTAAGTATAGTTTTTTTTAATCACGATTTCGATTTTCTGTAAATCAAATTCCAAAGACTACTCGACAGTTGTGATTGTGACTGCAATCTTATGGGAAATAATGAAGATGAACATTGATTATGTATAAAGATTTGATTTCTTAGTAATTCTTAGTAAAAGGTACTAAACTTTTTTAAAGTTTTTTCTAAATTTTATTTTTAATTTAGTAGGTTTTGCACTACTTTACGTAGTAATTGTAGTAGATTTGTCCTATACAGTACAACTACTATAAAGGTAAAATCCAACAGGAGGCCTTCTGTTGATTGATCACCGAAGATAAACTTGATATTAAAATAATATGGCAATATGTATTTAAATCAATAAAGTTGTATCGTCCCATCTACACAACCAGATATCTCCTCTCTTATTGTATAGTGTTGTCAACATGAGTTTTATATTTCACTGATAAGATCACCGATACAAAAGGTTAGATAGAAGCATAATACAAATATCAGTCGAATATTTGGTTGTTTAGGCGATAAACAGTTCTACTAATCCTATTTAATTGGCTTCTTATCTGATTGGATGCAATAAATTGTTTGATTACTTTTGATAGATCCATTCAAAGACAGTATGTGAAATAATCTAGCAGGTTATAAAATACTAATAATCTTATCATATCTGTACTTATGACTGTTAGACAACGCGTAGTTGAAACTTTCAGGGTTGGTTAACTGACTACTGAATGAAAGTGATTACAACAAAACATCCAGATATTTTTTAATCAAAAGTGTTACATAAAATCTTGTGTAGCATCACTAAGGTCAATGTTTGTTGAAATAAAGGACTTATTGTACTCAAATGAAACATTCGTGATGTTCGTGGGTTACTAAAACGTCAGGGCTTGCTAATTAAATTTAGCACTGTTCATGTTGTTCGTGATATTTTCATTGTTCCTAAGGCAATGGGGCATAATGACGTCATCATAGGCCTATCAAGGTAACAGTGCAATGACGTCGGCACAAACTACGTTTCGTACGAAAAAAAGCAAGATGTTATAAATCGTAGTAGGTACACAATGTAGCATGACTTGCAAAATACTTCAAAGGAAAACGGTTTACCGTGTACATTTTTCTTTATTAGACGCTTTTCTACATTCTAATAGAATATAATGAAGCTTTTATGGGAACACCGACCAATTCAGGTGATGACTTCTTTAGTGCTAGAGTTCAATATTAGTCATCGATTTATAAGCCTCGAGCAGACCGGATGCGTATACGTACACGTAAGCGTAGACGTGCACGTACCGCTTGCGTAACGTGACGTGCGCGTGCAGTGTGTCCTGTCACATACATTCCCATACATTACAACTCAGTGGTACGTGCACGTCTACGCTTACGTGTACGTATACGCATCCGTCTGCTCGAGGCTTTAATGGATTTGGCATCCGTACTTATGTTCTAAATGTTGACAGCCGACATTACTCCCGGTTGATACATAGTCTCTTAACTCCATTTTAATGTCTACAAATCAGCTCGGCCCTAAATCTTTGCACTAAATCACGCACATATAGTCTGTTCACACCTACGGAGCAAGCCACCAGAGTGAATTTAAATTGTGCATCAGTCTTCGAGTTTAGAATTCTATTGATTGAAATGCTGGAAACCATTCCCTCTGCGCAACCTCCCCTAAGGCTGGTTTCAGCTAAGTTCACACAACACACTCTAGTCGACACCGTATGTTTTAGACGTTCTCACTAACGCCCTCGCTGAACTGAACATGCTTGGAATGTGTAATCTAATCATCTTGTGTACACCGCCGGTTACATCAACAAATCACGATAACTCCGGATTAGGGCGGGCGCGACATGGATTTATGACTAATCGATTGTAGCCACAAAGTCTTTGTTATACAATATCCAATCGTAGGTTTTGCGGATCAATACCTATGGTTCTAGAAATGGATAACTCAATAGGTGCTTTTCACGATGACCTTGTCGTATTTTTCTTTTAGTTAAAAAATAGTAACGTTATGCAATGTCCGTTATCTGTACTGTACTATCTACGTGGATGGAAGCTGGCGATATATCTATGCCATAATATCTCTAGCTATCTCAAAGCCTAAGGATTATCTCTTTATTTCCGTTGGTTACCAACCGAGTCAAGCAAGTAGTCGATATTCATATCATCATAGTTCGAAATTTTATTTCATGAAACAACCTCTGATGTTTATTTGATTTTAATTAGAATATTGCAATTTTAACTTTTTAAACTATCATGGTTTTTAACTATATTTGAATATGAAACGGGTAACATACCATGATTTATTTGTTTTTGAGTTTTCCGATATTTCGACACTGTTGCAAGCGCCATAAATCAAAAAAAAATAAATCATGGTATGTTACCCGTTTCATATTCAAATATTGCAATTTTAGTCCATAAAACTAGGATCAGTGAAGTTACAGGCTAAAGCGATCACTCAAGGCATCGAACGGCTCTTTGCAAGCTGATTTCCGCTTAACAATAAGTGCTGACTGCGAGAATGCTCGCCTTGTAATTTGTTATAACACATCGTTACGACGATCAGTACCCAGATTTATTTTTACTTACTGCAGTAAATTACATTCTGAGACCACTATAGCATAACATATCATATTGGATTACCTTGTTGCCTTGCCATACGTCACGCAAAAACATTCCATAACGTATACTTTTCCAGTGATCTCTTTGTTTCTGATGTACGCTAATTGTATAGGTTTATGAATTACTGACAACGAGATTGAGAAAGTTATGAGATTTTATATAGAGGTTCCAACTAAACGTATTATTTTTGTTAGAAGTAAAATAGTGCCTATTGCTATTATTTAGTATATTAAGACATTTATATCTTATTATTTTGGGGCTAGATGTTGCTGTGTGAATTGTCCAGCAATATTTATGTTATTTTATTTATTGTCATGGCTATTAACTTAAATAGTAAGTAATGCTTCCTTAATAAATCCCTAATTCAATTTATTTTGCCAACAGAATTATCCACGAAAGTGGCTTCACAAATGAAGACTTCAAACAGTATAGGCCTGTGGTGTACAGCAACACAATCCAATCGCTCGTCGCCATATTGCGTGCTATGCCCAACCTTGGCATCACCTATGGCAATAAGGATCGCGAGGTAAGATTTAAAAATGATTAACCAAATACTTCAAAACCGAAATTGTATATCCCAGGCAAGTATGTTTATTTATTTATCCTTGAGAACCAGAAGTGGAAATATGTCCACCAACGAGATATTAAGATGATTTGTTGAAGCAAATAGCAACTGGAGATTTGGAGCTTTTAGCCATTGTTTTACAGTCGAAATCTTAATCTAGAAGTCAAATTCCATATTCAAAGTCCAACTAATATTTCAAAATTTGGTCTCGGAGCAAAACTTTATCAGCCAAATCTTTAATTGAGCTGATAAATGTTGTATTAGAAACCTTGCCTCGAAAGTGTCAAGTGTCCTAGTGCAATAAATCTTTAAATGACAGAAAAATTACGTGAAAGCGTTTTGAACCTGTATTGGTGATAAAATCGGAACGGTTTTGTGCCACAGTTAACTCGTGATTAAATCCAATAAACTGGTCCATTTTGTTTTTAAAGGTAAATAAGGTTATATTATAAATAATAAAGCGAACCAAAAAATATGCCTTATTAAAATTTTCATATAAAAAGTAAATACATGTTCTTAGAGACAATAATCATTAAAGTTAAATGTATAATTTTAAGTTTGTTACTTTCACATCGTTATAAATATGCCTGGTGGATAGACAACATTTCAAAAACCTTAAGCTTTAGATTTTTTCTTCCAGCTCAAAAATAAATCCACCCGAAGAAACCAAGTTAAACTTAAATATTTCCATAAAAAAACTCCAATTCATATAAGTATGTAAAAAGGTCGACCTCGTTTACGAACTTCATTAAATAAAGTACAGTTTGTTTAAAGTTTACGCTCTTCCCACAAATGATTGCACGCTAGGCTCTAGAATTTAAATTATGCATAAGGGATTTAGCTCCAGAACATTCTTCGAGGGAAATGTGCGAGATAAGGATACAATTTCGGATTAATTTGCATCAACAGACGTTTAGCATTTGGAATTATAAATGTTACGTATTTTTATTTCAGACAGAAACTTTGCTTTGAGTTTCAAGAATTTTGCGTTAATGGTTCAGTTTTAGAGATGAAATTTATAAAATACAAGGCGACTCGCCGATAACTTCGCTTGCGTTTTTTTATGCAAACCAAAAGACCATGAATTTAAATCTGTTTATATTATGATGCTACAAACAATAAACCTAACACAAATACATCAATGAACAGTAAAACTAATACACCCTCATCTTTAACAGTGGATAAACTAAACCAATTTTCCTAAACTCCAAATTGTCGAACGTTCACTCCTACCTACAATACATTGAATTACAATGTATGATTGCCATGAACTTACAAATCTGGTCGTTGACTTCCAAGCTCTTATTTAATTGCCATGTGAGCTATTCGATTTGTATTCACCACTAAATGTATCAAAGCTCGCGATGTTTCTCTGGTTGCGTAAACGATCCTCTAACATGCGCTACATTGGTTAAATAAAATGTAATGGCTGATTGCGGCGCACAGTCGATCCCACAATGATGCTGTTTACAGGGCATTACGTAGCTGTGGGTGAACGAATCAATGCTCTTGCAGCGTCATAAAGTAATAAAAATATCCGTAATGATTTTTGTAGAGTCTAGAAATACACTGAAACTGAATAGAGTTTAAAGAAAGCAATTTTAAAACGGAATTTTGGAAATTGCACACTTTTGTATTTACTTTATTTAATATATTTAACTCAACAATAAACTTAAAACTTCTATGATATTATTTGTTAGGAATTTTACTCGTAAGTAAGGGTTAAATTCCTTGAGATTTCCAAGACAAAATTATTGCTAGTTTAGCTACTCTACTCTACAATACCAAAATAACAATACCTTATTCAGGTATGCAGATTTTTTAGTTTTCCGATACGATAACTTTCCTACCTGAAATCTCTATCAAAAAGAACAAAGAGCTTTTGAATATCAGTTATTCCCTCGCGAACAGATCGATAATGTCCATTCTATATTTATACATGCAATCCGATGCCGCTTTATGCGATCATCGGCTTATCGAGTTAAAAATGCATAAAGCACATTATGGAGTTTTACAATGTATCCTACAGAATTAACTACAATCTAGCCATGTCATGGCTTGTTAGATTGTCTATTAGCTTTTGTAATTTTATTTAACGGCATTCTATATTCAGGCAATCGCCAAAGCCGCTCGATGCGCTCTGCGGATCAAAGCTTCTCTTTTATCGAATTAAAAATGCATAAAGCACTTTAACAACTTAATGTATTCTGCAGAATAAACAGAAATCTAGTTAGGTCAGACGCTTTTAGCCTTAGACTGTCTTTAAGCAGAAATACGCCATTCTATATTCATGCAATCGCTAGCTGATGCGAGCAGAGCGGATCAAAGCTTCTCTTATATAGAACTAAAATGCATGAAGCACTTTAAAGTTTTAAACTTAAGTATTCCACATAATTAATTGAAACCTAGCTAGGTCAGACGCTTTAGCTTTAGACCTTTAGGCACTGTGAGCTTGTCCATACGTTTACATTTATAAAGTATCTATCGTCTACACGTCACGTAGGTAAAATAAATTTCGAGCTTACCACGGGGCTAGATGATGCTGTGTGAATTGTCCAGCAACATTTAAGTAATAAATACAGATATTATAATATATGCTTTAGTGTGGTTATAAAAGAAGATTATGTTATAAGACAAGATATTATCGTGATACCTTATCTCTTCCGCTCTTACCTGTTGGCGGTTACAGAAAGCTAATATATGTTGCACAAGTTGTAAAACTAGAAGGAAGTTGAAATACGACTAGTTAGCTATAAAACGTTTCCGATTTGGCAGAGGTTGGCATTTTATAAATGTCTTATTAATTTAATATCAAGTAGTGTAATATCACTCTGATAAATTATATTGTGATATATAAATGAGACTGTTCTCAGAACTGATTAATTTATTAGTAACTAGAATGACACAAACATACCCGTTGTAAATAAGTACGTACTCGTAACTATTAAATTGTTTGTTACTAAGTCAATCAAGTTCATTATCCAGGCCAACCGATCTTGTTAAAGTTGTTTTAACCTCAATTAAACCAAAGCGCTAACTTATTTTTGTGTAACGTTGGTAAAAAAATGTGGTGGAATTGGGCCTCTACCTAAACCAAAGTAGACCATTAAAAGGTGAATGAGCTACTATTTTACTTTCGAAACTAACGTGAGTTACACTATTCATTTTGAAAACTCGGGAATTACTCACATAAACTATAACGATGTTGTGTATATCCGACGTTTTCCATCAAGAGAAAACCTAGACCGCGCGCTACTGTTTCGCTGACAATTCTGTGTTTCACCGAATCAACTATCGATTTCGAGAAAGTACGAATAATTTAGTTCCGAAAACCCTGTTCGATATGACGCATTAACCTGTGCCTCCCCCACACATTTGCAGAGTTATCTGTGAGTCATAGTACGTTGTCGCCGTGTAAATGGGCGCCGTCAATCTAACCCTCCATGTATCAGTGCCCTTATCACGTCGGCATGAAAGCGATCGGTGACATGACATGACGGCTCTGGTGGCCCTGGTCGGTGGAGACAATAGCCTTGTGTTGAATCTAGGGCTCTTATAGCTCGTAATAGGATCCACTTCCCACATATATTTGACTACTACGAGACCACTGAGAAAACATGGGAATAAAGCGGGCGAAGCCGCGGCCGGGCGCGTCAGATAATAATACTATGAATTGTTAACAATGTCTCTAATGGCTATGAAAGTTGCTGGGTTGATTAGTTTGTTCAATCGATTCTATAGTCCATTTACAGGCAGTAATCTACAATTACCGACTTTTACGATGCATAATTGGGTAAAATGCGACAATTTATTACATCCCACATCGTTTTAAAACGAAGCCCACAAATTGTCAAATGGATTCGAATGAGTTTTAAATTATAAAGTTGAAGCGTTCCGTCCTGCAGTATTTTCAAGTACCATCAGTATATTTTCCCGACTAAAAAGAACCTAAATCCTTCCCCGGTACTCAATAATCCGATTTAAAATATCTTACAATTCCGTAAAGCTGTTCAAGCGTGGAGAAAATACGATACTTTCGCACATGCGAAAGTATCTTCTTCACGCATCAATATTATTATTTAAGTACATACTTAAAAAACATCTATTCTAATATTATAAAGCGGCCATTCAAAATTATTTCAGTGTTGTATAGTACATAATAAATATTGCTGGACAATGCACACAGCACACAGCAACATCTAGCCCCGTGGTAATCTCGAAGCTTGTGTTACGGGTGCTAGATTTCTGTTATACTTAATATAATAACCATACATAGATAGATATTTATTATTAGACATATAGAACACCCAGCTCGTACAATTTTTTGTAATTTAATTATGTAATGCCATTTAAACGGCTTGTGGCAGGGAAGATTAAACGGGTGAGAAAATACGAAAAATCAAAGCAGGCGTCTCGCCGCGACGGTCATTTATAATACCGAATAGAACCAGCATTGAAATTTCATGAAATTATCAGTGTTTTCTGTGAAACGGCGTTAACAGGGTAGCTATGATCGTCGTGTTCAGTCCTATCGGGGGTGGGGGAGGCAGGTCGGCTGGGACCTCGCGCATGCGTGCGGCTGCGACGCCCGATGTTATTATACCGAATAGAACCACAATCGTTGAATATCTTATTTTAAAATATTTTATTTCATTCTCAGTTTAATTTTTTTGAATATGTTCAAAAGTGAACGACATTGATTAATACCCACTGTCATCATCATTTTCGACAATTCTGTTCGTATCAACTATTAACCTAAGAGCCCGTGATGGCCACGCTTCAGAATTAAAGGAAGGTCTGGCCATCACAGGTTATTAGTCTATACTAAGAGCCCGGTCTGGCCAGTCCTTCCTTTAATTCACAAGCGTGAATAACCCCCAAACATGAAACCTGGATCGTGGTTCCTTTGGGAGATAACAACCTTTTACCTGTTATCTCCCAAAGGAACCACGATCCAGGTTTCATGTTTGGGGGTTATTCTTACCTATGTTAGACATACACATGAAAGAATTTTCACGCTTGTGAATTAAAGGAAGGTCTGGCCATCACAGGCTCTTGGTCTATATATTTTTCTCTAAATTACTTTTATGTCAAATAAACAAATTTTACTTTTCTTTACATTATCATATCAACCCATTATCCTATTTATCTCTAGTACGACAAATAATTTATTTAATAACAATTTAGAATATTGTTTCTTTTTTGTTTTAAAATCATTTAAAAAACCACCCTTAGTCTTAATGTACTACTGTTTTTTGTGAAGATTTGGTAAAATAGAGTATGAGTTTTTAAGAATTAGAACCCATTAGAATTCTATCACTTACTTAAACACATTTACTAATGATATGCATTTGAATTTTCTAATTCATATTCTGAATTGGTACACAATATGTGCCCGTAGATACTTCTTTTCTAAAATAATCACCAGTTTACAAATAGTTAATTTCTATGTAACCCAGTTTTAGTTGCGGTTTCATGTGAATAGAACACTTTTTACCGCAATGCCGAAAGGCTGCGGAATCATACAGTAAAATTATCACTGTATGCCGTGTCCCACTGTACTTTAAAAAATTAAGTACGCTATTTAATACGTGCTTGAAACAATAATAGAAATTAGAAAAATAATTCTAGAAAGTACTTATTATGTGTTTGTTTTCTAGATAGCTTAATTATAAAGTAGCTTGCTTACGTTAGAAATTAGACAATTAATTTTAGCCTTTTATTATATTTAATTTAAGCTACATTATTGCTTAAATTTATTAATTGCAAACCACGAATATGCTCTTGTTCAAAAGCACTATTTAGTTGCTCGTCTACCCACTCAACGCTCAGCTAATTAAACTAAGCATAGATATTACTATTTGAACCAGATGTCTGACCTATTTGTCCAAAGAAACATCCTGACCTGAAACAAATACTGAACTGTAGATATTATCAATTAAATACTTGTAATCTCGGAAAATTAATGTTGCCCATATTTTGTTTATATCTTTGATGAAATGAAAAGCCGCAAGCTTTAATTCCAAATAAGCTCTATTCGAATGCACGAATTTAACCAACAAAAACCGTAACGAGAAACGCACGGATATTCGGAGCTTCATTCGCTGAATATTGTTAATCGGATTAGCGATGTTCCAAACCGGGGTCATTAAACCCTGAAACTATGTTCACACACACAGCACACTCTTTGCGTGTTTTTATTCCGCGTTATAATTACCACTTTGTATGTGTTATTAAAGTAACATAAAGGCGGTCATATAAACTAGAATAATAAATAATTATTATGTTACAGTTAGTTTTACAAGAATTTGACTGTAGGTTAACCTATATGAAATGGTATTACGTAATATGCTTAAACCAGGTGGCTAATTGATGTAGATTACATAATTTCCTTCGATTTTATGACTTGTGGAAACGGAAAAGTGATATTGAATGTCTTTTAACGGCAAACTCACATGAAAGTATTGAGGGTAATATCAAACTTTATTTCAACTGAAATATCGCGAAGAGTTTGTAAAACTCACATTATCCACTAACACGCAAGGGGAAATGTCCTTTCTGCAAATAAAATAAACCCTTATGTGCACATACATATCTTTAGTTTCGAAAAACAAAAAGATTATTTGGTACAATTTAACTTACCAAGTACTCTACAAGTACCTGATTATCTATCTAGTATCCTGTCTAGAGCAGTAAATTAAAGGCATGTATTTGGTTCAAAATCCGTTACAACTTGTAAAACATTTTATACATCAAGATAATCCCTGGAATCAGTATTACTACAAGTTTTAGCCAAAACTAGACACTAAACTGATATATGACAAACATAATATATCATTATTAAATCAAAATCCTTTGAGTACAATTCCTTCCTAGATAGATAAATTCGAATAAATTGTATGTTCTAACAGCAACCTACATCCGTCCACTTGTAATAAACTCGATTAATCATCATGGGAATCTGCATAATATTAGCTTTCTCTTTTTGCTAACAGTAGTTTTATAGCAGGAAAAGATACAATTGTGTAAAAAGTTTAATGGCGAACGGAAGGTGACGGAAGAATTTGATTTCCCTTTCTGTGAACACAAGTGTTTCAAGTCCGCTGTCATGTTACGTCTTCGGGGGTAGAATTCAATGTAAATCACAGATGTCTGCACCGTTCACCGCCCAGCCGCCCACACAGCCTTTGTCAAGAACACCGTGTGCACAATATATGTTTCTAACTGCAACGTGTAGACAAGGCTATATCACTATGTTTCACGTCCATTACACTTAGTTAGTACTTCTATAAGTGTTACGAATAGCTTAGTGCATAATTTTGAAAGGACTATTTAGATCGTTCTTTTAAACAAACGATTTCAATGATGAAATAATATGGTATGGTCTCTTAAAGGTCTAAACTTAAAATATGTATCTTGATCCAATTCATTCTGTGAACGGGAGGCTAACGCATCAGTTTATCTACCAGTGCCGCAGCACGCTCTTGATCTCCTATCCGCCGATCGTTCCTTATCAACGCTCTCGTAGCTATCCGACTAGACTGCGATGAACTCGCAGAAGACTGGACAGTACTCTGAGCTTAAATATTAATGTTATATAGTTGATCATTTATCTATGGATTTTCCCTAAAAATAATGTTACGTTACGAATCCAGTTTCTAATTGAGTATAATCTTCGACAGAGCGACGGCAAGATGGTATTTGACGTGATCCAACGGATGGAAGACACGGAGCCGTTCAGCGAGGAGCTGCTAGCGGCGATGAAGAGGCTCTGGGCCGACCACGGCGTCCAGGAGTGCTTCGGCCGGTCCAATGAGTACCAGCTCAACGATTCCGCTAAATAGTAAGTCTTTCACATTCTCACTTCGCTCTCGGTCCTTATTATCGTCTGTCATATTAGTAAAACTTAACTAATGTTTTGTTGTCTAGAATAGTAAGTATCTATACCAGATATCCAATATTAGTAACGCAAGTTTTAAGTTTACCACGGTGATATCTAGATGTTGTGTGAATTGTCCAGCAATAATATTATTGAGAATTTATGATTATATGGTTTAATAAATAATAAAATTTGAAACAGTGAATAAAAATACAAAAATGATCGTTACATTATTTAAATTACGTCTTAACGTTAACAACCTTATTAGTATTCAATATTAAAATATATTATTCGTAACTAGAATAAATTTATAGTAATTCATACATTGCACTTTGGTTTTAAATTTAAACTTAAAATTCTGCCTTAAGTCTTATCATATCGATCAAAGTCCATATCTGCAATGTATTCTTGAGATTTTTTCTCTAAACTCTCTTTTCTGGGCAAAAGAGTGAATTGTAGTGGCTCGTTCGGTACATACGTAGGTGTCACGCTGTATGTTAGTTCGTCGTACCTCCAGGAAACCGTGTATCGATGGAACATCTGAAAAGTTGTTAGAATTCGTAAATATTGATAAACAATCCACGCAACAACTTCAATATTATGTTATCCACAATGAAGCTTACATTGAGATTAATAAGCTTGTGACACACGATGTTTTAACAAAATGTAATTTTTATTGCTTGATTGATTCGTATTTTTGTTTGCTTTTAAATTTTTGATGATTTTTGTTTTTATTGCTGACTAGCCGGCCGCCAACAGCTTCGCTTGCTTTTTTTTCATAAAATATAACCTTCCTCAAGAAATGGATTAGCGCGTTCAAACAAACAAACAATCAAACTCTTCAGCTTTATAATATTAGTATAGATAAGCTGACTCAAAATCACAAGAAGCTAAATTTGATCCATGGATTGTTTGGAAGAATTAAATATTAATTCTTAAAGGATTTATAAGTTAATCTTAATTCAGAAACTTCAAATCATAAAATATAAAAACACCGCATTTACAATAACGTAATAATAGTAATCTTACATACCTTCGCCAATAACAGCTGCAATTCAGCTTCCGCGAATCTCTTCCCAATACACATCCGCCGTCCGAACCCAAAGGGGAGCGAAGCGAAAGGATGGATCCCCAATTCCCTTTGCCTGCGACACACTTGCGCTATATCTGTACTCCCTTGAGTTACAAACTCACTAATGCCGAATGGTAACCGGCTCATTGGACATCTACTCATTTCATTACTATCTTCGTTCTTATCTTCTCGCAGCCATCGTTCAGGAATGTATTCTTGTGGTGATGGGAAATACCTTTCTTCATTCGACAGCACATAGTGTGGGAATACAATGTGTGACTAAAAAAAAAACAGTTATTTAATCTCTAGTTTCAAACTGTTATCATTTATATTTGAGCGAAAATTCTGTTTTAGAAAGCTTTATAGTCAGTCATTTTTAAATCGTACTTACCCCTTTAGGAACTTCGTAGCCAGAAATAATAGTGTCTGATTGTATGCATCTCCCGTTGCCCAAAATAACTGGTTTTATTCTGTTAAACATATTGACATTAATGACAAGAAATTGGTCATTATTATAGTTAAGATCAGTCTTGTTGAGTCCACTTAAACTACGCTCTACTTAATACATACATAATAAAGCAAGTAACCAAATAAAATAATATCTGGTATATTGTTTTACCCGGTTCACTTGCTTTACTACTTTTTATTAGGATCTACAATAAGATTACGTAAACTAACTATACCCTATCTATCGCAACGTTTTTGTTGACCAAAACCTGAAATAATTGAGTTTAACCCGGGTCTCATTCATAATTATAACGAACTAGATAAAACATGCTTTGCTATAACATAACTTGCGTAAGTTCACACCTGTCAAGTTTGTAAGTAATGCCTTACTTGTTATATATCTTGTCGATAAATAGTGATTTACTAAAACAGGTCTGACTGCGGTCATGACATATGGCATGTTTTTGCTTATAATTGCGTCATTGTTAGGTACTATTTATGTTTAAGGTGATCGATAAAGCTGCATAACATGTGTGCTAGTTTTTTTACAGCTGTTCTAATTATCCTACTAATATTTTAAACTTAAAAGTTTGTGAGGATGTTTGTCTTTTACGCAAAGACGTCTGAATGGATTTTGATGAAACTGTACAATAATATTGCTTACATCAGAAAAGCGCATAAGCTTTTTTTACTTTTTACCGCAGGCAACACCATTATAACGCGGACACAGTCGCAGCCTCGCAGGTGAAAAGCTAGCCGTGAAAATAAGAATATCAACACAGCAACATTCTCATTACAAAAATAACGTAAAAGCTTAATAATTTAATGAGAAAATCGATCACGTCTTTGAATAAATAATGCTAGTTGATTGAACTATGATGAATAAGTAGACTTATTAAACTGCTACTTTTATATTGACACTATAACGGGCCAACAGCCAACCAGACAGTAATTTAAAATGTATTGGAAGCTTAAAATAACTCACTATTTCGAGGAATCGATTTATTCGAAGGTTGAAAACATACACGGATTTAAAAGTTCCATTTGAATCGTAAATGATTTTCAACCTGTAATAGTTTATTAACGTTATGACATTTAAATGACAAATTTAATTTATCGTTGATGTTGGTTGTAATTTAAAAATGTATTTTAATAAAAAAAGAATTATGCCCGCCCATGTGAGTAGGTACTAACTAATATACTCCTTAAAATTAATCCGTTTTCCAACATCCAAATGTTGTTCAATGTTTGCTGAAACCGGGAACATTGGCTTTATAATGCAAATATTATGCAAACTGGCACTGGCGTAGTTTAGTGGCTGAGATAACCGTATTATTATTATGGGAACCGTCACATAAGAATTAATAGGCTAACTGAACAAACTAAGTGTACAATTCTGAGCATGTTTAGTGGACAAATTTGAAAAAGCTTGCTTACCTCAGAGATTCCTTTATAGACGCTTTGAGATACGGTAACTTATCCAAATCCTTACAAGTCATAACCTTGTCAACCGGTAAGTGTTTATCCAATTCTTCTTGAAGGATCTTTTGGCTTCTCTTATTCTTTGCAAGCAAATATATAGTGCTTGCAGCGGCTGCAGCTGTGGTATCTACTCCTACTAACATTAAATCCAAAGCTAAGATCGCCGCTACTTTCTCACCAGAATTCTTAGCGATTTGCGCGCATACGCCTTTATCAGTCAATCTTTTCAAACAGAGTGATCTGAAGGCGTCAAGTGCTTCAATATAAGTATTGTATGCGGGTGTTGAATATAGTCTCCACATAGGTGCAGATAGTTCTAATTCCGGAACGCTGTGAAAGAATCCGTGAATGCATCTGATTATTTCTTTTGCGTCTGCATCATTGTCATTCAGGCATCCTAATCTAGTTCCCAATGCCCATACTCCGACTGCTGAAAATAATTTTTGCATTTTAAGATAAATATCACTCAAAACGTGTCGAAGAAAAGCACAAAAGCGGCCAGACACGAGAAGCAATAGCAACACTTCTAGCTGAGTACACTTACATTCAAGTGCCCATTTGTAAAGCTCCGTGAGAAAATCTTTAGGCAATTCTCTGTTGCCGTCTATGATACGTTCCATTCTGCGAAAGAAAAATGGAAACATTACAACTGATATTGTTAGCCTAGGTGAACTTACATTGTCATTTAACCTATTATCACATCAATGCGATTTCTACTTTATAAATATTTTATAATAAACATATCTCGTTATGATATTCGGTCTGATGTGATGAGCGTATTTTACCTACCACATGAATGAAGCATTTTGTTGCAAGCAATGACTCAGTGGTCATTTTCTCAAAACAAATGCGCAGACATCGCTGTTAAAGGCGGGATGTGGTCATTTAGCCGAGATTCTACGGTCAGATCGCGACGGACACGATTCAGTCAGTCTTTAACTGCTTGTCTCGTTTTGTTGTGCCATTATAGATCTTATGGCCACTTCACTCTGATAAATGGTTTTCCACGCCGCACAACGCGCAGCTTAGTTCAGTACAGAATTTAAACACTATCGATTGCACAGTTTTACTGTCATTAACTAAATTCTTTGTCCTATTATGTATCATTTACAATAGTGATAATTAATTAAGTTAATGGTATGTGCGAGACGTCTATGCCTTATGTCCGTTGTTTATGGTCTGATTTATCAATACCACACAATTTATGTCCAATCTGACTTGATATCTTGTCAATAGGTGCTTAACTAGGTCGCATTAATATACTCAATGCACATACCTAACAATAAAGTCATCTGTTACTCGATCCAAATCAGGTACAGCCGCCCTGGCCGCTTCGGGAGCTGCTAGGTACTTTGAAACACGGGATCGGAATTTTGACCACGGTTGTCCATGACTGAAACAGATGAATAGTGTTATATTCAAATTTCCGCTGTATTCACAAGTTGATTTTCTATTAAAACATTCAAATCTAATGACCGATGATATAACAAAAATCTTTAGTACTTATGTATGTGTTTTTTTCTGAGTAACTAGTCACTCAGCCAGGTCATATATCAAAATGACCCAAGATATTAATGACTTCTTTTAGGGAGACCCGTGTGCAGTTAGTGTACGGGCCAGACGTAATACGGGTGGTTATGATAATGATGTTTGACTTGCAGTTTATACAAAAATAATTGTTTGTAATCTACTCATCTCTAAATATATTTAAATATTCTTAATAATTAAAAAAAAACTACTTACACCCCAATAAGACCCGGCTCATCTCCGAAAAAGTCTTTCCTCAGTTCTTGCTTGTAATGCTTCAGGCACGGGGCCACCGCCCTATGCGGCATGGAATCTTCTCTTCTATAAATCCTGGCGGTTTCATCAGCACAGAATGGAAATACTAAATCCGGGTGACCGAATAGCTTCGCTACCTTCGCCGCACCTCCAGAGCCAGCCAAAGCTCTCAAAAACCACAGTGTAACGTCCAGGGTTCGCGTACGCCACGGTTTCCTTCCGATGGCGAACCGCCAGGAGTTCCCTATCAGAGGCCAGGGCTTCGGGCCAGGCATGACGGTGTAGCTCCGCGCGCCGTTCATCGCGTTCCGTTTGACAATGATGGCTCCAGCCCCGAACCTACACCGGTCTCAGTGGGGGCGCCCATCAGTGTTACGTTTTCAGCCACTTGGTGTCGTAACCCGTGCCACCTGAGTGAGTTGACGCATTATCCACGCATGCGTACAACAAAGCCTCAATTCGTATGACAGCCTTTATAACCGTAATTTAACTAATTTTCCTGTTTTGCACATAACTTAACAATAATCAAACTACTTATTACGTGATTAAGTTATTACGATACGAGCTATGTGTGGAATATGTAAAAAGCTGTACTTCCATAAAAAAATGCCAAATGAATACCGGATAAACGAACCAAGATATTGATATTTGAGTTTTAAGACATCATTTACATTAGAAATCATGTGAAATTAATAAGTTAAAATTTAGAGTTTTCGATAGAAATGGAGTCATAAAAGTGTATTAATAAAATAAAAAGTTCAAATCAGACAACCTGACAAGCGTCACAAATTTAAAAAGTCCGCTGAAAAAGTTTAAAAAATACCCAAAATTCGGTTTTTGTGCAAATTAAACTTGTATTTTATTTTCTATAAATAATATAATAAATATCTTCCAGTATACAAACGCAATCCTGTATACTCTCTGTTAACAATTTCAGATCAACAGACCTTATCCGGTTTTATTTAGAATTTTTGCATAATTATTATCAACGAATAATAACTCTTGTCATCCACCCTACCACGCCCATGCCCTACTAAACTGTGGTATGGTGACATCACTTAGCATGCTCCTGTTAATATTAGGCTGAAAGTGTAGAAATTACTCTTTTAAATATTGCAAGTCATGTCAGCTTTGCCTATTTACTTTGGTTATAGCGTTTGCTGTTCTTTATTGTCTATTGAGAAATAGAAACACTGCTTGTTTGTTGAGTACTGTTTGTTTTAATGGGTGTCCTAATTCTAATGGTTTCTGTATACTCATTTTCTTTAGCTCAATCAATTTCAGTCATTAAAAGCTTGGTCAATAGAATCTTAGAACTCGTGTTCGTAAAATATTGATAAATATGTATTATCCAGATACATTTCTGAGATCTAACTGGGCTGTTATTATTCGATCCCTCGGCGCGTTAGGGAGCGATGCGCTTGCGTCGATTGACTCGTCCGGTCTCTGCGTACATGCGTTTCTTCCGCAATCTCGCCAATCAGTTGGAATTTCAATTTGTAGAGTTTGTAATGTTGCACTTTTCCAGACTTCAGCAGACGTTAAAGTACGTTTATTTATAGATATCTGAATGTTCTCAAAAGAAAATACTTTGGACAAAAAAAATTGCTGCTTTTTTATTTAATTGTTTTTTTTTTAATTTGGGAAACAAACAGTACATAACACTTAAATATTATATCTTATAATAAACATAAACCAACAAAGTTTCCACTATTTTGCACCAATATGTATTATAACCGAAGTAAAAACATTTAAGGCAAAGATTTATCTAGTATTGGTTTCTTGAAGCGAATCCCGTATAATTTTACACATTACATTTTGAACGAACTACCGCAAGTATGTACTTCAATTTCATTCATATTCTAATCCCAGCTAGGAACCGAGCTTAGTCTGCCTGCATTGCATGTCGAGTAACATGATAATGGCAGTGAGTCGTTTTGTATGATTTGTGTGGATGCTTGGCGGATGCTTGGCAATAGTCACAAGGAGCTCTTTATTCGCGTCTGTCTGATAAACATGGCGCCAGCCATTCATGAGATTTCGATCTGTGATCGTCTTGGTTGGCTTGTGTTGCCGGATTTTATTGAATCTTGTTTTTGTTATTATATTAATTACTAGTGGGCTTGTCCAGTTTTCACGGGTAGGTGTTTGATGTCTATTGTATTCTGTACATGCATGAAAATTTATTTTGTTTTGTATCTTTTGTAACATTTTTCTCATTTAAAAATACCTTTTCTTTACAATACTAATATTAAAGATTTTTATGATCTCATATAAATGAGTAATAATATAATCAGAGTGCTGATTGTAATATTACTCATATATATGTTTAAGTTATACTACTACTCATTTATATGTTTTAGTTACCACATATATTTCATAGAGTTCATTCATTCATACTAACAGTCTGTTGTTGCAATAGTAGTCGGCTTATTGCTAATGTCCGTCATTTCTATTACTGTGTCATTGTGTGTTGCTATTTCGATTCCTTGCGGAACAAACTGCAGGTTCTGGTAATTGCTAATGTTTATTGTTTTCCTTTACCAAGACAATCACAAAATGTTGCAAGATTATTTTTCAACCCTTTTCAGATGAGTTTCATCTCAAAAGTGTGACAGTTTCGTTTCCTGTGCTGATTACTGCTGATGTAATGAAAGCCTACAAAATTACTTTTGAATAAGGGTTCAACCCCGAAGTTAATTATGTTCAAACCTTTAGTCGCCAATGTTTTATTCATCAAGGAGTCACTCAAGAGTCACGAAATCTTGCCTTTGTTGTAAATAAGTAACTATTCCCTTATTGCCCCACTGCCACCGCGATTGTATTTTACTATCTTATCTTTATCAGACATCTTTTTGTGCGCAAACGACATCTTATTTGAGCTCGTTGATATTCAAGAGTTGATAGAGAATTGCGTCAGCGTATTTTCCTCGTATCTGCAAATGCCTTCGAACGAAACGTTCTTTTGAATATAATCGACCGTCGGCGCAGCAATTTATCAATCTGGAAGAGCTAATAAAATGAATAGATTCAATAGCCCTGTCTATTCGTACAAATGCGGTATAGAGGATTGTGGGGCGGTGTTTATGTACCAACCATCATGTAATGCGTTAACACGGTCTGGCATCTTCGTGAAGTCATGAGGATTATAGTTCGCTAGTGCAATGGTCGCCCACGCTCGCTTGTGCTCAGAATGCCAGCCGCTAGAGGATTTATGAGGCGATCGCATGTCTTGTACTCGAATTCCGGAAGCTTTACACTAGTTTCAACTGATTATTTGCCCTCAGAACCTTGTCCTTTTCCTTTGCGTGATTAACTAGAATAACTAAACCTGCATCATTCATTTATCATTTGACCTGTAATAATTAAATCTGAATACTCAACAAAAAAGTTAATGTGACAAGGTTGCTGGTATTTTGCGTTTTATACTTTTTAAAACGTATTTAGGTTAGGTACGAGTTCTTAATAAAATTTTTGAAACAATTGTGTAAATGCGATGAGATTTGAAATACTATTTTTTATCCCAGTTTCCTTAAACCTATGTCATCTACATGGTTGACGAATTGTGGTTGATTAACTCTGCAAATATGCAATCAACAAAAACATAAATCTTCGTATCGTATCCTATTAATAAAATAAGAGGTTTGTTACATGTCATGACCTCAGATCCCATTCTCATCATTCCCAACAAGCTCAGTCAGGGTGCGGCAAAGCTCGCGAGTGTGCAAGATCACGGGCCTGTATGTATACGTACGTATCATGACGTCGTAGCGTCTAGTTAGTCGGGCGGGGGCGCCACTGTCGGAGGAACGAAAGGGCTCGCGCGTTGCGGCGGCGCGCCGCGGCCGTATTGATCGACCTGTTGCTGGGCGGCTGCCGATCTGTGCACTCGACGCTATCTGCAACTGGTTTCCCGGGATTCTAGCTCGATTATACCATTTCTATTCTCTATCGCTCGAACCTACAGATAAAGCCATCTTCACGAAACCCTTGCGTGATTTATCATGATTAACACCCGTTTTAACTGGTTCTTAAGTCATTCTCATGATGAAAACCTGACTCTTGTCTTGTTCCTGCTATTAACAGCCCATAAAACATCCCATACAAGTTAATAGTAAAATGAAATGATGTCTATTCCGAATGTAATTCATCCTTGTTTACTGACCCAGTTAATGTTGACAGAGGCTTGACGTCAGCACCGCTTAGGACTTGTTCATACTTCGGAGGGTTACAAATGATTCTTATCTTTACAATTAGATTCAGCATGGATTCCGTATAAAACAATAACATGTCTGAGATCCTGGTGTGGAGACCCCGTTGCTAACACCAATCTCTGTGAAGAAGCTGGCTGTCGTGGCTCTGACACATAAATCTTCGTTCTTAGTTATTTTATTAAAGTGTGGGCAAGGCACTAGATTCTCTCTGGCATAAAGAACCTCGACTTGGATAAACACTCGGTTTGAAATAGGTGTCTTAGATTAACGTATGTTTATGATACGTTTTCCTTATATATCTGTAATACACCTATTTCAAATGTAGTTTTGCAATAAATAAATATAGATTTATATGGCATTATTTATACGCGATTCCAGGGTTCCACAGCACAGCTGTTCACCTAATAGAAATTTTAATAATCATAACCTAATTATTTTTCGCAGTGCTATCGTAGATGGAGTTCGCAGTGTCACTGTTATCTCTTACTCTGTTTTCTGGTTTAAGTGCAACTGACAAAAATTGTATACACGGATTTTGTAAATTTTTATAACTGACAATATTTCGTCAAGATTGAAAATAATTGACGCATTGTATTTATACTCCAAGATGCTAATCCGAATTATTCCATTCTTTCTGGTTGGCAATCAGTTTTTGTGGTACATAGTGTAATCATCAGTGAAGTCGTATATCCTGCTAGAATGGCGTCGTTGAAAGGATTGCTGTAGGGGAAAACTGGGAGAGTTGGCTTTTAGCCAGCAGAGCACCCTGCTGACATTGAAACCTTGACGCTTGTCGCTTCCTCTCGCTTTGTATTCCCTTATCTGGCGATGTTTTATCTTCCATTCCTAAGATAAGACAATCAAAAGTAATGATGCCTTTTAATGCTATCCTCCTACCACCTTTTCGGAATGCGAATAGATAAGGCATATTCCTAAGCATATTATTATTATTTGATAATATTCACTCATATTTTAACAGACTTCTATTATCTATTATTATTTTGATTTGATTTGATTTGATTTGAATGTTCACCAATTTCTCCGTCAATTGTGTACTGATTTTAAAATTTCTTCAATTTAAATACTAGATAGATACCATTTAAGACTTCGCTTAATATGTATTAAGATAATAATGATGTGTGTGATGTTTAAATGTTGTGCATGTGTGAAATCACAACTGTTACACCCAGCCATTTCGATCTAGACCTTGCCAAAGAGCCTAAATGGAGGCTAGGGTTTGCGTTGGCAGCCTTCCAGCGAGCTTCAACAAAGAGGCCTTGAATTGCATCTGTTATTGTTACCGACACCGATCACGTTATGTAGACTGTTGCCGTCGCCGTCGAGAGTTATTCGACACGGCTTGCGGTTTGGACTCTGTCGTTACTTTATTTATATTTCTACGTACTTATATTCCTATCAGATTGTATATTTTATCTATTTCTACAAATTTAACATGGTAATCATTTTAATTTTTAATTAAACCTGATGGTGTCTGCTTTAGAATAGTGTCAATCCGTCTTTGCCCGGAGTTACTATATTGATTCAGTCGTCTTGTGTTTTGGACCAACTTACTGCGATCACTAATCTTGATTAAACCAATTCCCCAATATATCTGAGAGGACTAAAGCAAAAATCTAATCAGAACTATTGTTAATTTGAGTATACATTGTTTTACAATTTTAGTAATCACCGATAACATTGGTATTTTGCCATTGCTCATAAATAAAAGCTGTAGTGACATGGCAACAAAAAGGTTGCGTGCCAGCAACTAGGAGTTTTCCATAATTTCCATTTGGGTTGAATTTAGAGCTAGTAATGTCGTGCGGCCGTTCGAATACTTGGCCTTTCACACAACCCTACTATGCACGCTCAAATAATTAATACGATAACGGCCTCCTAACTGTAGCGAACCTATATTTCTAAGCTCCATGGCGGCGCCATCAGTCATTTGAAATTTTAATTAATTCCCAGTAAGCTAGCTTATTCGTTTTGTGTTGTTCTATTTATTGGCGTTTTATTGATGTCTGATGTAAGAGTTCTGAGGAATAGGTAGTGAACATTATTATTGTATTGGAAGTCATTACTATTCAATAAACTTATTGATCCTTTCATGACAATTCAAATCATAACTTCAATAAGAATGTTTTTTTAAATAATAATAAATATAAATTTTTCCTTCCAAACCAAATAGTTAAGTTAAAAGGAGCACAAATACAACGTATCAGTCGAACACGGTCATCAACATTTTCTTAGAAAACGGAAGCTATGACGCATTGTGGTTAGACACTTGAGTCACAGACTAAGATGCAAGGACCACCTCCCATAACAAAAGTCTGGTATGACTAACTTACTGCTATATTTTTTTAAACTACTAAACCTCGGGAAAACCAAATTGTTGATCATTAATTTAATTATGATTACTAAAAAGTGATGAAAGGTCACTTTAGCATTTATTTAAACGCAAACCTAACCCTCATTTACCAGACATTAGTCTCATTAAACTTCTAGCAATGGTACGTGTTCAACACAGTAATGAATATTCATTCCGCATTTACCTCACGTGTGGAGTGTCCCACAATTCAACGCTACCATTCGCAAAGCAATGCATGGACAGCCATGCAAATAGGACTAGGCTAGCCTAGCGTGCCTCATAAATCAACACTAGAAATACGAGGAATAGATGACAACTGGAAGTCTCTCCATTCCACCCAACTGAATAGGATAGCGGCGTCTCTCTGAATTGTAATATGTAAATTTATTTTGTCGTTGGCTTTCATTTTCCCTCTATAGCTCTATTGTGATATTCAAGAATCGCATGTCTGTCTGGTTTTTAATGCATCCATAGCGATGGTTCTGCCTATGTCTTGCAACTGGTTGGCTTCATGCCGTCTCGCCGCAAGCCACCGGCCGGATGTTTGCACGAATCACATGAATAATTCTGTCATTTAATTTTGTTTGGTCACTTGTTTTGATTATGCGAAAAACAATAGGGATATCCATGTTGCGGTTCGATATAAACCTACCTATTACCTACCCGAAGAGGTACTTATAAGGGGCAAGTTTAGTGTGAGGATAATATTAATGTTTCTGCGACAAATTTGTGGGTTATAAAGCGGATTGGAACCTTGTCTACGCAGATAAGTTGAATTTGTGTTTTAATCTGTTCCAATTTAAAGATCAAACAATGGAATCGAATTTATGCACTTGCATCAATTATTAAGAATTGATCATGATGATAACAAGAATCTTGTGTCCGTTATTGTACCATTTACACGCTTAAACACTGCCCGACGATGATGTCATTATGAATTCTTTACTTCATTCTTCAACGTCCAATGTTTAGAATCCCATACTGCGATACAATAGATAGCTAACGTTTGCATTTTAATACAATACATTATGAAGCTCGAGGAATTAGAAATCCTTTTGGAACACACGTACGCCTATTATGACGTTAATTAGCACATGAATATATTACAGTTAGTACGTACTTAATGTCCCCGCTATAATGTTTATAAATAATATTATAATATATAGGTAATATATAATTCTTATATTTTATTTATTATCATTAGTTAAGATAGCCCGTGATGCATTATCTATACGCTTGTATCAAAAAAATCCTGTGATTCCATGATCACATTGAATTTAAATGAAAATATATAAGGACCACCTTAAATATATATCACCGTTACAATACAAATACAAAAAAAAATATTTTATTGATTCCAGACAATTCACAATATAAAAAATTAATGACCATTGGCTCCGTACTAGTCAAAAGAATGTTTTATGGAACCAAAAACGTTCTCAAGTTAAATTATTGTTCCATATTTAGCCTTTAATGCATATAAGCGTAGTGTATTAAATGCAATCACTTTGTACGTAAATTATGACTAAAATTTCGCGCTTCATTAAAAATATTCGTCAACAAAAACTATCGTTCAAACAAGCATTAAATAGTGTTTTGTAAACAAATACATTCAAGCATAAACGTATGAAACTGTGAAATTACAGCCTACGGTCCGACAGAATACTCAATGACTACTTAACATATAAATGCGCGTTCCTAATTAGTTTTTGCTTTTCTACTAAATGTTACCGAATATCATAATACGAAACGAACACAATTAGACCGAACAGCGGTGTTTGCTTGAATGGCTGTAAGCAATCTTAAACTACATTTTTTTTTTTTCGTATGTAAATTCAATTATGTTCTCTGTTTTTTGTCATATCTGATGAACACTTAAAACTTAATTTATTTCAACTATTATGTATACTTACCTAATTATGTTAATGATCGTAAATTCTTGCACGAATGTCAATTTCTGTAATAAAGTCAAATAAACACAACATCTCTATTTATAAAGTACTAGCTTTCCGCCCTGCGGCTTCGCCCGCGCACTTTCCCGCAATTTTCTTTGCTATATTATAGCCTATGTTACTCGGGGATAATGTAGCTTTCCAAAGGTGAAAGAACTTTTGAAATCGGTCCAGTAGTTTTGGAGCCTATTCATTACAAACAAACAAATCTTTCCTCTTTATAATATTAGTATAGATATAGATATCGCATATTGTATACTATCATGTGTACGATGTCTCACTATCAGGGTACATTATTGTTTATCTATATTATTTCACATGTAGGATAGTGCGCGGTCGCACGGCGCTATAGATGATCGATGATCGCAGATACGCGCCGGTTTTTTTGCTCAACACGTGTGAAATCCACTAATGAGCTAACTTGTGGGAATATCGTCGCCGTAACCTGGGATAGCCTCCCGCTTAGATCTCATACTTATACGATTACTTTCGCTTTTACTTTCTGCTGGTGATAAATTAAATCGAATGTGTAGTAATGTTTAGATTGTCATATAATGTAATTCGTCTTGTTTGCATACTGCTACAAGATGATGATATATTATTTCCCCCCTTGTTTATCTATAAGAATATTATATAACTCACGAAAATTTTAAACCTATCAACTAGTTTGGAAGAGATTAAAACTATTAATTATATTTGCCCCTATTTTGTGCTATTTTAAGATCTTAACTTGCACAACATGATATAAACTTACTACAAACATAACTAGGTATGTTTTTTTATAACCCCTGACAGGTCACAAATTGTTGATAATAACTAAATGCAAAGAATCAAAAGTTCACAACCATTCCCAATATTCCGTAAACACCGTTGGGTTTTTCCTTTGTATTAATAAATATATTTGTATTTCAGTTTCCTGGATGACCTGGACCGGTTAGGCGCGCGCGACTACCAGCCCACCGAGCAAGATATTTTAAGGACTAGAGTCAAAACCACTGGCATCGTTGAAGTGCACTTCTCCTTCAAAAACCTTAATTTCAAGTAAGTTCCAAAACGACTGCGTTGTTGTTGAAAGAGTTTCTATGTGTGGGTGATCGCCAAGTCTGAACTCTTTTAAAGGGAAGTGGGTTTTTAGTAATATTTACAATAAGTTTGGACAGAGAATTGTAATGGAATCAATTGAAGGGATTTATCCACTACTACAACACAACAGCCTGAATCTATACAGAATTCACAGGAACTGTTGCTTTAGTAATCGAATTATATATTATACTATATATTTATTATGGAGGAAAAATTGAACATTAAGGTAGGATACATAATAATGTTGTAGATTTTATCCTTTAATATATCAACGCTTAACAAAACGATTGGTTTTTAACTGAAATACATAATGAAAGTTATATTCACGTTGAATTAATGGATAAAAATAAAATAAAATACATTTATTTAAGGCAACAGAGTAAACAACTTGAAGTAATCTATATAAATAATAATTAGTTTAATGGCACATACATGTATCACACCACACACTCAAGGTGTTTGTGTTTGTGATCGTCGTGGTCAAATAGTGATCACTTGCTATTTGAAGACTACTGCTTTTTTAATAGTTGACCTACGTTTGACGTCAATGTCTCAGCTTGTTAAGCTAAGCACACGCTTGTTTACAGATTGTTTGACGTAGGCGGTCAGCGGTCCGAAAGAAAGAAATGGATCCATTGCTTCGAGGACGTAACAGCGATCATCTTCTGCGTCGCCATGTCCGAGTACGATCAAGTGCTGCACGAGGATGAGACAACGGTAACTAACGCTATACTATATCACTTTACTAAAAAAAAAGAAAAAAAAAAGCAATACGTCATAATGTCTACGTCAAAAAAGACGTAACATTTATTTCCAAAGACACATACGATTACATGGAAAGATCAAAAACATAATTTAATAAAAAAATTTAGTGATGAAAATTCACTTATTCTGAAGTCAGGAAAGATTCACACTTAGTGAATTATTATATTATATTATGGTTATTGTATTTTATACGTGTACACACAATGTCCTCAATTATACTTATGATTGACATGAATTTGCATCGTAAAACCAATACTCATACAAAATTATATTATACATTTAACCAATACAACTTATGATTTCCTTAAACGCAAATAAATATGTATATTGAAGGTGATACGAAGTGCACTGGGTTACCCTTTAATAAAAAACACTTGTAGAATTATCTCCACTAAATACTTACCTACCTACTATAATATAAAAAATGTATATTCTCTTGATAAACGAAATATTTAGCACGATGCGATAATAGTACCTACTTACATTTAGGTATACAAAAGTCTGTATTAAAATTTAGCACCCGTAAGCTTTGAGTTTACCACGCAGCTAAAAGTTGCTGCATGAATTGTCCAGCAATATTTATATTTCATTTAACAAATAAATCAATATTGCTGGACAATTCACACAGTAACATCTAGCCCTGTGGTTAGCTCTAAGTTTGTGTTACAGATGCTTGATTTCTGATATACTTAATAGAAAATACATACATAGATAGATATTATTTTATTATACATATTATAACACCCAGACACCCAGAACAAATATTTGCAGATCATACAAAACAAAATTTAACAATAAGTTTTTTGTTTGTAGAACCGCATGCAGGAGAGTCTGAAGTTGTTCGACTCGATCTGCAACAACAAGTGGTTCACGGACACCAGCATCATCCTGTTCCTCAACAAGAAGGATCTCTTCGAGGAGAAGATTCGCAAGTCACCGCTCACCATCTGCTTTCCAGAATACACGGGTAACAACTAAGTCTAATGTCTTCTAGTTTTAGGGGTCGTCCTAATTGGCAGTCGATCGTACGATGTTGCGATGGGTTCTCGTCGTCCGAAGAGTTCAAACATTCAGATTTCATCAGAGTGTCCTAATTGAACCTCGCAAATAATCGTACGAGCACATAAAATAACCATAACCACTTTGATCGTACGATGATAACCACTTTGATCGTACGATGAAAAACGCATCGCACCATCGTACGATCGCTGCCAATTAGGACGACGCGTTATGTGTAATGACATCTTATGTGATTTATCTAGGCGTTAGATTATAGGTACCAATTACCACAATTATAATTATGACTGACATGAAATTGCGTTGAACCCACCCTGTGGCTATGCCCGCGTTGTATTAGATTTATTCCCGCGGTAATAAGGAGCAAAATATGTGCTTTCTTTTTTTTTTAAATCTATATCAAATTTCATTTAAAATCGGTTCAGTAGCTTTGCCGTGAAAGACAGACAAGTACACTCGAACCGACACTGAACTGAACATTGTTTTAAAATAACTTTTGGCGTTATCATGTATAAAAATATGAACAAGATGCATTGTGACTAAATGACGACCATTTTTTGTTCCATTAAAGATTCCGCACGTAATACGTAACGCACGCAATGTTTTCCTTAGGAATTAGTGCGTACAGGTCTACATAGCTCTATTCGATGCATTCAATACTAATGTATGCGTACCATGTTACATTATGCACATTCCTTTGTTGAGATTTCGATACGTTGTTTTACATTTTCAATGTAAACTATGATAATATTCTAGGAAAGGTTAATTCCGTTTATTGCTTATTTAGGTTTTGATTTATGATTCATGATTAGATTGTCTAAATTAATAGTAGTATGAATAACTATGATATGATAAGTCAGAATTTATGAAGTGTGTCTTCTTGACTTATAGTTTTAAAGCTGATAAAATATTTCCTTGTTTGTTTTGTCACATTTGTTAATATCACATTTCATTATATTATTCCTAAATATATTTTGGTAACTGTTCGGTAACGGTAACGGTGTACAGATCACATTCCGTTTATATGCTAGTCAGTTTTTATTCTGAAAATTAATTAAATCATTATAATAAAACAACAGCCAATTCCAAGAAAAGTCCTTAATTCTTATGAAATAAAGAGTTAGAGAGGTGCTAGTTACTATTTCAGGGCAAAATACGAGTATGTATTCTGTCAATCACACTATCACTCACTATTATCACGGGACGAATACGGACTAAATCCACCATACTAGTAAAATGATATTAATTGATGTTGACGTTTGTATTCCAGGCGCGCAAGAGTACAGCGAAGCGGCCGCGTACATCCAGGCGCAGTTCGAGGCCAAGAACAAGTCCACCACGAAGGAGATCTACTGCCACATGACGTGCGCCACCGACACCAACAACATACAGTTCGTGTTCGACGCCGTCACCGACGTCATCATCGCCAACAACCTGCGCGGCTGCGGACTCTACTAAACCGTACAGCGTCTACCATGAGCGATAGGGCCTAGTTTAGTCTCGACAATTAAACCTTTTTGTAAGTCCGTTTTGTCTATGGTACCATCCTGGAGCGTGATCGGCGGCGTGCGTTTAGCTTAGACAACCTCTTTTTGTAAGTTTTGTCTATGCTTTCCCTTGCAGCCTGGAATGGAACGTTAACAGCGGAGTGGTACGCATTGATTAGTTTTTTCTCTATCGAGATCTACTACCTCCTTTTTGTAAGTCTGTTTTGTATGCTTCTTACCTTGCAGGCTGATGTGAACACATCAGTTTAGTTTCTTTTAAAACTCGCAGCCTAAAACTAAACGTGATCAGCATCAATACGGTCTTGCATTCGGGAGTAATTTTTTATTCTGTATTTATTGAGGCTAATTATTCTGTAATGCATAAGCATTATTTTAGGGAAACAGCATAGATTGACTCATGGTAGAGGTCCAGACCGTTCGGACGTTCGTTCGCGGTTGATCGCGCCGCTCGCCGCCATCTTGGTATCCTCTCACCTGTCTGTGCATATCACCGCGGGCGAGCGTCGCGGGCCAATTCGCAGCTACTGTAGCAGTATATATAGCTTACTGGTTTATATACGGCTTGGGGCTAATCCGTCGACGACTAGTACCCGTTTCATTCTTTACTTTAATTATTACCCCGTGTAATATATAACCGTTGATTTACTTGGTTTGTGTATGGATTAGCGTTGATTCTAAATTTTGGTGCTAGGCGTTGATAGTTTGCCGGGACTAGTCGTGGTGCGTGTTCTCAGGACCGTTTCATTGCATGCTCATTTCAACTCTTAAGAACAAAATTGATACTGTCTACAAGTCTTTCAAGTTTACGCATCACCACAGTTAAGATGTGGTCGTTGCAGCATGCAATGTAATGTAATCAAGTAATGTTAACAGCATGAGAACCGCGCGGTTTTGAGCTCCGTTACAATGTCTCATATACTCACACACTTACGGACCAAAACTCTGAAGGAACCAATATACATTCACCTACGTAGAGAAGCATTAACACGTTCACAGGCCTACTAACTGATTACAAAACATCATTCCATTAAGTATTATAACTGAGAAATTATTTTTTATAAACTTTTGAATGCACAAACTAACCACTCTTTTGTAAGGTTTAGTTACACCTATCCTTAATAAGCTAAGACCTACGTAATCCTTGTAACCGACGCATTTAATTTAAGCATCATGTTTACGCACAAATATAATTTATTCCAGTTATACATTCTTTTAGCCTTGTACAATGTTTCTATATTTTGTGTTCATATATTTTCTACATCTCTTTACAGATAACCTTAATTGTAGCCTTTAAGAGTATTCAATTACGAAATCACTTAGGTATTTATTTATTTCTAGCGTACTTTCTAATGTATATTAATCATGATTATTTTGTATTTATTAGTCGCTAACCAATGTTTATGAATCATGTAAACGCATTACTTGGACGGTCGAGTTGTGTAGCTGAGTGTGGCACGGACGGAGCGCCGCCATTTGCAACATGTGTAACATATGTGAGTATATAAACCTGTGTACCCTCGAATTGGCGTAATCAAACTTATATATACTATAACATAATTTATTATTAATAATAAAAATAAAAATCTTACTTTTAAGCATTAGGACAGTAACTGTATCAATAAACATTAATTAATAATGCAATTAGACAGTAAACCTTTACTATTGTCATAGTTAGGTGATTTTATTTTCATTTTATGTTTATGATTATGTAAAAAGGTATTTAAATGAAAATGTAACGCCTACACGTGACTCCTAGAGCGCGGGCCGCGCCACGCTCGTTCTAAGGTTTATCAACCAAAGATTTTGTTGTAACTTCTATTTATAGCCGATGTTTACTAAAATATTGTATAACGATGGAAACAAGTGATGAGATGACTAGATACATGACTCCAGGTCGCGTCGAGTCCGCGCCTGCGCTAGTTCCCGACGGTGAGACTTGGATCATCACGATGTGTTTCTGAATTCGGTTTATCTGTATCAGTCTGCGGTCTCGTGGTTCCTCGTTCGTGGCCCGCGAATTGTTGCTAGGTAGGTTTTTTACTGTTATGTAACAATATGTGTACGTAAACTAATAATAATATTAGCGCAGTTCTACATTCAGGCCGAATCTACATATAAGTAAGCTTCACAATACATTAAACGTTCTTTTGTGAGTGTGGAATGGGAGTTTAATTCTAATGTCTTTGCTGAAGACTTCCCGAGGGATGGTCGGCGCGTGAAGTCGCGCGCCGAACACGAGTGTCGTAGGATATCTAGTTAGACGTCGGTTTCGCATTTCAATGTGTTCCTCTGCCGCAGAACGATTAACTATTGTATGCTTTAATATTTCGAGTGAATGTGATGTAAATTTTGTACACTGCCGCATTGTTTGTTCGCTCGAATCACATTTAGTTTATAAGATGACAGTGATCTATCCGCACACGCCCGTTTATTGTTTGTAACGCATAAGCGCGCACAAAACGTCGTTCGTACAAAGGACTGTCGCCCGCGATGCCTCGTGAGGCTCGAACGGAAGGCTTCATGATGAAGACTGACTTGTTGCGGGTCAAACTGTTCTCGCGCTTGTTAGATCCAAGTGAGTTTGCAGTTTTTTAACGAGTAGATTAGAGATCGGGTCGTGATAGATTGTCTCCGTAATCGTGATGTGGTGTGTTAACCCGCATCGCATATGCGGTCATGCTGCAGTCGAGCTGTATCAGTACATTTTTAAATATTAAAAGCTGTCTTCGTCACAATGTCGTCGGTCTATATCTATATCGATATCACCATGCTTCATTCATATTTGCCAAAGTTAATTACTAACCTCACTATTTATACCTACTGTATGTTCTTTGATATCTAAATTATGTGGTGAGGCTCGGGGCGGGCGGGAGCCCCGGCCCGTTAGTCGTATGTACCGATCAAGAGTACAATGTTGAGGATTATCTTATTTAGAATTGATGAACATGTGTAAACATTTGTTTGTAGCGCGCGAGGCTCGTCCGCGACGGGCGCGAGCGGACTCGCCAGCTCGCGGACGGTCGCCTCCTTGAACAAACGTTTATAAAAGTAAAAATTTTAGTCACTAGTGGGTAATTTTTGAATGTGATTCAATCTTATCTTTATTTTTCTATCGAGTGACAAACCTAATTTGAATGTTTTCCTTATTTCCGACTTATGTTTTATCGTGATGCATTTACTGAAAGCGATGTATTTAACCAACGATGTAATAAACAATATTATCTCTTTTTTTATCTCGTCTGCACTGGTATTTTTTATTGAATTTACTATAAATGTACTTTTAAGTGTATAATTTTAAATAATTACTGAAAATGATTATATTCTAATTTTTATGTTCAAATAATTATGTTCGTTTTATTTAAGTACCTACCCAATCCTTCCATTTACCAAGTAAGTACATACTAGGTACCGCATCAGGACTTAGCTTGCGTGAAACAAGTGTCTGTTGTGTGGTGGCTAACAATGTGGTGGCCAACGGGAATAATCCGTTTTAATGTCAGAAAAAATAAAGCTTTATACAACATGCTAATTAGGCCATAGGTATAGCGCAGAACAGATGGTCGTCGGGGCCAATGACGTCACAATCAAAAATAGCAGCGTCGGACTAATGGGCTAGACCAAGAGCAAGTCCCGTATGGGACCCCCATTATCAACATAAAATACTATAGGATAGGTAATGATTTTTAAAAGCTATGTAGGTAGCTACCTGATGGAACGTTTGACGCAGAAAAGGTTGAAAAGATCATGATTGAACATTCCAAATTGTTAGCAAATTATGTAGATAGGTTTCTAGATAGCTTTTAGGTATTAACATAACTATGTGTTGACTAAGTGGGAGCACACTAGACTTTCATTGCGAAGGTCGTGGGTTCAAACCCCACCCTGGATTTTTATTGAAAAATATATGTAGGCAACAAGGTATGTTCTGAGAACTTTGAAGGACATTTGTGTCATTCACCAACCCACATAACGCCTAATCTCTCTTCAAGAGGGAAGTCAGTCCCTGTGTCCCAGCTGTGGGAACGTAGTTATGAGTGATGATGGAAGGTAGAGAAGAGACCTTTAATCATAGAGCTTAGTGCTAGTAGTAAATCGAGAAGTTGCCAAATGGACATTAAATGTGAATTTATTAGAAATTAAATTACATATTTAAATGAATGTTAGTGAATTAAAAACCATAAAATGTCATAATTATATGCCTGTTTTATTTACAATAATTCTCTCTATACTAAAATAACATGTCTACTAAACATAGGTAGGTTATTAATAGTACATATTTATTAATTAGTGCTAGATTTTTTCAGACATAATTGTTGCTTTATCAACATAATTTCTAGTTCTAATTTTTCTTTTTGGAGATCATGGACTTCTCTTGCCCAAGAATGAGCTTCTTTCATTTGTTTTATTCTCAAATTGTGTTCCTCTTGTAATAATTGCCTCTTATCTTTGTCTTTGATTTGTGGTTGTAGGCTGGAGTCTCTTTTACGTTTATTCTTGTATTTACCAGGACTATTTTCACCATCAGTGCTGAGAGTAAGGTACATATTGCGACCGTTTCGCTGTTCATGGGTAACAGTGTCATTACTTGTTACATCATCAGAATCTGTTTCGTTTTTAACTGTGGTGCTGTCATCATAGTTGTCGAGGGGATCTGAAGAATTCGACATGAAATGAAGGGAACCATCAGCTGCATCTAGGTTCCGTTGTTGTTTGAGCCGCTTCCACTGTCCTCGGATGTCACTCACATGACGTTCTACACTGTTCAGTTGGTTGAAACGATGTGTCACTTTTTGCCAAGCTTGATCTTTCAATATTAATCCTTCAGTTGACAGGCTTTTGTTTTCTATAAATTCTAATTCACCTTTTATGCATTCTTTTAACAAATTCTGAAACAAAAGTTTACTTAGTCTTAGGATGAGTCGATGACTGAAATTAGGTACAAAATACCAAATAAATTGGATTGAAGTAAGTACTATTTACCTTTTCGGTTTCGTTCCAATTAGGCCGGCGTTTGCGAATTCTCTGTATCTCAATATCTTCAGCACTTTCAGCCATAGCAATGCAGTTACAAAACGAATCCTTTTAATGCCTCATCTCGTTAAGGTTTTTCTCGCTTTTTGACGAAATCATAATTTTACAAGCAATAATTGATTATTGTAGAAATTCATACAAAATAAACCAAACAAATTAATTTGTTTTTTTTTAAGTTGTTTAGTGTTTTGTTTACTTTATCTTTCGCGTTTCGTTCGTTATGTTTTTTTTGACAATTTAGTAACAATCTTTATCAAAAACACGTTCCGTTTCAAGCACCAAACACAAGCACAGTCAACACATACAAGCACTGACACCCATACTCTTCTTCTTCTTGATGGCTTTGCGCTTGCAGATCACAAGTTAACCATACTCTATCAAAGAAATACTTCACTCAGGAAATCAGAGAAGATCAAAATTGCTAACGACGCTCTACAAAAGCTGTCAAGTCAACATCCATCTAAAGTCAGCAAGGTAAGATCACCATCAAGAAGAATAAACTAAGAAGATCACCATCACCATCGCTAGTAAAACAAAAATAATATAAAAAATGTCATATTAATGTCACTGTCAAAGTTAAGTAACCTCAAAATTGCTAGGTACTGTTGTTCTGTTGTTTCAGAGTTGTTTGTTTGTGGCTTTGTGCTTTTTGACTGGGATTTCAATTCAATAGAAATTACAATGAAAGACGTAATTGATGTGTTGGCTATGCAAAATAATAGACGAGAAAGAAGATTGCCCGACTACCGAAGCGCGCCTGGACATAGCTTAGCCACGAATTTCATATTTGAATGCGGTATAAAACTAGGTTTACAACCGGCTTCTGTTGCCACTGCTGCAATTTTTTATCACAAATTCTTCAAGGAAGCTGATAAAAATGACTACGATTGCTATGTGATATGCACCGCATGTCTGTGTGCCGCTGGGAAATCAAGAGACGAGCCAGTGAGGCTGAGGGATGCTGTCAATGTGGCTCACAACTCAATCAACCGCGGAGCAGGTCCTCTGGAGTTGGGAGAAGAGTACTGGTCCTGGCGCGGAGCCGTGGCTCAGGCTGAACTTCTAGTGCTCAGGCTGCTTGAGTTCAACTTGGATGCTCCATCTCCTCACAGATATCTGTTGCATTATTTGCGATCACTCCAAGAATGGTTTCCCGCCTCTCAGTGGCGGTCGGCGCCTATCGCTAGGACTGCGATGGCGTTTTTGCAAGACTTCCACCATTCCCCAGCCATCCTGGACTACAGAGCACCACACATTGCTGTTGCAAGTTTGACTCTTGCCCTTCATGTGTTGGGAGTGTCGGTGCCTTTGGCATCTACTTTAGATGATGATGCTGCCTGGTATTCGGTATGTATCTATATTATACATAAAATATATTATGAACATGAAAGAGTTTTTGTTTTAACATTGAGGAAGCCTTTATGTAGAAAAAAAATGCAAGTGAAGCTAAGTAAAAATGCAGGTTGGCTAGTAAAGTTTAAAAATCTAGTTTTTATGTTTATTTATTTATTTATTTATTTAATTTAGGCACAGCCAACAGCACACAATTACATGAAATAATTATTAATTAATTATTAATTATTAATTATCACATTAATTATTTATCACTTGCTTGTTAACATAATAGGTATGTTGAATTAGATCTCTACTCGACAGTTTCTAAAATTGGTCTCTGTCGTCAACTGGTCACTTTTGCAATTCGTCAATTTCCTGAAAATCGCTGATTGGTCAGTATTCTGAATTCGTCACTTGGGTTATGTGGTCAGTATATTTATCTCGTCAGTTTTTGCATTTTGACTAAGTGTACAGTTACGAACAAACCTGTTTTGGATCGTAGTCCAAAAAAAAAAGAAATGTATTTATTTGAAACGACAAAAACTATAAAATAAACTAAAACTATCTATCTACTTGGATAACTAAAACTAGGCACACAAACAAAGAAAATTAAAGTAATAAGTAAATTATTTCGTGTTGTTTACCTAGCAGTAGAGATGCGCAAACCAGTACTCTCTAATGTCATGCCATATGGCATGACATTTGGTACCGCGTCATATAGCATTTTATCAGTACGCAGTACTCTAAACATGACCCGACGTGACTTTATTTAACAAAGTTGATTTCCCTTCATACTTTACCCCAATAATTACCTATGGTATAAAAAGGGGTCTCCAGGCTTATGGTTGTGTTACCAATAATATTGGCGTATTTAAAACTCAACTTTATAAAAATAAAATAAATAAATATTACTGGACAATTTTACACAGCGACATCTAGCCCCCTGGTAAGCTCGAAGCTTGTGTTACGGGTGCTAGATTTCTGATATACTTAATATAATATACATACATAGATACCTAGTTATTTTTTATTGTACATAATTATAACACCCAGACACCCGGAACAAATATTTGCAGATCATACAAATAGTTGTTCCGAGGCGGGAATCGAACCCGCAAAAATTTACAATAATTGAGTTTTTGTACGATTTTTTTTTTACTTTTTGTTATATAATTATTTTTTTATACCATAGATTAATTCACCATAGATTAGAATAATTATTGACAGTGACATTTAATACGACAGGCAACAATATAGTGGCATAGATAAAACAGAAATTTGAAAACAAAAGGGCGAAACGTTTTGTGGCCTTCTAGTACCATGAACAGTTGACGTTGACGGTCTTAACGGTCTTTCTTTACGTTTGTGGTTGTGGTACTAAAGTACCCACGGACAGTGGAGGAGTGGGTAAATGCCATGTGTCATGCTAAATTTTGTCGGGCTATGGGTACTGTTACAGTACGCGGTCGTGCTATATTACGCGTACTGCATTACTCATGGCACCTACACATCTCTACCTAGCAGCAAGTCATGTGAAGTTTACGCACACATGCCCGCCAGTTCATAATGAGCCAGACTCATAATGAACTTGATGCGTAGGATGAGACACAATGATAGGTACACTACTTGCGCATTTAATTAATGCACCCTTTTAAAAATAAATATTAGTTAGATAATACGTTTACTATATCTAATTGTAATAATAAGTGATAAGTTTGATAGGCAATCCCAGATTTCAGTGCGTCCATGTTCCTCAAATAAGTCATTAATCATGAAATTAGATAAGTACCAATTTTGTGATACGTTTGTCTAAAAGAATCCGTTTATTCCAAACAGTTCGATGAGTAGTTCGATTGTCGAACTGTTTGGAAGTTTTTTTTCCAAACAGTTCGACTGACGCATCGAACTAGTTGGAAATCGACCGCCTTGTTCTATTATTATTCTTAAAAAAAGGTGTTATTTTAATGCGTTATTATATAATAAATAAGCGTGTTAATAATAAAGAAGCTTTTCGTATGATTGTACTACAGCTGACCAATCTGAGAAATAAGCTAAATGCGAAAACTGACGAGATAAATATACTGACCACATAACCCAAGTGACGAATTCAGAATACTGACCAATCAGCGATTTTCAGGAAATTGACGAATTGCAAAAGTGACCAGTTGACGACAGAGACCAATTTTAGAAACTGTCGAGTAGAGATCTAATTCGGTATGTTTTGTGTTACAGGTTTTCACCAAAGATTTGCAGAAAGAGAAAAATTGGGAAATTATGGAGAAAATAATGTTGGTTTATGGAAGAGAACCAGAACCAATATAGACACCTAATTTTAAGAATGTTTGCTGACTGATGTGTGATTTATGAATAAATAGATTGATTGTAATATCTACTGGATTTTCTTAACATCATGTTTTGCAATATCAAACTCATCAACCTACCCATTAGGTACATACAATTACAAGTCTAGGTTTCCATTTTGGTCTATTTATGCAATCAAAGGACACAGCACAGCAACATGTATTCTCAACTTAGCTATAATTTTAGATAGGAATGTATCTAAATGTTGCTTTATCAGCCTTACATCAATTACTATGTGTAGGTATGTAACTAAAAAGCGCTAAGTATACATAAAAGGCGTGTCTTATAATTGGTACCTACTTAAATTTTGCACTGAAACAAAACAAAATAGATGCAAAGGCAAGAGTCAACTGCGTCTTGCCGTCCACATTGTCTGTGTACTTGCCACAGAACCTGTCCTACAATATATGAGGTGCCAGGAAATTTAGGAAAGATTTCAAAAGAAAACAATACAATTAGATCTACAAACAAATATAATTCAGTTTTCTAACATTTTACGATACATAATTTTATAAATGTACAGGGTAAGCTCATGACGTGGGAAAAGCGGCACTAGTTTACAACTGGCTACCGGAACATACGACGTATGTACGTGGTGCGAGAAGGGGCGGCGGCTGATATGCTTTCACATTTATGGGTATGATGACTTACACCTACTGCGAATCCGAAAGGGGAATTTACCAATATGTGCTGTCCCGTTACAAATCTACGTTAGACACCAATGACTAGTATAATTTATAAAAATTACGCTACGGTTAAGCGTATATTTCAATTTTACACCAGTAGTCCAAAAAAGCAGCTGTAAGATTGCGTCTTGCGTCCGGCGGAGCGTCCGTGAGCCCCGTGGAAGACAACAGAACCGAAACATCCCTCAATACGCATCTACACATTTGTGCAACTATTTCCATATCAATAGGTAAGGTAGGTTCAGCAAATCGATTACACATAATTTAATTTATTACTTACTATGAATTCTTAAGAAATGGATACCACCTACACTGATGAAATATTACATTGTTCTAATAACAACACTCGAATGCAAAGTCTCTTACACACCAGTTTAAAGAGAAATATCTTAACAATATTTTATTTATTAAAATCTAATAAATAATTTCACACAGACGAAATTTTACATACTGCAAACGACGATAATGACATCAAATTGTTATTGCACAAATACTATTAACTACTGGGTTCTTAACACTGGGGACACACAGAGAGACTAGCTTGTTGGCGGTCACGTGGTACGCAGGACCTGCACCTGCGTGGGACATATAAATGGGCATTTACAAACTAATCCACACATCAAAAGCTGTGTTCAAACAGCAATTGAAAACAAAGCTATTTTTCATGACATTGAAATCTGTTAAGTTAGGTGGAAAGCATAATGTTCTGTTAAGATGCATGCCCGTACAATTACCTTACAACACAACACATTTCACAATTTCACATAGAAAAGGCAGTTCAAGTTAAAAACACGAGATTAGGTTAGCAAAAGTAGGTACTAAATGATATTGTTACCAGGTTTACTGTGAAATAGGCACTTGGAAGTGATAATTTGTAAATAAATGGACATGTAAAAATTATAATGTACATAACAAGAATAAACCTATTCAAAAAATAAAAAGTCAACCAGTAAAGATGGGAATGTATTACCTACATTAATTAAATAAACTCCATTAGTTAAAACAAGCATGAAATAAATGAAGAATTTTAAATCTACCTAGAATACGTTTTGACATCCGCAAATAAGATGTAACTTCTATGGCATTTGAAATAAATTGTACATTTTTGTACCTTCGTCAAAGTGCACTTGACCCTCAGATTTTGACTATTACTTCCATTAAATTTACCTAATCTACAATATTAAAATTACGATAAGAAATGACAAAAAGTAACAACTACATTAAAATATTATACTCGTACATTTAGTTCTACATAATACATGACGGGATGCCCACAATGGTTGGATTTACAAATAGATAGTATTTTTCTCTAGTTAAATAATACTGGAAAATTTGCCTGAGGGTTCAACTAAGTGCAGAGTGCTTGCTAAACACGCATTTATAAAAACATTAAGAATGTTGGTGATTCTATTCTATAAAATTGATAATGTTCTAAAACTAAATTAGATTGTTGCCATGGATAAATATAATATTATATTCTATACAATTCTATTTGGACCGTGTGTGAATAAATATATCAAAAACTCACACCTCAGATCTATTACGTAAAACCAAACGCAACAATAGGAACTCTAATAGAAAAGAAGCATTTATTAAAACATAACTATAACACAAAACAAATTCTTTTCCTTAACAAAAATTAATATGAAACTATAAATATTAAAATAATAAAAATACCAAGGAAAAGTACAATACCTATTATCAACACTTACTCTTCAATGTAGAGTCATAGACCAATCATATTCATAATGACTCTAACTGCCTGATACAATAATTATTACCGTAATTTGGCATTTCACCTCAACAAAACAACTCCATATACACATTATATCGTCAAAACTATAATATAGAGTTCAAAATAAATTAAGACTGAAAGTGACAGATTTAATCTAATCACAAAATAATTATTTTATCTACATAGTAGGAAGTTGAAGGTAAGCTAGTGTCAGTGAAAATCTTAATTTAATAATGGATGAAAATGTTGAGAATACCTTATTTGGAGCGGTAAGAAATATTGCATTGACACATGGTTACTTAATTATACTTGTTAAGACTAATGCCTTTACTATCTTACGCTGTTTTTTCCTGCAGGATCTTTCAAAATGAGAGCTTCATTGTGAGCAAACAAATGAAGAGATTTATTACGCGAGCGTTGTATAAATCATTGAAAATTTTTAGTTTATGGCACGTAAAATGAGCGTGTTAATTTATTCGTTTCGAGATCTGCTGCGTTCAAGTTGGTAATTTATAAAACTTAGCTACTAAGGCATCTATCTATCTAAATAAGCGTATTTGCGTACCAATGCAATATTATCCGACGCTCACATATTGATGTCGCCTTCCAAAAGCGTAATCATACATTACGTACTTTGATCGTCATTATGGCACTCTTTTGTCCTGAAACCTTTTTATAAACAGTTATATTTCTGTTTTGTTCACGTTATGTAGCTAGGCATCTGTCAAAAATTAATAAAATATTTCGTCTACTTATAAATAAAGTGGTGACTGCATATGTGCATATCCTCGAATTTTAGATAAATTAATTTCAAATGAATTCATGAGCAATCTGAGCGAAGTTTCCATGAGATCATAGTGAAACATTCAGGTTAATAATTCGATGCGTTACATTTGTTAGTAGTACATTGAGAAGGCAGTGCCTTTGTTCCTTTATACGCGAAATTATAAGCATATTTTTTTATAATCTTTGTATAAAACCTTATGTATCTTATTACAGAGTATGTTGTATATTTGTACATAGTATAAGACAGTAAATAGTTATTTCATGATTGTATAGACTAAATCTGTGCAATATCTATGTTTTTTATCCCAATTTTTTACTAGAATAAAATAATCTTTTCACGATTATGATTTTTTTAGGATGATTTTGTCCAGTTTTTCCAAATTTGTTAATTTCTTTTTCTTCTTTAAGATATATTTATCTTAGATAGATTCCAGTTCCATATTTAGATTAAATTTAATTAATTTAACAGTGATCTTTATTAGATTTTATGGAATAAAAAAAAAAAGGTAATTATTTATATGTAATAATTTACAAATATGTGTTTAGTTTAAGTTTTTTTCTGACGTGTCTTTGTGTTTCTACATACGTAGTAATTTACATAGACGAGTTACAAACGACTTATTAAGTTTAATTTCCGACGCGTCCATGTAAATCTCAGCGACGATTCCATGTAATTTCGACAACGTAGATAGGAACAAAGGCCAGCGGTCTGCGGTCAGGGTGCGACATGATTACAGCTGGTGGAAGGGGGCGGCGCGGGGCGCGGGGGGGGGGGGGGGGGGGCGGTGCGTTCATCGTACGTCGGTGAGGTTGCTCTTGTCTCCGAACAGTTTGACGAGCTGCTCCTCGTAGTCGTCGATGTTGCGCTTCATGATCTCCATGCAGGGGCCCAGCAGGCGCTCGAACGTCTCCACGTCCAGGACTGCAAGTTAACGAAACCAGTTAATATTTGAAACCAAGTTATTTATTATTTGAAACAGGTAACATCATTATCATTGAAATGGTTCTTTTGTGAATAACCGTCTGCCTACCCTTCCGTGTCAGCAGTCTCTCCGGGAAGATGGCGCTTGAAACAGTACCGAATTATCGGGAAACTCTAACATTTTAATTATGGTATAAAAAGTACATCACTTTATTACTAATGACATATCTAGACAATGTATCTGGAATAGCTTTTTCAAAGACTTGTCAATTTTTTTTTTAGCCTTTCTTTCTCAGATATTTAAATTCATATGCAATCTAATTGTGAATGAAAAAATTTATTATTATTATCTAATATTAATAACAAACATTTGAATTACGAAATAAAATTTTAATTAAAGTTTTCTAAATATTTAAATCTGAGGTAAATTATTTTAATAATATTGATGGAGAAATGAGTTGATAAAACACACAGTATCAGTCAGTCAGCGGAGCGGAAGTGATACTCACAAGCGACTCTGGTGGGTCCGGCGGCGTAGGCCGAGGCGGCGCGCGGCTTGTGGGTCACCAGCGCGAGTTCGCCGAAATACCCGCCTTTGCCTGAAACACGACGGTTATGCATGTAGCTTGCATGTCTTTGTAAGTACAAACAATTACGTTTGCTTGTAGAAAATTCTACACATATTTTAGTTAAGTTAGCTTATCCGTAGACGAAGATTGGACCCCTCCCGTTCAGCTGTTTTAATGTTTTATGTTTTTTGAAGGTGCCGAAAGAGCTTGAGAAAAAAACAAATATTAATAACATAAATATTGCTGGTCAATTCACACAGCAACATCTAGCCCCGTGATAAACTCGAAGCATGTGTTACGGGTGCTAGATTTCTGATATACATACTTACATAAATAGATATTTTTATTATAGGTACATATAGAACGACCCAGTCACCCGAAACAAATATCTGCAGATCGTACAAATTTTTGTTTCGAGACAGGAATCAATAGAGGAATAAAATAGAGGTGTTGTAGGACTCTCCTATGAGATGGGTAGTCGCAGATAGGACTCGTCCTTGCTGAAGTTAAGCTATTTATATTTATATATTGACGAGTATAATTCTAGGACAGAAACATGCGTATTGAGAGAGAGAGATGTCCAACTGACAGAGTAGTTTGACCTCGTGTCTAGTCCTCGCGAAGTTCAGCTACTTTGGTAGATTGACGAGTATAATTCTAGGACAGAAACATGCGTATCGAGAGAGAGAGATGTCCAACTGACCGAGTAGTTTGACCTCGTGTCTAGTCCTCGCTGAAGTTCAGCTACTTTGGTAGATTGACGAGTATAATTCTAGGACAGAAACTTGCGGAGAGAGAGAGAGAGAGAGATATATATACAAGGTATACCAAAAAGGGTATATGAAGCCGAGGCGTGCGTGTTGACCGCAGCAAACAAAATACAACCCCGAAAAAAGATTTCAAAAAAACGCATTTTCAGATTTTCATAAAAAATTACACCTTCGGTATGTTTACAATGCGTTGACAACCCTAGAATGGATACTCACAAGCAAAGGTCATCTAAGTTCATTCATCTAAGTGGTTCACTATGATTCTAATAGATGGCGGTATGATGAGAAATAAGTTTTATGAAATCGATAACACAATAAAGCCTAAGTCTAGTGTTATTATTGCAATTTGCAATAGAACTCATAAATTATTAAATACGTAACTTTATAATACAAATTGTATTTATTTACCCGACATCTTGTGGAAAATTATGCAACTTATTTCAATTTAATATTAAATTCTGTAGCACTGCGCTAAAAATAGTTACCTATACCTACTAGGTATGCAGAATTCTACGTAGGTAATTTATTTGATCACAATTTTAATTAACTAAAATACCTCATCATGTCAGCCGTAGGACGCCCACTGCTGGACAAGGGAGGCCCTTAATGATGAGCTACTTTGAGCCTGTTCATGAGGCCGATGGTGAAGCACCACGTTTCGGATCCATATCTCATCACTGGCAACACACACTGGTCACTGGCCTGAACTAAAATACCTATTTTACAAACTTACTAAACACATTCAATGTAAGCTTTGAGCTAACCGCTCCTGTCCTTATGTTAATTGGACGTACCTACTCTTTCGCACTTGTGTACATTAAAAATGAGCTGGATGCTTGTCCTCGAGCTTTGCTGTAGCACATCAATCACATTGTTCGTACGTACCTACTCTCTCACACTAAACATAATTATGTACAACACAAAACACTAAAGTAGGTACATGTCCAGGTAGGTAGGTACGTTAGTAAAGTTAACAGGTTAGGAAATCTACACACGAAACACAAACTCACGACACGTACCTATTCAGTCTAGTAATCGACTCCAACTAAATAAAAAATTGATCAAAACATTTCTAGCAGAAAAATGAAAACATTGAAATCCCTTTGCATTGTCCGACAATCCTACTACTGAGACGCGACTATCGCACATAATGACTACTGACATAAGGTTCAAATTCCTATTACAGTGTAGTAAGATACGTCCGTTTCTACAAACCCCGCCTCTAACTACCGACAAAGTAAGCCGAAGCTTCTATGTGTGGCCGACGCTTCTATGTGTGGCTAGCGGTGCTTCTATGTTTGGCAAGCGGCGCCCTTTGTAATTTTGGTGCAAAAATAATCATGGTTCAGTACAATTATTTTTTATTGATTAGTAGTTAATAATCAATTTTATTTAATTAAAATAGTTGAAGGCGTGGAAGTATTTATTATTAGCTATTAATCAGATATTTCCTTCATTTAATATTCGTTATTATGTAGGTATGTATTTAATATTCTAAACTTTTGGATTATTCAATGTGTTTACGGAACCCGAATATGTATTTGCCTATTTAGGTATTAGTGAAGAATGTTTATTCAGTCTTGTGATTTGAGCCGCGCGATAATGATGTACGACAATAACGTCTATTACGACATGGTGATGTGTGTTGGTGCAGCCGACCGTAACCTTATGGAGGCGAGGAGACGGTATGCGGAGGAGTATCCTCATAGGAATCTCCCTTCCTATGGGTGCTTCGCTCGCCTCGTCAACCGACTCCACACAACAGGGTCGTTTCACCAAACGGCCAGTGAAGGACGACCCAGGGTATCCTCGGCCCAAGAAGAGGAAGCTGTGCTTGACTACTTCCAGGAGGATCCGAGAAGAAGCACGCGGAGAGCCGCTCGGGCTTTAAACTTACCGACTATGCGTGTATGGCGGGTTTTAAACCGCGATGGTCAGCACCCGTACCACTATAGGAAGACGCAGGAGTTAACGCCCGCGGATTACGGCCCGCGTATGGAGTTCTCCAGGTGGCTGGTGGAGCGGGAACAGGCAAACCAAAACTGGGGCGCCACTGTGCTGTGGAGTGACGAGGCTACCTTTACGAGGAGTGGCATGCCGAACTGCCATAATGACCACGTCTGGGCTCACGAAAATCCTCACGCCTCGTCACAATCCAATTTCCAGCACAGGTGGTCAGTGAATGTTTGGGCAGGGCTCATTGATGACCAAATCATTGGGCCCTTCTTCATTTGTGATCGCCTCAACGGGGAGAGGTACCTGGAACTCCTCAGAGGTGAAGTAGAAGAGCGCCTTGAAGACTTACCACTGGCGTCCTATTACAACGTAGTCTTCCAGCAAGATGGAGCCCCGGCACACTTCGCGCGCTGTGTGAGGGATTACTTGGATGCACGCTTCTCCTCATGGATTGGTCGCGGCGGTACCATTGCCTGGCCACCTCGCTCTCCAGATTTAACCCCACTCGATTTCTTCCTGTGGGGCTATCTCAAGGGCGTGGTGTATGCTACTGAGTGCGACACTGCCGAAGAGATGAAGAGGAGAGTGATTGAAGCTTGTATCAGCCTTACTCCTGGCATGATCCGCCGAGTGACGCGCTCTGTGGTGAAGCGAGCTAGAACGTGCATCCAAATGGGCGGGCACCACATTGAACCACACTACGTTGGTTAGGTACCATTTTGGTGGTCAGTTATCAACAAAATTAGATATGTGTACCTACTTACCTACCTACTTCATCAGTGATAAACAAATAGTTGTAAAAATGTGTTAGTGGCTTTGTGATTGTGATGTGAACTGTGATGTGACTGATGTGTTCTAGAAATGTGCGTGAATTGGATTCCAACATACCGCTAGAGGTAAGTAACTTTAAATGTAGATTTTAGCATTGATACATAGCAGGCCCTACAAGGTATGTACTTACATACTTACCTGTTACTGACGAAGTCTTAAATTGATAGATAAAAGGTATTTAGTAATTAAAATTGTGATTAATGAAATAATCTACGTAGAATTTTGCGTAAAAACTATTTTTAACCCAGTGACACAGAATAAAATTGGTAACTAGTTGATATTGATTATGCTCTTCTAAAATATTTTAAGAACTTATTAAGCCTAAATCCATATTATCTTGACCTAGAAAGTATGAATTATTTATGTATAAAATAGTTCACCAACAGTAATTTTACTATGAGTTAGAAAGTAATTTGATAAAGCTTATATCGGACCATATTGCCATCTGTTATGAATTTTAGTGAACTAAGTAGCTAAGCGTATTCGTTGGGTGTGAGTGTGAGTGAGACGGAGCTAGTCCAGTGATTAATGAATGAGACAGCTTTCATTCATTCGTATTCGCATTGTATCTAGGGTTGTCACGTTTTTAAAAAACATTCGAATATAATTTTTCTAAAAAAAATTAAAAGTGCGTCTTTTTGAAATCTTTTTTCGGGGTTGTATTTTGTTCGCTGCGGTCAATCCACACCCCTCGGCTTCATATACCCTTTATGATACACGGTGTATATGTCCAACTGACCGAGTAGTTTGACCTCGTGCTCGTTGCCGTCGTCGCGCGTGATGCGGATGCTGATGGAGCCGTCCTCCACGAAGTACATGCCGTCGGCGGTGTCGCCCTGCCGGATGATCAGCTCGCCGTCGATCAGCGTGCGCGGCAGCAGCGCGTCCGCGAGGTTCGCGCGCTCGTACGGCTACAACAAACAAATATATTATAACAACCACCATTTTATAACGGGAATTACTCTCGTATTTATATATTTAACAAAATCCACAGCCCTTATGAATATATAACATTATATATACCTGAGCTTACGACCAAAGAACGGATTTACACAGGAGTTAAACAACTCTCGACGTTTCGACCACAACAAGAGCAGTCTTTATCAGGAGCGAGCGTCCCGCCGTGCTCTGTCTCCTCTGGGTTCTCATCTGCGGGCCAGGTACCGCGCGGCTCAATCATTTATTTTGTTAATAATTTACATTCAAAGCTCAATCTCAATGCCGCCCGACAGACTGCAGCATACGAGCGTGTGTCACGGGCACTGATAGCGTTAAACTTTCGTTGTTATTACCAATATTAACTTGAAACGGGTAACATTTGCTTACCCGTTATGTTATATACGAAAACAGATGAATATCATCTAAATATGTGTAGTGTTTAAGCCAGAGTAAGGCAAGGGGATAGTAACACAATACGCTCCAAAGCGAGTCTTCAGTGCACAGTAAACTAGAATGACTAGTATTCAAACGTTTGCGGGGTCAGCCAGTTTTGTATAGTGTCCAGATTCTTTTTTTACTTTAGGTACGGTACGTAAATAAAACTTTGCAGGCACTATCTGGGACATTACTAGAATTCTTTTTGCACAATTAAACCAGATCACCTCAAGTAAAACGGGTTCCACTCGTATCCAGCCCAGGTACTTCTAAGATCGCGATCAAGGTAATCATAGGAATGAATGAATTTCAAGGTGAGCCGACTTCATACTAGCTACTAGGTACTCACTTGTGGGAAAACAAACGCGTCATAATTATCATGTAATGATACAAAAAAATGTGCTCGTGCATACAAACTGTCTGCAAATTATATATATTGAGATAAACTACTTAGAATACCTTAGCTTATACTTTAGTGGTAATGTATAAGAAGTACTTTATATAATTTCTAAGGTTAGAAAAGCATAATGTTTTGCTGGATTTGTAAGTGGGTACATTCTAGCTATAATATAGGCTAGTCTATCTAGTAATTATTTGTCGTGCTTAATTATTTGGTTCAACCAATCTTGATATTTTATCCGAATTTAAACTTATTTTGCGTTTGCCGCAAAGCAAAGATTGTCTATTTATACAACGTTACGACGTTGATTAGTAACGTATATAAAAATAATTTGCCTCGTAATTTCAAAACTTTGCTAAATATTCGGGCATATTGCCATATGTTAAATACGAAGTGAAGTGTGACTAGCAAAGACACAATAATGTCCTCCCACCAAATGCTCAGTTTTGTTCAAACGCAAATATTTCAATATACTCGCTCTTGCCCGCGTAATAGTCTATTTATCCGTGCCGAAAAGTATGTGTGAGCTATATGATCTATATAGCATTTATTTAGAGCTGAATACTTTGTTTGATTGCTTTAGCAAGGTTTAGGTAGTACGCCCGTTATGGTTAAAATATCATGGTATAAAATTGATGGTTCTTAAAATAAATTTGAAATACAATCAAATAACGTCAAAAAGTGATTCCTTTCATGAGAATAGCGATAAAAGAGATAAAATAATAAAAAGTAAACGCACGATTAAGCTCTGATTCCCTAATATTCCAAAGAAGGCAATCGAGGTAATATTTGAATAGCAAGTACTTTTATGTCCAAGATTAGGACGTTAGGCGGGCGCGCCCTAATCTCGGTTTAATCAGAATTAACTGATAAGAGAGTTATATCGGATGACGTTGTCTGTAGCCGTGTTATCAACTTGTTACTACCGTTTCTTGGTTTTATGATTGGTTAGGTAGGCTTCCTTGGCTGTAATCGGGTTAAAGATTTTGAAGGTTATGTCATTTATTTTCATAAAATCTTAATGTCCTAATTACGTCATAAAAGTGTTCGTCCTAAGTGATAAACAAATCACAGTACAAATCACTGGGCGTAGAGAAATTACTATCAGAGTTTCTAGGCCTTGGTACGAAAGATTTTATGTTGGACTATTATCTTGAGAACCTTATGTACCATTATTATCATAAAAACGACCCATATTATGTCCTAATGCATGAAAAGGATTTCCCCAATACAGAACGCAGTACGCAGATTTAGTAAATACAGCTTACCAGAAGGGTTGATCGCAGTAAACGAAGTTTAGTTAACAGTTACTTGTACTGTACACTAAACGACGCTGCAAGCCTGTCATCCAGCGTTTAATACCATAACGAACATACAATTAAGTCTAAAGGAATTCAGTTATACGGTTTAATCGGTCTGCCTTATTTACAAGGATGTTTTTCTTTATTACAAGAAACGGCTAGGTATCCTCATGAAGGTAACACTCAGCATTGATCTTAGAGGAAAGGTCGTTGACCGTCTCACCGCAAAATTACGAATTATTGAACATTTTCCTTGAAGTCATTTAGATAGTTATTGGAGGAAATGACAACCCAGTTCACTGAGGCGTTCGCAGTTACGTATATTCATCAAGGCTTAAGGGCGAAAAATTTACGATGGATATAAAAATATGAAGCCGTTTTAAATGAAACATCTTTTAAACCCTCGTTATAAGCGCTACCACCTTTCAAGTAAACGAATTTACCAAGAGGCGTTCCGCAGTTATTATATTATGCTGGAAAGTACGAAGTAGAAAATGAAAAATATTAGAGAAAAGTCTGTGAGAAGTTTTAGTTCATTTCATTTTATACAGAAGTTGGGGATAGATTCTAACTTTATTAAAAGGGATATGGTGGAAGGTTTTGTGATTTAATGTAGTGGCTAGACCAGGACCCAATAGAACGTTGGAAGTTGAAACAGGTCTTTAAAATAGCTATTATATTTCTATTAAAATTTAAGATGTTCACAATTTGAATGGATGCACAATATGCTGAAGTGCAAACGTGCATTTCCTTTGCTAAATTGCCCCTTCAGATGGGAGTTTATAATAGGCTATTCATTGATGCAACTATCACAGACAATCAATCCAATAAAATAAATGCACCGACCAAAGACGTACGCAGTAGTAGTAGGAACTAAGAATAGTGAAGTTTATGTTTTAATGCGAGAATAAATAATACATCGTTATAAATAAAATTAAACTAGGTTTTAGAATCAATATGGTTCAATACTGACAGATATTATCAGTTCAGCTCTAGGACACAGAACCCGTAAACCTCCAGTTGCTGCAAGCGGTTTGCATACAAAGTGAATAAATAAACAAATATTGCTGGCAATTTACACAGCAACATCTAGCCCCGTGGTAAGCTCGACGCTTGTGTTACGGGTCTATACGTAATAGAACACACGTACGAATTAATGCCTTCACCAAACAACGACATTTTGGTACAATATTTTAAAATTCTAATACATTTGGCTTGTCCAAATAAATTTAAATTTCAATGAAAGTCTTGGGCGCAAGGCCCGCAATAATCTTAAAAGCTAATGAATATTTTGATGAGAAGAATTAGATACCATGTTTAGAAGATAAACGAACAAACATACTAAGAAAAAATACATTTATACCATTGCGTAATTGCAGTCATACAATATAACATTACAATCCTTTTATAACTGCCGCTGTATCAGATACAACCACATTTACTTTATATAATTTATTAGTCGTTATCGACATTATATCTCACTAACGGAGAATAATAACTTATTGGAGGAGTTTTAACATAATAAAAATAAATAGAATATCAATATTTTTTGTATTAAAACGAATAGTGTTGTACGGTGGCATAAAATTAGGAATGCGAAATTAATACAAATATAAAGTAATGTATTAATAACATAAAATTAATTTGAATTGAACAAGAATATTATAATATATACTACTATTATCCAATACCTAATTAAAAACGAATGAATTGTTATAGAGCAAATTTATAGGTTGAATTTGCTATAAACATAAAATTTGGCAAGCCATCTGTCCCGCTTGTTAATACGAAAACATAACATACTTATTTTAGGTGAATTCAATACAAGGTCAGACTTTGGCTGCGCATGTACTCTAGTTAACTAAGTGATATTATAATAAAATTTATAACTAGCAGCAAGGTTCGACTCTTTGTATTTGCTAGCGTTTTATATAAATTTTCTGGTTTTTATCACAATGTTTATTAAAAGAAGTATTTTTTTTTAATTCTAATCCAACACCAGAAGACTGCCCAGAATGTTGGTGATATGGCTTCGTTGAATGGCAATACTAATTTATTATCAATAATATTTTTAGTATAAGAAAAATTCGATTTATCTGACCAGCCATCATCAAATTCCTTATCATGGGACTACCTTTTATACTAAGAGCCCGTGATGGCCAGACCTTCCTTTAATTCTGAAGCGTGAAAATTCTTTCATGTGTATGTCTAACACAGGTAAGAATAACCCCCAAACATGAAACCTGGATCGTGGTTCCTTTGGGAGATAACAGGTAAAAAGTTGTTATCTCCCAAAGGAACCGCGATCCAGGTTTCATGTTTGGGGGCTCTTAGTCTATTTGAAATGTCTTCTTTCTAACTATAAAAGTATCATCACAATCGGTTTCTAAACGACGAAGTTAAGCCGCGAACAAACAAAAAAAATAGCATATATAAGGTCGAATTGAAAAAAGTCCTCCTTTTAGCTTCATAGTCCACCAAATAATATTTTAATATATGGAGCGGTTTTAATTTGAAAACATAGATACGAACTTTACTTACTTTATAAAATAAATGAAGGAACTATGAATTCAAAGTTCAATAATTTAATTTCATGCTAAGCTCCAAGGTTAGACCGGTTATAATTTTGTATACATTTCCTTCCAATCTGCTGAATATCGTAACTCCAGTAAGAGCCATCCTGAAATAGGTCAGGCTAGCACTAAAGTTCATTATAGAAAATCGATAATGTTTTATATGTTGGTGCAGTTAAAAAGTATCTTGTATCTACTCTCGAGGATCAGGTTAAAGATATATTAGGTATACAGCTATGAAGTTCTTTTATAGCCAGTCAACGGAACATTTTATAAGCTACTAATTTTAAAGATCACTTAGACAAACTTTACCAAAACTAATTAGATAGATTTTGCGCGGTCAGCTTTTGTAAAACACTGATAAGCCATAAGGAATGACTTCCTCATGAAGTAATTATACAGAAGAGACAGCACTTGGGCACACATCGATTGTCTCTTTGAGCAATATTTTCGGGACGCTGAGCAGGGAGCCGACCGTGTGAAAACACTTGGGGCTCCGCGCCGGGGCCTGGGGTATTACCGCACTAGAGAATACGGTGACTTTGTCTATGGCCATTTTTTTATTGAACCTAAACTGTCCCACTACTGACAGTCCAAGGCGGAATTCAGGGATGAAACATGTAAGAAATAGAATATTTCGTTACAAAGTAAGTACCTAAGAGTACACAACTAAGCCATAGGTATTGAATAAAAATGTCTAACCTGCACCTTAATTATTTATCCTTCTGGTATTATCTATATTACATATCTAAAACTTTGTTCTAAATTATATATACTTACTTAAGTATATTGCACTAACAACTTGTGCCCTTAATCCGTCGGCTAACTGACCGCGTCAAATTGATGAAGCGGTTTCCTGTAGCGTGGACAGAAGTAGTGGTTAACTGGCCATTCCTAGGAACCGACCAGACGAATTATGAATCACAACGGTGTACTATTTGGAAGGTTATTTACGAAACAAACAGGTGTAGTGAACATTGTTACACTGTTAGGCAAAATTATACTTATTTCATCAAAGATTATAATTATATTTTATGAGAAAAATGTATGCTGACGGAAAACCAGCGTTGGTCACTAACTTATTAGTTTTTTTTAAATTAGGTAGCCTATGACACACTGCTGGGCAAAAGCCTCCCCTTGATTTCTCCATACTAATTTTTAACTCGTAGTTCATTAAATTTTCAGTTCAAAGTATACGTATGTAGTTGTAGTACGTAGAACACGAGACAAAACAGCACTTACACTGTAATAGAATCGAAAAGGATAATTTGTACGCAAATTCTGCCATCGTTTTGAAAGATTATCATTACGTCCTGCATTACACACTCACAATTTTTCCCTATTGTCATTGCGAGTTGTAACCTGTTGATGATCAAATTAATTGCAAAACATCCCGTAAATTTGCGTTCGGTAGTTTCGCGGTTTATGATGTATGGGCAGACAAACAAGACGTTCAGCGAAGATATGGTTCGTATTTTATTCAAGCTTTCAAAGTTTTGGATGTTGATGAAATGTATTTATATTCCTGCGTTAAACATAGTCTATGTATGTTCTTAGTTGAAGACAATTTTACATAATTGTTTGATTGTTGCTCTCTCATGGCAAAACTGAACTATTTTATTGCTAAATGAAATTTAGTTTGAGAGCTGGAAAAGAACATAGATAACGTTTTAACTCGGGAAAACGTACCCGCTGTAAAAAATATCATTTGTTACTTTCATGGTTCTAACTTCTAAGCTATCTCTCAAACAATTTTCAGCCAAATCGATTTAGCAATTCTAGAGTTATAAATAGTGTAGTAACACGACTTTATAATAGAGAATACCCACCAAATGAAATTACTACTGAGCACTTTATGACGGAATTGATGCAGAAATACGTGTTACGATCAGATATATAAATAGCTTATACCTAAATACTATGTACATGTTTGTGACCTTTATGTTTCAACCCTGCTCTTTAAACTAAGCTAATCAGGTTGCTATGCGAATTTCCAACTATCTCGCCGGGCTGAGGCAATTTCCTTTTTATAAGCGCAAATACTGGTGATATAAATAGTTCGGTCAACTAAAGCTTACAACCGTATTTCAAGGGTTTTGATGTTTGATTTTCTGTTTACGATTTCGCAATATGATTAAACGATTTCACTTTCCACACCGTTTGAACTCACAGATCATAAAAGATAATATTTTATCGTGACTCAATTATTCTTTTTATAAACCTCGATTCTTTACAATTACTATGTTATGTCTTTTTTATACGGCATGAGATTATCTCTGAAACATCCATCGTGTTTTTAACCGTTTATGTGTCACGTTTTTACACCAAATTTAGTTAGTACCGACATAAAGGGCTGGCAATTCGGCAGATAAAACGGGGTAAAAAGTGACGTCAGCAGAAGCAAAACCATTGACGTTGGTGGATGACGCCATCTAAACCTATCTAGGATGAATAAGATTATTGACATCCTGCTGGGTTGATAGGAACAGATTAAGTGGGGAACCTGGTAAACAATTTACCGTAATTTTACTATTGTGGAATTGCTGTTCGGGTTTAGTTTATGACGTAAATCCTGCTGTCTCGGAGGAAATTGTTATTGTGACTGAAATTTATGGTTACACTAAAATCATGCCTGGTCGAAATAATAACGTGTCTATTTTTAATCCTAGGCCACACAGTACATTTTAATAAGGACTGCCTGTGTAAACAAACAAAAATAATTAAGAGTTATTGTCCATGTCCAGTCAAGAATGATATTGTCGATTTAGGAAAACACTGTAAAATCTTCTAGGTAATTTGATTAATTTAGATTTGTGAAAATTCTAGCTCGAATATTCCAAATATTCACACACATTTAGGTCACAACAAAGCTTCAACCAATCAAACGTGAAATTCCCGTCATATTCTCTTCGATACGTCGTAAATCGTATATTTATTTGATGATGGTAATTACAAATAATTGACGTTCCGGGTTTTTAGGTCACACGTTCTACAAAAAACTGTAAATTAATGTTGTAAACGTAATGGTTTTAAATAAACGGAATTAATAGTCGAATGACAAACGCTATTCCCTATGGCGGGTGCCAAGTGGAATGATTCATTAGAGCCAGCGAAGCAAAGAGGCTGGAAACCTTTAGATTAAAACTTTGTTCAAGCGCTGAAATGTGAAAATAGGTTTTATAACCCCATTTCAGCCACGTGTCATGTTATTTCAGCAATTTCGCTGCGAGTTTTCAAACTTATCTGACAGTTGAGATTGCAGCTTTTAATGAGAACATTCGGGTTTCATTTCAAACTGACCAACTGTGGTAGTTATCGTCTGAATTCAAATACTTTTGTAACTCCGTGTAGCTGTTAAAATTGTTTTGTATTTTTCATTTAACTAAAATAAAATGATTAAAGTAAATACTTCAACTTTTACATTAAGTCCGATTTGATCAATGACGGGGAATTGTTATATTGTTATAAAACTAGATCTCTGACATAATTACCAAGACCCAGACAGAGTTCGGAAGGTAACTCATAGAACTAACACTTTAAATGAAGGAAAGAAAAACTTTCCCAATACGCTAAAATAATATTTCCATCTCAGGGCGCTCTTATCCCTTTCATTTATAGACATTTTGTTAGTTTAAGTACGTACAAACTATTTGCCACTCAAACGCAATTATTAATTCACCAATGAACATTGGCAGATTGACAGGAAAATTACCTATTACTAGCTTTACCCAGAACAACTAACAATTAAAGACTGAGCTTAAGCGCGTCACGCACGCCATAGCCGGAAAACTATGGCACCGATGTCTGACATTGTACCAAAGTCAATTTAAGTTATCAGAAGGAATACATAACATTTTGATTCGCGTAACTTTTAATGTAAGAAACACCTGAAGGTATCTTACATGGACAAAAGTTTGCATTTGATTTTTGTTTTGATACAGGGATGTTTTTTTGACCCTAGTATCTACAGTTGAACACTAACCTGCAGAGCCTTCAACATGGGCACTTTGTGCAGCATCTCATCGTACAGCTTGCGGTGGAAGGTGGCGCGGTCCATGTAAATATGCTCTGCCAATGATACGGATGTTTTCTGGACCATAGTGTCTACACCTACAGTGAAGACGTGACAGTTCAACACTAACCTGCAGAGCCTTCAACATGGGCACTTTGTTCAGCATCTCCTCGTACAGCTTGCGGTGGAAGGTGGCGCGGTCCATATAAATATGCTCTACCAATGACACAGATATTTTCTGGAGCCTAGTATGAACAGTGCACCAACCTGCAGAGCCTTCAGCATGGGCACTTTGTCGAGCAGCTCCTCGTACAGCTTGCGTTTCTTGAAGGCGCTCTTGAGCAGGATGCGGCGGAAGGTGGCGCGGTCCATGGCCCAGAGCGCGCCGTTGGTCTGCGCGCGCACGGACGCGGCGCGCGGCATGTTGTACATGAGCGCCAGCTCGCCGAACGACCCGGAGCCCTCGTACGTGTGCACCACCTGCCAGTATTTATTTATTTTGATACTTGTAATTGTTTCATTTGTTAAGTACCTATTTTTGCTATACTTATATACTCGTACCTACCTATTGTTTCTTCGTAATCACTTTTATAAGATCACACACCTTATCTATATATATAAAAGAAAGTCGTGTTAGTGCCTGAACTTATAACTCGAGAACGGCTGAATAGATTTGGCTGAAAATTGGCAGGGAGGCAGCTTAGAACCGGGGGAAGGACATAGGATACTTTTTACTGCTTTTTTAAAATCTAATATAATGCGGGCGAAGCCGCGGGCGGAAAGCTAGTAGTTTTATGTTTCAATGTAGTTCTTATTGTTAGTAAGTTTTGTTTCATGTGCATTGATATGTGTTTTGTGTGGTGATTAAATAAATAAATTGGCCTTCAGTGTTTATTCGGTGTATTATTTGTTTGTGTTAGTTGTTAAGTTTTAATTAAAATGTATAAAAAAATATATAAACCGTATTAAAATGGGTAAAAGATGTGCGATGAAATTTCGAGATCCCAAGTGTATGCAGAAGGGCGTTTTTTTTGTCCTGCCTTTTGTAAGTAAACAGAAAAGCGAATATTTCAATATTTTAATATTTAGCTTATCACGGGGCTAGATGTCGCTGTGTAAAATTGTCCAGTAATATTAATTTATTTCGCCGTTTGCCTTTATGCACGATGTATGTAGGTTCGAAACGTCGTATGCCTTTTCTGTGTACTTTGCAGTTGCACCTTAGGTAGGACTGAAAACTGGGACACTGAGTTCATTTTCGAAAGGAAGTAATATGCATCAATCATGTGAATGTAATGATTTATTCATTGCTCTGTGTCGCAATTCAACTAACCCAATAGCTTTACAATGGTAGTGGATACCACACGTCTAAATGGTGATTTAGGTACCACAAATATAGTTATCACGATATTTGCAATGACGGCCATAGTACTTACAGTCATATTTAGTAAGGTTTAATGTTATTATTGTATATGATAACTTAGTGTTTGAAACTTTACAGTGTGTTAGTGTTTTATTTCAAACGGAATAAATATGGCAGATATTCTAAAAGTAGGAGTCATTTTTGAGAAAGTTTAACTTTTACGCCCAGAATCGATTATTCTTTACATTATTCTTCTTTAAAAACTTACTTCTACATCGTAAGAAATGTAAACTCATACGATATACCAAGTCAACCATAATAGAGTGGGTACTTAAGGACGTGGAATTCGATATTGCAAGGTTTGCATATAGGCCAAGTAGGTTTGAGTTGAGTGCACTAGATAGGAAAACCGAATTACTCTATAATACTGAAGATCTAAAAGGTTACAAGACAATGTGTAATATATATATATATATATATATATATATATATAACTGGACAATTTACACAACGACATCTAGCCCCGTGGTAAGCTCGAAGCTTGTGTTACGGGTGCTAGAATTCTGATATACTTAATATAATATACATACATAGATAATATAATATAATATAATCACCATGTTTATCATGCGGGCTGATGAAGTGGTGATAATACACAGAACGCTGAGAAAGATGGGCTAGTACTTTTCCTTAGGCTAGCACTACACTACATATAGCTGAAACATCGTGTATGTCTGTCTATATTACATTATTGTGTAGTTTATTCTGCAGGGAAGCGACATTGGCAGGGATCTCGTCATCTGACGTCACGCGGGAATGCTGGTGACGTCATATCGTCGGTGTCGAGCGAGAAGTCACTAATTGCCATTTTGGCCAAAATGACTTAATGATGCCAAAGTGTTTTTAAACCTATAATCTACCATGTGAGAAAATAAAAAAATGATATTTCTATATATTTTAGAAAATATAAAAATGTCAGAAATCATTAAGTGCCTGTAATAGCAATAAACTGTATGATTAAAAGTAACTAACTTCACTTAAGTATTATTAGACTTAAATATTTCGGTGAAATGTAGAACAAACGTTTCTCACTAAGGTCACTTAGTTACTTTTTAATACATCACGATGCCATGAAAAGGAATAAGCATTTGCGTACAAGTCACTAACTGCACTTAGTTATTATGTGCATAACTAAATTCTCGAATTTCGTTACTATTTTAAATGACTAATTGATCTTAATGACTTCATACTGAAAGAACACGTGCATCCTGCGATTTTCGGATGATAAAAATAACTAACGCACTAATGTGAAATCAAGAATTACGAAATTTACAGTAGGTACAATACATTTTTAATTATATATTGTCATTTGATTATTTATTATTTCCATCACTGTACATTATAAATTAATTTTAATTTTTTTGATATAATGCAAATACCTATAACTCACGCAAATATTTAAGCAATATTATATATTTTTGATAGTAGGACTTTGTAAAACATCTGGCACATTTATCCATGTAATGTGTACCTACCTACTGTGATTTGAGCAAAAGTATAACCTTATGTTAATGTTTTTCACTACTTAATACCACCATTATGTATGTCAACGTAAAAATACATAAAATTTATCTTCCAATACGGAATAGGTAACAACAATGTTTTAACACTATTATTATTTATTTAGCATCAATAACAAATTATTCAAGATATTTATAATATCTAATAACACCCAGAAACCACAAAGGTTTATAAATATATAACTAATAACGAACATTATTACAAATAATAAGCTTTCATAAAAACTTTAAATTATGAAAAAATAACATTAAATCATCTTTACCCTGACATTCGTTAAAACATAATCAATATTATAAAAATACCTTGGATAGGCAGCATTATTAATTTAGCTAGACACTCTTAACGATATTTTTTTAGTAAATGAGAATTGATTGATCAATGAGTGAAATTCAACAGGAATAATAATATTAGATCCGTATAGGTTCATAAAAATGTTTCTTTTCCTTTGCCCATCGTATTTTTAAGAAAGAATCCTTCGTTTTTATTCAGTTCTTATCACTTATTCCTTGTTTCTTTTGCTGTATCAAGGACATTATTCGCTATTATGGTTGTTATGGAATATTTTATCAACCTATACTGAACTGACACAATTTCTATTGAATTTTACTCATGGTTCGAAGTAATAAAAGACAATGCAGAACCTCTTTCCGAACTAGACACTTGAGAAGAAATGCAGAAGAGGAATATTAGATCTTATGTCAAATAAACATTGACATACGAGTCTATAGCTAACTATATAATTTTTTTATGCTGTCTTTGCAAGATTAAGTTATATTTATTATTTATTTATTATTATTTATTTTAACGTATGTGTGTGTTGATGGTTTAAATAATGATGATTGCTTTTAACAAACTTATTATTTGTAATGTTCGTTGTTAGTTTTATAATAGTGTTTAAACATACTTGTGTTGAAAGTTAAATTTATATAAATGATGATGATTGTTATTTGATGAAATCTTATTCTTTTTAATCAAATTAATATAATTAAATAATAATATTCACTGCTAGTTTTCATAATAGTGTTAAAACACGCTTTTGCTTTTATCATCATGTACTATCATCATCATAATTTCAGCCATTGGACGTCCACTGCTGGACATAGGCCTCCCTATATGACTTCCAGGTATTACGGTGGTCAACTTGCATCCACCGTGAACCGGTAGCCTTTAAAAGATCATCTGTCCACCTTGTTGGTGGACGTCCGACGCTGCGTTATCATCTCCTATAAAAGAGTTTAATTAATTTTTCATAATTAGTGAAAAACACTTATATTAGGTCATAATCTCGCTCAAATCACAGTAAACATTATTAAATTAGTTGCATGAATAAGTCACTAACTCAACAGAATGTTTACATAATATCTGTTTGCAGTGTTTGGCAAAAGTCATTAACTGCTCTTTTTTCAAAGATTTTGTTATAATTACTCACTAAATATGGTTATTTCAAATATTATTGAAAATCTTATTAATGGGATAAATTTGCCATAACTTCCTCAAAGAAACATATTTGCTATCTATTTGCGTTACAGAGATATTACGGCTTAAAGACAAAAAAAAACTTAAAACGCGTTTATCTCGGAACACGGTTTTTGTAGTTAGTGACTTCTCGCTCGACACCGACGATATCCTCGCTCAATATCTCAGCGCCTAATGTACACAAACAGTTGTCGGGCGAAATATTGTAAAATTAACTAGATAACGGATAGATGTGTAGTTTTTCACAGATTTTGCTCGTTCTTTCTGCTAACTGAACTCAAGTTTTTATTTAAATACAATGTGGTTAAGTTAGAACAAGTTGTTACAGTTAATAATTATTATAACAACCCATATTATGTCTCACTACAGGACACGGGTCACCACAACATAAAAAAAAGAAATAAACTAAGTTGGTGCAGTAACTACACAGACAGAATTTAATTTATAAATATTCTTATTCAATTATAATTTTCTACTAAAGCACAAAAATAATGATTATTAAAGTGACCGCAGTATTTGATATTTTTACGTTTACAGCGGCTACTAGGAGCTGAAATACCAAACCAAGATAAAAAATAAAATCCCATTTTCAACAACGCACCTGCTACGTGCAAATTGACACGATCCACAAACGTTCAATCATAAATCACTTTACATGCGCCAAAAACTAAACATTACGAAGTTTCCCAGAATCTTGTCTCAAAAGAAAACTGTTAGGCGAAAAATAATTTTAGCAAAAGTACAAGCATAGAATCTGGCTATTGATCGAGTTAAAAGCAGACTGCTCGATTAATGTTTGTCATTAAACTAAGTTTGCGTTAATTTCACCAACAAAGGCTTGGCTTGGCCCCATCGGTATCTGTTCTACGCGCTTCCACAGTCACTTCCAATGACTTATCCACTTGATTATGTCAGTGACCCTCGTTCGTCTAAGCATCTCCTCATTTCCTTGGCCTTACTGATTGTAAATCGTGAAACATTTTGTAATAATTAAAATATAATAACTTTACTGCTTGTACTGTGGTAAATTGGTAAATTTGGCTCGTAATCGGACAATTACCTGTTAAACACTGTTTATACAATGTTTGCGAGTTTGGTATCCCATAAGTTAAATCAGGACTCAACCTTCGATTTCCACGAAGCTTCCATCCCGTCTAAATTAGATTTACCTATTTATTTTACTCCAAAAAACACGGTCTCGCGAATACGCATTATTAATGGCATTAAAACTTGAAATAAGACTCTTACTTTGGCAATTTTACTTCGCTTAGACTTGGAGATTTTTAATGGCATTATTTTAAGATGTAGTGGTATCGATGATTAATATTTTGTGTTTACCTATACATTAAATATATATGTTACTGTAAAAGCCCGAACTACGGTAAATCTTAAGATTTAAGTGTAAATCTTAGGATTTACCAACATGAGTTGGTAAATGTAACTATTTCTGAAAAAAACGACGATTTTTTCGAGCTTTTACCATTCGAATTCAGTAAATGCTAGGTTTTACCACTGTCACCTGGTAGATGTTGGATCTAGGAATAAAACAATGAGTAATTCTTAATTTAAATAATTAATTAACTTATACAAACTATTAGACAAAACGTAGTATTATAAAATAATAATAAATGTTAGTAATAAGTACAAGTTAATACCAACTTTTTAAAATTATTATTTATATCTCTGAATATCTCAATCTCTTTCATATCTAACTGAATCAGTAATTCTCTATTAGGAATACATATAACAACGTAATACAAACATAATGCTTACATAAGCTAATCTGACTTAATAATTATTTTTCTTATTATTTGGTTAAAAAGACAATCTACTTGATTAATGGTTACCAAAAAAAAAAAACATTTCACATGTTACAATACGGGTTGCTATTGTGGCATTTAGAATTACTATTACGTCGAGCATTTTCTAATAATTACATGTTTTTAATCCTTGACCTCGACAATTTTCAACATCTCAAAGACTCACTTCTTTATCAGTAGGTACTTTCAGTCTTACATTTTGGCCCACTTTCACAATTGAATATTTATCAGATGAGATGATTTTCATCTTTTCAGTTTCGTTTTCCCAATTAATCGTTATGACATGTTTTGTTTTCAACATTTACCGTGCATTAATGTAAATCCTAAGATTTACCAACGGAATGGTGGTAAAAGTTCGAATCGCAAACCTTTTCGGACATTTACCATTAAGAGTTGGTATATCTTAGGTTTTACTGGAATATCTTAGGATTTACTGCAGTTCGAGCTTTTACAGTAACATATACACGCATTTTTAATTAGGTTCAACGTTGTCGTCAAGTGACGCTACTAAACATCGTCAGCTAGTGAAAAAAAAAACCTTTCTACTAACCTAAAATAATAAGTAGAGTAGTTTTGAGTAAATTGCAACGTCTTTAGTAAAGTTAAACTAAGTCTGTTTTCTGTCGATACTACTGGCTTTTGCAATCCACTCAAAACTACAGGACTCATTCGTATTCCGTTTACACCGATTTGTTCAATACTGTACAATGTACGCCCAGGGTTCAATCTTTGTAACCTGATTACGCCGACAGCATTGAAGGTTCATGCATGATTGATGAGACGAAAAATGGTCTTTTCTATTTACACAAGTGTAGGAATAACATTTTTTTACTTTTTTTTCTAGCCATTGGTGTCCGTTTATAACTTACCCAGATAAATTTAAAGATAAATGTTAATGTTTATTCGTCTCTGGCTCAAACTAAAAAACGTATTTTACTTAAAATGAGGCATTTAACCACAGAGGCACAGATAGCGTTAGGGCTGTCTGTTAGTTGGCCTGATTAATTATAACAACCCACATAATGTAGGTACCACTACTGTGCACGGCTGTCCCTAATCAATAAGGTTTTGTGGTATTTGGTTGAAAGTCCCAACGTAATGAAATGTCATGAATGACTTTCAGCGCAAAGGTGGCAACGATTTTATCAGGCTGAATAAGATTTATTATGACATAGTGATATCTACATGATAACACAGTCGGAAACAATAACATTACCAGTATACTGAGTAATGGGTAATACACATAACATACGTAAGAGTTAAGACTTATAATAGAAGAGATTACAATCTTTGTTTGTTATCGTTGGTACAAACAATTCACTTTTAGATTGAAAGTGAAAATTGCTATCGGTGCAGTCAAGGTCTAATAGTTGTACATAAGAAATTGATACAAATATCTAGGTACCTATTTTTTCTTTTTTGAGTTTAATATTTTTTTGTTTTAAAAAATAACCACAGGTCTGGTATAAACTAATATCCCTTAGTTAGACGATTTGACAACACCCACGGTGTGGGAGGAGGTGGTACTATATTTAGGCCGGCACCACACGAAAAATCCTTTAAAATACTTTACTAATCTGTGCGCGTTAGTCCTGAAAGACAGACATCGAAATCCTTTTAACTGAAACACAGCAACGCTCGACGGTATAATAAGCAAGGTTGGTTTATTTATTACTATTTTATTTATTCATTTTCTTCCAGAAAAACTATTATCTCTTCATTGTAGCATATGAGACTATTTTAATAGTGAATGTGAAACACACCACATAAGCAAGAGACAGGGTCTTAATTAACAAGTGCGGGTTGCTGAATGTCACATGTCCTTAATCTCTTCAAAGATTTCAGAACATGCCGCTTTCCTCACGATGTTTGCTTTCACCGTTACAGCAGGTCTTTAAAGCGCAATTTTTTTTTCCTAAGAGGGTTTGATTGAACCTGCGATCTTCTAAATGAAAGCATACACGGCTTCGTGAAACACAAAAAAAACAATAAACTCCAAACGACCTCTACTAGTGCCCTCTGATAATAAGGTTGAGGGGAGCATATGCAATGAATAATTGCATACTCAATGCATGGAAGGGGTGCTTACCCGTTCAACCCAAGATTTTTCTACCCAGTAGGTATTTTTCTCCGCTCATCCCAAAAGATTAGATTCCAGTTACCCGTTCTACCCACACCTACTTATCCCTAATTTCTATTGTTTAAATTCAAATAAATGACACAGTGAAACACTAAAGAGCAGGGTCATTCATTAGACAAAAAATGCAGAAATTCAGTATAAAAATTTTTATTTTTAGAATCAGTCTTGTTCAGATAAATATTTGTCTACTAGTCTAACAATAAAAATAATCAATCTATAAAGAAACAAACATATTCATATATAAAGCCCCTGAAAATATAAATATTTAGTAGAAAGAAACCGAATGATGAAAATAAAGGGATACCTAGAGTACCTACCTCAATAGATAAGAAAAACAATGGTAATCCTTACCGTTGTTGATTGGATTATCTATTGTACATACAATAAGTTCTCCACCTTAAATATCTCTAGGAATTGCACGTGCACTCGTTTGAAGATATCATGAACTATTATTACCTCCATATCTAAGTAACAAAATTTGAAGCTACTGTAATAATATCGTCAAGTTCGATTTTTTTATAAATATTACGGTGTCTGTACTATTTAGAATACACTGTGACTCAAATTTTTGCTCTGGGTAGAACGGGCCATATTTTTTGGGTTGAACGGGTAAAAATATTATTGGGTAGAAAAATCGTGGGTTGAACGGGTAAGCACCCCATGGAAGTTGCCCCACGGGATAGTACTGTTTTGGTGAGCCTGTTACATTACGGCGCGCGTGGGTCGGATTGCGGTGAGCGATTAACTGTTATAACAGTGGCTCGCCGTGAGGCTTAACTCACCCACCGGCTTAAAAATAGTTCCTCATCTACCTGGGTCTATGAACCAGAAGACAGGTCTTCTGTTATATATTTCCCTAATTCGGCATTATTTTGTGTATTTGTTTTCCCACTAACTGCGAACGCGAAAACGCCAGGTAAGCGTGGCGCGTGGTGATTATATCAAATCCGCCAAGATCAATAATATGTATATGACCAATCTAAGTAACAAACTAAGCTAAAACACTTGAATCTTGGGTATCATGAAATCTTTGCCAATAAGAAAAAATACACGTTTAAGGACGTTTTAATGTACTTGCTTATTTATAAAAAACGTTAATATAATAAGAATACACATGATTAAAATGTATATTATTATTATGAACTATCTAAGACAAAGTAGTAGAAAAGCATGAGTTGTTAAGTTTGCATGTCCAGCCTGATTCTCTATATTCTGTTAACGATCGACCCCGTTCCTTGCAGAATGATGGTTTAATGCTAATTAGTTGCGTCGCGTTCACAGCTACTTTACATTGTCTTGACTATGAAAAGGACTTTAGCATAGAGTGCATTTACAGAAAAGTTCTATAAATATTGCTGGAAATGACGTAAGCTAAAGGCTTTAATTTATATTAAAGCTTTAATTTATTTATTTAATAAATAAATAAGTAACCACACTCAGGGACATCTCTCTTGACTTGAAAAGAGATTATGCCTTTACCACGATGACCGAATACAACCTTCCTAAAGGCACTTTGAATACACACGCTTACCTATTCACCTAAATAATAACGTTGATACTTTTATTTCAAATATTTTTAATGATTACAATGTAAGCTTGCCGGTAGCTCCGACGATATCCTTTCATCTGTGCATACGGATGACTAATAAGGTCACAGTGTGCGCTGAGTGTATTGAAGAAGGCAGTGATATAGAAGTAAATAGACATGAGAAGCAAGATTATGATAGTTAACCCATCATTTGATTGTTTGTTTCTTGGGACGAATAGGCTAATGCGTAATGGTTATAGGCTATTGAAATATAAAGTTCTTTAAGGCTGTTTTAAATAAATAAAAATATATTTTGCTGGACTATTCACACAGCAACATCTAGTTCCGTGGTAAGCTCAAAGCTTGTGTTACGGGTGCTAGATTTCTGATATACTTAATAGAATATACACACAGACAGATAGATAATGTTTCCTACATATGTAGCACCCAGACACTTGGAACAAACATTTGCAGATATACAATTTTTTGTCCTGAGGCGGGAATCGAACCCGCAACCTCTTGCGTCGCCGCCCGCTGCGCCACATGATCGTAAGGTAGTATAGTTTAGAATGACTGACCTTCTCAATGCGGTCATCTCCAGACACGAGTACATCAAAGACTCCATTCTCGATGACGTAGAAATTGTCGCCGTCGTCGCCTTGTCGTATGATGTACTCGCCGGGCTCCGAGCGCTTCTCGAACATCGCGTCTAGCACCTGAGGGCGATGGAAGTGTTAAATAATAACTCCAAAATCTGGACATCACTATCATAACGTGTATTACTTCCCAATACTTGACTAAAGAGAGCGTCCCACAGCCATGCAACATGGAGGGAAAATACCTTAAATATTGTAGATTTTACTAATATACATTTTTTGAATTTGAAGCTTCAAATTGTTGGAATAATATCGCCTAAAAGTTTCTAATTTTATCAACATAAGGTAAAAGATGGAGCAAATCAAGTTTTCATGTCCTTCATTTATGTGTTTTCCCAAGCAACACATTCAAAGATACATGTATCATTTAATTATATTACAAAGGTTAAAAGTGCATAGGACGACACACTTTTAGCTAACCAATAACTGGCAACGGAATTGTAATGTAGATACTCATTCACACATTGCAGAAAACCTTCTAAGGAGTAGATATTTGGACCGAAGCAATTAATACTGCTTTACTAGTACCTACTTCAGAAAATAATTTGAGATGAACATAGATATCTTTTCCCGCAGAGACCTAGCGTGAAAATTGACTATTATGTTAAGTCTCTTTTAATTTCTTTACTCAAAATATCTTATGTACCTATGGTACTAAAAACACAAGCGCACAAACTAATATATTATATTCGCTGTGAATGTAAAGCTGGTCCAAGTTAAGTTTAGCCCAGCAAGTTATTGCCAAGTAGTTGTAAAGTGGATAAGTTTCGCGACAAGGCTAATCCCGAAAAGTTAACAAGCAATACCCATTCAAAGAACTATGCTAAAAGTCGTAAGCTCGACGGAGGCATATTGAACCGTTCAAGACGGTACTTGTGTACTTCAGTTTTACATTCAGAGATTTTTAGGCACCCTTGACCGAGTTTACGTTTTGACGATCATTTTACAGACTTTTGTGTTTAGAAATGGGAATTTATTGCTTGATATTTTGGGATTATTACTTATTCTATTAGATTTCGAATTGATCATGAAATTATGAATTATAGGACAAGATTATTCTGAACAGGCGGTATGTAGAACTTATTTTAGTGGGACACTTGGGTAAGAGATTAGAGTGGAGCAATTTAATGACACGTGACTCACACGTTGGTTTAAAGATTAGCTGGCGCCCGGATTAAGGCGAGAAACGGAAGAGGATTCGACTGTACTGATCCCATTTGTGTTTATCTTGTAATTTGTCAAAGTAATTAAGGCTAGCACTATTACTGATTTTGGTTCTATCCAATACGTGAAATAGTGTTGAGTATGAAAGGAACTTCAGCGTATTTTACTTTTTTTTACACTTAAATAAATAAAACAATATATAAGAAAACAAACTAACTAATTGTACAATTGGCGGCCTTATCGCTAAAAGCGATCTCTTCCAGGCAACCTTCGGATGGATAGGAACTATTGAATCATGGAGTGGTGGTGTACTTACTATCAAAACAAATAGAGAAATGATATTGATACTCATCATTATATTTGAACATATAAAATCTATGAACAGCAAATGCCTAAATTTGTATTTGTACCTATTTTAAGCTGGGACAAAAATATTTGTTTGTTTGTTAGTAAACCAATTTATTCCTAGAGCCTACCATCTTACCTGCTGCATTTGCTGGGCATCCAACGAACGGAAGAGCAGGATCGCTCGCACGGCCTCCGCCAGTCGCGACCGCTGGATGTCCGACTTGGGGAACACCACAGTTGCGCCCTCATCGGAGTCATCTTCCTCAGGGTCATACGTCTCCGCGAATACGGACTTGCGTCGGTTGTTGAAGCGCGCCACAGGCGGCTCTGGTGGAGGAGTACCAAGTTAATTTTAGTTACTTTTGAGGATCCAAGTGATTTTGGGTTAAGGGCTCCCACACAAAACTGCGATGCGATTTGTGTTATTGTTATTTTTCCTTTGTAATAATGTTTTATTTTGTGAAATAAATAATAATTAAAAAAACATAAACTCAAACGTGTCTCATTTGTATAAATAGCGAATGCCAAGGGATGCGGTATCGCATCGCAGTTTTATTTGGAAGCCCTAAGCTGTGAGTTTTAATGTAGAGCGTGAACTAAGAGAAGACAACCTTCTTCCATATTTAAAATCATATATGATAGAGACGACTTCTCTAAGTGACAGGCTTCACTTAGTAGGTAAGGACTCTGAAAGCGGCGTCTGTTAGATCACAGTGAAAATGCTGATGTTATGATATGGCGTATAATGAATGGGTTAGACTTAATTTGTGTAACTATCTTAATGCTTAAGGAAATACCAAAAAGTTTATGGGTCTGAATTTCCTTCCACATGATAATTATGTTTTGTTCCTATGAACAACCTTTATGATGTTAGAATTTAGTGTTTGTTAGAAGATAAAAAATACTAAAAGTAAAACCTACGATACCCATATATATATTCGTCATTAAGATTTACTGGTTAACTTACACTTTGTTTTGAATGTGATCTCTACATATTTAAAACCGTGGTTATTTACAATATCGACATAGTGCAAAAGATTAATGCAAACGATACCCAGATATTTGGCCAACAACAGATTTATGTTAGAGATGATAGGATATCCCATTAATTATAGGGTAGGTATGATGCGTTTACGGCAAAGAAAATATCTAGTGTTTCTCTAGTAAAAACAAAACTATTCATAAAAATAACGAAAATGGGCTTTTATCTTATTTAAGAAACTGCTTAAGTACTTATCAATCGCAATAAATTTCACTAGGTAAGTCCTTAGATAATACCTGTATAACGTCACTTATCACAAAAATACCGTGCTGATATAATTAAAACAAATATGGTAGCAATCACAATAAATTAAAATTGTTTGACGTCACGCCCCGTCACACACAGCCGAAATTCATCAGTCTGGATACACGAATAGCATGAATTTCGTAACTTCAGAGAACGATTACTCTAACCAGGATAGTGTAGGTAGATAAAAAGTGGCAGTCTTTTGTAAAATTTTAAATAATTTTCTTATGTATTCCGATGCGAGCATAATCGTATTTGTACTGGTGTAGTCATATTGATTATGTAGTTCTATATTTCTATTTTTGCTTAATTAGCTACCATGCCATATTTGTATAGTAGAAAGGTGTTACTTTAATCTAGAATCAAACATCATAGCGAATTGTTGTTATAATAATGTATGAGCCTTGTAAATCCTATTGGTCAAGTCTAGTCATTCCTTTTAAGTTCGTTACCTCACCTTGTATATAAAGAGGTAAGTATTTTATATGTATTATTCATCTGTGAAGGCTCATCTATGGAAAGACAGGGGGAATTATACCTCCCATATTATGTATGTAGTTTAATATTTCAGTACGCGATGAAATGAATATAAATAGCATCTGGCTAAGTGTCTATAATATAGACAAATCTTCTGAAATTTCAGTAGGTAGTATCACTGGACATGAATAGAACCAGTTTAATAAGATTAGAAAATCCAAAAACCAATTTAGATGAACGAAACTTGTAAATAAAGACAATTTTGTTAAACGCGAACTAAACAAACTTGGTGTCAATTTTGTCAAGTTATGACATAGTTTGGCGTACTAAATAGGGTTGTCACGATTGTTAAACAAAAACCTAAGAGGTTATACTGTACTTGAATCTCACTAAGGTTTTATTTAGACCATGTGATATCGGCCTAATTTTCATATCATTCTTTGGATGTTGTCTTTTATCAACCACCAAACTATGTACTGTATATTTGTTTAGTATATACTATGTATTAATAATAGACCCTGCATTAAATAAGGCGCAATTTGCCAGCGTTTATTTAAATTACAAAATTATAAAGTTGTTACTTATGTGATCGCCATTTTGGTGGTTGCAGTTTGACATGTCTAAGTGCTCTCGTTCTTTTAGCAAAGGCTTTGGTAGGCCAGACACATGACTTGAATATCGTAGACTTACTCCTGACACAAAAGTTTAAATCTAAACAAAATGTATGCCTCGTAGGTAGCTTACGCGTGTTCTTGAAAGTTGCAGAACCAACTATTTAGCATGTAAGCCGACACTTTGTTGTAACATGTTACATTATTTTATTAGTTAACGTGTCACGCGATTGTAGATAAGTGTCGATAGATAAAGTAGAATTGAATGGTTAGGTATTGGCTAACGCGTGTGAATGACATTAATTTTAAGTAGTCCTAGCACCGAGCGAGTGATATGTTAACACTTTAAGACCCGCTCGCACGAGGATTCTAGCTATAGTATTTAGTAGTAAACTTTAAGAAATAAATTCAGCATATATAATAATTATACGTAACGCTAAAGAATTTGTAACGCACTAATTTCAGGAACGAATATTATTTTTGCGATGAATATTATGATTAAATGCGGGAATATCCATAAAACGCTGGCTAATTTTAGATAAAAGTTTATGTCATCAGTAAATGTTTATTTTGTTTTAAGATATAGGAAAGAGTGTTGGTAGATAGAATATAACGATAAGGACATTCTCGAATAATAGAGCCGTTATTATCCAATAATAAGGCTTTTCCTAATACTGTGTACATTTCCGAAAGAATTATAACAAACATAATCTATCCTTGTAAAATTATAAAATACCGGATTATCTAGTAAGTCACGTCAATGCAAGCAAGTCTAGAAGACCGTGAGTAATGACATCACAGCCAACAGGTGTTTACAATACTGGTGTATATTACATACATACATGTAATTGGTCCAGTTTGAGTTAAAGCTCACCTTTATACTGATTTGAAGCAATGACCTTAAATAGATAAATGTTCGTTTTTTATCGGTAGACCTTATAGCGCGTAACGTAAGGTGTGGAAGTGGAAACCACACGTTAAATATTGTAATTTCATATTAAATATTGTAGTCTGTTTTGGATTTTAATACCAAATTTCTACGTTTCCTCACTAGAAAATAGTACAAGCGAAAAGTGTGATTAACATTATTTCAATAAATTGCTATCTCTCGATGTTTCTTTGATACTTATTTCTTATGTACATTTAGGACAACATCCTACAACCTACAACAACATGTATTTAAAAAACCATGATTAAAGTAGATCTTCAAATGAGTGTTCCATTTTTAACATGTGCTAGTGTAAACACATGCAAAACACATTATAAAAAACCCACTAGTTAATAATAAAATGTCGCGACCGTTCCGTTTACATTTGAACAATGAGAGTATGAAGGTAGGTACTTTAGTAACCACCTTTGGCAAATATTACTTCAAGGCCTATTTAGCACCTAGATATGTGGAAATCGTGAGTTATATTTCGATTTTATCATGAGCATATTTTATTCTTGTTACATTACTTCAAGAAGGTAATAACTGGAATAATATCACAATGTGATGCACATAGGTAGATAGTAACAGATTGAACAGAGATGAAGAAAAGTAATAAAAAAAAAAAAAATATGAACATGTTGTTAGGTACCTAATATGTATATAGTTAGTTTTTATCAATGCATAATGATATCTCTATGTTAATAAACAAAAGAACACTAAAACACTATGTTAATAAGCAAATCCTCACTCAAACTTCAAAGGCTTTTAAAACTAACAAACATATTAATGGGAACAACCATGCCAGAAATGTATGAAAACAGAGAATAATGGGTAATAAAATTAGCACAAAATTTATCAGTACAGATAGCAATTATTGCTTATCTCACATAGATTCATGTTCATACATTTATTCTTATTAGATAAAATTGTATGAGTAATATGCAATAAATCAAGAAGTCTAACAATATCATTTCCATGAATTTGCTGATATTTAAAGGAGGAAAGATTGATTTGAGTTATACTAAATTTAAATCTCTTTCTATTTATTCTTCATCTAAGCAAAGTAATAATAGTAAATGTCTTTGAAATTAGTTTTATCACTTGGCATGAATGTACATTACATAATAATATTTTAAACATAAAATAATGGCAAAGTGCCATCTCTATAGTTTGCTGTAGTATCTGTTATTTGGTAAAGATCTGATCTTTGATAAAAGTAGCTGTGACTGTGAATTGATTGGACAACTTTGCTCTAAAATCTTTAAAAACAATAAAATAAAAGTCTGTCATAGAAATTATTGTTTATGTGTATAAAAAAATATAAAATAAATGTGTACAGAAATATAAAAATAAACTTGTAAAAAAATAAAAAAGTATAAACACAGGACTGGAGAAGAGTGCTCAAACATAATTTTGAACCATTAGTTAGGTTGAAAAAAAAAGGATAAAAAAAGGATAATCTAGCACAAGGATTAGGTAGAGACATCATGAGGATTCACGGAACTTCATTCTTTTCCTTCCTAAAATGAAAGTGTTGTGTGAAAAAAATTATCTACTAGTCAATAAACTCAATAATAAATGATCAAGATGATAAATTAAATGAACAACTGCCATGAAATTCAGATAAATGATATTATAGTGAAATATTAATGAATTACTGTTAATAGCCCTAGCAAGCACAGCACACGGAGCCACTATATCCACAAATTCTTGGATAAAACTAAATTTCTATGACACCTACTGAAATATTTAATGGGAGTACCGGGACCTGAGTTTCACCAAGGCCTGTTCAGTGCCAGCCACCTTACACAACACCAAAAAGTACTGAAAAAGTATAATACCTTCTTCGTCTGATATTATGGACTCATCAGGAGTTCCTGCCACAGGGCCCTTCACAATAGTGGCCGTCCTGTTATTCTGTAACCTCGAGAAGAACTCGACAGCGTAGTTGATCACGTCGCCCGGTTGCTCCAGAAGATAGCTGATAGTAAACTCCAGCAAGATCTCTCTAAGGTCATCAGGGACTTGGATGCGTCCGCCTTGAGGCCTGCTCATTGCTATTGCCGTCACCTCTCGTTCTCAATAATATCCAGCAATCAGAACGTCTAGACGACTCGGTAAATCAGAACTTTGATAACATAGCTATCGAATTAGCTAAAGCGACACACCAACGAGCAAATTTTACGATCGGGAAATAGCACTACATACAAACGTTAGTAATAAATAAAACCACACTATTATACTAAAACTTTGTCAAATAACAGTCTCGGCTACAGGAATTAGAACTATTGACACACTTTTTACAAAATATTCCTCGTTCTCCAGCCTGACAAATAAAAATTCTCTCTTCACTGAAAAGTAAAAATGGCGATTTACGGTGGTCGGTCTACTTCACGTCAGTCGATCCGACCCTTGCGCCGGCCACTGTTGCCATCTCTAAAAAAATTACCATAGACAATATTTACAATCGATAAGCTTGATATTTGAAGTTAGTTTCAGTCCAAGGTTTAGTTTTACTACTCGACAATAGGTGGCTTTCCGTGTAATCTAAGCTTTTCGTGATGGCATACAGATAAGAAATATTCTCTGTATTTCGTGAGTGCCCATGACACACGCTCGTATATACGGCACAATGTGGCTTGGGCATTGAATATGTTTATTAATTTAAATGTTTATGTGTGCAAATAAATGAATACTGAACAGGATAACTTAACTAACGTAGGTACCGCTATTACTAGTAAGTGTAGTGTTAATTATTAAACCAGTTCCCCTAAGTCATATGATAGGCATAGGCACGCTATGAGTAGAAGGTACACTTAAAATCAGTTTGATTTCAAATTAACAATGACAAAAAAGCTTTAGTCGAGTAAAAAACTTGTTAAAAGAAAAGGTTATTTTTATAAATTATTTATTTATTGAAAGGGTTTGTACAAGGACTGAACATGCCGCCCTGTAGATACACAGAATAATAAGGTTTACGGTCTTAATAGTTTATTGCTAATTATGTAATTAAGTAACCTTAACGTTGTAATTAAATACATACATTTAACCACATTAACCTACCTATTCATTCAACATAACTGAAATAGAAACTGAACATAACATAGTTTATTACTTTAAAAACAAATATAAAAAATATATATTTACTTATTTTCTATTATAGTTTTTCTAAGCTTTGAGTATCGTGTTAGTGAGTTTTTTATTGGGAAAGCAATCATTTCATCTGGAGATCCGTAAATATTAAACTCGCTCATCTCAGGTTCAATATCTTCATCAGAAAAGAGATCTTGCTGCGAAGATGTTAGTGTATGAAGCGTTATACACTTTGTATACTGTAGGAATATGCAAATATCTTGAACAGATCGAATGGTGACTAATTCGAAATAGTCCGCAATATTGGCTATGGTTATTCCAGGGCATTCAAATATCTTGTTCATGATAACTCCAGCCCATTCTAGAAACACTTCGTTTCTAATTTCACATTCTATTGTTAGCCAGGGAGTGACTATAACGTATTTATTTTCTATTTTCAATGCGTGGGCAGAAATGAACTTAGCGTGAATGATTATATTGCTGTAGAGTCCAACGCGTTTCACGACATCGAGGTTTTCTAGTTGAGATAGTCTCGTTATCAGTGATTGTGTATCTATGGATGTTAGTTTCTGGAAAAAGAAAAATAAAATGATAGCCCAGTCAATTTAAACATTCGGTGTTACATAAAGTCCCAACAAGCTGAATTTCTGTGAAATTGTTCAAAACATAATTATAATCAATGTCTAGAAGTTCCCCATCATTCCCCATTATAATGGGGACAATAATGGGTCCTTATAAGGAAAAAAAGTTATTCAAGGTCAACGGTAAAAAAAATTAGATTTTCGCGATTTTCAGCAAAACGGTAAGTTCTATCATAAAAGTACCTGAGAACAAATTGTAGATCATAAAATTATCTATAAAAATGTATCAATACTTTTTTCTTACAAGCCACCGTTTCTGAGATATAACGATTCAAAAAGTTACTAAAGTTGTTTTCAAAATGAAATGAAATGTTCAAAAAGTTATTAAATTGCGTCAATAGCGATGCATGATACTTTGTCGGAACGAAACGAATCCTCCATTGTTTGCGATTCAATATTAGAGCACGACCGGCCTTGACAATTTGTGCATGCCAACTTTTATAACTTTTTGAATCGTTATATCTCAGAAACGGTGGCTTGTAAGGAAAAAGTATTGATACATTTTTATAGATAATTTTATGATCTACAATTTGTTCTCATGTACTTTTATGATAAAACTTACCGTTTTGCTGAAAATCACGAAAATCTCATATTTTTTACCTTTGACCTTGAATAACTTTTTTTCCTTAGTGGGGAATGATGGGGAACTTCCATGCATTGTTTATAATTATGTTTTGAACAATTTCACAGAAATTCAGCTTGTTGGGACGTTATGTAACTTCACCCTCATTTTTGTGTTTAAATTGACTGGGCTATGATTAGACTGATTTTTAAGTTATCCTGTAAAAAATAACAAATGTTGTTTTATTTCATGCATTGACTCGATAATAAACATCAAATTTTAAATTAAATCTCTCGATTGGCACAAAGCTAGCTTTCCGTGTTTATTAGTAGAATCAATTCACTTTTCAACATAATTGTAGTTGAAGCAAGGTAAGTACTCATAATATTTCATACAGAGACCATAAAAGAACTGGCCCCAAATAGAACTTACTTGTATTTCCTTAAAAGTCAGTCCTTTTTCACCACTGGACAACAACTGCACGACGATCGTATCCTTTTGGTTGTATGTCTCATTCAGATTCTCTTTAATGTTCAAAACTGCACTCCTGGAAGTAAATAAAAGTTTCATTACTTACAATTATGTTCAAGTAGTAGGTACCTAAGACTGTATTATATTTAAGTAGTAGGTACCTATGAGACTGTAATTTGAGCGCTAAAATAATGTGCTGATGCAGTTTGATAAATAGCTTAAACTTACTTGATTAACTTTTGTAAAATCGGTTTATATTCATAATTTCCATAGAGCTTCGAATGAGTTTTCGTAGTTTCATCGGTCGTGGAGCTCTTACAACAGACAGTACCAGATTTCAATTTGAACTTAGTTTCTATATCAATAACATTCACTGTATCATCAAGTGATAAGCTCTCGGTGATATCAGCAATCGTGGGTACCGTATCCGTCTCCAAACTTATCAAACCGCAAGTGAGAGACTCACAAACCATGCAGTTAATTTCAGCAGAACCTTTGAACTCCGTTTGCGGTAATCCAGCCTCCATTGCCTTTCCCAACAATACAACATACTCAGAATTAAGCCGGCCTAACCAACGCCGCTGATAATTCGCCGATATCTTATAAGCCGACTGCACAACGTCTTCAAGATGCAATCTGTGCATTTGGTTGTTGAATATCTTCTCTTTAGCAGACACAGCACCGGATTTCCTCAATTGATCGACGACAATTCGCAAACTATTCTCCGGGTATACTTTGAATGTTGCGTAGATTTTCTTGCCAACTTCTGTTTTGATTTCACTGTGCCGTGTCATCATTATGGTCATAAATACACCTTCTCTCAGTATCGAAAGTTCTGGAGACTTGTAGAGATTGTACAGCTTAGTGGATGTGGCTGGTACAATAGTGTAGTTATCATGGAAGTCTTTAGCATCGATAGCTACACACGGCAGTCTACGTAAATACGACTCACTTTGAGACACTCGCCATATCAGCCAAACCAGCTCCAACATCGGTATTCTGGATTCGTTGACGAACTTCGTCATATTCGTTGAATGGCGGAGTCTCAACTTTTTTAGAAGTCCTTCGTATTTTTGTATTAGATGCCGTCGGCGCCTCATTTCATTTAGGAGGCTGTCTTTTTCGTAGACTATTGATGGATTCAATTGTAACGCTAGCGCTCTTCTATGGCATGTGTTCTGTGTTTTCTTCGGGTCGAATTTGGAGAGTATATCTTTGGCGACCAAGTTTCTGACTTTCAATGATCCGGGTTGCGAGCTCGGGCTGGCTATAGTGATAGCGGCGTGGCACATAGTGATAATAAAATCTTCCTCCTTCGACCAGATAACGGTGTCATCGGCTACTCTCTTCCGACTTCTGGGCGTAGCTTTAATCTTCATCACAGGGTTAATGTTGTTTCCGTTCTTTTTCTTGCGCGGTGCCCTCGGTTTCCTGCTTTTAGCCAGTTTCGGTATCTTCACTTTGGGTTTTTCTTTTTCCTTCTTCTTGATCGGTCGTGGTTTGAGCGATCTGACGTAGAATGTCTGCCACAGCCGTTGTATTTCCATGTAGAAGCAGGAATCGAAGCCGCAAGGTCCACCGCCGTCGCCGTATCGATCTCCATTATCGAATTGTTGAGTGTCCTCTTCTCTTCTGACCGGAGGGTGTATGTTCTTTTTCATGCGGTCAGTTGTGGTCACTTTCGTGGATATACTGATTTCGTATACATCATTCCAGTATGTTTTCACGTCATCGAACTTTTCGAAGTAGTAGCAGCGTTCGAGACTTTTGATATCATCTTCCTGGCGAGGCCACAGGCCCGTTGTATCCAAGATTGTTGAGTTACGATTCACGTAAAACAGGAAGCTATAGAGATAGCTGTTAGCATAGTTCTCCGTTTGAACGTTCGGTTGGTATATCAGCTGGATGAGTCCATGCATCGCCAGGACTTTCAAGTTCATTCTGATCGCATTCCGTAGACTTTTAGATTTGATAATAAAATGACTGATTTCCGGAGGCGCTTCTTTCAGTTTGAGGTTCAGATGTGATTCATGGATTCTTAGATCTGATATATCGGTCATTCCGTTAGCGCTCATGTTGCTGATAGCAAACTTGACGGTCATTTCTGGCATAAGTTCCGAAACGGAGAGGTATCCAGGTTTCAGATTTTCGAATCCTTCTCTCTTGAAGTAGACTAAGTTCATAATGAACTCGTGTAGACATTGGATTTTCATGTACCGTGGGTTTACGAACATGGAAAGAGGCCGGCAAGTGTTTTCCGTCGCCAGTACAGTCTTAGGCCTTCTCTTTGCGGTAGCTCGTAAGAACACCTCTTTATATTTGGCCCGCACTATGGGATGCGAACGTGAAATGTTTGGAGCGCAAATAAGATTAGAGAAGTTATGCTCATTGCCTAAACCAGGCCATCTCACTTTGTATATCTTTATGTTACCGCTTGCGGCGATTTTTCGTATGAAACCTTTCAAAGCTTTGGTGACCATCGGCGGCTGATTGATTTCTTTTGAGACAAGGTTACTTAATGTTTGGTAGCCGGTGACACATTGTCTTTCTTTGACGACCTTTATTATTCCGTTAGCGAATTTCAGCTGCCGGAGAGTTAGAGAGTTCATTCTCAGCATAGATGTTATATCGGGTTTTTTATCGGCGGGGCCTTTAATCTCGAGAATGTGACTATCTGTCTCCTCATTATTGAGTTCTGGTGGTTGACTTTCTTCATTTTGTTGCAGTTCAGCGGAAACTTTTGTGTGTTCTAAGTATTTTTCAGCTTCTTTTAAGAAGTTTGTATCAAGTTTTCCAGAGGCAATGGCCACATACCTGAAAATATTGTTAACAGATCAATTTTCAAGGGAAAAAGGAAAGAGATTTTCAATTATTCTTGTATATGAGTTAAAAATTTAGGTAGTTTGACTTAATAGACTATAAACCTATATAAGATTAGTAATAGTTTATTTAACTATATTTACTCTTTTAAATACATAGGTATTTTGTTAAAAACTAAGGAAGTGATCATGAAAGATGAAATATATTAAATACACCACTATGGGTGAAATACGAATTAAAAGTTAGGTAAAAAATAATGTTTAACAAGCTTACCTAATAACCCTTTGTTTACCCCTATCCTCAAAATACTCCCTAACAATATTCTTACTCTTGAAAATCCTGCATATAGTGCGGCCAGTATAAAACTCTACTCCAAGCATTTGCGTTATTTCCATTTGAGAGAGTCCCTTAGCACCATGGTTTAAGAACAGCTCGTAAGCCTGCCTCAACAAACCCACTCCGATCTTATAATGACATTTGATTGGTGTTATTTCTTTGTCTTTAGTGTCATCGCAGGATGAATAATCTTCATCTTCACTTTGTGGTGATAGGCAAATGAATTTACGCTTTCGGTATGTTGCATCAGTTGAGGAAACATCTGATTTGTTTTTTATTTTCGGTGGTTTGTCTAGCTGTTCAGTTTTTTCTTTCTGTAAAAATGTTTTATTATGATATTTATTAATAAAATGTGCAGGCAAACTCTAGGTAAATAATGCTGGGCAATTCACATAGCCTTAAAGTAAGCTCAAATCTTATTGGTATATTACAATACACTACACAAATACATGTATGTTTACTTAATATACATTGAAAACTATAATAAGAACATAGTAATTTAAGATATAATTATGTTTTTTCTCAAAGATATATAGAAGTTATTATAAGTAGACCTAGAGCAACCTAGTTTAAAAAATATATGTCTGTATAAATAGGTACTTACAAACTGAAAGACATTCAACGTTTTCTTCAATCGTTTGGCCTGTGGTGGTGTTAACATTTGGTTTTTTATTAAAACCACAGTTCTCTCACTAAAATTTGGTTTATCCTTCAAATAGTCCACAATGTTGAATATTTTCCCTCTCTTTGGCAAACTCCAAACTGTTGGCTTATGGAACTTAGTAAGTCTTAATAAAAGACTTTTTGTCCCACGGTTAGCAAGATTCTGAGTGATGTAAAGCACTCGGACTAGACCCAAATCTTTGAGTAATTTTCGGTTGTAGAAAAGAGTTTTAGGTTCTTTGATTACTTTTACGAGGTTGCTGGTTCCTGTTGTCATTTGACCCTGGAAAAAGTAATGATAACTCTTTATTAATAAAAGAACTCCCCATAGGTAGATTGTATGAAGCTTATTTTTAACAGTATGTGAAGTTATCTTTGGTGGTAAACTAGTACTGGTAAACTAGTCCAAAGTTGATTGTATGGATTTACCATAAAATTGTATTTTTGCAGAATCACCTTTGATGTAGGAATTGTAAAACGATAATACTTTAAAGTTAAGTGTTAAAAACCTCACAACCATATTTTATAATTTAAGTTGGGAACAGAAGAACTATAAATCCAGAGTCATAATAGTCTAGTATAGACTAATTGACTATACATGGTACATATTTTATTTAATTACAATGTCAACTTACATTTTCTCTCCCTCTTCCAATCAGTTCTAATATACAATACTGTATTGGTGTTAACTGGTATAAAAACGTCATCGGCATGTGACTAGCCAGGGCTCTCCATCTCTCTTCTATGCTCGCTACCAGCACCAAAGAGTTTCCAAACAATGCTACAACCTTTTCATAAGGAACATCAGTGAATTGGCTACAGGTCATAAGGAGGCGAGTTGTGAAGTATTTACTAGATCCAAAATCTCCTGTAGCAGGGTGGTATTCATATGGTCCATCAAGGTAGGTGTCCTGAAACATAGGTTTAAGATACTGCTACTAACCCGATATGGACCAAAATTTAATTATCTCTGTATGTTAAATTCACATAATGGTTGTATGTTGTCCGAAATAAATAAATTTTATTTATTTATATTAGGTATATTTAAGACCAATTTATTATTCATATGTTCAAACTCCACTTTTCATTCAAAAGCTTAACTTTAGACAAACAATGATTACAAATCTTATTACAATATATTATGTCGTTGTTGTGAAAATTATTCAGCAATATTTAATCATAGTGCAGAGTTGAGTATGAGGTGATGCGTAGGGAATAAGGGAATCGAATAAAATGTTATTTAAAGTAGGCACTTACAGGATTTTTGAGTTCTCCAGTTTCATCGTCAATGATAGTGAACCTATCTATAATTTCCACATGCGGAAGTGGCTCAGGGAGGTTGTGTATCGTTATGTCTTTGTGTCCCACTATATACCCCCATAGATTTCTCTTCATTTTCGCCGGCATAGGCCAATTTGTGCGATGCTCTACTCTCCTCCATAATAGGTCCAGTGGTATGCCTTCTAGACCTTCTAAGGCAATCTCTTCAATAATTATCTTATTGATATTGAATCGGAAGCAGTCTTTTATTGTGTCTCCTGCCATTCTAGAAGATTTTCTTCATTTTTTAAATAAAAATATTTTAGCACAGCACCACAATTTACAATTATTTTATGTTGTTGATCTCAAAGAGAATATAATCATAATCACTACGTTTGTTGATCTTGTCAAGTCAAAAACATGTGTGTTTTCCATAAATGTCATTGTCAACTTCAACCATGAATGTTTTTTTTTCTTTTTTGGCGTTCAGCTCAGGTCATTTGCCATTTTTTATTCTCTCATATCACATACATACACTAAACATTATTAATTGTCTATCGCACAATTTTACGTACCGTGCAAAGTGAGAAATATCACTCAAACTGTCATCGGACTTATTAGGACGCCCTATGTAGTTATCAAACAAGTTAAAATTTGTCTTACAATATAGCCAAATTTTATTGTCACCCTATGGTCACCCTGTTATAAATTGACAGACGCCCTCTGTTCTAGAGTGGTTCTAGATAACTCGGTGGGCCCGCATTTGAGCTGGGAGTCATCCGTCCTTTATTACAAATAAAAAAATAGCGCCAATTATTATTCGTTGTTATGTTATTACCTAGAGTGACCTAGACGTTTTGTAGGTACTTCTACTACAGAGTACCCAACGTTCTAGAATTCTGTATAGCATAGTACCTACTTAAATGGAGGGTATTTTAATTAAAAAACGTACATTTAGATAAGTCCATAAATATTACAGATTCAACATTGTTAACTTCTGAAATTCATACCAATCGTACCTACCTACCCTACCATTTTGATTTTGATTGTTGCTGGTATAAATACATACAATGAAACATGCAATTCAAGTTTCAATATTTTTATTTACTAAAGAAAAGGAATACATTATATCATTTGCTAAAATATTTAGCATTATTAATAATATTTTAATGAGAAAATGATTGTAACAAAGAGGTACAATGATTGGTAAATATGAACATTGAACAATCCAGGGACAAACATATCTTATTTACAAATCAGTGTCTTACTCATATGCATTATTCGACTAACCAATCCTCTCTGAGTTATAGCTTTAGTGCAAGGGTACCAACTTATGCAATGTTTAGTATTATCCTTATGACACTAAGGTTCTCAAAACTAAACTTGGTTTTGTACGAATTTATATGTAAAAAATGCATTAATTTTTTTTCTGTCCTGCGTTAATTATAAAAGTCCTACTTAACCTATGTTTGAATGTGTTGATCAAATTATACAAATGAACTTGGTTTAGCCGAAAGACTAAAGAAACATTGTAGGATATTTTAATCTCTATAGATAATGATATCGTTAAAAAGTAATACAGAGTCTGTACTGAAATATTTTAATGTGGCGAAGATATAACATTCCAAGTTATATATTTTGGAAACGATGTCAAAAACACAATAAAAGTTTTATTAATTCTGAACGGATTTTCATAAATATTTCTGTACTTATCTTTATAGAATAAACAATGTCCACAAAGTCTATTTCGGCTAAACCGAGTTTAAAAAAAACTTTAATCTATGTATATGTAAACATTCTAGTAACAACAGGCGATTTAAGTCTAAAGCAAAGAAATTGTACAGTCTTTTATCATAACTTATTTAAACCTATTGAATATTCGAAAGGCGGGTTCAAATGAACTTTGATAGTTTAACTAGTAGGTAAATTATTAATGTTAGGGTCTGTTCACACTGAGACCCGACGCCACTACGTTAACTGTTTATGAGTACTTCAATTTATGCAATGAAACGTGTTTCATTTATAGTATGTAAGTATATTACTTAAGTTTTATTTTGTATGGATGTACTTATCTTAAAAGTGCTCATCGAGTGTGTGTGAACGGACCCTAAATTCTTTGAAATTTTTCGTGTAATGCAAATTGACTGTACTGAAGTTATCTGGTTTGTTGTCATTAGTAGCTAACGTCAGAATGTCATTTTAAATCGCACGAACAACAGCAGCTAGTCCAGTCTAGTAAAAACATACTACAGAGCGGATTTAAAAAAAGGTTTAATTTCAATTCATGTCCTTATTGGTGATTATTTTTTATGTTTGGTTTAACTGATATTTTTGCCGCGTTTTGTATTATGTGATAGTATTTTAATATTAAATGCGGATAGTCAATAGAAGACCGAACATGGACTAAATTTAAACGAAATGTTAGTTAACAAAATGATCAGGTCATGGGAATAACAGATAGGCGTTAAAACTATCGGTCACTTTAGACAAATGTCAAACATCTAATTTATTAATATCGTTCCTTTTGACATTTCTCTAAGGCGACTGGTGCAATTAGGTAGATAAGTTAGGCACTTCCCATAGGTACTTTATGGTCTAGGTACATAGTATAATTTTTAAAGTCAATTGAATGCAAATGCTAAGCTTTTATCCCTTTAGAATATTATTTTATACTGTGGAAAATCAAATATATTAAGAACAAAAACTCAAATAAAATGAGTATATAAAAATATCACGTGATTTTTTTACTAATCATAAAATGAATATCTAAATGCACTAGATCGTGGATGATTCTATTGTTTTATTGATTAATCAAATGAAATATAAAAATCCTATTACATTAGAAAGAGAGATGCAAACGCTACAGAGCCTCTACAACTACATTATTTCATCTATGCTGATCTACAAATATTTGTTGACTTGCATAATCATGGTTCAATTCTTAAACTTTCTTCTATAATGTTTAATGTAGATAAAAACTTTTTGAAGTTTCCATAAAAACTTGATTTGACGGCTATGTATATTAGACACGGATATTAGACAAGTCAAGTCAACGAATATGGTCTACGCTACGAAGTTCTACGCCGTAGGTGTCTACAGCTCTCGTAGACTCCCGTAGCGCCTACAAAGATTTAGCTAGCGGCTACAAAGTAATACAGTAGTTTCTTTTAAGATATTTTTCTTGAACATTGTTTAGAGTTGTAGTGGCTCTAAAAACGTTACGAAGAGCGTGCGGTATACATAGTCTGAGATATAACGTGTTGTAAATGTACTATAATCTTAACATTAAACTTCATTAACTTTACGGATTAATCAATAAATCCTTTCTGTTACTGTTCTTAATTTATTTCAATAAAAGTCTTCAATTTCTAACACTAAGGCTCCGATTCTCAAACAAAATTAAGCAGTATCTATATTATAACTACAGTAAGATACGACTATATAATTTTCAATATATCAATAGATAAATCAATATTTGTATCGCTTACAAGACTTCTAGGCTGTTGATTACAATACAAGTATAAAAAGGGTGGTTCAATTTAAACGAAGAAATGGTTATTGTACATTTCATCAATTTTAAGTCATACAAAAAACAACTCCTTAACAATCATCGCTTACGTCACTTACTCTAGCGCTTACGAGTAATTACTTGACGAAATCTAATTTACATTACAGAACTCGCTATTTACAGGAACTAGCCTCTTACGTATGTGAACCTACTTGTTACAAATCCTTCTTACAGGATATGAAAACGATAAACAATTCTAAACCAAGATACTTCATGATACTAACAACTTTGGTCTGAGTATTGTTCTACTATAAATTGAAAACAACTTATAAACTTTCTAGAAAAGTTTATCTTTTTCAAATTCTGCGTTAATTTCCAATCGGCCATTTAAAGCTACTAAATACCTCATGGCGTAGCTATAAAAATAAACAATATTCTGTGCGTTACTTTGGTTATCTAAAAAACGTTATAAAATGGCAGTATATTTCGTAAAATAACGTGATAAGTAATTAATTAAGCATCTAATTAATTAATAATTTACAATAGAAACCATATCTTTGGTATGAAATAGATACAATCAAAGTAATTTGAGTATTATCAAAGGCAATACTGAGAATGCCACAATGCTACTTGCATCTCCAATGAAGTCTTTGTATCGACTGTACTAAACCAACACCAGATAAGTAACAGCATGTGATAGAAATGAGTCCACAGATGGCAAAGGTCCGATGTGAATATCGTAATGTATTTTTAACTCTTATTTTGTAGTACCACAATAAAGTTCGTTATATTTTTATTGTGAATTTACATATGTTATAATTAACAACAGGAAGTTATCGATTAGTATTCTATTTTGTCTTTATAATCAATATCCTTTTAACTATTGTTGCGATTAAATCATAGTTAGAATAAGAATTCGCGGCTGACCAAGGAAGAAGTGGCGCGACAATTTAGAAGGCGTCCTTCAACCCTTTAACATTATTCTTACCTAGACGGTTGTCTTGGTTAAAATATTGTTAAAGGGTTAGAGGGGGACCTATGTACAGCTAAGGGACATAATATGGCTGTTATTTTAACTGGTTATCAGTAGTGCTGTAAATGCTATGACTTCTTCAGAGTTGCAAGATTTCTTATCATTGTTCTACTGTAACACTATTCTAACTGCAATCTAGTGTCCGCTACTTCAGTCCAAGTGAACATAACCAAGGTTTGTAATTACAATCCTGCAGACACTTAGGCACTAAGTCATTACAAATAGAATTGACATTTTCTTTACACACATCGTCAACACGGTTTAACTAAAGGTTTTATTTTTATTTGCAGCAATGTCTATTGAGTCAGCTTAGATTATGAAAGCTAAGGAAGGCTTATATTACACACGCTTTCTAGTATAAATTGCTACAAATAAAAACAAAATTTAATGAACTATCTTTAGAATAGAAGGAAAGTTAAAAGTACTAGTTCTATTGCAAAAGTAAACTGTACTTAAAGCCGTTAAATGAACAGGAGCGTTCATAACAAAAGTATTATTTGGCCCACTTTTATGGAAATTTACAAAACCAGGGACAAATGTGACATAGAATGTATGTACACAATGATCACAGTTACTGTTGTAACTTTAGTGGCGCACCAATAGTCTAAATTGGCTTTGTGGCATCGCGTTGCCTTCTTAACCTATCATCTATGTATACAATACGCTAAATCTATAACATTATCGAATAATTTATCAAAACGATCTCCTAAAAATCTAGATACATCCATAAGAAGCACTTTAATGAGTAAGTATCAGAACTTTACATATCATTTTTATACATGGTAAATATAATTTTTTATCATTTTTGTGTTTAGTACGCCACTGGTTTCAACTAATCCATCTAATTTATTCCAGCAACATTAAACACGCTATAACATTATACACGACTCGTGTTGTCTCAAGTTAGTTAATGCTAGAATTTTAGAATAAGAGAACCCTTCCTAAGTGTACGACGTAATTCTACAAATAGTAGGTTATGTAAAAAAGCGATTTGTGAAATCATTGCAACTTTCCCTTTATTATGAAACTGTCTTAAGTCGCAGCATCGGAAAACCTGCACTGACATCCACACTTTCACATTAACTATTCATCAACATTTTACCAACAAACTTATATTTTCACCTATATTATGTAAACTATGTATATTTCTAAACAATCTACAATTTGTTACAATCTTACAAATTACAAACTTCAATCGATAATATTGTTCCGTCTTTAAAAAAAAATACTCTTCAATTTCGTCACGATCTCTAGACAGAGATTAATTGTGGATCACCAGTACGTATATTCAATTTATCATGGAAGAAGTTGTATTCATCACATTGCATCGATCGTGAAATATACTAAACAGAGTCAACATTAAGAGCCAACGCACTCATAAGTTACAATCTATAGGCAACCGTCTTGTACGATGTTGGGTTCATCACATCAAATTCCGGGTCAACATCAAGTGCGACATCGCATAGTCTATGGGTAGTCATAACCACATCAAGATCAACAATAAAACACGTCAACAATCTAATTTGGAATGTCAATGTCAATGTCAAAGTCAATCACTAAGAGTTTTAGCGGGGCGTTCGCGGGCACGTTAGTTGCGGTAGATGTAGGCGCAGGGCTGCGGCGCGGGCGGCGGGGGGGTGGGGGGCCGCTCGCCCGAGGGGGACGGCGACGACGAGGGCGGAGAGGGCGACGAGGAAGAGCCGCCGCTCGCTGAACCAGATCCAGAACCGCTGCTGCGCTGCGACACTGGAATAAGTCAAATATTGCAGATAAGTCTTTGTTAAGCAAAAGTTGCAACTTGCATTCCATATAGATGGGTTATGTAAAACATGATGAGGTTGATTGGATGAAGATTGTTTTGTCCGATAATCTAGTTAACTTTTTAAACTATCATGGTTTTTAACAATATTATTTACGAAACGGGTATCATACCATGATTCAAATGTTTTTGAGTTAGCGCCATCTTCACGGAGAGACTCTTCGTGAAGATGGCGCTTGTAACAGTGCCGTAATATCGGGAAACTGAAAAACATTTCAATCATGGAGAATTAAAATAAAACATTATCTTGACTCACCCAATGTATGGTGGTGCGTATTGTGCTTATGGTGGTGAATCTGGTCGCGCGAGTCCGCCCCGCTTGTTTCTCAGAGATACACCTTCTTCACTGAGCGCGTGGTCGAGAACCCGTTGTCATTGCCGCGCCGGTAGCCATCGCCCTGCGGTCCGAATAGTCCTGCGTTAACTAACATGCCAATGTGAATATGCGTGCGTTCATGGGTTAAATGATTGTGGTTGGTATGTTTGTATAAGGCAGTCTTAGAATCGTTAACCTGTACGATAAGGTATAGATTTTAATGTGGAGTTAAAATTTGAGAAATTAATCAATAGTCAACAAGATAGCCGGTCAAGAGTATGACTTTGCTATTGCTGTTAATTCTTTGTTTAAAAAACAATGACAAAATTAAGATTTAGATTCAAACATTTGGAGTATTATTACGACAAGTTTTCGTAGAACCTTAAGCCCTTATACAAACATTATTAACCAGGTTAATGACTAAGCAGATGGTATGGTAACATTGAAAGACGACGATGGTGTTTGTATAAAATAGGAGATGATTGTTAAATGTCAAAAGAATTAGAAAGCCTGATCATTAACAACAATGATAATGATTTTGTTACATGCAATAAGCTTGGTGTCAAGCTATGAAAATTTGGAAGAAACTTACTGTCTTATATTAGTTGTGAAGATACGATATTTGGTGCTTTTAAGTACTGATTAAATTTATAAACACAACATCGAAACACGGAAAGAAACTTATGAAATAAGTACTTATAAGATACATAATTATTGTTAATAATAACCGGAAATCTCGAAGTAGATGTTCGCTGAAAAAAAATTACGAACTAGGAGGTAAAAACACTCAATAGTCTCATAAAGATCTTAATATTTCAAGAGCGAAATGTATTTACAGCGGTTATGTGCACTAAAGTGACAATTCTAAAATGTTTGATCTCGTCTAATGGTAGAGACATTCATGAGACTATATCAAACGACTAGAGCTCGAAATTATGTGATAAGTGTTAAACTAATGATAATTACTTTATGAAAATTGCAAGAAGTGATAAACATTAAAAGTCACACAACACAGTCGGTGCGTTATCGGTGACGAAAAACTTCTCACCAAGAAATATGGTGTTCCGAGCCACAACTGTCGGGAAAAAGTGGCAAATTAAAACCAGAACTATTTAAGAATTGGACTTGGACTGTCTCTCGCTCAGATTTTACATCCTAACTTAATATGCATCATATGTGTGTAGAATATTTATTAAACGAAAACACCTAACTACTCATACTGAATTTGATAATATCAGTTTAAAAGCGCTGTGTTTTAAATACCGTTTGTAACGCTTAAAAACCAATACCATTTGGAAGAAAAAAGAAAACAGTCGCTGCCCTAATTTTTCTGCTTATAGAAAATGCAGACAAAGAAAGATAGTTTTGTTTGTTATACGGATAAAGGTTGATATAAAACCGAAGCGAGAACAAGTCCAAATCCCTTAAATTTCCGATCAGTTATTTTGAGCTGTAGCCGTCAAAAGCCATGCAAAGATAAAGAAAGAGGAATAACTGACATTGACCTGATGAGACCGAAGAGTGCCGAAGTTATCACGACGATACGCGTCAGGTTGGAACTGGAAGAGTGTCTCATGATGTGGGTGGTAAGGAGGATGCTTGCGAAGAGTCGCTCTGGGTGAAGCCGGCTTCGGTTGAGGAGCTAACACCGGTTCGGCATACGTCACTTCTTCTACTTGCTGGAGAAGCTTCGGCTCCGCTTGAATCCTGGAAAGGCAACTTAGTGAATGATGATGACTAGAACTGTGTTATGGTTAATGAAGATGAACAAGATATCAACCTAGCTGATCTACTAGAATCGTTTCATGAATGGTCACGGGGTGTTCGGTTGATGTTTTAATGATTTTGAATACTTAAGATTAATATGTGTCATCCTGTCTTAAAGGTAACACTGTTTTAAATTAAGAATAAATGTGCTTAACTAATAAATGGCACAGCAAACATATTTTTCTCTGTTGTAATTTTAGTTGCCGATATTTGATCGATTGTATCAGTAGATCAGGACAGTTCACATACCTGTTTATATTCTGTCTCTGCTCAAAATATTCGTACTCTGTATCTGGATAAGGCATGTTATCGTCGTCTTCCTTCTTGCAGCGTCTGCCGCAGAAGTAGCCGGCGAGGAAGCCGAGGCAGAGAGCCAGGAGGCCCGTGGTGATGGTGGCTATGGCGATCGTCTCTGTCGAGAATTGGGAGATCGGCGGGTCGGCAGCCAACACTTCGGGACCTGGCAAATAAAAATTATTTAGTTTGAGTATTTTCTTTGCTGTGTACATATTTTATCCTATCAAGTTAGGCTGCTGAGTAAAGGTAGTTTTACTTTAGTCAGGACTTAACGTAGATTATGCATTGTTTTATAATTCCCTTTCAATTAAAAAGAAGATTAGGATCAATAAATTAATTATGATATAATATGAAAGCCGTATAAAAATAAAGATGGAACTAGAAGACGTAAAAAATATAAATCTTCGACATTTTAAAACGATTTCTTGTACAAAATCCTTACCTTCATTGTTATTACTGCCTTTGCCCTCCTTATCTTGAACTATATTGATGACTTCGCCTTTGTTCTCCCCTCTAGCGTCATCGTAGAGTCCAGAGCTGAGACCACCCACTGCTCCTGCATCTTTACCTGAATATATATTTTTGTATATAATACAAAAGAAACACTTTACTAGTGGAGATTTATCATATCATTTGAAATGTATTTAACTTAGTTAGATATTGACTTAAAGAAATAAACGAATATTTTATTACCAATATTTTTTAATTTACCTTAAAATTTTGAAGAACCTCTTTAGTAAAAATGTAAAGAAGATATTTGGTAGATATATTATTTTGATATTTGATACAAAAAAGAAATAAAATAAAATGTTTATTTTTAATTCTTTACGACTTCATGGTCAAAAAGATATAACTTACTATGAGGGCAAGCAGCATGACTCCCAGTGCTGACGTTCTGATAGAACGCGTTCTCGTCGAGCCAGCGGCTGACACCGTGAGAGTAGGCGCGACATCGCCCCGCTTGTTTGTCCCACGCACAGTACGGGTCTTGGAGGGCCACGCATTCACTGAAATAAAATTAGCTATAGGTACATACAGACATAACTAAAACTTTATGTGTTTCCATTAATGGTTAGTAATTTAACAGAGTTTTTTTCCATTTGCGTAGGAATTAACGATAAAGCTTGACTGAAATAGTAGGGATTTTCTTAGATAATATAGTGTTGGTGAAAGTGTAAGAATTAGTTGCCTAGTTATGTCCGGCAGGTAGCAATGTTTACTTTTAGAACTTACTGCTAACAAATTTTGAATATATTCCAGTTGGAAGAGAAAAAAGTAGGTAACAGTTTTATTAACCAGTCGTCTAATAGACTAGTGGTTATTAGAAGTAACCCAATGTAATAACTAACAATTTAACCACTAACATCAGTCTTTAAATTAAGTTAAAATAAATCAGTAGAACTAAGTAAAAAACCAATCAAAACTTACGAGCAAGAGCTAATCTTGTCACTGGAGCACCGATGCAGCCTCAAACTTAGCACCTCCTTGTCCGACACCGCGATCAGTCTCGCGGCGTCTCGGCCCGCTCTCGCGACTCTCAGCGCTCTCACTGGAGAGCCAGCGGCAAACGCTTGTAATTCTTAAAAAAATATATACATTTAACCAAGGCTATTAATTACAATAAGATAGTGTTTTAAGCATTTTTTTTTGGTTTCTTATACAGATAAGTTGGGGTTTCCTTCCTATGACGCTATAACTCCAGAACGTACGAACCCATTACCAAAATCTTGCATTCGATGGAAAGGTCTCGGGCTCCGTGAGGTTTATAGTAAGTTGAAAAATCTGATGTCTCTGGACTTTACATAATCTATAGCCTAAGTCCTAGAAAGGAAGGTAAGGTAAGGAGGTAATTCAAGGTGTTATATCTATTATGTGGAAAATTATTTAAAATTTGTCAAACAAGCATGCAACCACAAACACAATTTTCTTATTACCTTCAATAACCACAGGCACAGCTTTATTATTCGAGTCGTATGAGATCGCGTTTATAGCTTTGATGATCTTGCCATTATCAGTCCCGATGAAAAGGACGTCGTAAGCTTTTCCACCTGGTGTCTTCACTTGTGGGTCCACAGCTATTTGCGTGAACCGGTAGCTGTAATAAAACGAAATTTTAAACGTATCAAAGGACAAACAGTCGTCAATTATTTCAAAAGTAGAAACTAATGAGGTAATAACTGAGAGTTCAAAATTAATTTTAAAATAAACGGGTTCGCGGGAAATCCACGCCTTATATAAATTCATCAACCTACGACAGTGTTTATAGTTAAAACTGAGAGTTTTATATTTTGGCAGCCATCATGTATAAAAGTAAGTCGCGGATCACGACTGTCGGGATGAGTCGAATTTACCCCCAACTAAGCCAAACGCGGCCTTTTAAAATAGTTACTTATACAAAATAGTCTGTTTAAACATATAAATACGTACTGAAAACTGGTGCGAATAACGATAGGTTCTCCAAAGAAGGCCGGTACTGATTCATCCATCAACGCGTGAGTCTTGATGAAGTTCAGCGTCTGGTCCGGCAGCGAGCGAGAGTCGTTGTGACACGTGCCTGGACGGGGTTCCGGGACCTATTGGAAAACAATTGAGAGTTACAAAGTTATAAAATGTAAATGATTAGAAAATGGAATAAGAAAAATTACAAGATTACTATGTAACCTTGGTCCTCGAGTGGGAGTCGAACCCACGCCACCCAGTTTAGCCCTGGTTGCGATACTTACAAGATCACTGTTTCTCTAACCTTGGTCCTCGAGTGGGAGTCAAACCCACCCAGTTGAGCCCTGGTTGCGATAACCACTATAATACGCTATCGAGGAGTTACGCATGGTTGCGCTAACCACTACGCTATCGAGGAGTTACGTAAGAGCTTGAATTTCTAATCATTCAGAAAATTTAAGTGAGAGTCAATCACTGTTAAATAAATATAATACATAAAAATGTAGGGGTAAAATATAGCGCCAACAGCAATTGATCACGACGAAACGGTCTCTACAGATAAAGACTTTTCTTGCTAGGCTATGAACATAGAGAATATTTACTCAATTAAAAGCTCTCGAGCGTAAGAAAGTGTAAGCGATATACTTGATGCTGAACGTATGTACCAAAAATACTATTCGGAACAGTCGTGAATATGCCGTAGATAAGTTAATTATCTTTATCTAGACTAATACATAGGTTACCTTAGCACTGTTCACAGGTAACCAGTTAGAATTAATAGCGCTCTGTTCCTTGAAGGTTCCTTCGAAGGTGTCTGCGATGTCCTGCATGCTGAACGCGCACACGGCGCTGCCAGATATGCTGTTCGGAGGAGTCGTGAATGTGCCGTAGATGAGTTGTGCGCTAAGGCCGCCGTAGACTCCTTCTATTAGTTCCGTTGTCGATTCTGGAATTAGAGAGAGACAGTAGATTTGAGTAGATGAATAATTGTATCTAGTCATTATCATCAGTGGACAGATGATCTGGTCGGTTTGCGGTGGATGCAGGCTGCGTCCGATTGCAATAACTGGATATCATTAAGGGACGCCTGTGTCCAGCAGTGGACTTCCAACGGCTGACGTGATGATGATGGTGATTATTATCATTATATTGTCTTACTGGAAAAGCCTTCTCAACTCTCCTCCATCCTATATTTTCTATAAATTCAAGACATCATCTGTAATTTTATTATAAAAAATAAATAAGTAATACTAATTCCAATGGTAAAAACTCACGTATTTCATTAAAATAGAAGGGGAAGTCTCCGGCCACAGAGCAGTTGAGCCTGGACTTGAGGAAGGACGTCCACCGCTGCTTGAAGCGGTGCGGCCCTCCGCGGTCGTCACGACACACTCTTGCGACGCGAGAGAACACAGACTGGAAAACAAATCGATATTAAATACTTAAAAAATTAAATTTAAAAAAGGAAAGGTAAAATTAAAAAAAAAAATGGTGATCCTAGCTTGAACGCAAGATGGTGGTTTGCTTGTTTTATATTTTACTGCTGGACACAAGTAAGGAGTAAGGTCATTTAAACAAATGAAAAGCTTCATCATACCACTTAGTTGAGTAGGTGGGGACCGCAAACACCATTTACCCAACCCCTTTATAAATAAGGATAAGAACCTAATGTTGAGTTCGTGACTAAAATAATTATTTTATAATGACAAGACAAAATTAAACTTGAACAAATATACCTTTCCACAGTTGATGTATTCTACAGCAGTCTCTCTGAAGAAAAAGTACACGAAGTTTCCGTGAACTAATGAATTTACAAAGTCCGGAGCTGAAAAAGAAAATAGAGGACATTTAAAACTCAGTTATAAAACTTTTATAAATTCAATTAATGTTATCACAGATCTTGCCCCTATCTTATAATAACCCTGAATTTATGCAAAGGGATGTTAACCCTAAAATGGTGTCGATAATTCTAATGCGATCCTAATCGGATTTGCTGATTGTTGACGCGTCAAATGTCACTCCAGCGATAGCGTTCCCGCCAAAACCCGTTCTGAATTCAATTAAATTGACGGATGAATGTTTGACAGGCGCATTTGATAGCAATCGACCGCATTAACGTGTAAACACAGAAGGCAAACACAGCCGGTTTTGTAACTCCTGGTTGACACAGGATTGTACGAGTATATTAACACTTAGCAAATTAAGTTACAAGTCAGCCAATATTGCTGAGTTGTTTGGGTTAGTTTCATAACTTCTTACTCTTGAAATTGTACAAATTGTATAAATTGTATCTAGTATCTATATAATTTAAACACGAGTAAAAATAATTATTTTCACAGTTTGCGATAAAAAAACAATACATAGAAATGTGACAGTTTTGACTTTGCGAAAATTCGTTAAATATAATGTGTAGTTTAAGTGTAGTTTAAGACATAAAATATTTATGGCAGACACAATTTAATCTTACCAAAAGTGTCGTGGCAAAATTTTAGGTACCTATAACACACATATAATAAAATACAATATGTCATGTTGAATACGTTCAAGACTATTACCAAGTCCAACAAAGCATCGTTAGACTACCATAGTTCGTCTTGCACTGTCCATTTTCATTCTAATAACCGTCTAAGCGTTTGATGTACCCATCAACATGCAAATTCTGCGCGTTAATAACGTTGTCACGTTAGCATATGCGCGTTACACGCATGGTTACACTTAATTTAATCATTCAGGTCCGTTATTATGAATATAAATTAATAATACACACATACTAAAATAATTATAGCCATAAAATATTGAATGAATAGAAACCTACAAATAAAAACGTTTCTTGTAATAAGTAGTAAGATTTTTCTTTTACTACGATTGGCTATAATAATCAATCGGCATATTTGAAAAGTGTAATAAATGGACGTACATTTTAAGAATGTTTTTATACTGTCTCATCATATTTTTATACTACATATGTACCTACTACATATACTATAGGAAACAATATTATGTAGGTACTTGTCCTTCTACTTGTGGATGTGTGTGTACTATCAATCTGTGTTGGTGTGTGCAAAATAAATTTTAAATTATGTATTTCTTTCATGTTTTTAATTTAGGTATAGGGTAATCAAGGGCTTACCATTTAGCGTCATCGAATCGTAGGGTTCAGTCTGCAATGGCTCCCTATAAATTATCGGCTCCATGCCACTGAAATCAGCCACCGTTCCCGAATAAAGCTCCCCGTCTGTAAAAATAAAATAATGCCACGTTAATGAAAACAAAAATGGCAAGGACAATCGCACTGAAAAGCCTATTTTAAATAGGATATCTGGATTATTATTAAGAAAAATAATAACTGTATTTATGTTAAATCACTGTAAATTATATGAGAATTAATTAAAGCTCATTTATTGAACTTTTCAAAAGAAAAATTGTGTATTATTTTATTACTTATATTCAAAATTTAAAATTCACCATATTCAATTCTACAATACCCACCAAGGTATGCATACAAAACCACTGTGTTCTGTATAAACGCATTCTGTCAGAGTAAACTTCGATATTGATTGGTGCATTCAAATTTTTCACACGCACAAACTGGCTATGTCCATTACGAACGGACACGGTTAGTTATCTCCTATTGATCTGTTCCAATTAAGCGAAGCGACGCCCTAGGGAGCGCCCAGCGGAGGCACCAGACTATCTAATTGTACTGCAGTGTAGTTTGTAAGAATCTACTTTAAACCGGTTTTGTTTGGCTTTGGAAGCTTCTAGATTGATCAGCAGAAATGCCACGGGTAGGCTTACGGCTTAGGCTAAGGAAGATTGATTACTGACAAATAATGCAGATCCTTTGCAGGGTTGAACGTATTGAAATTTGAAAGCAAATTATTATGGTCTTCGAAGGGATATTCCCTATGATATTATGAGTCATATTTCAGTACAAAGGAATAATAACTGATCAAGCCATCCAGCAGATCAAAATAGTTTCCTATCTTCAGATATTTTCTGTGATTGAAAGACATAATTTTACGAATAATAAGCGTGAAGAATTGGCTCTGCTTAAATACCATCCTCACAGTTTCTAAAACCATTCGAGGATATGAGAGAAGTGCCGGTCAAAGGTTCAGTTGTTTTCGAATCCTAACGGCCTTGACCCTTTGAATAAATACATACCGATGCCATCATTTCAACCCTCCTATATCGGTTGTCAGCTAAAACGGCAATATCGTCCAGAATAGGTCGCTTCGACCAATTAGTCCAGGATCTCATATTCGAATCACGTAAGCTGATGGCGTGTTACGTACCTATTACCCATAGCGAAGTATTGAATTACTGGGAGGATGCTTGATTTAAACCAATAATTGGCTTTGTTTCTTGAATAATATACCCTTCTTAATATACCCTAATTAAGAGGGTACTTAAAACCAATTTCTACCATTTTATATAACTAACACTGAGTCTAAAGTATTTAATTAGTGATTTGTGGTACATATAAAAACGCTAATTTTGTTAACTTTCTTAACAAGGATCTGTTGTCAAATTAGTGAGTATAATAAATAAATCAAATATCATAACGAACTACTTCACGGGATGATCTTACCGAAAGATAATTCTTCATAATCTTAACGTTACATTTGTACACTAAGAAAGAAGACTTTAGTACTAACAATAACAATGTCTGTTATTCTAGACAAGCCGTCTAAGCCTTGTTAATGTTTTATGGGGCTTTTGCGAGCGGAGTGCCAACAACATCGAATACTGCCCAATGACGTCATGCATCGTCAGTTCGCCAAAATCGATGCGGTCACTAAACAAACGACGCATCCAGCTGTTGTATAATAGGTGAGCGACGTTTCATTCAATAAATCAGGAGTTTGCTGCTTTTGCCGACTCTACCTGACTGCTGATTTTGCGCATTGCGTATAAATGAAGCGGGCGAAAGTTGCACTGGCGCTTTCAGACTAATTGTCTGGCTAATTTATCAAGTTTAGGCGTTTTAAACAGAGATTAAAGTTTCCTTGTTTTAAACTATTTTGCGGTGAAAGTACCAAAATTGTGCTGTTGGAAATAAATTGAAATATAAGTTCAGTCTTAAGTTCATTTCATTTTCTCACACTAAACTTTAATTGTTTTTACGTTATTAAGTTTAGTCTAATTCTCACCGTTTATAATATACCTAATGTCTGCGTAAAATTACAATGTGAAAATATATAAATAAAATAATTTTATTTGTTTGTCGTTAAACCGAGAAACTAAAGTCGAATAAGCGATACTATCATATTAAGACTCATTTGGCGATGGTGTCTTTGATACAAACGTGATAAATGCGACAGAATTTGCAGGGGATGCGTTAATGCAAAGAAAATTGCGTAAAGGGACACCCCATGTTGTTAGGTAATTGATGATATGCTCACTGCGTTGGGCAAATTGTTTGTGTGGGGGCCGAACTTGCGTGTATACTACGGAATTGTAAATATAGTGAGATATTACAGGTGAATTTTGGGAATAAATCAAATCTCTCTAACGATAACAAAATACCTTTGAGAATTGATTTTTAGGGTTCCGTAGCCAAATGGCAAAAACGGAACCCTTATAGATTCGTCATGTCCGTCCGTCCGTCCGTCCGTCCGTCCGTCCGTCCGTATGTCACAGCCGTTTTTTTCCGAAACCATAAGAGCTATAAAGCTGAAATTTGGTAGGTAGATGTATTCCGTAAACCGCACTAAGATTTCATAAAAAAATTGAAAAAAAATAAATTACATTTGGGGTTCCCCATACATAGAATTGAAACTTAAAAACTTTTTTTAAATCGAACCCATACGTGTGGGGTATCTATGAATAGGTCTTCTAAAATCATAACAATGTTTCTAACACCATTTAATTCTAAACTTAATAGTTTAGACGTGAGACTCTTCCAAAGTGGAAAACAGAGTGTCCCCCCCCCTCTAATTTCTAAACTAAGAGGATGATAAATCTAGAAAAAATATATATTGTACATAACCATAAAAACTAACAACGATAATTGGTTTGAACGAAATCTATCCAGTAGTTTTTTTATAATACGTCATAAACTATTTCATATAAACAATTGCTGCGGAAGCCTACATGGGCGAGTCCGACTCGCACTTGGCCACTTTTTCTGTCTCTCTCTTCTTGTGTTCCAACAGTGGGAACATAAATAGGGGTGGTTATGAGACACATCTATGTTATGAGAATGTTATGAGATGATGATTTGATTTTATAGATTATAAGATTCAGAAAGGTAAAACTTTGAAAGTCTAGTTGAATTGACTAGGTTTTCAACATTTTTGTCTAAAATGATTTCCTTCACTGAGAATTATGTAGAGAACTGACTGTCATGTCATCATTGGTCATGCACAAGCACTAGATTGTCTACACAAATAGGAATCATGCGTGACACCTTACCTAGGGGTAGAGTACAACTTTTCGAAAAATTAAGACCCCTATCTACCTTCAAACGTTTGATGATATATACTCGGGATCTTTATTAGCTCACAAAGGTTTTCCTAAATTCCACTTACTTTGAGAGTCAGTACATCTAAAATGTTTAAGTACAGTACGAAGAACTGGAATATTACGATCTTTTGGAATATCGAAAAAGGAAAATTGTGTCGCAATGTCGTGATACTCCTGAAAATCGTTGATATATCCAATTAATTATTATCAACATAACATAAGTAAGTAAACAATTCCCGTAACAAAAATTATATTTCGTAACTTAATATCGTTTGTTATGAGAAAGATATCAATTAAGAAGAAAAACAAACCGTTAGTTTACGTAATCGACGTTATATATTTGTAGTTGACTCTTCAAACATCAATGAAGTACTTAGCTATTTAATATTTATGGTACCAGTATTCCCGATTTGATAACATGTTAAAATAATTGTAACATTTGTATGATAGCAGCCATAGGATATACTACTTTTTAACACAAGAAAAACTATAGTAGCGCGGGCATACAAATAATAATAAAATAAATAAAATAAAATAAAGTTTATTTGGAATAGGCACGAATATACTGAAATATACGATAATATACTGAAAAATTTCTTTATAAGATTTCATCAGGTGATATTGATTCTCCCTTGTTATTACAAAATAGATAAATTTCTTACATTGTATACATTGTCCTAGAATTTCTGCCCGTACCAAAAAGTCATTTTCGATGCCTACTGTCTATACTAACTATAGAAAAAACATATTTCTTAGTCGCGCATGTAATACCTACAATAAACTTTTTGTTGATATTGATTTATTTTATCTTTCACTACTAAAGTACCGCAAAGAGGTTGTGATGAAGGTTACCAGTACCCCTACAAATGATTAGTTGCTTGTTTAATGGAGGCCATACAAGTTAGGGTTTGCATGCTGGTTTTAGCCTTGCATGCATAACCGACAGGCATAACCGAGTTTCATATAACACATACACGTTTGGGTTTGCATGCACAGTTTTGCCATTAACTCTCAGTTGAGCTACGTGACGGTGTGTGTACGACGCCTAGGTACTGTGTACGGTATATACCAACCAAACTACAATGGACGACGACGATGTGATAGCTGTACTTGGCTTAGCACTTGTTTTGCAGAACAGAAAAAGAAAAAGAGATCGCACTGAATGGTCTAAACGCTGGTTATTGAAAAGAAAGCAGTTCTCCCACGTAAATTTGATAAATGAATTTAGATTTTCACCTACAGATTACGAAAACTATTTACGAATGGATGAAAAACTTTATTTGATGTGGCAGGCATGCTCGCCGGACGCCACACACGCTCGGTTATGCTCGCGCGCAAACATAAAATATCAATTTTGATATTTGCTCGGTTGCATGTACATGCACCGATAACTGTACAGTTTTATCACATACACGCTAGGGTTTACCTGTTGGTTATGCATGCAAGGCTAAAACCAGCATGCAAACCCTAACGTGTATGGCCTCCATAATACATTTCTTTCATGTAACTTAATAGTATTATATTCATTTAAATTGATTAATCTACATAGTTATTTGTGATTTTCACTTTTCTTTAATATCACTCTATTTTTCCATAACATTTGTGTTGATCTGTTCATTTTGCTTTTTATGTGTAATTTAATAGTGGAAACTTTATTGGTTTATGTTTATTTTAAGTTATATTATTTTAGTATTATGTACTGTTTGTTTCCCAAATAAAATAAAATAAAAATAAAAAAATAGACTGAAACGCAATGGCTATCCATTGCGGGTAGATCTTGCAAACTACTTTACCCATACCAGTATATTCTCGGGCATCTAAGGAATAAAAACGTTTAACCATTCCTCCCCCAGTCACATCTGCCATTTGCATTTTTCACCCGAATAATTGCAGTGCCATTCTCAAACTTCCACATTTCAGGTCTTCCGTACCTATATCTTCAGTATAATAGTCACGTTATCCATTCAACACGGGTTCTTTTCAATGCAACAATGACTGGCCATTGTACGCCACTAGACTGTGAAAGTGGGTAGGTACAATCAATATGAATAAGATTTTCCTTCTCCTAATTTCATGACAAAGGGACGAATATAACGGGGTTGTAAAGCATATGTGACCTTTATAACGAGGTTTTTGGAGCAGAATGTCGAAAGTGATTCTGAAAGGGTTTGTTATTCAGACCCGGTTAGATAATCTTTTTGTACTTAGCCTCCATACTTCAAGATTTGAGTAGATTATAGAAAATAATATCAATCTCTAGGTATTCGCGACTTTGACTTTCGTACTTTTAAAATAATATTCTTGACTGTTGGTGTTCCTTACAATAAATAAACTTAGCCATACTGCCACCGCATCTATAACGAACCCTAGCACTACAATTCACTACAATTCATACAGATGGCATCACTAAACACGTACAAGAGATTTAATCTCAAGACAGACTACCGTGAGAGCAACATCTGCGATTCTTCCGCACCAGCAGCTCTGAACAGCGATAAGCCAACGTATCTGTTGTGCACTTTCCGTCTTGTGACACATTGATGCTTGTAGGAAATTGGATTAGTCTCATACTAATCCAATTATAGTGAGTTCTAGTTAATTGTACTTGACTACGCTGTTAGCTATTACGATCCCCGTGATGGATAGAAGAGCGGAAGCTAATTCGTTTAAACTTGAGAAGTCGGATAATGGTTTTTAAATTTTATAATGAGCATTTTTATTTGGATTCCTTGCGCCAAAAATATAAAATATGTGATAAAAAAGGAGGAACTATACGACATTAAGTATATTTTAGATGAACCGTCCGCGGTTTCGCCCGCTTTACTACCGTGTTTTTACCTTTTTGTATTGATAAATAAAAATATTAATTTCTTACCAGCATAAACGGCCGTCGAGTTATGATCGGGGTCGTACGGACAGACCGCTTGCCCCGACTTCTCTCGCTCCATGTGATACGAGTCTCTCTGGACGCCGTACTCTCTGCAGAATGGCTTGAAGCTGTTGGTCCCACAGACCAACAACCGGCCCGGTCCTAGGGACACCAGGACCCGGATGTAGTTCTGACAGCTCTCCTGGAAAAGATGATGGTGGGTAAGACAAGAACGGAAACGAACAAGTATTTTAAACAGCAAATGGAATATTTTGGACCAAAACAGTATTGTACTCAAATTCAATTTGAAAAATATGATTGAAATTGGCTTTAGGGTTTAGTTTTTCTAAACTTTTGCCACTTTTGAAAATACCATTGTACGAAATCTAGTGAAATGATAATTAGCGTTTAGCATCCATTTATTTTGATATTTCAACTCTATTATTGTGTAAAACCCATTTAGAAGTTTTTACGTGAGAGAGTAACAAACCCTTAGAAACTTTCACGTATAAAATATTAGAAGGACATTTAATCCAGTAAAAGGCCACATTTGTGACTAGTCGGGCCTCAGTTCAGCTCGATAGGATCTGAATCGGCGTCAGCTGCGACTATTACGCAGGCCCGTCCCGACGCACGCCGCAATACTTTGTAGGGTTGTCACAATAGTTAAAATAATTATTGATGTACCTAAAGATAAATAAAAATTTTGTTAACCTATATTGTCCCTCTTGGTGGGCAAAGGTCTCCTCTTGATTTCGCCAGTTTCGCGAGTTTTTGAAATAATGAATAAATAATAAAAAATATGTATAGGTATTTATATGGTATTAAAATTAAAGCCTGTTTGTTATAAATGATTCTATTTTAACGTTTGATATCGCATCGAAACGGTCCGCTTGCTACTGAAATAACTAGAAACCTTTGATAAACTTATAACGATAACTGATGCGATGACCTAAAACTATTGTTTCAAGTTTATTGGCAACCTTGAAACGTAATATAACGTACTATGAGACTGCTCATTTTTCTCAAAATATAGGTAATTTATCCCTAGATAATAATTTAGTGACACGACACAACCCTACCTCTCCCTATTAGGAGTGTAACTGTTCCCAATGTTGGAGGTTCTACCGCGTCTGTGCAATCCGCTCTTGTCCAGTTACTTTCTAATTCAGGATGGCCGGAATCCCGTGGATTTCGTGGACTTTATCAAACAGTTTCATTTAAACACATCGGCTAGGCTATTTCTGAATAAACAGGGAAGAAACTGTTACGTGATGTTACTGGTTACACATAGTTCGTTTTTTTTAGACTAATAGACATATATATTTTCTAAACTGTATTGTATTGTATAAAGGTACCAAAATTACCTTCACTCCATAGTATCTACATGGATATATCGATTAGATTTATTTTGGAGAAGCTAAGCAACCATATCATACATAGTGTTTTGAAAGAGTTTTGAGATATTTTTGTATCAATAATTGCACATCGATATTGTATTAGCTTTTTTAAAAGGCTTTCAAATAAGCAAAAAAAGAATTTACCCGATACAAACCAAAGTTAGAACCAACGTTTTCATCAAAATACTTTTGAGCAAGGAATCGTGGAAATCTGTTTAGAAGCGGTAGAAGTCGCAGCACGTCGACTGCTCACGAAGCAAATGGCATATAGCTATGAGTATGTTCAAACACGAGTATGTGAAGTACGAATTCGTGTTACCATGTAGTAAAGGTAAGGATAAATTCAGAACTAGGCGGCAATATTTGAGGAAGATATTTGAGAAGTTACCGAAGGCTCTTGAGGTTGTTACGGTTTCATGCGAGGTATATTTTTGACTTGCCCTATTTATTCTGTTTTAGAGAGAAATACAATGAGTTAGTTAGTCATATTCATAAAGTAAGAATGCTAACTGCTTCTTTGAATCCATATTTTTTAAATAAATTTCAAATCCCATGGATCATAAATTAACGGTGAAGAAGTTCCAAAACTTACCTAAGCTTATTAGATTGCCGCTTTTTTTTCAATTGACTTTGTTGTTTTTTCTATAATTAGCCCTGAGAAAGATAATTAGCTTTTATGCCTCTTATGTGTTAATTCTTAAGCATAGCTGTTAGTTTCCCCAACATTGTAAATAAATAAATAATGCCATATATTTTTGTAGCCGGAAAATTATGTTTATCCTCTAAATTCCTCGATAGTGGACTCTCCAGCTTAGTGCTGCACGTTCGCCTCCAATGGAGTCCTGAATGAATTTCCGAACGCCTCAGGAGCGACCAATCACCCTCACTTGGGACTAGAGATGAACTCACTGTGGGCCTTTGTTCGATCGCTTTTAATCTGATTTCTAGCGTAAATGCGTCTAAAGGCAACTTATAAGACGATATTAGTTTCTGTTTTGATAAATAAGTTTTGATAAAATAAAAATAGGAAAGATTTAAGAAACCACCCAGAATTCTAAAAGATTTTTGTAGTGAAAACATATTTTTATTTTCATGAATTGCTTATGCTAATCTTAATTTTTCAGTTTTTACGGAACACAAATATATGGATAAAAAACTACTAATTTATGATAGATTTCCAGCGGTAAAAATGCTTATGCGTATATGATGTATAGTATTCTTAAATTTCATTTAAAACAGGTAAATAGCTTTTAAGTGAAAGAGAAACAAACATCCTTACATATAAACTTTGACGATTCGAGTTTTAGTAAATTAGTAAGCTATTAGTAGACTAGCTGTAAATAATGTCAGCGTAAATATGGACCTAAATCCAAAATTAGTTTCAGCTTTAGACATGAAACATGATTGCTAATCTCGCTAGCAATATCCCCAACCAATCTGCAAGTTATTCTACGTATCGTCTAGATATTTGAACGGATAAGTCTAGGATTCCGCATGACTGGACTTATATTAGCCAGGATTATTTGTACTGTCGCTGCCAATATTAGGTTTACAAAAGTTTAATAAATACATTTCTAATTAAGTCCACATGTGATAGGAGCGTAATTTTATCTAACGAATTAGCAATCGTGGCACCATTCTGGGCACTCTTTTCTTCTAGTGACGGATAAGAAATTTAGGATTTTTGTAAACATAATGTATGGATACTTTATGTACCTACATATTTGTCATTATATGCATAAAGAATTAGACATACATTTTCAGTCAGATACAAAATTTGTGAAATAAAGAACTTTTACATTGAAATTTCATAAATTTTATTTTGTATATTTTATGATTATTATTGAAATGTTATTCTGACTGTACAACGTACATCTGAAATTCCGAATGTAAATGCAATCGCAACTCAATGTTCAACATATCAATAAGGTTGTATATAATGAAGTTCTATATAATTTATTCACATTGATGTCGCACTATACACGACTGCAGTGTACCAAAATAGGTATCAGATTACACGGAATGTCCAAAGTACAATTACCAGTATATGTGACTCTTAAAAGGGTTCTATATAACGAAGGTAATAATTTCAAATGGATTAGTAGCTTAGATTAACTTCATTACAGGTAGGTTAAGTGTCTTTTAACTTTATGGTTGCGATACGAACCGACTTTACATAAACTTTTCTTATGATGCACTTTACTATTAGTAATCTCTACCTAATGGAATACAAGTTAACGATTTAAGGTATGTTTTAGCTTCACTTCTGTGATATTCTACCTACTCAGTAATTTAAAAGATTTCTAAAAATCCTAACCACTTTTTATAACCATTGAGGTGTTTTTACAGTAATTTGGACCAAGAAAAGTCTTTAAGAACTCATATTAAAATGAGTTTTGATGCCAAATAGCGGTGTTGAATAAATTGGATGGTGTCACCAGTTATGCAAATATGATCTTGAACAATTTTATTTAGGAGTTAATTTTAGGAATTTGACTTGCATAATTTTATCTTTAGATATTTATTTTGCCCCTGTGGCTCCTATGATGAAATTATTTAAACATACTTTTACTTATATTACTTAAATTATTGGCGTATACTACCGCGCACCACTAGATTATTCTTAATGAAAAATTTATGAGCGCTTTATGATACGTGCTCTAACGGTGAAGGCAAACATCGTGAGGAAAACGGCATGTGAAACTTTTAAAAGTTTGATGGACATGTGTCACTCACCAACCCGCATTTGGCCAGCGTGGTGAATTAAGGCCTAATCTCTTTGACCAAGAAGTCTCTGTGTCCCAGCAGTGGACACGTAAATAGGGGTGATGATGATAAACCTCGTTGAATAGCTACTAGGGTTATATCGCGTTTTACGGTACACTTACAAAATGAGCCTCTGAAAATTCCTTAGTACCATTAAATCACCTCGAAGGGCGTCCGGCTATAAATGTTAAATAAGGCATTAGCCGGCCAAAATTAGCTTCCTGAAGAACACCGTACATCGACTTTTTAATCTCATGCAAAAGAAACATTTAGCGAGAACTTTAGCGCTACCGTAATTTCTTTACGGAAAAAATTCTATGTACGAGTTTGTATGTATAATATACTGTCCCGCCCGCGGCCCGCCCGCTTTATTCACATGTTTTCTTACCAGTAAACCTTCCCTGGGCTACTACGACTATTTAAAACCCAAAGCACCTAAATCGGCCTATACATTCTTCAGTTATAAAATAACAACGAAAAGGGGCATATGTGGGTATATAGATATCAGATATCTAGCACACGTAACAAAATCTTCGAGCTAACCTCGGGGCTAAATGTTGTTGTGTGAATTGTTCAGTTTCCAGCAATATATATGTATGTATGTATATATATTTATGTACCATGGTGTTGCCGTGTAATAGAAATACTCCCTTGTCTTCAATACTTCCTATTCACAAATAACTAGTTACCAGGACTTTAATGGCCGACTAAAGGTTAATTAAGGCTCGAAAAATATATGCAGCGGCTTTGTTTAGAGAATAATCGAGTTCCAATGCTTTTAACTCGAATTACCCCGGGAAATTTCTAAGTGCTGATAAAACGGATAGGGATAGGTAATGGCTAATTAAAAATGGTAAAATAAACCTTGTTAGATGTTTTTATGTATATGCAAAAACAATTTTGGAATAAATACAATCGTACCTCTTGACGAATGAGGTTTACTTAAAAAAAATATTAAAAGAAGGTTAAAAAACTAGTTCGATAATCCAACTTTCTGTTCCATGACGCAATATTTAACAGAACCTCGCCAGAAATACTTAATTATTCAAGTTTATCAGAGAGACGAATGAAAAGTTTAATTAAAACTTATTTTCAATACGCTGTAATTTCACTCAACTTCCATAACCTCACTCCGAGGTCTCTCATTAACCTGAACTAAAATAAGGTAACCCCGGTTCCCACATGGATCTTGAAACTGCGCAGGGTTGCCAGCTATAATATCTAGACAATATTCTAGGTAATATCTTCAAATTAATAAATATTGAAGGACAATTCACACGGCAACATCTAGCCCCGTGGTAAGCTTATATAAGTTAGTAAAACTTGACATCTTATAATATTAAATATTATCGTATTTGACAACGGGTATCATTCACGAGATAGAAAATTAAGATACCTTCAAAAGTCCATAGGAGCCATTCTGCTACATTATTGATTCAATGTTGCCGTTCTCTACTTGTCTATGGGCTCCCTTGTGGCCCTACCAATGCCATGTGCGACTCATTCCCGCTATCAGGAAAACAGTGAATTTTAACGGGTCTGACCCGTCCAAAACAATTGTACCTTATTTTTCCCAGTGGATTTTTAAATAAATAATGCTGCACCCACACAACTACGTCTCATCATCGTCATAATTTCAGCCCGTCTGCACCTACTGTTAGGTATATGCCTCTTCCATATTACGCCAATATTTTTAGTCCCTTGCAATCTATCTCATAAGAAAAATGATATTTTAACAACGATGTAGTTTTTTTAATATTATTAAAATATTTTTTTTTTATATTTTTTTAATATATATTTTTTTTAATATTATTTTTTTAATATTTTTAATATTATTAAAAAAATCGTATGTGTTTGTTATAACATTCTATACACAAAAAAAATAGGTTACATTAAAAATACTGGAAATATTTTAGGGAAAATTCTCTAATCTGGCAACCCTAAAGCAGACTTAACGCGAAGCGAGTTTCCACTCGATTGACTTTTTAATTTGCCGGTATTCGGTAGAGAGACGATTAGCAGAATACGGCTCCTTGCCAGGTGGAAATTCAATTATCTGCAGCGGGGGCAAAGTTGATTTTGGATTGAAGGTAATTGTTTTATTTAATGACATTTCTTAAGATACGTCAATTGTTAAAAAGGTGGTAAAATTTAATGAATTCATACTAAATAACTGAAAAGAAATAAAATTATTATATGATTGAACCATGCGTAAGGTATAAATAACCACAAAAACGAAAAGCTACTTTTCTTCTTTTTGCGGTACAAGTTTAACTTTTTAGCAATGTAGTAGATAGATATTATCCACAAAACTGTGTCATCGTACATTAACCGAAGCACTTCCATCAACATTATGTTACCCACAAACCCGAGCAAGTTGCTTGCTATAATTTTTGTAAGTACATACACGCTCTACGAAACAAGCTACGTCGTAGCAGCGTAGAGGCTCTACACCGTAGCACTTGTCACGTAGCACCACGTAGTTAATGGGGTTAAGGTAAGCTGCACACTGACTACGCATATAAAGTACCTCAGCAACGTATTACGCTTTTAAATATGTAAATAGACGACTAAAATATACAGGAAACTATAAACTTTGACTTGCACCTTGCATAAGTATGTTGCACAAAATGTTTTTGCTGATTTTAATGTGAATTTCGGTAGTAAACGTTTTGGTAACAAAACTCTTGTTATTGTGAGCAAACGTTTGCATAAAACGTGTATGTTCATGCTTGGATGACCTCTAACAAAGGTAGGGACTTAAGTTCAGTGTTGTCATAAATGTACTTAGCTAATAAGTGGATGATGGAAACAACAGGCTTTAATATTCCAATTATGAAAGTTCAAAAAAGATATTTCCGTACTTTCGTGAAAATTCTGAGTGATAAAGTGTAAATTAATTATCATGCATAAAGAGAATGTATTCATCATTATCTATTCAGCCTGTGAACCTAACTAGGCCTCATTTAAAGATTTTCTCGTTGTTGTGGTCGGAAGCATTTTCCATCTACCATTTACCAACCGTCTCATGTCTCGTTGATGGAAGGTTTATGCTACCAATATTTAGCTTGCCTAAATGGAAAAGGGAATGAAATAAAATTATTTAATTAAAAACTCCTTACTTCAGGCTTTCCTTTGATGATGCACATTTTGAAATCATTCTCTGGAGAGTACCACACCAGGCGACGCTGTTCCGTCAGGTCTGTTAGACTGAGGTTGTAGACTACATTTCTGAAAAGAAAAAAAAAATGTTAATTCTCTAGATAAATCTTGATTTTAGAATTTCGCAAGTATCATAATTAGTACGATAGAACAACGAACGAAAGTGATTTAAATTTTTGAGATAAGTGAACTGGCAATTTTGACCAGATCATCTTGGTGGTTATTTATTATCATTATCATCATAATCATCATCATTTTTGTTGGTGGACGTCCGACGCCTCGTTTGCCGATGCGTGGTCTTCACTCGAGATCTTTTCGTCCCCATCGGTCATGTTCTCCATAAACGCCTTCAAAAAAAACCAGTTAACCGCTAACAAAACGGCAAGCTTTCGCAAACTTCCCAACTCCAGGGCATATTAGACAAGCGACGACCACGGAATAAACGGCCAACTAGCCCCAACACTCATTCCAAGTAACTTCACCTGAATCCGACCCGGCGCGATTAAAACCGCGAACAAACATTCGGCGAACTCTGAGCCAGCTCCACCTTAAGGTGAACCTCGGTTAGAACTGTATCTACTTAGAACAATCTACTACATTATATTAAGGCTTTAACTGTGAGTTCGTGGCGAATAAGGAGTTTTTGGGTATAATTACAAATGCCTATGTATTATGCTGCAGACCTTACGAATAATGCTTGGGGTGCAAGTGGAATTGTAGTATGGAGACATTTGTTGATAAAGTTTTGACACCTCTTTTATCATCTTGGGGTGGTAGTGGAATGAATGTATGGACTAAAAAGTAGGCTTTTGGGGTTGAGTGGCATAAGCCATAATGTCATTGCGTAAACAATCTTAGTTCGTTTAAAAGTCAACCTTAACTTTTAAATCTTTAGATCTTTTTCGAAAGCATTCACTTTGTACAAAATTTCTCTATATTATGGCGTTGATAAATTAATATCGTTAATCTTAGCAACATTTTGGATTGTGACTAACAAACTCGCCGTTCTATCAAGTACGCAAATTTTATCTTACACTTCGAAATTAAGCCTAGTAAGTCAATTTAAAGCACTTATTCGATTAAATTTATGAACGCGCACATTCTAAACACGGACCTAAAAGTACCTATTGTGACATGCCCAAAATCATTAGCGTAATAACCCTGCCAACGCCATGAATCAAGTTATTACTGTCAAACTCATGTCAAACTACATCACTAAGTAGAAGCTATTACTTGGAGCACTCTATGTGATAAAACTAGAGTAATTCCACCGATCTAGTTTATGGTAGGCTCATTGGGTGAAGGTTAAACAAACTACGATATTAATTATGAAGCGAAGATTTATTACATACATATAATATCGCATAATCAGATATTCACCTAATTGTCAGATATATTGATTTTTCTGCAAATAGTCGCGTCTTGTATTGTGTTAAAATTATTTTGTAATATTTCATGGGTATTTAAAATTTTTAGAAATATGAAAAATGACTATGACAATTATTTTTGTATCCGTTGTGGTAACATAAACGAAATCTTCAAATCAAATATTTAAATAAAAAATGAAATAGTTGGATCACTTTTTAAAGACATTTGGCTAAGTGGTAGCACATTCGACTTTCATACTGCAGGTCGTGGGTTTAAACCCCGCCGCACATCTATGTGAAAAATATTCTTCTAGACAAAATTAAGTGCGCTTTAAACACGAGCTTTACCGGTGAAAGCAATCATTGTTGGAAAACCGGCATGTTTTGAGAAGTTTTAGGGACCATGTGTCAACCTACCACTTGACCAGTGTGCCGAATTAAGGCCTTAACTTTCTCAACAAGAGAGAAGTCCCTATGTCCCAGCTGTAGGAAAGAAAAGAAGTGATGATGATGACTTAAAAACACCTTAACCCTATTCTTTATAACAGTACCTGCACACTGTCTTCCGTAATTGCAAAACTCAGCAACCCTTAATTAAGATATTTAGGGAGATTCATAAAAGAAATTATGACGCAAACTTTGCCAATTATAACGGAAATAGTCGTTTCAATTTTAAGGTACATTCAAGTTATGATTTATTAAATTAACTTTTAAAAAAATTATTAAGTTTTCTAATCATAATTAAATACCGAATGTCGTTTTTCTAACAGATTAATACATGAGGATTTCTAAATAGAGCCTATAATATCAGCCGTCAGACGTCCACTGCTGGACATAGGCCACGCTTATAGTTTTCTAGCTATTTCAGTCGAGAGCAGCTTACATCCATCGTGTAAACTTTTATTATAGAGATTCTAACATCCTTTTGATTTTTGAATAAGATATACGAAGACACGTTAATATAGATTTTGTAACCTTCTTAAAACTGTTTAATTCCACACGTACTGTATACCAGCAATCTACTAAAGTCTATGCCACTTGTGAGAATTGCAAAGGTTAACAGTGTAGCTTTACTAGAAGTAAGACATGATTCTGTACCCAGGCTAACTTTCGTCTAACTTGAATATTTTCTGTAACTTGAATTTCATTGATATTACAATAAGAGCCTAAATGGCCATTTCATAAAGTTTTAATAGGAGTTCTTTGTTTGACCCGAAGTCTTATTGGCTTGTTCGTAGTGGACTGATTTTACTGCAGTTTTATCATTCAATTTTATATCTGGCTTCCTGATTAATGAGATTGATCTACATTTTGAATAACTTCATAAAAATTAAGATTAGCTAAATGTTTGCTAGCAACACGATGAAGGCATTAGGCACATAAATAATAATTAATGGCAATTATAGAGAAAGAGACAATAAACAATATCAGCTTTAGTTGCTTTAAGATTTTAACAAATTTTATTTACTTAAATGTTAAAAGAAGATCCAACAATTAGCAATAAATATACGAAATATTATTGGCGACAATCAAATTCAAAACAATATACTTACATAGAAGTTAAAACGTAAATGTTATACCACAATAATACCAACATAATAACCAATAACAATCCATAACTAATAATACTAATGCTGACCATTGAAATATGACCGACGGTCATAAATTATATTATTCATCAGCATTGTGTGAAAACTTCGTTATTTAAAATGTAAATCTTGCATGAAGCGTTACTATTTGACGTTTTCATTTCGACTCGATCATGGGTGTGTCATGTTTATTGATGAGTGTAACTCTCATTGGCGCTGCCAGCTTGCGTTTCATTGGCTTTAATTTATATGAATACCTGTGATTACAGACTAAGTGAAAAGCGCCAACGCTGAATATTAACTGAGAATTAAATAGGATACAAACTATTCGCTAATTCTGCATCGGGCTTGATTAGCATTTAGATGATGAAGGATTAACATCACTTAATTATTATTTGCGAATTAACAAAACGCTGGTGATAATTCGAATACACAACCGAGCTCTTTAGTACAAGTCCATTCCGACATAACACAAGAAAATCTAATTTGCGTTCGTAATTGGAAAGTCGACGAGGAAGCGGATTAATTTCTACTAAGAATGGAAACCAAAAAACAAACGATCACAATAGAAACAGGAAAATAATTGTAGCTTTACATCATCAATCAGGGCTTCCGAATTGGACAGCACAAAAACATGAGCGAGTGGCGAACAATGGCGGACTGTGGTTCCATTCCAAGTTCGAACGCACGGCAAGATGGCCGCCCCATTTGGCGGGAATCGCTGAAGCGAATAATTGACAAAGGATACAAGGATACAGCCTTTTGTGTAGATTTCTGGGCACGAGCTTGTCCTTGGTAAGTTCTGAAAATGAGGTTTCTTTGGCTTTTGTTGTTATTTTTAATCGATAGCAATAGGTTGCCAAGGGGTCGCTATTGTATTTTAAACGTTTGAGATATCAGGATCAAAAGATTTTTACTCTACAACGTATCCCTTCAAATGAAAAGAATCGTTGTTTGTGTTTCACTATTATATCGTATCTTGAAACAAGTCTAAAAGTGTTTAAAGCTATGAGAGTATGGAATGGTGACTTAATATTGTCTATTATTAAGAAGTTAAAAGTTACTAACCTACCTACTGTAACAACGTTTTCCATTTATTGCCGTGCTAAAGATATTAAGGACAAGGGTGGTACTAATCTAAGGCTGGCACCAAACGTGCAATAATACTCTTGTAAACCATTATGTGTTATATTATATTCGTGTGGTTTGTATAAATTTTGTATAATAAAACTCAATCCCCAAGATATAATACCACAATATATTTTAGTGACGCATTAACATGCACGATTGGCAAAGGGGAATGGAACTCGGTCAAAGTTAATTAGTGCAATGTGCATAATTAAGTGGTCTGTTGAATATTACGAAGCTAAGTGCTTTAGACTCATTTATAGAATTGGTTCTGAGTAATTAAGTCGATTCATTATAATAAAGAGTTTATTATCCAAATGAAGCTCAATACATTTATTTCTTTATTATTAAATAAACATAAAAGTTGATTTTTTAGTATGTATATTTAGTTTCAATTACCCATCCTCGAAAAGGCACACATTTCACTCATACAATTTTGCCTAAAAGACTAAACTTTGTGAAGAAGTGACAAACATGCACACTCACAAATGTACTCATATTAATATACTTACATATATTATTAGTGTGATAACTGATATGATATCCAAATTGACAATAATACAGAAAAGAACAAAGATCGCTCGATCATAACCTACACAATATATATCAATCCACCCCTAACTAGAGATGCAATCCTTGATTGCATCATATCACTTCGTTACACAAAAAGCGGTAAGAACATAAAATATTGAGCTCGGGTAAATTGGCTCCCCTTCGCAAATGAGTTCATTTTAAGCATTGGGCAGTGTGTCGAAAGGGAATTTATTTTGCTGACAGTCCCTTTACTACTAAATCTTCTCCTGTTACGTAATGACCACTAGTAATTGTACACTAATAGGGTACAGTGAAAACTTGGCACATACTTTTTATAAATAAATATATTATATTGCTGGAAAATTGCAGATCATACAATTCGTATTAGATGAATATTGCAAAAATAAATTCTGTCTGGAAATAAGATAACAGTCACATCCCATCTCAGCTTAGACGACCAGGTCTACAGGTAGAACTCGATAATTAGAAATATTCTCATTCAGAAAGCCGTTTTACACACACATCGAGCACATAAAATACATTTTCTATTGCTTTTTTTAGATAATCCATAGAGATACGTTCCTAGTGAGGGTGTTATCTTGTATTTCGTTCTTAAACTTCTCTGACCGTAAAAATCCATATGTTATTTTGTATCGTGTTGATCAATTATTGTAAAAAATATACAGCAATAGAAGCTTACTTATACGTTCAGTTTCTCTACTCGAAAATAATTGTTGATTACATTTTGTTGATATAAATCGAGAACATTCAATGACCGCGTGTTTCTAAATCCAAGAAGAAGATGTAAGTTACTTAGTGAAGTCAATTATTACTAAAGTGAATACTTGCTAATGGCTCTTAGAAGCATTAGTGCCTTTTACAGGCTTAAGTATTTATATTATTAGATTTTAAGAAGATTATGTTAGTATATGTAGTATGAAATAATGTATAAGTAAGGTTTATTTTCCATTATTTATTATTTTCGTGGATCAAGAACAATATAGGTACATATAAAAAAACCGATTTTTCAAGTGATAGATAGGTTTTGCTTCTTGATCTTGCTCAAATCAATTTAAATTAATTAGTCTACTTAGTGGTTTACCATATAGACAATATCAGAGAATAATAAAATCACACCTAAAATACGATAAAATACGACATTATTGCAAACTTATAGAAATACCACTTAGGTACTATAAAAACTGATGTACCTTGCATACTTCCAAATACATATACATAGACATAAGTTGGATAGGGTTTTTATTTTGAACAACAACGAACAAGGATTTTGTATGTAGATGTTGGTGTTTACCATTATGTACTTATGTATGTTACTGATATAAGATTAAAATGTTGTGATCATTCTATCCCAAAAAAGATTCAAGCGCCGAAGATCAAAGTAAAGTGCTCGACAGAATATAAACAGGCTATTTCCGTGCCTATGACAATAACATAACTTCCTAGATAAGACCACAGCGCCAAAACAAGACACTTCCAAACTAACTCACATCTGCGGAAGCGATCACAACTAGGAATCTATAATTTATTCTGTCGACAACATACAAGTCCCCCCAATGTTTTCTTTGTCTATTTTACTGCATCTAGTTAGGAGACATTTTATGGACCCTACTGTAATCCCCGATGTCCTTAAGGCCCATATCCTGAGGATGTAAGGGAAATTCTGCTACATATCCCTAACGATTGAATTATTTATTTTACGCTTCTGTAGAATGCGGAGGCAATATCATGGAAATATTGATGCTATTCGCTGTTTACTCTTTTGACGGTGCTTGAAAGGTTTTTGACCTTTCTGATTTTATTTGTTTACATGATTTTGGTTTCAGAAAGAGGCCTCTTATGTATGAATCGTGGTATTTTATTTTAGGTACTGTAACCTATTTAAATATCTGGTTCACTATATCTGGTTTAAATCAATTGGGGTGTTTCAAAAACGGAACTTTGTAAGGTAGGTAAATGTGGTAGTTCGAACTTCTGATTTGAAAAGCCGCGAAACGTCACGAATCCGATGATATAAACGATGGATGTTGTTCAGAAACAATTGCAATAAATCTAGCAACATGTGAAGCGCAATTTCACGGAGGCCGTGGCGTGCCGAACTTTTGCAATATTGAAGGCTCCGCCAACCGCTCCGCATGTAAAAACGCCAAGGCGTCTCGTGTTATATATCAGAACGTCTCCAGTGCCCATTTGCCAGTCAAATGTTGATGACAAACAGGAAACTCGATCGGCGATTTGGGCGAGTTTTGCTTGTTATTTCACGGAAGGGTTAAAATGTTTGTGGCGGCCATAAATTCAAGTTGTATTCTTTGTTTCGCAGGCTCGAGGGAGCTTCATATTTGAGTTTGAATAACGATTGTTGCTTGCCGGGTTGATACCGGCAGAACGGGCATGTTTGTTTACGGTTGATATTTGCTTTGTGTGGGAATAATTCTCAGGAAACCATATTTAACAAACAAACGAATCATTGTTATGTGAATTAAGAAATTCGTGAGAATGTAAATGAGTGTTTGAAGACGACACCAAAGACATAAGTAGAGACGCGTCTTTGAAATATGCATGCAACAGGCAAAAGTGGCAAGAAAAATAACATAGATATGAAAGAAGCTAGATAATAGTTTATTAATACCCGATCGTAATATAAATTCGATGCAATAAACGAGGAAACTACTCTTCAAACAAATAGAAAGTGGCACAATACAGGTTAGAGAGCACACGTGTTGTGATATTGTTCTGAACGGGACTCGTAAAGTTTTCCAATATCGAGCCGTGTCTACTGTATGCAAACAAATTGCACGTCGGCGCCGAACGTCCATGGAATTAGAATTTTTGACTTGTTGGAATGCAGACGAATTGAGCTCTCAATGGTGTATTGACTTAATTAGGTAATTGAGAATTTATTCTAATATAATGATGTTACTACTACTACTACTACTGCTGCGGCGCAACGACCCGAAGTGGATCTTGGCCACCGACACCAAAGACCGCCAGGCTGCTCTATCCCCTGTCATTGCAGACCAGTCATCGGCTTGCAACTCCAAGAGATCCTTCAGCACTTCGTCCTTCCAGCGGTACCGCGGCCGACCAATCGGTCTCCGTCCAGTGGGACAGCCTGCTTACGCTCTTTTGACGGCACGATCTTCTCCCATGCGGACTACATGCCCGAACCACCGGAGTCTGGACGCTTTCTTTTCGCTTTCGCTGCCTTACATAAGGTCCTAGTATCTAAGCTGATGACCAGAAGTACCAAACTCCGGATCTATAAGACAGTAGTCAGGCCAATATTGATGTATGGCTGCGAGACCTGGACCTTAACGCAGAAAGAGGAGCATGCATTGTTGGTAGCGGAGCGCAAGATTTACCGCAAGATCCTGGGACCCACGCGCAGAGATGATGGTACGATCAGAATCCGAAAAAATGCAGAACTTGAAGAACTTGTGTCCGAGCCGAATATCATAATGATGTTGCTGTGGTTAAATTTTAAGATTACGGATACGCGTTGCAAAAAAGCGTTATACAAACTTTTAAAACAAATTTATGAATATTTTAGCAAATACGCTTTTAAATGTACTTGCAGTTTATATTTGTGTATTATTTGTTACCTTTAGCTTAATCCTAAGCTTGAAACTTTTCTCGCTCTTCACTTCTTGGTTAATCAGATACTTCTGAGTTAATAAACACTAGTGTCCATGTCGCACAAATTGCTAGAAAAGTTGGTTCAGGGTAGTAGCAGTTATAGCGTTGGCGCGGGCAGTGAATGTGTTGAAAGGATGAAACATAAACCGACGCTTTATTGAGTTAACGAACCGAAATGAATACAAAATATGAAAATACCATATGACAGACCAATACAACAGAACGGCGTTTGCATATGCAAATGAATTAAAATTTTACGATTTTTCTCGTTACACCCATCCCGTCAAATTTATGTAGCCTTTTATACAAGTTACCTACACTTTTCAGCATCGCAAAACCAGTGAAGGAAGAGCTTAACGTGCTATTTTAAGTCATGGGCTCGGGTGAGAAATGGGAGGTCTTATCAAGCTGGGAGCTTGCCAAGCGGTATGCGGGCATACAGAGTTGGTACAAATTCTTAACATTTTAATTAAAAGCGCTCAAAGTGTTCAAAATGCCGACCGCATTCGGCCTCTATTGTCGTCTCATTCTGACATCACAGTGATTTATGGCACGCATAAATGGGAAGGGTTGCTTTCATCTTTTCGGCAAAATTTCGAAGTAAAATTTGACATTTTTGTGACAAAACAAGAGAGCGGATTGCATAAATTACATTGTGATATTCTGCTCGAGAAATGTTGATGAAGATAAACTACTTTGCCTAGCCGAGTCAAAATGTTATTGTTCAAAAAATCATATATGATTTATATCCTCTTTTCCCCAATGTTGAATGATTTTCATTAATATCATTTTACTATTAATGAGAAAGTTTATTGCCGTGTGTGGTTGTTACGATGAAACTTCGTGAAGATCGAGCAAGACCTAAAATCGATCTTCTTTCATACTAATAATAAATCATTGCCACATCTACATTTTTCTTAAAGATACAATCATAATACTAGAAATTTGTCGAACAAGCGTGGGTAAAAAAAATAAAGCTATTTCTGAAAAAACGTTCCGGACAAAGTTTATATATTAATATTTTAAACTTCAATTATTTTACGCTTGCCTCTGATCCGTTTAAATAGCGGACATACAAAGCCGTGGGTATAATCTATTCAGCTATTAAATATAATAACGCTTTAAATACAATTGAAATATCCGAACACCTTTGTACAAAATCAAAACAAAGCCCAGAATTCAACAAATATTTTAGCAGGCTTTGAAATCCTTACAATAGGTACATACATTTATAACATGGTACGGGCAACACTCCTAAATTAGTATCTATTGTGCAAACACACTGAAAGGGGTACCGTAGGGGTTGCAACTACCCTTCAATTAAAATTAGCCAAACGAGGGGCGTATGGAAACTTCTACTTAGTACACAAAATAACATAAGTCAATAACCCCCTATTCAGAGGCAATTGCGAGATAACTCATTGAGGAAGCTTAATGTAGCTGAATTGAAGCGAAAATAGCAATCCTTTACAACTGAAATTCAGCGTTCAGATTTTGAATTATCGTCAAGATAATAATTATACAGCACTATACTATTTATACCTTCTCAATACTGATTATAATGGATTTTATTGCGGGATATTGAGAAAAAGAGATAACTTTTTAATCCCGCGAGAAAATCCATTATAATCATTGTATCGAGTAGGTATAAATATTATACTCCTACATGACATATCTTGGTGTTATTATAAAAAATATTTGTAAGAAACGTATCGTATAAAGAAATGTCTTACTCGTAGTATAATTGTGGGTTAGCTCTTTAAGCATTAACAGTATAAATAAAAGCAGACACAGAGTCGATCACTCAAAATAAGTTCTCAATTAGATCTAACAATCGAACTTAATATTTATAAATCGCGAGGACTCAAAGCACCTAGACTTTCCAGAAACGGTTCATTATAAATTAATGTTTCAAGAAATAACATCAAACGTATATTTACTAATACTAATATTATAAATGCGAAAGTAACTCTGTCTGTCTGTTACGCTTTTACGGCTAAACCTCTGAACCGATTTTGATGAAATTTGGTACAGACAATCTTTAGACCCTGAGAAAGAACATAGGCTACTTTTTATTTCTACGCGGGCGAAGCCGCTGGCGGAAGCTAGTAACAAATATATATAACAAAGAACGTCGCAACATATAAAATTGCCGCTATTTTGCCTATAAAAACTGCCACTCAAGCGGAAAGCACACAGTGCGAAGCCTGAATAAATAAATCTGATTCTAATTAATGATATTCATTCTGGCATTCGCGCGTAAAATCAATTTTGATAGCGCACCAATAAAATACCAACAGGCGGGTTTTTGCTGTCATTTATTGGGGCTTTCGACGTACTCCGTAAATGATTTTGGTGTCAACATTGGCTGGGAAAAGGATAAAGTAGGTATAACCCGAAAATTAAAGATTCGGAATAGCAATGATGGACGATTTTATGCTTATCTATAGAGTAGAAATTTCTCAGTGGAGTGGAGTAATGACTTTTACTCAGTAATCCGTCTATCTGGTTAGCGAACGTCCTATGCTATGTTGTTTCAAATGCATAGTCATATACACTCAAAAAACACAACCCTGGCCACAACCAAAATTCTGGCGCAGTCCGTTAATATCTATTGAATCATCTACTAATTTTAAAAATATCTTTTTAAATCATTAGGTTACATCTAGCCTCTTAAATAATATTTAGTCATCATTAAATATGAATTACAAAGACACTAAAATGCAAGTTTCAATTTATTTAAGACAACCGTTGCTGGTGAAATTTGCATAAAGCGTGCCCTTTATGATAATTAAAACGGCTCCTAATTTTTTTTGCAGAAAATAGAACAAATTTTATTCTAAAGACTACCGGCAAACAAATAAAAAATACATTAGGAAGGCCAGTTGTCGCGTAATAGGTTTTTTATATAATTTTATATAGATTATAAAGATACACGTTTTTGATATATACGAGTATCATATAAAAGAGTGGTACAAAAAGTTTAATCTCGTTACCACTGATTGTAACACTATGATACCTTCGAAATAAAATAATGTTGTATAAAGATCTTTAAACTGCCGCTTATGAGTTTAGTTACAACATTATAAAAAGGTTTTGCATTTAAAATTCAATTTTCACATAGAGTCAGCTTTATCAGAAGGCATTAAGGCCGGTAAACACTGTTGCAAACGGCCTGACGCTATCACCGGCCCCACTTTATTGTAATGTCCAGTAAACGGTGATTCTACCTTTTGCATGGTGTGCAAAGTCCTTTAGATTGGGTTTTTGTTGTTGGAATATTGAAAGTCACGACCCCAGCACAGTTCTGCATTGTTCGTGTTTTTGTAAGTGTATACAGATATTACATTCAATTCTCCTGAATTCAGAGATTTGAACCTTGAGACTAAAAGAACAAAATTAGATGTTTTAAAAATTTGGAGCTGGTTATGTTTTCAGAGGATTACATCACCACACTCGGACTATTTCTAAAACTTTTTTATTTCAGAAATTATTGTTAGTCGTCTTTTCAATGACTTGTTTTTTTCGGACACAGAACGGAAAGATATAGCGTTAAATCTCATTCAGAACTATAGCGGCGCATAGTAAAACACATATTAATCAGGTAATTTGTAATCATAAATACTCGGTAATTTTAATAGTCGGCTGGCAAATAATTTCCTTTAGATGTAAAAGTCCTTCCTTATAAGTGAGCCTGAAATCTAATCACAGCAATGTGGTCACAGGAAAACCCAAAGTTCGTGTGCGAGATTGCCAAACAACCAGACGCAAAAAGATAATAAGCCGGCTGAAGATAATCACAATTCCGGCGGCCCTATCTACTATCAATCTGATTATTCTATATAAACATTCTCTTTAAACGACGGTTTGGCGGGGCCAGTACGGAAACAACGTTAATTTCGTTAAAAGGCCCCACAAAAGGATCACACCCGACAAAATGGCATTACACGAACGCTCGACGAATAATGGTAAGCGACCTTATAAAATTAAGGGTTAGTACAGGACGGAGTCTACTAAAATAGCTCTGCCGAATTTCTACTCGCTATGCTTTGATATTTTGCCGTGATAAAGTTAGCTTGCTTCTGTCGAACACGTTCAAAATACTTTATCCTTTATGTTCATTTTTATAAAGAAATTGATTGACACTTTATTATTCAGTTCGTTTATGGTATCAGTGACCATCGTCAGTGTGTTAGATTGATGACGTTATTTTTCAATAAACAAAAAGTAATAAATGACAAAAAATGTTAATAGTAACCAGTTACCGATAAGAGAGAAGCCCTTTAATTCTTTCTCTTTTTCATGATACCATAAATAGTGTCTTTTGATGAACAATTACCTACATCATAAAACTGACTTGATTTTAACATAGCCCGCTTCATGGGTTTTATGACAACCTTTTCCCCCTTTAATAAATGTGCCCGCAATGTGAATTCCATCCTTATTTCATCGGGCAAGCGTGACCATTGTCATGTAAATCAGATTTGGAAGAAATGCAAACTTTTCTAGAACGAATGAATATTTCAAATTATACGAGTCGACTCGTCGCGGCTATTCCTGTAACTCCCTAAAAGACTGAGCTTTATTATTTCATCCTAATAGTTTTGCGTTTGGATTTATTGATGTCAAATTATCAAAATAATTTTATAAATGGTGAGTACATTTTTTTAAATAATCTTCTCGCTGTTGTCCATCATCATCAATTCAGCCATCGGACTTCCACTGCTGGACATATGGCTCCCTTAATGTTTTATAGGTTACGTTTACGCTATCGGTACACTGTGACTGTATTCTCTAATAGTTTTGTCCAAGAACAAACCGTATTTCACAACGTTAAAAAACAACGGGACAGTTGCAAAAGTATAAAAGTAAGTAGTAGTAGTAGTAAAGTCCCTTATTTTAGTTTTCTCTGAAAATTATGTTCTTATTTATAGCAGAAATATTTTAAATTATTAATAAGCTGGAGCACAATGGAACATGCCTAGTCGACGAAGTTCGTCCTGAAAATATGGTCCAATTTGCTACATATCCACTTTTTCATGAACTTATTTCGGATAGCGTCTATTACGGAAGACTTAAATCCATTAATTGGATAGTTTTTGTCGAATTGCTAAAATACATGATTTTGTTAATTGAGTTTTGGAATATCTTGTTAGGGACTTCAACATTTTAAGCCCTTTTTCTTAATTACCTAAACTTATTCAAGTTAGAATATACTATGAGGCCGTAATTCTACATAAGCAAGCGTTTTGGAATTTGTATTGTCTCAAAATATTATACTAAAAATTTCCAGGTTCAAAAACGACATTGGAATAAAAGCCAAAATATTCTTTCAACTGAGCCAACACTGTTTGATATTAAAAATAATATTTAATAGTTAAAATATAGGATAATTATGCAAGATCGTATATTATGTAGAACTGACATGTAACTCTGCATTTTTCCCTTTTCGAAACACATTCCAGTATTCTCATTTTAAAAACTGCATACATTTTAAAAGCCGAATCATTTCTGCAACACAAGTAATATTTGCGAACAAAGAATTATATTCGTGGAAAGTAAACATAGTACGGTCTGCAGCCATCGTGGGCAGATGTGTCGCGCTCAGCGCTAGAGTTGGGACGTGCCTGCATCGACCATGAAATTTATCGATAAAATATGTAAAATTATTTGGTCTCAATATAACTTGATATTTTGTTTAATAAAAGCTTCACAAAATTTGAATAAAAAAATTAAATTACTAAAATATTTATGAGAACAAAACAACCATATTCTTCTGCTGCATAATTACGTCCAACCTTCCAAGGTCCAACAACCAAGTTATAATAAAATATTTGCCATAAGAAATACTTGAAATCATCGATGCTTCCAAAATAACTATGAGTGCGATCTCTAGGATATCGGGCGCAAGGGGTGTTTTTAAGTCGTCTTGCCTCCATCCAAACACAAGCCAAAAATCTTTATAAATGCAAACGAGATAGCGCTATTCGGCCTGTACCGAGTAGGAAAGGGAAAGAAGTACATGCATTTGAGTTAGCTCTGTATTTTGTAGCCCCGGGTAGATACAACACGTTCTTACTCCAGTCTGTGGTTAAGGGTACCCCAACTTTGCAATGAATTCAAGTGGAGTTGGAAAAACAAATAACTAAGTATCTCATTTGAATGTATAACTTGCGAGTCTTTTAAGCAGAAATAGGTGTAACGCCGCGAATTATTTCTGTTGCATTTACGGCGTTTACATGTGCATTAGCTTGTTCTTTCCTGTTTTCCATTACGGATATGCTAAGCTGGCTTTTTTTAAGTTTTTACAGCATTCGTAATGTATAAATGAAAAGCTCTAAAGATTTATTTGGCACGGCCTTGTCTACTTTTGTATCCAGTAATCGAAATTTGTTATTCAAGTAGCCGAGAAAGTTGCGTCATCAATATTTATAGCAATAAAGTAAAAGGACCCACCTGCCGCCGACTAGTAGGTAATTTCCATCTCGTAATAATAATCTGAAGTAGTCTGTGTGTGTCTCGTTGCCGAGGAATTTGTGCGTGTCGTCTACTCCTGAAACAAAAATAATTAATGTCAACATTTTGTACACATTTGAATAAATTGAATCTGTAATTAGTAAATTTCTATCGATATTGTTACTGAAAACAAACAATATTTTATGCATATGACATAAAATTTTATCGATATTTTATGATTATGATGATGATTATCCTACACTATTATATTAAGGTTTGAATTGTCTTATAGCTTCTATTGTGGAATCTTTCCAACAGTGGACGCCCATTGGCTGTAATAATGATGATAATGATGTGTCAACCTAGTCTGCCCTATAACTTGACTAGAATTTATTCTAGTCAGGATAATGATTAATTTGATTTCCAAGCTTAATATCGCAGAAGTATCCGTTAATACATCCCGCTTTAACCCAGTAAAGGACTGAAATAATGAGTGTGATCCTCATTAAAGTCCTTTTGTCATGACCCTGGTCTTTTGACATTTGATTCCCTTTTGTATTTGCTAAGCGATTGTGAACTTTAGCCGTAGAGCTTAAAGTCTTTTTGTTCGCCAACAAGACTATTGTTGAAAAGGATAACCTTAAATGTTTTGAAAGTCGTTTTGAACGCTTCCCTGTAAAGGGAATATTGGTTTCCCGTTTTTACATTTCCTAATTTTAACTTTTTGATTTATTGGTTGAAGTATGTCGAGGATTGACGGTCATTTTGGAATAAAAATATTTTTATATCGGAAAAAAAAAATCTTTAAAATATCTTTAATAGGTAGTCCTAGCAGATTAGTTATATATTTTATGTACTTTACGCAAAACTTTTATTCACGAATCACTATTTTGAAGATTATACGTAAAGGAATGAGGGACACCGACTTAGCCAAATGGATTTGCTCGTTTAAGTAACAGTGAGAGGAGTAAAACAAATAATTCTTCTCTCCAGGTCTATTCTAGGTTTTCAGATTCCTAGCTCCTTTAATAAATCACTACTCTATTCTCAGTCAACGAGTATGAACAATTTGCACAAGTAGGTACCTACATCTACAAGTGTCTAGTATAAAGATCAAAGAGCCCATTGATGCAAAAAACAATATACATAAAACCAGGTTCCTATTTGAGGGGTATAAATTCGAGTGAGAATAAGATGACAAGTAAAGTATTGGAATGGCACGTACGATAAAATCGAAGATTACTCAAAAAGGTCGTTTTATGTCTATTGAACGAAAATAGGCATGCTTAGAGTTAACCTCTTTATGACCGGTTATATTAGGATCGTGAAGTCTGGAAAAAATTAGGAACACCTTTAAAATGTGGGATGCTCAAGGTGAATTAATAATAATATCCAGCCTAAATAATACGTTTTAAGATAAGTAATGAAATTTAGAATAATGAAAATATTGTGCTAATTCCGTTGTTATATACCAAACGCTTTACGTAAAATATTTAAAGAACGGTGTATCAATGTATGTTATGTAAATTAAAAAAAATCGTTTAAATAGTTTTTTTTTTTTTTTATAATGTTTGTTGTTCAAAAAAAATTAAACAGATATTCAGCATGTTTTTCTGTTTAAAAATAAGTTTTATTTGTTATATGTAAATAAAGTTTATTTAGTCCAAATCCGACTTTTTTGAAACAAATGGTCATTTCTACGGGTCACGATTTGATTTTACATTGATGGCTTTTGTCAGTTCTTCTTTGTACCTAAAATATGTGGAGCGATCCTTTGAAAAGGCATTTCTATTCGTATCGAAGCACCCATCAGTCCGATCACCGAGAATCGAGTGAAAACGTAAAATGACTGAGTTTTTGTACATTTCTTTCATGTTTGCTTGTGATCATTGTTGTTTGTCGTGATATTTTTTATTTCTTTTAGATTATGAAATATATATTTTACATACAGAATACTTAGAAACCGTCACGTCATTAAAATACTAACCATAGCACACGGTTTTTCCGAGTAAAAAGTATGAAAAGTAGTTTAATCTTCTTTTTTTCATCGAATAGATTATGCTGTTTAGCCGTGAAACTTACAAAAATTTAGCTTTATAAAATTCGAAGATTTCAACTTCAGAAATCTTCGTCACCGTACATAATAAAAAACGTCTTTCTTCTCAGTGGCGATTAAATCTGGCCAAAGAAGTTATCAAAAGAACCTTCAAACGTTGGATCTGCGGCTGGATCTACGGCTTAAATAAGTTTTTGGTTCACTGTCTCAATTGATAACGAAGAAAAACTTGGTTTTATGATGAATTATTTGAATTAAAACCGTTCTGTTGCCGTCTAGTGCCTAAAATTTGGCTCAAATCTAAAAAAGAGAGTAATATCATAGTATAGGGTGTCTGGGTGTTATATATGTATAATAAAACTTGGTTTTATGATGAATTATTTGAATTAAAACCGTTCTGTTGCCGTCTAGTGCCTAAAATTTGGCTCAAATCTAAAAAAGAGAGTAATATCATAGTATAGGGTGTCTGGGTGTTATATATGTATAATAAAACTTGGTTTTATGATGAATTATTTGAATTAAAACCGTTCTGTTGCCGTCTAGTGCCTAAAATTTGGCTCAAATCTAAAAAAGAGAGTAATATCATAGTATAGGGTGTCTGGGTGTTATATATGTATAATAAAAAATATCTATCTATGTATATTATATTAAGTATATCAGAACTCTAGCACCCGTAACACAAGCTTCGAGCTTACCACGGGGCTAGATGTCGCTATGTAAAATTGTCCAGTAATATTTATTTTTATTTATTTATAGGTTTGTTAGTATGGGTACCAACCCGCACTTGGCTTGCGTGGATTTAATTATTATAACACAACTAGCTTTCCGCCCCGTGGATTTTTCTGCGGTATCCTCCAAAAAGACTGAAAATACTACTTTTCTCGATGTAAATATGAGTGTCCTGAATAATGACCTGGTCCTAAGCTACCTCTCCACCAATTTTCGGTAAAATCGTTTCAGCAGTTTTTGAGTAATAAATATTGTAACTAACACGTCTTTATTTATATATGGAAGGTATTCTTTGATATATAGAATAATAAATAATAAAATAAATAAATATTGCTGGACAATTTTTACACAACGACATCTAGCCCCGTGGTAAGCTCGAAGCTTGTGTTACGGGTGCTAGATTTCTGATATACTTACTAAAGAATACTTACTAAAAACGAAATAATAGTCTACAAAATGCCAACTGCTAACGCGAGGCGTTTCAAATAAATGAAGCCAAAGTTATAACAGAAAATGGCTCTTATCCAAAAGATAATAGACATAAAATTGTTTCTGAAGGAATAAAAATCTAATGCGCCTAAGTGGCGGCCAGTAAAAACATTTCAAGACTAGAATTTTATGCTTCGAATTGAATTTGTTGTTTGCTTGTGTGAGAAAATTTAAAAGCTCTCTTATAATTGCATTCATTGTGAAACGGCTCACGTTAGGAAAGCTTAAATATTCACTTTTTTATACCTATTTATCTACAATTTTTTACTCATCAATATGTTTATAATGTTAAGCTTGATATTATGTTTGCCTACAAAAGGCGTGGGTCAACGATATTTTCAAGTAGATAGATTAGCTCTTTAAAGTGGCAGTAGGTAGGTCATATAACGCGTAAAAACATGGCCGATTGGGCGGAGAAGTTATCGGATGGAGATCGCAGAACGGCTAGCGAGCCTCTGATCGAAATAAAATTCAAGAGTTTTAGAATAGCTCTTTCTCCATCAGAAGTTTACGTCCGTAAATTAGAGTTATAGGGCATTACAAAATATATTTACATTAGTTTTGTATTGTGTTACTTTGTGTGTCGAAATAAATGTATATTATTTTTTTTACATAGTGCAAAATTAATAGTTTCCCAGTATTCTCGCATTTAAGGTCTATGTTAGCCAAACACAGTCCAAAGTACCCTAAATTAGATGCTGCGAGTAGATAGTTGCACACGGAGGCTGTATGCGGAAATTAATGCAGGTGGTGAGCTTAGGGAAGGCTTTTAAATGGAAATGTTTCGGAGTCTTCGTAAATTTTATATTAGGATTGCAAAATTTGTTGTTTTAATTTTGTTTTTTTTTGTCAAAAATAGCAGAAAGGACAGGACAATACATAAATCAGTTTAAGAGCAGAAAAAGCCAAAAATAAGTTCAAGGCGCACAATAATTTTAGTCATTAAACTGTCTAAAATTATTGTGCGCCTTATTAAAATGTATATTATCTGTATTTAAGCAGAACCATACTAAACTATCATTACATATTTGTATAATAAAACTATCACTGCATATTTATGCGCATATTATATTACCTTAAGAAAAATATAAGGATTGGGCATCAATATCAACGGCGAATACATCACTCACCTTCGATTCGCAGACGATATCGTATTCATGGCAAACTCGATGGAAGAACTCGGTACAATGCTCGAAGGCCTCAATCGAGTCTCCCAACGGGTTGGTCTCAAAATGAACATGGATAAGACGAAAGTCATGTCCAATGTTCATGTAGAGCCTTCCCCTGTTATGGTTGAGAACTCGGCTCTTGAAGTTGTTGACGCGTATGTATACCTAGGACAGACAGTCCAATTAGGTAGGTCCAACTTTGAGAAGGAGGTCACTCGTCGAATCCAGCTCGGGTGGGCAGCGTTCGGGAAACTTCGCAGCGTCTTTTCGTCCAAAATACCTCAGTGCCTCAAGACAAAAGTCTTCAATCAGTGTGTGTTGCCAGCGATGACATACGGATCCGAAACGTGGTGCTTCACTATCGGCCTCATCAACAGACTCAGAGTCGCTCAAAGGGCTATGGAGAGGGCTATGCTCGGGGTTTCCCTACGGGATCGAATCAGAAATGAGGAGATCCGTAGGAGAACACGGGTCACCGACATAGCCCAACGGATTAGCTCTTTGAAGTGGCAATGGGCAGGCCATATAGCGAGGAGAACGGATGGCCGATGGGGCCGAAAAGTCCTCGAGTGGAGACCACGGATCGGGAAACGCAGCGTTGGGCGTCCACCGACAAGGTGGACTGATGACTTGGTGAAGACGGTCGGCTCGCGGTGGATGCAGGCTGCGAGCGACCGTAATGACTGGAAGTCATATAGGGAGGCCTATGTCCAGCAGTGGACGTCCAATGGCTGATATGATGATGATGATGATGATGAAGAAAAATATATTCACCTGCAGGAAGACATATAGTGGTTCTACACTTAAGCCGGCACCACATGCCTTCAAGGCCGTGGGTGCGTTTACTTCAAAAACACATACCAAACTCGGAACAAGGCCAGCCCTAGTCTTTGCTCATATATACTATAATAAACATATATACCTACGTTAGCTATGATTAACTGTGCTGTGTATGCAGTGAGCATTATGCCGCTGAGTAAACTAAATTTGATTACCATTTAATGTAGTTACTTAGCAATGTTTGCAAACTTTCGGGTAAAATAAGCTCCAGGATTTAGAAAATGTACTGTAATAAAAGTTAAAGAAAATTGAATAAAAAGTTTGTGCGAAATAGACGAAGGTTATCCAGTTTGATCATGTTTAGTTGGAAAGTTGCGTGACCTTCTTATTCCGATTTTATGTCAACCTGGACGTAAATACTTACATTCGTAAAACTTAATAAACTTAATACTGAAAGAAATACTCGTAGCCTAAATTTTGATTGTAATTATTTTATTTTATTTATACAAAACATTTACAGTTTATAAAATTACACTAGATCAGAATTGTTAAATTTAAAAGAAGATCAAATTATTTGGGCAATTTTTTTTTCTAAATTTCTAGAATAAAATTACTATGAGCTACAACTGCTACGAGTTTCGTAGCTCTACGTATCTCGTAGCGCTACGAAACAATCCTATGGAGCTATATAACGCATTACAATAAAGTGATTATTTCAAAATATTAAGCTGTCGGTAGGAGTTATTCACAACTTTTTTTATTTTTTAACTAAACATATTGTGTTGTATAACTTTAACAGAATATTTAGACACGAAATACCGGATATCAATATGATAATCTGAGAAATAGAAAGTAGAACAAACATCATACGGTTCTATCCTCAAAAACCTTGACCGAAGACTTACAAATCACAGCCATGCTTCATTGTTAACCACTATTACACAAACGAGTGGTTCTAGGTTCATACAAAAAACCATGAACCCAAGTACTATTATTTATGCCGTAGTGAAACGATGTAATATCCATCTTCATTAGCGGAGACCGCTGTTACAGTCACGGACGCAAGTGGCCGGGAAATATATTGTCGTGGGACTCTCTACTGGCGAAATCTTTTTGGCTTACTGTACATGACGTCACGGTTTGTGGAACGCTGTAGTTTTGTCGTAGTTTTTTTGGTTAATTTGTTAGTATATTCGTGACTTGGTTAGTGGAATTGAACTTTTTGTCTAGTAATGATAAGGCAATTATACTCCCTACAAGTCGAAAGCATGCTTGATATAAAGTACTGTGATAAGTGGCACATAATTACAAAATTTCACCTAAATGGTAGGATTTAGTAATTTATTTGATTGGGGAACTATGTCTGCAGCTGGCCTGATGAAATCTCACATTTTGGGAAGAACCTGTTAGCATCATCCATCGTATATATTGAAGGTTAATAGATATGATTAGATGAAGACCTAAAATACAGAACATAGTAATGAAATAATGCTGTATACTCGTATTTCACACAACAACATCTAGTGGTAAGCTTAATTATAAATATAATTTTCTAAACAGAGAACAATACGCGTACCTTATTTTATTTCATTTGCAATGTAGCCAAAACGGAACTTTTACAAAGCTCTTGAAAATCCTTGGCTCAGCTACTTCAAACTAAAGCTATTGTTTAAGAAAAATCATAAACAAGATGGAATGTAGCCTTCAACGTATTGCGAAGGTGGCTGTCGGCCAAACTAAGATGAGCATGCGGGTATGCCTTAGCCAATTCGTTACCCTACTTAGGCACATCGCAGTGTAAGCATGGTTGATAACATGTTGCCAAGAATTACAAAAGATGTCAGTTTGTTTCGAGAACGAAGAACGTTGTTATAATGAAGACGATGTTTTGTAGAAGATTTCAGAATTTCGAAAGAATATTAGTACTGATAAATGTTGGCAGTCATCTCCAAGGAATTTTCTGCGATTATTGCATTTTAAATAAGTATTTCCTTAGTTCTATACAACCACCACCTATTTATTCGATGATTTCCACATGAATTACTCTTTAATAAATGCACGAAATAAATATTATGGTAAAAAAGTAATTGACGAAACTAAATACCGATATAAATTTCCATGTTACTTTTGTTAAATGATATAACAAATAACACTTCGATTTTATTAGATGATCTCATTTTTATATCACGCATCAGTAATTTTTGAGCTCATACCAAACTAAGCTCGAAATAACACGGTAGCAAAATGAACATCGAATTTTTAACACGTTTAAGGTTTTCAATCAAAAACATATTTCTATAAAAGTTTTAAACTGCTTCAGCTCGATATATTTTGTTTTAAAATACCGACAGTTCTACGAACTTTTAGTTAAAATTCCTATATACAGAAGCTTTAGTTTGGTTTATTATTGTTTAACATTAATAATCGTCAGAATAATCGATTTATTTGTAAAATAATCTTTACACGTCAAAAAAAAGTCACCCTATTTCATAATTTAATAATGCAATATTAAAGAGCTAATGAGTTAATAATGCATGTAGACGTCCAATGTAGCATCAAGCTACCCGTACATTGGTTTTGTGAATACACGCATTTTGATAATTTTATTCTAAAGTACAAATTGAAAACATAAGCGAATTCCAATGCTCCTGTAATGGATCAGAAATCTTATTCTCCGATAGATTTTAGTTTGTCTTTTCTTTGAAAGCTTACCTAGGTATCCTTTTTAAGCCGTATTTTACTTACTTTCTGAGATTAACTATCGAGATTTGTCTCGAGCCGTCAAACTTTACTGTCGTCGTAAAAAGCCTATAACAAAACAGGGGTCACTTTTATACTGACTAGATTCTGAACAAATTCACTCACCTTCACAATTGTTAGTGCATGGTGTGAAAGTATAATACGACTCTAACAATGTAAGGATGTAAAGTGTGTTTAAGGTAATGGGATTTTTTGCTTGGAATCTTGATAAGAACAAGCTGTTTTTATAGAATTTTTTTGAGAATTATTATCTTTCATGTACATGTCTTAGCTGGTCAATGCTTCTGTTATATACATACATTACAAGTTATTCTTGTACAGCAATAGTAGTTTTACAAGTATTTAATGAAATATTGAAATCATAACTGATTGCATTTATTTAACAATATTTCTCATTACTATTTTTCTTTAATATAACAAATTAATTAAATTGAACAAACTCAAACAAAAATAATACCAGCTTATGTATACTTTTATATTATATTCCATTTATTTGTTACATTTTAGATCAATTTTCTTTGTAGAAGTTTGTCTTGCTTTGGCTATAGTGAAGTAAATACGATTTGTGGACATTTTGCCGTGTTTGGAGTGGAGGCTCGTTAGTCCTAATGGTAACTCGTAACGACACAGATGTAAAAGCCTTGAAAAAAAACAATGACATTGTTATTTTTTCTCGGGACACCAAGAACAGTTTCTCTAGGATTTTTACAGTACCTACTGATTATTACTGTTTGATAACAAATTGCCATTAGATAGATATCTAGAAATCATACCTAAAATGAAATGAAAATATATCGGTATATCTATATATAGGTTTAAAATTTAATGATGCCTATTTGTTTATCTTAGCCTAGAGCCTAAGTGCGGAGCAAAGCTTTTCTTTATGTTGTATATAATATATGTATATATATTAAAGTTATCTTTTATATTTAAATAAAAATATTTTATTGTTCGTTAGACCCTGAATAAGCTGAGTTTTGTCATATATGTCGTATATCCAAGGAAAATCGTCTCAAGTATAATACGCAAGAAAACGAAGCAAGGAAAACCGCAGGCGTATCAACTAGAAATCTATAATATAAATAGACTAAGTTTAAAATGATAAGTGTTAATAAGCTATGAAGGTGTTAATGGGGTGAAATGAGATTGAAAATATACCTCTTGACAGCATTTAACACCATAACGTTACCCTCTTAGATCCCATCTTAGAAGTTCCATGTCAACTTATGTAATTTTAGAACGCATTCTTCGTTTAATTCTCAGAAGGTATTGTGCTATTCAGGTTATCGTATACCCGTCAAGCCTTCATGAAACTTGATAGTACTTGAAGCTCCCTCGGGCCCGGACGTTAATACAGTTTCGACTGGCTGCTATTAAACGGTATACAGTTACACACCGGGTTTTAATTCGGACTACTCTGTAAAGTAATTTATCATCATCATCATAATATGTGTTGGCTAAGTGGGACTTTTACTCAGAAGGTCGTGGGTTCATTCAAACCCCGTGTGTGCTTTAAAAACGTACTCTAACGGTGAAGGCAAACATAGTGAGGAAACCTGAACCTTTGATAAGTTTGAAGAATATGTGTATTCACCAACACGTACTGGAAGCGTGGTGTGGATGGACTTCTCGCTGAAGAAGATTTTTTTTTATATACCGGTAGTTGTTTGAAAACATCTAAATGCCAATCTTTTAACCGTCTATATTTAATAACATCTTTAAGATAAATCAATGTAACCAAAGATTAGAAAAAAGGAGAAAGTCTGCTGCATTATTATTTTGGGTTTGCATTAGATACACTTGGCAGCTTACGCCAGCTTAAGTTCGGACAACAGTGGCAATTATTCAAGTTAAGCTGAGTTACAAGTTTCAGTCTATTCTTGATAAGTGACCGTGGGGCTAGTGTTACCTGTTAAAATTATATAGCAAGTTAGTGTGTATACGAGCTATCCACTCGCAGCTTTACCAGTGTACATTTTTTTTAAATTTTATACTAAAGCCACTCAAAATAATAAATGAAAGAAAGAAAGTTTACGATTCATCTAGAGATAACCTCTCTACAACCTGACCTAACTAATTAGTATATAGACCATACTTAGCAAATACTTATAACTTTTGTTAGTTAATAACACGGAGGTAAAAATAATATATTACCTAGACTGAAAAACATATTTATAACATAACATAAGGTCGAATAAACAAAGAATATTTTATAATTCTTTCTTCTAAATCCGTTAAGTTGGATAAAGCGCCAATAAATAAAATAGGATCACAAAAAACTGTGCCAATTCATTTGGCAGATTGATGATCGCAACTTTAGAAGAATTGAAATTCCAATTTTACTAAACTTCAATATTTTCAATCTATTGAATTTATTGGATTAACTTAATACCCTAGGTTTTCATTGAAATATCGCTCTCTGAATCACACTAGAACCGTTTTCTTAATCGAAAAATGCTAGTGCCTCCAGATTATTAAGTAAGGTGATAGTAATTTAATTTCCTGCACTCGCCTACCACCCTATTCTCCAGAGCCGTGGTCTTAGGTTTACCCCGCTCTTTGGATTTAGTGCAACTTTAGGGCTCTAGATTAATTAGGTAAAACCTCCTCCATGTGTTAGTGAGCAAGGTGTATGAAAATGTTCCTTTTGTAAATTATATTATCATCTATATTATTATCTATGGGTGTTATATATGTATAATAAAAAAATATCTATCTATCTATGTATATTATATTAAGTATATCAGAAGTCTAGCACCCGTAACACAAGCTTCGAGCTTACCACGGGGCTAGATGTCGCTGTGTAAAATTAATTAATTGTCCAATAATATTTATTTATTTATTTATTTTATCTTAAGTGTCAATTTAAAATATACGAGTATATTGTCGTAAAACACTCTGACATAAAAAGTTTAACCTCACAAAGAATATTGTTTGGTATTAGAAGTTTGGATTATAGATGGACGCTTAATGAAATCCTGTATTCCCAAACTATTCTAAACACCTTGGGTCATCCGAACACCGTCCAACGATCAATAAAACCTTGATAGTAGTCGGGTCAACCTGGGGCATTCCCTTATCGTCTATGGCAGTTTCCGAAATTTCATTAGGAATTCCAAAGCTTAGATCCATTAATGCGAGCACAGCCAAAGGTGCAAGATTAATCGACGGTCCTCTTGACACGGCGCCGGAACGCATCCATTTCTGTCGAGGAGATGGGTAGCCATCTTGGAAATGTACACTGACTGAAGTGGGTGCATTTGCAAGAACCCTTCTATTGATGGATGCAGTAAAATGTTTCTTGAATCGATTTCGGATGGTTATTGAATAGCGAATTTATGCGAAACTCGATGGACAGGTAAGGTTATGTTTTACTAGTTTATTACCTTTTAAACTATCTCTGGACTACTACAAACATTTCGAAATCAAAATCTGCGATACTAACAAGAATCAATTGATTTTTACATATATGATAAGATTGTTTTATTAGATACGACTTATAATACACGTTAACTGATTTTAAAAATTATTCTGTTAGTTTTAAAATGTTAAATGGATCGGTTTTTGTCTTGTTTAGATTTTTATATTATAGTTTAAGCGATATAGCAACAATTTTTATTTATCAGTAGTTTTCCTTTATTTAGCTAGATATTATCTTGAGTGCAATAATGCAACTCGAGGGAACAATTAATCTCGTATAACTCACTTTTGTACGAAGCGACGTCGAACTATCACATAGCAGACTTCAAATTAGAAGTTAGCGTTAGTGAGGTCTTCGATTTATATCGAGAGCTTATATCGAATAAACGATAAAGCAAATAAAGTTAGGAATACAAATTTCATAGACAATTCTTCTATACACTTTGAAAAATATACATAAGTTGAAGACAGTTTTATTTTATCAGTAGGTATGTCTGCCGTCCTATGGTTAAAAAACCGTAAAGTGACAAACCCAAATTGTTGGCTACGAGCAAAAACGTGAAAAATGTTTAATTCTAGACTTTGTGAAGACTTACAGTCTTCTTTCATATACCATTTTTTGAATAATTTCTGGGGCTTCTATTTGAGTATGAAACGGGAACATCAAATTAAACACATGAGTTTTTATTGAAAAATTTGTGTTTTAGACAATGGTCATCTACTTCATAAAGTGGGGGTGTGCAACACTAAAAAGCAGTCAGCTGAAGCGTAGCGGCTTTTAAGTGTTGTATCTTAGTGAAACTGTATGATGATTTTATGCTTACATACAGTTTTTCACAAATGCTTAACTAAAACACAGTTAAATCACTTAGTCGTCTTTTTGCATTGCATTGTATGGAAAATTGGACCAGCTCTAATTCTTAAAACACCGTTAAAAACCTTTAACGGTTTATTTGTTGTTTTGTGGTATAAGTAAGAGATATGGATCTAGACTTAAACACAGTATTGTAAGAAACATTTTATCCAACTGTGTTTTAGCGTTGAAAAATGTACTTGTAGATTCATAACATAATTATAATTAAACGGCTAAGTCTATGCTTCCTACATTTTATCTCACCTCCAAAATGGTAAATCATGATTAAATTGTACAAAATTTAACGATTATCTTTTATTCAAAGCAATAAAAACAATATTGAATCATATTAATATTGTTTATAGTTATGGTATGTATCATAAGGTTGCAAATGCTTATATATAAGAACATTTTAAAACTTAGTTTGATAAAATCTTACTGTTAAGCAAATGAACTGTGATCGCCTAGCGATTTACCATGTTTAATTTGCCATGCAAAATCAGTCTTGAAGTTGCGACGGTAAAATTATTCTCATACTTAAGTATGAGAATTACAGATTAGAATCAGTTTAAAAAAAATACTTTCGTCATATTTCCGCGTAATTTGATTCTGAGCGTTGCCCTGTTTGTTTATGATACAAAAATTTTACGCCTAGACGTGTTGCGCGAATTGCAATTGTATTATTTGTGAGAGACTTCGGTTCTAAAAGCTCAGATTAAAGATGCGACTCATGTAAGTAGTATTTACAATGTAATGTTGACAGTTAATTTAATCTAGATCATTAATTAATACCCATTAATTTTGTTTATTACAGTACAATGTCTCAAGTCAAAACTCGACAATCGACGTCCTGTCCCGTATTTGGTTTGCCAGAGAAGTTACTAGTGTCCCAGTTGCCTACTTATAATGTTGTTATGAATTATATTATAATCATTAAATATCAATTAAAGACAGACAAAACAACAAAAGAGCCGACTGTCCATGTCATATCCGAAATATTGGCTGAAGAAATATTAACTATATATGTCAAAAAGCGTCGCTGCCAACTGTAAGCCGTAAGAGAGTATTAAAGTTAATTCGCACCTTTCATGATAAATACAGAAGTTTAATGAAACCTTATTATGGTCGTCAAACCAACATAAACAGAACATCAATACATTTACAGCTGAGTCTCATAGATTATTTGATATTTGCAGTTGCTAAAAAAATAAGAAAAAACAAGTTTATTGCAAGTTTATTGAGAATCGGGAACAGCACGGTTTTTCGGAAACCAAGCTGTTCCCGATTCTTAACAGATAATGTGAGATTGAAAGTACCAGTGCTAGTTCTGGCAATAGCGAGGCATCTAGTCCAATAAAAAACCCATTTGCCGCGCCATCAGCAAAAAAGAAGAGGTTAAGTTTACCATCGCTAGCTCTCGCGGAGTATCTGACAGAGCCACGGTTTTGATAGCTTCTTTAGTGTTGAATGATGTGGAAATTGTTTCTCCAAACGATACTGATATATAGCGTCATTGATCGATCTAAGTTCTGGAGAACTAAGACTGGATATCTAGTTCAGTCGACATCACGCTGAGTTGAACCCTCTTCGCTGTGTCACGCAACACACATAGTTTATAGATTAAGTTTTTTGCAAGTTATTTTACATGGTTTAAAAATTGTGCTTCTCTTTCTATGTATGGTTGTGTTTTATTGTAATTTGTGTGCGTGATTCAGTGAATAAATGTTCTATCTATCTATCTAGGGTGCGCCATGTGAGAACTACTGGTACAGTCAGAACAGCTTTACAGAATGCAAATTGCGATGTATGTGATATTTATTTTGATGGTAGAAAGGACAACACTTTTGTTAGTATTCAAAAGGAAGAAATGTTACAGAAAAAGAGTTACAGAATCCCACTAAGTTGTTTTATCGGAGCCAGGAAGTGAATACTTCGGACATGTCACGTCATAAATTATTCGAAATAAGTAACGGCTCTTTTCATTATCGTATTTCCAGGTAATTAAAAATATATTTATTAATTGATAGCAGAAAAAAACAATAATTGAACAATTAGACAGCGTGATAACCAGAATGTAAAAAGTAGTTATATATTTGTCCAGATGCTCACATTCGTCCTTAACACAATAAACAATATTTTCGGCGATCTACTTGTTAAGTACCTTAAATAATATATACCTATTTTCAATCGAGCACCTCGAAATACAAAAAAAAAAAAATACAAAACTTTATTTAGGTATTTTAACACTGTACAATTAAGGTTACTTGTGGTCCCCGCACTAGGAATAAACCCGTATCGCGGGAAACCGATGAACAGGTACGATTTAGACAAATAGTAACTTATAATTATAATGGCAACCCAGAGATTAAGTGAAATAAGTTGTTAGAATACATAAAATAGCAGCAAACTAAGAAATAAACTTGATAGTGAAGTGGTCAAACAAGGAAAGGGAAGGGAATAAGGGATGGGTGGTTGTTGTTATATATATATATTTTTTTTTTTAATGTTAATTAGGTTGTTAAGTTCACTTAACCAGATGAAGAAGTCTTTCAGTAGCATCGTAGTCAAGTGTGAGGAGCCATTGTCGTATTTTCTCTTTTACTCCGTAGAGAGAGCACGACAATGGATCGCAGAGTTTAAGTGCCCGTCTGTATATAAATGGGAACAAGAAGGATCTGAAACGCCTTGCAAATGCAGATTTTACAGGAGGAACTTTAATCTTTAGACGTCGATGGCAAGATTCCTCTTTTCTGTCTCGTATTAACTTGAAATTGCTTTTGTGGTAAGAAGTAATTGCGCGAAGAACATAGAGTTGTCTTACCGATAACGTTCCTGTTTCTGTGTGGATCAGCGTTGTCGAATATCTAAAGGGTTTACGAAACATAACTTTTAAAACAGCCCGATGCGCCCGTTCAATAGTTATCATAGACGTTTTGTGTGAACCACCCCAGGCACCAATACAATAGCTTAAGATTGATTGGCATAGAGCAGAATATGTTATCATTAATGTCTCGCGGTCTGAGCTGTCCCGTAAAAGTTTCATTATATAAATGAGTTTTCTCACCCGACTCGCCACCGCGTTGATGTGGTATTTAAACGAGAGGTTTTCATCAAGTAGAACTCCTAAATACTTGAAGGTGTGAGATCTATCTATTTTGGGGCATATACAATTTTGCATGTTGGGTACACACTTGTGAATCTGTAAGCTTAGTGACGGAGGAGGACCTGAAGGCTTAGTCTTGTGGAAGCACAAGTATTTTGTTTTGGCTGCGTTGAGTGTAAGGAGATTGGAGTCAAGCCACCGAGCTACACGTGATAGGCCGTTTTCAGCAGATCTAGCTACATCAGACCAAGAGTCACCCTGGAATATGATAGCCGTGTCATCAGCGTAACAGAGGATTTTAACTCCGTCAGACTGGTCAAAGATGGAGATAATATCATTGATGTATATAGAGAAAAGCAGTGGACCGAGAATGCTGCCCTGAGGCACCCCGAAAGATAAGTCTCTCGTGCCACTTGAGTGTCCAGCAACAGAAACACACTGGGATCGGCCTATTAGGTAGCTCCTAAACCAACTCAAGGGGATGCCCCTCACACCTAGATAATCTAATTTATTAAGGAGAATACTCGGAGACACAGTATCAAACGCCTTTGCTAAGTCCAAGAAGACACCGATACATTTTTTGTTTTGGTCCAAAGCAGAGACAGTGGTGTCAAGGAAGAGCTGAACGGCATCCTCGGTGGAAACTCCTCTTCTGAAACCAAACTGACAAGGAGACAGAAGTACATGCTTATCCACAAATTTGGTGAGCCTGTTGTTAATTATCTTCTCCAGAATCTTGGAGAAAACTGGTAACAGGGCAATAGGACGATAATTTGAGACTATGGATTTAGAGCCATCTTTGTGGATAGGCACAACAGAAGCAATTTTCCAGCACGAGGGAAATTCACCAGACGACATACTTAAGTTAAAGATATGACTCAAGGGACCGACAATATGCACGTTTGCTCGTTTGAGAAGAATATTGGAAAGACCGTCAACTCCGGGAGCACTATTGTTTTTAAGCTGTCTTATAATGCAAGAGATCTCTGAACAGCAAGTTGGCGTGAAAAATAGTGAGTGTGGCAGACGACTAGTGACAGAAACTTGAGCTGCCAATTGCTCTTGAGTGATGCCAATCTTACCCAAGATGGCATTTGCCAGTTTTGGCCCAACATTGACGAAATAATCATTACATGAGTCCAATGCGTCTTCTGGTATCGGTTTAATTTTAAGAAGTTCGGAGGTTGGGTCCTTTTTTACCGGGAGTTCACAAATAGATTTAATAGTTTTCCAAAGTTTGAGGGGATTATGTTTATTATCTAATAACTGTTTTTTTTGATAGGTCGATTTAGCGTCTCGCATAAGAGCCTTAAATTTGTTTCTAAACAAGGAATATTATAATAGATCAACGTGATTTCGTACGTTTGATTCTCTCTTTCAAAGACTATTTTATATCGCTATGCCGTTCAAAAATTCAGGAACCTACAACAAAACATGCGCTAAATATTTAATAAAGTTCATATAAATCTATATTTAGTGTTTTTCTTTCTTCAGAAATCATTTTCGCTGATTTTTATCCTAACGCGCCGCACGTCAGACCTCCACAAGGTCCACGACACGACCAAGAAAGGGAGCGAAACGCATAAAAAGGTAGAGCAGGTAGACGTGTTTTAGTGTTGCATTGTCAGTTAACTGTTTTATTACGTTTTAATTACTTAGACAATAACGTCATATTTCATTTCTTAAAACCAGTGACTGTCTTTTAGGCGTGTAATTGTTTAAAATATATCTAAGTTTTCCTACGATTTTACGTCTAAGGGCGTTTAGCGGCTCTTTAGTGTTGTACGAGTACAAAAACTGTGTTTTAGACATTGTAAGTCCTAATCATATCATGAGGGTGGAAATAGTTATAAAAAAGTTAAAGTCAGATAGCGGTCATTTAGTATTGTTTATGCATGTAACTGTTTTCTAAGTTTGTGGGGCCAAGAGAATGAAAGCCTTAAATTCACGATTAGAGGCGTTTAGCGGTATTTTAGTATAGAAATGCTTGATAACCGTGTTTAAGAATTGAAAATGTCTCAAAATGATGTAGTTAACGGTGTACGAGGGGTCCAGATCTCAGGCATTATAAACGATAGAGCCATGAGACCCAGACTAGAAGATAGAGAAAAGTTTACGCTTTCGTGCTGTGTATAAAAGTCAATTTTGGCAAAATGTCAGTTTACGGTTTTTTAGCAATATGACGGCAGATGTGGTGTCCTATGGCCATTTTAAAAATTAACCTACAAAAAGAATCTGATAGAAATAGGATTATTAACGTTAAGTAAGTTACGGCATAAAAGTGAATAAGTAATAGTGTCACATAAATAAATTAGTATTAGAAGCTTTAAATATAGAATTGTATAATTTTAAACATAAATAGACGCTGCTAAATCCTATAGTAGTTTATATAATTCGTAAATATTAAACATGTGTCGGTTATATCTTGTCATAAATCTGAAACTGGTTCAATGAAAGACATCCCTATTTTCTTGCGCAACGTTCAACACTTTCATCTTATGAGACTTATGATTGATCGAGATTCTCTATCAGCTGAGGTCGCTTCTAGAGTTCATATATCATGAAGTAATGTATAAATCTAAGAATTTATCTATGTATTTTTCATTTGTATTTATTTATTTATTGATTGTTTTTGTATTGATTTTGCGTGTAATTTTATTATTATTTTAGTTGTAATTTTCAGTTGTAGTTGTCCGTAAGGTGTCCGTAACGTCAGAGAAATTGGTACTGACTACTGACGGAAGATCAGCGTTGGTTGCTAGGTAACTGGTAACCAACAAAATGCTGAGTCAGTGACCATTTCATGGTGTTCGATTTACAAGAACTGATTGTGTCATTTAATTTAAATTTATTTTATTTTATTGGTATGTATATTTGTAAGCCAAACATTCTTGAATAAACGAATTTTCTATCTTTCTTCTATTTAGTATCGTGAAGTATGATATAATATTATCTGTAAATTAATGTTTTGCTATACTAAGATATAATAGATTCATCCTGTTTATGCAATGGCATCTGTTAATTAAGTCTATGATTTCAATATCCTGGCTATTAGAGATTCCTGAACGTTTCGCTCCAGCAGGTCACTTCCGTTTCCGAAGGCTTAGTTGGTTCAGTTAGTCGAGGTATAATATATAAATAATTAGTATATTAATCCATTTGGTTCATTTATCACTAGGGACAAATAACTGAATGTAACATTCTTTATATGTTTATTATTTCAGATATTAAAAATTGTATGCCAATATGTAAATCGGCATGTTCGTCATGAATTATATTAAAAATTGTCCTAACCAAGCGCAACACTATAAAAGTCGTTAAAATACTACTATTTTTTTCAAAATACATTTGTCTTATTAATTATTCGAAGCGACGTTTTAAATAGCTGAAGTCATCAGTTCATGTATTTATTTCCACCTAGATAATTTATACAGCGACTTAATCACGCCAGCACTGAACCTCTCCTATTAAAATTAATTGTAACCTCAAAGCACTCAGACAGAGAAACAGAGACAATTAAAAATGCCATCATCCATTAAAATCTCCGAAAACAGTGAAGTAGAATACAAGCACTTGAATTATTGAACAAGCTGTTATCCGCAGGCGTTGCGTTGTGCTTTATTAAGAACTGCATTGCATGATAAAACGATGCGGTATTATTGCACGAAACCAACGTTTTAATACAAATCCTTTGACGGGGATTGAACCGTTAAAATCTATTGCTATGTGAGTGTGACGTATTAACATGGATTAAAGTTATACCATACATAGCGTGGTGAATGACGATCTAGTGTTCAAATCCAGACAGATCCCATGTTTTTGCGGTCAGTTTGACTTGCGATATTTTTGGTTTCAGTCGTCAATACTGCTGTAAGCTTATTATGCGATAAAATATATTAAACTAACCAACACGTAGACATAGAAGAGCTTAATGTTTAATCTTCTCTATTAATAAATAAGAGAACGCATTAATTGCGGTACACAATAATAAAATCTACATAATAGTTTTCATATTCTGAAAGTAAAGAATCGCACTAGTAGAATATTCAAGTATTCACACTTGTTCAAAATATTTTCCAGGGGTTAGGATAATTTATTCGCGCTGTGAATTTCAAAGATGCGGCGTTGTTTATTTTTTGCATTTAAAATTACTTGGATGAAATGTTGTGAGTTATCTCTGCATATGAAGGTGTTGCAGTAGAATAAAGTATTATGAATTAAACTAGATTTATAATAATTCCGTATGTGAATATAAAAAATTCATATGGGCAATCAAACCGCGATACTTTAATGTTTAATGTAGGTGTACGAGTAATATAATGTATCATAGTAAAATTAACTCTTGCTTTATTGAACTTTGTTTTTTTTTTCATTCGTGATAATAAATATTGAAATAAACTGTTTAGTTCTTTTTCTCATTAAAGTATCTTTTACTATCTCCATACAATATCCACGTACATTACTTACTAAACATACTAACTTAGTAAAATACTTTCGATACATAAACAACATCAAAGTTAGCTACGACGACATAGAGTCGCAGCGAAAATCAAACTTAAAATAACTATTTGCGAAACTACCCATCTGCTCGCAGTTAACCCACACGATTTGCAAGCGTAAACATCTTAAAATAAATTACAGTACATCTGAATTGCAGGAATCTTGCACCAAGTTATCACGTGAGAGCGGCTTAGCATTTATTATAAGAACCTTCCGCCTTGGGTGCTTAGCATTGTGTGCTCTGTTCTGCAAACGCAGTGCAATCTCATTACGATTAATTCAGCAATTTGGGTTCTAGTAATTTTGGAGAATACGGTTGGTTTGTTTATTCAGGGTAAGTTGGGATGACCGCGCGGCTTAGCAAGGAATTATCACTATTTCTATCTACCAGTTTTACAGCCATGCATAGACGTAGATATACATTATAATATTGTTGGAAAAATTATTCACCAATATCTTCCTCCGTGGTTAGCTTGAAGCTGATGTCACGGTCAATAGGTATAAGAAATACTTATGTTTCCAAAACACCGTTTTCAACAAAACATAAAAGTAACAAGAAATAATGTGATCAATGAATTTAAAAAACAGAGGTTTTCGCAGCCATCGAACCCACTAACTACCTCTTCAGCCAACATGAATAGGTTCAAAGGATTATATTTTCTTTAGGGAAAATTATGGTAAGTATGTTATATAATCTCGTTTACCCTTCTAATCCTCCTTTTCCATGTTTCGTCCAAGCATATACATTTAAATTAATTAAATACAATACACGCGTAATATATTGGCGCAGACCTCCATAACATATGCGCCTGCATAAATCACCATTAAAATACACGAAATTAATTTTCTCTCGCCGTTTACGATCTCTTTAGGAAATTCTCAAGATTACCGCGTTAATTTCTCGAAAACTCGTTCTCAGGTGAGATGGAGTAATGGGAATCTCATTATATCCAGCTGTCGTTCATTTTAATTTCCTGCATGGAGCCGGTGCAGCGAACGATTTATTTAGATTCATAAATATTCTGGTTTTAGGCGAGTGTGTTTTGTTAGTTCTTAGATTAATTTTAAGGAAACTCCATGCACAAGTTAGTTTTTGTTTACCTATAAAAAAAATTTTGCTAGACAATTCACACAGTAACATCGAGCCCCGTGATAAAGCTATAGGTTTATATACCTATGCGATAGTATTATAAATATTAATGATCGTAACAATTAATAGTATTAATATTATCATTAATAAATAAAGATTTCAATGTTGGCGATGGATGCATTTCGAGTTTTCAAAATGTCTGAGTAAACTGTATCGTATAGAAATGATCTTTTGAAACAAGAACAGTCCGAAAGATAAAATATCATTTACAAACAAATTTATTTAATTTCCAGATTGCCAGGAAGTTTGGAAGGAAACTGTTCTGAGTGACGTTATCTAAACCTTGGTTTTCCATTGCAAAAATATCTGTCATAAAACAGTGTATTATTGTTTGGTCGTTTTATCGAGGGAATAGATATAATAACATGAAACAATGAGTAAAGTTCTGTGTAATGAATGTTTTGTTTATAATATGCATATTAAGCCTATTTTTAATATCTTTGCTCTTTTTCCATCCGGTTCCTGAAAATGAACATTCCTTTTATTTATCATTGCCAGTCTCTATTGAGTCTCTAACACGCGCCATTCTAACCATTTTACGGGTAAACTTCGATAGTCACAAAAAATCAATCAAATCGTATAAATCAACCGGAATTCATAATGAAAATTCAGTGTTACATCGAACCGGATTGCGCATAAATCGAACTATTTTTATTGAAAGCCCTCGACGCGAAAAAACGCCCGTCGAATTTGATTGCTAAAGTGTCCATACTTTTTGCTGAGCTTATGTTTTGCTCTGCTTTCAGTATTGCCAACTGTTGACCGGCGCCCGGCGCAGATGTTGCCACAAACTAATAAATGGCGACCCAAGGGAAATTAAAAATAGTGACCAGAATTAGCTACACGGTTTTTACATTGTTCTGCGGGTTTTGTTCATGACGCAAGTGGACAGCAAACAGTGCTATTTTCATTTAATTCTACGTAATTTTTTATAATAAAATAACATTTTAATAAAAAAAATGGTACCTAGATTATTAGTTTACTTTTAAAATAATTTTTTTGTACACCCACATCGCCTAGAATAATGTGTACCATGTAGGCATACTTAATTCATATTTGTTTTATCCTAACGACACAACATCGCCCTGTTATGTAAAGCAATTAAAAATTATAGGTACCATGAAATCTAAGATCCATTGAACAAATAATGAGTTCGTTAACTTCAAACAATAAGCAACTTTTGTAGTTAATACATGCACATAGCTATAAACAGACCTCACAATACGTGATATTAGATTTTTAAAGAGGATAAATTCACATCAAATTTTAATAAGTAAAATAAAATTGCCTAAATAAAACAAAACTATTTTATGTAACCTTAAAGCGAATTTCCAAACTTGTGTGCTTAATTGTATTAATTTGCGTCAAAACATGTTTATGAGACGGGCTTTGTCTTAGAATTATTTTGGTTAGTTAGCTTGAGTGTCGTAATGTAATTATAGCATAGTTATATGATTTAAGTTCTAAATTAGTTCTAATGTCTTTAGATTTGAAAGTTTCTGAGCTAGTTAGTCGCTTGAAATATAAATGAAACATTTCAACTGCCAAACAACAATAAATTTTATTAATGTAAGAAGTTTTAACTTATTTACAAATGTATATGTATATTTAAAATTGTTATTAAAACATTTATTACATCAACTCTTAAAGATTAGATGCATAAAGTATAGTTGTTTTTAGTTTGCCTAATGAATTACATATAATTGAATTGAGATTCATACCCTTATCAGGACGTAACTTGGGTTGATAATAGAAATAAGGATAATATTAAAAATATTTTGCAATGCTACTATGTATAGACTACGAGTTGTTTAACCTGACTTGATTGACTCAAATCCCCAATAATTAATGAGAAATAATAAAAAATAACTTATGGCTTTGTGACGCAGTTACCATCTACTTTTATCAGTTAGTTTCAAATAATTTCAATACATCGAAACAGTCATCCTACTTCCACATTACCCTTACAGGTAGATCTAGCCATGGAATGTAGAGCACACGTTACATAACCTAAGTTCCAGATACGTTGGTACCAGGAGCCCATAAAGTGGAGGGTATGAGCGGGCGGGTCGCCAAATGCTGCCTCATTTAGGTCAATGTGCCCTGCGATATGACTCGCACTTAAGTAGAAAGCAGATAGGCGTATGTGGATTATACCTGAGTACAAAAGGTGAGGAAAAGTCCGGTTGGTTCTAATAGAGCTATCGGTGCGGCTCAAGAATTTTGCTGAGAAGTCTATCGAAGCACAAGCCGATCTTTTATATTAATGTTTCAGTAATTAAAGTTAAATGTTCTGTCACACTTCTAAAGATTTACAAAGTAAACATTCACAGGCAATAACCGCTAAAATCACTAAAGTCTTATATTATGTAGTTTAGAGTCTTTTACTTTTATACTTAAAACCTTTTGTTTACATAGTTTTTACAGAAAACCTTTGATATGGTTTATCCGGGCCTTTTACCAGATTCTTTTGTAAATGCATCTCTTGCGATAGGATCGCATGCCATACAACATCGTGAAGCGAGTGCAAGTGATATCGTGATCGACTTTTAAGCGATCCAAGAGAAATTTGATACTTTAGTAGTAGGTGCTTTTAGGTAGCACTTAGCATAGTTTTTAGTTCGTTTTTTTTAACAACATAATTTGTGATATATGTGGCCACCTGTAATTAGAATAACAAATGTGTTTTTCAAGAAAAACAATAATAACATTTGTTATGCAGAGATTATGTGAATTTATAAAAAAATCCTTCACTTTATACTCTTAAGAAAAACATATTATCTACATTTCAAATACCCGACAGCGACTATTTGTTTGAATGGTATAAACCTTACAAACAGTATCTAAGGTTCAGTGTATTTCAAGTCCATTAGAAAAAGCCCACAAATATTTAGCGAGAGCCCAGGTGCAAATAAACACTTAGGAACGAATTATAGCCAAAGGTTTAGCCGAAACGGTGCCTTGGGAGGGCCTTCGAATTCGGACAATTACAGCTTGATTATACAAGTACCTATTCTGTTAATTTTATTGTTATTTGTGGATTACGATTACCAAAATAGTCTACGCTTGAAATAATTATTAAGCTTGGTTCGTTACTGGAATTGACTAGGTTTGGGTTTCGCTTTGCCACTTTTAAATGTTTATAATTATCTAATATTTATTTTAACATGTATCAACATAATAGAATTAATTAGATAAATGTGTTAACAGTTATTAAACAAAAAAGTTTTTGCAATACGATTTGATTAACTTTAAATAAATTGCGGATTATGTTCATTCATGAGATTAAACACGAATTGTGTCGCAAACAGTTTCTTTCTACAGTTTTTTATTACAACTACTTCGAAATAGCGTAAAACTAAAAATATGAATCGAAAATCGATATAACGTGTATGTCGCGGGGGCGGAAGCGGATGTGGCGCCATAAATCCGCTGTTCGAGTCCGCCCAACGAACTTCCGGTGGAATATGTGCGCCCGCCCTACACAAAACCAAGCATTTTTACACTATCGCTTGTGTTTATGGGTAAAATGGTAATAATATTTGGAGTTTTTTCTGTGTTTAAAGGAAAATAATTTTTAAACACATTGAAATATATTTTTACTGTATTAATCAACATATGCGAAATACAAGAATCTAAAGGAAAGCTACGGATCTATCGCCTTGCGACATAGTTTACTACAAAAGCTTAACATTAGTAACCTTAGAGCAAACCGAGTCGATCATTAGTTATTAAATCAACATCATTAACTTATTGATCGTGCGTATCCTTCAAAACTTTCCATCAAGTTCACGTCAGTCACCCAGTTTCATAAGTAGCGACACTTCCTCCATTCACAGTATACATCGACGGTTATTGGCATTGTCAGTCGAGGGAGTGTTTACTATACGGTTGATGGATGGCGAAGAATTGGAATCAATCTTCGTTTGTGTTATCTAACGGGCGATGTTTGTGACAGAAGACGTTTCGAGAGGTTTGGCTGAATTCCTAAAATCTGTGCTGTAATGGCGTAAAAATTGCGTTTGTGTGATGTATTTTGAGTAAAATTTATCGTACGACAGAGCAGTTTTTTTATTGCAAATATACCCAGTCATTATAATAGCATAATACAAGTGGTAAGGTGGAGATGGGCGGGACATGTTGCTAGATGGGATGACGGCCTATGGACCAAAGCAATCCCTGAGTGACCAGTGGGAGGAAAGCGTTCTCAAGGCAGACCACCTGCCAGGTGGGCAGTCGCTATCGTCTAGGTTGTAGGAAGTGGAAGCGATTCACACAGGACCGAGCGAATTGGCGCAATAAAGAGGAGGCTTTTACCAACGGGCTGACACGATGATTATGATAATACAAGTATGTGCGATGATAATACTCGTATGAAACAAAGTCAACCTCGAAACTTAAAGGGATAAAGTTTTACCTTACCTTGTACATCAAAATCCGTATTCATAATAATAGACAAGATAGAACATAAAGGAATTTTATACCCATTACTTCAAAAAAGAACCATGAAACATTCTTCCGAACTATCGAAAAAGCTCACGAACCGTAACAATTCAAAGGATAGTCCCCTTATCGCTCAATTCAAGTCGTTATTCTCCCCACTAATCCTAGACCACAATCTCATCGATCGCGGAATAAAAAGGCAGCGTACACAAGGGGCGGTTGGGACGCATTAGGCTGCGTTCAGACGGAGACTGCGTCGCCCGCGGCTCTGCTGTAATCAACGGGCTTTGTACTGAGAGATGGGAATTACAGATACGCAACGGCTTTCGTGAGTCTCGTGCTGTGTTCGGTGCCACTGGATGACTCCAGTTTGAAAATCGACTAAAACCTGCTTTGTCTCTGGAATGGACGTTTTGATTGAAAATCGACGGTGCTCAGTCGTGTGAATGGGATGCTGGGATTAAAGAAGTAATGAAGAGACTAAGATTTGCTGATATTCTGGTATTGTATTGATTGTACAATATATTATAATAAACAACGTAGCTGTCTGTTTGTCCCTATGTAAGTCATTATACGCAACTGATTTTGCTGCCTCTTTTTAAACATATACTAGAGGGTTGCCAGTTCTTTAAAAATCAAATAATCTTACTATATTTTTGTCAAATTGCCACTCATAAATTATAACCGTATGAGCGAAGATTTCTATGAAACGTTTCTCGTAAGACGCAATTTTTCTAATATTTTCGTGTTTCTTTTCGCAGAATCTACTAATTTGAATATGAATATAGAATTCTAGATACTGGAACGTTTCAAGAATGACATTGGAATTCGAAAATCTTTCAGAGAGCGACTTGCGACCTAATTTCAGCAGAGTGAAGGCACCGCATATGTTTGAACACATTCCGTTCGCACGGTGCCAAAGGCTTTTGTTCTTTATACTCCTTTGTGATTCTGGAATGTTCTATCTATAGGTGCGCTCTGTGTTTTGTTTGCGGTAAATACTTCATAAATATTGAAAGCAGTTTCCAAAAATTCACCTTTACAAATTAAGTTAAAATACGGTTAATTTCCGATATATATTATCTACATTGATATACAGATATTTTGAAAGAAATTAAATAGAATTGGGGGTTACCTAAAACCCCCTGAGTTGAATTTAAAATTTAGCACAATCATCTATCGAAGATTACTTATAGATATCTCATGCAGATGATACTTTCCCAAAGGGTCGTTGAATGACTTATTTAAAATACATTACCAATCCTTTGCGTCACGCAGTCTGGTTAATAATGCTTTATTTGTTTATTATATTGTGCTATAGTTTAACCTACAAATTATGGTTAAAAGAAAAACATTATATATATATTTTTTCCCTGGACTAAGAATACCATACGTAGTACACCACGAACAAAAACACTTTATTGTACACAATTAAAGTGTTTTTGTATTATATTTGTAATTATGTGTTTCGAGATGACTACGGGTTCTCGGCTAAATCAAAATTCCTCCCAAAAATATTTCAAAGGTTCTTTATAGCAAATATCTATATAAATAAAAATGAATTGCTGTTCGTTAGTCTCGCTAAAACTCGAGAACGGCTGGGCCGATTGAGCTGGTTTTGGTCTTGAAATGTTCGTAGTAGTCCAGGGAAGGTTTAAAAGGTGAAAAAACAAAAAAATCGGGCGAAGCCGAGCGGGGTCAACTAGTAATAATATATATAAAGTCGCTGCCATACAAAGCTGTGTTATTTAATTATTTCGTACAAAACTTCTACGGGATAATTGATTTATTTAGTTTCTGAAGTTTTATCAGTTCGTCTGTGATCCCGTTTTAGTTGTTTTCATTTAATTTGAATAATGGAATTTTGTTAACGGGTCCGTAACTATTTGTAACTTTTGAAGTCATCATTTCATTTGTTAAATGAACTTTTACTTGTGGCTTTGTTAAACAAATATCTAGTTTCGTAATTATGAAAATATAACACGTTAGTAATTACTTACGTTTTATATTTTTCACTGAAACTTTGTGTGACTTTTTAAATAAATACTCAAGAAATAAATAACATTCTTTCTCCTCTGCAAAAAAATGAAAAAAGTTACTTCTGCCCTCGAGTGTGATTCGAACACACATCTTCCAGTATACGCCTAGGTGCGCATACCACTAAGCTATTGAGGAACCACGTCATAATTTCTTCTATACCTGATATCCATTAAACACCGCTACAAACATTCGCTAACATGTTTTCACATACAAACAGTAAACAGTCTAACATTCGCATTTAGAATATTATAAATGTATTTTTGTAAGTAACTTTTTAGGGATTATTCATTAAAAATCTGCAAGACAATAGACAAATCTCCTAGTTGGTGCGGTATACCGAAAATATTTCGGGTTGCAACTGCTAACAGTGACTCCATGTTTGCAGTTCTACATGGGTTTTCACTTTGCTCAAACACCTCCGGCTGTGTTGCCCGTTGTCCATTCACTCAACTGCTCAGTATGGCTAGATAGTGTTGCCAACTTGGTTCGTTAGATTTATCACATTATTGGAATAATAGAAACCTTGAAAGCAAATCAGCATTAAGTCATTTATTGAGCATTGGTTTTCTTGTTAGTAATGATCGATAGATTGCATAAAATTCCAAAACGCTTACCAGGGATGGCAGTAAGTACTACTCGAATTTTACTACTGCCCGCTGCCTAAGTTGATTTCCATAAAGTCATTATAAATATTAAACTGTGTTTATAAATAAATATGATGACAAAGGTATAATAAAATAAAATACGTCGCAAGCACCCTGATTATTCTAAAAGTACTCATGAAGTACGCTTGCTATTCAACGAATTGTACACCCGCGTATTGTGTTGCCATTCTAAAAATGTAACAATGATGTTTTTGTTTCAATGAGAACTCGTTTTATATGCTGGCATGAAATTATTTTGTGTTGGCAACTTTTGTGTATAATAAAATTTGTCGGAAGTAACAATAATAATTGTAGATTTTGAAGTACCTTAATAAAATCTATGTAGTAGTATCACAAATCTTAAATTTTCGTAGTTTTGTTTTTTGTAGCATTCAAAAAGAGCAATTTGATTAAAAGTAAATAGTGTTCCTTTATTTTTATTTTTATAGTGGCCACTTACTTAAGCTTCCTAAAAATGGTAACGTTGTGATCTTGTAGGTATACTTTGGTTTTTGTTTGTGCATTATATATTTTTTAATTCAATATAAATTGCTTTTAGGGTATTCTAATACAATTAAATGAAATGAAATACTAGCAGCCATCTCTAAAAACAGAATAAAAACACCAAGCGACCGCAAGCTTCGAACTCACCCTACCATAATAACTGGACAAATGTATTTATTTATTCACAAAGGCTGAATTTTAGCTGGCATAATCCGCGCGATAATGGTGCGTCTGGGGCATAGAGTACGATACCGCATCATAGAGTTGGTGATTTAATCTACTAAGACTGCAGCTTAGTAATCCGATTAAATCTATGGTTAATTTTTAATTGGTCTTATTTACAGTCCCATTGCTGGGACACAGGGATTTCTCTCTTGACGAGAGAGATTAGACCTTCATTCTCCTTGACCACCCTTTTGTTTGCCGCCTTCACCGTTAAAGTTCGTTTATTCTTTGCACAGCAATAACAGGGTTTTTTCATGAAAGGTTGTGAAATAAAATTGCTTATCTATGATGGGACATGATCTGCGGCTAGTTTCAGTGCATTTGTGATGCATGGCGCACCCTTATCCTCGCCAACTTCAGTGCATTAGACTTGCAGATATTTTGCCGTATCGTGAAGCGGACGGCATCTAAAATATAACTTCTGGGTATCAGGTGTTCTGACTTTTAGGTTTTATATTCATCAAGAATTATTTTATCTACCAAAATATAAATAATGAGATATTTTACCTAAATTATGTTTCATTCGTTTAAGATTAATAAACATTGACCTAAATTAGCTTTTCATCGCATCAAACACTCCTTTTATGTTCTTAATATTTTTATTATTTAACTTGTAGAAGAGTTAGGTATATGCAAAAAACTATAACTAAAAAAACTTGTTTTATATATTTCCATTCATTCACAACATCAACTACTTTACTTCTCTTCTAGTATTTGTTCCATCCCACGGTTGCCTGGAAGAAATCGCGCTAAGCGATAAGGCCGCCCATTGTTTCACTGTATTATTATTATTATGTTTATTTTTATGTGTATTTTTTGTAATGTGGTGTAACAATAAAGTATTTGTATTGTATTGTATTGTATCAAATTTTATCGATAAATATCCAACCAAATATGGCGCCCCTTTTTAACCGTCCACCTCGATTCACCACAAAAATATAAATCAAACCAACATTCAAACAAAAGAGTCTGTAAATGAATACTTTTCCAATTAAAGCGAGGTTTAATTAAACTGCCTGAATAAGGCAATGTTTTTCATTACCGTCTAAAACCGATTGACGTTTTTACAGCTGTGTTTATGGGGACTCGAAGTTACGATATTCACTGTTTGAAGGCAAATGGCAGCGGATCACGCTTTGCATAAATTGTTCTACACTTTGGTATAGATGAAATATTTTATTTTGTATTTGTAAGTAGATAAGTGCTGATTATATAGATATGACAAGTGTAGCCTGACTATATTTTGCATTAAACCAAAAAAACAAAAGATGGAGAAGCCTAGTTCTGTCAACTGCGTCTAACTTCGCCTTTACTGTATAATTAGCGCCTTATTTCATAAAAAAAACCTATTATTTTTTTTCTACGAAATTTACTTTATTAGCAAATGTCCTACACTGACTTATTGTTCAACACCGCTAAATTTTGTTTAATAACTACTTAATTTTAACAAAATATGAATCCTGAATAAAAAGAAAAAAACCTTTATTAATATTTGTTGTTTTTTTCCTTAGGTGAAACTTTCAAGTAAGTGAATAAGTCAAGCAGATGTGAACTTTTCGTACCCAATAAACACGCACTGTATTTTATTGGTAAAATGCAAATGTGCTGACATTATTAAAGCTGTGAAATGAGGTTCTTATAACCGTCATGATCATAAGAGAAATAAACCTACCATCATTACCAACGGTTATTTCAAAAGATGAACCTTATTTTGACAGCATAAAGAGCATTACCATCAAACTCAGAAATGCTTTTATTATGCCTTTTTTAATAAAAATGTTTAGGTGAGTTTGTAAGGAAATAAGGTTTATTATGTTTGTGTATGATTAATGTGAATTTTTTATATGAAACGCACATAATCTTTGACATTGTTATTTATTGATAAATCTTGAAAGTATTGGTGTTAGAATAAGTTCAATAAAGATGATAAAAATAGACGTTTGTAATTATGCATTTTAGGGTACTACTTAACAGAAAACATTTGAATATTCATAATTTTCATAATTACTAAATACACATTTTGATTTCCAGAAACTAGACTAGACTTTCAGGGTTATTTGTTAGAATTCTATTAACAGTTCGTTACTAAGTCTATTTGATGAAAATACTCGTAGTTATGTCATAATCAAAACAATGTCATGTACAAAACTCTTGTGCCAGATTTTGTTTTGACATACCATATAGAGCTCATGTTTCGAGCTTTTTAAATAAAAATTTTCTACTCAAAATGCGCCATAGGCGTAAACTTCATTTAGCGTGTGTTATGTTTGGTATTATGAAACACCATGCTCCCGTCTATTTATATGCGAAGTTAGATGGCGCCACTAGTTTCTGCGAACGACGTCAGCACTCGATGCAGCTATTAACCCAGCAACACAAGACGGCGGCATTCAGAGGAAGCTTTCGCTATGCTGCATCGAAGTGCTGGAACAACATCTCACCGCCCATAAGGAACCTTAATTGTTTGTCGACATTTAAATTTAAAATTAAGAATTATTTACTTCATTGGCAAAAGGAGCAGGAACTACTTAGACATGACACGAGTGCTATTTGACATATTTCTTTGTAATATACTTAAACATAATTATTATTTTTATTATTAATATTCTTATAATAACTATTAATCTTTTATTATTATTCTTATTATTATAATCTTTTTTTGAATTTGCTTTTTTAATAATACATATATATGTATGTATAATAATACGTAGGTATATATTTTGATTGATGATGATGATTGATGTTTTTATTAGTATTTTTTTTCATATTTCATTTGTTTATTTATTGTAACACTTCGCCTTATTTTTATTTTATTTTCCACGGTCCCATAGGTCTCAACAGAAAACCAGCGCTGGTTCTCAAAACCAGCATAAGCTGAGTTGAGACCTTTTTGTTACCATACTATTATTATTCTATTATTTATATAATAACATATATATTAATAACATTTTTATCGTACTTTTATCATGTCATGAATTAGTTAATCTATACTAATATTATAAAGAGGAAAGATTTGTTTGTTTGTTTGTTTGTTTGTTGGTTTGTTTGTAACGAATAGGCTCCGAAACTACTGGACCGATTTCAAAAATTCTTTCACCTTTGAAAAGCTACATTATCCCCGAGTAACATAGGCTATATTATATTTTAAAAAAAATTAGGGATCCTTACTAAAACTCCAATAATGTAACATAAGGTGTAAAAAAATTACCTGAAAAATTCCTTACGTCACGTGCGCTGCGAAAACTATTGATGATAGAACAAAATCATGTACTACGACTTTGCAGAACTCATCATTATCTACAAAAAATATCGCGACAGCATATGTCTAAATATTATAGTTATGTCACAGTAAGCAGTTTTATATTCTAAAATATTAATTTATATATGCCGCCTCTTGAAAGGGTCTTCATTTGTACCTTGGTATTGACCCTTATCAAAATAAATTACTTTATATTCAAGACGGCTTTAATACCTGTTTATAACTTTTTGAATTATTCAATTCGGACATTTAATTCGGAAGATATCACGAGTTTAAAAATGCAAGTATTAGAAAAAAGTCTAGAGGTTGCCGCTCACCGCGCTCAGCTAGCCAGCATGCGATGTAGACTCCATGTAAGCGTACGGGGGGGGGGAGTCAATGTAATGTAATATAATATGTAATATCCTAATCCTAACATAGGCTACTTTTTACCGCGGAAAAATACATACTTCGGCGGAAAAATATATACTTACGCGGAAAAAATCGATTTAGATAAAATTTAGTATGCAGAAGATAGTTGCAAATAAAAGTATATGGCGAGAGACTTTTCACCGCGGAAAATACATGCTTCCAAGGAAAAATATATGCTTACGTGGGAAAATTCGATTTCGATGAAGTTTAGTATGTAGATAGTTGCAAATAAAAGTATATGGCGAGAGACTTTTTACCGCGTAAAAATTAAATGCTTCCGCGGGAAAATATATGCTTACGCTGGATAATTCGATTTGGATAAAATTTAGTATGGATATAGTTGCAAATAAAAGTATATGGCGAGACGAAGTTCGCGGGGGCTGCTAGTGTAAATATAAAGTTGTAATATTGTAAGTTGTAAACTTGTTGTAATATGGTAACAAATAAATGCATTTTGATTTGATTTGATTTGATTTGATAATTATGAATACTGTATTGACTCAGAATAATTTAATAAATTACTTTTTTATTATAAAAACCACAAATAAAAATCATGAAATCTTGGGTGATACAATACTTTGCAGTAATCTATTAATTAGTGTAATAATTTTTTTTTTTTTTTTTTTTTATTTATTTGTCACACAAAACACATAACAACGCACATAAAACAAACATTACAAACTAACAATAGGAACTACGTTGAAACATAAAAATATGTGTGATCTACAAATGGTTAATCTAAAATGGTTAAACAGAAACAATTAAACAAACAAATGAAACAAAACGAAACAAACTACGCGTAGGTATGATAATATACATACTAAAATAAACTTAAACTAAAATACAAGAGTATTACTTAAATACAAGAGTATTCATGAAAGGACAATCCTTAATCGTTAAAGAGGAGAATGCATTTAAGCGTCTTAGCTAAATAAGCTAATCTAGAACTAAATATATCAAGTTCTATATTATTGATATAGAGTTCATTATATTTGCGAGCCATTCTAGTAATAGGGTTATAGTAAGAAATGATATTTTTAAATGTTTGTAATGCGAATATATTAGTCGTATTGGATCTTCTAGTACTGAATCTAACATTAAAAGAAATAAGTGAAAGTAGGTGTGGTGAGTCTATTATCGAGTGAACAATTTTGTAAAGGTAAATTAAATCAGAATACGATCTACGCGTTTCAAGTGAAGTTACTCTGTACATTTTAAGCCTCTTTTCATACGTCAGATCAGACCGACCCGGCTGGTGACGATAACTCAACATTCTCAAGGACTTCCTTTGTATATTTTCAACTGCATTTATGTGTACTTTGTAATACGGAGACCAAATTGGGCTGCCATATTCCAATACACTACGCACTAAGGCAAAGAAAATATGCAAAAAGCTATGTGGGTTTTTGAAGCCTTTCGTGGATCTAAATACAAAACCTAAAAGTTGGTTAGCTCTTAATGTTATGTGATCAATGTGAGCTCGGAAGGATAACTTTTCGTCGAACAGCACTCCCAGATCTCTGATTAATGAAGTTCTGTTAAGTTTATGACTACCGATATAATAATCGTATGTAATTTTTGAAATTTTATTTGTAAAAGAAATAACGAAACATTTATTAATATTCAATGACATGAGATTAACTTTACACCAATCAGAGATGGTGTTCAAATCATTTTGAAGTAACTTACAGTCGTTAACATTAGACACAGAAGTATATAATTTTAAGTCATCTGCATACAGGAGACAGTTAGCCGATAAACGGGTTACTAGATCATTAATAAATATAACGAAGAATAGCGGACCCAGATGAGAACCTTGAGGGACTCCTGAAGTAACCACTACCGGCGCAGAATTGAAGCCCTTTAACGCTACCAACTGACTCCTCTTATCAAGGTATGAGCAAATCCAGCGATACAAACTTCCGTGGACTCCATAATGCAAGAGCTTACTACAGAGAAGTTTATGGTTGACTCTATCAAACGCTTTAGAGAAATCGGTATAGATTGAGTCCACCTGTCCACCGCGCGCAAATATCTGACAAAGATAAGTTTTATACTCAAGTAAGTTACTTACAGTTGATCTATTTTTTACAAAACCATGTTGCTTTTCCGATATTATGGGTTTGAAGTGTATATACAGGTGATCATATACAATAGATTCAAATAACTTGGCAAAACAAGATAGAATACTTATTGGTCTATAATTTCCACAGCAAGATTTGTCGCCAGATTTAAAAATTGGGATTATGTGTGCAGTCTTCCACAAATTAGGAAAAATGCCATTGTTTAGTGACTTATTGAATATGATTGATAAGGGAGTTGAAAGCTCACGACCACAAATCTTTATAAACGACGGAGGAATTAGGTCCGGACCAGCCCCTTTGTTTTTATCAATTTTTCTGATTTTAGAGTATACATCATCTTCTGATACGGATATTTGTGTAATTGAATTAGAGCCAGAGCATTCAACTGAAATATTATCTGAACTGTCTGCAGTTTGGTTTCAGATTTTCATTCTTGCTTTCAGGAAGCTCGTGTATTTCAATGTTCAGATCACGTGAGTATTTTTCTACAGCCGTTACTCTACTTTGCAGCTTAGCAACGGTATTTTTCGACCTAGAAAGCTCTGACTCAAGCTCCTTGATGGACGCGTCCTTCGCATCTATTACTCCCCTGATATCCACTTGCTCCTGTGATATAAACTCGGTAGTGACAGCAAAATCTTGCTTCACCTTCTCCATGGCACGATTCACCTCCGTAGAGACCATTTCCTCCATGTCCTTTTTCAGTGAAGATCGGAGATCGTTCATGAACGTGGAACTCGGTGACAACTTCATATCCAAAAGTTTGCTGATGCTATCCAGAGTTAAAGGCTCATTGCATAAATTCGCGCCTGACGAAATTTTCGGAGCAATCGCTTGAGCTTCAGTTGTAGTGGAGCCGAATGAAGGCTTTCCCTTAGAAGCAACAGGCGTTACCGGTGTGTTCTCCCTTATCTTGCGACGTGTTACATTCTGACAATATGGGCAGCGAATAGAGGCTAGCTTATCAGCGCTTAATTTATTGAATGAGTCCTCTGGTAAGTTCAAGCAGCTATGGCAGTAAGACGAAGAGCAGTTGTTGCATTTCAGCGATTCATCTTTAGTAATTGCAATTTGGCATCCGTGACAAAACATTGTCGTGAGTATGGAATAAAATTAAATAAACAGCTATTTAGCGAGGCTGAATGCAGGGCGGACTTTTGCTTCATAAGCTATATGTCAAACGTCAAACTGTCACTGTCTGAGGTTATGTCATGAAACTTTTGTTGAGTGAGTTGATGTCCACCAGTGACACTTTGTTTGTGTTCGACAAAATTTGCGATTCTGAGCGATTGCGTGAGTTTAAGCTTAAAAGCAAGGCAGAAAAGCAGTGATGATGATGTATTGCGCACGTGAACCCACTTTCAGAATGTTATTTGGTGATTTATTGAGGTGTAATAGCTCACCAGGTTGAGTTGATGTGTTTCAGTGAATCCTTGTGTCTAGGCGCCAAATATCAGCCACAGTAAGTTGCGTAGCACAGCTTATTTATATTTATAACTCAATAGAAAACAGTAGAGCAACACAAAGAATGTTTCTTGTTTCTTAGAGCGAGAGAGAAGAAAAAAAAAGAGCGAGAGAGAAGAAAAAAAAAATTAACATAAATCGTATGAATAACTCAAATAAAGTATTGCAATCAAAGCCTCTTTGTAAAACAAATGGGGGAATATACTCAATTTATCGATACAAATCTGTCGGTTAAGCGAACAGCAAAATGTCCATTGGAATTTTTATGAGGCTTCGCCATTTTTCGATGAAAGCTGGGGTGATTGCCTCGTAGAACGGGAGCAAGTAGGTATTTGACCATACAACATTTTTCCAACATCATTAAAAACTATTCTGACATGACTACGTTTATAATTCTCAAGCGCTTTAGACCTAATTTCACCACTCTGTTTGTTAGTTTAACCTCCCATTAAGTAATTAACATCCATCAATATACGTAAACTGTCAGGAATTAAACATAACGGGATGTTAAACTAACAAACAGATAGTGGTGAAATTAGGTCTTAAAGTTTTTCTTGTCTTTCGTTATAGAATAAGAAGCCATAACAAAAGTTTTCCAGGACACCGGCCCAGTACAGAACAACGCTTTCGAAAAAGACGTGCAAAACCATATTTTTGGACAAACATTTATCTTTTCAATATTAATGTCTTGAAATTCCAGTCACTTTCTAAACACGGGAAAACTAAGATATTTTGAACACGGATAATGCTGGGTGTTGCCAAAACCGTAAAGATAATATAGAATTTGGCCACTTACATACTTTTTCTTCAATGCTCTTACATCGCGTAGTTTTATAACTTTAGCAGAAAGTTGGAAGTCTCGCGTTACAGAGGCTGCGCATAAGGGTTGTTCTTCCGAATAATATGAAGGTTGATTTTGCACAGATCCAATTTTGTACAAGTTGTTGCCGTGTGGTGCCGGCCCAAGAATAGTACCCACTAATCCTTTTTATCTCATACGAGTTTTCAAAGCGACTAATCACTCATCACTGGTAGGCGTTTTGCTTATATGTTAATTTAAAAATTGATTTAATCTTTTTTAAAACCAACTCCCGGTCTATTTCCGTTCCAGCCAGACACTTGGAAAAAACTCGAAATTAACGAACACTCCAAAATCGCCTCGCCACATACGAGTGGGGACGAATTAATAATATTTCGAATTTGTATTGATTTTTAGGATTCCGTTGTTATTTTGACTGATAATCTGTTCTATAGATGTATCTGTAGATATGATTGCTATAAAATACAACTACTTTTCATTGTAAATTAAGGTCTAATCTCTCATCAGAAGAGAAATCCCTGTACTGTTTTACGATAAATTTAAATTCGTTTTTTTGCACATCCAGGATTAAGGTAAAGGTGTAGGTACGCAGTTAGGGAGCTAATAAAAATTTCATAAGTCAAGCGTGCGAACCTCAAAATATTGATCGCGTTCAAGGCGACTGACAAAGGAAGTTCACCCGAGTCACGCCACTGTCAGAAAAAACGTGTCAAGAGACCCTTCTGAAGTTGCATGAAAATCTGATATTTTTCGTGACTTTTCTATATGTTTTGGGAACTAAAAATATGTGATTTGTTGAATTAGCGCGTAAAGTCTATGCGTAGAGTATAAAACAGCTCATAAACCAATACACTATACATTTTGATTGATAAATAACCCATGCTATTTGGGACTCTAGCGTCTGGTATACTATGAGATAGATTAATGGTAAATTCACCTTATCCAATAAACTGCAAAAGTTTCACTAAAAATTAAATTGGTTCCTAATTACGACGTCTACACACTTAAACTAAATACCATCTAGTACATTGATATACATTTTATGCGACTGCGCCCATAAATTAAGGGGGTAAAATAATATGTGCACACAATGACAATAAGCGACAAAAGCATTAAAGATAAATTTACGGTCAAACCAATAGGTAAATATTTCATCAATCGTAGTAATAACTTATGTTTTCTTTTTTTTTTTTGGTTTGACCGCAAATTTGAAAGATACAGATAGAATATATGAACATTTAAGGCTTAACCAAAAATAAAAAAATAAAAAGAAAGATATTTTGGAAGATAGTGCAATAGTGAACTCACAGAAATAAAATTTAATGAAATGGCAAATAAAGTATGACTGAAAATGAAAAGAACCAAACGAAAAACAGATTTTGTTCCCAGAATCGGAGATCTTTTGAAGAATTATATGTGGATTAAAAGAGTTCTTATAACATCCCAAAAATAAATTTAGGAATTTCGTTTTGATCAGAGTTATATCTCGAAGTTTTTCAGCCAATTGGTAACTGAAAAATAACGTATAAATCAATGAATACAACAATCATTCTCTTAGATTGATACTTGTGTACCTTAGAGTCCCTCGCCTAGTGGCTAGACTCACCTGAAACTGAAGAAATTTATCATTAAACCATCATTAATCCACAAAAATAGTACGCAAGTAGGTACCTAAATTACACATAAAATCTTATGATAAGCGTGATTGATGTAAGATAAAAAGCTCGCTGTATACATTAACTAAGGTATTTATTCCATACTAAATCTAGATGAAGAGTTTATACAACACGTTGAAAACTGGAACTACAATGTTATTTGTATATTTTTTATATCAATAACTTATTTACAAATATTTCGCAGATAATCTGTGTTTCCCAAACCAGATAAAATCATGGGTAAGGTTTTGCTTAATGGGGGCGAAGGTCGGCATGCGATGCAAAAGGTTGCAGAATTGATTCCCACCACAGGACATAAAAATGTGCGATCTGCAAATATTTTTGGGTGTATATCATAAATCTAGCACCCCTAACACAAGATTCGAGCGCTCCATGAAGCTAGACGTTGCTGTGTAAATTGTCCAGCAATATTGTTTATTTTATTAATGGATACTGTGTAAAATGTAATCAAAAATATGGACATTCTGCATCGAAAAGTGCGGTGAAACTTTGATGATCGATAAATAAGTGCAGATTTGACTTTGCAGCCGCAACGGATTGCATTCGCGTCCCAATTAATGCGGAATCAATAATAACGATTAATATCGCGCTAGTGGATTACCGCATCGTGTTGCGGTATATGCAATCCAATCTAGGATGTTCCTTCTAACTGGGATTGGGTTGTACAATACTGTATGTAGTAGAATCTACCGCATTGGAATGCGGTTTTGGGCTTCAAAACTGAAGAACGATGAAATATATTCCACTGACTTTCTGCGGCTTGCCGGAATATAATTCATTAGGTACATTATATTTTCGTGCGGTTCTGTGTTTGTAATTCAATGTTTCATTTAATTTATTTTCAAGTTTCATTAGAGTAATCATACTTGGAATGTTTCGTGTATTTTTTATATTAGTAAGATGTAGGATTAAACATAATAACATAAATAAGAAAGTGTCAGGTCATGTTTTCTTACAGTTCTATCTAAATTCTAAAGTTAAAATCTGCAAAAAACGCTGTAAAAGCTATTACAGCCTAGCAATAATATAGCTCTTGGCTAAGCGAGCTTTTGTGAGCTCAAATCCTGTAAAACTTTATATTTTAATACACTCTCGATAAAAACAGACCATAAACATCAAAATAACTAATCCGTAATCCCAGCTTCACGGAATTAATATAACTTCGGGACTTTTTCAGGAATATTTGTAAATCCCCGAGAAAAATATTAATTTCGGCACATAGGTAAACTTCCTTGGCAATATCCATCACTCGACTATTTGCATGGAGGGTGATAAATCTCAGAAAGAAATCTTATGCGGAGATATTGGAAGTGGAGCTATGTATCATGAAGGTTTCATTTGTTGACGTATAGCCCTAAATTGGAAGCTTTAGAAGAGAAATTTCTCAATCATTTATACTTACTTATGCCCTTTTGATACTTTTATAACTTACTAGGTTTCCGTTTTCAACTTTGCATACGTAATTATGGGTTTTCTAGCGGTTTAATATTATGTAATTATGTACAAGCTATAGTATAATTGTTTTTTTTTATCCATTCCGTTTTTGTGTTGAAAATTAACAACCATTTATCCACACTTACTCAGACACTTAAAATATTTGTAAATAAATAAAGTTTAAGTTTAAAAATTTTCAGCCAAAACATGAAAAATTAACATTATAAGTAATCATTTTCACCTTGTGACCAACCAACATGACACAATTTTTAATAAAGTCTCTGCCTAAATAATAATCTTAGTTTTTTTTTGATAATTGCCAATGTTTTAATATTTATTACGATTTTATAATTTAAAGGTGAAAATGAAACATCTAAACATTAACGATTCAACACAAAAATGCAATACTGTGAGATGCCTGCGCTGTTCATTTCACATCAAAAATTCCACTTTCATATCGAAAAATTGTTGCAAAATCACGAAACCAATAACTTTTATACATTTTCAAATAGAATGTGATTGAAATTTACATTTTATGCGATGTGTTAATTAAATGATAATGTCGGGTTCTATGAATAAAACATAACATATTGCTTTTTAATTAGAAATTTGTTTTAATATAATTGAACAAATAAATAATATTTTCGTGACAGATAATAATTTAATATACAACTCAATTAATGTGAAATACATACCTAACGTTATGAGTCATTTTAGTTCCTGATTTTTTCCTAGAGATAAAAGTTGTCTTTGCACTTTTATAGTAAAGAAAAAGTTAAAAGTTAACAAACCAAGAACCACATTATAAGAATTAATCTTAATACGATAAACTAATCATACACTTATATTAAATTGAAATAGTATAATACTCGTAAGAATAGTGCTTATGAAGTATAAAGCCAGGAAAGCTATTAACAAAGACCTTTACACCAAAACAGTTAAATAGCCCATCAACTACAGTTATTATGAAGCTTGTAAGTTAAGTGAATAGGCCCTATCATAGCAAATTGCTAATTATTTCACGTTATTTCACCCGAGTCTATACAAGGTACTATTGTTCCCTAGAATAGCATCAAAACGGTATTGTTATTATTACAAATTAAACCAGCCGAATTGAGGCTGATCTTCATTTAGTTAATTAACATAGAATTTGATAGGTTGGGTAAGTTAGGTTAGGTATACATAGATATTAAAACGGGTGGATGAATTTTTTAAATATAAACTATGTTGGTACACCGCCACTCCATTATTCTATAGTTCCTATCCATCCAAAGGTTGCATGGAAGAGATCGCTTTTAGCGATAAAGCCTTATCGTTAAATTCTGTATATTGTTTTGTTCATTTAATTGTACAATAAAGTAATTTTTATCTTTCTATCTATCTATACTATCTGTTACATATTTATATGTAAACATGAGTGGATACGATTTTCACAGTGATTTCTGCATGAATTTGACACAGTTCTTATAATCAAATCGGATCACAACTACAGCCGAGAAACTGAGCGTCACAAAGCCCGGGAATTCGCTATCTCCGTCGTCCCCATTAATTACACGATTCTTGATTCTATAACAGTTTTCTTTTTATCCTCTGTCCGGGTTTTTCGCAAGCAATTTATTTTAGTCTGCTGAATGAATTTTACTTACAAATCGGGAGGGTGGATACGGTATAATGTGACTGACATTTTTATCAAATATCTACTTTACATTTGTTTACTTAATTATGTTGATTAAATTAATACCCTTTTTCACCTACTTAATAACAACTCGCATGATAGCATTTTTAGTCAAACTGTTTTTCTCACAGAAATATCACCAGATATTATTTTAATAAATCAACAATTCATTTTATATTTATGTTGCTGCTTGTGTGACGTATGTCAGCAATATATACCACTACAAATCCAATTAATCTAACATTATGATGATAAAGTTAGTAGAGTGAATTAGTATTATATTCTTAATTTAACATCTAGAGCAAGTTCTTTGTCATTCCCGCTGTAATTAGTTGTTCTTATGTGAACTAGACTTCAGAGATTACGTAAATAATAGGAGCTTTGAGCTTTAACTCTTATCTTCTCGGAACAACGAGCAGCTAAACTAGGTAAAACTTCTAGTTAATACTCGTAATGTGGAAAAGTTACAATATAAATATTTATAAATTAACAGAATTTTCTTAGATTTACGAGTAGCCTTTTGCTCAGGGTACACTATGAGATCCAATCAGAAATGAGAAGATTATTATGTAGAAGCATCAGTCACCTATATACCGACCAGAATATTTTTTTTTGATGATTGTTTCTTACATTCATATTTATTTTGAATAATATTAGTAAATTGCATTAAACATAAATTACTTTTTCCTTTATACTAGTTATTATTGAGGCAAAACTGGCCTGTTTTGGGGACATCTTTTATCTCTAAGTCGATTGTAGCCGTGGCTTGTTTTTCATTGAATATCAGAAGGGGGATCGGTGGTATAATGGCGATTGTTGAGATAGCGATGAATTAGATTTTTTTGTATGTAAGGATTCCTTGGGGGCTGGAATTGTTGTGATTTCATGATAATTATCCGTTGTAGGTATTCATATCATGTCTATTTCCTATAACATTTTTAACACACACTGTCAAAGACCGTAATGCTATTTGATATAATATGATACAACCTACTCGTATTATAAATATATGTAATAAAAATAAATAATAAATTTTATTTGGAAGAAAAAACATGGTGTAAGTACATACAGAAGAGAACGATAATACATGCAGCAGTATAAGTCAGGTCGGTAGTCTAAATTTTAAACCATTCACTCCATGACTAGACATTTTAGTCAGACTTAATTCACTAGACCATTCAGACATTCGATTAACGTTTAAATTAAATGGTATGGAAACTCAAATGTAAAAATCTGTCGCAGCTAACACAAAAGTTCACCAACATCTTTATTGACAACTCATTGCACATATTGAGCGCAAGTGACCAGGCACTTAAGCGGGGCTTCAGAATTGATTATCAGAAACCACTATGCACCCCTTGATTGGGTCATATGTGTCAATAGGCAATCGCATGATTAAGTTGGTGCCATTGTCCTGCCATCTGGTGGTTTGAAGAATGAAGTTATTTAGATAAATCGTAAATTCAAGTATTGATTAATGGTCACGGCTGAGTCATCCAGCTTAAATTTACAAAATTAATGACACATCTTTTCAAAGTATGTATCTTTTATTCAAAATAAATATACATTCAATTCTATCAAAAATTTTAAAGAAAACTGCAATGCAGAATTTCGTCCTAAGTGACTCCGGTAATTTTACTTCCATACAGACTAAATTAGGTCTCGAACGTAGCCTTGTTATCAAAAAGCTTTGTTATAAAAGCTCAAAATTCTAGCAGTACAATGTTACTCAAATTGAAATGTTTTCGAATATATTATAGAAAGAATGTCTAATTCAATTTTCTCCGTAACCTTGATTAATTTTCTTTCTTGGAATTTGCATAAGAGTGGGGTAAGTTGACATCTGTATCGAGCTTTCGTCTAAGCCCCGGATTTCTATGCAAATACATTCATCAGTGTTAATGCATAGAAGTGATCAGTCTCGACATGCCCACTGTGATATAAATCAAACTGGATTACGCCGGTTTAGAGCGGTGATAACCCGACGATTATGTATTAATCTTAGTTAGATTGAGAAGATTTTGACGTTTTTTTCATACCTTTATTCATTAAAAATATTCGTATATGTTTTTGTCGTTTTTGTTATGTTGCTTATAATAGTAATAATAGTAAGAACGTAAGTTATTAGGTGCTTAAATAAATAATTACTTCTAAAAGTATCTAGGCAAACCCATACCAAACATTTGCAATTTATATTCTTTGCAAAAATAAGAAAAATCACGAATTTAAAAGTCAAAGAAACTTCATTGTAAACAGCTTTCGGGTAAATAATTTACTTTCAACCCTTCAATTAAAGTCAAGAGTTTGCAAACAAAATAAGAAATTCAGATTCAAATAGCGTGACTACACGAAACCGACTGCAAGAGGTTGTCTGTGTAAGTTTCACTTGAAAAGCACAAATTGACACTAAGTGTAGCACTGGAAATGTGAGACTTTATACCTTAAACCAACGAAACTGGTTTTAACCAGAATGTACCAGAAGTATATAGTACTGCGGTGTTTTTGACGACCTCTGTGGCGCAACAGGCGAAGGTCTGCGACGCAGACAGATGTTCAGGTTGCGGGTTCAATTCTATCCTTAAAACATATGCATATTGATACGCAAATTATCTAGTGAGATCAGGCTGCTTGATAGATTACCTAGCTTAAAAAAAACAACAAGAACAGTAACAGTCAACAAAAAGCTCTATTTCGTTAAACAATATTGAACCTAAACGGTTTACATTAAAGTTCATTTTTCCATCAACAAAATGAAGAGTGAGTTAGCCAAAAACGTACCATCTTCATTTTGAAGTAAATATTTCAAGAATCGCTTTGAGTGCGAACTCCAACGGGCAATTAACAACATTTGCAATTCCAAATCCATCGGCATCGTTAGTGAGTAGAATTACTAAGCGAAAAAGTATCGTATGAATAAATAATAAGCAGAAAAGAAGATAGATCCTGTGGTATTCTGTTATTACTCGAAAAAAATTTAAAATTATTATCTTGAACCATAAAATCTATGATATACCAACCCAATAAACATAACTCAAAATGTCAGTTCATCATTTAACTCTGTTAAATCCATTTTTGATCATTTTGTGGAAGAACAATTTTGAATTAACTACCTTATTCGCCAAGATAAAACATTTGTTGACATAATCTTATATATTTATGAGATAAATCATGCTCTAATGACAATCCAGTTCAGATTATTAAATTACTGCTATGAATAGCTTTAACATGCTGTTTATTGTTTTACTTAGATCCTTAACTACCAGACAATAAAGTGCGTCTCACCTCTTCATCGTTTAAAATCTATTTTTATAATACGATATAGTAACGATAGAGAGAGAGAGAGAGATCATGAATTATACAATAATTATCAAGATAGCATGCGAACGTCCGGCCATTTAAAAATATGGCGGTTTTCAGGTAACAACTGAACGCCCAAAAACTTCTATACTACCCAACTTCGACAGCAAACGTGACTTTAAAATGTATAATTCTCTTTAAATTTTCAAATAAGTCTAATTGCGTTATTTGCAAGCGTCTGACGACTTTTGAGTTTATCTCTTGCGCATAATTTATAAGGGTTGATGAGGTGTCGTGGATTACCTGAAACAAAAGAAAGGGATTATGAAATAGAGTAAATAAGGGACATTGGCTGAAAATAAAGATGTTATCAAAATTATTAGTTTGTTTAGACTCGATAAAGAAATAATGTCAAAATTGTAGGAAATTATAATTTGTTATTTTGTTACTTAAATTTAATGTTACTATTTAGTTGTTAACAATAATTTTATGTATGTTAAAAATTGTTAGTTTCCTATCATGCAAGTAATTATGTTGGTATGCTAGTATCCCAAAAATCATAAACAAAAATCAGCCTCAGCAGAGTCGCGAAATATAGGAAGAACAATTTTTCTTTTTGCACAAAGATCCGAATTCTCATAACATTGACTGCAATGCGGCGTGCTGGAGACGGCCACATACCCCGTGCATAGAGCTGGTGCACTCTCACTTAATGAATAATAAAATATAATCAATGTAATATTGTATAGAAGCGGGAAGACCTATGATAAAATAATTATAATTAATTAATAACAGTTGTGTGCGGCTATGCCAACATAATTTAAGATCTAAGATTAATCTAAGATTAGAAGTAAATTGCTGAAAAATAATTTGTAGTGTAGTATGTTGTGCAGTATAATGGCAGCCTTAGGGGGTAAAAACATTAAGTGTTTTAGTAGATTGTAATAATGATAATGATGATAGCATCTTAAATATTCCAGCCATTTCAACCTGACTGTGTCAGTAGGAAAACAAGGCCATGTAAAAGGGCAGATTGAATGCGAAAGGAATATTTCCCGGTGGATCTGCGATTGAAAATAATCGACCCACGACGATATTATCACTTAGCAGAGAATTTTCTAGAATCTGAATTATTATCTCTGTATTTATATATTAAAGTTCACAAAGCCAGTAGTATACAACACACAAAAAAATCTCTAATAGAGGTAAAGTAATTCCTAACCAACGAAAAATTACTGTTTATGCAAATTCTATAGTTTAAATTCAAATTCATACAATAAACATGTCACCGCCTTATTTAACAAAAGCACCAATTTACGCCACACAATTTATTGAACCAAATTTCATGATATTTTATTATTATGGACACAAATAAAAAATAATTAGTTGTACAGTGAAATTAATCCTTTTATTACATGCGATGGTCATTACCGTTTTGTTCCACACTCAGAATTGAGTTAAATTGGAGAATATTATAAATTTATTCAGAGGGGAAATGTTTACCTTGATTGGTGATTATTTTCCATTTATTGAGGCAACATTGTAAGCTGAAGATACTGTTGTAATACTTATGAGAAATGCCGTAAGCTCATTTAAATAAGTAAATTATCGGAGCTTGTTAATCGGCCTTTGAATATTTTTTATTGTAAGTTAACAACAATCTATCAGCTGAAGTATTCATAATGTAAAGCCCATGTTGTGAATTTCAGACATAATAAAAAAGTTAGAATTATAAAGAATTTTTAATTTTTTTATCATAGGTATTAAATAGATTTTCTCTTGGAAATTCCTTTTATCTAATAAAAATACCATGGGTGGTTTGGTGATCGCAATAATTTGGTACAGTAGGTACACAGAACGACAATTATGCCCGAATTTAGATTTGATAAGCGTTTTGATATCGGATAACTATAGGAATATTTAGCAACGTAACATAGAACTCTCGACTTGTGAGTACCTGTGTCCCCTGTTTACTAGAAGATACGTGAATAGATACATAAATATAAAAAAATCTCCAGGGTTCTGTCATCAAAAATAATACCTATCAGCTAACCACAGCATTCTCAAAGTCAAGGAAAGTGTCGGAAGCGACAAGAGGAGACGCGTCGAGTACTAGTCACTTATACGTGCTATCCCAGCCTCTCCTAAGTGCTTCGTAACAAGATACGCTTTCCCTTTTAGCTTTCTTTAATAATATACTAGTATAGACCTCGGATTTTGGAACCTTATGTATAGTATTTTTATTCAAAGGGCGAACGAAAGTCACGTCTTTATGTACAAATACATATTGAGACTAAATAATTTTATCTTGAAATATAAAATGAGTATGAGTACGAGTTTAATATCCGATATAATATAATACCGTGATTGCAAGTAGACGGAAATTTGTTATCTACTCGTATACTAATATAATAAATGCGAAACTTCAAATAAAATAATACGTAATAAAGAAAACTTGTGAATTAAATTATGTAAAAATTTTATCAGTTAGTATGATGAATTATCCGTAGAATGCACATTGCTTTCTGTGTTGTCATAAATGTAGTCTAGTCTCATATTTGCTGGTTATTACGCTTGTTAAGTAATTGAGTTATAGTTGTTTTATAATAATTTATTCATAAGTGATATCTTTGTCAAAAGCAATAAAATATCTCAAAGAATGCTTTACCATTGGCTTTTACACGGCTATTCATGTCATCCCTCTGACCTTATTAAGGGGTAGTCACCCCGTGAGCAAGTGCAACAGATGTGTAAATTAAAAACACTGCCCTTAAATTTATTTAGTACTACACGATATTTGACTATTAATCCGGGTAAGGTCTTTAATCTTTTAATGTTCAAAATAACGCGAGCGATTTTGAACTCTATTGCGGGAGTTTAAGGGTTTCCATAGTTTAATTAAAGCGACATTGGAATATAATCCCTTTTGTTGTAGTAAAAAAGTTGAAAGTATATTTTTTTGGTGCAACACTTTACTAATTACGGAGGAGTGTTGGCAATAACGGCCGCGGTAGGGAGTAATGGTGATTTAGGAATTATTACTTTCGAACTCTATGAATATTCATTTCATTCAAATTATACGACACGTTTCTGGTTTTAATTGTGTAATTTTTTTAACAACTGTCTGTGTCGCTTTTGACGATTTAATCCTATTACTATTGAGTAAAGGTGTTTTTAAATAAAAATGGTAATAATCCATACTCTACAAGATATTATAATAGGGAAAGTGTGTATGTGTGTACAGAAAGGTAGTTAACTCGTAATAATAAATTGTGACAAATACAATGTTTCTTTCTTTCTTCTTTCTAACCTACAGAGCCATTATAGTATCGATGTGGTGAATAGCTCAAGTGTTCCCTCAGTCAGTAACGACATTCTGTATACTGTCAATCATTTCATATAAAATCGCTTACCAACCCGCCTTTTAAGCGTATTACTCTATTAAACCTCTACCTATAAATGGTCTGATTCTCGATACAAAGAAAATCCTTAAAGTAGTGAAAATAAATATTGGTACGGGTCTCATAGGGCTAAAAACAAAAGCTAATTCCCGTACTAGAGAGGACTGCATTGCGCTGGTTACTCTAATTCAATAACAGACCGCACGCCGCCGCGCCGCACCGCGCACAAACCATGTTTTCATGATTTTTAGTGAACTCTATGCGGAAGGGATTCACAAACGAACCACGGGAATTTTCTACACTTTATTTAATTAGACCCCTTACATTATGTTGGGTTAATTGTAGGCTCGTGCTTTTCAAGACGCTATAATTGCCTAGTAGAATAATTAGATTATTAAGTTTGATAAATTCTCTAAATTTTATTGACCTTATAAAAGGAGATAAACATGTTCTTTCACAAAAAAAGACATGTTTTAGTGTTTAGAACCCGATCGACCTCATGACCATCTGCCTATATTAATTGACTTACTAAAACACTATTACCTACATTATATTAGTGAATGATTACTACACAGATACAGATATGTAACTTAAACTGATATTATATCTACCTATTATATTATATATTTATATTCTACCGGATTAATATTCCCAAACCTTGTACCTATACTTCTATATGCAAAATAATATGAAACTCATAAAAGATTGGAGTGGAATATCATAAAGCATTTTTCTACTCACAACCGTATAACGCAATTAACTGATCACAATCCTGTGAATAAGCCTTTATCTGCTATGTTTGGGTAAGTGATTACTGTCTTTGTGAAAAGAGCTTTTGTGCTCTGTATCTTTTTGGAGCGCCTTAATTAGGAATATAGACAGCTTTGTGAGCTTTTTGTATTTTGAAGATAAAAATGTTTCGGAATGTGAATAATGTTAATGTTATGGAACTACTTAACTCGCTAGTTGTTTTTTTATTATTATGTTATGACGTTTAAATTTTGTGTTAGTTGTATGCACTTCACGTTTAGTGACAAAGCGCGAAGGAAGCTATAATTTTTACAAACAAATTAGTCAATTAGTAGAACTGTTCTCTCATTCTCCATTACACGCTAGTTCTCAAAGTGGTTTACAATTTGGACAGTTTCCTAGCAACATAATGCATTCTCTTGATCCGGACGGCAAATGGAGCATAACTAGGCATTAGACAAATTGGCGGGAAGCCAGACGCCTCCCCGGTCCACACGTCGTTTTGTATGGCTCTACTGGCTCTGTCCTTGGCTGTTGCAGAGCTTATACATTATACTAGTTTCCACCAAAAACTGAAAAGCGATAAAGTACTCGTTTCTACTTGGATAGCGACGCGAAACTAATATCAATGGAATTTTTGGCGTTCTCATTTCAAATAAAAATGTCAAAACATAGTACAGAATAGGTATAGCATGGACGGGCTCGCGAACTCAACATTTAACGTTAACTTCTAATATAATAATCTAGTCGTATTATTTTAAACATAATGGTATAATATCAGCCATCGAATAGCGGACTAATTTACAGGCAACTATTAGGTTGAAGTGTCACATGCCAACGCTAACCACAGATAACTAAGGTATAATTTTCATTCTACGTTTGATAATGCATAATGTAGCGATTCTAAAACGCTTTATACACGTAGGTATACAGCATTCTTTTTAATTTTTCTAAACTTTATTAGACTTGACATGTTTTTGGAATTTGAGAACTAGTAAGTAGCGGTTTAGTAAGCCTTTAAATATAACTACCGGTTGTTTCATGGGTTTTTCTATTAGTACCCATTATCTTAATAAATTTGAAACAAATACCACTCTTAACTTAAGTTTAGTGATCGCAGTAAGTTGGTACAAAACCGGAAAGAGATGTAGTGGTACTATTCCAAGACCGACACCACAGGACTTGAATAATAAAATACTATAATTCAATTAATTATACGATCATATAAACTACTAATTAAGTCGATAAGCCCAGCAAAACTGCGAGAAGTATAATTAAAATTATTTACCATAAACCAATATGAAATTCTGTCCAAACTAACAATATTAACATCTATACCATTCATAATAAAGCAGAATGTCGCTTGCATTACAAAGGCATTGTAAAGCACGTTGCACATTGCAGACCAGTCGAGTCGTTAATCTTAATGCAAATTCGTGCCAAGCGTCCTAATGGCGCCTGTATTTACTATTTACACGTCTTATTCTTCAATTGGAATTACGCCGTTCTGGTACGTGGCGAGAATTCCCGGAGAATCTACGATTGTGAAGTACCCTTTAGTTATTAATGCAGCTTAATTGGTGTTTGGTGTTCTATTTATAAATGTATTCTCTACGCTTTTCATGTGATTTTATGAGGATTAACAGACTCGATCATTATCATAACAACCTATATAAAGTTCCACTACTGGACATGGGTTTTTCGTATGGAACTCAATTGAATTGTAAGACTTGGGGGTTCTTGATAATATAATAGACACCAGGCTTACTAGGTAGTTTGGCGATCGATTATTACACGGTTATTAAATATACGACAAAAAAAACTAAACTCAAATAGCCACACTGCTTTTGAGATATGATAGACAGAAAATGCGTCATCTAATAACGTCGGGTGTTAAAAATAACTAAAGTAAATACAAAAATACATAATTGTATTATTTCGTATTACCAAAATAGTAAATATCTCCAAAGCGGAGGCCAGGATAAGGCCGCGGGAAGCGTTAACATGAATGATGGGATGTTTACAGCAAAAGCGAATCCCGCTAAGTGCTTTCACAATTCCAAATGAGTCGTCAATTCCAGAAGGCTCATGACTCATTTCTATCCTCATTCCCATCGCAATTTGCCCTTCGGAATTCTAATAAGAACCTTAGACGTACAAGCTTTTAGGCGTACGTAGGAATGGTATGATGTGTAATTTTTCACGAGGGTAATCAGTGGTTTCCCCTTTTTCCTTGTCAACGAAAGCTTAGCTACATTTGTGTAGAAAGCAGGTTTCTTGCAAATATAGTTAAGAAAACGTAATGGTATAGAAGGTTGAGAAATTAATCTATTTACTAAAATAAACAAGTTTAAAATTAACGAAAAAAAAATATAGCTGGACAATTTCACACAGCAACATCTAACCCCGTGATAAGCTCTAAGCTTGTGTTACGGGTGCTAGATTTTTGATAAACTTTATAGAATATACATACATAGTTAGATTTTTTTATAAGTACATATTATATAGGGTGTTATCACCCAGACACCCAGAACAAATATTTGCAGATGAATACAAATTGTTGTCCCGAGGCGGGAATCGAACCCGCTACCTCTTGCGTCGCAGGCGGATCTTCGCCCGCTGCGCCACACGTCGTCTGAGGAGGAGAAGTCTTCTTCAATAATTGGTAACTAATTATTTGTTGCAGATAATACACACGCGCTGATCTGATTTCATTGTAAACAGACCCGCGCATAATGCCACATAATACCAGAAACGTTTTTTGCAACATTTCAACGCAAAAAATCGTAATAAGTGACGGGGGAAATAATGTTGCAGATGCTTTGACACTAGAACACTTTGATTGCGAATGTCTCTTTATGTACTGTTTTCTTATGGGGGAACTGAAGCACCCTTGCGTCGAGACATTGAGAGTACGCGAGTCTTGAGTTTCCTTTAGCATAATGATTCATTGAGAAACCGACTTGTTTAATGTTGTGAACATAGGCCCCGTTTGTAGCGAAGAAATTAGTGTTTTTTTCTCGTTGTAAGATATTTTATGCTCATGTTAAATTTTGAATTTGAACTCTAGCAAGCGCGCCTGTCCAGAGTAATATTACGTTACTAGTGGAGCGTTTTATATTTACCAATCAGGGAACTTTAATATCATAAATTAGATAAAAAAAAGTATTAATTCCGCGCTTTAAAACGTTTCTTTTCCGAGCAAAACGCACAGACGATCGTTGCAGATTATTATATTCCAAATATATAACACCAATAATCATCGTCTAGAAGGCAAAACGCAATCATAGAATGATTCTTCCCTCTCCGTAATGATTTTATACAAAGAACGATCATGGTATCCATTCACATACTGGACTCTGGACCAAAATACAAAGCAGTATCCCCATGAAAAAAAAAACCAAGTTAGCTTACAAAGCTCAGTTTCACCGTGACGTGAAAGCTATCAAAGCATTACACTAACAGCACCACACCGATAATCCTACACCGGGACCGGTAGATGGCGCTTTTTGACGTGCCATCGTTAAGGGAATCTGTCGAATTATTCTCATGAATATTTATCCGTCTGAGCCCTCGGGTTGCGCAGTAATGACAACACAATGCCTCCCAGTTCTGCTGGAATATTCGATCAATATAACGAATTTGATCGGGTTACTTTCGACTTGATAGTTCGATATTTGATTTTCGCCTGCACCTACATTACGTATATTTGGATGCATTATTTAGATTGAGATTATGCGCTGTACTGTAATTAGTGGGTCAATGGACTCAGCTAGTCTTAGGAATAAATAGATCAGTCATGTCACGAACTAAAATATTCAAAGGTATATATCGAGCATCAAAAATAATTTAAGAAGTTGCTATTCTGAAGTTATCATTTTCAATTTAAGACCCACATTGTGTATCCGAGCATATACTGTATTACGAGCAGCATTCCAAACATTCTGAGTTAAAACTACATTTTTGAAGCTACTATTATAATATCCACTATCACAATTTCACCTTTATTTCTACGATAAAACGCATCATAACATCATAACTTCCTGCACTCTTTAAAGTTTATTTCTAATCTAGACGACCAGTATAACAAGACCCGCATCCGATAACCGATATCATGCTGCCTTTCAAATTTACAAGAGCCGGGGACCAGAGCCTTTTCACATTGGCGCAGGGGAGATCATCTTACGGTAGCTATCGGGGGTAGAGATAACACGACAATGTAGCACTTCAGACCCATTTATAGGATATACCACGTACAAAGGTGTTAGGTTTGAGGGGGTTAAGGCCTCCTATTCAGGGAGCGTACGTTCAAGTTTTGACACTGAACTGAAAGGAATATGTTAGGAACCTACTTTATACTTTCTGTTTTCCAAATGCAGTATCTTAGTTTAGAGCGCAAGGACTAGTAATGTCAGAATTTTGCTGTTAACGGTAATTTTTACACAACATTTTTCATGGTAATGGAATAAAATATGTTATTTTATTCCATCGTAAGGACGGAAATCTTCAAAAGTTTAAAGAAGATATTTGATAAAACTCAATAAAGTTTTTTATAAAATTAACAAACATGAATATTTGCTCACATATCCATACTAAAAAAATCCCATTCACAGTATCAAAAGGATAATAAAATTTAAAATTGGAAGCAACGTGGATAAATCGTTATGTGTGGCATCCCTAGTAGGTTTATGTAGTGTTAGAGCTCCGTATGAGCTTACGGTAAATTGATAGCACTGCAACTGATGCTTTCAAGGTGCTAAAATAGGATTACATTGGCATTTTGAAGTCTGGCTGCAGTATCTAATGTTAAAGGATTTTTGACTTGTCAGGAAAACTAGCGTTGGATTTATTATATCTATAAGTAATATACAAATAAAAATATAATACAAGCGTCATATTTCTAAATAACTTTAAAAAACAATTCCTTTCAATATTCTTTTCGGAAAGAAATACAGATACAGGCACTGCGAAAGTGCATAAATCTCAATCATAATTTGCAAGCGTCAACCGTAGGCCGGCGCGGTCCAATGATGGATGGCCGATGGCCACCCGCGCTCATTCCGAATTCAAACCGGCCAACCGTCGCCCGACACATTGCAAAATGGCGGACACGAAACTAAATTGATTAAAAATCTATTACCTTGTACTCCCTATCTGATACATCTCAATTTCTGATAGTGACATTTATTAAATTGTTTCCTGTATAATTCAATTCGCAAGAAGAGGGTTTTCTTGATATTTCTAAACGTCAAAGCTAATGTTAGGGTGTATCAGTTACTTTGTGATGATTAAATTGCTGCTATACCTGTCAAGTTGTTCAATCATAAAACATCCACTAAATTGTGTTAGGTTCGCAACAAAGTTGAAGAATGTTAGTAAATTTGAATATGGAGAAAAAAGAACAAGGGTTTTGTAAGATTACATCCATAACGACTTCAAAGATCCTCTATTATACCGCGGCCTCGGGTATATTAATAAAATTCACTGCTTCTGACATTCGAGGGACGGTTCTGACCGCCCGTCATCCCTCAACCCATCTTCATACCAAATAGTTTCGCTTTATAATATTTGTGGCACGTCCACTGACCATCCCAAAGGAAAGCCTTAATTTATTAATAGATTGTTTATAGCCTGGGGGTGCCTAATAAATAGATCACCCTTTAAATAATAATGCTTTTTCGTTGTGCTGAGACATAAATTTTACGAGATTAAAAGGGTGACGCATTCGGACTGGCACCGGATGCGTATACGTACACATAAGCGTAGACGTGCACGTACCACTGAGTTGTAATGTATGGGAATGTATGTGACAGGACACACTGCTTGCGTAACGTGACGTGCGCGTGCAGTGTGTCCTGTCTAATACATTCCCATACATTACAACTCAGTGGTACGTGCACGTCTACGCTTACGTGTACGTATACGCATCCGGTGTGCTGGAGGCTTTATGGTCGACGAAATTTTGGGAAGTTATTTTTATGGTGTGCATTACTTTATTGATGCCCTCGGTTTAATATCTCGGCGTCCGTTTTGGCCCGTTTAATGATGACTTGCGGAATTCAAATGTTTTGCAACGAGCTTTACGAAATGTTTAAAGTTTGCTGTGGTTATTGCTGTTTTTGTGAGGGAAATCTGGATTATGTCGTTGATTTAACAATACCGTTTACCACAAAATAGGTTCACATCGCTTACTTTTCGCTTTATTGTCAACAAAGAGGTGTTACTTACTACAGACAGGTACTGCGTGTTGCAGTAGGTATGGAATCTTACAATTCATGTTTTAGCATCATGGTTAAACTCAAACCTTCGAAAGCATGATTTTCTTTGCATCAATCAATCAATCAATCAAACATTTATTGCTCAAATACATGTTAAAAAAGTTCTTATAAAATTGTATTGTCACAATGTATTCTGCCTTATTGGGCATGCAATGTCTTAATTTAACAATAATAATTATAATTATAATTTAATGCATCTATCAGAATAGTAATAATTTATAGTCAAATATTTCATGGTAACCGTTATTTAGCTAGTTTCTACCTTCGTGTGTTACTAAAGTGATGAAGAAAGTTTATTATACGTTTCTGAATGAAGTTTGATCAAACACTCCACGGGCTATATCCAATTCGCACAGCGTAAGCAACATTTGTTGGTAACTAGTGCTGCCAACTAGCGCGTCACAAAGTAATCACATAGTACATAAATATTAGTAAGTAAACAGTAATTTCATCGTAAAATCAACAATTAATAATTCAGAAACGTATTACTTTTTATTTCAAAATATATTTTGTTAAAATTATAGAATGATGTTAAAATAATGTTTTTGATTGATCAATAGTCAACGTAAATAAGGTTCGTGTATTGCCCGTTTATCTCAATATGAATTTAATGTTTTTGAACTCATAATATGAATTATCTGCAGAAAGAGGAAGCTTTATTATTAAAAGCTATTTATATTCTAATTTACAATCAAACCCACGCAGCTTATGCAGGACTTTTATAGTTGGAATAAGAATGGACTGTGTAAAGAATGCAACTCTCTAGTTGCATTCTTTACACAGTCCATGTTTAATAGTATAAAAAATAGTAATAAAAAGTTTCATAGCAACGTAAAATAACTCTTTATTTTACGTTGCTATGAAACTTTTTACATTTTGTGTCTGTGCTATTAGTTTGTGCTATTCAGTGATGGTTTAGTACACAGCTCTAGTAAAAAAACACCACATGGCCGAAGAAAGAATAGATGTGAATATGACAGATAAGTTAAATGAAACAAAACACAATGATATGCCGATCACACAATATTGTGAGACAAAAGTAGGACGATGATGACACACAATTAATGTTGTGTAATATAGAGAGCAAGAGTAGACTTAAACCAATCCTAGTTGGATTTTATAATTAACTTAGGTTATTGTAATTTTCTCGCCGGAACAATATTCTGCAGAGTTGCTATACTGTTAAGTTCGACACTGTAACAAGTTACGCTCGCTAAAGTTTGCCACTTGGGTTTCTACGCGGACTGCATCCCATCGAACTACGATTCAATATATATTAGCTTTCGAAACTCAGATTTGTGTCGTTATTGCTTTACGCAAAATCGCAACAAAGACTGAAGCAATTTTGAGTTTGGGGAAGGTGGTTGCCATTTGAGATTTGTTGCTGTTTATAGTTTGTAGGTGTAGGTACTCATTTTACGCGATTTATTGTTTGAATAATGCATAAGCATTCATCTTATGTTCCTGTTACCGGGGCACAGGAATTTATTAACCACAAATGATCATGCAATCGTAAGCCCATACTATTCAATGTATTGAAATTAATGATTCATGATTTGATTTGATTTATGAATAACCCCATGCTATTCGAGTTTTGAATATCATAGAATTATATAACACAGATTTTTATTTAGTAGCCCTATTCATTTGTCAGAGCCGTGTTAGCACACTCGACTTTCATTCTGGAGGTCGAAAAATAATAATAAATTAAGTTATTACGTAATAATTTCGTAAGTACGTGAGATGATTTATTTGTTTAAGATAAATGTAGAATAATAAAAATGGAAAATATACTAAATGGGTTGACAATGATGATGACTAGCGCAGGAAGCCTGTGAAATTATGTTCGCGAAAATACTATGCACAAAAAGTCTTGCACATTTGATAGCCCCGTCCTGTGAATGTTCTCATTATGGCCCGGGGCTAATCCGCGCTTACACTTCGCTTTTTAATTGTGCCCCACTGTCTGACCCTCATCGAGCTCTTGTTTTTCAGAATTTGCCGTCTCGTTAAACCTCTGCCAGAATAAGTTTGGTGTGATGGTTCAAGTTACGAGCTTTTTTGAACTCGAGGTGCTCTTGATATAATATAAATCAATTAAAATTGGAATAGAAATACAGAAATAAAAATACAGGTTCTGTTCAGACAGATGTTGCTCCGTGAATGTTTTGAACATTATTTATTATTATTATATTGTTATCGCTCGCTCTCTATTCTTGTTACATACATGTGTATTCGCTATCACGATCGCGCATCCATGATCCTACCCCATCCCTTTCATTATTTAATGATTAATTAAATCCCGCGTTCTCATACATTGTTAGATGACAGGCCAATTTGTTTGGGCCTTTTTAGTTTCTACATCATTAACCTAGTCATGATGGGAGTTCTCAAACTTTGGTTAAAACCAGAAAACTCGTTTATTTTGATTGATAACATAGAACAGTCTTCTCTGGTAAAATGTTGACGGTTTTTCGGCGATTTTATAAATCTTTATCCAATTTTTGGTTAGACGCAATCGTCGAACGTAAGTTTAATGATATTACATTTAATATTTCTAAAGGTTACCACCATACCATTTTGTAAGTTATTAAATAATAACCATAAGTTTAGATAATTTAGGTTGTTGTGATGATAAATACAGAATTAAAAACTGTTACATACACCATAGCGTCATATAAGTTAGTTCGAGAATCCGCACACGCTACAAACTTTCTAGTATTAACTTAGGAACATAGTAAACACAAAACTTCAACTTTTCGGAGCAAAGATTAAGTAAGTTAGCGTATTTGCGCTGGAATCTTATAAAGGAAGAAGCCTGTAATTGAATAAAGAGTCAATAAAACACTAATAGATTAAGAAAATGTCTTTAGTTTTCCATTAGCTAACACTTTTCGATTTCAAAGTAGATATCAATTTAAAGGTGAGGCAACAATTTTATAATGATTTTAGTTATATATTCTTTGCCAGCTTTCTGCCCGAGGCGTTGCAAGAGTACATAAAGGTTTTAACAAACCCTTATAATGCTATTTTCATGTAGGAACTATATATTATTGCTTTGAATAATTTATATCCGTTCTGTAGTTTTGGCGTCATAGTCATCCTCCACTCGAACTTTTGCAACATTAGTGAGGGAGGATGCATTACCATTACCACAATGAAACATATATTTTAATCTTTAAACATAGTTCATCAACTAAAATAATTCTCAGTAAACTTAGATCTTAAACCTACACACAACTAACAAAAACAAATCTTAAATCAAATAACACTTTTAATGAATTCAAGAAATAGTTTTCAACTCTCTAACAAGATCATCTCGCACGATTCTCCTTACAACAAAGTTAGATAGAAAAAAAAAGAATCTAAGTGTCACCACCGTAGTCAAGACAGTCCCCAAGTCAAAGTTTCAACAATAAAAGAACCACCAATAGAGTAGCAAGTATTTTCTCCAGTCGTTTTGCAGTCTGGGAATCGGGTCGGAAATATCGACTTGAAAATTTCTGGTTTGTTAGTTTGAAATGACGTTGCGGTCGAAGATTGGATTATTTTTACAAGTTGCAACAGTTTCAGTGCTCGAGGTTTTTTGCAGACCGTTTTAACTGGCAATTTGCGAATTTGAATTTGGAATGTCGGATTGTATTAAAACTCGGCCACGTTTTGTAGGTCAACAGTACTTAAGCTTTAAAGCATTAATGAAGTTAACTTTATTACTTCTTACGATTGTGGAGCTAGTTATGGTATAAGATTGAGCGTGGTTTGAGGTTTCGCGTTCGATTCCGGTCAAAAAATTTTACGATCTGCAAATATTTAGTTCCGAGTGTCTGGGTTTTATATATGTAAAACAAAAAATATATATCTATGTATGTAATCAGAAATCTAGCGTCCTATATACCTACAAGCTTTGAGCTTACCACGGGTCTAGATGTTGGTGTGTTAATCGTCCAGTAATATTTATTTATTTATAAAAAAAATATTTAGGGTCTTAAAACGTCGTCTCTTGTATGCAACTTGCGCCATACGACAATGCAACAAACACAACTAAACTTAGTTACCTACTATTTTCGTTTTATATATCGGTTCACTTATGTGATTGCGTCATCTATTGGTAATGTTAAATCGGAGTGGGATCCGGCAGCACATAATGATGATAAAAATATCAAATCGACTATCAAAAAATATTGAACCCTTCCAAAAATAGCCCGTCACACTTTTGCCTGTCAGGTCGACAAAGTTGCCCTTTTGGGTAAAGTAGTAAAAATGTTTGAGTTGGGTATTCCCAATACATATTTAATGAGACAGCAATATAAACCTGGACCACATACCTGGGACGCAGGTGCCCCACGTTATTGAGTTTGACTATATTAGTGGGACATGCGATATTATGCAAATCACGGCAGTTTGATTAAATTTCGTTTTGTGCGGGAGATTAGCCTAAAACCCTTTTACATCTAATAAATTTTGATTAAAATTTAGGGGATTTACACTACTGAATACCTGAAATATTCGTTTAGCGCACTAACTAGTGAAAGCGTACTGTGTTCCTCAACATTATTATCGGCACAATATCATTGATATTATATTGTACATTTCAATATTATAGGTATTGTGATAATTTAACGAAGACCGACGTCGAACGATAATGATCAATATAAAAGACATACTAAATTTTGTTGAAAGAACTTTGTACATGAGATAAAAATATTGCTTGACAATTCACAAAGCAACATCTGCTAGCTTTGTACGGGTTCTAGATTTCTATTATATATTTTTTATTATACATACATAGCTTACGTCAGTGAATCGGACGTAATAATCTCGCGTGCAAGAAAAAACACCGTATAATTTTCAAAGTAATTTTTCTTTTACCTCCAAGAAACTCCACTTTAGCTAATAAAGTATCACTCACTTAGCGAAAACGTCCATACAATAATTTCCGCGGGCTTTCCATAGGGACTTGCAAATCGGCTTTATCGTACAATAAAATATCTTCAAGCTTACGCGGTGTGGCACTCAGGTCTTTGAATAGCTAACCAGCTATTGAAAATGAACTTTATTGTACCAGATTTAGGGTTCAATAACAATAATCGTTCAATTTGAAAGAGAATCTTATGGATAAGAAAAACTTTCAAGAATTAGGTTATTGTTCGTTCATTTTTGATCGAATGATTTTCACAAAAGATAAAACCTATTTTAGATCTTCCAGTATCAAAGAGTCTGAGGTCCTATACGCATCGTTGACCGTCTGGAATTTTAAAATAAGTTCGTCTATCTTGCTGTTCAATCTATGAAAAGTATTACGACCAACATGAAAACTCGGCACGTAACTCATGTATGTCTCGTAAATTTAAAATACGAACACATCGTAAGGAACTAAGTAGTAAATATAGTAGCTATATGTACCCAAAAGCTCCACCATTTGCAACAATACCGCCCTGCTGTGGCGGCTATAAATGTAATGGCACCCATGCTCGAGCCTTATCGGTCAAGATTATGTCTTACGACCCTCATGACCCCTCTCATATCAATATATCAGTTTATTTGTCAAATACCAATAATGTCACGGAGAGAGACATTTTGCGAAGTTGCGGTTCGGTTTATGCGATTGAATCCGTATGAGATTATAGCGATTATGATTATTGAATTGTATGGTTATGGAGAACGTGCCAGTGGTTTTTGTGACTCCAAATTTGGAATAACAACAAAGAACGGATAAATAGGGTTTGTATTTTCTGAATGGGAAGTTTTCTGATTATATGAAAATCATAGTCATGAGTTTTTTATTACACTATTAAATTCAAGTGTAGGTACCAACCCCTATTGTGTCAATTACGAAAGATAATGTTCAACATAAACGTATTTAAAACTTAGAATAAGAAACATAAAATAATAAAGTCCGATAAATACTATATTTATATAAAGCTAGCTATTGTTGTGCGTATCTTCTCCAAGTTTCAGATAAAACAAAATTTAAGAAAAAAAGATACACATTATTGATTTTCCAACTTAATAATATGACTCTGTCAAGTCACCTGACGTACAACTTCTTCTAAAACAGGCAATTGACGGATTAGCATCGTAATTGCGTTGTTGCGTGATGTTATCAAGTAATTGAATGCGGGACACCGAAGCCAGGGCTGCCCCGATAAGAATGCTAATATGCTTCGGTTTTCTGCATTTACATAGGCCTTGCTATCTAAAGTGCAGATTAAAAACGTGGCGGGATTGGCGATCGGCTTTGCTTAAGCTGTGTATAGTTTATATTTGTTGCCCGGAGAAAGTTTTTGTGAGTCGGAGCGATATTCAGATAATACCAGTAAAGAATGGGATTTGAGGGTGACATGATGAAATACAGTAGCGTTCTATTCGTGGAAGTCGAATAATATCAACGTTAGTTTATGTTTGTTATTGTTTATTATTGTGACATTTGATTCTAGAAGGTAAAACGTAATAGGTACGTAATATAATTCTCATTTGAGCCATGGGACGTTCATCAGATCGGAATCGGCTTGCAACCACCTAATGTGAAATTTGGAACGCATGTTATTGTAGGTACAGTTTCAGTAAAATAAGTTAAATAGTTTTCGCGTAAAAGAGACAAACATCTATCCGTTCATCCATTCAAACTTTCGCCATTAATAATGTTAAGTTATATTTGAATATAAAATCTGTTACACAAATATTTTAAATGTTGTCAACCCTATCCAGTACAGTGCCTACAGTCCCGGTGTTCCCACGGGCAATGTCAAATGTATTTCGTTATTGATTCATTTGGACGTCATGCGACGAGTGACAGATACAGTTTATTAATTGCGTTGCCCTGTACAAAATTGTTTACCAAATTCCTACCGGTAAGCGAATGAGACTTCTATTTTGCAGAAGTTACGACTTATAGTTGAAAGGCATACCTGAAACAAAAGAACATGGTTAGTTAATTTCGGGTGTCGGATTTATGTGGTTGAATAAACGTTAATTAGTTAGATTTTACAATCATTTGAAGTATTCGTTTTAAATTTTAGTAGTATAAATTATAATTTAGTTCTTTAGAACAGATAGCAAAGGCAACAAACATACACCATTACAAACTTTCTCGGTTACACTATAAGTGTGATAAATGTACTCGTAAATCGAGCAGCTACAACTAATTTGATATACAGAATAAAAACTTATGTCGAAATTTTAAACAATACTTGGAAAAGCCAGGACAAGAATAAATAATGTAAAGCAAGTTAATTTAAGTATAAACGTGGTTTTAATATTTTAACGTAAAATACTCTAAAAGTCATCTGAAAAAGCACTCTCTCCACAAGAAATATTAGTTTACCACCCCAGTCACTATCGATAAAATAATGTAGAGCACCATAATTTAAGATAAAAGCGTTCACAGCGCCAAATGGCCATCTAATAACTTTAAAAACTTCTGTAATAACCAACCAGGACGCCAATAACTTGACTTTCATTTACCGCGGCTGAATCGGAATCAAAATCTTTAAAATGTGTAACCTCCACCTCTAGCTAGTTTATTTGTATTTTTGAATGATTAAGTAAATAAAAATACAAATATATTGCCTTTTCTGTTATGAACCACTTCTCTGACACAAACTTTTATGATGCCCATATTAGTTTGTGTCAGAGAAGTGGTCTTTAAGCTACAACAATTATTGTATCAAGTATCGATAATTAATGGACATACTAATGGTTTCAAAATGATCTTCGAGACCCTTATATAGAACATGCTTTTCAAAAAAGTAGCTATAACAATGATAACATAAAATACATGTGGTTTTTTGTGCCAATCTCCTGATCATTATAGCGGGGTGTGCTGTAAAAGGCCATTACCAATTCTCTTTAAGCCTCATGCATTCATTATTTTGAAATGACACCGTCCAATTACGAATGATGATCGGGAAAATCCGAAAAGGACTGTTTTCGCGGGCATTTCAGGTAATTATCACGAGTTTTAAATTGGCTTGGTTAAAATTAAAGTAATTTCCGTTTACATGGCGTCGAATTCGGTTTGCTTATGGAAATTTAGCATACGCAGGTTTGTGTTGTCTGGAAGCCCGAATTAATAATTTATTGACTAGTTGTTGTGTTTCACCCTCTTTAAATAAATTTACCGTGGAAATAAGGTATATATAGTTTTAAATCAGACGAAGGTATCAGGAATGACTAGCGGTAAAATGCTGCTATATAACAACTATATACTTTGGTAAACAAAACAATACGAAATAATGTAAAAGAGTCCAAGGATTTTAAGTAGAAAGAATAAGGATTTCATAAAAGTAGGTACCTATTTATAAGAAACTTCACAATCAGAACTGCTCAGACAGAAATAAGGTACAAGAGCCGTGCACGCATCAAAAAGTCGAGAACTTCTGACATGCCCTCGGGCAAACTTTCGCATTAGCGAGAACACGAACTTATTGCAAATGGGTGAATCTTGGGAAAGTGACAGACAATCTCACACTATCTATAGTGGCTATACATGGTTGTTTATACATTTATTTATATTAAACAATTCATACAGCAACATCTAGTGAGTACCCTTAACTATAATTAAATACCTTTACCACGTGGTTAGACCCGAATGTCACGGATGCTATATGATATACCTAATATCATATACAATACTCGTACATAGATAATTTTAACTACGCATAATACAAAACCCAGAACTCGGAACGGTATTTGGAGATCGTACAATTCTTGTCTCTAGGCAGAGGTGAGAACGTAAAAATAAGGGTGCTTATGCTTTGCAAACCAACCAGATTTTTCAAATTAAAGTTATCGACACAATAAACGTGATAAATGAGTCTAAACCTGAAAATCATAACTAGACTCATTTTAAAGAAGTCTGGAATAAGAAGACATTTAAGCCCGCGAGCGTAGTCGTCGTTCTAAAAGCGAGCTAATCGATATTGTACAATACAAGGCTGTGAAAAAGGCTGAGCCTCCTACGCAAGGTAATTTCCGCCGGCAATGGACCGTGTTCACAGCTGAAATGCCACCAAAATTTACATGAAGCTACGAAATGATGTAATAAAAGTATTTTTAACTATATTAATAATTAAAGTCCATTACTTTTATTACATTCCAAATTATTTTGCTGTGCTTCAATTTCTGTATGAACTGATATGCCATCACAGTATCTCGATCGTGTTATCTTGTCAGATATCACGATCATACTGTGCAGAGTAAACTCTTATAATACATACTTAATTTCCTATCTTCTTCCTTGAAAACGATTTGTAGAAAGCATTTCATATTTTCAGAAAAATCAAACAATTTCTTATTCCATCCACTTGATTGATAATTTCATACACCATCCGTTCAAGTCTATCAAAAAATCAATATTAAATGGAACTCTTCTTCCAACATTTCCCAAAATAACTCTAATTTCTAGCCAACAGGAGTCATTTTCCTTTGGCAGCCATTTAGGGTGATACAGGCAGAATGAAAGGCAGGAAATGCATTTGCAAATTAGATTTTCAACCCTATTCGCGTTATAGTAGCTTCAGCTCACTTGTCTTCGGCAAGACGCTTACGAGTTGTGAAGCAATTTTTGTTTAGTGCTGTGAGATTTGGAACCTTAGAGATAACTCTTTTGATTGAGAACCTTCCTAACTAGGGTGTTATTTTTGTTTATATTATTCGCTGTTTTCAAATGTTTATGCAAGTGCACTAAGTAGTTTATCTTAGAAAATAAACACCTAACCGACGATGTAGAAAACCTGATTGAAGGGGGGCGGGTTATTTTTTTCCTATTATAGCCCTCTTATATGATTTTCGGTACCTATCTTAATATTTCCTTCAAATATTTCAACAATACTAATTACATAGACAAAAAAAAAACATTCACAAATTAAGATAAATTAGATATTTATTCATTTTTATTATAGTTTTTTCTTATAACCCTTGACACTACTATAATTAAAATACACCTCATTACTAAAACCTTTAATACAAAACCACCAGATAAAAACAAACCTTATAAAACTTTGTTGAACGGAATAGAGAGTGGTGTTCAATTTATTTCCATCCTATAGTAAACAGCTTGTATTAGAAAAACAGAGTTCTGCTTCAAACCGGTGGTTACTGGTTCACACTCGATTTGGCTAGGAAATTGCAGTGTTCCCCCTCTATTCCTGAAATCTCGTTTACTTCGAACAATTGAAATAAAAAAAGTTAATCTGCAGTAGTTCTAGCATGGATGCGTGTTTTGTTTTGACTTAAATAGAGGGTGATTATTTTTATTTAGAGCTATGATAATTTTTTACTGAAATAAAAAATCCGATTATGAATATTTTCTTCCAGTAAAGTTAATTTTTTAATAGTCTATATCATATAGATCGTTTACAGAACATGACGGTTTTATCATTGTTTTTTGTTTGCCTTCACAGTTAGTGCACGTGTTTGTAAATTGCACATACATTTTCAAGAAGAAAAAATCAGAACTGCGCCGCGAAGTTTGAACCCACGACCTTGAAAGTCGATTGTACGTACTCCCACTTAGCCATCACAGCTAGAGAAAGTGTTAAATTTTAGTTAAATATACTAACTTAGTTGCAAGACTGCAGACTTCAACAATTTTAGCGTGATTTCCTGCAAACATTCCTCCATAAGGGCGCGGCCCATTTCGCTATGGACATAACAGAACGGCTCACTGTGCCGAAACTAATGATAATGTAATTAGTTCAAGTCTGCTTCTGATAGAATTGGTTTGTATCAAATAGGCCTGTGCTATGGGTTAGTTGTACTTGGATTTGAGTGAATTAATCCTTTGGTTATATACCAGGAAACGGGAGGACTTCTTAACTTATTGCGACTACGTATCAGGTCAATTGATATAATTATTTATTTTGACTTAAATGGCTTATAAGCGATAGTTAATCTATCGATCCATTTTTAAAAGTTATAATTATTTTATTTAAAAGTCGTTTAAGCTATCAAAATGAGTAAGTACATAGTACTTATTGATTTACTATCGATTATTTTTTAGTGACTAATATCACTTAAAACTACCTTCCGTTGATTGAAAACCAAGCTTAACTGGAATTACGCTAAAATTTCCTAAGTCATCTAAACTTAAGAGGCGTGAAATGGGCTGATATAAATTCGTTATTCGCGGCGATACGGTAAAATGGAAAAATTGAGCAATTACCTCATTTTGTGGAGATCCGTTACCCCATAGGGTAATATCTAATTGGCAACTGGGGAAGGGAAAACCATACAAAATACACATAACTCCGTAAAACATTATGCCATGTGCCTCTTTGAATTTTCATTTTAATGATACTCAGGATTTCCTTTGATACTTAACAATTGTAATTTTGATAATTTGTCACGGAATTGTGAAACGATGAACAATGTGCAATAATTATTATTTATACAACGAAAATATAATGTTTGCCAGCAATAATGTTTTCAACAGGCTTCATAGCTCTGATAATTATAACCAGTTTTGTGTCGTGATAACTAGAAATTTATTTTAAACCAATGATAATAATATTTTGTCCATTTTTTCTTTTCCAGAAAGTTTTAAGTGCCTTTGTATCCTCCGCAACACCAAAATCAATGGCAAAAAAGAAGTGGGCCATGTACAACACTCGGCTGATGATAATTATAAAATATGTTACATGTTATTACTGACCATCATGGTATTCTTAACTAAAATTTTAGATATTTCAAAACCGGTTAAACTTCGTTCTTCGGCGAAAGATATCGATTTGTAAAATCAAAGTCCAGTAGTTCCTTACAAAGTTCGATGACCGCAGCTGTAAATCCAAACAAATGAAGGCCGTGTTAACGATGGACCCTCCAGGGGGGCAGAGGGCCGAGATTGGAGCAGAATCGGCAATAAGTGCAAGGGTAACTGCAGCCAATTCGCCGGAATAGACCCACCGGCCACGATTTATCGAAGGATAGAATACTGGAAGGAGCATTGTTTGCCCTGTCAGAATAAATGTGGCCATTATTTTCCTGAGTTATCGGTGGGCGGTACCTACCCTGAGGAGAGTAATATTTCAAGCCCATTTCATCTAAGTAGTTTTAGCTTGGTCACTGATTAATATTTTTAAAAGGTTATCTTACGGCTTCATGGTCTAGTATATAATTCAAGGCTTTCGAAGAAGAAGATTTTTTTTTAAATTTAAATTATGGATTTAGTGATCAATTGACATTGCATATATGATAATCAATCCTTTTTCATATTTCAGATCTTATGGTAGAATTTGAAGCAAATGCAAGCACAATAACACAATCGGTTGATACCTACGATAAAACGTTTCACACAAGCTTTCATTATTTAACTACTTTTAGAGTCATTTAAAAGAGTTATTCTGATATGTATTGTACATTAGAAATAAACATAAAACTGTTAAATATATTGCCACATCCTATATATTTATATCAACGACACTGCAAGCCTGCGTACAGACACTGCCAATATTGTACCAATAATTTACTAGAACATTGGCAAGAGAAGACCTGCTGGTAGAATAATGCAATGTTCCTTACAATTTCTTGGCAGTTGGAGAATAAGGCGAATGATCTTTCAGGCTTCAGTGTTGATTACTTGATTCATGACTTAAAACTTATTCTACAGGACGTAGATTAATTAATTTTATAGAAACATGTTAATAATAAAACATTATCTACTTACTTAAACAACAATTAGTTAAATATTATGAATGTTATAGAGTGTGTGTGCATATTTGTTGATTTTTCACTACATAATACATTTTGGTTTGGAGTTGGCTGACACCCTAAACCTAGATTAACACATATACTCGATGTTTTACGCACTAAAATCTGTTAAAACGCAGGCAAAGCCGCAGGGTGGACTTAGCTAGTGCAAAGATAAAATCTTAATATTAAAACTCAACCCTTGGCTAACACAATAATGTTTTAAGTTTCATAGGAAATATTATATTGAAAAGAGATACCAGCAGTTTTGAAGTATCGCCAGCAAAATAGCCTGAAATTGCCCATTATTTTATATCTGAAACCTTAAAATACTCTATTACCACCAACCACCAACCACGAAATATGTCAGCAAGATAATGCCCATTTATTAAAAACACGGAAATATAACATCGTTTATAAATTCATGAAAACTAGCATCTCGCTATGTTGTCTGAGCCAAACTCTTTTATTTCAAGGATTAATAGTTTTTTTAAGCGTCCTTAAATGGATGTTATATTTGCGATATAATGTTTGTTTGAAATTGTGCGTGCAAAGCATTCACGACTTGATTTTATTTTTGAATTAAATTTAAAACATAACACAGGAAATTAGGGTTAAGGTAATCAGCAAATAGTGAAAAAGACCGCTTTAAATACGAGTACAATTAAGTTTCATATCAGATGATTCCCCAACAGAATTCCTCGCGCTTTGTTCAGTAAAATGTTGTACAGTGTTTTACTGTTAAATCACGGAAATACAGTAAACACTGTAAGCTACCGTCAATGGATGCAGATTAAACGAGCCTGCAGAGGTAATTCATTGATCGACACACCCGTATATTGAGCTTGCACAATGCACACCTGAGTACTTTTATTTTGTAGTTGGTTTTTATTTTTTGTTGACAACCGACGTTATAAAAAGAATAAAGATAAACTTGTGCTCTTACACTTGAAGATATTGTCTATTAGTAGATATGTAAGTTTAAACTTATAAGAAACTTATTGACACACCAACACTTCGCTTGCGTTTTTCAAGTTATTTACATACCTATAGGTTATATTATACAAACTATAAGTAGGCCTTTCTCGATAAAGGTACCTACTTTCCAACACAAATACTTGTGAGTATTAAGCTCCAGTAAAGGTAGTGAATTTAACTCTTGTTGTCTAAAAATGGAACCTGATTTATTGGGATTAAGTGACAAATCAATAAATACTTTCAAAATTCCAGGCACATCGATACACGAAGCGCGGGAAAAAATTGAAAAGAGACTCAAATATGTCGTCTGAATATTAAGAAGCTTTGAATAATGTAGAACGACTCGCGAATGATATAAGAGTAGGACGATTGGTGCTATTTGCAAGCCATTAGTTGATAATGCGTAACGAAATTTGGAACGAAGACCCTTTTATCGTCTGAAGAAATCACGCAGAATTTCGGTACTGCAAAAAAATAAGTAAAGGAAGCATTTTGCCTTCTAAAAGCCGATTTCCATTCCAAAGAAAAAATATTGCTTATAAGTTTTGAAAACTAGTTTCTGTTTGCGTGTTCATCTGACAATATCTGTAGTTTATAGTTATGAAACCGTATAAAGATTGAAGGGGGATATGGACAATGCATAGAGATGAAAAAATACTATGTAAGCCTATGTATTACAGAATGTCTTAAACTAAAATTCATGAATATTCTATTCGCGAAATTTAAATACGTGACTATTTTGTTGAAGTAAAGATTTAAAAAATATGAAGGTCGTTATCCTTAAAAGTGCACACCGAACTTACAGTTAATTTAAAGTAGCTTGTTGATGCGGCAAAATTCCAAACCCCGTAGAAAGAACCACAGTAGGTAAGTAAAAAATACTGTAAAATGCAGTAAAACATATATACCTACAAATTACATTCCCGAGGCCAAAGAACGAAAATTATGCAGAGCTAAACTGCCATATATTAGTGCAAACGAATGCAAACAACAAAGGCTCTTATCGCCACAGCCCAAAGTTCACATTTCACTGAAACGACGACGTCGATGGTCGCTTGGGGTGAGTTTTTTATCCTTCTTGTTACAATAGTACTGTAGTACCGGGATCTAGGTTGTAGACTGCAAATAGGCACATAAATAGAGTATTTTAATGGATACACTAACATACGAGATACTACTTTCTGAAAACATAAATATTCGGCTTCGGTTAACATTACTTTTTAACATTGCATTGCATTGTTGCCAGCATTTCTGCTTTATTTCTTCTTTCAGGCTTTGTATGGTATTAGATAAAGTTATCTTAATAAAAAACTATCTGCGGTATTAATGTGGGGATGATGCTACAAGCCGAGGAAAAATCGCACGGCCCGAACGTACCATACAGTTTACCATTTTACGTTCAACTGTACTGATAATTGCATTACATATAAAACATGGTTTCCTTACGATGTTTGCACCACGTGTTTCCAATCCAGAGGTGCGCTGCGGGGTTTGAACCCACTTTCGGAATTAAAGTCGAGTGTGCTCCCGCTTAGCCAACACGGTATTATCATTACCCACAGCTTTTACTGGCCATGCTAAAGACAATATCCTGAATTTTCCTCTAAATGCAATTTTGTACAATAAAGTGCACACAGTCCATTAGAGGCGGTAAGTGGTGCCAGTAACACCCCACCACGGCTATTATGCTGTTTTATATTCACACTTAAGGTTTATTGAATGCCATCTTGGCTGCAAGTGAAATAAGGATTCTATGTTTGTGTAAAAGAATTTCTGCTTAGTTTTTATGCGAAGAGCTTTTGCACAAGTGTGTTAATTTCATGGGTAATTAAGAATTCAATGTATGTTGAGTGTGGAACAAGAAGCAGCTGATTATAAAATGAAATCAAGCTAATTATCGTTATTCTATTTAATAAATACTTATTTTGCAGCCTGCAGCTTGTTTATCAAATTAAAGTTTTATCCAAATCGGTTTAATAACTTTTGTGTAAAATAGTAAAAAACATCCACACATACAAACTGTTGCGTTATATTAGTATGTTATATCATTTGTAGCCATTTTTAATAAACACAGATCTATGACAACATATTATATTCGTGTCTTGTGTTTATTTTATAATGCTGAGAGCAAATGTGTAAGTCATAAAGTTTAATAATAAAATACTGCTTCTATGTCATGATTGTGAACATATTGTTAACTTGACTGTACCTGCATTATTTTACGATAACACTTAGTCTCCCGCTAGCTACAAACGCCATAAATTATTGATCTCAGGGCTGTTAACTGTTTATATCCCATTTTTTCCCCAAAATAAGGTACGCTACATATCACCCTCTCCCTTTCAAACTACGTTACACAGATCCCAACTTTACCTCATACCACATAAGGTTCAAAGTCAAATATTGGCTTCATAGCTTTACGGTATACTCATTTGAGTTACTGCAGTTTTAAGTGTTGGTTAAAGTAAGTAAATGGTTCCGTACGTGTAACCGCGGGGGAGTAAGGAGACTCGTTGGTTTAGCTGTGGTTAAAAGGTGAAACTTTAGCTTACGTAGTAATTATATCTTCTGTGGTAAGTAAGGCTTTAAACAAAGTTTTTGTTTAGTATGTTTTTGTTTATTGTTATTAAACAGTTAATACAATATACTAGTTGACTCACCCGCGGTTTCGCTCGCTTTAATTTTTTAAATTAGAACAGCAAATAGATTTTTATATACATGCAACATATTTATTCACGATGATGATAGTACTAATACTTACTTTAGAATATAAGTACCATTCGAATAAGTTTTTAAATAATGATTAAAAATATATAGACACTAACAAAACTTCAAATAAGTCATACTTACACATCCTATTTCATCAGTAAACTTTTGTTTAACTTTCCTTGACGTACTGTCGATAAGGTTACTGATACAAACCAGTAAAAGGTCATTTTGCCCCCAATGACCTTAAAAAGTGAAGCCCTCTAAAATAAACCCACCAAAATCAACCCTATCGATTTAATCCACCAAGTTAACTGAACCAAAACTCATCAAAATTTGTCCTATCTTCATCACCCAGGGCCACTCGGACCATTAAACTAACAATTAAATGGGTTTAGTGGGGTTCTTCACATGTCATTAACTTTTTACAGCCGTATCAATTTATCTATTCAGTTTACTACATTTGAATCTAAGGGAAAATTGTAGGTTTTGTTTTTCGAGCTGAGCTTATAGTTTATGAGAATTAACTCTCTTATCTGTCTATCACGTCACTACTAACACTTGTATTTTGCCCGCGACTTTGCCCGAAATATAATGGAGTTATCTATATAAAAAGAACTGCTTATGTGTTATTTAGCTGTATGATACATTTAGTATTAACTAGTTACGATTTAGAGAAAAAAATACAAACCTATTATAACGTACAAATACTATTTCTACAGTTGTTAAATGAAGCCCACTATTTTAATTAGTCCCTAATATCACATATAAATGCATGAACCAATACATAGATATTAGTGATATCGACCGCATTAACGAGACCTAGACCGATTCATTACTAGTTATGAGGCCTTACATCAATGTTAGATAATTATAATGTCAGCAACTATGCGGGATATTATGCCTAGGACATTATTAGATCATCATCATCATTGTAGCCATCGGATATTCACAACTAGGCATAGACATCAAGATATCCACTTATTTTACTATAACAACAAATCTATCATATGTCCTTCTAAACATCTGTCCTTAAAATTGAAATTGAATTGAGTTGAAATTGAGACATTTTAAAATTCAAAACATTAATGTAAAAAAATTTTTACGAGTGATATCCAACAGTGAAAACCGCTATCATTGTTGTATTTATTTACTTCACTATGTTTTTAGTTAAGTTTTCATTTGTGTTTATGCCTCCTCGTTATAACATGATTGTCGGGCTAAAATAAGTAACCATTTTTAGGTTTAAAAAACAGTTACATGGGAAATTTTATAGATCGGACACTAATCTAACATTAAAATTTTTCAGCCATCTTTTATGGCATTAATGAAATAATATCTCTCGAAAAATAATGACGCAATCGCATTATCTGAGCAATCTGTACCCGAGTATAGATACCCGGGCCGGTTTGGAAATAATCGCCGTCGCTCCACTGGTCGACGGGACAATGTATCGAAATTAATATCCGGTCCCGCTGCCGGGACAATTTGTCCACCCGGAATGTGGATAATTAAACCGGCCAGCCGTTTCCTAGCTTACATGAAGCTGAAAATATATAGCCGCGGAATTTAGCTTTAGGAAACGAAAAATTGCAGTTTTGGTTAACTTACGGTAAATACATAGGTTTAGATGTTGCTGTACCTATACACATTTAGGTACCTACCTACCTACAATTGTACATTTGAGTCAGTTCTACAGTTTTTTAATTTTTATTTACTACTCCTCCGACTGCTTTCCCGAGCGTTATATCCTTTCAGATGTGTTTTTAATAGCAATTTTGGGTGGCATTGTTATCTTGTTTGTGATTTCGTTGAAAAATATAATCCGATTAAAATTATGTCATGGAAATAAAATGTTTTCTTTGTGTTTTGTGTTGTTGGTGGCATTTTCCATGTTTTTATCCGGCATGCACATTTGCTGGAATAAAAATGGAGCAAAACGAGAGTTTTAACAAATCAAAACATGTATGCATAATATTAAAAATAACGAAAGAACGTAATAGTGAGTATAGTAAATATTGTAAGCTTCAATGGAATAAAAAAAACATTGACTCCATGACAATCCAGGGTTCATCAGGCTACATGTAATTTAATAATTATGGGAATGTGTACCAGAACTAGAAAAAGCCAAGTAACCTTAAACTCTATGACATTCTCACGAAAATTCTGCATAATTCAGTTCGTGTTCTTAGTCTCGCATAAACAAACCTTGATTATGACTCCATTAACGTCAAGGTATCAAGATCTTGGCTTCCTTGGGAATCGCAACTCAACTCGGTTACCGTTAAATGCGACAAGCAATGTAACTTATGAAGCTGTCTGCCAGGGTTTGGTGCTATTGATTTTCCCGCGGGAACATAGTACTTATATTTTAAAATGAAACTTAAAATAAATATATATAATACGTGTAACGTAGTAAAACATCTAGACTTGGACCAAGCCTGCAGAATATAATATACATACAAAGGTTCCTTTACGGGATTCGAACCCGCTAACTCTTACACCGACCTGCGCCGCAGTAACTATCCTGTGTAAATTATGGATGATGAACACAAAAGCTTAGAACTATCCTTGAGTTTTCTTACCCGAGTTAGCTTCTTTAACAGCAGATAAGCTTCCGGGCAAATTTACGGCTATTTGTGAAATAGTGTCTTTGTGGAGGTGTCAATGTCCACACAAAGATAAAGATTATTTACACTGTGTCTTTCCAAATCCAATTTCCGCGTGAATACACGGGATGGCTGTAAATAAGGGCACAAAGCGCTCGATACATTATGCAGGACACGCTTCGTTGCGCAATGAGCTTTGTAAATATCTGATCATTTCTACACTTTGCAGTAGCAAGTTTGGTAACAGCACACAATTACTACTAGAAGACTAGGTAAGGATCCCAGATTTTGTATAATTATAACAATAATAATTCAGTCATTGAATAACGTTTAAGTACATACATAAAAAACCCCGAACTACTGGAAAAATATTTGTAGAATGTAAACATAGAATGTTTAGGACCACAAATTTTAGATAAAACTAGACTAATTACGTAATTTATTTAGTGCTAGATGTTACTTTTAGCTGAGGCATTTATTTAAATGAACTTGAACATTAAAAATAAATTTAAATTAAATTACATAGTAAACTTAAAATCAACTTTGTTTATAGCTTAACATAATAATTATTCTTAGTCTAGGTAAATCAACTGTGTTAAATGTTTTATGTATTTGTCTGAATTGAGTTAGTTTTATCATTTGAAATATCTTCTACTGTATCAGTTTCTGTTGGTTCATTACTTTCCGGCGTTGTTTCAAGTTCATGGACTGAACTGAGTTCTGCTATCGACTCGAGCCGTCGCCCAAGATGTGGCCAAATTTCCTCATTCATTATTAATTCTCCGATTTTTGGCTTACAAGTGCATGCTCTAGTTTGGTTATTTTCTACACTTTTTTTAGTTTCTTCTTTATTTGTTTGAGACACGCGTTTTTTTGACGTTTTGGTTTGGTCTTTTGCATTGTTGGTATTGCCATTCTTGCCGTCAGATGAATTCAGATTTCCATTATCAGTTTCATTGGGTTTGTCTTTAGGGACGTATTTTTTTGGTTTAGAAGGCAAAGGAAAGAATACCTTGTACTCGGAAGGAAGTTCATCATCTGACATTAATTTTTCTGTGAAGTAAATTCGTTTTAGTCTTATATTGGCATTAATTTTTACCTTTAAAACTTCAATCAGCTGTTTATTGTACGCTTTTCTCGTGAACTCTGCTAAATTGAATTGTATCTGATTCCAATCATCAGCAAGCTTTATAGGCGCGACGGTGGAAAGTGGAAGAACCTTAGTAGTGCTCTGGAAATTAGCTACACGAAATCTTCTTCTCACATAACTATCATCAAGAATAGTGACCTCAAACGTGAAATATTTATTCAGGTTTTTGACTATCATGACAAGAAATGGTAAGGATATACCAAGCACTTCTCTTCCTTTAGGGCAAACCATGTAGCATGTGCTTATATTGTTGCTGTGGATATCGAGTACAAGTGCCCTAATGTCTTGGTCTAGGAATCTTGTCAGTGTGCTATCTCTAGTTTTAACAACATCCCAAATGTCCAGGGGCTTAGGGCCACTTGCACTGAAGATGGTTAGTAGTTGTTTTTGGTAGCGGTTACGATACATATTGCACTTTTTCTTAATAATAAAACTTTTCACTGTAACATCATTACTATTATTGTAAGAACCAAAATATTTCTTCATTACAAAAAAATCAAAATCGTTTTTAACTTACAATTAATTATACATGAATATAATGATTTTGGACTTCAAAACCATAAAAGAGAGAGAGAGAGAGGCAGAAAATATTTTTCTTTTCATACTCTGTAGGGTTCGGTATCTCAATTGAATGTACTTTCCGTACATACACTGTTTATTGCGTATAGGGTGAATAATAAAATAAATAAAACGAGTGTCAGTAAGTGAAAACTTTTAAAAGATTATATTTAACCTTTTACTATTTTGTACGCAAAAATAGTTAAAAATACGTGTCTTTTATAACAAAGAACAGAAAGAGTGACGTTGCCTATGAAATAACTTCATTTGCACAAACATATTCAAACTTAATCAGAACCGTCGATAGGCAAACTACTTGCCCTTGTCTTGTTTATTTATTTATGGTTTAACTTTATATGTTAATAAACTCTATGCTCTGCTATCCTAAATTTGAAAAAAAGTATTTTATATAAAAACATCAAGGAGGTTTTAAGTAATATGAAACAACAAAAATAAAAATGTGGCTGCACCGTGGGTTGCACCCTAGCTTCAGATAATTTATTTATTAAAGAAAAGCCTTCCATTTTATATACCCACATCTTCGTAATAGCAAGTGTAAATAATAATAAATTTTTATTAGTACTTTACGTACTTTACGTTTACAAAACTTTGAACTTTGTTTTTCAAAAGGTCTGTGTCGTCGCAAGTTTTGGGGTTATTTAATTTTGATTTTATCATTAAATTCCTTGATGCAAGGGTGTACAAAATGGTAATTTCCGCCGGCGTCAAAATACAGTAGAACCGTACTGAACTTTGTATATTTCAATGCTCTTGCGGTATTATAGCAGATTCAATGCATTTTCGAAATTGAATTTTTAAATATCACATTATGTCTGTTTAAACTAAATAAAATTTTGTTTTTTGCCTCTATCTTGTACTTAACGTTTGGATTAGTTTATTTTATAGTATATTTATTAAATAATATATTAAAATAACCATATGAAGCAAACTTTCAAATCTACTTGGTATTGAATAAAAACTTGTCAAATATACCAACCTGTTTTTAGATTAATGGAAAGTAATATTTTTTTAAGTTTCAATATCTGTTTTTGATTATTATATTGGTGTCTACACGAGTAAATATTTATGAATTGATAATTGTATAAAAACACTTGACACTGGTAAATAATTGCGCTTGTTATACACGCAAAGATTGTATTAAAGCATATTTAACTGAGTATTTATATGTGCATCATAAAATAAATTAGTTTGTAAAACATTTTATATCAGACCATCTTATACCATGTACCGAAACGCCTACCAACAAGGATTGTTGACTATACTCTTTAGTGGCGGAGCAAACCCGTTAAAGATTTGGGAAACAACAAGAAGCAATGATGGATACGTTCGCAAATTTCTCGATCAAGAAATTAAATCAATGGTGATCGAAATAGGCGGATACAATGTTAGTACGACTTACATAACTTGTCCACTAGAAAAACAAGTACTTGGGATCTGTTTGCCGTTTTTGGTAATGATAGTCAAGAATATGAAAAAGTACTTTGTCTTTGAAATTACGATTTTGGATGATAGTAACACAAGGCGACGATTTCGTGCAGCAAATTTTCAGAGCACCACACAGATTAACCCTCTATGTACAGCAATGCCAATAAGCTTAGCCGATGGGTGGAATCAGATACAATTTAACTTATCGGAATTCACACGACGGGCCTATAATAAAACATTTATAGAAGTGCAGAAGATAAAAATAAATGCTAACATAAGGATACGAAGAATCTATTTCACTGATAGACTTTTGACTGAAGAGGAATTACCAGCTGAATATAAACTTTTCTACCCTGGTACACTTAAGAAAAAACAAGCGGGTAAAGATGATGGGCTGAAAAAAGGGTCTGTGGAAGAAAATAAGGGTCAAAAAGAAGAAATAAAAGTCGATTCTAAAACTGCAGTCGCTAATATTGAAACTACGGATAAAAAAGAAGCTGAGACTACAACAGGAGAACCAGAACCTGTAGTTACCAACCAACAACAAGAGCAAGTTGTAGAAGAAAATATGGAAGATGTGGCCACTGAAGGAGATAATAATATGGATATGGAAGAAAAAACATCTTTGGCAGTTGAAATAGGCGAGGAAGGAGAACTTGATATAAACGACAAGACTGAAGAAGAATTATCCCAAGCCGGAAACACACCTCTAATAGATAATGAAATTGGAGAAGAAGCAGAACAAAATATAAAAGAAAATAATGTCTCTGAAGAAGAGACTGTACAAACTGGTGACGCACCTCTAGTGGTTGATGAAATGGGAGAAATTCAAGAATCTAATGTACAAGAAACTTCACAAATCGAGCGCACACCTTCAGTAAATGACGAACCAGAATCAAATATGACAGAGAAAAAATCATCTAAAGAAGAGATAGCCAGTCGTGCACCTTCAATGGATGAGAAAATGGAAAAAGAAACAGAACCTAATATAGAAGAAAAAACTGCATCTAATGATGAAATAACACAAAACGGACGTACCACTCCAGTGGATGAAGGAATAGAAGAACAGCCTGAACCTAATATAGTAGAATAAACAGCCTCTAAAGAAGAGAACGGTTTGTAAAATCGTACGCACTTCTTTGTAATTTATCGAGGTCTATTATTTCTGACTAAATGGTACATTTTGATCAAAAGTACCTATAACAATTTGTGGATTGGTAGAAATTTGCGATGGAGTGGGTTTTTTTGGTATTTTTTTTATTCTTAAGGTTGATATTTGGTAAGAGTTAGGTTTGAAGATTTAGATTTTGCTTATTTGTGTTGATTTTCGTTTTAAGATTTAATTGTTATTGTTTTTGTTATTTCGGTTAAAAAAGCTTAGAATAGATTAATTTAAGCTTTAATTTTTTGTTTTGTTTTTTAAGTACATCAGACAAATAAATTAAAAATAATATTGTAAAGTAAAATAAACATGTTCACTATTAACATTCATTTTCATATTGATTTTTTCATTTTGTTTTCATAAACGTGAGCGTATCATACTTATTTTTAATGTAACACTTAATTGTATTATTAGATTGTAGCAGAATAATAAAACGATGAAAGATTAATGTTGTGTTTTAAAAAGGTTTATCTTACTTTTTTAATATAAAATTATACTAAACATTTTAGGTTTAAAATAGACGTAGTAGCTCAAGGAAGGTTTAAAATATGAGAAAACATAAAAATAAAGCTGCAAGCGTGTGCTGATTCGTTCTTGAGTTTTATAATTGAAATGAAGAGTGGCATTGATTTTTATATTTATTTTTGTTATACAAACATAACAATAGGAACTAAATATTTGCAGCAGGCCTAGCATGGCGTTTTCTAGTTTATTCTAATAATAATAATTTCTAATAATTTTTAAAACGCTGAGTGCCGTCTCTTATAACGTAGTGTTTATATTCTCTTTGCCCTAGAGAAGAAACGCCATGCTAGGCCTGCAGATCGTATAAATTGTTGACCATGAAGGTCTTAATTGTGTCTTATTGTTGGTGACATGTAGATGTAGTTCATTATAAAACTTTTTACTATATTCAATTGTCATTAAAACGTAAACATCAGTTTCACTGTCAAATAAATATTATTTTGTATACGAGACCGATGTGGTCGAAAGTTATAAATATATTTTATGTTTTTATTTATAAATAAATACCTTTGAATAATGTTTAAAAATACCTTTCAAAATGGCTTACTATCTATATTCTTCAGCTGTGGTGCTAATCCACTGGCTTTATGGGAAATGGAAGTTCACAACGGTCATGTGAAGCGAGTCACTGATACAGAAGTACATTCTTTAGTTCTTGAGATTGTTAGTACTAACGTTACCACCACGTACATAAAATGCCCAAGAGACAACCAATACTTAGGAATAAAACTACCTTTCATGGTGATGATAGTAAAAAACATGAAAAGGTATTTTTCCTTCGAAATAATGATATTAGATGACAAAAACATAAGGAGACGATTCAGGATCTCGAACTTCCAGTCCACGACAAAAGTCAAACCATTTTGCACAACAATGCCCATTGGTTTATCCGGTGGCTGGAATCAAATACAATTCAATCTATGCGATTTTACTAGAAGGGCTTACGGCACACAGTATATTGAAACTCTACAAGTACAGGTCAACGCGAATGTACGGTTACGCAGAATTTACTTCGCTGAACGTCTATACACTGAAGAAGAACTACCACAAGACTACAAACTATACTTGCCTTTGGAGAAAAAACTTGAAAGAAAGAAGGAGAAGGAATTGAAAAAGGAGAAATCAGAGTTAAAGAAAGATATTTCGAAGAAAGTTTCAGTCGTGGCTGCTAAGTCTAAAGAGGAAAAAGTCACTGTTGAAGGAGAAGAAGCGCCACCGCCACCAGCTGAAGTCAAAGAAGAAGCCCCTGCAGAAGACGGTCCTCCGGTTGTGACTCCTGCTGAAACGGTGACTGGAACTGAAACACCGGGCGAGCCGAGCGAGGGTCCGGTGTCTGAGGCCGCGGAGTCGGAAGCGCTCACAGAAAGGGCGGAGTCAGAGCCTGCGGAAGGGGAGCCTGAACCTCCAGCTGATGATGAGGGCAACGCACCAGAAGCAACTGAAGAACCGCAAGTAATAGAAGAAATAAAAGAAGAAGTAAAAGAAGAAGTAAAGGAAGAAATCAAAGAAGAAGTAAAAGAAGAGCCGCAATCAGCAGAAGAGGCTCCACCAGCTGATGAACCTGCCCCTGAAGAACCTGCCCCAGCTGAATAGTTTTCATTTTGTGATAATGTTACAGGTAAACTTTATTAATATATTCTTCAATTTGATTCAATTTTTGAGATTTTAATTATGTTTCAACCATGATGTTTTATATTGTAGGCTTGATATTGTTATAATTAAAATTATGTTTAAAAATAACAGTTTATAATTGATGTGTTTATTAAGTCATAAGTATGTTAGATAGCGTAACTTTGTAATTGTAAATAATTACAATTATTACAGATTAGATTATTTAACGTAGATATTATATAAACTTACATAACTTACTTTATAAAGCTTAATCTGTCCTAATGATGTTGCACTGCATGTTAAATTGATGACAGATATGATCCAATAAAAGGCGCTTCACTAGCGAGGATGATGCCATACCTGAAACAAAAATATTACTCTTAGAACAAACAATAGGTAAGTAACTTTAAAACAAGTCCGTATTACGAGACAAAAGTATAAATAATAAAGTTCTAGGTTAAATGTTGAGTAACATGAGCAACATCACATCTTTGTTAAATTTCGGCTTATGGATTCACATCTTGTATTATACAAGGCCGGCAGCTTTTACAAGACTACCTTGACCCTAAAACTAAAACTAACTACATTTAATGATATAAAACCATAAAAAATATGAATCAGCATGTTAATATACTTCTGAATACAATATGCAAAAGAAAATCCAGAATTCCGACCCTTTCGGCTTACGCATTCAACATAATGATTTCTTGTAACAACTAAAGAAACTATGATAAAAGGGAAACGTTCGCAAAGTGCCCTTTAATCATCTGCTGGGAATATACAACTCGAATGTATAGAATACGATCTTACTTTGTATATTTGTATTCATCTACGTAAGGGTCAAAGAAATTTTGAGTGAATATGTTACCATGTAATATTGCATAAACAGATATTTTAATAACAAAATAAGTAGTCAGTGAGAGTAAAGTTAAACAAGAGTTTATTTATGTTGTTGTGTAGTGTCGTTTCGTAAGGGATTTATGATTAACCAAAATAATTGTGATTATACCAACTCATCCAAGACCTACTATCATAATCACCTCTATTTACGTTCCCACTGCTGGGACACGCAGATTTTTCTCTTGACGAGAGATATGTCCTTAATTTACTATGTCCTTCAAACTATTCAAAGTTCCTAGAACATGGCGGTTTCCGATGTTTGCCTTCACTGTTAGATCACGTAATAATGCGTACATATTTTTTCCATGAAGAAAAGTATGGAAGTTCCCGGTGGGGTCATAAACCTCAATTCAACCCTATTATATAATCTCTATTACACCAGAATTACTGGATGTAACAAACACTTTATCTCTTTATTGGGCGCTTACAAAACGGGACTATAATAGAGTTTATTTAAACAATACAATATACTTCCAAAATAATAGGTCACATAAATTGTCCGTTCTATGGCTATGCAAATTCGGCAATGCTTTGTGCATTATGGCCAGAGTGTGAATTTAACTATAATGTCCCTTATAAAGGCTTGAGTAAAGATGTTTTGAAGTTTGTTGGCCTGTCGCGAAAAAATTGGATAAAATTTGGTAAAAAGAACTTGGGAGCCTCAAACAAATAAATACACACTATACACAGGCAGACAGCGAAATCATTAGAAAAAATAACAAAATCCTGTAAATTATGTAACCTAGTTTAAATTCGTAATAAAATTAAAATTAAATGCATTTTGTTGCGAATTTTTCTACATGATTGTACCTGCGGGCAAAACCTTGTATTCCATACAGTGCACAAAATATTCCCTTAACTGCTGTAATAAGTTAGAGCGGTAGCAAGTGATAAATCAGGAACATTAAGACTGACCTACAGTGACAAGCTTAAGCGTTTTCATTTCAATATTTCAGCATTATGTTTTCATATAAATCTTGATAAATAATCAAATAATAAATCGAAATACTAGGGCAATATCTTAATTTTTTACGGCAAATAGTTTTCCCGCGTCAAAGGCTACATTCTTCGCATTTAAACCTTAAGTATAGCGCAAATCGCTTCCTCGTTTACTAAGCAATTTCCTTTACGGTGTTTAGCGAGCAGTCGGTCGCTTGCTTCACGTTATATTAAAGCTTTAATTTACTGCTGTATTTAATAAGTAAGCAAAATTTGCTGCAAGGCAAAAACAACAGTCCTAATTACCTCATTCCTTCATTTTTTGTAAGAATTGCCAACTCTCTTTTAACTTAATCGAATTTTCGTAACCTGTAGATTTTTGTACAATATGCTGTATTTTGAGTTTATTTTTACACTAATGGAATTTTAAATTTGTAATTTGTCAATGGCGTTTAAAATATAGAAGAAATGCACTGCCTGTTGTAATTTTATAATTGACGACAATATTTTTAGAGTTCCTGTCTTCAAACAAGACGCAAGCAAAACGAAAATTGCAAACTCAACCCAACATTCTTAACATTTTATCGATTGCAAATAAAATCCTACTCTTCTACCAATACACTTTACTTAGAAGGCACAGCACGTCTTGCCGTACTCTTGTACATTATTATGCTTTGTCGTAAGTTTTACAATTTCTGAAATTAGTCCAGCATTTTTTTTTATTTATGTCTAAATATTTATTGATCAGACTAACTTTTATTCACCGTTTTAAACTTTTAACGAACTGTGAATTTTCACCGTGACTTTTAATTATTAAATATAGAAAGATACAGAAGAATAAAATTACAAAGATTACAATCATGAAATATTTTAATAATTCATAATACTCCAGATAATAAAATCTATAACGTTTTCATTATATTCAAAACTCTCAAGTAAAAGTCATAAAACGAATATTACAAGTAAAAAACTCCAAACCCTAATCAAAGATTCATAACAAAAATGTTTACGATAAACAAAAAGCCGTCGTCAAAATAATCCAACAAAATGTTTTTATAGGATCTTTCGAGAAAACCGTCTCGCCTTCAAAACCTTGTAAGCTTTCCCTATTTAACTACTAAGGCATGAAAAGGTCGGGATATTGTCCACAGTATACAACCGATACGGTTATCAGCGAACGGCAGAAATGGACATTGCCTTTTTAAAATATTACTTTAACGTAGAGGTGGGATATTACTCATAACAGCAAACACCTCATAAATGAAACGTTTTTTTCCTCTTTTATAGTTAAAAACATTTATATTATATTCTACTAGTAGATTTGCCGATTCCTTTGATTATATATTTTTAAATTATCTACGTAAAGGTAGCTATAGTTATATAACCTATAAAGCCTTCCTCGATAAATACTATTCAAAACTAAGACTTTTGCAAACCGGATCAGCGCCAGCGGTTCCCGAAATTAACGCATTAAAACAAACTCTTCAGCTTTATAATAATTCGTACCTATTGTCCAACTTATAATTTATATACCTAACTTGATTGTTAAAATCATGGCTCCATGGTTAAAATATATTATTTTATTAACTCATTATAGGTTAATGTCTATGTCCCAACTCTATTGTAAACCGCCAGAATGTGTTGTTTATGTTTAACTTGATAAACGCGGTTAAAATTATTTATTGCCGCTTAACTTTTTGTCTTTTACATGATTGTAGTTTTTTCTTGAAATATTTTAAATTAAACAATCGGGTTATAACTTTTAACTTAAGAGCCCTGTTAAGTTTTTGAAGTTTTGCGAAATTGGATATTTTATGCACCACGTGACCGGCGCGTCACGCGAATTCTATGAAAAATACTAAATGATCTTGATACTTCGTCGATCTAAAACATACAAATATACTAATAATTATTTTAGATCTGTAGAAAATGGCATCGAATAAATTCCATTTTATTGAGTGGATTTTTTTCAGTTTCATTCTGAAATAATTATTATATTAATGTTTTTATTTAATTGATAGGTGTTTAATATATTTTCCTAAATTCAAAATGGCGGATATTTTTATTTCAATATTTGAATCAATTATGTTTTATCTTAATAATATCAATATTTATTTTAAATCTGATTGATTATTTGAAATCAATTAAGTACATAATTTTAAATTAAAACATTCATGATTAATAATTATCTATATAAGAATAAAACTGAAAATAGTCTTATTGAAGTTACCCTAATATTTTTTCTTAAACAAGTTGTAATGTACTTTGGCTAGCAAATCATTTCATAACTACCCTAAAGAATTATTATTTCATAGGTATATCTAAAACTATTTTTGTTGAATTAATGAATAGTAAGTTGTTTATTTTAAGTTAAGTCAAATGGAAGAGCGAAATCTTTTAACACAAGTAATCATATTTACTTAAAAAAATATTTCGGCCACTTAAGTTACGTGTAAAAATTCCGTTAACGAAATAAACTTTTTGTATTTGTATTTGTATTTGTATGAAGTTAAATGTCCTCATTCATCTCATCTTATGGGCTCATTATTAAACCGATTCTTCTGAAATTTGGTGTGTAGGTTTGTAATTAAATGTTTTTTTTTGTCGAATGTTGGGACTTTATGTAAGTTCAAAAGTCTAAATTGAACGGACTAAATACAAATTCTAATTATAACAAAACAAATAAATTATATTACTATATATATTTAAGTTGCTTGTTTTGTTACAAAAAATAATGTTTCATGTTTTTTATTTGATTAAAATAATTAATTTCACGTTGTTCCTTTCTTTTAAAATACTATGTTACTTAAGCAGAGTTATTATTTTTTAGCTTTTCTTTCGATTGGTATCATAAAAATCGAGTATTTTTTTCTACATGTAAGTCGGTTCGATTCCCAGACAAAGCAAGTAATTTTTAGAAAATCCATGAATGCAGAATTACTAACTTTTAAAAATAAAATGAAGTCTTGTTTGAGCAAAATTCACTATCTACGATATTTAAGGTACTTCCCCTCCATGGCCCATAACTTTGGGACGCCCTGTATTTATTAGAAAGGTACATATTTAATGTTTACAATAAATAATATATTTATTAGAAAGGTACATTATTTTTTGTTTATATATTGGATACTCGGTAAAAATAAGAACAAAAAATTACGGAATATTTTCTTTGTAATAAATATTATGGAAATCTATACTACAATTATCAAGCTGAGGAGATTGCTTGTTTATTTGTTTGAACGTGCTACTCAGGAACCGCGGGTCCGATTTAAAATATGATTTCAGTATTGGATAGTAAAATGATCGAAAAAGGCTATAAAACATAAACTAGTAAATAACGTAAAAACGCAAGCGCAGCTGTCGGCGGGTCGGCAAGTTAGTCATAATCTAAAAAAATCATAGGCATTTAGTCGTTGGACGGTTTCACCAAAAAAAGTTGCCTTGTTGTTTTTTAATTAGGATAGATAACTTTAGATATGCAATCCACATCCTACAGCATAACCTCCAAATAAATAAGGTTAAACAAGATGACAATGATGTGGTACAATTCTTAGGCCAGCAACAAGTGGTACAATTCTTAGGCCAGCAACAACAATAATTGATCGTTATCGTTATCGTTATCAATAAAAATAACAATTGATCGTTATCAACGGATCAACTTATGTCGGTCGTAGTATCGCAATAACACATACACGCACACTAACAGCGTTTTTACAGCAATTGACAGTCCCACACACTGACATTTTACGAAATATTTCTATATTTTATTCAAGAACAACCGACATAGGTCCGACCTCGACAAGCGCTCGCGCGGTACTAAATGGAAAAAGCCGGCTGAATGAAAAAACTACTAAATTATGGTAGTTTTATTTTATTCATAAAAAATTACCAAAACCGTTCTACAAATTAAAATTAATATCATAGTTTAAGCAAATGTTGATAAATATTTTGATATAAATATGACGTCCCATTGATTTAGAACTTCGGAGTTATTGAGGTTTGTTTCGAAGCATTTTCGGTCGATATTAAATTCGGTATATCTTTAGAATAAAAGCATTTAACGAAAATGTACTCTACTCTAAATGAAGAATAGGATATACGTAACATAATAAAAATTAGTTTGATCGCCCATATTCATTAGAATCTACAAATTAGAGCTAAGAAAACAGGTCTTCGAGCGTTTTTTACGAAACATGTATCCGGAGAATGATTATTACTCAATATATAAACAATTTATCTAAAATGTTTCTTACTACTTTTGTAGAGGAGAAAACGAACTATTATAAAAATGTAATTGTAATATCAAACAACTAACGTAAACCATAGAATTAGGACGAGAAAACCGAACAATTTCGCGATTTCCGGTAAAAGGCCTCTTAAATAACAAAGGTTTGTAAGTTCGTGTATTTTTTTTTCAGGACAAAATTGCTAAACTGTTACCGCGTGATTATTTTAACTTGCGGTAAAATCGGCTATAATATTGGTGATGTATGCACATTATTAAAGTTTTTGAATATTAGGTACTAAAACTTCCTTTATTTTCAGAAGGAATTTGTTTACAAGGTTTAACTCTATTACGTGTATAACTAGATATTTGACTAAACCTCAATAGATAAAGAAATTAAAACATTCCAGATTTCGTTTCAAAATTCAATAGAAATAACCAAAAAGCAAACTAAATGAAAATTAAAATTCCATTAATTAAGCAGGTCATTACTCGCACGTGAGCGGACTATACAGGGTGTTTATTGAGCGATACAATCTCCGGTGCGCCATGAATATTCAGCACCCTGTATGCTGGGTATGCTTTTTAATGTGACACAGTTCCGTGCGGGGTAATTGGATTTCAGGTTTTGTAATATTTTGGTATGTTGTCGAATTTAACGGTTAATGCTTATCGTTTTGCTCTTGTCTGCGGTTTTAAGGTGCATATTTAATTTGGATTTGTCTTTATAACATATGATTACAAGTAGGTATCTAACATAAAACGCTTAATTACGTTCCCCCGGCTGGGACTCAGGACCTGTTTTTATGATGAGAGAAATTACACTGGCCAGTGAGTGAGGCTAGTGATAGTGAGTATCACGTGTTATCCAAATTTTTCACGGTTCTCAGATTTTGCCGGTTTCCACACAATGTTTGCCTTCACCGTTAATACACAATGCTTATGCGCACATAGTTTTTTCAAGAAAATAAATCCAGAATCGAACCTCCAGAATGAAAGTCGAATACGCTTCCATTTGGCCAACACGGCCTACCGCTTGGTTTACCTTTTTATAATTCAAATGGTCTTTTAGCAATGTTTTCTTTAAATATCTAATAGATATTAATTTTTAAAACATATTTTCTGAATAAAAATTACCATAAGTCATTGGTTGTAGTACAAGGATCATTGCTTTTATTGTTAATAATAAACTAACTTAAGTAAACTTAAGATACATTAGGCTCTTGAAGCACTAAGTTCATTTACACTGCCAACTTAACTGATGAGATCATTAAGCGTAATAGTGTCTGGTTTCTGTCAGTTGCAATAATATCTGGACAATATCATAAGTATTATGAGCTTTGGGACATTGATAATAAAGAAAATGTAAGAAATTGAAATAAAAACCGTCAGTATGTAACAAATAAGGTCCTTTAAATTGTCTGCATAATATTATAATTGCATTTGTTTACGATTGTTATGAATTTTAATTAATAATTTTTTTCTACATTATTAAAAATAATGTTTTTTGAACTTTTACTAACTTTCGATGCATTTTAAATTAATTATAAATATCTGATTTTTTATTCAAAACAAATAAATAATGAAACATTCTTAGTAAAAGTACTAAATTTGGGTCTACGGAATTTGTAGCATGTGCTACGTATCTCTACGCCGTAGAGTGCTACGAAACAGAAACAAAAATCATTCGTTCCTTAGATAATAATCTTAGGAACGAATAATATTATTATCATTTCAGCCATCGGTGAACTGGCAGTTTTAACCAGATCATCTGTCCTGAGGTGTACTAGAGCTCAATGTAAGTACCATTGTAATATATTACAAAAAAATATTAAACCTCTCACATAAAATTGTCCTGGGGTCATTTATATAAACTCAAACACAAAAAGTCATAACAAAAAGCATTTGAACCACCGTATTACTCAAACAAAACCAAAAAGGTCGTATTTAAAATTCAAAAACGGACATCAGAAACACCATAAGCCCCATATTTGTGAAAAAGCGACCCCTTCGTGTATAATTTACCTAAACGCAGAGGGGTCACTGACCTCGCTTGAACGATTGTAGCTGACGTTGCGAATTCATGTGTGAAATTGAGTTGTCATAGAAAGCTTCCTATTAGTTTCCTCATAAAAATATGCTTAATACCTACGCAATAGGATTATAGGTTTTTGAAATAAATAGGTAAATTGCTTTAACGCTGAAAGAAAATATTGTGAGGTAATAATGTGGCAAGTTGCTTTCAGGTGTATTTCTGTTGCTTTCAGGAGTATGTTAAGATGATTCTGATATTCCCAAATAGCAAGGGTTAACACTTCATCATCATCATTTCAGCCAGCGAACGTACACTGCTGCACATAAACCTCCCATGACATTAATTACTTCCAGTTATTGTGGTCGTAAGCAGCTTGCATCCAACCTAAACAGATCGTCCTCCAATCTTGTTGGTGGACGTTCGATGCTGCGTTTCCCCATCTATGTCTTCATTTTAGAACTTTTTAGTTACAGTTGTTAACGTTAAATTATATAAGTAAATAATTTTGTAAACGTAAAAACGTGTTAATTTAATATCACACAACATTAACAACACATGTATGAGATTTATCCGCCAAGTTTCCGGTCGCGGCTAGTTCTAAATTAAACCGTAATTAGTCAGAACTTGCCCTTCTGATTTATGGCAGTTTTTACGGAAAGTATCCCTAATGTTATCACCCACGCGAGTGCTTGGTTACGGTCGGACTATATATACATACATAATTAAATATATTCCAGCAATAATAAATATCTTTGAAACAAGTTAAGAATTACCATAGTTTTGAATTAATTTAAAAAACTTATTGACAAAACGCTAAACAGCATTAAAGTGTTGGGATAATTGCACGCGGTTTGGCTTGCGTTTTAATTAACTTTTCCGTGTTGTAGTGGATTTTCCGGGTAAATAGTAGCCTATGTGTTATTCTGATATCTACATTACTGTAATTTTTTTATTAAAATCCAATTTTAGTTTTTGCGTTAAAGAGTAACAAACATTCATACAAATTTTATTTTAACTTTCGCATTTATAATATTAGTACCTACGATTTTGAAGTTAAATTTGAATTTTTTGATGTCGGGAATCAAACCCGCTCTATTTTGCAGCGCCCGCAGTTTTCTTCGCTGCGGCAAATAGGTGCTAGTCATTGTGGTTCAACCTTGCTCGTATTCAGATTAGGGCTTTGTTTTGATATAGTTTGTTATTTATTTAGTGAGTTCTCGGTGATTTATTTAATGGCTACATTGGTCATTTACTTTAAAGTGTAGATTTGATGAATCTTTGATAATGGTTAACATGTTTGGTTCCTTATACTATGCTTTATTTATGTAATTAGGTAATGTTTGCGTTCTGATTAGTTTACATGTTTGTATACATTATGTTATCTTTGGATCAATCAAACTACTGGATCACGATTATACTTGATACAAAGATTTTGTTGATTAAACTGAGATTATTTATCGTGGAAATAAATAAAGAGGCTGATTTGTAAAACTAAAAAACTAAACACTTTATTAATGATAGATCCCTTAATATTTTAAAGTAAAAAAACTAGATTTGATGCTACTATGTATCTAAAAATCTGTATTTTTTTTTCTTATTTTAAAATTATGATGAAAATAGCAAAAGCTAGCTTCTTATATAACAACACTAAGTCACTAAGGTTAGTTTTTTTAAGAAAATATTTTTGACTCTAGGGCCAAATCCATAATCTCTCAAAGCCCAAACATCGAAGCCAAATCGACGTCAATCATACGATAGAAAGTTACTAAACTATAATTGAAAAAGTTAACATTTTACTAAACAACGATCTGAAAACGAGAATTTATTAAACCAATTAAAAGTTGGTAACATTAAATGAATCAACGAACAACAAATTGAAAGTTTAGGTACTTAAGCCTTTGCTAGACAGGGGTTGCAATCTCTGAGTTGGTGTTCAATTGTTAAAACTCGAAAAAAATAAGAGCCCTGTTAAGTTTTTGAAGTTTTGCGAAATTGGATATTTTATGCACCACGTGACCGGCGCGTCACGCGAATTCTATGAAAAATACTAAATGATCTTGATACTTCGTCGATCTAAAACATACAAATATACTAATAATTATTTTAGATCTGTAGAAAATGGCATCGAATAAATTCCATTTTATTGAGTGGATTTTTTTCAGTTTCATTCTGAAATAATTATTATATTAATGTTTTTATTTAATTGATAGGTGTTTAATATATTTTCCTAAATTCAAAATGGCGGATATTTTTATTTCAATATTTGAATCAATTATGTTTTATCTTAATAATATCAATATTTATTTTAAATCTGATTGATTATTTGAAATCAATTAAGAACATAATTTTAAATTAAAACATTCATGATTAATAATTATCTATATAAGAATAAAACTGAAAATAGTCTTATTGAAGTTACCCTAATATTTTTTCTTAAACAAGTTGTAATGTACTTTGGCTAGCAAATAATTTCATAACTACCCTAAAGAATTATTATTTCATATATCTAAAACTATTTTTGTTGAATTAATGAATAGTAAGTTGTTTATTTTAAGTTAAGTCAAATGGAAGAGCGAAATCTTTTAACACAAGTAATCATATTTACTTAAAAAAATATTTCGGCCACTTAAGTTACGTGTAAAAATTCCGTTAACGAAATAAACTTTTTGTATTTGTATTTGTATGAAGTTAAATGTCCTCATTCATCTCATCTTATGGGCTCATTATTAAACCGATTCTTCTGAAATTTGGTGTGTAGGTTTGTAATTAAATGTTTTTTTTTGTCGAATGTTGGGACTTTATGTAAGTTCAAAAGTCTAAATTGAACGGACTAAATACAAATTCTAATTATAACAAAACAAATAAATTATATTACTATATATATTTAAGTTGCTTGTTTTGTTACAAAAAATAATGTTTCATGTTTTTTATTTGATTAAAATAATTAATTTCACGTTGTTCCTTTCTTTTAAAATACTATGTTACTTAAGCAGAGTTATTATTTTTTAGCTTTTCTTTCGATTGGTATCATAAAAATCGAGTATTTTTTTTCTACATGTAAGTCGGTTCGATTCCCAGACAAAGCAAGTAATTTTTAGAAAATCCATGAATGCAGAATTACTAACTTTTAAAAATAAAATGAAGTCTTGTTTGAGCAAAATTCACTATCTACGATATTTAAGGTACTTCCCCTCCATGGCCCATAACTTTGGGACGCCCTGTATTTATTAGAAAGGTACATATTTAATGTTTACAATAAATAATATATTTATTAGAAAGGTATATTATTTTTTGTTTACATATTGGATACTCGGTAAAAATAAGAATAAAAAATTACGGAATATTTTCTTTGTAATAAATATTATGGAAATCTATACTACAATTATCAAGCTGAGGAGATTGCTTGTTTATTTGTTTGAACGTGCTACTCAGGAACCGCGGGTCCGATTTAAAATATGATTTCAGTATTGGATAGTAAAATGATCGAAAAAGGCTATAAAACATAAACTAGTAAATAACGTAAAAACGCAAGCGCAGCTGTCGGCGGGTCGGCAAGTTAGTCATAATCTAAAAAAATCATAGGCATTTAGTCGTTGGACGGTTTCACCAAAAAAAGTTGCCTTGTTGTTTTTTAATTAGGATAGATAACTTTAGATATGCAATCCACATCCTACAGCATAACCTCCAAATAAATAAGGTTAAACAAGATGACAATGATGTGGTACAATTCTTAGGCCAGCAACAAGTGGTACAATTCTTAGGCCAGCAACAACAATAATTGATCGTTATCGTTATCGTTATCAATAAAAATAACAATTGATCGTTATCAACGGATCAACTTATGTCGGTCGTAGTATCGCAATAACACATACACGCACACTAACAGCGTTTTTACAGCAATTGACAGTCCCACACACTGACATTTTACGAAATATTTCTATATTTTATTCAAGAACAACCGACATAGGTCCGACCTCGACAAGCGCTCGCGCGGTACTAAATCGAAATCGCCGCCGGCATGAAAAAACTACTAAATTATGGTAGTTTTATTTTATTCATAAAAAAATACCAAAACCGTTCTACAAATTAAAATTAATATCATAGTTTAAGCAAATGTTGATAAATATTTTGATATAAATATGACGTCCCATTGATTTAGAACTTCGGAGTTATTGAGGTTTGTTTCGAAGCATTTTCGGTCGATATTAAATTCGGTATATCTTTAGAATAAAAGCATTTAACGAAAATGTACTCTACTCTAAATGAAGAATAGGATATACGTAACATAATAAAAATTAGTTTGATCGCCCATATTCATTAGAATCTACAAATTAGAGCTAAGAAAACAGGTCTTCGAGCGTTTTTTACGAAACATGTATCCGGAGAATGATTATTACTCAATATATAAACAATTTATCTAAAATGTTTCTTACTACTTTTGTAGAGGAGAAAACGAACTATTATAAAGATGTAATTGTAATATCAAACAACTAACGTAAACCATAGAATTAGGACGAGAAAACCGAACAATTTCGCGATTTTCGGTAAAAGGCCTCTATTTTTTATATTTGCCGTTATAATAATTATTATTATTTTTAGCGTTTTTGCGTTATAATTTTACCGCGGTAGATTACATTTTCTCGTTCCCATAGCCTATGTCCATCTCCTGGCTCTACCTCTCCACCAATTTGCAGACAAATCAGTAAAGCCGTTCTTGAGTTATAAACAGTGTAACTTACACGACTTTCTATTAAGGATGAATTTTGGAGGCAAATCTCTGAATCTCCTGAATCGGATTAAATAGAAACTCAATTATTACACTACAGATAAATACAGATGAGTAATTTTAACCTAATACATGAATGAGGCCAAAAATACATTTTTATGAATTTTTATCTTTCATCTCTACAAATCCAACGTAGGTGGGTCATATCGCAGCTAGTAAAGTCCCAAAAACTCGGTAAAAAATTCATTACCACCTCTTTCACTCGAATATGAGACTTATTACGATACGTGTAAGTGGTAAATGGCATCACCCAACTCATTTTCCGCCGACATTGAATATTCTGCCATGTTTGAAGGAAAAACAAAGTGTTAAATTGCGTGGGGAGGTGCCTTTGAGTCTGATCGTGCGAGGAAGTTTGATCTTTATGGTATGGACCGATGGAGTATTTTTGTTTGAGGATTACAGCGGTTACTGTGGAGTGGGTCGGGTTATGGTGGCGAGACGACAAGTTGGAAAAGTCGGTTTGACTGTTTGCTGTTTAGTCGGAAACTTTTATCTGATAGATTCATAACTATTGCAGATGGAGTTTTTCGACTATAGATTTCTCTAATATACTACTGTATATTAGGGCATAATTAATACAGCCAAAGTTCAAATTGTAATATCACTTTCAGAAATATATTTTTTGTAAATTTTGGTTTAAATCAGTTCCAGGAACCGTCAAAACTTAACTGCAAAATAAGTCGAAGTACCCATTCTTGACATGAAAATAGGTGTCAGTTGTTAGGTGGGAAACGATTTGCATTTATTGTGGTTTAAACTGGGAACTGACTGATCCAAGTAAAAGGTTGTTACAGGATTACAACATAGGCTTGAGCAACTGTTTATTAACTTTTTCATACTACCATAATACTTAATGATTAAACGAACTTACCTTTACGTGAAGTTCTATCATAATAATACGATGTTTTTTTCGAGAAATGATTAACGTGTTACATTACAACCCGTAACATTGGTAAGTGACATGCTTAAATCTGGTCTATGCTACATTCAATCCGGCTTTTAGACCGGTTAAAAGTCGGATAAACCATGCCTAGCAGGGGAAGGGTGGCTGTAGTAGGAGACAGGGGATGTGGGTCAAGTAGATGGTAACAAAAGTGAGTGTTGCGAACACACTGCTCACTGCATCAGAATTAAACCTGATTTGCACTATGTACATTGTTACGGAATGGCTGGTTAATTGAACATTTCTGTCTGTGGTGATCTTATCTTATTTTGTATAATGGTTTACAATTTTGCAATTTATATTATCAATGTGTATTTATCATCATAACAAGGCATATTATATTTTCAACAACTGTGAAAGGGTTTCCCCAATTTCACTCAGTGTAACTATCTTCTGTCATAAAAATACGAACAAAAAGTATTCTACACTTATATTTTCCAATAACATAATAATTTACCTTCTCCCATATTTTGCTGTCCTAATGATACCCTAAAATACTGAAGATATCTGAAAGGTTCAACATGTACCCCTAAAATGGGTTGCGGTGTGCCAAAACCTCAAAAAATACCAACGGCCACAAAATACCAAGCTTACTCGCTAGGTACGCACGACCCCGTTAACCCGAAACGTGTTTACCGAAGTTCACAGTAGGTGAATGTCGGCGAACGAAATCATAATAATTTCATATTATTTGAAATTGCTACCATCTACTCCACAGCGCGGTTTCGTTAAGTCGCCGTTTCGTGACTGCGAGCGGAATAATACGTTTTGTGATTCGGAAACGTGCTTCCAACGTGACTCGAGACTGTTTCAAGGTATGCTTTTGTCAGAATCTGTTGGAAAACCTAAAAGAAATTCTATAATGGAAATCATTTGACCCTAATACCAACTGTACCTTAGTATAAAAATATTATGTTCTAGACAGTAATTTAATAAAAACTATAAAAATTTGGTGACGTTGACGAAATTCGATTAAAGAAACACACATGTTAATGACTTAACTTTACGTCAGAGACTGAAATCATTTGTTTCTTACAGAGTTTGAAAACAATGTTTAATTTACTGGCGAATATCAACTTTTATTATGCAATCTAATTCATAGGTACATTATGAAGTACTAAGAGAAGTTTCCAGCAAAACGTCAACTTAAACGCATTTGCTGGGTTTCGCGGAACCAACTTGGCCGGAGACATGTTAACGATGTAGTCGTAATGAGCGCAAAATTCCCGATATTTTTGGCACTGAAAATACATTTCTGCTTCCTTTTTACCTTTAAATGATGAATAACCACGTATTTTAGGATTTTGCACAATGTTCAGGAATAATTTAGCTGTTTTTGATTTTCGATCACGTAAAATGTCTCGTCACTTAAAACACGTTTTTACTATATATTTTCATATTTATAATGAAACTAGCCGACCGCCAACAGCTTCGCTTGTTTTTTTTCATAAAATTTAGCCTATAACCTTCCTCGATAAACGGGCTATCCAACACTGAAAGAATTTTTAAAACTGACCATCGCTTCCTTAGATTAGCGCGTTCAAACAAACAAACAATCAAACTCTTCAGCTTTATAATATTAGTATAGATAGAAATAGTTGAAAAATCATTAAAAATAAAACAATTTGTATTTAATTATTTAGGTATAAACTATATATTTAAGAACTAATAAACCAATGATAACAATTTAAAAACGCAATTCATTATAAATTTTTAAAAAACTTTAATAAAATTAAGATTCAATTTTAATGGTTCTCCATCATTATTTCGTTCAATTAGAGAATGCATCGCTTCAAATCATTCAAATCGAATTTCGAATCGATTCTCTCCGCACCGCATGTTGCTTAAAAAATAATGGTTCGATATTCGAAATGAAGGGCTTCGCTTTTCGCGCAATTAACCGCTGAGCTTAGTCCCTTGCTTCCGGTCGGGTACATCCGGCTCTCCCTCGATGACTGGCGGTATATACATACTATGTATTGATCGATGAACATTTATGTCTGGATTACTTAGCGTGATCTCAATATTAAATATAGTTATACTGAGCCTTGATTAACAAGTACATGTTATAAATATCTATGAAAGTTAATCCGAGTACAATTTTAAGACAATTTAATTTTAGTATTTATTTTGAATTTTAATTTAATTTAACCTTGTCCTAAAAGAAATGTGTGGATTTTATTGTGAAATGTCGTATCCTAATTTTTCTCTTATTTTTAAGTAGGTATTCTAATAAGGGACTGTTGAGTGCAACAAAGCGCAAACCGCAATGCACACACATTCTTATTTCAAACAAAAACATTTTTTACCTCCTTGGTTTTAAAATCCGAGCGTTTGCAGAAATTGTATTGTTTTCCGACACTTGAGATACCCGCGCGACTCCGGAAGGCGTTAATGAGCGAGTTTTTAGTCCACCCTTAGAAATGAGGTCGAATTATAAAATGTATTGTTCACATTCACTCTTCGTTCACTTTATATTACGAAGCGTATACGCTTGAAATAAGAATTGCGTGAAGCACTTGTGTAGTAAGTTGTGGGGTTATTTTTCGAGTAGGTTTTAAGAGGTATTTCAGACAGTCTTATATTATTTTATTAAGAGTTTCTCATGATTACCTAAATTTATAAATTTTATAAAAAAATGTGCTAAAATATTTCTTGATGGCTCCAATGCCTGTTATAGTGAGTGCCTATAATTATTTTTTTCTCAGTATTCATGAAATAATTAATTAAAATATATTTATTTCATTACGAGTTTTCTTGCACAGGTTTTTAAGTACTGCATAATATTTCTAAAACCATGAACAAAGAAGATACTCCAAGCAAAAGCAACAAACAGAAACAGTGTAACATTTTTCATAATAACACGGAACCTGTTGAATATTCAAGGCTATAAAGTTAAAAATGCATCTTACAAACTCGGAATATAATCAGTTTTATGTCAAAAAAACACTCAATTCCTTGCAGCGTTGCCCATACGATAGAAAGGGACCCGGCTCACTTTATGCCTCATAAAAAAATGATGGCCGCCCCAGAAAGAGGCAAATTGAATATGAAATCAATGCCATGAACTTTTTTGTTAAATTTAATGAAGTGACAAGTTCAGATTAACCTGAAGTTTAATAATCCCGTAGCCATATTGTTCAGGTTCAAAATTTATACATGAAATGTTGTAGTTAATGGCTCTATATTAATGAAATATAAGTCAGAATCATAAGCTATCAAGTTAACGGTACTAAATATCAGATACACTGTGGCCCAGGCCTTAACTTAAACAGTTATACTATACACCATCTCTTCCCGTTTGACTATTACAAACCACCAAAGGGATTTAGATTTACCAAAAGACCGGTATCAGTTTCATACATTGTATCTACTGCTTCAATTTCATGAAAACTAGTGAGACTAGTAAGGCGGTTTTAAATAATTTGAAAACTTATGCTAACTTCAGGCATTACAAACGGTAATCTACAAATTCAATGTTTCATTCCGTTTCTGACAGAAGTTTCTACCAGGGGGCTATCTCCAACTAAAAGCAAGTTTAATGAATCTTAATATCTCTGTGAAGGGAATATTTCAAGACGTTGGAACCACTCGTACTTAATGTAGCGTTATAAGATAAACGGCAAGATTATGTGGCGAGATCGCGAGATACGTCCATATTTATGGCGTTTTAACCCTTCGAAAGTTATGTGCGAATTTATTATTTCATGATATGATTAATTGAGTATTTGTATGGAAAAAAGTAAGCTTATTATCATTTTTATTTACGTATATCGGTAAAATCAGTTAAAACGCGGTCAAAGCGGGCGGAAAGGTAGTTCTCAAATAAATTGCTTCTATTCTTCTTATCTTTAAAATACCTCCAGAAAGTTCTTAATACCAAGGCAAATTATTATTACTCACTAAAACAATTAACTAAGATCTCAAATAACGCACATTTTGATGTTTTCAATTAGCTAAGGCTCAAATGTTTTTAATTCATTATTCAGATAATTAAGTCCGGTAAGAAATATAGCGAAGAATTTGTCATTCTCTCGCGTCCTTCATTAATCCTGGAGATGGATAAAAAAATGTTTTGTATTGAAAGAATTAACATTTATTTTTAAGACATTACATTTTTTAATTATTTTTTTTAATACAAACATAATTATCTACATAATATTATGTATAATAAAAAAAAACTATGTTTGTTATATTCTATTTTAGATGAATAGCGATAACTTACCACGGGTCTTGATATTTCTGTGTAAATTGTACAGCAATATTATTTAATTATCAATAAAGGAATTTATAAGTAATTGACAGTGATATAGCTATTTGAATTTCCAAAAATAATGAAAGGCGTGTTCGAGTAAATCTTGTTTGCATAATTTTCGTGCTATTTGTTAATCCTGACAATACATTCAGTAGTTTGTGTCGGGATTATTACGATATTGTAAATGCAAATATTTTGCAAATGATTGCCGGATTGGTGGTCAAATAAATGTATTTGGGCCAAACCTGCGAAATGTATAATCATCATGACAATGAATCATTCAGAAAATTAAGAGAAAAATTATAAATAAAATTAAACAAAACTTGGGCGTGACTTAAACTCACGTCTCTTACATGTCGGGTGAGAACTTTAAAGCTAAGCAACCAATCAATCTCTTAAGAAATTTGGCAGATTATTTCTTATTTTTGATTTTCGTAAAATTATCATGTTACATGTTATGAAACTAATTTATTTACAAACATAACATTAACGTTTTTATTCACATCAAGAGCAAAATCGATGTAGGTACACTTACCAAACAGTGCCTAGATATGAAAATACTTTTAAACCACTTTAATAGAAGCTAAACTTAGTTTTATCTTTGTAATCCGGAGCACAAGGCAAGTTTCTGTGGTAAACGAGTTAACTTAAACGATTTCCTTTGGCGAAAAAAGGAAGGAGCAAGAATGATGACGCTTTCGGAACTTCTTGTGTTGATCGCACGCTTGTTCGAGATTAAGATTTGTTGCATGTTTCTGAGCGAAGTGTTACTTATGTAGTTGTACCTTATTTACGACTAGCTTTCCGCCCTGCGGCTTCGCCCACGTTTTACACTTTCCCGCAATTTTCTTTGCTATTATTATAGCCTATGTTACTCGGGGATAATGTAGCTTTCCAAAGGTGAAAGAATTTTTGAAATCGGTCCAGTAGTTTCGGAGCCTATTCATTACAAACAAACAAATCTTTCCTCTTTATAATATTAGTATAGACAAGTAAAACGTAAAGTAAATTACTACGATATTTGTGACAACCTCTACCTCTATCAAGTCTGTGGCGCGTGCAGGTTCGATTTTCACCCCAGAACAAAGGTTTGTGCCCATTTGTTATGGTTATGTAGAATGTTATTATTTACAGATATTAGTAGATGAGATAAGTTTGAAAACGCTTTTTGTTTCAAATATGTCAAAATTACACAATTTTGACATATTTGAAACTAAATGTGCTTCTCATAATTTTTGAAGTTTAGAGAATTTCAAGTAAACTTTTAAATTGTACCTTGGTTTGAAAAATACGCGTGCTTATAAAAAGTTATAAAACAACGAGATTAACACAAAAAAGCGTATTTTAAAACGTTTTTAAATAAAAAAATCAAACCAACAGTAATTTTCAGTTACAAATTGCATTTCATCAGAACATTCAGTCAAGCATGAAACAATTTAAAAGCTTAGCCCTACGTGTCTTACGCACCAAAAACTGTAACTTAATTAAATCAAAAAGCCTTAACGAGGCCAATATAAAATCTCATTAGGCGTCCTTAACTTATTAAGGCGAAGTTATTGTTAAGTGTCGACTGTAAATGTCTGTGTTCGTTAATTAGAGAGCGATTTGGGTGGAAGCTGAGAGTACTAGTGTATAGAATAAATCATTCCGAGACGGGTGTGGCGTAGCGGTACAAGAATCGATTTGTATTTTGTAATATCTGATTAGTTATACTTTTTGAAGTCTTTTTTCAGATAAAAAGTTAATTATGATACCTATGTAACTATCAATGTCCTCACGGGGACACAGGAACTCTTCTCTAGACCATAGTCTGGCCTTTTGCGGGTTGGTGAATGTCACCATGTCCTTCAAACTCTTCAAAGTTTTCAGAACATGTCAGTTTCGTCACGATGTTCGCCTTCACATTAAAGCACGTGTTTGTAATGCGCACAAACTATTTTCGAGAAGTTACATCTACAGTTGCATGTGAACCCATGACCTTCTAATAAAAGTCGAGTGTGCTTCCATTCAGTCAACAATGCTTTTTTTCTCTATTTATGTCTGGGGGTGCTGTATGGGTATAATATAGAGTTTTGTATGCCCTTATTATTTGCTTAGTTTGGGTTGGTTTGGTGTGAATCTTCCATCTTTTATTTACCACCTTGGCACAAGAAAAGGTCAAACGATAGCTCTTATACACATAATATTTTTCTTGTTATGGTAAACATTGTCATACCGTCTAAACATTTCCACTCAAACTTACCAAAACCACTGTCAGTAGCAAACAAATCCATTTTCGTCTGCAAACATGTTTGTGCCTTTGATAATAGTAATCTACATCTTCTACCTGAGCTGTTGGCGTAAACTTAGCAGACAGTTGGACTTGTTCATACCAGCTCCATGGTTGGGAAGTTTCCAACTGGCGGTGTCTGCTTAGAATGTATTATAAGGTTTTGTATTTATCACGCCCTGTAAGTTTTGAATTCCGAAGGTCATGGGTTCAAACCCCGCCTTGCATCTCTGGATTTTTTCTTTTGAAAAATGTATGTGCGCTTTGAAAACACGTGATATGGTGAACGTAAACATCGTGAGGAAACGCATGTTTCGAGTACTTTGCAAAGTTTGAAGGACATGCGACATTCACAAACCTACACATGGCCAGCGTGGTGAATTAAGACCAAGCAATTAATCTCTGTCCTCAAGATAGAATTCCCTGTGTAGCATTGGGAACGTAAAAAGGTGTGATGATGAGGAGTACAATATTTTAATTTATTATCCAATCAATCCTTCAATGCGTCAATATATCAACATTATTGAATGCACTATTATAACTTAGGCTATTCAAACGTCCACCTAGCCAGTTAATTACCGGTTTATCAGTTTACCGGCTTATGTAAAGCTTATATAAGGCAGTTAGACAACCTAACGGTAGTTAATACAGACTTTGTTGATAATATTGGTTTAGATATTACGATTAAATACGAGCAACTGTACATTTTCGGTTAGTATTACTGAGATAAATATTTCACATTATCAAATTTTATGATTGATGTAAATAAGCTCCGAAACGAATGAACGGTGGCTAGGCTAGAAAAAAGCTGAAAATATGGATACCTATAACATTTCTTTGAAACACACTAAAACATGCCTATCTCTTTCATTATCTCCCAAGATGAAAAAGTGAAGACTCCCCACCCCTCAGAGGTAAGATGACTGCCGTTATTATCTCCGATCTTAATAAATTACAAAAATTGCGCCAAAATCTTAGAACGTGACGTCAAGATGAAAGATTTGACACGTATCTCACTGGGGGATCTAATTTGAAACCATCCTTATAATCATAACCATAAAGCCTACTTTCTAGACCAAGGGAAGAAGGCAATAAACAAGCAATTAACAGTCTTAAAGCGTACAAGATAAAACTGTAATCACAATAATCTTTAACACGCATATTTTAGTTCGCCCCTGGTATCCGAAACAACGGCGCATCTGTAATTACTTCGAGATATGAAATAGGTTCTATTGTAGGAAAATGGTGGAAATGTTACGAATAACTTGTTAGGTAATTGGATTACAGAGGTAGAAGTTAGGTGTATTTGTGTGGACGATAGGAAAGCGATATAAAGTATGACCACTGTTTGAATCAAACCAGGTTTCTTTTAAAACCAGTAGCCCCTTTTTTGCTGTTCCTATCATAGTTAAGTTTAAGTTTTCGTAGTAAGACTTTCTCATCGCTTGGGCCATTCATGAAAATAAAGCTTACGGTTTATAATTACTGCTAATTGTCAATTATCTAGATTGATATGGAACTCTAACAGGAATAAATCTAATAATAGACCGTGTACCAGTGTGGTGCCAGCCTTAGAATGTAAGGCATCTCTTCACGTGAGTGTAATCAAACCGACTAAAGAATTTTGTATCAGAAGACCGGCTACGTCGTAGCTGTGTACAGTAAAAACGCACCCAAAGACCACATAAAACCAATACAGTATTCTATGTAAATGCATCCATCTTTACCTACCCTATGTTAGCATAAAGTGTGGTTTAGTACATTAGGGGATAGTGCCGCACCTAAGTCGGCTTAATTTTTTATTAGATTGAGGCTAAGCTCGGGATTTACTTTTCATAGAATGAAAAACTGTAGAGAGGTAGAATTTATTCAGGTTTACGTTTGTACTTATTTCGGTTACTTTTATTTTGGACGATTTTTGCGTTATTTATAGAAACAAAGAAAAACTATTGATTTCCCATTTATGTACTAATTTAAAATATTACCTGAAACTCCTGGGCATGAATTTACAAATACAACATTTTTTAATATTTGGGATTCATAACATAAATAATAGGTAGGTTTGTGATCTCAGTGAATTGGTACAGTACACACGAAGACGATGCTGCCTCTATTCTGAACCTCTTCTTAGGATATTTAAAAAAAAATTAAGAAAATGTGACGTTTACCATCCCACACTTGACCAGCATGAGAAGTTTTTGAATCCCTGTTTTCCAGCAGTGGGAACGTAAGTTCTTACGTTACGTTGATTATGTTTACGAGTGCATGCTGCGAAGAGTGCAACTGTCCTTGTCTTTATAAATATGTAGATATAATATTAAAGTATAGTTCTTAATATCCATTTATATAGGTAACAGAATAGTATATTATTTAACTACCCACAGTACACAATACAGAATACATACGTCCACTTTTTCTAAGAAAGAACATTTCCGAGTATAAAACTACGTAAAATAAATATTGAAACAACGTAAGCTTCTTTAATCCCAGTCTGGTAACGAGAAATAGTAAAATGTAATAATTCTCTTTGTGCCAAAGGAACTGAATCTGTTTCTAAGTTTGCTTTCTGAATAAATTATCGTCACTACAGTTTTCAACCAACAGTTGATCAATTCGATTTCGTACCGAACGATCCCTATAAAATATTCAAATACTCCCTGAAGGGGTATAATACATTTATTATATTGTAACAAGGATCTTTGGAACAATGTCCATCGAATTTGGGAAATGCTTGAAGGTTAGGCTAGGTCTAAACCGACTGATATTAAAATATTATCTTTTCATTATTCATAATATAGTATTCTATTTAATTTAGTTCAGTGTAAAAAAAAACATTATTATTTAATGCCCAACCGTGCATGATTATTCAATCGTACATGTATGATAAAGTTACAAAAAAACAAAAAATTAACATAACTCTTAAAAAAGTTTATTTGAGGCTTAACTTTTGCCACATATAACTTATGAAGTTTTACTATTTCCCCAGTAATATATCTTGTCGTTGTACTACTATTTATCCAGCTCCCCAAAAAAAATCCATAAGCATCTCCTAAGTAATGAAATCAAAGCAAATTCCCATGCAACAACCCAAACAAAACCGCAAAGCGTAATTTCCTACCTCTCTCATTCTTCCGAAATGCATAAATGATCTTGCTCCAATTTACACCGAGCTTTAGTTGGTACAAATACTGTATTCTACCAATGTGCGTGTTTGTTTTCGAATCACGTCCGTCAGAGGGCGCTGGGGGGTAAATAGGAGGAGGGGGATAACGGGCGAAAAATTGCACACCTACTAGAATTAGTAGAGGCGATGTGAATCGGCAAAGGCGATTTGAGGTCTGCAGTGATTGCAAAGAACACTTACCGGTTTCCTATCTGTTTTATGCTCAACCTTTTATTCGATTTTTAAATTAGTAGTTATCAGTGAGTTGAATTGTAGCTAAACCTCTTTAATAACAAAATAAAATGCCTTCGATGAGGTGAGAAAAGTTAATTTCAGCGAGTTGTTTATAGTTTTTTTTTTTGCATTTTGACTCAGGCGAAAAATGTGGGAATCAAACCTTTGTCTTGTATTCAGACAACCGACCCGAAACGTATTACTTTAAATCTACTTTTGTTCAATGATCTTATTGTACCTAATCTACATACATTAAAATTACATTATTAACTCCAAACGGCAACGTTGTCTTGTCAATATAAAACCTATGAATGAACTTTCGTTCAATGATCAGATTACACTCTATATTGTAAAAGAAATTATCAACCCCAAACTCCAACGTTATCTTGTCAATATACCTACTGTAATCTATAGCGGTAAGGTTCTCGAATCCACTAAGCACTTCAGTAGCGTTAGTTCAGCATAAAGTCTAGCAATGCATTGTTCTACTGTCTCCCCTTTGTTCTTCGCAAATCAAACATGGCCGACGCATTGTGACGTCACCCTCACGTCACCAACCCCTTAGTAGAGAAAACTTTAACGTTTCGACTATGGCGCTCTTTTGTGTTTTTTCACGCAACACTGGAGCTAAGGAAACCGCTGATTAAAGCGCGGACTACAAGTATACGAACGAGATAGTTAACATTTATTATGACTTCAGGGTTATGACTGGTTTATAAGCTATTTATGATTATTGTCTAACGTAAATTAAATTAAGAACTTGACTTTACAACTTGATAACCGCCTATCTCTTTATGATTTAAATTTACATAAATGTAGACTCATGAAGATTCATAATATGTTTAGTAGTGTAAGTTACAATAAATAGAAATCACGATTTATCATCTTGAAGTTTGAAAATACAGGTTAGTGTTAGGCCCCCGGTGTTGGACGCCCCCGTTGCGGAGGCACCCGATTTTCAAATAAAGAATAAAAGTCATTTGAACATAATAGGTGAAGTGGCATCAAATTTTAAGAACTACTTAAATACTATTCTAACCTTTGTTAGTATAACGACGAAATAACCTACTCGTTAAAATTACTTTACAATCTTTTGATTCAAAACTCACATTTCATCGTAGGATTCTTGTTAAAGATTAACTATGACTCTTCAATTCAAACATAAATAAAAACGAGATCTTACCCCACACGTGCCCCATTATAAACACGTGCCAGTTAAAGGACAAAATTGGGAATGTTGACTCGAAAATGTTTAATTACTTCTTGTAAACCAATACCCACTAAAGTGTCGGCAAACACTTCAACCTTACTGTCCGTGTCTTCTATTACAAACGTATCGAAATGGTAGCATCCTCATTAATTTCCGCAAGAGCTCTTCGTCATTAAGTTAATCTGTTTACATACTTCCGGTCAGACGAAGGATACGAAAATAGACTAGTCACAATCTTGATGGTAGTCAAACTATGGTGTCTATTGAATTGGAATAGTGAGAATGATAATAGTGTTCGAAATCGGAAAAGTAGTGAATATTTTAATTTAGATAGTTAATAAATAAATAAATAAATATTACTGGTCTTTTCAATTTGGATTTTAAAAATGAAACGCAAATGAAAAAGTATAGGTTTTTTAAGCTTGAGTCGTAAAAAATATTAGCTTATTTATTAAACTTGGAATTTATGCGTGACACAGAATGGCCATTTAAACTAAGGTGAGATAAGCCACAGACTTTTGAGACTAGACCAAAATCTTTACTGCTAATTATTACTGCAGACTTCTGAAAAGATCTCGTCTCTGATCCGCTACGGATGGCTCTAAAGCTTAGTGCTGCCTGAATAAGGTCGGAGCACACGAAACGAGAATCGAGCACAATTATATGGATGGTCCGTTTTCCGGATTAAATTCTATGCTCGGATAGATGTCGATTTTATCCGAATATAATGTCGAGATAATTGCTGTTTGGAACTAATTTTTACGACCATGTTGTATGGATTGATAGCAAAATTTTCATTGGCATACTTCGATGCACATTGGTATATAAAAAGTATTCAATAATATCATCTGTTGAAATTCTTCAGTAGATCTTTTAACACAAAGTGTCGAAATTATAGTCTCATATTATTATGATTATTTGAATCTGAAACCGATATATTTTATTTACATTGCTTCGTAATAACTTCAATTTATTATACATTCCACATAACACATAAATAAACTAAACCAAGTCAAATTACAATATTGAAAGGCAAAACAAAGTCACCGTGTCACCGCTTATCTTCCATCTAATTATTATGAAAGGCGATGTGTTCTCATAAAACGACACTCACGTACATCATGACATACCACTAAATCATAACGCGTTGCCAAAAACAGGCAATCTGAAAATGTCACATGGCACAGTGTACAAAACATAAATTTTCTAGCATGTCTCCAGTAGGTAATCTAGCAGGTATCTTGGTACACTGGCCAACATAACATGCAGATTTATTACACTGTGGTTAGTGTTCCTGTTAGGCCGGACGCGTTTGACTTATCAGAACCACATATTGCTTTTATGCACCTTACTTTGAACCTGCGGGAAATTCCAAGTGTTATCCAACCAAGGAGTTTTATAGACCCGGTCGTATTTGAAGTGGGTATTTCGTACGCTATTCATTAAAATGTTGTTGAAATCATTGATTTCTTGAAAAAATATTTTATTAATCACTTTAATTGGAATATTTTTTGTGTTGTTTGCTATACCTAAACATAAGAGATTAGAAACTACTTTTTATAAGAAACATGCTTTGCTTAAGATGTTGCTTTGCGCCATTATTATCAACCTCCACTTATATTATATTTATTCTATCTATATAATTATCTATTCTATACTTCATGTCACTTTACCATTATGCTAATTAATTCTGGTTTCAAAACAAATATTTTTTTCCATTCAAAGCCGTTTAGTTTTATCTAGCTCTAGGGTACGTGATATGGTAAGTCCTGACACGAAAGGGTAACAAGCTCAAAATTATTCATGGGTACTCGTGTACCCTGTCCTTGGAATTGGTACATGTACCCCGTACCAACCCGTACTTGTTACCGCAATGCAATTCTCATATATTGAACAGCTTTGGGCGTTCCCATGTGAAAATGGTATGGAACTCTAAAACTTTGATAACTTAACTTTAACTAAGTGGTTTCATAGAAAATGTGGTTAGTTTCAGTTCGTGCAATGTTTATTTTATTAAGTTGGGACTGGGTTTATATTATAATTATTTGTGTTTGTCATTTAAATTAATACAAAGGAGAATTAAGTCTATTATAGAAATAGTGGACATAATATAAGGCAATAAATAATTTGTTTGTTGTAACTATAGTTTTGATATCTCGGGTTGATTTGTATCATAATACAAATCAATAAAATTAACAGCAAATAATATAATGTTTATATGATAATAGTCTCAAATTATAGCGCAACGGCAATTGACAGGGTAAGTTACTTCTATGTTAATTTGAATCTTGGTAATGCATAGTATTATTATGTTAATTGCTGATTGATTGAGATCGACGTTGTATAACAATATTTAATAATCATATTTGTTTATTTATAAAAGTGGTATAACCGGTTTGGGCTATTTTGTTATTAAAATAATTTAGGATTTATTTTCCAATAATTATATAAGACGCACTTAGGGAATTTTAAAACATAAACATATTGTAAACAAATACTGCAAAAAAATATTGCTGGACACCAATCCTTCTGGTAAACGTGGTGATTATACCAAACCCCAAACATGTTTGGTATGGTGTCATTCACCAACCCACACTTGGCCACCGTGGTGAATCAAGACCTTATCTCCCTCGCCAAGAGAGAAGTGCCTGTGTCCCAGCAGTGGGAACGTAGATATGGGTGATGATGAATCCAATTCTAAATTATCCACAACATTAAATAGATGAACACAATCAAATCAAACAATTTTCAAAGTCACGCGCGGCGTCTAAAATCATAAATAATCAGAACATCGCACCATTTCCTGAATTTAGTTCTCGGTACGTGTTTGGTGGTTTAATTTATGCCCATACGTAATCCATGCTTATAAACTTGTCCCTGGATTTATAATTTACGAGCGGGGCCGGGTACAATCGATAGATCAGGAGTTTCGGGCACGGAAATGAACGTTGAAACTTATGAATAATACAGGAATTAAAATCACTTGAGAAACATTAAGACAATTTGTTGTATATTCTATTTTTTATAAGTTCTATTCTATTTACGGCTACACACACTTTGCACTAAATTTTGGTATTCATTATATTTTTTATCATTTTAACTCTGCGCTTATTATGAGCAATTGTGTTAAATGTTTTTTTATTAATCGTTTATTTAACAAAATATTCTAATATTCGCTAAATCAGTTACTTGTGTGGATGCTATTAAAGCCATCTTTTTATTGTAGTCACATTTAATATTTTCTAAAATTAACATCGTCAAAAGATGACTATATAAAAATGCCAAAACACAAAACAATGAGAATAATCATGCCAAAAACAGCAATCTCCCGCTGGCGTATCGTATTTCGGGAAAATACGGAAATAAAGGCACAATACGTTGGCCAAACAAATGTCTTATTATTCTTTCGAATCATGGGATTCGCAGGACAGCTGTGCTTGTTAGGTAAATAGAGAAAATACATTATCATTGTCACTTAAGTTTTACTACAGAAAAGGAATAATTATTAATATTTTAGTACGCGCATTGTAAACGATACTTGCACAACATACTGGGTATTTAATTGTTGTATGTTATTAATATGACTTACTTATTTTGAGGTAAGCGTGGTCCCTTTTAAATAGTTCTAAAGACAGACTTAAAAAAATCTCTTTTTGAATTATAAAAACTAAAAAGAAGTTCAAGTACTGAAAAAACAGACAGCTTTTTATCGTTTTATAACAACGGGAGTTACTCACGTTTTTACCTACATGTATAAAATGAATAGTATAACTCATGAAAATTTGGAAAGCGAAATAGCTTTTATCGGTTTTATATAACATTTTGTATATACGTCATCGTTAAACTTTCTTTGATTAAAAAGTCTTTCAAGATTATAAGTGCAAAGTGAGCTAGCTTTTCTTACGTTCCTGGGATGAGTTTGGGTAAGGAGTAATGCGAACAACATTTGTCAAGATAAGCGGATACAGGTAGTGATACAGGGTGTTACGCAAAGAGATTTGCACCTATGACTTTGGACAGCGATGTAGATACTCTTGTTTCGTATTGAGAGAAGAGTGCAATAATCCATTTATAAACGAATATTCTTTATCCATATTTTTAAAATTATGAAATTTATTGCATACTTTTATTGCAATAGTAATAAGAAATGACCTATATAGATTAAAAAAAATGCAACTTTTGTAACAATATAAATAAATTCAAATTAGGATTCATTCAGAACATGGACTGACTTGTCATATTAACCCTTTTTAAGGCAGAGGGAATATTTTTCCCACCATATATTTTTGAAATTTTTGAGAAACGATACGTGAAATCGTTTACTTTATCTATGGAAATATAATTGATGATAGTTTTTGACATTATTTATCTATGACAATTGAAAACCTGTCATTTTTTTTTCTGTCAGTGGAGGGTAGAAGTTTATAAATGAGTGAATTTCGGCACCTGTTGTTAAATCTTTATACATCTTCAAAATTAGCAACTTTCACAAGGTAAGTTTTTCTAACTTTTATTGTCTAATATGTAATATACTAGAATTCAGACAAATTTTGGATTTTGGACCTGTGATTTTTTTTTTATACGCTTCTTTTGTGGTGGTAAATATATTCCCGCTGCCCGTGTGGGTTATTTTTGTTTTCGATACTAATATTTCCTTTGTCTGTGGTGTGAGCAATGTTATGCATGTTTTCTTTTTTGCTTATTACAGAATATTACGAAAATGAGATAGATAAAGAATTGGAAGCGATATTTGATTTCCCCGATGATCCCAATGTGTCGAATGACGATTTAGAATCGGATGAAAACGAGGTTTCGTACAGTACTGCAAAACTTCAAAAATTTTTAGAAAATTATGACGATCCTTATGCCACCGTCACCTAATCCATCTAATAGCCCAACACCCTCCGTATCAGAGCTCGAAGTTCAGCCCCGCAGTTCACCTGAGGATATTCCACTAAGCCTACTAAGTAGTATACTAAGTACTGAGATTTAGTATAGCCACGCGGGCAGAGGGAAGATTTTTACCACCATGTTTTTTTTAACTTTTTGAATTTTTTTTTGTTATTTTGTGAAAAGCAATAAAAAACCATTCTAAAACTATAAAAAGTTTTTTTGTAACCCCCCTAGATGCTTATGCCTTATAAAGGGTTAATTAGAGATAAATGTTTTTTCTTTAATGGCATCAAAACATGCCCTTAGATCTAATAACCATCCATTATCTATAAAAAAACAACAGAACCTCTGATCCTTTAGTACTGTCACCTTTTTATTCACTTTTCCGTTTCATTTAATTCCGTCCTCCCCTTTGCGTCTGACCGGGCCGACACCCTTGCGCTAATTTATTCTTTGACGTCACCAAAGGATTAGGATGGATTCGTACCTCCTATGTGGCCAATAAATTTCCCTTCAAACGGACCGTTTTTTTCCTCTTTAACGTTTTACCTGAAACAAAAGTGGGCCGTTAGTTTTTGGCATTAAATTGTAGGAAGTACAAAGTATTACTAAAATCAAGTTAAATTACGTTTTTTACAAATCAAGTAAAATAGATTAATCATTAGAATAATCATTAGAATAAATTCACTTACACGAGAAATACTATATTATCGTGTTCAAGAAAATCATATATTCATCAAAATATAATCTGAGGGCAAATTTTTCAACTGTCTGATAAGCTATTAGTAACGTTAATTCAATTCAATTTGTATAGAACTCTTCATAATAAAAATCAAGCTACGGAAACGGTATCCATATGAGCTACGCCGTAGCAAAAGTCGTAGCCTGCGGTCGTAGCACTTGCCAATTCTATTTAATTTTTACAAAATTCATAATTCTACATCACAGTAAATCTAAGCAAATTACGATCGCGGTATAAATAACTTCCAAGTAGAATGATTAAATTTAATTATTTACAATTTATGTAATTGTGTTACTTTGAGTAGTGTTCTATTTCCAAACGTTACACGTTGCTTTGAAATCTTATTGATATAGCTGTAATAACCTAACTTGGAGTACCCGTTAACTCACCCAAATAATCACTGACCAAATTAAAATCATTAGCTTCGAAGTAAACCTAGCAACAGAGAACGGGGGTAAGTCAAACGAAGCTACTCAAAGAAACGAGACCAATTAAGAAAATTATTTTTAAACCCTCACTCAATCGATTACCTAAAAGTAAAGGGATTAGTTAGATAATCCTTCTTGAAAAGTGAAACATCTTTAAAAGAAGGCTTCAAATAACATTCATTTTGAAAAGTTTAATTGTGACTGTGCCCTTTTTACAAAAAATGTTGAGGGTAAGTAAAATGGTGAAAAGTCAGTAGGTTCATTATAAAAGTTTATAATTAGTTATTTATCGACGTTTGTTCCAGATTAATAATACTTTTTGATCATCAAAATGACATAAAAATCAAAGATAAACGTAGGAGGTTCTTAGTTTGACTGTATTTTTTGTGTTTTACCTTAGATCTTTAGACTAGTTAAACCGACTTTGATTTTTATCTGAAACAAACAAATTTCTAGTGTGATCTTCGTTATGACGGGTTGTATTGTAATAATGATTATTTCTGACGTCCCTATCGCTGCCACTATTTTTATCTTATTTCGATTTTCAGAAACACCAAACCACCTCCAGATATGTGCCATGTCAAGTCCACTCTGTCCAATTAAATGACTAGATAGATCTGACGGAATGTCACACGTAAAAGATTGAGTATCGATCGAGAAATCAAAATGGTGATATCACAGGTGAAGTGTGTTTGATTGAGTGGGTCGTTACCCGTTTAATCATGGATCAAATGGTATGAAGGTCTATTGGATACTGAGAAAATTAAGAGTATGATCGCTCTATGAATAATCAGAATAATCAATTTATTGGTATTAGAAATAAAATCTTTATCATATATTATCTACACATAAGTATCCTTTTCAACGACACAGTAAAATCAAATTCAAAAGGACGCTGAAATCGTCATAACATAAAACCCAACAACTGCAATGCATCAGCACTAAATTAAAAACTGCTCGAACCTGTGCTTCGTTTCAAAACTAAATTTCACCGAGTGCTTGGGTCAGTTTAAAAAGGGTTCTGTTTAAAAATGAACCCTAGTTTTCGCTTTACGCCAATAAAGTTTGCTTGTTCCTCCAACTCGGTTTTCATTTGCGGCCCATATTGCATTTGCAGGGTTAGAGTATTTTAGCACTAAAGTTAATCTGGGTCTTTAAACTTTTGTTGTAGGTTTAACTTTATTTAGATTTGTACTAGTTTGTGAATAAATCATTTAAAACTAGGTACTAGGTATCTTCCTTCCGTTGTAGATATGATACCCGTTTCACGTTACAGCTACAGCCGTTAAAATCACGATATTTCTCATTCACAATGGTACACACATTAGTTAGAGATTGTGTGTATATTTTACTAACCTAACTTAGCCCGTCTGATACTTATGTATACTTATACATATAAGGTCACCTTTACTCATTAATTTACCCTTGAACTGATTGCCAAAGTAATAAAAAGACTACGGAATTTTTGCTCAGAAAAATATTATTTCCGAATATCTTAGTTTCTATGTCGACAGAAATATAATTTATGCGGCCACGGCCATCTTGTCTAGAGCTACAGAGTTGAATAAGATACCTATATACAATAGTCTAGACTATAGTTTCCTGACGGACAGAAAACTTGAGCGTATCTGAAAATCACTGTCTAGAAACTTCATCTGCATATCTGTTAGTAAATTGAGTAGTAGTATTTTAGAAATGTTGCATGGTTTAATTTGGGGCAAATGTTTTGTCAATAAAATGACGAACCTTAACCCAACAAGGCCTTTAAATTAAGATTTTTTTTTTTTTTTTATTTATTTATTATTACAATTTTAATACAGTTACAATTAAATATTGCATCTAAAAACCTATAAAGGTTTGTCGAGGCCTATTACGTGAAATCGCGAAATTGTTCGGTTTTCTCGTCCTAATTCTATGGTTTGCGTTAGTTGTTTGATATTACAATTACATTTTTATAATAGTTCGTTTTCTCCTCTACAAAAGTAGTAAGAAACATTTTAGATAACTTGTTTATATATTGAGTAATAATCATTCTCCGGATACATGTTTCGTAAAAAACGCTCGAAGACCTGTTTTCTCAGCTCTAATTTGTAGATTCTAATGAATATGGGCGATCAAACTATTTTTTATTATGTTACGTATATCCTATTCTTCATTTAGAGTAGAGTACATTTTCGTTAAATGCTTTTATTCTAAAGATATACCGAATTTAATATCGACCGAAAATGCTTCGAAACAAACCTCAATAACTCCGAAGTTCTAAATCAATGGGACGTCATATTTATATCAAAATATTTATCAACATTTGCTTAAACTATGATATTAATTTTAATTTGTAGAACGGTTTTGGTAATTTTTTATGAATAAAATAAAACTACCATAATTTAGTAGTTTTTTCATTCAGCCGGCTTTTTCCATTTAGTACCGCGCGAGCGCTTGTCGAGGTCGGACCTATGTCGGTTGTTCTTGAATAAAATATAGAAATATTTCGTAAAATGTCAGTGTGTGGGACTGTCAATTGCTGTAAAAACGCTGTTAGTGTGCGTGTATGTGTTATTGCGATACTACGACCGACATAAGTTGATCCGTTGATAACGATCAATTGTTATTTTTATTGATAACGGTCAATTGTTGTTGTTGCTGGCCTAAGAATTGTACCAAATGTTGCTGGCCTAAGAATTGTACCACATCATTGTCATCTTGTTTTACCTTATTTATTTGGAGGTTATGCTGTAGGATGTGGATTGCATATCTAAAGTTATCTATCCTAATTAAAAAACAACAAGGCAACTTTTTTTGGTGAAACCGTCCAACGACTAAATGTAATTATGCCTATGATTTTTTTAGATTATGACTAACTTGCCGACCCGCCGACAGCTGCGCTTGCGTTTTTACGTTATTTACTAGTTTATGTTTTATAGCCTTTTTCGATCATTTTACTATCCAATACTGAAATCATATTTTAAATCGGACCCGCGGTTCCTGAGTAGCACGTTCAAACAAATAAACAAGCAATCTCCTCAGCTTGATAATTGTAGTATAGATTTCCATAATATTTATTACAAAGAAAATATTCCGTAATTTTTTGTTCTTATTTTTACCGAGTATCCAATATGTAAACAATAAATAATGTACCTTTCTAATAAATATATTATTTATTGTAAACATTAAATAATTGTACCTTTCTAATAAATACAGGGCGTCCCAAAGTTATCCAATGGGCCATGGAGGGGAAGTACCTTAAATATCGTAGATAGTGAATTTTGCTCAAAGAAGACTTCATTTTATTTTTAAAAGTTAGTAATTCTGGATTCATAGATTTTCTAAAAATTACTTGCTTTGTCTGGGAATCGAACCGACTTACATGTAGAAAAAAAAACTCTATTTTTATGATACCAATCGAAAGAATAGCTAAAAAATAATAACTCTGCTTAAGTAACATAGTATTTTAAAAGAAAGGAACAACGTGAAATTAATTATTTTAATCAAATAAAAAACATGAAACATTTTTTTTGTAAATTAATTAATTAAATTACTTACTTTTTTTTAAATAAAATGAAGTCTTCTTTGAGCAAAATTCACTATCAACGATATATATGGTACTTCCCCTTCATGGCCCATAATTTTGGAACGCCCTGTATATAAAATAACACCCCTATTCACGTTCCCACTGCTGGGATAGGGACTTCTCTCTTGACGAGATAGATTAGGCCTTAATTCACCACGCTGGCCAAGTGCGGGTTGGTTTTTTTTTTAATATATAAATGAAATATTTTCAAATAAGTTCGTAATAAAATAAAAATAAATAGTTTATCAAAATAAAAATATAATGGGAATTATTCAAGATGACATATGTAGATAAATGGATATTCTACATCTGTGTATGACATATGTAGATAAATGGATACCAATAAATATAAAAATAAATATAAAGTTCGAAACTACAAAAATAATACCTAAACATAATTAAAACCTTCATTAACGAAACTTTTATTTATTCAAACACAAATATACCATCTAACAAAACAAGCAACTTAAATATAGGTAATATAATTTATTTGTTTTGTTATAATTAGAATTTGTATTTAGTCCGTTCAATTTAGACTTTCGAACTTACATAAAGTCCCAACATTCGACAAAAAAAAAACATTTAATTACAAACCTACACACCAAATTTCAGAAGAATCGGTTTAAAAATGAGCCCATAAGATGAGATGAATGAGGACATTTAACTTCAATAAGACTATTTTCAGTTTTATTCTTATATATATAATTATTAATCATGAATGTTTTAATTTAAAATTATGTACCTACTTAATTGATTTCAAATAATCAATCAGATTTAAAATAAATATTGATATTATTAAGATAAAACATAATTGATTCAAATATTGAAATAAAAATATCCACCATTTTGAATTTAGGAAAATATATAAACTCCTATCAATTAAATAAAAACATTAATATAATAATTATTTCGGAATGAAACTGAAAAAAAATCCACTCAATAAAATGGAATTTATTCGATGCCATTTTCTACAGATCTAAAATAATTATTAGTATATTTGTATGTTTTAGATCGACGAAGTATCAAGATCATTTAGTATTTTTCATAGAATTCGCGTGACGCGCCGGTCACGTGGTGCATAAAATATCCAATTTCGCAAAACTTCGTAACGTCACAAGGCTCTTAAAATGTTTAATGTTTTCAGTAAAAAACAAATGGTAAATGTTAGTTTGAACTTATATTTTTCAATATACTTTACCGAATTACTTTACATATTTCGGTATTCTTGATCCGTATCCAACAATGCGCAGGCAACCTTGTTTGTTTGGTATTGTTTTTTTTAATTTGGCAAAGAAAGTGCCTATTTTGGCTATAAGTGGGATATATTTTTACAATAATTGATAGGGACGAATCTCGCTGGTTGTTAGTGTATTTCCAAAAACCTTATATTACGCGAGCAAATTCGTACACAACAGCTAGTATCCCATCAAATCTTTACACAAACACTAAATTTTTCACTTCCCAACAAACAAGTTCGAGGGGAAAATATTTGTTTTGGTGGTACAGTTTTTCCTGCCCTGCTTAGCCTGACAAATGGCAGCTGTATTATTGCGCTGGCGTAGAACCATCTAGTGGCATTTTTAGTTTTGTTTCCAAAAAATTCGGAGTTGTTGAATACTTTTGCAATATTTTCTATTGCGATGGTGGAAGTTATGTTTTTTTGATTACTGATGTGATATTTTATGGAGTTATATACGCAAGAGGTTGCGTCCTAAGCCTAATCATTCTCATCAAGAGAGAAGTCCCTGTGTTCTAGCAGTAAGACGTTAATCGGGGTTATGATGATGACACTCCACTAACAAACAACAAATCACTAGCTCTACTTAATCCATTAAGTCGTCTAAGAATCCTCCATTTCTAAAATTGAATCGCTAAGATTGAAAAAGTGCACTCTGCATCCCCTACAGCTATATTCTCGGGCTGATCCAAGCTTATGCCAGCTTAACTTAGGAATAGCTTTACATAATGCTTGGAAAAACTTCTCGATTGTCAAACAAACATACTCCAACAAAAACTACAGATAAAATATTGGAGTAAGACGCCACACGACTGAGGATTTTGCCAGCAAGTAATAGTACTGGTACTAAGATTATATTAACGTATCTACTATAAGTGTTAACCTTATTAGTGTTCTGGTGGAATTAACTTTAATGATGAGTTTGTATTACTATCTCTGTTTTTAAGTAAATAGTTTTTTCGTAGCAGATAATACGATCATTATATAAAAACTAGCATTAACTTATCGCATCGGTACTTGTTACCAAAAACTCTGGTGCAAAATACTAAAACAGATTACCAATTTGATTGTATTGGCTCGGCGTGGTGATACAAATCTATCAATAAATCAATTCTCTTTGAATTTAAAGCAGAGGGCAAACAAGGGAGGACAATGACAGGGTTGACATAATCTGGTTATCTCGAATGCCCTTAACTGGACCCAACTCATCCGAATTGAAATCCCGACACGTTTCTTTAAAATTTTCAGATAAAAAAGATTTAGGTTTAGTATCAGAAAAACATATTTTATTTGTGTTTTTAAGTTTGGTTTAAAAGTAACAAGGGTCTATTATACTAGTTTTCACTCACATATAATTAATTTAATAAGGTTTCTTATTAAATTATTAATTATTAAATTCTTGCTTGAAAACTTTAATTTACCTAATTGAACATTAAACGGGGTTCAAAACATGATTTAAAAAACGGTTCAAATCCATGATAGTTTAAAATGTAATTTAATATTTTCTTGGGCCAGTACTTTGAATCGCGACCTACATTACCATGCAATAGATTAAACCAATTCTCCTGTCTATTATGAATTTCGATTGCGCATTGTATTTTGCTTACATTTAGTGATAACCTATGACTACAACAAAGTAGCAGCCTTATTAAAAACAAATCATAAACGCACACATTATAGTACGGGAGGCGACGATGCTAAATGGGGATTTACTCGAGCGTCAAAGAGACCTATTGGGTTGCATTTGGTAGATGATAAGAAGAAAAAAATTGTATGAGACCGATGTGTTTCATCAGTGGGGGAAGCGACCATAGATAATTAAAAACTTATTTAAAAAAATACTGTTGTATGGACGTACTTAAGCGCGTCAGTTAGTGATAGATTCTATAAATCAGATTCAATAAATTGAAAATCAGCTTAACATACTTACATACTTAAAAATAATTTAGGAAATATGATTGATAATATACGTTTGTAAATCTGATTGTTTACACGATTGTTGTGAGTGTACGTAAACGTTAAAAAAATAAAAATCGCGACTCATTTTTTTTGACTCATTTTCAAAAATATGAACAAAAAAATCGGCATTTCCAAAGGTGTTAGAGCGTCAGATTTAGATGTATATGGTTCATCTTTATGTTCTGATTCTACCATATCTTAATCTGACGATTATCTAAAGTGATTCGCCTAATCTGACAAAAGTAAATTTTGTTCCTTTATAATTCACGTTCGAACATAGATAGATTTTTTATATTTGGTGGAGGTACTTGTCTGGGTACTAGCTATCTCCAGTATCTTAATCTGACGCGCTCGAGTAAATCCCGAAATCCCCTCTTCGGCTCCCCTACTATTACCAAAATAGCATTATGAACACTAATTAAAGCGTCTGTCATTCTTTCCGGGACGAAACCAAAAAACATAATTCCAATGGCCTCCAATAAAGTGACCACGAAATAAATTATTCCACGGAAATTAAATTCCAGTGTGTGTTTCGTGTTTGTCGGAATTAAAATGTGTATCACGTAGGAGCGCGTCCCAGTCAGCTTGTCACTCAAAATTTGTTTACGTTCTAAAATGAACTTTACTTGGTTCATATAAGACTCAGTATACCTAATACACAGAATAGAATAGAATAGAAAATACTTTATTGCACACCACAAAAACAGAAACACACAATACACACTTAAAACTAAAACATTTGGAGTACAATGGGCGGCCTTATCGCTTTGAGCGATTTCTTCCAGGCAACCTATGTATGGACTGGACAGTTATAAATATATAGACAGTGGTGTAAAATAATGGATTACATAATAGTAATAAAAATATAATATCATAATAATATATCATACATATATACTAAACACAAATAAGTTTTTAATTTAAGTAAATACTTACATAAAATATTTATAAAGATTTAAAAGTTTGTTTTTGAATATAGGAACAGACAGTTGTTGGTGCTATGGTTTTGTAGTAGTGGTCTTTCCAAGTCTTAGGAGATTTTACTCGACCTCAATGCATCAGCATTTAGCAAATATCTGGCCTCAAAATATTTGGCTTAGTTATAAATTGAAAGACGCCAAGCTTTAGCTTACCGCGTTACGCAGATGAAGAAAGATATGGTAGAATTTTCACGTACTCTTGAAGGAACGCATTGTTTTTTCGTGGCATGCTAAAACGCTGATGCGATTATTGTTTCTTAATTGGTAGGAACAGTTGTAAGCGGATGATGGACAATATAGCATAGAAAATAACAATATAAAAGTATTTTTTCCTTTTCACGAACAAAAATTATTAAAAGATATTTTAATAATAGTTGTACAAGTAACAAGTGATCCAGGCTCAAACTTACCCTTACATTAAAATTCATTATGACTTTGCCGAGATGCGAGAAAGAAAATTTGTAATATACAGTGAAAATTGTGCCATAAACAGTCTTTCTTCTGCGTTCGTCTCCTGGGCGACGTTAATAATGGTAAATGTGCATACCGCCAAATAAAGCGAGGTGCAATTTGTGGTTGCCAGTAACGAGTTCATGTATAAATAGGACTTTGAAAGTACTTTCATTTACACAAATTACCTAGCTGCTGTGATTTGTGTTCTAACAGTAGGGACATAGCAGACTAACTTTTCTGGTTTGCTGTTAGTTGGTCTCTATTTGGAATAGAAATGAGCTTTGTACAATATACTTTGCAGAAGAGTCACTTCTATACGTATCTCGTACTGTCGTGTTAAAGCTTTTACTTCATACTTCATTGATGATTACGAGTATGGCTTAATAAGCGTTATTTAAATACAAAAAGGCTTCCTGACTTTATCGTTTGGTGTCGGCCTAAGAATAGTAGCACCCCATCTTTATACTCTGGTGTCAAACCTACATATATGATTTATATACCAGAAGACGGGCAGCAGCGTTGTTTTGTGCGCTATATGTACCTGTCTATGATCACTACAATAACCAGGTTCATGATAATTGTGTTGATTATACCAATTCAATTATTTTGGGTTACGTTGGGGACACCCACGCCCAGTAGTGATACGTGATTCGGGTTGATAATGATGATAATCTTGAATGCTAAAACTCTACGATTATGATGAATCTTAAACTTAGTATAATTTATGCAAATCTTAGAACTAAGCACGCGCCGCACTGCAAGGCAATAAATAAGATAGTAAAATATGCAAAGGTCGAACAATAAATCCAGTTTTACTCCCATTTCAGCTGTTTCAGTCCCAGATTTATTTCGGACTATAAACTAAAACAATTTAACTTATTAGATGCACCCGCTGTAAACGTGGCCAGACAATTTTATTATCACTGCTTTCAATTCTGAATAGATAAAACGTTGCTTCTACCAGAGCCGCTGGTTCTTGGCAGCCCTCCAGGAACAAAGCACTGGCCACACTCTCACAGATCGACGTCCGACCCGCAAAGCCTCACCCTAAATTTAACCTTAAACACACCCAGTAAGACCCAAATTTATTCGCATTTACTCTTGTAACACGAAACATTTTGAATTCAAATGTGTCTCTGATGCCGTTCTGTTCCAATATTCTATATCAATAAAGTAGAACGGCTGAAATAAGCCCGATTCTGACTGTATGGACCCATGATGACTCTGCAGGTGTCCTGGATACTCTTTTACATTTATTTACTCGGCGATCGTTTCGTAATACCGATTTAGATTCAATGAGTCCTAATATACTAAATACGGCTGAAGTGAAGGTTCGTTTTATGGCGAAATGAAAGCTCTGGGAGACTGTGATAATAACAATTCTCCAGGAAAATTGCCAGCCCTGAGTCGGCGTAATTGGTGCGCTTGATCATAAAGGATAAACAGTTCATTTAATCGTCGTAACTATAAATCTAACCCGGAAAACAAATTTAAAATGTTTACAAAGGAAACTTTAAAAAATCAACAAAAGCCAAAGCGTTTACTTTCAAACTAAAGGGTTTTTATTATCAACCCCAATAAAAAGAGTTCGGCACACAAAATCGCGGTATCCGGTGAAAAAGGTTTTCCGTGAGACTTTCTTCGCTCTAATTACGTCTCAGCACAAAGAGTTGGTTCACAAAGAGGTGTCTGGTTGCCTTGGCCCACGGATTGCTGAAAGTAACCGCTCCGACCAGCACTGCCTTTAAGTGCTCGAACTTTCCAGCTCTAGCTCAAAGCCGCATATTACAGACAACATTTTGTAGCAAACTACCAAATGACCCATTTAACCAACTCTGTCCTCCGCCACCAATGTACAATAATGAACCAATTTACCACAAACTAAGTTACCACAAAGAAAAAATCACAGACCAGCCATAAGGATTTAAGGAAAAACTGATAACAATATTTCAAAACTTCATAAAAATGAAATACGGCCCAGAAAGCCCGAGCCCCAGCAATAATCATAGATAGACATAATTTTGTCCGAAACAAGAGCAGTACACCGACGAACTAGCAGGTTGGTGCAATATTCTCAAAAAAGCAAGCGAATCCAAGTCTTAAGTCCAATCCAATAAAGCTCAGGTAGCTCTTCAATCCAGATGACGTGGTGATAGCATGATCTAACTGATCCAGAGAGACTTAAGCGAAACACCCTGTCAAAGGAAATTGGGCGTTATTAGCTGTTGTCAAGGTGGAATTTTGTATTGTCAATTTGTAAGATGCTTACGGAGATGACCCGAAGGCCGTAACCCTCACCCTGGCATTCCGCCAGGCACTTACACGGCGACGGACGTGTCTGCCTCCGACCGTCTAGTTTTACGGCTTTTAGATAAATTACGTTCGTGAAAAAACGAAATCAGGAAATATTTCCAATATTTTCTTTCATGATAAAGCACGGGCATAAATCTCCCTTTTTCGGATGGCTGAAACTCGTTATAGTTTTCAAAGTGATTTAGTTGCGAGGCCTCTGCTTCTTTCAAAGGGGATGAATATATTGAGCCGGAATTGTTTGGATTCGTATCAAAGTAGAACTTGATTTAAGCCGATTCTTTGGACTAGTTACTAATCATCATCATCAATACAGAACGTCGCTGCTGCCCGTCTGTTATTTTATTATCTATTATTTTATTGATATGATTATCTTTATTATAATTTTTTAAGGCTCGCACCACAACAACCATGTTATAAATAAGTTACAGAATAATGAGAACAATAAGCGAAAGTTATTATGCTTACTTTAATACAATAGACACAAATATTTAGAAGTGTCTAACATTATTGTGTTATTTTTCTAAAGCAAGGTTTTCACCTGACACTAACAGCAGTAGACACGTAGTTTGCTCAAATAACACTGAATAGAAAATAGATAAGAGCACCATCTGTGTATTCAAACTCACTTAGGGATGCGCTATGTACTAAAATACTATGAGAAGATAGGATTTTTGAAATCAAGATGATTTATAGACATTCAGATTTTTTTATATGCGACGTGTTAGTTTGGCCCACCAGCATCATAATGACTATATCTAACATAATGACTATATCTAACATTACAATGGTATGAACGAAATTCAATATTATAACTCCAATAGGTACATAAGAATTCAAAGATACAGATTTACACATAACATAATTATTGTCACACAATTCGACCTCATCACATAAACTTGTTGTAGGCAATTTGTTTGGATAATAAGTTTAGAATACGAAATAGCAGTGGTGTTCACGACGTTATTCTAATGTATGTTTCGGTGAATGTATCCTTAACATAATTAAATAGTTTTTTTTATAAAGCCCAACCAATGTATGCAATACATACAAAAATCGACTCCGATACCTAAAATTTGTAAATTGATTATTAAACTATTGTTTCATGAAAACTCCAACGCTCTAAAATGATCTAGAAAGGTATTTTGCAGTACAGACAGCTCTCTGCGACTCTGCACAATTTGACGGTCTGTGAAATGAAACGCCAGGTCAGATTGGATGATATTTGAAGCAGGTATGTAGATGTATTCTATGTTGTGAATAAAGATAAGCTTAAACTTCAGATGAGTTTCTTGAAAGTATATCTCAAAATGAGTTTAATTGTATTTTTTCAGTTGTGCTGTATTGGTATGTATCACCTAAAAAGCCCTTATTTTATAGTCACCGCGCCACTCAATGAATAAAACGGAACCCCTAAAAATTCACACAGCAATTAATAGATTTTGTTAAATAAATAAATAATCAATAAGTAGCCCTATGCCCTGTGGTAAGCCGGAAGCTTGTGTTACGTGTGGTGCCAACTATAATCTTATACAACGCCTTACTTAGTATAATTATGCTGAAACGACAACCACTGTACGTTTATTAGAGAAGCGTGCAGTGTTTTAAATAAATAAGTAAAGTTCTTAAATTAAACAAAAAAGTTCCTACTTATTCTCCCAAAAACAAATAAGAACATTGGACCTTGCAAAGGTCAGCTTGTTGTAGACTCCCTTTGGACGCTACCTGTGCAAACAGCCCCATAAAATACGAATTTACGGACAAATTTGCTTATATCACATCCCCTAGGAGCATTAAAGCCTACCAAATTCACATAAAATTGAACATGCCCCTAACTCTATCAACTCGATACGGCCCACTAAACATTAAACTGTATAACTAGTTAAGGTAGTTAACCCTGTAATTACTGGCTCAAGTGATTACCGAGACACGGTGAAAAGCAATAAAATTAATGGAAAAACTAAGATCGTTTTCTAGAATGTGCAATAAAAATAAAATGGCGTCCAATATGGCCGACTTTTGCGTCATCTGAAGTAATCTGAACCCATTTTCAGTATCTTTCACTTGTTCGCAAGCCTGAGCTAATTTAATAACTGTTATAAATTAAACAATTAAGTTCCCAACACATTAATACGCTTTTTTTCATCAGTTTGCCTTAACCATTTTGTAAGAGACATAGCAAAACACGGTATGAAATTTCGTCCTTACTTTATGTCCCTTAGTCAAACAGATAAGGCTCACTACTAAGAGACCATGAGTTTTATAAAAAAAAGTTAGAATAAAATTAAAACAGGTCAGTAAAACTTGCGTCGGACAGCAATTAAAAGAAAAACTGTGACCCGCAATTGCCCGAAGAGTAAAATACTCCTTTATTGTCCCTCACAATGGAAGCAGAACAATATGCCCCATTATGTGAACGAAAGAAAATAAGGTATTTCATTTAATGAAGTTTGAGTTTAATTGCTTTTCGAAATGATCTTTTCTGACGTGGTCACCAATGGTCGTAACTCGATGTAATGGCGGCAGATTCATTTTAAAAATATAAAAAAATATGTCTGATTTTGCATACCTAAGTCACATCTAGTTTTGTCATTATAAAAATCTTAATGATTATGAATACAGCGTGCCTACAAAGTAAACGCTTAAATCATAACAACCAATAAAAATAAAAGCGTACATAACGCCGAGAACTGCAATTCCTAGATTGCAGAATAAAACCAAATATAAAATTCCATGTAAGTCCAACATGTTTTCGAAATAAAACTCCATCTATTATTTAATTTGGAGATAGCATCTGCAGACAATCGGGCTTGTATAACGCTGTGGAATTTTAAGTTCAGCGATATATTTGGTGGAACAAGTGTATTTTCACTTGGCTGTAACAAATTGTGATCGTTTTGTTCTGCTGTCGGTACAGCAGCCCTCTTATCAACGGGCCTTGGGCGTAATTAAGTCGGGGATGTTAATTGTGACATCTGGCTGTTGTGTGTTCCGCAACAGGTTCGATTCTTGTCCCGCTTCAATGGAGCACAATCACGCAGATTCTAACATAATCCATGAATAATTTGATCAATTTACTAATAAGCTTCCAGAGCCTGCCATTTACTGAGCCGAGTACAAGTTGCCTTAATTGCCCAAAATGACGTACTGTTTACAGGCATTTTGTTCAGAAATGTAATCGCATTTATGCCTGCGACAAAATATCGCCCTTAGGAAATCGTTTTTCACGCAAAGTATCACCGATAAGGTGTCAATTTCGCAAGCATTTTTTGCGGCATGATAAATTCAATAAAATGATAATAATATACGAACTCTGAGACGCCATTATTCGCAGATGCCGCCCTCCAAAATTAATGCAAACGACACCCACAAAAAATGAAATAAATTACGTTCTGACCTACATATAAAGGAAAGATAAGATAAAGGAGCGCTTCAAGGGTCTTTGTTTCTGACACGCAATAAGCAACCACGTCTCCGCTTGTAGTCACTCGAGCTACAGTCTCTATTTGCAGCGTAAACAAATTTATATTCACTGCACATCTCGACTGACAAAGCCATTCTGCACCCACAACCACTCGACATAAAGTGGTCAATAGCAACATTCAATAGATAACCCTCTGTAAAATGACTCCATTTAAGAGAATCGATCTCCCCTCAAAAACGTATCAATATTTGCGAATTCAACACATTGGTTCTTGAAAGTGACGTCAGAAGCTCCCTGCACTATTCCTATCAGGTTATATCGATAATACCGAGTGTTACCAGCGAGGGTAGCAATCTCGAAAGAGGCATCTGTATTCTAGTCGACTCGCGGTTTGGCTTTTTGATTTTTTTGGGCCAATGAGTATACGGACGAAGATTGATGTTGGCGCGGACTCAATTCCCCATTGTTTTTGTATCGGTAAACAAGGAAAACGGGACGTGATTTTGCTGTTTAATGATGGAAGAAGAAAACTAACGAAATAAAGACAATAACGATGGACGAATCGGCCGGGTGGAGCGTCGTCAGAAAACTTTCATGAAAAAGTCAACTAACTCGTACCTTGCAGTTTTGAAAACACTAGGTTCAAGGGATTTTTCCCGCTCCCAATTACTTGGCAGTCACAACGCTGGGCACTACGAACTCTGTCAGGCATTTCTGGTTCTATTGAATTTTTAATAGCTACGGAAAGTGTTAAAGTTTGTGCCAGAAAGTTTTCGAATCTATGAATTACCTGGAGTGGTAAATTCATCAATGAGCTTCTGTTAGTTATAGTGAAATATTATTTAACTACTATTTAATATGCCGGGACAGGAAAATATCTAGTGACACGCATAACCAAACAAATTATCTAAACAACAAGTTTCTATACTTTGTAATTATATTCAAGTTTGCCATTTTGTCTATGTCTGTCTTTTAAATCGAAATATAAGACATCCAAAGTTTTAGCAATTTTTTTTGCAAACCAATAGTTTTATTTAATACTAGCTGACCCACCTGCGACTTCGCCCGCCTTATTCCAATGTTTTTAGGTGTTTTCACCAAGGCACTTAAATCGGCCCAGCCGTTCTTGAGTTATAACATATTTATGATGATAAAATAGATACAGTTAGGTCAATAATAAATCTAATTTAAAATCAACTCTTTTGTAACATTATTAATAAAATTCTAAGCTTATTTGAGTTCAGGAGGGTATGAACCCAAGAACTCGTAAATCTTTGATAGTCCTTGCATTAAAAAACGGAACGATGAATATTGAGTGTTGTGAAAATAAAAAGTTATAACGTTCTCGGATAAAGCCATAAGGAGAAAGTGGTCTTAAAATAATACTTGATTAGTTGTTTAACGTGGCATGTGGTGCAGACCTAAGAATAGTACCATCCTCTACCTACGTCTTGAAAATGGAATCAAATATGAAGCCACGTCCTTCGGAATGAGAGCCGAGTGTGCTCCCACTTAGCCAACACAGATCCGTTTGGTGCAAAACATAACATAGATATAACATATAATTATCACATAAATACTCGTTTGTGTATTTCTGATACAGATTAAACGTGTGGTCTGGATTCTTTGTTAGTGGATCGAGGTCAACCTTTACCGGACAATGGAGGATTATCTTTTCCGGTTTATTTTATTGTGTTTGTTTCGAGCTTAATTCGTAACCCGGATGTAGCTTTGATTGATTGTGTTGCTTGTTATTTTTTTCTGCGTAATTGCCGATTTTCTTCGTATTGAGTAGGTAGTAGTTGTATTAGCTTTATGTAGGTCACCTAATTATTAGAAATATACAGTATTAGAAATTTTCTATGAATCACAAGTGATTAAATTTAAGTGTACTCGTAATTAAACCACTGTTTTTTTTTCAATTACCGTATATGAAAATGACGATATCAATCATCATTTTCATAATTTTAGTTATCGTGTTTCAATTATTTCGTCAGAATTAGCTGGTACCTATCATGTACCTACTAGCCGAGTTTACCAAAATATCATCTATTCACATTGTTGGTAGACGTCCATAGCTTAGCTTACCGATCCGATGGGAGATATACTCGTATTTCTCACGTTCACATTTAAATTTGTTATGTTAAAGTATAGTTATAATCGAGATAAAATGATTTATTTAATAATTAATATATCAAGCAAAGTCGGATAATCCCGCTAGTTTTAAATAAGGTTCAAGTCCACCGAGAGAAGTAGGCATCGAAAACAACTTTCCTTAACAATGATTTGTGTTGAAACATAAGTCCTTATTACTTCTGGGAGCCATCTAATATTTCCGTTCCCTAACTTTGGTCCAATGTCAACTTTGTTTATAAAGTTTCAGTACTGTCCCGTTTATAACCGCAGATTCATAACCCCGCGATTAAAACGCGGCCCAGCAGGAATCAATACGGACTGCGAAGGCAGATCGCTGCAAAAAAGCGAGGCGGTATGTCTACGATTATTTACGTACTCTTAATCATCATAATTTAATAAACCCCCAAGCGATTAAAAGGGAAAAAAATAATTATATGTTTAAAATTACTGTTAGAATCTTCTATTTCAAAGTGGAAAGCTCAAATATTTCGCTTATTGTCAAAAATCTGGCTGCAAAAATAAACGTGGATCTAAATGAACAGACAGTTGATACGACTCCATTTTATTATAGAAATAAGACAAATATCTATAGTTCATTTTCGAAAAAGCAAAAACCTTTGAATGTTAGTCCTATGATACCTATTGAAATTGTTTTAGTACCGTGTCCATTTCGCGTAGATCTTGATTCCACATCGAACCCACGGCTGCGTGAAATCAAAGAGACAGTGGCGCGATAACGTAGCCTCTATTATTTTTAGCCTTATCCGATGTGAATGGAAAACATCTTCCAGCTATTTGTATTCTGTTGAAGTATGATTTCGATCATTTTGTTCGTATACACAGTTATAAGAAAATAGGTGTCGGTAAATTGATTGCTTCGTGATTGAGACCTAAAAGTTAAATTATAAAAGGACTAAGGTTTTCTTTAGTACTAACTTTCGCGTTAATATTCTTAGTAAGGATTGCATTATATTTGCATAACTAAACAAGATAAATCTATACGTTTTGTTTATAAATGTACGTTTACGACAGAAATCGCTGCGCAAAAAAATAACTAAACAAATGATTTAAAAGAAGAAACTTCCTTCAATATTTTTTAGTATTAAAAAGGTTTTATAATCCGTCCCAATATAAACAGACGCTGGCTTTTAAAACTTTCAGTATGAAAAGGTATTCTGGGCACTTTATTACGAATTCTGGACTGCAATCTCAAAACAGAAGGCAAGAGAGAAGCAATCAAACCTTTATTGCGTTCATTAAGTTCCTCAACTTTACCAAACAATGGATAAAGGCTGCGTCACACTAAATTAACGTTTATGTTTTCCGGTCTGTGTGGGTACGGTCGGTAAGCTAATTTTGCTCTCTTTTATTTAACTTAATAAACTGTCACTGTTTTGGATATTCACAATAATATTGTGTGCCATTGTGGATGGTTTTGTCAGTTTAGGCAAAGCATTGCTTACAACATAGTTATTATCAGATGTTGATTGTTTGTGTAGCTATCACAAAATCAATTACCGTAAAAAGATAAATAAAGTCTTGAACCAATACCAAAAAAAATATTTACATTTTCAGGTTAAACTTTTTCAGCTATTTAAAGTTTCAAATACTAAAGTAACTCCAGCTATATACGCCCGACGTGTCGGCTTCTATAATGGTCATTAATAAAATAACATTTTAAAAAAAAAAATTTACGATTTAAAAGCGAATTTTGCATATAAAAGCACTTTGATTTTCTAATATTTTAAGCATTTGCTATTATAAGTAAGAGTATACATTAGTGGCTTCTGGCCTAAGCGTACCTCATTAAGAGCACACCAAACTGCAGTGTCGTTATAGCGCCGCCGTCGATATCGGAAATCGTTAGCCTCGCCTCGCTCCGCTATGATTGGTACACCGGCATTAGCGAAAGATAAAACTCGAGGTAAGTGTACATTGCCTTTAATTATCTGTGGGTTTTTGCTGAATATTTAAGAGTAAAAATGTTCGGGTAAATATTCGCGATGGATTGCTATTTGAAGCGTTTTAAAGTTGTAGAAATGGATGTTTTTCTCGTTATATTTACTTGCAATCCATTTTAATTTTGTTTTATGTTTTTTCAGCGTTTTGAAGATTATGATTATAATTTATAGGTATTTTGTTTTAAAACATATTTGTTGAAAATAACATAATTATGATTGTATGAATATATATAATACCTCTGTTCTTGTTCTTTAGAAAATCCATTAACCGACTTCAAGGTTGTAGATAATCTATCTATGTCCTAGTAATAAAAGTTCTTGGCTTGAATCGTCATTCCACCTTCAATAAGTTTTTACCTGAAACAAGTTAATATTTCACATTAATTTAATAAATTAAACATAAAATAAGCCCAAACTCAGTTGTTTTGAAATTATCAAAGTCTTTTCCAGAACTCGTAATTAAACTTTAAGCCCGTATCAGGATATTGTCAGTGTCTACAAAAATGGACAACACATTATTTGCAGTGCCCGTATTTTGTAGCCCGGATGTTGTCGTAATTACCGGAAAACGGATATAACAAATACGGTTGTTGCACTAATTGTTATTGATTAGCTCGGGGCTTCTGTTCTCTGTTTAATAATTATTTCTTGTGAATCTTATCTTCTTAAAAATTCAACGCAAAAAAGGTTCGTGTATTGCCCGTTTATCTCAATATGAATATTTATTTTTTTGTCATGTTTTCAATATCTAAGGTTTCATCAGTACCTATCCTCTAGAGACAATAACAATTGGTAAAGCAACTTTAGTATTACTTTACGACGTATACCGAGAACCTTGTGGGAACGAGCGCAATAAATTTGTTATAATAGAAAAGTTATCGCGAAACTGAAATTCATTTTTGAAACGGTCCCAAAGTAATCTTGTGAGAATGCTTGAGTAGCGTGCCCTTTTGGCAAGAATTCTCAAATGAAAAAATAATGTGTAGGAATGACAAGGATTTAACAATGATAAACTCGAAGATCATATTTGTTAGATAAGTAATTCTTAAAAATAGTTATAAGTAATTTATGTATAATAAGTTCATAAGTATTCATGCCAATAAACGGCAACATTCTGAAAATAATTTATACTATATTTTATACTATAACGCCCAGACACTCGAAACAAATATTTGCAGATCATACAAATTTAGTAGGCAAATATTAGGTGGGAACCAAACCCGCAACATGCGTCACAGGCAGACTAGTCTTAATTCTTTCCGATATCAATTATTGTGTGACATTCTGTTGAATCATTGAATCAAAAGAAAATTAAAAGAGTAGGCACATATAAAACATAATGATTCCAATTTTATGTTCTAGATGAAAAAGGAAAACGCCTTATTATTTTGTACACGAACATGATACAAATTGGAAGCCACAAATAAATCTCATTGGTTAAGACGAGGTTAGACTGGCAACATGTTTCACTCAGTTTTATCACTCAAGAAGAGTTAAAAAACACAATACAATGCAAAAACACCAAATTACTTATACAGTACAATAAAAAATAAACACATGATCAATTTGAACCTAAGACCTTCGGAATGAAAGTCAATTGTGCTCCTACTTCGCCAACACGACTTTCTTAGCCAACACTTAGTAAGTTTTTATGAAGTCTGAAAGGAATAATTATTTTAAAATGTTAAACCTTATTTTACTTTCCTAATGCCTTCGTGGATACTCATCTTTATAAAAAATCAGTATCGAATTTTCCTTAATATCGCAATTAAATTGTTATACTCGTATCTTTGGGAGATGTAAGATAGTAGGTACTTATTAGAAGCAATTTATCAAAAAATCTCAAGGCAGCGATATAAGAAAATATGCCGCAAGCGAGGCCATAAATGGATGATATTATCCGATCGAGTTTCCTTCCAAGATTCTTTGGGCTAGGGTTGGGCGAAAAACATTGAAAAGGCCTACAACGTTTCTCAATATGAAATATAACAGAAATATTGCTAAACAATTCACACAGCAACATCTAGGTGGTAAAGTTTTTTACTAATCTGAACAAGATTAGGAAACTAACTGCTCATTTTAGTTTTAGGCAATTACAAAAACTACGAGTTAATAATAAAAAAAAATTAAATCCTATGTTTCATCCACAAGTTTGTTACTAACTAACTCAGAAGTTTGTTACTCAGTATGCGTTTCTTTGTTTGTTTAAAAATTAACAACAGGAAGACCAAAGTTGCCACCCCTAAAAATGTCTCCATGGAAATATTTGTGTTTTAGAGCGCACCTCATATTCCCATTTATGAGCACCTCTCGATTTGATTCCCCCTACTTTATATCTCTGTGATTCGACGCCTGACCCGAAGCATATTTTTATAGGAAAATATTACGAGTTAAAAAACACAATACATTACAAAAACACCAAAAAACTTATACACACAGTGCAGTAAAAAATAAAAACATGATCAATTTGAACCTAAGACCTTCGGAATGAAAGTCGATTGTGCTCCTACTTCGCCAACACGTCTTCCTTAGCCAACACTTTGTAAGTTTTTATGAAGTCTGAAAGGAATATTTTTTTTAAAATGTTTAACCTTATTTTACTTTCTTATTGCCTTTGTGGATACTCATCTCTATAAAAAATCAGTATCGAATTTTCCTTAATATCGCAATTAAATTGTTATACTCGTATCTTTGGGAGAGGCATGTAAGATAGTAGGTACTTATTAGAAGCAATTTATCAAAAAATCTCAAGGCAGCGATATAAGAAAATATGCCGCAAGCGAGGCCATAAATGGATGATATTATCCGATCGAGTTTCCTTCCAAGATTCTTTGGGCTAGGGTTGGGCGAAAAACATTGAAAAAGCCTACAACGTTTCTCAATGTGAAATCTATCAGAAATATTTCTGGACAATTCATACAGCAACATCTAGGTGGTAAAGTTTTTTACTAATCTGAACAAGATTAGGAAACTAACTGCTCATTTTAGTTTTAGGCAATTACAAAAACTACGAGTAAATAATGAAAAAACAAAAAAGCAAAAAAAAAAAAAAAAAAAAAAAAAAAAAAAAAAAAAAGCCTATGTTTCATCCACAAGTTTGTTACTAACTAACTACTCAGAAGTTTGTTACTAAGTATGCGTTTCTTTGTTTTGTTTAAAAATTAACAACAGGAAGACCAAAGTTGCCACCCCTAAAAATGTCTCCATGGAAATATTTGTGTTTTAGAGCGCACCTCATATTCCCATTTATGAGCACCTCTCGATTTGATTCCCCCTACTTTATATCTCTGTGATTCGACGCCTGACCCGAAGCATATTTTTATAGGAAAATATTACTTGGATTAGATTATCCCGAACAGAAACACTGCTTTTGAGAGGGAATATGGAAGCAGCTAGAAAATTCAACGCAATATCTTCGGGACATGAATAAATCACATTTTCTTTAAAGCTCAGCTACCTCTGTATTGTCATGACATTTTACACAATATAAAAGCAAGCCATGGTATATTTCATGTTTTTAAACATAAAGTGACACGGAAAATCAATTAATTACCTTTAAAATATTTTTAGGTGTTAATCGATATAAGCATAATAATTTACTATTATGTAAGTTATTATGCTTAAAATGTTTTCCTCTCAAATTCTTAATATTTATATGAAACTTTTAACGTTTGCAATAACTAACCTTAAATATAAGAAGTTATTGGATCAATCATACAGTCATGGTCTATCCACCTACTGCTAAACCACTAATCTATTTGTTTTACTATGTTTACAAAAGGCAACTGAATTTTAGTTACTAAGGGCTTAAATTGGAAGATATTTTTTAATTCTACTTAGCTCTCGTCTTCTCGTTTAGCAAACCATTATTCGTGTCAAGGACATACCTAAATAAGTTAACCTTAAAGTGGTTGGGTTATTTTAACGAGGTTAATGCTCAAGAAAATAGGTCGAAACTTACAACCCCTAAAGTGCTTCAAAGTGTGATGCACAAAGATAACGTTCTTAAAAATTTAAGTCCTTAGTTATAGAACCAGGGTGCTACAATTTTACGATCTTGAGGCATATTAAGTCGTAAACCACATTTTATAATTATAACATAACCGAGTTGGAATGGCGGTTCAGAATTATAAAACTTAGGGGCTGGTGCTTTCAAATTCATTTGTCTGGGTTATACGAGTATGTAGTATTCACTCGGGTTTTAGGGCCTAAATTATCTTGGAATCATTGGCCAAATAGCATAGATACCTATCTATGCTATTTGGCCAATGATTGCCAAATAGCATAGATACCTATCTATGCTATTTGGCCAATGATTGCCAAATAGCATAGATACCTATCTATGCTATTTGGCCAATAACTTACATACCTATGTAAGCTTATTTATTCAATATTTAAATTCTCGAGAATCTAATGAAAATCTATAAATATATAATAATATATAAATGGTAATAAATATTGGCCGATATTTATAATAATAATTATATTAAGTATATTAGAAATCTAGCACCCGTAACACAAGCTTCGAGCTTACCACGGGGCTAGATGTTTCTGTGTGTATGCACTTAAACATAGATAGACAAATCTGCAGTTCGTACAATTTTTTTTCCGAGGCGATAATCGAACCCGCAACCTCCACAATCCAGCTGCGCCACAGAGGTCGTCAATAAATTGGAAAAACGCATTCAGTTAAGTGTTCTCTGCACGCCAACCATCAACTGGGATCATAACAAACGCCTACCGAGACAGGCGGGGGAAAGATATTTATTACTAAGATTAATGATCTCATGTAATACATAACAATATAACATAAACAGATTTATATAAGAAGACAGAAGCGTGATTGGATTTCTTCACACGCCCTTGGCAGTATAAAATAAATAATATGAAGTGTTTGGTCTAGATCAGATTTATATAATTTATGTTATTCTTTATAAGGTATCTTGTTTTGTCTACAGGGAATGTTTTCATCGTAGCTGATTAATGGAGTTTGGAGCTTTTATTCGATGTTTTTTTAGTCTGTTCTAATTTTGTTCTGAAAACGCCTTGAGCTGTATTAGTTTTATCAGTGAAAGTAAATATGTACATTATAACTATCCATAATGGCCAATTAGTCGTGCTTGTTGTCACAAATAATATTCCCACAATAAATATCTCGGGAATATTTTTATTGATTTATTTAGTCTTTGAAAAACTACATACATATAGCACAATTATTATCATACAAGAAAATAGGGCCAATTAATAGTTTTCACTCATTAAAATTATGAATAATATTCCTTGAACACAAGTCAATGTAAAATAACGCAAGAAAGGCTGTGGTGGGTCCACTAGTTATTCTATACAATAATCTTGTAGATACACAGAATGGCAGTGATGTACTTAACATAATGCAGTTTAGTTACTTCACCGCAGAATAATACCACATGCTAAGGGAAAATCCACGAGCAAAGGTGCAGTACAGTAAGCTGTAATAGAAATGATATACTTAATATAAAACTATTGAAATAAAAAGCCTTATAAAATTACAAATATTTACAGAAAGTATTTATATTAGATTAATAAAAATCATAAAATTTTAGTCTACTGCATTCAATTTGAGTATCTTACCTTACATTATTGATTAGGTTCTAGAATCAAATTAATTAGTTCAGTCAATTATGTTAGTATATTTGAACAAGAAACGGGTAACATACCATGATTTAATTGTTTTTGAGTTTTCCGATATTTCGACACTGTTGCAAGCGCCATCAAAGTTGCATCATGGTATGTTACCCGTTTCTTGTTCAAATATAGTTAAAAACCATGATAGTTTAAAAAGTTATAATTATGTTAGTGTCAGCAAGATGTAATATTAGTATGCCTAAGGGCCAGTTTCTACCAAAGCGGAGTGGAACGGAGAGGAGAGGAGAGTTTAGGAAACCTGTCGGATCCACCCGATATTCGGGTTCGTTGCATTTCGTGCGTCATTTTGGAGTAAACAACCAAATAAGTCGCGTAGCGTGCGTTTTTAATAACGTCAAAAAAAAATACAGAACCGTTTGTCACATTTATTTTCGACTTAGCTTTGGTCGATAAGGATCAAGATGGTGAGATGGCTACATTTTTTTTTCTTAAATGACCTCTGTAGAGTGACTTGTGATGGTCCGCCTGAGGTCCTTGAGAAGAGGTTGTGGGTAAACTCGGACACCGAGTGATGCCAGAGAAATCAGGAGGTCTGAGAACGCTAATCTTTCGCAACTCAAAATATCAAAAGCTCCGATCTACGTCTATTCCTCTCCACTTTGGTGATAATCGGCCTTTATAGTCGATTTACATCTGAACATACGTCGCGTAATATTGGTTGCGTAACGCGAGACAAAATAAACGATAAATCATGCCCGCAACTCTGAACTGAATTTGCGTTAGTGCAGGTTAATGCATAATTACGAGTATAGGTAGGTACTCATTAATACGTTTGACGCATTATATGTCAGATGAGTACTGACCCTTAGGTTGCTTTTTAACCAGAGTTATGCTACGTATTTCCAATCTACGCATTTTCCTGTTTTACGTTTATCATGCGGCTAATGGTTGATTCATAATCACTTCTATTTACGTTCCCACTGCTGGGACACAGGGACTTTACTATTGACGCGAGAAATTAGGGCTTAATTGACCACGTTACATAGGTAGTTATTAAATTAATGTTCCAGCTATTCTGTTCGCGCTATGACACAGACAAAGGACTTTACAGAGCCGTCTTAACTTTGTAACTTTTTTAGTTAAGCGTGTTATTGTTTACATCGTTGAAAGATCGCAAAAGTTAATTTGAAGTATTCATTAAGTACGTTTAAACTGAGGGAAGTAATTTTGGCTTTCAAAATAGGAAGTGCTTTTGTTAGAAATTTGATTTGTTAGAATAAAATTTTCTATTGTTTCATTGAAACTTGATAAAAACAAGCCAGTCATAAAATAACTTAAAGATATGCTCGAAGCTCTCCACTTCAACATTTTTCTATCAAACACCTGATGATGATAGTAGTTAAAGTTAGGAATCCGCAAGAATAATCCCGAACAAAGTGTTTTCAAAGGTTTCAATCATTAACAGTAAAGAAAAACATCTTGTAACCCGCGGATAATTAACCCCAGGCGTATTTTTGACTCCATACAAATTCTCCGTTCCGGCTACAGCCAAATAAAACAAAGCTTTGTTGAAAGGCAATCTTTACCAATCTTATAATGCCTAAGGAACCAAAGTGCGTTATTCGTTGTGTAAAAGCATAAATATTCACTGCACATTTCAGCGTGCACTCAATGGAGTTACATCTACAGTTTACATTTATTGTTACTGGCCACACTAGCTTCCATTCTATGGGCAAAGTTAGGGATCCGCAAAAATAGTCATGAACGGAGTTTTAATTTTTGTTTTTTAATCTATATCCAAAGTGTATTTAAATATTAGAAATTTAAAACATATAACATGTGTTTGTATGCAATATCTCTGCACTGTTTCAAGCGACATCTTTAGTCCTAGTTTTAATAACTACACAGGACAAATAATAAGACACCTAACCCAATCAGATACGTAGGTAACATAATATACTTATTAACAAAATCCATTTTTCTAAATAAATCCAAGTGAAGTTGCGGCTTAATTCAATGAGATTTACATTACTCGCGTAAACTATGACGATATTATTGTACTCGTTACCGCAGACAGCGAAGAAAAACAGAAACGTTGGATATACACAAAATCCTCAAAGTTTAAGTACGTGAGTAATTCCCAATTTGTAAAATGAATTGTAAAACCTTTCAAATTAATGTTCAATGAGCAAAGAACCCATCAACCTATTCCTCGCACCCTAACCTAGCCGTATTTTTTGATTGCGACCTGTCGCTTCTAAATGACACTGGCATTTTTTTTATTTTCCACCGAGTTAGCGCTAAAAGCTTAGCGGTTTGGTTAGCGAGCTGAAACACTGTTCCCTAGAGTACAGGTTTAACTTTGTCCAGTATTTTTCTAAATGACGGTAACATGGATTGTGTGACGTTAGGTATAATTGGATGGAATTTTTCAGTTGAGATATAAGTTTTTTTAGTGTTAAGATGAAATAAGTTTTGTATGATATTTTAATTTATTGTTCCTATACACTAGATAGGAACAATAAATTAAAATATACTAGTAGGTACTGTTTGAGTTCCGTTTCTCTTCACCAGGAAACGTCACGAATTTATGAATGGAACTGCCTGTGAGTTTACTTTCTTTCTGGTAAACTTATTATAGTATAATAATTACTCATATTAACGTTCCTACAGCTGGGACACAGTGACATCTCTCTTGACGAGAGAGATTAGGCATTTATTCACCACGCTGGCCAGGTGCGGGTTGGTGAATGACACATGACGTAAACTTTTCAAACTTAAACTTATTATTTTACTATAGGTAATATTAGTGATAATCAAGAAACTTATCCTGTTGCTCTGGGGTATCGAACGCATAGCAATCATACCAGTTGGAGTATAAAAATGTATAAATCATGGGAGATCGCATATTTTCCAGACCCATGTGAATATTCTACAATATCTCCAAATTCATAACCAAATTCAGTTTTCATGACGCAATTCGTCTCAAATCTGAGGTCCTTGCACCCGTTCTATATACTTGGATTTAGTATATAATATACTTCGGTAGTTGGTATGGTTCGAGTTGGGTCCCTATAAATAATGCTACCACAGGGTTTGGGCACTTGGGGTGTGATAAGCCAGATTTTTATCATGTCCGGCCAAAACTATCCGTTTTCCGGCTATTTGTAATAAATTTAAAAAAATCTAAAAAACAATATTACTTATAATATAATAGATTTAGTTATGAAAGATATCATCGTTATGACTTTCTTCTTGTCTTTTTATTTTTGTTGTTTTATGTCACAAATAAGTCGTAGTGAAATTTAAACTTCACACTTATAAACGTTATATTTTTATATTGATATACTTATAAGTTAATATAAAACATTACCAGAACAACCCGTATAAAGTGACATTACTTAGTCCGGGTCTCCTCAGTAGAAGGTACCTCTAATGGGTGCAACTGGGGCAACTAAATCCACAATGGGATTTGATATAATTACGCTTACGCCAATTAGCTACATATCATCGGGTTTGATGATTGCAGGATCCACGAATATTTCATAACTTATTTAAGATTTTTATCAATACACTTATCAAAATATTTATAAGTTTTTGAATAAACTTACAACTTACTTTAATGAACTATATACATATTTATTTAGTTGTCCGACCTTTTCACTCAAATTTGCCTTTGTTTCCATCCCTAACTGCAAATCTGCAATACATAAATTGGAAGTACTTTTGACAGAAGATCGGATAAGGGTGGGCGAGGGCTTCTGCCGTTTTTATCGCGATTATAATCGGCTTTCGGACAGGGGAGCGTCGCGTCCTGCATTTTGTTGCATTTCATAACACAGAAATCTATACAATTTATAATAATAAAACTGAAGAGTTTGGTTAAATCCTAAACTCGTGAAATACGCTCGCTTTTTAAATTTATTTTTGCGATTTAAAAGAGGAAGTTGTAAGACATTCCAAAAATCTATTGATGCGTGTAAATCCTTTTGGCGCGCTTGTATCGTTCCAATATTACAATCTAGTCTTCATCCCGATGTATAAGACCCGAAATTCAAACCTGAAATCATGCAGATTTTCTGTAAGATCCAAGAAAAACTGTAAAACAAACACAAAATATCATGTGGTTTTATTCTTGTCACTGTTTAGTTTTGGTTTCTCTTTTTAAATGTATTCAGTTAATTTTGAAGACTTTGCCTATAACAACCTTCAATTCAATAGAACTGAAATTAAATATATCGCTAGCAGAGGTGGAGGCGAACAATGCTTAGCAAATATCAACCAAGAATGAGTGACAGATCCTTTGTAATGCGAAATTCACCACAAATGTAGGGAAATTAGAACAACTAGTCCATTAATGACTTAACAATTTTATAACATAAGTAGGTACTTCTTTTGTAAAAAAGCTTTTATTAAAACTACTTTAAGGATAAAGTAGTATTATGGATTGCTGCTCATTATCGTCATGTTCGTATGCATAAAATGTTGAGAAACTTTATAAACATGGATGAATTTAAATTCAATATTAAAACCACAGGTTTTGGTTAGTGTTGCTTTTTTGCTGTCTACGAAAACTCTACAAATGAACGAATCGAGCTATATCTTACGGGCTGTACATTTGAGAAGCGGTTTGTAATAACTAACTAATCTGAGTCTGCAGATATTTAATAAGTTATTATATTTTTAAAGATGAGCATCTAATTTTTTTAGATCTATGGAATTAATGTGCTATCAAAGTGTCTTAATAAAATATCAGAGCTAAAATAATATGTACCTAGTAGACGGTTTATCATAAGGGATTTATAAGTTTTTTCATCATAACAACCCACAACTGATCAAGGGTCTTTTAAAAATAACTCGTTATAAATCGTGTTTTCAAACGAATACTTACCTAAGTAGGTAACTTAAATCCATCACATCTATTCTTTATTCATCCCAAGTTAACGGTTTATCTAAAAAAATATCCCAAAATAATCCTTAAAAAGGATTACCGGTTTCAGGGAAAAAATGAAGGCAATTTATCTTTAGCAGTGTATGACTAAACTGTTCATGTTTTATAAATAGAGCTGGCAACATTTAATGGCGCCCACTAAAAGCGGAGCCATGTTCGGGAAATTGAATCAATTTGCGAATAATCCGACGATTTTGTTGGTGCCTATTGGCACCCTGTATTACTAACAGGGTCTCGGCCGAGCAAGGAATTTGATGTTTGTGACAATGTTACTGAATTGATAGTGAGGCGTTTATGTCTATTTTGATTAACAGCGGCAGCAAACTGTTGAACCTCTGCCATATACAAGATTTTATCTATGCAGTACCTATCCGTTTATCTAAGAGTTCTATTAGAAGTATTTCACTAGAAATAAAGTGCAAGTTGAATTTAAGTATTTCGGTATAAGTATATTCGATAGGTAGTGGTAAAATAACTGATACTTGACTTGGCGCTTGCGATGTTTAAAACTGGTGCATACGGTATTAACGGCAGATAATTGGTTAACATAGATATTCATAGTATTTTATTAGTCTACGTTTAATTTAAATTGTATATTTATGTTTATTGTTAGCTTGTCTTTTAAATAAATAAATAAACAGACAAAAAGAGAAAAAAAGTAAACAAAAAAATTCCGAGACAGACAGATAAATAAAACAAGCTTATATAATGAAGCCCGCTAGGTAATGTAGCTTTATTAAGGCTTTTGTCCCTGACAAGGATCAGGTCCAGTAATAAAACAAAATAACCATATTTTCGCAGGTTATCAAAACAAATGCGCGGGAAACGCCATAACCGTATAACTCGTTATATCGTGTCATTACCACCTTCAAGTGATATAATGATGTAACTGAGATAATAATATTTCGTAACTTACACCCGTGATAAAGTTTACTGCGGGGTACAGGGAGATACGTAATAGCTGGTTCTATTAATTCCATAATATTTTGATTCAAACTTATATGTAACTATTATCCAACTTGGTCTAAGTATTTACTTTTTCAAAATATTTTATTTTATTCATTATATCTTGATTGTAAATAATTATATCTTGATTTATATTATCAGCTAAATTCGTATTATAAAGCTGAAGATTTAAGAGGTACGCGTCCGGGTTTGAACCTACGGTATAAAAGTCGTGTGTACTCCTACTTAGCCCACACGTCTCGGTATGTTCTGTAAAGCGCACAAACTATCCTAATTTCCCTATGTCGTAGTTTACGCGACAAAATTACGTGGGCGCCAATTTAATCACTGTTTGTTAGTTGTTGTCCGGCCGGGTTGAGGAGAACTTAACGACTATTGCCTTCCCAAACTTCTATTTTGTACACTTACCGTTGCAGGCTGTTGGTAACCGCTGGACTAAAAGGGAGATTTCACCACGTTAACTACTATGCTATGAAAGTATATAATATGTATACAGATGTAGCTGCATTTTCCCAATTGTCTTATGTCCTTGTATTTTATGAGTACCTAAGCTGTTTAAATTGTGTGTGTGTTTTTTTTAAGCTAATAATTCTTTTTTATTACAACTGAGTTAAGAATAATAGAGAAACATTTAACTGTGAAATATTCCATGTTACTTTTTCAATGAGAAATCCTGAGGTGCGCGCGGGGTTTGAACTTACGACCGTCGGAATGAAATTCGAGGGTGTTCCCACTTAGTCACCACGGCTCTTAAATAAAGAGTGCATTAATAAATGAATATGAAAGCCACTAATGAAAGTAATAAGGTGTCATTGAACGTCTAGGTCCAACTTAAACAAGGGACAGACAAAGGATTAACGCCGTTTTAAATATGCAACACCCACTTGCCTAGTCTACTTTGTTCGAGTTTTTGCGAAGACTTCAGACTATTTTTATTTTATAGATTTAAGCTTGGAATAAAACCTATTGTACTTAGCGGAAAGTGTTTTTATAAGCGCTAAGGTAGTTTTTATAATAGGATATTGGAGGAGCGTTTCTTAACATTTTTTTTGATTGCATTGATGCGATTAGTACGCTTCTCACACGGCAAAATTATGTGTTTAAACATATTGCTCAATAGCTTTGTTAGATGTACTAGATTAGACTAGACTATTCAGATTATTCAAATGGAAGTACCTACAATGTCTTCGCAAATTCTGATTTCTGACTCACTCCTGCTTAAATATAGATTTAGAGTTTAGCGACACACCAATCCAATTATTAATAATTTACTACAATTAAGATATTAATTATTTTAAATTTCGTTCGTCGAACGTATACTTCATAATCATCCATAGTTGATGATTTTGGGTTATTGTACATTTGCCACAAAGTTAATTCGTCATGAAAAAAAGGATGTGTAAATTCGTCATAATATGTCTTTCCGTAGAGACAGCAGGAAAATCATTTAATAAGTAGGATATAACAAAATTGATATTTTCACACTCATAGATAGTTTTTAATAAAATTTAATATAATATGATATTCATTTTTAATGATCAGGATTATGAAATTTTTACCTTTTTGACAAACATCTTCAAAAAGTAAAATTCTATAAATAATAAATGCCACGGAATCAACGCAATTAATAAATAATAATTAATTATCAATCTATTGCGCTACATTGCATTGGTTTAAAATTAAATTAAGAATTTCTAAAGTTTGAAACCTAAAAGCGATGCCACACGAAAAATGCTTATGTACTTCGTAAACCCATCAACAAGTACGAATAAAATAGCGATTAAATAAATAAATAATCATTGCGAGCGCTAAACACCATTCACCTTCTAACATGCGAACCCTACTTTATGATGTACTTTACCTACCTATGACGAATTTACTTTCAATGTATGGAGTTTTCAAAAACGTGACGAACTAACTTTGTGGCAAATGTACAATAACCCATGATTTTACTCCGTGATTTTACTGTACAGTCACAATAAAATTCTCACGACCTTTTAAGAGCACATTACGATTTAAAAAATTCATTCAATTGTCACAACAATGTCATTCAAATTGGCCCATTCGCTCCCAAGAGGTACTTCCCACATCAAACATTTTCAATTATTTGCCAACAGTAATATCACATTGCACTTACGAGAAAACGTATGAATTTCGGCATTATTTATTTAGTGCGAGAACGAAACACACTATACAGTCGCTGCGAGCAAAAAAGGATGGAGGATACGAATTTCTAATGAACGTAACATGAGCGTGAGGGTCGTTGACCTTTTCCTTAGGGCGGGAAGGATCCCCCTCGGACATGCCAAAAGGCGGTCTATTTTGATGCATTTTCTAATTGAATCGTTCTCTATAGTAATAAGTACGTGTTTTTGTAATATCAACCCCATCCAACAGTGCCGGTTAATGGGCCTGACTCTGACAGAATCACTAGCAAACCATCGTGTCTTGGCAAGGATATCTTACTTATTGAATTTTATGTTTAGCATATTTTCCAAGCTCTGACATTATTTCTCTGAATTGTTCGCGATTATTATCAAAACAACAAATCGGATCTAACAAATACAACCCCTGTAGTACAACATTATAGGTACGTATTAGATAAGTTTATTTTTCCTGCATATTTATTTTTTATTTAAGTGTATATACAATAAAGTTAAGTACTTATTATCTATTTATATTTAACCAGTTCTGAACTCCGGACGTAAGTTTATATCAACAGTAATTCAAATTCACTTTCTATGATATAAATATGCCCAGGAAACATGAATAGCACTTGATGTCTTTGACTTAATAGATGCAAATATTTGGGCGGCAAATATGCATGCAGAATTGAAAATTACTCGGCTCTTTGATCTGTACAGCGGTATTTACAAGGTGGGGGTAAACTTGATAGTACAACCTGTATTAGTTTGAGCTATTGGATTGAATTGACTTGGACCAATGACAATAGACATTGGACAGTTCATGGCTTTGAACAACAATCATTTTTAAAGCATTCATCATAACCCCTATTAACGTCTCTTTGCTGGGACACAGGGATTTCTTTCTTGAAAAGCGAGTTTAGGCCTCAATTCACCACGCTAACCAAATGCGGGTGAATAGCACTTTTCATTAAGTTATCTAAATAAGTGTAGTTCATTTTAGATCTTAATTCTTATGTGCAAAGGCATGTTTAGTTTATCAATCATAATTATCTTATAATCAATCAAATTTTATAATCCTTTCAATAAATTTTCTATTATATATATAAGCTCATTCTGACACAATTTTTCTATTTGAATATTTTATTAGGAAATACGAATTATAATATCATAGCCTCTTTTTAAAAACGCTCTGTACTTATTATATCCGTGGTAATTTTGCTGAAAAAGTGCCGAAATATTTACATACTCATTCAAGTATGTAACTTACTATCGTTATAAACCTTTATGGTATAAAAGATCATTCGGAAAAAGTTACCCTTCTGATATTCAATAAGTAGATTGCAACGCGATCCCACCTGTATTCCTATTTATCCTTTTCTTACTCACAAAACGCATAAACATAAAATCCATGCAGATTTCTTCCAAGCATTACATTTTTACGCTTTCACGGTCCATAGACTCCCCTACAGCTTTTACGGGCTGCAAATTTTTACTGTACATGAGTATAGTAGACTTACTTTGTACTAACAGAAATTCACTATTAGGGGAACCACAGTTGCTTACTTTAGTTATTTTTATGGAAGTATTTTCAACGTACAATTTTCAGCTTAAGGAACTTTAGTATTACATAAGTGAATAAACAATTGGTTTTATAATAAGACCTAATTTCACCACTCTCTGTTTGTTAGTTTAACATCCCGTCATGTTTAATCACTGTCAGTTTACGTATATTTATGGACTGTTAAATACTTATAGATGTTATATTAACAAACAGAGCTTGGTGAAATTAGGGCTTAGACTCAAAATACTTCTAATTTGAGATGTTTCTTCAGAAAAAAATTAAACATATTCATATATTCATATTCATATAGTAATAAACTTATTTTATATTACAAAAAATTTTAATAAACCAATTTATCAGACCACTTGAAGAGCTTCGTAATTCCAATAATTATAGCTTAGGCATCATAAACGTTTCATCTCATACGAACTAAATTACGCGGAAAAATACCTAACAAAGCCGCATATGATATTTTTTAACGCGGGAAATTTTATTTAAACGCGAACAAAGCCACAAACAGAAAGTTTGTAGGCCTTAAAATGAAGTATTTTATACCAGACCACATTGCAGCCAACGAACTCGCGCAACCCTAGTTACAATACCGCTTATCCAATTGGTTCGAACTATTCGAAAACAGTCGCATTGGTGCGTGAAAAACGTGTGCAATTGCAACATGCGGGTTGGACACTGGGCACTATGCTCAAAGGACCAGTACATTCATTCATTTTAGGGTTCTGTTCTATATTGTTGAATATCGTATTGTTATGAACTGAACCCTAAGCCATGGTATTAACTCCCTACTACCTCGACGCTCATTCCGAAGGTCAGCTTAGACCTCTAAGATTTCTCAAGTTTTTATCAAAAAAAATAGTGGAGGAAGAAAACATTGTGATGAAACTCGTAATTAATTGGTTAGATATTGACTAGTTTACCTCTCCATCCATCCAGACCAAACACATCGTGATAAAATAGGTTTATAATATCTGACAAAAAATCTTGTAATGCATTTAACTTTTATGAATAGCTTTCTCGTTAAAAGAGGAGTCACTATATCCCAGCAGTAGGAACGCAAATAGGCTTGATTACGTTATTAATGTTATCATCCAACATGGTGACAAGACATACTGCAGACAATAGAGGAAGTCTCTAGCCAGAATTTTTTAGATATGATTCAGTTAGCCCCCACCCATTTGAATAAATCAAAATGTATAAAGTTAGTTCACCAAAACATGCAAGGGATTAATAGTAAATTATTAGAGCTTGAATTATTCATTGATTCTTTCAATATAGACATTCTTTGCCTTACAGAGCATTGGCTTAGAACCCATGAACTGAACATGTTAAATATCAGCAACCACCGGATTTGTAGTGCCTATTGCAGGTCTAAGGCCATCCGAGGTGGTTCATTAATATTGATGAGAAATAATCTTAAGTTCAAAGAACGTAAAGACATCACTAGTTTGTCTGTTGAATGTAATATTGAATTGGCTTGTATTGAGGTTGAGCAATGTATTCTAATCTGTATTTACAGTCCGCCTTCTGCATCTTTTGATATATTTGAAAAAGTAGTAGAACAAATTTTAAATAAAACTATTAATAATAAAAAGAAAGTCATTGTCTGTGGTGACTTTAATATAGACTTATTAGAAGTTAATTCAAGAAGTACAGGTTTATTAACCTTATTTAATTCATATAATTTGAAACCATTGTTTAATGAACCTACCAGAATAACAGAAACATCTTCAACATGTCTTGATAATATATTTATAGATCCTAAAATACAGATTATACACAGAAGTATTATTAGTAATATACCATCAGATCATCTGGGTCAACAAATTAATATAAAAATAGAAATAAAGAAGCTGAATGTTATGAGAAAAATAAATTATGTACCTGTAACCATCAATAGAATAGAAAAATTTAAGTTTAATTGGGTAACAGATTCTTCATACTCACTCTCATGTGTAAACCCAAATGATTCATATTGCCAATTCTTTAATTCTTTTAATAACTTGTTTAACTCAATATTCACTAGGAAGTCAAAGATGGTCTCAAACAAGTGTGCGTTCAGTGATTGGGCAACAGTTGGTATACACAAAAGTAGGCAACAGTTATACGAGTTATATAGTGAAAAACAGTACAATTTTAGTGATATATTCAAAGAAAAATTGAAAAATTATTCTAAACTGTTCAGAAAAGTTTGTTGTATTGCAAAATCAAATTATATTAGTGATAAAATAATAAATAGTGAGAATAAAATAAAAACAACCTGGAAAATAATCAACAACGAGACGGGAAAAGCCACAGATAATCATTGTAGTTCATTTAAATTAAATATAAATAATAATATAGTAAAGGAAGATGTTGACGTAGCGGAGGCTTTTAATGCCTTCTTTACTGATATTCCAACTACTACAACAAAAGCTTTGAATTCGTCCCAGTTATACGCCGAATCATTACTTAAAGAATGCGTACCAATATGTGAAAAAGAATTTAAATTTCGATATGTAGATGCCTCAGACATCAAAAAAGCTTTTAAATTAATTAATGTAAAAAAAACAAAGGACTTATGGGGTGTATCAGTAAACATTCTCAAGTCACTTATAGATACATTAGCATCAGATTTAGCTTTGATTTTTAACAACTGCATTGATTGTGGTATGTTTCCAGATTTGATGAAGCATAGTAAAGTAATACCATTATTCAAAACTGGTTCTACTTTAGATCCGACAAACTTTAGACCAATATCAATATTGCCTACTTTCAGCAAAATTTATGAAAAGCTTATTTTAATTCAATTACTGCAACATTTCAACAATAATAAGCTTTTACACGATAAACAATTTGGTTTCACTAGAGGCAAATCTACTACCGACGCTGGCATCGAATTACTTACGCATATTTACGATGCATGGGAAGATTCGCAGGATGCTCTTGGAATTTTCTGTGATTTGTCCAAGGCATTTGACTGCGTACATCACGGAACATTAGTAAGCAAATTATGTCATTATGGGATAAGAGGTGTATCTTTGGACCTTATCACCTCATACTTAAGTAACAGAATTCAGAGAGTTGAGGTAAATGGTAAAAGGTCTCAGGGGTCTTTGATAACAATGGGTGTACCGCAGGGATCCATACTTGGTCCTTTTCTATTCTTGATCTACATTAACGATTTGCCCCATCTGGTTAAGAAAAATCACGACATAGTATTATTTGCTGACGATACTTCTTTAGTGTTTAAGTTAAATAGACGTAATAATGATTTTGACAATGTAAATAATGCTATAAATAAAGTCGTGGATTGGTTCAGCGCAAACAACCTATTGCTGAACGAAAAGAAAACAAAATGCATTAGATTTACCTTACCTAATGTAAAGAACGGGGTACCAGTAAATGTTAATATCAAGGGAGAGTCATTGAAGCCTATTGAAAGTACAGTATTTTTGGGCCTAACCTTAGACAGCAAGCTTCAATGGGGTCCACACATAGACGCATTATCTAAAAGACTAAGCTCTGCGGCATATGCTGTCAAAAAAATTCGTTTTTTGACTAATCACGAAACATCTAGATTGGTGTATTTCAGCTATTTTCACAGTATAATGTCTTACGGTATACTGCTGTGGGGATGTGCTGCTGACGCGCTTATCAATAGTATATTTGTCTTGCAAAAAAGGGCTGTACGTGCTATGTATAATATGGGTCCAAGGGAATCTTTGCGAGAAAAATTTAAAGAAATAAATATAATGACAGTAGCTTCCCAGTACATTTTCGAATGCTTAGTTTACATTCACAAGAATTTAAGTAACTTTCCTAAGAAAAGTGATTATCACAATGTAAATACTAGAAATAAAGATAAACTTGCATTGCCCCGTATTCGACTACGTAAAGTTAAAGTTTCTTTTAAGGGATGTTGTGTTCGCTTTTATAATAAAGTGCCCAAAGAATTTCACCAACTGTCAATGAATAAATTCAAGAAAATTGTAAAGGGTAATCTTTGTAAGAAGGGTTATTATAAAATTTCAGATTATTTAAATGATAATAATGCATGGGAACTTTCATTATTAAATTCAGGGGAAGAAAAAAAAAAAAAAAAAAGGGGGGGTGATTGATAGTGATGACATGTCCAAGTTAATCTTTGTGATTTTACGGACAAAATCTGAATCAATCAATCAATCAATCAATCAATACTATTACCTGAACTCATCTACTCAAATAAAGTTTCTGTAATTTTGCTTAGCTTTTATTCGGACGCCATTGTCGTTTTAAAGATGTTTAAAGCGCAGTTTAAGTCCAGCGTGCAGTTTACAACCAATGGCTTCCTCGATTCAACCGCCGCAGCCAATATACACTAAATTACAAGTTTACATCAAACGCTTTACGACAGAGCTCGTAATCTAGGATGTCGTTACTCCTAGGTTAGCTTATCTTCATTTTCTCATATCAGTGTTGGAGTAGGGAATTAATGATTTAGTTTATTTAGACTTCTTAAAACAAAATAGGGCCCATCGCTAATTAATTAATAAAAAAAATAATTGATAAAAATAAATAAATAAATAAATAAATATTACTGGACAATTTTACACAGCGACATCTAGCCCCGTGGTAAGCTCGAAGCTTGTGTTACGATAATAATACTAATTGATATTTCTGGATAATTCACACTGCAACATTCTAGCCCCGTGGTAAGACCGAACATTGTGTGCTAGATTTCTGATATACTTAATTTAATATACATACATAAATATTGGTTTTAAAATTTATTTATATACCTACAGCCAGACACTTGGAAATATTTGCAGATCGTTAAAATTTAAGTTTAATATTAGTTTTTATATTGTTTTTATATTTTTATAGTAATAACAAGTATTTGAACTGACATCTCCATGTTAGGTTCTATCCTAACTGCAATCTCTAATCAGAGTGCCTGACATGAAGACCCGATTCAATAGACAATTTTACGCTCCAATTTACGATTATCGGTATAGGTTTATGTGTTTATGGTCTAAGAGTATTTACGATCTTACAATGTTACTGTTATGCTGACCCGTATTATATGTAGGACCTACACTAGAATGAACCGCTAAGTACGCGTCGGAATAAGCGCATCAAAATAAAATGCTATAAAAAATTTACTTAGTTTATTGCATGATATCATTGTGATCGTAATTGAATATGAACAAATAAACCATTTAATTGAAAATACCTTAATATAATTTAACTGACGAGTAAAAATAAAAATGGCTTCTTCAACAAATGTTGATTTAGTTATAAAACCTTAGCTTCAGCAATCTACTCTACAATAACCATTTTCTCAGAAAAAGTCAAGTAACATCTTCAAAGTACTCAGAAAACGTTTACTAAAGCTACGTTAATAATCTAAAGTTAGTTTTCTGTTAGCAAAGTAAACGAGATGTCATAAATTCAATTACAATTCATGGAAGCTCCAAGTCAGATGGACATAGCTTTAATTTTCCACTGTAGTGAGTTCGGAGACCGTAAGTCAAGTGATGCACTAAGGCTATCTTAGATAAGAAACTGCATTATTTCTAGACAGTGATTGTCTAGCAGACCTATGTTTTGACATTAACTGACATCCAGATAATAAGCTGGATGTTGTCTGGATGGCACTGGAAAACAATAAACAGCATTTTAATTTAAGAATATGAAGTTTTTCAACTCAGTTTCTTTCCTACATTATGGGAATGCTAGCGTCAGAGACTTTTACACAATATCGAATTATAAAATTGGAGTAAAAGAGTAATATAGTTGTGAAACACAGAACTTAGGGCATATTGTAAACAATCAAATGAAGAAACGAGAAACGTTCAAAAGTATAACACCATAGACAAACAAAATTCTGATATTCTTAATTCAGAAAAATAGGTTTAAATATTTTCGCAAGCTCAGCTTAACATATTTTCTGGAGTGGTGCTAAATCATATCGCCTTCAGCGGTAACTACTCATCCCAAACATTGAGTTATGGCCGTAAAGTGGGCGAAGAGAAAACAAATAAGAGGTAAGTTTTGAGCTGGACATTTTAAAATACAAGCGTCCTCTGAAAATATAAGACTGAAAAAGTTTCGAGAATTTTCTAACCGTTCTAAAGTATGCTCAAGCAAACAAGAGACGCAGACTTTGGCAAGGGAATTAAATGTGGAATCTTCGTTCGTTTTACATGGCAAAGCGTTTTCAGTATAAATTCAGTTTGTTAGTCATAATGATGAACGGACTCGTTCTTGTCCCGGTAAGGCGATGTGGTCGCTTAGCGACAATCCCTTGTTTTTGTAAGTAAATAAAAAAAACTTACAGTAGTATTATGTACTTACTGGTTTCTTTAGTTTATACCATCTTAAGCATTAAGTACCTACTTTTGACAATTTCGTAGATATTTTTATTTCATTCACCAAAATTCTGACCGACATGCAATAGCAAGCAAAAACATGCCAAAAGTCAATGGATATCGAGCTAAAGTTGTTTGGCAAGTTTTCTTCCTTTGACTGAGACTGAACGACCGTCGGAGAGGTAATCCGAACCATATTTCAGTCACAGGTAAATATTAATGGCCCGGTCATTAAACTTTTTCCACTCTTTCAATTTGTGTTTAATTTCTTTTGAAAATATACATAGATTTTAATTTAATTATATTTTACATTAATACGAAAGATATCCTAACATTCGAGAAACATAGAACAATCACCCCACTTTGGACTCACAAATTTTTAACGTAACCACTACAGTTGGTCTAAGTATTATTGTGGCACAAAACCGACTGAGATGGTGGAACAAAACTAGAGAATGTATGAAATAACTAAACTTGAAGTGAACCAGCTTTTCTCCAACTACCTGTGTTTGAGCCTAAACGAGATCAATATTGGGTTATATCACTTTGTCTTCGGATTTATATCGGTTACCTATATTTTCTCTTGTTTGTAGATTTCCGCAAACTTTCCTTGACTTTATAACTTATTTGGATCACTTTGACGAATTATCTTTGATGCTTGTTTCCGCCCAAACGTCTTCACTTTTAAAGATGTCGACTTTGTGTTGAGAAGGGTCAAATTATTGTATTATTTTGTTCATGGTAAATAACTTTAATTGCACCTATAATTTTAAAAACATAGGTAATTGACAAATTGTTTACTGATATTTAATTTACTTTCCAGGATATCTTCTCAATTACAGGTTTCTAGAATCTTGTTGTAAATAAGAATATAAACTGAGCCGTATTCGTTCAACGATTTAGGCTGGGTGATAATTATTATTATTATAACGACAGTTTTACTGTATTTTTTTTATATAAATTAGCAATTTTGAAACTACGCAAAACGTTCTAAAAACTTCATAACAACCGACGTAAGAAAAATAAACCGATCAAGTAACCACTAAACCTACCAATCCAGCTACACCAAAGATCAAGTACCGCGACTCTATCAAAGATCTTTGTAAAGATTTCACCCTTAGTATTAAGAACGCTGGCTTCAAACAGAAATAATGGGCATAGATAACGACCAGCTAGCCCATTACCCAATTGGGTAGGATTCTGTTCTTTTGTTCGGTTTATCGTGTCTGTTGAAATATGATCAGTCGACTTCTGATTGTCGCTATTCAAGGAAAACTTGACCTCACAGGAGTTAGGACTTTGCTTGTTAATAAATCCACTACAGAAGGTTGTAGAAGCTAGTCGTTTGTGTTCATCTTAGAGCTATCCCTCCAATTTTCACTTTAGAAACGAATGCAAGTAACACTATTCATTTAGAAAATCGGGAATCACTTCCGTAAATTAAGTTTCTCATGGATAAAATATTTAGTATCCAATCAGTTAACCACAGTTACGATAGTAAATAAACCGTATAATTTACTACATATATAAACTTAGGTTAATCATGTATTTATTCTAGTATAAAAAATCTATATAAAAGAAAGACGTGTTGGTTACACTATTTAGAACTTAAGATGTGGTGACTATTGGTGGAGATGTAGCTTCAGGAATTCTTAGAATCAGGAGAAGGACAGTGGGAATATATTAAAACGCGGGCGAAGCCGCGTGGCGGAAAGCTAGTCTATCATATTATAGGTTCTATAGGATAAAGTATTACGACATAATGTGTTGTTACTATGTTGATTCTCTAAAAAAAACTCTGATGTTCAAAACATGTTGTGTTATTGATACGCAAAAAATATTATTTCAGCATTTTGCTTATATGTTATTCTGTTTTGACCTTCATGCTACCCCAAGTGTACCCCCATAAACCGTTCCAGAGCTTGAGTACAGAGAAATTATGATGTTTTCCAAAACTTGGCATAAAAAATGTTGTACCAGTATTGATACAACTTTTACATAAACATAGGACAGCAAGCAAACAGGATACGAACTTTTTTATTAAAATTTATGAGTTCTATCAGACAGAGAAAGTTTTTCAGCACACATAGGTATAGCGGTATTGTTTCTTGCCTTCCTTTTGCATAAGTAATGAGACTCTGATGGGCTGATTTAAATGTTGATGATATTCTGTTTCGAACTGACATGAGATTGATTAAAGGTATTCATGGTTCTCACAGTACTAAATGTATTATTTAGTTTTACCATGATTGATAATGTAGTACCTAATGATTATAATTTATAAATGAATAGCTCAATCGCCAAATTGTCCTGCGAAGTTATTTTCTTTAGATTAGTCCAGTGTAACTTATAGGCATTCCAGGAGTCCAAGGATGGTCTTGTATGAAATTCCTAAGAGAACAAAGCTTAATTTGAGTCCTAATTGCAATTCCTAGGCCTCGTACGCTCGTGCTGGCTGCATGTATTGAACGGAGCTATTGGTTTTTGGTTGTAGATTGCATTGCGCGGTACGATATTGATATTTGCATGAGCCTTTTGTATGGGAAGAATATTTTCTGTTTACTCAGTTTTTAGTTATTGAAATAATGCTATCCACACGTGCTTTGCCGGTGAGGGTAAACGTCGTGAGGAAACCGACTATACTGAGAACATTTATAAGTTTGATAGACTGACATGTGTCATTTACCAACCCGCACTTGGCCAGCGTGGTGAAATAAGACCTGATCTCTCTCGTCAATAGGGAAGTCCATGTGTCCCAGCAGTAGAAACGTAAATAGAGGTTATTATGATTATTCGACTTCGTTATAGGGTAAGGGCGTAGCCGGAAGGTAAACGATATAATTTTCGGAATATCCGACACTCGCTACGATTAATGTCGAAGAATACGAGCGACGTAGAACGGAACTACGTAACAACAATGGCGGCTTTAACCTAGAGGTACCTTTATATCACGGGTATATACATACTATTAATCTATTGAATCTATTTTTCTGTTATTTTTAGTTGTATGTTTTTGTTTTGCTTTTGCTTTTTGGAAACCATGTTTGATGTTTGTAAACACATTTATTCAAGTTAAAAAAATATATAAAACTTGTAAAAATATACCGGTTATGAAGACAATCCAGGTTCAATTTTATTTGATATTGTTTTAGAAGTTCGGGCAATTAGCACGTTCTACAAAACAAATATTCTGTTCTAACAATTAAGTATACAAAGATTGCTAAAATTAATAATACCTTGCATGTTAATAGTCTAAAATGTTGTTTACTGTTGTCAAACATTTTGCAACGACTTTTCATTATTATCTATACTAATATTATAAAGAGGAAAGATTTGTTTGTTTGTGACGAATAGGCTCCGAAACTACTGGACCGATTTCAAAAATTCTTTCACCTTTGGAAAGCTACATTATCCCCGAGTAACATAGGCTATATTTTACCGCGGGAAAATCCAACATAATGCGGGCGAAGCCGCGGGCGGAAAGCTAGTATATTATAATAATGAAAAGCCGTTGCAAAATGTTAACGCGAAAGTTTATTAGTATGTTAATTTTTCACGTAAAACTAGTAAAAGGATTTTTGTTATATATAACGATCAGAACATACGTCACACGAAAAAAAAACGTTTGTGTTATAGATATGTTTTTTCCCGCAGTAAAATCCTTTATCACGCGAGTGAAAACCTAATATTTTTATAAGATCATTGACAATGATTTGAAGCACGAGAACTTTTTGTATGGAATAAGCTTTAAGCAAATCTTCTGAGGTTGTAATATCGGAATATATGCGGTTTTCGATAACAATGGCTATTGTAAAAGTGAAATGGAATTCGGACTTTGTTTGAGATTAGTTCCCCAACCCTGTAGACTCCATTATTTCGCAGTTACCATGGATACGAACAGATAAGGCTTTGATAATCATATTTTACAATTGAGGAAGTATTTTTTTAAAACAAACGTAATAAATTGTAAATAGATATTGCTTTATTTGTCAGTTAATAAAAATAAACTTACTTATGTATATGATTTCATAGATTTACTGCACAAAATAAATATTCAAAATGACGCTTAAATTCCCATCTTTTATACTCGGAAGTAGGTATACCTATGGTCTTTTTAATTTTCTAAAGGAAATATTTGTAAAGCATGTATTTTGCTAATACCATTATTCCCCTATTCTAGAAATCTACCAAATGAAACAAATTGCCGTAAGACTACCACAGTTTAACAGACACAAACATACTGCCAAACATGATTGAAAATTCACAAAACCTTCATTAGTTTCTACCACCGTAATTTCCCTTCAGTCAAATTGTCTGACATGAATCAATGATGAACAAGGCGAATTAAACCCAAGCCAAGGTTTAGGTACCTCATCACATAGTATGTACCACAAACGGGAAGCTAATTTTAATATGCACGACACGACATCTTTGCACGGTGACTAACTTTTGCCAATTAAACTTAGACCTTAGATAGGCCCAAGTTCTGAGTCAGATGAGAACAGACGCTTGCCAGAACCAGCTTCTACTTGTTTTTGAAAGTTGCTCAAACATCTTACGTGCACTTATTGTATAATTTTTGATAAGTGATAGAAAGGCATGCTGGTTAAGAAAATTATCACCTTAGATTTTTAAGTGAGTGTAATGAAGCTCAGTGGTCTATAATGTTTAAGAATAAAATAAAATAAAAGTCGTCTCAAAGTCGTATCGGTTGAACTAAATGTTTCTAAGCTATGTCTAGGCCCTACAGCTACAAGAAACATCGCGTGCTAACGTAATGAAAACAGTTCAGCAAAGAAAGGTAGTGACGGGTACGTACTACAAACATAATTTAAGGGAAATGTGAAAATTTAATATGCCTTTAGTTGAACAGGCAGTTCCCAATCTGAGAATTGTGGATTTAATTCCATTAATAACGAAGTGGTAGGTATTGTTGTAATAGGTAGTCTGAAAACTTAAGCTTATATTTCACTAACGGTAAGTTAGTGAAATATATCCCTAAACATCACATACTTAATACAGTTATTAATACCTGAACAGCAAAAATATGTATTTCACTTTCAAAATTTTCGTGAGTTATAATATTCATTTTATAAAACGGGAATTACTCACGTATTTACACAGGAGTTAAATAACTCTCGACGTTTCGACCACATCAAGAGTAGTCTTCAACAGGAGGAATGAGCGTCCCGCCGTGCCCCGTCTCCTCTCAGGTCGCGCGCGCGGTTCTCACTGCGGGCGATGTACCGGAGCGCGCGGCTGCTCAGCGGCGGTGGTGGGGGTAAAGGCGGTACGTGTTGGTGCCCGGTACCAACAGATGTAGTTGCTGGCACTGAATGAACGTTCGCCTCATCGTCACTACTGTCATCTTCTATATCTTGTGTAGCGTAACACACTGCACTGATCGTGTCACCAGACGAAGGCAACGGCCCTTTGTTGACGCGAAGACCATGAAGACACGGAAGCCAGGCAGGTGGTACAGCCCAGCCCTTGTCCCTATTAAAATTCCGAGTACGGTTGATTTCAATAGCTTCGCGGATTTTTCGGGGCACGAAAAACCTTTCCCTGGCCAACACACGAGCCTTGTCGAAGCGAATGTAATGTGATGTACCCGCTGTCAGCGCATGCTCTGCATCATGTTGACCACCAATACCTGGATACGGAGCTCTCGCATGTAAGAAATGTGTTAAGTGCAAATGGTTATGGATGGAAACAAAGTTTTCGCATAGCGCAGCCGTCTTCAAGGAAACGCCCGGTTACCGCAGAGAGAGCTGTAGCGTATCTACCATTTGTCAAGGGAGTGACGGATAAAATTGGTCATTTGTTGCGCAGACGCCTTGATATAAACACCATTTTCCGTCCTCTCACAAAGATAAGAGATCTACTACGTTCTCCGAAGGATAGAGATCCTTTGTCTACACCGGGTGTTTATGAAATTCCATGTGATTGTGGTAGTTCATATGTAGGCGAAACGAAGCGTAACATCTCCACCAGACTGACTGAGCACATACGTGCTATGAAGAATGCGGATGTAGATAAGTCAGCCATAGCAGAGCATGCGCTGACAGCGGGTACATCACATTACATTCGCTTCGACAAGGCTCGTGTGTTGGCCAGGGAAAGGTTTTTCGTGCCCCGAAAAATCCGCGAAGCTATTGAAATCAACCGTACTCGGAATTTTAATAGGGACAAGGGCTGGGCTGTACCACCTGCCTGGCTTCCGTGTCTTCATGGTCTTCGCGTCAACAAAGGGCCGTTGCCTTCGTCTGGTGACACGATCAGTGCAGTGTGTTACGCTACACAAGATATAGAAGATGACAGTAGTGACGATGAGGCGAACGTTCATTCAGTGCCAGCAACTACATCTGTTGGTACCGGGCACCAACACGTACCGCCTTTACCCCCACCACCGCCGCTGAGCAGCCGCGCGCTCCGGTACATCGCCCGCAGTGAGAACCGCGCGCGCGACCTGAGAGGAGACGGGGCACGGCGGGACGCTCATTCCTCCTGTTGAAGACTACTCTTGATGTGGTCGAAACGTCGAGAGTTATTTAACTCCTGTGTAAATACGTGAGTAATTCCCGTTTTATAAAATGAATAGCAAAAATATGTTCCTTAGAAACAACAATCTAAACACAAACGGAATTGCCCAATCAAAGTTATATTGCCCCGCTTCTTTCAACACCTATATTGGTTAAAACATAAACTAGAGAGCGAACAAACCAGAATAGCCACTAGCCAGATACAAGGCTATAAAATAGGGTGGAAAAACAATGTGAATAATAAAAAGATATAGATAGACCGGTATTTATACGTTTGTCCTACTTTCTAGAAGCTTGCTTTGTTTTGATCAAAACGTACCATTTTAACACCGAAACAATCAAGGTTAAAAAAATCTTTAATGTGAAAAGATTATTAATCGTTTAGACGACGTGGAACAGTGGAATGCTTTGAGATACGAGTATCATATTTTCTGCAAAGAATCTCAGAATTTTAAAGCGTTTAATACTCTAAGCTCGTCATAAAAGTAAAATCTTATTATAAAATCGACAATGACGATAAAATTTGTGCGAGCAATTTCTAATATAAAAGCTCAAAATTTAAGACATCGTGTTCAGACTTTAGATTTCAGACATAGACAATAACCCTTTAATTAAAAACTAGGCATGGATTAAAGTCATAACGATGAAATTGTTACTTCAACATTGGAAGTCCTCAAAAGAACCATTCCAAAGGATAAAGCCTGTCAAAGTTTTAAGGGCTTTATTAAAGCAGTAAAATCATTTTGATTATACAATACTGCCATTAATCTTTTACCTTTAGGGCGGTGGAGAGGGCTGCATTGCTAACGAGACTCGAAGGCGAATTAAATTTAATTTTTGATTCTGTTTGCTGGCTGAGGACTGAGCCGGTTGAATTATTCAGGAATGCAGGAGGTATGCACTACGCTGTTATAGCCCAAATTTCCTTCGACTGTAGACTTCGCTCAAGCTTATGTTGTACCAATATTTGGATATTTGACCGAATCTTGGGAATTTTACACTTCCATTTTCTAATCTGTTGTAAACTTGTGAAAACTTGTGAGTTTTTAATCATTATCATCATTATTGACTGTACAACTATGATAACTAAAAACTACAATTAACTTGACTGAGACTGTACCAGCATTATTTGGTTTATAATATGAATAGATTAATAATAAATAAATATTGCTGGACAATTTACACAGCGACACCTAGCCCCGTAGTAAGCTCGGAGCTTGTGTTACGGGTGCTAGATTTCTGATATACTCAATATAATATACGTACATAGATAATTATATTTTTTATTATACATATATAACACCCAGACACCCGGAACAAATATTTGCAGATCATACAAATTGTTGTTTCGAGATTATATCATAAATGCAAAATCCTGTAATACCCTAACAGGATGTCTGTTTAAGACTACCAAAGTAGGAGCCGCGCGCCGCATAGGTTTGTTTGGTAACACTTTCCACTTGAAACTAACTGTTTTCAGGGTAACTTAAATTCTACCGCAACTTCGGTGTTTCATTTTGTGTTTAAAAAACTATTAAAATTTTCACGAATATATAAACACTACTGTTTGTATACTAATATGTATGTACAGTTAGAAAGCTTGGATTAAATTACTTTTTTCGCAGGAAAATCCGTTACGCAGGGTATTCTATTAAAACGCGGTCAAAGTTAGTTATAATAATGGTAATCGTATTTTTTGCGAGCCTAGCTCTGAATAAATTTTGGGATTTCTGCTAGATATCATGTTAAGATAAGTCATAAGCTAAATCCTGTTTACTGTAACGTGTCGTACAAACGCTTCTGGAAACTGCGTCTGTGCTCAAGAAATGTGATCATACGCTTTCGCAAAGTTAAATGGATTATGCCACTTTGTTTTCGAACTAAGTAAAACAGCAGAAAGTATTTTTAATAACAACGTGGCATTGATTTTTGCATATTTATATACAATTCATGGTTATTATAAAATAAGACAATAATTATAATTGGGTTATTTTGTAGAGTATGAAACGGAGCAAACTAGCAGAGCTCTATATCCATCCTGATCTCTTTGCAAAATGGAACCTTATTATATCCATAAACATTTAGACTATCTCACGACCCAGGGATATTTCAAGCTGGCTTCCCAGTACTAAATAAACACATCCTTCTAAAACATTTCCAAGTAATCGACCGAAATCTATGCGAATGGCAGTGGCAATTAATAACCATCGGGCTGGGGAGATGGCAATTATTGTTGCCCCACTAATCTCTGCAGCTAGCAAACAGATTTTGTATGTAAATTGAGGGTATGTGAAACCCTTAATGCCTTCTGTTTGCATGGGTGGTACGGATTCACTAAAATTGCGCAAGTCTATTATAGTCTACTCTATATATCTCTGTGGTTGCAGCCTCAGTAGTACTAGCTTAACTCTTTCCGTGAGTGTTGGCAAAGCGAATAAGAGATGTACCAGAATAAGGCAGGATTTGATTTCTTAAATTTAAAGGGCAACGCACAGTCAAAACCACTGGTCATAAAGATTTTAAACACTAGGGGTTTGCATTAAATTCCTAACATACCAGGCGGGTTTGTGATCTTGGTAATTTGGTACAGTACGCAGAACGACACTACTGTACAGCAAGTCTGCCAGAATACTTAATTTTCTTAGCCAGTTTGACAATACAGCGTGAGACAAGTGGTAGGTACTATTATTTGACAGGCACCACACATAAGAGAGGAATTTGAAAGCATCCATCACAACGCAGGCAAAGTATCTCATAAAGTTAATTAAAATTCATTAAAGATGCGAAAACATGAAAAATTGTAAACATAACCTCAAAAACTCTTATAAGCATTTTGGTAAAACTCATGCTAACGACCATGCAGCGTACATTTGGCTTACCAAGTTTCAACGCGAAGTAATCTGGCCCCCCTATATATCACAACTTGTGACATGTCAACCTAATATTTCCGCGATGCTTGTGGTAAGTTGCTACGTAATATAGGGATGTGCTTTTATGTACGTAGTTTTATGTTACATAAAACGTATGACGGTTATAGAAATATAACGCTTATTTGTGTACACGTACAATACGAATTAGAATATTTTAGGTACCTACATGCATCGAACCTCAAAATTGTAAAACAGATTTGTCTGAAATCAAATCTTGATGTGTGATAGTCCTTCAATAATTATTTATTTGTATATGTTGTTACGATGAATATAATAGAATATTATACATTATAACACCTCACAAAAACAGAAACAGACAAAAAAACTTAAAACATTTGTAGTACAATGGGCGGCCTTATTGCTATTATTAATCTAAATAAATAAATAAGTACAGTAGTAGTAATAATAAGTGTAACAATTCATTGTTTCAAGATAAGCTTTAAAGCTATGAACGTCGAGCTGAACTCTGAGCTAAGCTGAACGACCAAAATAATTATCAAGTTTTTCTCTATGACACATCCCTATCACCGCAAAACGAAATAGTGTAATTAGCTTTCCCCAAAGGGATTATAAAGATTAGTTGGGTTCAAAAGTACCCTAATACCTAATATGCGCTCTATGGACCAAATTACTAGGATTATAAAGTGATGAAGAGAGCCTAGTAGTTTATAGGGATCAAGAGTTGAAGTCTGGAATAATTAGTGAACTGTAAAATTATATGGAATATTCACGGAGCGTTCAGAAAACTCTACATACTCTAACATTTTTTCTGTCATAAGGTAAAAGCTCATAGTGGTGTAATATTGAACTAATATTATGCCTACGTATGTATTATCCCATTACAGTATAAGGGCTCTATGTTCAGTTTTTCTACTGATGCTGTACGTAAGGATTCTCTACGCACGAAAAAAAAATTACCATTACAACCACAAAAAATAAATTTTACAATACTTTCTCCGATTTGTCGTTCTTAGTGTTATTTTTTTACCGTTTAACAATTCAGATTATTCATGAACCAAAAAAATAATGACACCTCAGCTATCTAATTATCAGTGATGTCAATTTCTAAAATCATTACTATTTAAATTAAACGTAGCACTCTCATCACATTACTAATAAATTACCACGAACACGCACATATCGACATACACGATTATCTACCCTCTTTTCATTTAATTAAATATAATTTTCCAAGCACAGTTTTATAAAACATTTCCAATAAAACATCATTCATCATATCATTAAATACGACTACCTACTCTAATTTTATACAACTAAGAATCATTTTCCAATCACACGTCGTTCTATATAATTTCTAATACCATTTTATTTCTACCTATGGGTGGCTACACTCAAAAGTCCTTTTCATAAATGATGTCGAGTTATATAGAAACGGAAATGAAAGATCGGTCATCCCGAACATTAAGTTGTGAAATTCAATAGGAACAAATAAGAACAACCTTCGAAAGGACGGCAGCTGGTGAAATATAGACTTGCTCTATGTATAAGAACTTGTGAGTCAGTCTGACTCATAACGTCATTCAATAAATCACTGTAATTAATTCAGAGAATAGCCGAATTTTATTCCAAAGATTTAATTGAGTCATTTATTTATATTAAATCCTAAAGATCACTTGGACAAGTCTATAAATCCAATACATTTTATCATTAATCAAAATATAGGTACATTAATAAATAAATATTGCTGGACAATGCACACAGCAACATCTAGCCCCGTGGTACGCTCGAAGCTTGTGTTACGGAAATTATTTACAATGGAAACAAGGTTGTTTTTAAGCACTGTGTTAAGAAGCGTATAGAACAAGAATGTGGGTACAAGCTTCGACGAGCAGCACTATTTTTGCATTTAATCTCGTTCTATTACGTAGGCACAAAAAACATTCTGATGAATGGTCTTCGCATGCGGTTTGAACCCACGACAAACCGAATGAAAGTAGAACTCCACTCAGCAGTGTGAGTGATTAATGTATCCTTAAGATATTATTTTATAAAATCCATAAAATCTAACAAGAAGCGAAGAAAGAGTATTTTACATGTATCGTTAGCACAATACTTACGAGTAGGTTGTGCTTACGTCAATTCTTATGGAGAAAGGCTGTACGCTCCAGTTCACAGTCAAGGACATACCTGGAACAAAATTATTTGTTGAGATAAATTACACATTTATTAGGAAAATAAAAAGGTTGAGGGCGAAAAATACGCTCCGATAAATACGCTCATATTTATGTTTAAGTATAAAAATCAATGCCATTTTTCGTTGTCATTTTGCAACTCAATTTTGTGGCCGATTTAGGTGGTCTAGAAGGTACCTATTGTTTATTGTTTATTAAAATAAGATCACAACATTACAGTAGTATTACCAATACGTTATGTCTATTTAAATCTAACTTATTCACTAACTAACCACTTAAATCTATTTATTGCACAAAGTTAAATGGTATTTATTAGCTATCTAGTTTTTTACAACATTTTACAATATAATATAAAATATTCACTCTTGACTTGAAAAGATCCAGATTGTTCAGGAAAAACGAAGGTCCGCCCAATGCTAGAGTAAGGTTTTATTCCCGCCAGGTTACAAACATTTTACAAATAGTGTTTTGGGGGGTTTTCTATGGTAAAAAATATCTATATTTTATGTTTTTCAGAAATCTTGCAACCGCAACACAAGCTCGTGCACACCAAGGGGCTAGATGTTTTTGTGTGAATTGTCCGGCAATATCTATTTATTTACTGTTAATCCCGTCTTTTAGTTATATTACTTCGTAGTTGCTTCGTTAAATTTAAATTTAACAACACAATGAAATTCTTTCGTGAAAAGGCATTATCAAAGGCATGTTCTCTTTCTAACTATCTCAAGATTATTAAAATCTGAAAGAGACCATATTGTGAGCTGAGTAGAAAAATTAGAGTGAGAGAGAGAGATATGGTTTATATGATAGCGTTCTCGATTTTCATAATCTCATTTGGTGAATTAAGGCCTTATGTGATGATGAACTTTAAATAATTGAACAGTTTAAATAAGCTGTTTCTGTTTTCTATTTAAAGCCCAACTAAAAAGGCAACTTTACGAAAATTTGCAGTGTAAAATTAAATTGTAACTAGTACTCTTGCAACAGAAAGTAGGGACGGCAGATGTTTTGAAACGTTAATACAAAATTAATGGCGTCACAAGATTGAGGAATTCAAAATGAGTGGAGCTTAATGTTGCTTTTTCGCAGGCTTTGCTTTGCCAAAACAAGCCTTATTATTATTATCATTGTGATTTTTAATTATGAAAAATACAGTAGTAAGGTAGTAAATTGTTCTTTAGTAAATAAATACTGCTGGACAATTAACAGAGCAACATGGTGACCTTAAAGCTTGTGTTAGAATCGGTACACTTCAGTGATATATGTGTCTCATAGAAGTTGGTATATTTAGTTATATAAAATCTTATTAAAATATCATCTCTCTTTTCCATCCAAAGGTTGCCTGGAAGAGACCGCTCTTTAGCGATAAAGCCGCCCATTGTACGTGTCTCTTTTTGTGTTTGTAATATTCATGTGTTTTGTGTACAGTAAAGTTAAAAAAAAAATCTGAACAAACATTATTTATGTAAGTCAAACTTACTTAAGTCCTACTAATGTTTTGTTTATTTATTGAGCTTCGAACTTTCCGGAAACAGGTCTCCAAAACCCATTTTAATTGCCTTATGTAAAATGAATGTATCATTGTATCTCTTTGATTTTTCAAACTTTTTGATTATCTGACCAACCAAATGAATAAAAATACAAATATACGAACCACCCAAGTCGTCATAATATTATTATTTAGATCCGCATCGAGGGCCTCGGATATGAAGACGCTTGTCATAAAAATATCACTGTTTGTTGTTTACGTATTGTGAGAAATAAAATATATATTTTCGGAAGATTGATGACCGATTTGGGAAGCGACGCGAGGAATTCTACTTATTGGTAACTTAGATAAGAAATATGAAAATGTTTCTTTGGCTATGCTTTTTTGTGACCATCAAACGTGTTTTTTTTTCCTATAAGAGTAGGATGCCCATTGCTTCAATGGTAAAAAAATAATTGTTTTTATTTTAGATGTTTGTGATGAGAATTCATTCAGTTCACTCACATTTCACGAAGCTACTTAACTATTCCCTACCCAAAGTCACTCACATCAGTACAAGAAGTTATAGACCAAAGGATCTCATCGGATTTGTGAGATTAGGCACGTTGAATGCGTCTGTTGCCGACTTACTCCGCTCCATCCACTTCGAAGGTTGGCTCTCGGCAAAAAGCGGATTTGTAAGACGCCACCGACTTGTTTCAAACTCCCCCAACTCAATATAAGCTCATGCTCAAACAAGGTTTACAATGGACCCATTACTACGCTGTAATAAAAAAGTTTTAACTAATTTTCCGTTCGTAAGCCGCGCGCTACGCTCATATAAATAAGTTATCTCAAAGTGCGCAATTTCAGTAAACTGCAACGCAAAACATTATTCATCCTGGCGCAATTTCTGAACAAGAATGGTTAAAATTCAAAGTCAAAACGCCACGAACAATACCGCCAAAAGCGTAAAACCAACCGCGACTTTTGAAAAGACCCAGCGAACCATGCGAATTTACGGGAAACTCCAGGACAAAACCAGCTATGTCCTGGAGAGACAAATTCCCGCTTACACGGCGAATAATAACTGCCACCGACAATTCATGAATTCTCACAGAATTTTACTTCAATTGTACCTGTTTGGGATATTCCATTATAATTTGGCTTTTCAGTGGTCTTAGCACGATCCATGCTCAAATCGAACCATCGTTACGTATTTTGGAATCACGTATTCAATTAGTGCGATAACAAAATCGTCTATTACTTTGTGTAAATGCCTTAGGACATCAGAAATGTTAACCGTGAACAAACACGGTGTAAGCGAGTTCTAATCTGTGCGGCGGCAGCCCGACGCTATGTTTTGTTAGGCAACGGCGCCCAGATAGTGGCCAGTCCCATATTAAAATTAAATTTTGTGCAGCCTGTGAAGGCAGTGACCCCTGCCGTTCATTATTGAAGAGAAAATTAAAGTTTTTTACTTAAGTATATAGAGTTTTCATGTATAACCTCTTCAATACCTCGTCTAACAAAATTCTCTAAGACTGAATACTTGATCGAAATTACGCAACCTATTAGGTTCTAGGATCGTTAATAATTTCATCTCACAGTTACAGCTGACAGCTTGACGTTCCTCCAACAAAGGATGATTAATTTTATTACAAGCGCGGTAAATAAGACAGCTTTGTTTCAACACACTGGCGTGCTATGTATCGTTTTTAATTTGAAACGATGCCAAAAAGAAAGTTCGCAGTCGACGGTGTGCGATTACTTAAAGTTAGTACAGTACGGCCGCGGACGGAATTACACAGAATGGCGCCCAACGTGGGGCTCGGTATAAGCAAATTGTTAGAACGGAACGCCTCCAAATTGCAAATTCAAGCGGCTCTGGCACGTTTTGTTCCAGACTCGGCAATTCGCGCACCTCCACACTTTCTTACATTATTTAATGAAGTAGCCACAGTAGGAGATTTCATGACACGAGTTTTTCCTCCTCCAGAATTTCATTTGCGATTCACAGAAAATCCCTTTCGCAGATAGCTCATTCCCTTCAGAATATTTACTCTCGCAAACGCTTATCATTCACTTGTTACGAGCGCACATTTCGTGTCTGTACGGCGTTCGTAATCTGATCCAATTAAATATAACAAACAAAGAACAATCTCGGCGCTAATTTCCCTTACCGAACAAAATAGCTCTTTCAATTATTTTTACGCCCGCGTATCTCGACGAAAAAAGATTGCATAAACAAATGTACAAATTAAACGCAAACGAGGAGCCATTTGCCGTGTAATTTCACCGGACTTTTGGTAAAAGCGAATGGTTTCGATATTTCGACTCGAAAAAATAAATGCTTGCCTATAACTTTTACAAATTCCCTGCCCTATCCCGCATTATGTTTTGCGACAGAGCAATCTGGGTCGTGATTACGTAACGAAAAAACGCTAAGAGGCTCCCTTCTGCGACGTTACATCTTAATGTAGCCACAATATACATAATGGCAAGATATTTAGAACACGAGTGGTCTTGACTGCTATACATCAAACGGAGACATTACCACAAAACGCCTGTTAGATACCGACAGCATAAAATATTCGGAGCACTATGATATATCTGAGGGATATGGAAATAGGTGACGGGACCGAATATGTATGCTGAGTCCGTTCTCGGCGGGGAAAATATTATATTAAGAAGAATCTGATAAGACTAGTTGGTAAACAGCAAACATGAAGGGAATAAAGAACAATAATAAATAAAAGAAGTTGTAAAATGAAGTAATCCCGGTATATTAACGGAGCTGATTGATAACGTCAGCAAAATAACAAACATGCATGGAACCGTCCATCACGTTTTTGTTTCTTTTTTGGCAACGCCTCCGATCGCCGTGTCCTGAAACACTCTAGTTTGCGTTGGCTATTTTTCGTAAAATTTCAGAAATTGTACGGAATTTTTCAAGGTAAAGCGTTTTTAAGTTTTAAATAACCATTTTCAAAATATCCAAATTTCAACTCATTAGGAATTAAAAATGAATGAATAAATAAAAAAATAGCCGTTTACATTTGGACGTAGACGATGGCCTATGTCCCGCTGTGGACGTCCAACGACTGATATAATGAAGATGATACCTACATACATAAATTTACATAAAATTGTACACTAGATAAATATGTATGGTTGAGGAAGGAATATTCCCTACATACCATCGCATGAAAGCTCAAAGGAAACGTCACATGACAACCCATATCTTGAATTTTTCTCCAAATACAGGTAGTGAGGCCACGCAAAGGCGTATTTAAAGTGAATTATTTATCAAGGTATCCTTAGCATTTTATTTCGCAAGTATATTCAAGCTAAGGGAGTTGTATGACCCAAATCGAAACTATTTGACCTACTTGGGTCTGTTGATTCAATTGAATTTTGAATGTACCCAGTAAACCTTAATATCTTCCCTGCCTTATTTGGAAAGAAAAAGTTGGGAGCAAAATATATTTTAGGCAAGTCCATATTTTTATATAATATACATAACTTTACTGTATTACGTTTTTTATCTGAAGCGAATGCTATGCAATGCGGCATTTACAGTACCTATGGGCAATTGGTACGGTTCTGTAAACCGGCATGTTGAATAGGTTACAGGACAGTGTAAGATAATATTAATAGCCGTATTGATATTTCTGTAATACAGTCGGTAAGCTAAGTGGAGTTTGTGTTTGTCAAGCCAACCATCATGACCTAGGCATAGCGACGAAACTTGGCCAAAACTATCGGGCCTAACTACGTAACAAGCGTTACAGACATGTATGACATGTAGTTAATACAACCCTAAGGCGATATAGTCAAAGATAAAGGCAAGAGATTTTATTACGGGAATAAGGTACGGTGAAATGTGTGTGTTGTATTGATAAACAGCTTTTACATTTTACTACCTCATCGGATTGTAATAAAATCGATAGTAATATACCATTTAGTGCTGGTTTTGGAACAGTGCTAACCCATTTTTCCTTTGTTGTCGTCAAACTGACTTGAATTTTTAATATAAATAAATAATAAAAATTGCTGTACAAACACAAGCTTTGCGCATAGCAAAGCTTGTGTTACGGGTGCTAGATAATAATCTGATATAACAGAATAAAATGGTAAATGGTGATGATAATGATATACCATCAAAAATTTGTCTGGAAGACATCGCGCTTTAGCGATAAGGCTACCCATTGAGATTGTTTATTTTTGCGTATTTTGTTATTATTTATTTGTTTGGTTTTTTATTGTGTACTAGCTTCCGCCTACGGCTTCGCCCGCGTGGAAATAAAAAGTAGCCTATGTTCTTTCTCAGGGTCTTAAGATTGTATGTGCCATATTTCATCAAAATCGCTTGAGAGGTTTAAGCGGGAAAGCGTAACAGACAGACAGACAGAGTTACTTTCGCATTTATAATATAAGTAAGGATATACATATATTACTGAATAAATACCTTTAGGGATATATTGCATTAACAATTGAAACCAAAGTGACTCAGAATGTATTTCATATCCCAAAACCGGTCCTGAAATATCCTTTGATTTATTTAGGTACTTATGAATGTGTTAATGCTGTAAATTATGCCATTATTCATTCTATCTAACACATTAATCTACAAATAGCTATGCGCAATTTTACGTTATATTTTTAGCCTTAGCAACACGCAATAAAGTTTAAATTACATTACACACTTTAGTTAATAGTGTAATCAACAATTATAGCGAAATTTTTATATTTCCATCAATTTTACTTTGAAGCGAGCGAAACTTCTAATGAAGAAACTCTGAACCCAAATTTTTCCAGGTACCTAGATGATATTTTGTATAGTTAGGCTGTGTTTTACGTGACTGACATAACGCGATGCGATAGCGGAGAGACACAATGTGAATTCAATGCGGTTGCAGTGAAATTCAATTCTGTTCACACCGTAATACGTGTTATCATCACGTTAAATGTTTAATTGGGACTCAGTGGTATAGCAGTCTTATACGAGAGACACGGGTTTTATTCCTGCATGGGTCTTAATTTTCTATGCATTTCTTTTTAATTTTTTAACTTAACTATCGATAGTTTATGCCACAAATCCACAATACAACAGTGTGTTAGAGTGTAAATCAGTGTGTCATGATATTTTTTACTAATTCGATCGTTAAAATGTTAGCGTCATATTGTAGCTAATGTAAAATTATGTTGGCTTTTTGAGGCATTGTTTCCGCTGTTACGATCAAGTTAAACGTACACTTTACAGAGCGATTCTTTACAATAACTTACATTACCTTAATAAAAAAGAACTATTTATAAAACAGTAGACTCCAATTTAGAAGTAAGGTTAAAAAGACGCAGTAAAGCTGAAGCAACGATGTCTGGCAAACTTCCATGCAAGCAAGTTAATTGCTTTTTATGTGTCCCAACTAATTATTACAGTGGCTAGTGTAAGCATTTGCGGATTACCGCTAAGCTATTGAAATAATATGCTTTGTTTTTGTGTGTTTTAATTTATAATAATACGCATCACCGCATACTGTTCACAATATAAATAGACACAAAGCTTTTTCCGAAACCGAACTTTTTTAGGAAGGTTAACATGACAGATCATTAATCGCTTACTTAATTAGTTATAAAATATTTATAAGTTAAACAAATTCCTTATTATTTAAATCCCTTGAGCATCAACACCATTCTCTACATTCATCCGTCATATTTCCCACTGAAAATGCCTTGATTGAAGACCGGATTAGTGATTATGAACTAAGCTATCAAACTTCTCTTTGATAGCTTAGTTCATACTGCCTGTCCGTTCTTGTTTCGCTAGATAGCATCCATTGCCTATCTCCCAACTAGAAACACCTATTGTTGCTGTGCATCTCTGAATAACCAGTCAATGCATATTCTACGATAACAGATCTATGCCAGATCTTCAGAGGGTAAGCATCAAACCCATTGTATCGACTGAAAGCTTGACAGCTAAGCTTGACAGGGTGTATTGTGGAATGAAAACGCAATGATGGATATGGATATCCATACCATAACCATAACACCCCTATTCACGTTCCCACTGCTGGGACACAGGGACTTCTCTCTTGACGAGAGAGATTAGGCCTTAATTCACCACGCTGGCCAAGTGCGGGTTGGTGAATGACACACGCCCTTTAAACTTTTTCAAAGTTCTCAGAACATGCCGGTTTCCTCACGATGTTTGCCTTCACCGTTAGAGCACGTGTTTATAAAGCACACATAATTTTCCATGAAGAAAAATCAGAGGTGCGCGGCGGGGTTTGAACCCACGACCTTCGGAATGAAAGTCGAGTGTGCTCCCACTTAGCCAACACGGCTCTTATGGATATCCGATAAGTAATTAAATAGAGTAAATTTACCGAATTTACAATATATTATATTGATACAGCATGAAACTTTCAATAAATCTAAACTTAACTACTGGTTACTACATAATAATGTTGTTTCTCTCTTGTATTAAAATTTATGTGTGCTGTAAAAAACGTGATTTACCAGTAAAGGCAAACATTGTGAGTGGTTCCTCATGATCTAAGTATCTGGCTAGTTTGAAAGGACATGTTAAATTGACCAACCTGCACTTGGCCAGCGTGGTGAATTAAGGCCTAACCTCTCTCGTCAAGAGAGAAGACCCTGTGTCCCAGCACGGAGAGCGTAAATAGGGGTGAATTATGATTACAATAATCGATGAATTCAAGTTATTGCCTCAGGCTATCTAGTACCTTTGCGTCAATACATAACAGCACCAAGTCTCAAGGCATCGAATGAAATATTCAGCCCGTTCACGTATAAAGTTCATAAATATCGAGTAGTATGTATCACCATGTGCCTACATTTGGCCCATTTGCGTATTCTAACGTTGAGTTATGTGTACGCTAACATATTTATTTACAATGTTACTTATGCTTCAGAATCGGTAATCGTGTACGAAATACCTTTGATGTTACGGGTTGAAATCGTGAGTTGGTAACACGAGTTCTTCTGGAAATTAATTTATGAGATCTTAGAAACAGTAATTGATAAATATGTTAATTAATTAATGTGATTATGAACATCTGTTCTAATTTTGTTAGCATTACAACTACACGTTATAATATCCCGCTGCAAGAAGTATACTTTGTCCTTCTGATTCTAAGCTACTTCTTCACCAATATTCAGCTTACTCAATTCAGTCGTTCTTGAGTTACTAATAGTGTAACCAACACAACTATACATTATATTAGATAGATAGATAATTTTGAAATGATTTTTTTTGAAATTGGTTGAAATATCTTGAGATATTCATTGCACAATATGAGCCCTACAGGTTTTAATCATGTGCAATATTAATATGATGCAGTTCAAATATCCCACACTAAAGAAAACACCCCAAACTGGATCCATTGTTCCATGTAAGTTAGTTGGCTGCCTCGTAGGCTGGCTTGCCTTTAATCCGAATTGTTGGATCAGCCCGAATAGTTTTACGAGAAAATCTTTATTGCACTCGCTTAATTTCTCACAACTATGCACCGCCTCGGTGAATGAATTTATTACGTGCCTGCAGTAAGTTCAAACGGAATCCAATACTGACGGTTTGGGCCGGCTAAACCAACAGCAGTTGATTTGAAACTAAGCCCATCTTCTGCGATGGTTTATTTAAACGTGTATCCGGTAAGCGCTGTGTTAGCTAAGTAAGAGCACACTCGACTTTAATTCCGAAGGCTGTAGGTTCAAACCCCGCCCGCACCTTTGATTTTTTTCTTTTTACGGAGTTTAAGGATCGTGGATTGCCCGTTTATCTTAATATGAAGTTGTATAAATAAGTAGGTAAATATTGCTGGACAATTCACACAGCGACATCTAGCCGTGGTAAGCTCTAAGCTTGTATTACGGGTGCTAGATTTCTGATATAAATATGTAATATTGTTTATGAGTATTAATAATACTTAAAATTCTAAATAGTTGGTACTTTTACAAAAATATGTATCTAACTCAACATAAACTGCAACAAATTCTAACAACATAACATTGGCTATATACTGCAAAATTAGTAAAACGACGGAGCACACTAATCTTCTGAACCCAAAGGCAAGGCATGGCCGAACATACGTATGGCGTTCTGCCAGCTGTACTTCGAGAATTACTAATAGCTTGTATGTCGTATGTACTGAGAACAAGCACAACACAGCTTCCAAGTCATATATCTTTAAACATAAGAAAAACGAGACTACATGGTTCATAAACTCACAGCTTAAACCACTGAACCGTTCCATTGAAGGTTGGCAGAGATACGTGTGAAACATAAATATGTACATATATTGTTGTTGAAAGGGCGACATCAACGATGGTGTCTGGGTGAATGTGCATGATAACTTTGAATAATTGTGTTTAATTATAATTCTCAACAGATGCAACCCACAACTTACTTATACCCCGTGGTAACATACAGAATTTTCTTTGTTATTTATATTAAAATATTTATTAATAAATAAAATGATTTAAATGGCACTTGGATAGTATATTATAGTAGTATTATACAATCCAATGATAGTATAATACTAATAGATAGTATAATACTATTAAGGATAGTATATTATAATAGTTTTAAATTAGTTCTTCTATGAGAAGTATTTTCATAGTAAGTTGAGTATCGCTTTATCGTTTGGATATGGAGGGAGTATAATCCGGAGGAATTATCGAGAAGGCCCCTGTAGCGAGAATAGTGGAAATTGATCTCAGTATGGGGCAACATTGATATATTGAAAATTTGCTTATGGAAATGCAATTCCAATATCTCTGCGATTGAAATGTATTTTCTAAGAATAAAGTGGTACAGATTCAAAAGATATTGTAAACATTACGTGTTTTGATTACTAATAATAAAAAAAGCTGCTAATAATCTGGGTCTGTTCAAGACAAGAGTAAATAGGTACCTTCTAGACCCTTGCGATCCATCTTCGGCCACATCGACACTTTCCATCAGGTGAGATTGTGGTCAACCAAGGGTCTATTTTCAATTAAAAAAAAATTAGCACAATTTACGTTCCCACAGCTGGAACACAGGGGCGCCTCTTTTGACGAGTGTGATTAGGCCTTTATTCACAAAGCCGGCCAAGTACGGGTTAATGAATGTCTTTCAAACTCATGAAAGTTCTCAAACATGCCGATTCTTCACGATGTTTTTCTTCACCATTACACCACGTATTATTATTAAAGAAATACACGCACACACATTAAACAGAAAATCCAGAAGTGCGCGTTGTTTGAACCCACGACCTTCTGAATCAAAGTCAAGTGTGTTCCCATGTAGCTACACGGCGTTTTTGTTTTATAAAAGAAAATTTCCCTCCGCTAATCCAGCTGTGAACTAAGTGAATGGCTGCAAATCTTATTGATTCCCACAAACAATCCAATGGTAATGTGGTCTTGGGCAATTCCAACCACAATACTGTACTGCATTAGTGCATGGGTTTATTAACTCCCGGTCGATCCTTTGATGCAATCTCTTAGTAGTTAACCAAGAGGTGTATTAGATTAGACAAGACATTGTATAGCTGTACCTAGTTTGAATGAATTGGCTATTTTAAGATTGAGAAGTGTTTTATCCTAATTGCGAAACGAACATAGTTCCCAAAGTTATTTTTAGCGCCAACTTTCCCAATGATTCCAGAGTTGCGTGGGAGCAACCGAAACTTGAAGCGAACTGTCAAGAAAATATTATTTTCATGCTAACCTTATTTTATTACATTCACTTAGACATGTTATTAAGTTCAAACTTTTGCCAATAAAATATAATATGTAAATGAAAGATGATTATTAAACTTCCTAAAAATAACAGCAAATGCCTTGGCAAAATGCTCTAAACTTGTATCACTATCTACAGACAGACAAAGCTAGTATGAATCAATAAATTCACCACCCTTTGTCCTGTTTTGGCCCTATGTAACCACAGAGTGTAACAGACTGGAACAATATAATGTGTAATGTCACGGATCATTGATTTCATGTAGCCAGACAATCCCGTTATTTACAAGATACGAGCATTGTAGAGATAAGATCGACATAATACAATGTAAATGTATTTTACTATACATGTCTAGTCAAAGCATTGAGATTTAAACTGTGTTGGTGTAAAAATAGGCTTTGATTTCAGATTATATATTTGTAAACTAATAAACTCCTATATTTTATGCTTGTTATAAAAAAACCTGTATAGCAAAATCTCTGAATTAACAAAGCTTTGTGAGAACCTGAACATATTTCTTATATCGAGTTATTTATAAATCGGGAACCCCAAACTGCCTTCGAGCGAGTAAAAATCAATTCCTTTCTATGATGCAAACAAATGGGAAGCACTCCAAAACATCGCCCGAAGGGGCTTAGGTCTCACATGCATCTGAAGACATTATCAACACGCTGCGGGGCGCGCGGATTAAATAATGGATGAAAAGTACAGGAATTCGTGGAGCAAAGATGGAATATCTTTGCGTGACTGCAAAAACTCTCTATACCAAGACAGCTACAAGCCGTATTACTGCTTCTTCATAGATCACAGTCATGTTTGTCATCTGTATGACCGTTGCTGTCGGTGTCGTATCACTCCACCTTTGTAAGGCCGTTACCAACAGAATTTTACACTACTCAAATTAACCTTCGGGGATGTAAAGGTTATTGATAATGAAAATAACAATTTTGTAGACCTTTTCTATATGCTATTGAAAAACTTGTGCTTGATAGTATAAGGCAATGTGTTTTTACAGCTTCGCAACAAGCGAATAACGATTGAGTAGAAATAAGTGATTTCTAGACATTAGACACCATAAAGAATTTAACTTAATCTGCATTACTTGCCTCATCATTAGAAGATACAACATCTTGAAAGTAACATTTTTGTATCAGCACGGAAATCAGTTTCTTTATCAGATCTTAAACAGTGTCACTAGTTATCTCGCACTGTGCGTAGGCACCGCACAGTGCGAGATAACATTTAATCTTGTAGAGGAAAGTTCTCACTTATCGAGAGGAAATGGATAATCTGGTCGGCGTCCGGGCGACGCCATCTTTTGGTCTCACGTCTGCAGATGTGACGCTATGTCGAGGTTCTCAAAAATATTAGACTTTTAAGAAGAGTAAAAATAAACTTTAGTAATAATTTAAATAAACACACAACGCAATTTTGAACATAAGTAGTAAATGAATTCACCCATTCACGAGCTATTTATAAATGAAAATAATTAAAAAAAAATCAAAGCAATCTCAAACTTCTTTTTATTAAAAATATTTTACTATGCACGATAAGTTGATAACATGAGATCACAAGAACATTCCGAGGGGAGAATCGAACTGACATAAATATTATGTACCCGTAACCTCGGCTCGCCGACGAGTTTTATTCGGCCAAGTTTTTTGAATTTGAATTTGAAAAATTTGAGTCTCTATTTGCCAATTAAAACCTAACCTATACAAAAAAGATTCTTCCTTGTTACCTTATCCAGCTTTAATTTAGAACGTCTAACAGTCTAAGAGTCTACGAAGCTGAATTTTTAAAGAAATAAACTTCAGCTTAGCAAACTGCAGAACAAACAAGACAAAACTCCAATAGGTATTCGAGAGCTCCTCTAAGATTTCAAACTAGTTGCAGTCCCCAACTTCAATCGTGTGTCCTCCTCTAACTGGCTTTCAAGAACACTTGGACCTCTGCGGTTTAAAGTACTGCCACGTTTGTGTTCGAGAAATGGCTCACTGAAGCTGCACGATTGACTTGTATGTATTTTTAAAAGACAGTCCATTTTGCAATTGAGCTTTAATTCTGAATGTAGTCAAACATTCACATGTATGCATGCTATGTATGTATTGCATTTATGTTTTTACTATTCGTATGTTCACTCGTTTGTTTACATTACTCAAAATGATTAAATTAGATTGCAAAATGTTATATATTATAATACAATTATTTGTTTTAAATTAAAATTGTACCTATTTCTTGAAATTTGACTTCAAAAACAAGCTAACTTTCCACCGACTTCAACAAAATCAGCAAATAATGGTATTGGTTTCAGAAACAGCCATCTAAACACAATACAATCATAGAAAAAGGTCCGGAAATGGCAAAAAGGTTTTTTTCCTATGTCGCAATCGTGCTAAATGTATTGACGTACGTCCGACTGTCAGTAAGACGTGACAAAGGTCAAACAGTGCCTTCGGGTATATTGTATATACCGTGACTTTATTAAAAGACATCCATCATCATCATCATCAAGACTGCCTTAAAACTTCCTACCGATACTAACTATAAAGTGTTAAATTTTGTGTTTCTGAGTTTGGTAGTTTCTCTGGATCTGATACACTAAAATAAGTATTTTCAAATTTTATAGTTACATAGTAAATTCTCTAGCAATATATACGTTATGTATCTATACGTTTTCTAGTTCAAGATTTAGACCTAAGATTTGGTAGATAAATTGACGTATTAGGACATAAATGCGTTTAAAAATAAGCCAATATCACAGTGCAATTAAAACCTTGAGAAACGTTATAATAAGTACTTGGCTTTCAAAGAGGAAATTTGCTTAAAATTCACTTATATGCGGCCTAGTATAATAAAATAAAATTAATTGCTACGGACCAACGTTTCAGAAGCCCGGACTTAAAATTATCTGTGTAATGAGTTCCCAGTTAATCTACTAAATAAAGCCAAATGTACAGTTTATTTAAGCTTCTGTGCGTAACGGAGCGTCTTAGAGGATCCTTGTTGTTTTTATGGTTGTTTATTGCAAATTAAAAGTATCGGTTACGGAACGGTATTACGTTTAAAGATGGGGTATTTGATCGCATTTTTAAGCTGAAAATTAATACTTATAAATGCCGATTCCAACCTACAGGTGGTGGAGGCTATATTACGTCCCACTACTGGGCCCCAATAAAAACCACGAAACCAATTATAGGCCTGGGACCATGCTAACCAGGAAATTTTGTGATCGCAGTAAGTTGTTACAAAACAAAACTATTAGGCCGGCTTCACGTGTCAGGGAAGTGGTCATAATATAATATATTGACCTCATTGGGTCATTGAACAGGTTGTGTGACATTATCACTTTCAAAAAAAAAATTATAAGACAAGTCGATGCTTTTTCTTTCAAATGGTATAATATTCTTTCCATTATTGAGAGTCGATTGACCGTGCCTGGGAATAGTGAAATGTCCCTCAAAGAAATACCGGAGTTAAGTGGAAACGTGCAATGGAACCGACTGATGTTGCCGGCTTATTAGAATACAGCGGCTTCGTATTTAAATAGCTGGTAAAGCTTTTGAATATTGCATATTAGATTACTAGACAATAATTATGCGTAATGATTTGCAATTCGTGATACTTTTTTACAGTATTCGAATATAATTTTATTCTTCTAATTATGTGATTGAACTGAATTTACCAAAATTTGAAGTTTTTAAATGCCTGAGCATTTTTTATACATTTTTTTGGGATTTCTAAAATATAAATATGTAAAATATGTACTTTTGTCAGCCAAACTTTTGTAATTTGGCTTTGAGCTTTAATTTGTAAGCATAGCAGTGAAACTGTTAGTTCCAACCAAATTATGCTTTGAGCTTCGTGAATCATAGAGCATTTTGACGAGCAAAGGCTAATCCATTTCGGAATAAGCTAATTACTCTGAAGTTCGTAAACTTAGACATGAAGTAGGTACACCGACGCTTCTTGAAGTAGGTACCTAACTTGCAACGTAATTCAATGGACAAGCAAACGAATAAAGTTGTACAATAAGTAGGTACTGCAGGAATTGTAAAATAAGAATACTCTGTAAAAAGTTATGCGTGGTCATAAAAACACGCCCTATTAGAGTCTCTGGTTGTTGTCATTAAAAATGTGAGGATCTATATGATATGAAGAAATATTATTTTTAAATCTCTCTCTCTCTCTCTTAAACTGTATTTGTAGTTCGACTCAATGCTGCAATGGTTATTTTTCATAAATGAGCCAAAAACCTGCCTATTGGAACTTCAACCTAACATAGGATTTAAGACGCTACTAACCATGTAATGTACCAAATTTTTTACCAATAAATACTATCTATCTATCTATAAAAAAAAAAAAAAAAAAAAAAAAAAACAAGCTTGCCTGTAGACCTAAGAACATTATACCTACATACACAGTTCCTTATGTATTTTTACATATTTGTTAAGTACATAATTTATAACCAAAATGAAAATAAAGTTTATCTGCGAGCGAGCGGTCTGTCAATTTAATATGATAAGACAAGACGGATTCCCCTTATACTTTTAAGTCTAGAAACTATGGTCATTTAATTTGGAGCAGTAGTATGGTAGAATGTGGCTGGCAGGCATACTATTTGAAATTTTAAAATGTCAAATGTTAAGCCCTACCTTCAAAGATGTTTTTTTTTTTTTTTTTATTTTTTTTTACAACAGTTTCACAACTAAACGACACCCTACAGTCTGCTACAATTTATAGTCCAATTAGCGGTACATACGACCATAGCCATTAGCTTTTACATGGTAATCTGTTATTGATAGAGGTCAGCTTGCGTTAATTGTAGCTGGTGGGTATATTACATGAGCTTGCAGTCTAGCTGTCTCATTCATTGTTGATTGTAATTCAACCTGTACTAGATTTTACAATTCAGCATAGTCAGGCGTATTTACAAACTCTTAAATAATTACTTGAATAAGTCAGAATACGGTTATAGGTACTATTTAAAATCAAATATAACGATTTCAATGCGTAAAGTTGTGAGCCGTGTTGGCACACTCGACTTTTATTCCGAAGGTCGTGTATTCTAACCCAAGCACCTCTGGATTTTTTAAAAGACGTGTCCTAAAATTATCGATAAAAGTATCTAGCTCATTCAGCCTAAAAGATATATTATTTACTAGCAGCCCCCGCGAACTTCGTCTCGCCATATACTTTTATTTGCAACTATATCCATACTAAATTTCATCCAAATCGAATTATCCTGCGTAAGCATATATTTTCCCGCGGAAGCATTTAATTTTTACGCGGTAAAAAGTCTCTCGCCATATACTTTTATTTGCAACTATCTACATACTAAATTTCATCGAAATCGATTTTTTCCGCGTAAGCATATATTTTTCCGCCGAAGTATGTATTTTTTCCGCGGTAAAAAGTAGCCTATGTTAGGATTAGGATATTACATATTATATTACATTACATTGACTCCCCCCGCCGTACCCCAGTGACGCTTACATGGAGTCTACATCGCATGCTGGCTAGCTGAGCGCGGTGAGCGACAACCTCTAGACTTTTTTCTTATACTTGCATTTTTAAACTCGTGATATCTTCCGAATGAAATGTCCGAATTGAATAATTCAAAAAGTTATAAAAAGGTATTAAAGCCGTCTTGAATAAAAAGTAATTTATTTTGATAAGGATTAATACCAAGGTACAAATGAAGACCCTTTCAGGCGGCATATATAAATTAATATTTTAGAATAAAAAACTGCTTACTGCTTATTATAGTTATGTCACACTATAATATTTAGACATATGCTGTCGCGACATTTTTTGTAGATAATGATGAGTTCTGCAAAGTCGTAGTACATGATTTTGTTCTATCATCAATAGTTTTCGCAGCGCACGCGACGTAAGGAATTTTTCAGGTCATTTTTTTACACCTTATGTTACATTATTGGAGTTTTAGTAAGGATCCCTAATTTTTTTTTAAATATAATATAGCCTATGTTACTCGGGGATAATGTAGCTTTCCAAAGGTGAAAGAATTTTTGAAATCGGTCCAGTAGTTTCGGAGCCTATTCGTTACAAACAAACAAACAAACAAACAAACAAACAAACAAACAAACAAATCTTTCCTCTTTATAATATTTTTATTATAATTAGTATAGATAGATCAGACAAAAACCTACAAGATCATAAACAAAAGATGTGCGGACAATGAACGATTGGCAAACCCCATAACACAAGATTATGGTTCGAGTACAATATAAAACTCTCGAAACGACTTACATTGACTTTATCCCTGTTTATGGACGATAGCCGTTGCCGAGGATAATTTTATTAATGGAGAAATCTCTCACATTTTTGAGAACAAGGCAAATTCACATATTTCGTATCTGATGTTGGCTGGTTCTAGTTTATATAAGTTTTGACACTATATTTAAGTTATTTTCATAAGATATTACTTCACTATATAGATTAGAAAAGTCTTATTTCAAATTCAAATTCTTTATTTTTATCACACAATGTAACATAACAGTTTACACTACAGCATTACATGGTATAATGTATATTGTCTACTAAGACACGGACTAAAAGAGACGGGGTGGCATTATACTCGTACCTATTTGGCTGACACACAAAACGCCACACGGTACTTCAGCAGATGATGATTAAGATTTAAAATGTGCGCACAAGTTCCATTCCAGCACGCCTCAAGACCTCACAATCAACAACTTTTGATCTCCATCATTATGCAGTCAAGATTCATCTAACTTGGTCCTTTTAAAACTTATCTAGTTTTCTACTTCCCGCCACTTCCTTAGCTGAGGTGAATAATAGACGAAGTACACTGTTTCGTGCCCATTTTTCTACCAACTTATATTCCAGTCCATACAAAGTTTAGTAGGTTAAATGGGAAAGGACTACTTTAGCTCTTTGCTTCAACACAGTTTCTAAAGCTTTATCTGTCGATATCTCTTACTTCGTTCGGAAACTAGATATCGAAAAGGATTCAACTTAACAATGGCCTAGCTTGAGGTTTAGAACTTTTATTGAATAAGTTATATATTATACAGCCACAGGGTTGTTTCTAAATGATGTTACTCTTCTTTCATTTTTGAAATTTAATTAAATAGAAAGAGATAGAGATAATGTTGCGCAATGATGCTTAAAAATTCTGAATATTGTGATAGTGCCCTATCACAATATTCTTAAGTAAGTTTCTTTGTAAGGTACCTATTTAATGCGGGAAAATCAATTATAACGTGGTCAAAACTTCGGAATTGAGCTAGTAATATTATTTAAAGCAGCACAACATAATTCAACGTAGAAAACAAGGTAATTATTTTAGCTGACTACCCACAATGTCCTTGCCCAGGATTTCTAAGGATATTAGTAACTGTGACTGCCCTTTACGGGTGAATAAATAATTTAAACTTGACTGGTGCCCCAGATTTACTTTAAACAAAGGTGGTTTAGTTAATAGGGTAATACATTTTGGTCATTTCTATCCAATGAAAGGTGTGGTCATCATTCTAGAGACTAAGTTAAGACTATTTAAAATTAATAGAATTTTGTGTTACTTTACAAATGAATCACACCTATTAATGCAATCAATTAAGCAAGTTATCTAAGCTAACTAAGATATAATTTTTTGTACCGCTGAGGTCGATAGTGATATGTATTAGCCGGATATTGTCACCAAAACAGATCACGAAGCGATCAGTAGCCGATGCACGATGTTTGAAAATAAATGGTGAATATATTGATATATATCAATTGATGCTACATAATACGAATTTCACCGGCTGTTGATAAAGGTATATAACGTTATCTAAAAGTTTCTTAATCTGAAAAGAGACATTGATAAGAAAGCCGAAAGCGTTTTGCTAAGCTTTTGCAAACGCGACGCTTGCACTCTGACCAGTCCCTATCAGGAAGACTGACCACAGCACTTAGCGAATTAAGCATGTCACAAGTTAATGGTTAATGCAGACAAGGGTAAGGGGGCATTAGGGCAAATTAGCCATGTCTGTTCTGACCAAGACGGGCCAACTTAGAAGTATCACAAATAATTGTTGGATTAACTTCGGGTCTTAGGTGAAGCCAATGTAATTGGTATTGATGACCCTTGTCGACAATTTTGGCTAAGAGCACAACAAAGAGTGTTTAGTCTATGGTCGGAGAACCCTTTTCAGTGATACTTTTTCTTCTTACCTGACCCAGTACTGTGTACCTATAGATATCACATAACTCCTAATAAATCCTAAAAACTTCTAATGGATATTGGCAGATTTGTTGGCCCAAGAGATGGGTTTACAATTTTTACACGGACACCTGTTTATTACCTTCAATAATATATTCCTTACTGCTAGATAACTGATAAATTTTAGAATTAGAAATGGTCATTCTCTCAGCAACACTTTGACAACTTTGGTTGACAACTATACAAAAACGAGTCTAATTCATCGTTATTCGTACAGTGTTTATATACAGGGTTATTCGTAAATTAACCATAGTTAAGCTCCCCAAATTTCTAGTCTGTCAAATGTGACGCGCTAAGCTGCAACGGAGCGGACTGACGTTGCATTATGGGATTTAGACGAACATCTGCGATTTCCATCACAATTTCAGGCCAAAATATACGCAGTTTTCAGTCAAACTCTTCTATACAAGCAGACTGAAGCATAACAAGATTATTATGCTATAGTTGAATACAAGGTTTTGTGAATCTTATGACATCTACCAAGCCATACTTGGGTACACTAGTGGCCTAATCTCTCCAGAAAGAAATCCCTGTGTCTAAGCAGTGTGATGCTTACGTGACAAATAAACAAAAAACATTTACTTAAACTAAACAACATAGTTTATTTTTAAAATGTTGCATTGCGTTCTTAAGTTAGAAAAGCATAATAATACATTGCGTACCCATTGTTACAAGTTACGTTGTAGCGCTAAGATTACAATAGGATTGTTTTAACAAGAAAATTGAACTATGTAGCCCAGCAAGGGTCTAACTTTGACTAGTTTACCATAATATTACGTTATCAATAAATCATATAAACTAGCCTAGCTTATAATTTACGTGCGTGATGCCAACCTAAGAATAATCAACTAAGGGATATACCAGAAGATTAGCAAGTGTCATAAAGTGGGTCGTAATATTGGTTGTTATAATGCAATTTGATGAAAATTATTTTACCGCAGTACAATTTATGGAAAAGATTGTTTATAACGGCACAAGTAAACTCAACCAATCCTAATCTGCTAGAGCTGGTCTATTATCTAAGCAAATCTTAATCTCGGTTTAATCCATTCTATTAGTAACGCGGTAAATTACCCTTGGGGTATAAGTTTGTTATAACCTACGCTGTACCGACTGTGGTATGTTATTGATTTTACTGTTTGCTTGTATTGTTACAAACGTAACGAATTGCCTCCTGGTTCGTGATTTGCTAATCTATACTAATATTATAAAGAGGAAAGATTTGTTTGTTTGTAATGAATAGGCTCCGAAACTACTGGACCGATTTCAAAAATTCTTTCACCTTTGGAAAGCTACATTATTCCCGAGTAACATAGGCTATAATATAGCAAAGAAAATTGCGGGAAAGTGTAAAAAGCGGGCGAAGCCGCAGGGCGGAAAGCTAGTAATGAAATATACAGGATACGACACTTTACAGATTACTATAAGCCTGCAGCTTAACTTTTGTATTATTCCGCTATTAAAGTAGCCAATGTTATCATAAAATTTAAAAAATGCCTGACAAAATTATAACAACAGAGCAGGCTATTGCTACAGCTATAAACATGCTCAACATTTATTCCAAAGGTCGTGGGTTCAAAGCTTTTTAAACTTCATATTTTTCCACTATGAGGCATTATGTTATGATTAAAAATTGGTACTTATTTGAATGTTATTTTATAAAATCCACAAATTTCTAGTTTACGCTGAAATAAAAGTAATGCACGATGTTATAATCTGTGTATTGGTTATTTGGTAAACGAATTATGAATATTTAATTAAACTTGTTATTATTTCACCAAAATTGGGTTTCGTAAACTTGATATTTATCAATTCTATAATTTTATTGTTCTCATTTGTTTCCATTTCGTAGCCATTTTCCTTAAAACTTGGGCCGTTACGGAAAATAATCTGAAAAATTGTAAAAGCTTTTATATTACCAACAATCCAATATTACAATACATTCCAATATTTCGATGAAACACATAACTCGCTTAGAACATGGAGTTTGTAACGAGTTTCATACGAAAATATATGAACCGGAAATTCCATATAAACTCGATTCTCTGTTGAAACAGCTATTGTATTGTTTTTTATTGTTGTACGGAGGTTTTACTTTTAGTATGTTTTTAAAATAAGACATCGGACCTTGATTAAAAAGCTCTTTGTCGTAGCTAATTTAAGTAAATTGATCAGGATTTTTCTTTGGCAAAAGAAATTATCTATATATGCTATAATATGGTTAAAAACTGAACACATGCGTATTCAAACGCTTAAATAGATTACGAGTTTGTGCGCGTTTGATGGGCTTACTTTAATGGGTTTCCCTGTTTGCCAGCGAAGTTTCCCGAATCACTTAATCTGCCACTTTTCGGATAATATTTTTGTGTGATTTATGACTATGTGACGCCGACGAGGCTAGACGAATATATTTTTGGGCTCTATTTTCTGGTTGGGTTAATGTATAACATTCGTTAGGGTGCGTTTGTTATGGTAGCGAATGTGCTGGATCATATGTTAAGGATTTTGTTATTGTCAAGTAAGGTCAGGATAACTTATTAACTATGTTACCTTCTCGAAGATTTTGAAGGTTTGAATACGAATTCGTTCTTCTATTTTAAACACAGTTATTTTGAACGTATTCAATTAAATACCACTGTTAGTTTATCAGCCAAATTGATAAAGGCACACACCCGTTACCTAAATTTAATGCAAACACATAATACAAAATATATAAGGTCAACTAGTCTAAATGTGTCTATGGGGGAAAATGCGTCTTTTTGAATTTATTCGAGATGGCAGTTCGCCACGCCATCCGCACGAACTACATGTTCAGTATTTATTTCAAACAAATGTAACTAGATGGCAGAAGTCAACGTATGTTGAACAGTTCTGGAATAAATTCAAAAAGACTCATTTTCCCCCATAGACGCATTTAGACTGGTTGACCCTACCTACTTATAACAGAATAAATCTTAAACTGCACAGGTCACGCAAACTTACGCCTTTCCTTGAGGGGAAAACAATTTCAAGCCGTAAATTTCACTTTAAAACTGTTTGAAACTTCTAATATCGAAATGCACTTTATCTATGAGAGCCTTTCTCGCCTCAGGCGAGAGGGTGCACATCAAAGATGTCTTCCCGTTTATGCTCCCAACTCTTCAAAGCTAAAGCGTTATAAGGCGCTAAAGAATGCTTACAACCGCTCAAATTCAACCCATAAAACGATACTCGTATGATACAGTTTCGTTTAACGAGTGCCATGTTTCGGTCTCCTTTCTGTTGTGTAGGTTGTATGTCAACGACGCTTCTGTAAGGGTAAGCGAAGGCTTTTGCCTACGGTAAGCGTAATAAAGCCAATAAAGTTTATAACCTTTATCTTGAACACTGATAGCACACTCGGCGTTCGGGCGCTTTACGAGTTGAATTTCAAGTAATTTGCTTCGAATTTGCACACGTCTCACTTAATTGTGTTTGAGACAATGAATACGATCATTATCGTGTGCTTCCGAGGTGCTTACAGCGAATGTAGAATTCTTCACTCTCATGTTAATATTTATATGGCTTTTACTAAGCACCTCTCATTATTTTACTCGTGAAAATGTAGGTAAACGACGAAATTCAAATCTGTCCTCAAATGGGTGTTGGTAATGATGCAAAGTCAGGCAAAGATATTTCACACTTACCCACGAAATTTCGGTTGAAATTTCCGCGACTTTCTGTAGAGTTTTCAATGTTTGTAAATTTGCTTACCTGAAAATAAAGATAATCGTTTAAGACATTATTATATGTATATAGTAGTAAGTGTCTCTGTAAACTATATTGATAAAAAAAGTTGTGTTAGTTACACCACTTATAAGTCAAGAATGGCTGAGCAGATTTTGCTGAAAATTGGTGGGGAGGTAGCTTGAACCAGGAATAGGACAAAGGGTACTTTTTATCACGGGAAAATCTAATATTTTGCGGTCTAAGCCACCGGGCGGAAAGCTAGTTTTAAATTATATCCCACAATCAATCATTTGTCGTTAAGGTATTCGTTTGTAACAAGAAACAGTTGTTTGTCTATCTTTTATACACGATCATTCGAAGATTCATCCGAATTAAAAACTTCCACTTTATCAGTTATAAAACATTACACCTGCACGGAAAAGCTCACCTAAAACATTTCTAAACTAGAGGTAGTGTGAGGAAATTCAATAAAGTTCGCTAGACTTTAAAAGAGATCGCGTCAGTCTTCAAAAGGCAGAAAATTAACCTAAATAACTGAAAGTGGTTCACGCTATGCATAGTATGCGCTATAATTGCTCGCATGCACGGAACTGTGCTGTATGCTAATTTAAGGAATTTAACTTAAAAGTAGATTTAATTTAGTCTACGGTATGTTTTTAATATAAATAAATAAATAAATATTACTGGACAATTTTACACAGCGACATCTAGCCCCGTGGTAAGCTCGAAGCTTGTGTTACGGGTGCTAGATTTCTGATATACTTAATATAATATACATACATAGATAGATATTTTTTATTATACATATGTTACTATTATGGGGGTTTCTACTTCGCCTTCACGTAGGAAAAAAACTAGGTAGTTTTGAATAAATATAAAAAAAATTTGAGTTATTTTCGACAGTTTGGTACAGAAAACTTAAGAAAAGGTAGTGAAAATGTCGTAACAATAAGAGATTTTATACCAGACGTTCTGTATACTCGGCCAAAGCTGAAAATTGTTGGAGACACCAATTTTCATGTGTAGCTTAGAACCAGAAGAAACACATTTTACAGCGAGTTTTATAAAGCGGGCAAAAACACGCGGCGTGAAGCTATTTTCTAAACGTACAGCAATAGCAGAATAACGTCCTGTCAGTATTAGCTGCAGTCTTGTCAGCTGTCATCCGCGTGCTTAATATCAAATTACAACCTGCCGCCATCTATCTCTGGATTAATACGAGTAGTACAGGGAATTTCAAATATTCATGCACTAAGTAATGGGAACCTTCTTCCTTCCGCCGCTTCACTATCAATTGGGTTTGAGAATTGTTATTTACTTTACCTACAAACTGGAATTCTGATAAAATTGTCGCAATCGATATACACCATAATAACATCAGCCATCGACTCTTACGTTAAAACAGTTTTGAGTGAATCAAGTTTGTTACTTATTAAAATATGATAACAATAAAAGTCTTAATTCATACTTAGTCAAAACTGATAATTAACTCTGATAGGAATAAAGTCTGGAATAGGTCTCTTTAATTTTCTTTTATAATTGTCATTTATGTTCATAAATCCTAAAGATACAATATCTACATATGGACAAGGCTATACTAAACCACAACACAATAAATTTCTAAATCGCGTCATTCCACAACTATTGCTTCAAATTTTAATCTAGAATTCCAACGTTTGTTTGTAATACACCCTCGTGCATATAAATAACTTTGTACGTCAATTGCGTGACAGAAAAGTGTGTAAGTGGGTGTGCGACTCAAGTTATTCAAAGTAATTGTACCAGTCAACTGTTACCGTTGTTACGTGAACTACAGTGGTACGATTGTACGATTGGATGATCGATTAAGTTACATTGTTGTCATTTGACATTGTTAAAAATAAAAATAATTTTATATCTCTACTACTGAGATGGATGTTGAGTCCTTGATATATTTTATTTGAAACATACGTGTTAATAACGAAACGTTAATGATTTAATATTATGATTGTAAATTTTCCGTGTAAGGTATATTACAAGTGTATTATTTACATACCTATTCTATAAGATTTATTAAATGTCTTGAAATTATGACACAAGTTTCAAGCAACGGGGCTCGATGTTGATAACAATAATTGTTTTGAAAATTAAATCGGTTGCATGTTAAACCGATTTCAACGTCCAGTTTCAATCATAACCATTATACTAATCCGGTCCCACGTGGTTGGATTCCTTAATAAGAATTTGTGAATGAATGAATTCATGACAGGTTTTATCGTGGCCAACTCAATTATCTCTGCATGCAAAAACCACAAACTTACTAGAACTGGTTAATTAATTATTGATTTGCAATCGCCCATAAATAATAATATGTATAATTAACTTGAAATATAACTACTGAAAAAAACTTGAAAATGAGCAACTGGATAGTTCACCCAAATTTCACTGTTATTGATATTGAGTTCAAACTACTTTTTTAAAGTTTGTATTTAATTTATATGATAAGCAGAGTTATGAAAGTAAGGATATAAAATTAAACAGTACATACTGTAATTTGAGTGTAATTTTATTTTCTATAAAGTTGCGGTTTTAATTCCCGCCTCGTAACAAACATTTTTTGTACGATCTGCTGATATTTTGTTTCTAGTGTCTGGGTGATCTATATGTACCTATGTTTATTATATCAAGTATAACAGGAATCTAACATCCGTAATACAAGCTACGGGCTAAGGCTTCATACATGTTGCTATAAATATTTATTTTTAAATCGTTTAAAATAAATAGCTATAAGTATTTACTTATTACTATTATTTCTCTAGACTGTGTATACAACTTAACTCAGTCTTCTATCGTTACAAAGTGATTTATCAGGAACCAGTGACGCCAAGTAGTTGAGCTTTAATAACCATAATGAACGCGCAATGCAGCACGTCACCTGTCAGAGGCTTGTTTAATATCAAATTACGGAGCCGCGCGCTCCAGCCAAATTATAATATGATAACGCCTAACCCGCTGCTTAATTCTCGCTAAACGGCCTCTGCAGTAATAGAATGCAGGTAATACAAAGTTAAAAATTTTATTGCTATAAAAATATAAGGCTTTTAGGTTTAAAGTTTTAAATACCATAAGCTAAAAAAATTAAAATATGCTATTTGATAATGAAGCATGCATTTCAGAATGCCTTTATGACCCAATTATTTTCTCAGCTTATTAAAAGCGTCATGGATGGCTTTAGCGTTGGATCTCAATCACGTTCAAAACCTCTACAAGTTTTAAAAACTATAAGCTAGATATTTTAAAATTGCTATTTAATTATAATGCATACATTTTTTCAGAATACCTTTAAGAACCAATTATTTTCCAGTAATGCCAATATTAAGCCTTGCAATGGATCCTCATTACTTACGTCGAATGTATTCTGTACATGGAATTCATCTATCACCAAAGCTTTTCATATCTCTCCAAATGCTTATTACCTATTTTAGGCGACGCCTCTATTTGCAATCGCAAATCTCGACTATCCGACACAACCATTGCTTATTGAACTGAGTTCTGAGTTGAATTCCCCTTTGCCAACACCATTTGGAAGCGGGCATATCGGGATTATCATAGTTATTTATGGAACCATGCCAAATATCTCTAGGAATAATAACAAACCGAGGAATTGAATTCCAGGAAACCCTTCCGAAGCAAGTCTTAGAACTTCAGAATACTAAATATCTACACAGAAAGGATTTCCAAAAGGAATATTCAGATACAACAAAAACAAACTCAAACTGATCCTACGAAAACATGAATATCCGACCTTAGAAATTGTCGCATAATGCGCACAAACATAGTGATGAAAGTAATCGAATACCAACACTCTGGCTCTTTCGAGAATATTCCATTTACTGACCGATACTCGATACTTTAAGAGCTATTGAGCGCAGTGGTAACCCTATCGTATAAGAATGGTAGCCGGGACTACAGGGAGGAGTGGTGTGACACTCGATGCGCCGTGCTATAACTGTGTTCTGCTGAATCAGAAGTGGAATTGCGTTTATTTCTTTGTTATATCTGTAAATTGGATTTGAAACGTCTTTTCTAGGGAAAGCTTTTTCATGTTACAAGATAGCCATTTTCCAAAAACATTGTGTTGGACTGTCAATTTTACGAGAATTTGCCAGTTTTAATGTACAAAACTCAATAGGTCGGGTAAACAGAAAAGCAGCGAGAACCCTCTGTGAAAAAGCCCCTCAAAAGTACAAAAGCTATTTCACAGCCTCATGCACAAACCAGTCCAAACTAATTATATTCTGCATAGTACATAAAATCTCCCACAAGAGGTCCATAAGTCGACCCATTTTTTGCTGCGGATTACAGTCGTAATCCGGTCTGGGTCAGTCATGTGACGTCACCTGCGCTTACAGTTTGTTTTTTCCGTGTTTTTTTGTGTGTACAGGTGAAGAATTGAGTTGGCCAGTATCTATGATACTGACCAATAGGTATCATGTTTCTTGATTCAACATTTTAGATAGAGATTTTGTTGTTATGAGAATTTAGGACTTTAGTATGCGTGAGAAAGTGATTCATGATTTCTTTATTTATTGAATCTCATTTAAAAGTTTATAAAAATATTGTCATATTTCTTCACTAGCCATAATCTATTCAGATTAAATTATAGTTAACAGTGCTTAATGATAAGGGGAGAATAACTCCTTTGCTACTCGTATGTCCAGACTAGAAATAGATTTTCCGCATCAAATGACAAGACGGACGCAACCCAGCAATCAATGAAATGGTTACTCGTCATCGACCCGGTGAGGCATACAATTTAGCCCTATTCCGAACATAACCTAGTTTCTGAGAAATACCTAATAGTTTTGCGACCGATGAGTGATTTACTGTGACACCGCAGCAGTGCGACCAATGTATGTGAAGACTCGCCAAAAATCTAAATGTACCCAAACTTGGAAAACAGAGCTTCAAAGGGTTATTGGACATACACCTGGTACCAAGAGGTTTATTAAATCAGAAATTTCCTAAATTATGTACCTATCACAATTTTTAATCAAATTAATCATTCAACACATATCACCTATCTATTGTTATTTTTTTTCGCCCAATACAGAAAACTGTCAACAATACAATTTATGAGTAACAGTAATGGCAAATTTCACAATAAAATACGCTTTGCAGATATCGTTGCATTCAAAAACAAAACCATTGTACGTTTTTATGTACTGCTATAAATTGCAGATTATTCTATTTTTAGCTTTTCAGGGCTTACGAGTGCTCCCACAAATCATTTCAATCGCATCCGTATCGTGAGCATTCATCTCGCGCGCTTTTTGACAGTTCGTTGCAGCCGCCATATTGTTGTGACAAGGTTCGAATTTTAAAAATGTGTGGGAATTTCCAATTAGATTAACTGCCTTTATGTGTAAATATGGGTACTACGCACTTATACACCCGTAAAAGGCTATGTTTGGTACTTCAGTACAAATTGTAAACAGGTAAGCCCACAATCTTACAAAAATCTGAAATCAATAACCAAAATCTTACAACTTACCTACTACTTTATTTATACTGAAAATTAAATTTATTTTATATTTATTTATATTTATACGTATTTTTTTGTATGTAGGTAATTTTTTATTTTGGTGTTACTGTGAAACACTAAATACGGTAATATTTTACAAGCAGTTTTCATAAGCCTTGTGGCAAAATATTCCACCCTGATTGCAAACAATTTTCTCATTATTTATGTAAACGATTACCATGTGACGTATTCCCATAACTTTCTGCTGACGGGGAAATTAACTAGGCTTGCGTAATTATCCCACAATAGCTCTATATTTTGCAGTGATTTGTATGAAAAATTTAATATTTTACAAGCAAGTTGTATTAATTTTTCACAGTCGCAAATGACTGACCGTTGGGACAGACTGAAAATTATGCTTTAAATCAGGTTACCTAACCTACACAAAGTTAATTACCGTGATCAAATTCAGTGGATTTTTACTTAGCTAACAAAAAAAGAACTCATTAAATTTACGTCATTTTTAATGATAATAATCACGAAGCTGCCAGTCTTGTGTTATTTATAAATCATCATCATTATATAAAGACACTGATAGTTGTATGGTGAATGGATGGATATTAAAAGGATGACACATAGGCTACTTCACCAGTTCTAGCAACAAACAAGCGTTGGTAACAAAACTCAGTTTCCTTTGGTGGATGCCTGGTCATTTATTAGTTTGCTGGATGGTGCTTGCCAAAAAAAGGGCAGACAATAGCACGAATGTCCGTCTAAGTATCATGGGAGGGTAAATGCCAAAATATTTTTTTCCATTTCTAATTTTGAAGCAAAAGAACATAATTTCACTTTCAAAATTTTCGTGAGTTATACTATTTTATAAAACCGGAATTACACACTCATTGAAACGTCGAGAGTTGTTTAACTCCTGTGTAAATACGTGATTAATTCCAGTTTTATAAAACGAAAAGAACATCCTTGCAAACTTGTGATTTCGCACAAATGGTTTCAATAAAAAGCTTTATGATACAAGTCATATACTAAAATAAATTATTCACAAGCCCTGTCAAAGTAAAACGAAAAGAAATCCGAGTGCAGTCCAGAATGGGGAATAGTGGAGCGGAGTGCAATCAGGCGGATTTCCCCCGGCGCGGGCCGACTGACGTTTTGTTTTCGGAATTGATTCAATTTCTTCCAGCTATGTTATAATGGCTGTATTGTTTCTAAGTAAACTGCAGACTGCAGACTCTCCTTTGAGGTTTGTAGGTTGTAATTGACATTGGTATGTTAGCAAGCACTCAAGACTGACGTCATTGTATTAGAAGAATGTTGGGCATAGGCTTCGAGTTTCCAGTTGTTTTGATTGGAAATGGCTTGGATCTACCTTGAAACAACAACTTTTTGTAAATCATCCATTATGATGGTGGAAATTCAATGTCATAGACATGCCGAGCACCACTGATTTTTCTTCTGAAAAATAACGTTTGCTTCAAAAACGTGCTCTAACAGCAAACATCGTGAGAAAACCGGCATGTTCTGAAAACTTTGAAAAGTTCTCAGATCATGCCGGTTTCTCACTTTGAAAAGTTTTAAGGATATGTGTCATTCACCTACCCGCACTCGGCCAGCGTGGTGAATTAAGGCCTAACCTCTCGTCAAGAGGGAAGTCCCTGTGTCCCAGCAGTCGGAACATAAATAGGGGTGATATAGTCTCCGGAGCAATCTAGATACAAACTAGTAACACAAGTGCATTTTAATAAGTAATGTAAGTATAGACATTGCGATGTTCCCTTGTGGTGTTCGCGCTTGAGTGGTGATAGCTAGTGTTTCGCTCATTATTGATGAGTTTCACTCGCCCGCTAATTGACTGTGGCCAGGGTGTCAAGGGCTGAGGATATTAGTTTCAAGTGGAAATAGAAAGGAATTTATGGGTTTAAAATTGTTTATTGTTTATACCTCAGTCATAAAACTTTTTCGCTTTATGTTTATTGCCCGGTCAAATTAGACACAAAATAGGGAAGTAATGCTGGGACAACGCTTTCCGTCCTCTATCCTCTCTATCTCTTCTATATTAGTTATTCAACATTTATGTTATTACAGATTATTTTAGATTTGGATTTTAGACTTAGTTAGTGTCTCTGAATTTAAATATAGATACGACTAGTACTTACAGAGAGAAAATATGCACAAACAAATTATAGATTATAATACGTGTATCAATCAACTTAAACACATTCAATTCCCGGGCTCTGCTCGCAGTAGGAAAACACGTGCGTGTGTTACGAGCGCTGATAGTGTTAAGAAAAGTAGATGAAAGGAGTAAAATAGTATCGCAAGATCAATCCAAATTCACCTTGCGCAGGATTGCACGAAAACTGTCCTTAGTCCTTATTTCCTTGTGCGAATAAAACGTACAATTACGTATTATTGCGGTATCTAGTGAACAGGCCGTGACGCCTTGCATAATCGCGGCGCATATTAAGAGCTGCGTGCGCGCATCCCGCACAGTGACACGCCAGAACTCAACATGTTCAGAAACATTGCTGTGAGTTTTTATGTGTATTAAAAAACAAAAATCCCTTAATCCACAAAAAGAAACGCGAAAAATCTCTTTTTATGTGTAAAAACCCTAAACCTATACAAAAACCCTATATCCATAAAAAACAAACCCTTAAAACATGAAACGGGTAACATACCATAATCTAAATGTTTTCGAGTTTCCCGATCTGTGTTCCCGATAGACGGCAGTGTTTCAAAAAACTTTATTTTGAGTGTAATTTCAAAAAGTTAAAATGTATTTTATCAATAAAGTTATAAAATTTACAATTATTTCAAGTACCTCTACTTCTACGCAAGTAAAACCGAGGGCAAGCATTCTACTCACCTACCTAGTCATACAAATACTTTTTATTCGACTTATTGAACTATAATTATAAGCAATTAGTCGAATGTTGTGTATAAATTTTACGGCAATATTATTATTGTAATTTTTGAATATTTTGAGAAAAAATCCTTGAAAAAAAATTATAATTTTCTATCCATCCAAAGATTGTCAGGAAGACATCGTTTTCAGTGATAAGGCCTCCAATTGTACAATTGTTTAGTTTTTTAACCTGACATATTGTGTTAGATTTACTTTATTTTTTTATTTTGTATTTACAGTTACTCCTGACCCTCGTGGTATGCAGTTTTGCCTCCCCGGTACCTGAACCTGGCTACCACCGCAAAACAAAGTAAGTTATTATATAAAAATATTAATATAAAATAAATACCTTGGTATAAGAATGTTGACAATTATTTTCACTTTCATTGTAAATAAATATATTGCTGGACAATTAACAAAGAATTGAGACTGAGATTAGTGCGTTCAAAGACACAAACAATTAAAAAAACCATTCTCCTTTTTATAATATTCATATAAGCGGTAAAACATTAAACTATTGCAAAGTAAACCAGTACCTTGTTAGAAATGTTTTGCATGAGCGTTTAGTGATCGGAATATTTAAACACTATTGAATAATCTATTGCCGTAATTGCAATCGTTGAAAGACTTACTATAAGCTAACAACTATACTAACTTTAATTGTTGTTTGATAAGCCTAGCCGAGTAATTTATCGATGAATGGTTAAGTTTGATATTATTACTGTTGATGATTAATGCTATGATACTTTTCTACAATATTCAAAGTGGTATGTCTAATTTCTAACTATAATTAACTTTTGTTTTTCAACAATCTTCTTCTCTAAAATTATGACATAGATTGTTTTAGTACAATAATTTAATTTAATTATTTATATTAATATCTATAATAATTTCAATAACATAATTGTCTTATGGAAATTAAGTACCTACCTAAAACAATCTATATTATAACTGAATCGATTTACAGTTTCAATTAACAAAATCAAATAAGTATGTAGACTTCGAAGATTCTAATTCCTAATTTAAATTCTGTTTTCAGCATTAGAGTGTTCGTTCCCGAAAGGATCCACAGTGTGCATCACCACCACGTGGAAACCGTGCCTGTCATCAAAACTGTCCCGGTCATCAAAGAGGTCCCCGTCATTAAAGAGGTCCCAGTACTAAAGCCCTACCCTGTCATAGAGACAGTTCACGTGCCCATTGTCAAACACTCCATCATTGAAAGACCTGTTGTCTTAGAAAGCCATTATGGCAGCAGTTTATTGTCAGGTTGGCATTAAAGGAAGCCTGAGAAATCAGTGCATGTACTTTTATATTTAGAAAATAATCATTTAATTGAGACACAACACAACTATAACAGATTTAAGAAAACAATAATTGTTTCTCAAAAGGTTCGCCACTCAGCATTTGTTGCCTTCCATTGAGCATAACAACGCTGATTCCATAGGAATTTTGGGTTTATACTTACTACCATAGACAAATTATGACACTCACTCAGAGTAAATCAGGGAGGGTTGGGGTAACTTAGATCTCCATTTAACCGACTTCAAAAAAGGAGGTTCTCAATTTGTCGTAATCTTTTTATGTCTGTTTACTGATTACTTAAAAAAGCTAGGACCTATTTGCAAAATTCTTGTTTGTTTGATAGAGTATAACTACTCAGGTGGTTCCTTAATCAAGGTCATGACCTGATGATGGTGTCCTTGAGAAATTGGTAGAATTCTAGAAATTTTATAGAGGCAATTAAAGTAGTTTTTTTGTAAAAGATTAATTATCTCGTATAGTTTATTGGTCGGTCTTACAAAACCTAGTTTATCCCTGTCAAAATTAATTTGATGGAAAAAAGGTAGACAAAAAGGTCTGAATGTCCGGTTTACGACATCGGGGTGTCACTGTTACGAAACTAAAAATTTGCTAAGCAGTTTATAACACTCTAGTCATAAGTTTTTTACTGTTATAATTTTGCAAATATAGGTGCAATATTTTTGTCAAGACTATTTTTGAATATTTTGTAAATATATTTTACTCTTGCTCAATTACATTTGTATTTTTGTGACAATAATATAAAACAATTATATTTTACTAGTTTTCATTTATTTACCTCTTTCCGCTTTTCTGCTTTTAATACTTATACATTTTTGTTGTGCTGAATACTTCTTTATATCCGGAACAAATTTATCTAAAATCTCACGTTTTATTTGATTAATTTTATACATATCATTCTATTAAAATAGTTTCCGATAAATATATGTATTTTATTACAGAACTGGAAGTATTAAAAAATCAACTTATGTTAAATATCCCACTCGTTCAGTTCAATGCTTTCACAAACCAAATTAACTAAAATATCAAAATCGTGAATTTTCATTCAATAAGTTGTGAAAAGCAGGTTCATTGTTGTCCTTATCACTCTATCGGGTTTGTCCATTGTTATTTCAAACTTATTTCACTTGTTTCAATGTTAAATTTTAAGCGAAAACCTATACCTATGTATTATTTATTTAGAAATAATTTAAAGCGTTTGTAGAATCACCATGCTTACCAAATAACTTGACCGGAGTAATTTGGTTCACAGAACGTTGGTACCACCCATCATTAGCGGTGCATTTAATAAACTAACTAAATCTAGAAATAATCATGATTTAGTTATTCATGCAGTGGCACGGCTTGTTACAATCCCAATAAATAATAAATCTATATGCTAATTTCCAACTTAATCCTATCACAATCCATGCGATTCTAATTCCAATCATTCATTATTAGTTAAACCAAATTTATTAATGGCTGCGGTAGACGCAGCGCTGAACAAAAAGCGAAGTTTCATTATAAATGAACTGGCATCATGCGATCCATAGTGCGGGGAAAATTGTTGTATGCGGAACGTTCCTTATTCAAATCTACATGTAGGTTAGGCCTTAGACATCTAGAACTCGTATAAAAAGGCTATTATTTATACAAAGTTATGCCCATGATTATGATTTTTATATGGCCATGGCATTTATCTTCGTCAGGATCAAACCATACCTATTTGAACACCCTTAATATGTTTAGGAAAACAATACAAAGGCCGGCTTTCTTTCTTTCTTTATAATAAAGAAAATAGGTATTAAAGTTTTACTTCCAATAAGCGGTGTCGTTGTCGGATCAGTGTCGTGCTGGTTAGTGTAAACATGCTTATTAACTGTAGAATTCCTTGTTATAAATAAAATAAATAAATATTTTTTTTTTATTGCAGACACAAAAGATCCATAAGGAAAATTAGGTTGATATCTTAAGGATCAAATAGGTTATTTAATTAAGAATAAGACTTAATTCATTCATGCTACGAATGCATGAATCAAAACGATCGGACAACACAAAACCAAAAGTATTTTCAGGAAACTGAGTTTTGGTATTTACCCATACTTTCTCATCTGAAATCAGTTCGATCGTTAATTCGTCAGGTAACGCGCATCACTAAAGTCTATGGATTACTGCGCAAAGAGAATGAATTTGGAATTATTCGATACGATAACCGATTATGCGGGTCACTTGTTTCTCAACAGAATGGAAAATTAAAAACAAGTGCATGCACGTTATATTTAAATACTCTGGTATTTCTTTGTAAAATTTACGCACGGTTGCTTTTTGGTCTCTCGATTAAAGGGCTACACAAATTTCAGAGATTTCAGTAGAATACTCGTAATGCAGTAATTTTTTACACTATGAGTAAATATATGTCATATAAATGTATATTGATATGAACAACAAATTAAACCTCCTTGTATATTACTGTATTTATAAAACCCAAGTGTTCTCATCTTTACATAAAGTTTATAAATAAAATGCAACACATTCTCCTTCACAAAAACATAAAACCTTGTCCTTGTGCTTTAACATTTTTATGAGTCTTGAAGACATTTTCGTAGACACCGAACAGTTTCAGAAAACGGCTCTCAGCAAAATGCTTAGAACTAAATGTGGTATCTTTATTTAAAGGAAGCACAACATAAAATAAAATTTCATCACCTTACAACCGTAACAAAAATAAATGTAACCCTATCTCCCAACATTATATCGCAGCGTTGTATGATCAAAGATATGATTATTTCATGCATAGGTTCCGCCAGTAATGCTTATAAAATCTAAAATGGATCTATACAGACAGCAGCATCAAAATTTATATAGTCACTGGCGAAAAACACTGAAAAGGTCTCGTTGTTTTGGCCACAAAAAGTAAATGTTTGACTATTATTTTTTACAGAAACATAAATTGCTACAAAACATCATCAAAAAAATTACATAGAATTGTAAACTAAGATAAAGTTTTACTTCTTACAGCTATTTTTCGCTCAGCATAGGGAGTTAAACGTAATTTTTGTAGTCTACAGCAGAAGTCTAGCATTGGGCAGAATAGGGTCTCAAGTTTGAGTCTCATCTCATCAAAACAACGATTTTTCTTGAAATATATAATGTTAAGCGACTAGAGCAAACAATTATTCCTTACGAGTACCTATTGAAGTAAAATGTAAGTTCTTTATTTAACTAGATACCTACTGCAGCGACTATATAGTAAGTAATTCATACTTAACTTCGAGTTGGCGGGTTGTCAAAGTTCCAAACTCAGAAGTTCCACGGCTTTGAAGGCTTCTCTGGGCAGTTGAGGTTCTGCATTTGGCCGTCTTCATTGATAACCAAATGGCGGTTTTCAATACTGTTTTACTAAAGACTTGTGGCTTCGAAACCTAAACTTTACAGACGAGTTTTACACCGAACTTGACAAGAAAAGCTGAATGTCAATGAGTTTTTATAGTGATTTTATGAACACTAGTACCAATCGTCTGCGTAATGTTTATTAGGGCCGGTTTCACAGGTTACGTGTAAAGCCTCGATATCTGACTGATATCGCCACTAAAATTTGTAGTATATCCGGGTGATAAGTTACGGATAGGCTATATGGCATTTTATCAGCAAGTGGTTTAGTAAGACCCTTAATGTCACATATAGACATTATAATTAAACCAGATTACATCTCTTTCAGACAACAGTCCTTGTGATGTTATTTTTTATTCTCACGACTAAACAAATTCTGTATTCATTTCATCTCAGGTTGCAATCGATGCTAGCCTAAACATAAATACATTTATCAAAAGACCAGTCACTGTTCTCATTACAAAGTATCATTCATAATTAAAAACATGAGTGATTACAACCATCAAAATTCTGGACACCATTGCAAAAGTCCACAAAATTTATGCCCATTATCGCTTAGCCTACTTCTCATTTGTTTAACTCATCAAGGAAAAGATCAATTAAGAAGATTAGTTATCGTCTTTAAAGATTACGTCATTGCGAGCAAACGACAGGAGGGTGGGTGGTGCCGAGGGGGTAAGTGACGAAAACGCACAATATCTTCATTCTTGGTTTTGCCGCGGGCGATAGAGGCGGTCTCGTTAACTTTGGAGACGATTTCTGAATTACCTACGCGCATATGTAAGGATTTAGGCTTACATTTCATGCTCGGATATAGTTACTTCTTAAACGAATCAGTTGAAATATATTTTGTTGCTAGATTCGTCTAGGCAGGCGCAATTTCAGTTGGTACGAGTATTTTGCGATGTTCAAAGGGAATTTGTATGTGGCTGCCATTTTGATTTTCTAGATAATTTGAGTATAAAATTCTTGTATCGTCTGTCTATTAGTATTATCTAGTATATAATAAACAAATCTCTGTTATCTTGGCTTGTACGAAATCATCTCTATGAACCGTTAACTTAATTTAAACTTGCAATTTAGTAGGTCTTCCAAATAAAACCACCATTTTATAGCAAAGTTACCAAATTTGCTATAAAATGGTTTACTGTAACAGGCTTATTCGTGACCTAATCTATATATTTAGCAAGTTCTATTGTAAACCGCGAGACCATTACACCGCCACAATCTGTATAGTTAGAGGTGAACGCTTTACCGCATGAGTTTAACCGCGTTTAGGCTCTAGATACATTCGATATCAAGAGAAAGCTGATGATTGGTTCAAAGTATACTACTTACTATAAGCGATCGAAATGCAATAGTTTAAAATATGTTATAAATTGATTTAAAATATTTCCTTTGATGTGTAGCCGAAATGTAAAGTATTTTCAACTCAAATAAATACGTACCTAAGTACCACTGGGATAAAATTAATTGATTGTGTATTTACATTTTTATTAAAATTATATAAATTTATATTTCGTCATCGAAAGGCAGAGTGCCTACATGAAAAGCTGGCGAAATTGCCACGACGTTGAATAGCAATGCTACTTCATTATCCAAAATGACGACAAGGATTCCTTCCACCTGAACTCGATTGAAGTTTTGCTAGATATTTATAAAAAAAATATTAAAAATTTCGATTGCACTAGGTCTCCGAATGAGTAGTGTGTTAATACCAATTGTTAATAACGGGGCTAGATGTCGTTGTGTCAAAATGTCCAGCAATATTTATTTATTTATTTATTGTTCTATTATTTAATACGAAAAAATAATTATCTTCTTTTTGATATAAACGATAACTCTTTGGAAAGCTTTCAAAATTCCAACTTTGTAGTACAAAATCAGTCTAGACTACCTTCGGATCATTAAATTTATTTGTGCTGAAAGAAATTCTGAGAAAATCTTATCAATTATAATTTATTGGCTATCACGAAATTCTCCGTACTTTCTTTGCTAACAACCAATTTTATTAAGTTAGAAGTTTATTCACAAATACTCATTACCTACCTACTTAGTTATTTGAGTGGAAAATGAATGTGCGGAGCTTTTACAAACACGAGTAGTAGAAAAACACTCAATAACATTTACCAATTTTTCTAGTTGGTACTTACCATAATAACGACCCGACACACGAACTTCCAATACTAAGGCCTTAACGTATTAACTCTTGCACGCTTCTGTTACCCTGGTACTTTTAAATCAAAAAATCTTGAATACAGATATCACCATGCCTTTAGAACCATTATGAATAGTGCCTAATACTTTATGACAAGGATAACTTATTCAGAGTACCTAGACATTCTGGATAACATTTGAATTCCAAAATGATCCTAGTCTAGACAGATGAAATGCCTGCTTTTCGTTAATGTCAATAAGTGGATAAGAATGAGGCCAAATAGAGCACTTGAAGCTATTCTCGCCATGTGGTAGGTCTCTGACCTCCTGTGTGCCAACGTTGCTACCACACCCATAGTTCACTTCGTATCGCCTGTGTACAAACTGGACTCATTTCGCAATGTTTATGCAATTTTATTTACAAATAGGAACTCATTTTTCCTGACTTATATAGTCATCGGCTTCAACGATAGACGCATAGCCAAAACCGTTAGTAGCCAAGGTATATTTAAGGATACACTCATCATCATTATCATTTTAGTTTTAAAAGATCAACCGGTCATTTTGATAGTAGACGTCCGACCGCGGCCTCTATTCGAGAACTTTTAGCCCCATTGACCATCTGTTGTCCACGCTACATGGCCCAATGCCACTTCAACGAGCTAAGCCGCTTGACTATATCGGTGACCCTCGTTCTACAGTTACAGTGACCTCAATGAAAGGGGGATTTTTGAAATGCGGAATATAAATTAAACGCAGAAAAACCACACACAAAACCTAGTTGAATGAATTCAAATTTCTCACCATTCACTAATTCACTTTAGTTTGTTTTTGGTATAACTGGATGTTTTTGTGCACGATATGCTCATCATCAGGTGGCATTCTGATCTTAGCGACCGCGACCAGACGACAACGTAAGCATGGTCGTGACCAACAGTTTTCTGGCCGCAAACACAGGTCGCGCGTTACAACGCGTTACAACCTTACGATGAGCATATCGTGGGGTTTCCCATGGGAGTAACTTTCCACAATATAATGAATTCTGCTCCGCTCGTTGATATCGAAACTTCTGTTAAGTCCCAGCCCCAGAGACTATCCTGCGTAAAATAATTCTATTGTTGATTGACAGGGTTACTTCAACTTGCTACACCTATCACTCATAGTTCAGAAGTTATGGTCATTTTAATGATTAAACTTTGATCCACCATTTAAGCCCTTTACTTATTTATACCGTTTTATTCAATCCTAACATTGTTTGGTTTATGAAAGATATCTTTACCTTCAGACATGATAAGATAAGATAAGATAACTCTTTATTACACACCAATAAAAAATATTTACAAAAAACTTAAACTACAAAAATGTATGTGTAATGGGCGGTCTTATTGCTCAAAGCAATTTCTTCCAGACAACCTGAGGATGGAAAGAAAAACTGCAGAATATAACTGGACGGTGGTGTTAGAATTAGAATTAATATATAAAATACATAAACCTACCACTAATACAAAATAAAATAAAATAAAGAAACTTAAACACGCTAAATATATACTATTTTAAATTATTAATCAAAAATAGTAACAATCTATACATGTATAACACAATACATAGGAGGTAAATAAAATTATACATAAATAAAATAAACAAAATAATTATTATCATAAACAAATTAAGCTATAGAATTTAGAAAGAAAGTTCTCACCTGACTTTTGAAAGTGTTAAGCGAAGGAGGGACATGCTACTTTACCTAAAGCTAAATTTCATCATAACAAAATAACTAAAAAAACAACGTGCAAACTGCAAAGAAAATAAAATCTAAAGTAGATAAGAACTTCTTTCCCATTATTTCAGTTCAGTTCTGGAAATAGCGCAAACTTGGGCACGCTTACCTTCGTGACTACGATAAAAGTTAAGTGTTAGTGCAGCAATAATATTAATTAGCTTAGGTTAAAACTGTTCTAGGATATCTAGGCGAACCGGCTGGAACAAGAACGAAGTCATTATAACTTGAGAAGACACATTTTTCTCGACGGTTCTCATTTTGTAAAAACTGTACTTTTTTAATTTCCTTTTTAAAAATCTCTTCAAGTTTTGAGAACTGTGAAGACTGTGAACACTTGTGGTGAAGCATGAAGTCATGAGAAGTTCCTGTCGAGATTGTATTGAACCATCCCGCCTGGTTCAATACAATCTCGACAGGAACTTCTTCAGGGTTAGCGTGGTGATTATATTTATATAATTCTCCAATACCTATAATTGGTTCTATTAGGGAGACCAGTGCACTTAAGGTATTGGAGTGAGACGATTTGTATTGTTATTACTTGGATTAAGTTCATAAGTATTTGTAGTTATGAATTATAACATGGACTGTTCCCGAGTATTATTTTATCCCAAGCGAAATTATAATTTTATATTATTTCGAATAAAAGGCCTCGTAAACAATTGGTATGCAATAGAACATAAATTAAAGCTGTAGCTAAAACATTGTCCAAAACAAAAAAAAACTAAATTTTCTACAAAATGTGATTTATAACCCAACGGCTGTAGATTATGGACGCCCAACCGACATAACGAGCCTACGCTAGCCCCACTTGGGCCCATAAGTGCTCATGAACAGGACTGCTGGCTAGGCTTAAGGGTTTTGGGGTAAAACTTATCCAAAACTAATTTATCAGAAGATTACTGCACTCACGAAGTGTGACTCAGTCCGGACATATCAAGGAAATCTTGCTCCATCCCTGATAGGTCCAAAAGTGTTGAATACTTAAAATACTCGTAAGTGTAAAATAAAATAAATAAGTATTTTCATAAAACATGAGTTCAACTAACCTTTGACTAGCTTTCCGCCATGCGGGTTTGCTTGCATTGTTATTTTCCCGCTGGCAAAGTATCATATTTCCTTCTCCTAGTTCTAAGCTACCTCTTCACCAATTTTCAGTCAAATCAGTGACTACAAAAGTATAACATGATAGAAGATCTTGAGTACCTTTTTATTTCATTATTGAACTCACACTAGCGTAGCATCTAATAAATCAAGTAAAAATCCCCAGGAATGTTAGCAAAACGTTAAATATACCATTGGTGCTATATTCGGACCATTTAGAATGGTTAACTACTGAAACGCGCCCGTAATGGCCTCTACACACCAAAGCCGGCGGCCCGCCGGCACAGCCCGGCGGCCTAACCCGCCGGCCTTATTTTGTACTAAATAAAGCCGGCGGCCTACAAAATAAGGCCGGCGGGTTAGGCCGCCGGGCTGTGCCGGCGGGCGGTGTGTAGAGCGCTTAAGCGTCATTTGTCAGCAGGAACCGACTTTGTGAATTAACTCAATTGGCGAGATGATTTGTGGCGTCTGCAGTTCAATTGTACTCGGAGCGTACCTACCATTTAACAGCTGAAAATCTTAAGGGACATTATGAGCGTTATTTACTGTGCAATAAAATTAGGTATGTACCTAATGCGATGCAAGGTTGCGCGTTTAATACCCGGGACAAATGTTTGTACAATCTCGCCTATAAAACTAAATCATATCTGGAATAAAACTAATAAACGAAAGCCCAAGAGTATGAAAATACTTACACCCTGCAGCCGGTACTTACGACATAAATATTTGATGAATACTGAAATACGCCTCATTAAAAAAGTTTTTACCTGAAACAAAGATATCGGTCTGTTAGAAATCATAACGAAAGTAATATTTAAAATATACTTAATTGAATACATTATAATCGTAATTGTCAAGTATAAACATTAAATGACTTGGTATATATAAATAATATTGACAACCTCTGTGGCGCAACGGGCGAAGATCCGCCTGCGACGTAAGAGTTTGCGGGTTCAATTCCCAACTCGGGACAAAATTCGTTATTCGTCAAAATTGTTCGTATTTAACATTCATTTTCACATTCAATATCAAACCAAAAGGCATCAATTTTAAACAAAAACTCTTGAACTGCGCGAAAATTGGCAGATATTTTATCATAAAACAACGTTACCAATGAAATCTGGCACCAGAATTGATAGAAAGATCAAAAACTCGCAGACAAATTGCCATTCAGGTTTCTATCAAAAAATCGAATTTGAACGTGTCCCGATAATCTAGAATACAAATATTCCTTGGAATTCGTATGCTCTTTTAACAAAGTGAATGCCAGAGTGGCGCCAGTTGAGTCCCCCCCCCCCCTTCCTCCAAAAGTGGAAGGGTGGGGAGGGGGTGACCCCCTTGTCTAGGGCAGCCAGCGATCAGTCACTGTCAAGTTGCCGATAGCGCACGACGTCTCCGCATCGAGCAGAATTTTATCGATAACGATATCAATTCGTATTTTTAATCGAAACTTCTTCGTCTGTTAGGCCGTGGACGGGAAAATTGAGGAGCTGCACTTCATTTTCTGATAGGAGCTCAATAAATTATGATGTTAATTTTTCTTTGCGAGGAGATATTTACCAGTTATAAAAGAGATTCTTACAAAGGAAAATTATGGTTATTTTAGTTCTATTTGCTATATTATGGATACTTATACTTATTTTCTTTAATTTATCAAATAAACAAAGGAATTAAGAAAGGATTAACTGTTTTATAGAAAATTAATAAGCTTAACAATTTTCCCTAATTAGAGATAAGCCTTTATTGAGATAAACAAAATACGCACCAACTCAATATAATCCAACTACACAATTCACTATGACCAAAATGAACTTCATAAATTGATCCTAGAGTATATCAAACAATGGAACATTGCAACTTCAGCGAATCCATTCAAGAACACTTGAGTCCTTGTGAAATGAAATCCTGAATGGGTGCTCAGAATAAGAATTTATCCCTTTAGGATTTTTTCAATTGCTCCTAACGCGACCGAGCAAGATTTGTTACATTCCTGCACAAAGAGCTACGTGATGGAATAAGGGAGTAATGGAGGAAAGTGTAACCTAAATCGATTGATTGGTAGAACTTCTTTATGTTTAGTTCTAAAGTTCATTTGTGACGCAGCTTTATTTTTACGGTAATAACATTAAAGTAATTAATAAAGGTTATGCACAAAATGCATCCCCCTAGATCTTTATCTGAAGAAGTTTTGATCTGTAGTTAAAACGTAGGGAAAACACAGCTATAAATATGTGAGTTATTCCAGTTGTTATAAAATAAATACGTTTGGGAATGTCTTTAAAAAAAATTTGAATTTTTTCTAAAATCATCATAACCTATATTACGTTCCACATGTATCCCCAATAGAACCTTTAATCATTCTAGGGAGATTTAGGTATTTGGTTTTATCACCACGCTTACCAGGCGTGTTGGCGTTGAAAATATCAACCTTCTTAGTAACCTTTAGGTACATAAAAGCAGCCTTTTTATAAACTCAGATTATTAAGTACGACCTACATACAACCGAGTTTTCCAGACAAAAAAATATAAAAGACAAGCCAAGAAATCGAAGAATCTTTTTTACTTGTAAACTAGCAAACGATTGTAGCTTTTCAATTTGAAGTCGAGAGATACTTCCTTTATATTACAAATGCCTTTTGCAAAAATAATAGCAGCGCTTTCCAAGACTTGCTATTGAAATATGACTTGGTTTGTATACCAAAATAATATTTTAGTAAATCGCTCCGCAAAAATAATTAAACTTATAATAACAAAGAACGTATAATATAGACCCTACACGTATAAATCAAAGAACAAAGCTAAGATCCTAATCTAAAGTACCAGGGAAACATAAAAAGGCAGCAACGCGTTATAATCATAAAGAGAGCTGGCAACATCGTAGCGGACATGGGTGCCAGTTCCATGTTTAAATGGCAATGTTTTTGCTTATACATAGTAACGACATAGATAACAGAATACTAACTTAAGTTGAATGTCGTTGAAAATCAAATTTTTATGAAGCTCTTGTGGTAGAAGACATTTCCATTTAGGGTAGGTATGTACAAACAGTTCTTTGAGTTGGTTTATTTTCTATACGTGTGTAGAATTTTCTATATAATTTGTGCTGTATTTGATGTTATAATATTCTCACTCTGCACCAAAAACGGAGCACGCTTATTTTTAACATTAGTCTTAATCATCAGCATTCAAAGCGCATAATCACGTGTATCCGGTTTCCGGTTTTATTGAAACCCATATGCGTTTGTTCCAAAATACAACTTTTTCTAAATCAGGAAGGAGCTCTCTAAAATTAAACATTTTTTTTTAAATTCTAGTTAATCAATTAATAACTAACAATATTATTTAAGGTATTAAAAACCCACTTGCGCTTGCTTGTTTTATTAAATGTGTCATAAAAAATAAAATAAATGTATGATTTAACATGAGTTGTTGGCACAATATTCAATTCAGTTACCTAGAAATTTTCAAATATTCCGACTGTAAAGGTGCATTTGAGATTCACCAAAAATTAAGTCTATTTTTTGATGTCATGAAAAGTTACAGCTTTAATGCAGCCCACTTCATCCACGAGTCTTGTGCAGAGTGATTCATCCAGACAAAGATGTGTCAATATAGCGAGAGGATGCCGGGGCACGTCCGCCGAAGGACTGCCTTCATGGCTGGCTGCGCGCCGCTGACGTTGGCAGCTCTCCCCTTTTCAAGAATATTTTCGCATTAATCCTCTTTGCATAAAGCGCTCCAAAGTCTGATGGGATAACGTAATCATATGCGTGTTTTATCGAGCGTTCGATTCACGATGCTCATTTGTTTTGAATCATTGAATGTTATTGCAATACTTGCATTGATTTTGTTTCAGCGATCTAATTAACTTTATGGGAATATAATAATGTTTTAGCAAAGTAAAGACCTTTACTTTACTAAAATATTTTTATATTCAGCTCAGCTACCTATCTTCTTGTTTCTGATTAGTGGGATAGTAGGTAATGCTTAGGGAATAGCATATCCTGTATAATGGCCATAGCAAATCCTGTATCATGTATAATGTGGGTAGGTACCTATAAATAACATTGAATTATATAATCTGAGGTAAAGTCAAGCTCAGCGTAAATATAGCGTCGGATAAACAGATATTATGTTAAGTTAAGGAGATCAAAATATCTTCATTTCCCTACATACAATCTCTTAATCCGATTATTATATCTGCAGATTTTGCTGGCAAGCGCTTTTTACGCCAAGACGTCAGACTGCGGCGTATTTGGAAAACACCGTTTACCAAACAAGGGATTTGAATACGCTAGAGTTAATTCAAATGTAGAATTGGAGATTATTTATATCACATGATAATATTAAAATCATAAGTATAAATCTCTAATCGACGGCAACCACTGAAGTCCTATAGACGCGGTGTATTTTTTTTTTGCCTACATTCTCGATTTTCTATAAGACAGAAAATTTTTAACGTCATTAAAACATTGTGTCTTATGATGCCAAACAGTTCTCGAAAAATGACCGCGACTCGAAATAACGAAATATATTTACGGGAGGTCTTAGAGAAAGGGAGCGATGATATGATGAAAGCATTGGCCCTTCAATCATGTCTCATTTCTATACCTTATTTGTTCTTTTTGCATTTGAATTTCGAACGAACACAAACCTCTTGCCATATACATAGGGGGCGCCGCTAGAGCGAAGCGGCACAGCCATCCCTCTGTTTACCAGATACACAATAACTCCATTGTGTGACTAACTTTTCACATTGTAAGGGTTATTGCTAGGAAACTGAGAAACTCTTCGAAGTAACTATTTGGCGGTATTTGCGGTGCGAGGGTTGAGTGGAATTTTTCAGCTTTATATTTTAGTGTTTGGCAACTTAGGTATTTATGTAGTAACTTGATGACTGGTTACCGCCACGCTATGTGTAGGTGTGCAAACTTACTGGGATCATCAAGCAGCGTGATAAACGTTGTAATATAGTCAATATCAGAATAAATTATATCTAATAAGCTAGAAACCATTCATAAGCTATAACTAGAAATGAATTACAAAATATAAACTTCTGCATGGGCACCTTTCGATTTATCTGCGCGATCGATATACATTATTATATATACTAGTCAAGTCAATACTTCTTTTTTACAACCACTAAGGAATAAAAAAATGTTTTTAAATATGAAAATATAAGAAGCATTTTCACTGGAGATGGCCATTGTTAAATTCTATGGCATTCTTCTTTACTAAGAATAACATAAGTGGCATAACGAAAGCCTGAAGCGAAAGGGAACTAATTGGAAACGTATCCATAGCAACATAGCTCTACTAAAAAAACACGTATTTACGATATACGTCTCAATAACACTACAAACAGCGCTGGTAAGTTTATCACTATGTAAAATCATTACCCTTATTTCCTGTTCAGATAATCAAGAGAGCGGTCTATTCCTTTTACAGCACAATACACAGACTATAATGCTCCATACCATTAAAGTCTTATGTTTGCCTTACAATCTGACCTTATCGATACAATCAACCATTCAATGACCCCAACCATCTTGCACTCAAGCCCAGACGATTGTTTCAATAGATTCTAAATTCAAACACCTGACCTTGTTTGGATTTCGAATTTCAAAATTTAAACAACTGAATTTCGAATCTATTCATGATAAAGCACTTATTCTCAACTATGGTCGACATTCTCGAAATACATCAAAGTGGAGTAAAGTTCGCTTGTAATCGCGTGCGACACTTCAGTTGACTTTGCGAGAATAACCGCTACGCTCGTTTCAACCAGTCAGAGGATCAACGTCAACCTGTCCTGCGGTTAACCAGCTTTCCATCTCGAATTGACGTTCATTTCACCCCGCTAATCAAATCTGGGGCTGTATCATGAATTAAAATCGAATAGCCGACTGGTTTGCACAGTTACCTAGTTGTTATCAAACTAGAACGAAATAAATGAGATTGAAAGTAGAAAGGAAATAACGTTACGTACCTATTATATTTATATTATATTTTTTTACTCGCAGCAAGTCGTTTCTTTACCGGGAAACCATAATCTTATTTGATATTGTGATGTACTCGTAATATAGAAATAAGTTTATGGTTTCTTCACTACAATAAAGCTTCGGATATAATAGTCGTCATTAAAATTGATGCTGTAAAACTAGATAAAGTCAAAAAACACAAGTAATACGAAGAAACACGAATATAATAATAAAAGGTTTGCTTTGGTATTTGTTAGAACTAAATGAACAAACAGTAAACTTGCTTCGAAATTGACAACATTGGGTCCTATGGCATAAAACCTCTAGCTAAGGACACCGTGACAGGACTTAGCAAAGATTTCGTGTCACAAATCTATTGTTTCGAATTACGGACTGTAAGGGAAAATGACCCGAGACAATGTGCTCTTAAAGTTCACATTGCCGGGGCATAAAGCCAGGCTGATAGAAAAGGTATAGCCGTGAGGGCATGTTACATTATCTGATTTGTTGGAGGCAATGACACATTTCTTGGGACGAGTTCACAGACGCAATTTAATATTATCCTGACAGATGGAGTTTTGGACGACTTTCTTTATTACTGACGCTCACCTTAACTAAGATTAATTTTACTTAAGCAAGTTTTTACTATTTAGGCAAACAATTCTTCAACAACCAACGGTTTTATAGCTTTATAAGATAAGATCAACCACTTATTCGAAATAAGGAAATGTGATATCACATTGTCCAGCAGTGGACGTCCGATGGCTGAAATGATGATGATGATGATGATGATATCACATAAGAACGAAATAGTAGTCAAAAATGTAGTGAAGCGGATTAGTGTGTTCTTCCCTTACAAGACAAGTTACTTACATATCGTCGTTATAGGTACTGCGAAAACCAAGTAAATCGTAATTTTGACTATTATAGTTACTTGGTTTTCGCAACGACGGCGGATGGCGACGATATTGATAAACTGTGTTTATTTGAAAAGTGTTTATTTGAAAAAAAAAGCTGAATATTGTAGATTGAAACTAATTACTAGCCAAAGATAAAGCACCAGATTAAACCATAAAGACTCTCAATAAGTTTTCTTACCAAGCCATGAAGTTGGTTATCCTGGATCAGACCCAACTAAATCAGATAGTGTATCTGGCTTTTGTCCTTGACAGGCCTTCGTCAGTCTTTATTAACCCGCTGGAATAATGTACCTATTGGATAGATTAACCGAGCCACTCTCCCCGCGCGTTTGAGTGGTGGAAACTATCTGCGTAAATTGGAGTGTTGATTAGATTTCGCCCCTTGAGCGGAAGAAATGATAGTTGCAATACGAGGAGTTTTCACTGTTTGATTTCTTTAGGCTGTCGCTGTCGCAGGGGTTATTTTTTCTTGGCGGTTGATCGTAGGCGGCCGATACATTTATTCGATCTTAGTTATTTTATTGTTTAAATATTTCATTTGTATAATTAACTGATTAAACCTCAACTTTAACCCCTACTAATATTATACTTATACTATTTTCCGCGTTTTTTTTCGGGAAAATCTATTGAGACGCATGCGAAGTCACGCGCAGTTAATGGAAAACTTCTTTCTTTTGATTACGTCTAATAATAAAGATTGGAATAACTATGCTGAAAGATAACTGATTAATTGAAAGCTAGAATCTGTGATTCTGAATTCTATGCGAGTGATATAAGGTTGGAATTGATATTGGAATCTGATCGAGAGTGCCCCGACCACCCTTAAGCTGAGTGTCTTAATCTTTTCGATTCATTACTCGCTAAAACTGGGACGTAGGTAGGTACCAAGTGATTAATTGTCTTGTTTTCACTGTTTGCGATTAACGAATTTATTTGTGAATTACTGTTAAGCGATTTGTGGACTTTTGGCTATAAGCTTTTCAAATGATCGACTGCTAAAGTGATTAGGGATTGCATTCGATTTGAAGTAAGTACATTAGTTTTAATACTGATAGTATTATTTGTAATTTGTTTATGAGTAATGGAAAATTGTATTTATTAATTTCCACAGACATAATATAATTATTAAGAAAACCCCCTTTTTTAGAGAACTACCTTCAGATTTATTATCAAGATAGGACAAAGAGCTGTGAAGCAAAGCTCTGTGAAAATGTAGAATCTGAAAATTGCTTCTTTAAAAGAGAATTCCGATAAAACAATAGGAAAATCCGAGAATGGTGAGGTAGTCGCTGAAAATACAAACCTTTCTGCATTCATGCATGCCTGTACCTTGCAGGCAAATTCACCCCTGAAAGAGGGAATAAGACGCCAATACCTTAGGACACTTTCGGTGGTTTATTTCTAGTACATGAAAAGGAGTATAAGGTTCCTTTCTTATTTTAATTTTACTTTATTTTATAATTATTCTAAAAGGAATGTTGTGTTTTTTCTATTGACACGTGTTTTTTTATTGCTGTACAAAACCAACTTTGACTGTGGTCATCACCATTTCAGGCGCTAGATGTGTACTGTAGAATATAGATCCTAACAGAAATCGCATAACAATCTTTATGCTATTGCTTAGGTTACGGTCATCCAGAATGTCCTATCCTATAGTCTGACGAGTAGATAAAGCTCATGTAACAACCATAAATATAAACTACGACTTAACAATTTTACCAACATAATGACAAATATCGGCGAGCGGTATTGATCCGTGTCCTTGCAGTGTTGGTCCTAAAGATGTCCCAAGTTTTGGGACGAAACAGTTGACCAAATCCAATGTTAAAAAGATTCGTGGAATTTCCGTTAATTCCAATATGATAATAATAAATAATCAAATACAAATAACAATCAAATTGATCGTACAACTGCAATCCAAAGATTTCGCATCAGAGACGACTCAATCTGTCGACGGAAATTAAATTTTCTGAATAACATCTTCAGCAGACAGTAGGAAAGAATCTTAGAAAATCAGATAAAAATATTTACAAACATCAGATTTATGTGCTGGTTTAGCAAATTTTTTTTTTAGTTACATGTTACATGAAAAAGGTTTTAAAATCACAAAAATTCATGCTGAAATTTAGCACTAATATCCTCGTACGATGTTACTATGTTGAGTAAGACAGTGCCTTCTTGTGTTACATATACACTGAAATTACATTAAAAAAAATTCTTAATTCACAATGCTGTAAAAACCTGACTTTTACTGATCCTTCTTCAAATGGTTCGTATAGTCTAAAGAAGTATTAAATACTATAAAATATACTGAACAGTAAAATACTTAATAGTAAAATATAAAATAATGTGTAGGACATTTCTAAGGATCGATATTATGACTGTCCGACAAAGCTCCGGACATCTTCGGCGTAACTTAATCCAGAGCTCGAAGAAAACTTTACTGGTATTATTAGATCGTTATTATACGATTGAATTTGACTCGATGAAGCGACAGGCAAAGTCTCTTTCAATAGTTTAATTCTTTGAATTTCTGAGAGCAAAGTTGTTGGCTGATTGAAATTAGTAATAGTTTTTTAACATTGCAAATCTTATACATATCTATATAATAAGAACTATGTTGTTCTAATTGCTCCTCAACATCAGCTTGAAAACAATGAAACAAACTGTCAAGAAAAAAATATATTGTGTGTATAAGTACATGTTAACATTTAAATGTAAGACCTGTATAAATGAATTTATTTTGTTGTAAAGTAGTAATTTGTACATGTTGGCATTAGCTATTTATTGTTTTCAAAGAAAAAAACTTACAACTTGAACACACATATTGCAAAGCACATAAGAAATTGTATTATTGCAAGTTATTCTCTATTGAAATAAAAAGATAAGTAACTTAAAGCTTGCCAACTGCGCAGAACATCCTTGCCAAATCCTGATTGTTTATGGTCTCTCCGCGTTTCCACGTTGCCTAAATTTACAAAAGATTCAAATATCGAAGGCAAGAAAAAATTCATGAAAGCAATATTACTACTGTTACAGAACTTCCAGATAACATTCCAAGGATTGTTTTTCCTGGTGTCTGCTCTTTGATCGCGTCATCAATTTTTTTGAGGGTGCGAAAACCGTTGACCAATCGATTGAAGAAAAACCTTTTCCGAAGCGATCTATCATTAAAGCAGGGGTTCAGGATACGTTGGTTTCTGGGCATGGTGAATTTCCTGAATTCCTTTATTTTTAAAAGGCCGAGTGATCAGATCTGGATGTATTGTCTGGTAGGGCTCGCTAGAGGCCATTGTGTTTTTTAAGCTGACGTCACGAGTTTCCACGAAAACGTTCCTTTGTGCGATACCCCTAGGGTTATTGAATGGGTGAAATGAACACCGCTCAAACATATTTCGTAATGTTTGCATAGGTGAGTGTGCACAGCTTTTAGAGGTTGCAGTTTTTTGGGGGTTCTAAATTAAAATTTACTAACGGGAGATCATTTTCTTTTCAACAAAATTAAAACAAAAAAGTCCTTGAATATTACAATTTTCCAATCGGACCTTATTCAGATGGACAGTCATCTATGAAATTTCAAAGAAGACTGGCATATCCAAATAACTACCACGCTTAACTCTGTACATAGACAATTTTAATTGGGATACTATAGGTACCTTCTTTTTGCTATTACCAATTACTAAGGAGGTTTACTCTAGAAAACTTAATTCTATAATATCGTAAAAGTAACATAGACACAGGACATGTGTAGGTACCGGTTAAAAAAAAATAAGAGGCTTATCCATAATAATAATATCGTGTCATATTTTTGATCATCAATTCAAGTTAAATATAGAACTAAGGAGCTATAGCAAGTCCAAACTTCAGTTCCAATAGTTTAATTCAACTGTTAATAACGCGCTTCAGCTTCGTCAACACCGTAGTGCCGTTCTAAGTTTGACAAGCTAATAAGTCCACCAGGTAACAGTACCGTTTCGAATCGTTTTATCTTAACCTCAGGCGTCGTTTACCACTGGACTTAAGACATTTTTTTTATTATGAACATCTCTCAACCTTCGTCCACCTAATTGCTGGACATAAGATAAATAAGTACTTAAAAAATATTAAGGACATCACACATTAGAGAACAGACACACACAAATACAAAATTGCTAACCTATACAACCTATCTATTAAATGTTTGGTGCATTTTAGTGTGCAGGTCCCTGCAATGCCCTGGTACGTGCCAATATGAATTATTATGTTCTGCGGTACAGGGTAACGCTGGTTTTAAGACTAAACAGTGTTTAAGTGGCGAAATTAAATAGCGCTTATTACAGCAATTAATTTCGGACAAAAGCAGCTTACATTCAAAGTAAACGAGACGCTTTCAAGTTTATCTTCTGTGAGTATGTTTATGCGCTTGCCGATCCCAGTCTTCATTCGAGATCTTTTTGGCATCGGTTATCTGTTCTATGCGGTTTTAAGCTTGACCAAGAGCATATCCGCATGAATATAATAATAATAATAATTTTACTCGTATTTTGAACTTATCGCATAGGTAGATCGCGTTACCACTTTTGCAAGAATAATTTTTCTTCCATACAACTCGATTTGAATAGCAAACGCCAATGGATTAAAATATTTAAAAATAAAAGAGTGTTTCATCAATGCTCCAGGAAGTCCTACATTCCTCAGGTATCGATCGATCAAACAATGCAGAGAATACGCGCAAATACCTACTTGTATTTATTCCAATGTTTTTGTATAAGTAATAATTCAAAATGATATCAATTTAAAAGTAAAAATGAGTTGTTTGCTTATTTATTTAAACATAACAATGGAATCAACGTAGGTACTTTTAATTATTTTAACTGCTTGATAGCTGGAAATTGAGCGCTCAATTCGAAATTTGAACATTCTCAGAACAGTGGCATAGCAAAAACAATCTGAGTGCGTCAACTCCGAAGTCAACTAGGGGCGCTCAGCTGCATTTGCAATAGTAGGCAGTATGGCAGCGAAAGTTCATTAACTTTTGGTTTTATATACTTAGCACCTAAATAGGTACGATACGTACGAACTAGGATAAATAAGACGTACCTAATTGGTTGACTTTATGCAACCTTTTCGTTTTATTTACTTTCGTTAAAGAACTGTTGTTAATCTTGCTTTCATTATAAACAGTCATTGACGTAGGACGTCCACAGCTAAAACAGTTAGGTAAAACTATCCACCGTGAACGTTATCTATAGCTTAGGCCAGTTTACCATAGGTATTATTAGGATACATAAAAACGTACATGTAGTTAATGACTACCTAAATGTCATGTTTATTATTTTATACAAATCTTCACCAATTTCGCAGCTTTCGCGTTGATTGTAATGCAACTTTAGGTTCACCGTTTGATCAGCTACTTTCGCCAGCACCCGTACGTATCCGTACAAACAATGCTGGGCCAATCAAACCCCGGATGGTAGTAATTAAGAGCTCTCAAGTAATTACTGTGAGACAAATAGCTGTGACCAGGCTATGCGAAAATGGAGTCTGTGAATCGAATTTAGATGTCTTTGTTAAAGGCTGTTCAGAGCTTCACTCTAGGGATGCATGTTTCCTACGATAGAACTGAGATGTAAAGCGGATTTGCTTTTACAACGACAATATCATCATCAGCCAAAATACGCGTAGAATAACAGAATAACACATTTAAATCTTTAATTGATTTAAGTACCTACATAAAGATAAAAGCTACAAAGTAGATCGTATTAAAATTTAGACTCTTCTGTGCAATTTTCTTCTTCCAGCTTTATTCGTCACTTTGATTGTTTAGCGCAAATTAGATTGAAGATTTGCACAGTAAGGTGCAAGCTGGTCTCAATCCTTTTTCACTAACACAAAGTAAATTGAAAACTAATTAACCGAAAACAAACACTTCCTTTGAAACTTATCGCAAAACACTCTGTCCACTAAAAGGTTGAGAAACTAACGACGTAGATCCAACGCAAATAAATCAATCTGTAAGTCCTCTAGAACCCAACTTTTGTAGGTATCTACCTAACTGAACCCGATACAAAATACCTGATACCTACCTGAAATTGTAAATAACTAAATTTGTTTACCAAAAAGGTTGTACCAAGAATCGGTAAAGGAGTACCTACACCGATATGCCGATTCTATTCAGCTGCTCAGAATCTTGAAAGCAAAGTTTCAATTTCGTCCCCCAAATTTATCTAGGCCATATTTTTAAGGATCTCCCCGCAAAGGGAAACACGATACCAAAATTATAAAGGAACAGTGTTTTAAAACAATTCACAAACTTTTTCATCGTTTCCTTCCGGTTCGCAATTTATCAAGTGGACGGTTTTGTTTTGGGATCAACTTTGGAAGCTGTGTAAACATCGACTGAGTGATCTGAAACTTTTTGTTTCGCCTCCGGCCAACACTCACGGATCCACCTTGCGGGTTTGCATTTACTGAGAATGGCCCTTTAAGTTTTAGCCAAAACCATAACTCGCTAACTCAATGTATATACATAAGGTACAAGCCTTAAATATTTTAACCGAATTTATTTCGTACGACAAATTTAACATTTGCCAAATAAATATACTTTGCATAGAATTCAAGAGAATCATTGCCTTTTTGAAACCGGATTGCGAATCTTCTTCAATCATAAATGAAATGAAATGAAATGAAATGAAAATGAAATGAAAATATTTATTTGCCACGACACATTTTACATACTTACTTAATTTAATTTTAAAGATACAATAAGTCTTAAAACTAGATACAAATAGAAATTTAAGTAGAATAAACAAAAACTAAATTAAAACGAATATTTGTGAATAAGTACATCTAAATAATCATCATCATCATTTTCATTCCATTCAAATTCGCAATATATTGCTTCAATTGGTAGCTTTATCCCACAAATAACAGAAGCCACACATAAGCAGTTATAAAACCCTTACTTTATTTATTTATTTATTTATTTAATATTAGGTGTTTTATTTATTTATTTATTTAATATTAGGTGGTAATTTATTTATTTAATCTTTAGTGCAAGATGTTTTCTAACAAAAAGAATCCAATAAGAGTGACTACCATCTGGGGCATACATTTCAAGCAGCTGCTAAAGTTGTGTAGAAATCCTGGAATACTAGACAATACTCATAAATTCTTGTGGGCTATGCCACGGGGAATTTACAGCTTTTAAAATCCCACAAAACCTTTTATTTTTCAGTAGCAATGGATTTAGTAAAGAATATTGATGAGTCGAAATTATGATAAATGAATACTAATGAAGCTATAATTACTTCATTGCACTGCGTATTATCATAATTTAACAAAAACTCAAAGCGTACTTCGTAATACCTCAAATGACACTGTGTAATTAATTTACTGCAATAATAATAGCGCCCGCTTAAATTAGTTTTCTATCCCCCGAGGAAATTTCAACTTTATTTCCTGTTGATTGAGTTTAAATTGTTATGGAGTTTTTCATAAAGCACCGCGCGTTCCCACATGAGTGATCGTAGCGAAGTGGGGTCAAAAGTTGCTGGTAAAAAAATGAAGGCGCAGCTGTTTGGCACATGGCAGGGCGACGACCGGGGGCCTATCCTACTAACCTATCGGTTCTCGAATTCACTGGTAACTCGTCATTATCGCTTAGAATTCATGATTATAATAAATTAATTAATAATAAATATTGTCCAGCAATTATTTATTGGCAACATCTAGCCCCGTGGTAAGCTTGTGTTACGGGTGCTAGATTATAACTCGATTATTACAACCAATGTATGTACATTATAAAATAATATATCTATCCTAAGAATTAAATTAATCCAATATACAACACACAAGATATTGGGTACTAGTATCTGACACACAAGCTTGAGCTAACCACGGGGCTAGATGTAGCTGTAGCAATATTAATTTATTTAACAGATATAATATTTATGTCTCACTTGGTCTACATAGTAGAATAAAAAAATAGAATGGCGAATCAATCTCAATCAAACCGTATGACGTGATAATTAGTTCATAGTCGTAGAGGCGACTGTGTCAGCAGAACAGAGCCCCGGGGTAGTGCCTACTATTTATTCTTCAATCGGGTAGAAACTCCTTGGTATTCTGCGTGGTTTGTTTGCTCAGTGAATATGGTTTTGCCGAGATATTGTTTTGATTCGATATTTGAAAAATAGGGACACAGCTGTTTGAGTAAACAATCAAGCGATAGGCGTTGAGCTTCCTTTATTAAACATTTATAATTAAGAAAATTATAGACAGTATATTGAAATAAGTCACAGATTTAGAGCCCTCGCTAACTACAGACTTTCTATCGGCCGATAGTTTGGTCGGGCTTATAATCAGTATGAAGATGTATGCAAGTCCGCATACTACAACGATTTGGTATCGGCCGATAAATAAGTTTGATAGGCTAATCAACTGCGTTCAAACTGAACGATGATCAAACTATCGGCCGACTGCTATATTAGTATGGAGCTCCTTGCAAGTGCGCACACTGGCCGATTGTTTAGTCGGCCGATGGTTCACTTCGCTCCGAGTTTTGGAGCCGGAAGGTCGTGCATTCATTCATTTTGTCCAATTCTACTCAATCGCTGGTTGTAGAAACGTAATCTAATTTAATTTTCCATTTAATAATCTAGTACTGTAGATGGGATGCACACAATACTCTCAGACTCTCTTCTTGATTTTTCTCCTCCGTTGTATGAGAGCAATTATAATATTTCTAGACAATATTTTACTACGAGAAACTTCCAATATGAGACAGCTCTCTTCAACAGGTAGCTTAAAAACTGAATATCGTCGGCCGACTGTTGCCTAGTTTGCGCACTCACCACCAACCCAACTGTTTAGTTGGCGTAGTGTGCGCGCTAACAGCCCAACCCGACCAAAATATCGGCCGATAGAAAGTCTGTAGTTAGCGGGGGGTCTTATGGAATGATCAATTCGTAATAGTTATTTGTTTATTAACGGATAAAATAAAGGACCTAAACTGAAATATAGGACTGTAGTCAAAAACAAATTCCAAGGAAACTCCTAAGTACTATATAGTTTTATGAAGCATGTACTCTGTAATATGACTAACAGTAACTAATAAACAAAATTAACAAGATCTTTTATATTCCACGTCACTTCTTACCACTAATAAAATAGAATTTAGTCTCAACAGAACTCTATTACTCTAATAATACGGTTGATAACCGCACAGCAGGAATCCTTCTTTAGACCGAGAGCTGGGTGTTCATATTTATATGAAAACTGAGAAGTATTCTATCGATTAAAATAAATAAATATAAATAATGCTTCCACCGTGAGTGAAACACCAAACTTTGCTAACTCATCCGTCCATCTAGTGGGCGATTAAACGTTTAAATAGAATAACAATACAAAAGTTAATGTAACCTGTAAATATTAATTAATAATCTCTTATCAATATTATATAAGTGACAAACCTAAATAAAGATTGTTATGTGTGTAAATACGTTGATAAAGTAAGAAAGTGTCTCCTGTCTCGTGGTCTCCTGGACTACTACCCTGGGGAGTCATGCCGCTCTTGGCAATTACGTTGACATGTGTCGTAAAAAACAGTGAGGTAACGATATGACAACCACAAACATAACTGACACAGACCGGAATCATTCTATAAGAATAATCAAAAATATAAAAGACCAGCTAAATTGGCCCGGCCGTTCACGAGTTAAAGCGAGACTAACGAACTTATTGATTTTTATATATAAAAAAAGTTATAAAATACTTACTAAATAGTCAAATTCCAATTACACGAACTTACAAGAATATTGTAACCCTAACTTAGTAAACACTAGCATAAGTAGTAGTGATAAAAGAAGGTTTAATCACAAATTACCCGCAAGATGTCGCCCAAAGTCACTAGAAACAAGCCAGTAAGTAGAGCAACTTCCAAAACTTTGGAAGTAAGTCCATTAATTATTACAAACATTAATATGGTGGCGTAGCCGCAAGCTATAGGAATTTATTGACCATGAAATGTGTAATTTATATTGTTTTGACTTATTGTTATTGTCAATAGGTCAGGCGTTACGGAAACAGTTCTGGCTAAATATATACTGAGCTAAACTTAGCTGTAACCTTTTGAAACAATTTCAATGATTGAATCGATCTATCTTGAACTGTCTCTTCTTCGGTAGAAAAGAAATCGCTATGGTAAATCAATTAAATTATAATCTTTAAAAACTAAATTCAGAATCATTGTGTGACATAAGCTTCGAGGTTACCACGGGGCTAGATGTTGCTGTGTGAATTGAAGCCAGCAATATTTTTTCATTATTTTTAACAATATACACATGACATGGTCATTCAGTCATTTATAAGTGTCTCATTCTATTGTTTTTCTATGTAGCCTAGCGTACCTACCTTATGTGAACGATTATTAGCATTCAAATAATAGCTGAAGTATTAACTCCTAAAAAACAACACAAATTTTGTAGGTACAAACATTTGTTATAAGTTCTTAGCCCATTCACTCATCCCTTCTGACCTCCTTTTAGTTTTATGTACTAAAGAGGTGTCAACTTTATAATGCATGTAATTATACTCGTATGTCTAAGGGTAAAGTTCTTTGTAAAATATTCATACCCACTTATCACTTCAACAGCAATAGACTACTTATTTTCATTATTAAATGACAAGTTGTACTTCTTTTAAACTTAACTCGTTAGCGTTAAATCTAACTAAGGCGTATGGTACCTACACAGAAAAGGCAAACGGCGTATTGTTTATTTACATTTTGCATTAAAACAAAAGTAGGCGCATATGAAATCGTTGTATTTAACTTAGGCTGCTTTTCTACCACCCTTGTAATATAGGATCCCACTGCTGGGACACAGGGAATCCCTGAATGAGAGAGATTATGCTAGCTGTGTTTATTTTTTGATAGTTCAATGAAACAAAGTAAAAAATTTACCGTATATTGACCTGAATATATTTCAAGACAGGCATTCTTACTAAATTATTCGGAATCTATTGATCGTTGCCAATGCAGAACACGGTTCTATCAATACCTTCATGTTTTTACTAAAATAGAACAAGTTTTCTTTGAAAGTTATACAGATCGGTATTAACTGATATTTACAACGGAAAAAACTTTCTGAGAAAAATACTAACGCATTCATAAAGGCATAAGCATGTCGTGACGGTCTAAAAATAGTACCTACCACCGCATATCTTTCCGTGTTGGCTAAGTAGGACTCGGCTTTCATTCCGAAGTCGTGGGTTCAAACCTCGTTGCGCACCTCTAGTTTAAAAAAAAAAGATAAATCTGACCAATCCACTTTCCAGCAGCTACTATTATTTTATTGTAAATAGTATTTTTAAATTTGAATTGGTAAGAAATTATCACTTCTCCCTTATGATGTTTCACCTGAGACATAAAGAGACTGTTCATTTTATTTTGAATTAAATTTAATAGGTATATTTTTTTAAATAGGTAGTACCTAAATTTTGTGAATCTCAAATTATGGAGATAAATTTATATCACTGTAACTACATTTTATTTCATCAACAAATTCCGTTCAACCTAGTTTAGAATAGTATATTTACAATCAAGTAACATAGAATAAAGGAAAAGAAGGAACAAAACCACGTAAATGTTTTACGAGCTGAAGAAACTCAAAGGCTCGTAGAACCTTTGTAGTAAATAATTGAAACCTGGTTACTAGGCACTAGTGTTTACAGTAGTTTTATCGATACGTTTAGTTTGATTAATTGATTCTAGCGTTAGTTCGGTGGTTAGTTGGATATTGTGTTAAATGATCGCGGCTTTTGGTCAAAGCTGCAAGTCAATTAAATTTTAAGAAAGGCACTCTTTCTAAATCCATACATGATATCAACTCAAGACATCTTCCACTTAAAGCGCTCTTCACACTGTAACGCATTTATATTTTGCATTAATTGCATAAGATCCATCTTGATGCATACGTAAGCACTCCATTAGCGCTTCCACTTCTGGGATGTACAGTGCATGGTAGTGTGATAATCGCTTATGAGATATCGATAAAATATCGTCTACAAACAAGTCGTCAAATAAAGCTGCATGCAAAGCGGTGGAATCGGACAGGAAGACATCGTTTTAGTCGAGACAACGCAGACAGCCCGATATAGAGTAATCGATACCCGGACATAGTCGTTACTGCAATAGTGTCGGGAGTTTTAACCGAATTTTAGAATTGAATCCGAAAATACAGTCGCGTTTGACAGCGATTTAAAGTAGAATGACCGTGTTAGCGAATGTATACCAAATAGAGTTGTGTCTAGTGTAGTAGGTGTGGAAAAGTTTCGATTAAAGTATAATGAAAACGATAGTTTTGTTTTAGCTTTTTAAAAAATAGTACCTGTTCAATTTCAAATTTATTTTTTTTTTTTTTTTTTTCCGCTTCCGGCTGTCAAACTAGTAACAGTGTGTCACACAAGCTCCCGAAACAAAAACTAATATCGCCGTAAATAACAACTAAAACGAAGCAAATCTATTCGAAATCTGTGCAAGAGGACAAATACACCTTGGATTAGTTCGAGTTTTTCAAGAAAGAACGCAATTACATCAATTAAAAAGGTCAGAAAATATTGCAAATCACGAAAACAAGTGTGAAGTTAGCTAAATATAGTGTCATAAACTATAGAGTAAACCCATTCACAGTAGTACCAACATATCAAACACACCAATAAAAGACATCTCCATATTTGACAGATCTGTAGTGCTACCAACAAAACAGAACGAAAGAACGAATGAAAGTAGAATATCAAGTATCGTAAACAAAAACATAACCTCTTACATACTTTTACAACTTTTATCTGCGAAATCATGGAAACCGCAGGAATGTCAGGAGATATGTTGAAACTTTTTCAAATGATGAAAATGGAATTAGAGAAACAGACAACTATAATAACTCAGACCATAACCGACAATTTGATGCGTTCCTTGGACGACAAAATTCAACCAATTGTGGAAGAAAACAGAAAATTAAAGGAAGAAGTACAAACATTGAATAGAAAAGTGAATTACTTAGCCGATATAAACAGGAAAAACAACCTACTTTTTCATGGTGTTGAGGAAACCGAAAAAACCCAGGAACAATTATATAACACATTAAAAAATATTATTTTCGAAAAGTTAAACATCAATATTGAAAAGTTCGAAATAAACAAATACCATAGACTTGGTCAAAAAAGAGACGGCAAAACAAGACCTATACTAATCACCTTCACGTCACAAGAGAAGAGAACAGAAATACTGAGAAATAAAAAACAAATGCCACAGCATACCAACATTACAGAAGACTTCTCGAAAGAAACCATAGAAATGCGAAAAAACCTGCAGCTTCAATTAAAGTTAGAGAAAGAACGCGGAAACGTGGCATTCATAAAAAACAACAAGGTAATAATTAAAGGAAAATCTGAAGCTGAAAAACGAAAAAGAGAATCGTCACTGTCACCTAATAATATTTATACTCCACAACGAAATAACGACAAAAGTACTACTATAGCCCCTAATAAAATACACAGAACAGATGCATTTGCATATATGAGGGCCCGATCTTATTCATTGTCGGACAAACAAACACAACAAAAATAGGAATTAATTGACACCGGAAATGAGAAGAATAAAAACAAAAAGAGTAATACAAAATATAACAACAAACCTATCCCCAATTCGGCTGGTCACCGCGGGGAGATAGACCACACCCCCCTAAAGCATAAAGAACCCAGCGCAAAGAAACCAACACGAGTTAAGTTAAATATAGCAACCCTTAATACAAGAACATTAAAATCCAACGAATCATTACTAGAACTTGAATATGCCCTAGAAACAGTGAATTGGGATATCATTGGTCTAAGCGAGGTACGGAGAGCAGAGGAAAAAATAGAAGAACATGAAAAATACATACTATACTACAAAAATAAAACTGCTGGACGATATGGTGTTGGGTTCATCGTTAAGAAATATTTAAAAACTAACATTAAAGAATTTATAGGAATATCCGATAGAATAGCAGTTATGATAATTAAGCTCCCCGGTCACAAACAAACAACTTCAATTGTCCAGGTATACGCCCCAACTGAAGACGCTAGTGAGGAATCCAAAACCAATTTCTACAACCAACTTAATGACACGATGACTAGTTTGGACCTTAATAGTACTATTATCGTAATGGGCGATTTTAACAGTCAAATTGAAAAAAGAAAAACAAATGAAGACAGATTCATTGGACCCTATACTTCAGGTAAAAGAAATGAAAACGGTCAAAAACTGGTCAACTTTGTTATGGAACACAACTTGCGGATTATGAATACACACTTCAAAAGGAAAAAAGGAAGAAAATGGACATGGATATCACCTGATGGAAAAACAAAGAATGAACTTGACTATATTACCACAAACAAACCAAACCTATTCTCAAAATTGGATATTGTCAACCAACTAAACTTTAATACCGACCACAGAATGTTTAGAGGTCAATTATACACAACAGAACCAAAAATACCAAGAAAAAATATTAACAAAACAGGAAAACAAATAATACTACCAATACCTGATAAGATCTTGGACTCTCTAGACTCTAATTTAATAAGATTACAAAATGTTGAAAAAATACAAGAAAAATACGATATTTTAGAAAAAGAACTGAAACAAATAGAAAGCAACGCCTTACAAACAAGAAAAGACAAAATAGGACCAAACGCCAGAAACCTAATCGAACAAAGAAAATACCTGTTGCAAGATAAGAAAAATAATAGACACAAAATAGCAAAGTTAAGCAAAGAAATAAACTTAGAAATACGAAAACATAGACAGAACACGAGAACACAAATTATCAACTACTACATAGGAAAAACAGGTGGGACGAAAAAAGCCTGGAAAGAAATGAGAGAAAGTTTAGACTGGATCGAAAATGTTACAGACCGGAAAACTAAGAAAAATAAAACAAATAGAATAGAAATTTTAAAAATAGCAACAGATTACTACCGAGAGTTATACAGCGACAATGAAATGATGTCCGAAGCCCAACAACCAACTACCCTAAAAGACGAAGAGGAAGAAGACACTCCCAAAATCATTCAAGAAGAAGTCAACAAAGCTATAAAAACACAGAAGAAAGGAAAAACACCAGGGGAAGATGCCATATCTAACGAAATCCTCATCGGAACGTCTGCCAAAACACTCAACACCATTACGAACCTATTCAACGAAATTTTAAAGACCGAATACATACCTCACCAGTGGACATCGTCAACTATAATACTTATACATAAAAAAGGAAAGAAGAGTGACATAGCAAACTACAGACCTATTAGCCTCATGTCTAATGTTTATAAGATCTTTTCTAAAATAATATTGGACCGTATAACAAAGATACTGGACGAAAACCAACCTAGAGAACAGGCGGGTTTTCGAAGCGACTTCTCAACGCTCGATCATATCCACACCATAAAACAAGTCATCCAAAAAAGTAACGAATATGGCATTAAATACTACATAGCGTTCGTAGATTATAACAAAGCGTTCGACTGCCTTAAACACAATAAAATATGGGAAGCGCTAGAAACACAGGGAGTAGACAAAAAATACATACGCCTCATAAGCAATATCTACCATAACATGTCAGCTAAAGTGAAGACAGAAAGAGTAGGAGAAGCATTTCCTATAAAGAGGGGAGTCCGACAAGGAGACCCTCTGTCGCCAAAACTTTTTTCAGCCGTTCTTGAATTCGTATTTAGACGCCTTGACTGGGATAACTATGGACTAAATATCAACGGGATGCAACTGAACCACCTAAGATTCGCAGACGATCTGATACTTATTACAGAAGAACCAAGAAGCTTACAAAAAATGCTTGAACAACTTACGCTAGAAAGCAGAAAGGTAGGACTGACAATGAACTCCTCAAAAACAAAACTAATGACAAATGCGGAAAAGATCTCAATTAAAGTCGAAAATACGGAAATAGAATACGTGAACGAATACACATACCTAGGACAAATTATCTCTCCAAAAGACCTAACAAATAAAGAAATTAACAACAGAACCAATAAAGCGTGGAAAAGATATTGGTCCTTAAAAGAAATTGTAAAAAATCCAGAGATACCACTTAAATACAAACAAAAAATATTCGATTCATGCATTCTGCCAGTAATGACGTACGGATGTCAAACGTGGAACCTAACACAACAAAACATCCACGCACTAGAGACATGCCAACATGGGATGGAAAGGAGTATGCTCAATGTCAAACTAAAACATCGGATAAGACTAGAAACTATCAGAAAGAAAACCAAGGTCACAGATGTAACTTACTGTATTAAGAAATTAAAGTGGAGATGGACAGGCCACATGATGAGAAATACTAAAGACAAATGGTCAAGAGACATAACAGAGTGGTGCCCTAGACAACACAAAAGAAAAAGAGGAAGACAGCGTCGAAGATGGGAAGACGACATAAAAAGAATAGCTGGCGCAACATGGACTAGAAAAACACAAGACCGCATACAATGGAAGGCTTTAGGGGAGGCCTATGCTAAATAGCAAGACAATCTTCAACCGGTGTCAATATTATATAAATTTAATATTTAATATAGAATAAACTAATTTAATTTATGTTTTATAAGATTGTAAATAAAGGCTTTATTATTATTATTATTATTATTATTACCTGTTCAATTTTCATTACCAATCCTAAATATCTAGTAAATTAAATTACCACACCACTTTCTTTATTATCTACACATTACATGAAATGTAGTTTTCTATTTAAGATTCATCCTAATACAAAATGTAGACATGATAAGTGATTTATTGTTAATAAACTAAGTACCTACTATAGTAAATCTTAAGGAAGGCCTTTCGTCAGTGTAGTGGAAATTCGACAACTTAAATAATGATGATGAAACTTAGTAATTTTCGTACTTTTTTCAACGAGATTCAAAATAAACTTTCATATTGCCCGAAAGCCGAACATTAAACGGCCCAACTCTACAGCTGCATGCTTGGGCGCAGCACGCTTGTATACCATTAACATAATCCCTGTCGTCTGTAAATCCAATAAAATGAGCTCTAAGTACATCACTACTTCATAATATACCACTGAACAAAGCATAGATTACAAACTTTTACATTGTAGTTTATTGAGTATTTGTCTATGAGTAGAAGTTATAGACAAGGCTTTGTCTCGGAAGTTCATCTACTTTAGTTAGTTGGTAAGTGGCTGTAAGTTTGCATCGATCTAGTTTTTGTTCTAGATCTCATTTACGAAGCTTTTAAAAATGTAAGACAAACTTTTTAAGGCTTTTAGTTAATAAACATTACATCTCTAGATTTCAAGTTATAAACTTATACTATAACAGTAGTCCATATTCCTTGTTAGAATACAGAACCATAATAAAAGAGTTTATATCAAAACCACGAAGCTACCAAGATAGGTAAAAAAACATCAGACCAATATGCGTAAAATCGATTTTGTAAACGGAAGTTGTTCCGAGTTCGAAACACAAAATAGATAAGTGGAGCGAATTGGACCAAAACTTTTGTGGTTAAAAAAAGAACCACTCAACTCCAACTACAATTAAGCTGCATAACTGGGAATAAGATACCGTATATTAGACCATGTTTTGACGAACATATAAGCTATATTTGCTTATCCTTATGTTATGTTCAGAACTTATAAAGCACCAAAAGGTCAAGATGGAACACCCACACACACATCTTACGTTCCTTTTTCAAATTCTGGGTTCGAAATATAAAGGTTCCTTTTAATAAGTTATAATGTCTTGGAAGTTGGAAGCTTTTATAAGGCGTAGAGAAAGATCTCAACAACAGAGGAGGTATATGGAGTTTCAATATTATTGGAAAATAGGCTTTCTATAATAGACAGTAAAATAAATCAATATGACCCTTGCGTAGGCAAAACATACAAATAGCAATATAGCTACCAAAATTGAACTACGCACAGACCCGCGATCTTATCAACCAAATTGTTTATCATATAGAAATGTTACACAAATAAACTAATAAATCTTTCCAACAATACTCGAAATAGTTTACCATAGACACTATCACAGCTAGCAAGTCAATGAACTTTCTAGTCAAGTTCAAGTGGAAAGGAAAGGGCTCGATTTATTCTTAGGTTGGTAGCATTGCTAACTTACATAAAGCTATTTGAACCAAAATAGTTTTATTGCGTGCTGCTTAGTAAATTGTAAGACCTTTTTATGTGAAACTTGTTGGCGATTTTATGGCGTCAAATATACCCGTCGTACAATAAGTTAGATGATAACGAATCTCATCCTGTTATTTATACTATAAGTCTAAAAATATTATTAATTAATTTATGTATCTGATTTACACTCGCCTCGCTGGCCTTACATTCGCTGTAGGTTAGCAGTTTTCACTAAAATCCTATCTGCGTATCGTTTGTGCTTTGATTTGCCCATCTACATCTGGCCCAAATGCCATTTATGATACGCTTTATAATACCCTAGCCGCTACTACAAGCTGATCTACTATTTGTTTATATTTCAGTGAATTTAAATACCATTCGAATAAGTTATTCTAATTTTGTAATTAGGATCCAGCAAATCAATGTTTACATTCGACGAAGATCCAAATTTAAAAGCGTTCTAAATTTAAAATCAATTGCTGTTTTCCGCCATCCATTTTGTAAACAGGCAACTGTAATGCAAGTTTACGACTGGATTAGACATCTCAGGATCCCATTGATCTAAACAACCGATCCGCGATGCTTCCTTTTACAATTTCGGAAGCTTAGAAAATTCACTGCAATAATAAAATAGTACTAATCTATTAAATTTAAATCGATATCCCTCTCTATTAAATTGTTTCTCTATCTATGGTATATATCCTAAATGTTTTTAGTGTTTAACCTGAGTTTTAGCGAACGAGTTTGAGAAAAATATCCTATAAGTATACTTTTTATTGTCCATGTTTGGTTCAGTAAGAAAGTACTTAATAAGAACATTAAATTGTACCTACAAACAACATGATCGTAAATTTAATAACTTGGTATGTAAACCATTTTTTAAAACTACAAAATTTCTCCTTTCTCTAATTCAAATAAAACAAATTCCACATTATTTCTGGCTCGCCCCTGGCACCATTGTTGGTATGGCATTGTGTAGCCAAACCACCTGGCCGGCTCATTAGACTATACAAACTACAATGTATTCTGCGATTACATGGCACACGCCATTCTACCATATTAATACCATTCGTTTATTTGATTACATCCATTCCAATTTATTAACAACTAGCAACCTCTTGGGTCGTAGGCGGACCTTTGCTGCGCCATAGAGATCGTCAATGTACAGCGGAGGTAGGGACTAACCAACAAATGCTAAACGCTAACAGCAAAATAGCACAAGGTCTTTAAGCAGCATCATAACATAAAGCTTACTTATAATCTTCAGTAGCGTATATTTCACGGTTGCGTATAGTGCATCTGAGCTTCAAAGTAATCCCCCGTGGCTCTACTTACACTGGTGATGGAGCGTTTCACTTGCCCGTGCTACAGATTAATCTAAGCAGCTGGGTTAATTATTGGATATAGGTTATAATGTCAAGAATTGTTTTTTGTCAAGGACGTCCGATATCGTAAATGTAAAGGTAAGGTCATATTTTTTTTTTAAATAAATTCCGATATTAAAAAGTTAAAAGTTCCTAAAAACTACAATCTTACCATTTATTTTATTAATAAGATAGTATATATAAGTATAATTTTAACCTTTATGTCAGCGCAGACAAAATTACAAGCAAACCCTAATTTATCTACTCGTAGAATTTTATATGTTTTTTTATAAAGTGACATATTTTCATACTCATCACATAGGTACTTATAGATAAATAGATGATAGCTTTATTGGACACACTTAAATTAACAAAACAATATACAGGATGAAAAACTTAACTTATTGCACAATTGGCAGCCTTATCGCTAAAAGCTTATAGAACATGTTAGGTGAACCTGTTGTTACTAATAGCAATAATTACCTAGAGTTGATGATTATACCAATGCATTTGATCCAGCTATTCTCCTCAAACTGGCACGGCTCACGTCCCATTTCTTACGTCCCATTGACTCCTCGCCATTCATCGGCGCCTTTTCAAAGTGAAGGGGGTTTAAATGCTCCGGTGCAAATGAGAATATACCTATACTTGGATTTATAGGTTATATTGTACGTCACAACGTGAGCTTTATTACAGTGGGGTAAGGGTAATTAAAATCTTCTTGTCTATTGATTGGTTTGTTATTCCTCGTTCCATATATTTACTGATTACACCATCAACTGTTACTATCGATTATTGCTAGGAAAACGTGGTGTAGATATTAAAACTATTAAACGAGTCAACCTACGTAAACCATAAGTCTTATAACCATTTCTTCTAGACAATCTTATTATATATGTACTGTACTGTAATTATGTATGTACTTATTATATACAAACACATATGATTTTACAGAAACAATTACCTTAACCTACCAATATTAAGTTACAAGATTCTATGCAACCATTACATGGTATTAAAACATCGAGCTTTCAAATTAAAAGCCCTTTTCAAAACCCCTTTCCTTTATAAACGCCAAAAAAGGCCGATTCTGTTTATACTGCATTGGATTTGAATATTAACGCGCTACCGACTCAATGATTTTCGAATACAGTCTATTTTTCCCATAAAAAATGTACAAAAGTATCTGATCCATCCCCTACTATGATTAGCCGGTTTAATCCTCATTTTAAACTCGACAATAGAAAGTTGGCAAAAAAGCTTGCGCCCGTCGATTTCAACAAATATTTTTATTACTGAACCAATGTTTGTTTTGCTCTCGTAAGCAAGGGTTGGGGAGAATATAAATTTAGCTATAGTTTGGATCTCTGAATTTGGAGATTTCTGGGTTTCACCCGCGAGGTGGAAGAAAGTTGTAGTCTATGCGTTCCTTAGTTTTATGTGTTATGTGGTCTCACTTTTTATAACTTAATCTGTAAAATTAATCGTGAAAACTTTTTATTAGCCTTATGTATCTAGTTATTTTATATATTATATGGATTGTGCTGTTAGTTTTCCTAATATTAAATAAATAAATAAATAAATAATCTGATATGTAGGCTATTAAAAGCCTACATATCAGAATAAGTAAGCTTATTACTTGCGTACTATAACGGCTATTCACAATTATCTCTTTCTTCAGATTATCAAAGTCAACCATGAAATACATCGAGCTGCAGAAATGTTCCGTTCTCACTGCAAAGCACATAAACTTGTGTGCATTCTACTAAAGTTTAGCAAAGGCGGTGTTTAGACCATTAAACGCATCCGGCGATGGCAGGGCAAAACGGAGCGTCTATTGGTGAGTTGGTCCGTTATAAAGGCTAAAAGAAAATTATTATTATAATTGGAAAAAGAAATCATTTTGCGTCAGAAACAGCGTGGTTTTGCATGTTTGTGAAGACAAACATGGACTTTATAATATTTGCATGAAATAAAGTTACTGTTAGTCTGTTGCGTCTTACTGATGAGAGGACTACCTATGTACTACCTAATAATTCCTTGTTTTTTTATAATAACCATTTTTTTATATACTTATTAATTTAACGGTTTAGCTGTTAAGTATCATGCCGCTAAGTAAGGTATGCGGCATAAATCTGGAACCGATTCTACGCAATTCAACTGAAAAGTAGCGCTTGGTTTGGCTTCTTCTTTTAATGGCGATGATGACGGTCGACAAACCTAGCAGCCTCTGGTTAAGTATTTCTAAATGTGACTCAGGTCTAGACCAAATTTAGTTTAAAATGTCCAGTTTGAATTTAAATTTGCATTGGAATCTTAGGTATAGTAAAACCATTTCTAAAATGAACGCCCCTCCACCGAATTCTGTATTTTTTTTCTGTGTATTCTGTTTTTCTGTATTTCCTCTCACACGTTGAAATCATCACGGTTTTGTGGAGGGGAGTTCATTTTTAGAATGGTTTTACTATACCTAAGTATCAGTTTTGGTTTTTTATTTTCCCGCGAGAAGAGATTTTTTTCGAAGTCAAAAATAACCTACATTATTTCGAGTTATCAGAATAATATGCCTAAAGTAAGTTTGTAAGGTAATATGCATATAATATAATATACAATTAGCTATGTCTTATGTTTTTAACTAGATTTCAAATCAATAATATATCAAAGTAAGAAAGCATTATAGACCAAATTTTTATTTATAACTTGAAGCCACACTCAAGCCATCTCTTGGAATTTATTCAATTAATTTTATCCATCAGTAGGTAGGTACCTATAGTCATTGAATAGCCTTACATCTATCTTTTCGATTTGTTAGTACTTAATTTAATAAATTTATAAAATCGCGTTGTTCAATATTTACAGATTTGAACATAATAAAATATTACTTAACTACAAAAGAAAAGGTAATTGAAGAGATGAAACGTAAAATTAAAATTCTTACTAAAAACCTTGCTTCAAACAAGAAAATAGGGAGGTATTGAATGCCCCCCTAGTTCAACGACCTCGCCCAATCGAGTATTAATTATTTATTAATCATTATTATAATATGCCTCAATACTGGACACGAGTATAGAATATAAGTAGTTATTTTATGGTTTGAACGTATTGGTATAATCATCGAATTTAGCACGCGGCTTAGCGATTGCAGAAAGTTAGAAAAGTAATACCTAGTTTCGAGCGAATCGTCTGATAACTAATGGTTCGCTAAACAACGCTCTGTGCTCTTATTCATATTCATTTATTTCAACTTTTGGAAACACATGTAGACTTAGTCACGTCACACAATAATATAAAATAATTTCTCAGGTATAAAATATGATACAATATTCATAAACAACAGAGAAGACGGAGGTCTATAATATGATTAAAATAGCAAATTAAAGTAAAAGTAAAGTAAATTAATAATCAATTATCAATAGGTACTAATCATTTTGAGTATAATTAGTAGCTATGTAGAACCCTTTAACATTTCTCAAGTTAAAGGAAATACATAAAGAGCATAATTATTCCAATAAAAACTAAAAATATCAGAGTTGAATTAATCCGCCTTTGTAAAAGACGTTCTTAAACCAAGCAATAATAACCATGAAAGATACAAAACATGTCTTAAGCTTCCCATCTCTTTCACACTTTGGATGCTAGTAGGTACGTATCTCAACATTCCAAAGTTAGATCTTCTGCGAACACCCGCAAAGGAAGTGTTAATGAAACAAATGTCATGCACATGCTTGTTCATTTATAGAATTGCAATATGGCGGTCATTACCTCTACATATATTACTATTTTATATTGATTTCATTAAATTCAGAGATCCATTAAAAACAAATATCTACTAGGACAGTTTAAAATGATAGTAAACTAGTGTTCCGTCATTGGTAAAAGTTTTTTCGGGAGTATAAATAAGACGAATTCATTCTAGATTCCTATGTGCAGTCATAATATTTTTACAGGTAATAATTTGAAACTTGAAAAAACAGGAAAGTTTCTTCCACGATAAATTAATCCGCGTTACCGAAAAATGAACTAAAGAAACGGTACCTATCTAACGGAGACAATACATTGCACCATAGAGCTTCCGCCACGCGGCGCCAGCGTCCCTTCACCCCTGACACGTGGCAGACACCCGACCTTATCTCAAGGTAACAAGAGCCAAATCGCCTTGCTCCACCACCATCCCACCAACCAAGGGACTCTAACTCTTATCAGCTGATCAAAAGGATGCATTTTACAACTAACCCTCAGGATGCAACACAATCTATTAGTCACCATATCGCGTTACCATTAAACACATTGTGATTCGACACAGCCGCATTTTTAATGACATTTCTTACGGTGTTTTAACTCATTTGATTTCTCAAAAGTCAACATTCAATTAATATTCTGTAGAAGTTATCATATTCTTTTGAAATCAATTTTATGTTCACAACAATAACAATGTTTTATATGTGGAACCATTCTGATGCTACGATTCAGTCAACTGTTCCAATCATCTTAAGTGACGTCAAAGCATAATATCTGATACTTTTATTACGCAAGACTCCAACTAATAAATTGTAGGCAGGCTTGAAATCACCCAACGATAACCCCAACCATAACTGCTCCCCAGTGAATTGGTATTGGTTCCTGATGAATGACCCAATAAATACCCATAAGGTATAACGCGACACGTACAAAACATTCCTCGGATGTAAAAGCATTATCCTGTTAAGTAATTTATTTCTTCTTCAGGTTAGTGAACAGTTATTTTATGGGGCCACTTAAGCAGTCTATAATCCTGCCGGTTAAGGTACAAAGAGGGTGTTGGAACCATAATGCGACACCATAAACGCTATGGGTGGAGTGGAACCTCAAATGCTGGCACCTGTTTTGAATTTGAGAACATAAATCAATTTTTTTAAACGGATTTACGTGTTCAGGGTCCTTTGGTATGACAGTATCTAAGGGGATGGTACAGTGATTTAAGCCCAAATATTGAAATAAGTATATTTCTTCTTTCAGTTACTAAAGTAAGATTGACGTTCCTGTTAAAGTATGTATGTAGTATCAACATAGCATTTAGAAGTAGAACATTTTCATAAGCACGTTCAAGACAAGTTGATTTTGAGAAAGCAAGAACAGCATAAAATCAAATTATGCAATACAAAGGGGTACCTAAACACGTAGCTTAACTATTTTAGCTTGGCAAAAGTTAATTATAACTATGATATTGTGACGTCGTTTCCGAAAGAGCTTTCAGCAAAGGAAATTACTTAGATCAGCTTTCGCGAGTAAACACAAAATATTATCCATTTCTAAGAGCTATAAGTAGTGAGTCATCGCCCCTGACTCACAGCATCCCGATCTCGATTCGAGTCAAAGCTAAGCTTGTTTTAACCCACACAACCGGTCTAGATAATCTGAATCTATATTTCACTTAGGTTTCTTGCCTATACTTTGCTTACTTTGACTAATTTACTGCAAATAAGCGCCCTGATAAGGTTACAAGTTTGTTTATTTATAGACATCAACTATGTTGGTATATTTTAAGCAACATTGAGAATTTTAAGAATAGGAATTAGATGTTTAAGGTTAGTTTTTATTTTATTTATTCTTACTAATTTTAATGTTAAATCAATTCACTGAATATTAATACTATGATTTGTGTCTATTGTTTTTGAAGCTTACCATCATATTTCACCATAACTCCGTTTGAGCAAGCTCTTTAACATAAAGATACTTTGAATATTTGTATGTAGGAGTGAAAGACCACACGCATATTCATTTAACATATGACAGCGCAATATGGTATACAAATAAAGGATGATACCACCTATGTCCATAGAACTTTTACCACGAGTAAGGTTGTAAGCTGCTTTTGTACATTCGCCATTTGCGTATGTGGGTTTACTAGGAAGTAATATAGTGACAACAAAACCCTTTTGTACCAACTTTTACAACAATTTAGAACCACATATGGCGAAGGTGTATAATTAGATAACGTTCAAAGACTTAAACGTACACAGAACAGACAGTTTATGGCCTAACTACATTTTGCATTCAAACAAAAGAAGGCATAGTTTTGCCTTCATCGTAACATCGCCTTTTCTGTGTACTTGGCTCTCTAGACTATTAGTGGTTTCAAACATTAAAATAGATTGCTTTTTGATACATATATTTGATAATGGATTAATTGCCTAAAACGTGTTAACAGTCACGAACATAAAAATTACAGAAACTTTTAATATTTGAACTAAAGAATGCCACGCACAGAATTCTACGAGTAAGTAATTTCTTATTAGGTAATTGTTGATAAGTTCCAAATGACAAATCTTGAAGCATGAAGAACATTCATTTGGAAATTATAGTCAAACAAGTATCTTTGATCATAGACACAAGACTTCTCTTCTTTCCAGGATTGTGGAGTCTAAAGGAGGTCATACATACAAATAACCAACCTCATATCTATGCAGCCATAAGAGAACAAAGCCCACATTATGCTGGCACTCAGTAAAGTGAACCTGATAATTTGTCTATTGCATTTCACTGCAAGTCTCATTGACACGGATAGAATAATGTTATCAGAGGCGGACGCGGCAGCATCGCCCGCAAATTAGGTTAAATAGCTACCACTTATTATAATTTCTTGAAAGTTGATTGAAATACACATTGAGAACGGAATTTGCATATTAAGTGGGATAGAAAAGCTATATAACAGTTTAAATATAATTTAAAATATAAAAAGTACTTACCTAGTTAAGTCTACAAGCTTTTTGTATACCAGCTGCAGCCTGTGACATTGCTCATTTATACTTTTTTCCGGTATCCAATCCCCATACCAAATTCCATCTAAATTGGTTAAGCTGGTTATTTTCGTATCACGACAAAATATATATAAAAGCTTACATTATACTTAAGTACAACACAGATCATAATAAATCTTTATAAAGCAGGTTATACGTATGAAATATGTACGAAAGGTGGTGTAAATGCAGCCTAAATTACTAGTAACGGAACTATTCCTAGATAAGTGTAACAAGATACACAGAGTTCAAACGATAACAAAGGTATTACTAGTTCAACTTAAGATAAGATAGGTAAGCAATGCAACACTGAAGTTATGTATCATTCTATCATTTCCGATTATAAATTATGTATCAATTATGACCAAGAGTGATTGATTACGCCACATTGAATTATTAATCGTTATTACTATGACTTTCTCACTCAGGGCGTCAATAATTAAACTCTATTTCTGTACACGATAGCAAAGCAAGATCTACAGGGTAGACGTTCTATTAATAAGTTTACGAACGATCAATTCTTAAGTTATCAAATCGTTCTGCTTATTATCTTCATAAAAAACTAAATAACCTTTACCTACATCAATAAACTAATGAGAAGCCAATAAGTTAAAAATCCTTTCAAAAACATTCCGCACTGCATTCCGAGTATGCACAAATCTAGGGAGTACTCGAAAATGTAATTCCATACCCTTAGCAGGGGTTGGAGGTACTAAACCACAAACTGCGGTCAGCTTGACCCCTCAAATTTCGATTGCCAGATCATATTACTAGAACATTGACACTCCTACTAATAGAGGCGTTGACAAGGTTCTAATTTGTACAGAGAGGCACGAGACTCCGGTTTCGTACGCGGCCGAAGCGAAATTATAATGTCACATATACATATAATATATGATGGTAATGATGATAAAGATATTTTTAAAACTGGTTTATCTTGTTTTTCATTAAGTTCTAACTTAATTTCATTGTGTTTCATCAACAATAATCAATTGAAACGAACATGTTATGTAATTCCATGATCACTGAAGACTGTACTACAGCTTCGTAATGGTACTTCAGCGCTCTAAATCAATTCATTTTATCATTATTCATATATTTTTTTAAATATTTGCTAATAATATTTTCTGATTATCATAAATATTATGCAATTGGTAAGTTCGTATAAAACTTTTAAGAATAATGACCTTTATTCTTAAAAGTATAGTTAGTAACCTAATAATAATCGTAACGGAAATTGTTTTTACACAGGTAATTTTCCAACCGCTTTCAGTAACTAAGAAATATTCGCAAACAAATCTAAGATCTCATTTGAATAACCAAATAAAACAACGACAAACAGAGAAAATAAATAAAAGCGTGCGTATTCGAATGATTTCTTCTAAAAATTGACATCAATCTAAGATAAATAAGGAATATCAAAGAAATCTGTTTAGATAACGAAAAACTACTAACGAAAAACAAAAAGCAGTTCGCCCAGATACAAATGAGTATAATTATACTTGGCGCCAGTGTGATAACAATATTGATGCTCTTCTTCCGTTTTCCAATAACCTAAAGCTATTAGCATCTGCGTTAACTAAAAGGCTTAAACAATGGACGGATGTGAGCCGGGATACGTGAGGCACATTCGCATCTCATAATGACGTCAGCTATTCAATTGGAGAATGAATTTAAAGTCCATTCATTGATGTTGCCATTTCTGAGTAACCACAGTTTATGAATAAGATCACTTCATACAATCACGAGATCAAATTCCAATTTCTTAAGAGTTTTTCGTTGAGTGTGTTAGTATAATTTTTTTGTTGATAAATATTGGCCAAAAATAAATAAAAATAAAATAAATATTGCTGGACATTTCACACAGCAACATCTAGCCCCGTGATAAGCTCTAAGCTTGTGTTACGGGTACTAGCTTTCTGATACTTAATAGAATATACATACATAGATAGATATTTTTTTATTAGGTATACTTAAAACACCCAGACACCCGGAATAAAAAATATATATTAATTATTACCTCAATATAGATAAAATATCGAATTTCATTAGTGATACTGTAATAGATATATAGTTTAATATCCTAGAAATCTAAAACGAAGCGTAAAATGTTACGAAACGCCAACCAAATAGCTGGATATCGATTACACACGGTAACGCAGGGTAATTGGTTGTATCCACCATTATTAATTGTATTATTCAATCCATTTACATATTAAACTACCAGATGTCTGCATGAGACTGCGTTGTTTTGCTCCCACATAGATTCATGCTGTATGCTGTACTTTACATTTTGAGTTCAAAATCCAACAAGATTTACATTTATTCAATACTTGTGTGAGATACGAAATAACTGCCTTCAAATCAATTCCAAAGCATTACATTCGCATAGTATAACACAAAAGTAACAAAGAAAAATATCTAAATAAGATGCATAAATAAAAACGAAAATCCTGAAGACTTGCAGACAAAGTCGCATCCGCTACGTTTATCACATAGATCGCTAATCCGAGCGGAATATTGCAAAGCGTTGGACAAACTACTCTTTGTGTTCCTCTAATGAGAGCCACGTGGCTGTCCCCCGCATTGCAGACTGCACAATAAAACAATGACGGAACAGTTGTGCACTCAGCTTTATTCCTGCAGGACTAACTGTCGCGTGACTCCGAACGGTTGCGGTTCGGGCGTCCCGCAAGGCTTCTAGACCCGCTGCTATTTATTTTATTTACTTGTGAATGGCAGAGGATGTTACCGAAATAAGCTACATTGTCTGGCTGTTTATGTATTTCATATTTCTTTTTCTTTGTTGGATAGTTGGTTATTACGGCTTGTATTGTGGTTAAGGATTGGATGTTCGTTGAGTGAAAACCGCTCTTCTGTAGCGGCCATATAGTATTGCAGATATAGATGTATGATATAGGTACAAAACAGAGCAAATGTTACGGCTTATCCAGTTAATCAAAATCTTCTGAGAATATAAGATTTGTTTAAATTGGAAACAACCAACTTGAAAATGGTACTTTTTGTTATTTACTTATAACGGATACTTACAGAAAACAATACAATCTATATAACTTTTTAAACTAACATGGTTTTTAACTATATTTGTAACTGAACATACCATACATGCTTCAAATGAAACATTTGAATCATGGTATGTTACCCGTTTCACTTACAAATATATAATACAAACTATATCTCTATCAACTCCCAAGGCCGATATAATGTATTCTAAGGGAAACTTGACTGCAGTAGTTGGACGAAATAGGTACCTATTGAGATGAAAATATTTTAGAATTAATATTAAAACTTTACTCGGAATCACACTACAAAGATCGAAAACATCGTACTTGTAAATAGTTTTAACTCTTTAAAATTCCAATAGGATTGTCATTGGTCTTTCTTGACAGGTTACGGGTAAGTTAGGTTATTCCTACATGAACGAGCACAACATGTTAAGCGCACTTTCCAACAACTTTCGCGATCCCTTCCGATCTTCCTAACTCCACAAAAGATAACATCCTTAACGATCTTCATTAAAACGTTACTTAGGCATCTGTTTTGAAGGCATCCTCGACATAAACACGACAACTTCTGAGTGGAGTGTTTGTTCGCGCGTTGTCGTCAAACAAAACAACATAAACATTGGGCACTCGGGGCGTCGTCTCCGCGAGCTTAGTGGGGGCCCACATGATCCACCCGGAGGGTTATTAAGTGTATTGTTGCATCGGGCTCGGCAACGGTCACGTTTCCATGGTATCGGACTCACCTAGTTGGGCGAAGACCTTGGGCCTGACGTTCTCCTGCCAGGCGGCGGCGGCGGCGGCGAGCAGTGCCGCGAGTAGGGCACAGCGGAGCACGATCATGGCACTAGTCACTGGGTCGACATCACACGGGACACTCGCGAGCGCGGAGCGGCGGACGAGGCGCGCGGCGGCCGGCGGCGGACTGGCGCGGCGGCGGGGCCGGGGGACGCCGCGCCTGCGCCGCCGGCGCCCCGCCGTCTCGCATGCGTGGGGCTGCGGAGAGCGCTCAGCACGTGACGGTGACGCAGCCCCGCTCGCCCCAGCGCAGCTCACCCTCGCAACTTCGCCAGCGACCTCATAATCGCGTTAAAAAAACGCGCCTGCATATCCTAATGAACGTCGACACTAAACCTGCAATTAGACTCGACAGGGCGCCGCCGGCCCGAGGCGATGCTATTGTTTAAGAGCGCGTGTAGGTATTTAAAATTTTCGTGAGTTTGGAGTGCGTCAAGGGCGTGACAAATCAGCGGATCGTAAGATCGCAATTACAAGTTTACGGTTAACAACGGAGTACGTCAGGCTCTTATTACAGCCCCTTCCGGAAAAATCCGATCGTGCTTTTCCGACTAATTGAGGTGCGCAGAACATTTACTAACGACCGCGCCACTACCTGTAGTTAAACTCATTATTTACTCTGTTTAAATTGGCAGTTAGTGCCACAAATACGCTGAGGCATTGTTTTATTCATTAGGTTAAAAGGCCTTATTTAGCTATCCATTATTACGACTCTATTAAGAAAATTGGAAAAGCCGGTAACGAAGTAATAAAGTAACGTTGAACGGTCGTATATTTTAATTACACACATCGTAAAATTAATCGGTTGTCCTGTCCCTAAACCGAACGCAATCGCATCAAAGAGCGTGGAAAACAAAACTTTTATAAATTAACTTTAGAAAAGTTCTAAGTCTCTTTCTGCAAAGTATTCAAATGGAACTTTATCGAAATGAAAGTTCCATACAACTAGGGGTGCTTTGAAAGCGTACCTATTCATTATTATTAATTGGTCAAAGTTGCTCCCTAGTATTTTTATTGGCGCAGTTGGGTCTTTGTCAAAATAACTTTGGTGGGTTTCATTCATAACGACTAGAAGCATTGTACGCGGACCCGTGTGAAAATCGATAAAACAAACATTGTTGTTATCCCAAATATTTTTGAATTACAAATAAAACGTCTGTCTAATAATAAACTCCACGGAGCACTAGTTCGTTCTCCATCATCATGATCCAAGTTCTCTATAATATCTATTATTACCTCAACACTTATAAGTGCTTTTTAATCGTACTTTTTATATTTTAACACTAATCACCTCTTAAATATTACAATGTAGCGTCATCACTGCCGTGTTCAAATATTATCCTTGTCTATAAACGAAAGACTGATGTATAAAAATCCATGCAAGATAACAAAAGAAGTCTCTATCAGCCGCTGCACCGACACGAAGACACACGTACGAACCCTCCGTATAATAATCCAATTAGAGGGAAATTTAAGGCTTGCTCGAAGACACTACAATAGCGGCGAGATAACGCAATAAAAGTTTCCTGAGAAAATTGCAAGAACCGGGTTTAAGTCGGATTAAGGACATTTTTTCTGTTTTAGTTCCTGATACAATTATATTTGCTAATTAGGAAGGTAAAGTTTCTCGAGACTTTGTGTTCATAATTCCATGAAAATGTTTCGTTGCTAACGCGTTTCGAAGGTCCTTTGATTTTTGTTTTTAAAAATTAGCTATTAAACATTCTTCATCTTCATCATCATTGGCTAAGCTTTTTGCTGAGGAGAACTGTAATCACCAACAAGGCTGGTAAGCTTGGTTATACCCCAAGAAATAATAGGTTTTATTGAGGAAACCCGGGCACAGTCGTGGAATATAAAACTGTTGATGAATGATACATATATTTTCTTTCGACTAGTAAGCTATTGTATATAACGAAGTTTTGATTTATTTGATTAAAACACACAAATAAAAATGTAGCTCTGCGTGAAAACTTTTTATTAGCTTTTATATATTGTATTATTGTAATTGTGCTGTTAATTTTCCTAAGTTTATATAAATAAAAAGGTTTCACACAAATAACCAAGGAATTATTGTTACCGATCCTATTATTATGGAGTCAAGAGTGGGGACCTTTTCTCTGAACTCCTGAAACTTGAAGGTACTTTCAGGAACCTTCAAGATGTATTAATTAAAGGAATAAATTATAAATAACGAGCGTAGCTCCCTATTGGGTTCGCAGCCTAACAAGTGGTGTACGCACTGCAGATTAAAACGCTGCGATTTAAAATCGCATATTCTTAACCATAATGGAAACTTTTTTACACAAAAACATATTGGTTTTGTTATAAGCAGTAACATTTATTATCAGTAACAAAAACCACCATAATTATAATGTCTGAGAGAATAAAAATCTAAATATCTTAAGGAAACACGATAGATAAGTTATTTGCATCAAGTTTTAGAATACAAATGTCCATCAATATCTGAAATTCTGAACTACCAGTAGGTACCTAATTGTATTCACGCATTTTAATAAATCTTTAAAAGTACCGAGTTATAAATAACGATCTATCTAAATAATGTTATGACATCAGCGTTAACGCAGCGTGCTTACTACTAGTGCGTATAAATCGTCGTTCTCTGGACCCCACAATCTACCGGACAACATTGGGGCTCCCCTAATTCTACAAGAAGGTACATCCAAAACCTATTACCTCCTTACACATAATTCATTCATTTTTATTGATGCCTAGCAATTTACTTCTGATTCTTTCAAATCGAATGGGCAATGAATACGTACAAATTTTAATTTACAACGAATTAATATTGAATGGTGTTTTCATTTCTAATTTAGTCTATAAAGAATTTTAATGGATGGTAAATAAAATATTTGATTAATATTGAGAGATCAATCTTGTTGATAACGTTAGGTATACAATTAATTGATTGATTGAATAGATTTGGGTTCATTGATTTTCTATTTATAGACCGATGAAAACCGAGGCTTAAGTTTCTAAAATAAGATGTATATTTTTCCGTAAACGAACACAAATAGCCAATAGTAGCCCATATCATACTTGTACATGGGTAACTAAGAGTAGAGCTTATTTTCGCCGGAAAAATACGACGACACAAGCAAAGCCGCTACAAAACTATAATTTTCCATATTAACTCGGCAAAGTACTCGAGCCCCAATATTATTCACACAACTACGGTAAATATACGCCGATTTTGACAGATGGAAAAATTTAAGTACGTCATTTCTAATTTGAGTCCAATAGCATTTTAATTAGATATTTGACCAAACAGCACATATTACAACCATCCAACGTCCATAAATCTCTATAAATTTCGATGTAGTGACGTAAAAATCCTATTCAAGGCGAATAACACAATGAGTTAGTAGGACAGGACAAAGCGAGCTGTAACATTGCTCCGTGTCACGTCTAATGTCGCTGTCGCTTGATTTGTGGTGCAAACATCCTCTTTCTTTGTGCACTGCTGTATGTGTTTTTGCCTTATATTTTTTCGACGAGCTAAATACCTCTTCCTTAAGTTATATGAGCAAAATACATCTTTGCTCACAAACTACTTTCACAAAATAATAGAAATGCGATTTGCGAATATGTGTGGTGGGTGTTGTGAAGAGTGTTGGTGTGAAGGCGTGTTGGCTGAGTGGGAGCACAATTTACTTTAATTGTGAAGGTCGTGGGTTCATAAACACACGAAAACACATCGCACTTATACCATTGTATATTTTTTAGGCTTTATCTAATATCGGGTTCGTTAATAATGCCCGTCACATAATTGAAATTAAAAAATAAAAACACTCAAAAAAACGTAACGTCATCAGTGCTGTTTTGTAGATTGGTTCTGTTGTAAATTGGTTCTACTGTTCACTCAAATGCAGTCTGCAGCGCTTGACTAGTATAGTGTCGTAATGGAACTGGTGACTCGATAGAAAAGAAACGATAGATGCAGCCAATCAATCTACATTTACAATCATATGAGTATGGACCCGAACGTCTACGGTGACAGAAGAATCTTGATACTTTGGTTTTATTTAATCAAGACACCTTGGTGCTATTTATTATGCGTGTGACATAAAAGGCAGATCAAATAAAAATTAAAGGTCAACATGATCTGTACTTAATTTATTGTAGAGCAAAAAGAAATATATATACTTATACTGAACAAGACAGCGAAGCAGACAATATAGTATAACGAGAAAAGTCTGTTTGTAGATTATAGAAGAACTTTAAGTTAGTAGTATTTTTGATTGAACAAATTATATAGTATTATATTGTTATACATAATCTTAAATAGTATTTATCATACAGCATCGCTAACATTACAAAAAATATCTTAAACAGATCTTAATGACTTTGCTTAAGACAATTCGTTTAGTTAAATTGGCCTTTTCAACTAACTAAATTAAATAATAAGTATTCAAAGTATCATTTAGCAAAGTCATAACAGTATTTTTGAACTTATCTCACACAGCACCGATGTCATTCCAAAGTTAAACAAATGAGCAACTCCACGGTAAATCAAATCAACTATCAAGACCGTTATTACGCACACAAAGTTCGTCAATTGAATCGTAGTCTGTCGAATAGTTTAGAAAAGGCTTCATTTGATATATGCAGAGGGTAACTTCGAATATCGAATAGTACGAATTCTAAAAGTTGGGCCAACCCTATACAAATAAAGATAGTTAATACTGATTTCATTTTGTTATTTGAATTGATTCTCATTTTGTCTATAGAATATTTTAAAGTATGTACTTATACCAATTTACTTTGTACCTTGATTCGTTTTAGTATAGGCCTGTAGTCTCATAAGGCCGTGTGGGCTTAGTGGGAGCACACTCGACTTTCATTACGAAAGTCGTGGGTTCAAACTTCGCACCTCCTGGATTTTTCTTCTTGAGAAAAACCGTTAAAGGAATCCTTTCATATCCGGTTTTGAAGTGCCAGCACAATAAAATGATCTGCAAGGTGCAACCCAGATTAAGTGTTGCCTCAATCGATCGGCCTACTTCAAAGAAATAAACGGTAGGTGTTATCAGGTCAAACTGTGTGGAGTGAACTGTTACCTAAGCCCGTAACGAGTTCCAGTTATTTACCATTCATGAGCTGTTTCATTTGAGAAGTTAAAGACGTTTTTGTTTATTCATTATTTATTGTTGGAACAGTTGGTATAAGGGATTCAGCTTCGTCAACGTTTATACAACGTCACTAAACCCGAAGATTACTTTAAAGTGTAAATTCAAAAGTTTAATTTTATGAACGTAGGTACCTAATCTTTTAGAAAAAAAATATTGTTTGATCGTAGATCTATCAGTCAAGATAATGATGATGACATTATAAGTATAACATAGATAAAAAATTCAATCCTTGATGAATCAAATTTAAAACCCCTCAAACAACCATTACTCATTCGAGCCACGTAAAATACTAAAAGTCTAGACATTCGCATTTTACCTGAAATTCTGTTCAAAAATTGGGATAATTATTTACTGCCCAAATGTCCCTTAGCAATCTTTATCTCTGTTAAAATAAATGAGCATCAAATTACGCCATTACGGCCCAGACAATTAGGTCGGTGACTCTGTCATCTGATGATAGAGGTCAGGTAAATCTTACCCTAAATGTTTTACTAAAGTATTTACTTGACCCGCATCTTGCAATGAGTCCAGTACCTCTATTATTAAGATAGTCCAGTCAAATTAGTGCTTAAAATAGAAGTAAGCTTACAATAATTCACAAGAGCTAAAACAACCATTGAATTAATATAGGATAGCTTTGGCGGGTACATCTTTGTTATGTGAATAATATTAGTTTCATCTATGTAGGTACTATGTTTAACCTGGTTCTATCGCAGAGACCCATAGGACATTATAAAGGTTGATGTGATTATAATTTTCATGTACGTAAATTAATACGTAAAGCAACTCTTTCGAAGTAGCCATCTTCTAACAAATGATGATAATTCCCAACCCGAATCCTAATTCCACGTTAATATTCCACCCGCGAGCGGTTTCACACTCGTAACCAGTTGTAATTCAACGGAATCAAATTAACGTGTCAGCTCTCTCGTTTTTCTTCGGAAACTTGTGTTTTAGCGAAGATAACTTTGTTAATTAAATTTTGCATTTTTTCCGCCCCCACCATCTCCTTTCCATAGAGTTCTGCTTACTGGGTGCTAAGTAGAAACAACAGTTCAGTTTGTATTATACTGTTACATTTGCCACGTGGAGCCAGACTAAGAATTAATTTATTTATTTATTAACTCCTTAATGTACCATAAAATAAAAAATATTTAAAACATAAAATAAAAAATACAAACGTAATACTGGAAAACTTGGGTCTATATTATGTCTAATAAAATAAATAAATCTTAAACCCGAATTCACCTGCATCATCTAGCCACGTGGTTAGCTGGTATAATATTCCAACTAAACTACACTTCTATAATAATCCTACTCTATGCCATTCCCAAGACCAATTCAGCCCACCTGAGTTGAAATTATACTTTCTCATGAACTGCATTGGAGGAATTAAAAATACAAGATACAGTTGGAGCAGACTCCAAAGTTTTAAATGGTATGGTTTATTTTTACGAGACCAATTTTGCTGTGGAATTTTCAATTAGCTAGTTGAATTTTATTGAGTTCAAACTGTAACTAAAAATATTCCACATAACTATTGTTGTTTTAAGTTATAGTTACTATGAGACATGTGCAAAAAAGGATTCATTGAAAACGGCCAACAGTGTCGTAAACAGATTATTTTTAAAATATTTGTGGAAATATAATAAAAAAAAATATGTCCATGTTTATAAAAACCTAAGAATAAGATTTGATCTTTGTAGGTACTATGACGATGATAAATGAAAAACTCGAAATTGGTTACGAGCAGAAAATACATAGTAAAAGACAATCAAATAATTAAATGGATGCATAGAGGTAGTAATTAAGCAAAACCTTATAACAAACAAGGAGTTTTCAAATGTTGGAAACTCAAACAAGCAAATCGCGTGCTCCACCACTTACCTTAAAGTTGGCAACGTTTTTTAGCTACCAATTAGCTTGACATTTTCCTGAGCATAGAGCGAGATAATTAACAAATGAAGCGGAATAAGTTGGACGGATAGTTACCGAATAGACGGGTTGTTACCGAATAGACGGGTTAATAAGAGGGAATGACCGTTCAATTAACCTCAATTCTAGATACTATTTAATAAGAAAAACTTGTATGATAGCTTTGTAGTGCTACACTATTAATTAGCTATTTATTATTAAAATAGACATAGTTCTTAAACATTGGAGCAATATCAAGTCTAAATCCATTCTCACCGTATTAACAAGCTAAAATTAAAGACTCCAACGTAATTAACGGGAAAATCTAAGCAAAGCAAAGGGTTCTTTTTTCTCTAATTAGGAGAAACCTTTTGCTTTTCAATTAGAGCCCAATAACAGATCATTAAGTGGCTAATGTTTCGTGGGTTCGAAATCTGTCGTGTACAGGGTTTATCATGTTTTCAAAATGTTGTCTGGTGAAGGATATATAGGTAGGTATGTATAATGTAATATATAAATAATAAAGTATGTACTTTACCTTTATCATTTAGCAATTTTTATTTTTGTAAAAACGAAATAAGTTATTTAAAAATTAATAAAGGCCTACTCTCACGATAATAAGGTTATACCTTACCATAAAATACAAGGGTATCAAAATGTAAAAAAATCACAAATCTGCACAACAATGCTACAGTATCTATTTAACTTTTCCAAGAAAACAACAGAGGTTCCATTTAAAAACTTCCACAAAAAACTTTAGCAACGACAATTCACCTCCAGTCGAAAATTGCTTCAGAATACCGGAAGTTATAATAAGATTCAGACGGCAGATAAGATCTCTTATCTTTAATCAAATCTGTATCACAAAGGGCAGTCATTGAGTAGCCACAGGTCAATGGAGATGAACCTTCAATGGTTTTACAAAGGCGCACAGACTGATAATCTATATGTATGCTAATGTATTGACCTAGTTTACAAACAAACAACGGGCCTTGTTACTTTTGCTAGCTTATCCACGACTTTAATGTAATAATATAATTTAATTAAATAATTATCACACTAAGAAAACGAATTGTTTATTAACAATAATTTGCACGGCATTTAATTAACCTATTCCACAAATTATTTACATTAAGTATATTATATGTACTACTTTGGCTACACAGATATTTAATAAAATAATTACCTATGGATATTACAAAAAGACAGGCCTATGTCCAGCAGTGGACGTCCGATGGCGAAATGATGATGATGATGATGATGATAACAAAAAGGGAAAAAAGTAACAAGACCACAAAGTAATCTGTAATATTACCAATAAATTGAGTATTTGAGGAGAATCGAATCGATACCTTCCAGTACCTATACGCCTGGCTGTGTTGTGTAGTGCCAACCTCAAAACAGTAACTCAACTTCTATCATTTCCGTCTATTTACCAAAGCACGAAAACTTCTGTTTACTGTACCAACTACGGTTTATCAACCCGCCTGGTAAACGTGGTGATTATACTACATCCTCCAGGACTATAGTAGGTTCTAATGGGTTCTACCCAATAAGGCGAAAACTTGTAGTTGTTATGATGATAAAGAAGTGTTCTAAATACATTTCACGTACTTATGTACATTTTGCGTCTCATATAAGCGTTAGTTCAAAACTTGCTCACACAGAATTCCAAGCGGGTCTTGCTTCAAACTCAAAGCAATTCGTTTACCGACAGTTTGGATAGAAATAATGAAGCTTCATTAACTCGCTTCAATTAACAGACCTGCCTTGCACTGTGAGGAGTTTATAAAGTAGCATTATCACCCCTATTTACTCCCACTGCTGGGACACAAGGACTTTTCTCTTGACGAGAGATTAGGCCTTTAATTCACCCTGCTAGTCAAGTGCTTTGGTGAATGTCTCATGTCCTTCAAACTCCTTAATGTCCTTCATACTCTTAAAGTTCTTAGAACACGGCGATATGAGCAAATTTTATTTCAAGAACAAAAAATCGTGCTGTGGGTTTTGAACCCACGCCCTTTACAATGAAAGTCGAGTGTGAACTTACTCAGCCTTATAAGGTACATCCAACCAAATAAGAGTAGACGATAACTAGCAGTGGACGTCCGCTGGCTGTTTTTTTTATTCAGCTAGAAACCTAAGACAAAGCCGCAAAAAAAACGAGCTAATAAAGATGTATAAGATCCTTCCTTAATATTTTTGTGCCTCACGCCACGTACATAAAATAAAAGACTCAAAGGACATTAGACAGCCATTTAACGTGATATACAGCTAACTCCTTTACTATCTTCTAGGGCTCTTGTAATAACATTTTCGTCCCACTTATTGCTGGATAAACTTTTCCGTATTCCACCAAAGTGTTCGTACATAAATTATCCCATAAAATATTGTGTTACGATGAAAACTGGTTGTCGGCGCTGAATTTGCTATCACATAATTGTGGTAGCAAATTCATCTATTCTATGCTGGTTATTTCAACGAAGGTGTGCCTGCGACGCAAGAGGTTTCATGTTCGATTCCCGCCTCTGGACAAAATTTGTTCAGTGTTTGGGCGTTATTATATTATGTAAAATATATCAAAAATCTAACACCCGTAACAAAGCTTCAAGCTTACTTTATAAACGCTACACAGGCAGTAAATAAAAGGCAGTATATAATATAATAAAATTTATTCAGGAATAATTTCACTATACACGACGGAATTTATATTATTTAAAAACCTGCTATTACTAGCCGGCGTCCTCCGCAAAATTCTCCGTTATTGCGATAAAACGCTAACGGCCCACATTTATTATTTATCGCCGAATTTTATTGTCAGCCGTGTGCGTGTTGAATCGAAGCCTATTGTCTATTGGTTTTAGTGCCTTACCTGTGGTTAGGCATACTAGGCACTATTATGTATAGCATGTAGTCCATCATCATAACAACCATATTAAATCTTACTAAAAGATCAAAAACAATAATACAAAGAGAGGTTCTGTAGTTATACCTAGATGTTGAGCTGGGCTAATAATAACACTACTACCCCATCTCATAAATACCACTAAGGGACTCATACCAAAAGATTGATAGCATTGTCGTTCTGGTTCTGTACTTGCATTCACCAACAAGCAGCGTGGTGATTATACCAAAACTCCCAAAGACTTATAAAGGGTTTTATTGGAGAGATACGTAAATAGTAGCGGGACAAAATATAAGTTGTTATAATGATATAGGTATTTTAATAATAGTAGAAAGTCTTTAAATATACAGCCGACCATACTAAACGACTTTTACTAACGCACATATAGCGTGCATAGCTCTGGATATAAATAGCCTAAGTGTGGCAAAAATAATGTAATTGGTGGTAGGTTTAACGTTTTATAACCTTTTATTAGTTACCCTTAGTGTATTTTCAGGTCCATACCTAAGACATGCGTATAGTTATTTTTATTGTTACAGTTTTTATATTAACCTTAAATAAATACAAAACGAATTATTAAACCTTACAAAAAAAAAGGTTTTTTTTTAACGTCATAACAGCAGATTGGTGTTGTTACCCATTAGGCGTTTTATTTGATAGAAGTGTTTAACTGGTCACAAATTAATTATAAAAAAAAAGAAATACAATACGCGTAATATAAGAAAAATTAATATTTTTTTCATTCCTTCATTCAGATTAGGTACTAAATGGCAACAAACTACATAATTATTTTGATCAAAAACGCTACATGTACAGCCATCTATCCGCGCAACATTGAACTAAAACATCGCTTGAATTCCAAACAACGCTATCTGTACAAACATAGATAAACAGATCTAGTGATGTGATTATTTAATTCCCAATTCCCTTCGAGATGCATCCCTGGGACCATAAAAATAAATTACAATGTTATATGCACAACCGTGAAAAATACCATCACTTCGCAACATCTACAACCAATATTGACTCTTACTCCAATTTATTAAGCATCAAAGTGGAGTGTAGGAATTATTCTAAAAAATAGGGGTTTCACGCGTTTATCACAAAGAAGATGGAACTTTATTGTTAATATATTTAAGATGGAAAATAATAGTGGATATTTCGGGTGTTGGAAAGAAGAGTGTGTGTAATAAATGTTAAGTTTGTAATCGCGGGGGTGATTCGTTCCAGTGCATCGTAGCTTTTTATTAAAGCATGTATATGCTAATCATTATAATTTATAACGAGTCTATATTGAATAGCTGAGATTTTATTCAATGTTATAATTAAATTGTTTAAACGTCAATGAAACTTTTCAATTGTGCACGGTTCACGCTAGATTGTCGATAACGAGCAAGCAAACTGAAAATCTTTTTAGTCCAGCTCTGGACATCCGACACGGGTAGAATAAAGGTAAAGTATGTATCTGAAAAAGAAGTAAAAAATATTTCAAATAACCTAGATATAACTTTAGATGTTTCATATAAAAATACTTGTTTGTAAATAAAATAAATTGCCCTTAGACTCGAGACTTTAATGAAATAGCAAAAAGCTGGTACGAAATTACACAATCTTCGTGTGCCTTAGCTTGAATAATTCATTTAATAAACTGTAGACGATCGTCCTTGGTGACGCATCGCATCACATGTTAGAAACAACAGCTTTTAGTATGGCACTATTGAAATAAAATAATAAAATAAACCTAAAAACAATTGTTAAACAAAGTTTCGTTATTTTTGTTATAGTTGAATTACCTGAATAAAAACGCAGTCAACTCCATTTTACGCTACCTATGTACTTGGCGTCTAGGAGCTATGATGTGCATGAACAACAGCCGACCACTACGCTAGTTGTACTTTGAGTTATTGGGGTTGAATTGGATTAGTAATGAACTCGAATTTGTCTACCATTTGCAAGTGTGATCTTTTGAAGGGCAGCACTGGTCTGCCATATTAAATAGTAATGTATGCTTTACTTTAAGCTGATTTTCCAGAACGATATTGTGAAGGGTTTAAACTTTAAGATATCTATTTCCAAATGATGCTAATGAACTAACTTGGATTGAACAGTAGTGTTTGTTATGTCCTCTACATGTAATAAGTATCCATATTTTTTCATCCATTATGTCGTGTAGAGGGTGTTTAAATGTTTGTTGGTCTTGAACGGCAAAACTGCTCAAACGATTAAAATGAATGCAGTATGAAGATACTTTGAAAACAACTTTTACACGTGAAACCAAAATGTATACAGGGAAATCTATTAAACCACCAGCAAAGCTGTAGGTCGCAGCAAAGGTACATAACTATAGTTTTGTATGTCGGTGGAACTAAGCCTAAAGTCATACCTTAGGGCCTGAAGTTTGACGTAGTACCTGCGTTATTTATGGCCTTTGGGCCTTAGAGTAAAGGCTTGGTTTAAACCTGGCATTTACGGTGACAGAAAAGGTCATGTAAATGAGTTATATTATCTCCATTGAACCTCTTTATAAGGGCATACATATGTTTAAAAGATTTATTCAACGTCACCAACTGTAGCCCCATGCATTCAGGACGCTGTAGTAGCTAGGTCGGTTAATAAGTAAACCAATCTATATAATAGGTACACATAAACACCTCTATTTATGTATCTATATTTTCACTGCTAACAAACCGGGACTTCTCTCTTGACGAGAAAGATTAGTCCATAATTTAATTCGATACTGCATTTTTCAACCAAATTTTCAAACGTTTTATAACGAGATGGATATTTTCAATTAATCAAAAAAATCCCCACACTACGGAATACTCGTATGTATTGACTTTGCAAAAGAAACGACACTAATGAATATAAAGTAGCTGTTGCGCGGCTTTCGAGCGTGGTTAAGGCATTTCTAGGATCTAGATCTGATAAGTATTATGTGGTTTTTAGTTGTAGGATTTATTTCTAGCATAAGTTACTAGCATATCATCATTTACAACAATATAATAATATCGAAAATAAAATACACTAAGGTTTTGCCTGGGTTATTCATTCGTTAAGCTAGATATAATTTAGTTTATGGTAAATACAAAAATATTGCAACCAGCCTAGAAAACAATTCATACAAATAAAATTTAACATTTCTAAAAAGAAAATTGTTCACATGTGCTTCGTAAGCCAATCCATAACTCTATAAACGTTCAGAGCGCTCCCTAACCAAGCATTATTTACAGCCAAAATTAACCTTATTTCATCTGACTTAAGTAAAATAGAATTTATGGCTACTTTATACGGAAACGCCTCTGTGCCGCAATACGCTAACTCGCGCCACTGAAGGAGCGGCTAGACTGCCGGTGTTAGGGTAAGGAGGCCATTATTTAATCCAAAGTAATAATTAATCGAATGGCTTATTAATTTTTAGGGGCCGCAGTCAAACAAGGAACTTTTATAGTTACCTCAGTCAGTCTGCTATTTTTGTCTGATCTTTTAATTAAAACTATAGGGCTTATGATAAATAAACTTCATTTATTTCAGGCATACAAGTAAAATTAAAGATGTTATGAACGTGAAATATGATTAATTTTTAAATGGCTTATGCAATCATCAATGAAATAAAATAGCTGACTAAAAATATTTACATTTCTATTAAATATCAAATGGCCCTAGAAAAGGGGCGCTAGCCGTCAGCATCTCCGTGAGTAATGAGTGTAAGGAGCCTTCATCGACAAAGGGCCTATTATGTCAAAAACAAACCCTGCTCCGATTCCCTATTTGCTGAGGGCGCTTATAAATATGCAAATATCCTGCGTTTAGCGTGCTGCTGCAATAATACTGAAATCTGCCCTTCAGTGGACCTTACAACCCTTTTAGGACGTAAGACTTAATTTACATCGCCAGCGGGTTGGATGATGGATTTTAATACTAAACTGAAAGTAAATATGGGTGCTTTTTTACGAGCAGCAACAAAGCTTTGGATGCTTTTGACCACTTCCGAAGTTAGCAATAAAGTACCTACAGGCCACAGTAACAAATGCACCACATTAAAATTACAGTCAATGCAAGTCACATACTTCATAAGTGTACTCAACGTCCATATAAAAGATACAGAACGCCAGAACATCCAGACACTTCACTTTCCCTAATAAAGTAGAACTCGTAAAAACCCACTACAATCATCATAACTGGACACAGCCTTTTAAAAATTAACGTTGTCCATAAAGCCTGCGAAGTGTCATAGGTTGGATATCAACTTTGCAAGATTGGACTTTCTTGTGGTTCATTTTTGGACATAGTTTGTCTTGTGCTTTTCCACTTTAGCTACGATTATGTTATGGTGCCGTGTGGTGCTTTAGGAAAGTACCACACATTCCGTGGTTTGGCTGACTGGTTAAGGGATACATACCAGAAGACGGGTCAGAATTTTTCAATTGTGGTGATTATAACAAATTTTATAATGGCTTCTACGAGTGAGACCCACAGTTATCATAGTGGTTGATATAATGATGATGATTTATAGGTTTTATAATCTAAAATAGTTAAAGAACAAAAACAACAGAAATAGGAATTCAATAAAGTTGATGCAGAATGTGTCAAGTGTCAAGAATTCGTAGAGTCATTCACCCCTTTTCACCTATCGCCAACATAATGCAGAGTTTGCACAATTACAAAAAGTAAATGTCACCTTCTACATCTAATCTATTGTTTTATTGAGGAACAAATCGTTCAGCTTACATTTCTTTAGAGAAATAGAAATAACTTTCATTTATGTAGGGACAAGAGCACGGGTTAATTATTCATATCAATATAATTATGTTATTGATGTCATAATCATCAACACATATTCGATGTCCCACTAGGCACAGGTTTTCTTATAACAATCATTCTTATAAACCTGCCACTGTTTCCTCATATTACATTATTTGCTCTGTTGATACTAACTGGAACAAAACACACACAGTATAGAAAATTAGAATTTTGATATAAGATTTACAAAACCATTTATTATTAACAGACTTCAAATAAATACACAGTAAAAAGTAATTTCTCAGTCTAGTAACTTTATACAGAGTAACAAACTAGAAATTTCATTAGCGTTTTGTCCACACACGCGTTTTGCAATGAGTTCCATTGCAGTACAAATATAGGGTACTGTCTGCCCTCTTCAGAAATTATCTTCGGTCTTGTGTTTAGTGTCCCGTATTTTAAATTAGAATTGTGCTTGGTAATGGCAAATAGTGTAGACGGGTCAAGTGTGAGTGACTTTTGAGCTAAGTGTCTATTTTAGTTCGTTGACGGGCGAAGTACAACCTCATTTAAGGGTTCAAAGAGTTTAAAATCAAGGGTCAGCTGGGCATCATGAAACCTATGACATTGCAATTTATAAGGGTAGGTTGGACGTCCACCAACAAGCATAAGCAATTCTATTAATACGTTCACATTGCTGGGACATACGGACGCCAATCTCTCCTGACGACAAAGATCATGCTTTAATTTACCACTCTGGTCAAGCGCGGGATGGTGAAAGTCACGTGCCTTTCAAACTTTTCAAAGTTCTTAATACATTCTGGTTTCCTCGCGATTTCCTTTCCCGTTAAGCACGTCTATAACGGCATTTTTTTTCAAGCAGTGAAACTCGTGTGGACTTGAACCTACAATCTTTGGGACGAAAGTCGACTGTGCCTTAGCCGCTTTTTTCTACCAACAAGATAATGGCAGCAAGTAAATAATTCAAAATTTATATTTTACGTAGATGGATATCAGGGTCTAAGTTCTCATTCAGTACAGAACCCTAAATAGTAGAGATGAAAAATTAACAACGATTTGCATAGAAATGAAAAGCTCTAATATTGATATTAAACCTATTTGCATTCAAATATTCTTAAAACATATTTTAATCTTTTATAATTTTAGAAAATGTTTTACCAGATACCTCTAAGGATGATCTTAAAATGTTAATTAAAAGAAAGATCACAGCACAGAATAAATAATATTATCTTTTTTAGCAAATACCTAGTAATTTCAGTAGTCAGTAGATAGTAAATATAAATACAAGATTAGACTAGCTAGATAGACTTTATTATATTCATAATCATGATGATGATGAAGCTAATATTATGATTATAATAATACATTTTTGTTTTCATAATTGATTGACTCACTTAACCTTTCTAAATATTAGAAAAAAGCAAGGAAAAATTACAAGATCAACATAATCTTGTCTGTCCTCGAGTGGGAATCGAACACGCGCCTTCCAGTATATGCCTGGCTGCCTAGATCACTACGCGATTGCTCTCCAATTTATTCTACATCTGATATTTCAGTTATAATAATTTATATTGACTCCAGCAGTAGGTATTTGTTAAACATAGAATGGTCACTGCCGATTTAACAATCCATGTGTTTACTCCCTAATTCGTGCTCTAAACAAATGGAGTCCACTTTATTTCAATACCGTTTAATTAATACAAATGACCACATCTAAACAGGTGGGGCGAGCATAATTTAAGCTACAGTTTCCCCAATTTCTAGTACAAGTTACTACAATTAGAGTGGAGGCGAGTCACCAATAACTAGTGATGACCACGACCACTCTGTCAAGAGTGATAACGACAAAGAAGAACACTTCTTCTTTCTTCTAAGACGAAGAGGGCGAAGGTCCGCCTGCGACGAGGTTGGTTCGATTCCTGCCTCGGGACAAAAATATGTACAAATTTGTACGTGTTTGTTGTACGTGTATATGCAAATATTTGTTCTGAGTGTCTGGTTTATTAAAAATATTTAAAAAAATCTATCGATGTAATAAAAAAAAATCTGAGTGAATTATCCAGCATTATTAATTTAACTTTTAGTTTCCTGTTTGCGTAATAATTATATGTTCTGTGCCCCTATATACCTCACTTAACCTGTAAAAATCTATGAACACTTCAACAGATAAGTTTCGAGCACTGTTCTCCAAAATTATTGATTGTCTAATTAATTATGGCGATACCAGAGCTGTTTGTGTTTTGTTCATTTCAGAATATGGTTGCAGCGACTAGCCAATTCAACATTTTATACAATCTAAATGAGACCGTATAGCTTAGCTTAGATAATTAAGCCTAGTTTAACTAATATCGGCTACAATAATGTTACGGCAAAAACAATTATTTGCAGTCCTTTGTTATTGTTCTGTTAAACCAATTACCTTATTATTATAGCACTAGTTTTTTGTTGGCTAAGTGGAATCACACTCGACTTTCATTATGAAGGTTGTGGATTCAAACCCCCCAGACATACACCTACGCACATTTTTAAAATACATTAAAAAAATAACATTTAAACTCTTAAGAATATTTCTTGTAGATTTTCACGTTCACCATATCGTAATAGTTACGAGATGAGCTACAACCGTAGTTTCATATCTACGCTTTATCTACGTGTTATGTAGATGTTCCACGTAAACACGGTACACACAGTAGCAACTTAATCACGATATGGATATGAACTAATAATTTGATTGACAATTTTATTTCTGCAACCTCTGCCTTCTGCGACCTCAAACCTATGAACGAATTAAAACTATGTTGAGGATATTTTTTATTTTAAAATTGAAGTTCTACGTTATAAAGTAATCCTATACAAAGAACGATGGTATCCTCAAGGATACCATAATAAAATCATGACCTGATGACTATGGGACTAACTGGAAAGTATACTACATCAAAAAAAAAAAGAATTTTGCAAGTCGCTCCAGTAGTTTTTGAGTAATCGGTGAAAATACATAAAAAAACTTGAGAACCTCCTCCTTTTTTGAAGTCGGTTAAAAATATGATCTACGTAGAAACGTTATAATGTCTAAAATTTAGAGATAGAATAATCCCAGTTTCGTTTCTATACAGTTACTTGATAGCTTCAGATGAGAGCCACATTACAGCGTCACAAATGTGACTGTGAACATTTTCAACTCTCAACTACGATAGCATTTGGAAGCATCAAAAGCTATTTAACGCTTCTTTAAAAACTTTATACTATTTTCGTTTATCCTTAGAATAAAGACAACCGAACTGTGTTAAATTATCACAGATTTCAATTATACTTATATGGTTTTACATTGACGCTTTTTGACGAGCTCTGTGGCACAGCGAGCGAAGGTCTGCCTGCGACGCAAGTGGTTGCGGGATCGATCGATCGAGCAAAAATTTTAACGATCTGCATATATTTCTTCCGGGTGTTTGGGTGTTATATACGTGTATTCAAAATATATATCTATCTATCTACTATATTATATAGTATATGAGAAATCTAGCATCCGTTACACAAGCTTCGAGCTTACGTCGGGGCTAGATGTTGCTGGACAATATTATAATATTCCTTTATTAAATTATTATACCTAAACTATTATAACAAAGATGATGATGAAATATAAATATAAGCCTGGACACGCTCTTAAAAACAAAGAAGTGTCAACAGTTTTGGGAAATTTTGTTTAGTTCATTAAACCTAAAATCGGCGACAAGATTAACTGGTGATGTGGACCGTCCGCAGAATTACAATAAAACGTGTTATAACCGAGTTCTGTACCTACTAAATGAGTTTTGCTAGAAGTGGGTAATACTTTTAGGTAAGGTTTATCCGGTCAAAACATTGAGTAGGTATTATAGAAATGTATATAAGTATTGACTTATCCAATTAGGGATGAATTATATTAGACCGGGGCGGTGCCGGGCCGGGGCGGGACCGTGGCCAGTTTCTATTACACCGGCCCGGACGGGACACGGATCATACACGGTGTAATATAAACTGCTTCATATAAAATGTATGTAACGTGCCCGGGCCCCGGTCGGGCCACGGTCACGCCCCGGCCCGGCCCCGTCCCGGTCTAATATAATTCATCCCTTAATCTTTAGTTTTTTCTGGATTTAAATGACATAAATCTAGTTTTAGATCTAACTAACCACTACAGAGGTTTCCCTTAATTTTTTTTAATTATTACGTTCTTAAGCAGCTTAGAACAACCGCGAACCAACAGATTTCACTTGATCTGTCCATCTTGTTGCAGGATGTTCAATGATTACTGCCTTATTTCGCCAATTATTTTGTTTCATATCATGTCTGTAGAGATAGAATAGAAAAAAAAAAAAATGAAATGAAAATATTTATAGATAAGATAGGGTTCAACTATTCTTATACAGGTTATATACGGCAGATTTTATTCCATAGTGAGATGAATTTCCGACTATTTCTGGAGTGTAACGATGACACAGTACACGTTTCTATTAAAATTCAGCAAATAAAGGGTCCGTGCCCCTGTCTGTCAACCTGGCCCGTGTTTAAAAAGGAATGTAATATCACAACACGGGTTTCATTATTCAGTGTTGCATTAACGCCTTTTGTTCAGCCTGGCTTATTTCTTTTTATTGCTTCAAAACAATGTTCAGTTAGATATAATATTTGCCCTAGTCAACTACGTTAAAAGTTCAAACAAGACGCTGCAATAAGAATCATGCATTATGTTTTTTTTTTCTAGATTCCCATATTTTATTAGCAGGTACAGTATTTCCTTTCCACCTCTAAAGCTGATTACATAATCCAATTGACCTCGATCTGCGTTCTCTAACAAAATATACAATTAGAGCGCGGCTTGCCTCGTAACCACAGTGGAGGAAAAACCAAGTTTCGAAGAATCAATTCAGTTATTATTTCTATAAAATCTTGAAACTTTAATAAATAATTAATATAGGTAATTATTATTATATTGTTGATCCATAGAACCTAAAAAATAATTTGAACAAATTGACAGAAGTCCAGCAGCGAAACCCTTAGCCATTTTGACAGCATTTATTCAGTCAGTTATGGGCTACTGCATTACCACATGGGGCGATGGCATAACCAGCTTGTTCATAATCAATGTTTGTATCTCATTGTATTCCTGCTTCCCATTTGTTCTTTTGCACTGTGCAAAAAGCAAACAAAAACCTGTGATGTCACGGAAATGGGTCATCGAAGGCACTTCACGTCCGATAACGAGACACTTCCACTGTTGTGGCGATGCTAGTACTCTTGTTAGTATGAGGAAATGAAAATGATTTGCCATATTGCTAGCAATAATCTTTAATAAATAAATAATAAATATTGCTGGAAAATTCACAAAGCAACCCCGTGGTAAGGTCGAAGCTTGTGTTACGGGTGCTAGATTTCTGATACACTTTATATAGGTAATATACATACATAGATGATAATGTTTTAGTATACATATTTAACACTTCATATTTCAAACGAGTGTAGCAAAGAGGTTCTTAAGTACTCAGCTGTAGCATATAAGCGTAGAGTCATTTCATCGCAATAAAACCTTTCCAAAACCAGGTCAAAAATCAAACCAACGAAAAAATTCCAAACCGCGCGTCAATCAAAATCAATTGACAAAATGACTGCATGAAAAAAACCCACAAAAATATACGAAAATTAAAATGTGGCCAAATTATATATAATGTGACAGTTACTAAATAAAAATCGTTTCAATACTTTTGTGATATGCCGGGGCCGGATATTAGAGCCAATGACAATGTTCTCGGCGAGATGTCGAATGAGCCTACGGCGACTGTGCATAGTGGTGTAGAGGCTAAGGAGCGCAAGCTAACGGTGCTCGAGACTCACGGCTATGTGCTGGGGAGAACTATCGGCTCGGGCTCCTATGCCACTGTCAAGGTAACGATACATAAACAAACAAAAACATTCTACTTCCTACTAATAGGTAATATGCTCAAAAATGTAAAGAAGAACCGGATGTACCTATCTAGGTATGTCTGTTACTGTTTCATGCGAAAACTTCGGAACGGAATTGTACCTAATACTTATACAAAATGTAAAATTGTGTTATTTTCTATCTATTCTTTTTTTCTATTATATTTTTTTCACAAGCTTGGAGCTTATCACGGGGCTAGATGTCGCTGTGTAAATTGTCCAGCAATATTTATTTATTTTATTTGTGAATGGCGAGTTCTAACTGCGGTAAAACCGCGGTCGGAAAGTATCTTGTAGTTTTACGAACCAAACGAATATTCGAATAACGCTAAATAAAAAATATAGCCTTATAACCTACAAAGTGATAAAGATTATTTTGGTTAACTTCTTATAAATTTATCGATTTTGCCATCCATTAATCTGTTTTTAGGTGGCTACCAGTGATAGACACAATTGTCAGGTGGCCATCAAAATTATAAGCAAGTTCCAAGCACCCGGTGATTACTTGAAGAAGTTCCTTCCGAGAGAAATTGAAGTCGTGAAAGGTCTGAAACATGAAAACCTCATTCGGTTTTTGCAGGCTATCGAAACAACCCACAGGTAAGCCTCTTATTCGATATATAAAAATAACAATCCTTCAAGAGGTTTTAAGGTCATGGATGCTTTATAAACTAGCGCTATAATAAACGACCACGACCACTTGAAACACACAAATTGAGCATAATAATTAATATTGGGGAGACAATGACTCATTTGGTCAAGTTAATTACAGGCACATGAAGACCCAAATTTGTCTTCGAGCTTTAGTAAATTCAGCATATTAGTCATATAAATAATTACATCTTGCACTTTTAAGGCAATTGTGTATGTAATGAATAATTTGACGACCTCTGATCGTTTATAACTATAAAGAAAGTTACAATACCTTAAAATAAAAACATTGACACTCAAACTAAGCTTTAAAAGCTTGTATCTTTTATAAACTTTGTGAAATGGCATAAATGCATAAAATATGACCAGGTTTTCAACAAAACTTCTTGCTTTGCTTACCTACCAAGGGATCGGCACACACCAACCAATATTTTATAAAGATTTATTAAACGTTAATTTATATGTTAGCAATAAATATATCGAATACTGAATACTTTCCAGGGTATACATCGTCATGGAGTACGCCGAGAACGGCAGTCTTCTGGACATCATCAGAAAGGACCAGCATATAGATGAGCTCCGAGGCCGTCGGTGGTTCCGGCAGCTGGTGGAGGCGGTCGACTACTGCCATGAACGAGGGGTTGTGCATCGGTAATCACCAAGTCTACTACATTGACATGAGTCATACGCAGTACAATCATTATCTATCCAATTTTAGTACTCGTATACAGTCCTTACTTCTCGTCTATGTATAGGTATGTACCTATGTACATAATAGACAGATCCTCGTGCGTGTACAGCGAGCTGGCCGCTTGATCACTCATTAGGAAGATATTTATTTAGTTATTTATTTATTCATTATAATTACACTATCTTTACAGGAAAGCCTAATACGATTGTGTAATAAACATGTCCAAATTATACTAAAAACCACATACATTACTTTAAAAAAATACATTAAATATATATCTACTTATATAATTTAGGGAAGGATATAATAGGCTAACATCGTTGTGTGTAGTTTCAGTTCCATTCAAAAAGTGATCAGGGATGCAAGGAGCCTTACCTGGTTGCTGAGAATTTAGTTTTTAAAAATAATCCAGTTATCGAAACCTATTTTAATTTAGTACGTGAAAAAAACATGTTACTAGAATGCCTTGGTTTCAAATCCAACGGCAGTAAGATACCTTTAATTCTTACAGAGATATAAAATGCGAAAACTTGCTGATGGACCACGGGCTTAACATCAAACTATCAGATTTCGGCTTCGCGCGGGGTCACATGAAGCCGAAGAACGGGGTGTTCTCTCTCTCCGAGACGTTCTGCGGGAGCTACGCGTACGCCTCGCCAGAGATCCTCAAAGGGGTTCCGTACAGACCGCAGGATAGCGATATTTGGAGCATGGGTGTGGTGCTGTATGCTATAGTGTATGGACGGTTACCTTTCGATGATACCAATTATACGCAACTTTTGAAGGTTAGTTTTAAAAGTACCTAAAATTAGTTAAAGTGAAGTGTGACCTACTCTAAATAATCAAACTCAAAAGATTTATTCACGAAAGATTGGTCGATTACAGATGATATTAACATAATTACAAGCCAACATAATCGCCTTTCAGGCATGTGAATATTACAATGACATGTATTTCACTTTCGAGTTTCTAAATGAAATGATCGATTGGATAACTAGTTACATAGGTGGTTCAATCTAGTAAGAATCACTTCATATGCTAGATTTTTATGATGCTTTATTCCACAGCAAGTTCAAAACAAGGTATCCTTTCCGCGAGAACCCAAGGTGTCTGCTGAATGCCGGAAGCTGATCACCAAAGTGCTGTCTCCCCTGAAGACCCGCGTGAAGATACCTCAGATCCTCGCCGACCCTTGGCTCAATCCCAATCAGGCGAACGCTAATGATGATGACGTGAGTTCATAGAGTAATGTTTTCTATTTTTTTAACTATGGTTTCTCGTGGATGACATAGACAAATTATCTGCGCATAAATCTCAATCTATTCTTATTGTTGATTAGTTGCTATTGCCAACCTCTATGACGCGGTGAGCGAAGGTTCCATTCCCGCAGATAGCAGATATTTGTTCCAGGTGTTCTGGAGTCAAGTTCCTATATGAAAACCCATTTTATGATATTATTATCTAGTACCCATAACACAAGTTTCCTGCTAATCACGGTGGTCAATATTATAAATTATCGTTTATTTTTAACTACATTTGTTTTGTTTGACTAGGGTTCTGTGTAGATAGCTGCGCCCGTACCGCCCGTAAGATCTTAGATCAATTTCATGACGTCTCTAGAAGCATTATTATGAATTGGAAAAAAAACTATATGAACTGCTATAATTCATTAAGTGAGAAACCACACAAGCTGTATTTTAGTTTGTACAATAGTTGGCTATAGTTATGGTGTGTAGCACTATATTTTTTCTCAACAGGTAGACATCGGAACTATAGCCAACGGAGAACGGCATAGAGAGCTCTACGAAAATGAGTATTTATGTGTGTGATAATTGTCTATTTTCTATCATTCATTTTAAACTTCCTACTAAGAGTGTTGCTAGTTATAAGATTGAACTGAACGCGGTGACTAAGTACATACTGTAGTCAAATGACAAAATGTAGTTTATAAAATTAAGTATAACTAGGTAGGTAATTAATTTGTTAGGATTATGCTCTATTCCGCTTTTCCCCTTTGATACGTCACTCTTTAAATTTTCTCGGTGTTGATCAATATTTTTATTTATTTTAGTCGATCAAACTACTATCTAAGATTTGCTCATCGAGCGTCGAACTCTATGAATGTGAGTAAATTTTGCTAAATTTATAGGTAACTTCACCAAAAAACAAATTTGGCTGTAGACCTCATGGGTCTCTTTCCAAATAAAGCTTTCTGACATTTAATAAAACGATAAAAGTTAACAGTTAAATTAAACGGTAAGGATGTTAAAAAACTATCATTTTAATCGATTAATTTATTTTTGAAAACTTAATTAAAAACGTATTTTGAACTAGGTAGGGTAGGAACTATTAAAACTATGATCTATTAACCTTTATAATGTCTTGCTACTAAACACGGAACGAACAAGGCCGTGTTGTCTAAGTAGGAGCACACTAGACTTTCATTCCGCAGGTCGTGGGTTTAAGCCTCGCCGCGTAGGTACCTCTAGATTTTTCTTCTTGAAAAATATATGCGTGCTTTGTAAACGCGTGCTCTAACGGTGAAGGCAAACATCGTGAGGAAACCGGTATGTTCTGAGAACTTTGAAAAGTTTGAAGGACATGGTGTCATTTACCAAACCCTTTGGCCATCGTGGTGAATCAAGGACTAATCTCTCTCATCAAGAGACAAGACTCAAAAATGAAAATATAGTTACCCTAACTAAATTTTCACAGATATTAATGTAATTTGTTTTTGTTGCAGGAAAATGCAGAAGCTAGCAAAGAGGAAATAAAAAGTGTTAACATCGGCACAGTCACATTCGACAGGAAAATGGAAGCTGAAGTAAAATAAACGATTACAATCAAAATGAAATAAAAATTGAATCAATTTTAAATTTTTATATTAAAATTTTATTTTATTACTTATGCCTATCTCAAATGATTTAGTCAATGCTCGCACGTATAAATAAGAATAGTTTCTTTGAACTATAAAATAGGTAGGATAGGTATTTACATTAGGGATATTCCCATGTATCTCACCTTTTATACCTTCCCTGGGCTACTACGACTATTTTAAAACGAATATCACCAAACTCATGATGGCGTACGTGACCAAGGGAAATAGTGATTTATTTTTATAAGGAGAATTGGCGACCAATAGAACATTATTTGATTTATGCGTTGAGATCTTTTAGACACCGAAGAATCTCGTAGCTCTGTAACCTCGTAGCGGCCTCTACAGAATTACGTAGAGTGCAACTCTACGAACGTTCATGTTTAAATTCTATGATCTTTTCCCTACACGTTGTGCTGGTAAGAGCTGGATAGAACACGTTTATGATATTCAGTGGTTAAAATAAAGGACGAGCTCATGTCGATCTTCAGGAGCAGGGTAGTACACAGATAGTGGTTTTGACTCTTTTGACGTCATGCGTCTGGAGCAGACGCAGAGTCTAGAGACGAAGGAATAATAATACTCCACTATAGTGTAAAATAAATAAATTAAATGTGCTTGTTATGGTACTTTATTAGCTGTAGGTAGGTACAGCTAAAACTTAAAGACAACCACCTACTTTTTTATGTAGAAAAATATAAGTACCTACCTAACTATCTGTCACCATTTTACTTTTTTTTCTGTTGAGATTTCTTTTCCAATTTTGATACGGACTCAGATTCTCTTGCCATTTCTTTCTCTCTCTGTTCTCTCTGCATACTACAAATGTACTCATCATCATTGAGCAAAAGTGACTTCCTCTTCTCAATTCTTTTAGCGCGAATCAAGCATAAGCAGGATATCAGTAATGTCACACAGTAAATACCAGCTGTGGCCCAGCAGTTGATTGCTAAAATAAAATTATGAGTAAGTACGAATATTATGAAAATACAAAAATAAAGAAGGCACTATACCATGTTCATCATCTTCCTGCCTTTTCCCATATTATGTGGCGTCGATCAGTGTAGGTACCATACTGCGATCACCAAGCCGAGTACATATACAAGCATGCAATTTATTCTATCCCCATATACCTTTATAGATCCGTACCCAGAAGTGAGACGTAATATGGTTGGTCGTCCACTGCTGGACATAGTCCTTAACGACTTCCAGTTATTGCGTTCGGACGCAGCGTGTATCCACCACGAAACAACAGCCTTCACAAGATCGTCATTAATCTTGTTTGTGGAAATCAGACGTTGCGTTTCCCGATCCGTGGTCTCCATTCAAAAACTTTTCAACCTGAAGATTATCAGATGTTATGGCGTGAGCTATTATTATTAATTATTACCTTACCAGTTTTATAATAATTTTCTTCAGTTACTTTGATAAAGTCATCGTAATTCTTATATTCTGCGTCGTGAGCATGCACATCTTCAATCAATGTCGTCATCTCAATCATGAAGCAACCGCCCATAACACACTATCGAATACATATAATGGCAAAATAAATTAAATAGTAGGTATAGCAAATATTTATGCAATGCATAGTTATATTATACCCTATTTGGTTTTGTATCTCAGGTATGTGTCAAACCTACTTTAGCGCCTATTACTGTACTGTACTACGTAAGTATATGTTTCTAGTAATATATTGAAATATTGTATGTAACTTTAAAAATAGCCTTACCAGTTGAATTATAGCCCATATGCTTAAACAAATACAGCATGTTGATATGGACGTTAAAAGGCTCATTGTCCTATCTAAATACACTGAGTTTTACTAAATATTTAAATATTCACAATTCACTTGCTAATCTACTTATAAGTTTCTTTATTAAAGGTAAAATATTATCACATAAATAAATAGGTGTTTTATAAAATTACTATCCGTCTTGGCCAAAACGAAATCAACTTGACATTGACATAGGTGTTAAGGATTTCTTTCAAAGAGGCTTATGGCTAAAAAGGTTTCCAAGAAGGTTCCATAGGATTGTAAGTTTTTTTTATACCAAGATCATCATAACACAAAAATCTATTAAATTTAGTAGTGCTACAAAGCTTCACAACAGAGTACTTGTAGTCTTTTTCTGAAGTTGTTACAGTAAATGAAACCCAAATTTTAATACATTTAATTTATTTTAATCAAGAAAAACCTAAGCATCATATATTAGAAGGAAATAAATTAACCATTAACTTCTAAATAAAGTCTAAAATGGCTAACAACTTCTAACACAACAGCACCTACATATAGGATATAATTTTATGTACAATTTTAGTGATCATTCATAATACTTAGATAAAATAAGTTATCTTTAGATGCATAACAAAATAATAAACCTTTGTTACTTTTGTATAAGAAAAACTTGCAAAATTACTCTTAGTAAACAAAAAATAACTTGATCAACTTGATGTTAACCTTGTGAAATTTCTTGATGGAATCATTAGAGCAAACAAATTTTTCTAATTGAATAAACTTTATGTGCATTTACCGTTCCACTGTACACTTGCTCTTACAGATATAACTTTACATAAATAAAAATGGAATGGAACCAACAGCAACAACTCACATCCATAACAGATTTATTACAAGATGTTTCTCTTACATGCTAACTGTTGAACGGTTGTTCATCCAGAACTGATGGGCGGAGATAACCAGTGTGATCAGATACAGCAGAGCGGCGATCCAACAGTTGTGGGCATTCTGAAATAGACAATTAAATCAATTAGACAAAAAATTTACAGACATTATAATGTATGATTTTTATGCTATAAAATTTGGTGGTTGCCCTCTAACGAAGGTACAATATGTGTTTGTATATATAAATAGGTATTGATTATTACTGGTATTTATTAAGATTATTATGAGCTTATTTATTTTTCTGTATTTAATTTTCACCTATGTAGTTATGTACACAATCTCCTCAGTATGTATTAAGTATTAATGATGATTTGACTTTCTAATAAAAACCAATCAGAACTTATGGTTTGAGTACCACTTAGTTAGAAGATAGGTTTTCAAATGTGTTTTACTTCGTTTTTTACCTATAAATAACTAGCTTTCCGCCCGTGGCTTTGCCCACGTTATTATATATTTTCCCGTGGTAAAAAGTCCTATGTCCTTCTCCTGGCTCTAAACAATTTTCAGCTAAATCGGTTTAGCCGTTCTTTAGTTATAAGTGAAGTAACTAACACGACTTTCTTTTATATATAAGAAGAGATAAACATTAGATATTAATAGTAAGGAAGGATAATTTCGGTTAACTCAAACGGAGAATACCTGAAAAGATTTTTTAATGATATTCTGAACTGTATCTTGGACTGTACCAAGAAGCCTAAGATATAAGTTACTATTGATAGCATAATGATAACACTGCATTATTTCAGGGGGTATCACATGGTATAAATGATTGATTCTTGGAGCTCACCGTAACATAGCCTACTTCAACCGCCGCAATGTACTTGTCGATACTATGTGCCTCGTGTTCGTCAATTGGTAGGTCCTCCAACAAAGCAACGGCTTGGAAATTGTAGAAGACGCCCATCAAGGTCTGAAAATATCAAGAAAATAGTAAGCATCACAATTTACTAACACTTGGAAAGACTTCCCGAAAGCTTGACTTACCAGTTGAATGATTCCCCACACGCTCAATATGAGCCCACATAGTGAGAGCTTAGGACCACAGAATTTGAAAGCCATTTTACAGAGGTTTTTGAGAAATTCGGGTCCCAAAAATAATATCCTATCGATTCGACCACTAGCTGTCAGCTGGTGTCAAAAATGGAGACTCACATGATCATCTGTCATCATTGATCTCTGCTTGTCTATGACCGTAGTTCTGTTTTCTCTACTTTTAGAACTGAAACTATATACCTATCTTTGAACAAAGATGTAAATAATAATTATTGTAAAATGCATCATATCTCTTGTCTCTTGTCATTAAAAATATTACATATATTATGTGTCATTACAATTATGTTTTATTGTTTTATTTATTACAATGGTAACGAAACGTTATTTACGTGTGTCCAGCTCTAATAAGAAATATTAATTTAAGTAGATAAAAGCTCACAATGTATTGACAATTCAATGTTTATTTAATTTATTTGTCTGTTTAGTTGTTAGCAAAAGGTTTGTTAGTATAAAAATATTAAGCTGAACATGGTGGACAACTGGCAGTTCAATATAAGCAATTATTTTCATAATTATAATAAAATAAGATGAAATGGATTATAATGTACAATGTCAACGCAGCGCACAGTTTGCTATAATGGTGGTTCAAGGTATTAGAATAAATTAAGGTAATTTATTAAAATCGTCCCCCGTGAAAGCCGTGTTTTTCAAATTACATTTCAAAGGTTCAAACCCAGCTGGATACTTCACGATTTAAAAAAAATTTAAATAACTTTAAATTGCTTCTTATTATATTATAATACCTGGTACCTATTAACTAATATAATAAGTGTCTAATAAGAAGCGACGATTGGTTACCTACTGTAAAATAGTTTTTTTGCGGGATTAATGAAAATCTCATTGTTATTTAATAATAATTAATATCGATATAATTCCGACAAAAAAATACAGCATAAACATAAAACAAGAAACAAGTCAACCCCGAAACAAAAAACGCCTTAAGTAGTATGTCGGTTTTCAAAATGAAGTAGTGATTATTGCTCTCTCTTTGAAAAGTTTGAAATGTAGTTGGAAACATTTTTTTGTGAGTGACACATAATTTCTTGTTCGTGTCGTATTTACGAAAATTTTTAGTTTCGAGGATGGTGGACCGTTTAGGTACGAGGGTTTGCAATTTAACTTGCAAGAGCATCTAATAAAAACCATGTAAATGGAGTTACTAAAAGTTACCCACCTATAAAAGTTATGTGGGTGCTCTATGTGACATTGTTTGCTTGGTGGCTAACTTTCCTTTGATGTCAAATTTGATTTGGTTACTTCCCACAATTTCGTATAATTATTCGTCCGTTTTCAGTGAATAGTGAAGCAAATGCCAGGCGGATTGCTTCGGTAGAGAACTGCTTCGGCAGTGCAGGGCAGGTATGTATATTCCATACTAAATTTAAGCCTTTCTATGTTGCGGTCTACTGCTTTATCAACCGACAAACTGTTATGATGTTATCTTCCGTGCGACGAGCGGGATTGCCATAACTGAGATATCGCATTTATCAGCTAATCTTTATAAAAAGTATCTTCAGATATTCACAATGAATTGACATTGTTTATGTTGTTTTTGCCATAGTTGAGTTATCCCAATACAGCCCTGACTGATTGAAAATAAAATGGTCCTACATGCAATGCTTAGTTTTTAGCAATAAGCATTATTGGCTTGTAGTTATTAGATACAACTTGTAAGCAGCATTTATCAGAATCTGACACTAAAAACCTGAATACACATTATCATCAGGGGACTTAAATGTTATATCAACATTACAATCAAAGCAGACATTGTTCATTATTCAAATAATGATTGAACTTTATTTAAATATAATTCCAATGTTAAAAAAAATGTTATTTACTGTTTTAGCCACTTGCGGAGCAGGGAAGGGTGCTAGTGGGGGAAGGTGTCTTGACAAAAATGTGCAGAAAGAAGCCAAAGGCTCGTCAGTTCTTCCTCTTCAACGATATACTTGTCTATGGAAACATTGTTATAAACAAGAAGAAATATAATAAACAACATGTTATTCCACTTGAAGAAGTCAAATTGGAATCTTTGAAGGATGAAGGCCGTAAGTTGTACTATTTAGGTTTTACTTTTTGAAAAATAAAACTATTTTGCTTCTGAGTTTTTTTATATATATTTGCAGAATATTGTTGTAAATATTAATAGTTAAAATAATGAAATAGAAAAGAAGCTTAAATCATTGTAGGTATGAGTCATAGGCGTAAATTCTAAATGACTCATCAAATATTATCATTGACTGTGTACAACAGCAGTCAACACTGTTTTAATACATGAAAGAAATTAATTTTTAAGTGTAATGTACATAATTTGTATTTGAAATTTGAAAAAAATATGTCATACCTACTTATTTTCATGTTACTTATTGTGTTTTTTTATAAGTGTAAAACACAAATGTTAAATAATCTCTCATCTTGTGGGTGTCCTCCGACCAACCTTAAGTGAATAATACCAATAGACTATCAGAACTGTCATTCTGCATGCTGTACCAACTTCATTTTATCACTCCTGTGAGGAGTAGTATAAGATTTTTAGAAGTAGATTTATTTTCAGAATATCGCAATGGTTGGTTCATTCGCACAGCATCCAAATCATTTGCAGTTTACGCTGCCACAGCTACAGAGAAGGAAGAATGGATGGCTCACATAGAGAAATGCATAGAGGATTTACTGAGAAAGAGTAAGTACATTTTGGGCCCTTTCCCACACTTGGATTAAGGCCTTTAGTCATGAGAGAAGTCCCTGTGACTGTGACCTAGCTTTGGGAACGTAAATTGGTGTCTTTATCCTTATACTGTTACTATTATTAACACCATAGTTTGTGTGTTTATTGATTGGATCTTTCCGAAAAACTAAGAAGCAGATTTTAATGAAACTAAACAATAATGAAAGTCACAATCACAATAACACATTGGCTTCTTTATAGCCCAAAAAAGCAACTTTAACGCTGGAAAAGCCACGTTGCGGAAGCTTATCATAAATACTTCAGACACTAAATGAATGTAATAGTTCGCTGCATTCTGTTTAAGTTATGTCCAGTTGATGACAGGAAAACCCTTTCTAAACCACTAAATCGAAACCAGTGAGCTTAGCTTGCGGTTTTTAAAGGAATAGAAATTAAATTCTATTCCTGAAATATATTTTTTTACGAAGTTTTTTTGCGAATAGCAAAAGTTTGCGGCGATGGATGGATGACCCATTCTTGCAATAACAAAAAATATATATGCGGTTTAAAGACAGTTGTCTTTAAAGCGCACATAATTTTTAAATATTAGAAATGCACATCGGGGTAAATCCACCATCTTCGGAATGAAAGTAAAATACCAACACTTACATTTCAATATATTTATTTTTTATTAAATTAAAACCACTTAGGCAAGAGCTCAGAAAAGCCTTTGATGACCCCAAGACGATTCTGAGCTTCTGGTCGGAGTGAGGCTGGTTACACTAGCGGACTAACCACGCTCAAAGGACCAACTTTGAGTCTAATTACGGAAACAACAAAGCTACAAGGCTTTTGCAGCTTACAGTCCATGTAAATCTACCTATGAAAACCTTTCATTGGCTCTATGTAACTGACTGTTTATGATTCTACTTAAGTATATTTAAGCTGTTGGTTTTCCAAATAAATAAAAATAAAATAAAAAATAAATATTGTGTTTATTTTAGGTGGTAAACAGCCGCCCTCGGAGCATGCGGCGGTGTGGGTGCCCGACAACGAAGCTTCAATATGCATGCACTGCAAGAGAACACAATTTACTGTGCTGAACAGGAGGGTATGTTTCTTTGCATGTCTATCTTATCTCTTTAATATTAGTATAGATATTAATATTAGTAGAGATAGTATCTATACTAATATTATAGAGATTTTGTGAGATGTGAGGTAAAGTTGCAGGGCTAATGTAAGAACAACTGATGTAGCACCATATTATTTGTCCTTAAGATGGAGAGATGATGTTGTCAAAGCTGCCAGTTCACGCTGGATGCAAACTGTATATGACCGTAATACCTGGAAATCATTAAGACATATGTCCTGCAGTGGACGTCCAATGGCTGAAATTATGAATGAATATTCTGTTTGCAGCATCACTGCCGTAAGTGCGGGTCGGTGGTGTGCGGGCCGTGCTCGTCTAAGAAGTGGCTGCTGCGCGGACAGAGCGACAAGCCGCTGCGCGTCTGCCTGCAGTGCTTCGACGAACTCAACCGCGAGAGGGCGCGCCCGCCCAGCCAGGCACCCATACCTATTGGTGAGTTACTGATACTTGAGACCTTGATACCTGTTGGTGAGTCACTGATACTCAGGTATCAGGCCTTGATACCTATTTCTGGTTTACTGATACCTGTGTCCTTGGTACCAGTTGCTAATTTACTGATACCTGAGGCCTTGATACCTGTTACTGATTTACTGATACCTGAGGCCTTGATACCTGTTACTGATTTACTGATACCTGAGGCCTTGATACCTCTTAGTTATTAACTGATACATAAGACCTCGATACAATATAGCAGACACGGGTTCGAGTCTCGTTTAATGTACTTATAAATTTATTGTCTAAATTTCCTGGACCTAATTAGATATTTAGAAAGATCTTTATTAATTGCGCGTGTGTGTGCTAACCCAAACGGCTCAGATTTAAATTATCTATAGTTTTCTGTAATATCTCGATTTTAAGAATTGAGTTGAGGCGTGTTTAGTTTCATAGTTAAAAATTGGTGGGTAAAATATGATTTAGATGTAATTCCCTTTCTAATAAATAAACCTAAAAAATAAACAGCTTTATCGAAATAATCATATTGAATTAAGATAAGATTAGCGGTATGTATCGATTTGTGTTATCTTTACGTTATTAGATACTGCTAGTATTATTATCTAGAAGCTACAATGACAAGCGGAAGTGGGATTTGTCCTACATATATATACAAAATAATGATCGTTAATTGTATTTTAAGCGGTAACCACCCATATATTGTCCCAATACTGGGCACATGTCTCCCTAATCGAACATAGGTTTTGGTTGTTTTATGATGTTAGCTAGAACTAAGACCAAGATAAAATTAAATAAAATTGGTTGGTAGGTATCTTAGAAACAAGAAAAGGGCATAGGGTATTTTTTACCGCGGGAAAATCTACTATAATGCCGACGAAGCCGCGGGCGGAATGCTAGTATACTATAAAATATAAATTGTAATTGTTTACAGCGAAAGTGGACGGCGCAGTGTCCGCCGGCGAGTCCTCCGCGGACGAGGACAGTGACGATGACGAGGACAGAGGCGCCGCCGAGGACAAACATGATGAGGTAAATACATTAACTATACACAATCATTATAAATATCACTGGAAAGTACACACGGCAACTACTAGCCCCGTGGTAAGCTCGAAGCTTGTGTTAGCTTACGGTTGCTAAATATATGATATATACGTATCTACATAGATATAAATTTTATATTGTACATATATAAAATAGGTACCCAGAATACTTGGAACAAATATTTGCAACTTTTTGCTCTGAGGCGGAAATCGAACCCGGAAACTTTTACATCGCACGTGGATATTCGTCTTAACTAACTTACGCAGTCATACACCATAATATACAGGGTCACAGTAATATAGAGTTCTATGATGACGGTTTATGGGACATTTTTAAATCTTAGAACACGAAACATGTAACCTATAATGATAGGCTTGTTTTAATGACCTGAATCATATAACCCAAATCGAATTTATAAAAATGATCTTGTCGAAAAATTGTCTTGTGTATTTCTAACTAATGGCTGGGTCGCATCATGCCCAGCTGATGACACAAGGAATGCAAATACCATAAGCTGCGAATGTTGAATTAATGTTTTAGGTAAAAGTACCGATGTCTATCTACTTATCTAACAGAAACTGGGCATTCAGGAGTATTAACTCACAAGATTTAACAGAATTATAAAGGTAGTAACAGCTTAACAACAGCTGATCATCCATGGGGCTTAAAAGAGGGTAGTTTTATGAAAAAGATAATGTTTCAATTTTTATTTAATAAATCTCTGTTTCAAGATTGCGGCCAAGCGAAATAGGGTAATATACAGTTGTCACTTGGTAATCTTTATAGCATTAAATGACAGATTTTTTCATAAAACTATCTCCTTCTACATATAAGTGAGTTTACTTAAGTTGGATGGATTTGATACAGTCAGCTCAAGGGAAATTCAACCTTATATTCGGCCTCATTTCGGCATGCAAAAGCTGTTTTTATTTGTGAAACGTCAATACGGGTGGGTTGATATTTGTCGTTTGGGTAATATGTGTAAAAATCATGGGTAAACTTTTATTTTGGTCCAGGGATTTGAAGATAAGACTTAATTGAATAATATAATAAATTGATTGGGAAATAAAAGTAATAAAGGTGATTGGCTAAGTGCTACAGAAGATTGTTTATTTCTAGGGTTTTACAAGTTATAACGGTGTGAAAAACGGATTTGGAAGTAAAGTCACGACAGTATAGTACAAAGTGATGATTTTATGAGTAAGTCGAGTGGAGAGAGAGACCAATCATGCTTGATAATAAGGACTTCCATAGTTTTGAGTGTATTTTGTTTTCATTTGTGTTTGTTACCACTCCCCATTTAGCTTTTGGATTCTGATGCTGGCATTTTGATGTAGAAGATTTACATCTATGAACGGATATTGTTAATTCTGAACGAGCTTAATTTGTTGTTTTGTTTGACTATACATGACAATGCACCAATACTACCATACCTTTACAGATTCTGATTATTTTACAAAAAATTAAGCTCGTTTTTAAGGCACTTAAGATAACACATAATCTCGACACGAACCAATCCTGACACTTTGCACGATAAGGTTCCCGTCGACACGAATCAAGATAAGTTTTGTTTGATAACAGAACTGCAATTTATCACTAATTCTTTGTGCTGTTTTGGTTGACTCATCTCTAGTATATATCATTGATAACATAACCCATTCATTTAACTACAATCATAATTACTCAAGTAATTATAGTGTCGTTGATTGTCACAACGAGAACTATCTAACTAGGAAAGATAATTTTGTATGATTTTGAGTTGAAACTTAAATCCCATTAATGCTTAAGTATTTCCTGTTGTAGTTATATGAATGGCTTACGATTATTTTGATGAATTACTCATTTCCTGCGTGTAAAATTTTCTCGGGAGTTCTTTGCCATGTGTTTTGAATGTTTTTTTTACGGTTTTTCAGAAACTTAATTTAAAAACACTATAAAGAGTACAAGCTAGATTTACATAATTTATTTTAGTTAGTTAATGAGTCTATTAGAAAAATACATAATACATCATTACAAAATTTTAGCCATCCTGTAAATAGTTTTTTTCCTACACTTTACAATAGTAAGTTTAATTAGCGTTAGCAAGTATCTGAAGCAATTTGAACATGTTTAGTACATTTTATGATCTTTAGCACGCAGAATTTTATACTAAAATATTAATGTTATAAATTATATGTACCTAATTACTTGCACAATTGTCCGGGAATAAATTTCTTCTACCGTCGTTTATTTGCTCAAAGGTGAAATGTATAATGAAACTTTTACTCCTGCCTAATTGTATATAATATAATATACAAATACATACAATAGGTACTATAAATATAATATACTATAAATGTTTATTTTTTGCAGCCAAAGTTCTACGGCGATGCCGAAAAGACTGAAGAGACCAACAATCATACGTCCAAGGATACTTCCAACTGAAGCCCTTCGACTATCCAGTTTATATATTCCATTTATCATTCGCCAGGTTTTAGGTAAGCAAAGAACCCGACAGTGGGAACCGACAATTTGATTACTGTCAAGATTTAGCTAATTCTATTATCGTATATACGGAATACACAATGTTTTATATGTTGGTAAAATTGTATAATCATATATGCGTATAAAAAGTTTGTGTATTTCCTGTATCGATGATGAATTTGTTATCATTCAAAATAACATATTTCATATGTCCATGTTTCATGTAAGATAAATCTGACGTTTGCTAAGTCAATTAATAGTAATAATGTCTAAATATCAGGTCTTTGTTTATTATAATCTATTTGATCAACCCATCCCATAATATAACCCCATAATTAAACCAATAAACCTTTTTAATTGTTGCACTTATAAATGTATATATATTCTTGCATTATGATAACTTGGTGATTCCCTACTGGCTAGGGCGTTTGTTTTGTACGGTTTTATAGGAGCACCGTGATGGCCTTTGAAATTTTAAATTAGTCATATCTAGCTAAATTGGTGTAAGCGAAATTTACAATGTTCTTATAAACATTTTCTACTCTACGTTTCTTTGAATCCGCCCACTAAACAAATCTTATGAAATCTATGCCACTTTTAAATCCCTAGTGATTTAAGGAAAGTATTTTCATGTTTTAGACGTTTTAGCTTTCGAATATAACTGAAATGTTAATATATCTCACTAAAACGAGGGATTTATAAATTAGTTATAAAAAGGTATTTATTACTTGATAATAAGACATTATGATGGTTCTAACATTATGTTTTATCTTTTGTAGGTTTAGTTTCAAATATGTTATATAACCTATTTAATATTTTCTTAGCGTTATATTTATAAACAAAGTTTTGCTATTTTACAACGGATTTGTATGCAAAGATATATATTTCGATGTCTATAAATTGTTCCAAGATTATTAGGGAATGATGATTTATTAAAATGTCTTGTTTTTCTCTTTCTTGTTTTTGACTTTCAACAAGCATCACATTTTGTTATAATTATATCATTGCAAACAAATCCTTCTTTATTTGTATATTAGAAATTTAGTTGTAAGAGGTCCGTTGAAAGGAATAGTTTCTTTTGCAAACATGTTATGTAAGTTTAAAATCCAGTTGGCAGATATATCATTTGAATAGTTTGAACTTATTTATTATGGTTAACTTAGGCCTAAAGTGAACGAAAGTGTTGTTTTTGTTAACTCTAGATATTGGTAAGAGGAATACTATAAGATATTGTTTAATTTCAGTTGACAAATATACAATAATATTTTTTAAATATGTTTTTTTTATCAACCTACGCTCAAATATTTATGCGGTTTAAAATTAAAACCTATGAAACCATAACCTAAAGAGCCAATTTCTACCAAAGCAGTAGCTTGAACTTTATCATTCAGGGATATTTAAACTATTCATAATATATTTCTAATATTTTTATATTCAACAAACTTGCAAATGCTGATTAGAGAGGTAAAGAGAAATAAAACTACCCTCAATATGATGATAATTTATTGTCCAAAACAAAAATAAAACGCTTAATTTCGAATAGACATGATATCTTTGATACCTATCTCCTTAGTCAGAAAATCACAGAAAATAATGCAATTTCTTATACTCTAAATATACTTAAGTAAATATATTTGACACTTATTTTCTTATAATGTACTTTTAGCTTGTATTTGCCGCTAGTTCGAACCATTGTCGTAAAGCATCGCCTAAGACATTTGGTAGCGCGGACATATCTCTTAGGATTAGGTAGAAGGGGAATGGAAACGCGTCTAGATACGAGATAAAGCTCAGTTTGTTGGTGACTGTGTCCATCACTGGCTTCCTGATGTCCATTATTGAGTCCTGAAAAAAAAAAGTTTATATGAATCAAAATCAACATCATTATCACCGATATTACGCGCCAGTACGAATCAATGACATGGGTCTTCCCTAATATAACATACTAAACTTATAAACTTGTAATCATCTCGCTTCGGGTTAGTGATCACAGTAAGTTGGTACAGTACATTGCTAAGCGTCTTGTGATATAGTCCGTTTGACGTCACTTGGGTGAAGAGACGGGTAGTACTAGTCTTATGCCGGCACTAAACGACTGGTAGTTTATGCATGTAACTTAGACAAATATTCGACTCTGCAAAAATGTTTTGTAGTAATTTATTTTTATAAAAAAACAAAAGCAAACTTACCCTGTTATCCGGATTATCAATAATAACGTAGACCAAGAAAATCCCTTGTTGTCTTGCCCGTCTCACCGCGCGGATCATAGCCGTTTCTCCCTCAGCAAATATATTCCGACCATCGCCCACAATCACCAACAACTTGGCATTCGGCGCGTCGCTTCTTATCGTCTGTTCCTCAAACATGACGGTGCAGAAGTCTAGAAGTTGCGCGATCTTAGTTTTCGTTTGTTCGAAGCGCAGTTGTTCTAGAATTTTCGCGCCGGAGTGTTCCGAGAATTGTTCCGTGAAGGGATGGAGGAGGTTTGGTTTCTCGCCGAAGCTCAGGACTGCTAGGTCACCGGATTCGAGAAGATTTAGGGCCTGTGGAAAAATATAACATTATCATCACCATCATAGCTATGCAATACAATACAAAACACTTTATTGTACACCAAAAACAAAAAACATGAGGAAAACAAAAAGAGACGTACAATACAATGGGCGACCTTATCGCTAAATAGCGATCTCTTCCAGGCAACCTTTGGATTGAAGCCATTGACATTATGTAACATTTGTAATTCATTGACATTTACCAATAAATTGGTTATCTGATTATTCATAACGTCCCACTACTAGGTACGAAAAAAACATTAAAAGTATTAGAGGGTTTGGTATAATCACCACACTCACCATGACCCATTTTATTGGTGAACTAACTTTCCATCTACAATCAACGTACCTGTGAAACCAGAGCCAAACTCTCGAACGCCAACTCCTTGCTCCTATTGTCGGCCATAGAGCTGGAGTCGTCCATCGCGATGGCTATCTTGTACTCCCTCTTGGCCGGCTTGGTCCTTCGGAGCCAGATGCGGTCCTTCCTGAAGTGGGACGCGATGTAGGGGATCACGCGACGCATGTTGATCGCTCTACCCGTTCGGAAATCACCTGAAAATATACGTTAAATATAAACATAAAATATTAAAGAATTCACTTGAAGAGGTAAGTGTGCTCCTTGAATTTATTACATTTTGTACTAGCTGACCTGCCGACAGCTTCGCTTGCGTTTCTTTAAGTTATCTTCATATCTAATATATAAAATTCTCGTGTCACAGTTTTCGTTGCCATACTCCTCCGAAACGGCTTGACCGATTTTGATGAAAATTTTTTGTGCTTATCTGGTATCTATGAGAATCGGCCAACATCTATTTTTCATCCCCCTAAATGTTAGGGGTAGTCCACCCCTAATTTTTTTTTATTTATATGGCAAACCAACGTTTGCCGGGTCAGCTAGTAGTTTATATAAAAAAATAGCTTATAGCCTTCCTCGATGAATGTACTATCAAACACTGAAATAATTTTTCAAATCGGACCAGCGGTTCCTGAGATTAGCGCGTTCAAACAAACAAACAAACTCTTCAGCTTTATAATATTAGTATAGATTTAACAAAATGTCTTGTCCTTGTGAAGATTAAAATTCGAGCACCTGTGTCAAAAGTTTATCTAAACTGTTAGAATCATTTTATTTCAGACAAAAAGTTCAAGTTTACAAGTCCATAATAGGTAAAGTGTTCATTGATTGATAATACATACCTAATCCTAGACCGATACTATATCGAACTTAAATAACATTTAAAAAAATAAGGTTTATGGTTTTATATATTTAATAAAATAAGGTTTATATATAACCACTAAAGTTCGACGCAGTAAAACAGTAATACAGTATACCTGCTCGTCTAGAAGTGAGTGTGGGCTCTAGCACAAGTCGCAGTCTCTCACACAACGCCTGCGCCGCGCCGCCCGACTGCTGCCACAGGGAGCGCCACACCGAGTTAGACACGTTCGGTTGAGACGGCTTGTTGTTCAGCCATTCGCGGATTGTCATGTACTCTTCGACGGTTATCTCTTCGCGGGTTTGCGGGGTTTCTTCCAATCTGAAACATTAGCGTGAATTAGCAAAGAAAGAAAGAAATATTTTTTATATTTGTGTACAAATATCATCTTATAGCCTAGTATTACAAACGGAAACAAATCGGTTACCAGCTCAACATCAAAGCTGTGGCAATATTTTGTATATTGTCACAGCGCGCTGGTTTTTAGTGTCACTTAACTTAATTAAAATTTAAAAGTCGACATAAGTCACAAATCTAAATTATGAATACTATTACAAATTATATATGATCTTAAGCCTTTATGGGATAACTCCTACTTATTAGTAACCTTACCTTGTATGATAGGTTGTCTCGTTCCCCCTCGGCACGCGCTCCGTATCTACCCTCTCGCCCTCGACCTCTATCCCCGTCTCGCCCGCGGGTTCGTCGGACCCATCCTTCTTATTTCCAGACTTTTCTTTATCTTTCTCGCCGCCATCTTTGATTTTTTCTGGCTTCAACTCATCGGGTTTTTCAACCTGGAATTTAAATAATAGTTTGTTATTTAAATATTTAAAATTGGTTTTATAAGTATAAAGTACTTTTCCGACCTAAAATTATCACACGGAGAGGATGTCATCTTTATCTTATCTACTACGGAAGTATGTCACAAACTCACAATGTAAATACATGACGTCATCTGTAAGCACATGACTGAGATCACCGAAACCCTTCAAAATACCCTATTTCCGTTTCCACTGCTGGGACACAGGGACTTCTTCATTGACAAGAGATAACTTAGGCCTTAATTCACCACGCTGGCCAAGTGCGAGTTGGTGAGTGTTACATGTCCTTCAAACTTTTCAGTGTTCTTAGAACATGCCCATTTCCTCACCGTCATTCCTTGGAGCACGTGTATTTTAAAGCCAACATATTTTTAAGCAGCAAGCAGTAATAGTCCGGGATCCGTAGTACATGGAAATCAAGTGATTACTAACAAGCTAATTTTTGGTGAGTAGCTTCGTTTCGATGAGACGTCCAAAGATATCCTATACCCAACTCTCGATTGTGGTAGCTAATAGAGATATCAAGGATTAAAAAAATCAAGGATGTAAAACCGGGATAACGGACCACGAAATTTGTAGAACAATATGTTATATCTCAAGATAATTATCTAAATTATATAAAAACATGTTTGTCCTTCAAAACCTATGGTTTGATCAAAGAGTCCGCCATTTCCAAAATGTATCGAAAACGAAGTCAATTTAAATGATTACTATGATTACTAACCAGCTGATTTTTTGTTGTATACTTAATTAATAGTCAGGGATCCGTAGTACATGGAAATCAAGTGATTACTAACAAGCTAATTTTTGGTGAGTATCTTCGTTTCGATGAGACGTCCAAAGATATCCTATACCCAACTCTCGATTGTGGTAGCTAACAGAGATATCAAGGATTAAAAAATTCAAGGATGTAAAAACGGGATAACAGACCACGAAATTTGTAGGACAATATGTTATATCTCAAGATAATTATCTAAATTATATAAAAACATGTTTGTCCTACAAAACCTATGGTTTGATCAAAGAGTCCGCCATTTCCAAAATGTGTCGAAAACGAGGTCAATTTAAATGATTACTAACCAGCTGATTTTTTGTTGTATACTTAATTAATATTTATAAAATCTAACGGACATATTGTCCGACAAATTTTGTGGTCCGTTATCCCGGTTTTACATCCTTGAATTTTTTAATCCTTGATATCTCTGTTAGCTACCACAATCGAGAGTTGGGTATAGGATATCTTTGGACGTCTCATCGAAACGAAGTACTCACCAAAAATTAGCTTGTTAGTAATCACTTGATTTTCATGTACTACGGATCCCGGACTATAAAGTCGATTGTGCTTCTACTTAGCCAACACAGCACTAAGACAAAACCTATAATGACCCAGTACATACTATGGGATGTTCTAATGACATGTACGTTATACTTATAGGATTACTTAGATAATGTAAAAACTCACCTGAATATCATCATCATCAACGTCCATAGCGAGTTGTTCGTCTTCCTTCAGCTCGTCGGGCGGCTCGTCGTCTTGTTGCAGCGTCGGTTGTTGCTCCGCCTGCTCTTTGGTCGCTGCGTCTATCGCCTGGCAAGTTATATTTAATGTTTTCTTACTAATATTTCAAGTGCGTGTGTCGATAAGGTTATTGATCTTTGACAACAAAACGGCAGAAATGATTTGGAGGAAATAATCTAGATACAAAAGAACATTGAAAATCAATGGTATACTAACTAATCCGCCATGTTGAAAATTACATTTAATCTTACTATATTCTTATACTAACCTGCCCACAGCTTTACTTGCGTTTGCGCTTGCTAAGGAGCTGTTTTGTTTGTTTATTTAAACGCGTCAATATCAGTAACCGCTGGTCCGATTTGAAAAATTACTTCAATGTTGGATAGTAAAATTATTTAGGAATTAGGTGCTTTTGATGGGATAGAAAACCTGGGAATAAAACAAGGAAACCTGGGAATAAAAGGTTTTATTCCCAGGTTTTCTATCCCATCAAAAGCACCTAATTCCTAAATAATTTTACTATCCAACATTGAAGTAATTTTTAAAAAGTAATTTCTAAATTGGCCCAGCCGTACTCGCGTGATGGCGCGACCAAGAGAAATAGGGATATTTTTCTATATAGAGTTTCGAACCTGTAGATCGTCCTTGTTGGCCTGCTTCACGTGTTGGAAGGCGTCGGCCTCCGCGTCCCCCCCGTCCGCCTCTCCCCCCTCCTCCTCCGCCTCCTCGTCTCTCTCCACGTTCAACGTCTTCTGCTTTTGTTTCTTCTCGTTTATGTCACCTGGAAAGAATTATTTGAATTATTTACTGATTACAAAATATATTATAAAGGATATTTAGTTATGTAGTTGAATTGGCTAAGATTATAGATAAAGTTTATTGTTGAACTTGAACTTCAAACGCGGAAGAACAATATCAAATAGATGTGGAAGAGCCGTAACTAAATCCGGAAAAATAATGTGCATTTACTCTTAATTTATCAAATTTTCTCAACATTTCATTATATCAAGGCTAAAATATAGCAGATATCTAGGAGTCGAACACCTCCATCAAATATAGACTTTCTGCCTGAATCGCTAGTCCGATTTCCTTCAGTGTGTGTAATTTTGAAGATAACGTAAAAAAAACGCAAACAAAGCTGTCAGCGGGTCGGCTAGTCTATTATAAAATAAATAAATAAGTAAAGTATAGCTAGTTATACTGAGCATGTCTGACCTAGCGTGCGTTCTTGGTCCGTCATTCCCGGTTTGTTCTGCAGTTTGTTCTGTTTCTGCTGGTTCGCGTCGGAGCGGCTCGCGGCTTGTTTCTCCCCGCGATGTCCCTTCTCACTCTTATCTAGCTCTGAGCGACCTGTCGACTGTTTCTCCTCGCCAACTTGCTCTTGCGTTTGTTCCTGTTGGTTTAATTAAACAAAAAATATTTAAAAAATATATACTTACCTATATTAATAAATACTGTTAAGCCTCGAGCAGACCGGTATATATACGTACGGTACGGTATATAGGCGTATACGTACACGTAAGCGTAGACGTGCACGTACCACTGAGTTGTAATGTATGGGAATGTATGAGACAGGACACACCGCTTGCGTAACGTAGACGACGTGCGCGTGCAGTGTGTCCTGTCTAAACATTAGGAGTACAATGGGCGGCCTTATCGCTGTGAGCGATTTCTTCCATGTAACATAATTTTCTAATAACTTACATATCGTTCAGCTTTCTCATCCTTAGCTTGTTCCGCATTAGTCTGCACATTATCGTTGGCCCCCTTCTCCATTTCAGCATTTTCTGCGTTCTCTTCCGCAGTGGGGTCATCATTCGACGGGTTAGCTTGCGGGTTAGCCTCATGACTCTTCTCTTCTACTTCGTCCTCTTCTTGAATGTCCTCTTTACTCTTCGGTAATTCTTGGTTCTCTTTTTCTGGTTCTGGTTCCGGTTCTGCTGTTTCTGGTTCTGCGTTCGCTTCTGTGCCGTTTTGATCTTCTTCTTCGTTTGGTTGGTCTTCGGCGTTTGTTTCGTCTTGTTTGTCCTGTAAACAAAAGATTACTTACACATTTTTTGTAATTTTCCTAACTTAAAAAGTTATAATTTAACGTTACGGTACATGTATGGTAATGGCCAGTAAATTAGGAAGTAAATATGTTACGACTTTATAAATATTAAAGTGAAATTCATATAATAAGTGTATAATAATAAGATATTGTATAAATTATATCAGATATCTAGTCCCGTAATACAAGCTTCGAGCTTACCATAGTAAGATGCGGCTGTGTAAATTATCCAGCAATATTTATTTATTTTCTCTCTTACGGACTATCACTAACCTTATCCCCACCCTCTTCATTAGCTCCATCCTCTTGAGTTCCATTCCCCTCTTCATTGTCCTCTTCGTCACTAGACAACTCCATAGGTTCATTGCCCTCTTTCTTTTCATTCTCTTTTTGCTCCTCTTCTTCCGGTACTGTGTTTATTTTGTCTATTTCGAAGGGATTTTCGGTTTCTGTTTCTCCATCCTAAAAGAAAAAAATGTTAGAACATGACGCGAGAAAACAAAAATTATAATATTGAAAAGCACGGGTGAAAAGTGTGAGTTTTTCCATTAGAGCTATGCTACATTTTTGTCTAATTCCCACAATCCCTCTTAAGGGGGATTTTAACAGGGGATTTTGGGAATAACCCTACATTGCTTTGTATTTATGACCAATAAGCATGACTCATAAAAGCCGCTGATTTGAAGATTTGAAACGCAGCATCAGCATAGAGTTTATAGCTTAGCAGTTAAAAAAGGTTAAATACTGTGCTGTTATTTAATCTGTAGCTTATGTTATGTTTAAAGTGATGTAGTAGAAAAATACGCAATTATTTTTAAACTATTAAATTAATTTTATTGTTCTTACATTGTCGTCTTCGCCTTCCTCTCCATCCAAGTCCATGTTGTCTGGCATTTCGAAGTCTTCAGGCTCCGGCAGTTGTTGCTGATTGCCGTGGTACGGGTCGATCTGGAAACCGAATAGTTATCATTATTAATCATTTATAATCATAACACTATACTGAATAAAGAGAGAGGAACTATGCATATGAGGAACATTTTAGATCTTGGGGAATTAATATAGGCACCACGATTATCTATTCAGTGATATATATTTTTTTGTATAATATAATCTATGTATAGTCGAGTTGGCCAAGAAAGTGGTCTACCAGTTTTGACAAAAGTTTCTGTGTGATGTAATGATCGATGTGGTCGACTTTTCTAACATAATTTAACTGACGTTACAAACGAATCTCAACCGTAGGGTGGTAGACCACATTTTTTGCTGACTGTACCCTATTGACGTGTCAACTTGTACAGTGAAATTTTGTATAGATTACTATAATTTTTCATTTGTAACATGTTTTTGATTGAAATAAATGATTCTATTCTATCGGTTGGTGATCTATAGGAAGGTTTGCTGCTTTTGCTGAGAAAAAAAACAGAGTTGATTTCGCGGTAAAATCTTAATATAAACTCACATGATCATCATCAACTTCCGGTTCCTCCATCTCATTGATATCTTTCTTTTGCTTCTTGTCTTTACCATCGTCACCGTTATCCATCCCTTCCTCTTTATCCTTAGCTGCCATCTCTTTCTCTCCCGTGCTCTCGCCCTGACCTTTTTCTTCCTTCTCTTTCTTCTCGCTTTGTTCGGGCTCTTCGTCTTCGTCTCCCCAGATTTGTTGGTCTAATCTGTTGGGAGTTTTATTTTAATTCAATTATACGGTTTAATATAATTAAATCATAAATTTATGAGTTCACAATAGTTCTTATTTTGTTTAAGAGATAAATAATAATAAAAACTCCACTCAAAATTTGAACCTATTTTTACTATGTTATTAATTATCGCTGAGGCCTATTCGTTATTTGGGTAATAATCAGTGAAACTTTGCAAAAGGATACGGCAATGACAACCAAAATGTAGTTTATGAACTTACTTTTCAGCAGCGTTGTCTGTATCGCCCATTTGTTTATCAGCATTATCTTCGTCATTTTCTTCTTCAGAATCTTCACCGTCTGTAACAATAAACGTACATCATTGTCTACATTCATCAGTTGGTCTACATAACAGTAAACAAACATCGTAAATGAAGAATGGATTGTCAAACAATTAACTGATTCTTTAAAATTGTTGATACAAATTCATTTTAATTTCGGTATATGTAGCGCGTTCGATGCGATTTTACTAGACATTTTATCATTAGGAATATATAGTGCTACCAAATGTTTTGAAATTAATACTCGAATAGAACTTGAAAATGAGAATTTTTTGAATTAAAATACAAACCTTTTTTTTCTACATCTTGTAAATGCGAATCAAAGTCATCTGTCATGTTGACTCCTTTCTCTTCCTCTTTGCAGTCTCTTTCCTCTTCTTTTTTCTCTTCTCCTGGTCGTTGAGCGTCGTCCAGTTGATCCTGTTATGCGATCAAATAATAATCTATAAGACTCAGTATTTTGTAAGACAAACTCTTAAATACTCCTTAGAAGACAAATTTAACGTTGTCTCTTGATTAAAGATAAATTTGTAGGTCTAAAGGATTTCACAAAATCTTCGTACTAAAAATAAAAATAAAGCCAGTACCTGGTTCTCAATCCTTTCGGATACATCTTTCTGTCCTTCCCCTTCGCCGAGCCCAGTACCACTGGACAACTTGCCAGGACCACCTTCTCCGTCCCCATCTTCCATATCCAGGTCCGATGGCTTACAGAACCTAAAAAATATTTATTCAAGTCTAATTTCGAAAATCTAATAAACAAAAGTGAAGAAATAGAAACAAAAATCTCACTGCAAGAGAGGTTATTTTTAATGAGGTTTTTGAAAAATATGTCAAAACTTCGTGAGTTATACTATTCATTTTATATCAACGGGTATAACTCCCTCATAAAATGGAATAAAGACTGCTCTTGTTGTGGTCGAAACGTTGAGAGTTGTTTAACTACTGTGTAAATACGTGAGTAATTCCCGTTGTTATAAAATGAAAATATGTCTAAACGTTTATTTAGAAGTATTTTTTGTTTATGAACTCTGTGAATATGGAACATTATCTACGACTAGACCAGTGTCTTTAAGGCTCAAAAGTACAGTTGAAAATGCGCATGTACAGTCAAATACATTCGCCCAAAAGCCGGCACTGGGCAACGGTAGAACTCAACTTCAAAGAGAAGGTAAAATTTTGCACGACTAATAAAAAATCCGATTATAGTTCGTTTCGGTTTTATTATAAACTTACCCTTTAGTAGCCAGGTCAGAGAATATCTTCAGTAGAATAGACAGCATTTTACACGAAACTCTGTGCACCGCTACTTTCTGCGTCACAAAATAATGCACGAACAAAACTGTCTGTTCCAAAATTGGAACCGACCTCATCACAACACTCCTTACTTCCTCAATCTCTTTGCCATTTGTTATAAACTGTACGTAATTATTCAACAAATTACGGACTTTTGATATAATAAGATCCAGCTGCAACGTTTTAGTGTCACTTGTTAGTTTATCCTGCAAAAGCTCTTTCAAATGCTTATCTTCTAAGATGTCTTTTGGTTCTTCAGGCGTCTTTTCATTTATAAACTCATCAATTGCGTTGAAGACTTCCATATTTTCGTTTTCTTGTGGCAAATGTTTCTTGTATGCAGATTGTATGACCAGAAGCATTGTAGCTATAAGATCTTCGGATTGGTTAATCAATTCTTTATCCGATAATTCCATTGACACATCTGTATTTTCATCTAAAGCTTCAAGATCTTTGACAGTGTTTTTAAGATGTAGAGATATATCGATTACGCTTCTTAGCAGTGGGTGATTAGGTTCAAAATCGTTTAATGGTTCTATAAGTTTGATTTGATATTCGTTTATTACTCTGTCAACATCATCAATTATTAATTCAAGATCGCCCTTTGAATCTTCAATAGTATCAATGAGCGTTTGTGAAATAACTGGTATTTCTTTATTGAAACCTATCTTCTGAGGCATTATGATCGCTGATTTATGCAAGGCACTTTTTTGTTTTGATATATCAGAAATAAGTGTTTTTATTTCTTTGTGCAGATCATTCCAAGCGTCGCTATTTTTGTAACATTTAACTATTTTGGAATCAGAAATGATAGAGTCGAAGTTTGGTTCTATAATGTTGCCTATTTCTTGTTCTGGGCAAGATTGTAGTACGTGTCTGAATTGTTCTAGTGCGATTTCAGCGGAAGCGTAACATTCGGTGAGGATCTCGTATTTCTGTTGTACAGTGGATATGTTACAGCTCGATCCGTCAATTTCCAGAGCATTCATGAGGTTAGTGGTCAGTGTTCTCAAATCGCAAAGACAGCGCGAGTATTTTGAGATAGATTTCTTTTGTACATTTGTTATTTGCTGAAAGAGAACAAATAAATTTTAAAGCTGTATGGGAAAAATTAGGTTTACTATTCGGGACAAAATGTCTACTGAATTATTTGTTAATATAACAATCATCATCAACAGCAATGAGATTCTCTGAACGTTCAGTCCCAACAGCCCATGCCCTGTTCTACTGTCAAACAATATACTTACCAAAAGCTGGGCTGCAAATCCTTTGCACCTCTCAATGTTCTGAATGCCCAAGTCGTGGTGCGGAGTGAGCAGGGCGGCGGACAGCGAGCGATGCCGCGCGATGTTCTTCTGGAAGTAAGACTCGCAGCCGGACCACAGCAGGGCCAGGGACGCGTCGCAACGTCTACGGGAAAACTTTATGGTTATAGGAATAACAAACATTTTAGAATGTCTTTTAGTGACCTATATCGCCACTGTGAGTTATGTTGTGTATGTGTGTGTGTGTGTGGTTGTATTTTTAGAGTTTCTGCAAAAAGTTTGATTTCCGAGAAAGGACGAAGGTGTATTTTTACCACGTGAATTCGAATCGAAATCTATTATAAAGTATTTTATTGTGGAGAGGACTTGATGTGTGTGTCAAATGTTTCACTCTGAAGTTTACTCAATTATCTGGCTGATTTAATCCAACGATTATCAATAACATAAAAACTGTAGGATGCTCACAGCCGGACCATCTATCTAGCCGATAGATATATCTGCATCATGATAAGCGACATTCAAAGACTATAACCGAAAGACCACTATCAAATTTTTTATTATATTTTAGCAAACGGAATCGGAAACGGATCAGAAAACGCAGCGTTGGACATCCACCAACAAGGTGGACAGATGATTTGGTGAAGGCGGTAGGTGAATGCAGGCCGCGAGCGACCGTAATGACTGGAAGTCATATAGGGAGGCCTATGTCCAGCAGTGGACGTCCAATGGCTGAGATGATGATGAGCAAAACAAAGTGCTATGGTTAATACATACCTAGACTTCAAATACCCCATAGCCGCATCCAAATCCACGGGCGGTATAGTAAAGTCATACAGTTCCCCGCTACTCGCCGCCACTATGACCAGCCCCGTTCTGTAGTTCAGGCCCATTTTAGTCAAGTATTTGAACAGATCGGCGAGAGCTTTGCGCTTCTGTTGTACGAAGTTTTTGGCTTGAGATGTTTGCTTCTGTTTTGGAAGGGATGTGTCGACCTGGACCGAAAACACAAGGAGTTTAATTGGTGAAATGTGTAATAGGGAAAAATAAATTATAGTAGTATAAATAAGAACTTATATAACAACGTCGATACTTCTACATTATACAATAATAATTGTTGACTTTTCGCAAACCTTGCTTATTATTAAGCGTACTGTTACATACAACATTATGTGATTTTAAATTGGTAAATCAAACACAAATAAACAACTTAAAATTAAAATGCGTAGTTTTACAGATTGAAGCATACATAATATACAGCAAAGCAAACAACGACTTGTATTACACAATGTAAATATGTTTTATACTAAGTATTAGACATTATCTCTTACCTCTAAAGACCCAAGATGAGTAGTAGTCTCAATGACCATAGTGACGAAGTCATCCAACCCTTGCACCAAAGCGGGGTAACCGCTGTTGGTGATCGTGTCTTTGCACAGTGACTTCGCTTTATTCAGGAGATTACCCACTTTGGATATAAGACTGCTCTCAGTTATAACTGTGCTTGGTTGTTCCGCTTCATCGAGATATTTCTGTTGGTTATACACGGAGTTTTTTTATAAAATGTATATACTATTGGTGTTAGCGATTTCAGCTAATGTAAGACTAAATACTAGATAGACATATAAATATATTAGGTATTATTTTTGTGTGAAAAGCCATTCAGCCAAACTAACTCATTACAGACCACCAAATTACAGATTTCTAAATATATAAGGTAGATACAATATAAAATGTTCTAATAATACAGTATGTTTCAAATATTTATTATGCGTTATAACTTTAATAATATATAAACTACATAATATATTATTTTATCAAACATAATTAGCAAAAACATTAGTAACGCAATTATTTACCTTCTGTGTCTGTGAATTAAAATGATAAAGAAAATTAGATTCAAGAAATAGAAAAAGAAATAAGAATAAGAACCAATAAATAACAATCCAGGGTTTCCCGTTTCATGTTCAAATATTGTTAAAAACCATGATAGTTTAAAAAATATTTAGTCTGCAAATATTTTGACGATTTGCCAAAATGGCGATCACACAAGTAAAAACTTTATATTTTTTTAATTTATAAAACACTTGACATTGGCAAATTACGCTTAATTTAGCACAGTGACCAATAGAAAATACTAGAACTAGAAATATTTTGACGTCCAACGAGTGAAAAGACAATGGGATCTTAGAACACGGAACGGGTAACATACCATGATTCAAATGCTTTTGAGTTTCCCGATATTTCCGCACTTGTACAAGCGCCATTCACGGAGAGACTCACGGTATGCTACCCGTTGTGTTCTAAAATTGTTAAAAACCATGATGGTTTAAAAACTATTCTAGCACTTTCCATCAGGTGAGATTGTGGTCAAGCAAGGGTCTATCATCAATAATAAAAAAGTAATAATGAGATCTTACCTTGATATTCCTCGCCAGTACAATGTGGTTGGTGGGGTCGATGAGATAGGCGCCGCCCGCGGGTGCACTCGCCGTGGCGCGCTTCGGCCGGTCCCATATACCGACGTGTTCTGTGCCCGACTCCGCTGTATTGTCTACTAGACAACTTGACACGCTCTCTTTTAGAACGTTCTGGAAATATATACATATTATTATTTTTGTGTTATATACATTTATTATTATCTTGCCATCCGTTAGTTTGCCTATTACTTTATAAGTTATATAGGTTATTATGGATTTTCTATTGGCAAAGGGTATCCTATACCTGTTTTTCTTATGTTTTCTTATATTACAAAGTATCATTAAAATATCTTCAGTAGTTATAAAACTTATTGTGTAAGTTTACTTTGTAACCATACTTGGACGACATTATCACTATGTGAGAAACCTCTATAAATTGAAAAATAAATATAAATCCATCCAATAGATAACCAAAAATTTTCACATTTACAAAGTTATGTATATTGTATATCAGTAATCTATCACGCGGAACACAAGCTTAGAGCTTACCACGGGGCTTACCATTTATTTATTAAGGAAGAATAAGCTTTACCTCAAACTCCTTCGTATGTTTATGTAGAACCTTATGCGCCTTATCCACGGTGTCCTTCACGCTCCAGTAGCTGAGATCTCTGTCCCAGGAGCATATTTTGACAAAGTCCCGCAGCTTCTTTTCAATCGGCGCCCGTTTCTCCTTGACTTGCGCGGCGACTTGAGCGCTGAATTGCGAATAATAGTTGTACGTGTTCCATAGAATTGAGAGCAACTCATCTGCAAATTAAATGGTAAAATCAGTTATAGAATAAAATGCAATGCTAATTGCAGTAGGATTATAATGAATTCATTATTTAAAAGAGGTAAAATAACTAACGAAAACATAAATGCAAAAAGTAGGATTATAAGTAATGTGTAATGTTTTGTGTAATTTAATTAAGAGTCATTAGAGTAAATAAATATACTTTTTATTTTAAAGAGCCTTAACCCTTAACCACCTGACATACGTCTCACAGACGCAAGCAAATTTAAATCGCTTATATTTTTTCGGGGAAAGCACGCCTCAACTTGTGTGTTCCTGTACCTTTTCGCCACGTCCCTGAGTGTCGCTTAAACGCTCGTCAGCGTCAGAGGTCCACGCGTTTGTCATTGGTAAGTGAAAAACTGTCGTTGTCCGTCTGTGGGACGGTAAGTTTTTTGTGTGTTTTAGTTTTAAACGGTTTCTAATGATAGAGTTATTGAACGATGATTATTACAATACCATTTGACGACAAAAACTTACCAATTGATGAAGGCAGCGAGGTCGATGTGGAAATGAACGTACAGTGTAGAGGATAGTTGCGAATCGAATTCTAATGGCGAAACATCTAATTCTAAAGAAAACAATGGTATAATTGTATCTCAATCTGAAGTTTTATATGCAGAGCAAGAATATTTGTCTGTAGATGAAGAGCCCATAACAAAAATTTGTACGAGTCCTCGAATAAAAACTTTTTGGGAAAGATTTTTTGGTGGTCTTCCGGTCCTTCATCATAACACTCGAGATTATTATAGCGTCATATAGTTTAAGAAAAAGAAGCTCCGCATATGCAGCGTCAATAAACAACGTGACGATTCAACGTGATTTTCAATCTGCACTTCGGCGCATCCTTCACTGCGGCAATGACTCTGCCCCACCAGCACTACCAGGATATCTCTCCTTGGAACCGGTTCCAAGGAGAAATTGGCTTCTAGAAGACTGTTCAACCAGGAATAGAACGCAGGACCCAATACAATAAACTCTAAATTACCTATTTGTATAGAATGCTCCCACAAAATGTACAGTCACCGTTGGAAAAATCTATAAGATTGATGCCCTGCAATTTTGGACAACATAAGATAATAATGAGGAAGTGTTTATTTTATATGTCTTGTTGGTTATTCTATTTTTATATACGGAAAGAAAAAAGTTTCTATCTCGATTGATTATTTTTATAGACCTCGTGTTTTGAAAAACACATTTTTTAAGCTAAAATTAAGAGTTGTTTTACAGAAATAAATATTTTAAGAAAATACATTGTTTATTCTGCACTTTTATTACTTTAATAAATACTTCGATATGTATTTTTAAAGATTTTATTAAAAAAACCGAAACTTTATCCTTGGATTTTACATACAACGCAATTTTAACTTGCCCGTCTAGGAGACGTATGGTAGGTGGTTGTGTGACAAAAATAGGTGGTAGGAGGTTAAGGGTTAAGTGTATAATTATATACGACACTTAGCTGACTCGGCCGCGTCTATAGTTATAAAATATATTGCTGTGTGAATTATCCAGCAATATTTAACCCTATAGCGAAGCCGCGAACGACAGCTAGTAAAAATTCACGCGAGATGACGAACACAAAAGTATGAAAAATTGCAATGTGCCAACTCGCGTGAATGTATCATTTGTTTTCGCGCGAGATGACGAACAACCCGTAATTTTATATTTACCTCGTCTATACCCCGGCTCCATATGCACCAGATGGCAATGGAACACATAGATGATGTCCAACCTAACTTCATACTCCGCTAGATTAGAAGATTCCATGAAATTTTTGAGGGCTGCCGTCACTTTAGCGGCATCTTCTTTGGTAGTGTCGATATCTCCTTGCAATTGGTCGTTTATTACCGAGTATATGAAGAACCAGTATTTATGAGCTTCTGCTTGTTTTCTGGAAGAATTTGAAGGTATTTAATATCCTACTTATATTATAGTTTTATAAAATATGAAAGAAAAATCAATATTATCGTAGTATTTGGTATAATCACCACGCTTACCAGGCAGATTGGTGATAACAGTACTCAGAACGACACGTCTGGTCTTTTGGTAGGTACATAAATTCCTTAGTTTTTTTATTATTTATTTCACACACACTTATCTCTATCTTTACAGGTCACACACACCCAATACAATAGATAGTTGGTTTAATGACTAGTGCTAAAGAGGTAGAGTTATACTATTCTTAAGCTGGCCCCAATCAGCGGTTATAATCACTAACATAAAAACAAAACGTACCTCTGATACAAATTATTCAAGCATTCCTTCCAATGTGCCATCTCAAGTTTCCTCCAGTTAACAATCTGCTGTCCGATAGCCAGAGACTGTTCGATCATATTGTTAGCCTTATGTGCGTTCTTGTTCCATTCCTCTATTTTGTCCCGGAGTAGTTCTAACCCGGTGAGGAAACGGGACACGGGACTTGTAACTGAGAAGCTTAGGATTCTGTCGACTATTACTATTATCTGAAATTAAATAAAAACAAATATAAATATTGCTGGACAATTCACACAGCAATCTAGCCCCTTGGTTAGCTTGAAGCTTTGAGTGAGAACCGCGCGCGCGACCTGAGAGGAGACGGGGCACGGCGGGACGCTCACTCCTCCTGATAAAGACTGCTCTTGTTGTGGTCGAAACGTCGAGAGTTGTTTAACTCCTATGTAAATACGTGAGTAATTCCCGTTGTACAAAATGAATAGTATAACTCACGAAAATTTTGAAAGTGAAATAGCTTGAAGCTTGTGTTACGGGTGATAGATTATAAAAGTTCATTTTTAATAAATAATTGAAGCGAAGAGAAACCCATTGCCCATTGCTAGCCAATTGTACATGAAACAGAAATTCATATTCATTCATCAATAAATTACTACAAACAAACAAAAGAAACAAATAAAAGAAGCTGTCTTGATTAACTAACCTCTTTTAACGTAGGGAAGTCCGGCCACTGGTCTAGTAGCGCAACAGTAGCAAGTATGACATTATGTAAAAGCGGCACGCATTGCTTAGTTTCAGAAACCCACGCAGATCTGTAGAAATCAGCCTTGCTCGTTGTATCTGAAACGCAATATCAACTTTATTACTACACTACATAATTATACTAATAGATAGCAACAGTCATGTGGTGAAGATCTTAGAATAGTTCCACGGGTGACGATTGACAGACGGACGGACGGAAGGACGGACAGACATGATGAATCTATAAGGGTTCCGTTTTTGCCATTTGGCTACGGAACCCTAAAAACTGGACAATAGTCATAAAAAGTAATAAAATAAAGAGGTTAAATCAATTACCATTCCCTTCAACTTTATCCTTGATCTGTGATATCAAAACCATCAGACTTGGCGATATCCTTCCTTCGACCTCGGCGTCCAACGCCTCCCAAGCGTTCTGCATAACCCGACTAAATACAGGATACCGTTGCATAAACGAACTGATCACATCATTGCCGACCATCTTCTTTTTGCTGTGTAACCATTCAGCGGTTGTCAAAGTTCTGACAAAGTTCGAATGCCATTTGTATACGAGAGATATGTCTTCGGTAGAGATAAGTGGTTTGACTTTTGTGGGCGTAGATGTATTTTTTATTGGTTTTTGTTCGAGTGGAGAAGGTCTGAAGTCGCCGAAATCGTTTTCTGTGTGAGATGGGAACATCTCTTGGATTTCTTCTGTCGCTATTGCTTCTTCATCCTCGTCTTCGCATTTAGATCTACAATTCGAGATAAGTATATAAATTATTTAATAAGTTTCGTACCTATTAATGTTACGCATTATAATACGAGATCGTATCAGAAACTAGCTTAAACTGTAGTGTTATAACATTGTGATGATAATAAATAACTCGAATTTGTGATTAACTGTTTACAACAGAAATAAAGAATTTGTGATATAGTAAACAGTTGTACCATGGAACTTCAACAATTGCCTTGTGGTGCCAGCCTGAGAAAAAGACCACCCCATCTCTTTCTAATAGTGTCACTAAAACGACAAAGGTGTATAGAAAATATATTATAGAATTAGAAAACGATTTCACTTACTTCGTAACATACAAAGCTTCGTCGTCTTGTTTCTTCTGCTCGATATCCCGTTGTTGTTGGTCCCAGGCTCTGTAGATGTCGTTGAGGGTACTTAGCATCGCTTCTACGCACTGTTTGTCAATCTTGTCCTTGGCAACGCAATGCATTTTCAGCTCCGTTAGGTTCATTTTGAGGATTCTGTAAAATTAACAATAATAATAATGAAACAATCTGTTTTGGTTAAATTAAGAAAATTATTTGAACAGCCGCACTTGGCAAGACCTAATCTCTGTTGACCAAAGAGAAGTCTCTATGTCCCACAAGTCACTCGACTTGATCATTTTTTCTGCTGACCCGCATCGTTAGCAGCAATTAAATTTGTTAAGCATTAATGTCAATTAATAAATAAAGGAATATTACTTACTCAAGATGCTCAATTCCAGCAGAAATCTCATCACCTAAAACATTCCTTCTCAATATACTCAAAAACTTAGCATTCACAAATCTATTCAAATGTTCCTCTCGGTGATTTCTACTAGGAATCGGAATCGGAAACTCGATTAGTTCCTTCGCTTCCTGCCAGATCGGTTTTTCGATTTTCACAATCAATTCTTTGATCAAATCAATCGTATTCGTGAAGCTGTATATGATTTGTGATATCGAGTGTTGTAATGGTTTTGCTAGATCGGGGAACGCTTCTAAGTAGCTGCTTTCAGTCTTTCTATAGAATGCGTGGACAGAATATAGCCAAGAGGATATTTCTTTGACTACGGTTTGAGCGTTTGCTAGTACGGCTTTGTTGTTGATGTTATTTTGCAGGTTTTCTTGTAGAGTGTTAAAGGTTCTGATGATGTTTGATGTTATCTCGTTCACTGTTTTGGCGGAGAGAACGGATTTGGTGAAATGTTTGCAATCCTGGAAAGAAAGAAACACATTTTTTAGTTGTATCGTAGACAATTTTTGAGAATGTTTTATCGTCATCGTCATGCTATAATTATTATTCATCCATTTCCCGGCGACGTCGTAACCGACGTTTTAAACGTATGGGCCGAATTATATTTATGACATTATAAAAGAGCTATTTTTTACGTTGACATATGTAACGCACAACTGTCAGAAAGACAATAATGAGATAAATTGTTAAAAAAATATTATATATACTTACATTGAAAAAACTTGCGTAAGACGGCTCATTAGGCCTATAAGTATTCCCCAAAGCATACTTCTTAACCTTTTCCAACGTTTTTTCCTTCAAATTCAAGATAACCGCACAATAAGGATGCACTTTCTTCAAACTATCCCTTGCCTCTTCAGTTCTATACATTTCCTTCGTTATATCAGAAGGTTTCTCAATATTCGTAGCGTCCACTAAAGTCCCGGTGATTATTCCGTGGAAATAGTAATTGTTGAGTAAAGCCTCAAACATTTCCACGTCTTCTTCGATATATTTAACCTTTAGTCGATATCTCTCTATGTGATCGACTGGGTTGATTTCGGACATAACTGACGCGAATAAAATACTGGTAAGAAGTGATAATTCGACTGTCAAAATCTTGGTTTTTGTGGCATCGCTGTGGTCCGATACTTTTGCCAAAATAGTATAGATTATAAAACTTTCTGAGAGTGTTAGTGCATATTCTGGGTTTTCTTTGAAATTTTGTTTCAGTAGTTCTATACTCTCAACATTTATACTTGACGACAAAATTGTTGATTCTGGCGACGTTATACTAATAAGGCAGTTTATTAATCTTTCGTATTTTTTTATTTCAAATGTTGCTTCAGTCTTACTGTAAATATTATAACATAAAAATAAGTTTTAATTAAGTACAAAAAATAAAAAGGAACAAAAGCAATTGCCGAAAGCCGGGATCGAACCAAAAAGTCTTTAGATCTTCAACAAGAGAGATTATCTGAGCTATTTCGGCTATACGTAGAGCGTTGAAATTTAACAAGCAATCTAATGAATCTTATTAATCGCATTTTTTGACTTACTCTATTTCTTATAGTACTTACATTTTTCTCAATGCCGATAAATCTAACGTCGCAATATTTTTCCAGATGACGTTCAATATGGTGCCCAACTGCACCGAATAATTGATCCTATTCTCTAAGGACACGGTTTCATAGGCCATCAATTGGCGAGAGCCTGAAATATAAGTATTAAGATTTTGTTAAAAAAATATTTATAATTAGGTAGAGATAAACCATTTTTAAAATGAGCTCCCCTCCACAAACCGTGATAATTTCAACGTGTGAGAGGAAATACTTATTGCATCACTATACTTGTGTGCGTGCTACAACTTTACTGAAAACTTTGGATCATCTGTCTGTCAAAGTGATACCGTTTGCTTATACGTTAATGAACATCCAATGACAAAGATCAATTTGTGTGTTGTATCTATACACCTTTTTGCATGTACGTGTAACCGCGGTGGAGGGGCGTTCATTTTAAGAATGGTTTATCTCTATATAGTTTAACTATAGAGCAGTAGACTTAAATCCTTCTGCTGAGCAAAACATATTGTGCAGTACTGTCAAAATAAAACTTCAGAACACAAACCTGAATTCTCTGAAACTGTGAAATTCTGCACATAAAACGGCATCAAAGGCAAGTTTTTGGACAATCTCTTGCTTCTAGAAGGCACATCTTCGAAGGAATCTAGCACCGGCTGATTGAGCGATAGGAACGGAACTGGGTAGAACGCGGGCGAGTTTATAACGGCCTTGTAGAACTCGTCCCAGAACTTTGAAGGCACGGTGGATATTCTGAAAGTAATGTTAGTGCTTTAGAAAAAATAATAATAAAACGTAAAGTTTCCTTAAAAATATTTATGGCAATATTTTTTTTGTTATATCATCACATATATTTCGAACTATTGGGCTTTCTTCATAGGATCTAATTATATTCGTTGTGGTATTTCGTAAAATCGTTTACAAGACGGGTTGTGCCTTAATCGCAGTAAGTTGGTACAGTATACATATACAGGATGTAGTTGCTTTCTTCTATACTAATATAATTAAGAGGTATATAAATCCCTAAATCGGTTTCACGACACCAGTAATAAGAGAGAATAGTATAAACCTAATTATTATCCAACAAATGTACACACACGCAACTACGATTCCGCTTATTCTAATCGAACGACGTAAAATATGAAAATAATTCTCCCGTGTAAAAAACGTCGATCTGCAAACCCGTGTACTAAAACTGATAGATATCTAAACAAATAAATACAATTCTATCCCATGTAAGTTATTTACTTAACAAGTGGAGAGTAAATTAATAAAAAAAGTAATACCTTTCAATATCCTGTTCCTCTGCATATTTCAATAAAACTTCCAAAAGATTCAATAACTCAGGCGGAAAACCTTTGCTTACTTTGCACAAAGACACCAAGTTCTTAAGAACTGTGCAATTTATATCAGACTTTCTCTCTTCAGTAATAGCCATTATAATAGAATATAAGTTGTCTTGCAGCAAACTCATAACTCTTTGTAGAACGTAGGAAGTAACTGGCAAAAGCATAGCGTCCGTTACATTGTTGTTTTCGGGCTTTGATGATTTAGTTATTCTCTCTTCGATCGCAGTCATTTGATCACCACTTGGTAGTGCCAAGATTTCAGAAACAGTGGCTCCATCTATCAATAGCTTGTCTAACTGTTTAGTCAACGGTTGATTGAGGTCTAAAGTAATTCTTTTGAAAACTGCTGATCTTGTCATACTATCTTCAAATTCGACCTCATTCTCAAACAGTTTAGGTCGCCCATACAACTTATTTAGGTGTTTGCTAAGCTTTATCATTTGTGTGTTTTCTTGATCATCACGATTAGTGATAATGCTAATATGTTCATAGAATTTATTCTTCAATTTGTCGTTGGGTAAGTCTTTAAAAAGTTCTCTCATCAAATGCTTGTGTAGCCATTTTGAGTGTACAGTGAGAAGTGGTACAATATCTTCTCTCAAATACTGTTTTCTTTTTGAACTGTTTGAACGGAAAATAGGTTCAGAGGATATCTTTAAGAATCTGTCATACCAATTCAAAAGCTGCAAAATCTTACATGCTTTTTCATTGTCGAAGACTAGGGATGAACTTATTGTTTGTGAAATGTAAAGTAAAAGAATGTTCAGGTATGTGTCACAATATTTGAGAATAGGATATTCCTCAAAGTTATCGGCTATGGAACCACTAAGAACTGTCTTCGAATAACCAATAACAGAAACGTAATTCTTCGGTACTTGTATACCTGATTTATTTATCTGTTTCAAAGTTGAATAAAGGGATACTTCGTCTTTATTTATTGATTGTATTTCATCAGCGTTCAAATTGAATAGTTCGGGGAAAAATCTTTGACGACCATCGGTTTTTTTATGATTGTTTGTATAGTCAACTACTATTTTAATTAAATCGTTAACTAAATCCCTAGTGTTGCTAGTAGGTAATTCATTTATGTATGTCGTTAGTACATGGCACACGTCAGTAATATTTTCCGGAGTTTTTTGGTACATATTGAAAATGCTAAATAGCGTATGTAAATCCGTAGTTGTTTTAGGGTTAACGCTTTCTTGGAATGCTGTGAACCCGACTTGCTTTGCTAATTCTAATGACGAATCTAAGCACAGTCCTTTGACAGTATGTGTATGTGATGTTTTGCTGGAATCATTGTATTCAACATTATAGTTTTTTATTTCTTCTTGTAAAGCTTTGAGCATACTGTTTTTGTTTTCAGCCAGAGATTGGTTGAGATTTGTAGCGAAATCCGAACCGCATCTTGGTTTGATATAGACATCTGCAAAGCTATTGACTAGAGCTACGTCTTTAGGAATACCTCGAACCGTTTGCTGCCAGAATAAATGGGCAGCTTGCAGTAGGTTTGATACTGTAGGTCTCTCAAAACCTGAAAATGAAAGAATAAACGAGTTAAATTAAGTCTGAATGACTGATCGGATTAGGTTTAAAATTGGAATAAATATTTTTAGAACTTAGAATGACAATGAAAAATAATTTGTTCTATAAACGATATAAAACTAGTACCTTGAATGTAACTTGTCATCAACTCGTGACATTTGATGCAAAGTTCATGGTACACCGAAGGTAGTCCAGTTGAAGACAGCAGCGCTTTCAAATCAAAACTAGTCATCGTCTCAGACAATTTTACATTCGTCTCATCAGGTCTCAAAATGAAAATTTCCACTCCGCGATTCCTCATCGCTCTAGAAATTTCCCCATACTTAGGATCCATCGTGAAGAAGACTTTAAAATTGGGATGCGGTTTAATATCGCTTATGTCACCTCTCTCTGGTATGCTTAGAACTCCGTTGTTTTCTAATAACCCGTTCAATCTGTCCAAAACTGCTGCTGAGGTAAGATTGACGTTATCCAATAGAAGCCAAGACCCTTCAATCAAAGCCTTTACCAATAAGGAGTCAACCCATTCGAATTTCCCGCCAGCGTTCACAGATGTCGCTTTAGATACTTTATTTCGAAGTTTTTTCAAATTGATTATAATCTCTTGTAATTGATTCTTTATTTCACTAAATGGTTTCTTATCAAATTCAAGAAGCATCTCACAGTGTTTTATAAGGAAATCGATTTTGTAAACCAATTTTGGAATGTCGTTGCCGCTAGAAGGCAGTGATCGGTATTCGTGGAGGTTACTCAGCATTTTATTTGTTCTCCAATCTCTCGATTGTGTCTCAAGCCAAGCGTTTCGTAAGCTTTGTGTGGTTAGAATCTTTATTTTCTCGTATACGATTTCTAGATTTCTATTATAGTCGACTTGTTCAAATCCACCAAGTAAGTCGGACACATCCATGGCGGAAGTAACTGGCACAATCTGTAAATCGTTTCCGGTCAAATCCGCTAGTATTTGTACTAGACTGCTTTTGCCCGTAGCAGTTGGGCCAACAAGTATAGTTAACCAGTTCAAATTCACACTCTGGGCGATTGATTTCAAACTAGGAAGCTGATTTCTGAGTATCAGTAAGTTAGTATCGGGTGATCGGTGATGTTTGAACGTGTTATCGAAACTTCTACTGATAACTGAATCACCAATCACAATATCCACCTCTGTTATTAGGATTTGAGGGGTGCTGTCACTTCTTGGATAATCTGGATGGAAAATTTCGTTGTATGTTCTGATCATACGTTCTTTGTCTTCAGCAGTTCTCATTCTATTCACATAAAGAACATCTACAAACTTTCCAGGACAAAATTGGTTTGTGTGCAATTTGTCATCAATAATTGCTTCGCACCATCTTTGGATGTCTCGTAAGTTCATTTCCCACGGAGCACCTTTGTACGCCCACGATTGTATTTCTGTAATCTCATGTGCTACTCTGCAGTTGAATTGTACAATTTTATGCAAAATATCTTTGGGTATAGTAGGATATTGGGACTCTAGTATGTAAATAAGGTCTTGTTTGGTCAAGGTATCGATGTAAACCTGTGTGAATCTGTTTAAGAATGACAGAGGCAAGCCTCTGCGTGCGCCACCTTGTTTCAAGGGATTTTGACAAGCGAACAATTTCGTCTCGGGTTTTACTTTAAACGTCCGACCAAGCTCAGGGATATAGACTTCCCCTCTGTGATCTAAGCACGCGTTGAGTCCTTCTAAGACCGGCTGTGGTGCTAAATTCAACTCATCTAGAAGTATCCAATCACCATTTTGCAATGCGTTAAGAAAAGCGCCTTCTTTGAACATGAATGATCCATCCTCTGTAGGCAGGTCTGTTCCGAATAAATCAGTTATGTCCTGAAAAAGACAAGATTAGATCGTTGTATTAATAACAATACACAGCTTTTAACTTTGTTAAAATACAAAAATATACTTACTGTTTGATCACTGAGGTTGATTCGTATCACTTTATGACCCGAAGATCTGGCCAGAGCAGTTACTAAGCTTGTCTTTCCAACTCCAGGATTTCCCTCCAAAAGAATAGCCTTATTCAACTGAAGTCCACGTAATAGTCTCAACGTGTTAGACCCAGTTGTGGGAGCAGTGAAAGTAAAAAGCTGCTCTTCTGTTTCCGAAATATCTTTATGTTGTCCAATCTCGATGTAAAATGGTTTGATACCAAACTTTGATTCATCGCTTTCAGCGGTAAACACAGTTTGTTTATTGCTCAGCATTTCTCGTAGGCTTTTTATACATTCAGTTCCAATTGTCTTGATTTGGTTCAAAAGGAAGTTAATAGCCGTTGATCGTAATACTAGGAGTGCTTGTGGTTCTATGTGACCAGTCAAAGCAGTGCCAAAGCAGTCCAAAAACGTCATACAAGCCCCATGAACATAGGCTTCTGGGGTATCCAAAAGACCTTTTGAAACTGCGGTGTTTGTAAACTGGACCCACGATAGTAAATCACGGATACTGAACGGGAATTTATTGGTTACTTCAAAGTTCTTCAACCAATCCGTAAAGTCAAGAATAGAACCACCAATACCAGAGGTTCCGTCTTCCTGGTTTCCTAAAGATATTCCCGTATGGACGCTCTTTTCAAGAACACTCAGTAAATCATTCCTAGATGTAACACTATCACACCATATCTCCGTAAATCGATTTCGTAAAGCTGGTGACAGTTCCTTTTTTCCAAAGTCACCTCCAGGGTTCATAGTTCCAATGAAGTGGAAGTTTGTTTCGGCAGTTATAACAACTATGTCTGAATTGTCTTCCATGCCACGTTCTGCTAAAACTAATTGCCTTTCCGGTTCAAGTAAAGAGTTTAACCTTTCAAGGACACTGTCATCCGCTAAAGAGATTTCATCAGCTAAGAACATACCTCCTGTTTCCATAGCTTTGATCAAAGGACCATCGACCCATTCAAACAGTCGTCCGTCATTTTTGTATTGTCGAACCGGTCGTAGACCTCCTAGAAAGTCGGAACTTTCTGTGTGCATGTGACAATTCACAGACATTAACTGCCGTTTCTTTAAAGCGGCTAAGATTTGGCAAATGGTGGTTTTGCCACAACCTGTTTCACCGACCAGTAAAACAGGTTCGTTGAACGTGAACGCCTTAGCGATAAGAACAGCAAGTCGTCTCATATTATACGTCCAAACTACATGAGAAAACTCTTGAAGTTTGTTGTTTAGAATAATTTCCAATATTTGTTTGGTTACAGGAGATGTTGCTTGATGAAGACTGAACAAGTTATCAGGATTGACACTCCTCTTTATGTTCTTAAGAATAACTTCCTCAATGATGCTTCTTTCGTCTGTTTTCCTTACTTTGCCAGCTAGGATAAGGTACCCTTCATCTGCTATGTGTTGGTCCCAGTCATAGAACTTATCGTCAGTCAAAGCTTCCTTGCTCGCATGTTTGTACCGTTGACCCCATCTAAACAAATCTCTCAAGGTGATAAAGCCGTCTTTTCCTTGCACCGCGGCAGAACCTCGTCGTCGAATCTGCAAATCTGCCATGACGTTGATCATTTTCTTGCTATATGCGGGTGGTACGTGACATCTTTGATGCAAAATCGTTTCCAATTCACTCTTTGGTATTTCGTCAAAGTGAAGCTCAACAAAACGATTTCTAAAAGCTCTAGACAGCATTTTCCTGCCTCCGTATAATCCTGGAGGGTTTTGTGTAGCGAATAGCATGAAGTTAGGATCAGCTTTAACGACTTGCTGAGTTTCAGGGATGAATAATTCACGATTGTCGTCGAGCACTCTATTTAACGCTTCCAGTACATCACTCGGTGCTAAGTTTAGTTCGTCGAGGATAATCCAATAACCTTTCCTCATTGCTTCGACTAATACACCCTCTTTGAACACGAGTTTTCCGCTAGCATCAGTCGCATAAGAACCTATGTATTCTTGTAAGTCAGTGTGTTCGTGATTATTAATTCGTACACAATAATTTCCTGACGCTTTCGCTATGTAGGTGATCAATGAAGTTTTTCCTACAGAGGTGTCACCTTGGAGCAAAACGGGTAGGCGACCTAAGGATATAATCCTAGCGATATCTCGCAAGTTTTTTCTAACGGTTTGTGTAAGTATGTAGCCTTCTGGTATATTGATTTCTAGTTTTCCTTGCGGAATCCAATGGCCTTCGAATAGTAGGTAGTTTTGTCCGCTGATTTGGGGTTCGGGGATCATTTGATTAATAACGGCTTTGATATTTTTCTTTCCGATGACTGCTTTAGCGATCATAGCTTCGACTACAGGATGTGAGGAGCTGTCTAGTTGGGTTAAGAAAGAGAGGCAGAAAGCTTCATAAAGCGACCTCGCTACAGTTCCGCATTTGGCTTTTGCTGCCGCTGTTAACGCCCTACAAAGCGTTCTCAAAGAATAGTGAGGAGTGTTTCCTGATCCATCGACAAGTGAAACTTTTGCTTCTTTTTTTATTGTTGCATAGAAAACATAAATAGCTTCCAAAGTAGCACCACTCAGATTCATGTGATATAAATAATCACCGATCAGCAAAATCAAATCATTCCTTTCGGTCAACTCGTCTATAAAGAACTCTGTGAACCGATTTCTAAGACCAACAGGTAGGTCCTTCTTACCCACATCTGTCGCAGGATTCATACAGGCAAAGAGGGTGAAATCTGGGTGGCGTTTTATAGGAACTTTATCACCTTTTTCTAGGAGATCGATAGTTTCACTTTTGTCTTCCAAAAGACCCGCTAAGCATTCCAAGATCTCGGCTGAGGCCAAGTTAATTTCATCGAGTAGAACCCAATGCCCTTCTTGCATAGCTTTGACTAGAGACCCTTCTATAAATGCAAAAGTTAATCTTGATGCTGCTTTGACTTGTTGATCCAACTTGTTTAGTTTATGACTGAACGCAAGCCATTGTTTAAGCTTTTTCTCTTTCTTTTCTACTGTTATTCTTTTTATAGCTGCTTTATGACTTTGTTTCATGAGCGCAACAAGAGCGGCCCAGTTTTCGGTTTCGTAGCAAGTCTCTATATGGCCCAAAAACTTCGCGTTCTTCTCTACATTGTAGAACGATTTGAACAGATTCTCAAACTCGTTTCTAATTGGACGGATAACGTATTTCATGTCTACAGGTTTGTAGCCACCTAGAAGATCAGCGGAATCTGATTGTTGGTTCATGTTGATGACTACAAGTTTGTGGCCCGTTTGTCTAGCGAGATATTGTACTGAAGATGTTTTCCCTGTGCCTGTTTCTCCGACAAGTAGAACAGGTTCGTTTGAAGTTACACAGCAAGCTATACGCTCAAGCAAACAGGCTGACTGTCTTGTAAATGAGAATACAACCTGCTTGTTCTCAAAGTCAATAGATTCTAGACTTTTCTCGATTCGAGGTACCCTCGCCCGACCTACATCTAAACTTGAAGGTGTCAGGGCCACATTTGGTTTGTAATGCTTGCAGTAGAATTCAGATTTGGTCTCCACGATACCCAAGCAAGTGCCTACTTTCTTAGCAAGCTGCAGTCTATCCTCTGGAGAAGATACTGAACATGTGAAGATGTCTAATGCATCTTGGAGTACTTTCAAAGCTGAATCTGGACTGGATATGTTAAAACCTACGACAGATCTAGAGCACCACTTCATAAGGTCTCTTGTTGAAATTAGGCGCGATCCGCGAATGATGTTCACGGCATTTTCTGAGGATTTGTCTGTGTCTGTGGCCTGTAAGGAGGTGTCATGGCTTCCTACAGAGAACATCATGAACACCTCAATCATTCTGTGCGATATCGTAGCAAGGCTGGGGTATAGAGTTTGTATGATTTCAGATAGTTCAGAGCGAGATAAAGGCTCTACGTTTATTTGTGTTAAATATTTTTGGAGTAATGTACTGGAGTTCGACATTTTCTTTTGAAAGCCATAGTTTGTTGTGAGTGTCCTAAAAAGAGAGAAGTAAGTTATAGTAAATAATTCTGATTTGCAATAATTGAAATTAGAATTATATTCTTCATGACTAAATGTTTAGTTTTAAAGAAAATCCAGGTACTTAATGTGGGCGACATTCAAAATATCGTTTAATTTAATATCATGGATAGGCGCAATTTTATCATTAACATATCAAAAATTGCGAATTAAATAATAAAGAGCTTTCTTTTATTTGACAGCTGAAGTTAATTACAATAACTCATCTACAACACGCTTAGAATTTGTGACAAGGTAAGAGTTACAATGCTTTGTTCGAGATACAGCGATATTCAATTCTATTTACCCTTACCTTTGCGTTACAAAGAGTTGAAACCCAGGTGTGACCGGTAGAGCGTCGCTGTACCCCGGCACGCACAGCGCGCCACGTTCCAGTAGTGAGCTGAGTGTGGAGGCCACGTCCAGTGCAGCGCTATCTATGTCTTCTAGTAACAGCCAGTGACCGTTTTGAACTGCCTGTTAGAAATATGTAGTTTTATAAACATATTGGGCAAATTATTTTTATGTATTTTATATTAAACCCAAACACAATCAAAATTTTTATGACAACCCAAATACAGTTTCACTACAGGACATATACTGTATCATCCATATGTTTCTGTGGCGAAGACCTATGTCCGTAAGAAGATAGGACCTTAAGGAATTTGGTATAATCACGCTAACCAGGCCGGTTGGTAACCGCAATAAGTGATACAGAATATTAACCTTCAGACTTTAAGTTCATAATTCTTTTAGTCGGTTTTACGACTCCAACACCTGCGGGAAGAAATGGGGTAGTTCTATTCTAAGGCCGGCACGGCAAAACTCAAACTCAAACATACCTCAGTTAATACTCCCGCTCTCCATATAAATTCGCCGGGCACATCGGTGCATTGATGGCTTCCTAACAACATTCTGGAGTCAGTTTGGTCTCCCAATTGAACTTTCTTGAATGCAACACCTTTTCGCCCTGTGATAGCGGCTAAGTGTTCTACTAAAGATGTTTTGCCGGAGCCAACAGGACCCATTAGGGATAAGGCTTGACCTGAAAATAATGTTGGTTAATGATCAGTTTAAATTTGTTTTTTTTTTACCAATTATTATTGGTTTGATAACACTCATGGGAAGAGAAGGACTACTGTTGTAGTCCTACTCTGACACTAAGATGTCAGTGTATATATATTCGAACGCGCCCGAGTCGACCCGATCTGCGCTTACGTGCGACCCGAATGCGCCTGAATATTTCCGATCTCGTTCTCGATCTCGAAACTGATCGCGTCAACGCAATGCAGGGCCGAATATCCGGCAGCCGGATATCCGGCGCTCCGGCCTAGTAGCTTGCCGAATATCCGGTATCCGGCCAAACTACTATCCGTTACATCTCTGAATAGCTCTCTGCATAATACATAGTAACAGAATCACTATACAAATGTCAGTCACATGCTTTAATAAAATTAGTTTTACAGACTAGTTGACAAATCTTAAAGTTACCTGAAGCTACAGCCAAGGCCAAACTTCTTAGATTATTTACTGTCGATGTGACAGGCACCAAATGTCCTTTTTGAACATTTATTTTATCATATAACGGTAAAAGAATTCCATCTATATTGACAACACTGTCATTGTTCAAATCTTCCTTGATAATGTCCGTCATTGTTTGAACTATATCTGTGTTTATTGCGGTGGCACATTTAAGGGTATCCTCTGATGTGATGTTTAAGATTTCTGCCAGCTTCTTGGATTGGCCTTCACTCATTGTTGTTAGTATTACCATGCATTCTTTAACCATCCTATAAAAAGAAAAAAAATGCTTACTCTTAACATTTATATGAGAATCTCTCCATGTGTTTAATAAATAACATATAACAGTAAAATAAGTTAAGTAGTATGAGTACCACAGGTTACAGTTAAATTGATATTTATTAGTCACTTGAACTTAATTTAGTCTTGTTTTTTAACAATTTTTTTATTGGAAATATATTAACTTAACCAGTACTTTCTTAAATTTATTCTATGGATCAAGTCATAGATATTTCTAATAGCAAGGTAATTACCTTAAACGTAGAAAATAATGAAGCTTGGTAGTAAAGTAGTTAAGGACACTCATAATTTTTTTTTGTCGCTAGAGATATTATAAATAATACAATGACTTACCATCTAATCTCCGCACTTGGATGAGTACTAAAATTGCTAACAAATTTGCTCCAATCCCATTTATTAGCAAGCTCATTTGATAGTTTCTTCAGCAATGTGTAACAGCAACCAACAATCTGCTCATCAGTTATTTTATACTTGTAGTCCAGTAGCCGGCATTTCTTGGGGGCAACATTGTATGATTCCTCATGATGTATGAACACTTCGTATGGTGGAATGTTGTTGATTTCAAAGTACTTTAAGGCATACCTGAAAATACATGATGTGTGATTTACCTTTAATACCTTTAAATGGCTGTAGATTTAATATTAAGACAAAACTTATTAAAAGCATCAAAAAATATAACAACTGTTAGTTAACCAAGTGAATACAAAAAGAAGGGACAATTTTCTATTTGAGTAATATGATTTACAAATATTACAATTATAATGATACAGAAATGATAAAGAAACTTAATTATAAATAATTAAGTTTTAAATAATTATAAATAATTAAGTTTTAATTATAAATAATTAAGTTTTAGCTTTATTTTTGTGAAGAGAAAATATATATCTTTAAATTTATTGTAAAACTGTGAAGGTAGATCTTGAAATTAGGTGTAGTATCAACAGCCTACCCCCTGCTCAATGATAAGGCTTAAAACAATAAAATTTGATTTTTAATTTCTTTGAAAATAATTGTAACTTACTGCAATACATCTGGATGATCACTGAGAGCTGCTAAAACTACAGAATATTGCAAATGACTAGTTTTCTCTGCATCACTGCAAGTGTCATACTTGTCATTAGAAAACACAGGCGTCAATGGTATTCTGGCTGATATCAGTGCCAGAAGTATGTTGGACAAGTTACTTTTGAATAACTTTGCATCTTCAATAACAAGAATAAATTCCGATAAATTTTTGACTACATCTTGAATTCCTATTGATTTAGACTTCAGTGATTTCTGAAATAAATAATGTAAAGATAAAAAATAATGTAACTCAATATCATTGTTAGATGAAACCTTCAAAACTTCAACTTCAAAAGGTGCGGAACATCTAATTAGCACCAAGTAAGGTTACAATAAATTTTGCTACTTATTTGCAGATGTTGATAAAAAGCAATTGATAGAGAAATAGAATTAATAAGCAAACATACAATTAATAAGTCTTTGTAAGACACCTATTATTAAGTGACATACCTTTAGACACTAATTTTGTAGAGATATTAAAAACTGCTGACTTGCAGATATGTATATGTATACCTACATATAAATTAACACACGCTGTTAACTCATAAAGTAAGAAAAGCTTAGTAATAAGATGGTGCAAAAGGATATTATCTTATAGGAAAACAGTGTTACAATATACTATAGTAATTTTTCATACAAATTTAGAACAGAAAGTTTCAGAAATGCATGTTTGTTTACTAACCGATAACACGCCGCACACTTTCCGAAGATCTGCAGTGCATGTTTCTTTTTCTATGTTATGAAGAGCTTCCTGAAAATTCAAAATGGGCATTTTGTATCCCGTGTGTAAGCCACTTCAGCTATTATTTTCATTGGGCTTGAAATAGTAGAATTGTGATTTTTGCTAACTCGGCAAAAGCACGAGCACGAGCTGTATCCAACCAAACACGTGTGATTGACATTGACATACCTATCTGAAAATATGTTGACAGTAAGGAGATGCTACCAACCTATATAACCAAATCAAATAGTCCATTTAGTACACAATTTATGCGGCTTCATACTCACGCCGTGTATTTAAAAAAAAAGTGGCCATGTAGGCTTCCGCAGCAATTATATATATGAAATAGGTTATGACGTATTTCAACGTTATAGTTCTTATAGTTTCGGAGAAAAACGGCTACCTATGACATACGGACGGACGGACGGACGGACAGACATGACGAATCTGTAAGGGTTCTGTTTTTGCCATTTGGCTACGGAACCCTAAAATGAGAAATATCACTTAAACTTTAATCGGACCCTAGGTTACAAGTTCAAATTTGTCTTCAAAAGCCAAATTTTATTGTCACCCTGATAACACGGGACACTCGCCATAGGTTCTAGCTATCTTGGTCGGCTCACATTTTAGCTGGGTGTTGGTGTTCCTGTTTGTATAGTACATAAATTAAATACGTCCATGCTCGGGAACAAATTCTTTTTTATTAATTTCTTAGATTATTGAAACTAAATTCGTTATTCGTATAATCGTTCTTCTGAGATTAATTTATACAAACTTCCAACTATCTGCAAGTAAGCCGCAAGTCAACGCCATTAATCAAGAAGAAGATAAACAAAATTGTAAACAAATAGGTACCGGTAAATAAAATTATGCTTTAGCAAATAAAGCACTGAAGCAGAGTTCGCAATAGTTCGCATAGAATGGTAGAAACCAGACACTAACCGAAAATAAGAAGTCACGGCTGGCGGGCTGGACAAGGAATCATATCCATGACTGTGGTTTTTTCCTGCGTAATTTGCTAAAGAGCATCTGGTATTGTTGAATATCTACTTCGCTGAAGCTATTAATTTGCTACAACTCTCACATCATGGATGATTCATTGATTTTCGACTTTTCTGGCAGTGTGCCTGACGATCATAACGAGGAAAGTTTTCTAATTGTATCCTTTACTAAATGTAATATTGCGCTCAGCGAGAATCGAAACCTTACACAATAATCTAACAAACTTAATAACTATAATTTAAACTTTATTACTTACTTTTTAAGGAAATAATAACAACAGCAACTGAAGTTTTGTCCTTACTTATCATGAACTTACTGACTGCGACTTTACTCACATAATAGATTTTCCCACATTATGTGGTTTTTTATTAACGATTATAAACTATCATAAACATTCGTAAATATAATATATTATGTAAGGATTTTCTTAGCAATTTCAATAGAGTGATCACAATTCATATGAGACATTATTAACAAAAACAAAGGATGCATTTAATGGCTACCAAATTGAAATTAAAAGACTAACGTTTCCCTCATATTTTACATCATCACTGCAAAACTGTCAGGCTTGTATCAAATATGTAAGTATTTGTATATGTTTGCTATAAAATTATTATTTTAGCAAGATATTCAAAGGCAGGTGTTCATTATCACCTGTTTGATATTGAATTCATTGCCATAATAACATTTATATTATAAGTAATTTATTATCTTAACTCTGCTTAGGAACTAGATGGAGAAAGTTATAGCTAAGATAAATCATTCCAATAATTCATCTTATACCTGGTGCGGGGAACAGACCTCTGCTTTGATACTATTTAGCTGAATAAAGTGACATAAACTAAACAAAATATATACTTGTGTATTGAATGTACAAGTCCTTTAAGCTGAAATACCTGGCTCTTATTTTACTTATTTTTTTGCCATGTGCAATTAGTGTAGTGTCCTAATTAGATTAAATCTTACATATTGACTTTTGATGTAAATGCCACTTTTTAGTTTCTCAATAATGTATTAATCAACCAGCCCAATATGACTGTATCTACCTGTCCTATTTGTTTTAATTTTTCAGAAGTATCTTTTTTTTTTTTTTTTGTTATCGAGGGAAAAAATCTGCTCACAGATACTATACTGCATGAAGGGTACAGTATAGCTATGTGGGGATGTCTATCTGACGACCCACTAAAATAACCCCCGGTGGCCGGCCTCTATGCATACGCGATGATCCTGGGAACTCCGATGGACCGCGCCAGGATCACCTTGCATTGCCAAATAGCACCTCTCGGGAGCGCTGCGCTCCAGTACGTGCAAAAACCTGCAGCGACACTTGCCACGAGTTCAGAAGTATCTAACTTAACATTGTGATGCTTTTCAGAGTCTCGAGAATGCTGGGTATTTCATGGATAAAAATGAAGTTCAGAGAGCAGTTGACTACCTAAATGATACCATAAACATGCTACAAATGCTTATTGAACATGTTAAACATTTAGTTGAGGCTGTAACCATATCATGTTTCACTATGGAATCGTTTCCAACCAAGACAGGAGAAATTATATTTTCTGTATTTATGCACTGTAGAGATAGGTATGTTTTAATAATATAACTATATAATTATTAAATTGGGTAGCCATGTTAGCATAGCACACTCTACTTTCAGTCTGAAGGTTGTGTTCAATCAAACTACGCCTCACACCTTTGGATTTTTCATTTTGAAAAATTTATTTGCGCCTTCTAGAACATGCTCTAACGGTGAAGGTAAACATCATGGGGAAACCAGCTTGTTCAAGATGATGGGCAAAAATGTATGGAACTTGGGACCACCCTCCAATAGCAACAAGATATATGTCGTTGCATAGGTCTTTTCAATAGGAACAATAATTATTATGACAGTTTTGTTGATACTGCTGTCCGTTTGAAGTTATAAAGCTTTTTGTCGCTTAAGAAAAATATTAAACTACTAGTTGACCCCGCGCGGCTTCGCCCGTTTTTTGCCTTTTAAACCTTCCCTGGACTGCTACGATCATTTTAAGACCAAAACCAGCGCAATCGGACTAGCCGTTCTCGAGTTTTAGCCAGACTAACGAACGGCGATTCATTTTTGTTTTATATAGATAGATATATATAAAATATAGAAGATAGATTATTAATACGTACTTTATAAACATAAAGATAAAATAAAACATTTATAAACAAGGAAAATAATAACATATAAGAATAAGCTTATATATTATATACTTATGTATCATATTGATATGTACCTTAGCCTAGAACAGTTATTCAGTCATCGATGGGAAGTTTTCTATCTAATAAGCCTCGGAATATGTATAAAAACATTAAACATTTGTATCTGTCTTAATATTTTTCTCAGGTACTTAAAAGCTTAATAACTCCAAACGGACAGCAGTAGCAACAAAGCTGTCATAACAAATGTTGTTCCAAATGAAAAGACCTATCTAATGATATATATCATGTTGCTATTGGAGGGTGGTCCCAGAATGCCCATTCTCCTTTGAAATGGTGTGAGGTCATGTGACATTTGCCAACCCATACTTGGTCAATTGGTGTGGGAATGTAATGTAATGAATGAAAATGGGTGATTATGATGATGAAAGTGTAAAACATTATAACGAGTATAGGTTTAATTGTTTTATGTTTCAGTGAATCTATTTATGGATCAAACTTGAAAAGTTTTGAGAAACAGCTAAAGGATTTGTTCAGAATATGCCACAACCTGCAGCTCACTTATCTGATGGTTCTAGAAAAACAGTTCACATTTGATTTTACACAGGAAAAGGATAAAACTGTGCTGCTTGATGGTAAGTTTTATACGAGAGATATTAATGTAGGTGTATTTAATTTATAATTCTAATTTATGTTTACCCTGAAATTGTCGTAAATTAACATTTCCTCTAAATTATACTCTAAATTTTGAGACAATTTTTTAAGATGATCTGTAAATCCTGTCAAACACCTATACTATATGACCTCAGGCGCGGTAAACGAAGGTTGCAGGTTCGACTCCCGCCCCGTGAAAAATATTTGTCATCAAGCAAACCTTTGCATAAAATATAATAATACAGTAATTAAAGTTAACACAAAATATTTTCTCTTCCAGCCATAAAAGTGAACCTAGATATAGGTGAAGTGGTACAATCCCTGGATGTGAAGACGATGGCTGAGCAATGGAAGGGCTACACTTTGATATGTGAAAAGTATTCTCAGGAACTGTGTGAGTTTGATATTGTATTTCAAGAATCCGCTGAAGTGCTCTGCAAGTTGATCAAAGAGAATTTAACTACTGTTGAGGTAAATACCCTACTAATAATAGCGAAAGTTGTTACACCAAATTTGATTAAACTTATAAAAGCTACATTATTGTGAAGTTAGACATCAAGTTTATTAGAATAACATAAAAGGCATTTTTTATTTATTTCCAGAATTGTCAAGATGATAAGGTTATCGTAAGATCTCTGAAAGTCACAAGTTTTACTATGAAAATACTTATCAAGATATGCAATATTTTTAGAAGAGCTTCTCATAAAAATTACAATAGCATTCTGGAACTACTACAGTGCATTTATTTAACAGTGTGAGTATGTAAATATTTATATAGTTGCCCCATAATGGGTTTAAGAAGCCGAGGCGTGCATGTACTTGGCAATCAACAGAATACAACGCCGGAGAAAGTTTTCAAAATTATACACATTTTTAAGAATTTTCTAGTCTTCTTAATGTCTTATAAAGAAGGCCATACACGGACTTGCCAACATGCGTGTCTAATCTCACGTGATTTTTACATTTGCAGATTTTAGGTCTATTTATAACATTACGCTAGTTACATTCTTAGTTTTTCACAATACTACACTACTTATTCTTAACATGTCACACGCCTAACATGGCTGCCAAACTAATCATCAAAACAAATATCGTTCTAGAAAGTTCGCAATGTACACTATTAACTAGGACTCGTATTATAGTAGTCATATCTTTTATCTTGAAAAATTTTAAACGTTTTAAACACGTGCTTTCACGGTGAAGAAAAACATCGTGGATCATTGGTTCATTGGGACGGACAGACAGCTTTAGCGACTTTGTTTTATATACTATGTCGTATGATTAAGCTTGAAGAATCATGAATAAGAACACATAACTTAGCTATTTATTCCGCGTCCATTGTCTTAACATGACATCTTCCGTTTTCATGTAAAGATTTTCGTTTATCCATCAATCTGTTTTATTTCCAGAAATAATTCAAGTACCCTTGAAAAGTCGGTAGTCAGTTTGCTTCACGCTAATGTGGTGATACCTTCCGACAGTTTGCTTAAAGAGCTTTTGTCTGAAGAGGAATTCGTTTCGGTAAGTATTTGTTATGCACTAGTTAATTAATAGTTTTAGTATTTTTTTCAACCTACAGAAACATCTAGAACCTTGGTAAGCTCAAAGCTTGTGTTACGAGTGCTATATTTCTGATATACTTAACAGAATACACATACATATATAGATATTTTTATTATACATATATGTATAACACCCAGACACTCTTTAAAAATAATTTTATTGCAGACAGTACAAATAGATGTCCCGAGGCGTCAATTGGCGTTATGTAAATTATTTAAATTTATAACAATTTCCTTTCAGAGTCTAGTTACTTTAATCAACAATACCAATGAAAATGATAACAGTATTGCATTGGTTCTTGTAATTTCTTCTGCTATGAAATGTTCAACACAATTGAATAAGAAAGACTTGAAGACAAGACTGATTGAATGTGTTTACAGAATATTGTCACATAATTGTATGTATTGGTTGATTTTTTCAGTTATTATACCATTTAATTAAACCATAAATTTTTAATTCTGCAAGATTGTCATTGGTTTCCTCCTTATAAAAACCATGATCGGTTAGATCTGATAAAGTAAAACTGATTTGTGAAATATATGCTGTTTGGCTGGTGTTATTCTCTTTCAAATTAAATTACAAAATAATATATGTCGTGTTGAGAGATGTGTAGGATGTCGAGGAGTGTGTGTTTATCAAGAGGGCTTCTAATTGGTTATGACGTCACCAGGTCTAACGTCACAGTCGTCTTCATGTTCATAATAAAACCACAACGAAACGTCCATTATTTATTCCAATTTACAATGTTTCAGTCCATCGACACAATTTATTACCAACAGATTATTATTATTAATTTATTACGGACTGTTCCAACCGACACTTCAAACAACAAATGAATTTACTGCAAACAGAGAACATTTCAACCGACTACTCGAACAAGAATACTAACAAAGCACTGTTCCGTCCGACGGCTCAAACAAGAATGTAATTTTAGCTCGGCCGACGGTCGTATTTATACGAACGAAAGCGGTCTGAACCAGTTTTACAAGTAACAGGCGCAGCGAAGCGCTTCAACCCGTAGTGCGATGTGGCCGGCACAAACCGGTTCTGAGTCATATTTCAACCGATGTTCTTGCCTGCCCCGACACGGCCATGCTGATAGATGGTGCGCGCTCTGCACCAGTCGTTTTTCTGTAAAAGATGAAAAAGTTTCTCTGAGCTAGGTATCCATTCAAAGGTACACTAGCTGATAATTTGGTGCAAGGTTATTTGTTCTGATAATTGGATCTCAACCACCAAATTATCAGCGAAAGTTTAAAAGATAGTACTTAGAAAGTTTATTAGAAAATGAATAAAGAAAGCTGACAGTGAGTGAGTTATTACTATTGTTATCAATGTTCATGCTCCACGTATTTACATTGTTTTATAATTTTATGGCCAATGCTTGCCACTCCACGTACTTGCATGGTTATTAAGGTACTCTTGGAATTTTCTCGTGGTACTTGTGGAATTTTTCGTAGAGGTTAGTAGAAGGTAGTTGTAAGTTACATTTTCTTTTGGAATAATTTTTAATGTTCTGATAAGTTGATCTCAAACACCAAATTATCAGCGATAATTTAAAACATGATAGTTAAAATGTTTATTAGGATAATGGATAACGAAAGCGGACAGTGAGCGAGTTATGTTATTATTTTTATCAATGTTTATGCTCCACGCACTTACATTGTTTTTTAATTTTTAAAATAAGTCTCACGGGCAGGTCGATGCTGTGGTCTGGGCGGCTATACTACACCGTGGTCCACAGGGGATAAAGGATAATTTGAAAGGTCGATGCTGGGGTCCCCAGAGGCACTGAAAATGTTATACTAGGACATACAGTTATTTAAATTGTTTTTGACTCAGTTACACAACCTGATTTCTTATTTGATGTTTAAGATCATAATCCGTATTTTATTACTTAGATTGTTAGTCTAGTTTGTGTAAAATCTATAGTTCGCCAAAATTTTTTTTTTTTTTCCTTTTCTTTCTTTTTCTTTCTTTTGTTTGTTTGTTTTGGTTGCATATTGCTTAAAGTTTACGGTACTTGCCTAGGTAGAAGTGTTGCATGGTAGAACTACAGGATCGTATTCATCCGCCTTCTCGGCCATACTGACAGGCAGTGCGCGCTCTGCATCTGCCTCGAAGGGGTCCTCGTAGTGCGGGAATGACTGACAGGCGGTGCGCGCTTTGCACCTGCCTGGTCTGCAACTGTCTGTAACAAAGAGAGTTGCTTTTGAGTTTGGTATCTGTTTACAACTCCATCGAGTTGAACAAAGTTTTAATGAAGAATAGGTAAGGTCTCGGAGGGTAAGAGTTCTGGGGAAAATTTATAAAAATGATCAACTTAACTTTGTTTCAGTCGGAGTCTTACTCAGGCAGTCTAGCATGGGAGGTGGATGGCACGGGCTCGCTTGCAGTAGTGTTTTGAGGGCCTAGTGCATCGTCTTCTTCCACCAACACAGCCCTACTGACAGGCAGTGCGTGCTATGCATCTGCCTCTCGGAGTATATCATCAAGTACTCGTAGTGCGGAAGTGAATCTGTAAAAGAAACTTAATTAGTTCTTGAAGAATATTTCATAGAAGGGGTTCGTAGGAATTCTCATTGGAATTTTGATCCAATTATTGATTTGCTCGGCTTTTTCCTGATCAATTTGCGTTCCATCATTTATTTGATCACTTTATAAAGATGCAGGTAGTTTTAAAACTATGATCGTCTATTGTTTATTTGCTCGGCTAAGTCCTGACCGATTTGCGTTTCATCAATTTTGTTTTCATCACTTTTTAAAGATGCAGGTAGTTTCAAAACTCTGACGTCAGTATGATCCTCAATTGTTTGTTTGCTCGGCATCTTGGTCTTGGGTCAGTTTTTGCATCATTTTATAAAGACGCAGGTAGTTCCAAAAATATGTCGTCAGTATAGTTTAACTAAGCCATCTTCTTGGTCTTGGGTCAGTTTTTGCATCATTTTATAAAGACGCAGGTAGTTCCAAAAATATGTCGTCAGTATGGTTTAACTAAGCCATCTTCTTGGTCTTAGGTCAGTTTTTGCATCATTTTATAAAGATGCAGGTAGTTCCAAAAATATGTCGTCAGTATGGTTTAACTAAGCCATCTTCTTGGTCAGTTTTTGCATCATTTTATAAAGGTGCAGGTAGTTCCAAAACTCTGACGTTAGTATGGTTTAACTAAGTCTTCTTCTTGTTCTTCGGTCAGTTTTTGCATCATTTTATAAAGATGCAGGTAGTTCCAAAAATATGTCGTCAGTATGGTTTAACTAAGCCATCTTCTTGGTCAGTTTTTGCATTATATTATATTATATAAAGCTAAATTACCACTCACTCACTCACTGACTGACTCATTGACATAATTGTTCTCCCTGTTGGTGGATGGGAAGGTATATTTTTTTTTGCAGAATCGTATACAGGGGGTCCGGGTGAGTTGGGGAAAATTCCGACTTTTTCAAATTTCCCCCTCCCCCTCCCCCTCCCCTATGGTATCTTCCAAACGGTAGCACCTTGACTGGAAATTTTTTCGGAGTCGTATAGAGGGGGGCAAACGATTGCGAAAAAAAAAATTTCACCCCCCCTTTCCCCCAAAAAAACTCCCCCTCTACAGTGTACACCTAGAAATCTTCGTTTTATAGGGTTTTCGATGGCGGGGTCGTATAGAGGGTTCCTTATCGAGTTGGAAGAAAAAAAAATTTACCCCCTTTTTCCCCCCAAATATCACCCCCCCTTTTGGTATCTCCCAAACGGTTAGACTTGGAGGAATTTTTTTTTCACAGTCATATAGAGGAGGGTTAATAGTTTTGAATGGCAAAAAAAATTTGACCCCTTCGCCCCCCTAGACCCCCTTTTTTATGAAAAAACCGAAAATTGGCCTATTTTTGACGAATATTTTAAGGGTGGAGTATTGCGGCGAGCGAAGCGAGCCGCGATGCGACCACGGGGAACAGCTCGGCGAGCGAAGCGAGCCGTGCTGTGACCCCCGGAATGTCCCCCCTGTCCCCCTTTCCCCAAAAAATTCGACATGGGTGTCGTTTCCGATTAATATGGGGGTGAGGATCACGAATTTGATGACGGCGCGCGTGGGTCGGATTGCGGTGAGCGAAGCGAACCGCAATACGACACACGCCACGCAGCAAGGCGAGCGAAGCGAGCCTTGCTGCGTGTGCGTGTATGGCAGCACGACCGGGTCGTATTGCGGTGAGCGAAGCGAACCGCAATGCGACCACGGGCATCAGTTCGGCGAGCGAAGCGAGCCGTGCTGATGCCCGTGGTGTACTGATATGGGTATCGTTTCCGACTAATATCGGGGTGAGGATTACGAATTTGATGAGGGCGAGCGTGGGTCGGATTGCGGTGAGCGAAGCGAACCGCAATACGATACACGCCACGCAGCAAGGCGAGCGAAGCGAGCCTTGCTGTGTGTGCGTGTATGGCAGCACGACCGGGTCGTATTGCGGTGAGCGAAGCGAACCGCAATGCGACCACGGGCATCAGTTCGGCGAGCGAAGCGAGCCGTGCTGATGCCCGTGGTGTACTGATATGGGTATCGTTTCCGACTAATATCGGGGTGAGGATTACGAATTTGATGAGGGCGAGCGTGGGTCGGATTGCGGTGAGCGAAGCGAACCGCAATACGACACACGCCACGCAGCAAGGCGAGCGAAGCGAGCCTTGCTGCGTGTGTGGCACCACGACCACGGGGAACAGCACGGCGAGCGAAGCGAGCCGTGCTGTGACCCCCCGCCCCCCTGAATACCCTCCCCCATCACAAATTGACATGAATGTAGATTTCCATCGCAGTTTCCAATATGTCTTGATTATCGATTTCCACCAAAAAAAACTTGTAGGTACCAAAACCCCCCCCAATTTTAGAATACATGCGAGCTGCTTGCAGCTCGCACACTCACGACCCACTAGTCATTTTATAAAGGTGCAGGTAGTTCCAAAACTCTGACGTTAGTATGGTTTAACTAAGTCTTCTTCTTGTTCTTGGGTCAGTATTTGCATCATTTTATAAAGATGCAGGTAGTTCCAAAATTTGACGTCAGTATGGTTTGCCTTCTTCTTTGTCTTGGTCTTGTGGCAGCGTACAGTCTCAAGGCTATCGAGGTTCAGATCTATCGAAGTTCGGATCCCACTGGATGAATTGACCATCTTTTCTGGTCCGGAAGCAGCTTTTAGTTCCGGAGTTCAGATCTGTGATCCCATTTGTTCAAATCTGTGACCCCACTTGTTCAGGTTCGTATCCCACTTCTGATGTCGTGTTGAGAGATGTGTAGGATGTCGAGGAGTGTGTGTTTATCAAGAGGGCTTCTAATTGGTTATGACGTCACCAGGTCTAACGTCACAGTCGTCTTCATGTTCATAATAAAACCACAACGAAACGTCCATTATTTATTCCAATTTACAATGTTTCAGTCCATCGACACAATTTATTACCAACAGATTATTATTATTAATTTATTACGGACTGTTCCAACCGACACTTCAAACAACAAATGAATTTACTGCAAACAGAGAACATTTCAACCGACTACTCGAACAAGAATACTAACAAAGCACTGTTCCGTCCGACGGCTCAAACAAGAATGTAATTTTAGCTCGGCCGACGGTCGTATTTATACGAACGAAAGCGGTCTGAACCAGTTTTACAAGTAACAGGCGCAGCGAAGCGCTTCAACCCGTAGTGCGATGTGGCCGGCACAAACCGGTTCTGAGTCATATTTCAACCGATGTTCTTGCCTGCCCCGACATATATATATTTATGTTTTCAGCTTCAATTCTCCAAAAGCGTATAACTAAACACAATATATTTACCCATCTATTGATACATACATGTGCAATGGCCCTTACTCTAACGAGTGCAGAATACAGCGAGTTGGAGCGACGGATGATTGTATGTGTCCTGAGTACTGAATATATCAGTGCCTTGTTTTCTATCTTGCTGTGGGTGTCGTTGGCGAGGTGAGTTTGAAAAAGCATAATTTTTAAATCATATTTATTACAGCTGTTTTTATATCTTACCTATATATAAAAATCAATTGCTCGGGAACGGCCGGGCCGATTTAGCTAGTGTTGGTCTTGAAATGTTCGTAGTAGTCCAGGGAAGGAACCGGAATAAGCCGGGGGCGGGTAATATGTAACCCTTATGATTAAAACAGAGTTTTTATATGTCGAAGTTTTTATGTTATTATTTAATGCTGCTCTAAATCTAAATTATTAATTACTTACATAATTATCAGCGAAAAACTACTTTAGCGCGATAGAATAATTAACTGTCTTTTATTCTATTGTTCTGTTTAATTATGTAATGACGCTTTTAATAACTACTGGCACACGGACGTAAGCCTGTGACATACCTAAAGTCAGGCCATATCAATAGGTAACATTTGACAATAATAATTCATCAAAATTCAAATACGTTGAACATTAACCCCCATAGACTAACGTCCATTCCTTCCGGCTTGTCCCGTCAGTCAAACTGTACAGAAAAGCGACGGGATAAAATAAAACCGTTGTAGCCACAAATTAACATCAATCCCTACGGTCTTTCCTCTGAAATTTTCACCACACGCCACCGCATGCGGAAAAACAATCCTTTAGTGACCATACACACGTTTAGGTACATTCCTGTCAGTTTGCATATTGTCAGTCAAACCGAGAGATTGCGTGTCTGTGGATGGTTAGAATCCTAACATTTTATGACGATTGTTGATCGCCAAAAATAAAAGAAGAAGAAGAAGAAGACGATTTTTGACATTCAAAAGGAATGCGCGTCATTTTGTATAATCTTTATGGATTTAATCATTTTGCGCGACAACATGTGTAGGTACCCGTAAGCAAAAGATTGGTATTGCTTTATTTTTTTTTTGAGTTTTATTGCGAGTGAACATCTATTTAAACCTAAAACAACACGTAGAATGTGGAATGTGAATAGGAAAATGTCCGGAATTTTTTAAATTTATTGTAGAATCTGCAACAACATTGTATTTTGTAAAAGAATCATAATTTTTAAAAAGTGGTTTACAACTATTATTAATTTGATTTATTATTAATAAAATAAATAAATAAATATTACTGGACAATTTTACACAGCGACATCTAGCCCCGTGGTAAGCTCGAAGCTTGTATTACGGGTGCTAGATTTCTGATATCTTCACTTATATATAAAAGAAAGTCGTGTTAGTTAGTTCACTTATAACTCGAGAACGGGTGAATAGATTTGGCTGAAAATTGGTGGAGAGGTAGCTTAGAGCCAGGAGAAGGACATAGGATACTTTTTACGGCTTTTTTTAAATCTAATATAATGCGGGCGAAGCCGCGGGCGGAAAGCTAGTAGGTACCTACTTAATATAATATACATACATAGATAGATATTTTTTTAATAAGGTCAGATGGGGTAAGAGAAACATACTTTATTATATATCAAGATCAACGAGTCCCAGCACCTTACCTAAACCAGTTACGTTAATATTGCTATATCAAAATAAATATTCGGTTCATTAGCTGTCTATGACTTTGATACATAATCTTCTGGTACCACTATCTTCAAAAATAAATGGCAAAATACTTTCGTAGTGCTAATGTTCCTCTTACCCCATGGTTTGGGGTAAGAGAAACACTTTTAATATCTATGTAAATATAATAGATATAAGCATAATAAAGAGACTCTGAGATTGGCAAAACTGGTGGCAATCGAGTATGAGCCATATTCCATTTAAATAGAGCTTAATTTACTGTTACAGTAGAAAAATTTAAATTTGGGGTAAGAGAAACATATACACCAAAGCAGAGATAAAAAACAGTTTTAAATTTTTTAATCAGCACAATTTATTTACGAATACTCGTACAAACTACTTAATAATAATAACTGAAACATTTTACTTCTTTACCTTGAATAAACATTTATACAACGTGTGACGAAATATATATACTATGCCAAAAGGGTGTGAATCTGGACATCGAGGGAGGACTTAATAAGATTGTTTATAAGAGGTTATGGTACGAAATCACAAAATAAGATTAGAATAATACTGCTATAAGAGATCATGGTAGGCCTGAAGTAAGTATCAAAGTACAATCATAGACAAATATACCAATAAAGTAAGTATCTATTCTTTATTCTAAGCTGTCTCTTATCTGTGGAGACGACGGACACAAACAAAATTATTACAAGCGCGCGCTCCATCACGCCGGACAAATGAACAGCCACTAACTTGATCACAGAGCGCGTCGCGTCCTTCAGGACGGGAAGGATCGCGGGGTTATAATACCGTCATTCCTTCTCGCTATTGCACATACACTAGCGTTCATTCCGTAAGGATTGTACATTCCGGCAGGAATGAACGCTAGTCTATGGGGGGCTAATATCCGCGTCTTCACCCGCGTGTAAAGTATCCTATCTCGTTCTCCTGGTTCTAAGCTATCTCTCCACCAATTTTAAGCCAAATCAGTTCAGTCGTGTTTGAGTTAGTGTAACTAACATTTTAAACAAAATAAACAATTTCTGATCTAAAAACCTTACAGACGTTAAAATTCTGACGTCAATTTTTATTTGTTTCAGACACACGTCTCAATTATTGTTCAATCAACTTATATGGTTATGTACAATGTACAAAAAGCTAATAAATCACGAAGGTTTCAACGGATCTCCTCAGAACATATTTCTATCTCATCTATTAAGTCTACTGTTCAAGTCTTTGGATGATGAGAATCGGTTGAAGATTTGTAAGCAATTCCGCGTTCACGATGACGATAACATGAGGCTTTGGACAGCTGTACAGATAAGGAATATTCCTTTGGAATCGGTTGGAAAGGCTGAAGAAGCAATTGTGGAGAAGTTGAAGAATGTTACAGTGAATTTACGTGATGCGGGTTCTCCAGATGATTTGGTAATTATCTGGTTCAGAAATGTAATACGAAGTTTTGATTATTGAGAATATTGCTGTACTATCGTTGTGTGAACTTTATCAGCTCTTTCATCATAATTTCAGCATCCCTTGGTTTGGTTAGGTATAAGTAAGAAATGATTCGATTGATTGAACTTATTGTGATGTGATTAAATTTCTGTATTGACCAATATATTATACATGTTTATCAATCACTCTACATTTCTGAAAACCGTTAAAACCAATGCAAAACATCGTGAGAAAACCGGCATGTTCCGAGAACTTTAAAGATTTTGAACTTGACACTGCACTTGGCCAGCGTGGTGAATTGGCCTAATCTCTCGATTGTCAACAGAGAAATCCCTGTGTGCTAGCAGTGGGAACGTGAATATGGGTGTCTATGCTACATTCACTCCTACGCAAAAACTAAGAGACTAACTTGTACTTTCAGATTAACATCACAAACCTGGCTTCGACTTGTGACTTCAAAAACGCAAGAGGAATCGCAGAATATGCAGTAAAGGCTTGGCTGAGAGCTTGTCAAGACAGCCAGCCTGTTGTGTTAGGGATGGACAAACATTCTATTTGGTTTTATGATTATTTGAAAGCTTTGGTAGCTCTGACCGAAACTATCTTAGATCAACTTATGGAGAGAAGTGATAATTTAGTGAGGGTAAGTCTGTATCTTATTCTATTATATCTTTACTAATAAAATTATCTTATATATCTTCTAATATTTGTGCCAGCCATCCCACGGTTGCCTGGAAGAAATCTTTCTTAGCGATAAGACCGCCCATTGTTTCACTATATTGATATGTGTGGTGTAACAATAAAGACTTTAGTATTGTATTGTAATATTACAGAGTAATATACACATCTTCAGTTCCTTCAGGTACTTACATAAATTTTATTTTATTTTCAGGTGTTACATGTTATTCATGGACTTATCAGAACAGGCGATTCCGAAATGAAACTCATACTTTGCGATCTTTTGTGCAAACTTGCTTCATACGAAACTACGGGACACAAAAACAGTGTAGATTCACATCTAACCGAAGCATTCATGACTTTAATACAAGATTCTGAAGATACAGTACGAAACAATCTATTCCTAACGTTGAAATGTTACAAACAAAACATTTATATAGACAACATGATAAGTAATATTGTAAGCGATAATGAAGTATTGCAAGATATTTGGGAAAATATAAACGGAAATTCGTTACAGATTTTGAATCCTACAGCTTCATATTCAGATAAATATACCCATAAGTGCCTTATAGATAATGCTTTTCCGGTTAATATAAGAGAAGTAACTAAAACATTGTCTGAAAAATCGATGGACTTTCTAGAAAAAGATATAATTGAAGACGGTTATCTCGATTCAGCTGGTAGTGAAATTGAGGAACCATCTAGAAAACGAGGAAAACCTAACTTTCACGAGGCTGATGTTGTTATTGATAATTTAGAAGAAAATGTAGCTTTACTTGAAAAACAAAATGTCTATGCAAGTCAGCAGTTGGTGCGAATTCGTAATATTTGTGAGAAGTTGAAAAATATAAGCCAGTGATTTCAAAAATTTACCTTTTATTCCATTAACGCTCCTATAAATATATTTTTTGTAAATATATTTTAAAACAATTAATGTAACACATCGCAAATAATAATTTTGTAAAAGTAACAGTTTGTAGGTATAGTTTGATGACCTCTGCTGCGGCGCCGGTGACAAAGCTCCACCTAGAGTAGCGGGTTCGATTACCGCCATAGGGCAAAATTGTTACTGAGATGTGCAAATATTTCCTATTAAAATATGTAGATGTTGAAGTAAAAACCTTAAATAACTTCATTCATGGTAACGGGAAGGTTAATAAATAAAACAAAATATATTTCACATTTATATTTATTGTTGTGTTAAAAAATCTATACAAATAAGTGAAATATAATAATAACTATCCATACAGGCTGGTATTGGCTGCGTGTCTCGAGCAACAGTTCCGAAAACGATCGAATTCGTAAGAAGAAGAGATCTAAAGAAGTGGAACATATAGTTTTATACCAGCCGAAGAGAAAAATTAAAAATAGATTTAAAATGATACTCGGAGGTAATAAGACCTAGTACACTTGTCAAACAGTATCAACTAATTTCAGTCGCTCTTGAATCTTAGTAATTCTTATGGAACCGCCAACACTCGCTTGGTACTTGTACGTCAGGTATGCAAACCATTAGTAGTGTAACACAGCAACAATTACTAAATAAATCCTAGTTATGCTATCTATACTAACACTCATTCTTTCAATTAGCCTTACCCTAAGCATCATGTCAAACGATCTCTTCATAATTGTGATGGCGTCTTCAAAAGATCTTAAATTGTCTAATAAAATAATATAATGAATACAAACAATAATAATTTCCATTACGGATAAACACTGCAAACTTAGCGATTACGATAAGCAAAAAGCCTTTATAAAATAAAGCATTTTTATACAGCGACGACTTAAAATACAGTAACATAAAATAAATTAACATAGAGTAGATACGAGGGTTGTAAATAAAATTATTGGAATACTTAGTGATTAAAATATTGATTTTCAAATACTTGGTCGACACCGGTGTCTCGACAATTCATTTCATACAAAAAATATCTTTTTTTTTAAGTTTTGATTTACAGTGAGTGCTTTTTATCCACAGTGCATGGGTTACAAGTACAACTTACAAGTTGAATAACGCGTTGCCGTGTTTGGGGCCGATAGAAAGCACGTTATACAAATATCATGCACATTCCTATCAAAATAACGGGAAACAACGTTATCAACGTTTTTGTGACCAAAAGCTGAGGCACCCATTTATAATTTTGTGCGATTAAATTGTTATAACTGTGATTAACATTAGTCATCTAGTTACACGATTGGATTGGAATGATCGAGTCAAAGACTGAATATAAGTACTCATAATCCAACATCCTTAGCACTCAACAAACAACAATACCATCCTACAATCTGGACTATTTACAGTAAAAATGTGTAAAGGAAATTTTACACAAACTACACAATTGGAGCACTGTTATTAATTAAAATATCTTCAGTTTAATCAATATCAAGCATACATCAACAATTCTACTAATTCTCTTAAATGTTCTGAGGATGGGTAAAACTTTATATTCGTTTTATAAGCACCTGATTTTATAACAGATATTGCACAATTAACTTGTGATAATTTATAAGATTATTGCATATTATTGGTTACATATAAAATACTTCAAACTAACTTAGGCCAACTATATTTTCTTAACGGTAAAGGTAATATATTCTCTATAGATACATTTTATTAGATGTAGTTAAGATCTTAAACTAAAGTATTGGCACTAAAATAATATCAGTTTTGCTATTTAGTTGCACGTAAAGTATTCGAATTGAGCACATAGTAGGAAAAGTCAAGAAAATTGAACAGATCAAACAATTACGACTGTTTAGCAACACGGTAAGTAAAATATAAATATGACTCGCATCTCAAGAGTTCCAAAAAAAATCTACATCGATTAAATAAAACTATGTCTAAATACCCTCAGAACAGTTAATGTATATAAATTCAGTTCTTTATTAGGATTATTTGGCATCTATCACCAATATTACCTACTTATTGTATACGACGGTGAAAATACCTAATCGAATACGCTGGTATTTAAACTTAAATCGTAACAAGACACGCTTTTCGCGTGTTTATTTTGGATCCCTGCCGAGCCTAAAGTTCCTCCGTCCATACACATACACACCGCTAGCGCCTGACACAGTCTGTCGACATAGCGCCACTCGCGTCCGACACACAATGGGGATAAAACCAACAGACACTTATAGCCCCAACCTCAACTGAAAACTCTGAAAACATCTGATCCAGCAAGCATTTGCATTCAAACAAAGCAGAGAAATCTAACTCAATGCCAAATTATAAAGGCGCTATTTCACACGCAAGCATCTTCCGTCGCCTCAAAGATCTCACACCAATCGGTCATACATAAAGGCTAGTTAGCTAACTTGACTCTGATAATGGCTTAAGATACTCGAAATACTGTTAACCTATTGTACGCTATATAATATTTAGAAAAATTGTAGAAATTCTAACTTAATGCTACTCGGAGAGTAATATAGTAACGTCATAATTGGCGAGTACACATCACTTGGAGAATAGTGACTCATTACAAACGTTAAATGGAGACGAAACTCCTCTAAGGGAATGTAAAGTCGAGGAGTTGCTATTAGAGTAAATAGCTAATCGCAATATTTCGGGAATTCGTCATGTCAATAAAATTTACCTTTCAAGGTATGTATGACTCTAACATTAAACTGGCTTAAAAGCCGGAAATAAAGAATAATAGGGATGGGAGGTGAGGACTAATTGTGTGCTTTCTCATCTCTACTATTCAAGCTAATAGAAATATCGCAGCAAAAACGTTAATATACAAAATTCTGCCGCAAACAGTGGAAATGGTGTATAAACGAGCGATGTTATGCGAACAGTTATATCAACGAATATTTGAGTCGCTTCCTGTCAACATTTGCATTTCGAAACATGAATCTAAAAACAGAGGCAAGTGACAGATTAATTCTAGTATTTAGTAATGTGTTTATCGATAGTTGGTCCGATTAGCGGCCCATAGACTAACGTTCATTCCTTCCGGATTATCCCGTGTACAGATCAGCGACGGGATAAAATAAAACACGACGTGAAGGGTCGCGGTGTTATAATACCGTCATTCTTTCTCGCTATGCAAATACACTGGCGTGCATTCCGGCAGGAATGAACGTTAGTGTATGGGTAGCTACTATTCGGTACAATTTATTACAATTTATTACAGTTCATACAAGACTGGTATAAATACAAATATTAGCTTGTATAACTGCGAAGAATTATCATAATCAGACAATCAACTATCGGTGAACACTAGTCTAAAATCCCTCGTTTCATATTCAATTCCAATTATTTTATTATAAAATATCAGATGTGAATTTAAAAATTGTTTTACACTTTTAAGAAATAACGTCCGAAATTGCCTTTTTAACACATTTTTAGAAATGTAGAAAATGTGTAAAAATTGCAGTTCCATACAAAAGCCTAAACTTTAAATGTAGATACATAATCACAAGCTAGAAACATTCATCATTAACAATAAACAGCATTGGATCGAACATAAAACCAGCGACTCAAATATCGCACAAACCGCTCGCTCGTTCGGTTTTACCGCCAGAATGCATCTCTTAGTGGCGTCTACGGCGTCCTGTAGTTAGCCCTCTTGTGATGTTGGCAGACAGGCCGCGACAGACTCTGCTGGTGCACACTCGCCTGATGCACGGCTTGATGCGCGGCTTGATGCACGTTTTGATGCAAGCACTGCATGAGCGAGGCTTGATGCGCGGCCTGCACCTGCGCTCGGGCGGTGGCGTGCGGCGGCGCGTGCAGCTGCAGGTACTGCAGCGAGGCGCTGTTGTGCAGCATCAGCTCGGGCGGCATGTGGTACAGGCCCGGCGTCTGAGGGCGAGGAGACTTGCCGTTAGTATAATTATACTAATATTATAAAGCTAAAGAGTTTGTGAGCTATTTCAAAATTTATTTCAGTGTTGCATAGTTTTTATCGAGGATGGCTTTAGGCTGTATACATATAGGATGGGATGAATATACCTATAACTATGTAGATAACGTAATAAATGTTACTAATCTCAGGAACAGCTGGAACGATTTGATTTTGTTTTGTGTTGTATCCAACACAAATACATAGATAGGTACATTTATCAAGGATGTCTATTGGCTTTATATAGGATGGGATGATTATACTTATAATTATATAGATAACAAAAAAAACGCAAGCGAAACTGTCGGCAGCTCGTCTAGTCTTTCATAAATATTACTGGACAAACAGCAGCATGAGGTAAGATAGAAGCAAGTATTTCGGGTAATATACATCTGATTATATACATCGGATATGATCGAATCATTAAAATAACGCGTCGGATTTAGATGCGGTTTTTTCGGTATTTATTTCCGTTGATTTGCGTGCGAGCAATAAAAAGAAGTCTTAGTTAATATTTGTACAGATTTTCTTTCCTTTATCTATGTGACATGAATAAAAGAACTGTAAATACAATAAGTCAAGTATTGTTTTAAGTTCAAATACACGTTGTGTCTGGGTTCACCAACACAAAGGACAAAATAATTGTTTATATATTTCCTACTTAATTGTGTATTTTAGTAATATAATTTGAACTAACATTGGGATTATCTCCAAAATTAAATACCCAAATAGATGACGCGTAATAAAAACAACACGGAAACAGCCTAAAAAAACTTGGTACAAAATTAAATAAGGTATTAAAAGAGAAAGACCGTTTTCAGAAGAATTAATGAAAGGAGTAAATTTACGCACGAGAGCGTCACAAACTGCGTGCAGCAATAAATATTGTTTCGTAATTTTAATTTTAGTGCGTCTGCAATGTTATGTAGCGACAGTAAAATATATAACGAGAAATTGAAACGTATGTATGAAAAATATGAAATCCAACTGAACTTTAGTTTATCGCTATCGTTTGGGGTTATCGTTCAAATCATAACTAATATAACGTCATACATTCCCACAACTGGGCACGGACCTCGCACATTATTACTTAGTGCTGCACGTGAAAATATAACAGTATAAAAATATATATACGGCACGACTGATGGTGCCAGATGTTTCCATGACTAATTTACGATTATAAGATAGATAAGAAGAAGGGACCACAAGTCTACAATAAGATGTTAAAAGAAGCCCACAGTCTACCTCAATTTAAGCGCAAACTCAAACGCTAGCCTATTGAGCAAACATTTTATAGATACAATGAGTTTAAAGATATTAAGACAATCATTATAATGATTATATCATTATTATGATAAATTTCCGATTTAACCCTTCAATTGGCAAGTTTTTTTTTTACAGAAATCTGATAATTTTTTATTTAATTCATGATCGATTGTGATCCTAGAACGCTAAACATTTACAAAAAAAAATCAATATATTATAGTTTTCGCGAAAATGAATGTACTCCACGAATTACCTTGCCAGTTACTCAAGAAACTACATCATTGTTTGTCTGTACTCCGTAGAGTACCCTGCCAAGTGTATAATAAAAAACATTTTACTAAAAACATGAATTTAGTATCGAAAACAAAGCGATGAAAATTACAATGAGCCGTTTTTTTTTGTGTGGAATTGAAGAAAGCAGTTCCGGTTATTATTTTGACCACCTACGACAAAGAAAAGATGCATATTGCACTTGACGCAATAAACTTTCGTTCTGCCGTCTATGCAGAACGTACAGCGTGATTGCTTGCCCGCAGTTTCAGGAAAGTGACCGACAGCATCATACCTGACACTGTCCACCGGCCTGACAACGGATGGTTTCAGGATTATACTTTCATCCTTCAGTCTCTCCGTAGTTTTCATATTCTTAGGCATCTTTCCAGCTCGACAAAGTCCTTCATAAAGTTCAGTCCGGAATTCTTTGAGTGACATCTCAGGTCTTTTATCTCGCCGGTATAAAAGACCTAGAAGGCATCCGTTGTTGATGGACATATCCAAAAGCTGCCTAAATATGATCAAGTACCATCTTCTACTTTTGAAAGGCTTTTGTAGAGGGAAATGAGCATATCCGCCAAATAAACCCCTCCCATAATTATGTTTATTGTAGATAGTGATCTTGATAATTATCAAGATCACTATTCAAGATATCAAGTCGTTGGTATGAGGAGTCCAAGGGTGGATCTGAGTTAGCAAATGAGGGTGATTCAGGGATTGTAACTGGCAAACGACGGCGTAAGGGTAAAGTATGTTCCTCATCAGTATCGGAACTTTCTTCGAAGCATGCATTTTCGTCAGGAACCAAAGCCAAAAAAATTCTATGCGCTCTTGTTAGTTGCAAGCTTAGATAATAGAATACCAATAGATATGTTACTAAATTGTCTATGGAATTAGTTTATAAGATGACTAAAATAAAAATGATGACATCTCTGTCTTATGTATGGAATTAAAAGGAGCCTAACTATATACTCAACAGTTGCGCTTGGTTGCCAATATTTATGGCACGTGCCTTTCTTCAGCTTCCTTCGATATCATTTACTGTCACTTTGGATAGTTTGGATATCATTTACTGTCACTTTTTGGTTTTGTTTACATCGATAGTGGTGTTCTTGTATATTGCACGAGTTATCGATATTTTGATTTTAGACTTAGGTAAAAAATTATAGACCATGTTAATTTGAATAAATGTTGATAATATATTGTGTTTTTGCAGAATAGCATGAATCGTAGAATGAAATGACGGATTAGATTTCAGGTTTTTTATACAATATTATATTATTTTGAAATATAAATTATTTTGATATATAATAATATACTAAATATAAGTAAGTATATTGTATTAAGTATATTGTGTTTTATAATTATCTAAAACATTTGGCTTATTCAGGTCTTTCATTCGTTTAGTTATATTCTGTGGGTATATTAATTTAGTTAAAATGAACTTTAAACATTAAGTAGAACTCAAACTAGTTAAAATAAGGTTAAAAGTTCATTTTCACTAAATTAATATGCCCACAGAATATAACTAAACGAATGTTTGAATTTGAGTTCTACTTAAGTACCTATTTTTTTTTGTTCTAGTTAAAATGTTTTTTGTTTTGCTTGGTTTTATAACTGTATTAATTCTATAATTCTATAATTTAATATTTACGTACTTCAATTTACAATAAATACATTATCATAAAAAAAGTTCAGTTGAAAACAAACTCTATCGATAAATTATTATAATATACCTACCTCGTACAACACTAATTTATGTTAGCGTAGGTATACACGATGTATTCGTGGTTAGGGCCATTCCATTAAATTCGTTCTTCTGAGGTTGCAAGCACTGCAGAAAAAGAAAAAAAAATGCAAACCACACCCATAGCGATAAAATAATGTTATAAAAATGCAGATATTTATTTCGTTACCTAATTGGCAATGTACTCCGTGTATACCGTACCCTACTTCGAGTAGTTTACTAACCGATTGGCAACGGTATTCACGGAGTACACACAATACTTTCCGTGATTATGACGTGATCATGATATTCTGACACCAAATAACTATTGAATAGTAATATTTACTATATTTATTTGTCATCAAATACTAATACCATGCCAAAAACCATCGAAATACCATGAAATTTTGCCAAAAAAAAATACCCGACGCACAGGAGCAGCCGGCCGTTTAAAAGTCATTTCGAAAATGACAGTTATTGTAAGTTTTGCCACCTATAGTATTTTTTCTACCATAGAAGACAATATTTATCACAAATTGCCATTACTAAATGGTAGAAAAACAAAATAATTACAAGCCTAGATTTTTACAAAGTAAGTGTACTTCGTGAATAACATTACCAATTAAAGGGTTAATTTAATTGATTTCATTTATAATTAATATTATACTTTTATAGTATGTATTATGTTTTTATTTTTTCATTAATATAATGTACATTTATTCATTGTATTTTAAAATGTTTTCATGTAATGATAATTACTATCAATAAATACTATTATGACTATTAAGATAAGGGACACGATTGACAGTCAAAAAATAATAAGATTGTAAATTTCGTAATAAATAGAATGGTAACTCACAAAGCTAGCATTATGCGGATGTCGGTGGGGCGGCAGGGAAGGCCGGGCTCAGTAGGCGGTGGAGGCCTCCTTGTACTCCGAGTTGTCCATGGTGAAGAAGTCCTCCAGCTTCCACTGCAGCGTCTCGAACGTGGGCCGCTTCAGCGGGTCCTTGTGCCAGCACTCCAGCATTATCTCGTACAGCGGCGGCGGACAGTTCGGCGGACACGGCATGCGGTACCCGTGCTCCACCTGGTGCAGCACCTCGGCGTTCGTCATACCTGCAACGGGTGGGGGTCAATATTGCTGATACGAACATTCAAGTGGGGTCAAAACCACACACCTCTAGAACTACAGACAGCAACGCAGATCTCTTCACATTCATTTATTTCAACATTCGGTACGTAAAGGAACAACACCTAGTCTCGTAAAAATAGAAACACATCTTATCACATCCCTTTATCCGACAACATTATAGAAGTTAGATTTTTCATTTTGAAAATGTTATGTGCGCTTTTTATTTTATGTGTCAAACGCAAACATACCATCGTAATATAGGGCTACACGAAGTTATGCTACAATACAAATTTCAGTGAACGTCTGCCCAAAAACTAGTATAGAGGACATCGTTTAAGGTTAAGTCTCTTCGATAAGTTTGGAATGCGCGTTAGCTATCCATCAGGACAGGACATAGAGTTTCATTTAGGTATAGATAGATAGATTATATAGTGCAATCATTAACATATCACACTAGTGAAACGAGACACGCAATTCAATGAGCTCTACAATTTACAAGTCGTGTGAACTGGTCGTGAATTAAAGCGTCAAGTTCCATTACATTTATTTGCATATTTAAGGTATCGGTATAATTCACATCTTTCGAAACATCAGTGGAATGCATAAATCTAGTATCAGTTTTATGATTAACATCCAATTGACCCTGGAAATGATAATAACGGCATTATGAAGTCAAATGTCGCATTTCCAATTGAAATTGACTTACATATGTACCTACTAGAATTACGAAAGTGAAACGGCCGTGAAAGATAACAAGCGTGAATCGTTACAGATCCATGGATGTGTTTGAAACAATTGTAAGGTCGTGGGAAGCGCGAATGCTGGTAGAATTAGAAAATAAAAACTCCGGGAAGTATCAAGGATATTACATTTCCAATACGGCAATGTCCCGACGGTATTGCGTTAGATTTTTACTGTAGGTAACATTGTAAGGACTTTAGGGGTAACTTTATAATCGTAAGATAAAAAGGGATTTCAAGAAAATTAATAGAAAAACACGATAGTGTTTATGTCAAAAACATTATTTGAAAAAGATGAGAGTAACAGTGTTGATGTCAAAATATTTTGTTTATCTACTGTAAAGCAGATTTATAAGGAAAATTTAATAAATTAATATTTCCATTTTATAAAATGAATCACATAACTCACGAAAATTTTGAAAGTGAAATTCATCTTTATTTCAAATCAAGAGTATTATTGTCACTAAAACTTTTTAAACTTTTGCAATATGTTAACCTAATTAAGAAGTTTAAAATCACGCGATAGAGACCCGTTTTAAACTTAATTATTATTGTCACTAATCCTACCAATTCAATGGAATGTAAGGATGACTAAACCCTTGATTTGAAACGAACAAATTGTTGAGCTGCGACTTATTGTCTTTAATAGTGTGTGGGCGCAAGGTAATTTTCAAATAGAGTTGGATTAAATTAGTGTTAAACCAATACGAAGGCTAAAACCAATCGAATCGGAAGACATGTTCCATTGTCAGACATTTGAAGATTTCAATAAACAAAACCATACTAACATTGTAAGGACTTATCTATGATAGATTATTTTATAAGTTAGCAATAGAATGAGTACGGGGCAATTTAGAGCTGCAAGAATATTTGATGGAAAGGATTACCCAAGATAATTTCATTTTCTCTGTATAATCAGTCTTATTTAGTAGAGTGAACCAGAGGATTCGTTGAGAGCCAATCAAAAATAGATATAAACTAATCAATAATAATAATAAATAGGTATAAAACTATTACAGCTGTGCTCAATGTGGTTGAATAACATGTCTATAATTAATGTCCTTTTGTTAGATAACGTATGTAATTTACCTTTACTCAAATTATTATTATATTTATAATTGATGATCTTTTGTTCACAACAGTGCATTCATCTAGCAGATGCAACGAGCTTATTCAAAACTAGCAGCCCCCGCGAACTTTGTCTCGCCATATACTTTTATTTGCAACTATCTACATACAAAATTTCATCGAAATCGAATTTTCCCACGTAAGCATATATTTTTCCGCGGTAAAAAGTATCCTATGTTAGGATAAGGATATTACATTGACTCCCCCCCCCTCTCCCCTTACCCCAGTGACGCTTACATGGAGTCTACATCGCATGCTGGCTAGCTGAGCGAGGTGAGCGACAACCTCTACACTTTTTTCTAATACTTGCATTTTTAAACTCGTGATATCTTCCGAATGAAATGTCCGAATTAAATAATTCAAAAAGTTATAAAAAGGTATTAAAGCCGTCTTGAATCTAAAGTAATTTATTTTGATAAGGATTAATACCAAGGTTCAAATGAAGACCCTTTCAAGAGGCGGCATATATTAATTAATATTTTAGAATAAAAAACTGCTTACTGTGACATAACTATAATATTTAGACATATGCTGTCGCGACATTTTTTGTAGATAATGATGAGTTCTGCAAAGTCGTAGTACATGATTTTGTTCTATCATCAATAGTTTTCGCAGCGCACGCGACGTAAGACATTTTTCAGGTCATTTTTTTACACCTTATGTTACATTATTGGAGTTTTAGTAAGGATCCCTAATTTTTTTTTAAATATAATATAGCCTATGTTACTCGGGGATAATGTAGCTTTCCAAAGGTGAAAGAATTTTTGAAATCGGTCCAGTAGTTTCGGAGCCTATTCGTTACAAACAAACAAACAAACAAACAAACATACAAACAAATCTTTCCTCTTTATAATATTAGTATAGACGAATTACTTAAATCTTCGAACAATGTGCCGAGACGAACAATCCAAACAAAACCAGTTTGTAACTTGCAACTAACTTGTTTTATAACAATTAATTGGATAAAAAACAACGTTAGACAAACAAGGGTACCAATAACCTTGGCTGCAGTTTTATCACGGTTTTTTAAGTTATTACGCTTGGATGAATCCATATAAAGCCCTAATAGCTTGCATTAGGTACGATAAGTTTTGACATTGTCTTGTTTTTACAATAAATAATTTAATTAAAGTTATCTATGGTCTAAAATAATAGTTTCCTATTTTTGGACGTTATAATTTTATGCCAATTGGCTTGCGATTCATCACCGGCCGCGGAATCACGTTATTGAAATGGCGGATTCGAAGTATGCCAGGCATCGTACTTAATATTTAAACCCCTATACTATAATATCGTTGTGTGACTTGCGTGTACTTAAAATATTATATTTCAAGGTTTGACTATAAAAACGTGGTTTGATAAATTCATATTGGGATGAATAGAATAACTGTAACTTAAATCCAACGTAAAAAGATTCGTGGATTTCCCTTTTATCCTAATATGAAGGTTACGGTTTGATGTCTATGGTTTAGTAAAATAATTTTTAATGAACAAAGAAGATAATTTTTTTTTAATTATGAGTAAGTTTAATAATTATAGTTTTTATAATGAAACTCACCAGGATAAGGTATCCGTCCATAGGTGACGAGCTCTGTGAGAAGTATGCCGAAGGACCACACGTCAGATTTGATGGAGAACTTGCTGTAGTTGGCTGCCTCGGGCGCCGTCCACTTGATGGGGAAGCGCGCGCCCACTCGCGCCTCGTACTCATCCTCCTAAACAGATACATTCAATGATCAATAGCCTCGTACCTACTGATACTGCTTGCAGATAATATAATTAAATATACATAATTATATAACCCGACCGGCTGGACTACTATTTTACTATAAAAACTGTCGTGGTTTGATAAATTCATATTGAGATAAACGGTCGCAGTGCACTGCGGACCGGCGAGTGATCTGTGGCCGGTGATCCGTGTCCTTGCAGTGTCCTTGATCCTGAAGAAGTCCCACGTTCTGGGACGAAACGGTTGATCAAAAGTCAACGTAAATAAGGTTCTTGTATTGCCCGTTTATCTCAATATGAATTTCCTACAACTATTTTAAAACCAAAAGCACTTAACACGGTTTCAATAATAAAATTACAACGAAAAGTGGCATTATAGTTTATATATTAGAAAAAGTATATTTATTTTATAAAAGCAAGTCGTGTTATATCTCAAAAACTTTTTTTTTAGTTAGGAAGGCTACTCCGTGTCAAAAATATTACTATCGAACCAAACTATTCACATGCATGTATACAAAGTAGGATTATTGGGTCATTCCCGCTCAGTAATCTGCATGAAATATTTGGAAGTCTAACAATAAAAACATTTAAAATATTTGCTCAGGTGTCTTATTAAAGGTTCCAAAACAATAAATTTATAATATAGACGCACACGTGTCGTCTGGTCTCGTGTGTCTAAAACATATCGTGATAATTATATTGTCTTTCCACACTTGTACGAAACATATTTTTTGATAAACACTTTGCCAAACCATTTCAATACGCAGCACAAATTACTGTTAAATTAGTTATCAAAACAGTTTTATAGTTTTGTACATGATATAATTCAAATAACTGATATTCTTGAACAATGATTTAATGGTAATTTTATCAGTTATATACATTATTATAAAAATAGCTAGAAAACATAGCGTTTCTATAAAATAAATCACTGAAAGACAGTAAATCTCATTACTTGTTACAGATAATGTGGATGTAATTCAAGGTTAAATATAATTCAATAGATTATAAACAATTTTATGCTCCACATAAAATTCTACATGGATTTTATTGCTTTTCTGGCTAAACTCTCATAAATGGGTTATATACTTTGTAAAATAATTAGTATATGTTCTTTCCTATGTGTAGTTTTATATGACTAACTCTAGCGGTTCCTAAGATTAGCGAGTTTACACAGAGAAACTCTTCTGCTTTATAATATTAGTATAAAATATTCTGAAGCTTATTACCAACTTGGCCTAATTCATATTAAATGGATTATTTGTTGTCAACATATAAAAATGACTCGCGATTTGCAAAGCTGATTGTAAAAATTCTTAAGGGCCACTTTCCAATTATAAGCAATCAGTAACGCGGTCAAATTCGCAGTGATTCAATTTATAATTTAAACGTCCAAGGCATGAAGTCCCGTTATATCCTGATTTAAGTAAGCACTTTTTATGAGCTAATCGTATTGGAATCCGACTGTTACATTAATATTATGTCTGGTCTTGTTGCGTTTCGTTCAATGTGCGAACCATTTTATTATACCTACTATGTTTATTTTCTTAATTGTATGGTATCTAAAATTTACGCTAAATATAAACAAATCAAGATTGGTAAAAAAAAACAAAGTCATTTACTTTTTTAATAAAGATGTCGAATAGTCGTGTGCTTTCTTTTAAACCTACTCGTAATACAAGGTACCTTACTAATAATTATATAAATCGTAATTGGATAAGGAATGTTTGCGTGTCATTGCCAGTATGTTTCAAGAAATATAATCAATTTACTTAATTCTTTTTTATTTCAATAGTTAAGAACTATTATTTTACAAATACTAGCATAATACGAGGAAATATACCGGAATCCTAATTCATTTTGGTTACGTTACAAGAAACGTTCACGCTTCGCTGGCCTCTCAATCTATTTGTTTAAAGCTAAAATAACTAGTTCTAACGTTTAATAGATTCAACTGCAGCCAGAAGCGGACAATAATAGCACATGTTTTCAGAATAACAATAACTGTTACAACAGAGCAATGATTACATGTATTGCATCCATGATTACTGGATCATACAGCGCGTAGTCTGTTGACAACCGTTTAACGACTATGCTGAATTGATATAATATAATTTGAATGATCTAGCCGTGTGGTGCTAGCTGAAGAATAGTACAACCTCATCTTGACCCGTGGGTGTAGTCAAACTGATAACGGGATTTAATTAGTCATCCGAAGGCAGTAGGTACCGTCGTCATTCGTACCAAACTGTTTGGTAAGCGCGGTGTTCAAAGATTAATTTATTTAGCTGCCGTATTTTAGCTATAATGGGTTCAACCTATAATGAGTTATTTAAAATAAAGGACGTAATAATGGGATGCTAAGAATTCTGATGAAACGCTGAAAAAAGAAGAAGTCGATGAAGTTTAATCACTTTCTTACCATCATAAAGCCTAGAGAGGCCAAAGTCGGCAATCTTCACGGATCGAAGATATTTGATCAGTTTTATACCTTGATGAGCCTAGCGAGGCCAAAGTCGGCAATCTTCACGTATCGAAGAAATGTGATCAGTTAGTTACCTTGATGAGCCTAGCGAGGCCAAAGTCGGCAATCTTCACGTATCGAAGAAATGTGATCAGTTAGTTACCTTGATGAGCCTAGCGAGGCCAAAGTCGGCGATCTTCACGATGTTGGCCTCCGCGACGAGCACGTTCCTGGCGGCCAGGTCGCGGTGGATGTAGTTCTGCGACTCGAGGTACGCCATGCCGGCCGCGATCTGCGCCGCCATGTCGATCAGCTGCTGCAGCTTGAGGCCGCGACCTTTACCTGCACCAAATTAATCAAAATTATGCCTGTTTGCTTTAGTTTCACATTAAAGTTAGGAAGGTATTTGTATCTATCAGTACAATACAATACTCTTTATTGTACACCACAAAAACAAAAAACACATAACAAAAAAATATAGGTACAAAAAAAGTATAACAATGGGCGGCCTTATCACTCAAAGCGATTTCTTCCAGGCAACCTTTGGATGGACACGAAACACAAAAACAGAAGTAATGCTATCAAAGTCAGCTTGTTAACCGAACATAATGAAAAAGACACTTGACTCAGCATTGAGTCGATGAAGACAATCTGGTAATCACCAGCAATATAGCAACCAATGCTGATCTTCCATCAGCACCATTTTTCTGACGTTACGGTTGACGTTTATTCACTGCTGCCGGAAATATTGCCAGAAATGCTTTTGAGCGCGAGTGCTGAATGTAAACTTCCGACGAACAACCGACAATTCCTTTTGAGCACGAGGGCAGGGCTGATATAAACTTGAGTGAACAACCGAGAATTCAGGGAGTTCTGTGCAGCGCAATGTTAATTTTTGTGCAAGCATTAATCTGAATAAATAAACGCACATTTTCATCAAACTATACCAGCTACAGTTTGCGCAATCTATTTTCAGTAGAAACCGAAGGCGAAGGTTAACATTAAAAGGAAAACATAAAAAAAACTTCGTGGAAAAACCAGCGTCATTCATCATCGACCGAGTCTTCCGTATCATTTGACCGCCTAATCTATTAGATTTATTCATGGAATTTAGAGCAAAATGTATTATTCAACTTGGAGAGCATTAGGAATATATTATGTGATAAATATTAGTTACATTACTAACGATATAATGCGATATATAATCATAAAATAATATATGTAGGTAATAATCGTATTTGCAGTATATTACAAAGTAATGACATAATTAAAACGATTTCAGTATAAATATATTGTAAATAGTTTTGTCATAATACCTTATAGCTTATAGCATAAAATATTAAGTGTGGTTGGGCAATAGCAAGGCATTTTATAATTTATGATGAATGAGGTGGGTCATATCGCACATAGTTCAATGAATAATGTTGGCGCTGGATGTATGTAATTTACCTTGACGGTGTGTTTCATAATAAATCGTAATTATCACTATTATGTCACAGTGTATATCTAGATTACATTGCAAATTGTTTTTAATTATGATTGGGATTTCCGATTAGATTATTCAACCAATCATATGTATCAATCAATCGTGTCAAAAAACTTGGTGAAAGTGACTAGTAAGCACTAAAGAGACGAATGGAAAAATCCAAATACAAAATTAAAAAACCGCAGAACAAAAAGATAACAACAGGTCATCAAACATGGCCGAGCTATCAATTATGTAGCTAAGTATCAAAAACTATCAATCATAAATGGTTACCTTGCTTTCAACGGAATGACACGCAAAATAATAACTACACGTTATTGAAACGTACCTTGTAAATAATCCAGCAAGGATCCATGTTTCATGAGTTCTGTTATAATGTAGATGGGTTCTTCTAAGGTGCAGACAGCGTATAGTTGGATGAGTTTGCTGTGGCGCAGTTTCTTCATGATTTGAGCTTCGGCTAAGAAGTCTTTGGGGTCCATAGTGCCGGACTTGAGGGTTTTGACCGCGACCGGCGTGGTGTTGTTCCACAGTCCTTCCCATACTTCTCCGAACTGGCCGTGGCCCAGCTTTCTGACGAACTTCAGTGACGAGCGGTCGATCTCCCATTGGTCGCGGGTTCGGTGAGACAAGCCTTCCGTTACAGGCTTTTCGATCTGTAACAAAATATTTACGTTACTCTATTAATTATCGTAAACGTAATTCTTTACTTTAAAGTGGCAAAAAAGTACTTAGATTAAAACCTTTATTAAATATCTCTAACAAAAATTTATCAACATATTAAATTAATTTCATGTTCTCTAAAAATATTGTTATTTCTTTAATGGAATTTTAATTTATATTTGTAACTAGCTTCCGCCCGTGCCAAATTTCATCAAAATCGGTTGAGAGGTTTAGGCAGGAAATCGTAACAGACAAACAGACAGAGTTACTTTCGCATTTATAATATTAGTAAGGATTATATTCCTAAGATAAAAATATTCTCATGAACGCACAAAGATGTATCGATTTGAATAAACGGCAAATTCAAGTGTAAGATAAGCTATGTATAAATTCGCCTAAGTCTAGACAGAATTTATACATAACGGGACATAATTTTAATTTTATAGGATAAAATGTATAAATAAATATAAATAAATAAATATTACTGGACAATTTTACACAGCGACATCTAGCCCCGTGGTAAGCTCGAAGCTTGTGTTACGGGTGCTAGATTTCTGATATACTTAATATAATATACATACATAGATAGATATTTTTATTATATATATATAACACCCAGACACCCGGAACAAATATGGTATAGTAGTAGTTTTATGATAATTAATGTAAGTGATAAAAATCTAAGTACATTATCGTATTAATAATGTATGATTTTTATGATACCATATTTATTTTATTAAGTAAGTATATCAGTAATCTAGCACCCGTAACATAAGCTTAGAGCTTATCACGGGGCTAGATGTTGCTGTGTGACTTGTCCAGCAATATTTATTTTATTTATTTTATCTCATCATATACAATGGTATTTCTCGCACTTGACCGGTATTTTTATTCACGCCACAGTGTAACCCGAGAGACACGGCTGTTGGGCGCGGACCACGATTGTGCATGTTACGGTTTACCGCGCGTCGAGAACAATACAATACTGCACTACAATTATCTGGTTACGTAATTATACTGTTCGATATTACTTCAATAGAGGACACGAAATTCGTGTGTTTGTGAATAAATGTGCATTGACAAACACACGCATATTCGCCGTGTGTTGCCGGAAGAGAGTAGGTACCCATATCATCATCTGATGTCGTTACAACTTCTCAATTAATTCAATACTAACTATATTTAATTTCCATGTTTTCTATGAATATGCAAGTGATACACAATGTGAATTATGTGGTCTGGAAATTTGATACGGATTAAATTATTTTAGTTACGGAAATTATTCAAAAGGAAAAATCATTAATCAAGCTGATTAGGCATTGTAGCGTGTAAATTACGAGCAGGAAAAAACTGATTGTTAGGTTTTATTGTTTATTTATTGTAGGACAGAACAAAGCCACTAACCTCTTTCACACTGTATATAAATAAACCTTTCAAATAAGGAGAAGTTCATTAAAAATAAACAATTAACTAACACACAATTAAATCTTGTAAGTACCTATATTTCCTCCAAAAATACGGAAATGTCAAATCTTGTTAATATTAGCAAATCAAATTGCAACGAAGACCGACGTGTACAAGGTGAAACAAATTATTGAATATCATTTATTATTTACGCACGCAATAAAGTTTGTTTATTAAATTATAAAAATCGGTAAACGTATTCAAACAGACGTAACTGATGTAACATGCGAGGATAGAGCCGCGAAGTGCTAAGTGATTATGTTATACAATTGGTATTACTGAATCGAATGTGTAGTTATTCTGATAGGTACTGGTAAAGTGAAAAGGCTTCGGCTCGCCTACTTATTGAAGGACTCGTCAGATCTTGTGCCTCGTGAGCTAGGTGCTTCTTGTGGAGAAAACGAAATAAACAAGCGTGTATAATTTGACTAGTCACGGTCAGTTTTCGGTACAGCTTATAATAGATTTTTGTATTTTTCACTTAAGTATAAGAAAAAGATAACGAGTCAAGGAAGATAAGATCTAATGTTATTGAAATTGAAAAGATTCGAACAGCAATATGTAGTCTTATTGCTTGTTTTATATACTTATAATTAATTAATGTATACGAAAAAAACATACCATAGCATGCATACCAATACTTAGCTTATATTGAAGTACTAGGTGTTCTTATTGAGGTAAGCTATCTCTTATAGACATACTTGGGATGGACATGGTAGAACTCTGTAGATATCTGAAGACGTAATTTTGATATTTATCTTAACAGCAACTGGGTATAAACCTCTAAAATACACTGAATGATAGAGTAGAAATAAAATGTCAGTTTAGCAATAAAGACGACCAACTTTATAGCAATGTGCACAAGGTGAGTTTTAAAGTTGGTAGAAGTTTCATGAGCCAACAGGCCGATGCAATAGTGGCCGCCTCTGTAACCGCATTCTCGTTGAGAAATAGTGAGTGTTAATAAACGCAAGGAAACAATGAAATCCCACAGATTTACCTACAGACTGTATACCGATAACGCGGACAGTAACGTCTCATAACAAAGCATAAACCACGTAAACTGTTACGTCACTGAAAGTTATTATTATTGTTATTATTAACATATTATTATTAGTATTTGCTAGTTTTACTATACCGTAAATAGAGCATACGTGTGAAATATGAGAGGAATATTAGATGACAAGTTCGCCCACGCCTCTTTATTCTAATTGAGTGTATGAATTATCCTGCCTGACTCGGCCCTAGCCAGCCCAAATCCAATCCTTGTTCAATTCGGAGTAGGATCTTCGGAGATTTACAGGTTCTCTTGAGAATTTCCTTGGATGTAGACAGACATCAACAAATATTTAATCCGCACCCCATGCCTAAAATTAATACCAATAATAATACACTATGCTTTATTATTTGATTACAATGTGGACTGTATCAGCACCCGTCTCTGTTCGTCGTATCGTCGAGTATGGATAGTTCTTGCGTAAAAAAATATATATACTTTTTATCAGAACCATACCCATCATATACACAAATACAAAAGTTCTAAAAATATCGGTCGTGCTAAGCTTTACAAACACAAACACCTTGACTACTAGGTTTTTATATATAAGAAGACGATATTGACGTTGCTAACAATCGAATCATAAAATAATCTACCAGTTCACAAGTTACTAATAACGTCAACGCAATTAAAATACGTAGGTAAGCAAACTGCAATGAATTAATTAATTAATAAACAAAGCACTTTATAGGTATGGATAATAAACAATATAAAGATGATTTACAGTAGATAACAGTTGAATAGCCCGTTCTCGCTGGTTAATTTCATACTAACACAGACAAGGTTTAAGGTTGACGATACTATGTACCTTGAACTTCCATAGTTCCATATGGCACGATATTATACTCTTTTGCACTTCAATAGCCTCTAGATTACGAATTTGCAATTAATATAAAGGTAATAAGTTTGTTTATTTGTTGGTCTATTGAAAGGACTAGTTATTATGAAAATATTTGTTGAATAGCTCATTTATTAAAGAAGGCCTCTATAATAATATATCGAGTACATATTTAGCCATTATTTTGTTTGATATTCATAAATTATATTTATCGGAAAATTATCTATAATAATATTATACAGCTAAGTTGTTTGTTTGTTTGTGAGTTTGCGGTAATTTATTCAAGATGATGATGTCAAGATGATGATGGCGAATGTAGATAACGTAAAAAAACGCAAGCGAACTGTCTTTGGGTCGGCTAGTATTTCATAAAACGCGTTCAAACCCAAGTAGTATGCATTTAGCTAATGATTACATTGATTACCAATACAAATACCAAACAAACTATGGCTATTTTTGGCTCGTTCTTTGACATGTTGTTTTTGTCTTTAAATAACAAAACTAAAATAAGAGTTTTATTTAGTTAGCTGGTAGACTCAAGATTTGACTCGGCCACATACGTCTTGCGTCTTTATTAAAGATATTTTCACGGACAATAACAAACCGAGCGTCAGATTTTGAATATTCATAAAATGTTATTGTTTTCGTGAATAAGATATACGTAGTGTAACAAAATTGTAATGTCTCGGCGTAAGAACGATACGCAAGGCCCGTGACGAAAGTGAGTTCTTCTGCCTTGAGAGTGCGAAACTGGAACGGTAATCTGAAGGTAACGCAGTGTAACTCGACAATAAATTATAATTACAATCAATTAGATGTTGAAAGTTACAATTGGAACAGTTCTCAGCAAATAACCTTTACTTAAATATAATATCCTAAGATATGTATTATTGCCTTAATTTCACATGTTTTCGACTTATGTGTTGCCACACTTGTTAGATTTTTCGTTTTAGAGATATAAAATTTCATAAATTAGGTACAATAATTTTCAAGCATCATGAGAGATGAGAAGGTGTCACGAATGAGACTGTTTATATAGGCACAAGTAGGTAAATATTAATATTTTAAAATACGGTAGTCGTAATGCGAACAAATAAATTCGAATTTATACAAAGCTCATAGTTTATTCACCTGGTTTGGAAATAAAATTGATTTAAGGACAGAACATGCCATAAAATACAAAAACTAGTTTCCGTAATTTGAATACGAGAAAGAAAATAAAGTTGAATACTCTTGCGTCAGCTTGTTACACCTCGGGTGTAAGCGACATGGCTCTTTGTCCAGGAAAGGAATCCTTCGGTGAATTTAAAGTATCCTCGGGCTGGTTCAATGCCTCGCAATATTTCTCACGAGCGCACAAAGGTTCATCGTCGAAAACCATAAATTTTATCGGCGTCCCGATATTGAATTTTGTAATTTATGTGCCACCGTAATATAACATGATTTTTTTCTCGCGGCCTTGATTCTACATCACAGTTAACTGTAAATGTTACGTTCAATCATAATTTTATTATCAATCATACAGATAGTGGAAGGCTGGGTTCAAGTTTAGCTATTATGTATTTATATTGTAGGTTATGAGTCATTTATGTTTTGATGTGTGCTATTGGAATGAGTAAGTGATGGGTATGTGACGCGTTGGGAATGCACAATAGTGGGATGGCACCGATGGCACGGTTGGTTCGGCGCAGTCACTGACCTGAACGCAGGGCTTGCTGAGGGAGACGCAGAGTCCGTCTGCATCTTTGCTGTAGTGCTCGACGAGCTCTTGCAATGTGCGGAAGGTGGTGCGGCGGGCGATGAAGAAACCTCCTTCGTCGAGTTGTCTGATACGATAATGCTTCACTGTGTCACCGTCTCGTACTGTAGACAAACAATGTTATAAGCAAACGTATTGATATTTCAGGTTCGTTTGAGCAGTAGAGTCGATTACGATTACAAATCTATAATTATAAGTATAAGTTTTCTGTTCGCGGATAACCCAGCGTTATAATGGATTAACCCGCTGTAAAAAGAAGCCTATATGTTATGTGTTGTAACAAACTGCCATCTATAAACACTTACGGACTTCACGTTTACAATATTAGTAAATAAAAGTAAGTTAAATAAATGTTCCAAAGTTAAATGAATTGAATTGTGTTTCTTAAATAAAATCAAGTCAATGCCTAATTTTTAAACATGACAAATAGATGCACATTAGTCTTTCTGAAACAAGAATTGCTTAGTAGGAGGGACCACTCTATAAATTCATTATTTTTAATGTTCTGCCAGTTCAGAATGCCAAGAATGAAAGTTATATTCGCGGAAGCCGTGGTCTGCCTCGCTACTCGTCGCGTCGTTTTATTTAATCAAGGACGATGTCTGAGATTCAACATAACAGTTGCCAAGTCAACTTGTATCCGCTGGCTTTAAGTTAGACGGTTCAGCCGTGAATCGCAGTTATTAACGACGCCTTTCCGAGAATCTTCATCAGACTTGGCAGTTCTTAGATCTCGTTTTGATGTAGGTAAATGGTCTTGTTGAAGTTTCATTTGACGTAAATTTTATGAGCATACATGGGCACGATTGCAGTTAGCAGGCGTGATTAGGTTTTTTTCAACAAACAAATAAATCTTATCTTCTATTCTTTATACTAAGATATTAGTAGGAGTAGTTTTTTTTCAAATGTATAGTCTCTTATCTATTTGTAAATCAAGTATTTTTTCATTGTTAAAAAAACTTATTTTGGGATTAATATGGGTCAAATGGAACATAATACACAGACAAATGTTTATAAGTAATTATGTTATACAATTTTTAAGAAACATAAAGCACCAATAGATATTATCATGTAAATATCGCTTATTATGAACAAGTATCAATACACAAAACACTGAATTCTAGTCAATTAAGTATGTTTATTAGATTAATAAAGTTTAGAAGTAAGACCCAGTCACTGTCTATATGTCAAAGACATATCATGTACCGTGTACCTACATACACAGTTCACGAGTAGTTAACGCAAAAATAGTCACCGATTTTGATTGTATACATACAAAAGTATTTGCATCACAATGTGTGGCACAAATAGAACATTATTAATAATAAACCGAATGCAGCAAACGTCAGACACTAAGCTACTCGACTCATTTCTAAGTAAATTATACTCGTCGGCCTTACCCTTATCTATATTTGTTTTGTATTGGCGTAGGATATTAAATACGTTGCACATTTAAGATAACGTAGAGCGATTGTGAATGATTGATTGTCGTGTACATTGTTTGTACAGGTCAGTAACGAACAAGATTAATGAAGTGTAAGCCCGAGAGGTTATCAGTAGTTGTAAGTTAGTTAGAACCTACAAATGTAAACTGTTTTGCACAAGTCGTATTTTGTAAATATTGACGATAAACTGAACTTTGAGCATACATTTTGAGTATAGATTTTACTTTTTTAAGTTTATGTATGCTACACGTGTAACTTCTACTATAGTATCTGTATTTACTAAATTAATTGTATACAACTGGTAGAGTCACTTGTACTTTCTAGGCTAAATTACACGGACACTGCCTTGGTCCACGATTGCTGCAAAAAACGGCACGTTTGATACAAAGAGTACAAAACTCTTGTGCCAGATTCTGTTTCGACATACCATATAGAGCTCATGTTTCGAGCTTTTTAAATAACAATTTTCTACTCAAAATGCGCCATAGGCGTAAACTTCATTTAGCGTGTGTTATGTTTGGTATTATGAAACACCATGCTCCCGTCTATTTATATGCGAAGTTAGATGGCGCCACTAGTTTCTGCGAACGACGTCAGCACTCGATGCAGCTATTAACCCAGCAACACAAGACGGCGGCATTCAGAGGAAGCTTTCGCTATGCTGCATCGAAGTGCTGGAACAACATCCCACCGCCCATAAGGAACCTTAATTGTTTGTCGACTTTTAAATTTAAAATTAAGAATTATTTACTTCATTGGCAAAAGGAGCAGGAACTACTTAGACATGACACGAGTGCTATTTGACATATTTCTTTGTAATATACTTAAACATAATTATTATTTTTATTATTAATATTCTTATAATAACTATTAATCTTTTATTATTATTCTTATTATTATAATCTTTTTTTGAATTTGCTTTTTTAATAATACATAATATATGTATAATAATACGTAGGTATGTATATATTTTGATTAATGTTTTTATTAGTATTTTTTTTCATATTTTATTTGTTTATTTATTGCAACACTTCGCCTTATTTTTATTTTCCACGGTCCCATAGGTCTCAACAGAAAACCAGCGCTGGTTCTCAAAACCAGCATAAGCTGAGTTGAGACCTTTTTGTTACCATACTATTATTATTCTATTATTTATATAATAACATATATATTAATAACATTTTTATCGTACTTTTATCATGTCATGAATTAGTTAATGTAAATATAAAGTTGTAATATTGTAAGTTGTAACTTGTTGTAATAATATGGTAGCAAATAAATGCATTTTTGATTTTGATTTGATTTGATTTGAATTGACGACCTCTGTCGCCACGGGCGAAGCGAAGACATATTTTAGATAGAAGAGGTTGCAGGTTCGATTCCTGCCTCGGGACAAAAAGTTTCACGATCAGCAAATAATAATTGAAAGACTACCAATAATGTTTAGAGAAAGAAAATTAAGACGATTAAAAATGAACAAAGAACAGTATTAGTTATGTAGATACATACTTGATTAAATAAATACTTTCCATGGAAATAATTCCATCACAATCGTAATTATCAAAGGATATTACTGTGAGCATGTTGCCATTATGTTTACAAGTACTACTTAACCGTTACAAAGTATGATAAAAATTTGTATTAACAATGATAAATAAAATACTTAGTTGATTAAGGAATGGGGTTTTGCGTAACTAATGCATGGTAAGATGGATCATAGATATATTCAAGTAACTACAAGATTTATATTGCATTTAATACATCATGTCACTTAATGATCTGAATCACTTATCTATAAATAAATAATAAATAAATAAATAAATATTACTGGACAATTTTACACAGCGACATCTAGCCCCGTGGTAAGCTCGAAGCTTGTGTTACGGGTGCTAGATTTCTGATAAACTTAATATAATATACATAGATAGATAGATATTTTTTATTATACATATAATAACACCCAGACACCCGGAACAAATATTTGCAGATCATACAAATTGTTGTTCCGAGGCGGGAATCGAACCCGCAACCTCTTGCGTCGCAGGCGGACCTTCGCCCGCTGCGCCACAGAGGTCGTCAAATATATATAACAACAAAAGAGGTTAACCTGACTCACTGTCTGATTGACTTAGGACAATCAAAAAATATTTTAGGTTAACTAAACTACTGAACCATGTGTTCAGAATTTTCCAAAACCTAGGGTGGTTTAGAGAGAGGTAAAATTCAGTGGTAAGTCTGTATAACATTTTTTATGGTTTAGGCAATTGGATTTAAATTATAATTGAGTACTTTAAAAAAAACAATATTTTTGAATTTAATAAATAACCTCTACATGCCATAAAGCTTTATGGATATAGAGATATAACGTGGACAAAGCCGCGGTGAGGAAATAAGTTTTATATTGAAGAATAACATTTCATTTTGATGACGCAAATAAGTAATTAAAAATCACATTCAAAGGAAAAGATAAATACTATTGCAATTTGATCTGGAACGTGTGATACAACCGCAATAAATGCATACTCGTGTCGAGTTGTTTTTTTTACTTAGAGATCGTACAAAGTCCAAGCTGGCATCTATTGAATTAAAAAACAATACTAATTGGTAGATAAAGCCCAACGTTAGCCTACGGCCAGTTCCCACGGCAGTGCAGCCACCTTCTTAGCTTAGAAAAACCAAGACCGGTTTAGAATAGATCAAATAATGTAGAGATAGGTTGGTACTCAGTACATACTCCGGCTCAAAGAGGGTTTAATTTATCCTGCACACGCGTTATAGTGAATCATCGCTTTGTAATAAGCGGTATAATAGTAGGTTTCAAGCGAGATAATACCTAAGAGAAAGGCGTAGGTTTATCTAATTGCTTTGCTCTCTACCAACACAAAGAAAACCATAAAAATTGTGATTGTTTAGGTTTTCTTACAATCATAATTTTGGGTAACAAGTTCCTAGTGGGACATAATGATGATTATGATGATAATTTTTATTATTAACCTATATTGTATGCTTCTGTAGTTATAATAAGTAATGTTACTAGGTATGCCAAATCGCTTGAAATGTTGTATCAGTAAAGCCTGCGTGTATACAAATACACTAGTTTTTGTTTAGTTAAAAAGTACCTAGTAGTTTTGATTTTATAGGCATTCAAAGTTTCGAAAAATATCGAGTCTCGCTAACAGTCACATGAGCGCTTGTGACGTCATAGTGCAGCACGATCAGTCTGGTTCACTCAGTCCGCTTGCATTCGCTTGTTATTGTGACGTAACTATAATAGTTAGAAATATACTGTCGCGACATTTTTTGTAGATATTAATGTGTTCTACAAAATTGTAGTACATTGTATATTTCCAAAATGAATACTTTTCACAGCGCATGCGATATAAGATTTTTTTTTTTACATCTTGGGTGACATATTTGGGTTTTCCGTGCGGATCCCTACTTTTTTTGAAAATATAATATAGCTTAGAACCTTCCTCGATAAATGGACTATCCAACACTGAAAGAATTTTTGAAATCGGACCAGCGGTTTCTGAGATTAGCGCGTTCAAACAAACAATGAAACTCGTCAGCTTTATAATATTAGTATAGGATAGTATAGATAGGTATAAGTATAGAAGCGCATAAACAAGTTTTAAATCAAAATAAACGGCCTCACGCATATTGTAAGTAAAATGAATACAAATAAAAGTGGCCAAAAATTGAAAAAAAAATTACATTTGGACCCCATACATAGGACTGAAACTTAAAAACTTTTTTTTAATCGGACCCATACGACGGGTTATCTATGAATAGGTCTTTAAAAATCATAACAATATTTCTAAAACCATTTAATTTTAAACTCAATAGTTTACACGTGAGACTCTTCCAAAGTGCAAAACAGAGTGTCCCCCCCCCCCCTCTAGTTTCTAAAATAAGAAGATGATAAATCTAGAAAAATATATATTGTACATAACCATAAAAACTAACAACGAAAATTGGTTTGAACGAAATCTATGAAGTAGTAGTTTTTTTTATAGTACGTCATAAACTATTTCATATAAACAATTGCTGCGGAAGCCTGCATGGGCGAGTCCGACTCGCACTTGGCCACTTTTATTTGTATTTATTTTACTTACAATATGCGTGAGGCCGTTTATTTTGATTTAAAACTTGTTTATGCGCTTCTATACTTATACTTATCTATACTATCTATACTAATATTATAAAGCTGACGAGTTTCATTGTTTGTTTGAACGCGCTAATCTCAGAAACCGCTGGTCCGATTTCAAAAATTCTTTCAGTGTTGGATAGTCCATTTATCGAGGAAGGTTATAAGCTATATTAGATTTTCAAAAAAAGTAGGGATCCGCACGGAAAACCCAAATATGTCACCCAAGATGTAAAAAAAAATCTTTTAACGCATGCGCTGCGAAAAGTATTCATTTTAGAAATATACAATGTACTACAATTTTGTAGAACACATTAATATCTACAAAAAATGTCGCGACAGCATATTTCTAACTATTATAGTTACGTCACAATAACAAGCGAATGCAAGCGGACTGAGTGAACCAGACTGATCGTGCTGCACTATGACGTCACACCGTAACCGGCGGCTCGCGTCGTACGGTTACAACTTGTTTTACTTCTAAATCGGAAACTAATTGATGTATCGAAGTAATTCTTTCACTAGTATTTTTTATATTTGACATAGAATATGGTGTGCTATTCATCAAAATTAGGTAACATTATCATGGACTAACGTAGTTTTTAAAACTGGAATAAACAGTAAAGATCTCTATTACTAGCGATCGTTTGTCAGTTCACCCTTATCATATGAACGTGACGTGATGTTTTTGACAAGATCCGTTAAAAGCTCACCAGATAAAGAGAAGTCGTTGTGACGGCTCTCCGAGTCTCGGATAAGGAAAGCACCATGTTCATTCTCCGGCAGTAGTAGTTTCTTTTCCGCTTCAATTCGTTTTATTTTGCGGAAATACCATCTGTAACAAAACATACACATAAGTTATAGGTAGCAACAACAAGATTCATATTTCAGAGAATTACAAAATGCTTTCAGAAAGCTGGCGCATGAAAGCTGTACATTGTACTCAAAGTGGAATTTGTTGTCTCGATTCCTTTGTACGAAAATTTCGGAGGCACTCGTTTTTGGAAGAATAAAAAAATACACATTCGTCATAGTAACATGATTGACGAGTGTGCATTTATTTATGGATTATACTGGGTAGTATGTAAAATGGCGTATATAACTAAATGAGACACTCACGAAACGACATCTTAACCAATGGTTAAGATGTCGTTTCGTGAGTCTCAAAATGTCGATGCGCTTGAAAACCAACATTTAATTTCCTATTAATATGCAAATAATTAAGACAACAAGAATATTAGAACACTAATAGTTGTCAATGGCGCTAGTTTGCAGCATGACAGAATAACAATAAAGTCGGTAAGTCTGGTGTCACTCTCGTTCAAACATAAGGGCACAGAAAGTGTCTCGTCGGTGACTCAACTACCAAGAACAAGCTAGCTATTCAACATTCATTTGACGTACATTCACTCGCCAGCGATATAGAAGACTAGTTTTAGCCACTTTTAGCAGTGCGAAGTGTAAACTATAATATATATTGAATGTATGAATCATTTCACAGACATCTTGGACAGTTTCAGTTGAATAGAAAGTTTGAAAACATCACACCGAGTTGAGCTGCTGTTGTATTTGAACTTTTGCCTGTAGATGAGATGATTCAGCGTTAAGTTTAATTCGATTGCAAAACAATGCTGTAGTTTTGACATCAGAATGGTTGCACAAATCCTGAACGATAGACGAGCGAGGTTATCTGGTTTTTGATTCATTATTGTGTCAATGTAGGCTACTTATTATATTAATAATCTTCAGCTGATGATTAAATAATAAGCATTTGATTTCCGTTATTATCCCTACTCAGGTTTTATTAATTAGTCAATAAATTCATTCATTCATCAACTTCGTAGATTACTAAGAAACTACAAGGGAAATCTAAAAGAGCCCAAGGTTCAGATAACGAGTTCGAGCTCAAATTGAATAACACAATAATTTCATCGTGTTCGTGACGATAAAACAATGATTGTGAATTGATTATCAAAGTCTGATTTTAAGTAAAAATCACGAATGGGCCCTCAAGAGCATCATTAAAGAAACCACAGAGCAGACGCGCTCGCTATCTGAACAAAAATTGATATTGTAGGAAACAATGTAAGAAAAACATTTACATTGTGTTAAAAAGTTGACACTGCACAGTTAAACGTTATTTTGAAAGCATTTAGAAACTACTAAAATTATGCAATTAAAAGGCCAAATCTTGGCATGACCTACTTGAAATCGTGCAATAATCGAAATATTCTAGACATTTACGAAGGTAAAAAATGTCATTAATCGCATATCGATGATATGTACAAAAATAAAAATTATATGATCTCTCTACTAGATGTCCTAATAATATATTCGTGTCACTAGACTTTTAAAAGGATAATGCTGGGCTAAGCAATGCCAAAAGAGTCGTAAAGATGAAACATGAAAAGGGCGCTTATATTAGTCCAATAGCTACTTGTAACCTAAGACCTTGTCACGCACTAAGGGCGCCCAAGGGTCGTAGATAACAAGCGGAAAGTAGATACATAAGGTCGAACTATTGTCTTAAAGAAATTAACAATTGTTATTCTTTAAGATCGTTATCCAGAAGGACTGTCAAATATGAACAACCAATTTTTAAATAATTTGTCACAATAGCACAATTAAGTATAAAGACTCAATGAAATTCCAAACAATGGTTTACATAATTCTGCTAGCTTTGTAAGCTAACATCGAAAAACTATAGGCCAATAACCCACAAACAAGCAAGCAACCCGCGGCTACTAGATAATCGACCTTGACCCCCTTACTATACAAGTAGAAGAGAGAAATCGTCATCAGAGATTTTGATACATTTGCATAGTAAATATTAACAAGATCTACACAATAAATCATTATGAGTATCGAACATTGAGTACTGAGCAAATATTAAAATTGAACAAAGAGAAAACTGTTTATGTTTCCTCCGTAAATTACTAGGCTAATGAATACGGCCTTCTTAAAATGACTGAGATGACTCAAATAAGTGTGCATGCATACAGATTTGATAGAGAAATCTTTGTAATTAAACAAGAAGAAAATGTGTGACATATTTAGTGTAAGGATACCTATATAATGTGCGATCAAACACACTATATTTGTTTTAAAAGAACGCCAAATTGAAAGTGCAAATATACACACTGTTGCGAATTTCATTGTCTAACTAACCAGATAGACCAAACAAGTAAAAGTGTTATAGTGATAGGTGTAAGATTCGAGGCTCTAAAAGACGAGTGTTTACTAAAACACAGCTGCATGCAAAAAATGAGGCCACTAAACTATCATGAGCTTATATAACTGTGATTTATGATAACTTGTTACTTGAATTAATGAAATACCCAATAGAGATAGTAACGGAAACGGATATTCCCAATAATACGTTTCTTATATAATGAGATGCGGCAAGATGCGTGTGTTTGCATCACAAACTCGTAATTATAATGTTTTAGTTAGGCAGCCGTTTTAGTAATGAATTACCGTTTGACCCGAGGTCTTCTGTCATTTTAGTGGGTTGCAGGCAGATCTTTCGGAAACAGTTTCCTAATATGCTTACTGGAACGACTGTTCTAAATTCAAAGGCGATAATGGTTATACAAGTGACACCGTGCTAGCCCAAGCATATTTAAATCAGAACCACTAAACTTGTTATTCATAATGCTAGATTATAAACCTTATAGCCCTTTGACATCGTTAGTGTTGGTTGCCGTAATAAAGGAGAATTAATTACGTGACTTTCGCTAAGAGAGTTTTATTATAACTAGAAAAGCAGAAGCACCGGTCATCAACCTTTGCATGGCGAGGGAGCCACATTTTTTGCTGTGCCTGTCGCGCCGGCTCCGGGATTCTAACTAGATGGGTAGGTAATCTAATAATAGGGTATCCCTCTTAGATGGTCAAGTGCTCTGCCTTTAACTCCTAAGCATGTTTTTCTTAGCAAATGATAGATACCGTTTTGATTGTATCACTTGTTACTTGGAGTTAACTTATTTCCAGTATCTAGAAATAGATAGGATTACCAAGCGAGATGTTTTTAGACTTAGTTCTGAATAGTATTTGTATGAATATGCAACGCATATTGTATGCATCGGTAAAACTATGAATTACTCGTTATTATAAGTAGATGATAGAGTAGGGTACTTAAATATGAAGAATGCTCGTGCAATTCCACGTGTATCGTCTACGTTTATCGCAGTAGCTCGATAATAGCCGATGCGTGATGATTAAAGACAAACGTGGCAAATAATGAGACTCTTACAATAACCATCTCGATACTCGGCATGCCTACTTTATGCCCTATTATAATTATTAGCATTATATAAAGCTAACTAACGTCTTGGGAGTTTTCTATGATAACCTATAATGATTATTTGCATGAATTATACTAAGAATATTACAATCAAATGTTAGTTAATTACAACTTACTAAAATATCTATTGAGTGCTGATGTAGTCTGTGGTCAATATGTTCAATACTACTAGGATAACCAACATAACTAAACTAAATATAGTTGGAATTGGAATGTTTACTAATAGGGTTATCCCTATTAGTAAACATTGATATATGTATAAGGATACGAACGATAAAAATCGCTACATCTGTTGAATTTGAATCACTATAAACAATTAAATTACTATTGTTCCAACAAAAACTTTAGTATATTTTATTTTGATACATACAAATGTTGACAATGTTTATTTAGTTTTATAAGTTCAATTGATTGAATTTACTAGTTAAAGAGGGGAATTTACCAGTTAAATGAAAAGGAATTTAAGGTACCTATAAGTAAGGCTTATTACTTATAAGATAAAACGCAAAATAAAATGTTTAAAAGATGTAGATAATTTGGCAATCTTATAGCGTAGCAAAAACTATTAGCAATAGTGACAATGAGTCGTTAAAGATTACTGCCTCCTGTTTAACTGTTATGGTTATGATGAGCCGTGCGAAACGTAAAACACTCATGGCAAGTACTGCGAATTGTTCACGAAATAATTCAACGTCACTAGGATTCATTAGTTTCCTGATACATATTTTGGCGGAAAATAACCGGGGATAAGATTTCAGGCTGATGATTATGACTGTAACATCAAATCCGAAATATTTATAACGGCTTGTTTTAAGTTGCAAGGTGAGTGAATAACCGGCCATGTAACTGTTGGTCTTGTTAGACATTCGAAAACGGTTCGTAAGAAAACATCCGCAAAAACAATAATTATCGTCGGAGCCTAGAGCGCGAGCACGGAGCGCAGTCGATGCAAAAAGGAAAAATAATTTATAAACCAGTTGTATTGTTCTTCGAGACGATCTTGTATGATGTGATAAGAAACGAGCAATTTTCATTGATTTTTCAACACGTGTCGCTAATTCATAGCCCTCGGATGAATTGTATCTACAAGTACTTTTTATTCATAGACAAAATTACAAAAAAACGCCTCGCAACTTGGCAATTTATTACATGCTTCATAATACATCATTTGGCTAGAAAGTAAAATTGGTAGCTTAAAAAAAAAGATGAATCTATTTTTTAACTCAACGGAGCTGAGACGTCACGAAACGGAACCTAAGTCGCTCGACAGTGAAAGTGAACACGAAGTAATTGATGTTATTTAAACATTTTCTTGTTTTAGTCAATTTCGAATATTAAGTTATGCAAAATTGCCAAATGCAATAGGCATTCATTAGTAATTAACATGCATAAGATTGACTCTTATTCTTCATAAAGGCTTCAAATTCCATACGAATAGTGATTGATAGTCAAATAAATAAGGAAAATGTAATTACTTTTCATTCCAAATGCGTACATTTTCAGACACAGAGGTCGAATGCATGATTTGCCACTGACTGTACAAATATGGTAAAATAGAAACACTGGACACTATAACACACATTGTACTTTGTCTTCAAGTTCTGATAACTTTCATTAGAATATCAGCAGGTATTTGTTTATTTAACTTTTGATATTGTATTTCTATTTGGAATAAACACTTTAATGCATTGCTATATCTAATTAACACTAAGTAAATCAAAACACTGATGTTTTAGCTAACTGATAATAAGTGAAAAAATCTTATCTTTCCCATTTATCGGTCATCAATCTACAACACATCAAGATAGGTATCACTTACAAGACTAATGTTTTAGTTTAACGATTTGCATTGCATATAATGTAGGTACTTTATCAGATAACGGTACATTGAATGGTTGGAAATATAGCTAATGGTAAAATAGAGAATTTGATATTAGAACACGAAAAGGGTAACATACTAATTTAAATGTTAGTCAGTTTTCCGTGTCATAATATTGTTAAAAACCATGATATTTTAAAAAAATATATAGACAGCTAACCGCCCGCGGCTTTGCCCGCTTTATTGTCATGTTTCTTACCTTTCCTGAGCTACTTAAATTATTTTAAAAGCACCTAAATCGGTTCAGCCGTTCTTGAGTTAAGTATAACATTACAACGAAAAGTGGCATTGATTTCTATATTTGTAGAATATAAAATAGATTTGATTATTCTGACTTCTAATAATCAAATTAAATTATTTAATTATTGAAAAATATGAGATAATGTGAGAATTAAAAAATATTTCGGTTCCAAAGGCGTTTGTTTCTCTGGAAGAATACGTGTACCTCACGGTACAATAGTAATGTTGATACAATTTAAGCATAACACCAATGTTTTCAGAAATGTGGCCGGCTTTACCAACAACTTCGTCGGAACTGTATTCGCATTGCATTATTCGAATCGAATATATTCCACTGAATAAAATACCTAAGTAAGCTAATATATTTCTGCGAACCAAATATTATTTTTTGTTCACCGGAAACAAAAAAAATCATTGTTAATAATTTGCAAGCAGAAAGAACAAAGCCTGATTTGAATGTATGCTATTTGCTGAAATAAGACAGGAAGTACATACTAAAACGAACAAAGGTACGTTGAAAAATTCAAATCACAGTTGCTTCCGATTGATCGAGCGATGTTTTGTAGCGTCACCTTCGAGGTACTTCCTTAGGCGGGTTCCAAGTGCCGAACTCAGCTGGAGGAAGACTCGGACGGTGCACCGACCGGCCGCGCAAGCGTAGCCTTGGACGCAAGCTCCCTGCATTCTAATCGAACGGCCTTGCGGAAGCGCGTGCTTCGGACCAGTTCTCGTAACATAGGCTCTTATCAACAATGCTCCACTTACGTTTATTGCCAAAAACTGGATTTAGGTACTCTCATGTAGCGAAACTCTAATAGTTGGACGTCTTCTTTTAAAGATGTTTAAGCATTTTGACTGAACGGAAGCCGTTAATGACCTAACGTACCGTATACTGTAAGTTATGCACGGTTTTGCCAGTTAAGGAAACGATGGTTAAAAGGGTGTAAAGAGCTTAAAGTGCTAGTCAACATTAGTCATTGAGAAAATGATTAGCACAAAGCTGTGGTTCACCGCGGAGCCGTTTGTCAAATGGTAACTGCTAACCTGTTGCACTGGCTCGACGGGTTGCTAAGTAGACCGATAGTAGGCGTTGCATAGGCTAGTATCAGCGCATCCAAATGCGTGAGAAACAGAAAAATAAAACGAATTATCAAATATTTTATTTTCCCCCAACCCTTGGAGCTTTATTTTTAAATCAATTTTTTTACGTTTACTTACTAAGTAGCAACAAGTTGATTTTATTTAGGTACACACATATCGCTTACCTATTGTTTCAAGTTTCCCTAGCATTGCTCTAGCTCACGTTAAATCAATTCATGCTCAGAATCTTTAGAATGGTGGAAGTTGGGTTTCTCTCTGTTTGCATTCGTAAGTATCTCTGCAATCGCTTAGATTTGACCTTACGTGACAACAATTGCTGGGATTTTACCGGTTTGTTAGTCGGTCGTCCGCCTGTAAAAGCTAGACTTTTTATATATTTCAAAATATATAAAAAGTTAGGAACAGTTAGGTGATTTTATAGCATATAAAAAAGAAAACTTACGACATTGTATTCAGTTTCATGTAAGTGTCCAGTGGTAGAGATTCGAGGTTTTTATTTTGTATATTGGTTCCAGATAATCTTCGAGCAGTCCTCATCCAGCTGCCCCTTTGTCTTCTAAAACCTTTATCATTTTTAAGAAGTTGAATGTGTCGTTTTACAATGTCGTGCCATTTCCACTTTACAGTGGCTGGACAGTCGCTAGCAGCATCTTCTTTGCATATCTGTAAACCATCACTAAATCTTCTCATGTTTTGTAGATACAGTTCATTTGATTTTGGAGGTAAGCTTTTCCTCCTCTCGTCAGCGATTATCATATCTTGAGAATTTTGTTCAGCTATCCATTTTGATATGAAATCATTTTTATCACAGTCTTGCGTAATCACTGGCTCCTCTTTGGGCTGTGGAGGTATCCAATCTAGACTAACCCACTGACTAGACTTAGGTTTTGATTTAAATATTACATCAACTTCATCATCACAATCCGAGGAAGCCATTGAACAGACTGATGTCTTTTTTTTTGGAAACCGAGAGCGAACTGATCGGCCAGTTGGCGTTAACTCAGGGCTAATTGTATCATCAAAACTATCATCTTTTCTAACATCCTGCAAACTCTTGATACAGTCTATATTAACATAAGAGTTTTCGGAGCACGAAGAATCAAGACTAAATCTTGGAGTACTTCGATTTAAATGTCTAGATCTGATGGTCACTTCATCGTTAGTATTTTCATTGATACCACCACCAGTTTCGCGTTCATTGGTAAGTGATATTCTTCGTTCGTTCGATATATCATTCTCCATTTCAATAATTCTAGCCATGCTTGGAAAATTACAGTCCTTTTCAAGTTCTATGATTCTATGATTTAATCTTTGATGACACTCTTTATCCCTATCTATTTCTTTGTTGTCTATGACTGTAGATACCGTATTGTCTTCGTTAAGCTCAATAATTCTTGTTATTCTTTGTGGATACTCATTTTCTGTTTCAACTGATACCAGTGACGCTGATTTTTCATTTTCAGAATCAATACATTTTATAAAACTTTGGGTTAATTCATTTTCTGGATCCGTGTTAGAACTTTTTGTGCTAATTAAGTCATCTAAATCGATAATTCTAGTAATTTTTTGTGGAAAAATTTCTGACGATTTTAAATTATCCTTATCTTTGCCGGCCCGATTGAAATCAGTTTCTGCTATTTCTAATATATCGGTCGATCTAAGGAAAGACTTACAATCTAGTTCTTTTAAATATCTTTTGGTTGATGAAGGAATGTCACAGTCATCCAAAGTTATTCGTTCTTCTCTGGAATTACTTCGGCTTTTCGCCTTTTGAAGCGCACTTTCTGAGAGAAACACACATGGAACCTCGACTTGCATTGACATTTTTCTTTGTCTAGAAGAATTTTCCTTTTCTTGGTTAATGTCATTGTCGACATCCTCGGGTATTTCTGTGTGCGGTAATACAATCGGAGTCCCTGCGACCATGCGCAAGAAATCTGTAACTGCGGCAATATGCGCTCCAGTCACTGCCCCTTGTAATTTTACACCCGAAACTTGATGCGGCACTAGTTGATTATCGCGGACACACCAAACTACGGGCAAAGCCCCTTCTGACACCATCGTCGGTGCGAAATTTTTATCAATGTTCAAAGTATTTTATAACCATCTAAGTTACTAAAATATAACAGAAAATAACTTAATGACTGACACAGCACGGTATATCGTTCACAGTTGCATGTTGAAGTTATTCTACACTTTTAAAAACAAAATAATTTGTTGCCAGCGAGCACAAGTTTGTTGTTGAGACGCAGGCATAACGCGATCGAAACGAACGTGGCGCTGCGAGGCGAGCGTGCGCGTCCGCCGGAGGTCGCGCGAGATAAGACGGTGAGAGTCGCACGCGCAGCTCCGGGCCTGCGCGCCCCGCCACTACTCAGAACACTCACCTTCGATCATACATCAATTCTCATCCGATGCATACCTTAGGCAAATTATGTAACGGTTAAGTTGACCCATATACAATATTAACACCGCTTCCACTTAGTACAAATTGTTTGTATGAACTGATATCTTTTCTAAACATTTTTCATAATAATCGCTCGAAAATATGAGCATAAAATAAACCAAAGCTATTCGAACTTGTAGACCGAAACTGATGCCAATTGTTTCATGTCTTGCAATCTTCATTGAATTTGCATAAAATATGCAAGCACTGGAGAATTTAAGTAGGTTCTTCATATGACGTAATCGATGCGAAAGAAATTAGTAAAACATTCGCCGATTACGGACATCATTAACAACGATTTGGATTCCTTGTGATTAATAACTGTTGCACTCTATAGCATGGCTACGTGAAATGTCGATGCAGCTGAGATACGGTGAGTTGCAAGTAATTGAACTGATTTAAGAATCATACCGTCCGTAGCCCTATGTTATGTGGGGTCATCCTGTCGCTTACAGTTAGTCGGCTTTGTGCCGGCTCTATTCGTGTCAGGCAGGACCGTCCATCACCCTGCCGACTGAGCCCGCCCGATGCAATATTGCATGCTTTGTGTTCGCCTGTATGCAACAAAACTAGGTACTGGGTTAATTGTGTATTTACTGCAAAACCAAACACAGCTGGTACTGTAACCAATTAACTTTTACAGTGCGCTTCTTCTTCATATGGGTGAGAGAATATGTAAATAGCTGAAGTAAAATTAATTTTTAACTGTAATGAACCATCAAAACTAATTGATAGTCAGATCATTCAATGGAGTATTGGAAACGGTTGGCAAATGGCTATACAGATAAGGCACTTACTGATAATTATGCTTAGAGAGCACGTACTTGACCTAGATGAATAATGCTATTCATAAGTTTATTGTAGTTGGTATCTATTACTAATTACACATGTAGCGTGACGAACATAAAATTATTCTCCGTCCCAAGAAATTTAGATTAGTTTGTATTATCACAGTCATGGTTACCAAGTTTTCTAGTGTAAGCGTTAAAGTCGACATGTTAAGTTGCAGTTTTAAAGACTAGCCCTCACGAGGACAATCTAGTGTAAAAAGAGGGTATTAAGTATCAGCAAATACTCAGTAACTACGGACGAACTTGAAAACTTTTGTTACACATCACGGGCACCAGATTTCAAAGTCAAAGTCGTGTTCGTTGTATCAACATAGAGCAATATCTAGCTAGACAGTCTTTGTAAGAATAAACCAACAAAATATGAAAGATATCACCTAAATGATCTTAGAACACAAGTAAATCATACAAAGGGAGATGGGAGCTTTAATCGGATACCAGTATTAACATATAAGTGAACTTGTAACACCGCAAATGCCATTGGACAGTTAGGAACGGCGCCAGGGCATTTTGCGATGCGCCACCCGTATCTGGGACAGGCGAATCCAGTATTAATTACCCATACGAAGTCTAATGAGCCCTTTATGTGATGATGGGTCTGCATTTGCCAATTACATACACATAAAATGGATTACTGCATTCTATTGATGTTACAAGGACAAAATAGATATACAAATATTCACAAAAAAAGTTGTTGGTATTTTACAACACAGGTGGGTTATATTTTGATCCTTTTAAAACAAAATAAATATGAAGTTTTAACTTGTGGTCATCTGAGGTCAATCTATAAGAACTGTGGCAATGTATTCAAAGAAAAATAAAGTCTACGGTTCGTAGGCGTTTACGCGATGACGAAGCGCACGACCTCTGATATCAATAACCAAACCAAACACCTTTGAGAACAGCGTTCGGAGAAACACTTTCAGTTACTCGGGAAGTCCAATGAGGAAAAATAAATGCGTTTATGTAAAATCTTAGAATCACGACAATGACATCTGTTACGCAAAAACCTGGTCAAAATCATACAAAAAGCACTAAAAGGTTAGACGCGGAAGTATAAGTATAAGATGATGAATGCTACTCAAAGCTAAATAAGATGATATAATAAAAGTTCTTGGGTTTGTTGGTGGGGGTGGCTTGGTGTTATTTTTAATTTACTTAGCACTCGAATCAAGAGATAAAACGATCAGTTCTAATTCTAACTAAAGGTCAAGTAAAGTTAGGTTTTACTTTGTAACGTTTTACCGTACACAATAAATAAATATTACTGGACAATTTACACAGCGAAATCTTATCAATTATTTATTTTACTCACAATTATTTATTATTATTATTAATTTTTAAATATTATTTTAGCGATATATCAATATGTGCAGTGAGAGGTAAGAAAAAGTAAGCACTTCCGCTTTGCAAATGTTATCTAGGATATAGTGTCTTCTTACCTAAGACCGATCATTTTATCATTAAATGTTTGAACTTATTTGTATACAACCTTGGAGTACCAGCATGCTAATAAACTGTAGAGTATTTCTATAGAGGAAACAGCGCAAATATTTACGATTTAGGAAATATGTATACTTTCGTTTAAGAACAGGAAATACGTTATATCAAATGTTTTATTTATTTCTTATGAAGCTGAATTTTATTTAGTGGTACCTACCTAATGCTAAGTTTTTTAATCGAAACATGAATGAAACAAAATGTAAAAAAAAAGAATGAAGCAAGGATGGCAGTAGGGTCATATTGTTATCTTGCTTCAACCACATATGCGATATAACGCAAGAGCAACGAGTCTTTCCATTCACAGCAGTAAATGGTACCTACTCATACTCATATGATGTATGATATAATTTTTCGAGATTCAGATATTGAGTTAGTTCTATTTTAAATTTGAATTTCGAAACAAACTAACATAATGTATCATAGCAGAACAGCGCGGTAAATTGCAACGAACATCATGATCAATTCGCAATGTCGGCCAACGATAGCACAGTTCGAGGAAGCGATTACTGCGTCAGAAGAAATACGTAAAGGATGTTGAAGTTTCACTTCAGTCAGAAAAACGGGTGATTATGTGTTCTGTGAATATGTTCGAATCAATTGAATGATTTCAGAATCAAAATGTGTCTTTTACTTCAGAACTGTTCACATCTGAACATAGGCATCCATACCATACCAGATTTCCAGTTAATTCGAATTACATCTTGCCGATTTAATAAACTCGTCATGTCGTCTGTCAGTGTGTTTTGTACATACGATGCTGACTTTGCTGATCCCAGGTACCTATTCTATTCGAGAATTTGGCCCCAACAGGCATTTTTCCTGTGTTATATGGACTGCAAATGGCCATTTCACCCTTGATATTTTAGGTATTTCCTTATAAGAGAAATGTAACTTAAATGTTATTTACAAAATGAAGATCAATAAATAAAAAAAAGGCAAATTATGGTGCCTATACGCAAGAATGAGTAAACATTAGAACGATATCTTACGTATTCAATTGTAAAATGGTATAAAAGTAAATTCAACTGGAAATGCATACTAAGTTGATACTATAAACTTAAAGTAATCTTCGGTTTCCATGTTCCGTGTCCATGCACTTGCGTGTTTATAGTGAAGGGAATAAGGTTCATATCATTTTGAATGCAATATGCAGTGATAAAGTCTGGTGCGGCACACGACACGGTAGCAACACCCGGCGCCAGAGGATGGCGCCTGGTCTGCCGATTCGAAGCACATTTCTTTCTTACGTCTTTCATAATAAAATCCATAGGTACTAATGAAGTATTAATAAATTCAATTCTGAACACAGGTATGTACTGTTGGTAGATTAATTGGCTTGAATATGCATCGCCATTTTAAAGCAATCGAAGAGATTAAACAAGATTTTTAATTTATTCATTTATTATTTTATACTTTTAAAAGTAGGTACCTATGAAATAAATAAAAAATATTTTGAATATTAAACTTACTTAGGTATATTTAAAATTATCATGTTTTTTTTAAAGCTAAAACATTTATTTTATCACCATATTTTTGCCATTGTTTTTTATTCCTAGCATCTGGGAATTTTTATTAATTATGTAAATCATGCCTGACATTGCTTGGTTATTAATTTCAAGGCGTTCTATTTTAATATTCATAAATTAAAACGGCGAGAAATATTACTATACACATAAGCAAATAATTGTTTTTGAAAATACAGTATAGCTGTGCTGGCTTGGTGCAAGGTTAATAATTGAAACTTATCTGCATTTTGTCTACCTATGTGTTTTATTTATGAGATTTCATAACGTTTTTGATTTACTTAGACACATGCAGGGGCGTAACTATACTATCTGGGGCCCGTGGTAAATTCCCTTGATGGGCCCACCCAGTCAAAATCCTCACGTCGAACGTAGTTTAATAAACTATTTAAGTATGTAGTTAATCACCAAATACTAGTAGTTAATCATACTTTTAACTACAATTTTCTTTTCAAGAGAATGGTTCAATGAAATAACAATTTAATTTCAATTAGATAGATAGATAAATAGATATGTATTAATAAAGAAATAATAAATATTAAAACATCCTTATGACACCACGACCACTAAACCGCAATCGGGCCATTCCAAGGCGCCTTAATTCTTTTTTTATAACAGTCAGTTCAGTTCAGTTTTAGATATCTTTATTTTAATCTTATCTTAAATAACATTTAGTAATTACTAGTGTACTTAGATAACCTAGTTTTACAAGAAATTATATAAACACTTGTTATAAAGACGTTTCATCCTATTATAACTTTTAAACACAATAAATTAAACATGAAAATAGCGCTACTGCTGTGAATATTATGTACTTATATAAGTATAATTAAGTCTTTAAGTTTGCTTTAGAAAAAAAGTGGCCAAGTGCGAGTCGGACTCGCCCATGTAGACTTCCGCAGCAATTGTTTATATGAAATAGTTTATGACGTATTATAAAAAAACTACTTGATAGATTTCGTTCAAACCAATTTTCGTTGTTAGTTTTTATGGTTATGTAGAATATATATTGTTTCTAGATTTATCATCCTCTTATTTTAGAAATTAGAGGGGGGGGGGACACTCTGTTTTCCACTTTGGAAGAGTCTTACGTCCAAACTATTAAGTTTAGAATTAAATGATGTTAGAAACCTTAATATGATTTTTAAAGACCTTACGACGTATATATTTTTTTTAACCATCAAAAAATAGAGATTTCAATGAACAAACAGCACACCGATTTTTATAAAAAGCTAATATTTTGACACGTGAATTTTCGATTGAAAATTAGTCTATTTTTTCGTTTACTCCCACTTGTCCTGTTGAGTAGTCCTGTTGACAGGACAACTGAGAAAAAAATTCCCAGTAGTTCTGTGACGTTTAGGACTATGCTTTACACCTGACTTTTATTCCCACGTGTTTTGTTGAGTAATTCTGTTATTAATTTTTTCGAATTAGTTTTGTCTAATTTAAAAAACTTTACTATGTAAAGTATGTTTTGATTTTGATTTGATCCATTTATTCTTTGTGGAAAGTCGTGTACAGAGGATCATAAATAAGCTTATGTTCTAAACAATCTACTTTTTCAATGGTAGGTACAAAGATTATTTTATTTTATTTTACAATGTTAGGAAAACTAACAGCTATGCTTATATATAATCAAATTAAGTTTAACATAACATGTCTAAGAACATTTATGATGCTTAGGGCTAATTATAAGTTTCCAAGTTTGTAGTTTATGTTACATATAGGTACTTGAATTTAATATAACATCATGTTACAATAATTATAAAAGGAACAAAAAACGTATTAACATAAAACAATCATAATTACTGTTATAAAATACTTTTGTTCGGATGCAAGCGCACCGAAATTGGCGGAATGCGCGGGTTGCGGGGACTGGAACAAAGGCGTTGTGACTGGCTATTTCAAGCTATTTCACTAATAATAGGGTTAGGAAAGTTGAAAACCAAAAAATGAATTTGTCGATAATTAATTTCATTTATTGGTTTGTAAATTTTAAAGAAAGAATGAAAAAATAAATTATTTATATCTACAATCTAACTTAAATTTAATCAAACTTAAAGTTACTTAAAAATAACACCATTACAATAGATTTAAAATAAAAATTAGGAGAGAATTTCGTAAGTATTAAAATGCAAATAGGATCATGTAGTTATGTATTTATTTTTGGAATACTTACACAAATCTATAGAACTTAAAAATTAAACAATACCTAATATTAAAAAATTTAAAAGAGTTTTGTTGTGTTTGTCACTAAAACTCTTTTGTGATTCAAATAATGCATGCAATTATCACTTGACATCTGATTGAAATAGTTTGAATCATAAAAAAAATTTGTTGTGACAAACATACAATTTTTCTCACTTTTTGTATATTAATTATTACTCAACAGGACTAGTGAGAATTATATTGTCATTTGTCCTGTGGACCGAACTACTGGGAATTTTTTTCTCAGTTGTCCTGTCAACAGGACTACTCAACAGGACAAGTGGGAGTAAACGTATTTTTTTAGTAATTAAGTCAAAATAAGGTGAATAAATTAATATTTTTAATCAAATAAATTATAGTGTGTTTGGGGCATAAAAAGGTAAGTTTTCACCAAGTTTCGTAGAAAATAAAATGTTTTTTTATAGGTCTAGTAGTTTCACCGCAAATCGAGATAAACCATTTTCTCCCCTTAAAAGCCCACCCCCTAACACTTCCCGAACTCCGATCGACCGTAATTTATTTTTTCTTTAATATTTATCATATTCCCCTCCTTCTCTAATGGGTTTCATCCTACTACTATTTTTTTCCTTTCAAAAATTAAAAACCCTGGTCTAATTCGACATGGCCGTCGTAATCATCTTGAAGGTAGTCGATCTAATTACTGTTTAAACACATTCCATGCCCAAGCTCGGTGTGGCGGTGCTGCAGCCTGTCGGGCCACACCGTACCGTATATACGAGCGTGTGTCATGGGGACAGATAGTGTTAAGAGCGATCTAGACGCGGGTGTAGAAAGTTGCTTGCGGCGCGACAGGACGGCGCCCGCGCACGTCCTGCGATCCGCATTCTGCCTTCCATGATTAAAAAAATAAAAATAAAGGCTACCATCGTAAAATACACTGTATTACGGCGTAATGGCTTTAGAAAATTCTCCCCAGAATAGATAGGAAAAAATGAAAAAAGATACAAAACGTAGGTAATTATGCGATTCTTGCTGTGCAATTAAAGCAATATTTAAGTATTTGTTTAAAAAACAAAAACGACACAAATACGACTTTAATACGAGTATTGTTTGTTCACGTAAGCAACCCATGGAAAACCCGAAACATGAAATTTATTTATTGAGAAAAACAAAGCAATTTTGAGGACAAAAGATTAGTTGTGCTTAAAAAGTTCATCAAAGTGCTTGAGTTACTGTTAAATAAACATATTTATGCATAAGTAATTTTGTTTATAAATTTGCGTAAAATAACTTAATTACCTGCCTACATACACACACGACATCACATACACAGATATTTAAAACCTCATTCATAATACATTCTGATAAATAAAACAACATAAAAATTTACGACTATTTCTTTTGTCTCCATCATTTAGAACAAAACGCATTTTAGTTGCCAGTTTACATCTCTAACGCGCTGTAAGTACTTCGACATGCTTTTAATATGAATTTAGTACAAAACTATAAAATTAAAGATAGAAAAGACTATTAACTTTATGATCGTAACATAGTTGTAGTCTGGTTCACTTATGATCAATCTCTACAGTATGCTCTCCCATAAAGTTATTAATGCAATTTAAGTATGTGCAATAATTTCTTTATTGAATAAAAGGAAATGTGCTTATTTAAGCCCATGGTTTCATAAATATTAACCTCATTTATTTCACAGTTGGGCAAAGGCCTCCATTTTACCAGGCTACGAATATCACCACCACTCGAAGATACCCACATAATAAGGTTATAAGGAAAAAATATATTCCTTATTAAAGAACTCATGTGAAAAATTCTTACCCAAATAACCTTAGCAATAAACACCTCTCTATGCAGATGCATCAAGAGCAGGAGTTAAAAAGTATTGTGAAGCCAACTTTAAACTAACGACTGCTCAAGAGCATTACGACTATGAAGAAGGTTAACCATAGAATAAACTTAAAGTTTAATAACAGAAAAGCCAAGCTTAAAAAAGCCTTCACCTAAATATAGTAGCGATTACCAAGGAATGTCACGATGTGGCAGTTGTTTAGATAATTGTAGAGTATAAACAATCGCATCTGCGGTCGGAGTGGCATGGCGGGTCGACGAACGACCTAGCTCGCGGTGCGGCTGTTTCCTCCACAGATCCGCACCCGTTCCGGCGCAAGATGGTTTTATTCATTCGCCACAAGTATTGTTATGAACTTCAGACAATGCACCGAATGGGTTTATTTTTCCTGAGCTTGTTGCCATCGCACTTGAGAACGATGTGAGTTGCATTGATAAGCTGATACTGTAATTTAAATTTTATCACGCGTGTCTTTCGCCAACATTGCGAAATAATCAGATTCACCAATAAAGTAAGAAAGAGATAACGCGTTTTTTTTATTTAAAAAGATATATATTATACGCAACACTATGAGATAGAGAGAGATTAATAATTAGTAACTAGTTTTATAGACATTTATGTGAACTTGCCACAACTATTGGTAAAAAGCATTCATTCAGACTATTGCAGGCATTCTATATAATTAATATGTATAAATATAAATATGTATTGCTGGACAATTCACACAGCGACATCTAGCCCCGTGGTAAGCTCTAAGCTTGTGTTACGGGTGCTAGATTTCTGATATACTTAATATAATAATTCTTCACAATGAAGCTAATAAACAGGTTATTGCCGTCATTGAAGACGAGACAAAGACTTGCCGAAAACCTATCGTTCTAACAAGTAAGTTCTTTATGAATATATGTATTTATATAAAGTGAGAAAACTGTGGACTGCTTTCGATGATGTATTACTGGTAAAGCGTAACTGCCTGACAGACACTCGTAATAAAAATTAAATATAAAATTATGAAAATATTATAACATAAACGATTCACTTCAGCGCACATATACCTGTTTTGGTGACAGTAGTTACAACTCTCACTTATAAGTTATAAGCGCTAAACATGACATCTCATGTGCACACCACTGATGTATTGGCGGAGCAAAAAATATGATTTTCGCTAAACGTCAACGGTAATACGTTTCTAATCACGTCATTTGTAGGTCAATGGAATTTTACGAAGCGATTTACTGAAAGTATTTTACATCATCTCACCGCATCGACATCACCTGGCAGTACCAGGATCTAACATGTTATTCGAACCATCACTGGTAATTGGGGATTTTTTATCTAAACATGCAACGCAGTTATGTTTTCGAATTCGCAGTACCAAAATCAAGATATGATGCAACGTCACATTCAATTTGGAATTAAGATTAGCACGCGACATAAGTGACACCAAGGAGATAGTGTAATTGACGTATTTGATAATGCGTTTTTGGTTGTGTGAGTAAAAAAACAAGGAATGAGAGAAAGTATTCGTTGAATTACATGGCGAAAACAGTATCCGAAGATCAATAATAATCAGCGTGGGCGCCAGCCACGGTGCAGTGATAATTGAAAGTGCCATCACATGCAGCCACTCTGTACCAAATAGAATGTGTGTCAAGTAGTTTTCACGGTCTCGGCACTTGTCGGTTTGCTTTTGGTACTTCGTCAAACATGTTATAATCGCAGAATTAAACCCTTCAAATGTTTGGACCGTGTATCGATACTTTGGAGAGTAATGCCATACTCAGGAAATAGCAATGATTTCCTTACTATTTTCTTTAAATAATGCTTGGGACCGTAATTATTTCACATGCAAAGAATAACACGCTAATAAGGCGTTGAAATAGCCAACAGCTTTTCTGGTCTAATTTGCAATAATAACAGTATGTTTGCTACACCACTCTTGTAGCTACCTGTGGCACGCAGGCGAGATTACACAGCAAGGTATTCGAGCTAACTGCCAGAGAAGTGGCTTTAGGTCCATTCTGTAATCTGCCCAACATTATAGTTTCAGTTTCGTCATACCTAAACACTTTCTAAAGAAACTGCAGATTGCAATACGTTCAGTTGCAGACAAGCAAGACGATGCCTGGCTTCCAGTGGAAGCATGCGATAATAAGGTGTAATTGCTCACCAACTGTGCCTATATTTAGCTGCAGATACTCTGGAACTAGCTGCGCATGCGACTAGTGCAATTACGTAAAGCGGTTGAGCCATTTCTAATCTAAAAATAATCGTAGGCTTTGCAGACATTGGCGCCACTGGGATCGTACGAGAAAGTAAAGACAATTATTTTTCATTCCAGCAAAGTTCAACCAGAAGGGCAAATAACGACTATTAAGCATGTGCTTAGCACATATAACCACCAACTAGCGAGAATTTGACATAAATTTTGCAAATCTAATTAAGTTAATTAGACAACCTGTTAATTAGTAAAAGATGTCCATACATTTGCATTAAATATCATCAAGTCGAGTCAATGTCATGTTTCGTAACTTAATATTCAGTTTCGAAAAATCCTAGACGTTAGCGGATACTTGGATAAATTAATGCATAATTATTTGAATACAGTGTTGCATATCCCTAGCGAGAAGTAATACATCATTGGCGCCAGGCTCTGGTTAACCGTCAGTCTGAGCGCGCGATGTGAATTTTCCCTACGGCATCTACCATTAGGGAAGCTATCATTAACGTGGCGACAGTGATCACTCGTTCTAACTAGCAAGCAGCCAGCAAAGTATTCGTCAAATACTTGTTAATTGCATTATAATTATCATGTAAATGAAACTAACGTTTATTTCGTATTGCACCAAAGTGGTTAGCTTTGATATGAGTAAGTCGAGTGGATGTGAAAGCAGATAAGTAAATAGTATGAGATTATAAAATTAAAAGGGTTTATCTAGTTCAGATGCACGTGAGAAGAGCATAGTGCTATGCGCCGTATCGACTATGTCTGACCTTAATTTCATGTACAATCTCGGCCACTGCTCTCTCTTAAATCAAACTCGAAAGCCCTCGAACCCTACTTTACAAACCAACAGTAGGATCACTGTCCTCGACTAGATCGAAGCCATTGAAAGTTATACAATAAAGCCAACATCGAAGATGTAACTAGTTATGAATGATAGGATAATTTGAAGAGCGACTGGTTAATTTGATGTGCTGTTAGTTTGAGAGGTTCAGAGGATCTCCCACCTCGCTACGCTACACATGATGTAAGAATCAAGCATCGGATCGATTTCTAAGAAAACCTCTGTGGGTTTTCACGATGCGTTGCGTTAAAAGGCCAGACAGAGCCACACCCGAGTAAGTAAATGTATCCATTTGAAACCACAATTATGTTGTGAGTGTAGGTTTACTGCGGGCGTTGAGGGACGGTGCAGGGCGCTGAACTCAGGCGCATCCTGTCTCCGGTGTCGTGTCGGTGATGTCGGCCACACATCTCAACTAGGAAATGTGGGTTTTTACAAGCCGTTACTAGCACAACCCCATCCATCATCAAAGCCGGGTCAATTGGACACCCAGTGCCGCCATGGAAACTAAATACTGTACGACACTGAGATACCACTTAATAACAAATGTTATTAAGTGGACAGAATAGACGGATCAAGATTTACATAGCTATTTCAAAATTTCACAAATATGTTTACTTTGAATACAAACATGAAATATGCTAAGAATTAACATAGTATACGGGTAATAAACCTTACATATACCCACATGACATTTTGTACTTAAACTGCGAGGACACGGATTCTACTATATTCTATCTTTATAGGACCTAAATACGCAACATATGCAAAACTTCTAATAATAGACGTTCATTATCGATAGCAATACTTAGTTCAAGAGAATTACTTATCATTCGTTTAGCCGTTATGGTGTTGCAAATGTTTATTGATAACTCTTGATCAGAATGCATGCTAGTGAGCTTGACGCCGCTGGTCGGATTCAGCGAATCGGCCAACATCCTGTGGAGTTCAAGCATGCGCCATGAATAAACACCATTCTCCTTTGTGACCGTTAAACCACATTAATAAATAACTAGTTCAATGGTAACATTTACTATGTGCAAGTTAATTGTCTTTCTGGAAAATGAAAATACTAAATAAATATTGCTGGACATTTCACACGATATCTAGAGCTTTGAGCCTACCACACGATATCCGTGGTAGGCTCAAAGCTCAGTTATGGGTCTAGTAAATTACTAGTCATTAGTGGTCATGAGTTACCTTGAATCTTTTCAATTGGGATGTTTAATGTGTGTAAAAACTCAAGAGATAATTTACTTTAGCTGGTTTCATTCGAGTAATTAGACTTACCGTTAAGTAAGCTTATATGAGGAATGGCTATTAGTAGGCCGCTAACGCGGTAGCGGCGCGACGCACACAGACCAAGGGCTCATCTCATATTTGCCATACAATTTGCATGTTTACCTAGGAACCGTTTTCAAGCTACCGTTTTACAGGGATGTCATTAAAGAGTGTTTGTTGTAGTAGCAAGTTGAGATTCAACGGGCGGTTGTATGAAGAGGTAATGTGCCGGTAGTTTGTCTCGCGGTGTGGCGTATTGTTTAACTCCATCGGTGGTTTAACCGCGGCTGCAGTTGACCTCGTTTGTGTGGCCAGCGTGCAGTAGTTCGTGCGGAACGCGATGCAGTTTTAATTACCGAGGCCGTCTTTACTTGATTGTCTTTAAATAAGCAACAACTAAAAACTATTTTAGTCAATACTTTACTGTTAAAAAATACATTTCAATTTCGAATGTGCATGGCTAATGATGACTGGATAAGTAAATCTGTTTTGTGTTTTTGGTCTTAATCGGTATCCGTCTGTTGATGAATAAGCAAAAAATACATATAAAAATGTTCTTTACGGCCATCCATAGGGATGTAGTCAAACGTGAAGGACGAACGACTCTTTGGTACGTCTATCTATACGTACCAAAGAGTACCGGATCGGTCGGTGGAACGGACATACACATTAACGCCTAAACAAAGAATCAAAACAATATCCAGCTGCGGTTTTGGCCGACAGTACAGTGAAACATAGTAGATACGTGCTACCCGATTTCTTGGGAATTGCTTCTGCAAATCGACGGCTTATCACGGATTTCTATAATGAATCATATTCGTTTACGTTTGTTATCATCACTCATAATTATTTTATTGGTTTAATGTATGTAGGTCCTTTATAAAAGGACTGCAATAAATAATAATAAATGAAGTTCCTACCTCTAACGGATTAAGTAAGTAATCTAAAACTCTACATTACTCGCTCCTCTTCGAAGAATTTAAACTTAAACATAACACACTTATGAAAACTCATCTTTAAGATTGCATAAGGAAAAGATTTAGTGAGAACACTAAAATAAATTAATCGGAGACTCGGCGCCATCCATTGAATAAATATGTGTTAGAGGAAGAGCAATATTGAGTAATGCCAGTTATGCCAGTCCTAATAAAATATTTAATTTATCATATCAACGTTTGATGAATCGGAAGGAAGTAAATGCGAAGGCGCCTATAACGTTGTCTTTGCACAGGTAGATGCCTACTTTCGCTTGCAAATTTTCTAGTACACCGACTCTAGTTACGCAATACAGAAGCGTGGTAAACACTTGTAATTATTATTGTAATAGCGTTCTAATCTAAACGAGGGGCAAACGTTTGGGGTGCGGTGTGAAAGCTACATTGACTTCGCGTAGCAAGAAATATTGTAGTTGGACAGGTGATCAATCTGTTTGAATGTCGTTACGAGGATGAGCCCCCCTGGTTATAATTACGGAGTAATAAGGATCTTACATGAGCTACAGCTGTTAGATCATTTGTCTTAAGTAGGACAAAACGTGATTTTGCTGGTTATATACTTAAAACCACCAATTATACTTAATTATGACATGTGGTTTCATAAGGGTAATTAATTATATGGTATATGAATGAACGTACATAACTGTTTTAATATGCAACAATAAAATCTCCATTATTATCATCAAGGTGACAGCAACTTGTGCGGCAGTTAAATATCTTAGTAAGTGTAAGTACCTACTTGCTTACCTAAATAAAGAGTTATTCAATCCAGGCTCATATAATATGCAATTCATTCACACATATGTACGAAATATTATGCACCCTATGGTTGCCTACAATTAGAGGTGCATGAGCCAGAGCTCTTTTATGAGAAACCATACGTAAAAGTTGCTTCGAAATTCAAAATTTCATCATTGTTAATCAATCATTAGATATGTTTCGTTGACGGTTATAAATGTAATAATAACCTAACTTTTTCATGAGACTGACTTAGGCGATTATCACATATTGATTGACACGTACCACGTATTTTCAGTGTTGGACAATGCGTGTTTTCTATATAATTAGAAATACTAACAAGCAATGTTAAAACAAGCATGCACGCAACATGCAGCGCGGTGCGTGGCAGTGTGACAATCCCCTTAATTACACAAAAAAAAAAGTTATTTCGGTCAGATGCAACTTGCATCTACCGTGAACCAGGAGCCACCAGATCATCCGTCCATCATATTAGTGGACGTTTAAAGCTGCGTTTACCGATTCCTAGTCTCCATTCAAGATATCGGATCCATCTATGTATTTAGCCCTTTATACGTATTTTGCTACCTTGTAGTGCCTCAGTAGGTACCTACCTACATAATCACAGTGAAAACTAATTAGATAGGTTGTTGTTTTGCAACCATAATATACTAAAGTGTTTTAACCATTAAGTAAATTAAATACTAATGCAGCTTTCTATCCATTTAGCAAAAGACGATTAAATTTACGAATTAAGTATTTAAGTTATTTAGTTGAATAGTATTGATTTAAAGAATTGTTTACTTTTTTTTTTAAGTAAGTAATTAAGTGCTTACTCAACGTATTTTTTTTGTTATAGGTTTCTTTTCAAATGAGACATAAAGATAGGTTTTATTAAATACATAAGTTATGTATTAAGTATTCATTTTTTTTTCCATATCGATAACAGATGCAGAAATATGTTATTATCAAAACTTCAAAAAATCTAGAATTACTATGGATTACAATAGAACAACCTACTTAATATAACGTGGCAAACTACAAAGAAATGACAAAAAAAAACAAGAAGAACTGGGCATAACTGACCAGTCAGTTTGGTTCTCACAATCAAAACTATTGTAACTAAATACAGACTTGATAGGTTTTTTATATTTGCTTTCCAACTGAAAATAATATTTCAAGCATTTAAATGTTTACGAGTAAGGTTACTATTTATAGACCTTCCCCCATGTCAAGAATTACTTACTGTTAGTTAATCTTTATCAAAGTGCAGTGACCTGATACTCAATGAATAAACAAATAGAATGAATTGTATGATAGGATTATTATAAGTGTAGTGCATAGGATTATTTCAACTTATTACCTACATATGCATATAATGTACATGGTTTATTATAACATAGCCATTCATAGTCTTTTCATTTATTTATTATTAGTATAGTTTTCCTACTGTGTTTTTCAATAATTGTATTTAAAATATAATATAAAATGTGTCTTATTGGTGCAGTACTAAACTTTAAGTTAAGTCCATCCCGAAGTAGTATGTTACATAACAAAACCCCCAACGGCATAAGGGTTTTCAGTGATGAATGCTATAGAGTTAGAGACATTGTTACGTTCACAGATAATGTAAGTGTTGACATAATGCAAGCTTCCAATATGCTTTCACTTCTGTCTACTTATAGATCATAACTTTCATTGTTATTGCAGAATCAATAGTCATAAGAACCATAAAGAAAAATGATGGGCATAGTTTTCTTCCCAGTTTTCACATTTACATAAAGTTATAAATATTTTATTTGTAGGTAGGTTTAGGTAAGTATGTAGTTTATTTTAGCTGGCCATAGCATTGTCCACTTTGATTCTTTCATAATTTTACAAAATAACTTATGGTACATACTCACTTTTGTTTTGGAATTTTCTAGGCCATATCATTTAAACAATCAACTATCTTGTGATTTTCAGAATAAATAAACATTGTTATAATAATAGTAAGCGCGGAACAAACATTCATACATACATACAGAATAAAATCTAAAAATTGTTAATTTAGTTTTGGTATCATACATTATACTGAGCCTATAAACACTCTAAAAACAAACTAAACTTACTCCATAACCGACCCTTAAAAGATTTATTATTAGTATAGATACCAAGGACTCTTAGGACAAGAAGAGCAAAAAAAATGAAAACAATGGTTTTGTTTACCTAACATATGTGTTAGAAAACAACACACCAATCAAGAATAGATTTGTAAATAAACATTACATTAAATATTCTTATTAAATTAATGTCTTTATATCCAGTTCATGATACCTAAAGCTTTCTTGTTGTATAGTAGACCAAAACAATAAACATAGGCCTATCTTAGGGAGTAAAAACTATTTTTCTTGATGTGATAGAAAAGGATATAGACCACAACAATTATGTGAAGGAAAAGAAATCGTGCAGGGACCGTTCACTATTGAAACGATTGCATAAAACAGATAGGATTACTCACGGTTCGGCCTCAATAGACTGCAGGCGTGCGACATAATTCGACGGAATGTAACCCTCCTGTTTCGTCTTCTTACTTCTAGCTAACCACCAGTCACCTTGCGTGTCATTCAGAATCTCCAAATGCTCACCCTTTCTGAAACTCAGATCTTCATCTGTCCTAGCATCGTAGTCATACAATGCAACAAATATTCGGGTGGGAGGGACCTCGCTAGTATCAGTTCCTTGATTTACTGTTGATCGTATAGGGTCAGGGGGTGGCGTAGGCACAGGAGATTGGAAAGGTCTAGGGTCTTCCTCGTGAGGGTTGGTCCTCTCATTTTTGCTTTTGGAATCCTTTTCCCCTGTACTACTAAAACAGTTCCCCATTTTCACTTTACAAGGTGATACTGGTGTCACTAGTTTCTCATGAATTCACACACTTATAAGAACTTAAACGTTTGTCTAGAGTCTCAGAAGCTATAAACATTGTTTTATTTCATATTAAAATCAATAAAATAAACAGAAAAAGACGATTTTAACGTAAACAAAGATTGAAAATTCTCGTACGGCCATGACTGTAGACGGCCATTTTGATGCACCATAGACTAAAGGAAACAATTAATTGACAAGTCGAGTCGACCCAATGGGAGAGAGGAGTTCTAAGTAAAATAATAATTGTTATATAAATTTATGAAAATAGAAAATAGATATAAAATTATTCTAATACTTGACATTATGTTAAATTTTATATTTGATTTTTTTTCCCCGACAAAATATAGAGTAATTTTGTCTATGCGTTTAGTATAAACAGTGACATCTAGCGGCGACTTTAAAAACGAAGATGACAATCTTCAACGCTGCGCTGGCTGCGTCCCGGATGCCTTTTGAACTAAAAAAAAAAAAACAGCGTTCAGTCGGAAGCTACACAAAGTGTAACTATTTTTGTGTAGATGGCGCAATATCCAATTCGTTCACTGGTAGACATAATGCTGGCTTTCCTAAAACTAAAGCCGTGGACCAGCATCCTGCTGTCTAGCAGACCAGGCCAGCAGGCAGGGCGTCTGCCCTACGTCGCGCATGCTGAATGCCGATCTGCTAATGTCACTTCAGAGAACTTTTCGGCCTCTACGGCCACTTTGCTCCAAGAAGTAGCTCTACACGTCTCAGGCACTGGTAACACATTCAGTACCCAAGCTCACACTGTGCTGTAGGTAAATACGAGCGTGTATCATGGGCGCTGATAGTATTTACAATAGATATTGTTCATTTTATAAAATGGGAATTACTCACGTATTTACACAGGAGTTAAACAACTCTCGACGTTTCGACCGCAATAAGAGCAGTCTTTATCAGGAGGAGTGAGCGTCCCGCCGTAAATACGTGTTAGTCCGGGATCCGTAGAACATTGGAATCAAGTGATTACTAACAAGCTAATTTTTCGTGAGAAGCTTAATTTTAATGAGACGCCCAAAAATATCCTATACTCAACTTTTGATTGTGGTAGCTAACAGAGATATCGAGGATTAAATATGTCGATTTGATGATCCAAAATAATTTATTACTAACCGGTTGCTTTTTAGTTATATCGTAAGATAATGATCTAAATTATATGAAAAAATATTTGTCCTACAAAACCTATGGTTTGATCAAAGAGTCCCCCATTTCCAAAATGTATCGAAAACGAGGTCAAAATAAATGATTACTAACCAGCTGATTTTTTGTTGTATACTTAATTAATATTTATAAAATCTAAATGACATATTGTCCTACAAATTTCGTGGTACGTTATCCCGGTCCTACGGTCCGAAGTTGTAGTACACATCCTTGATGTAAAAATAATTACTATCAAGCTGAATTTTCGTGAATAGCTTGGTTTCGATGAGACGCCCAAAAATATCCTATACCCAACTCTCAATTGTGGTAGCTAACAGAGATATCAAGGATTAAATATGTCGATTTGATGATCCGAAAAAATTTATTAGTAACCGGTTGTTTTTTGGTTTTATCGTAAGATAATGATCTAAATTATATGAAAAAATATTTGTCCTACAAAACCTATGGTTTGATCAAAGAGTCCCCCATTTCCAAAATGTATCGAAAACGAGGTCACAATAGATTATTACCAACCAGTCATAATAACTTATTTTTAGGGTCCCATAACCAAATGGCAAAAACGGAACCTTTATAGATTCGTCATGTCGTCCGTCCGTCCGTCTGTCCATCCGTACCTTAAACCTTAGTGGTGCGAACTATAAAGGTGGATGAGAATCGCATAGTGCGATATGAGATATAGCCAGTTATCCACTAAATACGGGTTATAATTCGCCATGCGTCTGCTTGTCCTGGAGTGGAAAGGAGATGGTGGAATCAGGTCATTAAGTATGTTCAAGTCATGTAGGTGGTTTATTTTTGAATATCGAACAACCTCCTTAGCTTTATAATTATTGCTGTTACCCACGACTTTGTCCGCGTCATTTTCTGATATTATTTTAGACAATTTAGTTTTTAATAATAATTATTTTAATACTTCTGCATAGCGCGTTCAAACAAACTCTTCAGCTTTATAATATTAAAATAAGTATAGTTGTATAAATACTTAATACCTACAATATTTTTTTACCTAGATAACTATAAAATAAAGTTATTTAAATTAAAAAAAAATCACTATCTTATCCATAATCACAAAAAGAACTCACTTCCGGGGGATCGAACTCGGTGACGCACAGTCGCCGAGTTTGATCCTTGCCATTCGGCGCATTACGCCAACTGAGTAGATGCGAAATCTGACGAAATATGTCTTTGATATAATTACAAATTATATTTTATTGCGGGTGTGTTGTTACACTGACGCCGACTTAACTTTCTATGTTACAAATAGGCAAACTTAAAAATTACAATTCTTGTCGGACTAGCGATACATACCTGTTTTTTTGTAGGACATTGTTACATTTGGGCAAGGAACACACTAACCTATTCTGTAATATTTTTGTCCTACAGTTACTAATGAGATAAATTGTCTTGTGGTATTAACAATGTCTAGGCGTAGGACCGGGATAACGTACCACGAAATTTGTAGGACAATATGTCATTTAGATTTTATAAATATTAATTAAGTATACAACAAAAAATCAGCTGGTTAGTAATCATTTATTTTGACCTCGTTTTCGATACATTTTGGAAATGGGGGACTCTTTGATCAAACCATAGGTTTTGTAGGACAAATATTTTTTCATATAATTTAGATCATTATCTTACGATATAACTAAAAAGCAACCGGTTAGTAATAAATTTTTTTGGATCATCAAATCGACATATTTAATCCTCGATATCTCTGTTAGCTACCACAATCAAAAGTTGAGTATAGGATATTTTTGGGCGTCTCATTAAAATTAAGCTACTCACGAAAAATTTGCTTGTTAGTAATCACTTGATTCCAATGTACTACGGATCCCGGACTATGTGTAATTCCCGTTTTATAAAATGAGTAGTATAACTCACGAAAATTTTGAAAGCGAAATAGATATTGTGTCCAAAAGTGGCTATACACGTAGGTACCTTATAAATCAAGAAGGAGCGATGTTGGTACATAGATGATAAATTCCACTTCATCAACTAAAGTAACCTACTTTGGACACCTATCAGAACCACCTAAGTTTGAGTATAAACACATTTCTTTAGCCGTTGTTTTATTTTACCATAAAATGATTTAAATTACATTCAGCCCATTTACAATTACGACCTTGTCTCACTGAGAAATAACAGAAGAGTTGACGAATGGTTGTCCTCATTTTTAATTTGATATTCGGGAAGAACCACGTTTTCTTTGAAATTGTGTCCCTTTTCCTCATTTAGGTAGCTTATTCATGCCTCACAAAATGGCATGATTATTAAGTTTGTTAGGAAACTATTGACCTGCTTTACATAGCTTTCCATTGAATTGTTAGGTTAGTCAGTAAATTGACACTGAACTTAGAAACGACTCAGGTAGATTCGAACCTGCGTAATAAGCAGTAGGTAACCTAATTACCAACCTATTTATTTATATGTGGATAACCTACAGATTTTCCCTATATTTTTTATAATTTTTTTATCTAGATTGGTCTACACCGATTTTCATCATACATACGAGAATAAAACTCACTAAACGACAAAATCGGAAACTTAATATGTATCGCATTAATTAGTAACTTAGATCATATTTTTCCAGCATCATCATCATACGGCTGAAACGGCGAAATTGATTTATGAGTGATGACTGATGTACCTAATAAAAATAAATAAATAATAAATATTACTGGACAATTTTACACAGCGATAATGATTGATAACTGTAAGACAGAGGAGCCAATTTACAAAGGTAAAAGCAAGATTACAACGCATATGACGGATTCACGGCTAAATATATGTACCTATCATAATATAAAGTACCTATCTTTTTAAATTTTTATCTAATTTTGTCTATTAAAAATATTATAATTTATGATTGTTATATTAGCCGTAAGGCGTCCACAACTGCACATAATATTTTCCACTAAAGTTTTATTATAATAATTTACCTATAATTTAATATTTTTTTAATTTTAAATATTAAGGTATAAGCTCAATTAAAAGCTCTCAAATGCCGTTATATTTTTTTAGAGGATTTTTCAAGTAAAAACATCCAGTCTAAATCAATTTTGTTCCGACCCGCCTGCGACACAAAAGGTTGCGGGTTTGATTCCCGCCTCCGAACAAACAATTTTACGATATTAATTGTTTCGGGTTCTGGGTGTTTTCTACTTATTAATAATAATAAATAATAATAAATAATAAATATTACTGGACAATTTTACACAGCGACATCTAGCCCCGTGGTAAGCTCGAAGCTTGTGTTATTAATATATGTTATATGATAAAAATTATGTATGTTTGTATATTATAATAAGTAAGTACTTATATCAGAAATCCAGCACCCGCAACACAAGCTTCGAGCTTACCACGGTGCTAGATGTTGATGCACAAATACATATAACAAACAACTCCTTATAGGTACACAATTTAACAATAAAGTTTTCTTTATCTAGGTATATCTTTATCCAGTAATATACAAATGTACTTATATATTATTTATTTATTATTTAGGCACTCGATAAAAAAATCGCCTGCAGCACAATGTCTACAGCAATTTGCTTTCAGGCAAACTTGTTCAGGCTGAGAACTGAGGAGTAGGTATTAGCTAAGCTAAGGGCAGGATGACTCCGAGCAACAGGCGAACTCTCAGTTTCAAACGAGTCGTCCTCGGCACGGTCGTATATCGAAACCTTTAAAAAATCCGCGCGCGAGTTTTCCTCCGCAAATAACGTAATCAAATCCCCAAACATTTGTTTTGATAGCAACTGTAAGATCACATACGTAAGTACTCATCAAACAATTTTTATCTCTGTATACATTCGAATTTAGCGGCCATGTAAACATTAAAATTGAAAAAATAATAGTAAACTGTTTTGTTAAGTGGCAAACGCGGTTTCCATAAATAAAATATTGCTAAGTAACTGAGTTTATATATAGCTGAATGTTTAATAAAATAAACAGTTTCAAAAGTGAGTAAAGGAACAACATGAATCTTCATCAATGTCTGTCGCTCGACGCCTCGTACAAAGTTTTATGTAGGTAGGTACAGGTAAAAGATATATCGAATTATTCACTAAAAAATTACATGGCCGTGTGGTGCTGGCTTGTATAGTAGAGCCCAATGTCTTCCCTCCCGTGGGTGTCGCCAAACCTAATTAAAAATGTATATACTTACCGGAAAAACAATAAATAGGTAGGTTTTGTCTTTGTGTTTGTCTGTACTTTAGCGTGTGATGTTCACAATACGAGTAGTAGGTACTAATAAGTCCTAATAGCAAAATTACTTAAGGTCAGATGGGGTAAGAGAAACATACTTTATTATACACCGTGACCGTTAATAACCCGAAAGATTTAAACCACGTATTTTTGACGACATTACGAGTAAATAATGTTATATCAACATGGGTCTAATTATGTGTCTTAATTAAATTACAATTTCGATACAAATTAAATCTTATTAATTGCCCGCGTCTTTGTGAACAAGCCGTTAGGTAAGAAACTCAAGTTGAAGAACAGAGAGCGAGCATGACACTTCACAAATCGCTCCGAAATCACACGACGAACAAGAAGTGTCAAGTTATGTCTAGCACGATGTTTGAAAGAAGTAAGTGGCTACGACATGCTCACGCCTTTAGGGTGTGTTAGACTGGAGATTTTTTAACTTTTGATTTGTTGTAAATAATTAATATCTCCTTAATTATGAGTTTTTGGACTATATGTTACATAACTTTATATACTCTAATTAGGCTCTAGTATCGTTAGCTTAAATCTTTCGGGTTATTAACGGTCACGGTGTATATCAAGATCAACGAGTCCCAGCACCTTACCTAAACCAGCTACGTTAATATTGCTATATCCAAATAAATATTCGGTTCATTAGCTGTCTATGACTTTGATACATAATCTTCTGGTACCACTATCTTCAAAAATAAATGGCAAAATACTTTCGTAGTGCTAATGTTGTTTGTTAGTGCTTATCTTATCTTATCTTATGTTCCTCTTACCCCATGGTTTGGGGTAAGAGAAACACTTTTAATATCTATGTAAATATAATAGATATAAGCATAATAAAGAGACTCTGAGATTGGCAAAACTGGTGGCAATCGAGTATGAGCCATATACCATTCAAATAGAGCTTAATTTACTGTTACAGTAGAAAAATTTAAATTTGGGGTAAGAGAAACATATACACCAAAGCAGAGATAAAAAACAATTTTAAATTTTTTAATCAGCACAATTTATTTACGAATACTCGTACAAACTACTTAATAATAATAACTGAAACATTTTACTTCTTTACCTTGAATAAACATTTATACAACGTGTGACTAAATATATGTACTATGCCAAAAGGGTGTGAATCTGGACATCGAGGGAGTCAACTTTTGTTCTAAGATTTTATAAATTTCGTTGAACAAACGTTGTCGATGTCCAGAATCACCCCCTTTCGGCATAGTACACATATTTTTTCACACGTTGTATCGTAATCACGATTACTTTACTTTACTTTAAATAATCAGTCATAAAAGCAAAGCAACCTTAAACATTTTGTTATTTTTCCTTACATTAAATAAGTGTGTGAGCTGCGCGCGGTCTGTGCCGCTGTGACGTCACAATCGTAAAAACCGTGCGCGGCATGAGCCCGCGAAAACTCAGAAATTTAAACTTCTCGTCGTTATAACTTCGGAAATACTGCATGTATTGAAGTGAAATAAAAACTAATATAATGTACATGATCTACGCTCCGATGTTAGGTGTATTTGATAGTAATATTTTGACCCTTTTGTCATCTCCATTCTAGCAGTGTAAATAGATAGATAGATAATATTTTATTGTATCACACAAGACAGAAAACAATACAGAAATAGATGCTAATAGTTAACAGTATAAAAGCGGCCTTATCGCTATGAGCGATCTCTTCCAGGCAACCTTGGGATGGACTGGACATGTAAGAATAAAATAGACAGTGGTAATAGCAGCAGCAGCACTAGAAAAAGGTTTACCATTCCTGACATGGGGCAAGAGAAACATATGTTTCTCTTACCTCGTATGTGACTGTCCCTCTTGCCCCAACAAAGATTTTTTATGTTATGATTTTGATAGCAACAAAACTAGTATTATCTGTATTAATAGACCGTAAATACTTGGTAAAGAGTATAACTTACCTTTCACTTGTTATTGAGGTGAAAACAAACAGTCTAAAACAGCTTTATTTCACAAAGTTATACCGAGGCAAAGACAACGCATCCAACTCGTCTTCGCGGGGTTATGAACTGTCAAATTTGTTTTGGTTTTTTCTCGACACTGGGACATCGTAGCGACATCTATGTATGAACGGCGGAACTCATAACTGTAACTGTTTTATCGACAGAGCTACTCTAAGACTTAAAGCTTATAGTTTACGAAATATAGCCTCTCGTTTCTCTTACCCCGGTGTTTCTCTTACCCCATCTGACCTTACTTAATTTGGTTATATTAGCTACTCGAACAAAGTTGTTAAAGTTTAGTAATTCAAAGAATTAAGTAGATTCCTTTAAATTATACATTTGGTATGTTTGTAATAATAGACAGATAAATAGGTAATTAAAGGAAATACTATGCTTCTTTTGAATAAACTAACTGTACCTATAGGTAATATTCGAAAGGTTCTACTCTCATGAATAAATGATCCCATTATTCACGAGTGAGTAACTAACACGTGAGCTGTATGTCGATACCTATGACTGATTTCATTTCTCTGAGGCGGGAGGATATTGGAAATGTAGTATGAAGTAATAAACCTTATGATTTTGAGAAAATATTTCTACTTTCATTAGAGTAAACAGGAAATCCATGAACTTCTTTCAAACGTTGGATTTTGTCAACTGTTTAATCCCAGAACGTGGGACATCTTCAGGACAATACTGAAACGACATGGATCATGACCGCAGTTCAGAGTAGGTAGGTACCTACTTATCACAAAGTGACTCGACTAGGGCATCACATAACTTCCTTGAAACTAATTATAACTTGGGGGTTGAAGAACGTTACGAGTAGTTACTGAAATTGTTTTATTTAAGTAGGTACCTACTTACCTACTTATTAAGTTTAATGATTTTATAAAGTTGCTGTGCCAGTCTGTCGTCGTTAAATTATGTGTGTATGCCACTGCTTATCATAACTAGAGCAAGAATCTATATAGCCTATCCTGTCTCCCAGACGTCTAAATGTTTATCTACCAAATTTCATCAAATTAGGTCAAAGGATGCAATCGTCAATACGTAATTTACTAAGATAATACCCATATAATAGTAGTTTGTGTTCACCTATTATTAGGATATACATATTATAATTATTTTAAATTTTAAAAATATTATATATGCTGTTGGCATTCTATTTAATAAATAGTATTAGATGGAAACCACCGAATGATTGATTGATTGATTCAGATTTTGTCCGTAAAATCACAAAGATTAACTTGGACATGTCATCACTATCAATCACGCCCCCTTTTTTTTATTTTTTTCTTTTCCCCTGAATCTAATAATGAAAGTTCCCATGCAATAGACGCTCGATGCTCGCTTTGAGTGATCTAGTTACATTGTTACTCTGATCAGAACCCAGAACAGAACTACAGTGTTTTAAACTCGAACAAAATGGTACTTCTTTTCATATAACGGTAATGATAGATTTTTCTAACGCTGAGCTGGGTCGATTGCTCAAAATAAATCTACCAAATTGACAGCGGACCTTTGTTTGATCCTTTTGTCCGAAACACCCGTCTACACTCTACATACAGCTATAGGTGTCGATATACACCTGGGAAACTCAACACAGGTGTACATTAATTTCAATAACGTGTTTAATCTCCGTGGAGCCGGTTACAGCAGTCATCAGCATAAATTAGGCATGAAAATTAATTGATCCATGCAAAAATGGTACATTATAATAATCTTGATGTAATATGATCGTATGGGACATGTGGGAGATAAACAAAAGTTATGACTTTATTATCCGATACAACTGATTTTAAAGTGACCATGAATTATTGTTTTGTTTTGTTTGAATTTTCGGAGAATACGTTGTATCTATTAGTCATTAATTTTATGTCATTAATTAATCATAGTATTACACTTAAAAGGAGGTTTCAAAAATGTTGTTATCATTATAATATGAAGAAAAACCTTTTTGTATAATTCTTCTAACCATCAATTTGAGCCACTCTACTGTAATTCCGAAGGGCGTGGGTTCAAACCCCACAGCAAAACTCTAGATTTTCATTAAAAAAATTACGCGTGACTTAAACAGTGAAGGAAAACATTATGAGAAAACCGAAATGTTCTGAGAACTTTAAAGAGTTCGAAAGACATGTGAAAATCACTACCCCTAAATGACCAGCGTGGTGAATTAAGGCCTTATATCTCTCATCAATTCGTGAGGTTTGTTCCATCTTACAAATGTGCGTGTGTTAATGTTGTGTATAGCAAGGGTTATACAAAACCAATTATTATTACTTACTAATTTTTTGATATTTTTCCCCGTCCCCTCGTTGTGGGACATAATATGGGATAGTATGATGATGATGAAGTTACTTTTAAGAACTAGTTTTAAGGATACTTAAGTTAATTTAACAATCACCACACGCCGCCACGATTTCCCTCCACGATTTCGGTTATAAATAAACATCGCTGTTGCTTCCCATGGCACGCCTAAATCATGTCTAACAATGAAACTAACTACAAAGAACTGTACGAACGTCAACATTGTTAGTACGTGTAAATAATGTTGGCATAGTGAAATATGGCCCGGCTTCTTTTTAATCTTTACTATTTCTTATCACTATTAGGTTTAAAAATCATGAATTATCGGGTTTTCGTACGATAAAATTATCATTATTCTATTCTAAATTTACTTATTTTATAGATTCTACATAATTGTATGCGTGGTGAATTAAGGCCTAATCTTACTCGTCAAGAGAGAAGAACTTGAGGAACGTAAATATTTGTGATGATGATGATATTGGGTGCTAGTATTCTTAGGCCGACCAAACACGTCACAACGTTTAGGTATAAACAAAATAATATTATAAATCAGCAAACCCCTTTAATCCTGTGCTTATTTTAATTGAAGGATTTATGGTAAATCGCACAATCCTATAAATAAAGTTTAATCTAGCGGGGAATATGCACATAATTCCCTTGTCGTGATCGATGCGCAGAGCAAATATGAATCTCATTAGATATGTCGCTTCACTACTAAGTATAGAAATAATAGAGCCAGTACATTCACCCTTTGTTTGTTAGCAAATCATTACAATTCAATCTCATTCTCCAAGTTGATGAGTTTTACCCACGCGTAAACAAGTGGAACGATTCTTGTCGCTGAAATCTTGAACTTCTAAGTACAATTTCCAATGAAAATATGACTCTAGCACTAAGATTAGGTACCTACTAGGTATTATTCCAACGGCTTTGCCATGTCTAGGGTATTATATCATGTTTGATTGGCCACCATATTCAAACAAAATATTTTTATTAACAGATAGTTACTAAAGAAATTTATTTATGTATATATTCTTAGGCCAGCACTAATAGCATTTTCATAAAATGTAAACTAATTATTATATCAATAAAGCGTAGTCTAAACAGCCATCAAACGCAACTCAACAACTAGTTACCGGACAAAAGCGCGGGCAATCGTAACAGCTACAATATAAAAATTACGGCTTACATCTAATCCAGATGGTTTCTACCGTTAGCAACGTTTTACTTTTTTATATTATGGCCAATTTTACGTGCACATAAACACGTACAACGTAACAGGAAAACTTGGTTAGAAATTGTTCGGAACTAGGGAATTACTTAATAGCAAGTTATTCACCATTTCTGAAAGGGTTTACGTCTTGATGTGTTCAAAGAAAACTACTCAGTGAATTTGTAAGAGATGGCACTTTAAACTGAAATGTTTCAGCTAACGGTGCTCTAAATGGGAATACTTAAACGTGACTTCAACTTGAACGCCAAGATATTTTCATCATTATCATAGCGTCTTATATAACTTCCCACTCCTGGGCACGGATCTCTTATATAGAACTTTTATACAAGATCTTAGAGGAATTGGTATAATTACCACGCTTAACAAATGGCTAGGAGATATCAGTAAGTTGGATCAGTACACAGTTATGTCAAATATAAATCCTTAGCTGTTTAAGAAACGCCCACACAAGACACAAGAAATGGGATGGACCTGTTGTAAGACCGGCATAGACTAAAATAGATTAGAAATTTGGTTGGACATACAAAGAACGACACTGCCTACGGAAAGAGTCAAGTTATTACCTACCAATATTTTCTGAAAAGAAAATGCCTTTTCATACTACATATTAATATCCTAAGCATATGAGCGCGATAAAGTGAAGCGCGCTATCACTTGACTTGTCTACGAGTAACATATTGTGCTGTATAATATGACCATTCTTCTGTATTGTTGAGGCAAGAAGCGTCCCGAGTTCAAACAATATTACGAATTTGATACAATTTTGCTGCTGCTTTCTTCGTTACGCTAGACGTAGAAATCTTTGCTTTATTTTCAGCGTCTTGCCACGCCACTATGCCTTCGTTTTATAGATTTTATTCAAGAAATTATTTTGAGGTTGATATTTAGTTATAGTAAAACCATTTCTAAAATGAACGCCCCTCCACCGAATTCTGTATTTTTTTTTCTGTGTATTCTGTTTTTCTGTATTTCCTCTCACACGTTGAAATCATCACGGTTTTGTGGAGGGGAGTTCATTTTTAGAATGGTTTTACTATACTTACCTATGTCATCTTTAGGTTTTTAACCAGCCGTTTTTAAATGTATAAAGCCTTTGGCAGGTAAACATGCTTATGCGTTAATTCGCTGAATCAACTTTTTGCAAAGTTTCAATAAAACACCTTCAGTAGTTTTTGTGTGAAAAAGTGACAATCATCCATTCGTCCTCGCAAACTTTCATGTATTAAGTACTTACTTGTTTCATACTGAAAAATAAGCCAAAGCTCCTTTTATTATCTGTAAATCCTGTAATCCTGTATATAATATCGAAACAATTTAACGATAAATAAAAACTATAAAGGAGAGTTATGGGGGTTGTGCTTACCTAGGTTTATGGATTTTTTATTGGCAATTGCACCTTCAAAGAGCCAACTGGCTTGGTTAGGGAGATGCTTGACTTTCATTTTGAAGTTCGTGGGAACTTCGTCCCAAATCCTAAATCTTCGATTTTTGTAGATTAAACGTACTTAATGAAAGCATACTTTACATTCCTTCCTTTGTCATCCTCCTCAAAGCTCATACTCCATTTGGAGGAAACATGTGAAACCTGCAACCGCAGAGAAAGAAGACATTGAAGGTTAGATTTTTTAACATTTGTTATAAGATTTTGTCCAAATAATAAATTGCTGGTATAAAACAGAGACAGTGACAAAGACCCTTTTTATAAATTCGGAAAAATCTGCTGAAATTCTTCATAGGAAACAATCGAAGGGTATTCAGCAAAATGTCTAATTATTTTCCTATCAGCGCGAGGAATTTTTTAATAAATCCTTTGCGAAAAAACGCCTTTGTCCATTCCTGAATAAAATTTCTTTGTACGCCCCCGTTTTAGGGACAATCTTTTTGTAAATTCACTTGTTTGTTATCATATCACTATTGTATTCGTAGGTTAAAAGGATAGTATAAATGACGTCTCAAACTTCGGATAAAAGTACTTTATAAGTACCTACCTATTCTTTACGCATGGAGAAATTGTCTATATCTTTCTATACCCATTCTTATAAACGAAAATAGTTAAGTATTAAACTATTCCTTATATATCCATAATATATCCAATTTAACAACTGAATGTTATATAGGTACGCGGTTCATTAATCACTTTCCTCTGGTCACTATTAATTATATAAACTGGGAGCAAGTTTGGTGACGGAAGTCGCACATTTGCAAAACTTTAACTACTTAGTTATGTTAGTAAACTGTAGCTTAGCATTTTTTGGGCCTAACCTTAGACAGCAAGCTTCAATGGGGTCCACACATAGACGCATTATCTAAAAGACTAAGCTCTGCGGCATATGCTGTCAAAAAAATTCGTTTTTTGACTAATCACGAAACATCTAGATTGGTGTATTTCAGCTATTTTCACAGTATAATGTCTTACGGTATACTGCTGTGGGGATGTGCTGCTGACGCGCTTATCAATAGTATATTTGTCTTGCAAAAAAGGGCTGTACGTGCTATGTATAATATGGGTCCAAGGGAATCTTTGCGAGAAAAATTTAAAGAAATAAATATAATGACAGTAGCTTCCCAGTACATTTTCGAATGCTTAGTTTACATTCACAAGAATTTAAGTAACTTTCCTAAGAAAAGTGATTATCACAATGTAAATACTAGAAATAAAGATAAACTTGCATTGCCCCGTATTCGACTACGTAAAGTTAAAGTTTCTTTTAAGGGATGTTGTGTTCGCTTTTATAATAAAGTGCCCAAAGAATTTCACCAACTGTCAATGAATAAATTCAAGAAAATTGTAAAGGGTAATCTTTGTAAGAAGGGTTATTATAAAATTTCAGATTATTTAAATGATAATAATGCATGGGAACTTTCATTATTAAATTCAGGGGAAGAAAAAAAAAAAAAAAAAAGGGGGGGTGATTGATAGTGATGACATGTCCAAGTTAATCTTTGTGATTTTACGGACAAAATCTGAATCAATCAATCAATCATTATTAGAAATTTAATAATATTTGTTGCTGTAACATTTCCACGGTTAATTCTACGTACCGTGTAGTGTTAATATTTAAAGCGAATTGGAAGCAATTCATGAATTAAGATCTATTGGCTTAGAAAGGGCGCTTTTCTTTCCGAAGGTATTGGGTTCGAACCCCGCCGCACAACTCTAGATTATTCTCCAAAAATCAAGTGTGATTTAATTCCGTCCGTGCTATGTCCGTGAACCTGCAACTATTAAATGAGTCCCAGACAAATTATCTTCTTACGGATTCGGTCTTGCAAATTCCATATCATTTTTATATGTCCCACGCACAGCGTCCTGAATAGCATGGGGATAGCATAGTTTTGAGATGTTACTTTTAACTGACATGAAGAGAGTATGTAAAACGTAAGCAAGCTTCAAGCTCAAGCTTTCCATAATATAAAATATTGTATGAAAACTTGCTAGTGTCCATATTTGACCACAAGTTTACAAGCAATATTGCTTTTCAAAGTGCAACGTAGAACTGATGGAATATTAATATATTCCATCAGTTCTACGTTGCACTTTACGGGGCTCTTGCCTTCCTCTCCTTTTATTTTACTCAGAATATTTAAATAAACCGCGTAATATACAAATATCAGTGTTTATTAAAGTCAGCTCTAAAATATAGCTACGGTAAACGATGCTGAAGTAAATACTGTAAAAAATTTTAGGTATTACAGTGATGGATTGAAAACAAATTCTTTGCTTTATTTATTATTTTCTAAGTAAGTACTTATTTACCTTAGTAAATACTTATATTCAGATTGAATACTTATATTCAGATTTGAAACTTTTTCAAATACCTAATATGACTTTATTTTATGATATTATAATTATATGTAATACATTCGATAAATGAATACCTTAAATTTTGAACAAACAAAATACACCTGTAAAAGTAAATAACTCTATGAATATTTTCAAAGCTCTTGGCCGGTTATCAAGAATTTGTAAAAAGTTATGATTTTCTTAAAAATTTGATAAAATTGTCGTTTTCATGAAATATTATAAAAAAGTTTTTATTCACAGAGTGAATAAATAATAGCGTAGCCATTAGATATAATATCCAAACATATGGCACCCATTAGTCGAGTCGACGTGTGAGTGACGATCAGTAATTTGTTAATTTACATGCAGAATGCTTACCTACTCCACTAATATGTTTACATTTACACATCAATTTGATACTTTGATCTTCTGACGGTAGCGACATCAAATTAAAATGAAAAAATGTTGGCGTCATAGGTATACTGTAGAATATTTACTTCATTACCTAATTAGAATTAAATCTGCATTGAATGCAAGTACAAAGTTATTTCACTAATAAAGGTTTTCGCTACAACATACAATATATAAGACTATACCCACTTTAAAATCGTGATGGCTAAATAGCTACTTGACTATCATTTAGAAGGCAGAGGGTTCAAATCAAACCCTAGACAGTACTGCGTTTTCAAAAGATTGCAAAAGTTGCTTATGAAACAGTTGCAACAAAACTTTTGCATATTGTAAAAATCTTTCAGAACTATGATATATTTCCTGAGGAAAGAAAAATAAATATTAAAGTGCCTTAATAGAAACAAGATAGACACTTTATTTTATTACCATGCCTCGGGTCTTCCATATCTTATTAAAGTTATTTTTCTATTCTAGGACCGGACACGACGATGAAAACCATTGTTTGCTCACGCGCATTCACGAAGAACATTCTGGCATTCAAGACGTGCTTTAAGTGATGAATAAAGCGACAACACAATAATGATTGCGATCAATGCCACGGCCGGCAACACTGGGAACGAAACGTACGACTTCTTTGGAGAAACCAGCCTAATATCTGTACTGAAGCATGGGACAAATAACAGCGCTAGTTTTGGAGATGTGCTTCGAGTATTGGAGGATATGCGGAACAAATACAATATATCCGTTGTGAGAGAATGTGAACGATCGGAATACTGCTCCGGGGATTTTAAGGATTTGATACATGCTTACAATCATATTCATGGATACGTCAGTTTATTGGTAAGTTTAAGAGATCTGCCGTGCCTGCTGTATTTCCGCTGGTTTTGTCAAACCGACTAAATTTTTTAAGGATTTATAAACCAGAACGTGCAGAAGAGTCTACATTACCAATTAGATTATGTTATACTTAGCAGTTTTTGTGATCTAGAAATTTGTAACTCGTCATATTTTAAATAAAAAAACTGACTAGGTACATAATTTACATAAAAAATATGGACTTGACTTCTATATCATTCGGATGTCAGTGCGTTACTGAGAAAAATAGTAGGAGTTTTCTAGCAGTACGAAAATTCCCACTTGCTACATCTATAATCTTGTCGAAGATATTTTTTAATCTGTGTTCGCTGGTAATATAATATCATAGTCGATCAGTTTAAAGTCTATTTAATTTAGCAAGGCTTCGCTTGATTTTAAAAACAAAACACTAAGTTTTAGGAGAACAGGAAGCAAACAGGACGTCAGACCGGAAGTCCGGCTTACAAGACATAGTGAAAATGAAAAGCTCTTTACTTACTAATCCATATTAAATAGGCATGAGTGGATTTTGTCAATAATGAAACTGGATCGAAATGTGTTTTGGGGTGTAAACTTAAAGCCGCATTACTTTATATTTCCTATTCGACATTTATATTCACACATCTTAGTCACACAGTAGTCTACAAGAAGAAATATAATTTTCCAGGACAAATTGACGTTATTCTCCGGATCAAACTCTTGATACACTGTTTGTAAAGTTTGTATACAGACGATTTTAATTGATCTATTTATTTTTTCTGACCTTCAAGACCAGACAGTTTAAAGTTATGGTTTCTATATTATATTATAATCTATATTTTACAAATAACCATTGACGTAGGTAGGTACTCCTATTTTAAGTAATCTTTTAATCCAGATCAATAGATTTTCTCATATAGTAATGGTTGCTCTAAGTGTTTTAACAGATAACAAGTGTTTTATAAGAATATATTGCTTTTAAATGATATATTAAAATCTTTGCAGTGTTTATTTATGTCTCACCTGTAGATACTACCGACCACCATGAATCTTTTTTAATGCAAATGTTTACAAAATTCGTTTAAATTTTTAAAATTAAATAACTTGACTGATTTTTATTACAAAAAACAAAAAAAAAGTTTTTTTTCCTCCTCAGTTAGTCAATTAGTCTTATAAAAGCCTAGTTTATTTCTTAATGTACCATCATTCATTTGATGAGTACCAATGTACTCATAAAATGAAATAATGTATCTCATCAAGGATGTTATTAAATATACTGTAACTCCCGTTAACATAATATTCGTAGTACGAGAAATTTCTGAATGTATTTTCGCCTGGTATACCAAATCCCCCAATACACATAATGGGTTCTAAATGGTTCTAAATGAGAGACGCGAGATTAGTAGTAGGCCATAATTTTAAAAACGCTCTCAGCGGTTGACGCTGGTGGAACGAAAATAATCGTAATAGTAGTACCTAATACTGATAAATAGTAGTAAGCTATATTTAAAGTAATTTTTGACTAAAGAACAGCAAAACAAATATTGATTTATAGGTAGAAAAATATAATATAAATAGGTTATAATCTCTAACTGTTTTACTCTGTCTAGATATGCGTGTTCGGAAGCCTCGCCAACGCGCTGAATGTGGCTGTGCTGACGAGACGAGACCTCGCTCTAGCTCCCATCAACCGGCTGCTGAAGTGGCTGGCAGTCGCTGACGTCTTCGTCATGCTGGAGTATGTTCCATTCGCAATCTACCGGTATCTGGTGAGTCTGATAATTACCCCTATTTACGTTTCCACACAAGGATCTCTTGACGAGAGAGATATGGCGTTAATTCACACGCTGGCCTAGTGCGTGTTGGTAAATGTCACATGTCCTTCAACTTTATTCAAAGTTCTCAGAACATGCTGGTATCCTAAAGCTGTCAAGTGTGTGTTCACCGTTAAACCACGTGTATACATATAGCGCACCAATGTTTTTCAAGGAGAAAAATTTAGTGGTGCTTGACGAGGTTTGAACCCACGAACTTCGGAATTAAAGTCGAGTGTGCACTTAGCCAACACGTCTGTGTCGTAAGTTCTATACACGAAAATGTAGGTACTAGTTCTACTAACCTTAGCCCAATACTGTCCTAGTTCTAATTTGTAAATGTTTGTATAAACTGTTCGTGGCGCCCCGGTTTGTTTAGGAATTCAATCATGCGAGAAAGCACCGAGTGGATTTGTATGAAATTAGCAAAGTAGACGTGAGAAAACAGATATTTCCCTAACGAATTTTAAGAATTAAAATTAAATTGAATTCATAACTGCTGCTGAACTTAATCAATCAATGAACCAAAGTATGGACCTAGATATAAATAATTAACGCAGTTTTAAGAAACAAAAACTAGGTTTTTAAACTGTAGGTAATATCATTAACATAGCAATCCATATTTCACCCTATTACAGGACGTGTTTCTTCTCAACAAGTTTTTAAGATTTCGTGTAAGCTCCTTACACGAAACCTAGCTGGTTTGTGACCGAAGAAAGATGGTTCAGTACACAGACGACGTTACTGCCGTCTTTTGGTAACTAAATCCCTTAGTCGGCTGACGAGATTCGTGGTCGAATATTCAAGACCGGCACAAAACAGTTTCATAAAATACAAGTGAAATCTAAAAATATTTTAGTCACGAAGGAGAATGCAATTTCGTATAGGAAATGTCGTTTGAAAATGCTGACATTTTCAATATAGAAGTAAATTATTGACGAAATTGGACTCATTTCCATTTAGGAATATCAAAAGACCCAAAAGTAAAAGTTCAGAGAATTCTTGAACATTTTGAAATAACATTTTCATTTGGCAATTTTCGTGGACGTGATAATTGAGGATCCTAAATTAGAAACATGTTTCGTTGAATGATTTAATCAGTGATTCGATTTGCGTAATACAAATACCACTGGTCTTTTCGAATTGCAAATTAAACAAATTTGAAGTACCTATCTGCGTATTGCTTTGTCATGGATTGCTAATTTATTAGGTAAAAGCTGGATACTCTGCACTCTAAATACTTGTGCACTAAAAATACTCGAATTGACCAAATTTAACTTTACCTACTTTATTTACTAAACACAACAAGGAACAGAGTTTTCTGTGTTTTTATTATTGTTGGTTTAGGTACAGATCTGAATTGCAATTTCGAATAAAAGTAGAAAGTAAAGATTTTGTGGAATATCGATTAAATTATACAACTCAACTAAACCTTTTCCCGTAAAACGTGTATACGTCTCTACTAATACAAGTACTCGTAGTACCTAAATATAATCATTTCCTTTACGACCGACAGTAATATTAAAACCAACTAACTGCGATCATAAGTTGGTTTTGCCAGGCGGTAAACGAAGTAATTGTACCAAATTCTACAAGGCCCATAATAGGATATATCGGCAAATTTTGTGTACCAATATTGAAACGTAATATGAGTTGTTATGATGACGATTAAACCTTTTCTATAAGGCAAATACCAATATTATTATATTTTTTAGAAAATGAAAATGACATAGAAAATATAAAGATACCATTCATTCCACGTTACCTTAGTCTTGTGTATATTGGTAATCGACCTTCCATCTTGTATAGGTACCTACGCCTGGCTTAAAATATTTAAAGAGTTTTGACATTTATATCCATAAAATCCTAAAGATCACTTGGACAATGGATGCCCTAAACCACTATACTATCAAGAAATTACGACATAGGCTAGTTTTCCCATGCCACTTCGGTCAGGCACCGCTAGATTACATTGGTTATATTTGTTTCAGTTATTTCCTGGCCAGGTGGACCGGCCCTACTCTTGGGCCCTGTACCTGCTTTTCCACAGCCATTTCACTCAGATCCTGCATACAGCTTCCATTCTTCTGACGCTTACACTCGCAGTGTGGCGGTACATCGCTATCAAGTATGTACATATATATATAAGCAATATATACATATCTATACGTGCATTTATTCCTATCATAGTTATCATGTCATTTGTAGAGAAATAACAAGTAGCTCTTGGTTGAGCTACTACAACCTAAACTAAAATGTGAGAGGAACAGAGGTACATTATTATTAATATAACTTCTTTTGATCAGCAACTTTACAAATATAAATAGTAAAATAATTGAATTAATTATTTTTAATGTTAAAAAATGATAGCTCAAATAAAATTATGAATAAGATTTATGACCTTAAAACATCGTCAACAAGGTCCTTGCCATTCAAGAGTTTAATTTAATTCAATATTGGCTAGTCGAATCGTTTTAATTGAATTTTAAATAAATTATTATCTTAAAGCAATCCTATGATTAATTTCAATAAGCTTGTTGGTAAATAAATATCTAAGTATTTTGTTTATACGCATTTCTCTAGCAATTACAATAAATGGGCTCTTCGTTGATTTTATCTTGCGCATGATTTAATTAATTAACAAAACACTGTTATTTTCATTAGCTTATTGAAATCACTAGGTAATTAACCTAAATTGGTTCGCTATTTAGACCTACTATTTTGTGGCGCTATAAAATATTTCACAATCCAAGTAGGTATTTTATGTTTTTATGGAGTTTAAGCATAATTGGTTTCGCATTATTGTGTTGTACAAAGGTAAAAGCAATAATATGTTAAAAGGTGAAAGCGAGCGAAGACACGGGTAGATCAGCTAGTAAAGATATATTTAGAAGAGTATCATTGTAAATTACGGAATAAATTAGCATTGTTTTAAGGTTAATACACTAACTAAATCTATCATTTTGAAAATAGAAACATGATGTTTTTGAGGGAAACTCAACTAACTCGTTTAAAACCAAACTAAGACTACATACATTATGGTGATGCACTGAGAGTGTAAAAGTTTCCAAATATTTGTTTTCCCGGATGGCTCTAAAATTCTTAGTTCTTAATGTAGTAGTCATGGTCAAGCGGTCATCCTCTATAATTTATGGATCCAGCAAAATCCGGTACGCGGACAATGGCTTACCCAAATGAATTTATTTGCAGATACCCGACGCATAGCCCAGCCTTGTGCTCGGACCGGCGCTGTACGATGGCCATATTCCTGAGTTTTGCACTCGCTCCTGTACTGTGTATACCATCGTTCTTTGTAAGTATCCATCATAATCTATATTAATAAAAAATGCTGTTCATTAGTCTCATGAAAACTCGACAATGACTAAAGAGATACCTATGGCTAATTTTGAAATATTGAATACTATTACGACTATTATTCGTTAGTCTAGAGAAGGTAAACTATGAGATAATATATGTGTAATAAATTACTTACGAAACATATTATGAAGCCGCATCGGATATTACTTAGAAGAGTATCAATCTCTCTAAGGTCTCAATGGTAATTAAAATACTAAAATCTCTACATTTATATTATTTTACTGCAATGTTTCATTTAAACGACTACCAAAAATAATCACAGTAGCAAAAATAATAACGAAAATATAATTTTGACTCTTCTTTCCCATGGGTGTTATTTTCATGCATTATGAGTTTTTTACGACTTTTATGATGAAAAATACTCGGGGCCATCATTTAGAATGCTTTTAGGGTTTTACACATGGTTGTAAATTCATTCACCACTGAGTAAGCGATCTATTCTTTAGTTGCGACCCGCACTTTCCCTTGAATCACTCTGCATCAATTATTTTTAAAGATACATACAGCGGCAGCGACTTTATTACTATTTAAAGATTTTCAAATTTAATTTTCTAAATCATCAAATTAAATTTACAACCCTTTAAATTAAATTATGGTGTTATTCTATTTAATTTATAGGATGTTGAATTATTTCTGAAACGAAATCGATAATGTCGTAAAAGACAGTATTTACGTCAAAGACATACAATTAATTTGCATCTACGAGTATAATTACGAGAACCCGAAATTAGTATGTAGAAGTAACTAAAACTTTAATGTTTTCGACATGTATTAGATTTACACCGTTAATTCGATCTAAAGATGTGGTTCGCTTTTCAAGCATGCTACGAAATGTACAACAATAAATATTCCTCTCCACACTTTGGTTTCATTCAAATGAGCTCTGAAACATTCATGTTTTCATTCAGGAAAGTAAACTAGAGCTTGTTTGTTCGACATTCTTCTCAAGTGGGTTTTATTCGTGTTTGTTAAAAGTATTCATCACCATCATCAACAACTCAATAACGTCTTCTACTGGGTACGTGTCTCCTCAATAGAACTTATTTTAAGTCTTGAGGGATTTGTATAATCACCACGCTTATCTGACGTTTTCGTGATCACAGTTAATACGGCTGGATTATTCACACAGCAACATCTAACACAAGCGACACAAGATAATATATTATATAATTTTTTGTCCCGATTCGAGAATCGGACCCACAACCTCTTGTGTCGCAAGACAGCAGGCGTCAGAGGTCGTGAAGTAATTGTACACTGGAAGACAATTACTGCCCGGCATCCGATATTTAATCCTTTGTTCGGTTCGACGGCCGAAGGGAAGAGAGACATAGTACTTTTCTAAAGCCACACGGGAAATATGAAAATTCTTCTATGAATATGTTTATGTAGTAACATAGGCTATAATATAGCAAAGAAAATTGCGGGAAAGTGTAAAACGCGGGCGAAGCCGCAGGGCGGAAAGCTAGTATTATAGATAACTATGCCGAGAATTCGGCTTTTGTTTAGGGAGAATTGCACATTCCCATCAATTCTACCAGATACTTATATCCGGTTGTATATCGGGCAATTACGATCACATTTCCAAATCCAAAGGATTTCTCCAATAATGATAAATTGTTGGCTGAATTCTATCGACTCGAGTGATTGATAACATTGATAAGAGTACTAGGCTGTGGGCGTAGCAAAACAATACAATTATCGTTGGCTTAAGAAGCTTCCTGTGGCTCACACCTTAAATTAATTGATTTGGGTGGTCTTCCTGCGGCTTAGCCAGCGGAAAGTTACCTTAATTACTGGGGAAGTTTGGTTCAATTTGCCTTGACCAGTATTATAGTGGCTTTTGCTATCTTCTTAAGTGGCTGTATCGGCTTACACGAAACTGACCCAAAAACGACAAAATTATTCGTATTAGTTATTGGATGGGACAATTCTTAGTTTTCAATGTAACTTTAGCTCGCAGGTGGGATAATAAATGGTACTTCATATCTGATAATACCTACTACCATATACCCTTACTGAACCCTTCACACGCCGCTTCTCTAGCACGATCAATAAAAAAGTTTGTAGAATATAAAAAACAGTTTTTTTGCGTTGAAATCAAACCTGCTATCTCTTGGGCTTTAAGCGGACTTTTAGCACGGAGACTGTCTGATTTGAAAAAATGAGTTTTCATAGATATCTATATCTATAATCGATCTGTGCTTTGTTACACTGGCATCTGACAATAGTTGAATACCTTCTTCTTGACTCACTGATTACAGCCTCTATTTTAGACAATTTTCCTGTTCAATCCACCAAATTAAACACTTACCATAAGTATTTCTAATTCAACTTGTGCCCCGAAACAAAGAACTGGCGATTAAAGATAATCACCCTATTTAATTGTTCAAACTTTGTTTAAGGTGGGATTAATGCGAACAAATTTCTCAGAAGGTGGAATATTCTTTTCTGAAAATACCTTAATCGTCGGCCACATCACGTGCGGGGTTTAAATGTGCTTAAATTACTCTTATGTTTTTCCTTTTAAAGTTGATAGGCCTATTAAAGGTAATTTAGAGCAACAATAAGTACTTATCATCATCATCCGCCCTAATTTACGTTCCCACTGCTGGGACACAGGGACTTCTCTCTTGACGAGAGAGATTAGGGCTTTATTCACTACGCTGGCCAAGTGCGGTCCTTCAAACTTTTCAAAGTTGTCAGTACCTACATGCCGGTTTCCTCACGATGTTCGCATTTACCGTTAGATCACGTGTACAAGGCGCCATACATTTTCTACCTAGCTGTTTACCTGTTTATCTTTATAGTACCTATCACTTATCCATAAATTGTTCAGTCCTGAGGTATATTTTCCAGGTTTTCACGATTCACAACAATTTGCTGTTCGACAAGAACTTCTCGCCCTCTCGGGTATACTTCGTGGACTCTGACTACGAAGGCACGTTGTACCAGGTCAACTTCTGGGTCCACTCTGTGCTGATCAAGCTGCTGCCTTGCTTGATCCTGACTGTGATCAGTGCTTGGCTGATCCGGACGCTGTATCGAGTGAACACGAGGAAAAAAGCTCTAAAGGTTGGTGCTGGCAAAACTGAGACTCAGTTGATAGAATTATAAAGCCCGTTTTTACCGTTACAGAGCAGCTAATCATAGTTCAAAACCTTTTTAATTTAAATTGTTTGTGTCATAAAAACTTTGTATATGATAACCCGGTTCATATTTAATTCACGCTCGATTATAGAATTGGTACTTAGCGATTTATACCTAAATATTTATAGGCTGGTATAATAAAACCATTCTATTCTTATACTGAACGCTTATCCAATGCGCTGTACAACAACGTCGCGCTGAATATGGATTAGAATACAAAAGCTTTATTTCGCTCAATAAATATTTACATGGATAGTATTGTAACATATATACCATAACACCCCTATTCACGTTCCCACTGCTGGGACACAGGGACTTCTCTCTTGACGAGAGGGATTAGGCCTTAATTCACCACGCTGGCCAAGTGCGGGTTGGTGAATGACACATGTCCTTCAAACTTTTTCCAAAGTTCTCAGAACATGCCGGTTTCCTCACGATGTTTGCCTTCACCGTTAGAGCACGTGCTTATAATGCACACATAATTTTCCAAGAAGAAAAATCAGAGGTGCGCGGCGGGGTTTGAACCCACGACCTTCGGAATGAAAGTCGAGTGTGCTCCCACTTAGCCAACACGGCTCACATATATAGGTAGTATGTAACATATATAGTTAAAATGAATATATAGTTAGGAAAATAGTCGCCACCTTTAGTATTCTAAGATACCTCAGCACTGTTCTTCCGTGGCGCCAGCTAACGTGTGTTAGTGCTCTCAATCCTAATTTCAATATCGCACAGACGAGGTCAAAACCTACTTGCACTGCACAAAGATGGAATTGTAGAAATTGTTGATCACCAATTCTAATTTATTTTTATTTTTAGGGCTACAGCGCTTGTGAGACCGTGAAAAACGGCAATTCGAGCGTGTTCACGAGGAAGTCGACGAAACGGTCGAAGGCCGAGCGCAGAACCGACCGCACTACGAAGATGCTGGTGGCGGTACTGCTCCTGTTCCTTCTTACTGAGTTCCCGCAGGGGATTTTAGGTAAGCGTACCAAATATAGTGACTTTTGGACCAACTGAAAGGGAGTTTTGAGTCTGCCGCACGGCAGTTGTCACTATCCCGAAAACAAAAGTCAATTAGTGAGTACCTACGCCACGACAAATTTGACACAAAAGGAATTTTAACATGTTTGCTTTGTAGTTTTATAGTTCGAGCTACATAGTACCTACGGATTAAAATGGAAATATTGGCAATGTAAAATATTGGAATGTTTTTTTAAATTGTAATACAAGGAAATAAATAAATAAACAATACTTCTGTTAGCTTTTAAGCTTTTTTGAGTGACTTCACAATCACAACCCTTTATTTCAACCGTGGTTTTAAAGTCTGTAAATAAAATGAACAATTTATTCAAGGGAAATAGGTATAATGTTATTCGTTGAACTCGGACATTTTGTAACAGAATATCCCTATGGAGGAAAAATCAAAATGAAGTACTTTCGGGAAAAAGTATTTTTTTAGAAAAATAGCAGCAGGAAATACACCGGATATTAAGATATATATTTCAAAATTACAGCTTTTGTAAATAACAAAATTTAAAAAAAATTACATCCGAAGAGTTTCAAAAGGTGGTCTAAGTTTGTCAATAACATGACCTAACTCTTTAAGTTTAGGTGGGAGTTAGGTACCTAGATTTTGGAATTATGGATCCTTAAGTTTAGTATTTAAGTACCCGAGTCGGTTTTACGACACCCGCGGGTAGAGCTGACGTGGTTTTATACTAAGGCCGCCACACTTATATCAATCAAACAATTAATAGTTTTATTAAAAACCAAAGAATGTATAACATTAATAACGTATTTTTAGCACATTACCTCACATTTAGACTGTGTTACAGCAAGGCATGCCTTGCAAACAAACCACCATATAAAAAATCTTACTGAGGCACTTATAGGTACATATATAAATACCATGAAACAAAGCTATTACCCATAATATTCATAATCTATTCCAGGTCTGCTAAGCGGTATCCTCGGCCGTTGCTTCTTCAAGCGCTGCTATGACCTCTTCGGCGAGACGATGGATGCCCTCGCATTGCTCAACGGGGCCATCAACTTCGTCCTGTACTGCTCCATGTCGCGCCAGTTCAGGACCACCTTCGGGCAGATGATGAGGAGTCGCTGCAAGCACGCGCCCAGAGCTGGCTCCCATACGGAACTACAGACTACTTATGTTTGAAGAGCGGTTCGTTGGAGACTCCTATTTCAAACTTGACTCAAAGTTGGTCCTTTGTGCGTGGTTGAAGAGCTGTTTATGAACTGTTGTGTTGAGTGAAGGTCGCAAACTGTATTTACGGAGTGAAACGAATAATCAATTATCAATTAATAATACTTATATTATTAATAATTTATTTATTATAATATTTACGGAGCTAGATGTTGCTGTGTGAATTGTCTAGCAATATTTATTTATTGGTAAATTATTACACGTCAAATAATTTAATTATACAACGATTGCTAAGTTAACAATGGTAATTATAAGGTATCATGAATATGGAAGAATTATGAATATGACCGTCCTGAATTAAGAAATATTGAAAACCCATATCACAAAAAATTTACGAACACACGAAAACATTAGTTAACTAATGATAATTCGGATTAAAGTGTGTGGTTTTACATTATGGCGTTGTTTCGGACATAAGGTAATTTTTGTGCCACAAAATTATTATGATATGTTTTTTATTTTGTTCATAAGTCGCATTAAATTAAGATGGATAAGGGTTCTGTCTTCACTAGGGTTTATGGTTTCTCGAGGTTTTTCATTTCTCGGGTCTCGAGAATTCTCGAACTCAATTTCCCGGGTATTCTCGGGACGTCGAGAAATTTTCATTCATTATTAAAAAGTAAAGAAAAACATCGCTAGTACACATAATATATATTAAAATTGGTCAATAATCAACAAAACCTCTGAGCAACATAAACAAATTACAATTTTTATTCTTCTTTTTTAGAGAACTAAATAAAATCAACATTTTTAAACTTTAACAGCTTTCTTCTCTGTGATAAACTCTGATTAAATAAAAAAGTAAATAATCAAAGCACAAAAGTCTACCTAAAATTTTGATTCAAGACGGATAAAATATGCCTTGAGAAAAATCAAAGCATTTATTGCGTTGTCGGATAGCCGGCTTCTTATTCTGCTGACAACATTTCCCGACATGGAAAGTACTCTTTCATTTTCCGTTGATGTTGGCCTTACTGAAATCAGTGCTTTGTATAATTGTTCCAAATTTGGAGACCGTTTGCCAGTTTTTTCAAACAGTAAAAACTCTTTTTTAATGATGGATTTTGATAATGCCACAGTTGCTGGTTCATCTTTTTTCAAAACGCCTTTTATAGCTCTCTCTAATTCAACTTAAAAAGTGTCAGTTTCAGGTTCTGATTGGTTTATGTTTACTTCACCTAGTTCTAAATCATTTTTATCATCACCACAACACTGCACTCACGACAAGAGTTAAAACACAAATGAAAACTAACGCGGCTTAGCGCGGGGCGAAGGCTAGCACCGCTCGGATCGAGTCGTTTGTGGGTAGTACCGACAAAGGACTCCGTCGGGGCGGCATCCTTTGATTGTACCGAGTCGGTACAAACAAAGGATGCCGCCGAGGTGCGGCTAAAGACAAAGAGTGAAATTGAAGAAAATTCTCGATTTCTCGACTTTTCTCGATCTGAATTTCTCGAGTTCGAGTCCTATGGATTTCCCGGGAATTCCCGGGACGAGAATTCCCGGGCATAAACCCTAGTCTTCACCTACTTTGAAGAATTAATTTAAAATTTCTATTAAAAGGTCCCATTAAAAACCAACACAAGTTCTGCTTAATTTGAAAACCATTAAACTTTATTAATTAAGCTAAGTGGATAAAAAGTTCTACGCTGAAAGCATTTGGGTAACTAAATTACCGCAAAGTTTCGACTAAATAGGGATTAGAGACCAACTAAACAGCTCCCTCATTAACTTGTTGAAATTAATTAAAATTCAAAAAACATAATCAATCAAAAGCTGACAAACAAACAATTTATCGTTCCATGATCGAAGGAATTCTGAAAATCTAAACAACTATTCATCTTCACCCTTATTTACGTTCCCCTGCTGGGACACAGAGACTTCTTGGCGAAAGAGATTAGGCCTTAATTCGGCACGGTGGCCGAGTGCGGACTTGGTGGATGACACCATGTCCTACAGACTTTTGTTAGCTCTCAGAACATGCCGGTGTTTTCACGATGTTTGCCTTCACCGTAACAACACGTCTTTTCACTAACAACTATTGGGTATCCTCTATTTTGTTCGATTCTGAAACAAAACTAAAACTAAAAAAGTGGCCAAGTGCGAGTCGGACTCGCCCATGTAGGCTTCCGCAGCAATTAGAACTAATCACAACATTTATTGCCATCTCTTGGTGAATACATTAACTATTATTACAGCGCTATCTATTGTGGCTCACGAAAACTAATTACTACACTTTTTCCTAACAAATTATATGAAATGGTTTATGACGTTTTATAAAAAAACTACTTGATAGATTTCGTTCAAACCAATTTTCGTTGTTAGTTTTTATAGTTATGTACAATATATATTTTTTCTAGATTTATCATCCTCTTATTTTAGAAATTAGAGGGGGGGGGGGGGCACTCTGTTTTCCACTTTGGAAGAGTCTCCCGTCCAAACTATTAAGTTTAGAATTAAATGGTGTTAGAAACATTGTTATGATTTTTAAAGACCTATTCATAGATACCCCACACGTATTGGTTCGATTAAAAAAAAGTTTTTAAGTTTCAGTCCTATGTATGGGGACCCCCAAATGTAATTTATTTTTTCTCAATTTTTTTTATGAAATCTTTGTGCGGTTAACAGAATACATCTACTTACTAAATTTCAGCTTTGTAACTCTTATAGTTTCGGAGAAAAACGGCTGTGACATACGGACGGACGGACGGACAGACGGACAGACGGACGGACGGACGGACATGACGAATCTATAAGGGTTCCGTTTTTGCCATTTGGCTACGGAACCCTAACAAAAACTATGGTAATACGAGTAAGTATGTAGATACTACAGAGGCCTTCGAAACATACAACTAGCAGCTAAACGCTAAAATGATGAAATAAGTTAGTGACATTATAGGCTCCCTGAATCTCGTAAGGGGAAATAATTTACATAGTATTTGTGAATATTGTTTTTGTTTGGAGCCCATTGATATGCATAACAGCCCCCAAGGGGACCTAATCTATTGTAATGTAGGCATGTTAGCCTTAAGGACATGTTTGATAAACGACCCACGTATTTTCATGTTAAAAATGCGCTACATTTAAATATTTATTACATTTATTATTATTTTAGCCATGGTATGTAACAGATTGCCAGTTGTTTAAATCAGAAACATATTGGCCGTATCTGTTTCGAAACTCAGATCCTAATCCACTCCATAGCTCTTTGACCAACTTAGAATCTGTAAGGCCTTAATTATACATATATTATGTACAAGCTAATATACAAGCTCAACCAAATGTAAAGTTTGTACAAAAATATCAAAATTATCACATATACTATAATACTATATTATAACGTTATTACTGATTATCAAAAATTTACTACATATAAAGTCAGAATAAATTGATTAGGTACCTACTTATATTTAATAGGTAGACGTTGATTAAAGTGATGCTGTTTAAATAATATTTATTTAATTTGTATTCAAGCAATTTACTTTTCAATTAAATCTTTATTTACGTAAAATTGTTTGTAGGCACGGTACCTACATAAAACATCGTTCTATCTTTTCTTGTAATGCATGTTTTAAGCATTTATAAAATTATGTAAGTTAATATTGCTATCAAACAAAATCTTAGGTGACAATTAGTATTTAGGTGATATAGATTTTACATAGGTATCTACATAAGTATTGTCTAATTAGTTATGTAGGTAAGTATAAGGTATTATAAGTAGTAGTATACGTTAGTTTCATAAGTGAAAAAGTAGGTATATTATTGTTAATGCCCTGTAAATAATTAATATTATTATGAATATGAACAAATAATTCTGTATTGAAAGGAATTTATGAAAAGTTATATAAAAAATCTTATTGCTGTTGTAGTCTTCGTTGTAAATAAAGGTGATAAGAAAATAAATTATCGGTTTGTAAATAACGTGCAATTGTTATTTTATAAGATAAAAGACAGTGAGACACGAGGAAAACAAAATCAATGTTCCTTAATTATTAAATCCACTTCCGCCGTCATGTCCGGTATTTCCTAGTGAAACAACTTTTTAGAATACGATTCGTGAAATTTAACAAATAAATATAAAAACGGGTATAAATACTATATATCTGATATTCTTAATAGAAAACACTACATTATATTAAGAATACAAAGTTAACACCCAGTATTCATTCGACAATCGTTTTCCCGAAGGCGGTAATCTAATCCGCAACTTTTTGCGTCGTAAGCGGACTTAACTTGCCGCGCCATAGACGTCGTTATAAAATACTACCATATTAAATACCTTATTTTAATAAAGCTTGTACGTAGATACAACCTTCGTTTCGTTTTTTAAGTAGGTACATTCGTATAATCTGTGTCTTCGTCAGCGAAAATCGCTCTCCTATCCTATCCCTTTATACCCAGACAAAATTATACGAAAACAAAAGACAAAAGGACCCCTCAATTATCACAGTCGGCTGTAATTCATAAAACCGAGTAAGTACAAGATAAAAGAACAATTTGCAAGTACATCTTCGACAGATGTCGCCCTCGGTCAAGGAAACGACTAAATTATCTGAGAAGAAAGATTTATCCTTCGGAAGTAGGTACTAAGAACCACATGTTCTGACTGAAATTTCCCTAAATGAAATGTATCTTATTGGAACGGATATTCTATGGGGATCCAAGTAATTCGTCCTAGCCTAGATAATGTTGAGAAGTTGTACAGTACAAGTTCAGTTCAGTTCAAAGAATCTTTATTTCTCATTAAAAACAATTGTCACTTACATGAGAAACTATTACTAAAAACTATTTGCCATTCGTTCATATTATGGTTATGGTTTCACATCACATATTAACACTATAATGTATAAGTTCTGTATTACTCACTAATTATCACTAACATAAGATCAACACTGGGCAGGTTATAAGTAGAAACTAAATACAATACATAGGTTCATACAAAATTGGATTGTGGAAAAAAATGCGGGTATTTATTTCTTAGTGTGAATAGCCGACGAAATTGACACAAATACGTCATGTGGATGTCAGGGCCGGATTGAGAGTTAAGTTAGAGAAATCGTTTTATGGTTAAAATTAATTTTATATTAGTAAGTATTTTTTTTTTATTTGAATTTAATATTAGAATCGCGTACCTATTACACATTATATATTATAAAATATATATTATTGTTATTAAATATAATTATGTACATACATAATACATAGTTCTAGATAAATAAGTGGTAATTATATTAAGAGTGATGTATCATGTGTGATATAAATAGCAAGTTTGCGTTTGTAGGTATTATACGATTCTGCGTTCTTAATATCTGACGGTAATTTATTGTAGATGCGAACTCCATCAAAAGTTATAGTCCTTTTCCCGTATTCGGTCCTAACTGTGGACGAAATTATATGATCGTGTCGCCTACTACTGTATTTAGTATGCGTTTGGCTTTTCTTTATGAGACTAATATTGGTAAGTATATTTTTGTTTAAGATTTTTCTTATGAGTAAACATGTATTGTAGTTGTATAATTGCTTTATATTCATGATCTTGGTGTCTGAATAAACTTTAACTGTAGGTGTACGGAATGGGTAATGAAACAGTGTTTTGATTAACTTATTTTGCAGTCTTTGCAATTCATTTAGTTTTGTTTTGCTTGCATTTCCCCAGATTTCTATTAAGTATAAAAGGTTAGATTTAATTAATGAGTCATAAATAGTAGTACATACTGGCTGTGGATAACATCTTACAGTTCTCCTGAGTGACCCTAAGAGTGAAGATAGTTTTGACTTTTTATGATCTATTTCGGCGTGCCAATTTAGTTTATTGTCTAACCTTAGACCTAGGTATTTCTCACATTCTTTTTCTTTTAACTGAGTACCATTTAGGATTAGATTAGCGTATGGAGGTAAATGTTTGTTTTTTGCTTTAAATATTAAATAAGACGTTTTAGAAACATTTATAGTTAGGAGATTATGTTGAAACCATTCGTTGATCATGTCTAGGTCATTCTGGGCTAGTGTAATGATTTCGTTTATGGACTTTCCGAAGTAAAATAGACATGTATCATCTGCGTACAAAGTTATGTGACCAGATAGTTCTAGTTTTGCTATATCATTAATATAGATCAGAAAAAGAAGAGGTCCTAGTATTGATCCCTGCGGAATTCCGAATGAAATTGGTAATGGTTCACTTGTTACATCATTAATTTTTACTTTTTGAAGTCTATCGGTAAGATATGATTTAAACATTTTAAGTGCGTTACCTGATATACCAATATCTTCTAGCTTATCTAGTAATATAGAATGACTAATCGTGTCAAAGGCCTTCTTTAGGTCAATAAATATACCTAGTGCTATGTTTTTCTTATCTATATTGTGTTTTATCATAGTAATAAGATCGATTGTAGCTCCTAATGTGTTTGACTTGGGACGGAAACCGTACTGTCTCGAGGAGATGTAGTTTATTGAATCTAGATAGCTACTTAGTCTACTATATAGTACTTTCTCTAATATTTTAGAAAGCACGGGGAGTACTGATATAGGGCGGTAATTATTTGTGTCAGTTTTTGAACCTGTTTTGTGTATTGGTGTTAGTTTAGCTATCTTAAGTGTACTAGGAAACTCGCCAGTGTAGAGTAAGTCATTGATACAGTTAGTAAGTTTTAGTAGAATAGGTGCTTGTATACATTTTATAACTTTCGTGTTTATGCCATCTATACCAGTGCTAGAATTTATATCGAGGTTGGTTATTATTCTATTTATTTCATTAGTGTCACATGGTCTCAAGGAGATTAGGTTGTTTGTTATGGTTGTTTTAGATAAGTTTGAAATTCTAGGTACTGTAGGATTTTGTTGTTGAGGAATTTGGCTGGCTAATGTTGCTCCTATTGTTGAAAAAAATTGATTAAATGCATCACATACGTCGGACGGCTCATTAACTAGTCCCTTTTCGGTTAGAAGGGAAGGGCACGGTGCAGATATAAAGTTTTTGTTAGTTGCCAAAGTGTTGATTAGGTTCCATGTTTTCTTTGGGTTGTTTTTCACTGTTTGAAATTTCTTGTAGTAGTAGCTTTCTTTAGTCGTTTTTATAAGGTTATTGGTGTTCAGCTTCTTTGCTTCAAAGTCTTCTTTTACTTCTTCGTTTTTAGGGTTACTTATGAATTCGTTCCATGCTCGATTTCTATCATTGATTGCTTCGATGACGTATTTGTTAATCCAATCTTCTTTGGGCAAATTCATTATTTTGGTTTTTATTACTTTACATAGGTGGATATTTTTATGAATGTAGTTCATTAGCTGATCAAATGTCTCTATTATCTCATCATTTATAGTAGATTTTGTAAGGTTAAGTAGTTTTAGATAATCAACAGTTTCATATTTGGTTCTTTTTTTATGTGGTGGATTATATTTTTTTAGTTGTAGGACGATTTGTTTGTGGTCTGTCATAGCAGTATTAACTATTGTCATATGAAAGTTATCTTGAGCTAAATTTGTGCTAATATGGTCAATTATGGTTTTAGTTGTTGTCGTTTCTCGTGTGCAAAATTCAACATCTACCTTATTTAGTATCTTATGACCAGATTCTCTCAGTACAGCTTTATATGCCTTTGTGGTTTTATCGTTTTTAAGCAGGTTGATATTAAAATCACCAAATACAATGGCTCTATTTCGTGATTGTAATTGGTGATCAAAGGCATCTAGAAATGAGTCTAGATCATTATCTCCAGGGTTGTAAACCAGTCCAATCTCCAGACCATATGTCTTCAGTGTTACCCATAGAAAGTTGTTACCTACATCCTTCGTAGATAGATTCCGATAAATTGTGAGTAAGATCATTGTGAATAAAGGTTGAAATTCCTCCTCCTGTTTTTCCTGTTCTTATGTTGTAGTAGTGTGTGTAGTTTTCAAGTTGTGTTTCTTCGGCATCTTTTTCTGATTTTAGCCATGTTTCAGTTAGTAATATTATGTGTATTTTGACTTTTGTAGACTTGATTATGCATTTGAGCTCATCAAAGTGGCCTTTCGCTCTTATACTTCTAATATTGGCGTACAGGAAGTTGAGTCTTGATTTTGAAAAAGGTATTGCATCATAGTCGTTGGCAAGTTGATAAGATATTTTGGTATTAGGATTTGGTGGTGTTACTGAGGTGCGTTGAAGTTTTTTGCTGGTACAATTGTTGGAACACCGTTTTGGTATTTTATTGTTAGATTTTCCTCTCCACGTTCTATACGGCGTTCTAGTTCTTTCTTTGTGTCTGCAAGATACTTTGATTGTGTAGGAGTTTGGTCAGAAAATATCTTGATGGATTTATCTGAACATTTAGATTTATTGCGCAAAATGTCTTTTGCAGTGGTTGCAGAAGCGAAACAAACCTTAATTATACGGTTTTTTCCTACTGAAAATTTTCCAATCCTGAAAATAGCTCTTGGATCTGGGCAGTCTGTGACAATAGATTTGATAATTTTCATAACACTTTCTAGGTCACTCTTTTGGTTATCACTTGATCCTGAATGCGGCTCTGGCAATCCAACTATCATAATGTTGCTCTCCCTTTTAATCCGTTCGTGTAGTTCCTGAACTGTTTTCTCATTTACTTGTTGATGGAGACTTATTGATTCAGTTCCTGGTGGAACTTCATATGTTTTGATATTACTTTCAACCGAGCAAATTCTTTTCTCATAGGAGCTGAGGGTAGTTGTAACTTCCGAAAGTTTGTTTTTCATTAAATTTTGCTCATTTACGATAGATGAAATAGATGAATTTAAGGTTGACATCTCACATTTAACATCCGACAAACTTTCCTGCATAGTTTTGAGAGTTTGCTCTTGCGAGGAAATAAATTTTTCGAGTAAGTTATTCATACGAGCGATATCATGGCGCATTTCTTTTGTTTCTTGTCTGCACTCACAGAGCTCCGGTTGCAGTCGTTTACGGGTGGCTCTGGTTATTGCGGTGGTAGGAATCTTTTCGATTTTTTGTAAATCCAATGAGTCTTGGTAATCGGAGTCACTCATATTTTTATTTTATCACGAACTTCGAGTTTTCACAAAAAGCACTTTTATTTCTTGTTCTTAGGGTATAGTTTTGCACTAACGCGATGTGAAAGAATTTATGCTGCTCACGGCACGACTTCACACTAGGGCGAACGAACGACGACCAAACCAAGTTACCTAATGGTTTGGAAGTACAAATTGAATTCTTGGGTATTTAAATTCCCAATCGGCTTTGAAAACTACCTACATAATAACTAATATTATATTTATAGATAGGTATGGCAAGAAGATAATCTATAGTCTTATTTAAATATCATCTCTCTTTTCCATCCAAAGATTGTCTGGAAGAGATCGTTTTTTAGCGATAAAGCCGCCCATTGTACGTGTCTCTTTGTGTGTTTGTATTCATGTTTTATTTGTATTTTTGGTGTACAATAAAGTGTTTTTGTATTGTATTGTATATTCTAAATTGAGTTCCATCAATTTACTAGCCATAGTAGGTATTTTGAATATTTACCTATACGTCGTGAACGGGTAACAGACAGACAGACTGTTACGGTCACATTTTTTTAAATGAAAGATGGAAATTATTTTTCTACCTAGTTAGGTTAAAAATGTTCGAAAAGTTTCTACTTCAAAATTAAGTCAAGTAGAATCCACAATGATAATTACTTATACAATTTTTTTTACACAAAAGTGACAGTTGGCTTGCACAAATTAAGTTAAGTATAATAAAAAATAAAAAAAATGCCATGGCCGGATTGAGTTGATAAGAATCAGTGAGAATAAGTAAGTAAGAACTAAATCCGTCCCTGAAGCGATCAAGCTGATCCCACTATTCCGCCGAGTGAACTCGAAGCTTCGTAGGCTCTCTCACGCGCAGTTAAACTTGCACTGAACGAACTGAACCTACTTCTATCTCAATCTAGAGAAGGCTATTAAGTAGGCGAATTACAGGATCTTGTCTATGGAACGAAAACTACTCGTAGGTACTCTATGGAAACAACAGACGAACGATTTGAAGTAAAATGATTGATTAGTATGATAACTAACTAAATATTATTCTTCTCTATTCAAAAACAACAGCACTAGGTATATGTATATGTTTTTTTCTGAACTAAGAACTATTTTATTAAGGACTCGTAGGTTAATGTTAAATCCTAAATTTTGTTTGTAGAATACTGTGTAGGCTGTAGGGTGTGTCTAGGGTATATCAAGTTTGCGCGCAGATCTTTGAGCATAAGGATTTTATTAAATGGCTTTATTTTCAATGTGTGACAAAATGACATTGTTTTAATAATTTTAAGAATATTTCAACAATTACCATTGGTTATTGGATCTTTCTTCATTTGCACGGGTTGGTTATTGACAGATAATTTTCTTCAAACTTTTCAAAGTTCTCAGAGCCGATTTCCTCACGATGTTTGACTTCATCTAATTTTTCAAGAATTCTCACGTCAAGAGAGAAGTTTCTATATCCCAGCAGTGGTGGGAACGTAAATAATGATGATGATACCAGTATGATTAATACGTACCTATAGCAATATAACGTTTCGTGCTGATCAACAATAATCAGTATGATGAATGAAGCATGACGTTTCGGAATCCGTAATTACACCTCCGAGTGACCGTCCACGTACGAAACGGGAATCACCTTCGAACCAACACTCGAATCTATACTAATATTAGCTAAGCTGAAGATTTTGTTTGTTCGTTTGAACGCTAATCTCAGGAACCGTTGGTCCGATTTGAAAAAATATTTTTGAGTTGGATAGTACCTACATTTATAGAGGAAATATTCACTAATTTATAAACTTGCTTATTAAATTTCCTGTGAATTGTTTATAGTTATCTTGAGCGGATATTTGGTAAATTTGCTTGCTACAAAATGTAAATTTAATAAATGTTTCGACGAAATATTTTTCAGCTTTTAATATTACTTTAAAAACATTTATTTTGCTATTAATATGATCCTAGTTAATTGAACGTCTTAGAAATGTATCGACGTTTTAAGCGGTATAAGTTAGGTAAATCAATTATTGATCTGAACATTTGTAAAAAATATGCAATACAACATTCGACGCCGGTGGGATTTGAACTCGCTTCTCTGGAAATCTCACTGGAAACTACGGATTGTACAAAGCAGCAAAATGATGAACTTAGGTATAATAAACAATAAATAACTTAGATACTGCTGGTCAACGATAGACGTAAATCACCTCAAAACTTTGACCGAAATAAGTGAAAATAATTTAACATGCCTCTTTTCAGCGTGGACGTCCGACGGCTAAAGTGATGATGATTAACTACAAATAAATATCTCACAAGTGATGATGATTAACTACAAATAAATATCTCACAAGTGATGATGATTAACTACAAATAAATATCTCACAAGACGAAAACGAAGAGTATTACTAAAATATTTTCCTAAGTAATGTTTTACAGAGTCCATTATATTAGAACGTTAAAAGGCAATATTTCAGGGCGGCATAAAGCGGACGCTATCACTTTTTGCTGTAATTTATGAAGAATCTTTAAAACTTTACGATTATCGGTCGTTAAGCTGTAAAGTGCGATTTAAAGGACGTTTGGTATTGTCTGATTTGATAGCATGACTACGTGCGGGTTGGTTAAATGTCACATGTCCTTCAAACTCTTCAAATGTTCAATCTATTTGCCTCACGATGTTTGCCTTCGCCGTTAAAGAACATTTCAAAGCTCTCATCAATTTAAAAAAAAGGGAATTTAAGAAATTTAAATTTATTATAATAAAGAAAAAAATATTAATCGACTATGCTCCCACTAAGCCAACACGGCCTCTATTTGATATTATTTTATATAATATAATGTAACTTCTAAATGTTAGGATAAGCCTGAACAAATACACGAGAGAGATTTATAAAATAAGATAAGTAAACCATCATACACATAAATGTCAAGTTATTAACTCTCGCAAACAAAGTTCCACAATATAAAAATGTATGTGTAAATGCTTAATGCTAATGCTGAGCTAGTGGATTTATTTTAGCCTGTAAGAGAATATAATGTCCCTTATTTTATTGGACTTCCAACATAATTATATCACTTTTGTTTCTTGATGGTTAGTAAATATTGTATGTATTTACAACAATGTAAATATTGTTTGGGTGTTACAATTACTTTATATAAAACATTCTAAAATATCTTAGTTAAGACAAATTACGCTCATAAATCTATTGTATTTAAAAGTACACTGACCAATCCAAAGTTTGTCTATAAACAACGATTAGCGGCTGCGTGGGCCTGTGACATGAAAAACGACACCCGAATACAGGGTGATTTGTGGCCTGTTTATACAAACGACATACAAACAAGTTCAATTAGGTGAGGATATACCCGGATATTTAATATACATATTTATACATAATATATTAGTTTTCCGCACCGCATATTTCTCGCTGTAAAAAGTCTGTAAAATCCTATGTCCTTCTCCTGGTTCTAGGCTATCTCTCCACCTATTTTCAGCCAAATCTATTCAGCCGTTCTTGAGTTATAAATATACTTTATTTTAATATATAAGATAGATCTCTATTATCTATCTACATAATTATATAGATAAATAATAGAAGATGTTAAGGTTAGGTACCACATTATCTCTTTCCGTCAAAGCGAGGACCTAAGGGATTTATGTATAATCTACCATAATACGGGCAACAGCGATAATTCTTCTAATAGGGACATTTTTGCTTAGTAAATGGATATAGACATGTGGGTAATTCACAAAGAATCTTTTTTTTATACCTATAGATAAACATATACATTACTAAATATTTAATTGAATCTGTGTGAAGCTTCACTGAATTATATGGAATAATGAATGAGAAAATTGTTACAGCACAATTCATAGAATAAATTGTGGTTACGCCAAAAGGAGTAGTTCCACAATATGTCCTTCATTCATTCCCATCCTTACCTTTACCCCGCGCACAAGAAGAAGAGGAGCTGTCAAACAATAACTGACAGCTACACAGACAACGTTACGCTTTGAAGACAAATGCACCGCTTTCCGCGCCGCTGTAAAAACCCGCTAATCATCCCGCTTATCCCGCTGTAAACCAATAAAATAAACTATAAAACGCTTCGCGAGTGTGTGTCCGCAGAAAATACATCACCGCTTCGAATGAGAGAACGCCAGGTTGATGGGAGTTGGAGTCTTCAGACCACCAGAAGATTAAGAAAGAACAGCAAGGTAGGTGCGCTGTCCCATATCCTTCCTTCCAAACAACCTCCAGCCCCCAAAAATCAGCCTCCTTTACGGAACCACTCAGTATTTGTGATTCATTCGAAGGCGTAAGGGAGCGCGTCTCCATTTGTGGTCCTTCGAACCGGATTGTCCAATATTTATGGTTCGGCATCCATTTGTGGTCCGAATCGAACCAAGATTGTCCAATATTTATGGTTCTCGCCTAGTCTTACAAGCTAGAAAACATAATATAACCCCGCATAACTTGTTAGAATACCTAAGTTATTGGTCTAACAAGCTATTATTACATCCCCGCATAAATTCCCGCAGTTCTAAAGTATTACATTGTAAACGGTGTGATTTTGCATTATAACAAATCAAGACAAATCACAGCCAAATACGTATTTAAGGTGTTTTGAAACCCATAAATCTCATTTATATATAATATTCTCGATATTGTTTGTCATATTTTTATATTTCAAGATGTTCGCATAATATGTATTGACAAAAATTTAATTCTGCTACGCAATTACGAAAACTTTCCGCCATTTATCATATTGTTTGCTCATTCATATTTTCTCTCTTTCACACCGCTGCACAAAGCATATAATCCGTTCGTGCTTGATCGGCTAGTTACGCACCGGTCACGGGTTACAATTGCATATTATTCTTCCTCTCGCTCGCACCCGCTTTAAGACATATAATCCGTTCGTTTCGCACTAGATCTGCTAATAACATCACACCAATCGCTGATCTATTGCATCTCACTCGCACCCACCGTATTTAGCGTATAATCCGTTCATAATCGTACATAATTTCACTCTTTCGTTCGGATTATAATTGTACTGATTGATTATATTTCACTCGTTCGTCACTCACTCTGGATGAACTAAAACCGCAGTGTTAGGCTAATATCAGTACGATCTTCAGTAGTATTGGGCCGTATATACTATTTCACCGTAATATAATCTTATCTATTTTCTTATCTGCACGCATAATAATTAAAATTCGCAATGGCGACGCGATCAGCAAAACACGTAGACACAAGCGATTCTCGTTTGTTATTATTGCAAGCCAAACGAGAGGCCATCTTTGAGTTAATTCAAAACATGTACGATTCTTCTTCGAACATTGATGATTCGAATAAAGAATCTTTTCTAGACGAATGCGCCAACATTGACACATTACGTAATGAGTTCGTTCAATTAATGGATGATTATAACTCGCATTTATTGAAAATCGATCCAACCGCAAAGCCAGATTATAAAATATTAGTTGCATTTGAGCAATTATTTAGCCGTATAAAAAGAATGCAAGATAAACATTCCAAGCAGTCAGCGCCCGTTGTATTAAATAAGTCGCCGCATAGACTACCGCCTATCGAATTAGTTTCATTTGCAGGAGATATTAGGAAATGGCCTATATTTTATTCTTGTTTCAAATCCGCTGTACATGATAATCCAACCCTCACCGACGCCGAAAAGTTATATTATTTAGTAGGTAAATTGATGGGAAAGGCCGAGACAGTGTGTGTAGGTATAACACACTGCCCCGAAAATTATCAACTTATTTGGCAAACACTTATAGATAGGTATGAAGATAAGCGTATGGTTGCAACTTCATACTTAAATCAGCTGTTCGATTTTCAACCTATTACCACCGCGTCAACAGATAGTTTTGAATTGTTTTATGAACAGTTTATTAACACAGTCCGCGCACTGAATAACTTAAATATAGAAAAATTAGATGAATTAATTCTAGTTCAGATTGCATTAAGAAAATTAGATTCTAGCACTGTTCACGCTTTCGAGTTGAGTATAGGCTCGAGTATACCTACTTTTACAACTCTGGAGGCATTTATAAGAAATCGCGCGAAGGTGTTCGAACGAACATCCCCCGCCCCCGCACCTTCAGAGTCTTTGAGCAGAATTAATACGCGAACTCAACCGAAACGCAGTAATAATAATAATAAAAGTGCCCCGCAAATACATACTTACGTGAGCACCGCCGCTCATGCCGCCGTATATAAATGTATGTGCACTAATACTGTTCACCAACATTTATATAAATGCCCGCTATTTCATAAATTAAACACCGCTGATCGCTTTAAGTTTGTTAAGGAAAGTAGTTCATGTGTAAACTGCCTTAGCATTAAACATAAGGTCTCATTATGTAAGTCAGATACGACTTGCCGCTCGTGTAAGGCTCGACACCATAGCTTACTACATTTCGAGATCAAACCCGCACACCTCAGCGTTCAAAGCGCCGCAGCCGGCCCGCCGCCGCCGCGACCGATGGTGCCATCATCATCATCAGCACGCACCGACGTTTCGTTATGCGCGACTTCCGCAAATAAAATTAATTCGCCCGCCGCTTCCGGTAATAATATTCCTCAGTGTTCCACGGTATTATTAGCCACAGCGCAAGTTTTAGTTAAGGACAAAAAAGGCGCCGAAGTACGCATTAGAGCCCTTTTGGATACAGCTTCGCAAACACATTTCATTACAAAAGAAACTTGTGACTTATTAGGCATAAAGGTTATAGGAACCGGAACTACAATGATTAAGGGTTTTGGAGGCACCGAGAAGGCAATAAATTCAAGTTCAATTAATTTAGATTTTTATTCACGCTTTGATAAAAATATAAAGTTTAATTTATCATGCCTAGTCGTCGATAAAATTACAGACTCTTTGCCTAACGCAGTTATAGATAAGAGCGTGCTGACGCATTTACACGGATTACCGCTTGCTGATGAGGCATTTTATGAACCAGGAAAAATAGATATACTTATAGGTGCGCCGCTGTTCACGCATTTATTATTGCCACTAGACATTACACCTGACTTTACTCGTACACCGCAGACATTACGTACGGTATTGGGATATGTTTTAATGGGTTCCGTACCTACACTATTTTCCCGAGATGTTTCGACTTGCTGCCTAGTGCAGGAGCATGGTGTAAAAAATATACATGATCTCGTTCAAAAATTCTGGGAGCTTGATGAGCTACCAGGCGCTTCCGCACCGAGCATCCTATGTTCCGCTGACATAGAATGTGAGGATTTTTACATAAATACTACAACCCGCGATCCAGTTAACGGTAGATATACTGTAGGCCTACCGTTCAACAAGGATGTATTTTCTTTAGGCAAATCTTATGAAACCGCACGCAGACGCTTTCTGTGTCTAGAAAGGAAGTTGGAAGCTTCTTCAAGCCTAAGAACCGCTTATGATGACGTCATCAGAGAATATCTGGATAAACAATATATTTCACCCGCGCCTCCAGATCTATCTCATGACTCATCAAACATATACGTTATCCCGCACCACGGAATTATTCGTGAGGACAAGACGTCGACCCGTCTCCGCGTAGTCCTGGATGCCAGTTGCAAAACTAGTTCAGGAGTTTCTTTAAACAATATATTACATCACGGACCGAACTTACAAGGTGATCTATTTAAAATTCTTTTGAATTTTCGCTTATTCGCTGTCGCTATGACTGCCGACTGCCGTCAGCAGTTTCTTCAGATTGCCGTTCGGGAATGTGATCGCCGCTACCAGTGTATACTGTACAGATTTAACCCTCAAGACCCACTGACCCTCTATCATTTTGACCGCGTATGTTTCGGGCTAGCTTCGTCTGTGTTCCATGCAATGCGCACGGTCAGACAACTAGTCATCGATGACGGTTCAAGGTACCCGCTCGCTAGAGATATCGCTAACACGTCGTGCTATATGGACGATATAGTGTTCTCAGTAAATAGCGAATCGGAAGCCGCCGACGCTGCGCGTCAACTGATAGCGTTATTTAAGGGCGCGCAATGGGAACTTGTGAAGTGGAATAGCAGCTCGCAGCATGTGTTAGAAAGTATTCCTTCTACGCATAAGCAACAACTTCCGCCCGGACCGCGAAAGCGTTAAGACGTGTGTGCACTCTGTTAATTTGATTTTCTAAAACTTTACTAAATTACTAAGCAAATACTATATAAAACTAAAATTCACTAAAATATCAGGCAAGTTTTACCTGCACGAAGTTAAGCAGTGGACAAGACAGATCGAGACAATAACTGAGATCTTCATTTCGACGGACAGAAAAGAAGGTATTTTGACATTTCTCGCCTTCTTTATTCGTACTTTGCTTGAAGGTCCAAGTTCACAAGAGGTAGCGATTAAAGATGTCTCAATTTTTTACACCTAAAACTCATATTGAGAAATCAACGAGCGAAGGAAATTTAAACGTATCAACGCAAGCTGTAGACAAAACCCCTCCTAGTTTTGTATTTTTACGCGGAAAAAGAAACAGGGATGATGACTTTTCTACGGAACTGGATATTTTCAAAGAAGAAATGAAAACTATGATGGGGGACTTACTGGCTAGCCATGACAAGGAATTGAAGACATATTTTGCACCTACACTAAGTGAAATACAGAGTACAAGCAAAAATATAGAAAACTCTATTGCCTTCCTCATAACTAAAAATGAAGAATTATCCAAAAAAGTTGTTCTACTAGAACAGGAACAAAAGAAAGATAAGGAGTATATTATAGTATTGGAAAATAGAGTAGAAGAAGTTCAAAGAATGACCAGAAAAAGTAACATAGAAATTAAAAATGTTCCGAAATCGAAGACAGAAACGAAAGAAGAAATGATTGATATGGTAGTAAGACTGGGAGCTTCAATTGACAGTAAGATCAACAAGACAGATATTAAAGATATATATAGAGTTAGAGCTAAAAAAGAAGGACAAATTAATACACCTATAGTAGTTGAATTAACATCAACTCTGTTGAAATCTGAGGTATTAAAAATGGCCAAAGTACATAATCGTAAACACTCAACGAAACTATGTGCCAAACATCTAGGTCTTAAAAAAAATGAAGATACTCCTATTTTTATTGCGGAACAGCTGACTGTCAAGGCATCCCGTTTGTTCTATCTTGCTAGAGACCTTGCAAAATCGAAATCATATAAATTTTGCTGGACAGCCTACGGAAAGGTCTACGTGAGGAAGGATGAAACTTCTCCAATAATCACTATTCATAGTGAAAACCAAGTAAATAGTCTACTAAACTCTACGTGACTAGTCATTTTGCGTCGATATTTTATTTTTAATGTTATTTTCTATACAATTAAGACCATTTTCATTTCTTTACTTAAATCATTGTGCAAACCAAATTTAAAATCATATACACACATATTATCATACACACCATACAAAACAAAACACGTAATTTTTTATATATTATCAGACATAAATATACTTTTTAGATGGCCCAAGAATACTAAAACAACAAGTAAAATTTACCTTACGATAAAGACAGAAAACCTATATTATGAATTTAATTATGGATAATGTAGTTATATCAAAAGAAATTGACGGAATTAATATTGCAGACTCTTTTACATGTGAAATTGAGGAACTACCCGCAAAAATCCCGAAAGTAACATCAACTGATCTAAGCATGGTAAGTCAAAACATTAGAAGTATATACGCTAATATTGATGATCTACAAATTAACTTATCAAAAATACATTTTGAAATAGACATATTGGTTCTCACCGAATGTAGGTTGAATGTTAACAAACCCTTACCTCAGCTTGAATCTTATAATTCCTATGCTACTACTAATAATAGAAATCAAAACGATGGTGTTGCAGTCTTTATAAAAAACAACCATAGAACTACTGTCAATGAAGTTATCTTGAATCAAGCATCTTGTCTTCAAGTGTCCATAAATAATTTAGTTATTTTATGCATCTACAGGTCCCCTTCATATAAAAACGCAGAACCATTTATAAATTCACTTAGTGATCATCTGATAAAATTAAAAATATTCGAGCAAATTATAATTCTAGGTGATATTAACATTAATATTATTTCAAAAATGGATGAACGATCTGGTGACCTAAACAATAGAATTCTTTATTTAAATAATCTTTCAACTCATGGCTTGCTACCTGGTCACTATCTTCCTACCCGCGAAAGTAATTGTCTTGATCACTGTATGCTAAAACTTAATAATACTAGAAATCAGGCTACAATTAGTGTTTTACAAACAACTATTTCAGATCATTATATGATTCTAGTTATTTTACAAAAAATTAACCCTACGACGTATACGACTAAAACTAAACAAGTTATTAATTATGAAAATACTTTAATTGGCCTTGAAGGAGAATTTGATGATTTACTTAAAATTAAAGATCCTAATTTATTATGCAATACACTTATAAGTAAAATACAAAAACAACTTAAACTTAATACTACAACAACCACAATACCTAGAAGTAAGCGTATATTAAAACCGTGGATAACTACTGGTATCCTTCGTTGTATTAAGAACAGAAATAATATACAAAGAAAACTTAAAAAAGACCCTACAAATGAAATTTTAAAATTGACTTACAGAAAATACCGCAATTTCTGCAATAACCTAATAAAAAAACTTAAACGAAAGCATGAACAGGAATTATTACAAAACTCATCTGGGAACACTAAGGAATTATGGAAATCTATTAACCGCATAACACAATATAAGCCAAAAAAGACATTGAACACAGAGCTTCTTATAAACAATCAATCATCTATGGAATCTGCCAATTTAGTTAACATTTATTTTGCAAATATCGGGAAAATACTAGCTGAAGAGATAGAAAATACTACTACAACTACAAATTCTACCTTTGACACAGAAATAAAAAACTGTTCTTCCTGCGTATTTTTAGATAGTGATCCCTGGGAAATTCACAAAATAATTATGAAACTTAAATCAAGTAGTGCTCCAGGGTGGGACGGAATACCAACTGTATTTCTAAAACTTTCATGCAAGATAATTACCCCTATTCTTTCTCACTTAGTAAATCTCTGTTTAGATCAAGGAATCTTTCCTGAAGTTCTTAAGCAATCTATTATTACACCAGTGTACAAAAACGGTGACAAAAGTGAGGTGAGTAATTATCGTCCGATCTCGGTACTGCCATCAATTTCAAAAGTAATAGAGAAAATTATTAATTCAAGGCTTCTATCATATCTTAACAAGTACAAGATTTTGTCTGAAAACCAGTTTGGATTTCGTCAAAGTCGATCTACTGAAGATGCGATCTCTAAATTAAGCAATCTCATAGTTGAACATGTTGATAAAGGACGAAAATGCTTAACTGTGTTCCTTGATCTTAGAAAGGCTTTTGATACAGTCTCGGTCCAAATTCTTTTAGACAAGCTTGAACGAATAGGCATAAGAGGTACACCACTAAGCTTAATACAAAGTTATTTACACAATAGACACCAGAGTACTAAAATCGGCGAGACTGTAAGTGATCGTACATCAATAAACTATGGGGTTCCGCAAGGGAGCGTTCTAGGACCTACCCTATTCCTAGCTTATATTAATGATCTGTGTAACCTAGACATACCGAACGGTAACATATTTTCTTATGCTGACGACACTGCTGTAGTTTTTACAGGGTCGTCCTGGGACAGTGTTAAGCAATCTGCTGAAATAGGGCTTTCCAAAATTGCTAATTGGCTTAGGTCGAATCTACTTTCCCTCAACGTTAACAAGACTAATTTCATGTGTTTTACAAAGTACATTAGAACGCAACCTTGCTTCGGATTTAAAATCAAAATACATGACTGTGATATGACTACTAACAACTGTTCTTGCTCTGAAATTAATAAAGTAGAAACTACTAAATATTTAGGGGTAACTATTGATAGTAGACTCTCGTGGTACCCACACATTGATTTGCTTATGAACAGAACTAGAAAATTTATCTGGCTTTTTAAGAACTTACGGCACATCGCCAAACAAGACCTCATTCATAAGATCTATGTCGTTCTAGTTCAGTCAATTTTATCCTACTGTATTCCCATTTGGGGAGGAGCAACTAAAACTAAACTTATACACTTAGAACGAACTCAAAGGTCCCTACTAAAAGTAATGTTCTTCAAACCCTATAGATTTTCAACAGACGCACTTTACTCTATACAAAACACTTTATCGATAAGGAAGCTCTACATACAAAACATAACTATAAAACAGCATAAATCTATAAATTTTGATCCAAATTTAACAAAAGGCAGGAAAAAGAAAAAAAATGTAATTTCTAAAAAAGCTATAAAATCTGTATATGCTTCTCGTCAATATGTCACTCAATCAGCTACTTTATATAATAAATTAAATAAAATTTTAAATATTTACCCTAAAAATCTATATAATTGCAAAAAAGATATAAATAAATACCTATTAACTTTAAACTATGATCAATGCGAAGCCATTCTGGAAAACAAAAATATATGATAGTATTTTTAATTTACTCAATTAATTTTGTATGGAAAATAAATTTTAGTTAAAATAACTTTATTTATTTAGTATGGTGCCTTTATGTATATAAATTATTTTGTATATTATTATATGTAAGTATATTGTATTCTATATGTAAAAAAATTTAACTACTTTAATGAATAAAAGTATAATTTATATTATATTTATGTAAATAAAATTATATATGTATATAGATATATATTATAATTAGATACATACACACTCATAATACACACTAACACACCAACTTACTACAAAAAAGGTTTTGGTACACATTTTAAAATTATCACCTATTAATCGCTATTAGCTAACATCTTGTACCACACACCACATTTCATATTTGGTCAAACCTACCCTCTTAGAATTTCATATTTTGTACGAGCTCAAATATGTAATTTTTATTGTAACTTATCCTTAGTTTCACTTTAATTTTAAATAGTTAGGTAATACACAAATTGTTTACGTTATTTACGTCTCAACTATAAACAAATGTATGTTATGGAAGTTCGTTGCCTCCTAACACAGGTATTTTATACTTAAAAGGAGGTAACAATTACTGTTTTAGTTAATAAGAACACTTGTGAATGAAAATAAACATTTTGTATTTTTGTATTTATAAGCTACACACTGAGGTTGAATTTGACAAAACAGTTCAGCATAAGATATTAGGTCTTCACTGGTCCGCAGACGATGACGCATTCTATTTCAGAATTAACGCTCCCGCGGATGAGAAATGCACTAAGCGTTCCATCCTATCAACAACCGCAAAACTTTGGGACATTATGGGATTCGTAGCCCCCGCAGTTTTATTCGCTAAACTACTCATTAAAGAGCTTTGGAAATTAAATTTGGATTGGGACGAGACTCCCCCGCAACACATTATTAAAATGTGGAGACAATTTTGTAGCGAGCTACCGGCGCTAAATAAAGTGCGTGTGACGCGCCATCTGGGTGTTTTCCCAGGTCGCGTTGTTACTCTAGTCGCATTCTCAGACGCAAGCGCGGACGCCTTCGGCGCTGTAATATACCTGCATGTCGGCTCTGACAATGGTAATACAGTCCGCTTGGTTTGTGCTAAGTCCAAGGTAGCCCCCTCAAAGCCAGTCACAATCGCCCGACTGGAGCTATGTGGAATAGTCCTTATGTCAAGGCTATTACGCATGGTACTCGACAATTACAAAGGTCACATACCAATTCAAGTTTATGCATTTTCCGACTCCAAAGTCGCATTATATTGGATTAAAAGCTCACCGCATAGATGGCAAGTGTTTGTTGCCAACCGCGTAGTTCAGGTGACTGAGAACATTCCACCTGAGCGTTTTTATCATGTCTCTGGCACAGAAAATCCTGCAGATTGCTTATCACGTGGTCTCACGCCGCAGAAATTAATTTCACATCCATTGTGGATGCACGGACCTCCTTGGATCACGCTCGATCCATGTCAATGGCCTCTCCGTCCTCTTGACGGTCAGCCTGCAGAGGAAATGCCTGAACAAAAGATATTATCGCACGCTACAGTTTGTTCAACAGAATGTGTAATTTATAATCTCGCGTTACGTATTTCATCATGGACTAAACTAACGCGAACGCTTGTATATGTCTTTACGTTTGCTAAATTATTGCAGCGTAGGAAGACAACCGCAGTTACAACAGAACAGCTTCAGTTCGCTGAGAATAAATTAATACTCGCTGTACGAAGGAAATATTTTGCTGAAGAATTTAATAGCATAACTAAGAGTGAGACATGCTCTCATGCTATTAACAAGCTTAGACCGTTTATAGACGATAAAGGATTAATTCGCGTAGGTGGTCGTCTAGCAAATTCAGGGCTAGCTTATACTCAAATTCACCCATTTATTCTACCGCGCAGTGACCATGTGGTCAACTTGCTGATCGATTATTATCATCTAAAATACCTACACGCAGGTCCAGAATTATTGATGTCGCTCCTACGACAAAGGTTTTGGATTTTATCCGCCCGCAGCCTTGTGAGACAAAGAGTCCACTCGTGCAATAATTGCTTTAAGTTAAATCCGCGTCCAACTTACCCGCTGATGGCAGACCTGCCCGAATGCCGCGCTCGCCAATCGGTTAAAGCATTCGCGCAGACCGGTTGTGACTATGCAGGTCCGATTGCATACACACCAATACGCCGGCGTGGAGTTCATGCTGAAAAGGCCTACATATGCCTGTTCACATGCTTGACCACTAGGGCTGTTCATATTGAGGTCACAACCGACTTGAGTACACCCAGCTTTATAGCAGCACTCAAGCGCTTTCTTGCCCGCCGCGGTCCAGTCCAATTCATGTACTCAGACAACGCCACGAACTTTAAAGGCGCCAATGCGTATCTACGCGATTTCTATAAGTTTTTAAATGATGAAAACTTTAAACAAGAATTGACTGAAAGCCGTATAACTTGGCATTTTATTACTCCAAGATCACCGCACAAGGGAGGAGCCTGGGAAAGCATGATTAAGATAATCAAAACACATTTATACCGAGTCATAGGGCAGCAGCTTCTTTCTTACGAAGAGCTCTGTACTGTACTCGCACAGGTAGAATGCTTACTTAATTCACGCCCGCTAACAGTACTAAGTTCAGATCCCGCAGAGCCTTCTGCTCTAACGCCTAGTCACTTTTTACATACCGCACCGCTGTTTTCATTACCCGCGCCTGGCGTAGAAGCTGAAAATATAAGTCTTCTTCAAAGGCATTCGCTACTAGACAAGTTAGTTCAGTCGTTCTGGCAGAGATGGAGGATGGAATATCTACATGGATTGCAAGTTAGACAAAAATGGAACACAGTTTCCGCGCCTATCGCTCCTGGAACTATAGCTGTCATTATAGAAGATAACGTACCCAGTTTAGCTTGGCCTCTAGCTATAGTAGAAAAGATACATCCATCTAAGGACGGAGTAATCCGCACATGTACTATAAGAACCGCGAACGGATCTATATTGCTTCGTCCAGCTGTCCGCATTTGCCCGCTACCGCGTCAGTAAAGTAAAACATTTATAAAATTTGTCAATACATATACCGCAGTTACATCTTAAGTTTATCCTTTATAATACACCGCAGTTTATAATATACCGCAGTTTATAATACACCGCAGTTCATAATTACCGCAGTTTATAGCCCGCCTTTATCGCTTTTTCTATTATTCGCTTACTCATTGTGAGTTATCTTTATACAGATATTGGGCTCATCCCAATCTCTATTTCCGCTTAACCGCTTAGACTCCTTATAACTTCTCTTATGGTAGTGTCTTGATCTTGACACATCAAGGGGGGGAGGAAATGGTTACGCCAAAAGGAGTAGTTCCACAATATGTCCTTCATTCATTCCCATCCTTACCTTTACCCCGCGCACAAGAAGAAGAGGAGCTGTCAAACAATAACTGACAGCTACACAGACAACGTTACGCTTTGAAGACAAATGCACCGCTTTCCGCGCCGCTGTAAAAACCCGCTAATCATCCCGCTTATCCCGCTGTAAACCAATAAAATAAACTATAAAACGCTTCGCGAGTGTGTGTCCGCAGAAAATACATCACCGCTTCGAATGAGAGAACGCCAGGTTGATGGGAGTTGGAGTCTTCAGACCACCAGAAGATTAAGAAAGAACAGCAAGGTAGGTGCGCTGTCCCATATCCTTCCTTCCAAACAACCTCCAGCCCCCAAAAATCAGCCTCCTTTACGGAACCACTCAGTATTTGTGATTCATTCGAAGGCGTAAGGGAGCGCGTCTCCAAATTGAATGTCAATATTTATTCATTCTTCTTCTCTATGCTTGCATTATTGAATATGTCACGAACGCTGAACAAATTTTAGAATCAATCTTACTTCGTGCAACAGTCAGTTTGTTTCCAAGATGTTTTCAATTTATTCAAAGAAAACAAATAATGTGTGGGATTCTGGAAAAATCCCCAAACGATAATCCTTGGGGGATCCTGAACAGTTCAACGACCTTAGATTCGTTTACTTAGCTTCGTGAAGGGATGACTGCCAATCACTCACACGGCTCGCTAAATAAACAAAGGTTTATCACACCGAACTACTAGCGTTATCGTAACAAGTTATCTTTACAGGAAAAATAATATTTAAGGGAGTTAAGTACAAACTGTGAGCGCGGGAATCTAAAAAATAACCCGTTATAAGGAGTTGGGTATGATGACCGCGCTGTCCATTCCATATACATTACAATATTTAAAATATACAATATAAAGATACATTCCGATTGGTAATCGTATCAAACCAATAAATAATTCGAAGAATACAACCGTTACACTGTTGATATACCTAGTAGTAGATGTATATATATGTACTCATATATCCGTTGATCAAGTTGGCACACCTTCAGGATATTCTTAGGGTGACACATCACGGTTAGTGAAATTGTAGCAATACCTATTATATATATTATATATTTATGTTAATAAAATAATATTGTCGAGGGCACCACACTGTGCCCCCCGATAATATATAACATAACTACCTATATTAATTAATGTTTTATCCAGCTTGGTAAATATAAAATGTTCAAATAGTTACCTACTGAAATTAAATTTACAAAATATTGAAGTATTAATGTAATTGTTACTTTAGAGATACAGTCGGTGGTTTACATTGTTATCGGCTTTTCAGCTTATTTTAAAATATTTTGTGAAAGCCAGATGAATATTATGTAATATTTTACAAAATTGAACCGACAAATAAATAACTGTAGAGTATTACGGAAATCGATGTTGCTAAGCGCATGCTTGAAATCCATGTTAAATAAATAAATAAACTCACTGTTTACTTGTACATAACTGTGATTATGCATGATTAGGTAATCATAATCAGCCCTATTTACGTTCCCAGTGCTGGAACACATTCATAGAGACTTCCCTCTTGACCAGAGAGAGAACACGCTGGCCAAATGCGGGTCGGTGAATGAAACACATGCCCTTCAACCTGTCCAAAGTCCTCAGAACATGCCAGTTTCGTCACAATTTAAGGCACACATCATTCTTCAAGAAGAAAAATCAAGTTTCGAATGATGTATTTATTATAAATATCTCAATTGCTAAACTTTCTTCGTTCGCTATCTTCAACGGACTGAGAATCATATTTATCAAAGAAATGTTATCTTTCAAAGCTTTCTTTTACTTTGAACCCATGTTGGGAGATTGGCTATTGGTATTTTAGAAATTACAGAATTTGGATTCAAAGAGTGTCGAAGGAAAGATCTGAATTTCTTTTACTTTTTAATGAAATTAAAGTCCTGATCAGATCTGTTTTAGTAAGGTTCTAATGAATATTTTGCCAAAATTTTATTCTTTAGAAAAACATAAAAAAAGAATTCTTTATCAAAAATGGTGTAATGCCACACATATTGTATTTAGTACCAATCGTGCTCAGAAAGAAATTGCAATTGATTGCTATTTATTTATCAGTGAGCACCTAAAGGGTCGCGATAAGGAAAACCCGGATGTCCGTAGAAATAAGTATTTATTATACTTTAGTAAGTACCTTTTCTCCTTATTTCAGAATTTATAAAGAAATAAATATTACTTGACAATTTACACAGCAACATTTAGCCCCGTGGTAAGCTCGAAGCTAAGACTTTTCAATCAAACTCATGAAAATAAAAATGGTAGTTTCACGTAAAATATTTTGTGCTGTTGTTTGGCATGAGTCGTTTCAGCTGCATTGTATTACAACAAAAAAATAATTACTTCACAGAAAAACGCGAGGTGTAGTACAAATACAAAATGTATTTAATTCTTTAACAAGAAAAATCTAGCTCCAGTTATGATAAGCCGTGTAATAACAAACATAATTTAACGCGGACGAAGTCGCGGGCACAGCTAGTAAATAGTAAAATAGAGAAAACCATAAACTTCAAGAGAGGAACTTTGAACTTCAAGACGGAACTGCTCTATCAATTTCATGTAGCTTTGTGTTTTGACATTGCTAATTTCGCTGAGTCATGCAAGTTAGGTTTGTGGTCGTTTTGTATACACGAGTTCCTGCATACGAAGCTTCCAGAACTTCCGTCATAAGTATCATTATACGAAGCTTCCAGAACTTCCGTCATAAGTATCTATCATTATTATTGTATTGGACAGAAACTAAATAATTATAAGATTTTCATATCTTTGCCTTTATGCGTTATAAAATCGTGTTGGCTAAATATGTAATAAATAAATAATAAAGAGGAGCGCAACGCAATCGACTTTCATTTTGGTCGTGTGAACAAACTCCGTGCGTCTTACAGAGGTTACAAAGGCTAATATTTCGTTACCGGTAGGTATTCCCACCGGATAGATAAAATTTTCAGGTTATAAGAATATTACAATTTTCATGTAAGCACATACCAACCAACACACTCATATACTTCTACACACAGAAAAAACGCGTGTTTCGTACTTATTCCTAAATTGTAATTGTATTTGAGAACATTTCCAATATCCTTCTCAATTCTGCATTGACACCCGAGCCATATTGAGTTTGGTTATGCAGATTAACGTCTATAAAAAAATAATTAATAATGGGGACAGTTTTTCTTGAAATTAGCGCTTATAATCAAATAAAACTTCAGCTTTATTCTATTTGTGTATACCTACGATGTAGATTGATGATAATAATAATATAAATTTTTGTGGTTGTGTAATGCTTAGTCCTAAGGTCCTGTTTCAAGTAAAAGCCTTTACGGCCTTTACACCGTAATCCATATTAAATTGAGAACTATATCATAGTATCACTGGAAGCCCTATGGTGGATGCCAAAAGCTAACCGCCTTACATGAACCCATAGAATATTCATGTTCTACCTCAAATCCACCTAGATTATTATAGGCGATAAGATTTAATAGACTTAGAGCTATAGACTATGATCAGATTTCGCAACAGTATCAAATCAGACATGAGGAGATTCATAGGTACCTACATAGATGAAGAAGATTGTTATGATAATGATATTACCTTACAATATGCGAAAATCTTTCTCTGGATATTCTGTAGTATGCATTTTCACAAACACCTCCCCTCCCGCCCAAATTATGGCGTGAATAATATTGCCTACAGGTCTTTGAACAGAAACATTAATTTTAAAATTTTTATTCAAATAATAGGATATTATAATGTAGGAAAAACGGTGAAGGCAAACATTATGAGCAAACCAGCGTGTTTTTTAAATAGCTTGAAGGATATGTGACATTTATCAACACGCGCTTGACCAGAGGGTGAATTAAGACTTAATCTCTTTCGTCGAGAGAGAAGTCCCCGAGTTTCAGCAGTGGGAATTTAAATAGGGGTGCTTATGCTAATGTAGGAATAATGCTAGGATACTAAATATTTTTCATATAACGTTATAATTATGGATAATTAACGTGCCTTTTTAATATGAAATGAGCATACAATATTTTAGTAACTACCTATTCCTTGTAATGTAAAACATCTTGACCGAATTAATTTACTCTTTTTACTTTGAATACCAAAAAGATAATTTTTAAACCCTTTTTAAATTAAAGCCTGGACCCAGAATATTAATTATCATCATATTTTATGTAGAAAGGTAGTTTATTAGGTCAGTGGAACAGGCTACAGAAACATAGCTTTCTCCTTATTATAATAGTACTCGCTTGATATTACTTATTTTATTTACTATATTACTATTACATAACTAAAGGTAGATATCGTCATCCTATATTTACTTCTCTCTTGACGAGAGAGATTAAGCCTGTTGGTGAATGAAACAAATATCCTTTAAAGTGATTTATTTTGTACCTATAGTAGGTGGTTCCTATATGTATGGGACCACCTAGGAAGTATACACTATCAAACAAAAAAAAAGATTTTTGCAAATCAGTCTAAGAATTTTGGAGACGGTTCAAAAGGAAGTACCTACCTATTTTAAAACCGTTGTTCTACGAGTATGGTGTTATTTTTAAGTGTCGGTATTCTCGCAAGATGTGCACATGATGTTCATAGATACATAATAATTATTAAATTGACTCTGCTAGCATGGCACTTCTCATTTGCTACTAGAAGCTAATTTAGAAGTTTGAAACACGCAATTTAAGGTTTTCAGGACTGATTAATTGTGGGAAACTTTGCTTTGATGATGGATGTACTTTGTGGTGACAACGTTTATAAGGTTGAATAGCTAAGTTTAATTACTTTTGACACGCTCAGTTCATGAAATGTGAGGATTTAAATACATGACGAAAAACAAACCATTAAAGGCTTATGAACCACGGTCCGAAACATTTGTGAACTATACTTATTTTAAAATTATTTAACATTTTCAGTCAATCTGTAGGTATTATTTTTATATTGGTATTATCAGCGCAACAATTTTCAATATTGAAATAATTTTAATTTAATATACCGTAATAATGGCTTTTGAAAGCTCTCTGAAATATCGGAATACCAAATCGCTTCCGACCGCCATTTTACGCTTTATATTGAATTTTCAAACAAAATGAAGTGTGATAGTGCACTTATTAAAGGTATATGTGTAATCTTTCTTTATAGTTGCGTGTACTTACTTTGAAGTTTAAAAAAAAACTCGGCTATCTGAAAAATTATATTCTAGCTTTCGGACCTCGGCTTTGACCATGTTAAGATAATCCATGACATTAAAGACCCATGTTGCCTGTGTGGTAGCACACTCGATTTTTATTCCAAACGTGGCATGGGTTCACACCCCAGGCAAGTCTGCATTTTTCTTCTTGAAAAAATAATGTGGACTTTGTAAACACGTGCTCTAACGGTGAAGACAAACATTATAAGGAAACCAGCATGTTCTGTGAACTTTGAAAGGTTTGAATGAGAAGCGTCATTTCCAACCCGCACTTGGCCAGCGTGGTGAATTAAAGCCTCTCTAGTCAAGAGAGCAGTCCCTATGTCCCAGCAGTGGGAAAGCAATTAGGGGTTGATGAAGATGATTAAAGTAGGTATTATCAGCGTAGCTGGTTAGAAAAGTTTAAAACTTCTTAACAATCCTAATTCCGAAGATACAGCACAATGAAATAAAAGAAATATAAAGTTCAACATAGGAATGATCTTAACTCTGCCTCGTTTTTAAATCAGATTTACTTGATATCGTTGAAGGAAAGAATATTAAATTTAACACGAAAAGGTCTTCAGAAAAAATGTTAACAGTATTTTTTCCATTCAACTTGCCGAGAATTTCAATTGAATTAGAAGCTCTACACTTTCTGTACAATTTTGCTTTTTTTAACACTTTCCGACCCACGCTTTAATGGTTTGCCAGCGGGTATATGTTAGTTTTTCTGCGGTAAGTATAGTTCGCGTTAAATCAATTAGGTATATACAGGAAATATTTATATAAAATTAGTGGAAGATTAAGTAGGTGCTAAAAGTTCTTAAGAATTGTCGTCTTGAGACTCTACTGATATCAAGAACAATAAAACCGTGCAGAGTAAATTAAACATAACACAAGCTTCGAACTTACCACGGGGATTGATGTTGCTGTATGAATTGTCCAGTAATATTTATTTATTTATATCTCTATTTAATAAATAAAATTAAAAAAATTAAAAAATTAAAATCTCCTTTCCAAATCTCCAAAGAATAACAAACATCCACATAAATACTTTCGAAATCTTAAGTAATTATATTAGTTGTCATATAAATAATTACAAGTTGTATCAATTTTACAGAAAACAGAAAAATAGCGAGAAACTTACCCTTTGAAAGAGTAAAGACCCATCATTTTACATTAAAACCTTCACTAAACCAGTGAAAAAATCGCACCACATTTTATTTTTCTATGGAGGACTCTTATCACATAACGGAAGCGCCAAAATTCTATCCTGGAATGATATTTTCCGCCTGTCTTTCAGTTGTTCGGATCGAGTGCGAGTGAGCGGCCGCGGTACGCACCTCGCGCGAATAAGTAAACAAACAGGCGATGTGCTTCCAAAAGTGATGTATAGCTGGCGGTAAGTTTAAAATAGAAACTTTAAACTATAGGTACAGTATCTCAATTCCAAAGTTTCGTCTGTGTTTCAATCTAGAGAATTGACAAATGACGGACCGCACTCAATCAAAACTTTCTAAGCACTACAAAAAATTTGTTTATGGTTGATCGTCGATTGTCGTTTGGACGATAAAAAGTTTAATTGGCATCACTGTAATATTAACTGAGCTTTTATTTTGTGACGTCATTAAAAACGAATCAGCTAATTAATAAATAAGATCTCAAAAATATAATAATATATTCTTATTAATTATGGTAATAAACTAACTGATTTCCAATTTTACAATGAATATAAAATGGACGTAGGTATATTTAATATGTAAGTGGTATAATTCATAACCCTTGTTACGTGCTATTTCGTCACAAAGGCTCATAAAAGTACAGTCAGAACCATAAATACTATAAAATTTTAGCGGGGGCCATAAATCCCACAAATTTGTATACAATTTTACAATTAAACAAATGGATTCCGATGAAATAGGTATCTCATAACAAACAAGCAGATCCTGAGACTACGAAGTCGTTAAAATACATTACGAGAGTTTTACTGTTACTGCGAGTGATTAAGATTAATATAAAGTCTGCATTAGATATTCTGCGATGTGAAATTGGTTACCATGAGTTAAAATCAAATATTCGTTGATAAATTAAAAATACAATAAATAATATTGTTGGACATTGCGCACAGCAGCATCTAGCCACGTGGTAATTTCGAATCTTTTATTACGGCTGCATATCTAAATTACTTATACAATATACATAGTACATCTATACTAATATTATAAAGAGGAAAGATTTGTTTGTTTGTAATGAATAGGCTCCAAAACTACTGGACCGATTTCAAAAATTCTTTCACCTTTGGAAAGCTACATTATCCCCGAGTAACATAGCCTATAATATAGCAAAGAAAATTGCGGGAAAGTGTAAAACGCGGGCGAAGCCGCAGGGCGGAAAGCTAGTAGTTGATAAGTTAGAAAGCAACCAGAATATCCGGAATGAATATCTGCCGATTATTAGCCCCGAGCCAGAATTTGAGCCTGCAAGCGTATGAGACGCAGGCGGAACTTCGCCCGCCGCGCCGTCGTCAAAATAAATAAAACTAATACAAGCATTTAACAGTTTAGTTGTAATTATTCTGCTCAGTAAGCAGACATTTCAAAAGGGAAGAACAACCGCGGATAAATCTTGTTAATCAAAAAAAGAACACAAACATACAATGTGGTTCATTTACAAAAACGTGCACGCTACGCTACCTACTTGTATTAGACATAACACATAATGTTTATGTATCTATTAAATAGATCACGAAAAACAGATCATCATTTTTGTAAATTTTCGCCAAACTTTAGCTGTCTTGAACGATCATGCTAAATTCGCTATATGTGTCTAAACTACGAACTTTTGTCATTGTTTCCGTGCTACTCCATCATGACCGGGATAAGAACTTTTGCGGGATAAAACTATAGTTTGATAACTTTGATGAAATTTGGCAAGTACCAAGATACATAGGATGTATTGGGGACTGACAGACTTCATTTCTTATTTTTATGATACTTAGTAGCTACAGCCAAGACTAGTTAATTTATTATTCCAGGGTGCTATTCCTCATGCGTCTAGTTTCGACGTCTAGACGCAATAATAGTGGAAAATAGTTTGTTGCAAGTATAATATTCGTTGGTACGAAAAGGTACATGACTTATTGTGTGTTTTAGATTTTTTTTTTTTTATTTATTTATTTCACAACATAAAACATTATTACAAAATAAAAATAACAATAACACATAGAAAACCACAGAGGTTTATAAGTTAGTGTTATTATGAGTCACTTATAACGAGATGGTTGAAATGTTCAAATTAAAGGTAAGTACTTATATTATACAAATAAAAGAAAAACAAACTATTTTAACCTAAGTTTGGAATTGGACCTATTTGAGTATTAAACCTATGAAGGTTAGCTAGAAAGTAAGATTTAAGTTTAAATTTTATGTTTTTGCGGGTTATAGCATCCCGCAATTCAGTAGGTAAATCATTTACGAGCCGGGGAACCAGGTGACTGGCCGTCCGCTCGCCGTAAGCATTCCTAGCGCGCGTGGTGACGTACAGTCTTCGAGAGACCGCTCGGGTATGTATAGGGTGACTAACAACATGTCTGATATTTTCATCGAAGAAATAATTTAGGATCATCATATATTTAAACTGAATATGAACGGGCAATACTTTACAGTGTTTAAAGAGACCTATCTCATCACTACTAAATTGAAGTTTAACATTATTAGATACAACTTTTTTTTAAATTCTTACCTGGAGTTTATAAATTTGGTTAAGATATGTATTCATTTTGTACAACGGGAATTACTCACGTATTTACATAGGAGTTAAACAACTCTCGACGTTTCGACCACATCAAGAGTAGTCTTCAACAGGAGGAGTGAGCGTCCCGCCGTGCCCCGTCTCCTCTCAGGTCGCGCGCGCGGCTCTCACTGCGGGCGAGGTACCGCAGCGCGCGGCTGCTCAGGGGCGGTGGTGGGGGTACGGGCGGTGCTTGTAGGTGCGCCATACCAACAGATGTAGTTGCTGGCACTGAATGAACGTTCGCCTCATCGTCACTACTGTCATCTTCTACATCTTGTGTAGCGTAACACACTGCACTGATCGTGTCACCAGACGAAGGCAACGGCCCTTTGTTGACGCGAAGACCATGAAGACACGGAAGCCAGGCAGGTGGTACAGCCCAGCCCTTGTCCCTATTAAAATTCGGAGTCCGGTTGATTTCAATAGCTTCGCGGATTTTTCGGGGCACGAAAAACCTCTCCCTGGCCAACACACGAGCCTTGTCGAAGCGAATGTAATGTGATGTACCCGCTGTCAGCGCATGCTCTGCTATGGCTGACTTATCTACATCCGCATTCTTCATAGCACGTATATGCTCAGTCAGTCTGGTGGAGATGTTACGCTTCGTTTCGCCCACATATGAACTACCACAATCACATGGAATTTCGTAAACACCCGGTGTAGACATAGGATCTCTATCCTTCGGGGAGCGTAGTAGATCTCTTATCTTTGTGAGAGGACGGAAAATGGTGTTTATTTCCAGGCGTCTGCCCAACAAATGACCAATTTTATCCGTCACTCCCTTGACAAATGGTAGATACGCTACAGCTCTCTCTGCTGTAACCGGGCGTTTCCTTGAAGACGGCTGCGCTATGCGAAAACTTTGTTTCCATCCATAGCCATTTGCACTTAAAACATTTCTTACATGCGAGAGCTCCGTATCCAGGTATTGGTGGTCGCATAGCTTCAAAGCTCTGTTTATAAGTGTCCTGGGTATACTGGCAAGATGAGAGGGATGGTGATGAGAGTCAGCGCGTAAATACCTATCTGTGTGTGTTGGTTTACGGTATACAGTGTGCGATAAGTGACCGAAACCATCTCGTTTCACCAACACGTCCAGAAAAGGTAACTCTCCGTCAAGTTCTCTTTCCACGGTGAACGCAATATTCGGGTGCCTCGAGTTCAGATGTTCTAATAACCCTTCAATCTGTTCCTCCTGTATAATTGCGAACACATCGTCTACATAACGCCACCAGTATCGCGGCCTTCCAGGTGCCGTCGTCAACGCGTCATTTTCGAACCATTCCATAAAGAGATTGGCTATTACCGGAGCCAATGGTGATCCCATAGCTACTCCATCCAGCTGTAGGTAGTACTCTCCATGCCAGGAAAAGTAACCACTTGTGAGAACAAACTCTATCACTGGCATATATTTACTAGGTACCGTCGAAGAAAAACATAGGTTACGGATGATGGAGATTGTCTCAGTAATCGGCACTTTAGTAAATAGAGATGTGACATCAAAACTAACCATTAACTCTCCGGCATCTAAAACCACGTCCTCCAGCAGTTGTGTAAAGTGAGTGGAATTCTTTACAAAACTGGTTGATTGGCCTACAAATTCCTGTAGCACTCCGGCCATGTATTTTGCTACTTTGTACGTAGGGGAATCTATTTGGCTTACAATAGGACGGAGAGGCCAGTTCTCTTTGTGTATTTTGGGTAGTCCATATATCTTGGGTGTAGTTGGGTTTGTCGGACGCAAACTACCGTACAGCTCATCCGATAATGTTCTGAGTAGGTCTTGCAACTTTGTAACAACCCTAGCAGTCGGGTTATACGCGACCTGTTTATAAGTTACGGTGTCACTTAATAAGTCGGTAATCTTAGTCTCGTATGCCACGGTGTCGATCACTACAGTTGCATTACCTTTATCGGCTGGTAATACTAATAAATCTGGGTTTCTGCGGAGGCTGCGTAACGCTAAAAACTCACCCCTAGAAATATTAGATTTCGGTAGTTTCGCCTTTCTAATTAATGATGCAACGTCCTGTCTAAAACAATCAGACTCATGTTTAGGTACCTTGTTTCGAGCGATCGTGTCTTCTACACTTGTAAATACGTGAGTAATTCCCGTTGTACAAAATGAATAGTATAACTCACGAAAATTTTGAAAGATATGTATTATATGTACGACCATAGCTGCTTAGTCCATATTGGATATGAGATGCCGCTAGTGAGTTATATAGCATTAGTTTAACTTTAAATGGTATACGATCCTTAAGGATCGTAATATTTGCAGATCCTGTCCAGAAAGGTATGAATTAATTCGCTGGGATCGTGACTTGTATGGCTATTTACATGAGATTAGGATGTCAACTCTAGAACACGAAATTGATGATATCGTAATCGTGTGAATGTCAAATAATTGAATTTGTATATTTTCTATTAATCTGTATCGTATCGCTTCGCAGCCATGTTGCGAAACTCGTGTAAACGCTGTTTTGCAGCACGCCGTTTGTGATAATATATCACAAACGGCGTGTCTACTAAAGACCATGGTTGTCTCTCTGTCTTTTTTTATTTTTTGAGGATAATAAAGTATTCCTTATGGTTGAAAGATGGTACCTACTTCTATTTATAAGGGGTGTTTGTTTTTGTTATTTCATTGCTATTTGCGGCAAAGCCTTTTTAGACCAGTGCAGTTAGCTTCAAAAATGGTCAAAAAAGGAAAAAAATAGTAGTAGAATGAAACCCATTAGAAAAGGAGGGGAATATGATAAAAATGAAAGGAAAAATAAATTACGGTCGATCTGAGTTCGGGAAGTGGGAGGGGGTGGGCTTTTAAGGGGAGAAAATGGTTTATCTCGATTTGCGGTGAAACTACTAGTCCTATGAAAAAAAGTTATATGGCAAATTTGTAGGTAATAAAACGATCTACAGCTTTTAATTCACAAATTTTTACATAACCTCAAAACTTATGTAAAAAATTCAAATAACCAAGTTTTTCGTTTTTTTTATTTATCTTTTTCAAAAATAATTATTTTTCTACAAAATTTGGTGAAAACTTGCCTATTTATGTCCTTAATACACTGTGATTTACTTGATTGAAAATATTATTGTTTTCACCTTATTTTGACTTAATTTAATAAAAAATAGACTATTTTTCAATCGAAAATTCACGTGTCAAAATATTAGCTTTTTTATAAAAGTCGGTGTGCTTTTTGTTCATCAAAATCTCTATTTTCTGATAGTTTAAAAAAATATATACATTACCATAGTAAATATTCTCAGAAAATACACAAAACCGAAACAAAAATTTGTATCATTAGGTACATCTGCATCATAAAAATGTGATTTTGTCTTTTCAGACTATATAATAATAATAATAATATAATATATAATCTGTTTGTATAATGTGCAATAAGTCGGATTATAAGCAATTATATGAAATAAAAATTGCAAAAATCACATTTTTATGATGCAGTTGTACCTAATGATACAAATTTTTGTTTCGGTGTTTTGCATTTTCTGAGAAAATTTACTATAGTAATGTATATATTTTTCTTAACCATCAGAAAATAAAGATTTCAATGAACAAAAGGCACACCGATTTTTATAAAAAAGCTAATATTTTGACACGTGAATTTTCGATTGAAAATTAGTCTATTTTTTATTAAATTAAGTCAAAATAAGGTGAAAACAATAATATTTTCAATCAAATAAATCAAAGTGTGTTTGGGGCACAAAAAGGTAAGTTTTCACCAAATTTCGTAGAAAATAAAATGTTTTTGAAAAAGATAGAAATAAAAAACCAAAAACTTAGTTATTTGAATTTTTCACATACATTTTGACGTTCTGTAAAAAACTTGTGAATTAAAAGTTGTAGATCTTTTTATTACTTACCTACAACTTTGCCATATAACTTTTTTTCATAGGACTTGTAGTTTCACCGCAAATCAAGATAAACCATTTTCTCCCCTTAAAAGCCCACCCCCTCCCACTTCCCGAACTCAGATCGACCGTAATTTATTTTTCCTTTCATTTTTATCATATTCCCCTCCTTTTCTAATGGGTTTCATTCTACTACTATTTTTTTCCTTGTAAAAAATTAAAAACCCTGGTCTATTTCCCGACAAGGTATTTGAGTTGGTTTCAGTACGATCGCGGCATGATCTAATACCATTTAATTGGTTTCTATAGTCGTTACGGTTAAAGCCTATAATAAAAGCTATAATACCACTGTATTGGTGCTCACTATTTTATCACCATTTCTAATATAAGACTGGAGTGACTTTAATGATAAAAAATTGCAATGCAAGCTATATATAGGTATCCTGAACATCCATACATTTAGTATCAGTTTTAATTTAATATTTAGTAACGTGATTTTTAAAATATTTTTTATTACTGAATTTATATGGTCTTTAAATGTCCAAAAATACTGAAAACTAGCTTTTCAAACGAAGAAAACAAAAAGAAAAAGATTCTATTTTTCCGCCCTGTCCATCTGTCATACCCTTACCACGCACGAAATTCCCCAAGGCTTCTCAACAATTACAAACAGAACACGGTCCATTATGCAGGGGCTTAATACATATTATTTGAGAAAATCCTTAACATCATTATTATATGAACAAATTTTACTCAACAGGCAAAAAAGAACGAAGATTTATACATCGCTATATGTACAAAATGACAAACGAGATTTTTATTCCAGAGCTAAGCTACCGTCAGTTCAGGTATATTTATCAAACCATGTGTCAGTATATCAGTATAGTAAGTAGTTACCTAGCAAACTCCGCTAGGTAGATTTTTGTAATACCAATGTTAGTTGTTATAGTAATACCAATGACTCAAAATTAAAATTGAATTATATAAAATAATTGCTTTTAAAAATTATTTGGAAATTGTGTGTATCACAAAGATTAAGTTAGACACGTCATCAATATCAATCACCCCTCTTTTTAATTTTTATTCCCCTGGATTTAATAATTAAAGTTATCATGCATTATTACGAGTATCATTTAAACAATGAGATTTTTATTATAACCCTTGTTACAAATACTCTGTACAATTTTCTTAAATTTATTTGATAGTAAGAGTTGTTTTAAAAAAAGTGCTTTTACTCTGCATACAAGATTACATGCTTTTCCAACTCAGTTTATTTTTAAGAAAATATTGAGTTGATTTAGACGACGCTCTTCATGGCAAAATTAATAAAGTACTATAAACTAAATCAACTAGCTTCCTTCAGCCAAAGGAGGATGCAGAATAAAACATTTTTAAATTGGTGGAACTAGGTCATAAGGGTTGGCTTGCTAATTCGAAATGCATTATGCAATTTCTTGGATGCAATGTTTTGAATCTTCATAGAACACTAAAAAGATTGGACAGACTCGATAAAACAACTGGCCCACAATTTAGTTACCATAATATTTACTACGATATGTATGCAAATTGTTTCAGGATTTTTAAGGCGAAAATCAAATACGCCTAAAAGCTTTCTGACGAACTTGTAACCGACGTGGTAGATAACGCGTCACGTATATTTATATATTTTAACATAAAATACATTTTACCAAAAATGCTATTGTTGTAAAGCAATGACATAAAATATATGAAACTCGAAGCCAACAATGATAAAGGCACCAATTCCTACAGACCCTAGAGCCTTAATATTAAAATATATTACAATGATGTCTTTAAGATTGAGTTGAACGACTTCTGTAGGTAGATAAGGAATAGGCCAATGTAAGTAAATTGGGTTTCAAATTCAGATTTGATCCCTTTATTAGCTCAATTTGATATTTCTCACATAGAGCTTGGAGACACTTTTGTTCTCAGAAATAACTTGAGACACGAACAGTGTCTTTTAAATTAAAGTCATCTGAAAGACAGTTCAATTATAAAATATTTAACAATTAGACTTTATTGAATTTGATGTCCAAATAAAAATAATTATTTACTAACTATAATTAAATTAAAATGCTAAGGCAGTGTACAAAAGTCACAATATTCATTCGTAATCAAAAATATGGTTGATTCGGGGAATACACTGGTTTTCCACGGGTGCCAGATATATCATGTCATTTGTCAACAGATCGCCTACTCGAGGGCAAATTGGGATTGTAGGCTGATAAAAATACTTTTTTTTTCGGCGAACTTTTTGATGGTATAATATTTTTACGAATCATTTTTGAAAGGTTACACCAAGTAATAAGTCTTGTACGCCTTATTTTTCAGAAATGGTTATTTTTATATGATTGAAATAAGATTTTTATTATTTTGGGACTACTTTACGCCCATTATGCAAGTAATACGACTGATACATACCTACAATTAATATTGCGACTTGCAATACTTTATTTCCTTTTCTATAAAAGTTTTAGATTAGAGAAAACGGAATCATTCCGACACCTTGTCTAGAAATACATGTTCGGAAATTACCGTATCTACCGCGAACCAGACAGTTGTACCAAATGTATTTATTTTTAGATAATGATCTTTCGCGTGTTTATGATATTTGTTTTCTTTATTTGTACTTAAGTCTTTGATAATCTATTAAACTTAAGTCAGAATTGTGGTTCCTCTAGGCGTCAATGCCAGATGCAAAAGACGTTAGTATCTACCCGGAAGTCTTTCTTACATCAGCTGTTATTCCAAGGAAGAAAAATTCACATTCATAAAAGTAAAGTATTCATGAACTTCGGAAAACAACGCACTATCTCCATGCAATCTTCAGAGAAGAACTAGGGGCAAAAAATCGAAAATACAATCAACCCGAATAGCAAATAAGTTCGAGGTATTCGGTATTCCCATTTAGAGCACCAATTGTTCAATCATGTTCGTAGAATGGAATTGAATTTAGAATTCAGTATGTCTTTGCAACGTTTTTAAGTTCAATGAGCTTTATCTTTGTAATGAGCAAAATTAATTTAAATAATAAATACTAAAGGAAAATCAGATCCTAAAAGCTAAGATCTCAAAATAATCAGTAGGTATAATTTTAGTTGTTCTTTAGTTATTTCGCCGATTTGAGGTCTCTATTAAAACCTTTTGATAAACAAATTATTTTTACCAGAAGCATACCAGTTTAACCTACATAATATAGAACAATGTATTAAATAGGCTTGAGTTAGTAACAAGACTAGAGTTAATAACCTGACGAACTAACGAAAACAAAGCTTTATGATGTGCTGAAAACGTACACAAACAAATGTCGAGATCTTCTTGTCTTGTTTACTCCATATTTGTTTGATATCGCTGGCTTACCAATACATACAGACGGGTGATGAATATTAAACAAAGGAAAGCAATTCTGTGTTATGAATTATGATCTTGATATCTGAAATTTCCTATGAACAATTTTCTATCCAAATCCGAGGTTATAATATACTTGTAGCTCCCGGCTAGAGCCGAGCTTCTGCAGCGAGTACGAAGAAAATTCAATAATATGTAAGTTATTTCTTAAGCAATATAAAGCCAACAAGAGAGACCGTGGTTGAAATTTTATTGCAGGCAATAAAAAGCAAATGCTTTTGAAGTGCAATGCTGAGTTGTCATGTTAAGGATAAGCATAAATCACAAGCAGCTTAATATAGATATACCTATAGTATAATATAATATTTACGTTCCCATTGCTAAAAGGTGGTCTCTCTTGTCGAGAAATAGTATATCTAATATTTACGTTTCCACTGTTATAATACAGGGAGGTCTCTCTTGACTTGAAAGATTAGGCCTTAATCCACCCCACTGGCTTTGTTCGGGTTGGTGAATGTCACTCGTGTCTTTCAAACTTCTCAAAGTTCTCAGATCATGCAGGATCCCTCACAATGTTTGCCTCCATCATTAACACTATAAGTGCAAGAATTACAAGAAAGTGAGTGCGTGGGCATTGAATGTGCACGTGTTTATAAACCACCCATACATTTTTTAAGATTTTTTTATTTAAGTTTAAATTCGATTAATGATTAACGCTTCCATTCGTAACAAAATAGTGTGCAATAGGAGTTTTTGTCTAAAAGTGAATGTCTAATGGTTTGATAATTAAAAGTTAATGTTTTTATTCGTTTTAAATACTTGGAAAATCTACAAAATAATACCTCATAAAACGTTACTTAATTAGTAAATGCTATAGCTACAGAAACAGGTTTGTTTTCACGAGAAAATTAAGATAAGTATTTATTTAAATAAGTTTGAGGCGACAAACAACACGATTGTTTAGAAGCAAATGCTGTAAACATCCGAAATATAATATTTGAGAACAAAGTTTGCGGTGAAACAGATGGCTTAGGTCTGAGTTGAAACAGTGGAACTGTTGGACTGTTTCAAGTGAATACCCATAGTAAAAATGCTGTGGAGTGTACTAGTAAGTACCTACATAAATATCAGCACATCGCGGTTAAATAATATTAATATGAATTCTGCCTGTGGCTTTGCCGGCGTGGTAATTAATGGATTTTCTCATGGTAAAAAAATCTATAATAAAAGGTCATACTGCAGGATAAAACAAACAAATTTTTTTCATCATCTCAGCCGTTCTTAGTGTTTAGCTCATTGTTGATGGACGTCCGAAAAATTACATATATCTAAATATAATGTATTTCAGTCTGCCTTTTAAAAGGTGTTTTACCTTAACCTTTCAATTTCAAATAGAACATAATTGCAACAATAAAGTTTTTATGGGTAGTTAAATGCGAAATTAACTTGTAAATATTTGAATCCTCACCAAATTTTATATTTGAAGGAAATACAAAGTCAAGGTCTTGCTTGACTCTAATCTTTAGGTTTCGATGTCGGTAAACTCTCGACTTTCAGATGGCATACAATTTACGTAGCATAGGTTTAAACTACGTAAAATTTTGGAATAGATGAGACTACAGCTTTCTTTTCAAATTTTATTAATCCAATTGTATGTGAAGTGACGACTTAGGTACCTTTAATACATCGTTCCGTAGATACGAGCGTGTGTCATGACACAGATTTATTTATTTATTATTACATACAGAATATATATTATAACATTACAGTAAAATACCAATGCACTATATCCATAACAAACTATAAGTTTTCAAGAACTGATTGTGCTAAGTCCATGAATTTCGGCAAAGGGTGGTGGAATACATCTACCTCGTTCTCGGACAAAGTGTTGAGCAAGCGAATAGCGAGTGTTAAGGGGGCAAACTCAAGACAACAACTGAACATCAACTCAGATAGTATTAATATGTGACTTATACATTATTAAACCTTGATTATTTCTTTCAGAATGATCCTACATCATAAACCAATCCAAGATGCTGCAAGACAACCCAAGGAACATAACAAAAACCCTGACCAACCTCTTCGAAGAAATGCTTCACGAAACAGACGTTACTAACGATAACAGTAGTATGGTAGACTACTCACAATTTCTATCGGCACTGAAGGATAACAAGAATAGCAGCAATGAACTTGATTTTGGAATGTTGGTTAAACTTGTCGATGGTTTTCGGAGTAAGCTGAATCTCACGAAGAGTCCTGATTATTGTAACTATTATTGCGATGGCAACATACGAGATGTTATCCTCGCGTATAACAGTATTCATGGATATTTGAGTCTCATAGTAAGTATTAACATTTTGTATTATTGTATATCTTTGTAGTAGTGTATTCATCATCATCACCCCTATTTAGGTTTCCACTGCTAGGACACAGGGACTTCTCTCTTAAGGAGAGATTAGACCTTAATTCACCACGGTGGCTACTGTACCTACTACTCTAACTAAAGTAATAAGCGGAATATAGCTTAGATTCGCTCCGTCCAACATGAAATGTTCATAACTTTTAGAGATTACTGATAAACCTCTAATAGGCCGGGATCCGTAGTACATGGAAATCAAGTGATTACTAACAAGCTAATTTTTGGTGAGTAGCTTTGTTTCGATGAGACGACCAAAAATATCCTATACCCAAATCTCGATTGTGGTAGCTAACAGAGATATTAAGGATTAAAAAAATCAAGGATGTAAAACCGGGATAACGGACCACGAAATTTGTCGGACAATATGTCCGTTAGATTTTATATATATTAATTAAGTATACAACAAAAAATCAGCTGGTTAGTAATCATAGTAATCATTTAAATTGACCTCGTTTTCGATACATTTTCGAAATGGCGGACTCTTTGATCAAACCATAGGTTTTGTAGGACAAACATGTTTTTATATAATTTAGATAATTATCTTGAGATATAACACATTGTCCTACAAATTTCGTGGTCCATTATCCCGGTTTTACATCCTTGATTTTTTTAATCCTTGATATCTCTGTTAGCTACCACAATCGAGAGTTGGGTATAGGATATCTTTGGACGTCTCATCGAAACGAAGCTACTCACCAAAAATTAGCTTGTTAGTAATCACTTGATTTCCATGTACTACGGATCCCTGACTATAAGCGGATTTGGTTTTGTTTTGTTCGAATCAATCGAAAACCACGTTGTCGAAATTTTGTTTTGGGTGTAGAATATCCTTTACCTAATTGATTTGATATTAAATACCTTTGAGTTTTTTAATGACGTTGATTTACTTTTTTAAATTAATCTCGTTAATGAACCACGAATTATCATCATTTATTTATTTAGAAAAGTTCAAAAAGTTTTTATTCACATAAAACATTAAAGTTTTTATAACCAATGCGTCTTATGCTAAATAATAATTAAAAGACAGCTAATGTTAACTACAATACAAAATAAAATGCATGATAGTTCTTATCATGCACTGCGAAAGTCTTCAAGATTCCGCGAATAGAAACTAAGATTACTATAAAACTAAAAGTGTGTAGACATGAAAACCTATGCTGTACTATTAGTTACAAAATAAATAAATAATAACAATCTTTACCTACTGTATTCGTATTTAGCATGACTTCCATGTAATTAATTGCCTTACTTTTGATTTTCTGAGACCTATGAGGTCTCTGTGTCAGATGGGATTAACGGAAGCTTCAGCAATTAAGTAAGCATTTGCTGGTCTGTTAGTAATGCAATTCGTGCAAGTTATCTTGGCGCACCTGTTTACAGTAGTAGTTTGCGGAAGTTGAAGGAAAGTTCGCAGCTAGACTTCATTGCGAGAATGTGTTTAATTAACTTCCAAACGATAACTGAGGTATGCAAAGTAAATGGTTTCATTAACGAGAATCGTTCAAACTCCGTAGGACTTCAGTAAATTATTCAGTTATTATTATATTCTACTAGCTGACCTGCCGCGGCTTCGCCTGCTTTAATCTCATATTTTCTCACCTTTTAAACCTTCCCTGGACTGCTACAACTCTTTAAAAACCAATATAACCTAAAACGGCCCAGCCGTTCTTTAGTTTTTTTTATACTACCAAGTTGGCAGACAAGCATGCGGCCTGGTGGAGAGCGGTTACCGCATTGAGTTATAAAATTACAACGAAAAGTGGCATTGATTTCGTTGTAAATTATTTTTACTGTGGGAACTATTCCACCTATTATTCCAGCTATTCCAGGCTATGCTGCTTTTCAACAATAAGTTCAATCAATATTTGTCCGTATATTATTTTAATTAGTTGACCTTTGTGGCAACATTGTTGTATAAATACAACTGTTCCATCTTATTATGTTAGTCTCGTCAATGCGACTAAGAGATACCTACTAGAAGACGGGCAGCGTTGTCGTTCTGTAAACTGTAGACTAACAGTATTCCCAAATTAATAACGCGGATGAAGATACTTGCTTATTGTCGTATTCCCGGTAAAATGCACTTAACCACTCTATATACAAATCGTCTTTCGACGCTTGGGGAATACGACTGTTGCAGAACAGTGACGAAGATTTCTATGCGCATTATAATTTTAGGACAGTATCTACTCTCAAAATTATACTGCTATCACTAATCACTTACTAATTAAACCATTTGTCCAAAACCTATCATGGGTATTTCGGGGAGTCTTAAGCCCTGTAGTGGAACGTAATAGGTGGATGTGATGATGATGACACCGAAAAGCATTTGAGTCGAATACACCTAGTAACACGTAGGTATAATGCTTAAAATCCGTTGTCTCATTGTTCTTCTTGTTACCAAGGGTATTATGATATTAAATAATTTCTGTAATCATTTAACAAAGTGCTTTATCATGAGTCTTGACAGGGTTTAAGGGATGTGAACTTATTTTGACAGACATCTTTTTAACAAGAGCCGAGCGTTAAAGCTTTCATAATCCTATGTTGAAATGAAAAAACTTGTAATAACAAAAACATGTTACAAATGAAAAATTATAGTAATACCGTAAAACACTCCAACATTGCCACCGAGGGTAATTTTGCCCGAAGACCAATTTTTAAGCAAAACTTTTAATAGCAAAAATATCTAAATACTATGATAACATTTATTGACTTTGGTAGAAAATAGGTTTTGTGTTTAGCACCACTGTCTATTGGATGTAACGCTAACGTCACTCAGTAACTTGTTGGAACTCGTCAAAGACAGAGTGTATTTTTGCGGGCAAATTTTGGTGAAAATTCAAAAGTGGTTTGTGCGTGATGAAGAAAACACAGATGAGTTTAATTTATATTATGTTGTACAAAAAACTTAAGGTATTATTATACCGTTATTGTCACTGATGCAGCTCTTGTAAAACTAAAGTTATAAAGGTGGGCAAAGTTATCTAGTATTTTTGCGATCTACTATTGACAACATTGCCCGCAGTCAAAATAAGCTTAGGGTTGACACATCCGAGTTTTTTTTTTTTTTTGCTAATTATTATTATCTTGATTATTTAGATAATTTATGTTTATTATTTCCTTAAAGCAAGAACAAATCTCGAATTCGTCAAAGAAAGTCAAGACGAAAGATTGGAACCAGAATGTATTAAAAATAACACGGAATAAATGTTAATACTTGCATGTGAATCTGTTGAATCAAACATGTTACTTTAAAGTTTTTTAAATAATTCAATAGAAGATAATCTTGTTTTTTTATTAACATAAAAAGAAATAAAAAGTCAAGAACAGTTTACTGAGATGTACCAACCCTATCACTTTACTAAAGGCGAAAAGCGAATTGTATGGAAAATGCTAACAAGGTCAGGGTAATTTTGCCCAACTAGCCTAACATGGATTTTGGTAGGAAACCTGTCATGGATTCGCTTTAGTTTTAAAGTAATGGCCAGTTTTGGTCATAATTCTTCTACAGGTTTTGCTGTCAGCTGATTAGAGGCCGGAGAGGAGATATTTGCGTCAAAAATCAACGTGGGCAATGTTGGCAATAAGTCGAGATAACATTGCCCGCCTTTAAAAATAATAAAATACTTGATTTAATATTGACGAATAACAAAATCTAATAAAATAATACATGCAAAATATCCTATAGTTGCAGATGCGAATAGAAAATACTTGTGTCCCCATACAAAAAAATAACAAAAATTGTAATTATTCGAAAAATGTGGGCAATGTTGGAGTGTTTTACGGTATATACAAAATTTCACCGTACAAGTTGATACGTCATATATAGGTACATCCTTTTTAGGTATCTAAATAGATAGTATGTATGTATATATGAACAATTTCTGTATCATACATTAGCAACCAAAAGAAAATACAGAGAACTAACGTAATCTATAGCTCTTTGAATTACTCTGAGCCTTTAATAAAGTCTAGACGTAGTATCCACGGCCTATACATCACCCTGACAACACACTGAAGTCTTTTGTTGTCTTTTATTCTATAAAGCTTATCAGATATCAGGTATTTGTCACGCAAACCTAAAGCACCTTCTGTCCTGTCCCCTGTGAAATGTCCAGCAACATTTATTTAATTAAACTAAGGAAACTAACGATGTTACCCAACATATTGTACTAAAATTGCTAAACTTTATCAATATCTGACAAAACTTAATTACCTAGTCATCAACCCCACTTACTCGATACATTCTAATTGATAAATTAGATAAGAACTCGTGTAGGATCTGACATTTTGCGGTTGGCTGGTATGGTAGTTTGATGAGAAAAGATAACATAAATATTGAATATTGGCTTTTTACCTATAGTTTTTCCCTTGCACTGTTTTTGGGATCGGTATTGCGCTTTTGTTATTTTCAACATGTGAATTTTAGCCAGTCATTCATACAATTTATATTTTGATGAATATAACATGTTGCAAATTCAATTCTCCTTTGAGATTAAATCGTAAAATTATTGTTTTGCTAAAACTAGTAATAAAGGGATACTTATTGAAGAAGAAAGGAAGAGGTGTACATCAAATTACATTTGATTTTTATTTTCCTACCATTTTAGTTTTAGTCAGTGCAAGTTTTTTACGCCAATTATTATTAAGGTCGTTAACAAAAACAACATAAATTCAGTACTGTTTGAATAATTAGGAGAAAACGATAGATATCAGAAATATCTTCCCAATTATTAGTTTAAAACTTTTTGGTACAGACAGCAAAAACAAAGAACAGTTGACGAATTGGATTATTAACTTACCTACCCTTTCTGGTCCGTGTAGTTTAGTAGGAAATTTCCAATGGAAACATTTAATGGGATGTCTGGGGCATTGATAATAGCATAGAACTTATTGATTAGACTTAGCTCATAATAAAGCAAGTTTCTCAACACAATTTTATTATTCTAACAGTTAGTTTAGTTGCACGTTTTTCCGACTTTAATTAATACTTGAATTCGCCCGCGGGTTTTTATAAGCAAGCAAGCTTTTACTCTGTTATAAGTATTTTGTTGCGCTAAAACTTTAAACAATGACGCTGAAATAGGTAAAATCTTGGATCAACAGATTTTCTGGGTAATTCATATTCTTTTAGTAGAAAAAGATAAAAAATAAAGTTGAACACAATACTTTTCGTGTTTTCCTTCCCTTGTCGTTTAAGTATAACTCATTTATCTATTCCCCAGCTTAAGGGCAAGCCAAAATAGTGACCTTAATAAATAAATATTGCTGGCCATTAATATGTTAAGTTAATAATACACCACCACCAGATCACTCAGAACAAATCCTTGCAGATCGTAAAAAATTTTTCGAATCGAAACCCTGCTTTTTTCATCTCTTGCTTTTCAAACGGACCTTCGCGTTTACTAATAATATTTATTTCGCAGGTGTGTTTCTTCGGCAGCCTAGCGAATGCTCTGAACGTGGCGGTGCTGACGCGGCGCGACCTCGCCGCGGCGCCCATCAACCGGCTGCTGAAGTGGCTCGCTGTTACCGACGTCTTCGTCATGATGGAGTACGTCCCGTTCGCGATCTACAGATATCTGGTAAGAATAAATAAATAAATATTAATTTTTGCTGGACAATTCACACAGCGACATCTGGCCCCGCGACACCGCGATAAGCTCTAAGCTTGTGTTATACGGGTGCTAGATTTCTGATATATATAGAATGGCTCTGCATGCGCGGTATAATACTCGTTCACGGTACATATGTATATTCCAAATATTTCTTTTCTGTATACTTCGCGCTTTATGTGGTGGTGCACGGTGGATAGAACTTGTTGGTTCTTAAAGAGACGCCTAATGGGGGTAAATTCTAAAGAGATAGGCTAATAATGTTATAATGCAGGTGACATACGATATCGTAAATTGGACGCAACTAACACACAAACCATTTGGGGCGTGATAATGAGGAGACTCATTGTCGGGTGTCAGCGAACTGAAATAATATTAATGATCTATGATAACAATCAACCATGAATCACCATAAATACATGATTTATTCGAATAAATCTCCGAAGTTGCGAGTATGGTTTCGAAATTAGTTATTTAAATACAAAAAAAATAATAATAACAGGAACTTTATTAAACTAATGAAAAATGTGAGTATGAGAACCTTGGCATTACAAACCTAAAACACAACATAAGACTTGTTAAGTAAGAAATGTAAACAAAAAAAGTTCAAAAGAAAAACAAATATTAATAACACAGTTATAGTTATAAATAAATACTTCAGTTTTATGAAATCCGAACTTGTAGAATAAGTCCAACTTAATTTCTTTGTAACAGTGTTAAAAGCAATAGGTAATGAAGAATTTACCGGTAAATATTCCTAGTTTAAGTAACGAAAGAAATACTCTTTCTTCAAAGTTACATAAGTATAGTAAAACCATTTCTAAAATGAACGCCCCTCCACCGAATTCTGTATTTTTTTTTTCTGTGTATTCTGTTTTTCTGTATTTCCTCTCACACGTTGAAATCATCACGGTTTTGTTGAGGGGAGTTCATTTTTAGAATGGTTTTACTATACATCTTTCTCTATATTTTACCACTAAATTCGCCACATATTCTGAGTTATTTTAAAAAAGTCATGCTGATCATAATTTTCAATAACCACATTTTAATTTACCAGAATTTATCGATCGCCAATTTAATTAAATCTTCTGAATATTAGAAGGGCATTTAGCCAAATATTTGTCTGACCCTTAAATATTTGAGGAGCAAGTTATCCTTAAAATTCTTATCGGATGTCGATGTCCAAGATTAAAAGAGTCGATGTCGAAATGTCGATGTCCTTGTACCCATGAGTTTATATGAGTTTAATTACCCTCATAGATGAGTTTTACGTAAATAATTAAATTTTAAAACTAAAACGATTACTTATATATTTTAAGGCTGCTACAAAGCTGTTGCTACATCATTATCATCATGAAAGTTATTTGTATTTTTTGTATGATTTCAGATTAGGTACCTATGATAATACACACAAATGGTCCCTTTAGTGTTTTTTTTGTTATACCTTTTGTTTTTAAGGACTGTCTGTTCTCCGAACATACTAAAATAAATAAATAATAGATATTATATTATAGTTATAGATCAAGCATCCACGCAAATGATGCATGTACGCTTTGAAAACACGTGCTTTAGCGGTGAAGGCAACTTGCATGTTCTGAGAACTTTGAAGAGTTTGAAGGACATTGTGATATTCACCAACCCGCTCTTAGCCAGCGTGGTGAATTAAGGCCTAATCTCTCTCGGCAAGAGAGAACTCCCTGTGTCCCAGCAGTGGGAACGTGAATAGGGGTGACGATGATCGAGCACCCACTCGTTCTGAAATGAAGTTCAAAACACCCAAAAAATAAATTAAGAAATATCTGCCTCTATTTTCAAATAATTTTATAACACAATTGACTATGTAAATTAATGTTAATTTTATCGGCTGACAGTTCTCTGTGAAGAAACTTATGAAAGTTCGATAAATAAGACCTAGAACTCCTACCAAGCATTAGCGAGGAACGGCGATCACAGTATAATTTAATTTAACGACAAAAAGTCATCGTTGCCGATGTAACATTGTTACAAGTTAGAAACTATTCATATTGAAAAACTTGTGTACCTACAAGTTTTTAAAATAACTATGTAAAGTAAACTTAAATAAATTGGTTACGTAGTAATTACCTATAATGATATGTGATATTGGTATAAATTAAATATCTACCCAAACACCGACATTACTCATCCGGGCAAAATACTTCTTCCCGTAGCTGTCGTTAATACATTCAATGCACTAGCTAACACACTGTGCCGTAGATACATACGAGCGTGTGTAATATGCGCAAATAGTGCTAAACCAGCTAAGGGTAACAAAATATACAATAACAAATATTTACAGCAAATATTAATATTATATTTTATATAAAAGTCTAATCTGCCACCAGAAGGAAGTACCTTCTGGGCACTTTAACTTACTTATACCATACGAAGAGCAGCGTCGATCTGTGTGCTGTACCGAGTGACGAAGATCATGAACCACATCTTTTTTTCTCAGAAATCAGTAATGAGTTTCCCTCAATAGGAAAAAGATAAAAGCCTTGAGTCCGGGCTAGACGAGCTTTATGCGATATCGAATAAAGCTTTGAACAATAGCTGACAGCCGCTGTATTATCTGCCAAACTTCTCCTATTTCGCACAAGTTTCGGATACGGTCAGAACCAGAAGTCATGGTACTAACGACTTATTTATTAGCTATTTTTTGAATTCGTCGTGATCCGTAAATTTGAAGTTGAAAACCTTATATTCAAATGATACGAGTATAGGACCCAAGTTATAACAACGAAGCAGTATATTTAATATCGATAAAATTGCATTTTATGAGAGTGTGTGCGTTTTAATAATGAATTTAATAATTGTTATAAAAGTTTTGTGTACCTATACAGTTCCCGCGCAAACCGTTTTCTTGACACGAAAGCTAAGCCAGTAGTAAATTATGCAGGCAGTAAACTTGTTAACAGCATATAGGTAACTTTTTAAACTATCATGGTTTTTAACTATATTTGAACATGAAACGGGTACACATAGACATTTTTTCTATTTCGATTTTTAAATAAAATTGATTTCAATTGTTAGTATAACGTGCGCAATTGAAAATGAATTCTGTAAATGGCGGCGGGTAGGTATGGTACGATTGGCAAAACAAGGATAAAAGTATAGACAGCGATAGAGAGTGAGCGAGAACGCATGCGAGCGGACGCCATTTACAGAACTCATTTCTAATTGCGCACGTTATATATTTCACCAATTTCCGGATTATGATGATGTAGAACTCATAAATTGATCGAAACAAAGCCTATTTAGCTTTCGTAAAGGACTGTCTGTAAGAGGAAATTAAATTAACCCTTATTTGCCACGATGCCAATGTTCTGTAATAGAATTTTGTAGGGAGCTGATTTCTCCGCTATAACGTGACAATTGATTGAGTCACGTGGAAGGGGATGCTTTCCAAGAAAAGCGAAACAAATACAATAAGCGTGTCTGGCTGTAGAACAAAATCTCTAATAGCTGTTTCTTTGAGCATATTACCGTTGAAATAGTTATACGAAATTGAGTTTATTTGACGAATACAAATGAATGTCTTGTTTTTGTTTACTTAACTTAATGTAAACAACGTGTATTTTTAAACTATTCTTCTTTAGAAATATATCTGAAAGACATGAAGAGAGGAGGGTTGACCAAAGTGGGGTGGAACGATAGTACATTATAAGGTTTCGTGGCAGATATTTTCCCCAAATATACTAAGTATATTAAAGCCTGTCAATCCATATTATGCGGCCCTCAATTTTTTCCAACATCAGTCACTTGCTGTTTGTTGTTTTTGCGATTTTCGCTCGATTACAAGAATATTTTCCTCGTACATGTCATGAAAATCGACAGCTTCTTAGAATCAATGTCATAACAATCCCATGCGTCGGAAATTGCAAAAAAAAAAACAAATAGACTTGTTAAAAAAACAAATACAAACAAAAAACAAGTTGTATTTATAATAAAAAATAAAATTATATTTTTTATTATAAATATTGTAAAGTTGTATGTATAATGATTTAGAAACTGTTAAAGAAATTGGATAAGTATGGTATGTAGTAGCAATATTATTTGTTAATTTTTTATTTAATTTTACACACATTCCTCGATAAATCGTAGTATTAGTGCTGAATAATATATGTACTTATAGTATTTTTGTAAATAAACATTTAAATAAATGTTTATTTGCAAATTGCATTCTCATTTTAAACATAATTAAAAGCATAATATTATCTTCCAAAGAGTATATCCATAATATAAAATCAGTTAAATCTACCAATACGTACAGATATCAGATGTGCTTGAAAATAATAATCAGTGATCTCATCCTCATCACACACATTATCGTTAAACAAACAGATAACAAATCATCGAGCGAGTAATCAATAGGATACTGTAATGTAATGGCCGTATTCCATTGTGTGTTGGTTTAAAGTCCCATAATTACCGTCATTTTTATGTCATCATATTGCCGAGTTGGCACAACATAACCTCTATATTATTTGACGACCTCTGCGGCGCAGCGGGCGAAGGTCTGCCTGCGACGCAAGAAGTTGCGGGTTCGATTCCCGCCTCGGAATATTTTTTTTACGATATGGAGATATTTCTTCCGAGTGTCTGGGTGTTATATAAAAAATATATATTTATGCATGTATACTCGTATTATTTTAAGTATATCAGAAATCTAGCACGCGTAACACAAGCTTCGAGCTTACCACGGGGCATGTTGCTGTGTAAATTGTCAAGCAATATTTATTTATTTATTTATAAGGAACTATCAGACAGTGGTCCCACTTAGCCAACACGGCTCGCAACAAATATAAAAGTAACTAAAATCACAAGATTGGGCTTCTTTTAGGGTGTGACCAGAGTATGGTTTGTTATGATGATGATGGGATGTAGAGAGTGCTTTCCTCTTGTTTCGCGAATGCGTGCGGCTGAAATAAAACCAGATAGTTTATTGTGAACTCCAAGCAAATGACCCGTGCACGTGTATTGGTTTCCCATTAAATAAAACTACGATATTTATAACAACAATATAACAACAAGTTGCTTAGTCCCAAACTCTCTTATCTATACTTAATATTATAAAGCTGAAGAGTTTGATTGTTTGTTTGTTTGTTTGTTTGTTTGAACGCGCTAATCTCAGGAACCGCTGGTCCGTTTTAAAAAATTATTTCAGTGTTCGATAGTCCATTTATCGAGGAAGGTTATAGGCTATATAACATTTTCAAAAAAATTAGGGATCCGTACGGAAAACCAAAATATGTAACCCAAGATGTAAAAAAAAATCCTTATATCGCATGCGCTGCGAAAAGTATTCGTTTTAGAAATATACAATGTACTACAATTTTGTAGAACACATTAATACCTACAAAAAATGTCGCGACAGCATATATCTAACTATTATAGTTATGTCACAATAACTGTTTTAATTTTCAATATAATTAATTTAAATGCCTCCGCTAGGAAAAGCTCTATATTTGTATTTTCAAATAAAACATTATCAAAATAAATTACATTGTAATTACGAATATTTCAATATCTCTATAAAACTGTTTAAATTATTCAAATCGGACATTCCATTCGAAAGATATCAGAGTTTAAAAATGTAAGTACCGAAATAAACCAGCCCGTTCGGTAAGGCATCATGCTTTGGTACGGGGACTCAGTCAGTACCTACTAAAATAAAGTCTCTAAACGAAAGTAGGTATATGGCTATCGTTTAAGATTGATTCACTTTTATGATAGTAAAAAAAGTGGCCAAGTGCGAGTCGGACTCGCCCATGTAGGCTTCCGCAGCAATTATTTATATGAAATAGTTATTGACGTATTATAAAAAAACTGCTTGATAGATTTCGTTCAAACCAATTTTCGTTGGTAGTTTTTATGGTAATGTACAATATATATATTTCTTAGATTTATCATCTTCTTATTTTAGAAGTTAGAGGGGGGGGGGGGGGGGGGGACACTCTGTTTTCCACTTTGGAAGAGTCGGGCAAACTATTTAGTTTAGAAATAAATGATGTTAAAAACCTGTATATGATTTTTGAAGACCTATTCATAGATACCCCACACTTATAGGTTCGATTAAAAAAAAGTTTTTAAGTTTTCAGTCCTAAGTATGGGAACCCCCTAATTTCATTAATTTTTTCTATAAACTTAGTGTGGTTCATAGAATACATCTACTTACCAAATTTCAACATTATAGGTCTTATAGTTTCGGAGGAAAACGGACGGATGTGACATACGGACAGACGGACGGACGGACGGACATGACGAATCTATAATGGTTCCGTTTATGCCATTTGGCAACGGAACCCTAAAAATCGCCCTTTGGGAAAAGTTTTACAAGATGTCAGTTTAATGATCTGGGACGAATGTTGGGAGTTTCTTAATTCATTGAACCCAAGTGGCCTTCCCCCATATTCCCGTAAGTTAAAAATAGGTGCCCCAATAATTTTACCTAGAAATCTCAAACCACCAAATTTATGTAACGGGACCCGACTTCAAATCAAATTTCTTCGCAATAATGTGATCGTTGCAATAATTTTGACTGGTCCAGCAGTTGGTCAAATGATTTACCTTTTAATTTCAAAAGAATTCAATTTCCCGTTAAGCTATCTTTCGCCGTTACAATTAAAAAATCACTGGGACAAACATTAAGACACGTAGGAATTGATTTACGCCAAGACTGCTTTACACACGGCCAACGTCGCGTTGTCAAGTTCAGGTTGATGAGAAAACCAATATGTTCTTCTGCCCCAAGAAAATAAAACAAAAAATATAATTTACGCTGAAGTACTTTAAAATAATTATTATTAAAAACTAAATTGTCTAAAATAATATCAGAAAATGACGCGGACAAAGTCATGGGTAACAGCTATAATTTATAAAGCTGAAGAGGTTGTTCGATATTAAAAAATAAACCACCTACATGACTTGAACATACTTAATGACCTGATTCCACCATCTCCTTTCCACTCCAGGACAAGCAGTCGCACGGCGAATTATAACCAGTATTTAGTGGATCATACACTCGCGCTAAGCGATTCTCATCCAGCTTTATAATTCGCACCGCTAAGGTCTGCTTCCTACTTCTGTTTTTTCCTCTAAATCGTCAAATACCATCAGGTGAGATTGTAGCAAACAAAGGTCTATCTTCCATAAAAAAGTTTAAAAAAAATAATTATTCCACGCGGACGAAGTCGCGGGCACAGCTAGTCATTTATGTAAATATACAAATTACACTCAAAATATGTGAAAATTCATAAGTTAAATGAGAAAAACTGTCATTGTCCTAACTTATTTTTTTCTTAATACCTATAAATGTATTTGTACCCTACTTAGCAGGATTTTCACTAAGAGGAGGTTCTTAGAAGTTTCACGATTTCAGAGCCATTCTTTCGTTTATTTCAGTCATTTCATCAAAAAAAAAACACCCTTTGTGCACCCCCTAGCTTTTAGAAAACCAGTGAATTGTATCCATTGTCGAAAAATCCGGGATGTTAACATATTTTCGGAAATTAAATAATTCAAATCCAATATAATTCCAAGTTTCCTGTTATGCTCCATTGTTGCAGAACATTTTCCTGTATGTTTTAGAATTCTAGCGAATTGAATTGATGTTGACTTTACATTTTATGAAAAATAAAAGATATAGCGCAAGTAGGTTATGAACACAACATTTTATTAAATTTTTATCAGAAAATGAAATGATCAATAATATGATCTGTAAAGTTAAAAAAATGCACATACGTTTTCATGCTAGTTTATGGCTTATGAATTACATAATATAATTACATAATTTCATAGTATTGTGAAGAACTCGGACAAATAATAAATATTGTAGCATATTTACAATGTTTATTTGACCATTATTATGGCTAAATAAATATTGTAAATATGCTCGCAAATCATTACTGCACTATTCATACGGCAATATATCAGTTATATAAGCTCAAAGCTTAAAACGGGTAGGTACTATCTCATGTTTGTGTCAATATAGAGTAATATTTACATAGAGTATTTATTACAGATAACCTTTTACTACTTATACTTTTAAAACATCCAAGCAGTGGAAATTTTACATTAGAAATTACGTAGTTGGAACGTCAGAATGGCAGATCATCTCATTCTCAAGACAAATGTAAACAACTACATGAATTTTACTAAACGTAAATAACTCCGTTAACTTTAACGTCACCATTAACACTTGAACAGCCGTTATGAGTTGAGGACGAGACTGAATCGTTATGGTCGTGTGTGTCATAAACCGTTGAACGACCGTTAGGAAAAGCGTTTCATGTTCTATTCTAACGTTATTGTTGCTTGGTGTTGTTTTATAAGTGTTTATTTATAAACACCGAGGGCATGTTAAACCGGTTACAGATAAGTTGACAGTCTATCTGTTACTTATCCGCCAGATAAACTACAAAATTTGGTTGCTTATCAGATAACTATCTGGAGCTTTATCTGTAAGCGGTGAAACGGGCCCAAAGCCTATGATTTATTGTTAAAACTAATTAGGGTGTTGTAAACTAATTAATGACTAGGAAGGTCGCCTTGTTCGTACAGCTTAAAGGGCTTAGAATAAGCTGAAATGCTGTAGGATTATAATTTAAATCTATATGATTAATACAAGTTAAAATAAATATTATTATAATTGCTAGGCAACGAATAGCTTCATCTGAACAGTGGCTGTTGGATTAAGTATTAGTGAGACTCATCTCGTCGCATGATTTTATCTCAAGACTATCCATAGTAGGTACCTACGCTACCCTATTGCTCCTTTTCTTATCCATTATTCATACATCAGGTTCTCCGGTCTGTCATTATACTAATATTTTGATTTACGGAAGACGTAGCACTTACGTCCTTCCGAGAAAAGATCAGAATATTTGATGTTAATAAAAGTGGACTGGAATTCGTGAAAACCAATAAATAAACATGATTCTTGAAGAAACCTTATTGATGAGGGTTAGTGGAAAAACATTATGTCGAAAGATTATCAAACTAAACTATATTATTAGGTATATTACTCTTACCAGTTTTGTTCGGTTGTAGATCGCAGTAGGAGTGTACTCTACCGAATAAGGGTTATTACATGGATGGTATAAAATATTAATTACCACCTATCTTAAGACACATAAATTAATTAAAGCTCGACAGGATTATAATTAATTGAACTTTCTTCGAAGTGCTTATAGAGTACTTATTAGATTTATCTTTGCCCCTAATTATAAGTAGACTCCTTACTGAAAATAATGAACCCCGTTTTTATGCATTTCAGAAGAAGCAAATACATATTATGCATAATAGGTCAGTTGTAGTTAAGTATAGAAAATTCGACTTTCATTCGGAACGTAAAACCCCAAAACGCTCCTCTGGATTTTACATCATTATTTTGTGTGCGGTTTAAATAACACGTGCGAATGGAAACATAGTACGGAAACCGACATTCAGCAACGCGCACCTGACCTGCGTAATGAATAAAAGCCTAATCTCTCACGCCAAGAGAGAAGTCTGTTTATCCTAGCAGTGGGAATGTAAATAATAAATAACTTTCTAAAAGTTTTAAAATGTATTGTTTTTTTTTCACAGATTCTACCAGGCCAGAAAGAAATGCCTTACAAATGGGCAGCCTATCTTCTGTTTCACATGCACTTCACACAAATCTTCCACACGGCATCCATCTGTCTCACTCTCTCGCTGGCGGTTTGGAGATACGTAGCAATAAAGTAAGTTATTTACATACCAACTTCCGTCAACGGCAGAAATATATTTTTTAATTTGCTAAATCAATAATAAAATTAGGCTGTATTTTACGTATATTTTCGTGCATTCACAAAACATTAGATAATATTGCTGGAGTAGGTACTTGAAAACAGGATTTAAATCCAACTTATGCTAACATACACTAAACATGTATTATTTTCTATAATAATTATGTACCGGGGGAAGACAATAAGTACGCCATCGCACAGGTATTTTACCTAGGTAGTAGGAAGTGAATTGTTACGTATGTTATTGCTTAATAAACTTTTTTAATTTTTGGTGCGTGAGTTGTCCAGGAGTATATTTATTTTGGACTGGTAAGGGCCCTTTTGAACAAATCCGTGTAGACAATCCGTGATAAACGATAGAATTTGGTCTGATTATTCAGCTCAGTAAACCTAGGCCTCCGTATTTGAACTAGTAAATATCTGATACTAGGTTAAGTGGATGTTAATCACTAAACCTGCGGCGGTTCGGAGAATAACCAAACAATTATCTGTTCAATTGGAACTGTTAGCTAGAAATTGAATGCACTGAAATCATAACCATTATGAGGTGAATGACTACATTATTTTGGATTCATTATACATGACACAGTTTCACTTGTTATCACTAGTAAAACATTATGTATGGATCCATAAATGGCTCATAGAGTTGTGTAACCAAAAACTTAATGGATTCAAATGAAACTTTACAATAATAATAATTAAAAAAAATACAGTCTGCTTGACATTACATAAGATAATATTAAAATCTCAAAATTCTAATCTGGGACCTGGAGGCAGACTGAGAATGCTAGCAACACGGCCACGTTGAATAATGCTAATTCGTTGTCCCGCATAGAAGTCAGCAAATATTCCGATCACAAATCGATTCAACTCGATATGATTATGAGTTATGTAGCATATAAAAATTACCTGTGTACTTGTGTTTTTGAGGATTTCGTTAAGAAACGACCAAACAATAAATTTTCATGCATATGTCTATAAACAAAACATAAATTTCGTTCTCGTTCGTTTGTTCTTGGTACTAAAAAGCACAAGTAAATGGGAAATTTTTCTTCGAGTTTATAAAGTACCTAACTTTTCTGTATTCGTGACAAGCCAAACATCATAATCTTTTTTAAAATTGGATCATGCGTGAAATACAATTTTATCAGTGAAAATATCGTTTTTATTATTTCTTATTCTTTTCTGGCTATAGGATGTTCATAATAAACCTGCTTAGCATTTCATAATAAAATTTTAGCTTAAAATTAAAATTTTAGATTAAGGTAATATTATTTTCCATATTTTTGTAATTTTATAAGTAAAAACCATCCCAATACTCAATCACATTCAAATAATTTCGGATTATTCGACTCGTTTCTTCTAATTTGTCTAGTATAAATGTAAAATTAATTTTAAACGGGAATGAAAATTAGTTAAATTATTATGGGTATCCAACGTTTCTGTTCCAAATAATTGAACGTTCATAAGATATACTTCAAGACAAATACCAAGTAGAGTTTTTTTGCGTATAAGTATATATTTTTGTAATATAGAGGGCTTTTTTAAAGAGGACCAAAGGGTACCAAAGAGCGATGAATTCCTAGCTTGTAATTTTTTATTAGTAGTTAATCTCGATATGGTTAAGTTTTTTCTTTATTTGTATACACATATTCCATACATTTCTTTGTTACAGATACTCAGACAAAAACCACATTCTCTGTACAGAAAAAAGATGCAGTACGGCGATTTTGAGCAGTTTTCTCTTACCACCAATACTCTGCATCCCTACTTACATGGTCAGTTTGTATTACTTAGTTTGGGAAATGCCTCAAATTGCAAAAATACACAACTGGGCAATAAGAGGATATAATCTGTTGATCGCAGCAGTACAGTAGTCGGTACAGTACACGAAACGACGCTACGCTCTTCTAGTATGAAAATTACCTTAATCGATTTGACGATACTCACGAGAAGGGGGTATACTTTTTTAGAACACACGGCTAAACGCTAGGCCATTTAATATTTACGGTAAGGTAGCTCTGTAGTACTAGATTGTGTCATGTCATGTAGTCTTCATAGTGTTCGGCTTTAGAGGTTTACAGGTCGTTGATTAATAAAGTAAGGATTTCTAGGTCAATGATCATGAATCCACCTTACCTTTTCGTGGCTCTCTCTATAATATCTAGTAATATTTAAAAACGATAAAAGATATGTCCGACAAACTCTTTAAAGTTCGCAAAACATTCCGGTTTCCTCACAATTTTTTTTCAGAAGACTAAAACAGAGAGTTGTTCGTCATCTCGCCCGAAAGAAACTCGCACGATCGGGCGACTTGGCACCTTTCGAATTTAAATGATATTTCTTTCGTCAACTCGCCCGTTTCGTATTTACCTAATATGTCTATCGTCAACTTGCACGCTCGAACAAAGTAGGTACAGTCAGGTAAAAAAATTGAAACTAAACAAAAGTATAGCGCTATCTCTTTCTTTTTATCTAAATCGTGGCGCATCTTAGTGACGTCAGTCAGTCTTCCCTTAAGCGTCCCTTACTGCGCCCGCGCAATATTAAAACTGCAACATGCATTAAGCAATTTATATGATATTGATGGTTATTTTATATTTTATTTTTATACTTAGGTAATAGCACGCCAAATGTTTCGTGATATTGTTGATTACATTTTTATGCTTAGGTGATGACAAGGCGAATTCTTTTGTAATAATTGTTGATTTTATTTTTTAATGTCTTTATCTAGTTAATAACACGCTAATTATTTTCTTGGTTGTATTTTTATACTTAGATATCTAATAAGTCCAAGACCTTCTGTGAATAATTATATACTTACTTACTTAATTTTATTTTTCGACGTTGATTTTTATTTGGTGTGTTATATTATGCTTTTGTATTATAAGATGTTGATTTTTAAATATAACTAAAATAATGTTACAATTACATTTTGTTTTAGTTTAAGTCCAATCATAAAACGTTTTTAAGAAGGATTTCTGTCGTTGACTGTACATAGTTACTCATATTTTTATGGTCGGGCGAGTTGACGAAAGGAATATCATTTAAATTCGTAAGGTGCCAAGTCGCCCGATCGTGCGAGTTTTTTTCGGGCGAGATGACGAATAACTCAAAACAGAAGTGCATGGCGGGTCTTAAGGCGGCCTTAGATTGAAAGTCAAGTGTGGCCTCACTTTAGTAAATATGGATTTATGCTAATTGTAAACCACACCCATTTAGACGTTTCGGAGTGAAGAACAACTCAGTCAAACTTACGCATTTGTAATATATGTACAAATGCGTAAGTATTTGTGCGATGTGTTAACTTAATTGTAATCGGGTGGAAACGGACCGGGGGTGTACGGGACTGGGTGAAAACGAAACTAACCCAACTAATCAGGGGTTGGCGTCAAGTTTCGTTAAGTATTACTGAATCTAGTAGGTTTACTTACAGTTGGGAAGATATTTCTATCTCAAAAATTTAAAATTAAACTATTATGTTACGAATTTATTACAATAATATGCAATACCTGAATAACAAAACGCAATCTCTTGTTAATTGTACCATACGCTATGCGTTCAAGCTCGAGTCATTGTACTGCATTCGTTTTGCTATTGTTTTAAGAATACCCTCATTATATTAAAAAAACAAAAATTTTGTATTTCAACTTAAAATTGTTTAAAAATACCCTCATATATTTATTTTTTTGTATTAAAACTTAAATTGTAGTGTAAACTAACATAGTATAATTAAATTAATTAATAGATAAATAAATGAATTTGAATAAGCTTTATGTTATGTAAAAATAGGAAGAGCGAAAGCACCTAGCACAAGTATTTCACTATTACTTAAAAGGTGCTTTCAACACTGTGAACTAATTGTAAAGCTTTTAATGAATAAAGATTATTATTATTATAATATGAATAGTAATGCCGTCTAGTGAATATAATAATCATCATAATAATTTCTTACTTACGCAATGGGATAAAACGTCTGACAGTTTGTTTTAGATAAAAACAACTTCTCGTACTTACAAGTTTTCTTGTTTTACGTAAAATAAAAGTTCAGTAAGGATCTGATATCAAATTAATATTCTTTTCACATCTCATCATCATTATTGATAAGTGAAGTTTTTTCTTGGCATACAGAATGAATAAAACGATTACGTGGTTGATTCATGTCCAAATACTACTACTGTTTACAAAATGGCTATATTGAAAAAAAATTATATTGCTGTTTGCAGTAATTCGTTAAATGTGTAATTTTATACATCCTGTTTATATTAAAATTTATATACCTATTAACACCTTATCTAAAGAAAAGCAAAGCTTTTCTCTGTATTCTAGATTTTGATTGTAATATTCTGTGTACAGGTTTTTGACATACACACGGCGATTGTCCTAGAGCCCACCGGCCCCATGATCCTGTACCATGTGGACTCCGACGAAGAAGGCCGTTTATACCAAATCAACTTCTGGGTTCACGCAGTAGGGGTTAAACTACTACCTTGCTGTATCCTCACAGTCATAAGCCTCTGGCTCATAAGAGAGGTGTACAGTGCCAACCAACACCAGAAGAAAATCAGAGTATACAACGCCTGCCCCACCAACAAAGCAGCGAAACGGCAATGCAAAGCCGATAGAAGAACAAATCGCACAACAAAAATGCTGCTCGCTGTTCTACTCCTCTTTTTAGTGACTGAGCTACCGCAGGGGATTTTGGGTCTTATGAGCGGGTTGTTGGGAAGATGCTTCTTCAAGCGCTGTTACGATTTGTTCGGGGAGTTGATGGATGCTTTGGCGCTGCTGAATGGGGCGATTAACTTCGTGCTGTACTGCTCGATGTCGAGGCAGTTCCGGATGACGTTCGGACAAATGATGTGGAGGGCGCATTTGCACCGCTGGCCGCCACCATTGCCGTCTCACTCTGACGGTTTGAACACGTATGTATAACATAATTATATAAAAGTAATCTATAAATAGTAGGTTAGTCTAAGTAATTTTATCAGCTGAGGATTTTGATAAGTTATAACGCTGTTATAAGAACAACTATAAAAATCAAATGATTTTAATAAAATTTACAAGTACCTAGGTAATGTTCAATATTAAATATAGTGAGCCTGTAGACCAAACACTATCAGTATTAAATTAATTAACAGCAAACAAGCAACCAGCGCTAGTCAGACAATTTTACATTTTACATGAACTAACTACATAAATATTATTTTTAGACCATATTCATCACTATATTCTGAGAGGAAAAAACTCGTTAATGGCACGATATTTTCCTGCAACGTTAAAACATACTTATACATTTTTCAAAGAAAAATTCAGGGACTGAGTAAAAACATGCGTGTTTTTGAAAAAGGTAACCCAACTAAGCCTTCGCATTGTTTTAGTATCATGAACTAGATATTATTCCTTGATTTTGACACAATTATTTAGTGTAGGTTCTTTAGTTTATAAATCCTATACCCTTGCTTATTCTTTTTAATCTTATGAACGCGAAAGATTTTGAATTTGTGGAGATGGATTAATATTAGATACACTTTTACGCAAAAACTACCTTCTGGTTATACTTTAAGTAGACTTTATAAGAAAATCAGAATATGATTACGCAGTTTAATTAAAATCCGTTCCTTGGTTAACCTTCATCCCACAAAACTTTAGCCTTTGTTAATAAGATAAGCCAAACATTCTACTTAATAATAGGTTAGTAGGTTTTTTAATATAAAATAGTTGAATAGAAAATAGTTAAAAAGTTAGGATCTCACACTGAAGAAAGAGTAAAACTTTACATAAAAGATTGAATAAATATTTCCACTAGCGTCTATTTTCAGTGTTTCTATCACTGAATCTATTTCTGCGTGACTTTACAAATATTTACGAGCTTCTGAATGTCGGTTGCGGTTTTCTAATTAAAATTAGCAACAACGGTGATTGTTTATTGTAAGATAAAATATTACATCACTCTTATAACCATCATTCATATTACTACTTACTCTAAAAGAACCCGATAAAATATTGCTGGACAATTCACACAGCAACATTTAGCCCCGTGGTAAGCTCGAAGCTTGTGTTACGGGTGCTAGATCCGATAAGCTTAATATAATATACATACATCGATAGATATTTTTATTATACATATATAACACCCAGACACTCAGAACAAATATCTGCAGATCGCACAAACTTTTGTTCCGAGGCGGGAATCGAACCTGCAACCTCCTGCGACCTTCGTCCGCTGCGCCACAGCGGTCCTTAACTATTTATGGTCGTAAATGTAGCATATCAGAGTGGTTATCGAGTATAAATATATAAGACATAGGTACATAATACATTTCTGTAACATATATTTCAATTAATGTAATATTAGACGTCCACACTCTACACTACAGTATCTAACAAATGATAAAAATAAAAAAGTATAATTCTTACAAAAATTGTGAAGAAGTTTAATGTTGACTTTTGTAGCCGATATATTTTTATAATAAAAAGACGTAACATGAAATTTATTCAACACAAAGGTCTTTCTGAAAATGTTATCACATTAATTAGAATTCCATTAATATTGATGTCGGCAAATATTGGACTAGGGATGTAATATAGAGTACTAGATTACGCCCGCGGCTTCGCCCGCGTGGAAATAAAAAGTAGGCTATGTTCTGTCTCAGGGTCTAAAGATTGTCTGTACCAAATTTCATCAAAATCGGTGGCGAGGTTTAAGCGGGATAGCGTAACAGACAGACAGACATACAGACAGAGTTACTTTCGCATTTATAATATAAGTAAAGATATATTAGTTGGGATAATTACATGGAACTTCATGTCGATGGGCAAAAGTTTCTGAGATAATTCTCTTCAAATCAGGGTGTTAACAAAATTGGAACCATACAAATCAATCTGTGCTGATGATAAATATCATATTTTTATATTGATTTACATCCGCAATATTGATTGATAAATTTTATTATAATTAACCTGTATTTCTGTATGTCACTAACACGCGGATTCGTGATAGTACAATTTGTAAAATACACAATAAATCCCTTAGTTGACGGGAAGATTATATTATGCCGGCATATCATGACACAGTTAAATGAAATTATTTTATCTGATGAATAATTCTTTTTTTCTCTTTGCAGTGGAAAATCATCAGTCCCATGAGGAAGGCTTGTACAAGAGAAACATGGAAGTGTGATGGAGCATTTCGTATGAAAGAAGCTTGACGTCGTGTCCATGCTTTTTGGTTGAACTTGCATTTTATAGCCAAAGCATTTATGATAAGTACATTTACCTATACATCGGTATTTTTGTAAAGGTTCTAGGTTAATAAAATTTGTTACAGAATCAATGTTAGCTTAATGACTGAAAAAGAAGCATTCAATATGCTGTATTGCATGTTCTTTTTGTAAGAATTATTATAGGTACTTATACACACATTATATAATAAAAATATTTTTAGTTATTGGCTTAAAATACGTTTTATAGAGCGCAGCTTTGTGTAGTTTATTATTGAGAGCTTGAAAAGGCGGATATTTATTCGAAAATTTATATTTCATGGAAAAATGCTCCACATTTTGTATTATTAACTGGCAGTGAACGAATTTCAAGTGTTTTGTTGAAGCACACCATTATTTTATGAAAAAGCTTGAAATCTGTGATCATTTGTACGCACGATAATAAAACTGTTTGCCAAAAAGTACATAAAGGTTATTTGTACATACAAATTACGTTTTTAAAAAATAACAGTAGTTTGGTTATTTTATGTCCCATTCGGTACTGAAAGAAGCTAGGAAAAAAATACTTCAATTGCTTTGCTTTGTTGATATTTCATACTACATTCAACTAGATGGCGTTGGTAGGCAAAGGTTCCATACACAAGGAAGGTGACCTCTAATAATACCTCCATGAAGGTGACACACTGGAGTTCTCAGTAGATTGAAGAGCACTGCCATCTATTTAAAATCTTTGGAATTACTATATGTACGAGTAATACGTATCGTCACGTTAAACTGATTTAAATAGACCTCGTTCTTCATTTATTTTATTTTGATTTCTTAACATTTTTTTCTGTAATAAGTAGGTATTCATTAAATAAATTTAAGTTAACATGTAACCTAACTGTATTTTCGAGTAGCTTTGTTAATCTGCTTTTTGGCTTGAATAAGTAAAAGTAGGTAGATAAAAATTAGGCATAAGTGCTTTAGTAAGACTATGAGATTGAAATATGTATCTATAATTAAATGTAATTTTTTTACTAAGTATATTTAAGTTCAATAGTTAAAAAAAAATCCAATAACACTACTTTGTTAAACTATTGTAGGTACTATTAAGATATTAAAGATATAAGACGCCTGAACAAAACATATTATTAATAAACACATTAAATCATTTTAATTTTCGTTGAACAAACTATTTTTTCCAAAAATATGCTTATTTTGCAACTTTTTCTCAAATGCAAGGTATTTGTAAAATAAACTAAAAAAACAATGCAAAACATTTATATACAATATTATAGCTTATTTCAATAGCTTTCAGATAACGTAAGTGGAGTTACCCTACTCAAAAGCATTCCATCGCTACACTTAAAATAACACTTAAGGAGCAAAAACGAGTCGCGCGCAAAAAACGCGGCGATAATAACGGTTTTTAGGCGAACTACCGCGCGATGTCAAGAAGTTAAAAACTATTTCAAAATCTACAATGGACTATAAAAAAAACTATTTCTCTTAGTATTTATATAGGTAGATACATTAAACCATGTTTTTCAATAGATATTCATACGCCGTGGTTTCTCTTGTACGAAACGTGTTTAAAATAAGTAGGCTTATTAGTGTAATTTGTTAAAATTTGTAAATTGCTATTGATTGTAAATGTGTCAATTTTTACATAATCTGGCTAAATAAGATACGAACTAATATAAATAAGTTATATTAAAAACGGAATAAAATTTATAAAGAAGAGGTTTGTTTACTATTATTATTACTTACCTACTTATTTACAAATTTATACTAATAATAAATCTGTAAGGGTCGGCCTTACAGATTATTATTAGTATAATAGTATTGTATGTAGGTATAGTAAAACCATTCTAAAAATGAACTCCCCTCCACAAAACCGTGATGATTTCAACGTGTGAGAGGAAATACAGAAAAACAGAATACACAGAAAAAAAAAATACAGAATTCGGTGGAGGGGCGTTCATTTTAGAAATGGTTTTACTATACAAATGTATGTGTTTAATAATGTTCCTCCATAACTGTTAAACGTCTGGGACACAGAAGATACGCTATTTAAAATCTTGTTCCAGTTATGATAAGACGTGGCCCCCATACAAATACAATTTCGAATAGGACGAAGTCGCGGGGGCAGCTATATAAATAAAATTTTACCTTTTATGTCGCTGCACGAAGTAAGTGTCCACTTTAAAGAGGCGAGTTGATGTTACCCGATACGCACCTCTAATTTTTCATCTTCAGAATTATCTGTGTTTTAAAAACACGTGCTCTCTAACGGTAAAGGCAAACATCGTGAGCAAACCCGCATTTACTGAGAACTTAAATAAATAAATAAATAAATAAATATTACTGGACAATTTTTACACAGCGACAACTAGCCCCGTGGTAAGCTCGAAGCTTGTGTTACGGGTGCTAGATTTCTGATATACTTAATATAATATACATACATAGATAGATATTTTTTATTATACATAATATATAACACCCAGACACCCGGAACAAATAGGGGTGATTATGATGATTAAGCCCACTATCTATATTTAGGAATATAAAGCACATTGTAATGCATGTCGGTACTTTCACATCTATGCAATTAATTCAAAACCTGCGTGGATGGTAAATCATGTTTTCTCCTTGTGCTACTTTATACTAATGAATGAAATGCATATCAAAAGAGCAATCCCACGAGATGCTATAAATAGAAATGAATACCAATTAGCTCGTTCTATACAACAAAACCCTGGTATGATTTTCAATGAAATATTTTCATTAGTTGATAGAAATAGATCCTTAGAATAGATCCTTATTAGAGAATGGGAGAGATCGTGGGCTCGATGTTTGTTACGACGTTTGTTATTCTTTCAAGCAAATACCGATTAAAAACTAGCGACCCGCCCTCGCTTCGCTTCGGGTACTTAATTATATTATAAACCTTCCTCTTGAATCACTCTACATTTTTTAACACCTTCAATGCTCGACTGGCTGCGGCACTTTGTGTTATACTGTAAAATGTACATATTATAATAAAATTATAGACCTTAATGCATTAAAAGGCATTAAAATAAACATGGCTATTTTTACGGAAAATTCCAATACTACGTGGGAAAAACCGCGGGCAGAAAGGTAGTAAATTTTAAATAAATAAATGGTTCCTATATCGTATAAAGGTCATTGCTGATAAGTTCAGCCTGTCAAGTATTGTAGTTAAGGCCACCATCAATATACATCGGTAATCCATCACGCCAGCGACACCATCACGCATCGATACCTACTATAATAGCCTAGCTTAGTGTTTAATGGTTGAGCTGCTACTGAACTAGCTGACACCTGCATACACAATCTATGGCACGTAACTAACGCTTGTCTTTACAGGCTTATTTGTATGCAATGTGCTCCGATATTAGATTACTTGATGAAACTGGCGGTTTAGGGCCTAAACTGTTAGTTTCGCCTAAACTTTAGGCGGAACTAAAATGAGTGTAACATCATCATCACCCCTACTTACGTTTCCGCTGCTGGGACGCAGGGTCTACTCTCTTGACGAGAGATTAGGCCTCGCTGGTCTAGTGCGGGTTGGTGAATGACACATGTCCTGCAAACATTTCAAAGTTTTCAGAACAGAAGTTTTCAGTGTGTATGCTTTTGCCAAAGGGGCCGTCCATTAATCACGTGAGGCTCAAAAGGGGGGGTAGGGGGTACGGAAAACATCACGAAACATCACGAGGGGGGAGGGGGGGTCTCGTTAGACATCACGTGTATTAATTTTATTTATTTTTTGCCAAAAAGCGCTATTTCTGCTGAGAATGCCTTATGACCTGTATTGCCCTAGCCTGCAGAAGGATCGTAAGTTTCTTATGGAAAGAATATGTCAGCAGTGTGGGCAGTACTTCTGCACTAAAAAAAAGAGCAAAAGAGTGCCATGGGCACCATACTGCCCACGAAACTGAAACTGTTCGGCCCACGCGTATCCTCACGCTACGAGGCAGGGAGGTTCTCTGCGTAGTGCGCGAGGATGATGGTACCGAGTGGCTTGACGAAACCGAAGTGAATATGTCACAAACCTCTTTGCCAATAACAACTGCTAGTGAAGAAGAAGCTTTACCAGTTGTAACCTTAAATGAAAGTCTTGCAAACTCCGTGGGACGAAGACAACATTAATTAATTATTCATTAATTTTATTGCAAATACATTATTTAAAAAATGTTTTATGTTAAATGTTTTTCGAATCAAAACTCAATTTTTTTAATATTTTTTTCCAGTCAAAAATAGCCTTTATTTAGACTTCCAAAAAAATACACGTGATCCAGGGGGGGAGGGGGGGTGTTGGTCCCAAACCTCACCAAACATCACCATGGGGGAGGGGGGGGGGTCAAAAAATGAGAAAAACGACCTCACGTGATTAATGGACGGCCCCAAAATGGCGTCCACACGAGTAACATTGGCATGTTGATTTATGGTGAGGGTTCCAACTTAACATCTGTCTAAGTTTTAGCCGAAAGGAGTCAAGTTTAGACTATTTGGACTGCGCTGGGGGACACTGCCGGACAACATGGCGGACACCATGGTAATTTAGTTAAAAACTATTCTTCGGCCCATATTTACCTTACAGACTTATGAATTACTTATGAAGAATAGTTTTTAACGTCTATAACTTTTACTAATAAAATATTATAATTATTATACTTTTGGGTGTTTAAAAAACGGTTTGTTTATGAGTTAAAACAACAGCATGAAACTCTTCGGAAAAAGGGTTCCTTCCAAGTATAAGAGTTTACTGTAAAAATTCAATAGTACCTCCTTTTTGAAGCGCCAACCAACCCATCCGTCACCAGTGGTGTGTAAAGAAGTAAGACAATAATGTGTACATATATTATGTTGATAGGATGATAATGATGACCATTTCTTCTTCTGTGAACTTTTCACAACACTAGTTTATTCATTAGATAGCAGCCTAGTGCTTGAGACCGTTAATTTATGAAGTAAATATGAAGGCATTCCATTTCAGAATTCTTGTGCTTTAAGGCTTAAATTATATTAGGATCGAGGAATTTCGAGGCACTAAGATATTTTTAGATTTCCTTATGCTTCAACAACTAACCTAACTATCTTAGTATTTTCCTGATCTTATAAATATTTATTTTACTAAGCCCGTGGAATCTTTTAATTCTGGAATGGCTCTCAACCAACTGATCCTTAGATTAAATAAACAAATATTAAATGATGTTCTGGGGTGTTATCTATGTTATAATGATGTACATATATCTATGTTACCTATTATATCTATGTATTGTGTATATCAGATATCTGGTAACACTACACCCGTAACAAAAGCTTCGACCTTACCACGGCGCTTAATTATAGATACTGTATGAATTGATATTTGAAATGAATTTATATTTTAAAATATATAAAGATATTAAATTAAATATTATAGAGGACCAATTGTTTGTTTGGTTGTTAATATTGAAATAATTACTATAAGATAATGTTAGATAACGATATTTGATAACGATGTATATTATTATGTAAAGGATTCGTCCTTTATGACGTAACTAGTTGCAATTAGCAGATCTATTAGTGGCTTGTAGGGTATTATTACATGTTTGCCGCAACAAGCATGTGTAATCTCTTGTATAGATTATTTTTCCCGTGGGTGACAATATCAACATAACCGTGGGCGTGATGTTTAGGCTTCAGGAGGTGAAATGGAATGAAAGCTGATCTTAAAACGGCCACGCGTAATCATAATAATCCTGTCTCTTAAAACCAGGATTACTATTTTGTTTTTCGCTTATTTTTCACGTTATTTCGATATTTTTAGGATTAGAGTATTTTTTCTTTTAAAACAGGCAACTATAAATATTTTCTTTTAAACGAAGCTTTGGATTAGGCTTTTGATTATAAGAATTTATTTTAGTACTAAAATAAATATAATATATTTTAACAATAAGATAAAGAATTCAAATAAGACAGCAACTTAAAATCGAATCAGGGTTCAACAAGATCTTTGAACTTTGAAACTATCATGGTTTCAACAATATTTGAACATGAAACACGTAACATACCATGATTTAAATATTTTTGAGTTCTCCGATATTTAAACAGATAGAGAACAAATAACTCGTACATTAAGTTAAGAATTAATCATGATAATTTCAGCCGCTCTACATCTACTACTGGAAATAGGCCTCCCATTAAGATTCCCATAACTTTCGGTCGGAAGTAGCTAACATCCAACCGATGACTAAAAGAGAACTCGATAGGTATCATTCATTTCGTACCTACTACGCTGAACCGCAGTATCCATGTGCCAACTTTTAGCCTTTCCATTTTATGTACTATATAGCCCGCCCCATTCCATTTTTCTGGTTTCAAGGAACTAATCCGCTTGACTATGTCGGTGACTACCGTTTTTTTACGTTTCTCCTGGACTCTAATTCATACCCACAAACCCCGTGCATAGCCTTTGAGCTCTTAGAAACCTGAGCCTATTCATAAAGCTTTTAGTGAAGCACCACGCTTACCATCCATCACTACATCATCATAACACCCCTATTCACGTTCCCACTGAAGGGACACAGGGACTTCTCTCTTGACGAGAGGGATTGGGCCTTAATTCACCACGCTGGCCAAGTACGGGTTGGTGAGAGACACATGTCCTTCAAACTTTTCAAAGTTCTCAGAACATGCCGATTTCCTCACGATGTCTTGCCTGCACCGTTAGAGCACGTCCATCACTACATAGCAAAGTCGCTGTCGCTGTCTGTATTCTTCAATCTTTAAAACTCCTAACGTTTTTTAATTGGTAGATTCAAGAGGAATGTTTATAGGTATAATTAGGTAACTGAGGTGAAGCGAGGGCGGGCGGCTATCATAAATATCAGCACACATTATTGAATTAGGCGCCGAGTGCCGACATTCATAGTTTGCCAACTTTTGTAATATTCTATTTTTTTGTAAATTTTTTAGATTAGTTTAACTAATATTTATAGAGCAAAGTACAAGTAAGTCGTGGCTTTAATACGTGTACGCTTTTCTTTTTCTCTCTTGAGTTTCCTGGTATTTGTTTTTACTCTGAATCCGTAAAATACACGAAATTTAATCTAATTTCTGTTTTAATGAAGGCTGGTTGTTGTCATAGCAAGATCACGGGCAAGGACAAACAAGAGTTTAAGAGACCGGTGCGTGGTGACGCGTTTATCATTCCATACAAAATAAACAAATAATTTATAATAAAAAAAATATAATATGCTATTATTTGAACGATAATAGTATTAATGTACCTGTCCAAAGTAAGTACAATTTTTATTCAGGCTGAAAATATGCAGTTGACATTCTCGATTAATTAAACATTTTGGTACTACGACTGATTGTGTAGCACAGTAACAAATTCTACAGTAGAATTATGTTGTATAAAAAGTTTACGTAAGGGTTGGCGGCGCGCTCTAAGGCCTCGGTCCCGAAACCAGCGGGCAGCGGGGCGGCGGCGGCGGCGGCGCGGGAGCGGCAGGATCTTATGCGTATTGTCAAATGGACCGAATCTCGAAAACAGCGGCGCGGGAGCGGCGCGGGGGCGGGCTACGAGCGGTGCACTCCAGTCGAGCGGTGACCGTACCGCGTTGCGCGTCTGCATTGTAGTATAGTGTTGTACTTTTTTTTGGACTGAATCTATTCGTACGGGTACTGTACGAATAAATTATTTTTTATTCGTACGGGTACTGTATGAATAAATTATTTTTTATTCGTACGGGTACTTTATGAATAAATTATAATTATTAATACGGGTACCGGACAAACAATTTCTTATTATTCGTACATAAGTCGGACGAATTTCCTCGATCGATCATTTTAAACTTATAGATTTTTAATGAGGTTGAAAAACTACGTCGAATGCTGCCAACCGCGTGGAAATCGGTTCATTCATTCAATAGTTATTGCTCTTGATTATATTAAACTAGCTTTTTGCCCTTGGCTTTGCCTGCGTTTTATTAGATTTTTTTTTATTTAGATATACCTCTAAAACTTTTTGGATTAATTCCAGACACTAAATCACTCTTGATAGTTTCTAGAATATAGTCAAAAGTTTCTACACTCATTCTGGTGTAGTCGTAGAATTTATCGGGATTTTGTCTCTGTTCTTCATAATTTCGATAAAACTCGCCATTTAGTTTCCTTGCCCTATAGTAGGGATCCACTTCTTCTTTTCCCCACAATAAATCGAGCGTTAGGAATACATTTGAATCAAAAAGATGTTGTCGCCGAGACATTTCGTTTGCGAATGTCGACAACACAACCACGAACACAACACTACACCGCTACAGTGCCGCGCGATCTGCCCGCTGGTTTCGAGAACAGGTATGCGCTGCCCGCCCCTCTCCCGCGCCGCCGCCGCCGCCGCCCCGCTGCCCGCTGGTTTCGAGACTGAGGCCTTACGGAGGAACAAGAATAATCTCATCAACACGACTCGAGATTATGGTTTGTATCATCACTAATCTACAAACGCTACGGTCTACGGCGTAGCATGATGTTGTACAATCGTAGACGTCTACGAATGTTATTAGTCCAGTTATTTATTATCTTAGGATTATTTAATATAATTGGTTTGCGCTTATCGTTTATAATTTTTGTCTTAGTTTAACAACTTGAAGGTTTTCTTTTTAAACGCAGACTGAATTAATAATAATTTTAGATACAACTAATGTTTTGATTTGAGATGAACAGATATAGTATGAAAGGGTTTAGTAGGTATAAGAGTAGATAAGATTAAATACTAAGCTAAGTTACTAAGTTAGCTAAAAATAGTAACTAAGGCGTGTTGGCTAATTGGGATAACACTCAACTGTTGTTCTGAAGGTCTTGGGTTATATCTCCACCGCATACTCTAAACTTTTCTTGATAGAATTATGCGCACCCAAAAAACATGTTCGGTGAAGGCGAAAATCGCGAGGAAACTTGCTTATTCTGATAATTTTGAAGAGATTGAAGGACTTGTGACATTCGTCAACACGCACTTGTCCAGCGTGGTGAATTAAGGACCAATCTCTCTCGTCAAGAGAAGACCAGTGTGTCAGCAGCGGGAATGTTAATAATACTCAAAATCCGGTTACTGTTTTGTACAAACTCTTGCACTTAGGGGATCAACAATGTAATACACAAACCTTCCGGTGATATCCTGATTGCTTCACCACGAGTACCACGACTCGCGTGAAGACAATCTCATTATTATTCACAGTAACCCTCAACGACGCGAAGGCCTTTCAAGCTTCCAAGTCTCGATTTGTTTCAAGTAAACATGTTATTGCTTTCAGTTCTACTTTAAGCGAAAACATTACCAGAGTTTCCTAGAAGATTAGCGAGAAAATTTGTTTTTTTGCACCCAAAATAGCTTTAGATTCCGCGACTATATTCGGTCAGTGAGTGTCTAGGCGTATTATTACGCCCCACAGGTTTTTCGGTCATATTTGTAAGTATATTATTATGATAATAAGGATGACCGCAAGTTATTGGTATAGGTAATTGAAATACGACTATAAACACGTTTCCAAAATAGAACCTCCTAGTAAAATACAGCCTAGATACTAGTTCTCAAATTAAAAGGGAACCATTCAACATTCATTTTGTATAGGTTCATTAATTCAATGTAGGTACCTATATACCTACCTACATAGCTCTTGTATCGGTTTAAATATTTTCTCATAAGAAACAAGCTCACTTTAAATGAGAAATCATAATTGTTTCTTAAAGTAGATACGCATGTGCTAAATTAGTTACATTAATCATTAAGATATACAATATACTCTAACAATGTATAGCATATCATCATTGTGTACTCTTGTTTTATGATTGCATTAATAAAAACGTGTAAGTTATTGTGATATTAAATAAAAATCTGAAAAATAAAGTACGAGATAAGATTAAAATATACGACACAATTAGGAGGATAAGTCCTAAACAAACAAAGTACACGTCAAACAGAACAAACCCCTAACACTGTACATGTTCTCTTTAATAGCCTCTTATGATAGCAAAAGCTATTATAAAGTCATGTTTGTACTTCATTAAACTTATGATCCGTGTCAGGCAAAACCCAAAGTTCTAAGCTTCATAATGATACTCAAATGTTACTAAACCAAGCATCTTTCCATTCTTGTAAGCACTTTTATTTTGTTTGCCAAGCCGTATGAAAATTGCCCAATGTTGTGCGGGCGTTTAGGTTATAAAGGAAATTCTTGGTAAAAGAGAATTTAAAGAAATGTTTTTGCAAGCTTTTATATTTAGTTTTCTTGTTATGATAAAAGTTTAATTATACAGGTTATTGTAAGCTTAAAGTCCCTGAACTTGTGATTCTTCTAGTTTGTTTTTAGAGTTCCGTAGACCAGCAAGGATTTATATAGACAAACGAAAGCTTTCTATTTGTCTTTTAAATCTAACTTTCTGTCCATCTGTGACTATAAGATAAGCTTTTTCCTTTATGGAAAAATATTGTGTAATAGAAGAAGAACACCGAAAGTGTCAAAATACGGTGGTTTATTCGCTATATGATTCTCACAATGAAGTAATTGGTAAGTAGAATTTGAAAACCGTAACATCTGGAGATTATTGAAGGAGGTATATGTAAAGCGTTAGTAATAAACTCAACCTACACCAAATAATCAACAAGAATAAATTTAATTCTGTTCCCTTACGAAGACTAATGAAACTGTAGTTAACCACTTATTAACTTTGCAACTCATTTATTATATTACACTACACATCGTTCTAACAACTTTTGTTCACTTGCAAGTTCAAAAGTTAACTAACTTTAGTTCTAACCGTAATAGCAATTCGAAATAGGGCCTTAATTTTACAAATGAACCAAAACCTGATATTACTCCGACAAGTTTGTTCTATTCAACGTTTAATTTCAATGTCTAAAAGCTAACTTCTGTAAATGTATAGAAAGTTTGAACTAAAATTTCGAACTTTATTTACTGAAAATAGTTATTATAATTGCAGTAAATTCCATACTATCGTTTATGGCAAACCAAAGAATTTAGACAAAGAACAACGTCTAAGAAGTTTTGCATTAATGTTTAAAAGTTTGACTAAGTACCTACAGATATTTTATAGCTGTTTCACCAAAATGTTCAACTTTTGTCTTTAAATTCTCAGACGTGCTATAAAAGCGTAGCGAAGAGATAGTTAGTTCCTGTAGTATCATCTGAGAACTCCATTACTAAAATATAAAACAAATGCATTCTCATTTCATTAATACGGGAATTTAATTTTGATTAGGTAATAATTAGCGCAATAGAGAGGAGGCTTTTACCCAGCAGTGGGAGTCAACGAGCTGTCGTGATGATGATGATGATGATGTGGTGATCTGTGTGTGATAAATATATTTCGAATTATCTCAATCTCGAGTATTATTACACATTCTCTTAATTTTGAAGTCCATTTTACGATAATAGCCATTGTTAAAATAAAACATCATTTTTGTAACTTTTGTTAAAATCAAAAATATGTTTGATTAAAATATTACCTAGTAGTTATAGTTTAATAAAAAAATATATTATGTAAAAAGGTAAAGAACTTAAACCAAAAATTTCCTGGGTTTACGACCAATCGAAACTGTACTATGAAAGTGGACAAAAGCCAAGGAAAATATAAATGAAGGGAAACTTATCATCCCTTGCCCAAAATTTGAACAGTCTTTTAATAAGGATCTATAAATTCCGCTTTTGTATGGTATAAGATGCTATTCTCATAAAGCCGCAAAATTTGTGAAAATATTTAATAACGTAAATTTGTTGCTGCTCCAAAAGCGTGAAATTTCTGAAACACATTACAAGATAAAGCACCAGTCCTTAATGGAGTTTAGTGCTGCAAAGATAGGCTGAAAAAATAAAAAGGTTTATACCCTAACGTAGTCTACAAACTGATTTATTATGATTTAAACTCATGTAAACCAATGTGAACAAATATGATTATAATAATAAGTAGACAGTTGGGAAACAAGGACTTTTCTTTTGACGTGAGATTAGTCATTAATTCACCACGCTGCCGTCCGGTTTTTTTAATGCCAAAATGTCCTTCATACTTTTTAAGTTCTCGGAATATGCCGGTTTTCTCGCGATGTTCGCCTTCACCATTAGAACACGTGTTTTCTAAGCCCACATACATTTTTCTAGGCACGGTTAAAATTTGTATCAAGCTCTATCTCTCTCTCTCGTCTCGATAAAGTTTTATTGTTAGTAACTTTGAAAAATGTATTTCTTATAAAGTTTAGAACGAGCTGATAAGGGTTAAGAAATGGCAAATATAATTTCTGCGTAAATTGCCAACAAATGAAGCTGCCACAGAAATTGAATAGTAATTGAAATACAGTTAAATGTAGTTACGCGTAATAGGTAATCGCGAACCAATCAATTAAGGCAGAAACACATTATTAACACCCGACGCCACCCGATGAAACGCGATGCGTGTTGAGTCGAATCAAATGTATGGTTTTCCATAGACCAGAAACACACTTTGAACACGCGACCCGACCCCACGCGGGCACACGCCACCTGATCCAGACGTGCCAGATCTGCGTGTGCGTGTTTACCCCCACCATGCGTTCCCATGGTGGGGGTAAACACGCCATCCGACGCGGGCGCGCAGTACGTATGTTCTAGACAACACTCGACGCCACGCGTCAGTCGTTCGAGAACTGTCACTTTATGCCAATTTCATATTAAATTTTTGCATTTATTTAGTGAAATGATGATGAAATGCTAGTATGTCGTGGCGTCGCGTGTTGGTAATATGCACGGTGCACGTCGGTTGTCGACACGTCGCGTCGCGTCGGGTGTTAATAATGTGTTTCCTGCTTTAGTGTGGTAATTTATTAGTAATTTCCAAAAACAAATATTGTTTGAGTGAATTCATGCATCTCGTAATAATTCCATAATTAATACCAATATAATTAAGTTTAGTTATTTTTTATTTAAATCAATAACGGCTGAATTGATTTGGCTGAAAATTGGTGGAGATGTAGATTGGAACCAGGAGATGGACATAGGATATTGTTTTACCACGGGAAAAACTAATATCCGCTTTATATTAGGTTTTCCCGCGTGTTATATTATAAAACATTTTTATATTTAGTATTCTTCCCTATTTGCTTCGTAAATCTTGAGAATATATTGATATTGTACGAAGAGGAGGTAGCGTTTAGATGTCTAGTCTAGACTATTTCTAGTTTTCATCGGTCTAGACATACTGTTGGGCATTCCATTGCCAGGTAATGTACAATTAGAGAAGATTGAAATAATGAGAAAAGTAATAGTTTGTATTTATTGTTACACATATGGCTGAAGCAGTGTCGGTTAACTTGGGAGGATATTCAATTGGCCCCGATGTTTATCGATAGATAATTTCTATACTTAAATGTATTCAGCCGATTAAACCTAGATCTGGTCTTGGCAACCCTGATAAATTTAATGTTCCAGGCACTACGATTGCTAGTTGAAATTAATTGAATTATCTGAATAGTGCTATTCTCACACTCCCACGCATTCCGCTGCATCGCATACGCTCGTCGATATATTTTTAATGTGTTTGGTAGTGCGTGTTTTTTTATACAAAAGGATGTACCTACATAGGTACTAGCAATGATACCGATAACGCTGTATGTGTAGCAGTGTAGAACGGCCTTATGTTAGTGTATAGTTTTAAGCATATTAGATATCTAGTATCCGTACCCAATGTTCAATCTTACGAGGCATTTATGTTTTTATTGAATTATAGCTTAAAAAATGACGTTTGCTGCTAATACCTATAAGACAAACCTTTACTTTATAACACTTCAGAAGTTTTCCAACCTGGAACATGGATTTAGAAAAGCTAGATTGTAGGGAATTGAATTAGACCCTTGAAGCGCTACAAATCCACGGAATCCAAGATAATCTAAACGCTAAATGAAAGTGTAGGGGGCGCAGTTTGCCTTGGATGTAGAAAAGAAATGATGGTAATGTTTCTTCAACGTTGGTCAACATAGATGTTTTAAATAATGCTATATAAAATAGTTGCTAATCACGTTTTTTCGTCCCATTAATAGAACTACGAAGAATAACCGTTTCTCGTAGTTATTATGTGTGGTCGTGGAAAGTTCCTTGTTCGCGGTTTCATAATTTTATCGTATGAATTGAACCACTGTTCTTGATAGCTACGATAATATTACCTAACTGTAGGTGTAGTTATAATTCTATGTAATTATAGTTATAATTCTAATTTTATTTATAAATCTAATTATAGATATAATTCTAATACTATTTACGCAGGTCAACGTATACTCTACCGTTCAACTAAATAATTACTGATCCGAGGATATAAGGTATAAACCTATTAGAACTTTGTGTAACATTTGATGAACGCTTGTTTTTGAGATAAGTAATCTAATATTTAAATTGTATCTTGGTAGCATTTAACTTTCAATTTCAAAAGCATTTAGCTATAAGTTTACGTAAAATCAGTGATAAAAAAAATGTATCTGACATAACATTATATGACTGAATACAATAGTTTGTTTATTTTCATCCCGAACGAAATCTGAGCCAAAAGGTGCAAAGGGATTATCGTGTTGGTAAATGGGGAATTATACGTCTTAGAGGCACTTGTATAATTACGTAATAACACTACAGAGCCGGAACGACCTAATTAGGTTGCGTAGGCGGTGTTTTTGCACATTCTCGGTAAGCGGTATGAAATTAAATGAGGGTAGTTGGGGCTTTGAGGACCCGTATTTTTTCCTTCTCAGGTTGCGTTAACTCATGTTTATTGAAATTGTCTTTAGAACAGTTAATTTGAAAAGGTATATGTGGAGGTGAAAGCGTATAACGACTCGGGCGGGAGTCATAATTGCAACCTCCCGCATCGCATCTTTAATCTATCTCTATTTTATCCTTGTGATAAATTTTGTTTTCGATTTTCATATATAAAATATCACAGAAACAAAACTAAGTGAAACCCCAAAAGCTGCAGCATTTTAAAGTTTTACTGAGTGCACTCAGTCAGAGTGATCTAGGTACCTACTTATGTTACCTACATTTGCATACTCTCTAAATGTTGAATGTATGTATTATTTACTATGAAGAATCCTAGGTATATGTAGGTATACACCTTGGGTATGATAGTAATAAAACATGCAAAGCCAATTAACATAAAAGTGTGCCGCCAAAGTCACGTCATATTTTCAGGCACAACAAATAATTATGATAATATAGACGAAACAATACAAGAATTTAAAGACACGACACGCCATAAGCGTAAGTGCATTATGGAGTATGTATTTGTCAATCGCCGGTGGAACCTACCTAATGCGAGTCTTGTATCTTGTAAAATCTGGAAATCTCACCATAATGTCCACTATTAGAAATATAATAATTAATTAAATTAAAATAGTTATTTTACACCAATTAGCTAACTTATTGGAAACTAAAACTAGTACTTTGTTCATCAAAAGCTAGTTCAACACAGAAAATTAAACAACAAAAATTACAAAAGATAGATAAAACAATAAAAAATCCCTCTCCCATTCCTAACTTTCGAGGAACAAAATTTTTCCTATCGAGCTATATGTATACTCGTATCTTATTCACAACTTATCTGTTTACAAATTGTTCAATGATTCGGTTTATTGTAGGCGTATTCTGCCGAGTCTGCTCTGCATGTCTTTGTAATCATTCCATTTCAGTCGCTTTGGCAGACGCGGACGGAGCGCACATATACCGCCTTTTTGGGTGAACTGTTTCGAACTTCATTCTTTCTCTGAAATTCAAACTTCGAACATAAAGAGTTTATCTAAAGTATTGCTGACGTATAGTTTTTGTGTTCCATTTTTTATTTGTGTGGTGACGTTTTGTGATGTGAGATTTGTGGAGAGTTGAAAGTTTTCTGTAAGGTGAGTTTTAAGTTTCGTACCTACTTCAATTTAATAAAGACGAGGACCTTTTTATTGTGGCAGACATTTACGTATTTGTTTATAACTTTAAAAAAGGAAGGGATTCTCAAGTCAACGAGTAATATTTTTTTTTCTGTCACCACAGCATTTACAACCACAGACAGGAAAACATCAGCGGATGATTGATTACTGGTTCTAACGTACAGTCACCAGGCATATCTTAGTTTTGATATACCTATCTATTTTTAATTATTAGATATATCGTGAAAGGGTTTTATAGTGTTTCTATTTTTAATAATTGGATAAGTTAGTAAAAGGGTTTTATTGTTCTCTTACAAATAAATACCGAGCTATGTAAAAAAACCAATAACGTATTGGTTTTTTTCTTAGCTCTAGATCATCATTTAAAATTACTGTCTAAAAAATTAAACAGCACGTGTTTAAATAAATACAGGACGTCGAATGTTACTGAACAAAAAACAGTAAAATATACTTATGTTATTACACAAAGCATAGATTTAATGTCTTCATTATTTGTAATTAGGTAAATATAATGTAGGTAAAGGTTTTACAGTCAGTTGTAGTTGAGGATTATTTTGATTGTATTAATACAAACAATACAACAAATAGCTTTCAGGCTGCCGTGTGGTGCTGGACTAGGGATAGTACCACCCCAATTATTTCAGTGCATGTCACCAAACTGACTAATGGTTTATACCAACAGCAGCAGCGAGCAACAGAGTTGTTCTGTGGAATGTACACCAAATATATAAGTTTTGAATGAATTAATGAATGAACTCTTTGTTTTACTTATAATACTATTTAAAAGCTTAAAGTACAAGGGGCGGCCTTATTGCTGAGAGCGATCCAGACAACCGTACTGGAGATAATAAATACAGCAAAATAGCATAAACAAATATTTGCATATCGGCATGACGTGTTTCCCTTAGGTGGTAAATTGATTGGGCATTTAATTTGAATGTGAAAACTATAATTATTATAAGTCTTAAATTTAGAAGTCGGTTCTTTTATATTTTATTCATATTTTATTTTTAGTAGCTGCGGTTAAAAATTTTCTTTGACTATATCAAGTTGTATCTATAGTCTGTACCTATCCATAGAAAGGTTATTTCTTTCGCTTTTTATTAATCATTGGTGGCCAGGGCAAGCCTTCGTAAAATATTAGATGGTGTCGTAAACAAAGAGGCCATTAGTCAACGTTAATTTAGTTGGAAGCTACATCAAGGGTCGGCTTAAAAATATTGTATAACAGCTGCTATCCGCCATTTTGCCTATTTCGAGTTATGTGTGTTTTATTAATAATATTAATATAATTTGTGCTGACACTAATAGTTCATAAAACTGATTTAATGAACTTGATCGTGAGAAAGTTTTCGAAAAAACAAACAGCCTCCATCCGTCCGTCCATCTTGTTAGTGGACGACCGACGCTGTGTTTCATTATTCCATTAAAATATATTAATGGAATAGAATATTTTTATTGCTTGAATACTTATTTTACAGTTATAACACCAATTTTAACTATCCGAGACTAAATTCATATTGAGATAAACGGGCAATACACGAACCTTATTTACGTAGACTATTGATCAACCGTTTCGTCCCAGAACGTGGGACTTCATCAGGATCAGGACACTGCAAGGACACGGATCACGACCGCTCGCCGGTCCGTAGTGCACTAATCTAGTGTATCCGAGACTAATTTATTAATAAATCTAGAACTAGAATAAATTTAGTACTTATAGTAAAGTACTAAATTTACGGTCGTCTACTTTACTATAAGTACTAAATTTATTCTAGTTAATTATTTATTAATCTATCTTTCCGCCAAGCTTTGTCGCACTACTTAGTTATTAAATTAACAAAGGCCTAAAAGTTAGTATCCTTCAAAGAGATACAAGAGGAATCTGAGTCACTTTCACAAAGGTTACCTTATACTTACTCGCAAAATCCTGTCTATATAACTTATATTTACATAGCTTTATAATAGTTCATTTTCCAAGCACCATTATTGTTTAATACCTGTGTTAAATTGTGTTTCCATAAAATGTAATGGGTGGTCGTTGTGCTGTATTGGCTAAGTGGGAACACACTCGACTTTAATTCCGAATGTCGTGGGTTCTAACCCCGCCGCGACTCATTTTTCCAGTAGAAAACTTCACAGGTGCGTTTAACTGAGTATAACAATTCTTATAAATATATTATTTGCCAGATGCACACGTACATACATTTTCAAGCACTTAAGTTTTTAAACTGTTATCGTGTCAAGGAAGACTGAAAATTTATAAGTACTATTAAAAGTAATAAAAATATCAAACGCAGCGTCGGACGTCCACCAACAAGATGGACAGATGATCTTGTCAAGGCTGCTGGTTCACGATGGATGCAGGCTGCATCCGACCGTAACACCTGGAGGTCATTAAGGGAGGCCTATGTCCAGCATTTGACGTCCGATGGCTGAAATGATGATGATGATGATTACAAACACATACATTAGCTACTACTAGTAGATTTCAAATACAATCAATAAAATATATCACACGTTATAGTTATACTTAGTGCGAATTAGGAACTTTCATCGGAAACCCTACATGGCAGGCTTAACCCGCTTCAATGTGAAACTAAGTTCTTTGCTCATTGCTTTTCTAAACCTCACAAATGAATGACAACTTCAAGATTCACTTCACTTCAAGATCTACTGAGTTTTTCTATGTTTATTGAAGAAAAGGAAGGTTTATTAGAAACATAAGTAAGTACTTAAGACGACTTTAAAATATAAAGAGCAATTGCTCTCAACTTTCCGTGTGCTTGTGTAGATGACCTAGATGGTCATAATTTGAAAAACTAAACTAATAAAGATTTCTCAACGAAGAATATAAATATTGGTATAGAAAAAATGACAACATCACAACGTAACCTTTATCTTTTTTTTCTATAACCTTTTCAAATATTTATAAAGCTAAAGTGGGTCAATCAGCTAAATTTAATAACTGTACTTAATGTTCAATTTATGTACCTTTTAGAGAGTAGAAAACAAAGTTCAAAGTGTATGTAGGAGATGTCAATTTAGTATTTATTATATTATGTTCATTTCTTTACAATAAAAGTATACATTTCTTTAGAATTACGTTACGTTAATATTTTCATGTGTTAGCATACAATGTTCTTTTCTAGATAAAATATCTATGAAAAAGTAACGTATGAAAGATGAACATTCCGTCATTGCTTATTATGATTTCGCCATTTATAATGATTTCTTATTATCCTGTTACAACTTTTACAGATTTATAGATAAAGCTAAGGGTGGAAAGCTTAAAAGACCTTTTATACATCTTACAAAAAAAAGGCCAAGAGGTACATAAACATTTTAGGATTCCGTAGACCCTCAAAGCACCCTTATTTACATAAGGCATAGCAATCTACAGCCAAGTTGAAAACCCGTAAGTGAAACAACCACAATGGATGAAGAGTCTCGTTTCTTGAGAGGCTTGAAATATTCTAAATATTCAACGTTGATCCCTGAGATTCCCGCATATTTACAAAATACAGTTTTGATTAAAAACTACGAGATTTTTCTATAATAGCGTTTAAAATAGAACATATTTATAGTAGGTGTCGTCAAAGCGACTATAATAATAATTATTATTTTTACAAAAAAACTGACTTCAAACTTCACTCCTTCAAATGGAAATCCTTTTTGAATTCCACCAATTTCTTTATTTAGTTTTTTTTTCTAGAATGTTATTTGATTGTAATAAAATAGATTAGGTATCTATCATTGGACATTTACAAAGCCAATAACACTAGCCACGTGGTAAGCACGACGTTTGTGATACGGTTACCATCTGGTAACCGTCTGGTATCTACACGACACCAAATCCACTGATGGACACAATGCGACAAGTCCTTGGCATACAATATAATTATATAAAAACACCTAACCCGAATAGTATGCCGAGGACTTGTCGCATTGTGAGGTACCTAAGGAATAATTTTTCTTTGAATCATTTTCAAGGTCGTGGTGAATTTTAAACTACAGGTTCAGGTTTAAGAAACTTTATTCTAATTTTAAGAATTATTAAATTCACTTACAAATGAGAACCTATTAAACGAACATGCATATTTGTAAAGTTGAAATTCAAACGAACTTTTACATAGAAACTTCACACATTAATTCCCAGTTCTTTGGGAACAATAGACGTGGCATTGCTGGGACTAAAACCCGATCGTATAACCATTTGTCCCGAGCTTGGTATACTAACTCAAAGACTCCAGCGTCGCAACCTTTGCCCGCCGGGTCACACTGGCCGTCAATAATTAATTAATCTCTCGGTGCAATTATCTCACCTTAGATAGGAGGACCAGGGAAGTAGAATTCCCTACAATAAATAATAAGCGGTTAATATTCAATAATAATAACGAAAGCAACGTTCAATATTAATTTGTGTATTATAGGTACAATCTATCAAGCAAAAAATAACATTGTGCCTATACTAAAAGGTTCGGCCGGATTACGGATAAAAGAGCAACATAATTCAGAAGAAATATTTTTTTTTGAAATTTTAACGTAGATTTTATACCATATTTTGTAAAGGTAGGTACGTTATTTTATAAAAAAAAAACTAAAAATTACAATAATACATTCGTATACCTACCTACCGTTATGAACTTTTTGAACTTTTAGACAAATACTTGTTATATTCTTTTTCGTACTAATGGGAAGTCTACAAACCTTTTTTAAATTACCCAGATCATTTAAATATAAAATAAATTATGAGGAAAAGGAAAAAGGTACATAAACAATAACAAGATTAAATAATAAGTAGAATTATTATTTTAAGTTCATATTTGTCTTAGCGTAATAAGTAGTTTTTATATAGTTTTTTTTGTCTTGTTATATAAATCTAGTTCTCATGAATTCTCCACCCATAACCGAATTATAAGACCAATGGCTATAAAACAGTATTTAGGTAATTTGTCGTGACAATTCCGGTTTTATCACAGACTTATGGTGCTATAAACCTCATAATTGCCGTCTAGCTACTATGTCGCAATTTCATTTATAATTCATACATTTTCGGGTTAAAAATAACTGCTAGTTTTCACAATCAATAAAATAAAAATATATTATTTTTCACCACCAGTGCTGTGCTGTCTTCGCCAACACAAACTTGCCTTCGAAGATGTATCACAGTTCGTCGGTTTAGTGGCGTGTTGGGGTTAGCTCTGTATAAACTTTCCAGTTATATTTATTATTTACAATGTTTTATATACGTTTCTGTTACATATCACTGTTTGCCGATAAAATGCAAACTGATTTTTTCAGCAGCAAATATGATGAGTTCGATTGTTCATTTAACAAATAACAATAGGTACCTAACCATACAAATTGTAGATTCAATAAATGATTCTAAATTGGTAGGTGTTGCTGAGACTTTTGTTATATGTATTACTTAATTACTTATAAATATTTGGAACGGTTTTAATTGTAGTTATCTTTTTGCTATGATGTTTTATTTTATTTTATTGTAATAAACAAACCCATAAAAATGGCTTTTCAACCACTATAATTTCTGCAAAATCTTTTATTACCATTTATTTTACATTTATTTTAATCAGTTAATATTTCTGAAGTTGCGCTCTTAAAAGTGCACAATAATCTTTAAACTAAATACCTATATTTAGAAATTCTCTTTGCCCTCATCCATTAAAGCTTTACATAATCTGCCTTGTATAAATTATCTACAAATGGGTCTTAAACCGTCTTACCTTGAAATGCGCGCTTTAAGCATTTTCGCGTCAATGATAAAATAAATATCGTATTATCTTAATCTATACTAATATTATAAAGCTGAAGAGTTTGATTGTTTGTTTGTTTGAACGCGCTAAGCTCAGGAACCGATGGTCCGATTTAAAAAATTCTTTCAGTGTTGGATAGTCCATTTATCGAGGAAGGTTATAGGCTATATATTTTATGAAAAAAAAGCTGGCGAAGCTGTTGGCGGTCGGCTAGTGTAAAATAATGCACATACAATGAACCTGATCTTGAATAAGATAAGTACATACATTAACTCCATGCTTTAATATTATCTTGTCCTAAGTTCCGGAAATGGACGAAGAATGACCTTATTAGATAAACTTTTAAACGAATATTTGTTCATTGAAAATTTAAAGATTCGTACAATCTGCTTAAATGTTCGTTATTATAGTCCACATCTAGATTATTCGTTGTGGTGATCATATTACATCACGTTGGCATAGTGATATTTTTCCCCAAATAGAGTGTATTGCGTAAACCACTAGGGTCTTGTCAGCTTGTACCATCGTCATGGGAATGACACGTGTAAGGCTATAACACCGTCAACATCTGACATGTTTGTGCTATTGTACGTTTCTTATTTTCTATAATGGTCTCAAGTGTTTTACAAATTTACAAAATTATAAGTTGAAAATAAAACTTGTGTGATCGCCATTTGAGCAATCTGTATTGTCAGGTAGTTTTGCAGCGTTGCTTATTATATTATGTAGTTGTACTGGCTGACGTTACGTGTTATATTGTAATGTAACATGTTACACGGAGTTAGGCGATGTACACACTGAGGGTCAACCTGCCAATATTATCCACTTAGCTTCATAGATGTAAATACTCTTAGCTTGATAAAGACTTTGTGGTTCTAATAAGCATAAAATACTGAAGTGAGCGTTCGAGATAAATTATTTCCATGCTTAAATTTAAATATAAGGTCATAATATAATAGTTTAAAATAAGTGGTAATAGACAAGTTATAAGCGATTTATTTAGTTAATTTAAATTATTTTGACAAATCAAAATACAAGAAATAAATATTTTAATGTAATCAGTGATTATCTCAGTAAGTGAATTATTGTTATTCATTTGAGATTAATAAATTTCTTAAACCTTAATTTTGACCTATTAAAAGCTATAAATTGTGGGACGTAAAAAAGGTTGTTTTTACATTATGGAAAAGTATTATCCTGTAAATACTAGCTAGTTTCAGGTTCCATTATAGAGTAGGTTTAACAACTACCACTTTTGATAATAGATAACTTCAACTACATTCAATGTACATTGCTTTGGGTGTTGTATTTTTCTAAATAGTTTCCATTAAAACTAAAATTTTGTGCTGAATTCCAAATCAAATATTCCTCAAACTCCATGACTGGATTCGAAACTGAATTCGATTTAAAAGTAAGAGTAGTGATATCGAACTATTACGAACTAATTCAACAATCCTTTAGTATATAGGTAAGGAGTAAGTTAACAAGAACTTAGAAATTTCTCTAAGGACATCGTAATGAATTTCTAAATTACGTAAAAACCACTTACATTTTGTTTCTAGAGGTTTGGAGACAAAACTTTCTCCTCACTTGGGTATCGAAACTTAGATATTAGTTCATGTAACTTCAGAAGGACGATTTTAATATACTTAGGTAATATTCCATCCACATAGTTGTATGCTACAACGCTTCTGAAATACATTAGCCTGTCTAATGAAGTTTAGAGATTCGGGAATTCGATAATACACCTATGGACCAATTCACAATCGTAATGGGGTAGAGCTTGTATTGTAAATCGGGATTCAATTCAATGCATAGATGTGAATTCTCTATCATAGAGCACATACATTGTAACAATGTGTTTATTATTCCTCTCGTTAATAACATAGTAAGCGGTATACAGTAATTGAGGGTCGATAATTGTGTCAGATGTAGCTACCTCTATGTAGGAATTCAGTAGGTACATATTTTGTATTGTGAGATTTACTGTGATACATTCTGTGTATTTCCTGTAGGAAGCTTACTAAATAAATAGACACACTTACAAACGTATCATTGACTAATTCATTATTTGTTATATGCTGCTATTTTTATACGAACTACTGGCCCAAGAAATTATCAGTCTAGTTAGATCTTTAATAATCAAACTATTTCATCCGAAGCTTATACGAAAACATTTTTATTTTCAGTATTTTAAAATGGTAATGAAAAACATTTTGTGATACCCGACCTTTGATTTAATGTCGGGTGTACGTTTCTAACAAGCTAACTAGTCATAAAAGAGAAAACAAAATATAAATATATCGGTTTACAAAATCCAAGCACGACTAATGGATAATATTGGCTTTGTTTGAAATAAACTGTAAAAAGTCCTCCATATAAAATAATACTCCAATCAAGTTAATACTCGTGTTTTTATAAAATTTTAAACACGTACTACCAATGATTAGGCAAGACAAGTGAAAAATATTAAAATAATATATATGAAATATTTTCCTAATTAATTTGCGGAATTAAATCAAAGTCCTTTGACCTAAAATGATATTCCGATAATAATTCGAGTTGATGATTTTTATAAACATAACCTTTGCAGCTTTGGCGATTTTCCAAGAAATAAATCAATTAAATGCTCTTTTGATTTCATTCGATTCTCAGTAAATATGTTTGTAGTTTACTGCTCTATAAACACTGGCAGGAAATTAATCTTAAGCTTCGGCGTTGAATCATTTATATTTATTTAGTCCACAGATCACCAACGCATACAATAATCTTGATAGCGCTGGAAATAATCTTGAACACCTACCTACCTCTATTTTTACCATTAGAATAATTCACAAAATTAACCTTCAACACTGTCTTTTTTTTCAAAATAATGTACTCGTAACACCCACTACACTACACTAAACACCCTTTTTATACTTATTTTCCCTCGGCTTTGAAAAATAGAAATAATTCCTAATGAACTGTGACGCTTTGAGATATTTTTCAGCAGTAAATATTTAAAGATTTATGTCATTTATTTCTTCAAAACCCTAAATATCACTTTAACAAGTAGATTGGTTCAGTTTAGATAAAGCATCCAAATATTAAATTAAGTTAGTTAATTATTAAAGATTTTTGTTTTTCTTAGTATAAATCGCTGGATGCTCATATTTGATTAGCATAAATAATAATTAATGTAATGTTTACTACTGAGATAGAAGCGGATAAAAGTTACGAAGTTGATTAAAAGTAACGAGAAGCGGATAAAATAAATGTAAATCCTAAATAACTAAAAATATTGTTCTTTTCAGGTACAGTCAAGGCAGAGAATGATCATTTAACCCAGATGACGTCCGAAAAAGCCAAGATGACGCAACAAAACAAATCCAATACTTTTATGGAGATATTTCAAGAGATCCTGGCGGCGGCGTCAGGTAACTCCTCTGAGAGTAAGATCAATGAGACGCAAATCGTGTCAGTGCTCAGGGAACAAGCGTCTTCGAAGGGGAATGAGGACTTGGAGATGATTGTGAAGATGATGAAGGAAGCGCAGGAGCGACTGGCGCCGCCGGGGCTGCCGGACGAGTGTGAGGGATACTGCTCGGGAGACTTCTGGGACCTGATGGCTAATTATAATAGCTTTCATGGATACGTCACTTTACTGGTAAGTTTTTACGTAATATTTATTATCTTTGGTTTAACACATTAATCGTTCGTATATATAAACGATCATATAATTATGTATTTTAAAGTTTCATTTTTTAAAGTGATTCGATTTTAGAATCAAAGATTTGAGTTAATAGTTAATTAAATAGTACTTAAATAGTTAATACATTTCAACTCGTTACGCGTTCTCTAGATTACGGTCTTGACAGCCTACGAACTAATAAATATTTCGGAAATAAAACCCTTATGGTTTTTTTACTTTTGAGGTACTGTAACCCTTCAAAATCTTCATTTGTAAAATTCATATTTCCAAAATGGCCTTATTAAACTAGCAGAATATTAAACAGTTAAAAATTATAACAAGTGTAATATAACCTGGCGGAAGACGTAATAAAATCTAATAAAAAATATATATTTTGTTTCTTTAATAAAATGTTGTCTACAAGAAATACCGTCTTTGTAGAACTTGGCAGAGCTTTGATTAAAATACTCGTATTATGAGAATATCAGACCTTGTCAGAATAAGTTGTTTGTTTAGAAACTTCAATGTTTGTGTTTGTGGTTCATAGTATACTTAGAAAACATTTGAATAGCTGTGGCCTCTTGTGATAATTATATTACAAATACAAAAATATGCTGTGTATCTTTCAGCAAATTTATCTGAAATTATAATACAATTATATAATACCACATAGACTACTTTTGTCTGCACAAACATATTTCTGCGGGAAAACGCCGTATAAAGGAAGATTTAATTTCAAGTAATAAAAACCGCAATTGTACGACTTCAGTCCCATCAAAATAATGACTTTTACTTTTAGTGTCACTCTAATGACACTAAAAGTCAAATTACTCACGCGCGTTATAACTTATTTTCCCGGGGGAATGCGGAAATCACGATCAAAGTAGATTATGGCGCACAGAGTTCATACGGATTGTCATGAAGATGCAATTCGTTTCAAGGCTTATACGATTCAGAAATTAAGTTACAGCAACTAAACACAAACCACAGACACAGAAAGCGCAAGTGGAAAGCTAATTTGTATTAATTATACTTAGGTATGGCTCTTTAGAAAAAAAACACAATTTAAATTTGAAGAATCGACTCTCATGGCGTCGTTCCATTGTTAGAATCGCACGAGTAAGAGATCAGCACTAAGTAATTCAGCCATTATTTTTCATTAGGTACTCCTTATCATCTGCTAGGCACACCATGTTTTTCCAGCCTTATTATCGCAAAATACGACCTTTTAGAATGGGCTTGCCATCTTTATATTATAATCTTTTGGGCTCTAATGAGGTGGAATGAAACGATGAAAAACATTTTTAATTTTCAGAGGTTTAATGGAAATTTGTTATATTTCAGTAAGGAATTATTTTATTAATAATAGCACAGAAAACGCGTATCCAATATTCACAAGCTTATTCACAGTCGATTGAATGGTTGATATAAGTCCCATAATATTATTCAAGGTTTTTGTCAGCTGACTAAGTTTGAAAGAAGTTTAAAGACGCTGCTGAGAGGTATTCTGTGCTCATAATATAAAATTTGTGGGCTCTCTGGAACACCGTTAACGCCATCCAGTAGTAGTTTTCGCTAAACTTATTTTTAAGATATTATTAAAAAATCATTGAATATATACATTACATGCACATTTTAACGTTAGTTACGGGTAAATTTAACAAGTGTATTGTTTATAAATTTTAACCCCAACAGATTTCCATCAAAATATTTTTTTATGTTACAAATTGCCGCCGTCCTTAAACCGTGTAGAACGTGGGTTCAAAAAACGCCGCGTACCTCTGATATTTTTCTTGAAAAGAAAAAGTATATGTGCTTTGAAAACAGTGCTCTAACGATGAAGGCAAACATCGTGAAGAAACCGGTACCTATGTAGTGAAAACTTAGAAAAGTTTGAAGGATATTGTCATTCACCACGTGTATAAGGCCTAATCTCAAGATCATCAAGAGAGAAATCCCTGTGTCCTGTGGAACGTAAAGGGGTGATTATGATTATACTCACGTTGTAAATTCAGTTTCACCTACATCCCTGTAGATCAATCATCCATAAATTTCCCTCTCCAACACTTGACACAAAAGCGAAAAGCCTACGGCAACACAGTTCGCATCGCTACATTAATACGTTTTCAACGCACCAGAATATTCGTGAATAATATTCACAAATCGCTCACCTATCTCCAATATTAGAATCATCTAAAAGGATTTATGTCTCTGTGAATATTTTTATGGATACTAAAAGAAGAGCAGTAAATACTTGTTCCAGCCGTCGCTATTCTTCACGAATTGCTTTTAACCATGAAGTTACAGATTAAACACCAGAGGTCGTTCGTGTTTGCAATGACAGGAATGCCCGGGGGACGAGCAGATTCTGAATAATTTGACGGTGCAGTTCTGCTGTTTGCTGTTGATTTCCCTCACATATTAACTTAACCCCGCAATATTATTGCCATCTTGTTTAACATTCTGGTCTTATTATCGTATTAATGTTATGGAACATTGACAAGGAACTTATTTGGTTACTTTCTAGTTATGTATGTAGGTAATTAAATAAACATTTTTATTTTAAACTAGTTGACCCCCGCGCGGCTTCGCAGCTTTCTATAGTTTTATCACCTTTTTAAACCTGCCCTGAACTAATACAAATATTTCAAGACCAAAGACATCTAAATCGGCCCAGCAGTTTTCTAGTAGAGACTAACGAACAGCCATTAATTTAAGTTAAGATAAATGTAATAAGTAAATATCAACAAATTAATAATCATAAAAATATACATAGTGGTTTGGTACTCATTATTTATCAAAGTAAGTCATTGTAAGTACTTAATTTGAACACATGGCAATTATAGAATAAATTCTATGTAAATTCTTCTCTTTTTATGACAAATATTTTTTATCTTAGGCTTTACAAGCCGTAAAACAGCTCCCTAATATGATTTCTGAAACCCTTTTCTACATTAGCGCAACGCAAAATGACTTTGTTTTCTGCAAATAATGTGATAGAATTTGTGGAAAAATCTATAAGTTTATTATGGAGAGATTGTGAACGACATAAATGTGTTAAACTGTCAATTGTTCGGTGTTTAACACGTATGAACGTGAGGTGAGCAACCTTGGTAATGCGCCTCTGTCAAATTAACTAGCGCCACCTTTTAAAAAAAATGTAAGTAGTATGAAATTTAACAAAAAATATTGTAAATTATTTTATTTATTCGCGTGAGATAATCTAAAATCTGAGATCTACCAATGATAACGACGTAACACAATGATATTCTAAAATCTAAGATCAGATTTTAGAATGGTGTTGAATGAATTTTAGAATAAATGATGTTCAGCAAAACAAACCAAATACTCAGCTTAATAATAAAATATAATTAATTATAAATTATAATTATTATTAGTGTACTATAATAGTAGCTTGTTACAGGCCCATTCAGACCGATATGTCTGTAAATCTTAAAGGCCTCCTAATTCCTTTTGTGGGCATCAGACAGCTGAGATGATGGTATAAATTAAATAAAAAGTGCTAGTTCATCACACAGTAGTTGGTTTCGAATCAATAAGCATTTTGAATAATGAATATTGGCGTTCGGTCACCAAACCGATTATATTTACTGAACAAACTAGTATGTATTTATAAGTATAAGGTGTAACTAACTATACGTTAAATTGTCATGGAGCATTCCAATAACAACAGAGAAATCTCAAACATAGTCGTTCCAATATCCCTTTGTGATTTTACAACAATAGGGATCTTTGATAGTGAGAATTCAATTCGATACCTACTCCATTTTGCAATAGTTAAACTTGCAATAGATAAATGAGTAAAGAGTGTTTTCCTTAGAAAATCTTCTTTTATTCTTTTATTATTATTATTATATTGGTGAATGTCACATATTCTTCAAAAAATTCTCAGAATATGACGGTCTCCTCACGATCTAAGCCTTCACCGTGTTTTCAAATCGCACATAATATTTTCAAAAAGCTAAATCCAGAGGTGCGCGGCGGGTTTGAACCCACGACGCGACGTTCGGAAAAGGAAAGTCAAGTGTGCTCCCACTTAGCCAACACAGCTCGTATTTAATAAATATCAAAATAAAATACTTGAAACATCAAGCTTTTTTAATGTTATCTTTTATTTGAATATGTATGAAAACAGTCCGACAAAAAATAGCGGTCGAAATAAAAGAAACGAATGAGCCATAAAGAACGAAATTAAAGAAAATATCTTTGTAATGTCTTTGTAAACACGCATCCGTAGAGTTTTCCTCAAATATTTTCATTATTATTTCTATGTTTTCCCAGAAACAGCATTCCAGGAACTTTTAATAAAATAACTTTTTAAACTATCATGGTTTTTAACTATATTTGAACATGAAACGGGTAACATAGGTACCATGATTATATTTTAATAAAATATCTAAATGTACAAAGCTAGGATTTACTGTTAGCCCTGCGTTTAGTAACATTCCCTACGTTTCAACCCGTGAAGATCCTATAACATTCGCAAATCATTATTACGATTCCATTCCATTGCGATTACAAGAAGTGCCTTAAACAAAAAATAAAAGGCCAACGGAAAAGTATCTGAGGACATTATCAGAATAGACGCCAGACGGCATTTCACTAGATATTCAAAGTTATTCGTCAAATAACGTCGTTAGTCTCGGGAAAAACTTCCCGGACGAATGTGGGCAATCGTATGAATCGAACCCGCAACCTGTTTCGCAGCGGGCGAAGGTCCGCCTGCGACTCAAGAGGTTGCGGTTCGATGTGTACGATCTGGAAAATTTGTGCACGATGTCTGGGTGATATGTATTTTAAAAAAAATATTTCTATGTATGTATGTTCCTGAATATTATATTAAGCATATAAGAAATCTAGCACCCGTAACACAATGTTGCTATGTGAATTGTCCAGCAATAGTTATTTATTTAAATAGCTTGTTTGAAATTAGCAATATAATTTTATGGAGTAAATGATATAAATAAAAAAATCTAGTCATCTTATTTATATAGCTCATTATTTTTTTTTTAATTCACAGGTGTGTACGATCGGCGTGCTCTCCAACACATTGAACATAGCTGTGCTGACGAGGCGCGATATGGCCGCCGCGCCCATCAATAGGCTTCTGAAATGGCTGGCTGTAGCTGATGTGTTTGTAATGATCGAGTACATACCTTTCGCTGTATACAGATATCTGGTAAGTGTAAAAATTTGCTTTTACATCTCTCGGAATATATTATAACCCGTGAATGATTCGTTTGATTGATTGCGACGCAAGATGTTGCGGGTTCGATTCACGCCTCGGGACAATATATTGTACGATCTGCAAATATTTGTTTCCGTAACAAAAGCTTCGATCTCACCACGGGTGTGAATTGTCCAGCAATATGTATTAGTTTTTTTATATTTTAATGAGATTATAAAGTTTTGGTGTGTGTTAGGTTTTACCAATCATATATTTTTATTTATTACGTTTGATTGTCAGTTGGAATCGGAATGAAATACAAAGAAAACATTCTCTATTTAGACCAGGGTTTTTAATTTTTTACAAGGAAAAAAATAGTAGTAGAATGAAACCCATTAGAAAAGGAGGGGAATATGATAAAAATGAAAGGAAAAATAAATTACGGTCGATCTGAGTTCGGGAAGTGGGAGGGGGTGGGCTTTTAAGGGGAGAAAATGGTTTATCTCGATTTGCGGTGAAACTACAAGTCCTATGAAAAAAAGTTATATGGCAAAGTTGTAGGTAATAAAACGATCTACAACTTTTAATTCACAACTTTTTTACATAACGTCAAAATGTATGTGAAAAATTCAAATAACTAAGTTTTTGGTTTTTTATTTCTATCTTTTTCAAAAACATTTTATTTTCTACGAAATTTGGTGAAAACTTACCTATTTATGTCCCAAATCCACTATAATTTATTTGATTAAAAATATTAATTTTTTCACCTTATTTTGACTTAATTACTAAAAAAATAGACCAATTTTCAATCGAAAATTCACGTGTCAAAATATTAGCTTTTTTATAAAAATCGGTATGCTGTTTGTTCATTGAAATCTCTTTTTTCTGATGGTTAAGAAAAATATTTACATTACTATAATAAATTATCTCAGAAAATGCAAAACACCGAAACAAAATTTGTATCATTATGTACAATTGCATCATAAAAATGTGATTTTTGCAATTTTTATTTCATATAATTGCTTATAATCCGACTTATTGCACATTATACAAACAGATTATTATATAATAATTATTATTATATAGTCTGAAAAGACAAAATCATATTTTTATGATGCAATTGTACCTAATGATACAAATTTTTGTTTCGGTTTTGTGCATTTTCTGAGAATATTTACTATCGTAATGTATATATTTTTTTTAACTATCAGAAAATAGAGATTTCAATGAACATAAAGCACACCGATTTTTATAAAAAAGCTAATATTTTGACACGTGAATTTTCGATTGAAAATTAGTCTATATTTTTGAAAATTAAGTCAAAATAAGGTGAAAACAATAATATTTTCAATCAAATAAATCACAGTGTATTTGGGACATAAACAGGTAAGTTTTCACCAAATTTCGTAGAAAAATATCAATTTTTGAAAAAGATAAATAAAAAAAACCAAAAACTTGGTTATTTGAATTTTTCACATAAGTTTTGAGGTTATGTAAAAAACTTGTGAATTAAAAGTTGTAGATCTTTATATTACCTACAACTTTGCCATATTACTTTTTTTCATAGGACTTGTAGTTTCACCGCAAATCGGGATAAACCATTTTCTCCCCTTAAAAGCCCACCCCCTCCCACTTCCCGAACTCAGATCGACCGTAATTTATTTTTCCTTTCATTTTTATCATATTCCCCTCCTTTTCTAATGGGTTTCATTCTACTACTATATTTTTCCTTATTTGACCATTTTTGAAGCTAACTGCACTGGTCTAATTTGAATTCCGTTAAAAATATAAATGTTGCTCTTTAAAAATGCCACCGAAATTAAATACCTTTTGTGTTATATGAGTCATATTGTTATCTACACAGAAGTTATTGATTTGTAGTAAAGCGTAGTGTAAACGCCATTGTCGCATAGATAACATATAATAACGAGGGTACTCATGAGATAAGTTAGATATAATGATAATGACGGTATATAAAATAAGGTAGGATATAAAATAATACAAAAAATATTTAGAGGTAAAAGTTTCATTGTCCTTATTATGTAATGCTCTGTAATGTTGACCCCCTAGCGCGTATAAACCCTAGGCAACATAAGGGGTGTAATTCAAGGCAATTTCGGGTACAATAAGTGCAAACCTCCAAAGAAAACAGTAGCCCTAGAGGATAAAAATCACTCCGGTGAACAACAATGGTTTGGGTTAAAAGGGAAATAGCGTGAATTGGATAATTTACAAGGAGAGCGCTCGAGTGAGCTGAGGACATTGTCGGGTATGGGTGTCCATTAGTTGACCAGATTGGATTAGTGGGTGTCACATTTAACACGCGGGTTTGATTCTTGAAACTGTGTTTAATGAAACTATCTTAACTGGCGTACCACATTGCGGCTTCCCTGTCCTAAGATAGATTTTTCACGGGAAAACACCCTTTTTCATCGATCCTGATATCAAAGTCAAAATAGCAATAGCGGAAATAACATCGAACAATAGTGACATATATACCTACTAATACGCCATTTTGAAAATAACGTAAATCCGTGCGCTGTGATGAAACTTTATTCGAACTTTTGCTTTTAAACATTCGTTCGATTACTAAACGAATGTTTAAAAGCAAAAGTGTTCGGTGATCATCTCTAAGTGATACGGTTTCTGAGATATTCGGGTTCAAATAGAAACTTTAATATTTTATTTTTATTTTTTAAATCTCTGTAAGTACTAAAGATATTATTACCTACGTTAAGATTGAAAGAAAGAAAGAAAGTAAATGTATGTATGTTTGTCGCTGCAAAACGGTCCTTACGGTCTTTTCATTATGCAAGCTGCGGGAACAGCTCTCGCTAGTCTTCCGTAAGAACATTGCATTTTATTAAATACATTAAAATTAGTTTAGATTTCATTTTATGCCGGTCCGGTATATGTTTGAGAGTACCTATATTGGCGATGGTCAATGCACGAACTAGATGACCCGAGTTTTTTCGATAATTTGAAACATGATCTCGTATTCCCAATAGCCCCAAAGAGCATTGGGCATGATCCGGCAAAGTGACACTCGCTCCAATCGAATTTAAAATTGTAAAATGCCAATTCTGCCAAAACCTGAAGCTTAAAGTGTGATTGTTAGGTAAGGTTTTATAATAATATCATTATCATCATTTTAGACAATTGACACCCAACATTTATAATAAGTAGGTATATTATTTAAAACCCCACTTACATACAGTACATATTTTCGATTTTATAAAACTTCATCTAAATTTTTCCACAATAAAATATAGTCCAATAATGATGGCGCATTACGTTCCAGACAAACAGATCGAGCTTCATTTGTTTTGTTGATGACCTTCAACTACTCACGTTTTGTCAGTTATTTTATAATTTGATAGATATATTCAATTTATAATACGAGTATAATTTTTATCATGCAGTTTTCGGCAAATAATAGAAGAGTTCAAATATCTAGAGCAAATGACTTCCACTTCGCTTAACTCTTAAAATTCCGTATAACTCCTGTAACAGGCTAGAACCTAGTTTTATTTCACATGTACTATGTATTTATTTGATTATGAAATTACATGATTGATTCATCTAATCAAGTATTATTCGACCAGAACATCGTGAGTCAGAGTTTGTAAAAGAAATTTTCCAAGATGAAAAATCCTTGTGCACGGCCGGGTTTGAACCCACGACCTTCGGAAAGAAAGTCGAGTGTGCTCCCACTTAGCCAAACACAAGGCTTTTTCCAAATGGCAAAATTTGCAGCCTCATTCGCTCCAGCAAACTCATTCGCGTGTTACATAATTTATCTTAATTATTTTGTATTTCAACAAACAACACAATTTCGGACAAAATTGCAAAAGCTTTAAAGTCCCTAAATTTTCATATTTGTTTCAGGTTTTGCCCGAGTCTGACTTCTCATATTCCAAAGCGGCGTATATATTATTTCACATGCACTATGGACAGATACTACACACCGCGTCTATTTTCCTGACCCTCTCATTGGCTATCTGGAGATACGTTGCAATAAAGTGAGTTATAAAACTTTCCGTGACCATTTGATAGATAAGTCCGACGTAGAAAATGCTGACATATACGGGAAAACATTTGCTTATTGCAATTTATCCACTGATATCATTAAATGAGATGAGCTTTTAGGTAGGTAAAGATGGATAGAAAAAGTTTATAACAAAAAGTATCAAGGCCCAACTTACTAGAAACCAACTTATAGACATAAAGAGAAATGGATAGTATCGATCTATCATAGCTTTTAGGTTCGCAATGTAAACTTTCAATAGGTATATATTTAGTTTTTCTCTCAATATAATTTTTATTATTTTCAATAAACTATAGAGTTTTCAATAACACCCAATATTATATTTTCATATTTTATTGTTCGCAATTAACCCTACACAGCATTGTTTATGATTCGGGATAGACCCTTTTGTAAACAACCTTGGTCCCAATATTACAACCCACAATATTTTCACAAATTGTACTAAGCCTCTATATTACTGCTTAGAAATAATACATTGAGGAATACATAATCAATTGTGTAATTATCACACAGTCTATCTCCAATATTATTGATACACATTTAAAAATTCATTCATTCAATGTAGGTACAATATAATATTCACTCCAATACATTCTGCCTTGTTGGTCAGCTTAGCATCGGCTGTGCTTGCAATACTGCAGGCATAGCGCTGGTTTAAACAGTAGGTAAGGTATACCAGTATAGTATTAAATATTTAACTATAAAACCTTTTTTCAGATATTCGGATCAAAGTCACATTTTGTGCACGGAACGGAGATGCAGTGTGGCAATATTGACAAGTTTTTTATTACCACCGATACTTTGCATACCAACCTTCATGGTAAGCGAGGCCTTTTATAATGTTTATTCTTTCAAGACTACTTACAGTTCAAAGATTTTTTATTTGCGATCATGTCGTTCTTCGTATCACATAGAGAACGCAGAAGTTTGTACCTACTATTAAAATATTAAAATATATACAATTTATAGATTTTTTATTTAGAGTTGCGGTATCAAGCGGCTGTTCAAAGCTTAAGGGTCTGATCCTTAGAGTTTGTATTTATAAAATCCCTCCAGCTATTTATATATTCTGACGTTGATCGGATCAAGGGATTTCTATTCAATTGAGATTGGGCGACAAAATCTTTATAAACAAGGTTCTTGAAATTATTTTTTCCAAATATTTTAAAGGTAAAAATATGGTATACATTTATCTGGGGAATAATAATACACAATTATAATCCTGTTATTTTGTGAAACTCCACTATATAACAGCGAATAATCAGATAATAACATTAGGTACTACTTGAGGCATTCATGGAAACTGTACTATATTTATGACTAGAGTCATACCGTCCCCGTTCGGGAACCAAATAATACTTATAAATCGGACCGTCGGGAACCAAATTGTACTCTACTCAATCACTCTACATATATAAAATACCGCTTCAAACTCCGTTGTGAAATTTCCAAAATTTAAGCATAGAGATATCAACAGAGAATTTGTTTTATACTATGTATTGATGATATATTTACAGCGTATATTTTTTACAGGTGTTTAACATTCACGAACAAAAACAAGAAGACCAGTCCGGAACCCCCTATATAGATTACCACGTAGACTCCGATCACCACGGGACTCTCTATCAAGTCAATTTCTGGGTTCACGCTGTAGTCATAAAGCTGCTACCTTGTTTCATCCTCACTGTGATCAGCATATGGCTAATCAGGGCCCTGTACAGCGCGAATCAACACCAAAAGAACTTGAGAAGTAACAACTCTTGCCCCGCCGCAGAAAAGATGGTCAAAAGACAGAATAAAGCAGATAAACGCACAGACAGGACAACGAAGATGCTGCTTGCGATTTTGCTGTTATTTTTGCTGACAGAGCTGCCTCAAGGAATACTGGGGTTGTTGAGCGGTTTGATGGGCTGGTGTTTTTTTCTGCGTTGCTACAATTTGTTTGGTGATATGATGGACTTTCTGGCGCTGTTGAACGGGTCCATTAACTTCGTGTTGTATTGTTCGATGTCGCGGCAGTTTCGGCAGACGTTCCGGCAGATGTTGCTGCGCGCGCCGCTGATGCGCTTCCTGCCGCCCGCCGCCTCGCACTCAGACTCGCACAACCAGCAAACGTAAGTCTTCATTTACCCCTTAAAAAGACCTACTACACAAATTGATACTATTTATTTAAATGTACCTTTAATGTTTATTAATTTTGATTAGACTCACGTTAAAGATTTGATAAGCTTTTGATTTACTAGATGAAAACCTGGCTTCGCTCGGGTGAAATTTGACAAAATTCTCCATAATCCGAATTTTGCGGATATAAATATTTTATCGACTCAAAATCAATTTTTTATGTTTTATTATTCATATAAGGTTTCGATCGAGTCTACCGTACCCCTTGACGAAATTATGAATATAGATAATTCAAAATCTTGTTGTAGATTTTTTTTAAATAATGTGATGGACTGGTGATCTGGTGATTTTTTAAGGGACGCTTAGCATATGTCCAACATAAATAAACCTACCTCTATAATCTACGTTGTCGGTTTCTTTATTTAATTTCTATTTTGCATGATATCAAGCACTCAGAATTTCTTGTTATTACATAGACATACAAACGGAGAATATTATTTGCATGATATTTGCTTTGCCTTTCATGAAAATTCTTGCATATCAAATTATTATTTCTATATCATCTCATTACTTAGGTAAAGGGTCTTTTTAATTTGTGGTTCCAGACACATTAAGTGTATTACTCACTATACATTTTCAAATAAGAAACGTGACTCTGCCACAAAATAAAAAGAAATATTGTATTCTGTACGTTCTGGATGATTTTGTCTTTGATGAGACGTGAAATTGTTATTCTGCAGGTACACAGAAAAGGTAAAAAGGTAACCAGCAGAGCATCTTTCTTGATCCTTATTATGTGAGTAATACACGCAATGTTTTCTTTTTAAAATATGCTTTTAAAATGCTCGTGATTCAAGCGACAAGTATCATCATCACAATAACCCATATCGAATGTCTTTGGAAATCTCGTTTTATCATTATCATCATTTCAGCCATCGGACGTCCATTGCTGGACATATTATGTACATTTCCAGTTTTTTCGGTCGCATATAGCTTGCATCCACCGTGAACTGACAGTTTTGACCAGATCATCTTGGTGGTGGACGTCCAACGCTGCGTTTGTCGATCCGTGGACTTTTCGGCCCCATCGGCCAACTGTTCTTCGCACTATATGGCCTTTGTTTTATCACCACGAACAAACAGCCAAATTGGCGTATTTTGCATTCCTTAATAAATACAACGATGTGCCAACCTGCCAAAGCATACAAAGCGCTTTGTGCATTCCAAAATAATCTAAATTTAGCAGATTGATGCATTTGATGCAGGCTTCATAGGCATGTCGAAATAAAGTGGTTCGGTTAGAGCCTAACGAGGTCATAAGCTGCAAACAGTTCAAAATACAACAGGACAAAATAATAATATATAGTTACAGACCGAAGCCTAGTTTAGATTAAAATGATTGCAGAAAAATGGCGGACAGACCGTCTCGATGCCATTTTCAACTTCATAAAACCTTATAAATCATGTTTAAAATGAATAAATTACATAACTCATACATATATTTACCACAATGATATTTAAAATTACGTTTATTTATTTAATAGTTGGTACCTAGAATTTGCCTTTAAGCCTCTGCCAGAATGATTTTGTGTTTTGGTAAAACTATTATTACTACTTCGCTTTCTTTCCTCTTCTCAATTTCCTATTAACCCCTAATTCAGCATTCATGCTATTCCACGTTTTCGTAACAAATCCTTTTGCAGACGAGGTATTAATTTCGATTAGTAATACGAACATGTGTAAAAGTGATCATACGCACATGTCGCTACGAACGAAATAAATAGGATTGCTTTGTTTTAAATAAAAAATCTAACATTGTGTGTGTGTACGATCTATAAGTGTTTAAATGCGAATTTACAGTTTTGAGTTAGTCTTCAGTTTGTTTTGGTACCTCAAGTATTTAAAATTTTCTGTAAAGGTCTTAGAAAACAAACGAACCTACACCAAAATAACAAACAAGTGCTCTTGTAGGGAATAATCAAATAAGTGTAACCTCTTATAAAAGTATACTCTTAGGGATGTAGGTAGTTGGTTTATTCAACCGTGTTAATAAATAAACTAGAAAACTTAAATGGTCCGTAGACGTTAAACATCTTAAACCATGAACATCTTCCAAAGTGCGAACCTATAATATATTTTAACTCCCTATTTGTAAGCAGTAGGAACAATTCATCGAATGAATGTATAATTACATTCCTAAAAATAGACAGGCATCTATCCTAATACATCACTTTATAGTGTCTCACAACTGCGCTCTGGTTTCCCAAAATAAAACCCAATAAAAGTATTTGTAACATTGGTACTGGCCATTCTGTTTTTGTCGTTTTTTTCACTGTGTTTTTTTCGCAGTTAGTTGAAGGATTAGGTACATCAATTTTTAATTAATCATACTCGTTCGTCTATTCTATCTCATTGTAGACCGATATAGCGACGCTAACCTCCATTCATTCGAGAGCTGTAGAACGATGATTTACAAGTTTAAATATAGTTTTATTTCCTTAGAAAACATTCCATTTTCCAACATCCCATCTTGGAACTATTGAAATAAACGAAACAAAACAATGGACGAGTTCCTTCTTTGTTATTTAAGAGTTTGTTATTATTTAACTATTTTACGGTTGTTTTTGCCACGTGTCTTTTCCCGCGTTAGGTATAGTGAATCTTTCGTGCTTATTTTGTTGCTGTAAAGATTAATCTATGTGCTGAACAAAAAGTAGCAAACTAATTAACTATGTAAAAAAAACATCTTATTCTGCAGTGTGAGAAAAATATATAAAAATATCATTTCAATTTGATCTCCTTTCATGATGATATAAGATGGTGAAGGAAGACTTATGCAGCGATACTCGTGAGTTTAATTTTATTTAATATTTTGTTTCAGAGCAAAAACCTCAGTTCCTTGAGGCCGGAAAAAACAAGGGGCTCATCCAGTGATGGAAGAACACTTTCTATAAAACCTTCTATCTAGTCCCTTGGTACCTCGGCACATGTCTATTTAAAACTCTATGCACCTGCTACAAGTTATCATTGAAATAGTAATGAGATGTGACTGTACTGAAGTGAATTTAGTGTTACATAATAATGGTTGGGCGGGACCTATTGGTAATCAAAGTAACCATATATCAAAGTAAACTAATTCAAATTTGTTTTAGTATCAGTGAATGAAGTAATATCACAGATTAAAATATAATATAGCTCTTTTTAATTAAGAATGTGATTGTGTCGTGTGGTAAGTCATCAATTATTTACCTAGATTTTTATATTACCTACTACAAGTTACTTCTAACTTTTTTAATTCATCCTATCAACCATAATTTCATCTCGTAATGTATGAAACACCACCTAATGAAATACATCTGTATTATATAAATCTATTTCATATTTTTAGTGTGTATGAGTTTTTTACAATGAAAAATAATAAGATAAGTTATAGGGCTAAGTATAAAATAAGTACAATCATTATGATAAATACAAGTGTTAATGTTATCTCTACATATAAATAAACCTTACCATATATATATGATTTTAATATAGGGACAGACAGACAATGAGATCGACTTAGTTTTAATTACTTTATTCAATTCTAGTCATTATACATTTTATATTCTCAATAACAATATTGTTTTGTAAAATATTATTGAGCAAATGTATACGTAAGATATAAGTAAGTATATAGTATTTTATATTTAAAACAAACATATTTATAGAAAATAAAATCATTATCTGTAATAAGATATCTCTGTTTTAGGGAAAGCTATGAAAAGGTTTAAATCACATAAAAACATCGAATAGTTTTAGGAGGCATTTGATGTGGTTAAAATGTAAAATAAGTATTGTGTTAAATGATAGGAACTGATTTATGAGATTAGACAAGTCATTTTATTTCTGTCTGCTGTAATATCTAGATTTATAAAAATCAATGCCACTGTTCGTTGTAATCTGAGCCGATTCAGGTGCTTTTTGTTTTAAAATAGTCGTAGTGAAAACATGGGAATATAGCGGCGAAGCCGCGGGCGGGTCAGGTAGTATCTATACTAATATTATAAAGCTGAAGAGTTAGATTGTTTGTTTGATTGTTTGTTTGTTTGTTTGAACGCTCGCATCTCAGGAACCGCTGGTCCGATTTAAAAAATTCTTTCAGTATTGGATAGTCCATTTATCGAGGAAGGTTATAGGCTATATTTTATGAAAAAAAAGCAAGCGAAGCTGTTGGCGGTCGGCTAGTATGTTATACAAATAAACAGGCTGGCATCGTTGGTGTAAAATAATAACTGTAAAATGTTACTCTTGTCTTGTTTAGTATACGTACAAGAGTATCAATCAATCTATGGCAAAAATAAGCACAAATTTAATTGTAAATTCTAATACACCTTTCTTTAACCTGACTGTACAAAACGTATACCTTCTATACATATATATTCTATAAGATTTTAGTAACTTATGTTACTTAAATCTTAAATATTCATACAACGTTTAAAAATCATCCCAAAAGTCGCAACAAAATTAATTAAAACATTAATTGAATGCGAAAATTTATATTTTTATTTCTGTAAGTATCATTAATTTAAGTAGGTACCGCATAAATGTAAAAGATGTGCTCAAATATTTACTCTTTCAGTTTTCACCTCTTGACATTGTTTTATCTACTGTAAATATTAGATATAAGTACTTAAGCTTGGCTTTTCTGTAGGCGAGCTTATGAAAGGAGAAAAACATGAGAAAATAAATATCTTTTTTACTACTATGGCTTTCATTACCCACCTAAGTACTTACCAAAGCAGTTTCCATTCAGTTTCCTGTTACTGTGATTTTCCTAAGAAAAACAAAATTATTGTTCTGCCTATCCGATAACACCTACTATGGCTATTGTTCGGTGTTTGTGAAACCTGATACGGAAATAGATTGTGACCCAAAACAGAGGAGAGATTTCAATAATTCTGGGAAATATCAATATTGGAGAGAAATTAATTGACTTGTCGACATTATTGGAGACGACGTAATAAAGTATAAAATATCGGTAGTTTTTAGTAGATTTTTTTTTGACGAATATTATTAATCCGAATTGTATGCTTTATATGCCTATATCTTTCAAGACGGATTTATTGAATTTATTACGATGATAGGTCTTAAATATAGCCTCATAACTCATGTTACTAATATTATTCATATTTACGTTCCCACTGCTGGGAAACAGGGACTTCTCTTTTGACGAGATAGATTAGGCCTTAATTTACCACGCTGCCAAATGTGGGTGGGAATTACATGACACATTGACCTTTAAACTTTTCAAAGTTCTCCGGACATGCCGCCGGTTTCCTCACGATGTTTGCCATAGCCGTTAGAGAAAAAAAATGTACGCATGCTAACTATTTACCGGTACCAGGTGCTACAGGTACATAAATACTCAAGTAAGTAAAAAGTGCTTTTCCTAGATCACACAATAAGCTGCTTTGCTCATAATTGCGGTCTGTCTGCTAAAATAGTCTTGTCTATGACACTGAACTGGCAATCTTTACGACTCTATAATTCTGGCTGTTTTATGAACGCCGGTGAAGCGGCTGAGCATAATGCTCAGAGTTTAGGTGCAAATAGCTCACTCGATATTGTATTCATTTCGTCAGTACATATACTTCAATGGTTAAATTACACTAATATTATGTTCCACTACTCGGTATTGGGTCCCTGGTAAAACACCCATTATAATTCTTAGAGATCTATTATAATCGGTTTACCAGGCGGGTTGGTGATCGCAGTCATAATTTCTTATAGTATCAGTTATCAGTTTTTTATTTCAATTCAAATATTGCAAGGTTAATATATTTTATTAATGGTACAGAGACGAGACTGGGTAGTACTAATCTTAGGCTAGTATTTCTGTGTAATGATTTACTAAAATAGCTTAAGGGCTAGAAAATGCTGTGTGAAATAATCAGCTTTATTATATGGTACCTACTAAAGGTTATGTTCTATTATTGTGGATTTGATTCTTTAAAATATTTGTGTGTTCACGTAGAACAATGTCTATAAAAGTGAGCTAGCTGTGGTAATTAACACAGGGCGTAATTTAAGACTGGCAAATACGCCCCCCGTGCGTCATAGTATGCAAATTTTATACGACAATATTGTTTAGGAATTTTTATCTCTAACCCATCCGTTGTCATTACAGCAAGTCTTAAATATTCATATCTGTAAACTTCCAAATGGTAGGTGGATGAAATTAATGTACATTGTACGCTAGTAAATAGGAGAAAATATTTGGAACCCCTTGGAAAAACGGGAACCTAAAATATTATTATAATATGCCACACAGATTTTTTGGAAAAACAAAAATCTGAATTTCGAATAACACGATTAATAAGGTTAATATTATTCATTTTAAAAACGGGAATTACTCACGTATTTACATAGGAGTTAAACAACTCTCGACGTTTCGACCACAACAAGAGCAGTCTTTATCAGGAGGAGTGAGCGTCCCGCCGTGCCCCGTCTCCTCTCAGGTCGCGCGCGCGGTTCTCACTGCGGGCGAGGTACCGCAGCGCGCGGCTGCTCAGGGGCGGTGGTGGGGGTAAAGGCGGTGCGTTTTGGTGTGCGGTACCAACAGATGTAGTTGCTGGTACTGAATTAATGTTCGCCTCCTCGTCACAACTGTCATCTTCTCCACCTTGTGTAGCGTAACACACTGCACTGATAGTGTCACCAGACGAAGGCAACGGCCCTTTGTTGACGCGAAGACCATGAAGACACGGAAGCCAGGCAGGTGGTACAGCCCAGCCCTTGTCCCTATTAAAATTCCGAGTCCGGTTGATTTCAATAGCTTCGCGGATTTTTCGGGGCACGAAGAACCTTTCCCTGGCCAACACACGGGCCTTGTCGAAGCGAATGTAATGTGATGTACCAGCTGTCAGCGCATGCTCTGCTATGGCTGACTTATCTACATCCGCATTCTTCATAGCACGTATGTGCTCTGTCAGTCTGGTGGAGATGTTTCGCTTCGTTTCGCCCACATATGAACTACCACAATCACATGGAATTTCGTAAACACCCGGTGTAGACAAAGGATCTCTATCCTTCGGGGAGCGTAGTAGATCTCTTATCTTTGTGAGAGGACGGAAAATGGTGTTTATATCCAGGCGACTGCGCAACAAATGACCAATTTTATCCGTCACTCCCTTGACAAATGGTAGATACGCCACAGCTCTCTCTGCTGTAACCGGGCGTTTCCTTGAAGACGAAAATTTTGAAGGTTAATATTAATTAAATAATCATTATTATTAACGGCCCTTAGGGCCGATTTTTCAATGGTCAGTTAAACGACTAGTTAGCATTATTCTGCAGTTAACAAGAATCTCCATTTTTCAATTGACAGATAGGCCTTAACAGTCTGTTAAACTTAGTAACTAGAATGAATTTATTCTATAGTTAAAATCTCAGATAAAGTTATTGGACTGTTAGCTATCTGTAGTTTTATCTGGGTATTGAAAATCGGCTATAACAAAATTATGATAAAGGTAATAGGTAAGATTTATTCTTAGCCGTTACACAAATAAATCAAAGCACTTACAATTATTAAGTACGTACACTCAGGAGATCAGAAAAAAAAGGTGAGGATCATAAAAACAGTTATTTGGTGATTGCGACTCGGAATAAAAGGGCACCTTATAGGTATAGGGTGAACGCACAAAGAAATGGAACTACGTAGGTTACGACTTTCTCAAAACGTGAAAAGAAAATAGGCCCCACATTTTGTTCCCAGAGCAACCAAGACGACTCTGTTGATTGATATCCATTGATTGATACATGTACCTGATTACTCTACGAAAGGTCTACAAAAGGTACTCATTTGAGTCAAGTGTACAAAAGTTAAGAAAAACCAAATCGAAATATTTATCCACTTGCGTTGTATGCGGCGTAATACAAGAAAATAATCATTTCAATACATGTTTAAAAAAATCATACAGCAACGATGCTATAACTAACAGCTATCCTAATGAACATTATGTGTGAGTTGTCCAGCAATACATATTTATTTATTTATTACAACGAATTTAAAATTATTTTAGATATTCTACATATAGCTGTGTAAAAGGTATTTGATTTTCGATTTACAGCTACAATAGATTTACCTACCGTGAACACGATTTTGCTCGGGGCACAACAAGTCCAACTGAGCCTAGACAAATCGGGTTACTTCGACTTTATTACGAACATCATTCATTCCTACCTATATGTACGTACATACATTCGCATATGTACAATGATCAGAATACAAATGGCATGTTCTCTAACGGAGCTTTGTGTAAATGAGAAAGCCAAGATGTGACGAAGATGAATCGTCCCATAAGAAGGCATGTCAAATTACAAACGTGATCCTTACTCGAACTCGAGTTTCCCTCCTTAATAATTACCTGCCATTAAATCATGTATGACTTCACTAGCTGCGCCCCTCGCATTTGCCCGTGTTATAAGTAGGTATTTTCCCGCAGAGAAATATTATTTTCATGCAGTAAAAGGAGGCAATCTTCATTTCCAGCATTATATATTTTTAATCGGTCCGGCTCATTTGTGATAGTGTAAGAAATTTCGAAAAGTCAAAACATAACAACTTTGCCCTATATAATGATTTAAGTAATATTCGGCAACCTAATTACGAGTAAGATATGATTTACTGGATCTTAAGGATGATAAATATTTTACTATACTTAAAGCTCCTCTCAACTTTTACCAGAACCTTTGTAAATATTTAATTTTAAAATTACTTTGATTTCCAAGATGAGTTTTAGATATTTCTTCAACAAAATACGGATTTCGTATAATGTGAAATAAGTTATACTCAACTGCAGCAGCTATCATGCCCTAAGTAAATTTCAAAGCACGTTTTCTTTCACTTCACGTAAAAACAATCTTTCAGCGACCTCGTGTTTTTTAGAATCTTGTCTGAAGAAGGCTCCTTGAGCCGTTTCGAGTTTTGATGGCTTTGATTCATCAAAGTTGGCTTGGTGACCTGAATTTTCTGTTTCGGCGTGCACTTAGCAGCCCTTCTCTGAACCCTCGAGTACCCAGTATCCACTCTACAAACACAAAAACGTTGTTAACAAGTGAAGGACATCATTACTCGCGGCTTGAGAGCTACAGAGAAAAGGTAAACCCAAAAATTGTGACAAACTTTGGTAGGTAACAAGGTCGATCTCGATATATTGCTTACAAAGCAAGTATCTCTCATTGGAAATCGAAATTATTGGATGCTGCAGGATTGCGATCATCATGACCATCATCTTAACAATCTTTGTCTTCGAGCTGCTGCTCGTCTTCTTATATAAATCTCTTGGGCTGTTCAACGAAACCAACGGGAAGATAAGGAGTGTTACTATTCGTAGGCATCACATGCAAATTATTACGATGTCGATGAAAACAAAATATTATTTATACTATGTCGAGCATAACTTATGTCGTTTTCATGAAGGCTTAACTAAATAGGGCAAAGTGGAGTATTATAATTTGGAAATTCCACATTTTCTTGTCTTATTCTATCCTGAACAAGTTACAGGTTATCCCTTCATTTACATTAAGCGCTCTACACACCGCCCGCCGGCATAGCCCGGCGGCCTAACCCGCCGGCCTTATTTTGTAGGCCGCCGGCTTTATTTAGTACAAAATAAGGCCGGCGGGTTAGGCCGCCGGGCTGTGCCGGCGGGCCGCCGGCTTTGGTGTGTAGAGGCCATTACACACACCTTTAATGTTCTGGCTACATTAAGACTATTTACTAAGCTAATACTGGACAATGTATCCGTTGGGTGTCCAATTTTAATTTGTTTAATATAATTCCCGTTGTTCCCGGTGACCGGGGACGTGGTCACCGGGGACAACGGGAAGGAACCTCCAATGTTATGTTGACCTCACTTAGGATGGGATAAGGACAAGGAAATGGCGCCGTAAATAATTGATGTCGCCATCATGGAAATCGATTGACATGCTCATTGTTAAGAGAGGTAAGGACTTAAGGTTTTTTTTTCACACAGCAACATCTAGACTCGTGGTAAGCTTGAAGCTGTTTAGGGGTGCTAGATTTCTGATATACTTAGATAATATAAGATACATACATAAACTCGTATTATACATAATAACACCCAGACAATCGAAACCAATATGCTGATCGTAAAATTGTTTGTCCCGAGGCGGGAATCAAATCCGCAACCTCTTGCGTCGTAGGCGGACCTTAGCCCGCTAGGAACGTTTGTTTATAAACGTAATGTTGGAATGTGTTATGTAGCCGAAAGTGACATTATGTAGTGAAAGACATCATGCTTATCACAAGCCATAGGTAAAGATTGCGAACGTTTTCCACGATAGTTTTCAGTTAAGTTTTTATCAATTAACTGTCAGCAATCTAATCAAAGAAACAACAAAGCTCAAGGACCCATGATGGAGACATTGAAACAACGGTTAAGTAAGGGCGTCACGATAAGGTCGCGCTCCCTCGTTAGCCGACGATTGCTAGCATTGGGATCTTTGGATGAGCTTCATTGCCGATGTTTCCACTAATGAGATGATGGTAAATTACTATCGACAATGGACGACATATTCCACTGAATTTCACCAGCAAATTCGTATCCTAACTTTGAGTGATAAATAAATATATAAATATTGCTGGACAATTCACACAGCACCATACAGCGTGGTAAGCTTGTGTGCTAGATTTATGATATATTTAATATAATTGACATACATTGATAGTTTTTTTTATTATACATATATAACCCAGATCAGAGATATAATGCACATCGTACAAATTCAAGGAGGGAATCGTACCCGCAACCTCTTGCGTCGCAGGCGGATCTTCGCCCGCTGCACCACAGAGGTCGTCGTTGGATGTTTATGATGATGAGATTTAAAAACATTGAAATCATGTCATACCTAATAAGTAGAGTATTTCAATATTACCTTTCAGGAATTCAGAACAACTTTGGTTTACAACATCCCCGTATTCAGGAATCTAATTTTGCTAGGGAAGTTTAGAATGGATTCCATACAAAATAAGTCATGAATCGTTATTGGTTTCTGCTATAGAAGTTATTCTATGTATAAACGTTTACCAAAAATCCATTTGTACCGTTGATCATCCCCAATTTCAATTCAACATGGAATATTAATACATTGATTAACTTATCATGCCATAATTAGTGGTTTACATAGACTAATAGACGTTCTATGGGTATTCAAATGGGTATGAATTAAGAAAACGGTCTAATTTAATTAAGAAGCCCCATCTCTACCAGTTGGTCAATTTACTCAAGGTTCATTACCTTAATTAATGTATCCTACGAGTTACTCGAAGACGTTTGTTTAGTAAACAACATAATTAAATACCTTTTTATCCATTTCTTGGGAATCGATAATGATGCTGGAGGATGAGAAAAATAAGGATAAAAAAATTGAGTTGGAGCTACAAGAACAATCCATTGAGTATGAATAATTCCCGTAGTAGTAAGTAAAAAATATAAAATATAATAAAAATACATATAACCCATTTTGTGTACGTTCCACTACTGACCAATAATTTATTTAGTTAAAATTATTCGGAAGTGTCCATGTAAATCGTTGTTTCTATGGAAATAAAGTTCTTGATTTTGACTTTGACGGGTCTCTTCAATAGAACCCATTGTAGATCTTGTAAGATTGGTATAATCACCACCCTTACCAAAGGAGTTGATGTACAGAACAACCGTTTTCTGGTTAATTAATCGATTTTACGAGACCCACGAGAAAAGACTGGGTGGTATTATTTTTAGTCACTTCACGTTAAAATATAACATATGAGTTGGTATTATAAAACTGCCTACGCAAATGGCTTTATAATGTACGTTTACACAAAACAACCAAAGTTTTAAACGAGCCCAAACTGCCTGAACTAAACTGTAGGTCGCTGTCATATTTTCTAACTAATATTATAAATGCGAAAGGTCATAAGTGAGTGCGTATGTTGGTCACACTTTTAAATTTAAAGTTTTAATTTGTTTGACCTACAATAACGTATAGCACTTTTAGGGTTCAGTAACTCAAAAGGAAAAATGGGAAACTTCCTTCCTTACCACGGAAATAGATGTTGCTGTGTAAGATTATCCAAGAGAATAAGTTTATCAACTAGCTGACCCGCTAACGTTGTTTTGCCATAATTATAAAAGCAAAAATAGATGTCGACCGATTCAGACACAGCCGATGTGCACACAAAATTATCATAAAAATCGGTCAAGCCGTTTCGAAGGAATACTCCTCCGAAAAATTAACCATTGTTGTAACAATTACTAACATTGTTGTAACATAAAAATACGAGAATTTAAATATAAGAGATTTCCTTGTTGGATTGTATTTTGTTCACCACAACTGATATGACCCGGCCAACAGTTTGTCACAGCGGGCGCCGATCCGTCTTAGCGAGCAGAACCGGATACGGAGCCGATTTACCTCGCATGATGGATGACTTCCGATGTGGCTAACTAGCCGGTTACTATCGCAAGGGCATCACGACTAATGACGACTTCATCCACGTCCAGCTGTAGGCCTACTGGCTAGCTCATTTCGATATATTGATTACGAAGGTTTACTACCTTCCAAATCAATTATCGAAAATCTATTCTTATCTTTTTCACATTTTTTTTTTACCGGGATTTGGATATTGTTATTTTGTTTTTTAAGAGTAGACAAGGATATAGTAAATCTAACTGGATCGGAGTGACAACCTACTTCCAATCGAAATAAAATAATAAATCTATTATATAAAATATTAATCTACTACAACAAATCTACTACGCCACAACAAAATCTATAGCGCCGGAGATTTAAGTCGTCTTAAAAACATTATAGGACAAAAAGAAACTATATCAACCTTATATATTTCACACTAAGATATGTAGAACTGTAGAATTGGCTCATCTAGAAATAAGCATAACTCCATGTTGTTTCCATACAACTCTAACCAAATCTAACCATGAATAGAATCTCAAAGGTGATGTCGTCACATGGCCATGGTATAATGTTTAAAATATTTTACTAAGAGTTTGCATAAGATGTAAATACTGATAGGTTTTCTGTGGCCGGCCAGTAGAATTCGCGCTTGCTACACCCAACTTATTCTGGAAATATGCACACAATACTACACATACGAGGGTTTCTAGTTATGAGTGTATGCTTAATGCTTCTTCACGCTGCAATAATTTGGCAGAAATTTAGGAAAATTAGACATAAACCACTAGCGAAATATAGCGTAGCGTACCTTATTGTGTAAAATAAAAGTAACGCGGACAAACCCAAGTGCAATGCTAGTAGTTGCTACAGAAAGGATCTAGAAAATAAACCAAACCAATTATTCATCTGCTCCTCCTTCATACTTTGATCTACACAAAAGCTTTGTGGAAAAATCGAGGGGAGAGATGTTATCCGTCACAGGATTTCCTCAAAATCGTGTGGAGTGAAAAAATGTTGTCGTTTCATTCGCTTACTGCATTTAATAGGGCCTTGTTTTGGTGATATTTATTTGCCATAGTTTTTGCCCAGTCGACTATCCTGTGGGTCTCTTTATTACTTTACCCTTGACTAAATAAGTAGTTATTACGCTCGGTTTGGAAAGCTTAGGGTTTTGTGTTTACTGTTTTTGCCTACAGATTGAGGACTTGTGAATTGTCTATTGGGAATATTATGTTTTATAGAGATTCGACTTACCACGGGGCTTGATGTTGCTGTATGAATTGTCCATCAAAATTTAATTTTATTTTATATTAAAGCGGCATTGCTGTGTTAAAATGTTACTTCAATGTAAGCAGATAATATGATTATGAAATGCTCAAAATGAATGTACCTAATTAATTTCGATTGCTTGAAAATAAACTACCATTTCGTATTTTCAAACGATATAAACTACCCTAGAATAGATTTCCTGAAAACAGAAACGATATCAAAAAACAAGTAACTCTGTGGCGCAGCGGGCGAAGGTCCGCCTGCGACGCAAGAGGTTGCGGGTTCGATTCCCGCCTCGGAACAACAATTTGTATGATCTGCAAATATTTGTTCCGGGTGTCTGGGTGTTATTATATGTATAATAAAAAATATCTATCTATGTATGTATATTATATTAAGTTTATCAGAAATCTAGCACCTGTAACACAAGCTTCGAGCTTACCACGGGGCTAGATGTCGCTGTGTAAAAATTGTCCAGTAATATTTATTTATTATTATTATTAAGTAAGTGACTCCATAAATCAGTGTAGAATAGAAAAGAATATACATTTATTATAACACACGAAATAACAATGCAAACAACAAACTTATTACTTACAGTTGCGTAGTGAAAGACGTTGTTGTTTATTGTAGTGCGACAATCTATACTTATTTGTTAACTACTAACCTGCCAAGTAAGTAAATGGCCTGTCCTTACTTAATTCCACCCTGTGTTTATATAGAAGTGGTCAAGTAAGTCGTCAAGTCTGAGTTCGTAACTGAAACGATTCCGAGGACATTTTTAACAATTTCACTCTCTCTAACCGTTATTGTTACGGGGCGACTTGATCACGTTTTTAACACAACGTCGTGCTGACCCGCACTGCGAAGAAGGATTTTAGCTCATACAAACATAGACACATTACAACGCGTATAAAATTATTTGTGCGATTGTGCTATGTCTATTTATGTATATGTGTCTGTCGATCTGTGTAATTATTGTGAGAAAAATAAGTGTATTTTATTTTATTCATTTTGTTCTATGTTGAGCAATTTTAAAAAGAAATAAAAAACTTTCACGGGTACCTAAATGAATTAAAATTACCTGAATAGTTTATACGATGCGTACTTAAGTGCACTTTTTAACAGATGAGGATAATGAATCATCGAGCCGAGGTCTAATAAGTGTTTTAAATAGTTTTAATATACAGGTGCGACAGATTTATCCGTAAGATATAACATTTATTGTTTTTCTTTTTTTTATAAATATTGCTGGACAAGTATCACAGCAACATCTAGCCCCGTGGTAAGCTCGAAACTTGGGTTACGAGTGCTAGGTTTATGATGTACACGAATAAATATGAGAAGTGCAATATTCTCCTTCGTGGTGCGGATTACGACCTTAGTAACACAGTCACGGAGCAATTTACATTTTCTTCAATTTAGTGTACAACGCTTTGAATTCCTTATTGATCTGTGTCTTATGAGACGAGACGTGAACCCCTAAGGAAATTACAAAAAGATTTTCTTTCAGGAAAATTCTAATATTTTGGAGGTTGTGGTAAACTTCCACGGTATTTTCCAAAAACTTGACATGAAAGAAATTTTAGCGGTATAGTTTATACATTTTACGTACGAAATACATTCTTTGTTGGGAATTTGGGATCTTATGATGATGGAAATTTGATACCCTATTGGGTTTTTCATTTATGCTTTCACTAAAAACTTACAAATCATACATTTTTTTTTGGTCTTAAAAATTCACAGTGAAATCCCTATAGATTTTTCCCTACTTATTTTATAAACCGAATTTTATATAGAAATTGAACAAACTTAGAAACATTGTATTTCTCTAAAATAGTGAGATACTACAGCGTAGGCGCTTAGAGGTTCTACGTCGTAGGCGCGTAGAAGGTCTACGCCCTTTAGAGATTATTTTAAAAGCTGTCCAAATAAAATGGATTATCAATATTTAACGTTCAATGAACTGTATAATATTTTATCAAGTGATGGTTAAGGTTTTGTACCAGTTGTTTGAATGAACTGACTCTATTTGATCAGAGTATGTACATAAAATACAAATAGTTAGATTTATCTACTCTTATTCTAAAACTACCCCACCGTCGTGCACGACTTTTCCCGTGTTTATGGATTTCGATATATTATTCTTGCGGTCAAAATAAGCCTATTTATAACATACTCTTATCGCTTTTCTTTTTAGGATGATACATTTTTACAAATCCAAAACATGATGATACCAATTCAAATTTCTCGCTTAAAACACAATTTAAACTCATCTCTCAATTAATTCATTTTACATAACCGTTAAATTCATTACTTTTGACAAAAGACAAAGTAATTGATAAAGTTCTGAACAAGAATATAAAGGTCCGACGAGTTAGGAATTGCTTTAAAATACAATCAATAGGAACTTTGCGTACTAATAAAATTGTAAACTTCGTAGTTTGGGCGTGTCAAAGTAATCTTATCTAATTGCGAATCTGAGGTGTCGAAAGTTCTGTGATAATCAAGGAAGGCTATATATAGGCTTATTATATTAACTACTAGCTGTGTCCGCGACTCCGTCCGCGTTAAGTTATGTTTGTATGGGGTCCACATTTTATCATAAGTGGAGCAAGAATTTAAATAGCCTATCCTGTGTCTCAGACGTGAAATCAAATTTGGATTATTGATTGAATAAATATTTATGGAGGAACATAATTACATATATATATAGAAAAAAACTAAAAATAGTCAGATTTTCAGGAGCATAATATTGAGAACTTATTTCATGACCGACTTTTACAGATTTATTATTAGTATAGATATGGATGTTTAGATTATGTTAATAAAGCAAGCGAAAATGCCGGCAGGTCGGCTAGTACATTATACTAAGCGAAAATATTGACGGCTTATAATAAGAATCAGTTAATAGATACCTAAGATTCTCTCGATTACATCATTACAAATGATTCATCAATATGTATGGGATTTTCATTTTATTAGTAAGTATAATGAAATAGACCACAAACGTTAAATACAAAGTTGAAACGAAATATACTACACTTTTTAATTATATATGTAGGGTATACGAATCGAACGAGATCCTCACTTTGGATTGGCCATTGAGGACCAATTGAACAGAAAACTGCAAGACAGTAAACCATATTTATTTTCAGCGGAAAAGGCTATATCAATTTCCTGAAAGCTCTAAGCTTTGCCAAAAGATAAAACTGCTAGTAGGAAAGTGGCGGAGTGCCATTACAATTTCGTGAGCACTCTGTAAAATATGCGTTTTCTACAATTCAGTTTAAAAAAGTTTTTAGCAGAATCTTGTATTACCAGTTTCTGTACCATAAAAATGCAGGGTAAAATGTAATTTTACCTACTTGACATAAGTAGGTATAGTAAAACCATTCTAAAAATGAACTCCCCTCCACAAAACCGTGATGATTTCAACGTGTGAGAGGAAATACAGAAAAACAGAATACACAGAAAAAAAAATACAGAATTCGGTGGAGGGCGTTCATTTTAGAAATGGTTTTACTATACCTATATCTACGTGTAGAAAAATATTTCCTATATTTTATCAATTATTTTACAGAATATAATTTTAAAACTAAACTCAAAATAGCTATTCAATGGAACTACTAAGACGAGATAAAATCAACCAACCACTTACTAATCGGACAACCTATCAAATTTCCAACTGCCATTAAAACAGGAAGCTTCGCCTAGAAATTTAACTGATTAATGACAATAATTATAGTAGCGCCCATTGGAGCTCAACTTACTTAGTGTATTGATTCTGCAATAAAACTGTCTCTTGTTTTATGTACTCCATAAACTTTTGCCGAATAAATACGCAGTTAAGTTTGGCGCTGTTTACCGGCTATTAATGTACTTACAGCGAGTTATTGCAATTACGTAAGGGTCACTTCGCCGGTCGAGCCGCGCCCTTTTAACCCCTAACACATTAGATTCAGTTGTTAGGTATCCTCGCTTTTATCTGGAAAGACTACAAAATACCAAGCATATAGGTACATTTTTGTATTATGTTGTGTAGTTATAAACACCAAGATTTATCCTCTTAGGATGATAACAAAAGAAAATGCAAGGTAATGTACCTTGCATTTTCTTTACGCCAAGATTCGCCCCCGGGCTTTTATTGTGATATAATAGATTTCCCCGTGGTTAAAATATAGTAGGTAGGTACCTATATCTAGTCTCTGTTGTGAACAAAAGATGCCATTACAATATACCTACCTACTAGCTGCCGCCTACTGCGCTGCGTCTCGCGTGCGTAATAAAAATCTGTTATCTTATCACATATCGATTATAAATGTTTTAATTCTACGAAACTAAAGAGTTGTTTTACCAACTATTATCATCAACTTATACCTTATATGAAGAACATATAAGTAATCACACTAATGTTATAAAGGCGAAAGTTTGTCAGTGCGTATGTTTTTACTTTTTCACGACTGAACGACTGGAGCGATTTTATTAATATTTAGTATAGAGTTAGCTATAAGGTAAGGTATAAGTTGATGATAATAGTTGGTAAAACAACTCTTTAGTTTCGTAGAATTAAAACATTTATAATCGATATTTTCCTCATAATTTATCTAATGTAGGAGTATAATTATAGTTTGAGTAATAGGTAGGTTAATCTTATAATAGTAAAAGCCAGTCAGCTAATATTTGCGTTAGGTACCTACACTAAAAGTTTAGTTTTAGTTTTCTCTTCTCTTGAACAAATCATACTCAAATTTCAATAACCTACCCTTTGCGTTATTTATCTTAGATCTCTAGATAGGTATCACGTTTCAATCTATTCATGAAAACTATTGAATTAATCAATTTACTTTCGAGTATTATAGGGTTGATTTCACAAAGATGATTATTTTTCATCAAAATTCTATTTGGAAATTAAAAGCTAAAGAAAATTAAACAAAGATTTACTAAATTAGAAATTCTCTGAATTCTAAGTGACCGACAAGACAAATCAATTTTGAAATATTTCTTCCAACCTTCATACCTTAATCATAACATTTGGCGCTTTTAGAATCAAATCTAAATCGATGTATTTTTCATAAAAAAAAAACAAATAAATTTCTATGACCGCCTAAAAAAATACATTTCTATTGTACCTTTATATCTGAACTGAAATGCGTTCACGTATGCCATCAATCAAAGCCAGGCCATCTGAATCACCAACGATAGCAGTTTTGATCGAATCTATTTCTAACTCCATTGATTAGGTAAGGATTTTGTCAAAACTCAATCAATCAATGCCTCTCGAATAGGTAATCTCTATGTATAAAAATAAATCCCGTTTTCGCCATTCAGGCCATCGCGCGTACCTAAACGGCTGGGCCGATTTAGGTGCGATTCGTTTTAAAACATATACTTAATAGCACAGGGAAGGTTTAAAAGGGAATAAAGCGAATAAAAAAACAGGAATATAGCAGGCTAAGCCGCAGGCGGGTATCCAATATAAATACACAAACACAACCTACCTTACTACAATTTCAAAATATTTTTATTCTGCTATCCTAGTTTGGCTGATTGCAATATAGTTTTTTGAATAGTTCAATATATTTTTTTAACGGCCAAATTTTGTAGTTTCCCAACGGTAACCCAGTTCTCACAGTTGTGAGTGACTGGTGCTTTGCTTGGCAGAGTTCCAGTCCCAAACTATAAATGCTAGTCATAACAAAGGTTCATTAAGAAGCTTTTGTCATGTCACAAATTCACCAGCGAATTTCGGGCCTTAAATTTTACTAATAATTTTCAGGATTACTTCAGATCGGTTTTCCTGTTTCACTTCAAACAAACATCTTAAGCCATCTTAACTAATATTGTTTTTTTTTAGACTTTGAATTTACATTTAAACTATATTTTCATAACCATATCACTATAGCTGTCCCAGTTATAAGGTAATTAAAATGAGAAATAGTCACCAATTAGGTTACCTACCTACTTAATTTAAAAACCTATTATAAAACCGAAAATGTGAATCATGTTTTCCAAAAAGGTTTTATGTGAACAACTCGACGTATATGGAACCATTCAAACTCCACAACCTGTATTTAATCTCGGTCGGCTTACAATAAATGTTTTATTTAAAACCCGTGAAAGTGTTAGGCGGATTCTATAAGCCCAAAGCCTTTGTTACAACGAAATTAGGTAGAGCACCGATGAGGTACCTACAGAATTGTTGGCATTTCCTGTAAAAAAAAACTCTTTACCACATTTAATGCCCAAGCTCAGTCCTACAGGCACACCACCGTGCCATAGGTATGTTAAAAAAGTAGGTACCTAATTATTACAAAAAAACAAAAAACACTTTATTGTACACCAATAACAAAACACACAAATAAAACACAAAAAGAGACACGTACAATGGGCGGCCTTATCGCTAAAGAGCGATCTCTTCCAGGCATTATTACTTATTTTTTTAGAAAGCTGTACCTATGTACTTTAATCAATAATTCAAATAATATCAAATGCCCTAAAATTGGTGATTTACAGTGCATCCTAATCTATATACTTCTTCGAAGCGGAAGCTACGTTTACTAAGAAAATCGATAACATTTCATAAATGACAGTTACCAACCATATCGCATATACCTATATCCGAAGATCTGATAGTAGTACGGGAGGCGACGATGCTAAATGGGGATTTACTCGAGCGTCAAGGAGACCTATTGGGTTGCATTTGGTAGATGATAAAAAGAAAAAAGTTGTATGAGACCGATGTGTTTCATCAGTGGGGGAAGCGACCATAGATAAATAAAAAGTTATTTAAAAAAATACTGTTGTATGGATGTTCTTAAGCGCGTCAGTTAGTGATAGATTCTATGAATCAGATTCAATAAATTGAAAATCAGCTTAACATACTTACATACTTAAAAATAATTTAGGAAATATGATTGATAATAAACGTTTGTAAATCTGATTGTTTACACGATTGGGGTGGAAGTACGTAAAAGTTAAAAAAATAAAAATCGCGACTCATTTTTTATCAAAAAAAAGAACAAAAAAACTGGCATTTCTAAAGGTGTTAGAGCGTCAGATTTAGATGTATATGGTTCATCTCTATGTTCTAATTCTACCATATCTTAATCTGACATTTATCTAAAGTGTTGCGCCTAATATGACAAAAGTAAATTTTGTTCCCTTATAATTCACGTTCGAACATAGATAGATTTTTTATATTAGGTGGAGGTACTTATCTGGGTACTAGCTATCTCCAGTATCTTAATCTGACGCGCTCGAGTAAATCCCGAAATCCCCTCTTCGGCTCCCCTACTATAGAGACTAAGTTAGAAAACCCAAAGCCCAAAGCGTCGAATGGTCTACGTAATTCAATGCGTTTGAAGTGAGATAAATGACTTAATGTTGAATTGGGAACTCCATCTGGTCCGTTCTCAAGCCAGGGTTATTGATGATTCAATACAGTGGTAAATATAGCTGCGAACTACATTGATAGATAAAACGGGTAGGTAACATACCATGATTTAATTGTTTTTGAGTTTTCCGATATTTCGACACTGTTGCAAGCGCCATGATCACGGACAATATAGTTAAAAACATGATAGTTTAAAAAGTTATATTGATAGATAAATATTTTATATTTCAAGAGTATAAGGATGACCTGTCTTACGAGTGTAGATAATTTTTTAAACAAAGAATAACGCTTGAAAATATATAAAAAACTAGCTGACCCGCCAGCGGCTTCGCCCGCTTTCAAAGTTTTATTTTAAACCTTTCCTGAACTACTGCGAACTATTTCAAGATTCCAACTAAATCAACTTAGCCGTTCTCGAGTTTAAGCGAGACTTTCAGATTTTCAGTTTGAACAGCAATTAATTTTTATATAATACCTAAGACTAGTTGATTTGCCCGCTTCGCCCCTTCCTAATAGTTTTCTCAACTTTTAAACCTTCCCTGGACTACTACAAATAATTCAAGACCAAAATCAATTAAACTGGCTTGGGCCGATTTAGTTGATTTTTGGTCTTGAGCGTCTGGTCGTTCTCGAGTTTTAGCGATAATAACGAAAAGCTATTCATTTTTAATATTTAATCATTTAATAAATTACTAGCCGACCGCCAACAGCTTCGCTTGCTTTTTTTTCATAAAATATAGCCTATAACCTTCCTCGATAAATGGACTATCCAACACTGAAAGATTTTTTTAAATCAGACCAGCGGTTCCTGAGATTAGCGCGTTCAAACAAACAAACTCTTCAGCTTTATAATATCGACGGAAGAAAGCGGAAATGTCGTATCTTCAAAACCCAGGTTTTCAGTAGAGCCAAAAAACCTTTTTGAAAATTCATAACTTTTTTATTATAAGAGATAGAAAGGTGAAACTTGGAATGTATCTAAACTTTTTTAAAAGCTACTTAATCATTTTGCTCAAATTACCGTAAAGTTAGTGCAACATTGATTTGTGACAAGTTACGACAATTGATGTTTCAATTTCAAGCAGCAGAAATGTCGTATCTCTGAGATGAATGTATGGCCAACTGAAATTACATATATTCTTGAGTGTCAAATTTGTTGTATCTTTGTTCATTATATTAAACTATATCTATATTTTGTTTTAACTTATGAAAAGGCGATGAATGTATCAAAATAAAAAGCTTTATGTTGAATCTAAAATTTTTATTGTATTATAAGAAATGTTTTGACAGCAAAATTAAAAATATCTTATAGAATATAATAATATGAATCATGTTATAAAATACCTAAATTAAAAGAAAACTAAAGCAATTTTCTTCTTATATAAAAAAACTTGTACCTTTGCAAGGAACATAGCAAAATAAAACAATCATGTACTTCTTACGAAATTACCTAAAATAAAAATTTAGAACAATACAATTATGTACTTATTACAAAACTAAAACCTTTGCAAAGAACATAGAAAATAATAAAACAATCATTAATTACTTATTCATCATCATCATTTCACCTACTGCTGGACATAGGTCCAGCAGTGGACGTCCTACGAGTGTCCTACGACACGGTTTGACACGGTTTGAGGGAGGCATAGGCCTCCCACAAACCGTATTTTTGCATCTGGAAGCATGGAATTTTTCATGAGCATAACATCTGGATCTGTCTTTTTAAATGTTGCAATACACATTTTCTGGGAGCGTTCGCTTATGGTCTTCTAGATGCTGGGGCTGCTCCCTAACACCACCTGAAAATTAAAAGTATGTTACTAACTAGCTAAGAAGGCACCGCAGTGTGATGATATACCTACTCGTACTGCCTCCCACAAGGTCGCTGCTGCCCATCTTTTGATGTTCTTTTAGGCACCTTTTACGACACCCACGGCCATGGCAGGAGATGGGGTGATACTATTATTAAGATGGAAGGCACCACACAATGTGCCAGAGACCAACAATTACTTTATGAAAAATTCAGACTACGAAACATAATCCTAACTCATCTTTCTTATATGGGCTCCAGTCGGGAATCGAAACCGGGACCATCAGCACGATGGCAACGTTGTCTACCAAGGAGGTTAATAAACCTATGTATTTACCTTATGTTATGTATGATTTACATAAACCTAGATGTTGGTAAGTACTCATCGTTCAAAGCTAGATGTCTAGCTCTGGGAGCGTTCGCTTATGGTCTTCTAGATGCTGGGGCTGCTCCCTAACACCACCTGAAAATTAAAAGTATGTTACTAACTAGCTAAAAAGTACCAATATGTAGTTTTTAATTGACTATACAAAAAAAAACTTATAAAGGACAATTGTAAGCTTTTTGTTAATAATGTAAGTACCTATCTTTACAATCTTATTCTTCTTATTGTTCATTTTAAGTAAAAAGTTACAAAACCGCGCGATTACGCACGAAGAGGCAAACAAATTGTGTTTTGCAGGTGTTATTTGTATACCAATATCTCCCTGAACAAATAATTTTATTACATTAAACGTTTTTAAAAGTTATTATTTTCCAACCACAGCGCATACAAAAGGTACTTTTCTACAATATTCAAATAACTTACTAACAACGGCTTACTGTCCTGACAATTTTATAATAAAATCATTGACTCGAAACATGCAAAAAATAATTTAATTTATTATTCCAATACTTACCAGAACTCTTGGAGATGTATTAATTATCCTCTTATATTTTATCTTGCATTTGAAAACTTTTTCACAAGCAGCGACAAATTTGCTTTCTTACATTCGCACTCACGCATGTACTGAATCGCGGTCAAAACGTTGTATAAGGCTCGTTACTTATCTCTTCAGACAAAACATAGCTCTATTTTTTTGGTGTATAAGTACGATATTGACATAAAATTGATTGTTTAAAATGTGTTAACTGTTTCGTATGCCTGCATTAGTAGGGGCAGAATTGTCGTATCTCGGTCAACGTCAAATTGTTGAGCGGCAGAAATGTCGTATCTTATTCGAAGCCGTTTTAGTGATTCATAAACAAAGTAGTAACTATTTTGTGTTCTTGGCGTGAGGGCGTATCTGTTTTATTTAAAAAAACAGCCGATTTTGCTCAAGTTACGACAATATTTCTTACGATCAGTACAAAAACAAGGAAAAATCTATGGTCGTATCTGTTTAAAAAATCATCGTAGGAAAACGTGACATAGACCATTCGACGCGGCTTTTTTTTCTACATCAGATAATGGCAAAAGTCAAAATGGTCAAAATGAAGTTACGACATTTCCGCTTTCCACCGTCGATATTAGTATAGATTAACGGACCGTCAACAGAGGTACCAATACCAACTTTATACATTTTATTACCTGCGTGCACATTAATACGCCTTACAGATAAGTTACAAATAAAGCCTTTTGCGTGCTTGTGAATGCACATTTACAAAGGAATATAAATAACATGGAACAAAAACGCAATACCGCCAAATACAATGTTCATTCTCTCAGCCTATTGAATTGTTAAAATTAATGAGGTTCCTACCAACTGTAATATTTTTGTTATAGAACCATTGAGCTATAGGTATCAAATTACACTTTTTCGCCATTTGCCACGCTATCGCCATTCTGACAAATATTATATTTTGAATCAAATATGAAGACAGGCACATACATTCCTTGATAGGCATCTTTTAGGTAAGGACTTGTAGGATGATTAAGCCTGGGTGCATTGCCAAAATGGCCTCCGCACGAGGAAAAAATATAAAACCCTTGACACTGGTAGCAAATTGCGCTTTATTAAGCGCGGGGTCCATAGTAAAAATAGATCGATGAAGTCTAATTTCTAGTTGAGAGATGTTTTAAATAATATACTCGTAGGTCTAACTAAAACCCGCTAAGCTAAGTTGCCCATGTTCATAGATTTTTCCGAGGAACCGTATATTTTCCTGTATTTTTTCCACGAAAAAACTAGCCTATTTCAAAATAATTTAGAATTTCCTTCATAATTCATTATAAATCAATAAAATTAAATCCGTTAAGTGATTTATCAAAGGGAATAAATAAAACTTAAAAATACCGACAATCATTTATTCAATCATGGCAAATAACAGATGCCTTTTCGTTCAATGTAAAACATGGAAAAGATTTCGCTAACTAAAATTAAATACATTTGATGATAAAATCTACCAATTATTACGTAATTGGTAGATTTTATCATCCACCACAATGTACAAAATCTGATACCTACCTTTTTATTGAATTCATTAATAATATTAGTTTATCCGTATTAATTATTTTACCATAGATTTTAGTGTCATAGTAATAATACATTTATAAATCAGACAATAATTTTTTTTTTTTAATCATGTGTTTTTCATTTCTTATTATACATAGGTACCTATCACCTACAGTAGGTACAGAAAGTTGGAAATGCATTAAGGACGCTAAACACCTCACATTAAATTTTCATGAGTGTTTAATATATTTACATATACGCAAATCGATTGTGACATTCCTGAATATTCAACAAGCAATTGAATCGCACCAAAACTCCATTATAATGTTAGGGTAAATAACCTTCGCAAATATACTTACAGTCTCGTCAGCGCACTCTTTAAGTTTGTGTCTCAACATCTATACTAATAATAAATCTGTAAGGGTCGGTCATGGAGTTAGTTTGTTTTCAGATATATCAATTCAGATAAGTCAATAACAGAGTGAAATTTGGTAGATAAACATTTAGACGTCTGGGACACAGGATAGGCTATATAAATTATTGCTCCAGTTATGATAAGACGTGGCCCCCATACACTCATAATTTAACGCGGTCGGAGTCGCGGGCACAGCTAGATTTGGTATACGGTAGAGAAATGGGTATAATTATAGCGAGAGCTGAATATTGAGCATTGGGTACCATTATCAACAGCGTAGGTACGGGGGTTTCTATTATAATGTCAAAGTCTGTACTAGTATGTACATTGTGTACAGTGCGCAACACAATTAAGTTATTTGCATAGAATGTGTCATGCAAAAGGGGTCACTAAATTTTGACGCTCACTGTTCACATGATTTATTACAATTATAATCCATTTGATCCATTTTATATTATTGTAGAGCGTTATGCTAAGTTCTCAGATTTTCTCACGTTAAATAAACTCAATTATTTTAACATGTATGTTTTCTACCTCATAACTCGAGTAGGTTAAAACAAACTTTAATAAAGTTAACCAGAGCCGATTCGGTTCGCACGTAGGGGAGAGCGGGGTTCGAAGTTCCGATTTTCAAATAACACGCAAAAAGACCGTCAGTAAATAGACTGAAATTAAATATATAGGAGCTCATAGACGCAGAATATATTCTAGTTTTACTTGATGTTGTCGTATTTACTAAATTATTAAACGTGTTAGCGTCAGGTCATTTTTTCTGTGTAAAATTGACAAGGAACAACTGACCCCGTCATGGGGCTGGTTGTTCCATCGTTGAGGCAAGTTGTTCCGACTGCAACTTCAATTGCTAAAGTTGCAGTTGTAATGTATATAATATGTATAAATGAAACACAAAAGTACTGTGCCAAAAATTAAAAAGTCATTTATTCAAAATAAGGATTAAAATTACTATATTTGGCAAATAATCATCAAAACTAAGTACCTACTAATAATTTATGATTTTTTAACTCAAGAACTTTGTTCTAGGACATTGAGATCAATCAACTAGCACTAACATTTATAGTAACAAGTAATTCTAAGTCTTTAATCAGTCTAATATCTATTCTTTTATCAGAATAATGTCATTATGGCATATTTTTAGTTCCCGTGCTACGGTTTTGATTTTCCGACCGTCTTCCATTACAGTATCAACTCCCCGCCGCAATAGTTATTCCGAAGTCTTGCCCCGTTCCGTTTTTCTTTTGATCCTAAAACAATTTTTTAAAATTAATTTAAGTACTACTACGCGGAACAACTAGCCCCGGTCAAGCGGAACTTAGAGCCCCAAATTTCATAAAAAAGCAAACCAAAATTATATTAAAAATAAGTATTATTACATCAATAATGACAATAATAAAACATCCCCAATAGATTTTCCAACAATTAAATGCAAGTCAGATATTAATTGCTATAAAACTGTTCAAAATAGACCAAAAAGTTTCAACACAAAAATATTTACTCACGTTACAATTATGAGCCTCCATTCGATGACCACAGTTGCCGGTTGCCGAGGCGTCACTAAAATAGCTGACGCGATAGCGCCATGGTATGACGTCTTGCACCGTACTTCACACGTATTGATATCTCTTTTCTTTCGAAAGTTATTTGCATCGGAACAACGTGCCCCGGGAACTTTGAACCCCGCTCTCCCCTATTTAAGTTGTAAGTACCTCAATATTATATTTCGTTAACAACGAAAGTTATTAACTAAGTAATAAGTTCTAATCTGAACTCCAATAATATACACAAAAGCTATTCTATTTCGTCGTTCTTATTATCACAGTGGAATTTTCTGTTTTGGATTGATATAAGATAGTAATTTATGAAGCTATAACGATAATATACGATTATCAGGGCAGTAATAACTATCGTCGCATCAATAAATTAATGAGATAATGGGCGGTGATTAGCCATAGATTGGTAGCCCGTGAATTTGTGGATCATTAGGACACTATGTTTTTGTTTTTGAACCAAACCCCAAATAATATAAATGGTACGGAACCCATCATTTGCAAATTTATGTCGTCATACTTGGCGTTTTATTTTTATGATAATAATCATGGAAGGTAAACTTTTAGAAATCGACACATTTCTCAAATCCAGATTTAGATTCCCTACCCGTTGCTACTAGAAAGAAATGTTGAAAGAAGATACGTTCATTTTTAGAAATGTGGTATAGGTATTTCACAAAATCTTATTTCACACTGAAAGTCTTGTAAAAATAAAAAAAAAACTTAATATTGTCTTCGCAAAAAGTTCTGAAGAACAGAGTATCTTCGCATCGCATTGGTCAGTCGCGAGTCAGAGATCGAGAAGGTCGAAGTCATTCAAACTCTTATTAAGGAGAAGAAAACACAAAACAGACAATTATCAGTAATAGAGGTAAAATATGGCCGAAGGCAAAATAGGAGGACAACACATTAAGACCGCAAACTAGCATGGGGATGTCCCTATGACATTTTATTTCACCGAACATCAGGGCATCAACTTGCAACAAATTACTGATAACGTAATAAATCGTTATAAAACAAACCACATACTCATAAACTCATAAAGATAAATGAAAAATATGGAATCTATCAAATTGACTTAGTATTTCCTAATAAAAGTTGGTTGGTTTTAGCACGTAGAACAGATGGTCGTTAGGCCAAATGTTCAAAAGCGTAGAACCTTCAAATATCGATTGACTACTTGGTCAAAACCGCAGTTTCACAATAGATGCAGACAGAATGTCTTGTTAAAAACGAGTTTTATAACATCGTAAAAGCCTTTGAACTTTTAGCCCATATCAACACGATTCTGGACATATGCCTTCTTCAAAATAAATTAGCTTCTCAGAGTAGACCTCGACCCCTTTAACTAAAATATATGTGGTTAAGCCCTAAATGTGTGACATGATGTCACATATAAAAATAAAAACTTTAAAAAATTTTCGTTAATAATTGTGAGACAAAAAACAAACGTTGAAAAATGCATTTTCGCTGAATAGACCTGTGGTTACACAGAACAATGGTAGGTAATAATATGTGGACCGGAATCGCATCTTGGCATTGTTCCAACTTAGATCCTAACTAAATACTGAAAGCAAATGGAGATTTTAATTTGACCCAAGATCTATTTAATCTCTACAATTAAAAAAGTCCTTTCATTCAGTATCGCATTTACTTTTATAGATCTTTGCTACGTTGTTATATAATGATTTTATCCAATCACAAATAGTTTAGTGTGGTTTGGTATAGAATAACGCCATACGCTTTTCCAAAAGGATATTATGTAATATGTGTTGGGTATCAAACTCTTGCATAGCACATAATCTAGTTTAGTTATAGCAGAAAAGTTAAAGCTAAGGATTAATTGTATATTTTTAACATCACAGAATTCACTAGTATTATAATTCAAAATCTAGCTACATTATAACGGGATGTGGTATTACGTATTACGGTTTGTGATTAAAATAGCAATCCATGATTAACATTGTCCGCAAAGTCAATTTTCCAGTCTTAACATTACAATAAAACGAACCTTATTTGTATTACAAAACGTAACTAATATATACAGCAACATCTTAAAACAATAATTTGATCGAAACATGATTAAAATTTATTCGCTTAACCTCTAAATACGTTTAAAAGTAGCGTGCGTAACTTTCGTTCGGTCTAAGGAACGTAATTTTCATATAAATCTCGTAATCTCTTCATAAAGCGGGTACTCAGAAAAGTTACTCGGGCATCGTGCGAGCATGAAGCAGCTCTTGTTGGCTAGTTTCTACTCTACGTAATGCTTGAATGCGCGTCATATAACATGTAACATATAGTAACGTCAAAACGGACAAAAATGCGTGTAATCTTAGATCAAGAAAGTTTACGCAGTTTACAAAGTTACGTTCCTTTAAACTGTGTCAAAGTTAAGACAAAGCACATAATAATGGATAATGTATAAAAAAATCGATACAAAATATAGTAGTGTGCGAGCTGACAAGCAATACCTTTAGACCTAATTTCACCACGCTCTGTTTGTTAATTTAACATCCCGTAATGTTTAATCACTGTCAGTTTACGTATATTTATGGACTGTTAATTACTTAATGGATGTTAAACTAACAAACAGAGCTTGGTGAAATTCGGTCTTAATGTCGTAAAATAACAAATAAAGGTAGACTAGAAGATTATGTTATTTAGCTATCCAAACTTCTAGGCCGGATAAAACCGTTAAAATACGACAAAGATCCACAATTTTATCAAAATATTTACTCTAGACTCGTCCTATCTACACGCGGCAGCAATAAAATTTCTCTAACTTTACTTTTCTTTAACTCTTTTTATAAGTAAGTAACTCGATTTCGAATTCACCCGAGTCTAATACATATTACAATTAATATAAAATAGGCTAAGTTTTTATTATAAATTGGTTTGATCAAACATATGCTTCAAATTGGAAGCGATCAGAAAATTTATTTATTTAAAATGTTAAATAAACTAGAAATATAAGGCTATTATCCTCCACTAGCACCGAAGTCATTCTCAGTCTTAGAATATTTCTAAATAACTGTATCCGATGTTGCCATTCTAAATCTCACCTTTTACAAACAATCATATATCATGAATTATGTAAATAAATAAGATACATAGAGTCATTTAACAAAATTTCGTCTAAAAGTAGACACAAATAAAGCCGATCTCACTAATATACTCCTAGTATTTAATTACTCAAAATATATTTTTTTGTATAGTGAGTAAAATATAAAAAAGTTACATAATAACATTTTATTCTTAAAATAAGTTGTTCTATAAAGGAAAATGTAAATAATATCATCTTTGGTTTTTTCAATGCGATATCTTTATGATCTTTAATAGATCTCGTCATTCAAAATTGTATAACTTTGCCCAATTTCACATCCAAATATTCTCATAAAATGGATTTTTTTTTCGATGATACAGTAAGTTAAAAATTATACGAGTTTTAATATTAAGTATATACTAGTTATATAAATTTGATTATAAAACTCCACTTTAGTTTAAATAAAATAGGCATTAGGCAAAGTATAAAATAAAGAATCGATAGACACTAACTAACGTCTTATAATTTACGCATCTTAAATAACAATTATATAATAAATTTTAATTCATATTAAACTTAACTTATCATTTAACTAAAATTGACTGCATTAGTCGTTCGGCAAGCACCTAGTGTCGTCTAAAACCTTAAAATAACTAAATAATAGACACCAGAACATCCTAATCTCAAACATCCATTCATAAATTGCACAAAAACACGCTTAGATTCAACTGAGATATGATTTGATTGCTCTTTTACTAAATATACAACAAACATACTAAAACAAGACTAAGACAAATGCTTTAAGGAACTACAAACCTAGTGATAACACACCTTGTTTATGATAGGCAACTTAGGCTGGCTTAAGGGACGTATTTCATCAAAGCTTCATACACATTTTCAGGTAAAAATCCATTAAAAAGAACCTATATTTTCCATTTATTATATTTTAACACTGAAAATTGTATTTGTTATCTTTTTAAAGTGGTGCTGTACGAGCTACACTTTTCGATTAAAACTTTAATATTTATTTTCTTAAAATTAGGCTTTTGAAGCGAATGCTATGATTTTACTTTAAAGATTTCTTAAAGATTTTAAAATATATAATTATTTTAAAACAGTATACAAAAAGGACGCTTTGATTTGACATATATTATCACACATAATTAGAAGAACAACTCTTATTTTATTTATTTATTAGACAATGGAGACTTAAACTCCTCAATTGCAAATTGCAACTACATATTTGATGCAATGGCTTTTGGAAATACACATGTACTTTCTTCGTTGAGAAGTTTCCGCAAAATTGACAATAGTGCCTTCTAGGCATACCTAATTGATTTATAATATTTTCATGTAGTTTTTTTTGTTTCATAATTTGTATAAAACAGACGTACATATTTTAATTGCGTTCAACTTCATAGTTTATCTTTTATTAGATTTTCTGAACCAACAAATATACGTATAGTAAAACCATTTTTAAACTGAACGCCCCTCCACCGCGGTTACACGTACATGCGAAAAGGTGTATAGATACAACACACATAAATTGATCTTTGTCATTGGATGTTCAATAACGTATAAGCAAACGGTATCACTTTGACAGACAGATGAGCCAATGTTACAGTAAAGTTGTAGCACGCACACAAGTATATTGATGCAATACGTATTTCCTCTCACACGTTGAAATTACCACGGTTTTGTGGAGGGGAGTTCATTTTAAGTCTGGATCATCATACCTATGTAGCTATATTTCTAACTTTCCAAAGTTGGTGAAAACATCGCCAATATAAATACATAATTATAATTTGTGTAAAGATTACAAGCTCATTATATTGAAATTATATCAGAGTATACCTGACTCACAATAAAACCGCTATAGTATCGTTGAAATCGCCTAGAAGTCTAGAAAATGACAATAAAAGATTGCAGTTGTTCTAAATAGTAGAACTTACATGAAGCTGAGCAGAGACGTTCAAACCTCATTGGATTCTTCAATGCACAATGCATGAATAAAATATTTTTTTCCAAGGTGTACCTACTTTCAGTACTATTTATACTCGTCCATGAATTGTTTGCATTTGAGCACGAGGTCGATGAACTTAGGCCGATGTTTGGGGTCCAAGTTCCAACAATCTTTCATGAGATGTCGGAATATTTCGGAGGGACAGCCTTCAGGTATTTGGAAGCTGTAACAAAATGATTAAATTTAATTACCATGCCCTTTGTTCATAAAGTAATTTTAAAGAACGAAAAATAACGAAGGAGGTTCTCAATTCGACTCACACTTTTACAGAAGAGTCAAAAAAATTTTTTTTTCAGAAAGGGACTACTTTGTATTTTAATAAAATTCCTTTATTAAAAATGTGATGCCAGCCTACGAAAAGGATACGGTTTTATTCCGATAAACGGGAACTCCTCTTTTTTATCATAGGATTTTTATCCCAATACGAATTTACCAAACCACAGACACAGACAATATTATAGTAAAATAATACGACTATTTTAAAACCAAATGCACCGATGCGTACGATAGCATGTCTAATTCGCAGATTGTAAAAATTTTTGTGCTGACGCGGGAATCGGACACGCAACCTATTGCGTAAACCCGCTACGCCACATAGGTCATCTAGAATATAAATATGTATTAGTATCTGACCACGAGGCCCGCTCCCGGGGCCGCTTGTCGTCGAACTTGGGCACCTCCTGCCTGGCGCGCGTGAAGATCTCCCAGGCCGTGACGCCGAACGACCACACGTCGCTCTTCGACGTGAAGTGCCACGGCGCCACCGCTGACTCCGGAGCATACCTGCAAACGTTACAATGTATTACATACTAGTTGACACTACTAAATTATTAGAAAACTAGATGAAAACCCGGCTTCACTTGAGTGAAATTTGACTAAATTCTCCATAATTTTCCAAATTTGGCGGATATATGTTGTCGACTCAAAATCAATATTTTTTTATGTTTTGTTGTTCATATAACCACCAACAAGATGGACAGATGATCTGATCAAAGCTGTCGGTTCACGGTGGATGCAAACTGCATCCGACCGAAACAACTGGAGATGTTTATGGGAGGCCTATGTCCAGCAGTGGACGTCTGATGGCTGAAATTATGATGATGATGATTCATATAAGGTTTCGATCGAGTCTACCGTACCCCTTGACGAAATTATTAATATAGATATATAAGATGGTATGGGTAAAATTACAAGATCACAACGTAACCTTGGTCCTCGAGTGGGAGTCGAACCCACGCCACCCAGTCTAGCCCTGCCTGGTTTCGCTAACTACTACGCTATCGAGGTGTTACGTAAGAGTAAAGTTTAGTTTACACTACTAGCTTGTACTACCTACGTAAAATTGATAATGAGTCAAAGCCTAGGGGGAGCACATAATGATTGTCGAATTCGAAATCAAAATTTACATAAAGATAGCCAAATAGATTTACCTGTTTTTGAGTTATAAATAATGTAACTAACACGACTTTCTTTTAAAGTATAGAAATCGTAAATTAAATGCAAACGAAGCTATCGGCGGATCGGCTAATAAACAATATTAGAAGAACTTACCAATTAACCGGCAGCAATCGTTCAGTTTTCAGTCTATATGCGTCTTCTTCCCGCGGTATAATCCGCGCGAGTCCAAAGTCGGATATCTTCACGTGGTACTTGTTCACGACCAGGATGTTCCGCGTGGCGAGGTCGCGGTGAACAACGTTTTTAGCTGACACGTGGTCCATACCCTGGGAAGAAGATTGATTAGGAACTAGGTTTAATTTTTAATATTTAAATGAACCTCCTATCGTTAATCCGCGAAACAGGCTTTGTCTAGTGTGGAGTCTGCTGATATATCTACTGGATTCGATTGTATTTAAGGTTATAAATATTTTTTTCTATTATAAAAATAAAAACCATAACAAAAATACCTATTTAAAAATAAAAAAAGATAATAAACTATTAGGCAAATTTAGGGCCTGTTTCACTGGTTACAGATAAATGGACCAAGAGCCTGTGATGGCCAGACCTTCCTTTAATTCACAAGCGTGAAAATTATTTCATGTGTATGTCTAACATAGGTAAGAATAACCCCCAAACATGAAACCTGGATCGCGGTTGCTTTGGGAGATAACAACCTTTTACCTGTTATCTCCCAAAGGAACCACGATCCAGGTTTCATGTTTGGGGGTTATTCTTACCTATGTTAGACATACACATGAAAGAATTTTCACGCTTGTGAATTAAAGGAAGGTCTGGCCAGACCTGGCTCTTAGTATAGACTAATAACCTGTGATGGCCAGACCTTCCTTTAATTCTGAAGCGTGAAAATTATTTTATGTGTATGTCTAACATAGGTAAGAATAACCCCCAAACATGAAACCTGGATCGTGGTTCCTTTGGGAGATAACAGGTAAAAGGTTGTTATCTCCCAAAGCAACCGCGATCCAGGTTTCATGTTTGGGGGTTATTCTTACCTATGTTAGACATACACATGAAATAATTTTCACGCTTGTGAATTAAAGGAAGGTCTGGCCATCACGGGCTCTTAGGTTAAAAGCTTCAGATAGTTATCTTTAAGATATCGCAACAAAAATTTGTAGTTAACTGGCAGATATTAAGTTACGGACAGGTTATCTGTTTACCTGCCCTTATTCTCGTCACTAATAGAGTAGGGCTTATATGGGTTGTATGATGCACGGGTATCTCCAATACCAATTTTAGGTATTGGGGAACCAAGCTTTTTTACCAACACTATGATGACAAAACCATAATTGGCAATCTTTTGACAAAAAAAATAGTTTGCAAACACAATTAACTGCTCTGGACAGCTGCTGGACAGAATTAAGGAAGGCATTTGTCCAACAGTGGGAAAGTATAATTAAAAAAAAACATTACAGTGGCAATGTCCTTAGCGTATTTGAGCAGGTGCGATATCCTCAGCTTGTCGCCGCTGAACTTGAGGTAGTAGTTGAGGGAGCCCTCCTCCAGGTACTCCATCACGATCAGCACGTCTGAGCCGTGGTCCCACGAGTAGCCCAGGATTTCCACCACGTTTATGTGTTGTAGACTCTGTAAAAAGTCCAATTATAATTAGTGCTTATCCAGAAAAGGCGAAAACGCCGCGAATCGTATCGCGCGTATTCATACGCGCGTCGTCGAGGTACTAGACATATAACATCGCGTCCACAAGCATCGCGCGAATTCAAAATACGCGCGTAAATCGCGTGCACTAGTCCCTAGTATCACAACACACTAGATACTAGGGACGCCTTGTTGCGTGCAGCTAACGCCCTTTCTGGACAAGCTGTTACATAAATATTTTATTTATTTATTTTATTTATTTTATTTATTTTATTTATTTTATTTATTTTATTTATTTTATTTATTTTATTTATTTTATTTATTTTATTTATTTTATTTATTTTATTTATTTTATTTATTTTATTTATTTTATTTATTTTATTTATTTTATTTATTTTATTTATTTTATTTATTTTATTTATTTTATTTATTTTATTTATTTTATTTATTTTATTTATTTTATTTATTTTATTTATTTTATTTATTTTATTTATTTTATTTATTTTATTTATTTTATTTATTTTATTTATTTTATTTTATAAATAAATATTGCCGGACAATTCACACAGCAACATCTAGCCCCGTGGTAAGCTCGAAGCTTGTGTTACATTCCTTTTATAACAGGAGTTACTGACGTTTTTACAAAAGAGTTAAAACACTCTCGAGGTTTCGACCACAACAAGAGCTGTTTTTCTCAGGAGGAGCGAAAATCTCTATACCAAAAAATTAATCCCTATTTCCCATGGTCACGCCATCATTAACAGCTGGGCCGATTTAGGTGCTATTGCTGTTAAATAGGCTGTTGAATTATGCATCTTTATTACAACATCGAAGCTATGACGATTGATAAACCATTTCGTTTACCTCATCACCACGCAATCCTTCAATCTATTCACTAACAAATATTTTATCAGTTACCTTCATAATTTCCAATTCATTTTTGAAATCCTCGTACAAAGTGCCATTGCCCTCCGACGCCTGGCGAGTCAGTTTCTTCACTGCCACTTCTTTCCTCTGAGATTCTTGGTTATCACGTTCCATCCATCCTTTGAAGACATGCCCATAGTTCCCCTGTTGATATAAACTTTATTATAACTCATACTCAATAGATTTTAAAGAAACTATATGAAACAAGATTTAAAAAGTAAAAGCTTTCAAAAGAATGTCCATGAACAAAACACAAAAAAAATCGCGGCTCGCTTCGCTCGCCGCACAGATTAATAACCAACCAGATACCTCATAACAGGCGAGGACCGCGCGCCAAACATATGGTTAAACCAACCATATGTAAAGCCCCGCCTCGAAACACGGCTTTAGTTGCGACCAAGTGTCAGACCCGTGAACTTCATATACGTTTCTATAGTCTAACGCAAGTGAAGAGGTCAGCTTATAATGGCTACTCGTACGAAGGACGTTCACTTGTCTCTTTTCCGCATTGCGCTTATTGCATTCGTTGTCCTTCTCGGCGAAAGCACGTGTAACGTTAGTGTTGTAAATTCTAATCGATATCGTTAAAAATAATAGACGACGTATATTAGCGGGTCTCTCGGTATTATTGTATGTAAAAATAAATAAGTAATCCATAAACCGTTTAAATATGTTTATAGAGTACTTACTCAGTAAAATGAATTATTAGTGATAAATTTTTCTAATATCATTTTTTAATTTTTAAGTTCTACAGATTTGTGTATTCCAAAAATAAATACATATCTACCTACCTACATGATGCTATTTTCATTTTAATATGAAATTTTAAAACGAATCATCGAAATTAATTATCGACAAATTCGTTCAATGTTCCCAACCCGCGACCTAAGTGCGACCTTGAAATAGCCAATCACAACGCCTTTGTTCCAGTCCCCGCAACCCGCGCCTTCCTCCAATTTCGGTGCGTTTGAATCGGAACAAAAGTATTATAATGGACCATCTAGTGGGGGTTATCTGTGGCTCGCCGTAAGTACAGTACTTTTATAAACTTTCATTATATTTATTGTGTTTGGCAATTCTCCTTTTACCTCCTAACTACCTCATTATACCTCCTGACTACACACTACCTTAAGTTTTGTTTGTTTTGTTTGTTAAAGTCTTTTTTGTCAAGACCCACAAAACAAAATCCTGGATCCGCCACTGGTGTCATCTATACCGCCCAGGCTAGACTGCTCGTCCTACCAGCTAGGTGCAACTAGACAGTGATACCACTTACACTTCCTATCTTCTTGGTGACGGTGACGAGGTAGGTCTTGCCCTGCGACACGATGGACTCCATGAGCCTGGGGGCCGAGGCGGCGCAGTCGTCCGCGGTGTCGTCCATACCGCCCCACGCGCCGGCTAGACTGCTCGTCCTACCAGCTAGGTGCGACTAGACAGTGATACACTTACACTTCCTATCTTCTTGGTGACGGTGACGAGGTAGGTCTTGCCCTGCGACACGATGGACTCCATGAGCCTGGGGGCCGAGGCGGCGCAGTCGTCCGCGGTGTCGTCCATACCGCCCCACGCGCCGGCTAGACTGCTCGTCCTACCAGCTAGGTGCGACTAGACAGTGATACACTTACACTTCCTATCTTCTTGGTGACGGTGACGAGGTAGGTCTTGCCCTGCGACACGATGGACTCCATGAGCCTGGGGGCCGAGGCGGCGCAGTCGTCCGCGGTGTCGTCCATACCGCCCCACGCGCCGGCTAGACTGCTCGTCCTACCAGCTAGGTGCGACTAGACAGTGATACACTTACACTTCCTATCTTCTTGGTGACGGTGACGAGGTAGGTCTTGCCCTGCGACACGATGGACTCCATGAGCCTGGGGGCCGAGGCGGCGCAGTCGTCCGCGGTGTCGTCCATACCGCCCCACGCGCCGGCTAGACTGCTCGTCCTACCAGCTAGGTGCGACTAGACAGTGATACACTTACACTTCCTATCTTCTTGGTGACGGTGACGAGGTAGGTCTTGCCCTGCGACACGATGGACTCCATGAGCCTGGGGGCCGAGGCGGCGCAGTCGTCCGCGGTGTCGTCCATACCGCCCCACGCGCCGGCTAGACTGCTCGTCCTACCAGCTAGGTGCGACTAGACAGTGATACACTTACACTTCCTATCTTCTTGGTGACGGTGACGAGGTAGGTCTTGCCCTGCGACACGATGGACTCCATGAGCCTGGGGGCCGAGGCGGCGCAGTCGTCCGCGGTGTCGTCCATACCGCCCCACGCGCCGGCTAGACTGCTCGTCCTACCAGCTAGGTGCGACTAGACAGTGATACACTTACACTTCCTATCTTCTTGGTGACGGTGACGAGGTAGGTCTTGCCCTGCGACACGATGGACTCCATGAGCCTGGGGGCCGAGGCGGCGCAGTCGTCCGCGGTGTCGTCCATACCGCCCCACGCGCCGGCTAGACTGCTCGTCCTACCAGCTAGGTGCGACTAGACAGTGATACACTTACACTTCCTATCTTCTTGGTGACGGTGACGAGGTAGGTCTTGCCCTGCGACACGATGGACTCCATGAGCCTGGGGGCCGAGGCGGCGCAGTCGTCCGCGGTGTCGTCCATACCGCCCCACGCGCCGGCTAGACTGCTCGTCCTACCAGCTAGGTGCGACTAGACAGTGATACACTTACACTTCCTATCTTCTTGGTGACGGTGACGAGGTAGGTCTTGCCCTGCGACACGATGGACTCCATGAGCCTGGGGGCCGAGGCGGCGCAGTCGTCCGCGGTGTCGTCCATACCGCCCCACGCGCCGGCTAGACTGCTCGTCCTACCAGCTAGGTGCGACTAGACAGTGATACACTTACACTTCCTATCTTCTTGGTGACGGTGACGAGGTAGGTCTTGCCCTGCGACACGATGGACTCCATGAGCCTGGGGGCCGAGGCGGCGCAGTCGTCCGCGGTGTCGTCCATACCGCCCCACGCGCCGGCTAGACTGCTCGTCCTACCAGCTAGGTGCGACTAGACAGTGATACACTTACACTTCCTATCTTCTTGGTGACGGTGACGAGGTAGGTCTTGCCCTGCGACACGATGGACTCCATGAGCCTGGGGGCCGAGGCGGCGCAGTCGTCCGCGGTGTCGTCCATACCGCCCCACGCGCCGGCTAGACTGCTCGTCCTACCAGCTAGGTCGTTGCGAAGAGCGTATGCTAATGTGTTCATACTTTCTAGGGAGTTTGAGCTTTTGTTGTCAGCGAACTGCGAATGAAAAAGTTCATATTATAACTTTTATGTAATTTATTTCGGGACTGTTGAGTTTACATCTAGAACGGGTAACATACCATGATTTAAATGTTTTATGGTGAGTGTCTACCGTTTGTCCTGATTGCCAACACATACCACTGATTATAGACTTGCGTCTGAAGTATTATCGATAAAAAATGCAGTAAACAGTTCCGGGGATAAAATGTCTCCCTGTCCTACGCCCCTTTTCAGTGTAATAGCTAGCTATCGAACTCTGTTCGTCCTGTCCACCTTATATAGAAAAATGTGATACTTACAGGATTATCATAAGAATCTGACATGGTTCCATTCGTAGAAAGGACACTGCTGTCAGATATGAGCGATTTATTGCTGCCAGCATCGCTTAGTTCACTGGGTATGAATCTGTCACCTGAAATTTTAATGTTATATGAAACTATTATTCTAAATATGAATTTTTTTTATATGGAGCAATGTCTTAAAACCTCCGGAGTGAGTTATACTTTTTTTGGTTCTTAATGAAATTATTGATTGAAGAATGTTCTTTAATTGTTCAATACTTACTGGAAACCGTATCTGCGTGTTCCATGTGATCAAGCGACAACTTTGGTTCTTCGTAGTCGTGTATAGGCACATATTCTGAAAGAGAAATAAGAGTTATTCATTATATTGGGGGCATAGCAACTAACTATACGCGTTTCCTGATCTCTGTGGCACAGTCTGATCTTTGTGACACAGTTTGATATCTGTGGTACATTATGATCTCTGTGGCACATTCTGATCTCTTGGACACAGTGTGATATCTGTGGCACATTATGATCTCTGTGACACATTCTGATCTCTGTGGCACAGTCTGTTCTCTGTGGCACAGTCGGCTCTCTTTTCTGTGGCATAGTCTGATCTCTGTGGCACAGTCTGCTCTCTTTTCTGTGACATACCTAGTCTGATCTTTGTGATACAGTCGTGATCTCTTTTCTGTGGCATAGTCTATAAACATACCAGACGTAGAAGATGGAGTGTTATATGCCTATTACTGGGGCATAAGGTTGTTAAGGCTATGGTGATGTATGAATGTTAGTTGTATCGACCTCTGTGCAGCATGTGGTTCATGTCCCGCATGATCTCCTGCGGGCGCAGCGGGTCGGGCTGCCAGCACTGCCGCATCAGCGCCCACACCTCGCTGGGGCACCGCGACGGACGCAGCAAACGGTCACCCATCTCGTAGCTCTGTCAGACAAAAAAAAACACCTTATTGTACACCAAAAACAAAACACAAAAAGAGTCACGTACAATGTGCGGCCTTATCGCTAAAGAGCGATCTCTTCCAGGCAACCTTGGGATGGAAAAGAGAGATGATATTTAAATAAGACAGGGGTGTACTAATACTTGGTAAGTGTAGTGTGTGAGACATTACATTACAAGTGGCTATTTTAGGTATAAAATTTGTTCCATACTAGTTTATCATTACTGTGAATTGCTAATACTATACTTTGACGACATACTTTACTACGTTTGTAGCTTTTTAGCCACCAAGTAGGAATCAAAGTCACGCTATATCACAAAATCATGAGATATTTTCTATACCATTTCACTATGGTATGTACTCTTTACTTTAAAGAAAAATTACTCACTCTAGCAGTAAGCACGGGATTGGTATCATTAGGCGACTGGCCATAGGAAAAAACCTCCCATAGTGTGGTAGCGAACGCCCAGATATCGCCGACCACAGAACGCTTTGCCATTGTCATGTCGGAGAAAAACTCCACGGGAATCCAGTGGACACTGTAACAATGTTAATAATAAACATAATCAATGCTTGCACCGCAACAAAGACTTAATTGTTATTTCTAGGTAAGCACTGGACGTGGGTCGAATATGATAATAATAAAACTTTGTTTGATTGTCAACGTGAATTTTTGTATTTAAAACTATGTGAGCTGTGTTGGCTAAGTGACATTCAACTTTCATTCCGCAACTCGAATTCAAAAAACTTCGCACATCTCAGGATTTTTCTTATTGAAAACATATTTGCAAATATTTATTTTATAGTGCTTGATCTTTCTTTTCTTATCCTGAATCCTAAATGCAACTTTGGGCATTGGTTAGTTCTTAAAAAAACTGATAGATGGCGCAATCCGTGGCCAACTGAAGATATCAGTTCTTCGTACCTAACTCCTCGATAGCGCAGTGGTTAGCGCAACCAGGGCTAAATTGGGTGACGCGGCCGCCACGTTACTTACTCGCGATGCGTATAGTTGCGCAGCGTGGGCCCGGACAGCTTGACGAGGATGCGGTCGGCGTCGGCGGCGGCGAGCAGCAGGCGCTGGCAGCGCAGGTAGCCGTGCACCACGCTCGCCTCCGACAGGTCCCACAGGGCGCGAGCGAGGCCCGCCGCCACTTTCTTGAGGTGCAGAGGCTTTATTTTGTCTTCGTTCTCCCTGTGAAGTAGAATATTTTGTAGATTTTCATCAGATTGACCCATCTAACACATTCAATGCCCAAGCTCGGTGTGTTGGGCTGCAACCGCAACACCGAGCCGTGGATATGCGATATGGGCATGTGTCTTGGACATACATAGATAGTTTTTAGATCGATAGTAAAGACTCTCAATTAAGTTTTCTAAATATTTAGAAAATGGTATGGAAAAAATTACAAGATCACAACGTAACCTTGGTCCTGGAGTGGGAGTCGTAACGTAACTCCTCGATAGCTTAGTGGTTAGCGCAACCAGGGCTAAACTGGGTGGCGTGGGATCGCATCCACTCGAGGACCGAGGTTACATTGTGATTTTGTAATTTTTCCTACAACATTTTCCAATTAGATTTACTCTTGAGAAATATAAACTGAGGCTATAAAATTCAGGAAGAACAGCAGCAGGTTCGGAGGCTTCGCGATTCAAATAATAAAGGTTATGTTTGAGATTAATACATTCTAAATCACATTTCCTAATATCTCGGACAAAATTAAAACTTTCTATACCCTATTTCTAAATATTTTTTTTTTACTTTGTTTCAAAATAAAAAATTCTATACTCTATTTCAAAATAAAATCTTCTATACTATATTTAAATATTTTAAAATAATAATAAACACCTGAGGTAGTCATCAAACGGTCCGTAGGGCAGGTACTCGAGCACCATGGCGGTGGGCGAGCTGAGCGTGACGCCGTACAGTCTCACGATGGAGCTGGACTGCACGCAGGCCCATTTGCTCGCTAAATCCACGAAATCCTTCAGAAAATCAGCCGCTTTATCCCGCTGAAGCCTCTTGAACGCCACTAGGAGTTTTTTCGTCTCGTCTAGCTTCCATAATGCTTTGTAAGTCGCTGTTATGTTTTCTAGACCTACTTTTTCTGAACCTGCAATTGTTAAGTATGTAATGAATCTGAATCTTGCGTAAATAATAAATAAATATTGCTGGACCAATACACAGCAACATCTAGCCCCATGGTAAGCTCTAAGCTTGTGTTACGGGTCATAGATTTTTTATTTTCTTTACACATAGTTTTGGTCTTATGCTACTAGTTGGAACATTACGAGAAAGTAGTATTTTGTCAGAACATGCCATGCCAGGTTACAATTATCACTAGAAAAGGCAAAATAGATCTTACCCGTGTATAGAAGTATATCTTTGTTCGGCAAACAGCGAGGACTCTTGTTGTCTTTGAGTATGTCTTGTAGTTCTGCCTGGTCGATCCGTACCCCTTTCTTCACGGGCTCACCGCATAGTAGTAATTGTGATTTATCTGTGAACATTGAGATTTACACAGATATTAAAAAGGTTGAACGGTTAGAGAAATTAAAAAAAAATCATAAAGAACAAGTTCCTTTATATTAGAAAATGGTATAGAAAAAATTACAAGATCACACGTAACCTTGGTCCTCGAGTGGGAGACGAACCCACGCCTTGTGAGCTGAGTTAAATTGCTGAAACTTCACAGCAATATAGCTTACATATCAGAATAACAAATAGGGTACTATTCACAGCGGGAAGTTCCATTAGAACGGGAGCATAGCCGCGAATGGAAAGATCATAGCTAAATAAGTTCTGATTTTAGCAGTAACACTTGGCACATACCATATTCAGACGGCGGTATACATTCGTTGAGATATATCCTGCCTTCCGCGTTCATGTGGCAACTGAACAGCCGGTCTAAAGTGAAGTATTCCTCCTTATTGAATATGTAGCAGTGCCCTTTGAACTCCATTCGGTACGTTTCTGTGGTGCTGTAACAATAATCATGGGTAACTAACATTATAAGGATCAAAATTACGTCCCAGTAGTAAAATAGGTATCCCCAGTACCCAATCTAAAAAAAATATGTATACAGGGCGTCCCACGGCCATGCCACATGGAGGGAAAGTACCTTAAATATTGTAGTTTGAACATTTTACTGAAAGAAGACATTATTTGAATTTAAAAAACAATTTAAACTGCATTCATAGATATTTAAATAATTACATGGTTGAACCGGGAATCGAACCCGTTACACGAGAAAAATAATTATCTTGTAGCTTTATCATACCGATCGAAAGGCTTCATCATATGGATTATTTTTTGCTAAATAACATAGTGTCAGAAATAAAAGGAAGACCGTAAATTTTAACATTTTTAACACAAAATGCACTTAAACTATAATAGGGAAATGATGCGTACTTCTCAAGTGGTGAATGTCAGTTGTTTGTTTTTACGGCAATGCCAACTTTTCTGAACTAAATTTCGCATTAAATGTTAAAATTCATGGTCTTCCTTTTATTTCTGACACTATGTTATTTAGCAAAAAAAAATTCTTATGATGAAGCCTTTCGATCGGTATGATAAAGCTACAGGATATTTTTTTTTTTGTGTAACAGGTTCGATTCCCGGTTCAACCATGTAATTATTTAAATATCTATGAATGCAGTTTAAATTGTTTTTTAAATTCAAATAATGTCTTCTTTCAGTAAAATGTTCAAACTACAATATTTAAGGTACTTTCCCTCCATGTGGCATGGCCGTGGGACGCCCTGTATATACGTAGGTACATAGATTTTTTAGTGTTTATTAAGTATATCATATTGCTGGGTAAATTGTCCAGCAATATTGATTTATTTATTCTTAAAAGATTGAGGTCTTGAAAGACGAGTGACTCCCATCTGCCCCGGTGACCTGGCCCGGTACCGGGGCAGATGAGAAAAAAAAGTTTCATCGGGCCCGGTGATGTGTTCACCGGGCCAGATGACACAAATTAAGTGCCATCGTCCCCGGTACGGTGCGCCTTGTAATTTATGAAATACTAGCAGCCCCAGCGAACTTCGTCTCGCCATATACTTTTATTTGCAACTATATCCATACATAATTTCATCCAAATCGAATTATCCTGCGTAAGCATATATTTTCCCGCGGAAGCATTATACTCTCGCCATATACTTTTATTTGCAACTATCTACATACTAAATTTTATCGAAATCGAATTTTCCCACGTAAGCTATATATTTTCCCGTGGAAGCATGTATTTTCCGCGGTGAAAAGTCTCTCGCCATATATACTTTTATTTCTTCTTTATACTAAATTTTATCTTCTTATTTTCTGCATACTAAATTTGATCTAAATCGATTTTTTCCACGTAAGCATATATTTTTCCACCGAAGTAGTATTTTTCCGCGGTAAAAAGTAGCCTATGTTAGGATTAGGATATTACGTATATAATTACTCCAGTGACGCTTACATGGAGTCTACGTCGCATGCTGGCTAGCTGAGCGCGGTGAACCTCTAGACTTTTTTCTAATACTTGCATTTTTAAACTCGTGATATCTTCCGAATGAAATGTCCGAATTGAATAATTCAAAAAGTTATAAAAAGGTATTAAAGCCGTCTTGAATTTAAAGTAATTTATTTTGATAAGGATTAATACCAAGGTACAAATGAAGACCCTTTCAAGAGGCGGCATATATAAATTAATATTTTAGAATAAAAAACTGCTTACTGTGACATAACTATAATATTTAGACATATGCTGTCGCGACATTTTTTGTAGACAATGATGAGTTCTGCAAAGTCGTAGTACATGATTTTGTTCTATCTATACAGGGTTACAGGAAAAATGGTGCTAGATCCTTGAAGAGCGTGGAGTACCCATCATTTCTGACTTATTTCACTATGAAACACCCGGTCCTAAACTTGACCATTTTCGAGATATTCGACTTTTCATTTTTTTATCGAAGATTGCCGATTTTTAGACTACTAAATTAAATTTTGTTTATTTTATTATTTCTACCTGGAGCGTCCCAACTACTTTTTTCCACGAAATTTAATACAAACCCTAGATTGTTATACCTCGTTAGATAGCTGATGAAATGTATATATTTTAAAACACATCTGCCGAACAACTGCGATAATATTTTTTTTAGATATCCCTCAGAGAAAAATAAACTTTCTTATTTTCTTTAGTATTTCGTTACTTTCACTTGTCTACTATGGTCTATTCAATTAACTTATGTACTATTTTAATGATTGACGTCCTAAAGCATCTTATTACACATGTAAAAATGCAAAAATAATAATAATTAGATACACAAAATAAACAAAATTTAATTTAGTAGTCTAAAAATCGGCAATCTTCGATAAAAAAATGAAAAGTCCAATATCTCGAAAATGGTCAAGTTTAGGACCGGGTGTTTCATAGTGAAATAAGTCAGAAATGATGGGTACTCCACGCTCTTCACGGATCTAGCACCATTTTTCCTGTAACCCTGTATATTGTTTAATGTTAAGTTTTAATAATGAATTTTTATTTATTGACTTGTCCAAGTGATCTTTAGGATTTTATGGAAATAAATGACATAAATCTTTAAATCTTTAAATCTTTATCATCAATAGTTTTCGCAGCGCACGCGACGTAAGGAATTTTTCAGGTCATTTTTTTACACCTTATGTTACATTATTGGAGTTTTAGTAAGGATCCCTAATTTTTTTTATATATAATATAGCCTATGTTACTCGGGGATAATGTAGCTTTCCAAAGGTGAAAGAATTTTTGAAATCGGTCCAGTAGTTTCGGAGCCTATTCGTTACAAACAAACAAACAAACAAACAAATCTTTCCTCTTTATAATATTATATTATATATTATATTATATATATGTCGGGGCAGACAAGAATATCGGTTGGAATATTACTCAGAACCGGTTTGTACCGGCCGCATCGCACTACGGGTTGAAGCGCTTCGCTGCGCCTGTTACTTGTAAAACTGGTTCAGACCGCTTTCGTTCGTATAAATACGACCGTCGGCCGAGCTAAAATGACATTCTTGTTTGAGCCGTTGGACGGAACAGTGCTTTGTTAGTAATAAATGTATTCTTGTTTGAGTAGTCGGTTGGAACAGTTCTCTGTTTGCAGTAAATTCATTTGTTGTTTGAAGTAAATTAATAATAATAATCTGTTGGTAATAAATTGATTCGTTGGACCGAAACATTGTAAAATGGAATAAATAATGGACGTTTCTTCGTGGTTTTATTATCAACATAAAGACGACTGTGACGTTAGACCTGGTGACGTCATAAGTAACCAGATGCCCTCCTGATAAACACACACTCCTCGACATCCTACACATCTCTCTCCACGACATCAGAAGTGGGATAACAGACCTGAACAAGTGGGATAACAGACCTGAACAAGTGGGATAACAGACCTGAACAAGTGAGATCCGAACTTCGATAGATCTGAACCTCGATAGCCTTGAGACGCTGACGCTGCCACAAGACCAAGACAAAGAAGAAGGCAAACCATACTGACGTCAAATTTTGGAACTACCTGCATTTTTATAAAATGATGCAAAAACTGACCAAGAAGATGGCTTAGTTAAACCATACTGACGACATATTTTTGGAACTACCTGCATCTTTATAAAATGATGCAAAAACTGACCCAAGACCAAGAAGATGGCTTAGTTAAACTATACTGACGACATATTTTTGGAACTACCTGCGTCTTTATAAAATGATACAAAAACTGACCTAAGACCAAGAAGATGGCTTAGTTAAACCATACTGACGACATATTTTTGGAACTACCTGCGTCTTTATAAAATGATGCAAAAACTGACCCAAGACCAAGATGCCGAGCAAACAAACAATTGACGATCATACTGACGTCAGAGTTTTGAAACTACCTGCATCTTTAAAAAGTGATTAAAACAAAATTGATGAAACGCAAATCGGTCAGGACTTAGCCGAGCAAATAAACAATAGACGATCATAGTTTTGAAACTACCTGCATCTTTATAAAGTGATCAAATAAATGATGGAACGCAAATTGATCAGGAAAAAGCCGAGCAAATAAATAATTGGATCAAAATTCCAATGAGAATTCCTACGAACCCCTTCTATGAAATATTCTTCAAGAACTAATTAAGTTTCTTTTACAGATTCACTTCCGCACTACGAGTACTTGATGATATACTCCGAGAGGCAGATGCATAGCACGCACTGCCTGTCAGTAGGGCTGTGTTGGTGGAAGAAGACGATGCACTAAGCCCTCAAAACACTACTGCAAGCGAGCTCGTGCCATCCACCTCCCATGCTAGACTGCCTGAGCAAGACTCCGACTGAAACAAAGTTAAGTTGATCATTTTTATAAATTTTCCCCAGAACTCTTACCCTCCGAGACCTTACCTATTCTTCATTAAAACTTTGTTCAACTCGATGGAGTTGTAAACAGATACCAAACTCAAAAGCAACTCTCTTTGTTACAGACAGTTGCAGACCAGGCAGGTGCAAAGCGCGCACCGCCTGTCAGTCATTCCCGCACTACGAGGACCCCTTCGAGGCAGATGCAGAGCGCGCACTGCCTGTCAGTATGGCCGAGTAGGCGGATGAATACGATCCTGTAGTTCTACCATGCAACACTTCTACCTAGGCAAGTACCGTAAACTTTAAGCAATATGCAACCAAAACAAACAAACAAAAGAAAGAAAAGAAAAAAAAAAAAAAATTTTTGGCGAACTGTAGATTTTACACAAACACACAAACAACTACCTTTTACTAACCAAAATTTCCACAAATATCACGATGAGAAAATCCACGAGTATCTCGTTGAGAGGATCCCTTAGTATATCGTTGAAGATCCCCCGAGTATTACGATGAAAAAAATTCACGAGTACTGAGTGGTAAGAAATTCCGCGAGTGTATCGTTAGGAAGATCCCCCGAGTATAACGTTGAAAAAAATTCACGAGTACTGAGTGGTAAGAAATTCCGCGAGTACTAAGGCGAGACTTTCCACGAGGTACTTTATGAGAAATTCCTAGAGTACCTTAATAACCATGCAAGTACGTGGAGTGCAAGCATTGGCCATAAAATTATAAAACAATGTAAATACGTGGAGCATAAACATTGATAACAATAATAATAATTCACTCACTGTCAGCTTTCCTTATTCATTTTCTAATAAACATTCTAAGTACCATGTTTTAAACTTTCGCTGATAATTTGGTGGTTGAGATCCAATTATCAGAACAAATAACCTTGCACCAAATTATCAGCTAGTGTACCTTTGAATGGATACCTAGCTCAGAGAAACTTTTTCATCTTTTCCAGAAAAACGACTGGTGCAGAGCGCGCACCATCTATCAGCATGGCCGTGTCGGGGCAGACAAGAATATCGGTTGGAATATTACTCAGAACCGGTTTGTACCGGCCGCATCGCACTACGGGTTGAAGCGCTTCGCTGCGCCTGTTACTTGTAAAACTGGTTCAGACCGCTTTCGTTCGTATAAATACGACCGTCGGCCGAGCTAAAATGACATTCTTGTTTGAGCCGTTGGACGGAACAGTGCTTTGTTAGTAATAAATGTATTCTTGTTTGAGTAGTCGGTTGGAACAGTTCTCTGTTTGCAGTAAATTCATTTGTTGTTTGAAGTAAATTAATAATAATAATCTGTTGGTAATAAATTGATTCGTTGGACCGAAACATTGTAAAATGGAATAAATAATGGACGTTTCTTCGTGGTTTTATTATCAACATAAAGACGACTGTGACGTTAGACCTGGTGACGTCATAAGTAACCAGATGCCCTCCTGATAAACACACACTCCTCGACATCCTACACATCTCTCTCCACGACATATATTATATTATATATAGACTAAGTAACATGAAGTAAGAAGAAGTAACATAGAATTAAGTAACATAAAGAAAACTCACGTTCTTGAGTTAAAAGTGAATTAAGTGCTTAAAAAAAGTGGCCAAGGGCGAGTCTTTGGGAGAGTCTCTCGTCCAAACTATTTAGTTTAGAAATAAATGTTGTTTTAAACCTTCATATGATTTTTGAAGACCTATTCATAGATACCCCACACGTATGGGTTCGATGAAATTTTATTTTTAAAGTTTAGGTTCTAAGTATGGGGACCCCCAAATGTAATTGATTATTTTTTATTTTTTTATAAAATCCTAGTGGGGTTCGGAATACATCTACTTACCAAATTTCAGCTTTATAGATCTTATAGTTTCGGAGAAAAACGGATGTGACATACGGACGGACGTTCTGTTTTTGCCATTTGGCAACGGTTCCATTTTATATTTTTATTTAATGTTACTTATTAATGTATTGTACTCATTGACTAGTCCATGTGATCTTTAGGATTATAAGAAAATAAATGACATAAATCTTTAAATCTACGGACCATGGTAAAGTATAGTATTTCGCAATAAAAACTGATTATTGTTTACCAAGCAGTTTGAATTTTAAGTTCAGTCCCTTTCATAGGTAGATGTATGTATTTAGTATTTCATAAATTACAAGGCGCACCGTACCGGGGACGATGGCACTTAATTTGTGTCATCTGGCCCGGTGAACACATCACCGGGCCCGATGCAACTTTTTTTTCTCATCTGCCCCGGTACCGGGCCAGGTCACCGGGGCAGATGGGAGTCACTCTGAAAGACTTGGTATAATCGCCACGCTCAATATACCACTAGTCGACTCGCTGACAGATATAGTAGATATAGGCTTCCAGGTTTTTTTTCAACTCGGAACAGAAGTTCCTGAGATAAGCGCGTTCAAACAAACAAACAATTAATCAAACAAACACTTCAGCTATATGTATAATATTAGTATAGATAGATTATATTTTACATGCCATGATGTTATGGTATGATACATATATCTTACCTATTCTTCGTACAAACATCCAAATAATAGACATTATATTCGTCCTGGCACTGTCTCAGTATGAAACAGCCGTGTTTTTTGCCACGTTTCTCATCTAACTTCCGGTATGAGAATGCGCCTCTGAAATTTTAAAAGTAATATGAGTTCAATTTAGTCAACAAAAAAAACCATTGTCCCAATATTGGTTACTGGTCCCCACAATAGAACCGGTCTAAAGAAATACTGGTCTTGGTCTTGGCCAGTCAACTAACCCGCACTTGGCCAGCGTGGAGCTTAAGCAGCGTTAAGGAGTTATCACTCTCAAGAGAGTAGTCTCTGTGCTGGGACACAGAGACTACTCTCTTGAGTGGGGATATTAAATAACCCATTATCATAACTAAAGTCTTAGGGGTCTTGGGGATTTTGTCCATAAAATCACAAAGATTAACTTGGACACGTGTCATCTAAAGTTGTTCAATAGCATATTGTCCAAAAACTTTTTTTTAGCTTACCCAACAGGTCCATGACATTTTATTCGTTGAAGATTTTTCAAAGAGGGAGACTCATCGTCCTTTGAGAGATTGAATGTCCATTTTACCATAAGTCTAAAAAAAAATTTACTTGATTAGGAAGTTAAACAAAACTTTACAATAACATTGTAAAGTTAAATCATAGCTTAAACCCAAGAAATACGGGTTCTATTTGAGATACCCATATTACATACACTAATTGTAATCAAGCATTAAATGATGTTGAATTAAACATTACCTATAACTAAAAAATATAATTTAAGTTATATTACCTGTAATAGCCGTCGCAAACCGAGATGAAAGAGGCCAACTGCTCCTCAGACTTGAACTTGAAGAACAATGGCGTCCCTCGTCGCGACACTTCCAGCAAATTGTCGCCATTACGCGTCAGGTATATCAACTCGTCGATTGTGCACACGTGAAACCACTGTGAAGACATTTAAGTAAATACTAAGAATATTAATAAATCTTTATTCAACATTAAGTACATTAACAGAAAATTCAAGGCTAGCTATTATAATAACATGAGGGTCAATGAACGGCTTTATCGCTGACAGCGATCTCTGCCAGGCAACCTTTGGATGGACACAGAACATGAGTCAGGTATATGAACGTACCTCTCTCTTCAGGTTATTATAGAGCCTGATGCCGGGCTGGTGCGGGTGGAAGGGCGCCACGACGACGCGCACGGGGATGGCGTCCGCGCCGTTCTGCCACAGCACGTGCTCGTACTCCTCCGCCAGGTAGTTGGGTCAGGTATATGAACGTACCTCTCTCTTCAGGTTATTATAGAGCCTGATGCCGGGCTGGTGCGGGTGGAAGGGCGCCACGACGACGCGCACGGGGATGGCGTCGGCGCCGTTCTGCCACAGCACGTGCTCGTACTCCTCCGCCAGGTAGTTGGGCGCCAGCGCGTACAGCTGAGTCAGGTATAGGTTCTTTACATAGCTGAAACGAAATATATATTTATCATATCGGCATAATATAAAATTTAATAAGATTTTTTTTCATACACTATACATTTATTATTTTATATAATTATGAACCCGGCGCGGCGGCAGGCAATAGGTACGCCTAGGTATTTTACCTAGCTTGGGTACATATGTTTTCCGTTTAACAGTTATAAGTCACTAACTGTACTGTTAACTTGATTTGGTTTGAAAAATATCCTAAATAGTGATAAATTATTTTTGAAGAACTCATGGAAACTTTAAGACTTCTAACTTGTGTCTTCTAATGCTGAACCCAATTCTCAATTGCTATTCGGCATGCATAAAAAAATTCGGCCAATCTCTGAAAAGTTAAGACTGTCTGCTTATGGTGGTCAAGTGACTTCCAGCAGAAGTAACTAGGGATCTAAAAAGTAGCCCTAAGTTAAACTTTTCTAAATGATGTAGGTCTTACTTCACATTGTGTTCAACAGCACATAGTTGTGGCAGATATTCATGAGCATATTTCTTTGGAAAAGGTCCATGTCTCCTAACAATTATTTTGGGGACATATTTCTTGTAGTTTCTTACAACGTCATTCAAGGGCAACTTTTCTTCAGCAATAGCTCTGGTCCTGAAACAAATATCTCATTAAAACTACTATCAGGGTATTACTCTGTCAAGGTAGTAAAAGATCAAACTTCATTGATTTGGAAACATTTCACAGAAGAAGATTGAAATATGAACATAAAATTGTATATTAATTAGTCCATATAACTCACATATCAGTAATTCCAAGCCCAAGCAATTCTTGTTTATGTTCAGGGTACTTAATTTCAGGTATTTTATTCTCATTAACATCATTTCTAGCTTGTTGAAAGTAGTAATCAAATGTAGTTTCATCTAAGGTTATCAACAAACCTAATCTTGGAACCTGGAACAAATCAAAAGTTCAATAACATATTACTTGTTATGGTAATTTAAACAACTGCATTGGAATTATGTTTTGGTACTTACTTTGAAGCGAATCCTCAATTCGTATTCTCTCGTGCTAGAGAGTACTCTAGCATTATCTCTCAGAAAATATTCAGTGCCTTTTACACGAAGAGCAAACAATGTACGAGTAAGAGGTGGTATGTTATACTTCTTGCATAAAATTATACATAATTCCTCAGCAGTAGAATCACTGGAGCACCGGATAATATTCGCCGTACGATCAGTTACGACAAAAACCTTTACTGTTTCCTCAGTAGATGCCATCGTGAACTTGAACCGTATAAAAAACAACAGGACGCTAACAGATAACACTCAACCCCACGTTGATAAAGTTGTTTTATTATCACTGCTAAGTAAGACACCCATTTTGTTCACTTTCTTATATCATTTGCTATTATAAATTCTGAATCTATTCGCAAAACTCACAACAAATTCACATTAATTAATCCAAAAACAAATTAAAAATACACTTTTGTATTTTTGATTCTTCTGTTTTTGATAGCATCAATTTTTTTGTTACCAACCAAAATGTCACAGTAGACTTTGACATATTACATTTCGAAAATCTCAGAAGAAGGAATATAATCCAAGTTTAGTCGGAAATGCAATCGGCCTAACCGCAATATGGAAAAATAATGGAGTGTACACAATGATTTTATATAGTAAATCATTGAGTGTACACGAATTTCTAAGCTTAAGATTAAGATATTTAAAATAATATTTGTGTACACCAAAAACCGGTAAGTTTCCGAATTAAAATAAAATCATCTAGACTAAAACCAACAAACCAACAATCCGTAATCTGAACATACTCAGTGTTGAATGTTTTTTTTATCAATCAAACCTCAGGAAAAGGAAACAAGTCCTACTTCATTGAATCAAACAGCTCATTAATTCTTTCCTTCATTCATTAGCTTTTTCCTTTCATTTCTTCTCATTCATCAATCTTTTCTTTTCTTCCAATCGGCGCATGAAAACAGGCGCCATTTTCGCCTTGCAATATCTCCTTTGTCTGCTTTTTTACAAGTTACGTGTAAAAACGGTTTGCTTATATTTTTCGTGACTAAAACTAATAAGGTAAGTTACTAACAACAATGTTTTAAATATTTACTTGGAGAGTATGTTTTTCATGCAATTCAAACACGTGCAGTTTTTGCTATTGTTGCTAAACGCCGGCCAGCCTAACGTGCCGGCATAAACGAATGTAAAAAAAAATACCATAGAGATGTCTAGAGTACTATTTATATAAAGTCTGGCAAGATAGCTAGCTTAGCCTAGCCTAGCCTGTTTGTAGAAGTTATATCTACATTTTCATTTCGTCAAATTTATACCACGAGGATGGATATTATTTGTACAAGGGAACTTACTACGAAACGCACTGACATCTAAATCCTGTATGAGTCTTGTGTGCGTTGTCTCTTGTTGTAGCTTTGACCATTACTCTCAAATCGGTAGGTACAGTCAGCAAAAATGTCTGTACAAAGAATTTAGAACATACCTACTACAAAGAAAGTTCTGCAGAATTTATTTATGGTACAGGTCTATTGTAATAAAATATCAATTAGATCTAATCTAATATGAAACAAGTAGGTACAAACAAGATCTAATCTAATATGAAACAAGTAGGTACAAAACAAACATTTATGAGTTAAGAGTAAGTTTAAGAGTTCATGTCTAATTCTCCTTATTAAAATATGAATTTTTGTCTTTTCAGATAATCAACAGACATGGATGATGACTGGGATGATAGTGCAGAAACAGTAAGAATTAAGATTATTTATTAAGTAGGAATTTTCTGATACCTCTTACCTACCCACTAAGTAGGTACTTAGTTCCTCAAAAGCTATTGTTGGAAATATATTTTCCTATCACTATCTTCTTAGATTCAATATTTTTAAGCATAACTTGTTACTTTTATGTAATATTTATCTCTTTTATAGGTACAAACTCCATATTACGGAGGCACTATAGACAATGGGCACAGCTTATCTGCAGGAAGAGGATTTGAATCCATCAAAGATGATGGTAAGTCCTTTTTTATTTTATTTGTTTAAGATATTCTTGTGTAAAATATAACTTTTTTTTTAATAAAGTTGTAGTTCACATGAATGTAAGTACAACAATATTGATAACTAATTGAAACAATTCCCAAAATCCATGATCTTCATATTAGGTCAGTCTAATTCTGGAGGTGCTATATGTGTTAAAATAGGAAAACTACTTATAAGTGTTACAGTGGCTATTATAGTATTGTTATATTGTTTAATTTTGATTATTGTTTCCAAGATTGATGTATGGTCAGTGTATGTGTTAGTTGTTAGTTAGTCATATTATCTGACCCACCGAGATCTGCATATGTTTTTTTTAAGTCATCTACATACACATGTATAATTTATATTGTATTAATAAATGTACTATTCAACACAAGGTGATCCTGAGATTAGCGCGTTCAAACAAACAATCTCTTCAGCATAATATTAGTACAGATGGTATTTGTAGCAGTAAAGTTAAGATGACAGCTCAGTCAGTGTCTTCTAGTAGGTACCTGAAATGATATTATTAATGTAACTTTCCAGATTTTGGTGGTAACACCAATGGATATGGAGATCGGCGCGGTCGCGGGGGGCGTGGAGGGCGAGGCGGCCGCGGGGGGAGGGGCGGCTCGCGAGATTATGGGGGTAAGTACTTACATCATTGTATTAAAAATCATAAATTTAGTAGCTCAAGCTTACAGAGTCAACAATAATTAAAAAAAAACATATTCTACATACTACTATGTAGGTCTCATTCATTATGTGAGAGCAGACAGACTTTGCTCATTCCATACTACCATACATACATTCATTTGATTAGTTGTTTTTTTGTGTAAGTGAAGAAAATATTTAACTTGTGCTGTATTTTTAGAGCTTTTCATAGTAGACCAGGGTTTTTAATTTTTTACAAGGAAAAAAATAGTAGTAGAATGAAACCCATTAGAAAAGGAGGGGAATATGGTAAAAATGAAAGGAAAAATAAATTACGGTCGATCTGAGTTCGGGAAGTGGGAGGGGGTGGGCTTTTAAGGGGAGAAAATGGTTTATCTCGATTTGCGGTGAAACTACTAGTCCTATGAAAAAAAGTTATATGGCAAAGTTGTAGGTAATAAAACTATCTACAACTTTTAATTCACAACTTTTATATACCTATAGCCTCAAAACTTATGTGAAAAATTCAAATAACCAAGTTTTTTGTTTTTTTTATTTATCTTTTTCAAAAATTGTTATTTTTCTACGAAATTTGGTGAAAACTTGCCTATTTATGTCCCAAATACACTGTGATTTATTTGATTGAAAATATTATTGTTTTCACCTTATTTTGACTTAATTTTCAAAAATATAGACTAATTTTCAATCGAAAATTCACGTGTCAAAATATTAGCTTTTTTATAAAAATCGGTGTGCTTTATGTTCATTGAAATCTCTATTTTCTGATAGTTAAAAAAAATATATACATTACGATAGTAAATATTCTCAGAAAATGCACAAAACCGAAACAAAAATTTGTATCATTAGTTACAATTGCATCATAAAAATGTGATTTTGTCTTTTCAGACTATATAATAATAATATAATAATCTGTTTGTATAATGTGCAATAAGTCGGATTATAAGCAATTATATGAAATAAAAATTGCAAAAATCACATTTTTATGATGCAATTGTACATAATGATACAAATTTTGTTTCGGTGTTTTGCATTTTCTGAGAAAATTTACTATGGTAATGTATATATTTTTCTTAACCATCAGAAAATAGAGATTTTAATGAACAAACAGCATACCGATTTTTATAAAAAAGCTAATATTTTGACACGTGAATTTTCGATTGAAAATTGGTCTATTTTTTTAGTAATTAAGTCAAAATAAGGTGAAAAAATTAATATTTTTAATCAAATAAATTATAGTGTGTTTGGAGCATAAATAGGTAAGTTTTCACCAAATTTCGTAGAAAATAAAATGTTTTTGAAAAAGATAGAAATAAAAAACCAAAAACTTAGTTATTTATAAAAGTTATGAATTAAAAGTTGTAGATCGTTTTATTACCTACAACTTTGCCATAAAACTTTTTTTCATAGGACTAGTAGTTTCACCGCAAATCGAGATAAACCATTTTCTCCCCTTAAAAGCCCACCCCTCCCACTTCCCGAACTCAGATCGACCGTAATTTATTTTCCCTTTCATTTTATCATATTCCCCTCCTTTTCTAATGGGTTTCATTCTACTACTATTTTTTTCCTTATTTGACCATTTTTGAAGCTAACTGCACTGGTCTATAGTCTTAAGAACCAACAATTTTCATGAAATCTACATAGCAATTATGTCAAAAAAAAATTGGGAAACTCTACTAGCACAACCTTCATATAAAATATTTAACAGGTGGAGATAACGAGTACGAAGACCGCGGTGATAGGGAGCGAGGCGAGCGCGGGCGGGGGCGCGGGCGCGGGGGGCGGGGCGGCGGCCGCGGGGGGGACCGCAACGGCGACGACGAGCCCAAGGACGTCGAGCTGGACGAGAACGGTGAACCCAAGAAACCCCCGGTCACCTACGTACCACCGGAACCCTCCAATGACGAGTCGGAGATATTCAACACCAATATACACACTGGCGTCAACTTTGATAAGTTTGACAACACGCCGATCAAAGTAAGTGTCTGAGTAGATAGTGCATAGCATATTACCTAATACCTTATCTGATATTGATGATTGAAAGATTCATCACATTTATTTGCATATAAATATCTAATACTTTATCTGATATTGATGATTGAAAGATTCATCACATTTATTTGCATATAAAAAAATATTAGTCAGGCAAGTTATTAGCCTTGATCAGTAAATAAAATAAACAGAGAACTAAATATAAAATAGTTTAGGGATTCTATGTACAAATGTAAAGATGTCTTGAAAAAATGCCTAATTTTTTTGCTAATGTTGAGAAGCATAACAACAAAGCTCTATGACTTAAGTTTTTGAAATACTGACCTAGATATTTTTAAAACATTGTACATAAATTTATCTAAATTTTCTAGGTAACTGGTGAAAATCCCCCAGAAAAGATCACCAGTTTCGAGAACGCTAATCTGCGTAAATATGTCTTGGATAATGTTTTGAAGGCTGGTTATACAAAGCCTACACCCATACAGAAATGTGCAATCCCCATTATCATGTCAGGGAGGGATCTTATGGCATGCGCTCAGACTGGTTCTGGGAAAACTGTAAGTAACTGAAAGCATCATTATGCATTATAAATTAAAAATATAACTTGTTTCTATTGTAATCAACATTGGATTTATTTCGGATATTTTTATTTCAGGCAGCATTTTTAATTCCAATAATGCATTGTCTTCTGGAAGATTCCAGGGAATTAGTTGTGGGACCGGGCGCATTTGGATGTGCTGAGCCACAGGTAAGAATATGTAGTAATTAAATTATAATAGTGTCAATCCAATTATTGTGAATACAATAAATGCCTCCTTGATAACTTTAAACTCAGGCTTCTAGTTTTAACGAAGTTAAAGGGGGTTGAAAATTACCTAAACTCCTTCCAGAAAAGGATGTTACAGCCGTCCGCTATTTTTCAAGACTTGGCGGGGATATTATTATGTATAGCTCCCAGATATCAGTACTAATTATACTGTCTTGTAAAATGTAATCCTTCAAGACTATTATAGCATGGGTTGTAAAAGGGTATTCTGAAGATTTTTCGGGGCAGGTAGCGTCTCTGATGCTACTCATGTCCATAGGGTGCGGTAGCCACTTTTGCGACACGGATGCTTCTCTGCCACCACAGTGGTATTCAAAAAACACATTTATTTGCTTCCAGGTGGTAATTGTGTCGCCTACTCGTGAATTGACACTGCAGATCTTTACGGAGGCTCGGAAGTTTGCATTTGGATCTGTCTTGAAAATTTGCGTTGCTTATGGTGGCACCGCAGTGCGTCACCAGGGCGACAATATAGCTGTAAGTAAATTTATTAATAGCTCCACACATTCTAGGTTCTGGAGGAATGGTAAATAGTGGTTGGGGATAATTATTTCTTACAATTATTCTAGTATTATTTATTTTTTATTATTAATTATTAAATCTAGCAACCGTAACACAAGCTTCGAGCTTACCACGGGGCTAGATGTCGCTGTGTAAAATTGTCCAGTAATATTTATTTATTCTCTATACCATATTGCTGTATGTTTCTAACAATTTTCATCTCTCCACAGAAAGGTTGTCACATACTAGTAGCGACGCCCGGCCGCCTGCAAGACTTCGTGGACAGAAACCGCATATCATTCGCTAGTACTCGTTTCGTGGTGCTCGACGAGGCCGATCGTATGCTGGACATGGGATTCTTGCCCGGCATTGAAAAAATGATGGAAAACCCAACTATGACTGCCATGGTACACAATTATTAGTTTAGAAATCAATATTTCATGTTAAGACAACATTGATGTGAAATTATATTTGTAGTTACATATTTGAATTGAATTATTTTGTCAACAGAATGATCGTCAAACTCTCATGTTTTCGGCAACATTCCCCGAAGATATTCAGCATTTGGCTGGTAAATTCTTGAACAATTATCTGTTCGTTGCAATCGGAATCGTCGGCGGCGCTAGCTCTGACGTCGAGCAGATATTCCATCAAGTTTCAAAGTATGAGAAACAAAACATGCTCAAAACATTGGTTGCAGACAATGGTGAGTTTCTTTTTACATGTCCTAAGTGCAAAACAAGCATTGAGATTAAGTATAATGCTATAAGAAGACAAGCTAAGCCAACCAAAGCCTTGAGCTTTGACGCTTTAGGGATAGTTAAATCGACTGAAATACATGGAATTGACAATAACACTGTATTATTACATTGTATTATTTATTTATAGACTATATAGGCCGGGATACGTAGTACATGGAAATCAAGTGATTACTAACAAGCTAATTTTTGGTGAGTAGCTTCGTTTCGATGAGACGACTAAAAATATCCTATACCCAAATCTCGATTGTGGTAGCTAACAGAGATATCAAGGATTAAAAAAATCAAGGATGTAAAACCGGGATAACGGACCACGAAATTTGTCGGACAATATGTCCGTTAGATTTTATACATATTAATTAAGTATACAACAAAAAATCTGCTGGTTAGTAATCATAGTAATCATTTAAATTGACCTCGTTTTCGATACATTTTCGAAATGGCGGACTCTTTGATCAAACCATAGGTTTTGTAGGACAAACATGTTTTTATATAATTTAGATAATTATCTTGGGATATAACATATTGTCCTACAAATTTCGTGGTCCGTTATCCCAGTTTTACATCCTTGATTTTTTTAATCCTTGATATCTCTGTTAGCTACCACAATCGAGAGTTGGGTATAGGATATCGTTGGACGTCTCATCGAAACGAAGCTACTCACCAAAAATTAGCTTGTTAGTAATCACTTGATTTCCATGTACTACGGATCCCTGACTAATATATTTACTATATATTTTTTTTGCGGAATCGTATACAGGGGGTCGGAGTTGGGGAAAATTCCGACATTTTTAAATTTCCCCCTCCCCCTCCCCTATGGTATCTTCTAAACGGTGAGACCTGGAGGAAAAATTTTTTCACAGTATAGAGGAGGATAAATAGTTTTGAATGGCAAAAAAAGTTTGACCCCCTCGCCCCCCTAGACCCCCTTTTTTATGAATAAACCGAAAATTGGCCTATTTTTGACGAATATTTTAAGGGTGGAGCATTGCGGCGAGCCGTGCTGTGACCCCCGGAATGCCCCCCTTTGCCCCCCTCAAAAAAATTGACATGAGTATAATTTCCGACTAATATGGGGGTGAGGATTACGAATTTGATGACGGCGCGCGTGGGTCGGATTGCAATACGCAATACGACACACGCCACGCAGCAAGTCGAGCGAAGCGAGCCTTGATGCGTGTGTGGCACCACGACCAGGGGCAATGCAACCCCGGGGAACAGCACGAAGGGACGCGAGCGAAGCGAGCCGTGCTGTGACCCCACGCCCCCAGACCCCCCTGAATACCCTCCCCCATCAAAAAAATCTACATAAATGTCGATTTCCATCGCAGTTATCAATTACTCTTGGTTATCGATTTCCACCAAAAAAAACTTGTAGGTACCAAAACCCCCCTACTTGGGACAACGCACACTCACGACATACTAGTCTTTATTTACAGTTAAATATACCTTACATTTTTGTTTCCAGACAAGAAGCGCATCTTGGTGTTCGTGGAGACGAAGCGTAACGCAGACTTCATCGCGGCTATGCTGTCGGAGCAGCAGACGCTGACGTCGTCCATCCACGGCGACCGCATGCAGCGCGAGCGCGAGGAGGCGCTGCACAACTTCAAGAGCGGCCGCCATCTGCTGCTCGTCGCCACCGCCGTGGCCGCCAGGGGACTAGGTGACGCATTGTTAACATCACATCAGCTCTCATCATAGGCCTCCCTTAATGAGATCCGGATGTAACTAGCATCCACCGTGAACCAGTTCAACGACAGATTATAAATTATCTTAACTTTTTAATATTGTTTCACAAAACAACCCTAAAGAAAACCTAAATCTCACTCACCGCAATTGTTAATATCTGATTATACCTTATCCTTATACAATACACTACATCAATAAATATTTTTCATAATATGTACATAGAAATCACACACAACATTATATCTGCAGAGTTCAAACAAATATTTGTCAAGAAGCGGGAATCTAACCCAAAAGTTTCTACGTGTCTGACGGACTTATACCGCCACGTTCCAGAGATCATCAAATTCAAATGTTTGTCAAAAGTTGCATAGTAAGGAATGAATAAATTGTTTGCAGATATCAGAAACGTTGATATAGTTGTGAACTACGACATGCCGAAGAGCATCGACGAGTACGTGCACAGGATCGGGCGCACCGGCCGCGTCGGCAACCGCGGGATGGCCGTCTCCTTCTATGACGCGGATCAGGTTTGTGAACTTTTTTAACTTCAATTTAATTTTGCCGGCGGCTTCGATCGAATTAGAAACATACAGTAGCCTAAAGCCGCGTTTATATTTATCTGACGTATTGTGTTGTGACGGTATCGGTTTCATGTATTTTTACATACTTCAGAAACCGTGTGGCTATGCGTGAATTAAATAAATAAAAAAATAAGCCGCCACAACACACCGCGCTGAATAAATATGAACACTACCATATAAAATGTATAAAGCAGGAAACACATTATTAACACCCGACGCGACGCGACGTGTCGACACCCGACGTGCATCGTGCATATTACCAACACGCGACGCCACGACATACTAGCATTTCATCATCATTTCGCTAAATAAATGCAAAAATTTAATATGAAATTGACATAAAGTGACAGTTCTCGAACGAATGACGCGTGGCGTCGAGTGTTGTCTAGAAACATACTGCGCGCCCACGTCGGATGGCGTGTTTACCCCCACCATGGGCAACACGCAGATCTGGCACGTCTGGATCAGGTGGCGTGTGCGCGCGTGGCGTCGGGTCGCGTGTCCAAAGTGTGTTTCTGGTCTATAGAAAACCATACATTTGATTCGACTCAACACGCATCACGTTTCATCGGGTGGCGTCGGGTGTTAATAATGTGTTTCTGCCTTAAAACCGATACCGTTCTGATACATCACAACACGACACGACACGTCAGATAAATATAAACGCGGTTTGAGTCACCTTCTTTTATGTCGACTTGAAAAATAATGTTTTGTCTTAAACTACGGACACACACACGTCTACACTTTCCCATTTATAATTTTATGGTAACAGTAATAGCAACGATTATATTGGTCGAATAATATTATTTTTATTTATTTACAGGATAATGGATTATCAGCTGATCTGGCAAAAATTCTAAAACAGGCAGATCAACCTGTGCCAGACTTCCTACAACTAGGTGGTACCGCCACCTACACTGGCAACAAGTACGGAGGCAGTGATATCAGAGTAAGTGTTGCCGTTTTAACAATATTATAACCATAATTTGAATATTTTACATAACGACTATGTGTTAATTAATTACAATATGCACATTATTATCTCCTCTCATATTCTGTAAATGTTCTATGCTTCCTGAAGAGGGGAAATATGGTATGTATTTCCTAACTTAAATTTATTAGGCATCTAAAGTTTTTAAATTCCTTGCTCTATCATTTCTAGCCAGTACTACACAGAACAGACAAAACGGAACAACAGTTGCCAGAACAGACAAAAAATCTAGCTCATTTTCCTTGCTTGTAGTGCATTCATTTTATATTTCTATTTCAGAGCTTCAACAATGCAAGTGCCGCGGCCACCGCGGGGGGCCAAGAAGAAGAAGAGGATTGGTAAAGTTCAGGATTTTGAATTCTAACTCAGTGACAAAAAGAGAACTTTCGTGCAACTAAGTGGGTGCTTAAACATTTAGGTTACATCTTTTTATAGTAATTATATATTTTAAAGTTTGGATCTAAGATATCTATAGTAGGTATATGTATGAAACATTTCTAATTGTATTTTGCTTCGTCCTTAAAGTAATTTACGCTCAAAGACTGTTAAAAAAAAGTTTGATATTGAGTATTTTCATTTTGTAATAGTATAAAGATATAGTTATATATATTCACGCATTTATCACTACAGTAAATATAAATCCCATTGAATAATACTTAATCTAGCATATTCGTCTCTAGCATACTCATCGTTTTTAACTGTGTAAGTTCAACATACTCACTATTTCGTTTATTTTTTTAGTTTAATTTGATTGTTTATGTTTAAAAGTAGTTTATGGGTGGCTTTAGCAAACGAAAGTTGGCTTTGAAATTAACAAAGCTACAGCCTAAAATTACGTACTGTGATCTAGGTAAGTACTAACATTGGATAGTTACTTCGTTTATCTTCTTTTGTCACATTCAAATGTGAAGAATGTGAGTACTAAGTACTTGTTCTAAAGACCACATGTAGCATATTGAATCTCATTTGAGAGTGTTACAGTTATATAAATAGCACGCACTGGAAAGTTTAGTAACTTACGCACATTTACTTCATTACTTTAAAAAATCATTAACGTTAAAAAATACTGTGATGTCTATTTGTAAACTGGGACCTATGTAGACCCATCAAACTTGTGTTAATGTTGATAATGGGTCTGTGTCAGGTCTCAAGCCATAGCGTAAGTTCAAATTTATTTAGTTCTAGTTATCCAATTTACTTTTGGATATTCATTATTTTAAGTAAAGCAGGGTTGACAATATTAAGAACATACCTAAAAGGTATAAAAAGTCTAAATATAGGAGAAAAAAGTTTAAAATTCTATTGTTTAAAGTCGTAAAACCAGCAGCTAATTTTAAGTGTATTTGATTGTTTTGTTTTGCTGTTCAGTTTTATGATTCCCATCTGTTGATTACTAGATTTTTGATTAAAAAGTGTGCAAATATATATCTGTTTTATTTATTATTTAAAATCTTTCCTAAACGTAGCGATAAAATATAACATAGACTATTTTGTATAGCCGCAAAAAAAAAAAGATGAGAAGGATTCAAAAACCTGCGTACCTATTACGTATCTCCTACGACATTTAAATTGTGAATCTTGCCATTACAAGCTTACCACGTAATTGCTAAGGTCAATTATGGGAACAGATGTACGAAAAGCGGTGATAAATTGAAAATTATATATTACAGCACCAATGTTTGTAAATACATATATTTCCTGCTACTAAAGTACCGTACCTTTATATAAAATAAAAATGATTGCTTATTGTATTTGTTAATTTTACAAGGCCATCATTTGATTTATATTTCCTATACTTTATTTAATTATACATACATTATTTACCTTTCCATTCTATAAAAAAGTAGGTTATTAACCTACATTTGACTAAATGTTTACACATACAGTCTTGATAGGTATACACAACAACAAAAGTCAATTGTGTAAAAAGTATCAAAATATTCCTTTATCTACATAAGTATTATGTCCATTTATGCCTAATCTCAGTTTTATAATCGCTCATACGGTGTGGAACTCCATCTGTAGTACTGCACGATACTGGAACAAAAAATTGGAAGGTTATCTCAATTTAAATATTATCGATAAAAGCTTGTTAATAAAAGGTCATTGTACAATACAATTTTTTTTAATTAATATGATTTACGGACGGACATGTCGAATTTATAAGGGTTCCGTTTTTGACATTTGGCTACGGAACCCTAAAAACGATAAAATCATCGTTGTGACAAAATATACTCATCCATCAATTACTAGGGAAAATCAAAAGGAAACTGGATTTTACCTTGTAAACACAATGCAGATTAAAATAATGGCATTGCTCAAAACGTAGATAGACGCTGGGAAAGTGTATATCGTCATCTGGTACAGCGAGTTGTAGAGGATCGGGGCCAGCAGCGGACACAGCCCTTCCAGCGCAGACATCAGGGCGAACACCTTGGCTATGTCGGTCACTGGCAGGATTTTAGTCAGGAAAGAACGGATCAGCGGCGATGTTAGCCCTCTGAATAGAGATATTGATGATCCTGAAAATAAAATAATATTTTAGTGCTATTATAAATATGTTAATGCGTTCGTATTAATCTTAATTAAAAACAATTTTTTTTAAGACTCGTTATTATGTGTGTGTTGCTAAAATTTTAAAAGAAAATAGCTCAACGCACAAATAGACACATGTGTGTTTAGCTTGTTGGATAGTTCCTACATTTATCGAGGAAGGCTATATTAATATAATCTACTAATAGGTAACGTAACGTAAAACGACGCAAGCGCAGCTGTCGGCGGGTCCACTATTTCGAGATGTGAAAAACACTTTTGTCAGCCTAATACAACAGCAAAACACCCTAGCCTAATAATTAAATAATATGTTCATAGAGCAGTTTAATTTCTTACCCAAATATAATTGCCACGGAGCTACACACAGCGTTTTTGTCATAAACTCGATTCCCATTGAAACAAGTCCGATATTTGCAAACGCTAAATCGCTTATACCCAGTAGTCTTTGAAAAACTGCTACACCTATGAAAGCGCCTCCAAAGAATATCGTTGAAGTGGCCCCGGAGTAAATAGTATAGTCTTTCATTGCCCAGTGTAGTCGACTTCTCATATAAAGGTACTCCAAAGATATGAGACCGTACATTATGAATATTAGAAGACTGTTGGTGAATGTGAGAAGAAGAATCTGGGCCCGGCCGTTATTAGGACGCCGTTTGAAGCATTCCCGTACCATTTCCTTTACTAGTAGGAAATCAACAAGAGTTGTGAATCCTCCCTGAAAACAAGAATATTAATCAAGCATTTTTCAGATCAATTTGTCATCCATCGGTGCTTCCTAGTTACACTTGTTCAGGAATTAATAACTGGCGTTCCTAAGTTAGTAGTTACGTTTGTATTTAATTTATATCATGCTGTTGCTGGTTCGATTCCCGTGTCCGATTGATTCCGATCTGCAAATGTTTGTTCAAGTTTATAGGGTTTAATACATGTATATCAGTAATCAAGCACCCATAACACAAGCTGCGAGCATACCAAGGGGTTGATGTTGCTGTGTTGAATTGTCCAGCAATATTTATTTATTTATATTGAAATGAGATATCTGAAAATTATTAATATATAAAGTGAGCTCTGTTTATAATTATAAGTAGTACCTCATCGATAAGTTCTAACTTATCAAACACAAAAAGTATTTTCATCGAAATCCAATTCGTCTGATATATTTAGAAGGTCACAGGGCTATGACGTCAAATCAGTATCGCGATTTGCAAGTAAAAAACGCTTATGCCAAGGCTACTGGTATCCATGCAGTTGAGTCACGCTTACCTAATTAAGTCTGTTGTTCAAAGTTGTAACAAATAGCGAAGCCCAATGAATGTAATCGATTCACTGCAAAACTCAGGTATAGTGAAACATGATACCTTTAACCTAGTGGACAACATTTTTGGTGATATGACCCATTTAGCTACTAAATTACTCTGTACTCGACTTAGTACTCGTATAGTCCGAACTAGGCATTAGGTTTAGTGATCGTAGGATAGTGTCACAATGCACAGAACGATGCTACTGCCCGTCTTCTGCTGTATAAATCCCTTTTGGATTGACCCACCCACGAAAAGAGACTATTCACAGACCGGCTGCAACGGTTACAAAAAAAAACAAGTTAAGTTAAAGAACCGCTGGCTTACAAATACATACCCGCACAGCCCCATTCAAAGACTCCCTGAGCCTGACGTTAGTATACGCATATGCGAAGACGTTCAGAGTAGCTACTATGAGAAGTAGATACACAAGTCCGACCATACGTAGAATATAGGAGCTTAGCAACGTACCAACCACGCTACCCAGCCCTACAGACCCCTCCAATATTGTCATTCTGAAACGAAAACCACCACAAAGTATACAGAGCGCTATGGCATCGACTTAAATCTGTAGGTTGTTGACATAAGGAAAATCTCAAAATAGCATTGCATAATTAAAACAAGCCGAAATTTAAATCACCGATGTCAAATCAAAACAACAGCTGTAAATTCTGTATGAATAATATGTTAATTTGTAAACATTTCATTCCATCATCATCATTACAGCCTCATCGATTTACAGATTTTACAGTTGGAAGCCCCTTTCAACCCCTTCTGTACGTACCCAAATAACATTTTGGTAAATCCTAATTAATTAATAATCTCTTGGTTAATTCAAATCATCGTGATGCAACAAAACAGCTGTTATTAGTCATATTAATCTCTGTGAATCATAGCAATAATGTGTCATACTTTTTTTTTAAACTGGAAAATACACGCTAATATTGACAACTAGATAAGAAAAACGAGATGGACAGTCTTATGCATCATAGTTATCTAAACGTATTTTTGCTAAAAATGCAGTTAGCAATAGCCATTTTTGTGTTAGATTTAAAGTAACTAGAACGAGATGGCAATTTTATCATGGAAAGAGTAGGTATACAATATTAAAATTAAAACACACGCCAACTGTTCTATTACCTAATAGATCGCTTCTCTTCCGAAGTGATATCGCTCAGGTAGCAATAGGCTCCAGTGAATAGCACCGTGAAGCCACCAGTAAGAGACATAGGCACTATGGTTAGGATATACCACCAGGGCCCATAGTCGTCGAACATTGCGTATACCACCATCAACATCGAAGTCATAGTTAGGCCTGCAAGAAGAAGATCATAGATAGTATTAGATAGTCAGTAATTGATTGGATCATGTCACATAGATGCTGAGATTGGATTTTCATTTCCAAAGCGCCAGAGCTATGGAACTTTGCTATGGCTCTATTTGATATTTTCTCAGAGCTATAGAATTGCTATTGTTGTATTTGATATTTTCTTTCTACAAGACAATAGCTTAGCGATAAGCAGTTTCGTTTCGTTGTTAATTTGTTATAGATTCGATTGAACGATTAGACGTAAGCTCAGGTGGAAAAGTATCTTTATGCAGGAAATACTTATGCTAACTAACCTAAGCCCATGTACTTAGTTATCCTAGTAGACCAAGAGCCTGTGATGGCCAGACCTTCCTTTAATTCACAAGCGTGAAAATTCTTTCATGTGTATGTCTAACATAGGTAAGAATAACCCCCAAACATGAAACCTGGATCGCGGTTCCTTTGGGAGATAACAACCTTTTACCTGTTATCTCCCAAAGGAACCACGATCCAGGTTTCATGTTTGGGGGTTATTCTTACCTATGTTAGACATACACATGAAAGAATTTTCACGCTTGTGAATTAAAGGAAGGTCTGGCCAGACCGGGCTCTTAGTATAGACTAATAACCTGTGATGGCCAGACCTTCCTTTAATTCTGAAGCGTGAAAATTATTTTATGTGTAGGTATGTCTAACATAGGTAAGAATAACCCCCAAACATGAAACCTGGATCGTGGTTCCTTTGGGAGATAACAGGTAAAAGGTTGTTATCTCCCAAAGGAACCGCGATCCAGGTTTCATGTTTGGGGGTTATTCTTACCTATGTTAGACATACACATGAAAGAATTTTCACGCTTGTGAATTAAAGGAAGGTCTGGCCATCACGGGCTCTTAGGTTATAGGATTTACAAGCGACTTAGTACCTACCTAAGTAAAGAGACTATTTTTTATCTCTGTAGGTAAGCAACTACCACCTAATCAACCGCTAGAATTTATCTTTTAGATACAATTTCGAAGTGATAATAATAATAATAAATAAATAATAATAAATATTAAATATTGCTGGACAATTTACACAACGACATCTAGCCCCGTGGTAAGCTCGAAGCTTGTGTTACGGAAGCTAGATTTCTGATATACTTAATATAATATACATACATAGATAATAAAAGATAGAAGCGATCAAAACATTAATATAAAAGAAATTGTTAAGTTATGATAAGTTATATCTAGACTATAGATTCGTATTGTATTCCAACAAATCACAGAACAAATCTATAAGTACTAATATTATAAAGCTGAAGAGTTTGTTCCGATGGGGCTGGTCCGATTTGAAAATAGGTATATTTCAGTGTTGGATGGGACATTTATCGAGGTAGGCTATATTGTAGAAACTGTATGTGTAGATATGTATATGCCTAACTTGATAATGTGAAAAATGCTAACGAAGCTGTCGTCGCGTCAGTTAGTGAGGGCTATACATACATAAAAGAGAAAATATATTTAGACCAAATTAAAGTAGAAATGCTGCATAGCCATGTGTCTATCTAGCTTATCACAGGTACCTTGGTACTTTCAATTGGAAATCAACTTTAAGATAATGTTATGACGATAATCAATAATCATAATGACTCAGTAGTTGACATTGTCTCCTTATCAGAGTTAAAAAGATTCTCGCGCTATATTAACACTATCAACGCCCATGACACGGTCGTATCTACGGCACGGTGTATGCTGCAATGTTGTGACGACGCAGACTCTCGGGCACCACCGAGCGTGGGCATTGAATGTGTTAAAGCTTAGCCAGATACGTGAAATAAAGATAACGTGCAGTTTTTGTAGACAAAATATTAATATGTCGCATTTTAAGTACGAATGTACTTAATTAATTTGTTGCCGAAACCAACCTAACCTTAATAACCCTACTTCATCTTATCCCAAAGGGTTAACATTTATGTCCCGAGTATTTGTATTTCAAGCAAACAAAAAGATAAAAGTAATGGGTTGAAGTGCGGTTTTGAATCCAGCCGGTTTGCGGTTTGATAATAAACTCTAAGGATTGGTCACTGACCTGGGCCTCTAAAGATAAGTATACTGAAACAAAGGATTTAGAACCTTTCACGTCTCCCTTATTTCGCCACATAATAGTAGGTAGGTACCTAGTTGAATAAATTTGATCGTATTGACGATAATAGGAAGTAAATTATAGGTCGATACTTTATAGTGGAACAGTATTTTAATTACTACGGAAATACAGCCCATAATTATAATAATTTGATTTTATCCTTATTTCAATATTGTATAATGGGAACACACTATATAACTAAAAATAATTGTCCATATAATGACAATTTAAAGATCTTACATAAAATATCTTTCAAAACACTTTAGAACATGAATGTGTTCCTATGATTATTTTATACATAAGCTCAGTTTTTCAATTAAAATTGGATTAATTTTTCACGTTCAAACAAACAAACAAACTCTTCAGCTTTATAATATATAGATTCGTTAGTCCAGAGTACCTAGGTATGTTAAATGGTATATACAGGGTGTCCCAAAGTTATGGGCCATGGAGGGGAAGTACCTTAAATATCGTAGATAGTGAATTTTGCTCAAAGAAGACTTCATTTTATTTTTAAAAGTAAGTAATTCTGCATTCATAGATTTTCTAAAAATTACTTGCTTTGTCTGGGAATCGAACCGACTTACATGTGGAAGAAAAAATTACTCTACTTTTATGATACCAATCGAAAGAATAGCTAAAAAATAATAACTCTGCTTAAGTAACATAGTATTTTAAAAGAAAGGAACAACGTGTAATTAATTATTTTCCTCAAATAAAAAACATGAAACATTTTTTTTTTGTAAATTAATTAATTAAATGCTCAAAATGTGATCCCTCTTGTCTTAAGCATCTTCGCCAATCTTATTGTGACCCGGCTGGCTGTTGATTTTCTAATCATTTTATGGTGAACACTCGATGTGATATGGCACAATTCTGTTTGCAACTCGATCATTTGACCTTGACTCAATTATTTTATGTTGTTCCTTTCTTTTAAAATACTATGTTACTTAAGCAAAGTTATTATTTTTTAGCTATTCTTTCGATTGGTATCATAAAAGTAGAGTAATTTTTTCTTCCACATGTAAGTCGGTTCGATTCCCAGACAAAGCAAGTAATTTTTAGAAAATCTATGAATGCAGAATTACTTACTTTTAAAAATAAAATGAAGTCTTCTTTGAGCAAAATTCACTATCTACGATATTTAAGGTACTTCCCCTCCATGGCCCATAACTTTGGGACACCCTGTATATAGCATAACCTACTTTGTTAGTACTTAGTACCTAACTACTTTTACTAAACAAAGGCGAGATAACACAGGAGGTTATATATACTTGATAAGTATAATTAAATGATAAAACAATTATCTAATGCATAAAACACTCTTGTTTGTACTATTTGACAACTAAAATAGTTGTTCAATTGCCGTATTTTCTTATTTGCCAAAATTTAGTTATCAGTGAGACAAAGTAACGTAAATATCTGAGATAATCTATGCCATACGAAACACAGTTCTGGGGAAACTATGAGATAGATTAGGTGTGCTTAGTACCTAGCTTACTCGGTTCCATCATTCCATTAACAATCAAAGATATTTATATCGAAAGTATTATGTTATATCATTTATAAAATAATATCTATAAATGTATAGGTAATGGTAGATACCTATGTATCAAGAATAATTCGTTTAGGTAATTTTTTTTTTAAATAAACTAAATCATCGCACGTCCATGAGATTTTAGTTAACAAATGTATTTTTTATGTTATCAATAACTAGCTTTCCGCCCTGCGGCTTCGCCCGCGTTTTACACTTTCCCGCAATTTTCTTTGCTATATTATAGCCTATGTTACTCGGGGATAATGTAGCTTTCCAAAGGTGAAAGAATTTTTGAACTCTGTCCAGTAGTTTCGGAGCCTATTCATTACAAACAAACAAGTCTTTCCTCTTTATAATATTAGTAAAGATAGTATAGATGATAATGTGATATCAAGGCAACTTTAGGAAAATTTAAATTAAGTATAAATATTTTTGTTTATTTTGGCCTTTTATCGCGTTCTTATTTGATATCCGTTATTTTTTCTAGTCGCTTTTAATTATGTAAAAACTGTTAGTTGACTGATGTTGACGGATTAATATTCGTGTTGTTCATTCTTGAGCCAATGAGCCAGGCACTTATATTAACCCATCCATGCATACAGATTTGCCAGGGCCCGTCATGTACCTAATATTCATCATGTTTGACCAGAGCTCCTCATTACAATGACGGAAGAGGGAACCAAAATCCAGTTCTCCATACGTCTACACTGTTAAATGAGGTAGGTACCTTTATTAAGACAAGTACTGATAAGGCAAAATAGTTGCTGTAAGTCTCCATTTCTACAAAATGACTAGACAACATTCAAGAAAACCATGTAGTTAACACGATCTATATCACTTACCAAACAAAGGCCATACTAGCAGCGGTTTCCTCCCATGCGTGTCGGACCAGACGGCTACGAAGAGGGACAATATGGCCGGCGCCACGGATTCTATCACGCCTTTCACAGTGCTCACATACGTGGTGTACTGTTGCACTTCCTTCTCTAGATCATGAGTGGCGTTCGTCTTATCTGGTGATAGGAAGCCTATACACTCGTCTCTGGTGTGATGAAGCGCGTGAACGCATGTTCGATATAGCAGAATGTTTGTTACGGCTGCGCCTAGAGGAATAAGGCTAAAGTTTCATGTCTATTTATTGTTATTATGTGTAAATAGGTCTTATAAATAATTTAAATTTCAGTATCAACATGAGCCCAGAAAGGGCATTACAATGTACCTAAGTATTTAAAGTTCGTTGCCAATGCGATTATTAATATAGAAGATTACGTCTACCGTAGTAGACTCGATCGAAACCTTTTAAGAATAACAAAACAAAAAAAAATATTGATTTTGAGTCGACAACATATATCCGCAAAATTCGGATTATGGAGAATTTGGTCAAATTTCACCCGAGCGAAGCCGGGTTTTTATCTAGTAATAAAATAAAGGACTTACCCGAAAGCGAAACAGTCAATATCGAAACGAACAAGGGAATTTCGACAGATAGTTTGAATCGACGGCCCGGTGTTGATACTTCTGTGTCATAATTATTAGCAGTGCTGGATTGTAAGTCGGAATGTTCCTCGTCCATGTTAACGATTCTCTAAAAAAAATGTATGTAGAGACATCAATATTTTTATATCTTTCTTATTTTACTTAGGAGATAAATTTTATATTAAACCCACATTTCTATTCATGAACAAATAACAATAATTTCACCAATAACTATAACACAATAAGACACCAGCGAAGTAAGTGCCCTGTGAGAATCGAACCTGCGACATCTTTCGTCTCACGACATTACAGAATAATTAAGGGCGTCACATACATTTCTATCAAAATTCAAAAAATCTTTCACAAAAATAAATGTTCCTAAACTTAGGCCACTTACGATTTCTTTCACTGTACAAAAACGGTGTTTCAACAACGATGTCCCTTTGCAGAGTGCATCAAATTGTTGAATTTGGTTGTCTTTTTGTTTTATTTAAGCAGTGGGCGGAGCCAAACCATCCGGACAAAATTTAATCTTAATCTATCTGTACCCATGACACACGCTCGTATCTAAGGCACGGTGGGGGGTGTTATGATGCTGCAGCCCAACAGAGCTTGGGCATTGAATGTGTTAATATATAGGCACAAAATAAGTTTTTCAACTCCAAAACGGCTCTTCTATAATAAATGGTCTTGGGGGATTGCTACATTCACCATCATACCTCTCTGTCGACATTGAATATTGCAGCAATTCCAATTTATGAATATAAATCCCTTAGTCGCTTTAACGACTGCCACAGGAGAGGTGTTACTAATCTTAGGCCGGCTCCACCCGACACGGTACCAATAAAATGAAAAGATTGCTTTGTTTAAAAAAGCTTTAAAAGTTCCTTTAATTTACCACTTCCTGCTTGGCGGTAAACTTTAAAAATCTACACACATTTAGATTCGATTAATAAAATGTTATTGTATTGATAGGTACTTATTATACATACATACCTGAATGATTTGCAAGATCCGAAAATTAGTTCTGGTTGTCTTCCTCCCAAAACTTTATTAGGTAGTCGTTGGTTAATTCTTTTGTTGTAAAAATATATAGTGATGAAAATAATTGCCCAATTATCATGTTTTCTTATATAAAATCTGCAATGTATATTAAGTAAACTTATATCTAAATTAGATAATATTTGTTTATTTTAGGGTTTTCTACTATGAACACGAGCACACACGAATGAAATGAACACAGACAAGGTAGAGAACAGATATAAAAATAAAAATACTAGAGACGGAAATAATCTTGTTTGTTTATTTTGGACTCTGCGCTTGTTAGGCTGAATATGCCAGTGTCAAGTTTAAGATGTATAACATAAAAGAAGAATGGATGTGGACACTTTTTTGGCATACTTCATAGAAATAATTAGTTATTAATTAAACTAGTTTAAGTACATATGTAGCTACAATATCTGAACTGTAATCCCATAACCTTAAATCCATAGACAAAGTACTGGATAGAGGTGCTTGCTTGGTTGAGTGTTGGATGTGTGGACAGAGCATTATTACCAAAAAAATCAACACGAACGAACAAAAAAAACTTGCTTGGATTGTCTATGAAATTACGGAAACTCGAAAAAGGCGAGTAATTTTACAAAATCAGTAATTTATCACTAAACTCGCAAAATTGTGAAAAGTTATTATCCTGGAACGCAAATAATAAGGTAAACATGTTTTAAATAGGTTGCTACGTTGATTTTCGATGTGAATCTTTGTGTCTCTAGGGGCTAAATTGTACCAGGCTCTCGTCACCACATCCGCTACGTTTTAGTATTACGTTTACTGTTATTTTTTGCACAGACTCATCACTATCTCTTTTTCATAACAATAAAGAGAAGAAAGTACCCTGGTGAAGGTGTTTTTGATGCAAATGCAATAGTGAAGTTAGCACGGCCTATTTTTAGATCGGCTTTCTTTTTTCCTCACCGCATTCCTGGTAGCTATTAGCCGGTTCTATTTGACTCATCATCTTTTGGTAAAGTTTTGATTTTCTTTTAGTGTAAATTGGGAAGATGGCGGTGAACGTATACTCAACAAATGTGACTTCTGAAAATTTATCGCGACATGACATGTTGGCATGGGTGAATGATTGCCTGCAGTCGAACTTCGCCAAGATCGAGGAGTTGTGCACCGGCGCCGCCTATTGCCAATTTATGGACATGCTCTTCCCGGGCAGCGTGCCTATGAAACGGATTAAATTCAAGACAAACCTTGAGCATGAATACATTCAAAATTTTAAAGTTTTACAAGCGGGGTTCAAAAAAATGAGTGTTGATAAGGTATGTTTTACACAACATTTTTTAGTTCTAAATAGATGTACACATAATTCAATTTCTATCATATTAATTAACACAATTATTGATGGGCATCTGATAGTTAAAGCAACCATGTTAGCCATGACTAAAAATATATAATATTTTGACTGTCATGACTGAGCCCAATAAACATAATAATATCATTATTATGTTTATTGGTTTGATTGGTTTATTTATCTAATAAACATAATAATATCGTTAAGAAAAATCAACAAAATATTGTTAACATAGTGACCATATAACTGTGAAATCTGAAATGTGTATTACTAATGTAATGATTCATGTTTCTATTTATTTGTTTACACATCCTTCCTCATTGCACTAATTCAGAGGCATATTACTTTAGATGTAACTTTATAGGTAATTCCTGTGGACAAGCTGATTAAGGGGAGATTTCAAGACAACTTTGAATTTTTACAATGGTTTAAAAAGTTTTTTGATGCAAACTATGACGGCCGCGATTATGACGCGTTTGAGGCTCGTGGTGGCTTCACAATCGGTTCTGGGGCGTGCGAGTCTGGTGTCCCTTTGTGTGGGGCCATCTCTCTGATGCAGCCCCCGCCGCGCGTCCGCAGGTCGCTGCCCACTCACCAATCTGGCAGTATGCATCACTATGAAAGATAAATCATTGCATGAAGCATAGTGTATCTGTGGCGTTATAGTTCCAGGGCCCCTAGCATACGGCGTACTTACGCGCAGACGATACGTGTTTTAGCTTAAACAACGATTGTTGCCTTTGTATAAAACAATACAATCGCGTTTCAAGCCCATCAGCTACTCCAGATGCGATTAGACAAGGACGGAAAGGGGCAGAGGAGGACAAGTTACAAGTGACTAGAACCCTTTGTATTGTTTTACCTGCCTGTATACACGCAGTAGACTTTTAATCCTCGTTTGAACTTTGTAGTGTGTATACGCGCATCATCTACGCGTTTAATATACGCCGCGTGCTAGAGACCTATGTGCGTTGAATCGCATTACCTTATGTCTGTAGTCAGCACTTATCATTATGTTTTATTTACCATTCACTTTTTCTTTTGTAGATAGTACCAATTGACAAACTGGTGAAGGGTCGTTTTCAAGATAACTTTGAGTTTTTGCAATGGTTCAAGAAATTCTTTGATGCCAACTATGGAGGCACGGAATATGACGCGTTGGCGCAGCGCGAAGGCCTCCCGATGGGCCACGGGGGCGCCTCGGCCCCGCGCGGCCACAACGCCCCCGCACCTAAGAAACCCCCCGCGCCAATCGCTAAAGTAGCGGCGAGACCCCAAGCCAGTACTGTTACATTTTATTTACTTTCTCTGTGTTGTTGCTTACATTTACTGTGTTGCATGAGCTGTGTGGTGACGGCCGGAGTATAGAAGTATCATGCCATCTGTACCTTTTACTTCAAACCAACTAAGGGATTGATATACCAGAAGACAAGCAGCAATGTCATTCTGTGTACTGTATCCACTTATGATATCACTAACCCGCCTGGTAAGAGTGGTGAAAATACCAAATTATAAGAAATAATAGTGGATGATATTGTATTTCACATTATAGAATAGAATTGAATGCTATAGCTTAGCACATTGGCTTAGATGCATCTTCAATGCATGGTCTCAAGTAGTTGCTAATTTCAGTTAATTCCTTATGACATAAGATGGTTTTATTTATGGTATGAAATATTGGAGTTTAGGTTGCCCACAATATGTTGGATTATATAAAAAGAACAAATACGTTTTTAAGGAAATGTCACAGCTGTTTATACAAAGTGTTTTCTGAACAAATAACAGACTGCAGTATATCGCAATTTACATTACTTCACCTACTTACTGCGATCACCTACCCACCTGGTAAGAGTGTTGATTATACCAAATCTCCCAAAATCTATAATATAAGTACAACATAATTATAATATGTATTATAGGAATAGTAGTTAGTGGGATGTAATATGTGTGTTTATGATGTTGAAGTACATGATACAGATAATATATTGAAGTTTTATTTTTACAGTTGGAAAAGTTACGTCTGGAGTCAGGTCACCGCCCGTCAACCTATCCAGAATAGGTCAGACTGGTAAAGGGGACACTAAAGCAGTTGATGAGTTAAATCTTCAGGTAAAATATAATTTTATTCAAAAAGGATTCGATCGGACTTTTATTAAAGTTGACTTGTATTTTATTGTTTAGAGATAATATCATTCATTTTAATAGCATTTTGTATCTAAATTAAAATATATAGGCAGATAATAAATTTATTATGGTTCATCAGTTCATTAAACAACATTTATTCTGTTCTAATGAGTATTTTTATATTGCAGGTTAGCGAACTGAAGGCAACACTGGAAGGCCTAGAGAAGGAACGAGATTTCTATTTCGGAAAACTGCGGGACATAGAGGTTATCTGTCAGGACATGGAAGATCAACAAACCAGTACTATTGTACCGAAAATTCTGGATATTTTATATGCTACTGAGGTATTTATGGGATATTTTATATAAAATGTAGTATATCTATTATAATTGACCGCCGGCCGTGTATCGTGTGTCCGGATTTTTCTTCTTGAAAATTTATGTGTGTTTTAAAAACACTAGCTCTAACGGTGAAGGCAACCATCGTGAGAAAACTGGCATGTGCTGAGAACTTTAAAAAAGTTTGTTTCATTCACCAATCTGCACTTGACCAATGTGGTGAATTACAGCCAAATCTCTCTTGTCAATAGAGAAGTCCCTATGTCCCAGCTGTGGGAACATAAATAGGGGTGGTGATGATGATGATATTTTATAATTACAATGATCATCTTGCAAGTGTGGTGATTATACCAATCTCCAAAGACCCATATTCGGTTCTATTGGCACACTGACGGCTAGACCAGCGTGATAGTCCAGAAGCTTTTCCAGTGTGTTACTTGTAAATCAAAAACACACATAAGTATTATTAGACATTACACTTAGTATTAATTGAATACATATTATTTCAGGATGGGTTTGCGCCTCCAGAAGAAATAGATGGTGACAACCCACCTCCAGAAGAGGACGAATATTGAAAGCATAATGTCCCACGCGTATCATAGTGCTCTTTGTATATTACAATATAATATGTATAAATATCTAAATTAAATTTAAATCGCTTACAATCGACAGTTTTACGTGCTTAGTATTTCACAGCCGATGACTAAAATAATATTAATGTATCTAATACATACATAATCTGTTTTTATATTTAAAGAGTTTATGGGCAATACAGTGTGTTAAATTCATCATTAGCATACTGAATTGTTGAATTGACATTGCTTCCTTATTATTTAATAAGTTGAGCCATCAATTATTTCCTCTTAACTGCACAACATCTATAATAATGTTAATTTATACAATAGTATTATGTATACTAAAAGTTCCTATTTATTGAGAATTGAAAACTACATTGACTTTGCTAAACTGTAGTTTAGTATTTATTATAAGTAGTTTAGTAAAATACATCCCCCATAATAAGATTAATTTTATTCTAATTAATTGATTGTGGCTCTCAAATAACACCACACAGAAAGTGGCTGTGACATATCTAAGTACATTCCTAAATAAAGCTGAAAGCGTCATGTTTTGACTGATAATGGCTATTTCTGTATATTCCATAGAAAATGACTTGACATAATCAATAGTTATTGTAATCACCCGCGCCTCAATGTGCATTTAATAGTTGTTAAATTTATTGGAATTAAATTTATACTAGTGTTATTTAATTATGTTATCACCACATGTTTAATTATTCGGTTCTAAATGTTTGTACTAGAAAATAATTTAAGATCTGAATTTTTTATTGCGAAATATTTTAAATGTTAGTAGAACTTCGCCATTTTTGCGTAACTGGTGTGATATCCCATGACCATGCATTTAGGATTATCAAAATAAGACTTTAATACAATGTATCGCACTTACTAATTTAGCTTATTTTTACTGCTACCTATTATTTAATCATTAAATATCAAAATTTTAAATAGAGCATTAACGCGGCAATATTGTTAAATACTTTCAAAATAGCTGATGACGAACTTGTTATCGCAGGTTCAAATAGATAATTTATTTACTAAGCATTCATATTGCCTTAACATCAGATATTAATTGCCTGATTACTCAGATTATTGATCAGATTGTGAATGTCTTTGAATAAAATAACTTTATTAAATTATTGTTTTATTGCGTTTTTCCCTAGTAAGTATAAAATCTGATGAATAATTTTACAGTTTTACTTGTGGATGAGAGCCATGTCGGCTAAGTGAGCACACTCGAATTACGAAAGTCGTGGGTTCAACACCACCGCGCACCTCTGGGTTTTTCTCCTTGAAAAATGTTTGAAAAACATGAAAACACGACACGTGCTCTGAGAACTTAAAAAGACCACAGGACAAGCAGACGCACGGCACATTACCATCCCTACTTAGTAGATATAACGTCCACCCCTACGAAGCGATAATCTTCCACCTTTATTATTCGCACTGCTAAAGTTTGGAATGCGTTGCCTGCTGCTGTTTTTCCTGAAACTTACAATCTGGGTCTCTTCAAGACAAGAGTAAATAGGTACCTTCTAGACCCTTGAGATCCATCTTCGGCCACATCGACACTTTCCATCAGGTGAGTTTGTGGTCAAGCAAGGGTCTATTACCAATAAGAAAAATTTAAGGACATTGTCTTGTGTCATTCACCGACCCGCACTAGGTTAGAAGTCCCTGTGTACCAGCAGAACGTAAATCTTTTTTTACGTTCACCCTGAACGCTGACAACAACCTCTCTCTTCGGGACATTTAAATCCCTGTTATTTTCTCCTATTAATTCACCACGCTTACCAAGTCCGGGTTGGTAATTCTGATGACACATGGATCTTGTAGAAAATAACCCTTTTATGCTTAGACCTAATTTCACCACTCTGTTTGTTAGTTTAACATCCCATCATAATGGGTAGTGGTGAAATTTGGTCATAATCTATTACACATACTTAATATTATTTATGTAGAACTAGCTGACCCGCCTGCTTTATTCCCTTTTATAAAGTTAAAAAAGGAATATAAAATTTAAACTTTCCCTGGGCTACTTACTACGACTATTTTAAAACAAATGTGCCTAAATCGGCTTGGTCGTTCTTGAGTTACAAAATGCCTTTGTGTCAGAAGTACCTACCCACCATTGATTCTAGTGGGTGTTTTTTAGAGGTAACTTTAAATTGCAATAAAACAGCAATGGATTATTCGATTGACATGAATTTTATTTATCCGAAAGATAATCTTATGGCAATACATTTCGTTCCTTCCACTCGACACCACCGGTGGTGTCGTATGGAATCTCTAGTCCATACGACACCTCCCTAGTGATGTTCAGAAACGCGTATTTTTATACATGTTCAATGTTCGATGACGATAAATAATCTGTTTGGACGTTTATATGACGGGATCTTCTACGGCAAGTGAACTTCACTTGTCACCTAAGTCAGTACGACAATAATGAAATAAAACAAAATAAGTACATACAACAGAACATAATTTATTTTATAAACACAATAAGAAGATACATAATTTACACTCTTAATAGTAAGTAAGTAATGTACTTAGTTGAAATTTTAGCTTAAAAGAAACAGGTAGGTATACAAAAAACAAGAGAGCAACAACATTACCCAAGAGAGCCATCAAAAGTCATGATAATAGATTAATAGAGAGGCCAAAGATACAACTTTTCAGTCGTACGAAAATCGCGTATTTTCAATTATAATTTCAATATTTTTAATTATATTCAACTATGACTGATATCTTTTATTGACCACCCTTTTTCTTAGAGGCCTCTGCTCTTGTGTTAACTCTTTCGTATGCATGGATTTATTTCTTAAATATATATTTCCCTTTGTCACAGGGGAACCTTTGTCAGTTTTTAAACTAAATGATATATCGCTGGTGTCAATTTCTCGAGCTTTTCTTAACTGCGTATTAATACTAGATAATGGTTTCTTATGCGCCAAAGAGCCTAGCTCGTCTGTTGTTTTTTTATATTTATTTTTAGCATTATTAATTTGCGGTTTTGTGACCTGGGATCGTAAAGTTACATTTAAAGTTCGGTTATCCCTACTGCTATCAAGAGTGCTGTTTTGCTTTGAAATTCGACAAGACCGAACTGGGCGTGTGTTGCTAGTTTCATTGAGTGAATTTTCGTAAATAAGAGAATCAGATAGTTTTGTTAGAACTAGCTTTGGAACTGTTAACTTATCAGTTTTATTATTTTTACTAGGAGTTTTAATGACTTTTTTAGTCTTAGAGTTTTTGTTCTTCTGGGAATTTACTGTTTTTGGATTCTGCGTTATTTTATTGGTAGACGGTTCGTTCTTGTTATTTTTCGGTGGATGAAGGATTTTGTTTTCATTATTACTTAGTTTATCTTTGCTTGCTGTAGTTTCTGTTGGCATTTTTTTAGATTTCTTATAAGGAGTCTTTATAGCTTCATCTACGGATGCTACTACATCTTTTATGATGCTTTGCTTTTTGGTTTCTTCAGCTGGTATTGCAGTTTTCTCAGTATTCGCTTTTTTCTTCTGTTTCTTTGGAGACGGTTTTTTTAGTTCAGATTTCTGTAGTATGGGCTTATTTTGATTTACAGATTCACTACTGATCACCTTGTTGTCGTCAACAGGAACTTTAGGCTTGGTAGTGTTCGGCTTTCGAGATGTTGGGTCAACCACAGACTCATTCATTTTCTCAGAAGTTAATTTTTGAGGTTTACTTCCTAGGTGTGAAAATTTTTTAAACATGTTGGTGTTGTTGAACTTTTGTATACTATTTACTGTGTTATTTAATATTGTAGAATTATTAACTGTCATCTTATTAACAGGAAATATACATGAAAACCCTTGAAATTTCGTTTTTGGTGCCTCAATGTTTAAAACATCTGAAACAATTTAAAATCTGAGTTAATAACTTGTCTTTTAAATTTAAAATAACTAGAACTTTAAAACATTATTTAGATTTGAGAAAAAAAATTACCTTCTTTGTTATCTTTTTTGAGTTCTGTAACTTTTCGTAAAGCAGGTGTTAACTCAGCATCACTTTCAAAATCTGTGTCCCAAAAATTTTTGACCAAGTTTTGTACTGTTTTAGGTGAAGTTCCTGAAATATTATACATATGTATTAATTCGTATAAATATGACTTACGTTATACAAAATTTATAAAAATAACAATGAATATACCATTTTTTTCAGCAAGTATATTTTCAGTAGTAGCAAGTATATTATTGTCAGATACTTTCACATCTTTATCCTTGCCATTTGCTTTTTTTTCTATTTGGACTGGTTTTACTTTCTGTTGGGTGATCATTTTAGAAGAATTATTTTTTTGGGGAGATCTTTGTACTTTTTTGGTTGGAGATTTTTGTACTTTTCTAACTGTCTTTGGAGATGGAATTTTCCCATTACAAACAGTTACATTATCTTCATCGGTAAAAGTATCACTTAATTCATCTTCATGAATTCTTGTAGAAATAATAGATGTCACATCCCAGTTATCCTTTTCATCTGTTTTGTTATTTTGTATAACAGTTCTATTAGTATAATTCATATGTTCAGCTGGCACTATTTTGTGTATTAAATCTAAAAGATTATTTTCATCTGTCTGTACATCTCTACTCAGACAATATTGTGATGTTGCATATTTTCTAGCTTTGTTTTTTTCTTTCTGAATTTGGCCGTAGAAACTGTTTTGTGGACTGTTCACTGCTGTATCATTCTTTGTCTCAGTGATATTCATTTTTTGAGAGAAAAGCTTTCTTTTAATAAAGCTTGGCCTCATTGATACATCTGTGTTTTTTGTTAGATTTGTTTCAATTGTATTGTCATTTTCGATTTCTTCTTCAATCTCTGCAACCTTAGTGTGATCCTCTTGAGGTAGGGTAGCAGATTTTGATATGAACTCTTCAGTGGGATTCATTTTAGTTGAGGTAGATATTAGCTTTTCTTTAGTTTTAAGGTTAGATGATTTACGCACAGGGAATGTTGGTTTAGCAAATTCAAAATCATTTTGAAATTTTTTAACATTGGAGGATTTTATGGTGTTTTTGATAGGTGACGCAATTTTTGGCTTTTTCTTAGCAGGTAAACTTAAATCATCACATATTAAACTTCTTTTTCGTTGATTATTCTGTGATTTTTCCTTGGAAGTTAGTTCTGAAAATATTTCATTGTCATCCTCACTATTTATTTCACAAGGGTTATTATTTTGTGCTTTATTATATGAAATAGGATGCTTATTAAAATCTGGACCTGGAGGTTTTACAGATATTTCTGGAATTGATGTTGTAGCAACTGATCTGTTGAATCTCTGTGATGGTAGAAGAAAGCCATTTTGGAATCTATCTTTTTGGGTCACAAGCATTGAACTTTGATTAATAGAACTTTGGTTCTGTTTAGTAAAGTTGAAGGCAGGAGCGGCTGGGGCCATACATGTTGGTACAATTGGTTTAGCAATTCTTCTAAATGATGAGACAGAAGACTGTGTCATGTTGGCAGTGGTGTTTGCCACACCACACATACTGTTTTGTCTATATTTATCAGTGTAATCGGTAAACATATTGCTTTCTTTGATATTGTTTCTGAACCCGGTAATAACTGCTTTTGTAGGTGGACAACTAGAAATATTTCTATAATTCAAAGTCCTAGTAGACCTGTTATCATCGCTGCTGATGGAAGAGTTACTTCCCAGTTCACCAGAGTCATTGCCTGATTTGCGTATGTAACCTTTCAAAAACCGTCGAACATTTCTTCGTTTCTCAACTCTTCTTCTAGCTTTACGCTTCATATATTTACTGCATGCTTCAAGAAGCTTTTGTTGCTCATATTTGCTTAATTGTTCGGTATTCTCTAATGCCGAAATTATATCTGCTGTAGTTACATTTGAATCTGAAAAAGACATGAAAAGAGTTTTATATTAGAGAAACCCCATACTTAATTATAATGTTTTGTAGAATGAAATATATCATTGATATCAATGATGGAAAAGTTTAGCACCTCCCTTAAACTTTTCCACCATTTTATTTAGGTACGCATATAAAAATGGTAAATTTGAAATAGTGTTGTCAAATAGTGTCTACTTTAGGTATAGTATTATACATTAGTTAAACATACATTGTATGTTAATACAATACAGCTAATTGATGATTATATTAATTATTTTTTATAATGTAGCTTCACCCTGAAAATCCATATTTTAAATTAATAATGTGGGTACATACTTATACTTCTCATAGACATAGTAGGAGATCCTGACCGACCATTGCAAACAGATCTCTGTGAACTGAATCCCGTGTAAAACGAATTGTGGTAATTTCTTTGCCTGACATCACATGCACTAGCTATTGACATTGGCGATGTCTCCCTTCTATAACTCATGCTCCTTTGATCGCTTGACTCGGGGCGCCTTTGCCATTGATAGTTTCGTGGATTATTCATCGTTACATTATTTCGGAATCTAAGTCCTGCAAGATTGGTTGTGTTTATATTCGGTCCTCTGACGCTAATCATCTGAAAGTGAGAGTTTATAGTAAAAAAACAGCATTTAATTAACGTTACACATTGGTGACATAATCTTGTAATGTATTTTTCTACAAAACTACATACATTCGTAACTTACTGTTTGCTCGGCTAATAAATTGTTCGATAAAAGTTCATCACTGTCACTCATTTTATATTTTTTAATTTTTCATGTCAATACAGAAACTTTAATAGCAATAGATACTATAAAACAAGATTTTTGCGTAATGATAAACTACAAGTTTCAACATGTAACGGCCATTACAAATACGCCAATTTGATTTTGTTGACATGACAGTTTTTACTTTTGTTTTTATGTTATGACAGACGCGCGACGCCAATGACGTCATCCATTTCAACCAATCAGCATTCGCCTTTTCTATGGTGAGTGAGTGAAGTGAAGGCAGATTTCTATTATATTAATGATTTTTTTTTTATTATGTTGCAGCATTGAGTTACAGGCACACTTTTTTGGTTTTTCCTGATTATCTCTCAGAAGAAGGAATATAATCTATGGATTATCTTCACCAATTTTTTGACGTTTTTCACATGACCAAAATCATTGGACTGAACAAATGATCGCTGGCTTTCCATATTATGCATGACGGTAAAGATTGCCTTGTTCAGAGGTTATATGCAAAACTGAAGTATGCCATAGATTGTTTTTTATCTATGGTAAGGTAAGGTTATATGCAAAACTGAAGTATGCCATAGATTGTTTTTTATCTATGGCATACTTGTTTGTTTTTTATCTATGGCATACTTCAGTTTTGCATATAACCTTAACCTCTGATATGCCGGATCTGGGATATAATTGCACCCATCGTGTGCCGCAAGATGGCGGCGATCAGAGAGCGCACTAGACAGGGTTCGGAATTTATTGAATATTTTTAATAAACTGTTTGGTGGAAATGTAACTAACGATTGAATTAAAAAGTACGATAGTCAATGTACCTTATAATGTAATTTTTACTGCTAAAATATTATTATAATAACCCAATTTTTCGAAAAATAATCAAATCAGATACATGACTTGTCTAGGCAGTTTTGAAAAACAAATTTCAAGTTGTTCTAAATGTCAATGCTCTATGGAAATGAATGATAGATGTAGTAGACAAAATGAGCTTTTCATACATACTACACACTAATGGGGGTCCAATAAGAAATGATTTAGAAAAATGTGGTAACATGTGAGGCATAAATTTCGATCATCGTTCATTTCTTGTTTGCATGTGTGCGTGTACAGTGTAGGTGACAACTGCCGAAGCGCTGATCAGCGCTCGTATAGCAATGCGTCAACGGCCTAAGCACTGATCAGGAAAACTATACAGGATGCTTATTTTGGAAACAGTGCATGAAAATAATATCGTATTTTACATAGATATGATATTTTGACTAGTTAAATAAACTTAATGTGAGCAGATAACCACTTTTATTACACAAACATACAAACTATATAGAACATGGCATTCACAGATATAAACAATGTAAATAATCAATTTTTTTTTAAAGTAAAATCATATACACTCGACGAAACTATTGCTTCACTGTTATACCTACCTAATCTATGTATAAGTACACCCTTATGTAGGTACCTACTCTGCTTGTACCAATTTTATTTATGTTACAACACTACAATTACTTTTCCAAGTGTACCAATGATCTTTATGGAATAAATGAATACAATACAATACGACGTAAAAACACTGGTTTGATGTATGCCAATAAGCATAGATATATTGAACAGAGTAAAAAAACACGCTGTATATTGTTATTGTGGGCTTCGTATATGTACACATTACGACGCCATATTGCACTGTGTATGTGTGCGTGTGTATTTTTGTCAGTTGCATAATAAATAACGACTTTGTTGAATTGTTTCGCATTTCTGGCTAATTTTAGATGTAATTATATATTCTCAATGAAATTATTTATCGAATTATGTATCTATTTCAACAAAAACATTACGCGAAATGTATGAAATCACAAAGAAACAAGTTACGTTCAGCCGGTTCGGCAAGCTCAGTACATTTGGCGAAAGATATTTCAAAACTAGTTACATTTGATAACTATATTCATATAGATTATAGTTCTAAAATATGTAAAGAATAATAAAATATAGCCTTTATAACGTTTTTTCCACGTAAATATACAATTTTCGACGTACAAAGAACATCTACATTTGCCTGCGATCAACTGCCGATGGTCAAATTTGAATGGCTTGTAGAAGCGGTTCTATGAAGTTGACTCAATGAGTGAAAGTATTTTCGGTTCGTTCATTTCAGTGATGAGATGTAATAAAACAATTTAGACCGTATTTCACTGTATTTAGATACCAAAAACGAACAAATTGTATGGCTGGTGCTAGAGCGCTGATCAGTGCTTAGGCAGACAAAGTTAGTGAGCGCTGATCAGCTCTTAGGCAAAGGAAAGGTTAAGAAAAAAAACCTTTTTGTATTCTAGTACTTTTTGTACCACAGGTTAAAAAACATGCCCGGTTTCGTCGCTGACATTGAATTATGAATTCTATATTTTAGGTCGCTGACTGTGTGGATTAACTTAAAAAAAAAAAAAAATATTTTAGGTTATGTTTCGTAGTTATGTTTACTTGGTTGGTTTTATTTACTTCAATTATTGAAATGTAATAAAATTTGGGCAAACTACATTACATCCATCAAAATGTCGTTTATAAGTTTAAAATTAATATCGCCAGTTCTTCGGTCTTTTACGCATCATAAAAATGCAATTTTGCCTATGGCCAGGTACAACACCAGTTCAACATCTAGCAGTGATGATGTACTGGGTAATCTTACTGACTGGGAAACACTGAACAGGAAAAAGAAAATCAGTAAAGCAATGAAAGCATATCTCGAAAGAGCTAAAGAACTTGATGCGTTTATGAGCACCCAACAAAAAGAATATCAAATTGGCAAACGACATTTAGCTAATATGATGGGTGAAGATCCTGAAACATTCACTCAGAAAGATGTGGATCGCGCTATCGAATATCTTTTCCCCAGCGGTATTTACGATTCCGCTGCGCGCCCTCTTATGAAACCTCCAGAAGAAGTATTTCCGGCTCGAAAGGCAGCAGAATTTGACGAAGCAGGTCGACCACACCACTTTTTATTTTACACCGGCAAGCCAAATTTCTTCAAGCTTATGTATGATGCTGCAGAAACCATCCAACAAATACTATCATTTGAAGACAAAGTTATTAGAAAAAAGGCGACACCTGATCCAAATGGAGCTTTACAACTAGATGGGACTGTCTGGCTCACAAAGGATCAACTTGAAAAATATCTTGTTGAGACAATCACTGATTTGGAGTACGATAACTTTAAATTAGTTATGGACAGAATCACCTCACTGCCCTATCTTTACAGGCATAAAGAGTTTATCGAGAAATATAGAAAGCCACTAAGTACACAGAAGTTTGCTTTAGAAATACCTAAACCTCAATATGATGATCAAGGCAGAGCTTTCATTACGACTTACGAGTGTTTGAGGAAGAAAGCAAGAGGAGATGTTACCATCCGATCTCCTGGTACAGGGAAAGTTACAATCAATGGAAAAGATATTACTTACTTTGAAGATACACAATCAAGAGAGCAAGTACTGTTCCCTCTGATATTCACACAGATGCAAAACAGAGTTGACATTGAATGTAATATTGAGGGAGGTGGCCCATCTGGTCAATCTGGAGCCATTAGATGGGGTATTGCTTGGGGACTCAGAAGTTTTGTTGATCAGCCTATGCTTGAGAGAATGCAAGTGGCTGGATTGTTAACCAGAGACTTTAGAAGGAGGGAGCGCAAGAAGCCCGGTCAACCTGGAGCTAGGAAGAAGCCTACTTGGAAGAAGAGATAAATTGTAAATTATTAGTATTTAAAAATAATAAACTTGCTTTGTAGAACAAATAATCGTTTTATTTTGTAATTTACAAATGAATACAGGTAAAAAGTAACACTGGTTTTATGTTTTTTTTCTAAAACTCTTTTTCATAGTTTTCCTTCTTCCACCAATCTTCTTTTTGAACATCTGGTTCTTTCGTTCTTTGTTGTAGATTCTTTTCTTCACAAGGGATTTTAATTCTCTTCTCTCTTTCTGGGATTCCTCATTGACATTGGTGAAGAATGCCAGGCCTTCTGCAAATATTTTTTTTTTTATTAAATAAAATAAGTTACAAGAAATTTGTAATTAAAATACATTAGAGGTACTTGACGATGAGCAAGCAAATTCAAAGTTTATTGTCTAAACCAGTAAGTCCAGTCTTAACTTAAAGTTCAGAAGATTGTAGGTAGGTAGTTTTGCAACTGTAGCTAAGGCCCTGTACAGGAAGGGCGAAAACGCCGCGTATTACGCGCGTATGCCCGTCCACAAGGCGCGTACCAACGCGCGTTTCCGTGTCAAAATGTTGGCTCTCCATATCCCTCGATACGTGCACTCGCTCTAGATTACGCGCGTTAGCTGGACGCAACAAGGCGTCCCTAGTATCTCGACACGCGTTTTACGCGCGTATTTTGAATACGCGCGAAGCTTCTGGACGCGATGTATTGATGTCTAGTATCTCGACGACGCGCGTATGAATACGCGCGTTTCGAAACGCGTATTCGCCCTTCCTGGACAAGCACTAAGCAACATTGCAGCATTCTTACCTTTGAGCCTTTGATCAGCATCACTAAAGAATAAATTCTCTTTCCATACAGCTTTCACTTCCTCTACAGCAGGAAGAGAGTCTTTTTTAATTTCAGGTTCCTCTTCATTTTCTGATTCTGAAGAATCATATACAAAAGGATTCTTCTCTTTTGTCTCGAAAGGATTTTTCACTTTAGGTTTTTTAGGTGCTTCTAACTGTGTGTAGCTATGTTCCTCTTTAGCATCTGAAATAATTAATGGATAAGTACTTTTACTAATTTAGAATACAAAAGTTACGGAATTATGTGTATATGTGTCTGGAAATGCCATGTTGGCTAAGTGAGAGTTTGATTTATTATTTTTGCTTTGGTGTACAATAAAGTGTTTTGTATTGTATTATGGCTTACCATCATCAACTTTTTCACTGTTCCCAAACAAGCTTCGTAAACTAAACTCTGCTGGTTGAGCTATAGTTTCCTTGAGAGTTTCACTGACTTTGTAGAAAGTCTCTTTTGAGACTTCAGGCCTTATTTCTTCAGGTTTTGGCTCTTCTTGGTTGTCTTCTTTTTCTTTAAGTTTCTTTTTACCCTTTTTCGTTGTTTCTTGCTTTGGTTCTATAGGGGCTAAGAATCTAGCATGTTCAGGTTGAGAGGGGTCAAATCGTAACATCCCTCGTATTGGTCTGAAAAAGTAAATAAAAAATTCTAGGTAAGATTGAAGCTTGTGTTACGGTTCCTAAATATTCCATAGAATTTATTTTACATTGCCACTACAGTTTTATACTAAGGCGACAATGAAAAAATACTAACAAACATTTATAATTACACGTAAAAAAACGCGACCAAAAGCTATCGGCGGGTCGGTACTTAAACATAAACCAACTTACTTATTTTTGCCATTATCTTCTTGGGGCTGCTTTCTTTTTAATGTTATTCCTAGAACATCTTGCAATATGTCTAATTGTTTATTTTTCTCATCTTTTTGTTCTAGATCAATGTTTTCATTCTCTTCATAAACAGCCTCTCCACTATTGGCGACGCCCTCCTCTTCTTCCAAGAACCTTTCATCTAAGGTGAAACGTTTGTCAGATTTGTATCTCGATTGCAAATCTAAAACCTTACATGAAACAATTCTATTACATCTACATTTAATTTAAAAATTACTTCTAGAACAAAATTAATATTAGGTTTGAATAGTTTTACTATTGGATGGAATCATAAGTTTTTCTATCAGTCATATTAACTAAGAATAAAATGCTAAGTTAATATAACACCTGTCAGGATTATTATTATTGTATTGTATTGTATTGTATTCATTCTTAAATAGATATTGTTTAGTTATAATTATTATTATAGTTATTTTTATACTATAACTTTATATAATAATTTGATTTTATTTAAGTTTGCGAAAATGTTGTCGCAGTAGTAGGACAGGATTACATTTGTTTTAATAAAAAAAAAAAAACCCCTGTCAGGAAATTTCCTATACACCTTGTTTGAATGAATATTCTCTTTATATAAGAAAAATAATGTTTACCTTTTGTCCTTGCTTGCCTTCATACTGTTTTTTGATAGAAAAGTCAACTTCATCATCACTATCATCACCTTCAAACAGTGTGCCTTTTCGTTTTGTTGTGTGACTTGTTTGTATATTTGACACATCATCATCATCAAATACTATTTTACTATTGAGAGGTTTATCCTGAAATCCAGTTGAGATAATTAAAATTACAAACAGGATGGACAACTAACTAGAGAGTCCAGTCAGAGTCTAGACAGGTTTTAGAACCCTGAAGGTATTCTCTTGAAAACAGAAACATCGGATATACATAATATTGTTATGGTTTATGTGAGTAACTCCCGATTTTTTCAATATGACCTAACTAGAGAGATGTGTGGATACAGGAAGGGAAGTCGAAACAATAAACATTTGATAACTATAGAAAAATAATACACTTACAACAGCAGTAAGACCAGATTTGATGATCTGTTGTTTTTCTTTAAATTCCTGGCGTTTTTTCTTCATAGATTCCATTCTTTTATTTTCAGAAGTAACCTTTTTTTGATCTACCTCTTGATTTCCATTATGATAACTATTAAAAGTAGCATTTTTGTTATAGTTATTATACTCTGGCTTTGTAAATGATTGAGATTTGGAATAAGTGGGTTTTTCGATGTAAGGCTTTTTGATTTGTTTTTGGAAGTCACTTTTATTTTCATAAAATGTTTTTTCTTGAAAACTTTGTTCATTTTGAACAGTATCATAGTTTCTTTTTCTGGGATTTAAATTCTCATTAAGTTTAATTTTTGGGTTTATTTTAGGCAATTCCTGCTCCTGCAACTGAAATGAAAATAAATTGTATAAAAATATTTAATACATTATTCAAACTTGGCAATAATAATAATATAACATGGAATGCATAATATATAAAAGAAAGTTGTGTTGGTAAACTATTTATTACTCAAGAATGGCTGAATCAATTGGTCAGAAAATTACTTCTGCTACTTTTTACAGCGGGAAAATTACCAAGCGAATGAAGGGGGAAAGCTATAAATATATGAAATTTATAATTAATAAAGTTAGTTTTGAGTTTTACCCACTTTCTGATTTTCTTTCTGCTGTGCTTCTAGTCTTTCTTTTTGTAGTCGCTCCAGGAAACTTTCTCGGGCTCTCGTGACATACAATCTATTGCCATTGAATTCTTCATTAGTAAACTTCTTTATACCTAAAACAAGAGGTATAAACACTAAATGATAGATAGAACTAAGATTTAAAACTAGCTGTATTTAGGGATACCAACAGTTTTAGTCAATAACCTTATTCCAAGGCGGGAGTCGATTGCATTTGCATTCGTCGGACATTGCAAGTGGGCCTTCGCCCTCGCCAAGAAGGAGTCAATACCTATGTATATCAATTTGTTACTATAAAATACTTTTACATCACTACCTGCAACAATACTTACATGCTTCTATATCGTAATTTGAACCTTTAAGAGATACAAATGCGAAATTTTTACTTTCATTTCCCTCAGCAGTCTTTCTTTTCAAATCAAGTGTGGTGATTTCACCAAATGGTGTAAACGCATGGCGCAAATCAGTTTCAGAGGTATTTTCTGGTAGATTACCCACAAAAAGTCGCGTAGCCATTGTGAAACTATACACAAATTAGAATAATTTAATATTTCATATTGAGAAAGAAAAAGAACAAACACCAAATTTAGGTTAGAAAATTGTTTTGGAGAAATACATGTTGTTTTCGATTTCGAATGTCATTGTCATGTGTCAAAATCGGAATGTCAAAGTACCTCTGATTGCTGCTTAAACTCGTTATAGAGAGGGATTGCCAAACAAAATGGCGATCACACAAGTAACAACTTTATAATTTTGAAAAATTTTAAAACACTTGACACTGGCAAATTGTGCTTAATTTAGCGCAGGGACCATTAAAATAAAATAACTAACTAACTAACTCGTTAGAGTATATTGTTCTGCGTAGTATAACCTGCGCAATTAAAAGTGAATTCTGTAAATGGCGGCGGGTAGGTATGGTACGGTTGGCAAAACAATTTCTCAAACAGGCCGGCGTCACGACGAATTTCACATACAAACATAATACCAAAATTATTTGTAATTCGAGCATATTTCCACGGTATTATTATTATCTAAATAGTATTTTTATCTAGGTCCCTACAGAGTTTTTTTTACAAAATACTTATTTTAAATGAAATTATTTTTTTAGTAAAGTAAAGTAAAGAGTTTAAACAACTTTGCGTTATAAACCCGGCGCTTTTATAAAGGTCCTTAATGTGATCATTCATACGAACGCTTTTAAATCACTTTCGTCTCGTCCCTCGCTTTAGAAAGCCGTGAGAATTTTTTTTGCTAAATAACTAGCTATAGCGATTTGTGTTGCTAGAAGAAGAAAGAAAAAAAGGACATTCTGGGTACATCCTCTGAATGAACAGAGATACTTAAAATAACAGTTTGTGACACTGTACGAAGATTCGACAAGTATACAAGATTTGACGAATTATTGGAATATTTCTACTAATACTCATCGTACTAATCGCAGCGCCGGCGTTTTTTTAATAGTGTGAATAATAATAAAAAGTTTCATACGGCCTATTACCAGCACTTTTCGTTGAAAATGCAACACTGCTCGATAAAAAAGCGTCGCGTTCTAAAATCGCCGACGTGTGAACACGTACTTGGGTATGCCTAAAACGTTCAAATAGAACATAATTATTATGTTCTATTTGAACGCTTTTTTAACGGACGTTAAAAAAGCTCTCGTGCGAATTAGGCCTGACTGACTATTTTTTTGTAGCGCGTACTTCACTGTGTGAGTATAGACAGCGATAGAGAGTGAGCGAGAACGCATGCGAGCGGACGCCATTTATAATTCGCTTCTATATGTGCGCAGGTTATAATTATATTCTCTTTGACACACAGAATGTTTTGTTCATCATCATCAATCATGGTCTCAGATCATGGTATGTTACCCGTTTCATGTTCAAATACAGAATGCAAAGAGAAATAATCCCTACGTACAGAATGCAAAGAGAATATAATCACTACGTTATACAGAATGTTTTGTTTCCTTACTCAGGGGTTTTTTGTCTGGACGAAGGTCTGGACCCTCTGAGAAATGAAACTACCTTCTTCTAAGGTTGGACCTCATCATATCTTCTTGGCGTTGCGCTTGCCGAGCATTGTGTGCTGGCACACAGCCTGTATGTCCGTATCCGTATGATACAGACTGTTCTTGTTTACCTTCATTTACATAATGTAGCACCAATCTCACCACTTTGGAATATTGGTACTTATAGATAGGTACCTACCTACTTATATTTTATATTAGATATACCTACCTAAATGTGCATAATTGGGACTAAATAATTATATTAGGTATTAAAAAATAAACAACATAGATTTGTTATATTTTATGTTAAAAATATATTACAATTGAACAGTTCATACATACAATACATGACTACTGGTAGGTATTCATATTTTATTAGATATATTATCATCATAGAAAAGCGAGTCAATAAATTTGATGATCCGTAAAATTAACAAATGGGTAGGTACAGATAATTGTGCCTCTCATTAAAAAAAATCAGAAATCTAGCTGAAATAATCCAAATTTAAAGAGTACAATAACAACTACCTGTAGAAAATATTTAAAAAATCGTTAATTTTACGGTTTCTATTGTATAGAATGTACCTACCTAAAGATAACTGTTAAGATATTTGTTAACAACTTAACAATACATTTTTTAATAAGGCGTGTGCGGCTTAAATTGTACCCAAAGGATAAATCGATATAATAAATAGAAATCATGTAGGTACATCAGTAAGAACCAGCTAATAGAGAGAATCTACCTACCTAACTACTATGTTATAATATTACTAGCTGATCCGCCCGTGGCTTCTCACACAGTATTCCCAATTTAAACCTTTCCCTGGGCTACTACGATTATTTTAAACCAAAAACACCTAAATAGGCCCAGTCGTTCTTGTGTTATAAAATTACAACGAAAAGTGACATTCATTTTTATTATAGGTATATCGAAGATAAGATAAAAGATGAATGAAAGATAAGTCATTAAAGAAACAAGAAAAAAGGCCACAATTAGGATTACAAATGTAGTAAGTAGGTAATTAATTATAATAAAATACCTCTAACTACGCAGAATTAATAGTTGTTATAATCTAAATTAAAAGAAAGTCGTATAAGTTACACTATTAAAAAAAACTCAAGAACTCTGCTGAAAGATTGGGCTAAAATTGTTGAGAGGTAGTGAGGAACCAGGACATAGGCTACTTTTACATTGTAAAATATATTATTTGCGGGAAAATTTATTTTAACGCGGGCGAAGTCGCGGGGCAGAAATCTAGTAATATAATAAAATGATAGGTACCTAAACAATATGTAGGGTGAACTTATCTAATTAAGTGACTCGCCTAATTCAGTGGTATTTGGTTTGAGCTCTTCCATAGGCCTGTACGAGCGAAATCAATCACTGGAAATACAACCTTATGCCTCTGTAATAATGTTCAAATTCGTCTGTAAAGTTTGGGGACGCTCGAGTGAGCGAGATAGTAACAATGAACGGTTTTGTCAGTCCGCGCGCAAATCTCGCCAGTTTCGGCAGTGTTTGTGAATTGGTGGCGAAATTTGCTCTATTTATGTAAGTATTTAACCGATTTCTTAGCTTCTTTCTATTATAATGAATTGTAAATGATATTTCCTTGATGTGGCAGTAAAAAAATCGTCATAGATCTGCGTCGTTTTAGTGTTAGAGCTTATTTTGTTCGTCAAAAATATTAGCGTTTTAGCGGTTGAGTGGTTTTTGTGCTATCTCAGAATTAGAGTAGTTATATACAATTATTTGTGGTTTTCACTGAAAGTATTGACTTATTTTGAGTTTAGTAGACAAGTTTGATGTTATTTGATTAGTTTTATCTTGTCTCAATTAAAATGATGACTTTGAGCCAATATTATATATTTTGCTATCACGGAATTGAGTGAGACTTTTTTGCACTTGTCACGTAATTTATTGCCAAATTTCGCAGCATTTGTTTTATTCATACGAACTGCAAATTTAAATATACGCTAAAATCTAAACAGGTATGTAATTATTATTATAATTTTCTTGTTTACTTTCAGATTTCATGGAGGACAAAAAGAACCGAAAGTATTCGGAGTCTGATCTCAAAACCGCCGTCGAAAATGTTTTGAGTTCAACAATGACAGTATACAGAGCTTCTAAGGAGTTTAAGATTCCATGATTTTAATTTTGTACAACAAAAATAAGTTAACTTGCCTAATTCCGTTATATCGGAGTTAAAGTAGTAGGTATCACGGACTTAAAGAGGTCACCACGGAATTAGGCAAGTTGACTTGCTTTAGTAAATTTGATATAACTTTAAAGTTTTTAGAAAAAACTGTGATTTAATGTGCCTATATTCCTGATAAAAGACTGATTGAAACTCATGCGAAACCTGAATAAAAATAATTAATAATTTATTGGTATTTTATTACTCAAATGCCTTTATCACGAAAATAGATGAGTTCACCCTACATAACATGGAAAAAGTCAGGTTACTTAAAAATTTAGGCAATCAAATTACTTAGATGAACTTAATTATATCCCAATGAATCGAAATTTTCAAATTCAAAGGTAAGGCCTTTCAAGGTAGCCGATAAACATAAATAATATTGAAGGACAGTCAGACAAATGCTCAGTTTCAAACACCTTCGGAAAACGTAAAACTCAAAGGAATTTTACGAGTTTGAAAAGCTCTTTTACTGAGTCCTTGAGCTATGACCCTCTACGCTTCATGCCTTTATTATGAGCTACCTTGTGTAGCATGCCAGTAAAATACCATATAACAAACAAACATCCCTAAATATTTATCAGTCCTCATTATACAAACAAAACATAAACATTCATGATTTTCAAGTCAAACTAAGAATGTAATTTCCAACGGTGTTATAATTATGAAAATAATTTGATAAAATCACTTATTTTATCGATCTTAAAATGGCGAATACCCGCCATTTTGAGACCGATAAAATTAAACAAAAAATACCAGTTCGGCGAAAAGCAAGGCAGCCAGTTGTAGGTATTATAAATTAATTTTTTTTATTAAAATGATCTTCGGCAATTTTTATATTTATGTAACTTTAAATATAAAAATTTACCGATACACTTTTTCCGATATAGATAACAAACCTGAATTTACATATTTACAACAATTACTCCTTTCAATTTCAGGAACAGTATACATTAAGTACTTACTTAACTACTTCATAATATTAGATAGGTATGTTACATTTGTCATAAGACGTGTCGAATTGCACTCATAAAATATTTGAAAGGAATGTTGATCTACCTATAATAATACTCTTAAATATATTGACATTTTAAATGCTATATCTAATAAGACTAGGAATTAAACTGTGTATCACGCAAATCCAAGGTGCTTGTTAGAACGAGCTGTTAGATCAAAATAATCATCTAGGTGATCTAGGTGTTAATTAAAATTTTGCTCAGTTATGCTACATTATTAAAACATTATCTGAAATTCTGAATAATTAGGTTTAAAAATAAGTATTTCAGACACACTTTGAACAAGGATTCAGCTGTTATTATGGCTTATTTTACTTTGTGAAATAACTTCTATCATTATCAAGATTACTACTATGCATAGATCTCTCAATAGAACCCATTATATGCAACGCGGTGATTATAGCAATACCCACAGAAACCCTAATGGGTTGGGCACATCCATACCCGGAAGTGGGACTATATTACCACCTGTGTTTAATACTTTAAATTATTAAAATAAAAATTATTAATCTTTAAGTCTAAATGCATAAATTTTACTACAAATCCACAAGTCAGTTTTATTTCAAACGCAATTTCCCCCTTGTAAACATGAGTTAATACAATAATAATGTATTAACTCTTTTAAGGATTCTGAAATCCTAATTATGAGGCCTAAAAAACCTATCCTCTTTTAATTATAAACATTAATTAACCCTGTGCAATATTGTTGAGCCAAGTGTTCTATTGACCTATGAATACTGTGAATAAGTTAAAACTATATTAACTAATTTCAATTGCACAATGATAATTTTTGTTATTATCCTCCCTTTTTTGGGTTTAAATGGTCACTTTAAGGAGCACACCCAAATTCTACGTTTAAAAGACCCCAAAGTTTTTCTAGACTGCTTTAACATGTAAGTTCAATTTATTTTCCCAGCAGTCCAGTTTTAAGGTTACAATTCAATTTAAACGGTGAAATAGGCCTTGCTTTTTGTATTATATGTATTTCATAAAGAAAGCGAGACAGCATGAAAGTTTTTCCGGTTTTTCATATTTTGTTACGTTTAATATCCGAAAAAAAATCGGAAATCCTTAGAACCTTTATCATGTTGAATATCACCAACACCTACAATTATGATATTCTACTGAGGTGCTGAATTTACTATTTATTCGAACTGAATTTAATACTGTTGTCTAATTCAATGACCTATTATTTATTTACTTATTTGATGTTTCTAATTACCAAGCGTAGGGGGTAATCTTGTCATAACTGAAATAAGTTTAGGCATTCAGTTTCAGATGCTGTGTAAGTGCTATGTGGGTTCGTCAGATGACATCAACGCTTCGGACTGCTCGTCGAGATCAGGAATATTTCGTATTACCCTGCAAAAAATAATATCAATTTTACAAACCGACCACAACTATCTAACTAACGATATGTGGCTTTGGGACAGAAATAGTCCAATAATTATTACAGTTTAGTTTTGGCGAGAGGTCGAGCCGTGTTGGCTAAGTGGGAGCACACACGTCTTTCATTCCGAAGGCCATTAGTTCAAACCTCGCCGCTCACCTCTGGATTTTTCTTCTTGAAAAATGTATTTGCGCTTTGAGTCCTAGCTTCATTATCAGCTCCACAACATACTCACGTGAACGAGCACGCTACACGCCACAACAATACTCATGTGAACGAGAAGGCCACACGTCACAACAATACTCACGTGAACGAGCACGCCACACGTCACAACAATACTCACGTGAACGAGCACGCCACAAGTCATAACAATACTCACGTGAACGAGCACGCCAGACGTCATAACAATACTCACGTGAACGAGCACGCCACACAATACTCACGTGAAGCCGTCCTTGTTGCGCATGTTGTCTGCGAGGAGTGCGCACGGCAGCTGCAGCGCCACCTGCGCGCCCGCCGCCGCGCCGCCCAGCGCGCACAGCGCGGCCGACAGCGCGCGCCACACGCCGCCGCCGGCCCCGCCGCGGTACAAGTCCACGCACACGGACAGCGGCAGAACGAGTGCGAGCAGGCTGCTGCCGGTTCGTGGCGATGTCAGCGACACTCCCCTGTGGAGGATACGTGACACTATCAGCGCCTATGACGCACGAACGTTTCTACAATGTAGCGACAGCGCAGCTCGGATGCAGCGAAGCCGGACTGTGTTAATGGGTTAATAAAAAATTACACAAAAGATAGAGCGTTCCTTCTTTCCAATTCTGATCAATAACTGATCAACAATGTTAAATGTTGACCAGAAAAAAAAATGTATATTGCGAAATTTCGACAACCAACTTTGCTTTTAAAAGAGCATCAAACATTTTTGTATGAGGCCTTTCATAAATAAAGACAAAAGAGTAGTACACAATTATGATTAAAAAACGTGAACGATGAACGGGTGAAACATGTGTTCTTACCATAGCCACAGCGAGTCCATCAGTATAGGTCCGAGAGCGGCGTCCAACAGTAGATAGCTCCATAGTTTCGGAGTAGGAACTTCAGCCGCCTCGATACCGACCAGACTGAGAACTCCGCCCATGGCCCACGAGACACAGCCGCACGCGCAGCCGACTAGGCCTGGAAAATGCAGATTTGTTACAATACTAGCCACTGACAGTGTTGCTTGCGTTTTTTATGTTAACTACAGTATAGGTAGTCCACTATTATTTTATTTTTACATTTTATGCGTCAAGGTCATGCTGAAGAAGTTCAATGTCATTGTTACTTATAATTTTTTTGTACATTTTAATGTCATCTGTAAAAAGTAAAAAATCTGAGTTCTGAAAGCAGACATTAATATCATTGATAAAAATTATAAATAACAAGGGACCGAGAATTGATCCTTGTGGTACTCCTGAAAGAATAGGATACACGGACGACGCATAGGCTCCCAGAACCACACGGTTTGATATCTATCTCTGACATAAGAAGTGAACCATCAGTGTAGGTCACCTCTTATGTCAGAGCCAGATAGTTTACTTAGGAGTAGATTATGGTCAATTCGATCGAAGGCTTTACTTTAGTCCGTGTAAATTGCACCCACATAACCTCCAGCTTCTATTCCTGCTGTGACAGAATCTATTAAGGTAACTAGGTTGGTTGCTGTGGATCGGACTATAGGATGACCTGTGATCGTCAGGAATAATAGAACATTCCAATAGTATATATTTTTTCTATTTTCTGCATTAGTTTGGTAGGCCTTAAACAACAAACAATCTTATGTTACCTCTATATACTATTGCTATAGAAGCACTTACCAACTAATAGCGGGGCATTAATGCCGTCTCCTTTCCTCATCTCGTTTCTGAAGAGGACGAGATGAACAGCGTAGCACAGCGCTGAGCCGAGCGCCGACAGTACGGCTACCCAGCTGCTCGTGTGACTCTCTGATATACCTAATGTGACCTGGAAAGAAGTGAAAATGAAATAATACGAGGTATCTAACATAGTTCCAGTGCGTGATATTAGAATAATAAACAGAACTCACTAGTCCCGCCGCAGTAAGCAGCACGGCCACGCTCTTGGAGACGGTGAAGCGATCGTTCGGCGATTGTGAGAACAGAGCGCCGAGGGACAGTGCGATCGCTCCCGTAGTGGACGTGTAGATGGTGGCGGAGCTTGTGCTAGTGTGGAGGATGCTTAACCGGTAAAGGTAGTTTGATATGAACCACTGAAACAAAATTGTTTAATTATAGTCGCGATGAGCGGTGTTGGCTAAGGGAGAACACTTGACTTTTAATCCGAAGATCGTGGGTTCAAACCCCGCCGCGCACCACTGGAATTTTCTTGAAAATGTATGTGTGCTTTAAAACACCCTGTAAGTCAAGGCAAACATCGTGAGGAGACCGGCGATTTCTGGGAACTTTAAAATTTTTGGAGAACAAGTTACATTCACCAACCCGCACTTCGCACGCACCGCTCTCCGTCAAGAGATAACTCCCTATGTTCCAGCAGTGGGTGCGTAAATAAGGATGATGATGATGAGCGGCGACCAGCAAGGTCTCATCAACCATAGTCGCTGACGTAACTAGATAATGAATAGTGTAACTTACGAAAATTTTGAAAGTGATTTAACTAGATAACTTACAGGCAGACAGAACAACGTGGCCAGTCTCAGATGTCGGCGGGTGGCGGCGGCGGCGGCGCGTCTCTGCGCGTGCTCGGTGGCGCGCACGGAGGCCGCCCACGACAGCCGCGCCAGCAGCGCCTCGCCGGCCATAGCCGCTGACATTACTGATAACTTACAGGCAGACAGAACAACGTGGCCAGTCTCAGATGTCGGCGGGTGGCGGCGGCGGCGGCGCGTCTCTGCGCGTGCTCGGTGGCGCGCACGGAGGCCGCCCACGACAGCCGCGCCAGCAGCGCCTCGCCGGCCATAGCCGCTGACATTACTGATAACTTACAGGCAGACAGAACAACGTGGCCAGTCTCAGATGTCGGCGGGTGGCGGCGGCGGCGGCGCGTCTCTGCGCGTGCTCGGTGGCGCGCACGGAGGCCGCCCACGACAGCCGCGCCAGCAGCGCCTCGCCGGCCATAGCCGCTGACATTACTGATAACTTACAGGCAGACAGAACAACGTGGCCAGTCTCAGATGTCGGCGGGTGGCGGCGGCGGCGGCGCGTCTCTGCGCGTGCTCGGTGGCGCGCACGGAGGCCGCCCACGACAGCCGCGCCAGCAGCGCCTCGCCGGCCATAGCCGCTGACATTACACGCACCTGATACAATAAATATAAATAAATAAATATTGCCGGACAATTCACACAGCAACGTCTAGCCCCATGCTCGAACCTGATGTTACGGGTGCTAGATTTCTGATATATTTAATTATTATATTAAGTTTATCAGAAATCTAGCACCCGTAGTAGTACATACATAGATATATATTTTTATTATACATATATACAACACCCAGACACACATTGAGAGATCGTATGTTCATAAATAATACAAATGCTGAAAATTGTGATATGTGGAACTCAGTGTGCCATTCCATTTATTTATCAATTTTCCAAGAACTGTAATCTATCCGTGGGAAAGTTCACAGATTGCACACAAAGCCTTGTGTTGCCTACAGTACTTCCTCATAAGAATTTAATAATTTATTTTTATTTATAAACTGTGCTCTTACTTTTAGAGCTGTAGAATGACCTTCACTTATTTATGTGTGGACATTGTGCCTTGTAGAAATTGGTTTATGATAATGAATTTGTTTTGCTTAATCGAATTTGTTTAAGCTATAAAAATAAATTACATAACTTGTTACACAGTACATTATAAATTTTAATGCTGGCTTTGTTAAAAATACTTTAACAGATGATGTGATTTTACACTACAAAACTTCAAAAAAATTAACTTCATTTAATTTGTTACACAGAATGACAGTCTCTTTAGTCAGACATGGGGTGGTACCATTTTGTGGCCAACACAGCGTTTTTTCAGTACAAAACAGTTTTATCTCATTATGGGAGTAATGATTCTAATTATTTTGAACAATATACATTATAATAATACAATACCTCAGCTACTTTGTTGAACCTCACTGCCCTAGGAGCAGCATCGTCACTGTCGGTGGCTTCCCCAGCCCTAACTGGTACAAATGTTGAATCACCCTGAAATATATCAACAAATCAGAAACATAGAATTATATTAAATGCAATGACAATTGAAACTAATCAAATGAAGCCTGTAAGAAACCCCAGGATGATTACGAAAGTTCCTAAATTGTAATACATTTTCATTTTTAAATTCTAATATTACATTGCTTATGTGTTCAGAAGAATCTTGATTTTTCATGTTATTATAAAATAACTTACCAAACTGTTTGTTGAAGATTCAAGAAAATAGTTTTCATCATCTGTTTCTGGTGTTGGTTCAAGCAACTGCTGTAAAGAAATAAACACATTTACTTGGACAATTAAACTATTATTATAAAATCTTTCTATGTATGCATTGTATATTATATTAGGTATATCAGAAATTGAGCACCCATAACAAGCTCCAAGCTTACCATAGGGCTATATGTTTCTGTGTGTTTTTTATTATTATATTTATTTTATATTATACTTTTATTATTATTATTAAGACTTACTGTATAATCTGCTGGCCTACAGGGATCCCGTGTTGGTGGAGTAAAACATAGTACCAGTAGATATATAAATAAAAATGAACTTCTAATATATGTCACGAGGAAGGGTCGTTCAATGTGATTTTCTGCATAAAGGTACTGAAAAAGATTTGAAATTTCAAAAATAAACAAATATTTTAGATCAGGTAATACAAGTATTAATCAATAATAGGTAAAATATTACTGAGACCTAGAATAGGTAAGCAATTATTTAAAGTAATACTTTGATAAATTGTAAAAATGATTTGTTCATCAGAACTTCCTAGTTAGTATTAATAGTAATTAATCTTTGGTATTACCAAACTTGCATGGTGCTTTGATAAATCCATAACAAGTTAAATGACTGTCATATTAAGTATTACTTACAATAAATCATAAACTCACCTTGGTCATCTCAGAAGAAGATATCCACAGCACAACAACCAATAAGAGGATGAAAACACCAAATGCATATTTCTTCTTATCAGATTGCTGAGCAGCATCCTGATTAGATCTGTTGCTGGGTATTACACTAAAGTAATTGTGACAAAGAGGCAACATGAAGATTATTGTACGATCCTTCCTTTGTAGAATACTACAGTAATGGGTAAACTTTGATCATAATTTTACGAAAAGCCGCAACTGCGTAATGTTATAGCACAGGATATGTTATGTTTATCCGCTGTAAAACAAAAGCTGGTTGTTATTAACATAGTTTAGATACTCGGACTATCATGATAGGTACTTCGACCGTGAAATCGAAAGCAAAATTACAAAATAAATCCCGAGAACTGAACGGAGTTTACTTTTTGTTGATTTGACAAAGGCCGATTGCACTTTTTTATTTCTCTTCTCTGACTTATTGACAGTGACATCGAGGCCTTAATAGTGTTGGGACAACCCACCACGAAAATTTACAGCTGTTTTGATGTCAATCTGATTGATTGATTATTTTGATATCAAAGACAAATTACTTCTTCTTCTTTTATTTTTAGGACAAATTTTGAGGTAGTATGGAAACGAACTAGAAATTTAAATTAGACGTTGACATCTGTCGTACGTTGGCATCATTGGTTGGCATTGACCGCTGCGCTAATGGTACGTCAACTCAACATGTCAAGTCAACATCATCATTTACATTTATGTTTATTTTGTAGGTACCCTTACTTACCTAACCTAAAAGATTTAAATTTGAAGGTAATTTACAAGGTATTCTGTGTGGAAAGAGGCTTGTTATTATTAAAATCTAACAAAGATGAGTGCCTGTAGCGTTGAAGTCATCAAACTTGTAGGGAAGTACTACAATGTACCTGTGGGTCCAGTTTGTTACAACACTGATAAGGTTCGTATACTTACTTCCTCTGCAAAAAAAATATAGCTTAGAGCGCTGCCTAAAATCAAGTTATAAGATATTTTAAATCAAAGATAGATAAGTAGTTAATTGCAAAGTAAGATTATGTATGTCTGATTTAGGTTTTGCTCTAAAATATGAGCAATAATAATACTGACCCAAGTTTGAGAATGAAAAATATACTTCTATATGATTTTTTATAGGAAATACATAATTATATAGCGACCCGAGCTAGCAGACTATGTCCAAGGCTATGTGCAAATTTTTTCCACTGTTTCCAGGTATTAACAACAGTTCTGGATAAGCAGAATGTTGAAGGATTTGCCAGTATTATCCTAAGACTTGGAAAGAGTAAGCTTACATACGAGCAGACACTCTCCTGTTATCAATGGTTGGAACATGTAGCCATGTATGCTAACCAAGCTGCCAGCAATCCATTATTTGCCAAAGGATTTTTAGAGGTAATTTTGTATATTTTCTATTCAGTTACTGCTGGGTGCTGTAGTCTCATCAATCCTACTTTTTATACCAAACCTATTTTAGGTCTTGGTGAATTGATATTATGATCATGCTTACCAAGTAATAAGTTGGTACAGTACACAGAATAATTCTCCTTGTCCGTTTTTTTTGACGATGTATTAAAATCCTTAAACTCAAATTTATTAACTCTTTAAATTACAAATATTTTTTTTTCTTCCAGGATATCAACAAATTCCTAGAAAACAACTCATATTTGTCCGGACAGGAGTTGACTGTAGCAGATATAGCTATTTATTATGTTTTATATCCCGTTTTGGTAAGTTTTTATTATTTTAAGTTAAGCCACAGATGTTTGTATTTTCTGCAAACATTATACACTATCTATGTACCATATTATATACGCACTTAGCCTGAGGGGTCGTCCTAATTGGCAGCGATCGTATGATGGTGCGATGCGTTTTTGATGACCTAACTGGTGTCCTAATAGATCGCGCGATGCCCATCGTGCGATCGTCCCGCGCCCCTTGTACGTCAACGCATCGCTTAGGTAACCAATTAGGACACTCAAAAAAGATCTGTTACTTTGATTACATGGTCGTACGATCACAGGCATCATACGATCGTTTTTAAGCATTTTATGTGGTCGTACGATCACTTGCGAGGTTCAATTAGGACACTCTGATGAAATCTGTATGTTTGAACTCGATGCACGACGAGAACGCATCGCGCCATCGTACGACCGCTGCCCAATTAGGACGACCCCTCAGAGTATTGACAGATTATGTAGAAAAACAAAACCATTTATGTAATTTTATTTATTGTTTCTATAATATTGTTTTATTTGATTTCAGGAGCGCCTCTCTGTTTTAGAAAAGGAATCGTACATGCATGTGTGCAGATGGTCAAAACACATTCAAGCCCAACCTAAAGTCAGTGCTGGGCGTACTCCTCTTCAGTTAAATACTCTTAGTCTGAGTATTCTAGCCCCCGTATCTCATTAATTTAACTATATTTAATAAATTATTTATACCATATAATTGCAAATTTACATTTCACTCAAATTTACCTTATCTAACCATCCTATGTATAGTTAAATGCTTTGTTTAGATAATATGCATAAATTAGACCTAATATAACACATTAATATTTGTGATGGCTTGAAATCTATTGTTCCTTCATAAATAGCTATTGAACCCAATTCTTAATTCACCACTTTATTTGTGGGCTATTGTGAGATTTTTTATACCACAATTAGCGAATTCTGCTACCCAATTTAGTTCTTTACAGAATACAGAAGCATTTATTGTATTGTGGTAACCAATTTCAAACAACACTGATTTTATCACCACAATTTTATAAGTAGATGGTAATTTGGATATTTATTGAGTGTTTAAATATGTACACACTTAGGTTTAACATGCATAGGTTCGATAGCATTGTAAGCAATGCTATCGAAATATTTACGTAGTAAATAAAGCACACTCAACTATTTCTTATCAGATTCCCTAGGTACGGTGGCAGCATGTAATTTCGCTGTGTTATAAATCGGAGTAGGTAATGGTTATACCTCTGAAGTGTTGTGACTAATATAATGTATACCTGATAACTAAAATAATATAAGTTAGGTAATATAACTTAACTAAGTGCGCAGATATGACACCGTCCGTTAGTTTATTGTTTCTTGGAAACCATGTTTTATGTTTTCCTCTGGTTCTGATTGGAATTTCCATCATACAGGTATGTTTACGGAAAAACATTTTAAAGAAAATAAATAAGGTAAGATATAATTTGAAATAATACCATAAAAAGGCTACCTATCCATTAGTTATTATTATTTTAGAAGAATATTCTATTCTTTCATCTATCTTCGGTCACATCGACACTTTCCATCAGGTGAGATTGTGATCAAGCAAGGGTCAATCATCAATAAAAAATAGATTTGATAAAAAAACAACATTATTGACCGTTTGTAATATGTCCACAGACCGCACACCAATCAAGCATATCCAAGTTGTTCCCACTTCCAAGGCAAGTGTTCCCGCATGAGTTAAAGTACAACAACTTAAGCAAGCCTGTAGTATACCACCCTTTGCCATTCTCTTACCCTGGTTATCCTGTCATATTATACACTAAGTAGAAAATAAAACGTAACTTAATTATCCAGCGTTTTTTTTTAATTTAGTCTAATAAGGTCGTAGAGGGGTTGTCGAAATCTCCTGAATTTCCACCCCACTGTGCCACAGAGGGTGTCAAATAAAAATAGTGTTTATTAGTACAGATTTATTCTGATTTGCACTTAAACTAGAATATTTTTCTAAGAACTATAATCTACAGGAACATTAATTGTAAATAAATGATTTCAGTCCGTAATAAAGCCTTACGTTGTAGTGGTATGTTCAAGTATATCGGGAAAATCTTAGTGTACCTAAATCTTAGGAGTCTAGGTTTTAGTTTCGGTCTCAGTTGATGGCTTCCTGTCCGAGAAACGCAGCATCAGACATCTTTCCAGTTTGTTTGAATAGGAGCAACCGTTGTCTTCCGCCTCTGTATAAATTTATAGACGATATATAAAACATATACCTACTAATAGATAATATACCTATATTTTAATTGTAGAATTGTTAATTGTAGATTTTATTTGGATAAATTTGAATACTTATAAAATGAATTATATTGAAGTTATTGCAGGCCAGATTAGTTGTAAAAAGAGCGCAAAAAGTGAATAACCAAACAATAGTGGGCACACTTATGTACCTAGAGGTTGTACGAGTATTATCTAAAATATATTTTTGTATAAAAAACTTTTTATATTTTAGCAGTAGAACTTCTAAGGAAAAATAAAAAACCTTAATTAGAAGATTACCCGTAAAAGAGTTATTTCCCGGGGTGCATATAGTTGCCATTCACTAGTAGTCTATACTTTCTCTGAGTTATGGTAGTTTAATAGTATAAGTTAACTTACCTGATTGTAACTCTTGAAAGCAAGCGCTAATCTGATCCCTCAACGCTGCCCGGGATTGTTGTGACGTCACCGAAGACTGCACTTTCGCCCACAGTTCCGCCTCTCGGGGGATCCCTCGAGAATCAACCTGAAAACCCATCATTAATATATAAAAGGTACCTAATATACCTAATTGTCGCGGTTAGAACAACAAAGCACTTACCACTTGCAAATTGGCAAACACACATTGACTCAGGCACTGGAAATAAACAAGTCATTATTGCACATTAGTTCCAAGTCATTACCAACTTATCTTAGCTTAGACGTTTGATTTTGTACGTGAATTAAATTGTATACATAAGTATACAATAATATACATACCTAAGTATGAACCTATTTCGTGAAATTAATGCTATACCTAGTTCTTCTATTGTTCTCTTGTTCATGTCATTTAGGTACACAAATTACTAGACTAGACCTACCCCTAATGTATGTCCTTCTTGACAAAAGTAGATAAGTACTTATTGTTTTTGTTAATTTAGCCGATCACAGCCGATGTCCTGAATATTTATCAGAAGTAGATACCTACCTATATTATGGGGTATAAAACATGTCAATGCCCAAGCTCCGCTACCCCGTACCGTAGATACGAGCGTGTATCATGGGCACGGACAGTGTTAAATTGGAGAATCAGAGAGCAATTTTCTAATTTAGTAGATAGTAGCTACGCTACGGATAGAGCAGAACCAACCTGGTTATTATCCGGTTTGCTAAACAGCGGCTCACTCCTTCTAGTTCTGTTTAAACCGAACTCTGTATTCCCATTGGGATAGCTTCCACCAGTCGCAGACTTCGGCATAGAGCTCACGAGTTTGTCCCCTGAATCGCTATTGCCTGACCCATCGTCATAATAGTCCGTTGCGTTCAAAACCACCATCTGATCTCTATCCGTCATGTTTCTACGCTCATGGCTGTATTGGTTGGAGCCTTGCTTATTCCCATCATCGATACGTGCGGTTTCAACTGCCCTCTTTTGTTTCTGACCTTGAGGTTGTATCTGATCTGAACATGTTTTTAAAGCAACTGCTACTTCGTTTTCGAGTAAACGAATGTTGCCATCACCAGCGCAGAAGACTGCTGGAAACAACATGAACACGAGGATCGCTACACTTTTCAACATGGCTACTAGATTTCGTCTCTGAAATGTTGTGTATAAATTGTGTTTTAGCAGGAAGTGGCTTAGTTTTCTCTGACATGTGAGTGTCAGTTGCAAGGTTTCAATGTTCTCTTAACAATGGATTTGTGCATGATGTGATGGGAATTATTCTGGTCTCGTTAATTCACTGTAATTTTAAATGCGTTGTCAATTTTGTCTTTCATTTTTAACTTAAATTAGACTAATATTATATCAGTCTGATAACTTGGGCGTTTGATTTGATTAGAGGATATTAGTATTATTAATGTTGACTGTTAACATTTTCACATAGGTAATTGCATTATTGTGACATGCTTCGATTACGCTGTTTAATTTTAATCCCACACTGAAATCATACAGCAACGCTATTATCATTATTCTACTTAATCATTTATTTGTTGATTATTGCTATATCCGACAAGGAAATTACGTATCAGATGTGTCATGCAATTACATATCAACACACCTTGTAGGTACTTAATATAGATACATTATTAGGTACAGCCTTCCACGTACCACACTGCGTGTTGCGTGAATTCATTCAGAATTTATTGGTTACTATTTCCGTTTGTATACAAAAAACACGCATGGACTAACACAGAAGATAAATGCATTCACGCGTATGAAGTTGTGTGAGATGCAGCGTAGTGCGTGACAGTGTGTTAATCCCCTAAATGCGAAGTGATACTCGCAACATGCACTCTTGAAACCGTGGGCGTCAAGTTTAAGTATGATAATTAAGCATACATTAAAATATGTATAATTACATAATTTTATGTAAAAGTTATGAGGAGTTAGGTATAATTATTTCACTATAGCAAAAATAAAACTTTTATGACATGATTCCTAGATAGGTAAGAAAGGAACTTAACTTTTATACAATATGTAGGTACTAAAAGACCGTAAATATTTTTGATTCTTTATTTTACAAATAAATATTATTAAATATACAGAACACTATGCCGATTCATACAGCCTATTTCGTATAATAGATATGTTAGTAAGAACATCGATTTTACCTAAATTTAATCAATAAACGTAGCTAGGTACGATTAGCCATGTTTTGGAAATAATTATAGGTTAGTGATGTTGAATTAAAATGATGTTATGAACTGAATGTTCATAACATCATTCAAAAATTCATCAGACAAAGACAATTATATATTACATCAATAAATTGCCAACATTAAAATAAATACCTATATGCTTCTGTAATTTATCTATAGCTGCTTTTATATAAAACTGAATCACAGATTATCCTTTACCGTAATGCCCCCACTTCCCATTCCCCCACCCGCTCCAACTTGGAGCAGTGTTGCCGCCAAACACCCTCACACTAGGAAACACACCGTACGACCCGTAACTACTGCCTGCCAGCGCTGCCTTCCCATACCCGAACAGTGACCCAGACCCCGAATTAGACTCACTAGGCTTACTTGACCCAAGACCCGACAAGCTAGGCCCAATACTAAACCGTATACTGGACAAACTAGAACCAAGGCCAGGCGAGGGAGTCAAAGGCTCTGTTGTTTTTGTAGTCGGTACTATTTTGGCTTCTAAGCTAGGGTACCCTGCAAGGCTAGTGTAAGTGTTGCCGACGAATCCCATGGGTGCGATGATGGGTTTGCCGTAGGAACCTGATAAGCTGAACGTGAGAGGCAGGTTGATGCCGACTGACGTGTGTGTCTGGCTCGGCCAGAACATTCTTGCGCTTTCCATATGTGGCTTTTCGGTTGTTGCTGAAATAAAGAAAGTATACTAGTAAATTGGTAATAGAGAGATAGATAGATAGATAATAACTTTATTGCACACTTAAATAAACAAAACAATATACAGGTTAACAAATTTAACTAATTGTACAATTGGCAGCCTTATCGCTAAAAGCAATCTCTTCCAGGCAACCTTTGGATGGATAGGAACTATAGAATCATGGAGTGGCGGTGTAGGTACTAACATAGTTACTATCAAAATAAATATATAAATATGCTTAATAATAAAATATGGTAATGCAAAAGTTGAAGGAAATACAGATACCGTATATGGTAAACCTGTTTGTATTACTCCTCATCCTCACATTAAAAGGCCGATTTTTAGGGTTCTGTAGCCAAATGGAAAAATTGGAACTTATATTTTTTCACATACAGCACTATGTAAAACATAAGAACATGACATAACTTTGTTAACTTAACTTAACATAACTTATAGATTCGTAATATCAAGTGCGGGTTGGTAAATAGGACATCTTACAACTACACTTCACTGTTAAAATAATCAAGATCATACTCGTGTCAGTAGCAGCTCTCTCGACTCTATCAGTCCTGGACTCCAGAGGCATCAGCCACAGTTCCTCCGGCGGGATGCTGTCGCTGGTGGGCATCAGAGGGGGGCTCGGGGCGAGGTACAGTGCGGGATCCAGCACCACGCTCTCCAAGCGAGCGGCTAACGATGTTAATGTTAGCACTAGAATCTGTGAACAATAAGGATATCTATATAGAATACTAGCTTTCCGCCCTGCGGCTTCGCCCGCGTTTTACAGTTTCCCGCAATTTTCTTTGCTATATTATAGCCTATGTTACTCGGGGATAATGTAGCTTTCCAAAGGTGAAAGAATTTTTGAAATCGGTCCAGTAGTTTCGGAGCCTATTCATTACAAACAAACAAATCTTTCCTCTTTATAATATTAGTACTTATAGATATACGTTTATTTTGAGACACAAAGGAACATAACATAATCAACTTATTTTAAAGGTGAAAAAGATACATAGGTATAACATATAGACACTTAATTTGTAGTCGTTTTAAAATAATACGTTTGTTGTATTTAGGTACCTATTATTTATCTTATTACTCATCAGATTCTATTATCCTGCTAAAGTGCGATTTAATCATGATTATATAGGGATGTACCTATAAAAGTTGTGTAGGTAAATGACTTCATAGTAAACAAGTAAATACCTAGCTAAGATCTAATCACATACAGTGTTATGTTTAATACCTATTGGAGGAAACACTGATGAAAAAACAACAAAGATTAGAATCAGAATTTAACACTTTATATTTGAAATGAATATTATAATATTTAGATTATGAAACTAAACTACCCAAGTGATATTGAGAAATTTAATCTTAAGAACTAAAAAATTATATTATGTAAGTTTGTTCTGTAAGTGTTAATATACGTTTCGACAAGACGTTTTTGGAAATTAAAACATAAAATATTAATAATTTTTTGAGAAAATTAAAGTCAAAAATATTAAAAACTCACCAACATGTTTATATCCCCAAAGTCGGGTTGTCAACTTGTCTGTGGTATCTAATGCAATGATGTGGGAACTCCTGAATCGGGAAGAGGTGAAGTGAAAGCATTTCTCCCACTTATTAGTTGGAGGCAGCTTTATGGCCATGAACCATATCCCGGCCAAGGTCCGAGAAAGTGCTTGATAATCCATATGATATTACACAATAGTTGTAACTTTAGAAAGTTAAGATTAAGGTAAAAATCAGGTTTAACTTACTAGAGAATTCGAAATCTTGATTTGAATTGAAATGATTTATGAGTAAAGTAATCATGTTGGTCCACAACAGCACATCGTGTTAATAAAGGGAAGGAGGATAGAGAGCCCTATGTTTCGGCCGTCGGACAAATATGACTGAAATAATTATTAATGTAAAGTACTCAAGTTGTTTCTGTTTTATAAACTAAGTAGGTGTGTATCTTTTAACCGGTAATTTCCTGTATGTATGTTACGCCATAACTCTTAAACCAATGATCCGAACTTTATGATACTTGGTAAATAAACATTTAGACGTCTGAGACACAGAATAGGCTATTTAATTTTGTGCTCCAGTTATAATCAGACGTAACCCCATGCAAACATAGCATTTAACGCAGACAGAGTCGCGGGGACAGCTAGTAACAAATCAATTATTTTAACAATTATTATTTATACAAATTAGAAAATGGAAGACCTGATCCTAGAGACAGTGTATGAGTGTACCTTCCTAGTAGCATAAAGTACTGCCTGTCAGTAACCTTCTTACTAATTTCTCATTATCTCAATACCATACAGAATTACAGCAAAAAACATTGCCAATAATCAAAACAGGCATCGGAGTTATTACCCAATTAAATTAACCAAAACCTTAACCAGCTCCCGTCCTTTGCCATAAAAGTCAATATGAAGGTGACACTCATAATTTGATGAACAGAGGTGACTGATGACACGACCAATAAGGAAAACCCGAAATTAATGAAGAAACGATTTGTAATTGACATGACGAAAAAAAACCTATTTTGATTAATTTTTTTTAAACTTTTGTCGATTTATTGAATTTGATACATAGGTTCGCTGATATTTCAGATTGTTCCGAAGTAGGAATTTATTTTTTTATATATAAAAAAGTTCCTGTGTCCCAGCAGTGGGAACGTAAATAGGGGTGATTGTTATGATAAGATCCATGTCTATAATAAAAAATTATGACTGTCATAAAATTTTCCCGTAAAATGCGCATGAGTTTGTACCAGATTAACCAGTTCATCCACGAGTATGCTAATATTTGCAGGTTTCTAACGTCAAGCGAAAAATGCTCACGTGTTTGGAAACAAAAACAGTTTTATAGTTTAAATTCAAGTTATTTAGATTAAGTAGATACATTAATTTTATGACGTTGTTAAGAAGGTAATTCCCCCAAGTATTATTATGTTAGCCTGCGCAAGGAAAAAAAACATGTGATAGAAAATAAATACCTTTTAGCATATTATTACGTAAATGTTTCACGAACGTAACGATTTTACTGCCTATTAAATTACAAAAATCGAAATATCCGAACGAAATTCCTTTTTGGTTTAAATTATACTTAGAGGCCTATTACGTGAAATCGCGAAATTGTTCGGTTTTCTCGTCCTAATTCTATGGTTTGCGTTAGTTGTTTGATATTACAATTACATCTTTATAATAGTTCGTTTTCTCCTCTACAAAAGTAGTAAGAAACATTTTAGATAACTTGTTTATATATTGAGTAATAATCATTCTCCGGATACATGTTTCGTAAAAAACGATCGAAGACCTGTTTTCTCAGCTCTAATTTGTAGATTCTAATGAATATGGGCGATAAAACTATTTTTTATTATGTTACGTATATCCTATTCTTCATTTAGAGTAGAGTACATTTTCGTTAAATGCTTTTATTCTAAAGATATACCGAATTTAATATCGACCGAAAATGCTTCGAAACAAACCTCAATAACTCCGAAGTTCTAAATCAATGGGACGTCATATTTATATCAAAATATTTATCAACATTTGCTTAAACTATGATATTAATTTTAATTTGTAGAACGGTTTTGGTAATTTTTTATGAATAAAATAAAACTACCATAATTTAGTAGTTTTTTCATTCTGCCGGCTTTTTCCATTTAGTACCGCGCGAGCGCTTGTCGAGGTCGGACCTATGTCGGTTGTTCTTGAATAAAATATAGAAATATTTCGTAAAATGTCAGTGTGTGGGACTGTCAATTGCTGTAAAAACGCTGTTAGTGTGCGTGTATGTGTTATTGCGATACTACGACCGACATAAGTTGATCCGTTGATAACGATCAATTGTTATTTTTATTGATAACGGTCAATTATTGTTGTTGCTGGCCTAAGAATTGTACCAAATGTTGCTGGCCTAAGAATTGTACCACATCATTGTCATCTTGTTTTACCTTATTTATTTGGAGGTTATGCTGTAGGATGTGGATTGCATATCTAAAGTTATCTATCCTAATTAAAAAACAACAAGGCAACTTTTTTTGGTGAAACCGTCCAACGACTAAATGTAATTATGCCTATGATTTTTTTAGATTATGACTAACTTGCCGACCCGCCGACAGCTGCGCTTGCGTTTTTACGTTATTTACTAGTTTATGTTTTATAGCCTTTTTCGATCATTTTACTATCCAATACTGAAATCATATTTTAAATCGGACCCGCGGTTCCTGAGTAGCACGTTCAAACAAATAAACAAGCAATCTCCTCAGCTTGATAATTGTAGTATAGATTTCCATAATATTTATTACAAAGAAAATATTCCGTAATTTTTTGTTCTTATTTTTACCGAGTATCCAATATGTAAACAATAAATAATGTACCTTTCTAATAAATATATTATTTATTGTAAACATTAAATAATTGTACCTTTCTAATAAATACAGGGCGTCCCAAAGTTATGGGCCATGGAGGGGAAGTACCTTAAATATCGTAGATAGTGAATTTTGCTCAAAGAAGACTTCATTTTATTTTTAAAAGTAAGTAATTCTGGATTCATAGATTTTCTAAAAATTACTTGCTTTGTCTGGGAATCGAACCGACTTACATGTAGAAAAAAAAACTCTATTTTTATGATACCAATCGAAAGAATAGCTAAAAAATAATAACTCTGCTTAAGTAACATAGTATTTTAAAAGAAAGGAACAACGTGAAATTAATTATTTTAATCAAATAAAAAACATGAAACATTTTTTTTGTAAATTAATTAATTAAATTACTTACTTTTTAAAATAAAATGAAGTCTTCTTTGAGCAAAATTCACTATCAACGATATATATGGTACTTCCCCTTCATGGCCCATAATTTTGGAACGCCCTGTATATAAAATAACACCCCTATTCACGTTCGCACTGCTGGGATAGGGACTTCTCTCTTGACGAGATAGATTAGGCCTTAATTCACCACGCTGGCCAAGTGCGGGTTGGTTTTTTTTAATATAAAAATTAAATATTTTAAATAAGTTCGTAATAAAATAAAAATAAATAGTTTATCAAAATAAAAATATAATGGGAATTATTCAAGATGACATATGTAGATAAATGGATATTCTACATCTGTCTATGACATTATGTAGATAAATGGATACCAATAAATATAAAAATAAATATAAAGTTCGAAACTACAAAAATAATACCTAAACATAATTAAAACCTTCATTAACGAAACTTTTATTTATTCAAACACAAATATACCATCTAACAAAACAAGCAACTTAAATATAGGTAATATAATTTATTTGTTTTGTTATAATTAGAATTTGTATTTAGTACGTTCAATTTAGACTTTCGAACTTACATAAAGTCCCAACATTCGACAAAAAAAAAACATTTAATTACAAACCTACACACCAAATTTCAGAAGAATCGGTTTAAAAATGAGCCCATAAGATGAGATGAATGAGGACATTTAACTTCAATAAGACTATTTTCAGTTTTATTCTTATATATATAATTATTAATCATGAATGTTTTAATTTAAAATTATGTACCTACTTAATTGATTTCAAATAATCAATCAGATTAATCAATATTGATATTATTAAGATAAAACATAATTGATTCAAATATTGAAATAAAAATATCCACCATTTTGAATTTAGGAAAATATATTAAACACCTATCAATTAAATAAAAACATTAATATAATAATTATTTCGGAATGAAACTGAAAAAAAATCCACTCAATAAAATGGAATTTATTCGATGCCATTTTCTACAGATCTAAAATAATTATTAGTATATTTGTATGTTTTAGATCGACGAAGTATCAAGATCATTTAGTATTTTTCATAGAATTCGCGTGACGCGCCGGTCACGTGGTGCATAAAATATCCAATTTCGCAAAACTTCGTAAAGTCACAAGGCTCTTAAGCTATGAGTTATAACATCACAGTACAGTCACAGCTTTTATTTCATTTATTATCATTCTTACAAACAAAACAACATACCTAAATGATTAGTATCATAAATAATAATCATTAGACTTGTCTATGAGGAAAATGTCAACAAACATTATCAAAATATTATTATATTATTATGTCGTAACATAGTTTTAATTTTCATCACGACCGTACCTATATTATTATAAATTCTAGTATCAGGTTCCAAATCTTGATGTGCTTTAAGCGCTCTACACACCGCCCGCCGGCACAGCCCGGCGGCCCAACCCGCCGGCCTTATTTTTTACAATCATGCCGGCGGGTTGGGCCGCCGGGCTGTGCCGGCGGGTCAGGCCGCCGGCATCCCTCTCCACTCACTCAGTCAGTTGCCCGCCGGCTTTCATAGAGTAGTGACGTATTTGGCAATAAAGAATGTTACCTAATTTTGATTATTAGCACTCCATATTCTATGTCTAATATAAAAAATACGCGTGAAAGAATTACTTCGATACATCAATTAGTTTCCGATTTAGAAGTAAAACAAGTTGTAACCGTACGACGACGATAACACATAGGCTACTTTTAATCCTATGAAAATGTACAGTTCTTGAGGAAAACGGGGCCGAAGACTGGAGGAAGCTAGTTTGCAATAAATCAATATATTGTTCATTTAAATTTACTAAGAAGCTAGTTTGCCATAAATCAATGTATTGTTCATTTAAATTTACTAAGAAGAGCGGTACCTACCTATATATAAATAAATACTTACGTACCTACCAATAGCAACAAAACTTTAATACATATTTAATGTCTTTAAGGTCAAAGTTTAATGGTAGGTACTTCTACTATTTGAGTTATCTTCATCCATTTTATCAATCGAATAATATTTAAGTACTACTATTAAACTATTAATTTAATACGCGGACGAAAACACATCAAAATACTGCGCAAGCTGTTGCACTACTACTATAATCTGCTGGCGATACTAAGCGGGCCGTAGGCCGCGCGAAGTTGTGGTATTACGTCACAAGCGCTCACGTGACTGTTAGCGAGACTCGATATTTTTCGAAACTTTGAATGCCTATAAAATCAAAACTACTAGGTACTTTTTAACTAAACAAAAACTAGTATATTTGTATACATACAGGCTTTACTGATACAACATTTCAAGCGATTTGGCATACCTAGTAACATTCTTCATTACTAGAACACCACATGCCGGGGCTGTCGTGCCGCCGGCATTTCCGCCGGCAAAGTCGTGCGGCTTGGACATTCTGAAGCCGGCGGGCTAACCCGCCAGCATTAAGCCGGCGGGCTGTGCCGGCGGGCCGCCGGCTTTGGTGTGTAGAGGCCATAAGGCAACTGACGCGGTTTTATAATACGTAGGTGTTTTTTTACTTAGGTTGACTCATCATTATCAACAACGTTATTAGATATAGTTCAGCTAAGACAAAAGACTAACCTTAATTTGTATGCGTCACTAGCTGATATTGGGCTCTTTATTCATTCACATGTTGTTTTGAATGGATGCGGATTCATTAGTGCCTGGGATAATATAATATGTATAAGTATTTATTAATTAAAGTCATCAACCAAACATTTTACTCGTAATAACAAAGTTATCTTATGTTAGTGGTATTTTATTTTGTTATGACTTCATCACGGTTTTACATAGAGTTTGCAAAAGAGATGTAAAAGATGTAAAAAGAGATTGATAGTTGGTTACTAATGTCAATACTGTATTGGCATTATAAGCAAATTAGGTACCTATATGGTCCCAGTCGACCGATTTAAAAATGTTATCAGGTAACTAAGACCGCGGTCCTAGTTTTGTATGGGCCCAGTCATCTGTATCCTCATTATTAGATACCTACATAAGATATAATTGACCGGTCTTGTATGACTCGAGAGTTATAAATAATACCTGCCGTAAGTTTCAGTAGGATACTGGTCGGTTCGATAATGGAAGAGTATGGTACTATTCATGAGCCCGCAGCGCTCGGCAAATGTGACTAAAGCCGCTAAACTGGAAAGCGGTCGGCGTCAAACCGTGCCGGGCCTATCTTACTGTGACGTGGCTCCCCGTATCTGGGCCAGTTTACGTGACCTTTTCAAAGTCAAGGTGATCTACGTAATAACCAGAACCTTATTTCTTGTCTGTGAAACCTGCGTAAAGTTCAAGTTGCGCCGAGTCGGTCACATCTTTACCGCAGACAAAAATAATAGTTGTCTGTGCTTACTTGTTTTAACTACAAAAGTTTGTGAAGAGGTGTGGATGTTTGTAACTTTTCACGCGAAAACTACTAAAATGATTTTAAGAAACATAACTAGGTAGGTAGATAGATAGATACTTCAGAATGATACTTACTTTATTCTTATAGGTACCTACACCACTTTTGACCGCGCCAAATCTATAGTAGGTATCTTCTAATATACAAAAATCAAATGCCAGTTATTGTAATTTTATAACTCAAGAATGGCTGACCCGAATAAGGTGCTTTTGCTTTGAAAGTCGTTGGATAGTACATTTATTGAAAAAGGCCTTATTACATAAACTTTATGTACATAACATAAAAAAAGCTTAGCTGTCGGTGGGTCGGGTGGTTCATTAAGACGCGGGCAATGTCGTGGACGGGAAGCTAGTAATAAATAAGCGTGATATGTTTTCTACCTGACTTCTTTTATAATGCATTTTGTTTTTGCGGCTAATAAAGTTCAGCCACCTCAGTTTTTACGGGGAAATACAACATGTACTTGGTTTACCTATCTCTTAATACCTGAGGGCAATGAACGGTCGGTTTTAGACGCATTATTTAATTTAGGTATTTAGAGAGGAAAGGGTATTGCATTATATTAGAGTAATAGTTTTTTATATATAATTTGACATGTTTATTACACAATCGTATTAGGCTCTCCTGTAAAGATAGTGTAATTGTTATGAATAAATAAGTAAATAAAATAAATCTTAAAACAAATATTTCATAGGGGATACCTAGTTATGAACTTATTACGTACCTAAGTAATATATTCTAACGGAAGCTTAGGTCCATTCAAATCCCTAATTTTTCTGAAAATGTCGTTCGTAGGTACCTTTGTAATGTAATTTGAACCGGTTTTAAATATTAGCGTTCTACCACGCTTTGTTAAAGTATAAAATGTCATAATTTAAATAAAATACCTATATAATATTCAGTTAAATAATAAAAACAATAAGAATTAATGAGATTGTAAAGTCAGTTTTGTTTCAATCATTTGGTCTAGTTTTACTAACTCAGTTGGGATCGAAGCGCGTTGAAGTCTTTTGAATGTCGCTTTCTTACACAATAATTACCAAAACAATAATTTCCTTATACCTAGTCAAATAAGCCAATTTATGCAGAGTTCGTTAATCGTTTGTAACTTACATCTATGTTTGTTTACATATGAGAGATATAACTTTATCTGCTAGAACAAGCATATTTTTTTAATTATTAACGTAAGAGGGAGAGGATTTATGTATAAGGGTTAGTTCACGAGCTCAAGTTAGGCGCTGTATCACCTACAAATGCCGAATCTTTTGGTGTTTTGGATGAAATTTAGTCTGGTGACAGTTTCAGCACCATAAAAATGCGGTTCTTTTTTCTTTATTATATTCTACCCAAAAGTTGTTTTCGATAATTAACCTAAAAGGAAAATCAAGATGAACATTCTCATCAATCATAAATTAGCAAAAAAATACAAGAGTGTTGTGTATGCCATTTTTTGCGCACTAAGATCCTTATTATTTCTTTAACGTTTATTTGTTATGAATTTATTAGTTTTGCGGTAAGTAAGTATTAGGTACTGTTTAACTGGCTTTTAGGACCTTTTTCGCATCGTTGGTTTTACATATATATGGGCACTAAACTGAGTTCTAACATAATTCAGCAAGATTCTCTACAATGAACACTGTGAGTAAAAATATTTGAATAAATTATTATTGTAACTAAGATAGAAGATAGCTACCTACAGAAACTTTGCCTAATAGTTTGATTTTCTCAAATAAATGTAATGGTAAACACCATATATTATCTACGTATTATATTAAGCGTGTGTGCTGGCTTGATAGTACCACCCTATCTCTATCCGTGGTATTATCGAACCGTTTAAGGGATTTAATGTATATCGAAAGATGGTCCATGCCGGAGCCGGGTTGGCTAGTTGGGAGCACACTTGATTTTCAATCCAAAGGTCGTGAGTTCAAACCGCGTAACCAAGCAAAAATATATGTGCGCTTTGCAAACACGTGCTCTAACGGTGAAGGCAAACATCCTGTGGAAACCGGCATGCTCTAAGAACTTTTATCACTAATTTAAAATGTCTTGGCTCTTGAAGACGATTTAAAGATTTTTAAAGATTTATGTCATTTATTTCCATAAAATCCTAAAGATCACTTGGACAAGTCAATAAATACAAATTCATTATTAAAACTTAACATTAAATAAAAATATACAATGGAAACAATGTTGACATAAAAATATGTTTCATTTTTTTAAGCACTGAATTGAGAAACATAAAGAACAATCAGCTCATATCTGAATTTATTACAATAATCTGTTAGTTTTTTTATTCTTTAAGATATTGGAGCGGATTCCATCCCATGCAGTTTTATCTTCTAAATACTCTGATATTTTATAATACGATTTTGAAATAAGAAGTTTTTTTACCAAGTTTTTAAATTTAGTGATAGATAATTCTTGCAATTCTTTGGGAATCTTGTTATAGAAGCGTATACATTGCCCTTTAAAAGATATATTAACCTTATGTAGCCTAGTAATATGTAAAGCTAGTTTTTCCTTATTTCTAGTATTAAAATTATGTCTATTACTTTTCTTAGGAAAACTATTGATGTTTTTGTGGGTATACATTAAGACTGTATAAATATACTGACAGGGAACTGTCAATATGTTTATGTCCTTGAATGTTTCACGCAAAGATTCTCTTGGGCTCATTTTATAGATAGATCGAACAGCTCTTTTCTGAAGCACAAATATATTATTAAGTCGAACATCTCCAGCACTCCCCCAGAGTAATATGCCATACGACATAACACTGTGAAAATAACTGAAGTAGACCAGTCTAGATGTAGTTACATTAGTTAAATATCGGATTTTTTTAACAGCAAAAGCCGCAGAACTGAGCTTTTTCGATAACTTATCTAAGTGAGCGTCCCATTGAAGCTTACTATCTAGTGTTATGCCTAAAAATACTGTACTTTTTACTAACTCTAAGTTTTTATCCTTTATTTTGATATCTGCCTTAACTTGTTTAACATTTGGTAATGTAAATCTTATACATTTGGTTTTATTTTCATTAAGTAACAAGTTATTAGAGTTAAACCAATGAACTACTTTTGAAATAGCGTTATTCACCTTGTCATAGTTATTGGTACGTCGATTCATTTTAAACAGAAGAGAGGTGTCATCAGCAAATAACACTATTTCATGATCATTCTTTACAAGATGGGGTAAATCATTTATGTAAATTAAAAAGAGATACGGGCCCAAAATTGATCCCTGCGGTACACCCATTGAAACCAAAGACCCTGGGGACCGCTTACCATTGACATCAACTCTTTGAATCCTTTCACTTAGGTAAGAAGCAAAAAGATCCAAAGACTTGTCTCTAATTCCATAATGATGTAATTTTCTGATTAATGTTTCATGGTCTACACAATCGAATGCCTTCGATAAATCACAAAAAATTCCTAATGCATCTTGCGACTTTTCCCACGCATCATAGATATGCGTTAGCAACTCTGCGCCAGCATCAGTAGTGGACCTGCATTTGGTGAAGCCATATTGCTTATTGTGTAATAAATTATTAGTATGAAAATGCTGTGAGATTTGTATTAAAATAAGTTTCTCAAATATTTTACTAAACGTAGGCAGTACCGATATTGGCCTAAAGTTAGTTGGTTCCGTCGTAGTACCTGATTTGAACAGAGGTACAATTTTGCTGTGTTTCATTAAGTCAGGAAATACACCACAGTCAATGCATTTATTGAATATGTAAGCTAATTCAGACGCAAATGTCTGTATTAGTGATCTAAGTATTTGTACAGAGATACCCCAGAGATCTTTGGTTTTCTTTACATTAATCGTTTTGAAAGCTTTTAAAATGTCTTCTGTATTTACATATTTAAAGTGAAAATCTATTTTACAACTGGGTACATTTTCTTTTAATAATGACTCTGCAATGACATGTGATGAGTTTAATGTTCTAGTTGTAGACACAGGGATGTCAGTAAAAAAGCCTTCAAAAGCTTGCGCTACATCATGATCATTATCAATAACAATATCATTTATTTTCAGTTTAAATTCTGTATTTGAGTTTTGAGTTCTACCGGTTTCATCATTAATTATTTTCCAGGTAGTTTTAACAATGTTACTACTATTTTTAATTTTAGAACTAATATAATTTGATTTAGCTATTTGACAAACTGCTTTGAAAATTTTTGAGTATGACTTGACTTTATCTCTAAACTCTTTACAGAAGATTGTCTTTTATATTCGTTATATATGTACTACAAGTTCCTTCATCACCTGTACACCTCTTCGAACACAAGTCTTGTTAACTTAAAAGAAGAGCTCCCGTAACATGTAATTATAAAACCTATTGTTGAAGAAATCAATAAAATTTGTATCTTAATAAAATACAGTGATTTGAAAAAGGGTATTGTAATAAAAAAAAACATTATTGCTGGACAATTCACACAGAAAGTAAATGGGAAGTTAGTTTCAATATACAGTATAAATCAAATATTTGTTTCAGCTAAGTATCGCAGTTCTGGTGGTGTGCGCCAGCTTGGCGTATGTATCCGCGCTGCCGGCTCCAGAGGCCCCCGTGGTCGGAGGCCTCGTGAAGCCAGAGGCCGTGCAGCCTGAAGCTGAGATCTTCGAAGGCGCGGAGAATCACCATCGCGGCGGCGGTTGGGGCCACGGAGGCGGCGGATATGGATATGGCGGATGGGGCCACGGAGGCGGATGGGGCCACGGAGGCGGATGGGGCCACGGAGGCGGCGGTTGGGGCCACGGAGGCGGCGGACGTGGCTACGGTTGGGGATACGGGCGTTAAATTTAATTGAATCTGTAATGGAGTTTTTAAAAAGTATATCATTTATTTATTATATTCGGAAAACATACAGTTATAAGTAACTGAGAAACTATACAAAATAAACTTTACCAATTTTCTTGTTTTACAAAGCTGTAACTGTGATTTTATAATTTTATTAAAATATTACCGTACTATTTTGTATTTATTTATTGACACTTCAACCGTGTTGGCTAAATGAGCACACTTTGCTTCAGATTTTTTAAGAACCTGGATTTTTCTTGTTTCTTTTAATTGCACGAGACAGTAAAAAACAGTAATTTAAGTTAGTAGATCCAACTAATATTTTTTAATCATCGTGAAATACTCGTATGAAGTATGTCGTACATAGTTTGTTTGTTTGTTTGAACGTGCTACTCTCAGGAACTGCAGGTCAGATTTGAAAAATTATTTCAGTGTTGAATAGTACATTTCGATCTAGGAAAGCTATAGGTTATATTATATAATGATAAGTAGTTAAAAATACATGCGAAGCTATCGGGAGGTCAGTTAGTCATCCATAATAATGAAGACACCACTAGTAATGTCGAACATTGTAGAATAGTCTAGCGGAACTGAATACATACCCACTCCTTTTGGTTTATATAATTTGTAGTATTTACAAATTATATTTAATATGTTCGCAATTTTTATGCATTAAAATCCTTGGGTACAATTTTTTAAAGATTATTTTTTTCCAAAAACATGTAAGTTTTGGCCTAACCGAACTCTTCTCAATTTGTTATCATTTGGATTTTGTATCTACCTATTTACTTGGAATCAATAATGGCGCTTAATATTTATTCATTATTCGGATCGAAGAAACACCAAACCCCTAAAAAACAGGTTTTAAAAGGATCACTTGACAAAATTTTTAACAAAAAAATTTCAATTTTTTTTTTAACGTCGGTATTAAAAATTACATTGCAAGTTTTAATAGGCTAATTATTATTAATTAGTAAGATAAGACATAGAGGACGTTTATCTTATATAGGTGTTAAAAAAAGAGCATGTTGTTCCAACCCCACATTGATGTGGTATATGGGCAGGTGGATGATGATTATGAATTTGTGAAAAGGCTTAGGTATCTTTGTCTTAACCATACCTGCAGATAAAGTATATTTACAACTTTGTCTACATTTTATCTGATTAAAGCGGTTGGCTCACGGTGGACGCGGGGCGCATCCGACCGTAATAACTGGAAATAATGTAGGGAGGCAGCAGTGGATGTCCAACGGCTGACATGATGATGATAATATTTTATCAAAGCCTACGTTAGTCTTCATCTTTGAAAATATATAGCCCATCACATAAAAATTCTAATAAGTCTATTTGTTTAGGAGTCTATTCATTTAAAATACACTTTCCTATTTTCAATATAAGTATAAAACTTTTTTAAATATTTGAATAAAAAAAATATTAGTATGTTTCGTAAAAGAAATTTATATTTGCGCTGAAACTAAACGTACTAAACAGCAGGAACTTCAACTGTTTACCCTTATTTTGAAGTCTGATAAGAAAGGTGGCCTAAATTGTTAAAAACCTCAAATTTATAGTATTTTTTTATTAAAATATGAAATATTAAATTTAATACATTTTCCTTATTAACTAAAGTAGCCTTAGAATAACATCACAGAATTCACTAATGGTTTAGCCTCTCCAGCCACCGTGGTGACCGCCCCCGTGGTGGCCTCCACCGTAATGGCCGCCGCCATGGCCTCCTCCGTAGTGGCCTCCTCCGTGGCCTCCGCCGTAGTGGCCTCCTTGGCCTCCGCCTTTGTAGTAGCCGCCGCCTCCGTGGTGACTCTCCGCGCCCTCGAGGAGTTCAGCTTCCGCCTGCACGAGGCCTCCGTGTACGACGGGGGCCCCAGGAGCGGGCAAGGCGGATACATACGCCATGCTGGCGCATACCACCAGGACTGCTATAGTTAGCTGGAACAAGGATTCAATTAACAATTCTGTGTGAATTGTCCAGAAATATCTTTTATTTAAAATAACAATATCCCAATTGACAAAAGAGGCCTATATAGGTTAAAACTGACAGTGATTTTCCTATTTTAAAATACTTTACCAACACAGTTAATTTCCTAGCGAATGAATCTTTTATAATTTTAATTGTAATACATAAAAAGTTCAACCCGTAAAGACTTATTTATAAAAGAATTCTCTCCCACAAAATATCACAATGATTTGAACTCAACAGTCAACCAAAGAAAAAATATACATATAACTATTGTATATAACTATATATAGTATACAATATATCTATTGTAATATTAATATTCAAATAATTTATTATAATATGTATCTTACTGTGTTCATTGTGGAGGTTCTTGTTGAATTATGTTAGAAGTTAGTAAGGAGCACGTATATATGCAAAAAATCGGAGCGCAAAAGGTCTTAACAGCCTATTTACTTAATGGTCAAAGTAATAAATAATTCATAATGGATAACGTTAAGGAAATAAAATTAAACTTTAAGGAAAAAGTATTAAACTAATTAGGAAACTGGTTCTATTAGGTTATTTAGAAAATTTTTTCTTATTTAGAAAATATTTTCTAAATAAGTTATTTGCTCAACTTAACGGTTTTATATAAAACTATTTATTTATACTATGAAAGCTTTCATAAATGACGATGTGATGTGAGTTCGTTTCTCGTACCGGGACAAATATTTTTTCGACCTGCAGGTATTTGTTCCATGAGTTTTGGATGTATTTAATGTATAATCTATACTAATAGTAAATCTGTAAGGGTCGGTCATTGAGTAATTTATTTTGTTTATTTTAGGTATTTAGACGTCTGTGACACAGGATAGGCAACTTAAATTCTTGCTCCAGTTAAGATAAGACGTGGCCCCCATACAAAAATAATTTAACGCGGACGTAGTCGAGGGCATAGCTAATAAATAAATAATATGTGTGTAGTGCTTGGTAACAGTAACAGCACTTGACGGTGGATGCAAGCTGCACCCGAACGTAATACTTTGACCTCATTAAGGGAGGCAACAGCAGAAATATTGTTGATGATAATGTAATGTTTTGTATAAGTATAATTAGATATTGAGTACACAAGGTTTGAGTTTACCACTTGATTATTTGTTGAGGTGTGAATTGAAATAAAAAAAATCTTTCAAAACATTTCATTCTGAAATTACTAAAATGTGGTAAAGTGTGATACCTAAATTTGGTATTGAGTTTAAAATTTAAATTATTAATTTTGGCTCAAAACAAATATTTAATATTGTTTTTGTTGATCAGATCATTTGGAGGATCTTCCTACATTAGCTATTTAGTTCAAATAGTTAAGGTTTAAAAACACAAACAGGTTCAGTTCTTTAACCAGCTTGTGTTTTCTAATAACCTAAGAGCCCGTGATGGCCAGACCTTCCTTTAATTCACAAGCGTGAAAATTCTTTCATGTGTATGTCTAACATAGGTAAGAATAACCCCCAAACATGAAACCTGGATCGCGGTTCCTTTGGGAGATAACAACCTTTTACCTGTTATCTCCCAAAGGAACCACGATCCAGGTTTCATGTTTGGGGGTTATTCTTACCTATGTTAGACATACACATAAAATAATTTTCACGCTTCAGAATTAAAGGAAGGTCTGGCAATCACAGGTTATTAGTCTATACTAAGAGCCCGGTCTGGCCAGACCTTCCTTTAATTCACATATAAATAAATAGATAAAATAAATAAATATTGCTGGACAAAATAAATATGCGTCATATTATTAGCATAAATTAATTTTGTACATTTTTATTGTACACTATTTTATGTCAAAATAAGTGAGTGATTGATTGATTTTGGTGAAATTGGGGAATATGCAGAAGATAATAATTCAACAACGAACCATTGATGTGAATAAATTCATTGCTTTTATGGTTGTTGTACAAACAAGTATTGACTTTTTTAAAGTCTAATAGGATGTAGTTGTATCATATGAAAACGCGATCAAATTATCTTATCAAGTACACTGAAGTCTTTATTAGGATCATATTTTTCAATACAGCCCCCGAATCAAATTAAATATATTTTTAAGCTAGCGTTATACTAAATGATTACCTTAATACTCCTTTTCAAAATAGACATGAACTATTCTTAACAAATTAATATTTATTATAATAATAGTGGCGCTTTTTATAATTATTATTGATGTTATCTCATCAATCATAACAAGTGACACTACCATTCTTAATTAACGTAATAACACTGACAGACAAGGCTTCTATTGACTGAAAACTGCTCCGGTGATTTTAAAAACACATTACCTACGAAAATACCATTATTTTTTTTTAAATACTGAAATAATAATAATTTTGCACTAAAACACCATCAAATAATATTGCTCAATTTATGAAAATTGATATTATTAAATTATAAGATTATGATAAAATAGATTAAAGCCATATTAACTGAGATGATAATAAAGATGAATTTTGGTTCCTGTGGAATGGAACAAACTAACCCACAAATTATTTTGGCAAGATCCTGAAAGTAATTCGGATTCGCTGGAGATCTAAAACCTCATGCACGGTTATGGTACACCCTACATTTAGTGTATGTAATAATCAATATAATATAAAAGAACGACATGTTTGGTACACTATTTATGGCTCAAGAACATTGAGCCATAAGTACTATTTATGATAGTGTGACTAACACGACTTTCTTTTATATATAAAGATTTAACAAAGAGCTTATTTCCAAAAGATCTTATTTCTTAATTGGCTTATACTGTATACCATGATATATTGAACACGTTAATTAAACACGAAAAACATAACAATACTAAAAGGAAAAACATTTCAATCTCAATTCTCAAATATAACCAGTTTTTGACTCTGTGCAACTTTTCTTATTATTTCCTTTACGTTTATTTGTTTTGAATGACTTGATATTATGTCGGGTATTAGATAGATATTAGATATATATGTCACAGGTTGTTAGGACCTTTTGCGCATCGATATTTTTGCATAAAATACGGGCTCTCATCCAACTTCAAACATAATTCAACACGATCATCTACAATGAACACTGTAAGTAAAATATTATTATTTAATAATCTTATTAAAATCTTATTTGTATACATGTTTAATAGCATTTTAGGATAGTTTTAAAGAGCACAGGATTTTTCTTTAGATTATAAAATTTGTTAGAGCACGTTATCAAAGCGCTCATAAATTCTTCGAGAAGAAAAATCCAGAGGTGCGTGGCGGGGTTTGAACCCACGACCTTCGGAATGAGAGTCGAGTGTGCTCCCTCTTAGCTAATTTGGTGACCAACCAAGTGACAACATTCGAGAAAACATATTTGTTCAAGCAATATAAATATAATTGATCTGCAAATATTTGTTCCGGGTGTCTGGGTGTTATATATGTATAATAAAAAAATATCTATCTATGTATGTATATTATATTAAGTATATCAGAAATCTAGCACCCGTAACACAAGCTTTGAGCTTACCACGGGGCTAGATGTCGTTGTGTAAAAATTGTCCAGCAATATTTATTTTTTATTATTATTTATTTATTAAATAAAAGGGTAGTTCCACTGCGCTCCAAATCCCATTGTTCTCAAAATTTCAAGTTCATACATTGATTCCACTTCGCTCCAAGAATTTTTAAGTAATAAAATATTCGAATATTTTAGTTCCACTGCGCTCCAAGCAATTTTGAGTAGAGTTAGCAAAAAAATATATTTGGCGGATCGATGTATCTTCCACATCTTGATGGACTGTACCAAGTTTAAGAACGATAGGGAGGCACTGATGACAGATCTCAAACTTAATAGATTAGATTTAGGGACATTTATTAATATATTATCAGAACCAGATTCAAAAGCAGCTATTTCATTATATAAAATATTTATGCATCAGTGACTCCTCAAAATGATTAAATAATATTTTGTTATTTTTGTTAATTAAGATTAGGTTACGATGGGACTGTCATGCTTTTTATAGATAAAAGTCCTCGAAAACAAAGTTGATTAAAAAAATATATATATATATATATATTTGGCATGAAACATTACCTACGGTACGTGAAATAAAAGATGTAGGTACCTCAAATATGTTTATTCAGTCATCATAATTATCAACAATAATTATTTCTTAAAAATAGTTTTTTAGACAACTGCGTGGGCGTGCTAGAGCTTGGCTGATCTGCATCATCTGCTGGTACTTGCATACTTGACGTTTTTTAATAAGCACTGTCACAGCAAATTATAAATCACACATCATTAAAACAACCCTTTGTAACGAACATTTGAAGGATGACTGGCTAGGTACTTAACGTAAAACAATGACAAAGTGCAATAAAACTTTACCCCACTCGTCGACTCCGAAGAGATAAGAAACCTTTCTCTGATTGGTCAAGACCAGTAAGACCGCGTAAGCGCACATTCCCAAACTTTGAGCATTTATGACAAACAAGATGAATGATGAGTTATAAAAATATTAACGAAATTAATTTGTACTTGTTCTTACAAAAATAAACAACTAATGTTACCTTTTTTAGCTGACGCTACTTTTTTCATTTTGGAGCGCGGTGGAAGCAATATGGCACTTATAACTTTTAATTAAAATATGGGTAATAAAAACTTGGAGTCCGGTGGAATACATTCTTGGAGCGCGGTGGAACTACCCAAATAAAATGTATCTCATTTATTTTTCTCACATAGGTTTTTTCATGTATATAATAATGTACTAGCTGCACCCGCGAACTTCGTCTCGCCATATACTTTTATTTGCAACTATCTCCATACTACTAAATTTCATCCAAATCGAATTTTCCCGCGTAAACTATATATATTTTTCCGCGGAAGCATGTATTATTCCGCGTTAAGAAGTCTTTCGCCATATACATTTATTTGCAACTATCTCCATACTAAATTTCATCCAAATCGAATTTTCCCGCGTAAGCATATATTTTCCCGCGGAATCATGTATTTTCCGCGGTAAAAGGTAGTCTATGTTCTTTCTCAGGGTCTAAAAATTGTATGTGCCAAATTTCATCAAAATCGGTTGAGAGGTTTTAGCGGGAAAGCGTAACAGACAGACAGACAGAGTTACTTTCGCATTTTATAATATAAAAAAAAAAGTAAGGAAGTAAGGATAAAGACTGACTTATCAATAGTATACCTTTTGCGAGACTGATCCCTGTTTTAGGTTATTAAAAATATCATAAAAATATGTTTGTATTATATCCTTGTTCCAGCTAACTATCGCGTTTTTGGTGGTGTGCGCCAGCATGGCGTACGTGTCCGCGCTGCCGGCGGAGGCTGAGGCGCCCTTCCACGCGGGCGTCGTGCAGCCGGAGAGCGCGCAGCCTGACGCCGAGATCTTTGAGACCGCGGAGAGCCACCACGGCGGCGGCGGACACCACGGCGGCGGACACCACGGCGGCGGACATCACGGCGGTGGACACGGATATGGACGTTAAAAATAAACATCGAGCTCAGTAATAAAAATCTTTTATATACTTATTCTTTTTTATTTTATAAATATGTCTTATTAAAACATAAAATAATTTTGGGTGATTTGTTGATATGTACCTGTACCTTTACCATGAGTCGTCATAGTTAAATCGCCTAAATTTACTACAGCGGTTACGTAAATATAATGCATTTTTGATTAGGTCAAAGCTGCCAGTTTTCGGTGGATACAAGCTGCATCCGACCGAAACAAATGGAATTTTTTAAGGGAGGCTTATGTCAAGCAGTCGACGTCCGATAGCTGAAATGATGATGATGATGATCAATAAATAACTTTAAAATAATACTAACTAATAATATGAACTACAACAAGTGACTCAACATGAGAAGAGGATATCAGTCTTTGGTATATTTATTTAAGGCTGTCATAGTGGAATCAAGCGTAACCTCGTAATTTGCTCTCTTGTAAGAATTTACATAATAGGTTTCAAAGTAGAGATTCAGTCGATGACGATGATTATTTAAACCTTCGTTATCTTCTTAAGAAGTATCAAGACAAAGTCGTTCCCGCTGTCAATCCGCCCCTATAGTGTGATCATTAAAACTATACAACGTATTCTGATGTTGAAGATTATTATTATGTATCACGTACCCTATGCGAAGCGAGGGCGGGTTGCTAGACATACTATTTAAGATAACGGATGTCGGATGCTTTTATACATGACATAGATATACATGAAATAGTCGGCGTGAGGGATCGGATTTTCCCTAGGCGGATTTCACTTGTAGCAATTTTTTAAATACAACCGTATGTATGGATGCTTAACTTTGATATAAAAATTAGTACTACAAGATTTTTTGATTAGTAGGTACACAGTTTGTAGCTTTTGGATTTCGGTGCCTACAGTGGTAAACGTTATACTTTTCCATAGTTCTAGCACAAAGGTCTAGTTTACTTCTACGTGTTTTCGAAGAATATGGTTTTGACAGACACCCCTAATCTATCTGACACACCCACGGGGATATGAAACAACCACCCCATTATTATTAAGCCTGCGTTACACAGCAATGTACACTCGAGAGCAATGAATCCGGGTCACTCAAAGAATCCAAAAAATCTCGGAAAGTAAGAATGCTAGGTTAATGCAATAAATTGTATTTAATAGACAATTTAATACTCCTTAAATGAAAGTTAAAAAAATATGAGTCACCATACATTTTATTTACACAAAATTACATAAAGAAAAAAAACTGCTGATCTCTCCTTAAAACAAAAATAGGAAACATGAAATTTTTGAACTTTATGACGATTTTCTTGAATTTCAATACTTCGTATTACCTCCTCGTGCTTCCATTACTGCGTTTACGCGGTTTGGCATGCTGTACACCAAGTTCCTTATACGATTTTGGGGAATATTCTCCCATTCCTCTGTGAGAGCAATTTTGAGCTCAGGAAGCGTGATTGGGGGAGGGTTTCGTTGTTTTACGCATCTCCCTAGCTCGTCCCAAGCATGCTCGATCGGGTTGATATCCGGGCTGCGCGCTGGCCACTCCATACAAGTAATGTTCATCTCTTGAAGGTAGTCATTCACAATCCTACCTGTATGAGGTCGGGCATTGTCATGCATAAATATAGCATCCTCACCCAAATTGACCATAAATGGACCAACGTGTTCGTTGCTGAATCTAACTTAAAACCCCTTAGACCTGCAAACGGCCCTAAACTGGAGCGTGGCCATCGTATTTCAAGACTAAGATATGCCCAGAACCACGTAAATTGGAGTATTGAAGATTGGTCGAAAGTTATGTTCTCCGACGAATCAAAATTTATGCTCTACAAGCACGATGGAAGACACAGAGTGTATAGAAGACCAGGGGAAAGATTCAAGCAAGCATGCATCGAAGAAAAAGTAGCCTACGGTGGTGGGTCTGTACTTGTGTGGGCCGGAATTTCCTCTGAAAGTCGCACAGAGCTGGTGATCATAGAAAACGGCTCTTTAACTAGCGTAAGATATGTGGAAGAAATCCTCAACGAACACGTTGGTCCATTTATGGTCAATTTGGGTGAGGATGCTATATTTATGCATGACAATGCCCGACCTCATACAGGTAGGATTGTGAATGACTACCTTCAAGAGATGAACATTACTTGTATGGAGTGGCCAGCGCGCAGCCCGGATATCAACCCGATCGAGCATGCTTGGGACGAGCTAGGGAGATGCGTAAAACAACGAAACCCTCCCCCAATCACGCTTCCTGAGCTCAAAATTGCTCTCACAGAGGAATGGGAGAATATTCCCCAAAATCGTATAAGGAACTTGGTGTACAGCATGCCAAACCGCGTAAACGCAGTAATGGAAGCACGAGGAGGTAATACGAAGTATTGAAATTCAAGAAAATCGTCATAAAGTTCAAAAATTTCATGTTTCCTATTTTTGTTTTAAGGAGAGATCAGCAGTTTTTTTTCTTTATGTAATTTTGTGTAAATAAAATGTATGGTGACTCATATTTTTTTAACTTTCATTTAAGGAGTATTAAATTGTCTATTAAATACAATTTATTGCATTAACCTAGCATTCTTACTTTCCGAGATTTTTTGGATTCTTTGAGTGACCCGGATTCATTGCTCTCGAGTGTATTATATACATCTAAGATTTGATATTTAAGCCCTAAGGTAGTAGAAATTCTTACAAAACAAAAAATACTTATAAATATTTTTTATTAAAATATAAAATTCACAGTTATGAGTAAGTAGCTTAATTAAAGAGATTTATCACATAGTTTGTTTTTAACGTCCATATCCGTGTCCACCGCCGTGGTGTCCGCCGCCGTGGTGTCCGCCGCCGTGGTGTCCGCCGTGGCCGCCTCCGTAGTGCTGGTTCTCCGCGGTCTCGAAGATCTCGGCGTCAGGCTGCGCGCTCTCCGGCTGCACGACGCCCGCGTGGAAGGGCGCCTCAGCCTCCGCCGGCAGCGCGGACACGTACGCCATGCTGGCGCACACCACCAAAAACGCGATTGTTAGCTGGAAACAAGGATATAATTAACTGCTAGTAGCCACTTTCAATTATCAGGTCTAGTTTGTCTAGCCATATTATGATGCCATGCAACCTTTTGAATCATCTTCAGGCATGGACGCCTGAAGATGATTCAAAAGGTTGCCGTTATTGAAAACGATAAGAAAAACTATTATTAATTATTTTGTCTAGGTATTTATTCTTACAGAAGCCTCACAGCATGACCTATTCTTAACTTTGGAAGTTGAGGTTTCGTTTACTATTATGTATTTAGTTGAAATTTGGTAAGTATATGTATTCCATAGACCGCACTAAGATTTCATAAAAAAATTGAAAAAAAAATCAATTACATTTGGGGGTCCCCCATACTTAGAACCGAAACTTTAAAAATAAAATTTCATCGAACCCATACGTGTAGGGTATCTATGATTATGTCTTCAAAAATCATATTTAGGTTTCTAACAGCATTTATTTCTAAACTAAATAGTTTCCACGAGAGACTCTTCCAAAGTGGAAAACAGAGTGTCCCCCTCTAACTTCTAAAATAAGAGGACGACAAAATTGGTTTGAACGAAATCTATCAAGTTGTTTTTTAATAATACGTTATAAACTATTTCATATAAATTGTTAAGATAAAGTGTAGTAATTAGTTCTCGTGAGCCACAAGAGATGGCGCTGTAATAATGTTATGATTAGACAACCAAGAGATGGCGCTATAATAAAGGTTGTGATTAGTTGTAATTGCTGCGGAAGCCTACATGGGCGAGTCCGACTCGCACTTGGCCACTTTATTTTTTACAGATAAAAATGGGAAAAATTGAAAGTTAAAAATAGACAAAAAGTATTAGTATTATAATTTAATTGTCTAAATCCCAAGACAAATTTAATTGTCTTGGGGTAGTAAAACGTATCATGTATGAATTAGGTCTCCAGTGGTTGATAATATCATAATTTTTATTTTAATTTTTTTGTTAATATTGTTATATTTTTAAAATAATATTTTACTTACAGTGTTCATTGTAGATGATCTTGTTGAATTATGTTAGAAGTTGGCCAGAAACCAGTATATATACAAAAATATCTATGCGCAAAAGGTCTTAAGAGTCTGTAACATATGCACCATAAATATTATAATAAATAAAAGGAAAAAATACTACTATTTAGGCAAAATATTGTAAAACTGGTTATTTTTGCGAGTTTAGATTTTTTGAGACTGTTTTTCTTCTGGTTTTCCTCATGGATTTGGTACCTACAACACAAAATACAAGATTTTGATAATTTAAGTATGCTAATGTATCTACGGAATACTAAATAGAGTTTGTAATGTTCTTTAGTTTCAAAATGTACATCAGGGATAAAATAGGCTTCTAATGGTGAAAGATTTTTCCTCCGAATATTCCGAAACTTTATCCATTTAGTCCAGTAGTTTCGGAGCATAATCGTTACAAACCTCATTACTAGTGTAGATAAGGAATGTTGTTTTTAGGAGCTTATCTTTTCTAAAGTGTAAGCTCGGAGCAATGACCGATATCTGCTGTATCTACACTTAATGCATTATTTTAAGGCAAAAAGGAATGCTGTCTCATACAATCTATATTTGGTTATAAGGTAGCCTATTTACTCCTTTTACTAACTAACACCAACCGGGGTAGGGTAGTGTTATTCAAACTTTTCAAACGCCTCAGAACATGCCGGTTTCCTCACGATGTTTGCCTTCAACCTCAAAGCACGGGTTTCTGAGTACACTCGACTTTCATTCTGTAGGTCGTGGTGCTCTGTATTATTCATCTAGAAAAATATATGTGCGCTTTAAAAACAGGTTTTGGTTTAACCGTAAACGCAAAAATCGAGAGGAAACCGGGTTCTGAAAACTTTGAAGAATTTGAAGGACATGTGGCATTCACAAACCCGCATTTGGTGCGGGTTAATTAAGGCGGGTAGCGTGGTGAATTAAGGCCTAGTCTCTCTCGTTAAGAGAGAAGTTCCTGTGTCCCAGCAGTGGGGTGGTAAATAAGGGTCTATATACCAATTAAACGACAGTGGCTCAATAGGTAAGTGTGTTCACACATTCATAATAAGTAATTTATAGTCAAACATAGGATTTCAAGGATCCGGAATTTCCAGTTCTTAAAATCGTCGTCATCTAGAGTGGTTTTAAAGTGGAACCCGTTACATAGACAATTGTGACCAAAACGATCAGTAAGTAGGTAGAAGCATTCTTATGTGGTGGCTTGGGTTTAATTACATAAACATTTATCATAGCCCATATTAACGATCTCTGTGGCATAGGTATAGGTCCGTCTGCGACGCAAGAGGTTCGATTCCTGCTCAGGACAATAAATTGTACGATCTGCAAATTTAGGTACCGTGTATTCTGGGTGTTATATATGTTAAATAAAAAATATATATGTTTGTATATTCTATTAAGTTATCTATTCTATTATTCGTCCCAATATATGCTTCTGTCTTTATATTAAAACTAAATTATTTTGATGCGGATTTTTAAATAGGTTGAGTGATTCTGGAGGAAAGTTTGTTAGTATAATTAGATACCCGAGGCGAAGCGAGGGCGGGCCACTAGTTAATAAATAAATGGTATATGCGTCATCTTCTTTCTGAGGTTTGAGCGCCATCAATTCTTAAATTTATTTTTAATGATATTATTTTATTTTGATAAATGAAACCGGTTAAGAGACTCGTAATGTGGTTGTATAAATTCGTTATTGTGTGCTTATATGTACATATGTGTTTATGACAAGCTCAAAACAAGTTTTTATTATTTATCTCATTTAACGTTTAGATAACGAAAGTCGACGTATTAACTAGTTTTACTGGATAAGTCAACTAAGATAAGAATATGTATAGTCTTTCTATATTTTTTTTCTATAGGGTATTCTTTATCCATCGAATAATGGCTTAGTGTCAGTTACTGACTTTGTATGAACCATCTCGTAGTATGATGTATTACTTATATTGAAAAAACACTCCAGAATGTTCCCACACATTTCAGAATTTCAACTTTAGAGTTGGTACTAAGACGGCGAATTTACCAAAGGAACCCTCACCGCCCTGTTCATTGTGGGCCACCTTGACTGGATCAAACTATGTTCTCAATTATTGTGTATTTAACGAAATGAGGTTTTAATACCTCTACTTATCCAAATGCAGGATGAGTTCTTGGTTCAATGACACCAGTGTCAAGATTTTATTATTTTTCACAAGATTATAAAACTTGTCTGTAGGTATCTTTATTTAAACTAAACATCACCTTTCTACAGATAAATTTATAATATTACCTTATTAAATATTTGAGGTAATAAGGTAGGTGTTGCTTACTGATACGACAGTAAAAATTAATTGTTTGTTCTAGAAGCAAAATAGATATACTTACTACTTACGTCATTTTACGAGTAATTCTAAGAGTAATTTAAGCTATGGTGATTTGGTCAACTTAAATCCAATATATTCTCCTCGCCAGCATTATTATTAGTTTAAGTCTTTTTTTTGAGATAGTTGAGCTGGGCGCAATTAGGCGATCATATTTGGTTTGTCTTTGATATCACTATAATAGTAATAGTCATATTACATGCAAAGTATGTATGAAAAGGACCTATGTTTTTTTATTTTTTTATTTGTAGAACAAACAGTTACAATATCTTAGATCTTATCTTCTTAAAAAAAATACTAAGCAATTAAATGCTCTATTTCTTTTGAATTCACTATCAGAGACTACTTAAACTTCCTATTATTTAAGTTAGCAAATAAAATAAAAATAAAATTATTATTATGCTTTTAAAAACTGCTTAAGTATGCAACGCTCAGAGATTTAGATTTAAATTTATGCCTGTCCTGAATTTTAAAGACCTTCTTAAGTTCCCACTCATACTTATTATATATACATATCTTTATCGCTATCAGATAAACTTCAACAATAACTAAAGAGGTCTGAATGTAATCTAAATTATAAAAAAAAACGCAACGAGATATAACTTAATCATGTTTATTTATACTGTACAATACACATCACAGGTTGTAATACCGTTTGTAATAGCTTAGTTCCAGCCACTGTATGTGCCGATGCCGAATCCGACGCCATATCCGACACTACGGCCGTATCCACCGTGGCCATATCCGCCATTTCCATATCCGTATCCGCCGTGGCCATATCCACCGTGACCATATCCGCTATTACCGTATCCATACCCGCCGTGTCCGTATCCACCGTTGCCATAGCCGCCGTATCCGCTGTATCCGCTGTATCCGCCGTAACCGCCGTGGCCGTATCCGCCATACCCGCCGTGGCCATATCCGCCATAGCCGCCCCAGCCGCGCCCTCCCTTGTATCCGGTCCAGAAGGTCTCGTCGGTTTGGAGGTCGTCAGAGGGCTTAGGGTCCGGCAGAGCAGCGCCGTACGCCATGCTGATGCACATTAGAAGACCCGCGCATACGATCTGTGGAAACACAAACTCGTAAACAGATATACAAAATGAAGCTTAATAAATTCTGTGCAATCGTAACTCGATAGCACTTGAATTCAATCGCGATAATCTTGAATAATAAACCAGAAAATTCTTTCTAAGTAACCTTTAATTAACAGAACTTAAATCAATGAATATTTTAAAATTAAATTTATTAGTTAAAAAAAACTTAGTGATAAATGGAATTTTACGCTATTGTGCCCAAAACACAATTTATTAAACACTGCTAAAAATTAACCAACTGAATTAAAACAAAAAAATATTTAACCACACAAGCTTTTTCGCTACAATTATAGAGCTTTCTACTCACAGTGTTCATTGTGACAGATTGTTGACTAGTGCTTGTTGTATCTGCTCGAGGAACTTATTTATACGCGAATCTTGGTGACTAACTATAGGTAAACAACCGCCTGGTTAAGGCCAGGGTAGTGTTGTGTAGTCTGTGGCCAGGGTGGAACTAGGACGGTTGGGGGGCGGGGTGAGTCAAGGGCGCGTGCGATACTGGTATTGTATGTCTTGAAACCTTGGCTGGGCCACCCAAAAGGCTTTGTGAAAAATAATTAAAATAATGTACTCGTGAGCTACTTATATGAAACCATTTATACAATGTTGTCGCAATATTTTGTTTATAAGTTACTTTTAAACATTGCTGGACGATTCACACGGCAATAAAATAATATCTAGCCCCGTGGTAAGCTCGAAGCTTGTGTTACGGGTACAGTTAGCAGCAGGTTTAAGACTTATTTAATATTATTTTTGCCCTTCCGACTCTCCTGTCTTGGAAACCACAAATCAACTAAATATATACAAATCATCTGCTTTAAACTCGACTTTACTACTTAATAAATATAATTTTTATTCATTGTGAATTTATTATCTTTCGGAAGGTATCAAAATCAGAATCCAAATGAGGTCATGTTTTCGTTGCTCATGTTATTTCACTAAACTATTATTATATATGTATAATATATATATCAATAAAAACTGTTTAGAATCTAGATCTGTCTAGAAACTGTAAGCTAATAAAATACATGCATGTAAAGTGTGTACCTATCGTGGATTCGCGGATGAATTGATGATGACGACAAGATGCACACATTAGCTACGGACTTCAGCAAACACTTATTAGCTTGTTTCCAACTATACACATAAGTATTACCTACATACAATATTACCTATAGGTACAAGGTACCCATTATAAACTATCGTTTTATGATAACAGTATATTTCAGTTACATTGTTTATGAACTTAGATATTTCAATTTTTAGATAAGTATTTAGATTTTAATAATATACGAGAAGATACTTTTCTCATGACAAAATATTGTGCAATTTCACTATAAAACGAATAATGGTCGAATTGAGAATCCTTTTTTTCGTCGGTTAATAAAACTATATCGTTTTGTTTTTTACGTACCAAGTGACATTTTGGCTTTTCCAAATTCCATAAGATGGCATCCGGATGTCTTTTGTAGGGTTGCTAGCTATTGTTTGGTCTGGTATAACAGGTTTATTCTGTACTAACTGGCGTGTGTGACTTTTATCGCAATAACATTATTATTATAATAAATCTTTGTTAAAATATTAATGTTTGCTGAAAATTAATTGGCTTTGTATAGATTGTGTTGTAGCTTCAGAGATTTTCCTGCTTGTAAGATTGGGATCACGTGGGAATTATGTATTTCTCGTGGTAAAGAACACATTCTTATGCATGGATAGTGTTAAATGTATGTATGATAATGTGGCTTAACTTCTCACATATTTTTAAACTTTGGCAATAAGCAATCCTTATTGCTCTTTGTTGTTCTCTTGCTATATAGGTGCTAGATGGTTAATATGGTACAATATCACAACATTAAGATCCAACTTGATCCTTCAGCGGTAATCCAACCTGACACCTCATTGTTTTGATCTTTCATAGCTGTTTGCGTCACGGTTAAAAAAACAGAGATATAGTAGCGTTTCTTGAGAAAAACTTACTAATAAAGTGGACTTAAATATTACCTAATACCTTGCCTTATCGCAAGGTATTAAAAACTGGCAACCCTAGGTTCATGGGAATTACCCCGAGTGCAATGGACGAGATAAGTAGACAGTGCAAGTACCTCCCATAATTTCCATAACTTTAGTTTTTGTACATTCATACCACGTAATGACTTGGATAAAACTGTCCAGCATGTATAATATGTTTGGATGTAGTATCATTTGCATCGCTTTGCAATTTAGATGTCTTGTAAAGAAAAATGTTTTTTTTCCAAGATGATACCTACGATTAAAGAAAATTATGAGAATTTATTTCAGCAAGGAAAATATTAGTTTTACTGAGATTTATTAAATTACTGGCTTTGGACTAGGTTTGCCTGCGACGCCAGAGGTTGCGGGTATGATTCCCGCCCGGGACAAAAAAAAAATCTATTATAACACGGAGCACATAGCTTGTTTACATAAATAAATAAATTAATAATGAATTAATGGTAAAAAAATACATATTGTCACTTAAATAAAGAATGGACACCATAATTGTGATAATAAGGTGGTTGGCCCCGACCTTGGGAGTGGGCCTTTATTCTGCATGTCCAAATGTCCAACATACCGTGAATGAATTCACAAAGGAAGCATTGCAACATGAAATGCTAAACAAAACTAGCCTTATAATAAACCAGGATCAAAATTACAAAGATATTAAATTTCATGCTACAATGATATATATGCTACTTGAAAGTTGGGAATAATGTTATCAAATGTTTTTTGCATTATGCATGTGTGGGATAAAATGTTTTCAAAGGAAAGGCTTTTATAGTTTTTATAAATAGTTTTCTTGGTGAATGCAAACATCGTTAGGAAACCGGCGTGTTGAAAAGTTTGGAGGACATGACTGATATTCACCAATCCGTGCTGAAAGACTAATCTCTCACTTCAAAAGAGAACTCACGACGTCAGACTCAATTCATGATTTTCTGATTTCCTCCAACAAGCGCGCAGAATCAACTTTAATTAAACATTTTAAAACATATTAAGAAACCTTTTACAACCTTTCATTTTTAGGTTTTTACGTTGGCATTGATGGACATCGGAATATATTAATCTAGGTCATCGTGTGGTAACAGGTTTTCCCCTTTAATTTATTTTAATCAACCATTTATGGGCTTATAATTAATTAATACTACATACTTGTCTGATTTATTTGTTATTGTTTTAGCAGGTTCTTCTTTAAGGCAGGAATTCTTCAAAACAAGATATTTTATTACAGAGGCATTTGAAGTTTTATGTATTTCCTATTGTTCATAGATCGCTAAGGTTTATGGTTACTATAACGTTGTTTAGTTTATTTTTTATTAGTTACTACATCTAATTCTTTTTGAATTTGAATGAAATCAATGAAAAATAGAACTGTGCTTCAAATGGACGATTTTTATTGACTAGATCGTTAAATATTTAACTGCAATATGAATGGTATGAGTAACAAATCAGTGTATCTAGTTTAAAAGAAGGGCAAACATAATTTACCCTTCAAAAGGTTTCCAAAGATAATACTGTCACTTGAATCACAAATGGTCATTATTGGTGAATGTTCTCGAATGGAAACTATGTATCGGAAAGCGCAGCGTAAGACTGTCGGAGCGTAAGAAGATGTTTATCACATTGGTGGATAATGAGATAAACGGCTGATATCGTGTGGACAATGATAAATGGTTGACATGGACAATGCCATTGTTCTTCGATGACTGTAGCCAAGTCAAAGCCAAAGGTGAATAGTAGATTTTGGTTTTATGGGACAAAAATCATAAAAAACACCGCAGATAAGGCACTGTAAATGGCAGACAGATCAAAATAAATAATTGTATGAAGGTGACCATATTCTTATTACAAGTAGGTAATTAAATTAAATATAAACACGTGTTTTGTTAAATATGTATTATTAAATACCTAAATCAGGTGACCTATCTCCAATACATCTTCTGTTCTGCACATCCAGTAATAAGTTATGAACCTACCTTTATTAAAAAATACAACATTATAGGAGTATGATGTCCTCTACCCACTTTATACACACACATAGGTAATTTTATTATACCATTGAAACTAATTCTTGTAACGAATACGTGGGAATCATGCATTTGTGTTGACAAGGAGCTTTATAAATTAGTTACAATATAAAATTACCTGTGATTGAGTTCTTATTAGATGATAAATAACTGTTCCTTTTTGGATAAGTAGTTTTTGTGGGAAAATGCTGTAGTTTGTAGAACGGTTACTGCAACAATATGTCTCTACAAATAATCATCAATAGTAGCCTAACAATAAAGTGAAAAAATAAAGGAACTTTAAGTCACTACATCCCAATCCCTACTTGGTTACTGGAAATTTTATCCATATAGATAATAAGTGGCGGACAGCAGCCGTTTTGCGTAAGTATACACTCGCACTTGGACACTCGACTTTCAATCCGAAGTCCTTGTGTCCCAGAAGTGGGAACGTAAATAGGAAAGAATATGTAAGGTGTGTTTCCGGGTTGTCTCTTCGGGATTGAGTCAGAGATACGTACAAGAACTAGAGTAGCTTTGATGACCGAGACAAAAACAATTATACAACGTCTAGCAATATTAATTTATTTTAACTGTATCAGTGCTCATGACGCACGCTCGTATGGACAAATATGTTTGTCGACATCTCTGTGAGCTGCGCCGCCATGCGTAGGCATTGAATGTGTTAATCTAAAACGAAACTATTATCTGAGTAGTAACAAACTATACGGTCACCCTTTTCTACACACCTCCTCCAAGGTTTATTTCCTTCCCTAGTTAAGGGAAGTTTTTGAGTAGATTTTTCTTGATCTTTTAATTCATCAGCAGACCGACGAAATACTTTGAATAACCGTGTAGATGTGGAGTCAGACACTTCGCTGATTGGAGTAGACGAGGCCAACGAACTTCCATCATAGTCAATATTTATGTCGTTTGTTAAAAATTCGTCGCTTTCAGATGATGTCCTCTCTATTGCAGCTTCTGAAACCGGTAAATCTGATGTATGAACCGTCGTGGGTGGTAAAGTAGAAGTTGTTAATGATTCTGAAAACATTCGGTAGGGTATGATGTACTTTAGTAAGTATTCCATTACTGGTATAGTCACTAAAACAGGTTCTGTTACATTTATACTTGTTTCTGTTTGTAAGTTTAAAGGTTCAGTCGTAGTATCAATTGTTTTTGGCACTGTTGAATTGTTAGATGATGTTACTGTAGTATTAAAATCTGTTATAGTTGTAAATGTGGAATTAAAATCAGCTTTTGTACTCTTAGTATCTTCCGTAGACTTTGAACTTACATTCTCGGTAGATGATTCTGTAGTTGAACTAGATTCTGATCTGGAATCGTTGGTGGAGTTTTGAAATTTAATTTCATGTTCGGAGATTGCTTTTAAGACTGAGCGTGCAAATGATTTCATAACATTATCAGAGCCTTGTCGTGCAATATCCTTTATGGGTTCATCTCGTGCAGGTGGGCGCCTGATGTTGTCAAAAGGCGGAGTCTGGTATCCACACTCGATTCGTTCATTTACCATACGACAGCCTCCACCCATATCTATGATATCATCTGTTTTTATTTCACCCTTGTTTGTATCATATCCACATAGAAGCCTATTTTTAACAAATCTACAGATTGCTCCATTGTAGTTATATCCAGCACAGGGTGCTTTATTAGATCCATCATCATTTTGACGTCGTGCTTGATTGGCTGGTTTTACTTTATCCAAAGCACCTTCAAATAGCTTAAATAAGTCAGATACTTTACTAAGGCTGTCTTTATTAGTTTTAAGAGTTGGTTTTATTTCTGGTATTTCTGTTCTTCTCGGAATTGTTTTTATAGTAACGTCTTTAGTACAGGAACTGCAAGACTTAGTTGTAGTTTTATCTTCCTCAGTTATCACTTCCCTGAGAATGGCTTTTAACTTAGAGAAATCATGTTTATTTGCTTCATATGTCAGTGGATCGAAGAGAACGTGGCCAAGCTTTGGTGCGCCATATACCAATAAAGTGTCCATTAACGCTAACATCTGTAACAAAACTAATAACCTTCATATCCTTGTAACAATAATTATAAATGGGTAATACAAATCTAGCTATAAGAAATGCAAGGTTTTGGTTTACCCATAATATTAGAATTAACATCATTGCCTTTATAAATCTTGTAGGTATATTGGTTTTGTATGATTGGCTGTGAATTTATAACTGATTAAGTACAGTCAATAAAATAAAAGTTTTTAAAGTCTTTTTTTTCGTAAATATTTAAATAAAAGCAAAGGCAGCATAAAACTGAATAAGATACGAAATTTTCTAACTGAGACCTGGAACACCATTTACTTATGTTATAATTCTACATAAATAATTAGATTAATATACTCCATGGATTTGGGGATAATACGCTTGATGAAAATAGCTTTAATCCAAAACTTAGGCTTTGATAAACAATAAAACGTGGCGTAAGCAGGTAGTTTGCTTGGTTCCCCATCGTAAAGTGACTATGTATAATCGTTATGGACAAAGAGAATATAATCACTTCGTTATGGAGACCAAAACTTACGAGTTTAAGGCCAAATACAAAACATCAAATCCATCCATCAAAAAACAACTTACTCCTGCCAGTCACGTTCGCCATAATCTAAAAGAAGAAGAATACCCACCTTTAACATCGAAAATTGTCTATTGCCTGCCCAGTGAGCGAAACTTGAGCGAAACAAGAAAAAAAAACATTTGACATTATCATATTATTTTCTTCATATTTTAATAAATTTAACTTTTAAACCAGTTACTAAATTATTCTTCACATCAAATAATACCTAATAATGTTAGCTACGTTGTAATTATGTAGGTTGCATAAAACTATGTGAAAAAAATGAATAAATGCTTATTATGGGTCGTCGGCGAATTAAGACAAGTAAGTGTTTCAGCCCTATTGCCTTTGTTATTATAAAAACCATTAATAGATTTAAAATAGATAATGGGGTTTCCCGTACCATTTGTGTCAAATCCATTCAATCTAACGATTTTTAAACAAGCATACGAAATCTGCTGAAAACGGTAAAGGCAAACATTCTGAGAAAACGGTAAAGGCAAACATCGTGAGCAAACCTGTGTTCCAGCAGTGGAAACGTAAATAGGGTTGTTGATAATAAATTTGCTAACGCAGATAACATAATTTGGAAAATCAGATTTAAATGCAGACTAAAGTTAATTTATCGAATAAGTGAGTTGTATACAACATGATCTAACAAATTATAATCTTTAGTCGGCACAGGTACAAAATAATATCTCATTATCAAGAAAGTTGTAAGTTTGTAATGTATACAAAATGCATTGTTAATTAATAATGCTTTAAGTAGTAGTTAGTTATCCAACGAATTTGTAAAATTCTCTTGCTTATATAATTTAGTTTATAGATGCAATAGCAATAGGTAATTATGATGCCTGTAAAAATTTGTACCTTTAGTAGATTCACAAAAATGCCCATGTAATCAAAACAACCAATCCCATTTTAGAGATAAGAATTTAAGATTTTTCATTTCGTTTAAATTTGCTTTAGTTTGCGTATGCTCTATCTAAGATTCATGTACGTTTTTCTATATGTATATTAAGAATCTATTTTCTATTCTGCAGTATTAATAATAATAAATTATTTTAATAAACTGTTTTTCAGTCACTACTGTACCGAAAAATCAACATACACAAACCAATATTGCGAAGAAAAGGGGCATAATTAAAGCAAAACTTAAGTTATTTGGTAAAAAATTTAGAAAAGCTCCAAAAAAAACAGAAGAAGAAAATAAAACAGAACAAGAACGATCTAAAACATTTTGTATAGTTATCTCATCTACACCCATAAGTAAGTTGATCAACAGGAATTTGGAGCTCTGTCGTGAATCCAAAGAATACCACAGTGAAAATTACCCAGTTCTCGATCACAAACTGAAAAGTTTTACTAAGTCAGTTAAAATTCTTTTTAAAACTAATATCAGACCATCTAAAATAAGCCTTAAAAACGCAGATATGCTCGAAGGATATAATGCTGGAGATTTAAAAAATAAGTTTGCCATACGTGAATCGAAATCAAATCTTCTTAAAGAACTAGTTGATGATTATCATAGAGGAATTGTGTCGTCAGACAATATAAGTAATGTTTCATCGCCGCATGAACTAAGTAAGAGGAAATTAAATAAAATGATAAGTGATTATAAAAATATGAATAAAGAAAATAACAACAGTAAATTAATATTTGATAATTCCGATAAATGGAATAGAAGACTGTACAGAAAAAATATATTTTCAAGAAATAAAAATCGAAAAAGCAAACCAGTTACTACACTAACCGATAAATTCCTACCTATTTAAACCTGTGCGTACTAAGTAAGTTTACACAATGTATGACAATATTTTTCCGCATTATGAAAGTTGTGTCTAATGAGTATTCACGATTATCTTCCTGGCACATTGTAATACGATGCGTTTTGAAGAAATTGAATTTTTTTTATGGTAAAAAAATTGTCGACGTAAGGTAATGTTATGATACACATTGATATACACATGTATTTAGTTTAATTATTTGAACTGGAGACTAATTTTCTACAGGAGTATTACATTTTTATCAATATTGACATGAGTTTTATTGAATGAGTTAACCGTGGTGCCCTAATAGAACCATGTTAGGATATTGACAGGGCCACAAGTTGCACACTCAACTCATTTTTATTAACGTAAGTTTATTTATAACCACATTTCAACATGCGTCTCACCATTAGAGCCAGGTTGGCTTTTACTCACACTCAGTACTTTACTCAGTTGCTTTAAAAAAAATTCATCGTTTTAATTACCGCATCCCAGCCATTCCTAGCTAAGAGTACAAATAAATATGGTAACGTATTTTATATTTTGGCGACCTTTTCGAGTACATATACACTTTTTTGTACTCTGTATTAGAATCAATATTCAATTATCTTTGATTCATTAAGTTATAAAATACAGTAGCAGGTTATACCATAAATGTCAACTGCTTTTACGATAATAATGCTCTTATGTCATAACCCAGATGATTTGCTGCATTCAATTTCAAACCCCTCCACAAATCTACCGGAGCGTTGACTGGCTATGTTATGTGGGTATCATTCTGGTAGCTGTATACGTAATTGTAAATAAATCAAGAAAAGAAGTGAACAAAGCATTCTTATCTTTTATAATTATTATCTAGAAGAAAACATGATAATAACAATGACTGAAGAAATATATATTTATTTTTCAACGCCATGATAAAAAAAAAATCTTACAAAATTTTATAGAGGCGTCAGCTTATTACCTAATATCCAGAACGAATTATCCACTTTGTCTGTGCCATAATCTCAGAAGAAGGAAACAAAAAAGAAAAAAGGTAACAATGTTTTCTTCTTCTGAGGTCAAAATCGATTGCAGTAGAAATATCAAGTCAACAACTTTGACATTTTATATTGTAAGCGTAGACCAAAGAGAATATAATCACTACGTTATGGCGTAGACCATGATTATATTCTCTTTGGCGTAGACTATGACTTGTTGCGGGGTACTGAAACAATTATTAAATATTAATTATCCACTTTGTCTGTGCCATAATCTCAGAAGAAGGAAACAAAAAAGAAAAAAGGTAACAATGTTTTCTTCTTCTGAGGTCAAAATCGATTGCAGTAGAAATATCAAGTCAACAACTTTGACATTTTATATTGTAAGCGTAGACCAAAGAGAATATAATCACTACGTTATGGCGTAGACCATGATTATATTCTCTTTGGCGTAGACTATGACTTGTTGCGGGGTACTGAAACAAACATTTAGATGTATTTTTCTACTATTTAAATTTCTTTGTAAACTTGCAGGTTCACAAAAAAGAAAGTATTAACATTTTTTTTATTATATAAAGCCTAAAATTAGAATACGTCAAGAAAAGCAAAGTGCTCAACATTTTGGCGGCATTCCCACGTTGAATGGCATCGTAATTCGTTGACCAAATGGGAGCCAGCATTCCTATCACCTGTGGATTAAACTAGAAGCTTATCTTTATCAATTACGTGTGCCCTAGAACTCCAACGAGCTAGCAAAGAACTACTTATTATTTGATTTAAAGGGATGAATGTTGATGACAGGAATAATAATAATGATTTTTATATAATTTGGAATGTTTCCTTCCAGGACGTCGTCGTCGCCGAAAGTTAAAAAATAAACTCACACAAACTAATAAAGGAAAGAAAGTTGGATGCTGCAACAGGTGTTTAGACAAAATTATAAACTGTTTTTATAGAAGAAAAGTAGTGCCCCTCGCTGAAAAAAAATTGGAAAATGTTAGTGTACACAGCAATCTAAAACTTGGTAAGAACAGTTCAAGTTTAAAACTGCAGCTGCTGAATGCACTCAAAGGGTTCAATCCTGCAAAATTAAAAAGAAAATTTTCAATAAAAGGATCCAAATTGAATATTTTTAATGACATGATGAATGACTTTAAGGAAGGTAAATTAACCAGAATTGATATATTATCAAATAAATCAAATATTGATCTTAATAAAGTAGATAAAAGTCAGATCAATGCAGCTCTTGAAGATTACGAGAGAATGAAAAAAAGAATGAAAGAAAATGAAAATTTAGATGCTGATGAATTAAAAGATAAATTTAAAATAAAAAAATCTAAAGTCAAAGTTTTAAATGAATTTGTGGAAGATTTAAAGAAAGAGAAACCTTCTGTCGCTGGTATATCGATGAAGAGGAAATTTGACCCTGATGTAATTGACAAAACACAGATGCACGAAATATTAAATAAATATGAAAAAGATTCAAAAAAGATACAAAAGAGAATTAAAGATAACATGCATTTAGATGCCGAAGATTTAAAAAGAAAACTTTCAATATCAAGTTCTAAAGAGAAAGATTTTGATGTTTTAGTAAATGATTTAAAGAGAGGAAAAAAGTCAGCAACAAGTATTTTTAAGAAAAAAAATTACGATAAATATGACAAACAGAAAATTAATCATATATTAAAAGATTATGACTTATCGATGTCTGATTTACAAAAAATAAAAGAAGAAAACAAAAACCTCGATGTAAATGATTACTCGACAACGGATCTTTCAATATCCGGTTCAAAAAAATCAGTTGTGAAAGGCTTTTTATCACGTTTTCAACGCTAATGTTGAAACAGCTACTCTTCCAAATAAATATAATTCCAGAAACTGCAAACTGCTAAGAAATATACAAAAAGTATAAAGATAGTATAAAGCTATATAAAATTAGATTTTATTACAATACATATACACATTTATTTATATATTACGCTGACAGTCCCTTAGGTAATTATATTGTATAAAGTTAATTGAAAATTTCTTGTACAATTTTTGATAATAAAAATGCTGAAATCCCTCACTTGCATAGTGGTTTGTTCACAAGATTTTTAGATTGATACTTTATAACAGTATTTTTATGATCATATTCTCATACATTAAAAAATATGTTTGCAGGCCGCTTTACATATGCAAATGACATCACTAACCAATTCTCAAAAACTAGGGTGTATCCCGCGTTGTAACCAACATGAATTAATTAAATCTGATCTAGGAGAAGAATGCAGAAGTAATGAAGAAAATGGAGAATTGAAACTGAGTAAAGGCAGCGCTCAGCAAACAACCAAGAAAACAGAACCGGAAAAACCGGGAAAACGATGTTGTCCGTATGATTTTGACAGTTCTTTGTGTCAAGTTGTGAATAACAGGCTACTTTGCGGCTATAACCGTAACCCGGGATCCCCTCATACCTACGATGCAGATATTCAATTAAGTAAGAGATGCAGGCTGCGGGGAGGTAGGTTAGAATGTGGCTACGAACAACCGCCATTTTATCCGCTCCGCAGACCTCCTGGCTGGGACGAAAGTGGAAGTGAAGATCAAAATGAATCCTACCAAAATGACGAAAACCCCAATCGAAGTAAAGCAGTGCGAAAATGTGTAGAAATTAATGATCGTCTTGTCTGTGGAGTTGTTGGAACGTAAACACCAGAATTTGTTATTAAATTGATTAATTAACTTTCATGAATATTATTATACACATTTTTCGGTGGGTGTTTTGAGTAAATAAATATAAAAAATCATTTATGTAGTTTAAAGTTTTATACCTAAAAGTTTAAAAAGTTGCTTAAAGTTTAAAAAGCTGTTTAAAGTTTGACCAAGTCCATTAAAAAAATCATCTTGTTAAGTAGTAATACCGCATTTAGATTAATCAGATAATGAATTGAGGTTATTGTTATAAGAATAGTACTTAACACAGATATTTAAATACTAAAATGAATAATGATGCATAACAGATAGAAATATTTGCTTTTTATTTAGCTTGGTACATCATACCGATATGGGAAAAAAATGAAAAGACTTAAGTATAGGAATAGTACATTCGTATTCGTATCGAATTAATGAAATGTCGTAAAATGTTAAGTAAATTGAAAATTTTCTGGTTGAGTTATTGATAATAAAATGTTGAGTTCCCTTACTTACATTGTGGTTAGTTTTTAAGAAGATTAAGTACATTATATAAGATATCTATCCATAATTTCAACTGATGTTGTGTCTATTTACAGGCTCTACATATACAAATATCAACTCTAAGCGATGCTCAAAGAAGTTGTATACCTCCAAGTGATAGTGTTAATCCACAGAATAATGGTCAAAATGGAAATTTACATCAAGACAGTCCAAGGTACAAGGAGGCTGAAAAAGGACCACCAGAACCGGCATCAGCAAGAAAACGTTGCTGTCCCTATGATTTCGATAGCTCCCGGTGTGAAGTAGTCAACGATAGGTTACTCTGCGGATACAACCGTAATCCGGGGAGACCTCATTCCAACGACATGGCCATACAGTTGAGTGGAGGATGTCGGCTAAGAGGAGGTAGGCTGGAATGTGGTTACGAGCATTATCCCTTCACTCCAATCAGGAGACCTCCCGGCTGGGATGATCAACGTTATTCAGATGACACTGATCGTGAAGATACATCTAATGATAAAGTTAATGATAAATCTTATGAAATATTAGGTTTGAAAGGGAAGAGCAGAATTTTTTTAAAAACCACTCCTCAAATGAGTCCATACAAATTAGTAACAAAATGCACTGAGGTTAATGATCATTTTGTTTGTAAGGTTGTGAAGCCGCTAAAATAATTGTTGTTGAAATTAATTTACAGTAATTATTTGTGTTCTATTTTAATCACAAGTTATGTATTAAAACACCGTGGTTGGGGGCCTTTTTAACAACCAACATTATAAACAGAATATTCATAGAATAGAACTAAATAAGACTTCTTCATTATTTATTTAATGTAATACTTTGTTTTTACTAACATATTATGGTACACAATAATTGATGTTAACCAAATAAAACAAATTTACCATACTTTTGATCTAATTATGCTGTGGATGTAACCTGAATGAGAGTGGAACATATTAGTTGACTTGACCACGTGATTTTTAGGATTTTATGGAAATAAATGACATACATTTTTAAAGCTTTAATACAATTAGTTACTTCGTAGCATAATTTATTTTATGAGTCAAATACATATTCCAGTCCTGTAATAAGGTTATCAAAGCTCGGCATTCCATCCTCCCCAAACATAGTAAAAATTTGTTTCATTATCCTCGATTCCTTGTCATCCTTCTTGTAGACTATATCTAGAACATTTGTGATGATGTCAGTTAAACTTCGTTTTTCATTTTGGTATCCAAATAACTGTTGTAACCAATCTGCTAGTGCCTCGGTGTGAACGATCAGAATTGCAAGAATGATTGCTATTCGAATTATTTTCGCTGCCATCGCCTGAAACAATAATAATAGCAATAGTAATAAGTTGCTATGCTAAATAGCCAAGGCGACGGTTATTTAGCGCAGTTATTTATTATTTAACTTTAAAAAACTATCTATTATGGTTTGCCCGCATTTCACTCGCTTTTTAATAAATAAATGACACAGCTTGTAATTGAAACCAAAGTACAGTTCTACAGTACTAGTGTTACAGTTGTTAGATTTCTGTTATACCTACTTCACTTCAGAACATCTGGAACATTATAATAATTTGCAGATCGAAAAATTTTTGAATTTTTGAAATTGAGCCTGCCACCTCTTGCCTCGCAGGCGGCCTTCGTTCGCTGCGCCACAGGAGATGTAATATAAATCAACGGTGGATTTACAGAATGGTTTATATCTCAAAACATTAGAAATTCCAAAGAAAGTAACTATTTTCTAACACGTCCGATGTAATTTTAATTTTATTATCCACTAAACAGTTTCTATGACGAGATTTTGGCTTTCTAGCGGTCATTAAGGTTTTATGGGCAGACATTTATTGTTTAATTATCTTGATAAACCTTATTTTTATATTGTAGCTAAACCGACTAAGGGATTTATATCCCAGCTCAACAGCTATGGCGTTTTTTTTGTATTATACGAAACACCTATTATGGGTTCTATTGGGGAGACCCGTTGTGTGGAACGTAATGTAAATAAATATTGTTAGATATTTCACACAGCAACATCTAGCCCCGTGGTAGGTTCGAAGCTTGTGTTACGGGTGATTGGTATCTGATACGCTGCATTAATATTTCGATTTATAGATATGATTTAAAGATTTAAAGAGATTTAAAGATTTAAAGATTTATGTCATTTATTTCCATAAAATCCTAAAGATCACTTGGACAAGTCAATAAATACAAATTCATTATTAAAACTTAACATTAAACAAAAATATACAATGGAAACAATGTTGACATAAAAATATGTTTCATTTTTTTAAGCACTGAATTGAGAAACATAAAGAACAATCAGCTCATATCTGAATTTATTACAATAATCTGTTAGTTTTTTTATTCTTTAAGATATTGGAGCGGATTCCATCCCATGCAGTTTTATCTTCTAAATACTCTGATATTTTATAATACGATTTTGAAATAAGAAGTTTTTTTTTTATATACATAGATAGTATACATAGATATACATAGATATACATAGATATACATAGATATTTTTATATACATAGATAGTATACATAGATTAGTATACATAGATATATATATACATAGATTATACCTAAACATTTCGAAGGCAAATATCGTTAAGGAACCGGCATGTTCTGAGAACTTTGAAAGTTTGAAGGACGTTTTGACATTCACAACCCGCACTTAGCCAGCGTGGTGAATTAATCTCTCTCGTTGAGAGAGAAATCCCTGTGTCCCAGCAGTAAATATATAATAGAAAATTTGTCTTGAGGCATTAATCGAATCTTAAACCTCCTGCGTTCCAAATAGCACCGGTTTTTGTATCGTGAAATAATTGCGCCATTACTTTGCAAAACAAATGACCATTAAAATAAATCATGCAAAATGCGATTGCTTTAATTGAGTTATGTTGATCTGTGATGCGATTCTTGTCCTTGTCCTTATTTAATGATGAAACAATGATTAGGAGTTATCAGTAAATATTTAAAAGAAATTTAATAGATTCGATACGATATAGGTGTGTTAATTGTTTTTGATTAGTCATAGTTGTCTTCTAATTAGTGTCGCCAGCACTGACCAAGTTCGGAATTGACGCGGAAAGCAAAGTAGATACTTGTCTTCTTCAACGATAGTCGGTTTTTATTTGCAAACAATAGTAGATTTATGTGTAGGTATCATTGGTAAAAATAAATAAATAAAAATTGCAAGACAATTCGCACAGCAACATCTGAACGTGAAAGTGAACCTCTGCAAAGGTCTGCCTGCGACGCAGGAGGTTGCGGGTTCGATTCCCGCCTCAGGACAAAAATTTGAACGATCTGCAGATATTTTTCCGAGCGTCTGGGTGTTAAATATGTATAATAGATAAATAATAAAAATACCCATTTATGTATGTGTATTATATGAAGTACTCATGCTTCTGATACGTTTTTGGATAAGCATAAGAAATTGCCTAAACGGGCCGAATATCAGGACCAACACCAAGGCCGTCAATCAACTCTCTATCGTTGACAAACAGTTTCAATAACTGGATTTAATGAATCTTTAATAAAATATAGTTCATACACCAGAAATAAACATAGGCTTTTACAACGAGAAAATCCATTATAACGTATCCGAGATGGAAAACTAGTTTTTTATAATATTAACTCGTCTGGTTGCTCTAATTATTTTGGAATGAAGTCTGTGTATGTATTTTCTAAATACTAATACAAATTAGAAAATGTTTCGGAATATTTTTTAATGAAAGTGGGATTTTTTAAATATCTAACTAGCTATTAAGAATACGTCATTCATTATTACTACGGATTGGTTTTCTATTTCCAATCAATTATCTACTCTACACCATTTTACAACCATACCTATATTCACTAGCTAGATCTGTTAATCCTTTATAACAACAACCCGTTATAGATCTTGGATTTAAAAAAATAACCATGCTTGCAAACATGCAAACCTGCTCTAGCGGTATAGGCAAACATCTTGGGGAATCCAGCATGATCTGAGCATGATCGCACTTGGTCAGCGTGGTAAATTTAGGCCTAATATCTCTCGTCAAGAGAGAAGTCCCTGTGTCTTAAAAGTGGGGACGTAAATAGGGGTGGTACTCTAACATTGCGGTTAATGTAAGCCCTTATTTACTAATATAATATACACTTAGTACCTACCTACACACCATCTATTCGTACAACTTAAATATATTTGTTTACCTACCAAAGATTGATATCCTTTGCACAAAATCCAAGCTCGTTCTTTTTTCAAATCGCAGAAACTTTTTCTTGTCACATACTATAATTGGTACACTTTCAGTTCACTGTTTATTTTGCAGTTAGATCAGAAAATAGTTCTTATTTAAATGGGGTATATGTCTAGTCAGTTGTCTACTATGAAACTGGCCCGCGACTCCTAGTGGTAGGTACTAAGTTCCACCACCACATTGTGGAAACTTTCTTTCGGATACGGTCAACAAAAGTCGGATTAAGCATCTTGTTGCAAACCGTATTGCCTAAATTTCATGCAGTTTGCAAGTCAGCCAGAGTGAATATTGCTGAAAAATTCACAAAGCAATATATATCTCCGTAGTAGAAAATGTAAAGTGTGTGATAGACGTGCGAGTAAGTTCGCGAATTTGTAGCTCGATGACCTGTATCGCTTGTAAAAGTACGCGTCCCTACGGTGACACACCAGAGAAAAAGGTGGTCAAGTCACAAGATCGCAAAGTTAATCGCACGGCTATCACCCATTTAAGTGCAAATTTTGTTGTAGAATGATAAAAAAGTTATTACGCTAAGATAAGGCACGAACATAATATATCTGTATAGACTAGTATTACAGTTCCCATATGTTTTCGTTGTGTGTGAAATTTTATATATTTTAATTCAATTTCTTGCAACTGGTTCGCTATCGTGTTAGATAATCCGGCCGTTGATAGAACTTAAAGAAGACGTCAAGTGGGGTTTACTTATTAGCATACCTACATATTACGTAAATATACTTACTACGTAACGTATCTGTTTTATTTATTAATCAGCAAATGCACCCATATCCGTTTCCAAAAAAATAATAAAATGTGGCTGGTAGATATCAATTTTTATCCTTGATTTACTTAAAATCTTTTAAAGTATAATTATTATGTTTATTGATGGCAAGAACCAACTTTACCTAATTTTTAACATCTGATGATATTTAGTTATAAATAAGTATCTTTATTTTTAAGTTTTAGTTAAATTTGAATTGTATGACTTGTTTATATTAATTTAGTTAGATCTTAAAGTATTTTTTAAATGTATATTTATTACATTATCATAATTAAGTTAATTATAATCATTTGAATACAATTCAATCGCCGAAGAATCCCGTATGATGTAGGTATGTAACGTACACAAAAATATAAAAGGGGAGTCTTCTCGTAAATTAAAATGTTTATAAGATTTGCTTAAAAATTAGCATATTGCGAAGGTGAACATGTAGAACTCGATAGTTTTTCTTTGTTTTTAGCGATCCGTAGTCAAATAAGGAACCCTTATAGTTTCGCCATGTCGGAAGCGGCCTTGTGCAAATGCAAATATTAACACCATAAATGTTTAAATGTGTTTTCATTTGGTACCTCTCCATCAAGAGAGAAAAACTATAATTACCCTGAAACCAATAAATTGGTAGAGAATCGTTGCATAGTTAGGTTTTAAAAACAGTATGAGATTTATTGAAAAATATTTCTTAGATAATAAAGCAAGTTGCTTGAAAAATATTCAACTAAAACAATTAAACAGGACGTATATACACATCTACACTATAAATGTAGTCTTGAAAATTCCGTATAAAACACAATTTTAGATTTAACCACATCAAATAAAAATTAAAAAAATTGATAGGATTTTGGAGAAACCGTAGTTAATTGATTGATTCGTTTTAGTTCACTATACCAGAGTTTATTTGATGTTTATAACAATAATGCCTTCCTCACAGTACGGAAACCTTCGCCCGGAGCCCGACACGCACGTCGCCAGTTTTATTTCTTTAACAAAAACAACAAGTGTTATTATTCATACAACGTTTCGGAAACCAGTATGTCCGCTTTCAACGCATCGTGGTTATGGACATCACGCTTTTGTTCGGCGTAACTTGAGAATAACTAATTAATTTATGTCTTGGAACTTCCCCCTATCATTTATTTTGAAGAGCATTTCACTTAAATCGTTTTATCTTACTAAATTATACGTGCGAAAGTTTGTGAGAATGTATGGATGTTTGTTACTCTTTCTTGTTGTTTTCTTTGTGTTATAGTGAATTTTCCCGCTTACCGCGGGAAAATTCACTATAACACGGGAAAATTATTAAAAAAGCGGACAAAGCCGCGGGTGGAAATTGGTAACATAGGTACCTAACTCAAAAATCATCACGTTCAATAATAATGCCGCGACCGTCCATACTATTGTAACCATTGGGACAGGTAAATGTCCAGTAAAAAAACGGATGATAACTTTTAATCCTGATTATGACGTAGATAATAATAAGGATGTAGAAAATGATCACATTCGATTCAGAAGGTTACTTTTTGAAAGCAGGACGTATATAAGCATATCTTTAATCATCTGACACAAGATTTTTTGATTATAGTAAATTCATTAAAATACCGAAAGATTAAGTCCATTACGATGGTTTAGGTAGTAAGTAGCTTCTATAGCCTTGTTCTAGATCCTAGTTTTATTAATGCGATTCAACAATAGCGTTCATTTCCATTGAACATTTTTAATTGATGTTGATTGTTTATTAAATTATTAAATAGTACTTAAGTATTTGAATATAAAGAAGAATAATTTTTCCAAGCAAGATTTTCATCCTAATTGTTCAGCCAGAATGTTGTGTTTAAAGGTAAATTGTTTCTATAATATTAAAGTTTTCAATTATTTCAGTCTATTAGATTTCCGATATGAAATATTGTGTTGTGTTTACAGATCCTGGTTATTTTCTTCGTTGCAACTTATTGCCAAAATATAAGCATCAAAAAGGAAGTGAAAATCGAAAAAAGGTTTCCCTTACAATTTTGGAGATTACTGCGAGAACGCTGGCCATTTGTCTTTAAAATAGAAGCAAGTCGTGGGATACAGAAGCGGGATTTACACGATGAACCGCAGAAGGTCGATTTGGAGCTACCGGCGCCTGTACAGGAGCATATTCTGGAAAAAGAGACGGAGACTATCTTATTTGGCCAACAAAGACCTAATTTACAGGTTCCTACAACTGGGGCTAATCTTTACACAAATATACAAGGATTAAATGCAGCTCCTCCAATACCGGTAACAGCAAATGAAATTTTCGGCAGTCTACCCGAACCTGTTAAAGCAACCACGCATAATGGGTTTCCAATTCCACAAGTCTCACCACGAGTTATCGAAGTACCATCGAGCATAATGCCACCTGTTTCAGAAGTTCAATATGTAGAAGTAAAATCTCGTGGAACTCCTCCAGAATCCATAACCTTTTCGGGAATTCCCGTGCGAGTTACAGAAATTCCTCCACGTCCTACTCAAGGGCTGTTAGATATTCCACGAATTACAGGAATGCCGGTACCAATCACAGCGCTGCCACAGCGAATTCCCGAAGGAACACCGCTTTTAACCGGGATGCCGTTATTTACTACAGTCTTACCACCACAAATTCAGAACGACCCACCACGTATTACAGGCTTACCAATTGTGCAGGGAGGGATACCACCACGTATTTCAGAGAATCCTGCTTTTATTTCAGAGATGCAGAGGTATATTACAGCGATACCGTCACAAGTTCCACAAATGACAGAGGGCCCGCCACCAATTATTGTGTACTCGGCTCCTCAAGTGATGGGCCCCCCTCCTCCGCTCAACCCGGGCCCTCCTTCAGAGCCCCCCAGCCCTGAACCTGTGCCCATTAAGACGAGGGTCAGGCAATACGCAGTTTACGCTGGTGACGTCATCCTCAAGTATTTGTCACAGTTTTTCAACAGAGCTCGGATTACTTTCAATAGGTTCACGAGTCCTCCGACAACTATGAGTATTGAGTATGAAAGTAAATAAAATGTCAATTTTTTTGGTATCGCAAGAAAATTGTTAAACGTTCATCAAGATAGCAGTTAACAACAACTAAAGGGTAAGTAGGTACTTATTTTTTATTATTTTATTGGTAGTAAAACTTAATTTGTTCAAATACAAATATAAATAGAAGGGTTCCGTGTACCTAATATAAGATTTTTAGTCAAGCAAAAACTATTGTTATTTAGGATTGTTATAAAAATGACTATTCAAAATTATAATGGAAACAATAAATAATACATGTAATAACACGAATTAAACTGTCAAGTTATCGGTTCATAAAAATATTTTATCATGAAATTGTATTGATATCTATCTGGCCGTACCTTTTTAGAGCTAGATAGTATAGTATAGTATAGCATAGATGAAAAATGTTTAGAGTTTCGTAGTAGGTATACTTATGATTACTGAAATTTCAAGACTTGATTTGAACTGAATTCTGTTGATGTTCCAAAACAAACATCCAAATCGTATAGCATAGAAGTGTCTTTTTACAACTATTGCCTTGCTATTTAAATAATAAAAGTTTAAGAAATTCTATGAGTTGTAAAACATTGTTGAAACTGTTTATTTGCTTTCTTTTTTATATTAATGTACTTGAGGAGAAATTTTATAAAAAAGACTTAGATATTGCTGAACAATGCACACAACAATATATTTAGATCTAAGCTGAAGTGGTACATAACGTACCTAGATCACGGTACAAACAACTTGATAGTATAAGTTGTTTGTACCGTGATAGTTATATTCAAAATAGTAAGTAATTATGTACTGAACTTAGTATTCAGTATTTATTCTACCAACAAAATTCTTCAAACTTTAAGAAATTAAAGCTCGATGAACTTTGTAGGTAATTTATTTAATTATTTACCTTAGTATACGGCATATTCTTAAAAAAGTTTATAATTTAGTTGTAGCAATGTAGAAGTTAAGAAAATTATTTAAATTATTTTTTACACAACATAATGATAAAAAAAGTAAAACAATAAAAAGTATTGTGTTTTATTTTATATTTTCATCGCGAATAGGAAACAAATGAAAGTACAGTAGGTATCTAAGGCGGGTAAAAATCACATGAACTATATACAGCTACAATAATCACAATCATGATAGTTTTATGATTTCAAATTAATAAACACTTGTAACAAAAACCATTTAAAGACCTCTGAATAATCCTTGACCGCCAAATCCACGTCCGAATCCACCATTTTGACCTCCAAAACCGCCACCGAATCCACCGTTTTGACCTCCGAAGCCACCACCGTATCCTTGGCGGCCGTAGCCATTGTTCCTTCCATATCCGAATTGACCTCCGAATCCGTTTTGACCGAAGCCTCCTTGACCTCCGAATCCGCCTTGCCCTCCGTATCCGCCCTGGGGATATTGACCCTGACCGTATCCCTGGTTAAATCCTCCGAATTGAGCAGCGGCCATGGCTAGCACTGCCAGGAAGGTCAAAGCGAGAAGAACCTGAAAAGAAAATTATATTATTATTAGTAGTATTTATAATTTAGGCTTAAACAAAGTTTGATAAAAATCGATAAAACTTATAGAAAATAAAACCTTTTTTTTCTGATAAAACGCTAAAAGAATCTAAAAATCTCTCATCAAACCCGTAAATTATTTATGAATTATTTATGAGAGTAAAATAATAAATTTTCTTTTACTGAATTTTAAATGATACACTGAACATTTTATTCAAAAAGGTTTAAAATGATTAAATAACACTTTTATGTTGTGAGCAAATTTTAAATATTGAAATCCTTACTTTAGAGACAGCCATGTTAATTCAAGTTTCACGTAACTTCAATGATACACTGATTCAGTACATCTATGAAGATTGTTTAAATACTACAATACGTAACTTGGGTATTCACAAATTTGTTTCCTAGGAAATCCACATGCGGATCTCAAACTTTTTCTATTACAAGATATCAATTTAATGTTGATTTTTGTGCAATTTTTTGTCCTTCTCCTGGTTCTAACCTCTTCACAAATTTTCAGTCAAACAGGTTAAGCCGTTCTTGAGTTGTAAATAGTGTAACTAACACGACATTTTTTTTATAGGTATACCTATAGATTAAAAATTATTACCACGGGGATAAAATTATCATGAAATCATAATATCCAAATGCATACGTGATATTTTAAAGTTTTTTCGAGGTCACTGTATCTCTCTGTATCTATCTATCTATACTAATAGTATAAAGCTGAAGAGTTTGTGTGATTGTATAGTTGTACGCGATAGTTTCAGGAACCGCAGCTGGTCCGATTTGAAATAATATTTTAGTATTGGATAGTACATTTATCGAGGTAGGCTATAGGTTATCTATACTATAATATATAATATTATAAAGAGGAAAGATTTGTTTGTATGTTTGTTTGTTTGTTTGTAACGAATAGGCTCCGAAACTACTGGACCGATTTCAAAAATTCTTTCACCTTTGGAAAGCTACATTATCCCCGAGTAACATAGGCTATATTATATTTAAAAAAAAATTAGGGATCCTTACTAAAACTCCAATAATGTAATATAAGGTGTAAAAAAATGACATGAAAAATGTCTTACGTCGCGTGCGCTGCGAAAACTATTGATGATAGAACAAAATCATGTACTACGACTTTGCAGAACTCATCATTATCTACAAAAAATGTCGCGACAGCATATGTCTAAATATTATAGTTATGTCACAGTAAGCAGTTTTTATTCTAAAATATTAATTTATATATGCCGCGTCTTGAAAGGGTCTTCATTTGTACCTTGGTATTAATCCTTATCCAAATAAATTAAGAGATAAATATATTATATATGATAAATTAATAATTCAAGACGGCTTTAATACCTTTTTATAACTTTTTGAATTATTCAATTCGGACATTTACTTCGGAAGATATCACGAGTTTAAAAATGCAAGTATTCGAAAAAAGACTAGAGGTTGTCGCTCACCGCGCTCAGCAGCATGCCAGCATGCGATGTAGACTCCATGTAAGCGTCACTGGGGTACGGGGGACGGGGGACGGGGTGGAGTCAATGTAGTGTAATATCCTAATCCTAACATAGGCTACTTTTTACCGCGGAAAAATATATGCTTACGTGGGAAAATTCGATTTCGATGAAATTTTGTATGTAGATAGTTGCAAATAAAAGTATATGGCGAGACAAAGTTCGCGGGGGCTGCTAGTATTATATAAACTGGGTATAAGAAGATAACTTTAAAAGCAAAGCTGTCAGCGGGTCGGCTAGTAATTTATATTCCTTCCGTATTGGTAAACATCACAGTTTGAGAAACACTGTTTGTTGAAGATTTGAACTAACAAAAACGCGCTAGAATTAGCAGATACTCGCCATAAAATTCTCGTTCATGATGTAAAATTCGTGCGTGACCGTACACACATTAATTGTTATTATTTTACATCTATCAGGAATTACAATTTGCTGTTATTATCTGTAATTGCTGATGGAAATAACAGCAGAGGCTTTTATAATCTAAAAAGTTTCCAACTGACCTGACATCTCATCAATATTTGTTACTTAAACCAGTACATTCATCATTATATTAATAACTAGCGGTGCCCACGACTACGTTTGTGTTAAATTATGTTTGTATGCGGGCCACGTCTTATTATAACTGGAGCAATAATTTAAGTAGCCCATTCTGTGGCCCAGACCTCTATATGCTTACCTACCAATTCATCAAATTTGGATTATTGGTTTAAGAGTTTAGAGAGGGTTCGACTCCCACTCGAGGACCAAGGTTGCGTTGTGATCTTGTAATTATTTCTATACCATTTTCTAATTATTTAACGTAGAAAAAAACTACTTATGTAAAGATTAACCCGAAAAATTATACACCTTATCTGCATTACTTTTTATGAATTTGTTATTTCAATGAGACCAAATAGTAATTTTAAACATTTATTCAATGAGGACATTAGAATTAGAACATTAGAATCTTCAAGAAAAATATGATTTTGGGGATTATTGTTCCGGAAACAGAACAGAGAAACAAAAAGTTATGAGAAAAAAGTTAAGACCTAGATATATATATATATAGGTAGGTATTTAATATTTCGCTGCATATTACTGCTGTGTGTCAACTTGTTTCTAACTGTTTCCGTGGCATAAATATCGACCTATCGGAGGTTGACTTTTGTTTTTTTATTTTTTATATCTTTGTCAGGGTTAAGGGTTAACAGAGATTGATATTTTGAGATTATTTAAATCTATAGGAATTTCAGTAGGTATTTGTGTTATTTTGGCGCCAGCCGTTGGGCATCTTATTTAAAACCAATCGGACTAACACAAAGGAAATAATCCATCATATATTTAATGAGACCGATTTCACCTTTATGAGCGAAGATTTTAGGTTGTAAAGATCTACCTAGCTTAGAGGTGAACTGTTTAAACCAGAAAGTTCAAGTTCAAAACCGTACGATCAAGATAGTTAAAACAACAATGCTTCACTGGCTTGTGTAAGTGTTTTACACCAGTGTTCGTGATGTAAGGTAATCATTATGCCACCCTAAAATCTACACGAGCCATTAACTTATAGTTATAGCGTCACAGCAAAGTTTTCCTTATGTTTTCCCCTATTACACTGTCCTAGCGTCTTCGGTCAAGACTTGAACTTAATAATTGGAATGAAAAATTCCAATCATTAAGTCCAAGCACCCTACAAAAGCACTTACATTTCCAGAAAGCACTTACATTTCCAGTGTATTTCATTCTTTGTTTTGGACCTAAACCAATTATGTTGTGTTGTGCTTGAAAATACTAAAATAATAACTAGGTATTAACACGTAGATATCGTAGAAGTAAAATTCAACCATGAATTACGTTCACCTTCATACACTATCAAGCGTCGTTCTTTAAAACAATTTTAGTCCTAATGTAGTCAAATAATTACAAATAAAAACAAATAAATAAATTCAAACATTTTATTAGGTAGAATCATAGTCAACAAGCAAAATCAGGGTCTTCGGTATATAAAGGTATTGTCTTTGTCTTGTCCTTTGGAGATTGTCTTTAGCCTTGATGGCCGTAACCACCCTGGCCGTGGTTGCCGCCATGCCCGCCCTGGTTGCCGCCGTAACCGCCCTGGTTGCCGCCGTAACCGCCCTGGTTGCCATGTCCTCCGGAGCTACCGCCGTACCCCCCCTGGTTGCCATGGCTACCTTGGTTGCCGCGGCCACCCTGGCTTCCGTACCCATCAGCAAAAGTCATCGCGATGAGGGCGAAGACTACTCCAAGGATGAACAAAGTCTGGAAATGGACATAAGTATGAAAAGCTTTTTATAATTAACTTGTTCCTAGTAGTCTATGCTCTTTGGAAAGTACTATTATTTTTATGGTGCCACCAAACAGCAAATTGCTTGACTACTTATTCCAACAATAATATTCCTATTCCCACATTATAAAATTTTTTGTCATTAACGGATATTAAATGTTTAATAATATCATATGGATATCTACATAGATATAGCCTAACTAAATTAGTAGATTATTACAAACCTTGATAGAGGCCATGGTGCTTTGTGGATGAAGTATATCACTTGACTGTGTCTAACAGAACATATCCTGTCCTATTTATACTAAAAATTTCAAATGTATTCGTTTTTCATGGAATCTTTGAGCTAATGTGCAAAACAAATACAGAGGCTCTCAATGTTTTAACCCAACTACCTCTCATGCAATTATTTTATATTCAGAATTAATAATAATGTCGTCCTGTTGTCTGCTGTTGCTTGTCAGATCATCATCATCACCAATTTATCATGTCAACTATCGGACGTCCTCTAACTATAATCAGATAGCGCCTAACAAGTTATCAAGTTTAGTGAAGTAATTAAAGAAAGAAAATAAATCATACCATGGGATTTACTCCTTAAAAACTAAGACGTTAATTCTATTTTCATTTGTTTTTTGGCATGTGCTTGTTTTAATAATTAATCTTCGTAGTCAGAGAGCTTAACTGATAAATTTTATTATAAATAAATCAAACAAAATTTCTAAAAATAACACGCCAGGAATATCAAATACAAATAAAAAAACTTTAAGATTAGATTGGATTAGAAATAAAAAAACAAATCAATACCTCACATTTATGTGGCGAATTATTTTTTATCAACAATGTTGGTCACACAAAATATACATTAGGTAATCAAAATACAATATACAATAAGTAAGTACCTACCTATCCATGCATGAATCTTATGGTCAGAGCAATAGGTAAAATTTTAGATATATTTTTATAACTTATTCTTTAAAAAATGATTAATAGTAAATCCATAGTTTGGATTGAATTCCACAAATATTGCTAAGAATTCTAATAACAAGGTAAAACATTTAGAAACCTTGCCTTTACAGGTATTTTATTTATAATCAGATGTTATTAAAATAATATCAATAGTAACAAATCGTAATACATTGTAGTTAGATATGTACATGATTGAATACATCATACCATAATAATCAAACCATTATAAAACAAGAAGTTATTCAAGAAATGTTTCCGATACATTTTTATCTTCTGGTTAAAATTATAGTGTTCGTTTCCTAAAAGATGTTGCATAAAACAGTTAAAACTATTATGAACAGAAAAATAAAGTTTTTTGAACTATAAAAGTTTGATGTTACTTGACTGTAGATATAATTCACAAAATGTAGGTAAATATTGCACCTAAACATTTATAATTAGCTATCATTGCTATAAAAAGTTAGCCATATTATTAAACGAAATTCTGTTTTATAACCGAGAACTGGTTGCTAGGTACCTAAAACCTCTAAGTTTATTATCAATTTTTGTAAATCTTATTTGACTTTTGAATTGCAACTTGGCAAAAAGTTTATGCATCATAAAGGTAGTTAAATTAAACAACCTATAAAGTAACGATTGCCGGAATCTTAATATAACTTAGAGGTAAAATTGTAATTTCATCATCATTTCAGCAACAGTATTATCTTCAAACCTTTATTATTTTTTCTCCTTCCGAAAACTTCCCTCCAAATTAGAAGAATGGTAAACCGGAACGTGATATATAGAAGGCATTTCACCATACGGTCCAATATACACACCGTTCCAATAGGGCAACGGGTAATATGGACCAAATAATATATTTTGATGCGAGTAAACCTTCTCCTGTTTACGTTCCTTTTTAACCGGTTTAAAGCGATCCTGAGCTTCCATAGGGCTCCGTATCTCTTGAGTAGTAGCCATATCGTCTTTTGTTAAATCACTAAATTCTCCGTTCACACTAAGTACGATCATCACTGCGAGTAGAAAGTACATTTCGTATTGGAAACTTGAGGTAAATGATGCATTGTGAATTCTGCCTCGTATTTAGTAGCTTCGTTTATTTTAACTAATATTGCTGTGGACGTTGCTGTGTGACTGTCGGCCTTTGTTAATAACGATACGTTATCATCATCATCATAACAACTCACATTTTCGTCCCGCTACTAGACCCGGGTCTCCCTAATAAAACCCAATTGCCCAGTTTTGGGAGATTTGGTAAAATCACTACGCTAGGTAATGTTTATTATTTGGGCAAGTGATCGCTGTACCTATGTTTTATTAAGTTATGAACGAAACAATTATACGTAAAAAGGAAAATTGAAAAGTTCATAAATAACCTAACTACGAATAGATGACCCACCCGAGTCTTCACCAGCTTTACGCCTATGATTTCTCACCTAAAAACCTTTCCTGGGCAACTATGACTATGTATTTTAAAACCAAAAGCACCTAAATCGGCCTACAAGTGGTATTGATTTATATATATGTAGGTAAGAAGAAAACATAGCATTATGGTCGTTTCAAATACACATAATCCAAGACACAGTCTGAAAGTTGTTAAAAACACCTATCTACAAATGGTTTGCAATTTTACAATTATTAGTGTTTTAGTAAAGTATCTTTCTAGCTGTCTGTGAAAATTGCCTCGTAAATCGTAGGTGCCCTTGAGTTATTACGATGTTTACGCGATACTTTCCTGGTAGTGCAATTCACAGCTTCTTTATTTAAACTACTGATTTGAAAGAACATACAATAGGTAAGGAAAATTTAGGCTAGAGTCGACAAGTTTTAGAAATTCCTTGAAAGTGGAGTTGATATTCGTTTTTGGTAACGTATTATATTAATAGTAAATAGGTATATTATTATTATCTTCATAATATAAAGGTACGTTTCGTAAAGATTTGGTATATTACCAATATTTTAAAGAACTCACAGGAACACGTAAATTATGTAAGTAAAATAAAGCCATATATGGCTTCCATCCTTCCGATGCGTTTTTATCTATAAAGGACACACCGCTTGCGTAACGTGACGTGCGCGTGCAGTGTGTCCTGTCACATACATTCCCATAGATTACAACTCAGTGGCACGTGCACGTCTACGCTTACGTGTACGTATACGCATCCGGTGTGCTGGAGGCTTAAAGCTTTTATGTTAAAGATTTAATGGATTCGTACTAAAAGATACCTTTTTGTTTAGGTATTCATAATGCTAGCCACTAAATTAGGCTTCCATTATACTTATTAGATAAAACCAAATGGTCGTGAAAGTGGTAGTAATTATCTGAAAAATACGTAGCAAGACACAAATGCGATTGCGGTCAAAATGTTTGAAGTTATTATTTAAATTTTATTAAGCATCCTTTAATTAATTTTACATAATTTTACCTATAAGTTCAAACAACAAAAATGTTGACTGCTTATTTTTATTAGATTGGGTAGATAGTAAATGTAAACAGTTTTTAAAGTATATACTGCACTTTATTATCAAAGTTATATTAATTTTTAATATAGCAATACTTCGGGTTGGAGACCATGGATCTGCAGGCGTAGAATAATACCACCGCAAACCAGAAGTATGGTTGATAACCTTAAGAGGATTCTTCCCTCTTCCACTCTAAGCCGCCCCACCGTGGGGCAAAGTTGAAAGTTTGAAAATTTTGAGTGGAATCTGCTCTATGAAATCCGTTTTAAGGATGACAGTTACAATCATTTTTAGATTTTTACACAAGTTTTTTTGATCACATCAAGCAAATAAAACAGGTTGTCTTTGAGGGATTATGTATTACGTGCGCAATTAGAAATGAGTTCTGTAAATGGCGTTCGCTCGCATGCGTTCTCGCTCACTCTCTATCGCTGTCTATACTTTTATCCTTGTTTTGCCAATCGTACCCATACATACCGCCGCCATTTACAGAATTCATTTTCAATTGCGGGGGTTATAACAAACGTCTTATGCTAATAATTATAGGGTTATTTGATCTCTTAATGTTAACTATAACGAAGATATCCCATGTCCTTATTATTCAGATTGACTTGGGAATTTCGGCACCCATTTAGAAGGATTGAAGTTTGAGGGATCCTTGAAAAATGTTTGGGCTTCCTTGATCCAATCTTTGTCTTCCTTAAACCATTCTGGGAAGGGGAACTTATTTCCACCTTCAGCTGGCGGTGGTGGGGATTCTGGTTCCTTTGCGGGGGGTTCCACAGCTGTATCATCACGTTTGAACCTCGCGCAATGGACTGCACTGGCGAGGCAGAAAAGCACGATAAACGTTTGTAGATGCATCTGAAAAGTAATTGGCTTAAGTAATAAATTGTCGGTTTGGTTCGAATTGAATAATATAAAATAAATAAATATTGCTGGACAATTCACACAGCAACATCTAGTCCCGCTATACTACAATACAATGTAGAATGTCTAGAAACGTAAGTCTTAAAACAATATTCGAAGGCATACATAAAATATTATGTTTAAAAATAAACATTATAAAAGTAATCTGTATCAATAATTAAATTTTATATTATTTTTCCTTATTAATTACTGATCGTGGATTAATTGCCATTCTGTTAATTTTTATTAATAGAAATATGACGAAATGCACAATGTTATAATAAATGAAATATTTTATTTATCCAATGTTTAAAATGTCTGTTCCTGTGTGTACAATAAAGAATTTTTTTTTATTTGATTTGTTATTATCTACTACTTACATTATAACGGCAAAACCTCACAATGATTGCTTTGAAGTAAACAACAGAATACATTACAACAAACTATTGCTTAATTGGTACTCTAACCTACTACTCACATTTCATGATGGCAGAGGTTTTCTAATATTCTTCTCAGACTTGTATTAGTGTAGAAGAATGGCTTAGGGTTTTGTGGTACGTAATTTTAGTAGAAATCTCGCTCCATCCATTACATTGTTGAATCCTAGTACATTTATTTATTCTATACCTGAGTCCATTGTTCCGGCTATTCTAAATAATTGATTCTAGGGCACTTAAAGGTACTCTTAAATCCTCTAAAGAGTTTTATAATCTAACGAGCCGACCCACCGACAGCTGCGCTGAGGAATCTTCTCTCCTTTAACGTTTATAGCCAAATTGCAGTATTCTTTTTTTAAAAAGAACTAAAATTTCAAGATAAATATAAATAAACACTCACCTTTTCGCTGACTGGTTGAATAAACGCAAATAATTATTGTATTTCCAGACACGCGAATATATATCGTATTTATTTTCGTATTCTCATAATTCAGAGCAAATATGCCATAGCGATAATGCAAAATTGCTTTCAAAACCTGCAAGGCAAGGCAATAAAGGATATCTGTATCTGCCACTTCCTGCGTATGAGCATATTTCACGATATTCACGAACTCATTATCAATAAAGTGTTCTTTGTCTAATTAGTCGCGTGTATAAATCCTTTGAAACATATCAGAATTATTTTTGACAATAACTTGGTAAGAATATTTGCTGTCTTTGTAGATATTATGTTTATTTTAACTTCAATATGCCTGTCACAAATGGTTTTTACATGTACTTAGATTGAAAATTGTAAGTACGAGGTGGGAAGCTCAGAGTTTCTAAACTATAGATAGAAGAGTTGTCTATTGGATCTTTCTAGATTTGTGTAGATTGATTAAGTAATTATTATTATTTTTTCTTTATTTCACAAAATAAAACATTATTACACAGGAAAAATAACAATAACACAAAGGAAACCACAGAGGTTTATAAGTTAGTGTTATTAAGAGTCACTTATAACGAAACAATTGTGGTTGTTGGTTCGATTCTCGCCTCGGTACAAAAAATGTACGATCTGAATATATTTGTTCCTAGAGTCTGTTGTTATGTAATATGTATAGTATAATATATAAGAAATCAAGCACCCGTAACACAAGCTTCAAGATTTCCACGGGGCTAGATATTGCTGCGTGGATTGTCCATGCAGCAACATCTAGCCCCGTGGAAATCTCGAAGCAATACTTATTTATTTACTAATTGATAACGATATTATAAGAACTCAATTTTTATAAGAATATTTGTTACAAAATTGTGTAGCAACTAAATATCAGTATTAATGAGATAAGTAATCTCAAAACCTCACATGCGCTACGTGACAAAATTGGTTTTATTTACGAGAAAAAAATTATAAAATAAGTGGACTTGTGATTTTATATAACATTTTTATCTCTTGCTAGTAATGAATAATCTGTTACTTTTAATATTTTTGGTAAGTTTGTTAAGATGATATTTAAGGTTCCATAGTTTAAAGTTAACATGAAGTTCCATAAATCTTAATGTTTAAATTTATACTGTTCTGATAATGTGGCTTAGATAATTATAATAGTGAACCCCATTGACCTGATATTGTACATTAACAACAAATGATAGACAATGTATTAAGACTCATATTTTTTTCACGAGATTGTATGATATTATTTAAGTTAAATACCATTGTTCTTAGAATTACGAATACAATATAAAAGAACCTTTCTTACATTTTATCATTCCATATTGGAATCAAGTGATGTGTGTGCTTCTGGTAATATATTATGTTTTGATTGAGATTTATTATTATTAAAGAGCTTAATAAATATATAAAGTTTTTTGTTTAAAGATAATAAAAAAAAATGGAATTCTGTCATTTTATAAATTACTAGATGCCCAAGCGGCTTCCCCGCTTTTCTCACATTAAATCTTCCCTGGGCTATTTTAAAACTTAAGCATGTAAATCGGCCCAGCCGTTCTTGAGTTATAAAACTATAACGAAAAGTGGCATTAATTTATATATGTACCTATATTGTTGATTTCGATAAAATTGCACGCATTCCACAAAATCATCTAACGTTATTTTTAATTTTTCAGATTATTTTCGTGCAAGTTCTAGTCTTTGTTGAATCAGCAAGTCACCAATGGAAACAAGAAAAAGAAGATTCTATTGTAAACAAAATAATGCACCCTTTCAGACAAATTAAGGACTATATGAATCAATTTGGGGATTGGATATCAACTGATTTTGGACAAAAAGTTACTCAACCTTTCAAAGATGCAGCAAATGGTGTGAAAAGTGGTGCAAATAAAATTGGAACGTGGTTTTCGGATGTCTTTTCATAAAACTAAATAATTTTAAGAAAAATAACATTATTTATCCACCGATGCAAAAAAGCACAATTTTTAAGGGAAAAGAAATGAAAAATTTTGCTCATTTTAGGTGTATTTGTATTATAGCAATATAAAAAATGATGTATTTTTAAATATAAACAAAAACAAGCATTTGTTTTTTACTCTTAACTAACTTAGGTTAGGTAACTTTATAAATGTAATGTAAATTATAAATAAGATGATAATGATATAGTGATATAGATATCTAGTGATTGCTAAACATAGATTGCTTACATAATCTATTCTTATTTAAGTTATTGATAAGACAGATAAGAAATTACTTTTGTAAAATTGTGAATGAAGAATAAACTTTCGTAGTATGGCGTTCGATACATAATACATTCGATACATATTCGTATATAAGGTACCAACTTGGCAAATTACGCACTTCGTAGGAAAGGTTAAGAGTCGTTCTCACATTATTATCCAATTTAGTTATACTTATGTATATTGGGGAGCGCTAAATCGTCGGATACAGAAGTACCTTTAGTGGTCGTAACTAGTAAGTGCGAAATAAAAAAAACATTAGTTCATAATCATAAGAACAAAACAATAACAGTATTCTTGGAATCACGAAAATATGAATAAAATTTTAAGATGCGCGAATTGTATACAATTAGAAGATTATTCTACCTAGATTAGTAAAATTTTTTTCATTTATTTCTATAATACTACCAAGTGAAACATGGTATACAGGGTGATTGGTAGGTGAGTGCAAAGCTGCTAGGGGATGGTAGTGTGGAGTATTTGGAACCATTTAAGCCATAGTTGTCTTAACCGAAGTCGGACTATTTTTTTTTTATGAATTTTTTACGGGATACAAGGAAAATACCCACAATTTTACAGTTAGTTGATAATAACTGCCAGTTTAAAAGGCCAGTTAATTATTTTTTGTTTAATTTAAGTTAAGCTATGTGTAAGCAATCTACCAAAACTTGTTCTTAGGTATCTGAGTCATTAGCCATTTTTTTACAGACATTTCAAACTTACGAAAATGTTCTGCGATTTACGAAAACCATTTTTGACGTTGTTTAAAAAAAAAACTAATGGTGCTATTTTTGTTCAAACCTTTTTAAAAACATGTGTGGTTATTACTCTTTCTTTTGGGGTATTAATTAAGAGGATATCTCAAAAAAATTTGAAATTGTGATACAAAAACCAAATAGAGGCAGAAAATTTTGAGCAACTTTAATGATAAAGGTTTTTTGAAAATGGCTTAATTAATTTTCGAACTCTACCGGTAAGAATTCTAATATGTTTTAGTGTTATCTTAATTTTATTATCTAGTTACCTAATTGTTTAAATAAACTATAAAATGATAAACCCTCTTTCCATTTTACATATCTATTCGTATTAAGAAAAACAAATACATTATAGCAGTTATGGATATTTTGAGGTCTTTTATTGTATTACTTATTATTATTTACTTATGTCTTAAATTTCTAACGTAAAATATATATGGAATATCGCTATCGCTTTGTAACTACAATAGTTTAAAACTAGTATCGTACAAGGTATTCACATTCTTTACTCGTCACCAGTTACGAAAATTTAACCGCGGTTTCGTAAGAGTAAAAAAACCTATTGGCTAGTAACTGGTTTCGTAAAAAGAGGATTTTTTCTTCTACCGTAACTGGTTACGAGACTCCGGTTTCGTACGCGGCCGAAGCGGTTTTATCTTCTATAAAGTTAATCTAAATTTTTGTTCAGCTAAATTTTTGTTTAACTTGAATACCATTCGTTCTGCCCTTGTGTCACCTATTGTCCTGCAATTTCGTCTGCTCGGTTGATTAAACCCGTGCGTGGTCAATTTAAACCTTCCTGTTGATCCTATATCCAGTAGAAGGCTTAGATCCAAGCTGAACAGTTCATAACGCTAAACCAGAAATCTTGTGAGGAGTTAACCGAGTATAATGGACAGCCGGCTCGTGATATTTCTATCTGTTGTAAGTACCAATTTAAACGGCTAGTTTTCGAACTCCATTTTCAAAATGACAGAATATCTTTCTACTATATATACTATATAAAATAGGTCGGGTTTTCCTTCCTGACGCTATAACTCCAGAACGCACGAACCGATTTCCACAATTTTTCATTTGTTGGAAAGGTCTCGGGCTCCGTGATGTTTATAGCAAATTGCGGGAAAGTGTAAAACGCGGGCGAAGCCGCAGGGCGGAAAGCTAGTTACCTAATAATCATTGAACTTTTCGTTCCTAACCGTTCTTATTACCTCGAGGAATAATGTGTTTTCCCAAGGTTGAACTAAGTTTAACTGTGGCATTTGTAAGTAAGGCGCGAAGGAAAACAAACCTACCTAAACACAGACAAACTTTCGCATTTAAAATATTCGCGTGATTTGATCATAACATTCTTCAGATGATATTGATACTGAAATTATTGTACTAGTCTAACGTCAATCGATCAATTAAATACTCTTTATTAACACTAAACTTAATAAAAAAAACGGTTAGAGTAATTATGTATGTTTTAAAACATTGCATTAAAAATAGTATAAAATAGTTATTTAATTATATAATTCTGAACTATTTATAACAAATTATTCGCTGTACCTTCTATTATCACAGGATCGTGACTTGTTTACTTCGTCTGTCTGTCTATATATGCGTACATGTTATAGACCTTTATCATATTAACAGTTTCGGTACCTACAAATCTGGCATGCTCTATGTCTAGATATAATCGATCTTATTCAGTTTAGTCATCATCAAGTAATATTAATAATATAATCATCGTTGACAATACATTACGAAATACATTTCAACAAGAACAAAAACAAAGAGCACCGGCTCTGCGCAGTTATTTCTCAATTAACCAGGAAACGAATATTTTTATCTCGGCTAATGCTAACAATTAACTGTCAATTACAGTGCATCATCTCCGTTCTGGCGCTGCCTTCCGAGCCGAACCAGCGCGAGCGGCGAGATGTCATGGACTCCATGAAGAATGCTTGGGGCGAGATGGTAAAGACCCTCAGTGACGCTGGTGACGCCGTCGTCCACGTCTTCAAGCCCACGGAAAAGAGCACAATGGACAAAATAGCAGACTCTATTGTCAACACATTCACAGAGAAAAGCACGTTTGATAAGATGAAGGATGGACTCACAGGCCTTACGGAATAACCTGTTCCACTGCAATCGGTTACGCGACATGTTCTCTACATTTACGTGTCAGCATATCATGTTGTTTTCCGACGAAAACGATTGCAGTATACGGGTTTTAGTATTAACTTTAATTCTATGGAAATTAAACACGTTTATAAGTTAAATTTAAGTTTTAATAGAATAAATTGATACAAAAATATTTTAGGTTTCAGTGCATTTTTGTTAGATAAGATAATGTAGAGCATAATGTAACGAGGTCGTTTAGACATCGGAATGGCAGCGCACAGAGCTATCGACCTCATAAATTCCATCCTTGTAAAAATCATCAGCACTCTCGTTTATGATATTAAATAGTCTCTCAGTACTTGGAGGCATGGGGGCTGGGCTTTCGGGGTAATCCGGCCTCATGCCATACTCCTCATCCTTTTGCTTATGAGGAGTTGGGAGAACCAGAACCCCGACCTTAATTTCTTTCTCCACCTCCTCATCAGCACCCATAGATAAAATCTGGTTTCTATGCTTCAAATCCGATATCGTGTATTGGTGTGCCTCCGATTTGTGCCGCTCCCTTACAAACATGCAGAATGCTATCCACGCGATCACTATGCCCGCCTGTGGAAGACTATTACGTAAGTATCTCAAGACTTTTCAAATGCAAAACAATTAATGGACTTACCAGAACCAGAGCACAAATGAATCCGGCAATCTCTACACCCATATTTATCGATTGATTTTTAAATATTAAGAGACGAGTGTTGCAAACGAGTTAGATAGCCACAGTCGTCTGGTCCACATGTCGTATTCAATTAGTGCCAGTACTCTCCTTAGTAAATGATGTCATTGGGAATTGAGGAGTCACAATGAGCACAATGGGGGTCTATTTTAGTGCGGAATCTGGGTATTAAAGGTTACAATGTGTCAAGTACGAGTTCGCGTGTACTGGAGTGTTCGAGTTTACGTTTATGTTGTGTCTGTGGACTATTCTACTGATCTGAGTGAATATAGCGCCGATCAAGCGTGCTATTACTGCATCCTTTCAATTGCAATGGAAGGTGATGACGTGCATTCCATTGGCTCGACTCCATTAGAATAATTGAAAATATGGTTAATATGTGCAAATAATTAATGATTGGTATTCCCTAAACATGTATGGTCTATTGAGAATTAATATAATAATATTTTAAATTAAATACTCAAGGAAATTTTAAAGACAAGCTTAGAATTATAAATTTGATATTTAAAGTTAAACTTTTTCATATAAGACCGGTTTGATACCAAATATTCCGGTAGTGATGATGAACAACACAATGGGTGCTATATTCAATCGAAAATAATATTCTTAAAGGCCAAATCAATTCTTGATGATCTTGGCCCCGTTTGCATTGATATGGGTTCAGTCGGAATAACTGACTAGTGGCCGATGTTCCTTTTGTCTGTTATGTAAGGATGTTGGAGCTGACAATGTCTAGAGGTTATTTTTTACCAGATTTTAATCGAACTTCACAGTAGTATTTTTTGTTCTTAGATACAGCTTTTGGCAAAAACTCTTATAATACGAGGGGGAGAGGGGCAATACTGGGATTCAACTACTAATTCCTCACAGGAAATTGTTGGTGGACGTTTGACGCTGCGTTTTTGGATCCGTGGTCACACGAGAACTTTTCGGCCCCATCGGCCATCCATTCTCCTCGCTTTATGGCCAGCCCATTGCCACTTCAAAGAGCTAATCCGCTGGGCTATGTCGGTGACCCACGTTCTTCTACGTATCGCCTCATTTCTGGTACGATCGCGTAGAGAAGCACCGAGCATAGCCCTTTCCATTTAGCTCATTGAGAGACCCTGAGCCTGTTCATGAGGCCTATAGTGAAGCACCACGTTTCGGATCCGTATGTCATCACTGGCAACACACACTGGTTGTATCTAGACTTTCGTATTGAGGCACTGAGGTATTTTTGACGCAAAGACGCTGCCCAGTTTCCCGAACGCTGTCCATTGTGTCGTGCTATGCAATAAAAGTCAACTAAACCTATTTTGCTAAAAATGCACTTTATTAAAAATTTATCAGACATTTGTGTTTTAGACAGCAACCAAGTTATTTTTCTAGTATTTGCATAGGTACGCATGGTTTTAGGAAAATAAAGACTTTAATTATATTTACATTATTTATTTAGAAAAAAAAACATAAGATTCTTATGACTAAATCTGCTGTAGATTATTTATCCGAATCTTTCAACATGCGAGCCTCTTGGTTGGGCTGTGAACATAGAAAAAAGAAATAAGACACACTAAATAGTTATATAGCGTTTAATATGATAGCATGTATAAAGAAAATGCTTTCTTTAGTTTCTTCTCAAAAATACCTACAAAATAGGAAGACAAAATAGGTGTTATCTTGCCGTAGAGACTTTTTTAATTTAGGTTAAACAAAAAAACACAAACACTGACAAACTTTCGCATTTTCACTAAAATTGTACCAACGAAGGAAAACAAATTAAAACCTAATTTAAATTATAAATAATAAACACTACTTACTTGAAAAATTGAACTTTAGACTACTACTGGGCCATTTCTGCCAACTTAGGAGTCTCTTGGTTGGGCTGTGGATACAGAAGATATTAAAACGTGAGCTTACAATATCATTTGAAATAAAACTTTTGTTTTTATTTATGGCCGAATGAGACTTAATTATTTTAATTTGAAAATACACAAAATTAAAATAGTTAGTCTTACATTATTATGTAAATATTCGTTGGTAAAATATTAGTGAAAACGATATTTTTTTTATATTGTTAAACTGCATGAACTATTTGGTTGATGTTGATGTTGACTTACTGTGAGGGCACACTTGACTTAAATTCCGATTATTGTGATTTGGTCTAATCCCCTCTGGATTTTTCCTCTTAAACAATTTGTGCGCGTTTTAAACACTTATTTTAACAGTGAAGGAATATCGTGAGGAAACCGGCATACACCTTGAAGAGTTTAAAGGACACGTAACTTTCATCAACCAGTACTTAACCAGCGCGTGGTGAGGAGATATTAGCCTATTCTCTCTCGTCTTGAGATAAATATCTGTGTCCCAGTGAATGTAAAATGGGGTGCTTATGAACTATTTGGGAGCTGTTTGGTTTAGGTATACTCACGTCCTGGTTGGTCAACAACATTAACTGTAACAAAAAATAATGCAGTTAAATTAAATGATAAATTTTACACAGAAATATCGCGGTAGACTTGTTTCACTACATAGATAAATGTAATAGCACTTAACATCTACAATAGGAGAAACGATAATTGGTGGGTAATACAAATACAAATATTTTTATTGATTCCAGAAAAGTTTCACAAAATAAAATTAAAAACCATTGGCTCCGTACGAGTCAAAAGATAGGGAAATACATTAACAAAATTATAAATATTTAAAGAAAGTATTTATATTAATTATTATTATGGAAATCTTAAAATTCAAATCCAGAAGACAAAGTGTTCAGAATGGCTGGCGGCATTGCTTCTATAAATGAAATGAAATGAAAATATTTATATTTTAAATAGAAATCCGATTGCCACTGTTTTTCGAATTTCCCCCTTTTCTGGCACTCTTGACATATTATAGGCCTGGTGGAACACAACAATAATCTACATATGTGCCTATAAGTCAAATAATGTGTTGCAATCTTAATAGCAATATATTGAGTTTGCTATTATTATTTTAAAGGCGACAGATAGCAATATCGTAGTAATTATTTGTTTTGTGGCAATATATTGACTTTGCTACTATTATTTCAAAGGCGACAATTAATTTACAATCTTTGTGAATTAAAAAGGTGATATGAAATAGAGTGTTAAAATAAAAATTGCGATATCTTACCTGGGCCAGGTCCGTCCACAACGTTAACTGAAAAAAAAACAAAATTCAAATTTGAAAACCTAGGTACTAAATTTCTTTATAGGTATATGTTAGTTGATGAAGATTTTCGAAATCTCTACATCGGAGACGAGACAAATAAAGTTGAACCGTTTTCCATTTATGTTTGAAGTTCATATGAACTGTCAACACACAGTCTGTTTACATAACAATTATTTGAATAAACCATAAGCAATAAGGATCTGACCTTACACAAACAAAAAACGGAAGAATTACCAAGGTTTACACAAAAATAAGGTTATCGCGCCAATATTAAACCTGGTTAAATGAACATTTTAATGAAAATATCACAGTACCTATTATATGAATAATGATATACATTTTTGAGATAAACGGTATATTATTGACTTCTAATAATACTTAATCATCATTATCAACCCAGTCTCACTACAGGTCATTGATCTCCCCGATATAATATAATACAGTCATTAAGCAAATTGGTATGTACACATTTTTAAGCAAAAAATAATAATACTCACCTCCACCGGGACCACCAGCGTTATCAACCACAGTTACTGAAACAAAACCCAAAGATGTCATTTATTCAAATACATATCTTCTCTATCCATCCAAAGGTTGCCTGGAAGAGATCGCTCTTCAGCGATAAAGCCACCTATGTTATTTATTGCCGACTGTATTTTTTTAGTTGAATGTTTGTAAAATTGTATGCATGATGCTAGAAGCAATCTTTTAGCATTCGGCTTCACATTTTGGTTTCGCTTGCTGCGTACGTGAAGTTATGTGAAATCGGCGCAAACACTTAAAATGATTGTGAAATTTACGTAACATACTTCAAACATTATTGTATAATTTTTATTTAAATAGTTTGAATTAAAGTTAATACTTACTTCCATTACTGTTGTCAGCGACGTTCACTGAAAAAAAAAGAACGATATATCGGGACTGTCATAGATAAGTTATACTCTATACTAAGTTATACTATATTTCATTTCAGAGTTTGATAGAGAAGCGGGAAATCATTGAGCTAAAGTGTTACTTGAAAATTTATCTACATAATTAGTTTATAACTTACCTTGAGGTTTCGCTGATGCAACGGCGATCATAGCAACAAGAACCAAGATGAACTGAAAAACAAAATTAACTCTTATAAAGGCTTGAAACATGTGTGATTTTTCCTTTTTAATTCAATAATCATCCCAGTTTTCAACGGATCGCTTAGGACCTCCTTACTTAAAATGGCGATGGCCTCAAGACAAACATAGAAAAATGATCAACGCTTCAGCTGCCCAGACTCTCATGAGTCTGGTGTCCCCAGGAGCTGCATCGCTCTACCTACTCTGATTACTTAAATGAAGAAACGAAAGACAAGGCTGTCTGGTCATAGACTATTGCCTGTCTGAATGGGCGAAAAAAAAATAGAAAAATGATTAGCAAGATAAAAACACCATCAACGCAAATAGCCTGACTGCGGTTAGATAATTTACATGAAATCTCTATGGTAATTTTGACTATGATTGCGGTTTCCGTACAGTTTTTATATTGTGGCAATTACTTAGACGTTAGCAACCAAGATTCATCCAGCCATCATTTCAAAGATCAAAGAGAATATCATCATCATCTCCGTCGGACGTCTACTGTTGGATGACCTCCCTGAAATATTTCTAGTTGTTGCGATCGGATGCAACCTGCATCCGTCGTGAGCCAGCTAATTTTACAATAGTGAATTTATAACTATTTACCATCATATATATTATAATCGATATAAATGGGAAATGGCAGGCAATGGATTGTCTGGTAAATAGTAGTTTAAAATAAAGCCTTGCTTAAAAGTCAAAATAGCTGCAAAATAAGAAAGTAAAAAGTTCAACACTTACAGTGAATTTCGACATTTTGTAGAACTGTTAGCTTCAACTTCACGGATAGATCAACTGTCAATGGCGACGGAGAAAATCTTTATATACTGTAAAACATCAAATATTGATAAAAGCGTTCATTGGATAGCCTTTGACACGGGCCTCGTATGTTTTACCTAGAATCACATTTTAACTAACTGTCCTACTTATATTCAAAAGTTGATGTTGTGTTTGTTCGTAATATGTGTTTGGTTGTTTTAAAACCAAATTTTTGGCAACGAGCGAAAATTTTTATTTATAAAATATTAACGCAAATAACCTTTAAATTGTATTAATCATTCAGTTTATTAGTTCGTTTATTTTTTCGCGTAAAAGAGTACCTAATAATCCGTCCATCCACACTAGACTTATGATAGTATAAAGGTTAAAAAATAGAACTTAACACATAGGAATAACTAGAAAACAAGTAAAGTCGCAGTACATTTACCTCGTGAAAACAGTATTTAGGTACATTATTGTAAATAACCGGATGTGTTTGTTTGTAATGACTTGCCGTCTGCTTTGTATATACTTATTTAATGGCAATGCCAGGTTTTGACACATTAATTAATTATATCACGCTTTGGAAATACCGTTAAAAGAATTGCCATAATGCTGTCTCCAGAAGTAGCATTCTAAATAAACTAAACTAAACAATTGAGTTGTTTTATATCTATCTACTTATATATAACTCAATGGTTTAGATCTTTTATTTTTGCATCAAAAATAAATTAAACTTATTTAAATAAAAAAATCCTTATCTGGCAAACATAACCGCGTTTTGAAAGTAAACTTTTTAAACAAATACAGCTTTTAAGGAAAATATAGAAGCATATTGCAAGATACGTATATATTTCATAACATATTGGCAAATTCGTATCTTAATTTGTTTACACCGTAAGCTACCCGGAATTTGATAGATAAACCAATTATTCTTATATACTCGTATATTGTTGTACCATTCCTTATCTTTGCCTTCTGTAGGTAAAATTCATAATATTTTGTTTTCTTTTATCTGCAATGAATAGATTCTGGCGTTACTTTGCGGAAATCCATTCTAAACATTAGGAAGGTGCTGGGGAGACTATCAAGGGAAGTTGTTTTATCACTGAAATATTATCTTATTTTTTAAAATAATTGTTTTTTTTTTCTAAAATATTTAATCTGTAATAATAATAAACATTGCCGGCAAGATAAAGTAATGTTTAGCAAAAGGCAAAACTGTCAGAGACTGGAGAAGACAAGCTAAAACCTTGCGTCTCTTTGGTATGTACATATCAGAGGAGGTACCTATACGTTAGTGAATATGGAGATCATTGGGAGAAGTCTACATCCAGCATTGGATTAAACAGGCATTTACGATGATGATCAAAGTAAACAAACATTGGCTAAAACATCACATATTCCGTTCGCGGACCCAACTGGGACATGTGGATCTACGTTTCCCGCGGGAGTAGAGTATTTTCCTGCGGAAATAGTCTTCATTCATAGACTAAGTTCACGTTGTGGTTGTTGATATGAATTTGTTCTTCATAATCCTGCGCTGATCGCGCGAGACGATTTATGATGTAATAAACCAATCAAAATTATGTTTATTTTGTTTAAGGTGAATCATAAAGGACCAAAATACCTGAATATTACACAATTTCTCGGAGGTTACCTACGTGTATTGTCACCAACAAAGCTGCGTCAATCATCGCAAGTTTACACGTTTCATTACTACCGAGTCAGCACTTTGCCCCTACGGGCTGGCTTACATGGTGCCCTGACATTGTTCAATGTCAAATCTAATAACATACTTTAATAATAATTTTAATTTATTTTACATTTACAATATATTTTATTTGTTACATAATTAAGGTTTAAGCGGTTAAGAAGATTTGAAAATAACCCATTAAGCATTTAAATATTGTATAAAACAATCATAAAGACTTTATTGTCCACACGAATACAGACATTTTAAACATTTGACAAATAAACAATATTTAAAAAATGAGACAATGTTCTCGGCTTCCTTATGATATACAGACCAAAGAGGTTTTACAGTTTAGACTCAAACACTGCGTAATGTAAGCCAAGCCTTATGATGTTTATACATGTCCAAGTAAGTTATTTTCCTCCTTAAATTCTATATATAAGAATCTCAGGTGTCGCTTGACACAGTATCGCGGCTACACACATACAGACACAATGTAAGTACTAAACTTTTTTTAATTCAGTAATTTTATTAATTACCTATAGTTTGATGACACACAATTTCTGAAGTTAGTTAAATTTCAATATGTAAAATTTTAAAGTTTCCGCAATTATCACATATAAAAGCGAATATTTATATTTAAATAAGCAATAAAGTAATAAAGCTAATATGTAATTATAAAGTAAAGTATTAATTATTCGGTCTGTTAGACACATTAGTCGGTTAAAATGCATTTTGATTTCCCTAGTGTTACATTTGTATCTAGCATTACCTAAATACGAAATATTCTACAACCCGTTAATCTAGTTTTTATCCAACCTATTTATAGAAAAATGAGTCTGCTTCAATATTAGTCTTATTTTGGCATTGCTTACGTAAGTAAAGGAAATTTTTGTTGATACACATTTTTCACGCGTTAATAAAAAATTACGAAATAATGTAAAATTACGTCTGTGATAGGTATATGTATGTAGGCATATGTATATTTCTAATTTTCCAATAAATATAGAAAGCCTATCTTTTTAAACATTTAAGGTTGTCACTATTCTTAGGCACCGCACGGCATATTATACCAAGATTGTGTGTAATTGGCATGACAAACAAAGTCTAATAGATTACAATCACAACATACTTTACTTATGTTTGAAACTATTATACTAATAATAAATCTGCCACGAGTGAGTTTCCGTGTGATTTATCCAGCAATATATCTATCTATTTAATAGATATGATATTTATAAGAATAAGAATAAAATGGCAAGTTGAGACTTAAAACTGGACACGAACATGTTACTCAAAAGGGTTGTCAGCTCAGCATCGGCTGTGCCTGCAATACTGCAGACATAGCGCTGGTGTTCAGCGACGCACTGTAAACACTTATACGAGTAATAGGGTATAATAATAATGATCAAAACATTTCAGAATGAAGACCGTAATAATTCTATGCGCGCTGTTGGCGGCGGTGGTTGCCCGTCCCGAGGAGCCTGAGACAGCGACCTACAGCACCCAGTACGACAACTTCGACGTGGACGAGCTGACGGGCAACGTGAGGCTGCTGAAGAGCTACTGCAAGTGTTTCCTGGCCAAGGGACCATGCACCGCGGAAGGCACTGATTTTAAGAGTAAGAATATAATATACTTTATTGCACACCACAAAAACAGAAATACACAATATAAACTTAAAACTATAACATTTGGAGTACAATGGGCGGCCTTATCGCTGTGAGCGATTTCTTTCAGGCAACCTATGTATGGACTGGACTGTGATAAAGAGTTAGATATGGAGTAAAAATTGATTTATCTATACTTATAACAATACAATACAAAAACACTTTATTGTACACCAAAACAAACAAAAAATTACATAATATAACAAAATAAACAATAACAATGGGCTATCTTTTTTACCTTATCGCTAAAGAGCGACCTCTTTCAGGCAACCTTTGGATGGAAAGAGAGCAAAGAAATAAAAAAATGATGGGTGTACTAATATTTAGAAAAATATAATATGATACATAAATGATATAGAATATAATACACTAATGAATACTAATATTATATGTAGAGCTAAAGAGTTATGAGAGAAAAAAACATACTTGCATAATAAAATTAGAAACATTTATTTCCATAGCAAGGCTTTATATGGAAAAATCATTAAACTACATATTTATATAAATAATTGAGTTATAAATAAACATACTTGCATAATAAAAGTAGAAACATTTATTTCCATAGCAAGGCTTTATATGGAAAAATCATTAAACTACATATTTATATAAATAATTGAGTTATAAATCAATTAGGTACGTTGAAGTAACCATATTTTTAATTGACAGTGAACACACAATAACATATAAATACATTATAAAATTTATTTCTATGATGACTTACTCGTAGATTAACTCAAAATATTGTATTGTTGTGGTACGATTATTAACGAGAATAGAACTATTCTAAGAAATATTTATTAGATTTCTCGTGTTCATATTAGAAATATGATGGTCTTCTTTATCTACTTTTTTTTAACTTTCAACTACTAACACACAGGATATCCGTTAATTTGCTGAGCCGATCACAAAACAATGAAACTAATTGGTGTTATTATATAACAATCTATTTTGGGCATGTGTTTAAGTATGGTCTCGTGAACTTTGAGCATATAAAAATAATTTATTGGTAAATATTGATTGTAAACAACCTCAAGATTCGACAAACATGTTCAAGGCTATGCGAGTTTAAAGGTTTTCCAACAAAAATAATAAATGTATTTTAAGATATTTATAATGAACGTGGATTTAAATGGATAATAATAAAAGTTCATGCCGCATAAATTCAAAACTTGATGACTTTATGAAATAGTTAACACTCATCACTGATGGAGCTAGTAAATGGACCTGGCCCTGTAGTAAATTACATACCGGCCTCAACCCTGAAATGTGTGAAGATCTATATCACAACTACATGAACAATTTCACGTTAAAATTTAACGTTATAAAACTTAAGAAATGGTTAACATAAAATGTTATAGTCTAAAAGAATTTTACGAATATAATTCGAAAACATGATTATGTCGTTACCACGTCATGATTGTTCGTCATTGATAATTAGTATTTATGGTTTAATTTTTACATGTAACTAGTTTTTTATAATATAAGCTTGAAATATTAGTTAATAATTAGTTATTTCTTTTGAAATATTAGTACCAAATATTGTTGTAAGCTCCAAGTGGGCTGGCTGTTGATACTACACCTAAATTTAAGACCTACTTTGTACCTACACAGTTTTTAATTCATTTACAGAAGTCATCCCCGACGCGCTGAAGACGAAATGTAGCAAGTGCTCAGCCAAGCAGAAGGATCTGATTCGCACCGTCATCAAGGCTATTGAGGAGAAGTTGCCCGAACTGTGGGCAGAGCTTGTCGAGAAAGAAGACCCGAAAGGTGAATACAAGAAGGATTTACAGGACTTCCTTCAAGGAAACTAAAGAAATACACCAACATCAAGATCAGCTACAGTCAAGTCTGGGTGTAAATCAGAGAACGGTACACCTGCATTCGATATTCTAAACCAAAGGCGATTGACACTCTATTGCGACACTAAACTAAACAAATGAACAAGCTTATTTATTCCTGGGCGTCTAAAACCTTAATTCAAGCTTTAATGGTGTTTATTTGATGTTCTATGAATCTCTTGGTTGATTATTACTGTTTATACATCACATTATCCTAGGTTGTAAGAGTTTTTAATTTAGAATAATTTATTGTATTTATTTTCAAATAAACATTAAAATAATATTTTTCCTTTTTATTCCATCGTTAGATTTTATTACTCAATAAATCCCCTTAATTTTTATTCTTCTATCGTCGCACATTGTTAGGTACTTGACCATAATTATTATACCTATTACTTACCATAAATTATAACTTGAAGAATTAAAATAGATATAGTAAATAAATATGATACCTACTACACAGCACAGTTGAACACCTATCAAAGGTTATCTTGCGGGTCAATAATTCTCAGATAACGTCAAACAAAAAACTACAACATTCCTGATTAAATAAAAATTAAATGAGTTTTGAATTTTTTATAAATTAAATAAACCTATAGCTTACGTAGTAATTATAAGTTCTGTGCTATAGGTAAATCTTTTTAAGCTATATTTTAAGAATAGCCTGCAAATAATTACTGAGCATTAACTTATGCCTGCTTGAATATTTTTTATTTCTAACTTTTCTTAAATATATGGGTATATATCTAAAAAGCGGACGGAGTAATGCCCAGGAAAGGTTTAAAACGTTTTTTTTAATAGACCCTTGCATAAATAATAATAAATAGGTACTGCTGGACAAGTCACACAGCATCATCTAGTCCTGTGGTAAGCTTGTATTACGGGTGCAAAATTTCTTATATGCTTAATATAATATACAAACATAGATAGATATGTTTATCATACATATATAACACCCAAATACCCGTCAATATAATTTTTTGTTGCGAGGCGGGAATCGAACCAGCAACCTCCTGCGCAGCAGGCAGAATAATGATGATGAAAATGATAGTTTATATCGTTTCGTAAGAGTTACGAGATAAAACAAGAAACGCTTAAGTACGGATCAGGCCTATAATGTTGCATAGCTGCATGAAGTTCAACAATGCATGACTAATGTTACGACATTTTCTTATGTTGTCATTGTCACCTGACTTACGCAGTTTTTATACAGCTGATGTAAGGTAAAGTCAAACCATTTTAATAAGTAATTTTAATAAGTACTATGGATTGCCAAAATCAAAAGTAACATTTGACAATTCAAAATACAACACGTTGAACACAATTTTACCTTTTGATAAAATACATGGTTGGCGTTCTACAAACAAAATAAGTAGGTAAATTAAGTGCCATGTAATTTATAAGATAGATCACCTGCCAAGTGAGGTAGTTACAATCATCATGACCTTAAAATGGAATATTTCCTTTGACAAAACATAGAATTTAAGATGTTGAAAAAACATCTTTTTGTAAGGACTGTTAGTGTTCATTTATAAATGTGATCTATGATGATGCCAAATCTCAACTACCATTTGCTAAAAACTACCAAGTATTGCCGGAAGAGGCGGTTAAGTAGGTACATAACTTGGAACTTATTTTTTTTATTAAAACTACCGTTTTGATTTGAACATGGAAGGTCATTTACCATAATTGAGGTTAATAATTACTCAGACGGCGGAGTCGGTTGCCGTGTATTGTAAGTTTGTTGTACTTTATTATCATGTAATACTTTATACAATAACATTATATTATTCTACTTTCACAAATTGGTTCTTTCTTAGCCTTCAAGAGATTGGCTTCATGTGGAATATTGAAGTGGTAAATAAATAAATATTGCTGGATAATTTACACAGCAATACCTAACCCCGTGATAAGCTCGAAGCTATATTTCTGATATACTTAATAAAATATACATAACGATAAATATGATGCATACCTATATTTTTAATATGTATTAACACCCAGGCATTCAGAACAAATATTTGCAGATCATATTTCGATGAGTATACGCTTTTTAGGTAGGTACTATTATTATCATTAGAGACAGACACCAAACGGCACGGATGGAATTTGATCTGCTGACTGATAACCCAAAGCTTTTTGTGCTTCTTGACTGGAAGAATAAATAAGTACCCATTAACATAATATATTGTCCGATTAACAAAAGGATACCAACATAGTTATTAATAAACAAACTCGTTAGCGTATCTCGGTATAAATGCAGAGAGGAAGCTTGAAAGCTATCATTCAGTACTTGTTCCTGAGGCGGAAAAAGGTAAGAAATTATTACACTGTTTCTTAATTCTGCAGTAGTTCTAAAAAATATCTTCCGTGCAACTGCCGTGCAATTTACTTTCATGGTCAAATCGATATTGTTTTGTAAAACAAAGATGATTAAAGATGTTGTAAGTTATATTATTACCCATAGCTTAGCATAAAATATTAGCTGGCTGAGCAATGAGCTACTTTTCCAATATCTGTATTACTTTACAAGGCAAAAGCAATTCTGGTGATAGAAAATAATAAATTTTAATAAAGCTTTTGTCTATCCAGATCCAGTAAATATAAAAAAATAATGTACCACGACTAACTTTTTACGGTTATAAACCTCAGTTTCTTCGTAAATCCTGACGCATAACGGCAACAATTAATATGAAAACCAGTCTATATTTTTACTCATATATATTTCATCTAACTACCAAGGAGGGGTTATAATTATCTCGCTTACCATATGTTAGTGAACCACAATACAAATAAATAAATATTGCTAGACAATTTACACACCAATATCTAGCCGCGTGGTAAGCTCGAAGCTTTTGTTACGGGTACTAAGATAATAGATACTTTTATTATACATATATATCTCTCAGACACCCAAAACCAACAATATCTGCAGATCGTACACATTTTGTTCTGAGGCGGGAGTCGAACCAACCTCCTACGTCGCAGGCACACCTTTGCCCACTGTGCCACAGAGGTCGTCATCATATAATAATCGGTTATAAAAGGTGTAAATTATCTTCAGAATCAACATGAAGTGTCTCCTGCTCCTCACCCTGGCGGTGGCTGTGTACTCCAAGGACCTGTACACCACTGAAAACGACGACTTCAACATCGAAGCTCTGGTCCAGAACCTTCCAGAACTACAGGCCTTCGCCAACTGCTTCAGGGACAAGGGGCCTTGTGACGCTGTTGCTGCTGATTTCAAAAGTGAGGAAATTAACCATCAACTATATAGCTAACTATAAAAAACTAACTGTGTAACTCATAACCTATCTACTACGGCTTTGCCCGCGTTTTACAAAACTTCCTCGTGTTATAGTGGATTTTACCGTGGTAAAACGTAGCCTATGAGTCATTCTCATAATCGAAGCGATCGAGGCGGGCGAAGGTCCGCCTGCGACGCAAGAGGTTGCGGGTTCGATTCCCGCCTCGGAACAACAATTTGTATGATCTGCAAATATTTGTTCCGGGTGTCTGGGTGTTATATATGTATAATAATAAATATCTATCTATCTATGTATATTATATTAAGTATATCAGAAATCTAGCACCCGTAACACAAGCTTAGAGCTTACCACGGGGCTAGATGTCGCTGTGTGAATTGTCCAGCAATATTATTATTATTATTATTATTCTAACGTGGAAACAATATTATTGTAAAGTTTCATCAAAATCTAGTCTAAATCTAGTTAAGGCCCTAAACCCTGCCTATATTCTATACAATGTAACAACGGATTACTACCATCTGTCCTTACTTTAACTAAAATTAATAAATATTGCTGGTAAATTCACGCAGCAACATTTAGCCCCGTGGTAAGGTCGAAGCTTGTGTTACAGATGCTGTTATTATGATATCCTTTATAGAATATACATAGAAATGTATATTCTATAAAATGGAATAAATAAAATAAAATAAATATTACTGGACAATTTACAAACGAACATCTAGCCCCGTGATAAGCTCTAAGCTTGTGTTACGGGTGCTAGATTTCTGATATATTTAATAGAGTATATATACATAGATAGATAATTTTATTAAACTTAGATAACACCCAGACACCCGGAACAAATACGTATTTGGAATGCACATGGAAAGCACCCAAAATAATTATTTATCTTCTTCAGGTGATCTCAAAGAAGTGGTCGAACAGGCCTGCGCGAAATGCACTCCGGCACAGAAGCACATCCTCAAAGTGTTCCTGCAGGGCCTCAAGGACAAAATACCTGCGGAGTACCAAGCCTTCAAATCACACTATGATCCTCAGAACATATACATCGCCGCGCTGGAAAATGCGATTGCTAAAGAATGAATATCTAGATTTGATTATTGATTAATGATTTAAAATGTGAAAATAAAAAATTGTTCATAAATGTAATATGAAATTTTACTATAAGTTTGTTGGTTTAACGTGTAAATTAGGACCAATCAACTTATTTCAACACAATATATAATGTTCTTACACAAATTAAATTATTCCCTAACAGTAAAATAAAATTTAAGATAACCATTTACCTAACATTAAAGTGACATGAGATTAAAGTTTTAATATCATAATCATTATCTTATTAACCCATATACTAATATAATTAACCATTAATAAATAAAATAAATATTGATGGACAATTTAACACAACGACATCTAGCCCCGTGGTAAGCTCAAAGCTTGTGTTACGGGTGCTAGATTTCTTGTAGTTTTACAAGAGAGTAATACAAATAGGTAGAAATTAACGAATCCTAATGGCATCCTTTCCTGTTTATAATGCCTATACCTACAACTTTAAGGCGTAAACTGTGCGTCACAACACACACAAAAATAAAAATAATTCTGAGTGAAACTCTGAGAAGTGATAAAAAGTTTATCTCGAAAAAGTTAATAACTGCTCCAGTAAATCGTGATTCGCAATAAAGTGCTCATTGACCTGGCTTATCAACGTTATATTATTTTTTAAGAGTAAAACACAATTTACCTATAATGTACATGGGCTTAAGCAGGAAACACATTATTAACACCCGACGCGACGCGACGTGTCGACACCCGACGTGCACCGTGCATATTACCAACACGCGACGCCACGACATACTAGCATTTCATCATCATTTCGCTAAATAAATGCAAAAATTTAATATGAAATTGGCATAAAGTGACAGTTCTCGAACGAATGACGCGTGGCGTCGAGTGTTGTCTAGAAACATACTGCGCGCCCACGTCGGATGGCGTGTTTACCCCCACCATGGGCAACACGCAGATCTGGCACGTCTGGATCAGGTGGCGTGTGCGCGCGTGGCGTCGGGTCGCGTGTTCAAAGTGTGTTTCTGGTCTATAGAAAACCATACATTTGATTCCACTCAACACGCATCACGTTTCATCGGGTGGCGTCGGGTGTTAATAATGTGTTTCTGCCTTTATAGTAGTTGACCTTGTAATAGATTAGGCTGGACCAAATGCAATTTTATTTTATGTTGTTCAAACTTCTCATACACAAAAACTTAATTATTTATTAATAACTATTTATATAAACGTATATTATATTTATTTAACTTGAGAAATCAGACATTTTGGGACTCATTCTTTTGAAATATTGTCACCTAGGTATGATTTAACTTAGACAAGTTTTTTTTTACCAGAGAGGTGACAGACAAGCATATGGTCCACCAGCCTATGAACGTCTGTAGTAGCATTAGATATAAACATTTCTACCGGGTCACATAGGGAACCCAGCGCGCTGCCTACCCCGTAAATGAATATACGCATTTTGAATAAACCCAGTCTTTCGGGAAAACCTCTGTCTTGATCATACCACAACCTGAATGTAAAACTGGATTTTATTTCAATAATATTTTAATGCTGAAAATACAGTTAAAGTAGTACAAGAAGACTTATTTCGTTCATTCTGAAGCGTGGGATTTCCCACACTTTTTAGGTAGTTAAGTAAATAAATATAAAAACGAAAAAAAATGTTCAAGGATACTTTAGAAGATACTTTTGCATTTATAAACATTACTTTTGCACCTCGTTTGGTCAACAATCACGTGAAGTGTTCGATAGGTTGGGGAAAACCGATATTTTAATAGCAACTCTTAGCTCAAGAGTCTGAAATTCTAATTTGATCTTACAGAATTATAGATATTTCCAGAAGGCACTTCGTTTTTTGTCAGAGTCTTCCTCGTATATAAAGCTGTTAATTGAAGGTTGCTGTGTTGTTTTAAATAGCTCACCGTTTGATCAGAGCATCATTTGAACCGGACGGCATTGCATCTTTGCATTACCATTTATCATGTCTGTGTATTTTGTGTTTAGCTTATTATTACTGACAGTTTTGGCGGAGGACTATTACGATAGGAGGTATGATTATTTCGACGTCGACCAGTTTGTTAATAATCCCAGGTTGTTGAAGAAATATTTGGACTGCTTTCTTGATGAAGGACCCTGCACGCCTATCGGAAGAGCTTTTAAACGTGAGTCTGCCTTGATTATTTTTGTAGGTAGGTATGATAGCACTCGTTAAAACAATATATTATATTTTTATTGATTACAAACATATTGTAAACCTTATGTTTTGCATTTTTTTTTTATTTACTTAAATTTATATAAGTTATTGCCTATACAAACTTATTCGAATCGGTTTAAGAGTTCAGTTAGTTGTTGGTATTATGAAAATTTTCCAAACAATTTTGAAGTTTGCTATTTATGCTTAGAGACTTGCATCGCCCAGGCCCACGGGTCGCCCCGCGTTATAAATGTGTTGTTACGCTATTGTCCAAGTGATCTTTAGGATTTTATGGAAATAAATTACATAAAGCTTTCAATCATCGATAGTGAAGACTACAATAAAGTTTTATTTCAGTCGTGTTGCCGGATGTAATAAGAACGGGATGCGAAAAATGTTCGCCACCTCAAAAGAAGTTTACGAAGAAAGCATTCGACGCATTCAAAGAGTCATTGCCAGAAAGCCATGAAGCATTAGTTAGAAAATACGATCCAAAGAACAAATACTACGATGCATTTGAAGAAGCTATAGCTAATTAGACGCACCTTCCAGAGAATTCAGTGTAGTAAATATTTGCGGTAAGTACAAGAATATATTTTTAACGAGTATTAAGAGGATTTTCCACCGGAAATATACCAAGCAAATATATGTACAATGTATTAACCCTGCGTTGCTGTATTTCACATCCGATTAGGCCGTTGTCCCACAACAGGAATCTATAGCTATACTTCTGGATTTTTCTTCGTGACAAATGTATGTGCGCTTTGTACTCACGATGTTTGCCTTCACCGTTAGAGCACGTGTTTACATCATTGCCTATATTATTATTTAATTTATGGTAAATGGTAATATGTTGAATAAGCCCCTTAAGCAAAGGGAGGTCATTAGGTACATACAGCATTGCTGTATGGTGAAACATCTATATCTATACTATAATAATATAATATATATATATAATAATATTATAAAGAGGAAAGATTTGTTTGTTTGTAATGAATAGGCTCCGAAACTACTGGACCGATTTCAAAAATTCTTTCACCTTTGGAAAGCTACATTATCCCCGAGTAACATAGGCTATAATATAGCAAAGAAAATTGCGGGAATGTGTAAAACGCGGGCGAAGCCGCAGGGCGGAAAGCTAGTTATGTATATTTTAAAATATAGTCGTCATATTAATATTGACGACGAGCTAAGTGCACTATTGTTTCAAGCAAGCTTAGTCAGTTCACAGTTTATATCTTCATCATCATAACAACCCATATTGCATATCACTTCTGGTCACAGCTATCCCCAATAGAACCCATTGTAGATCTTAAGGGATTCTGTATAATCTCCACGCTTACCAGACGGGTTGATCATCGCAGAAAGTTGGTACAGTTATGCATCTGCGGGAAGAGATTAAGTTTCTTATGTAGAGCAGGCAATATGATTAAGTTTAGTCATCTTAAAAATTATAAAGGGCGAAAGATTGAAAGATGTTTATTGGTATTTCACGGCAAAACAGCTTAACCGATTTCGAAAAAGAAATACGAGTATAGTGATAATTTGGGTGCCTGGTATGAACATAAGGCGTACTTTTGTTTACCTCGGTACATATTTCGGAGGGAAAATCGGAGGGTAAAGCTTGTATAAAAATACGAGGCAACATTATTGGTAGGTACTTAAGTACTTTGTGTGCTAATGCGATAAATTGCGTTGACAAAGCATGGGCAGCTCGCTAATGGGCTAAACTAAACAAACGATGAGTACATTCCTCGAATATATTTGCATAAATAAATAAATCTATATGCTTATATGTACTTATATTCTGAATCATCAATCAAGGTCCTAGATTAGAATGAAATTCAAAGACCTTTACATGTTTTCTTACAGCATTTTTCAAAGTAAATTGATACCTACTAGGCTACGTAGAATTGTATTTCAGATAAAAACATCAGCATCATCATTATTATACTACATCTCACTTCTGGGTACGGTTATCCTCAATAGATTATTCTACTTAAAAAAATATGGGTGCTGTTAAAACACGTGCTCTAACGGTGAAGGCAAAACATTGTGAGGATACAGGCATGGTCTGAGAACTTGAAAAGTTTGAAGGGCATGTGTCATTCATAGCCCACATTTGGCCAGCGTGGTGAATTAAGGCCTAATCTCTTAAGAGTGGCCCGGCAGTGGGAACTGTCCTCTGGTATTTAAATCCCTTGGTCAGATGCAGAGGTAAAAAGCAGCACGGAAGCAGATTATTTATTAAAAAAAAAATTAAAACCATCAGATATAAAACCACTTGAAATTTAGTACCAGTTTTTATATCTCTGTGTTAAAGATAACACGAAGGACATAAAACAAAGTTTCGTATGAAACTAGATTTTCAGATAACAAGTTTGTCAAAATTTTATTTTTTGTTTGATTTATTTTTATCAACTCAAATAAAAATAATTGTTTGAAAATTAGAAACCCCTTTATTAATCGTAACTATTTGATTTACGTAAAACATGTTTAATAATACTGTGACATTATTTGTAATTATTTCATTTTTGTCAATGATACAAAGCAATTTAAATACCATAATGATAGAAAATATTATTCGAATAATCGTAGTTTGTACAGCAGATTATTATTAACTTTTTGGTATTAAAAACTACCAAAGTTTTCTCTCAAAAAAAATCAAGAACAATATCATATTTACTATCTTTTTCCTCAGCAACTCAAACCGTACCTACCGAAAAATCCCAGCATTGCCTAAGTTTCCAGGTAGAGTACTTAATTGATATTGTCTTGAATTATGAGCTGCACTCGCTACATTTGACAGAAAGATCTGAGTTCTATTTTGAGGTGCATTAAGTTTGTTACCGTTCGGAATACTTTCAGTATTCGGTTGAAGTTTGTCTGCAGAACCGTCGGGCGGTACCCATGTGCCAACCATGGTAGTGGGTATACAAACTCGTGCATATAAGCCGCAGTCACTCTCTGACACTGCTAGTTCTTAAACACTATCATAGAAAGTAAAAGGTGGGTGCAACAATATCTGTTACGTGATCTCAGATCCAGATTGTGTTACCGTGTTGTGTTGTTACCGATTTTTAACGTACCAGACTTTTATAAGTACAATGCTGTACATTAGCGTGTTGTGCTAGCCTAAAAATAGTACGACCATTTATTGCCGTGTGTGAGACTGACTAAGGGATTCAAATGACAGAAGATGGGCAGCAGCATCTTTTTGTGAGATCACCAGCCTGTCTAGTAATCCTGGTGATTATACCAAATCCCCCAAGATCGAGGAAACTAGTACCTTGTAATGAGATGCAATATGGGTGATGTTTAATGCCTTATCTCGTTTCCTTAGGCTATACTAATATTTATTCGCCTCACATCGGAGGTTTGCCGATGCCCATGAAGAATACCCATTAAACAGTTTGTTTGATATTCGGCTCGAACACAGTTGGAAGTATTTCAAAGGAGGCAGACGTGATATATTGTTTTTAATATTCCAGATTTGTTCCAATATGAAGAGTTTGTTGGTTCTTGCGTGTTTTGTGGCGGTGGCCTTTGCCGCGGAGCAATACAGCACAAAATATGACAATTTCAATGTGGATACACTTATTGAGAACGACAGATTGCTCAAGGCTTATGTTAACTGTTTTCTGGACAAAGGAAGGTGCACACCAGAGGGAGCTGAATTCAAAAGTAAGTTATAAATCAACATTTAAGCGTGCTAAGTAGTCTGATTTTTTTAGGACGAAATTGAAAAATAATTTTACTCTTTTAGGTTAGAACAATGTTAGTCAGTAAAAGTGTTGGTAGACTACCAATTTCTTATAGGGTGTTTCTTGTAAGGCGTACTAGGCAATAGTGATAAAATTCCTATAATGGGCTCTATTAAAGAGAACCGTACCCTGTAGTAAAACGTGATATGGGGGTGTCATGACGATGATACCAGGAAAATGTATCCGATGTTGCCATTTCCATTTTATAAATGTTCCTTTTGAGACAAACGGTTTAATTCAAGTCTTTGCATAGAAGTAATAATCAATAAATAATAGTAATGGGATAATTTATATGTATAGTAAAAATAAATAAATAGACGAAATCATTATCTTTATTAAAAAGGTTAACAACTAAGTAACAATTTCGGAACTGAATGAATCACCGTCCTCATAAGAACCCTGATCACGTAATACATATTTGTATGTGAAACATAATTTCTACTGGAGGTCAACTATGTCTGGTCAAGGTTACAGCGGTAACCGGGTTTACAATCTTACACTGGCCTTTACAAACCATCATCATCGTCATCAGATGATTTAAAGATATTCAAGATTTATGTCATTTATTTCCATCTTCATTCTAAAGATCACTTGGACAAGTCAATAATTACAATACATTATTAAGTTCTTTATATTCACTTCTTCTTATCATTTCATTCAGGTAACTCTAACAACTTTATCTAAGTTATGGATTGTTATAAAATTACAATCCAAATACAAACTATAAAAATTGAGAATCTGGTACTCAAATGACGAAATACGATCAAATAAATCACAGTTCTTAATCTATTCTAATCAAAAACAACTGTTTATAAATTGATTTGATTAGTGCCGTTGTGCTCATCATATTACTGTTTTCACCACTAACTACTTCCCATATTATGAAACATTGTTTACTAAACTTGACTCTGTTATTGCAGAATTCCTGCCGGACGCCGTAAAAACTACATGCGGTAAATGCAGTGAAAAACAAAAGAACAATATTAAGAAAGTGATAAAGGCTATTCAGGCCAAGCACAAGGGGTCATGGGATGCCCTCGTCAAGAAGAACGACCCTACGGGCGAACATCGCACTAAATTTGACGAATTCATCCAAGATAGTTAAATAACAATAGCTTTACATTTTGTGGTAACACCGTCCAAACTCTTTTATACAGAGTTTACCAATATTGCAATTGGAAATCCTGTATTCAAGTTTACCAAAGGAGGATGGAGTGTGGTATGCGCAGAATATTTAGCTTTAGGTTAGTTTTACGAACAAACATAATTGAGATTGCAAGGACGTGTTTCAAACATACAGACAGGGATTGATAATCAGCAGGGATATTGAACGAATAGATCACAATTTAAAAGTCCTTATATACAAGAGTGATTCTATGACAAGCAAAGACGGATGTTGCATACATCTTATGAGCGAGTATTTATTTAATTATAATTCGGTTATGTAAAGCTGAAAGCAAGTTGAAATGAATGCATACATGTTGATATTTGAATCATCCCTGTTTGATAATTGTGATTTGCTCTCTATAGTGTAGGATCTTACCGATCAAAAAGTTTGTTTTGTGATTGTGATATTTATTCCGATAGGATCGAATGTAAACAAGACAAATTGTTGTTACCTATATTTATTAATCGGTGTCAAGTTGATATTGGAATATAAATTAAATTGATAGTTTTGTTTTTCTGACCTAACCCAATTAAGCAACATCTTGTATAAGGAAATAAAAAAATAGATTATAAATATCATAACCGAACTGCAGAACGTACAAATTGTCGTTCCGAGGAATCGAATCGAACCCGCAATATGTAATAACAATAAGTTGTTTGTGCAATAAAAAATGGATCAATAGTCAATTAATGTGTTTGCTTAAAATGATCTCCAAGTTTCCGTTGCATCAGAGATTTGCCTATAGTTAAACGGGTTGGATGTGGGTTTTCGTGTCAAGCCGCGAGGATGGTGCCGCAACCGTGGACAAGCAGTACTGATGTAACTTTATAATTGAGCAACCGCAGAACGCAACGGCACTGCATCATTTGTTCTGGCTCATTAACCCAGTATCTACAGCCGATGGTTAAGCCTTATATCACATTTATATTAGATAAGGTCAGTTGTAAAACAGGCGTATGTCACTCAACCCCAAAAATTCTTCCACTTCAACCGCACATGCTATTGGGACGCTGTTACATAACCATAGGTACCCCTATTTACGTTCCCACTGCTGTGACACAGGGACCATAGACAAGAGAGTTTACACCTAGTTTACTCCTTTTTATAATGATCTCTGGAGAATAAGCTTTCATTACCCACGGGGTAATATTAGATAAATAAATATTGTCTATGACCAAATCTATAAATATGATTATGGGATACTGCCATTTTAAACAAAGACGATTATGAATTCAGAAATCCTAACTGGAGAACTCAGTTCAAAAGCACGAGATCATTTGATTTTATTGGTATGATTTCTATAGTAGAAGGAAGGCAATATTAACCAGGCTTCTTAATTTTTTATTTATTTCAACTTTAACTAGATATCTCTAACGGAGAACTTGTATAACAGTGGCCATAATTATGACGAGATAAGGTAACGAATTATTTCAAAGAATTAATCGTCTCGAGTGAAGACGATACAAGTTTAACTTCATTATAGACCATTGAAACACTAGACGATGAGGTCTAATGCAAAGTTACGTAATCTTTGAGGCTGCTAAATCAACGTTCCGTGTCCATATAAAAATAATTAAAAGTGCAATATAATTTTGTTTAAAAAACACCTAATTAATACACGTGACTTTTATATCTATATTTCTAACCTCTAGTAGTCACGTGGCTATTGTTGATTATCATTTGATAGGTTTTTCTAATAATTTTCTTAATTAGGTACTTTATCTCAAAGTTAATTTTCTAGGGTTGAATATTAGGAGTGAATTAAATTAAATTCTGTAGAATAGGTTTTGCCGTGTAGTGCCTGCAAAAGAAAAGTACCAGGGATCGTCAAATCAACTATGGTATTTTTGCTTACTCCTTCACTATCAGTCATACTCCTTATTCCAGCTGGACTGCTGTGATTCAAATTAGTTTGCAATCAATTTCAATCAATTTCAAGTAAAAAATATTTTTAATCATAGTATGGAACTGATTGATCCATATTTTTGCTCACGAGTGTATTTTTGAGGCACGCTCTAGACTTAGCAGTATAAATGGGTTGTTTAATTTCAGCTTCTGGTATTTCATTAGATTCATCTTAGTCGTGAGAGTCACACAGGGTAAGTAGGTAAATATTGGATTAATTAAAAAATATTATACATTCATGACATTTTTTATTGCTATTATAATTTAGATACCATAATGCTTCACTAATAACTAAACATTCCAATCCTTTATTGCATAGCCAATTTTCATTATCAGAGATCTTCGCAATTGCCTATTGTGTCCTGTTCATCAGTTTATTGTCCAAGAACAAATGCTGTGAAATCTTTCTCATGTTTCCCTTCAGGATCATATTTCTTACGGAACTCTTCAAAGTCAGCTGGTCGTTTATCACTTAAGGCTTTGACAGTTTTTCTTACGTTATTTTTCTGGATGTCAGAGCATTTTGCACATGTGGTAGAAATTACTTCGGGCAACAATTCTGGAACATAAAAACTTACAAATCTCTAGATACTCGCACATTACAATAAGACTTGACTTTCATGCATGTATTAGAGACCATCCTACGTCAACGTCCTGCATCGAATACAGACCTATGCTCCACAGTGTTCTCGATGTATTAAAATTGTTAGAATGTAGATTTAGCAAATAGCATATTTACGTCCGCACTGCTGGGACACAGAGTCTTTCTTAACGCGATAGGACTTGGTTCGGGTTGGAGAATGTCACATTTTTCTCAAACTCTTCAAAGTTCTCAGAATATGCCAGTTTTCTCAACATTAAAACACGTTCACGACACATTCAACGAGAAAAATCCTGAGCTGGGCAGAGTTTGAACTCACACTTTTTGGCAAAGTCTAAAAATCAAAAAACAAGACCTATTTCCTGACCTTTAAAATCTCCAGAGTGTTCAACATCACAAGGTCCTTTGTCCAGCATGCAGTTGATGTAAGAGCTGAACAGACCCTCATCAGCAATGATCTTATCCACGTCAATTTTGTCGTACTTTTCGTCATAGCAAAGCACAAGAGGCATTGCTACTAGTAAGATGACCAGGGCCTTGCTCATTTTGTTGGTTTGATTTTCTGTATATAAAAGTCAACAAGTTGTATAATCGAATCCGTGGTTCTAGCCTTCATCATATCTTACTAAGCACGGGTGTCTTCGATAGAACACATCATCATCACCCTTATTAATTAAAGAAATAATAGATAAAAGGTTTAAAGCTATAGCAACTGTAAAAGATTGAGATAAGATGTTATCAGGCGCGCGCAGCCTAACTCTAATGAGTTAGCCTAACTCTAATGAGTTAGGCTGCGCGCTTTGGTTATATTCACCACTTTTTACGTTCCCACTGCTGGGACATAGGGACTTCTCTCTAGGCAAGAGAGATTATTCCATGCTGGCCAAGTGCGTGTTGGTGAATGAAACATGTCCTTTAAACTTTTCAAAGTTCTCAAAACATGCCGGTTTCCTCACCATGTTTGTCTTCACCGTTGGAGCACGTGTTTTTAAAACGCACAAAATGTTTTCAAGAAGATAAATCTATAGTTGCCCTGCGGCGTTTGAACCCACGGTCTTCGGAACGAAAGTAGATTGTGCTACAAATCAGCCAACACGGCTTAACAATTATTTAATAATAATTTGGTTTATAAACCTGTATAAATAAAAGTTGACTTACATTTCAGGTATTTTATGGGGCGATTGATAATGCTTTGTTGCTAGTGTAGGAGATGTAAGAATATATACAAAAATCTACGGATGTGTACAATTATTTTCATTTTCAAACGCGTCCCAAAATTGAATTATTATCCATGACATTGTAAGAGATAAGGCAGATAACAAAGTTATAATGGCAATGATGATTATCATTGGCCTTGACAAAATTATAATTTAACTGTTGATTTTCGATTACCATGACCCTAATAATAGAAAAAAAACCGTATTAGCTGTATGTAAGTAACTTTATCCGAAAATCATGAGTTTAAACTCTGCCACGCAGCTCTAGATTTTTCTTCTAGAAAAATGCGCATATAACGCATATAACGTGTTTTAACGGTGAAGGCAAGCATGAGGAAAATCGGCATGTTTAAAGTTTCACTTTGAAGAGTTTAAAGGACATGTTTATGACGTTCAACAACTCATCCTTGGCCAGCTTGGTGAATTAAGGCCAAATCTCCCATCAAGAGAAAATACCCTGGTTCCCAACAGTGGAAACATAAATTATTTGTCAATTGAAGTTATTCAGAGAAGATATAAGGATCTAAATTATTTTTGCAATAATGCGGAAATCTTCATGGATAATGAGAATCAGTTGCTGAGTAATAACTGACTGACGTCATTAATTTGTTTCTCATGAAAAAACAGTGTTAACTTGAGAAACTTGTTTTATGTAGGAAACAATGGAATACATTTGTGCAGGATATAAAATCATGACAACGTTATCATGAGTAGTCCGAGTGTTTTATAAATCTAATTTAAACTAACCATTCATTTGTTCCAGACCTAAATTACGTCCCACCAATGGGCATGGGTCTCCTCGATACCAATTGTAGGTCTTGGGGATTTGGTATTTACACCACACTTACCAGACGTGTATAGTAAAAGCAAGCTTGTATTACAGATAATACAAGCTTCGAGCTTACCACTAGGCTAGATGTTGCTGTGTGTATTGTATAGTTACAATATACTCGTATTGTTATTTATTTTATATTGACGCTGTCCAACAGGGGCCTAGATTAAATACGCTTGCATTTAGCGTCTCAAATGCAAGGTTTTAAGTTTCAAACGAAGATGGGGATAGAGAGAGTAGGTAAATAGCATTCGAGACTTAGGTATTATTGAAGATGATTTGTTAAACCTTTCCGATCATCATCTCATCAACAATGAGAGAAGCTTGTTAATACTAATCATAGCTAGAATTAATAAATTTATAATACAAATACTATATAGAGGATTTTTAGAATTTTTTTCTGAATGTATGTATATATATATAATGTTTAATTCAATCTGTGATGGAGTTTTTAAGAAGTATAGCATTATTTTATTTTATTCGGAAAACAAACAGTTATTAGTAACTTAGAAACTGTACAAACCATTTTTAATGTTTTACAAAGCTGTAACTGTGATTTTATTATTTATATAATAATATGACGTTGGTATTTTGTATTTATTAATTGACTCTACTACCGTGTTGGCGAAATAAGCACACTAGACTTTGCTCCCCATTCTAAAAACCCTGGATTTTTCTTCTTAAAAAAATGCACGAGAACAGATATTGAAGTTAGTAGATCAAACAATTTTTTTTAATCATCTTGTAAAATGAAGTTTTACGTAGGTATATATAGTTTGTTTGAACGCCCTAATCTCAGGAACCGTTGGTCCGATTTGAAAAAATATTTCAGTGTTGAATAATAAATATTGCTGGACAATTCACACAGCAACATCTAGCCCCGTGATAAGCTCTAAGCTTGTGTTACGGGTGCTAGATTTCTGATATATTATATAATACAATACAATATTATTTATTGTTACACCACATTTCAAAAAGATACAAACAAAAATACACATAACAATACAGTAAAACAATGGTCGGCCTTATTGCTAAGAGCGATATACATACATAGATTACATAGATAGATATTTTATATTATACATATATAACACCCAGACACCAGGAACAAATATTTGCAGATCATACAAATAGCAGTTGATCTTTTTTTTTATTCAATTTTTTACTATTATTATCACATACGCACAACAAATGTACAGATTTTCTTTAGCGTTCATAGCAAAAGTTTTAAGCATTCATTTCAAAGGTTTACGTAATATTTGTCGATATTTCGTAAACCTTTGAAATCATAATGATAAACTTTTCTTGTTTGTTTTACGTTTTATCTAAACACGTTACAGAATATTCCAGAAGAGGGAAAAAACATGATTTTGACTTAATTTATAGTCCAGTCAATTTAACACAAAAATGAGGGTGAAGTTACATAAAGTCCCAACAAGCTGAATTTGAGTGAAATTGTTCAAAATAAAATTATAAATAATGTCTAGAAGTTCCCCACGAATCCCCACACCCAAAAAAAATTTATTCAAGGTCAAAGGTAAAATAAAAGAGGTTTTCGCGATTTTCAGCAAAACGGTAAGTTTTATCATAAAAGTATCTTAGAACTAATTGTAGATCATAAAATTATCTACAAAAATGTATCAATACTTTTTTTCTGACGAGCCACGTTTCTGAGATATAACGATTCAAAAATTTTTAAAATTTGTTTTCAAAATGTAATGAAATGTGCAAAAAGTTATTAAATTGCGTCAATAGCGATGTATCGCATGATATTTTGTCGGAATCAAACGAATCCTCCATTGTTTGTGATACAATATTAGAGCACGACCGGCCTTGACAATTTGTGCATGCCATAGTGGCTCGTAAGAAAAAAGTTTTGATACATTTTTATAGATAATGTTATGATCTACAATTTGTTTTAAGTTGTTTTTATGATAAAACTTAGGTACCGTTTTGCTGAAAATCGCGAAAAACTCTTTTTTTTTTACCTTTAACCTTGAATATTTTTTTTTCCTTACGGGGGATTCGTGGGGAACTTCTAGATATTGTTTATAATTTTATTTTGAACAATTTCACTGAAATTCAGCTTGTTGGGACTTTATCTAACTTCACTCTCAATTTTTGTAAAATTGCAAAATTAGTAAATCATAATGGAATATTATAATCGTTATATGTGTTTAATTTATTTATCCATTAGTTAAACAGTCACTTAAATATGCCAATATTTGATTCTACTGATTGTATTTGATCTTAATACTATCAATATCATAATAATCAAATCCTAATAATCCTGTATTGCAATTATCTTACAAAATGATAATTAATTAATATAAAATCAATTTAATCATTCATACACAATTGTTTATGTTTTAAATATAATTAATAGTACCAATTATTATACAATTGTGTATTATAGTTTGTTGTTAGGTCTTACGTAAAAAGAGTAGTTATTATAAGGCGCATCGCAAGACACTCCAGATCATAATACAATCTCGTTGGAGCTTGTATACTTGGGCAGGTAAGTGAATCATGTTAAAGATTAGTTAGTAAGAAAAAAATTACGTAACTAAAAATACAGACGTATAATTATTAATTTCTATGTAAAGTGGATTAAAAATCTGTAGCAAATTAAATTTTAAACCGAGACACTTCTCATACAAATGAGAATTTTCATAAAAATAAATTTCATGAAAAATACTTTTTCTATATAATTTTAAAGGTTAATTATTTATGAATCTGGAAATATTCTAATATTATAAACCAATTTAGTTATCAATTCAGCCAAGAGTTTGTTTGTCAGGGTGAAATAGGTTATCACAGGAACATGCTCTATCAGTAATGATACGAGAAATAAGGGTGTAAATAACTTGAATTATGAGTACCTTTTGGTAGCCTAAAATATTTTTGTGTGAACCAATGTAATAAAAAATATGCCCCACCAGCTTTGCAGTATTGTGTGGCTATAATAGGATGTATAGGACAAATTTTCATCTTGTCTCAAAAACCTAATTAAAAAATTGATTCCTCTCAGACGGATAAGTCAGAGCATCATTTATATCAAGGTAATAAATCAAGCTTCCGTCTAATATATAAAATTACCATATCACAATGTTAGTTACCGTTACTCCTCCGAAACGGCTTTACCGATTTTTACCAAAGTTTATATGCGTATTCAGTATGTCTAAGAATCGGCTACTATCTATTTTTCATACCCTTAAGTGATAAATTTATATGGCAAAACAACGTTTGCCGGGTCAGCTAGTTATCATCTATATATCTATAGCTAAAGAGTTTGATTGTTTGTTTGTTTGAACGCGCTAATCTCAGGAACCGCTGGTCCGATTAAAAAAAATCTTTCAGTTTTGGATAGCCCGTTTAACGAGGAAGGTTATAGGCTATATTTCATGAAAAAAAAGCAAGCGAAGCTGTTGGCGGTCGGCTAGTTATAAAAATAATAGAAAAGGGTTCAAAGCTTATAGATAAGTTGTTATAAGGCGCGCACAGATTTTAATTAGGTAATCAAATTCACCCCTATTTACATTGCCTGCTGGAGCACACGAACTTCTCTCTTTACGAGAGAGATTAGGCCTAAATTCACCACGCTAGCCAAATGTGGGTTGGTGAATGTCACATGTCCTCCAAAATTTACAAATTTCTTAGGACATGCTGGTTTTCTCACGATGTTGGTGTATCTATGGAGAGGTCTTTTAAAATCATAATGTTTAAGGTTTATCTTAAAGTGTCTGAAGTACTTATCTTTCTTAACTGAATAGTATGTAATATGAATATTATGCACGAGAGTAACTTCCAAAATAAAAGAATGATAAAGCTAAAAAATATAAATGATTTACATCATCATACAAACTACCAACGAACATTGGTTTCAACGTGATCTAGGATGAAGTTTTTTTATTACGTTATAAATTATTTCATAAAAAAAATAGCTCTGGAAACCTCCTTGGGCAAGTCCGACTCGCATTTTTTTTTATATTAGGGAAAAGGATAATTCCCTTAGCCAGTTTATAAATAAATATGCCTAACCTAGCCCCTTATAACTGCAGGGCAATTCATTAACGCAGAATTAGCTGCGAACAACAGCCAGTTGTTTATAAATATTCCTACACAACAAAGCATTCAATAGCCTTGCATGTATTTAATTACATGTTGGTAAATTAACTTGTGAGTTCCGGTTCCCTATAAATCAATTAATAGTTTAAAAGATTCCACTTAGTAATAAATCATCACCATTATCATTTCAATTATTGGACGTCCACTGCAGGACATAGGCCTCCCGATTTCCAGATATTAGGGTCGGACGCGGCCCTGCATCCACCGCGAGCCAACCGCTTTTCAAATCGTCTGTCCTCCTTGTTGGTGGACGTCCGACGCTGCGTTTTCTCATCAGCTTAGTATAAATACATAAATGAATAAATCAAATAATGGACCTGGAATATCGTATAAAGGGTTCGTGTATCAATTTAATGATATTATTATTGAGTGAACAAAATTTATATTGATTAACTATTTTTAACTTCAAGACATGTTATTTTGCCTTTTTGAGTTACGTAACGCAAAAAGACAAAATGCAAAGACTTAAATTGAAGTGGGTGTTCAAATCATTAGTGTGGACTAATGGTTCCGTCTTGTATCATCAGCTGCCTCCTAAGGAACCCTAATTAGGTCACATGAGTATTAGTATAAAATTCCATTGTTTTCATTTTTTGTCTTTTTTATAAACCAGAAAATCTAGCACAGTAACACAAGCTCTGAGGTGACCACGAGGCTAGTTGTGCGAAATGTCCAGCAATATTTATTTATTTAATAGTGAATGTACCTTATAATTAATTTATGACATCTGTGGAGCGTGCGGGCGTGTTAAGCGCGTTTTCTATGTATGATAAAAATATTTTATTATTTGTGTGAGTGTCTGGTTGGTATATATGTATAATAAAAATATATATCTATGTATGTATATTATATTAAGTATATCTGAAATCTAACACCCGTAACGCAAGATTCGAGCTCACCACCGGCCAAGATGTTGCTGTGTGAATTATCCAGCAATGTGTAATTATGTATTTATAAAATTCAGTCCTTTTACGAGTATTGTATTGAAGTAAACCAGATAGATATACGAAATAAGTATAATAATGTGAGCTTAACAATATGCTAGAAATAACTGTATGTTGTGAATTCAGTAATATTAAGTTTAATTATTTGTCTATAGATATACATGAAGATGAAGATGTTATGCAGTTTTCTGTTGGTTGTGATGCTGGTGTACACCTGCGAAGGGGCTGGTGACATCCTGGATAAGTACGACCTTCTAGCCATAGCTCAGGACGACAAGCGGCTCCAAAGAACCATGATATGCTTGGACCAGCCCGTGCCCTGCGATAACTTGGGAGATCTAAAAGGTTAGTCGAATGAATGAATGATTGAATGTCTATTTATTTATAAAGCTTAATCTTATTTACAACCATATTGTACCATTAAACTCATAACCACTATAAAATTTAAGGTAAGTAGATGTTAATTCTAGGACGGACGCTCAAACCTACTCACTCTCTTAGATCGTCAGATCGTCGTGTGACTATTCTTTTTATATCTACGGGAATTATTAGTCTATAGGTCCAATTTATAAGTGAATTGTAAAATCTTAAAATTAGAATAAAGTTTCTTAAACCTGATTTACTTACGTACTAGTTGTGCCCGCGAATCCGTCCGCGTAAAATATATGTTTATATTCAGATAATCTTTAAAACTACGCAACAGATTCTGATGCGGCATTGGTACATAGGGACGGACAGACGACAGCGACTTAATTTTATTATTTATTCTTTATTATGTACTGATATTTTTTTTGTTAATTACAGAACAAGGTACAATAGTCATAAAGACAAATTGTGGTGATTGTACTCCTGCACAAAAGGCAAAGTATGAGAAGTTTGTGGCTTACATGCAGGAGTCCCGGCCCTTGGAGCTCGCAGCCGTGATAAAGAATGCGCTTGGAAACACGCCTTCGGAATAATTCATCACACTTTCCATAAAATAATAACTAAAAAGTTTAAAAAAATATGTTAATAAGAAATCTTGAATATATATGACATAGATAGATAGAATAACTTTGTACACCATTAATAAGAATAACATAATAAGTGGTAAATACAAATAATGGGACAATTGGCGACCTTATCGCATGTTTTTATAATATCAATACATTTTTAGAACAGTAAATCAATAAAACAATTGATTTAGCCTTTTTTTATTATTTTCAAATTACAAATAATGCTCAATATTGTGTCATGTGTCATTCACCATCCCGCACTTGGTCAGCGTGGTGAATTAAGCCCTAATCTCAAAAGATAAGACCCTGCAGTGGGAACGTAAATAGGGGTGATGATGATCCCGATATTTAATATTTATAATAATAAGTGTGTGTTAACGTATTTTTGCCTACCACGGAGCTAGAAGATAAGATAAAAATATAAGAAAATTTTAATAAGAAAAGGATTCTATCGTTATTCGAATAGTATTTATGTTGGTACCAATTAATTTAACGATGCTTCAAGTCGTATATTTACCGTTGTAAAGGTGACCTAAAGACCTACTCTAAAGGGGTATGCACATACTCGTAGAAAGCTGACCAGCTTCCTATTGAACGAAAGATTTTTTTCTATTTTATTTAATATTTTATTAAATAACTAAACAACTAACTAACTAACCTAACCTAACACTATCAGTGCCCACGACGCACTTTCGTTTCTACACCGCGGTGTGGAGGCCGGGCATTGAATACTAAAGCCACGGATACACTAGGGGACAAATTATCCCACATCATAACGCGAAACACTAGATTATTCCATATCGGGTAAAGAAACTATCGGGTAACTATATCCGAAACTAAAAAATATCCATAACTCATATTATAACTCATAACGTAATTTCTAATAAAGCGGAGACTATTCCAAATATCTGTAACCAAAACTAGCCGATTTAATTGCATATCCGAATAAAAAAACATGTGCATAGCCGTAACCGAAACCATTTCAATATCCAGATACGAAATGTAATAATAATCATGGTTCTCGTCACAAAATATAAACTAGACAGTTAAAATCTAATCACTGGATGTGGAATGGTTCTAGTGACAACATTTACACGGTCATTCAACTTGCAAGGGTTAAGATGCCCATAAAAAGGATATTAGAACCTGTTTTAAATCCTATACAGTTTCTATGCATTTGTATCAATATTAACCGGAAATCTAGGAATAAAGAACAGGTTGCATAGGATAGAATGTCGCTTCTGTTTTCTAGTTGATAATTTAAGAATTAACTCGTTTTGCTGCCTTTTTTTGCTATTTTTCATGTATGAAAATTATAAAAAGTTACATTTGTAATAGCTTTACTGAGTATACCCATTGAAACGGTGTTTTTTTTTATATTAGCCAAATCACACGAAAACTGATAAAACTAACCAAACAGAACAGATTGGACAAATCAAGACACGGATAAGTAAGCGCAGTGCGGACGTCCACCAACAAGCTAGACACCACCAACAAGGTGAACGGACGGTATTGTTAAGGCTGTTGATTCGCGGTGGATGCAAGTTTTGTTCGACCGCAATAACTGGAAATCATTAAAGGAAGCCTATGTATAGGAGTGGACGTCCGACGGCTGAAGCGATGATGATGAAGTAGGTATGTTCCAAGATGAACATATTTCTTGGTATTTTTGTGCTCAATGCGGAAGTTTTTAACTATGACTTCGTGGAAACTGTTAGATAAATTAGCTTGAAAAATAGGTACAAAGCAACTATTCTATACTAAGTTCATATTAATGTTTGTAGTGTAGGTACTTTATTTTAATACATATCTTCTCTATCTATATAAAGGTCGCCTGGAAGAGATCGCTCTTCAACGATAAGGCCACCTATATTGCACTGTAGTTACACCTGATATTATTTAGGTACAAATCTTCTTGAGCAACCTTATTATTTTCAAATTATTATTATTTCTGTTTTTAGTATTCAATAATTAACAAAACTAAGAATAAGGACATCACATTGTTACATTTCTTTAACTAGGACACATCGAACACAGGTCGATTATGTACTTTCTTTGCTTATTTTGTATGCGGCCCGTTAAGTTGGACTGGTTTAGACCCGGCCAGAAACACCATACTGCTAGCAGCCTTCGTGTTGGGAACCCGACTTTCTTCTCAACGTGAGTAAATCTTAGAAAGTTTGCGTGAAAGTTTTGTTGCGCACGAATTTTGAGCTTTTTTGATAACTTGTCTGAAATTCAAACTCACAAACACAAAAAAATAATTAGTTATCTAGTTATAACAAAGATTTTGTTAAATTTGTCAACAAACTATTGTTTTATTTAATTTAAAAAGGATTCAGTTAACAACATAAAACATTGAATAGATTTTAAGATCATTTTGTGTCTCTTATATTTGAAAAGTTTCATTGGTAGATTAAATAAAATTGAAAGTGTTTTTATTCTTTGAGATATTGCTTTTAAAGTCAAATAAATCCAATGGTATTTGTTTTAGTCTACCAGGCAAACAGAAACTATGAGGAGCGAGCTGGTGATCCTGTGCGCACTGACTGCGCTAGTGTGTGTGGCAGGTCAGGGCAACAGATACGAGAACTTCAACACCGATGCCATCATCCAGAACGAGAGAATACTGCTCGCGTACTACAAATGTGTCATGGACAGTGGACCTTGCACGAAGGATGGAAAGAATTTTAAACGTAAGTATTTACTAAATCTAACTAAATAGTAGGTACAAACTACAAACAATAAGTATGTAATACGACGGCCTCTGTGGCGCAGCTGGCGAAGGTCCGCCTGCGACGCAAGAGGTTGAGGGTTCGATTCCCGCCTTAAAACAAAAAAATTTACGATCTGCAAATATTTGTTCCGAGTGTGTTAAAATAAAAACTGGGTGTTTAAATAACGATGGATGATTTGTAAATTGAGAAGAAATCTTGGAAATATTAAATTTTAACGGACGATGTAACAAAATATGACGCGTAATTCTATATGCTTAAAATATGTTCGCATAATTTTATTTTATAATGCTCTTAATTATGAAAATATAAATATTCTTGTCGAGACAATTTCTTTTTCACTTTCTTAGTTTACATAACTTATCTCGTCTTAATCACACATATATTTTTACTAGGTAGTTATTAGGTTAATGTAAATAAATAATATGTAGGTATATAATGCGATTGTTCTATGTACAGTTCATGTCTTCCTTATTTTAAGACATTGAGAGCGATTACCTTGCGCTCAAGAGAATTACTAGGTGACCTAGATAACAAGTAGTCGTAAGAACATTGTTGATTGATGCATACTTTGTCATCAATAATAATCATCATCATCATAACAAATCAAATCACATTCTACTACAGGACTTTTTCGCAGTAGAACCTGTGTTAACTAATTTACTTAGAGAGCTCGGTGTCCTTCTGATAACGGATTCGAAATTCATGTATACAGGGTGTCCCAAAGTTATGGGCCATGGAGGGGAAGTACCTTAAATATCGTAGATAGTGAAATTTGCTCAAAGAAGACTTCATTTTATTTTTAAAAGTAAGTAATTCTGCATTCATAGATTTTCTAAAAATTACTTGCTTTGTCTGGGAATCGAACCGACTTACATGTGGAAAAAAAAATTACTCTACTTTTATGATACCAATCGAAAGAATAGCTAAAAAATAATAACTTTGCCTAAGTAACATAGTATTTTAAAAGAAAGGAACAACATAAATAATTGAGTCAAGGTCAAATGATCGAGTTGCGAACAGAATTGTGCCATATCACATCGAGTGTTCACCATAAAATGTTTGAAAAATCAACAGGCAGCCGGGTCTCAAGAAGATTGGCGAAGACAAGAGGGATCACATTTTGAGCATTTAATTAACTAATTTACAAAAAAAAAATGTTTCATGTTTTTTATTTGATTATAATAATTAATTTCACGTTGTTCCTTTCTTTTAAAATACTATGTTACTTAGGCAAAGTTATTATTTTTTAGCTATTCTTTCGATTGGTATCATAAAAGTAGAGTATTTTTTTTTCCACAAGTAAGTCGGTTCGATTCCCAGACAAAGCAAGTAATTTTTAGAAAATCTATGAATGCAGAATTACTTACTTTTAAAAATAAAATGAAGTCTTCTTTGAGCAAATTTCACTATCTACGATATTTAAGGTACTTCCCCTCCATGGCCCATAACTTTGGGACACCCTGTATATAATGTACCTTTTTACTTTAAAAAGTCTTATATTTCTCTCTTTCTCTTATTTAAAGTTTTAATTTCGTCTAACTTCTTCATTGGCGATTGATGGCAAAGTATCAACAACCAGTCACGTTCGCCACAAACAGAAAGAAGTAAATGCTTTCTATAAATATTTGTAACTTAATTAATATATGTACCAAGCCATTATCTTATCTGACATCATCAAAACAGCCAATCGAGAAAAAATCGACTATCCCATTTTTTAGCGGGCAGTTTAAATAATGAAAATCTTACCCAATCTAAAGGGATCAAATTTTAATTTCAGGAGCTTTACCAGAAACCCTGACCACGGCATGCGGCCGCTGCTCACCGAAGCAGAAAGGCGTTGTCAGAAGTCTTCTCCTCGGCATCAGAACCAAGAGTGAACCTCGCTTCAACGAGCTACTCGACAAATACGATCCTGAACGGCTAAACCGTGAACTGCTCTACAAGTTCCTCGTCACCGGCGTTTAACTTTTAATCTTGTATGACCATAAGGGCTTTGCCTTGGATTCAATGGGCAACGCGGCGGAAGTAATAGGATCTTAAGCATACACATATAATTTAAATAGGGCTATATTTGAACAACATGATAGTTTAAAAAGTTATATTAAATAGGGCTGCTCTCAAAAAACGGTATTCTGTAGCATTTACGGGATCTGAAGCGCGCAAGTAACATCTCTGATTCTGATGTTTTCTGCTGCACTTTTCATCAGAGACCCGCAAGTCTGCCATCATAGTAATATAAAATAACAGCGGGCAACGATCATTGCACTCGTGTTAAACAATTCATCCAGCGCCACCGCAGCCCATATAAGCTACCCGCAGAATTCGAGGCAGAAACTAGTAGATTAAGATAAGATAATCCCTTATGCAGACTGTATTCATTTATTTATTTCATGGAACTAAACATAGAGTTAAGCGTCTTATTGGACGAATGAGGACATTGTAAACGGGCAAATGAAACAGAATAAGCGATTTTTGTGCACTTGACAATACACTGAATTTTCCCTCGATATTTCTTCTATAGGGGATATTACTTTGTAAAGAGGAATTTGGTATTTGCCAGTCCAATGCTTGTGTAATCTATGCCTTATACTCCGTCTATAATTGTGCATTTATAATTTATTGTTATAATATTATTTTAATAGCATGTAATTGAAATGTTACGTATTGTATCATTACAAAGCGTTTAATAAATGATTATGTCACGACCATTTTTAATGATTTCTTAGTAAAACAAGAATTTTTGTGGCTTTTATTAGATACTTACTTAGCTTGAGCGACAAGCGCAGCTTCGCACACGTTACAATACATTTTCCCGTGAAAAGATGTATTATTCCCGCTCTAAAAGTATCCCTCATTTTACAGACGAATCGATTTATATGTTCTTGTGTTATAAACAGTATGTAACTAACAAGACTTTCTTATATATAAATATATATAGATGTGCTGGTTTAAGATTGGTGATTATACCAAATAAGGGATACCCGTGTCCCATAGTGGCACGAATTGTGGTGTTTTTAAATACTAAAAAGTACCTAAGTATACAACTGTATTGGATCGAAATGAAATCGATGATAATATTAACGTTGGGGCTTACGTTAATATTATCATCGATTTCACATGATAAATACAATAAAACTTCCACGTTCTTGATCTTGAACAATACTTTGCATTTGACGTAATGCGGTTAACCTATGCTCAAGATTGCACAGAACAATGTTATATGCGTAATTTAATGATCTTGACTGCACATAATGTCTGACACTTACGTATATAATATAGTGATATATTTGTTGAATTTTCCTTCCGATAATTAATCTAGACATTAGATTCTATGGTATAAATGTTGTAAAATTAGCAGCCAGTTCTCATATCGATTTGAGATCGCTATAGCACCAGAGATGAAGGGATTTTGTCTAGTTTTGTGTTTGGCTCTGGGTGTGTTGGCCCAAGAGAAGTACGACAGTGTTAATGATAATTTTGACATCAGCGAAGTGCTAAGTAACAAACGACTGTTGAATTCGTACGCTAAATGCTTTCTTGACAAGGGACCTTGTACTCCAGAGGTGAGATCCGTTAAAGGTAAGCTAATATTTTAAAAAAGTTCGTCCTTTATATTAACACTATATTTTGCCATGTTTCGGGCTAAGAATAATACCACCCAATCTCCTTTACAATAAACGATTTATGTTTTTACTAGAAAACCCGGCTAACAATTATAATACAGTAGTTTTATATTTAACTAGCCGAACCACCTACGTTAACTAACGTATAGTTTATACATAATAAATCAACACTGAAATATTATTCCAAGTCGGACCAGTATCCGAAATTGTCGAGGTTCAAAGTATTCAAGTTTGTTTTAATTGGAAGTCCACTAACCTTTACAAGTTGGATAAGACTTCATCCCATTATTAGAATAATTGTTTTGCTAAACAATCTATTTTTTAAATATTATTAGAGTTGAAGAGACATAGATTTATAAATCGAAGGTTAATGAAAATAATATGATTACCCAACTACTCGTTTTACAAGTTTTTAATAATGATGATTAAAATCAAAAGACTTGAAATCATCGGAGCTGTATAATCTAAAAAGATACGTTTTCTTTTCAGAATTGCTCAGTATTTTGCGTAGGCGTTTTTGACTAAACTATAATATATTTTTCAGAAAAATTGCCAGAAGCGTTGGCGACTCGATGCGCCAAATGCACAGACAAACAAAAGGAAATGGGCAAGAAACTCGCTCAAGAAGTCAAGAAGACCCGCCCAGATCTCTGGAATCAGTTGATTGCCAAGTATGACCCCACCGGCAAATATCAACAGTCTTTCGAAGATTTCCTTCACTAAAGGACTAAATCTATTTGATGATTAGCATCATAAATAATACGAAATGAAATTGGATGAATACATTTACTAAAAACAAAAGTCAACAACAATAAATTATGTAAAATATATGTAAAGATAAAAATAGAAAAAACATCCTTATGTAGAAATAAAAATCATCAAAATATTTTGAATAGAAAAAATATTTACAAATAAACATGCCTTATTTCATTTCTCTGTTGTTTCTCGATTTTGGGAGTGAACTTTTTGATCTAAAGCTCTTCGAAAAGTCTCGTAACAAACCTTTCCTTCAGAATGAAATTTTTGCGCTTCTTGCCAAACTGCATTAAATAGTTCTTCGTTGAACGTTTCCCCCGCAGCTTCAAACACCCTCCTCACAACATGCGGCTCGCGAGTTTGATACATATCTCGGTGAGAAAGTCCGAGTTTTGTAAGGAGGCTTGGATACAAACAGCATTTTACGTCAGACTCTTGGCCTAAACCTTCTTTCTCAGCGTTGCAAAAGCCTTCTACATTCGCAGGAAAATCCATATCAAAATATCGTGCAGATGGCAACCCAGCCATGACTGTTTCTCTCATCTGCCCCGGTTTAACCATTTCCGTGTAAGTTGTACGATAATCAAGAAACTCAGACAAATTAGGTAATTTGGGTAACTCCGGAAAGCGAATATTGTTATTCAAAATGCGAAGAAATTTTTTATATTTGATCTTGGACTTATCCATTGCATTCCACATACTCAGCAGAGGTTCTAATAAATTTTGATCGAATTCTATTCCTTTGGTTTTACAAAGATCATATACAATATCCTTAGGGAGCCATTTAGACTTATCTTTATCTAAAAACTTAAGCTCCAGATAGAATCTATGATAGAATATCGGTAAAAACTTTGTTGACATAGATCTACGAACTAAATTCAAGTGACTGAAACATTCTATGTAAAAATCTCTTTCGGAACTCACTGGAAAATGACTGAGGTACTCCGCCATATTCTCAGTAGGAGTTATTATACCAAAAGAATACCCAACAGGCACTTCTTTTACATTATCATTCGGGTTCAAAGAGGTGCCCACTCTTGGTACATTTGTGGTTTGAAAATCGGCTTTTACAGAATTTATCACACATTTTTCTCCATGGACAACTCTTTCATCTAGTAAACAACATTTAACGTTGTTGCCATCCTTGTCTGCGTAAGTTCTGCGTCCATGTATCAAGCCAGGTGGTCCATTACAACGTGAATTAGAGTGAGCACTAGCTGTTTTCAGCGGGGTTTGTTCAATATAACATTGTTTTGGAGTAATAATGTCGTACAGATTGATGTGAGCAGATGTTGGTTTTCCAAATGTCGTCCCAATTATATTAAAACCTTCTGGGAATGAGGGTGCCGGGTCTCGAACCTGTCCTAGTTCTTTATTCCAATATGAATTGTACGTCGTGCATTTTAGGTTTTCACATAATGTTTCAAACTTAGTTGGTATGGGTGGATTGATGAGTTGTGCTACTTGAGACAACATTCCTGCGTGCCGTAAGTCCGCGGATGGGTTAGGTGGAGGTGGCTTAATAGCGTCATGAATCAAAGATTCAGCTGCGTTCTGTATTAAATAGTATTGTAAACATTCTGGTAGATGTTGTTGGTTTTCTTTAGTTGGTACTCCAGCAGCGCATATACGCCTCGTTGTCTCGGGTTCGAAGAACCTACCACAATTTATCTTTCCTCCAGCGGCTGACTGCCGGCTATCGATAGGCAACGGTTTATAAATTGAATCTACTGGCATAATTAAAAAAAATGTAAATAAGATAAAAATAAAATGTTATTACAAAATCATCGAAAAATCATAATAACAGATTATTAAATATAGTATTCTATAATCTAAGAAATATATACCAAAGAGAATATAATCACTACGTTTTAATATATACAAAGTGATCGACAAATACATGAATATGACTTCTGACAGAAAATAATTATATCAGAAATAGAATTTTAGCTATCCCAATGGCCAGTCACGTTCGCCAAAAATAAAAAAGAAGAAAAAGAAGAAAGATTTTAGCTGGATTGCCAAAATAGCGTCTTCGTCTTCTTTATTATGATAAATAATACTATGCCCTAAATTTCCTACATTAAATTAAAGAAAAGTGAATAAACAATAATAATTAATTATTTTTAATTTTACTAACAATTATTAATATTACCATAATTAACATAAGGAATCTAAAAAAAGGAAATATCACCATCTTATGATTGAAAACTATAAAAAAGTGGAAAATTAACTTAAATTATAAAATAACAATGTAAGTAAGGCAGTAATTAAAAAATACCTAATAAAAATATAAACAAAGAATCTTAAGAATGGACTAGAAAATATAGTTTGTGGTGTAGTTTAACAAATAGTGAACAAAGCCAGGTTCTTTTCTAGATCCTAAGTGCTTATTCCAGGAGAGACCACGGATTGAGAAACGCAACGTGTCGCACGTTCGCCTACTAGGTGGACGGATGAGTTGGTAAAATAATCTGGTTCGCGGTGGATGCAGGTTGCATACAAACGAAACAACTGGATATCATTAAGGAATGTCTATGTCCATCAGTGAACCTCCCGCGGCTGATATGATGATGATGATGCCTACAACATTACGTCTTCGTTTTCACTTCCAGTTGAATTATTGAGAGCTCTGCGGAAAGTCTCGTAACAAACAAGTCCCTTTGAATGATACTTTTGTGCTTTTTTCCAAACCCTGTCGAAACTTTCATCGGTAAACTCCTCCCCAGTGGCTTCAAAGACTCTTCTAACAACATGTGGCTCCTGCACCTGATACATGTTACGATGAGAGACGTGACTGTTTGTTAGGATACTCGGATTCAAACACGATTTAACATCAGATTCTTGGGGTAGACAACTTTGATGCGCCCTGCAGTAGCCTTCCGGTGTCACAGGATAATCCATATCCATATACCTACCTGAGGGCAAACCTGCCATGTTGCGATCATCGATTCTTTGTCCAGGTTTCATCATGTCAGTATACGTTGTTCGATATTCAAGACATTCAACCGGCAAACTCGGTATTTTCGGAACATCAGGAACACGCTGCTTAAAATTGATCATGAGTACAAAAGTTTTGTATTCTACTCTAGACCCGTCGAACGCATTCCACAAAGACAACAACGGCTCTATTAGATCAGGATTAAATCTAATGAGCTTTGACCCACAAAAGTTATACACCACATCTTTAGGAAGCCACCCAGAATGTTCTTTGTCCAAATACTTTAGATTCAGATATAGGGTATGGAAAAATGTGGGCAGAAGCTGTGCAGACAAACATCTTCGCAGAGAATTCAAGTGCTTAAAACATTTTCTATAAAAATGTTGAGCTGGACTTACGCCGCACTGGCTAAAGCAATCAGATATATTTTCAGAGGGATAAAGCTTACCGAAAGAATACCCATTTGGTACTTCTTTTATGTTTTCGTTAGGTGACAGAGAATCGCCTAATCTAGGTTTATATGCGCTTTCAACATTCGCTTTAATGGAACTTGTAACGAAATTGGTCCCAAGAATAACTCTGTCATCGGTGAAACAACATTTTGCTTTTTTGCCGCGTTTATCGGCGTCAGTTCTATAACCAAAAAACATCGTTGGATTATAAGCTGGTTTGCAATAGTTTCTGTCTTTTTGAAAACTTGGTTGTTTTGACAGGGGAGTTTTATCGGGCAATGGTTCCTTTGGCATGACAATGTCATACAACCTTCCATGAAATTTAGTTGGTTTCCCAAAGCTGGTCTCTGAATCAAATCCTTCCGGCAGCATGGGTAAGGGATCTTTACTTTTTCCAACCTGCTTATTCCAGTAAGAGTTGTACGCTGTATCACGAAAATCTTTCACGACAGTTTGAAACTTTGTGAGCATGGGTGGGTTAATTATATGAGATACTTGAGTGTTGAGAGCTGTGTGGCGCAGGTCTAGAGGCTGTGGCTTACGAAGTCGGGGCAGAGGTCTTGGTTTAGACGGTGGAATTATAGCGTCACTGATTAAACTGTCTACTTCATCCTTCAGTATGTAATGTTGGAGACCCCATGCCAAGGTGTTCTCAGGCTGAGCGGTAGGCAAGCCCGCCGCGCATACTCCAGGGTCTCTTTCAATAAACAATCCCGCGTTTCCTTTCCCTCCTGATGTTGATCGTTCACAACCAGCTGTTAATTCTACAGACATTTTTTCTAAACTGTGTAACACTTGTAGCTAATCTGAGATACTATATTATAGAACTGAGCAAAGGGTATGAATTTTACTTTAAATACTTTGAAAACAAAGTTTGGGTCTTGATCTATTTTGGATGATAAACAATGTTGCTATGATAATAAATTCTATTTTCGAAATGTCCAAGAAATGTCTGAAAACAGCCCGACAAATAATAAAGGCCATAAACGTAGTAGACTATAGAGTTACTAAATTTTTAATAAAAATATAATCCATAGTTTTTATGCTACACTAAAAAGGAAATAAATATTAACGAACAACGGCTTTTCTATTATTTTATGTGGCTTTGGATAAAATCATTGGGCTTTGGTTTAAAAGTAAAATTTTCGCTGCGTTCTTAACATTTCGTCATTTTAGTATTCGTAATTTAATAATTGGCTACAAGACAACCATTTGTTACTTATTCTGTTAGAAAAATTAATTAATTTAAGCTTATTCCCTTATTTCTTTAGATCACTTATAATCTTTCGCTGAGAATCCCGTCGTTCTATTACCAAAGGATGCCAACTACAAGAATTAATTGGTAGGCACATGTAACGTAATATGCTTGACTAGCATTATGAATGACTAAGTTCTGTTGATGACTTTATTCGCATTATGCATCGGTTATTGCATTAGTTATAAGAAGCTATATGAATATAATCCGATTAATATTGTAGCTCATATTTTATATAATTATATATTATGCTCTGAATCTAGAACTATTAAACAGTCTAAATGAGATAGGTAGTGAAACATCCACGGCCCCTTTCTTCTTATAGATTTCTACTGAACCTGTATATAATCTACTGAACGATAACAAACAAACTTACGATTTTAAGTTTACAATACCTATTAGTCGCGGATGACGCTCTGATCCATAAATACATAGATCTAGATTTGACTTATCATTTCCACTTAGACTCATCATATTGTAGCTTGCATATTTCGCGAATTAAACTCATGTCACTGATAATGAAAAACTTATTAGTAATGGCTTTTTGTATTTCGACGGTGGTAGGGGATTTATACAGTTCAAAGTACGATGATTTTGATGTCCAGCCGTTGATTGAAAATGACAGAATATTGATGGGATTTACAAAATGTTTCCTTGACCAAGGACCCTGTACTCCAGATGCGAAGGACTTCAAGAGTGAGTAAGATACTTCACAAAACACAATAAAGTTGTTTTTCTTATTTTTGTATAATTGCAAAAACCACAATAATAACAAAACTTTGATTCGCTATGGCCCTGAGATTAATCCCATGATCGTGGGTTTGTATAAAACTGCCTTGGTTTTTTTTGTGATAATTAGCATTGTTAAGAAACTTGCGGAAAAGTGGATTAAAAGAATAGATTAATAGGTTCCGGGCGACACATGATAATTAGTTATGAAAGAAACTATAAGAGTAGCAAAAAGGTTTTAAGATTCTAGTTTTTTATAATGGTTGAGCCCCTGAGCTAAATTAAGCGCAATTTACAAGTGTCAAGTGTTTTATAAATTTACTAAATTATGAAGTTGTTACCTTGTATGATTGCCATTTTCGAAATCTCGGTTAAAGCGGTCTACACACCAAAGCCGGCTGACCCGGCGGCACAGCCCGGGGCGGCCCAACCCACCGGCCTTATTTTGTACAATCATGCCGCCGGCTTGCGCCCGCGCGGGCAAGCCGGCGGGGCTGCATGCCGATGCCACCGGCATCACTCTCCACTCACTCAGTCAGTTGCCCGACGGCTTTCATAGAGTAGTGACGTATTTCACATGCCGCGGCTGTCGTGCCGCCGGCATTGCCGCCGGAAAAGTCGTTCGGCTTGGACATTCTGAAGCCGCCGGGTTAACCCGCCGGCACTAAGCCGCCGGGCTGTGCCGCCGGGTCAGCGGCTTTGGTGCGTAGACCGCTTAATATAAACAATATCTATGTATGTGGCATCCAGATCCAATATATAAATACAATTTGCTGGACAATGTACACAGCATTAGCATCGTTAGTAAGTTACAACCTTGTGTTATCTCATGATATATAACTTTTATATAGCAATAACCAAAATAAATACTTTTTGTGTTGTAAAAAAGAATCTTTGCGGCACTGATTTCAAACTGGTCTCCATATTTTGCGTTTCAGAAATAATACCAGAAGCAATAGAGTCTACCTGCGGCCGATGCACGCTCAAGCAGAGACAAATGATCAGGAAGGTCATCAAGGCAATGATGCAGAGACATTCAGAGGCGTGGGAGCAGATCTTCTTGAAGTATGATAAAGAGCACAAATACAAAAGCTCTTTTGATGCGTTTGTCGACCAAACTGAATGAATAAACTATTTGCTTCAATTATTTTAAGCGACTGCTAATTATTTAGATGGAAAAATATTTAGAAGCGAATAATTTTAATAATGGATTTAGATATTATGACACTAATATTTTCTTACTTATATCTTGTTGTAGGTGTCGGCAAAAATCCACTAAGGAATTACACACCAGAAGACAGGCTGATCACCAACCTACCTGGTTAGTGTTATTATTTCTAAATCCACCTTCTATAATTAGATCTATTTATGAGATCTGTGCGTAATAAAAGGATGCAATCAATATCAGACATAATATAAAAAAAATCAAAACTTAAATAAAACGAATCCAATAACTTTCCATATTCCTTTACCAATATTTAATTATTGCCCCAGAATAGCAGGCCCTTCGTTTATTCCTTGACAGCCTGAATCTTATCCTTGTACTTCTGCTGATATATATTCTCAGGATCATATTTAACAGCCAGCTGCTTCCATAAATCCTGCCGCTTGTTCACAAAATGCTTGATCACCTTGTCGGAGTTTATCTTCTGCTTCTGAGTACATTTAGAACAATCATTCTGTAACGCGTCAGGGAGGTTATCCTTCAGCTCTTTACCGTCTGGAGTGCAACGACCCTTGTCTAGAAGGCAGTCGACGTACCCTTTGAGGAGTCGGTTTGATTCCAGGATTTCATCGATGTTGATGTTGTCAAACTTGTCGGTGTATGACTGTGCCATCGAAACAGCTAGAAACAGCGAAAGTACAACTAGGGTCTTCATGATGAACCTGAAATAGAATTAAAGATAGATTTATAGATAAAAAGTTAACTTATGCACGTGCTTTAACGGTGAAGGAAACTATCTTGAAGAAACCAGCAGGATCTGATAACTATAAAGTGTTTGAAGGAAATTTAAGTCAAACGGCTATATAGTGAGGATATAGTGGGTAAGGATATTTGAGGCTATATTTCATCACGCTGCAAGTGCGGGTTGTTGAATATCACATGTCCTTAAAAATATTCAAAGTTGTCATAACATGCCGGTTTCTTCATAATAGGAGTACCTATTTGTAAATCTTTAAGGATAATTTAATAGACACACAAAAGATAGACCAAGACGCAACAAGACCACACATTATTTTTATGTACGAACGTAACCATCATTAAAACTCGGTGTAAATGGTTGTATCGCCTATTGTTATGTTTTTAAGGTATCTACTCATGCATCAAGAAAAATCAAACAACTGACCCTTGAGAATAATTGTGAACAATCAATATAATTATATTAAACAATGACCATTCATAACCGTACCTACTTCTGTGAACTCTGTACAGGTAATTATTTATTTAATTGAAATACATAATCATTATTTATCAATATGTACATATTTTTATTGTTATCTAGCTTTCCGCCCTGCGGCTTCACCTACATTAGGAATAATTACATTTACCCGCAGTAAAAAGTTACGTACCTATGTCCTTCTCCTGGTTTTAAGCTACATCTCTACCAATTTTCAATTAAACTAGCCGTTCTTGAGTTATAAATAGTGTAACTAACACAACTCTCTTTTAAATATAGGTAATATTTATATTTTCAATAAAAACGAGAATAATCAAGTCAGCAAGTCATGTCAAAAGTGAAAAAAAATGTGAATGGGTTGCCGATTCCGCTAGCATTAGTTTGTGTTTTATCATTAGATTAATTATTCTTTGTGTAATTTTGTGTTAAATCTTTTTAGACATTGACCCTTGGCCTAGGAAAAACCTAGGCCTGATCGAGTCTTTGTGTATCATAAGTACTTGTCATCAAAAATTATAGTTATAAGTAAGACAGTCTAACAAAATATAGATTAAGATAAGATCGGATAGATCCAGATCCTAGGCCTAGGATCAGATCGAGCCTTTATATTAATTACTAACAAAAACAACAGCCACTTTCTAACATTATATTGTGCACGATTAAACGTTTCTAAATGCATTCTACCTACATATTACCTATTTGACTTATATGCGTGTCTTTAGTCTATATAGATATTACAATTAAAACTAATTACTCACCAGCAATTAGTTTCCTTCGTTAGCTCTGTTCGACCCTTCGCTGGGCTGTGACTAGGCATGCAACCTAGGAGCATTTATATTGCAGTCTCAGGCTGCACCGAGTCTATTGTCATCTGTGACGTGACAGGACGACAACAATGGAGCCTACGGAAGATCTTACGACACTATTGATATCTCAAGGAGCGCCAGTAATTCAGTAATTTTCCGACAATTATATTTTTGAGTCATAAAATCATCACCAGATTGTAACATCACCATCATCACTTCACGTTTCCACGGCTGGAAAACAGGGACTTTTGACGAGAGTGATTAGGCCCGAACCCCGCTGGAAAAGTGCGGGTTGATGAATGATGTGACATTATGTGGATCTATTGAAGATGTACAACATGTTTTGATAGAATGTGTTCGAAATGAAAATGAAAGATTCAATGTTTTGGAAACAACCACATTTTTATGAGTAGGACAAAATTAATGTATATGTCGTTGTATGTTGTTGAACCATTTATCAACCGTTTATAAGATGAACCCCAATCTAGTACATTCTTACACTGAATTAGGTACTTTAGTTCTAGCGTTTTTATTTGTATCTTCTTTAAATTTTTATACATCGAAAATTTGTCTGGAAGAGATCGCATCCAGCAAGGTCGTCCATTGAGTCACTGTAATAATATAATGTAAAGTATCCTTCATAGTTTCTCCTGTAGATGTTGCAATTGCAATAAGAGTTTTGTATTGTTTTGTATATCCGCAAAACTTTCCGTTATTATTTGCCTAGACGATAACAATATCTTACAATTAATAATAAGGACAATATGTACCTTTCTACTATTAGTAACCAGGTAGTATATCTTATAAAACAAGACAGTTTACCTTAAGACTGACATTGTAGATGTAAAGATGTAAGGTTAGAGTATTGATTATTAAACAATAATATGTAATAGATTAATAAATATGTACTAATATTTTTCAAGGATATCAATAAAATTAAAAATAAAACTGGAATCGTCAGTTTACATAGAAATAAGATTAAGAAAAATTAAACTCTGCACGCCATTTTCGACCAAGAGATCTTTAACCAAAAATATCATAGACCAAAAAAATCACACATAAATCCTAGAACTGACTTTCTGACCCTAACTACTTTGTCATAATTCTAATAGTTGTTATAATTCTAACGAAGCGCATAATATTTGATACAAGGGCGTCAAGGTTGAGTTTAGACAGATTAGTTTTAAGCTGCATAAGGTAAACTTCTTATTACGAAAGAGTTCTACAGTGGAATTAACCGCAAAGACGGCTAACCACGTTTCATCTTCATCTATAGACTATGTTCACGTCAAGGTAATCAAATGATTTACGATGCATCTGTTCTGAATGTGCTTAATACTCAATGGGACTAACAAATATTTTTCTAGACATTACACACAATATCTGGTCTAGACACAAGCTTGTGTTACAAATACCTAGTATCTGATATACGTTCCAAAAAATTGTAATCAAGTGTACAAAACACCAACAAACGACATTTTGTTCCTGTGTGGAATTTGCACCCGCAACCTCTTGCGACGCATGCATACATCTGCCTATGCCACGGAGATCATTCAAAAAGACTTGTATTGTTCAGTGAGCCGTTTCCAAAGAAAAAAGTAGACACACACAAACACAGCACACAGAAGAAAAGATCTGTGTACTGTAAAAAATTAGATCCTCGCCCCCAGTAAACATGAATATTGGTATCTTACTTACACTTATAATATTTTTAACGTATTTCTTCACGTGTTTCTTTAACATACTTTGGTCTAACAAATCTCCAATATTAATATATTGATCTCAATACTTGAAGAAACACGTGCCTGATAAATAAATAAGAGATGATAACGATGATGAGATGATAAAATAAATAAATAAATATTGCCGGACAATTCACATAGCAACATCTTGCCCCGTGGTAAGCTAGAAGCTTGTGTTACGGGTGCTAAGATATCTGATATACTTCATAATAATATACATACATAGATAGATTTGTTTATACATATACAAAAATAAACACGCTTTAGTCGCTTCGCTAAACGCAACTGTTTGTGTGGTTGACAAAATTGTATATATTTTTGTATCACTGCTTAAAATTATGTCTTGATAGTGCAGTGTCCTACAGACGCTCATCTTGACACAGAAATTACGTACGAACACAGTGGCTACATGTTATTCGCTTGTACAAACTACAATTAGGAATCGTATACAAATTATGGAAGCAGTTAGTTGCATGCAGATGAATTGTGCAAGAATTAGCAGACAATGAGCGTAGTTTTATAGAAAGCAGGATTTCGTAGCAAAGGAAACATAATTTAATATTCAATGAATATTCATTATTAATAAGTATTGAAAAGTAAATGTGTATAAAAACATAAAAGTTTATGTACGTTGATATGTAAAACTAAATAAAATGTTTGTAGCTTTTTTCAGTTGACTGCAATTGATGTGATTCACACAGGATCAAGCAAATTAAATCAGTACAACCTAGTATTACAATTGAGTAGTAATACAACCTAGTATTTTTCTATGAAACCGGATTTCTGCGTAAGTGTGAACCTTTTACAATATACTTACTCGTAGTTCTACGCTATAGTCTCAGCCTTCCACTCCACGAATTGCGTGCCTTGCTGATTGTATATTGAACCTAAATCTTTGTTGAATTGGTCGTGTTTAAGCAGAAATGATAAAACCCAAACATTAGCCATCAAAAGCCAAAATTGAGTTTAGCATGCTATCGTACTCCTGTAGGTCGAATTTAAGGTTTAATTTATTTATTTTAAAAGAAACATAAAAACAACAAGTACTTACATGAATTATAGTTTAACCCTAAGTAGATGAAATTTGAAATTTTTTTGGTTACCAAATCAAAATCTTCGATATAGGTATTTGAGTTACTGATACATCAATAAACCATATCTAAACTGAATTTATGGGTTGAGTCCTTTCTGCATTAGCATGTCACTTAATAATAAGCAACATCTAAACTTAAATATTACAATTTATGAAAATTGTCTTAAGGATTGTCTATTGTATAGTTTTGGTGATATACAGCCTCATTTATTGTTTCATTGTATTTTGGTCTCATCATAACAATGGTAGGTATTAGTGGTTGGGGATTTGGTATAAATACCACGCTTTTTGGGCGGATTGGGGATCGCAGTAAGTTGGTAGAGTATAAATAACCACGCTGCGTCAGTCTTCTGGTTTATAAAACTCTATATTCGTATGATAAGTCACGAAATAAGATGTAACCTCGCCACACAGGCTCTACTACTCTACTACTACCTACTGCGAGGGACAGAGCTCGGCTTCGATACCTTTTGCTATATAATTAAAAATTAAATCTAAATAAATATGTAGGTATAGATTGAAAAGTAATTTAACGTGATTTCTTTAAGATAGGGTGGGACTACTCCAGCACCACAGGGCTTTTGGGCTTATAGTATTGTGAATAGGTTCTATGATTGATGAGCAAGCCCTGGACTATCTTGAAAATATATAATCTCATGTAAGAATTTAAAATAAAATAGCCATATAAAATTTATTACGCCATGACAGATTTATGATGTGTAGGTAATTTTATTATTTCTACTAGCAAAGAATACTAAGTACAGTCAGGAAATCACAGATGTTCCCCTAGAATACTGACTACTTAACTTTATGTATAACAATGACTAACAATCCTCAATTACAAAATAGAAATAAAAAAAATATGTTGTTAGTCCATACTTTACACACATGAAAAGTAACAATAAAAAAATATAAACATCATAATTTATTTAATTATTATATACTTATATCTTTATTCAAAATGTTAGGCTTATAGTAAATTTCACAAATATAAATACATATATATGAATCAAATAATAAACAAATAAAATAAAGATAAACCTCACGTAGTATACAATCAATAGATGTACAGATGATCGAGTATGTTGCCGTATGGTGCTGGCCTACGAATGGTAGTATGGGATGTAGTCAAACCTAGCCTAGTTATAGTCCATTGATAAGCTTTGCCTTATATTTATTTATTGAAGTCAAGGGAATGACAAACTGACACAACATCAATATTAATATAATAAATGGAGCGTAGAGAAGGTTACACGTTGATGTCTGCATAGTCATTACTAGATTAATTAGGTTACCTTAGTCAGGTTTCTTAAAACTAGTGTGATCGTCACAGCTTGTATTGCGTATATTTATGATCTTGCTAAGTGTCTAATTGAGTTCATAGGTGATAAGAATGCTGGCTTCTATTTTGGCCAACAATTTAGCATTGCAATTCAATGTGGCAACGCTGACAGGATTCTTGGCACTTTACCATCTGGTGACGGATTTGAATTTTAATATTTTCATGTATTATAACATGTATATTATAAACTAGATATCCGCCCGCGGCTTTGCCCGCGTTTTAATATTTTCCCGCAGTAATAAAGAGCCTATGTACTTCTCCTGGTTCTAAGCTATATGAATATAAATAACCGAGGCAAATAAAAAATCACTGGCCGTTCGTTCAAAGTTGAACGTTCAAATTTAGGATAATTGTACAATCTTCTTTCCTTATTTATATTTGTATAAGTAGAACAGTCAATAGAATAGACAAAGTACATCTTAATTATATAAGTTCTTACAGATTTAAACTTGTGTTACGCTTTTACATTATTATTTTAAGGTTTATATTCTATAAGTATGTTAAAAAATAATTATATAACAATAAAAACATATTCAACAAAATATTTTACCATATCTGCTGTAAGTATTCTTTAGTTTTCTTTCGGATTTTACTATTTTGTATTAAAAATATAAATGAAAATAGTTTTAGAAACGAATTTGTTAGCAACCATTCTGAAATTATGCAAAATTTGTCTTGGATTTATTTTATAAATTAAACAAGAAAAGAATATGTTTTTTTTTAAATAAATATTGCTGGACAATCACACAGCAACAGTTTTAGCCTTGAAGATTGATAATAATTATGAAATATATGTACCTAAATGATAAAATGGTAAAATTTGTAGTTTTAGATCTGACCCAAAGATAAGCATTGGTCATCTGCATTGGCAAATTTCATAAAATTTTGTGCAACAAGTTATGTAATGAGGACAAACAAGCCAAATCTATATGTAACTGTGTATACTTAGGTTTCAAAAGTGTTATGTTCATGTCTAGTCACCTTTTAAACCGACACTTTAGATAACTATTTCTTATTCCTGATTAACAAAAACTACATCTATAAGTACATTACAATTTATTAGTTTCTAACCCTCTTCACATATTTTACCTTAATTTTTTTATAATAAATAACGTGTAAAAAGAATACATTAAATAATAAAACATGACAATGTAGGTACAGGACGCACAAATGAGATATAATTCCTTAACACTTTTCGTCTATTTGGTCAAGGCACAGATTATATCACGCTCATTAGCACGGGTCATTCCATTGTTTCCATATCAAAATCCATCTTGACATTCAGCTCGCGAGGTGAGCAAATCCAGGGCTGCAAGCTAGAGACGCTGATACGTATAAATACTACCTATGTGATTTCTCAGCATCATAAGTCACTAAGCTCTAGTGATTACAGTTCATGTATTGTGCATTAAACGGTAGGTCAATTTCGTGGATTTACGTTTTACAAATGTGGATTTACGTTAAGTAAAGTGCTTCTATAGAAGTGTGTATGTATGTGTGTTTTGGAATTGGAAAATATTTTTGGATTTGGGAAAAGAGTGTAATTGATTATATTCCTATGTGGCTTACTATTACTGTAAGATATCTCGTAATCGTAACCGTGAAAAATGTATCTAATGATTTTGGATATAATACAGTATTTTAATGGCTTTTTAATGGTGCAAAACATTTCGTTTTTACTCTTACTTTAAAGTGAAAAAAAAAAACATTTTAATTTGTTAATCACTTGTCTTGGAAATGCATTCCATATAATATTTTACACACCTTTTAAAATAACAATTATTTAAAAAAAAATGAGTTTTTGTCCAAAAAAATTGGGATCAATATTAGTCTGGCCAGTTAAACATAATGCAAAGTTTACGCAATCACATAGATTTCAATATTTTCTTACCTAATACTCTCAGAATAACTAATACTTCGGTAATTTTAAAAATTATACTGCAGTGGCACTGCCTCATTAAGATGTATACATATACATACATACATGTATGTCATAAATACTGCTTTGTCACAGATTGCAGTTTAATGTAATAGTGCGGACACTGCAATTTGCATCTCTACCATTACACACCCCTTCTTTATTATTTCTTGGTTTTACCCATAAACATACTTAGCATGACGTTTACAATGTACTTATATTCTTTTGAGTAATTTATACATATTGTGTATTGGTACATCAAAGACTTATATTGAAAAATAATAAGCAGTATCATATCCAGAAGGTGGTACTCCAAGACTGTGTATGCAATGTCAGACACTTTCTTTCTCTGCACCCCCAGTCAAACGTAAACTCATCGATTTATTAATCATATTAAAATGAAACGACACACTATAAACAATACATACAATTAAGATTCAAGTCACAATACCCCGTGCCCTTCATTCAATACCAAATCATGACAATGCCTACTAGACAAGAAACTCTACAGTGTCTCTTAAGACCTATCATTGCCAAAAACTGAATTATTTAATTAGACAAATAATACAATTTATAAATCACAAATTATCATAAATAATATAGATTAATCCAATCCAAAGGGTTGCCTGGAAGAGATCGCTTTTCAGCGATAAGGCCGCCCATTGAACTTGTTTTTTTTTGTATTTGTTATGTTTGTTTGTTTTGGTGTACAGTAAAGTGTATTTGTATTTATTTATGCGTAAAAAACTGTACCCTAAAAAAAGTACCGCTGATTATGACAATGTACTTACCTATATATGAACCACTAGTAAGTTTTATTAATAAAATCATTTTGTCCTTTTCAGATGAAGTTTCTCGTAGTGGTCTGCTGTTTGGTGTTGGCTGTAGCGGCCAGCGACAAATACACGGACAAGTATGACAACATCAACCTCCAGGAGATTCTGGAGAACAAGCGGTTGTTGAACGCGTACGTCGCGTGCGTGCTGGAGAAGGGGAAGTGTAGCCCGGAAGGCAAGGAGCTCAAAGGTATAGAGATCTTTATTTTTTTTTTAATGGGAAACCTTGAGGGACCTTGGGAAGGATTGGATAAGGATTTGATAATTAGGTATACAAACATAAAAAGATTCCGATTAATTGAGAACCTCCTCTTTTTTTTGTCTTTCATGTCGGTTTGTATGTCGGTTTAAAAATAATAAGGTCAAATTTTGTTTATAGAAAACCTCCACGAAGCGATTGAGTCAGGCTGCGAGAAATGCACGGAGGTACAAGAAAGAGGAGCCTACACAATAATCGAACACCTCATCAAACACGAGCTGGACATCTGGAGAAAGATCATAGCCAAGTACGACCCTGAAGGCAAGTACAGGAAGAAGTACGAAGACAGAGCAAAGGCCAGGGGAATCGTCATCCCAGAAAAGTGATACTAATTGTGATATAATTCAGTATTTTCTTATTTATATCGAGGCTTTGATAGATTTAACAACGAAAATGTAATAATAAATTGCTTTTAGAATTTATGGTGATTCATTTTATGAATATTGAACCCAATGAAACCTAATAAAATAAATAAATAAAAAATAAATAAAATAAATATTGTCCAGTAATATTTATTTTATTTATTTTTTAATGAAACCTAATACACAGAAATTTTTAAAATTATTTCTACATCAAAGGTAAAATTGAAAAACCAAGTTATCTTACCAATTACCAAATAACAGATATTAACTGTATCCATCTTCGACCACATCGACATTTTCTTTAAGGTGATATTGTGTTCAAAAACAAAAGCTATTTGATCCATAAAAACTATGGGTCCGGACTCGTGCTTCACCTAGATTCTCCACCTGGGTGCAGCACGGGGACTTGCAAGGTCCCGTGCTCCAACTAATGATAAGTACAGTCAAGCATAATTATAGGTAATGAACAATATCAATTTATTCATTAAATTCATTAAACCCACCCAACCTTACGTCCGAGTATACCTTTATTTTAATAAAGAATTAATAAACAACCTGAAAAGATTATGATGGCAAACAACAACAAAAGAAACGATTCTAATATGTATGTGGCATCACCTCGTGCCGCCTTAAAACCATCCTATCCTTTCCCAGACGTCGAACCGACTGAAGAATAAATAAATATTTCTGAACAATTATGTGTACCAGAAGAGCATCGAGTAGCATCGTCGCTTAGCATATACAAACTTACTAAAAAATACAAAAATAATTTCTATTTACTAAAGATAACATCTTTAGTAAATAAAAGATAACATCTTTAGTAAATAGAAATTATTTTTGTTATGGAAAAGACTTCAACGCGTTCGCGTTTGCTATGATCAATGTATAAGGCGTTGTTGTATTATTATAAATTTGTATACCATAAATATTCAGGTTTCACTAAGACTTGTTATTTTCGTTCCCAATGCTGGGACACAGGGACTTATCTCTTGACGATAGATTATGCCTTAATTCACCACGCTGGCCAAGTGCAGGGTGGTGAATGACACAATGTCCCTCGAACTTTTCAAAGTTCTAAAAACATGCCGGTTCCCTCACGATATCCTTCGCCGTTATTAGAGTCACGAGAGTCACGAGTTTACAAAGCTCACATACATTTTTCAAGAGGAAAAATCAAAGGATAGAACCTTCGAGTGTACTCCCACTAAACTTACATACCTACCACGTCCGGCATATTATTTGTTTCGTCGATTTAGTCCGTATTCGTCCCGTGATAAACAGTTTTACAATATTGAGTTTTGATTAGAGCTATTGGTTTCCGACATAATATCGTCTAGCTAGAGGGTAAATAATGATGATGATGATAAAATACCTTGTCATTGAATCATGTCACTGTAAAAACTGTAAAGATTTACGTGTACTAAGCAATTTCAATGCAATAACTCGTGTATCAATTATGAAATCAATACAACAATGGGAAAACTTAACATTAAGTGTTTTCCGCAATCGATATCAATAGAGCTGATGAGGGAATAAATATCAATGCGAGTTCTATAGAAGTTAGTGTCTTTTGTCTTCCTATACAGCTGGGTTGAAAAACTATCTTTAACTTGTATCAGGTATGTTTTACTATAAATAGTTAAATTAGTAATATTATACATATAAAGTTTGAAAATGATGACTGAATGGATTTTATTGAAACTTTACAATCAATTAGTTTAAATCAGAATAACTAAGTAAAATTCCATAGCCTTATGCCAAGGAGAGTTAATCCCAGAAACTTAGTAGTTCTGTTTTCAAAAATAGTTTTTTATTTATAGAACTGGAGAATGTTTTATAAAACAATAAAACGCATTGATAGCCAGTGGTTAGCGTGTTAATTATTCTGTATTATTTTAAGTAATTACATTAGAAAAGTTTAAAACATCATATTGTAAGACAATTCACAAAATGATCGATGAGCAATATGGTAAGTACTAATGTACTCGTACGATATCGATGATATAGGAAAAAGGTCCTTAGATATAACAAAGATTATAAGTGTAAATTATTGTGTTTTATTTTGATTAGACAATTTTATTATTTCAGGATGAAAATACTATTGTTTACAATAGTTTTTGTAGCAGTAAGTGTTGTTGGTGACCAGCAATATACAGACCGATATGACGATATAAATTACGAAGAAATCTTAGCCAACAAACGCCTTCTAGAACCTTATTTCAAGTGTATTTTGGACAAAGGCCGATGTACTGCCGAAGGAAGGGCGTTGAAAGGTACCTCCTTTACTTTGTTCTTCAGGAGATAATTTTTAAAATATAATTAGGCGTGTTGTGCTTAGATTATATCTCGATCTCTTACCGTTACTGTCGCCAAACATTTGTAATATTCTGCGATAAAATTAAGCCGATTACTATCTTGCAGCATTATTGGTAAGTGGGAGAAAATTCGACTGTAATTCTGAAAGTGGGTTCAATCCCCGCTGATTACTTCTGATTTTTTATTAAATCGCAAGATTATTTGGGTCTCTAGTTAGACTAACTGCATGATACACATTGTATTTCATAGTAACCATTGCGTATGTATCCTTAGACTAGTATTTTATGATAAAAACAAACTTCGCAAAAACCCTTTGTTGATTTACATGCAAATGAACTAGCTAAAGGAAACCGGTTCTGATCTTAACAATGCTCTCATAAAAATTATACCTTAATGTTAGTTTTTTATCTATAAATGATTAGAATATAATGCGCTCAAGATGTATTCGTATGTAGTAGTAGGTAAGTAAATTGTATTCACAATTATACTTTCATGACACGAATACGGAAAACTTAACGGAAGATTGCGTGGCTGCAAGTTAGTCATACTCTAATACTGTAAATATTATACAAGATATTTACAGTATATAAAGTATGACTAACTGTATAAAAAAATTACCAACATTCAGTGAGATTCGTATTCCATAGCATCATTTCGGTATACTTATTGACTTAATTTGTGGATCTACAAAAGCTATTTTGAAAAGTATTTTATGAGTTTATCTCGCGGAACGCTAAATATTAACCCTGTGTTTTATGAAAACTTATTTTAAACGTCCCAATACTGAGCACGGGTTCCCCAAAATATCTATAACAAATATGGGGGGTTTGGTACTCATCTACGCTACCGTAACATTATTCTTAGGCCAGACCACACACAGCACGACAGTGTGTTTAAATGTTTTGAAAGCATTCCCACAAAGTCACGCCTGAATCTATTCAATAAATTATTTTTGTTTGATTTTTCAGCTCACATCAAAGAAGCGATGCAAACTGGCTGTGTAAAGTGTACGCTGAAACAGCGCGTGGGGGCCAGAAAAGTTGTCCGCCACTTCAAGACCTATGAGAAAACTTACTGGGAACAAATCAAAGCTAAATATGACCCTGACAATAAATATAAGGATACCTACGAAGCATTCTTAGCAGCTGAGGAGTAAATAAATATAATATATTTTACATACGATTTATGTTTATTCTTTTTATTGGGGATCGGGTATTATTTCCACCGCCACCAACCAAGTTGATGAGATTAAAATCAGACGATGTGCTGACGCCCACTGGAAGAGATGGGAAGCCAGCATATTTATATGGTGAAATCAAGTTAACAAATCAATTAATATTGGCCAAAAAAAGCCCGTTATCCTAAACGTGACACTAAGCGTGAGGCACTTTTTGCAGACTATTGCCAGAGGCATAATTTCAATTTAACCGGTTATTGAACTCTAAGGCGAACTTCTCCAAAAAAAATTGAACTCAATTGTTAGGATTTTTAAAACATAGAAATGGCTACACTCAATATTTGAATGAATTCTAAATCGTCAAAATAAACATTACCTAAATTATAATTATAAAGTTTACTTTTATAGTTATCTGAATAGCAATAATTACCACCTTGATAATAAGGAAATACTTAGCATCCTAGTTTTTGAGAATCGGCGCTATTATACCTTTATATACTACATTTAAACGCGGGTAAAACAATGCGGCGTTTCCTTAAAGGCTTAAGTATTCAAGGTTTGTCATACAATTATATACCTAAACCGCAACAAGCCTACTTATACTTATATATCATATTGAAAGCATATTATTTGTTTATCTATTCTATATTACATCAGTGTCTCTATATATGTCTCTTTAAAATCACGTGCTTTAACGGTAAAGGCAAATATCGGTAAAGGAAACTGTGTCCGAGCAGTGGAAACGTGATTAGGGGCGGTGATGATGATTGAAAATGATTGTAGTTATGCCCAGATTGAATATGATTCTTTAAAAAAACCTCTTTAATAGCAATGTATTCTTATACATCAAGTACTATTATTATAACGTAATTGTTTTTTATTGCAAAAGGAAATTTTAAGGCAAACCGGTCACATCAACAAAACCAGTTCTAGCCGGTCGGAACAAGGAAAAAATTAATGGATTTATTGTATTGTTGGATGCCAACCAACCTAATATTATTAACTAGTTGCCCATAATTTGGTACCCCGTCGGTATAAATTCAAGGTACCAATTTTAAAGATTCAAGCATACAGACAGCGACAGTTACTTTGTTTTATAATATGTAGTGATTTAAATGTGTACACTGATAACTCAAGATCAAGGATCTCTTTCTTGGTATCTGATTTGTTAGGTTTGTCACCGTCCAAATCATATATTAAATAAAAATTTGAAAATAACTAAAATGTTAACTCAAACCTTCCAATACTTGAATCTACTTGAAACATACATAGGTATGATGGGGGTATAGGGGGTATATGGGGGCCTCCTGAAACGATTTAAATAACTGCTATCTTATATTGCGGCAAGGTTCAAATTTAGGTACTTTGAGAGTTTTAGTTTTAAAATTAATAGTCAGGGATCCGTAGTACATGGAAATCAAGTGATTACTAACAAGCTAATTTTTGGTGAGTAGCTTCGTTTCGATGAGACGTCCAAAGATATCCTATACCCAACTCTCGATCGTGGTAGCTAACAGAGATATCAAGGATTAAAAAAATCAAGGATGTAAAACTGGGATAACGGACCACGAAATTTGTAGGACAATATGTTATATCTCAAGATAATTATCTAAATTATATAAAAACATGTTTGTCCTACAAAACCTGTGGTTTGATCAAAGAATCCGCCATTTCGAAAATGTATCGAAAACGAGGTCAATTTAAATGATTACTATGATTACTAACCAGCTGATTTTTTGTTGTATACTTAATTAATATGTATAAAATCTAACGGACATATTGTCCGACAAATTTCGTGGTCCGTTATCCCGGTTTTACATCCTTGATTTTTTTAATCCTTGATATCTCTGTTAGCTACCACAATCGAGATTTGGGTATAGGATATTTTTAGTCGTCTCATCGAAACGAAGCTACTCACCAAAAATTAGCTTGTTAGTAATCACTTGATTTACATGTACTACGGATCCCGGCCTATAATGTTATTCCATTATTCTGTTACTATGGTAAAATAATCATCTGTTTTAAAAATATAAATAAAATTACCTACTAAATTTTTCATGTTCAATAACTTTTTCTAATTCACAGAGTAAAGGTCGACTCACGCTAGACCGTGTCGGGTCCGAGCCGAGTGTCGGCCGTAGCACGGTCACTGAGCCGGTTCCGTGTCTAAAATTACAAAGACGGCCCGCGACGTGTCGGGTCCGAGCCGAGTGTCGGCCGTAGCACGGTCACCGAGCCGGTTCCGTGTCTAAACTGCATGAGCACTGTATAGCATCACTACCGACTGCTCGGGCGCAGCTCGGCGGCGCTGTATTCATGCAACGGGCCGTGGCCGAGCCGAAGCGGGACCGAGTTGTTTCCGAGCGATGTCCGTTGTTCGGGCGTCACTCGGTTGCCGCTCGGCTGCTTAGACCGACACTCGGCTCGGACCCGACACGGTGTAGCGTGAGTCGACCTTAAACCAGTGGTAAAAGATCTCAGTACCAACCAATTGGGACGAAGATGATGAAAAAATCTCATTAGGTTAAAATGGTGTCTTAAGGGTTATAATATTCTTGTGGAAGGTTCTTATAAAGATAACAACGCAACTCATTAATATAAATAAAAATACTTTATTAAATTCAGTCTACTTAAACTAATCAGTCAACAATTAACCTTCAGCCTGCACAACCCTGAGGTCCTTTTCGTACTTGACGACGTATTTGCGTTTTGGGTCGTACTTGGCAGAGAGCTTGGTCCACATTTCGTTTTCGTGGTTGATGAGGTGCCCAATGACTTTGCGAGTGCCGTTCCTCTGCCATTCGGTGCATTTGTCGCAGTTGTTCTCTAATGCTTCTTGGATGTGAGCTGGAATAAACAATTGAAGTTATAAATAAAAATAGAATTGGTTTATTTCAGACAATTTACAGTTATGGTTACACATTCTGGGTGATCTGTTTGAACAAGATGAGAACTCACTTAGGTACGATCTTATTTGGTAAGGTAGATTTGGTATATTCTTAGTGGTGAAACAAATAGATTAAACTAAAACTGTCCTTTTTTTTTAGTAAGTTACAGAAAAAGCACAATTAGTAGCACATTTACAAATCCATGCTGATTCCCAATGCGTATTCAACGATGTCAACATACTCGTACCATCCTAATACATGTTTCCCATAATTAAAATTAAAGTACATAGATATTTCTTGAGAGTATTTTACATTGAAAAACATCAAAATCATCCGATAACCCACGCACGAGATACGTCTCACTGAAGTTTGCACAGTACATAGGTAAAAATATTTATTTAATCCTGCAATATTTTTAAAGAAATGTTTTACTGAATCTTTTTGAGAGACTGGTGTCTGATGTATGTAAGCTCTAATGTGGGTAAGGTAGAACGCTATGCACAGCTGTCATAACTTGCTCAGGCAGCCTGTTCCAATTCTGAACAAATCTATAAGAAATGGTGTGTAGTTATTAAATACTTACATCTAAGTTCACGTCCTTCAGCGGAGCATTTGCCGGTCTCCAGAGCACAGTTGACGTAGGCATTCAGAAGTCGTTTGTTGCCGAGAACCTCGTCGATGTTGATGTTGTCGTATCGGTCGGTGTAAGTAGTGGTGTTGGGGCGGGCAGAAGCCATGGCGATCACTGCCAGTGTGCAAAGTACTACGGCCTTCATGCTGCAAGATAACAAAGTTTTAAACAAAAGAACAATAAAAATTACAACAAGTATTAAGTTGAACTAATGACCTACCAGCACTGTGACATTATTAACATATTCTGAAATCTTCCTAAGATTCTGAAATGTTTATAATGGATTTCCGCATAGCAACGCCTGAATATGTTCGTTAAATTTGAAGGTTTGCGTGGTAAATATTTTATTGTTAAATTATTTGAAAACAAGGTTCACGGTACAAATTTACGTTAACTTGTCACATTATTAACTAAACAGCAAAAAGTGATGAATTTGCAACTAACTCACTAAATTGATAAATATAAAATAAAAACAAAATTATTATTTATTTATTTACCATAGCGAATAAAGCTCTCAGATTTTGCAATATGTAATCGACATTCGTTATTAGATAGCTAGCTCACACATTAAAAATGTTCAAAAGAATCTATGAGTAGATAAAAAAATATTTTTATGTCGGTATAAGTGGCTTATTACTTAAATCTCAGCTTATGCTACCTACAGGGTAACGCTGGTTTAGTATAAACCCTATTGAATGACGGATACAACAGAAAGTTCTACTTTAATTTTATCGAACTAAAGCAATAGTCCAATGAACTTTTCTTTTTGAAATTATAAATGCACACGAACCCCATAATTGAATGAACACTGTTATTCGATACTTTTGCATGTATTAGATATATTTTATTTAATTAATACTTACTTGTATATTATAAAAAAATCACAGAAATGATCACTGATCTAGCTGATGTCCCAAGGAAGTATGGTTGGTTCGTTAGTCAATGTGTTTTATATAGCTAGTAGGACATTGGCATTCGGCTTTTAGCCCATTATCGACTACAAGGTGCAGCAGAACATCTACCGTTTTATATTTTTCGCTATGACCAAAGTTTTGAAGTTAAACTTGCATGAAAATATATTTTATAGCATTGGTGCTTTCAAATATTAAATTCATATTTAATAAATTGATTTTTTTTTTTTGTATGCCAAGATTTTAATTGGTATTTATGTTGGCTGTACGTTTTTCTAAACAGACTAAAAATAAATAGATTATATTCTTTCTTGTAATACAAGGAGTTAACTTTTATATATTCATTAGTTATTAAAACTTTCTTGATATATATATATTTTATATGACTAGAATAAAGTAATAAGTAGGTACTTGTTTTACTTTATTCTAGTCGAAACCTAACCGAAACCATAAATTATTTAAGCCCAACAAATTTTTTCATAAAATTTCGATCGCAGATTTTAACTCATGTTTGTATTAACTAAAGTATTCTTTAACTATCAAATACAGATAGATGGTATTTCTTAAAAACAATCTATACAAGAAACCTACAGTTGTTCTGTTACAACTTCTATACCAATAAGAAAACCTGTTTTTTTTCCTAGAACACGCCTAAATCGTTTACTCATGGCAAAGTGTGGAACATTTTACTTACTTACGTACGTTTTGTTATTGATTGTATTCCTAGAAATATTCGTCAATCTGGTTGAGATAAACAAAGTTACCTACTGATTTATGGTGAATTCGTTATTATTCATCGACGTTATTATATCTGCTAATTACTTGAATTGCGGAAAATAACTGTGTGACTTGAAGAAGTACAATTAAAATACGATATAATGATTAGAGTATATAATAATTATAATATTTTAGTGCTAACTAATTTAAAATCGTTACCTAAAAAGTTAATCTTTATCAATTAACATTAAATCATAATGAGAGTTCGGTAACCAACTTTCTATTTAAATTAAATTTTTAGAATTTATTTATTTTATCTGTCTTTTCTAACATTGGTAGGTACATGTATAGAAAAGTCAAATTATTATAGCATTTTTTTGCGTTATTATTTTTTATCTTCTTACAAATGGTATTGCTAATTAATATTCCAAAACCCGCAAGAACGCCGTTAAATAAGCCTGACTGTTTAAACTCACAAGTGAATTTTGTATATGTCTCAAATCTTTATATAGGTATTGGGGGATTGAATTATGGATCTTCAAGATTCTCCAGCGATTTGGTGATCACAGTACTTGGTACAATACATACATACATGGAACAACGAACATGGTCTTCATCATCATCATCATCATTACAGCCATTGGACGTCCATTTCTGGACATAGGCCTCCCTTAATCATTTCAATGGCTCCAAGAGGCATTCAAAAGCAACATAATGCCTAATGGCGTATATCTATCAAATGAAATTATGCTGCTATGACTAATATAATGATGCAGAGCAAAATTATTCTTAGAAAATAATAACGGCTTGTCTAGCTTTGTACCTAGGTAAAATAGTGTTAGCAATCTGGCTTGTTTACGTATTAACCGGTTTCTTGGTTTTACCGGATGATCACTGACGTCAAAGAGACTAATAATAAAAACTTAGATTCTTAGTATATTCTGATATTTTTCATAAGAAAGTTGTTTTTGTTGATGGTTATTTACGATTTTAACAAAATTTCATGGTAAATTACTTAAAAATATGATAATATAAAGGACTTAAAATTTAAGGAAATACCTAGTACTAATTTGTTTTTCCTAAAAATAAGTGATTTACATAATCTGTGATGTTTTATAAAAAACTTAATTTAATGCATTTATTTAGTTGGTGGTTTCATTTATTAGGCGATGTTCTAATGAAAATAAAAAGAGAAATATGAGTATAGCCAGTCACATTTGCCACATACCAAATGAATAAGAAGACCCGTGTTATCAATGATTATTATCACCTGGGTCTTGTCATGTTAGTAACTAATAAAAAACAGTTTACCTAGTTTAGTATCACCGCATGACTAACAGTAAAGGTAATTAGTAACTACACAAATATTATCTTCTTTATTCGACATGAAAATTGTGATTAAATTTCAAGCATTTATCTTTCATGGGATATGGATCGATTTAGATAATTATAGTCTTATGACTATTGGTCCAATTGAATCGAGTCCGACGTAGACGACAGTTTTTGGTGATATTGATACTAGGTATGATGTATAAGTAACTGCGGAGAGTTAACGTATTATTCAGTCACGTTCGACTCTAACTAAAATAAGAAAAAGTATTTACATACTTATAGGAAACAAATACATTAGTTTTCACAAGCTTAAAAAAAAACAAATGTTTTATAAACTCCTTTTTAATATAATATATCACATTAATCCATTAACACTATCTGTGCCCATACACGCTCGTATCGCACGGTGTGGCGATGCTGCAGCCTGACGGGCTGGAGCAACGAGCTTGGTCATTGAATGTGTTAATGTATAAGAGTCTTGAGTTCCTTCTCGTACTTGTGCGCGTATTTGTTCTGCGGATCGTACTTGGCGCTGAGTTCTGACCAGAAGCCTGTCTCATGGTTGATGAGGTGACCGATCACTTTACGGACGCCATTTCTTTGAACCTCGTTGCATTTTCCACACTGGTTCTCTAGAGCTTCACGAATGTGGTCTGAAACAAATGCAGAGGTTATTACTGTTGGATGAATTGATTGTTGCAAGGTGACGTTTATAGTGTAGGTAGCCGAATTTTAGAATTGCCAGAAAATGCCTGAGATAATGATATTATTATTGTTTAATGGCCTCTACACACCAAAGCCGGCGGCCCGCCGGCACAGCCCGGCGGCCTAACCCGCCGGCCTTATTTTGTACTAAATAAAGCCGGCGGCCTACAAAATAAGGCCGGCGGGTTGGGCCGCCGGGCTGTGCCGGCGGGCGGTGTGTAGAGCGCTTAATGTTATATGAAATAAACAACTCTTAAATGTAATGTCATGTATGTATGTAGGTAATTAGAATTAATTTATAAGAAAAAAAAAACACGTACTTTTACTTTAAAGGCAAAAATCGTGAGGCCGGCATGTTATGAGAACTTTTAAAAGTTTGTAGATTGTAGTTTGTATATTTTGTTATTCACCAACCCGCCCATGGCAAGCATGATGAATTAAGGCCTTATCTCTCTTGTAAAGAGTCCCTGTGTCCTTGCAGTGGGAACGTAAATTGAGGTGCTTATGATAATGATGAAACCAAATTCCTCAAGGCCTATAACTGGTATTGAGAAGGGTCTCCCACTACTGGATACCCAATAGTCCGAAGTCCGTAGTTTTAACTTTCAATTGTACTCCAAATGTTTTAGTTTAAAGTTTGTATTGTGTTTCTGTTTTGTGGTGTGCTATAAAGTATATTCTATTCAAGAGAAAAAATACAAATTATAACAGCACATATAAAAATAAGCTTTTTATAATACAATAAGCTTTTTCCTCCTAAAATAGATGCCTAAAAACAAACCTTTCAGTTCCTTAGCATCAGGCGCACATTTCCCCTGGTCAAGCGCGCACTTCACGTAGGGCGCCAGGAGCCGGCGGTTCAGGAGGATCTCATCAATGTTGACGCCGTCGTACTTGTCTGTGTACAGCTCGGATTCAGGCCGCGCCATGACAGCCGCCATCATCCCCAGGAGACATAGCAGGATCATGGAATTCATAGTGACTGTAAGAAAACACGAAATATTAATTGAAATACTATTTGGCTTAGTAGTAGACTTCTGACTCAGCCTAAGAGATAATAAAGAAATAAATGCACAATTATTTAAATTAAAGCATCAAAATATCCATAAAACCGACAACAGTAAAGGGCCCAGTTAAACAGAATCAAGTCATACAATAAGAAGTCATAAAAAATAAACAATAACAATACTTCCTAGTATAAAATTACCTTGTAAGTAGATGAGTTCTTGTTGCAACGATTGCAGTCTGTGCACTGTTCCTGTACTCGATCCATACGGGTTTTATATACTTATGTGAACGTCAAAAGTAGCTTTAATCACAACTATAAATATACTCACATGATGCACAGGATAAATCACTTCGGATCAACTCAAAACTTAACCATCACGGTTGTTTACAACAGTAGTCATCGTCACCATCATCATAACCCTTATTACCCTCCATTTTAACGGGTCTTGAGGAGTCCTGGTATATTATAATCAATAATTACGTAGCGTCTATTCGCCCATAATACCCTCAGTTGCCAGTAATGACTTACGGATGCGAAATGTGGTGCTTCACTCTCGGCACATGAACAGGCTCAGAGTCAGTGTTTCTCTACGGCATCGAACATTGCTAGCGGATCAGCTCATTAAAGTGGCAGTGGGCTGACCAGTATAGCGATAGAACAGATAGGCGATGGGGCTGAAAAGTGCTCGATTGGAAATCACGGATCGGTAAACGCAGCGTTAGACGTCAACCAACAAGATGGAAAGATGATCGCGGTAGATGCAAGCTGCATCTGACCGAAATACCTGGAAATCATATTGTGAGGCCTACATCCAGCATTGGTCTTCTGATGGCTGGAATGATGATAATGATTATCAAGCGGGTTGGTGATCGGAGTAAGCTAGTAAAGAACAGAGATTATATACCGGTCAGTAGTGTCTAAGCCCTATCCAGTTTGATAACACTAAACCAAAGTTGGTACTTAACATACAATACATTTTAAATCACCGACGTTCTGTTTTCATCAATATGTGCATGATATTTTAATTTCTGAGAATTTAACTGACATTCTTAATTAAACTCGTCCCGTAGAACCAGTTAAGGAACAATAAAATGCATTGACATTGAACCAGTAACTTTAAAACTTCATGATGAAATTCATCATGTGCTTACTTTATACTTTTATTTATATAATTATTGCACGCGTGTGTTGCCCACACCAATAGAACATCCATCCCCATGAACACCCACGGATGTCGTCAGTTAGTCAACCGACTATTATTTCCAGCATAAAACAAACAAACAAATAAAGCGTTTTTACAACATATCCGCGCAAAAAAATTATTTTAACGCGGGAAAAACAATTTGAATAAATTGAATGAATGAATAAAGCCTCGAGCAGACCGGATGCGTATACGTACACGTAAGCGTAGACGTGCACGAACCACTGAGTTGTAATGTATGGGAATGTATCAGACAGGACACACCGCTTGCGTAACGTGACGTGCGCGTGCAGTGTGTCCTGTCACATACCTTCCCATACATTACAACTCAGTGGAACGTGCACGTCTACGCTTACGTGTACGTATACGCATCCGGTCTGCTCGAGGCTTTAACACTTTATTGTACTTAAAACATACAACTTTATACTAGCTATTAACCAAAGTACAAAGGGCAGTCTTATCGCTGAGAGCGATATCTTCCAGGCAACCGTACTGCCGTTTAATTTAGAATAATAAGGGCCACTTTCACCGGTTACAGATAAAGCTTCAGAAAGTTGTCTGACAGATATTTGTACCAAAATTTGTAGAATATCTGGCAGATAAGATGGAGTCAGCCAAATTACTATTGTAAATAATGCTATATTATCAACATCATATCAGACATCCACTGCTGGACATAGGCCTCCCTTAATGATAACAATTTCTGATTTGCTATATTAGTATCTTTAGTGAAATAAAATCTCCCTACAGAAACCTTTGCGTTTTATAAGTGGAATTATTAATAAAATTGTAATCATGATATTTATACACTGATTTAGTCCGTATTCGTCCGAGACGCTTTAGAGAAAAAAATAAAAATGGTCGCTATCGTCCCACATTCCGATTGTTAGCTGCAATCTTCCCGCATGCTATGTACCTATTTCACAATATCGAATCTACAACTAATATTATAATTATTGTTTTTGACATGTATAAACTTGGTCGTTTTGCTAACTCAATAAACGAACCACGCACAAACTTGCCTGAAATATGTATAATAACTTATCTCTTTCAGCTTTGATATGATAAAAGTAGTAGGCAAAGTTAAGGTTGTGATCATACCGAGTTCTCCATAACCATAAGATTGGTTTAATTGGGGAGACTTGTCCTCAGTCGTGGGTTATATGGGTTGTTTTGATGAAGGAGAGTGTATAAGCCGTTATTATTGGCACCCAATTTCGATAGTCCAATAACGCCAAATGTTGAGCGGAACAAGAAATATAGCTGTAACACCTACTTACTTGGTAACCGTAAATCGATATTAATCTTTCTACTAATAAACCGTTACACTTCTCGTAAATCATTTGTTATTGTAATTTAGTAAGTTAGTATGAAAAGTAATAATCTTGGGAATTTGCGCAATCTAGATAGTAAGTAATCAAGTTTATTAAAATATTATCTTATAATAACCATGATGGCAGTAAAGATGATTAATTTTGAAAATCTCCAGAATAGATATTCTAAATACCATAATAATTTGTTATTTTTCGTTAATTGGCTAGGTATATTAAATCCATAAAATGTATCAATCCATAAAATCATAAAATACGTACAATAGGATAATATGTAAGGTGGTATAAGTAAATCATCATTATCAAGAGCCGTGTTGGCTAAGTGGGACCACACTCGACTTTACTTCCGAAGGTTCAAACTCCGCCAAGAACCTATGATTTTTCTTCTTGAAAAAAATATGACATGTGTGCTTTAAACACGTGCTCTAACGGTGAAGGCAAACATTGTGAGGAAACCGGCATGTTCTGAGAACTTTGAATTAAACCTTTTAAGTTGAAGTCCTGAACAACTATCAAAACATCATGAGGCAGGATAATCCTTGACTCATGCCGAAATTACAATATTTTTGCGTTTCATCTTACTATATCATATCTTTTAAATCATATATAATCATAGAATCATCATAATATTTTTATAGTGTTCGGGTAATTTTTGTTACTTCCTATTTTCTCTTCCATTTTTTTGAAATAAATTATCATAAAAAATAATGCTAATCCGCTCATACTAAACTTATTTTACCGAAAAGTTCTCGGGTGGAGACCACGGATCGGCAAGCGCAGCGTCGGACGTCCACCAACAAGGTGGACAGATGATCTGGTGAAAGCAGTTGGCTCGCGGTGGATGCAGGCCGCGTCCGACCACAATAAATGGAAATCATTAAGGGAGGTCTATGTCCAGCAGTGGGCGTCCAACACTGACATGATGATGATGATGAAACTTTTAAAAACTTTTTTTAAAGCTGTGCCTTGTAGATTATACGACATGTATCCTCTAAAGTCTAAATGATGTGTTTTTGCCGATGACATAAAAACTGTTATAGTTATAGCTGTTTTTATTTATATTTTTTGCTTTGTGGTACCAAACGAATTACGTCATAAATAATTAATGAATTCTTCGAATGTTATATAAGGTTTTTTGCTGTAGTAGAACAGATGCAACAAAAAGAAGTTTTGTTTACTATGTGTAACTTTTGCTGGGCCATTCGATTTGGCAAATATTTGGCTAAATTAGTACCTCATGCACTTATTCTAATTGTAGATTCATACTTGTTTTGTACTAAAATAAAAGAAAAATATATGAAAATCTATTTTTATTAAAGATTCTTAAATAAATCACAAGCCTTTGTTTTTTTATTGAGCAAAGCAGTAGATAATTTATAATTCTGCAATTTATTTTTTGGCGTGGAAGTTTATTATAAATTTAAGAAAATCTTGAAACTTTTTTAGTTCTAAAACATAGGTATCACAAATTATAATAATACTTTACAAGGTCTTGATAGAGTTTGAACTATGTTAGAAATCGTACTAGATGTACCAGAAACGAAAACCAACTGGATCGTTTGCACAAAAATTGCAAATTTATAACGCCTTTCTAAGAATTCCTGTTCATTTTCGTTTCCAATTTCGTGTATAATATTTGACCCTCAAGCACCTTGCTGGAGCTAGAAAATCCACACAATCCCACATTGAACTCAGAAGTGACAAAAACCACGTGCATATAAAAGTGATCTCTGACCGAACAATTATAAAAGGTTCAAATGTCAGTGTCAATTCTCAAAGACAATGGATGACACAACCAAAGAGTGCGGATGTGTTTTTGCGCAGGTTACTCTAGCTATATTCTTTTTTTAAATGTGTATTTATTCCTTGAGCTCTTTCAGTTCCTTCTCGTGCTTGGCAGCGTAGATGCCTTGGGGGTCGTATTTGGCCTTGAGCTCAGCCCAGTAGCCAGGTTCGTGGTTGATGAGGTGACCCAACACCTTCTTGGTTCCATTGCGCTGGGGCTCGGTGCACTTGGCGCAATCTTGCGCCAAGGCCTCCTTGATGTGGGCTGGAAAGTAAAGTTATAATTATTGTTTTAGTTGAAGCAAATAATATGAATCATAATAATCAAAAATGGAAAAACTATTGCGTAAAGTTATATGTCAGTTTCATTCTACAATAGCGAAACACTTTATAGCTACCGCACTATAATTTATGTTATTACGGTTATTAAAGGTTTATTTAGCTGGATTCCCAAATCTACAGTTACTCAATTTTACACTAGTAACCATAAAATCACAAGTACATCAAGTAAAGATTCCGTACATCCCCATTTTGTACGTTGTAGTTAAGTATTGCTAGTGAAAATGCATATATTCCATTTTTGAGTCCTGCCATAGTTTTCATAAACACTTACATCTCATTTCCTTAGCTTCAGCGGTGCACTTGCCCCTCTCCATGCAGCAGTCCACGTAGGCCTTCAGGAGCTTGTGGTTGCTGAGGACCTCGTCAAGGTTGATGTTGTCATAGTTGGATGTGTATTTGTCTTCACCAGGACGCGCCACGGCGACGGCAACCAGAGCCAGGAAGCATACTGCTACTACAGCTTTCATTTTGATTTTTATCTGAAAAAAAAATAAAAAAGATAGTAAGATCTATGATTTAGCGAAATATTACACCTACAAACAATATATTTAGTTAACAAAAATCGTTGCGTAAAAATTGTACTTAAGAATGGCTGGCCTGATATAGGTGATCTGGTTTTGCAATTGTCGTAGTAGTCCAGGGAAAAAACAAGGGAAAAAGCGGGCGAAACCGCGGGCGGGTCAGCTAGATAAATAATACCATGAGCAATCTTTTCAAGGCATAGACTCTAGAAGAACAAGAATATTTAAAAAATAGATACTTAGGGTGCTGTTTGGGACCTGTGACTTATTTGATCCAAAACGAAACTACTCGTAGTTTAGAAAAAAAAAAACAAATAATTTAAACCTCATGAATATGAATTTACAAAAGCCGCTTGAACACTTTAAGAGGACGATTCTTTTGTGTGGGAATATTTGAAATTTAGTTTCTTAAGTTTCTAAAATATAATTGATATTATCAAACTACCTTTTAAATGGCACAAGACCGTCCAGAAGCACTGCACTGAGTTTTGTGATTCACTATAGAATCAGCATTGAGGTTATATACCCTAACGTTAAAGCCTTTTTTCAGCAAAACAAGTTTTTTCCTTATGACGCGTGTCTTGGAAGAATATTAATTTTAATTTCATCACAATCAAATTACTCAGACTTTAGGTACCATAAGCGTTTGTTTTTATAAGGTCCAAGAAAACTTGCATTTTGAATACAAGAGGAAAAGGAAGTAGGTAATTAAAGAAATGTATTTTTAACTGCAGATTTAGGTATCAAAAATGCTATACCTACTATATCTAAATCATTATTTATTCTAGTTATTAACTGGTAGTTTCCATCATTGCAGTATATTAAAAAACCGTGTGTGTGTCTGTCTGTTTGCGATAAACTTAACAATGAATTCTCTTAAGAGCCCTGTTAAGTTTTTGAAGTTTTGCGAAATTGGATATTGCATTGCACCACGTGACCGGCGCGTCACGCGAATTCTATGAAAAATACTAAATGATCTTGATACTTCGTCGATCTAAACATACAAATATACTAATAATTATTTTAGATCTGTAGAAAATGGCATCGAATAAATTCCATTTTATTGAGTGGATTTTTTTCAGTTTCATTCTGAAATAATTATTATATGTTTTTATTTAATTGATAGGTGTTTAATATATTTTCCTAAACTCAAAATGGCGGATATTTTTATTTCAATATTTGAATCAATTATGTTTTATCTTAATAATATCAATATTTATTTTAAATCTGATTGATTATTTGAAATCAATTAAGAACATAATTTTAAATTAAAACATTCATGATTAATAATTATCTATATAAGAATAAAACTGAAAATAGTCTTATTGAAGTTACCCTAATATTTTTTCTTAAACAAGTTGTAATGTACTTTGGCTAGCAAATAATTTCATAACTACCCTAAAGAATTATTATTTCATATATCTAAAACTATTTTTGTTGAATTAATGAATAGTAAGTTGTTTATTTTAAGTTAAGTCAAATGGAAGAGCGAAATCTTTTAACACAAGTAATCATATTTACTTAAAAAAATATTTCGGCCATTTAAGTTACGTGTAAAAATTCCGTTAACGAAATAAACTTTTTGTATTTGTATTTGTATTTGTATGAAGTTAAATGTCCTCATTCATCTCATCTTATGGGCTCATTATTAAACCGATTCTTCTGAAATTTGGTGTGTAGGTTTGTAATTAAATGTTTTTTTTTGTCGAATGTTGGGACTTTATGTAAGTTCAAAAGTCTAAATTGAACGGACTAAATACAAATTCTAATTATAACAAAACAAATAAATTATATTACTATATATATTTAAGTTGCTTGTTTTGTTACAAAAAATAATGTTTCATGTTTTTTATTTGATTAAAATAATTAATTTCACGTTGTTCCTTTCTTTTAAAATACTATGTTACTTAAGCAGAGTTATTATTTTTTAGCTTTTCTTTCGATTGGTATCATAAAAATCGAGTTTTTTTTTTCTACATGTAAGTCGGTTCGATTCCCAGACAAAGCAAGTAATTTTTAGAAAATCCATGAATGCAGAATTACTAACTTTTAAAAATAAAATGAAGTCTTGTTTGAGCAAAATTCACTATCTACGATATTTAAGGTACTTCCCCTCCATGGCCCATAACTTTGGGACGCCCTGTATTTATTAGAAAGGTACATATTTAATGTTTACAATAAATAATATATTTATTAGAAAGGTACATTATTTTTTGTTTACATATTGGATACTCGGTAAAAATAAGAACAAAAAATTACGGAATATTTTCTTTGTAATAAATATTATGGAAATCTATACTACAATTATCAAGCTGAGGAGATTGCTTGTTTATTTGTTTGAACGTGCTACTCAGGAACCGCGGGTCCGATTTAAAATATGATTTCAGTATTGGATAGTAAAATGATCGAAAAAGGCTATAAAACATAAACTAGTAAATAACGTAAAAACGCAAGCGCAGCTGTCGGCGGGTCGGCAAGTTAGTCATAATCTAAAAAAAATCATAGGCATAATTACATTTAGTCGTTGTACGGTTTCACCAAAAAAAGTTGCCTTGTTGTTTTTTAATTAGGATAGATACATTTAGATATGCAATCCACATCCTACAGCATAACCTCCAAATAAATAAGGTTAAACAAGATGACAATGATGTGGTACAATTCTTAGGCCAGCAACAAGTGGTACAATTCTTAGGCCAGCAACAACAATAATTGATCGTTATCAATAAAAATAACAATTGATCGTTATCAACGGATCAACTTATGTCGGTCGTAGTATCGCAATAACACATACACGCACACTAACAGCGTTTTTACAGCAATTGACAGTCCCACACACTGACATTTTACGAAATATTTCTATATTTTATTCAAGAACAACCGACATAGGTCCGACCTCGACAAGCGCTCGCGCGGTACTAAATGGAAAAAGCCGGCGGAATGAAAAAACTACTAAATTATGGTAGTTTTATTTTATTCATAAAAAATTACCAAAACCGTTCTACAAATTAAAATTAATATCATAGTTTAAGCAAATGTTGATAAATATTTTGATATAAATATGACGTCCCATTGATTTAGAACTTCGGAGTTATTGAGGTTTGTTTCGAAGCATTTTCGGTCGATATTAAATTCGGTATATCTTTAGAATAAAAGCATTTAACGAAAATGTACTCTACTCTAAATGAAGAATAGGATATACGTAACATAATAAAAATTAGTTTGATCGCCCATATTCATTAGAATCTACAAATTAGAGCTAAGAAAACAGGTCTTCGAGCGTTTTTTACGAAACATGTATCCGGAGAATGATTATTACTCAATATATAAACAATTTATCTAAAATGTTTCTTACTACTTTTGTAGAGGAGAAAACGAACTATTATAAAGATGTAATTGTAATATCAAACAACTAACGTAAACCATAGAATTAGGACGAGAAAACCGAACAATTTCGCGATTTTCGGTAAAAGGCCTCTTAAATGCAAGTTTTCACTAATAGAAAGGTCATAGGATATTCGTGAGGTGAGTTCAGTTGTATATTTTGTAGCCGTGTGATGCTGATGAAAAAGTCAAATTTAGACAATATTTTTCATATTCTTCGAAATGACAATTCGTTAGTGTAGGCAAGATCGTTAATAACATTATGAAAAAGCAAGTAAAAACATAATGGCTTAGAATATGCTAACAATGACGCTTTACACAAATATTTTCTGACGTACAGAAATCACTTAAAGTACTCATAGGACTTCAAGTAGCTAGTCTAGCTTTTTTTATGTGCTGTTTTTATAACACATACTTGACTATTAATTATGTACCTACAATGTACTTTACAATTGAAGAAGATGTGCCTGTCTTTGAAATTGCAGTCGGTAAAAGACTAAGTATGTATGTACCTACTTGAACCGCTATGTTTATATGATTCCCTCTGTTTGTCTATTCAGCAACCACTTTCTACGTATTAAAAAGGATCTGATGAGAAAATGATGAAAAAATATGCATGAAGATTTAGGTTATTAAATGTATCTGTACCCAAGATCTGAATCTATTCTGATTTTAGTCTATGATTATAATGACATCATGCCAAGTATTCCGAGATTTTCAGCAAAATGAACCTTGTTTAAAAATCGCGGAATTAATTATTTGAAATAATTTATATTTCTATGACAAAATAACGCTTTCAATGTTGTTCTCACAATCGATACTTAGGTAAATCATCAATTAAAACATTATATATAACATAACAACTTTCATTTAGTTATTATGTACCTAGGATAAGCCAGACATCATTCAGTGGTTTCCGGCAGAAAAGTCGTTATGTGTACTGTTCACAGGTACTGTTCCAACTTGCTGCGATTACAAACACGGCTGGTAAGCGCACATCAAATTATTCAAATCTTGTTAGTACTAAAAACGATTTAATAAAAACAAATACAAAAACAGTACAAAAATAACTCAGATGAACCTGTACGTCAGAGCAAAACTCAGAAAGATTATATCTGGATCGTCCGTGACCGCCCAATTTAATACTGACGTCAAACACACACAAACCGGTCCACCATCCACCGAGTGGAATATTATATTGTTTTGCAAGGAATAAACCCATAAGCCGAATGAATTATGTATCAAAATAAATTGTTTACAATCAGCATTTGTTGATGTTGAATTGCGAGATTTCAAATCTCAAGACAGAATTCTTAAAAATAACTAAGCACGTTTTTATAAAAATAACAAAACAAGAATAATTTGTACCTATAATTTTTCTAAAAACGATGTAAATTTATTTATTGTTTTCGGCGAATACGAATCAAGCACCTGGCTCGAGCTTTTTTATTATTTCCTGGAAACTAAAAAAAATACATGACTGTACTTTTTTAGGTTTCAAGTGTCAAACCTGTCTTAGGTTTAGTAAGTTCAAGAAATTAAAAATCGCACATACACTTAAAGAATCTGCATAATATTTTGTAAATAATTTGTACTGTGTTGTGAGTATATTTTAAAAAATAATGTAGGATAAATGTCTTTTTAATTAATTATTATTTACCATATTAACTGTCTACGGTAATCAATTAATATAAATCAAAAAAATTATAGCAAAATAGCAAAACATAAAAAGGAAGTAGTAGGTGAATTAGAAACAAATATTGTATTAAAAAAACTTTACGTAGATGGAGGATTAATAAATTAATGGTAAAATTACCATGTCCTCGGTACGCCAGGAAAACCGCAGACATATTCATACGAATAATTTCCGTTCAAAAGTCAAGTGCAACTACTCTACTTAAGGCTCTACAATGCATATTTCATGGTAATGTCTACATAACATCCTGACTCCTGATTCACGGAAACAATTACATTGTCTATGCTAGCGCTAATCTTAGTTTACGTTTACCACTGAGTGGGTTAAAGTGATTTTATTTTAGATTATAGATAATAATACTTGTGTGTTAAAAAGTGATCCTCATCACCCTTATTTTGCGTTCCCACTGCTGGGACACAGGTACTTTTCTCTTGACACGATGTTTGCCTTCACTGTCAGAGCACGTGTTTTCAAGCACGCATACATTGCATTTTTCTAGAAGAAAAGCCAGAGGTTTGCAGCGGGGATTGAACCCACGACCATTGGAATGAAAGTCGCGTGTGCTCTCACTTGGCCAACATGGCTCACTTGCTTGTAAAAGTTTATTACATCACCTTAAGTGCCATAAACAATACTTATATTTCTTATTCTATAATTATACGACTTTACGACCTCTGTGACGCAGCGGGCAAAGGTCTGCCTGCGACGCAGGAGGTTGCGGATTCGATTCCAGCTTCGGAAAAAAAATCTACGATCTGCAGATATTTTTTCAGTGTTCTATATGTATAATAAAAAATATCTATGTATGTATGTTCTATTAATAGTATCATGTTTTTAGTGCACGTTCTAGTGCTTACCGTGGGGCTCAGCTTTTGCTGTGTGAATTGTCGGGTAATACAGTACACCAAAGACTAGAGAGGTTTAATAATACCACAGAACATAATTACTTAATACTAAATATTCTTTGGAATAGTTCCAGGCACTGGTCATTATGTGGTTATGTGTTTATACAATTATGTTATAATATGTGGTAAGTAATAAAACTTTATTAATTTTTAACTTTAAAAAAATATAAAAAAGGAAAATACATACAGTAGTGCTAAAAAGCAGCTACAAAACTTACATCAATACCAAAGAGTTCAACGCGCCTAAGGGCGGCTATTTGATGATATACTACACATATATCTTATCTGGCAAACCCTAAAACGAGTTTTTAAAAATAATGGTAATTTGAAGCAGGTGACAAAGGTAAGAAAACTGTAGGTCAGTTTGGTGATCCAAGGTCATAATGGTAATTCGATCTGATTAAATTAAAAACTTGTTATTAATATTCTCGTATAGTAAGAGTTATCATTCAATGCAATTTTGTAAAAACAACAACAGATCAAAGCCACGTTCCACCAAGAAGGAACTGTGTTGGCACAGACTTTAATTCCGAAGGTCGTGGGTTCAAACCGCGCCTCGCACCTCTGGATTTTTCTTAAAAACACGTGCTCAAACGGTGAAGGCAAAGATGGTGGAAACCGATGTTCTGAGAATTTTTTAAACTTTGAAGGATATGTGACATGCACCTCTTTGGACAAAAGAGAAGTGTGTCCAAACAGTGAGAACTTAAATAGACGACCGAAGTGGTGCGGGCAAAGGTCCGTCTCCAACACAATATTTAGCTGGTTCCATTCCCGCCTCGGGACAAAAATTGCAAATCTGAAAATATTTGTTCAGAGTGTCTGGGTGTTAAATAATCATATGTATACGAGTAATAAAAATTATCTATCTATGAATGTGTATTCTTTTAAGTGTATCAGATTATTTAGTGTTCGAAGCTTGTGTTAAGAGCTTCGAGCTTACGAGATATTACTGACACTAAGGTCGTTCTGGGTCTAGTTTCTTGTAACACAGTGGTGAGTATATCTATTCTCAAGAACTATAATGGGTTCTATAGGGGAGACCCGTGCCCACTAATGTAATATGGCTTGTTATGATGATGACAGTGGCACTGCTCTGTGTAATCTGCGTATATCATGACTAGACTCAATTTGTGAATATTACTTGTCTGTTAAGGTAAAGACATGATGGAGGCCAATTTGGAATGCATTATAAAAAGGAATGTTTGTGAGAAACCCGCAGTTTTTCGAAATTTCATTGCAAAGGTAAGTTTTTTCTGTAAAATTATGTATTTGCCAATACCATATAGCCAAAATAGCGCAATTTTTGATCCGATTTTGATGAAATTTGGTAGATATACATTTAGAGGTCTAGGACACTTTACAGTATGTTTGCAGTTTTATGTTTCATTTTTCAAGTTTTATAATATCCAAGAGACATCTACACAGGTGTCAACAACAGACACAGGATAGGCTATTTAAATTCTTGCTCCAGTTATGATAAGACGTGGCCCCCATACAAACGCGGACGGAGTCGCGGGCACCGCTAGTTTATAATAAGTCTTAGCCGTGAGAACCATATTCCCAGTTAACGAAGGCTAAAAGCAACAAAGATTCAATCAAGCTACATACATTTAGGTACCATGTTACCTACCAATTAATTTAATTAAAGGTATTTTCCGTAGATTTTCAGATTCACAACCAAACCGGTAATCCATTGTTTGTAGGAAACAATCTAGGCAATGTTTGTTCAATACCTACTCGTTGTTTGCCTGCTCGTTCAGAGCCGGTGTGAAGAGAGCTACACCGACAAGTACGATGGAGTCGACCTTGATGAGGTGTTGGCCAGCGACAGACTCTTGAACGGATACATCAGCTGCTTGCTCGAGACTGGACCTTGCACCGCGGATGGGAAAGAGTTAAAAAGTTTGTACAGTTTGTTTGTAACCTACAAAACCTAAAGAAAAAACAACGAAACCTTTATTTTGTCCCTAACTCAGCTTCATCACGTTTAGCTTGTCGGAAAAACACAACAGTTTACAGTTTAAGAAAATATATATCTACATATGTATGTATATTCTATGAAGTATATCAGAAATCACAAACATTTAATTATAATATTTGTAAAATGAACGTGCCGCCACACCGTGCCGTTGATACGTCTTGGGCACAGATAATGTTAAACTTTATCTTTACAAGGTGGGAAGGTTTTTATGGATCTATTGTAAAGATCTAATGTACCTATTGTTAAAGCAGCGAGGCGCAACTAGTAATAAAATATTGCTTTTAGATTGATAACAACACCCATAATATTTGGCCGAAGATTGTCAGCGTATTTACCATCGCATTTCCTACCTAAATTACATTGAGTTTTAAATCGCGGTTTTCAATGAGGATAAAGCGAGACAAGTTTCTTATCTGTGGGATAAACAATCATGCAATCAAGCAACCACTTTTATGGCTGGAATACACAGTGCGAGCTAGCGTACGAGTAAGCCTTCCGAGTAGCTGCACTGCAGTTACTCGCACTGTTTGGACGTCACTTACGAGTAACTCGTACGTGCGAGTTGGTCAGTAGCTTGCATCCGAGTTACTTCAACATTTTTTGTTTTCACTCGCCTGCTCGCCCGGCAGCAACTCGCACATGACAGCGGCTCGTGCGCGCTCGCATCGTTTGGACGCGTTCGGCAGTAGCTCGCCAGTGCCAGCCAGACAGTTGTGAGTGGAAGCCGTGTTTTTTGTGTGCTACGCCTATGTACTAAATCGAGTCGGACTTAGCAGTAGCTAGGTGTGGTGTAGACAGCAAAGGCGAGCCGAGCTACTGGCGTACGAGTAGACAAACCGAGTAGCTGTCTACTGGCCAGGCAGCAGCACGCACTGTGTAAGCGAGCCAAGACCTCGGATATTTTGACAAAGCATTCAATGAGACTTGTCAGATATTAAATCTTTTGTTTTTCAGAAAACCTCCCAGACGCAATAGAGAATGACTGTAAAAAATGCAATCAACGCCAAAGAGATGGCGCTGACAAAATCATGCAGTTTATCATCGACAATAGGCCCAATGACTGGGCCAAGCTGGAGAAAAAGTAAGATCATTTATTAAGTTTTTTTTAATTTAATTAGAGACAACATTCCATATCACTACAATAGTATAAAAGAAAGTCGCTGTCGCTGTCTGTATGTTTAAAACCTCGAGCAGACCGGATGCGGATGGAATTTAAAATTATTATTTATTAGGTTTTTAAGTATTATTAAGCAAACGAAGCGAAACGAGGGCGGGTCACTGTTTAGTTACTACTAAAGTTGATCCATTCAACAGGTACAATTCAGACGGCACCTACAAGCGTAAGTACTTGGAAAAGGAACATCCTGAAGCAAAGAATAAAACAGAAACTGATAAAAATACTAAAGAATAATAGCATTGTTTACTCCGGTACTTCTTAAATTAAACACGACCTGCCACGGAAACGCTTCAAGGATATTGAGATGAAACGAAAACACGAAAGTTGCTTAATAAATAAGTTTTGACTATTCATGTATTTTATAATTGAAAAACTAGAGGAAAGCTTTACCCAAAAATATGAAACGGCTGTCTGATAAACCTATCATCATCATCATTAGGAGTCCCACTACTAGGCATGATCTCCCTAATATATCACATTATACTTGGGGGATAATTTATAATCACCACGCTTACCAGGCAGCTTGGTTGATCATCATCTTCACCAGTCCATAATAGTCCACTGTTGGACTAACCTAATGCATCCAGCATTTACCATCAAATTTGCGCAGATCGTCTTCCAATCTGGCTTGGTTAATTTAGTTTATATGTAATAGTATTTTGTCTTTTAAGTATTATATTAATCTCATACTCTGATGACATCCACTAAAAGGGATACAGGCACCACCATAAATAAAACAACATGCTTTTTCATATATTTTTATAATATTCCTACATTAATAAATAAATTTAAAACAAAACAAAACAAATAAATAGTAATAAACTAGCCTCACAATAATAATTACGATGTTTACAATATTTCGTCTCCGGAAACGATGCTAAGCGTCCTTTGCTAAGGTTAAACTTTATTATAATTGAACCTATATACTTTTACAATCACTAATTATTTCATTCTTATTTTAAAAAGTATGCCCAGCTCGCACAACACTCTATGATAATCTATACCTATATGTATATAAATCAATGACACTTTTTGTTCCAATTTTATAACTCAAGAACAGCTAGCCCGATTTAGGTGCTTTTGTTTTTTAAATAGTCGTAATAGCCCAAAGAAGTTTCAAAAGGTCAGAAAACATAGAAATATGAGGAGGATAAAGCGGGCAAAGCCGCGGGCTGGTCAGCTAGTACTATAAATGTACCTAAATATTTATCCCAGGAAATAGCCCATCTTTGCCCGATAGAACGCGGGCAAAGATGAGCTGATAAATGTATAGTGAAAATTATCTCTGATTGAGAGCCGTGTTGATTTAGTGGGAGCACACTCGACTTTCACTCTGAAGGTGGGTTCAAACCTCGCCGCTCACCTCTGATTTTTCTTCTTGTAAATTTGTGTGTGCTTTCAAAAACACGTGCTCTAACAGTGAAGGCAAACACCGTGAGGAAACCGGCATGTTTTGAGAACTTTGAAAAGTTTGAAGGACATAAATGTGACATTCAACAACCCGCACTTGGCCAGCGTGGTGAATTAAGGCCTAATCTCTCTCGTCAAGAGAGAAGTCCCTGTGTCCCAGTAGTGAGAACGTAAATATGGGTGTTATGGAGTGATTCATTCTTCATCTCTTACTTCTTCAGTGACATACCTCTTCACCCTGACGCTGAAGCCAGGTTTCAGGTATTTGTTAGCTCTCTGCACTATTTCCTCAGGGGCCCCTACGGTCTTATATTTAATTTCTTTGGGTGCTGGCTGGGCCTCCTTTCGAGATTGGGTTTGTAGATAGAACCTACAATATAATATGTCATTAGAAAAATATGGTTCTGAATATATATTAAGTGATTCGCAGTCTAAATAATGCATAGCATTTATATATTTCACAAAAATTGTAAGTAAAATTTCAGAACACGAAAAGGGTAACATACCATGATTCAAATTTTTTTGAGTTTCCCCGTGCGTGGTACTGGTATGTTACCTGTTTCGTGTTCTTAATATTTTTAAAACCATGATAGTTTAAAAAGTTTGTATAAACTGTCTTGAAAAACTGATAGGTACAAAATTTGTAGAAGTGTAATACAAAACGTAGACGCTGGAGGAAATAAGAAGGTATAAGTTAAACCTGATGATAAAATAATTTTATGAGCATTAGTATGAGTTACGTACAAAATTCTACATTAATTACAAATTACTAACATTACTAACATAAAAAACTGACATAACATAGTAGTACTAAAGCTTAGAATTATACCTACTGGGAATTACATACAATAAAGATTTTTAGATAACAACGAATAGGCAGATAATTAACATAATAAATGTAGTCTTTACAAAAAGTAAATGATCATTATCATTTAGGTACGGATAATGATGTGTTCAAATATATTTTAATCTAAAGTAGAAATATGCTAATGAATGTAACATAGCTTATTTATTTATGACTACTGTGTAAAAAAATAATAAACGTATCTTATTTAGAAATTATAACTTATTTAAACAAAAATATTATATACTAGCTTTTCGCCCTGCGGCTTCGCCCGCGTTTTACACTTTCCCGCAATTTTCTTTCCTATATTATAGCCTATGTATTACTCGGGGATAATGTAGCTTTCCAAAGGTGAAAGAATTTTTGAAATTGGTCCAGTAGTTTCGGAGTAGTTTCGGAGGATGAATAGGTCATTACAAACAAACAAATCTTTCCTCTTTATAATATTAGTATAGATATAGATAATAGACTAAAAACACAGCGTATGGCGCCTAAAACTTATTTTATAGCAATACTTAAGAATTGCTTAACTTTTTTTTCGTGAGTCGTATTGTGGAGGCGTATTGTCTAGGCAGGTAATAGGCAAATCTTGAAAGAACTTAAACCAAAAAATAAGGCGCTAAAATCCTATGTGTGATATGATAATTACTATGTATATGTGAATGAAGTGTGATAGAGTTCTTTTCTCCATTATTTAAATCTACGTGATGGTGTTTTGTGTTAAAATGCACCGTACCAGTCTCTCTCAGACTCTAATTATTGGCCGGTACCTCATTCATTTTTAATTAAGTTTGGCGATTGTTGTTTCTTCCTCACTGTATCAACTTAATGTATCTTTATGAAATGGAAACCCTCAAACTTTAAATACGACGCATAAATATATAAATGTTACTACACAACATACACACACATAACAAACCGCATGTGCTGATTCAAAGTGCAGTTCAAGTACAAAATAACCCGACAAGCTTCCATAATCACTTACCCGTGCATTCCCGTAGACTTAGCCTATCCGAGTATTCTCTCGATCTTGTGCAGCCCATCGTACCTGGTGAGGAACATCTTCCAGGCCACGGGGTCGTGCGCCATCATGGACGCGATGATGCGCCCGGCTTTGTTCTTGTCTTCTTGTTCGCATTGAACACAATCTTCTCTTATAGCCTGGATTAGGACGCCTGGAAAGAGTGAATTACTTTGCTATAAGATTACTGTAATCTAGAAGAGTGTTAGATTTTTAAGCTGAACGGGGATATTTTCAAATATCTAGTTATGCATGAATTACTATGCTATAATATTACTGTTAATCTAAAGCTGGAGAGTGTTAGATTTTTAAGCTGAACGTGTATATTTTCAGATACCTATAGTAGATTATTATGTGTTAGATATCCTTAGTTTATACAAGTACAAAGCTTATATTGGTAGAAATAAGCTATGTCTAGATAATCTTATTTTCAGATTTCAGATTGTAAATAAGTTACACATTATAAAAAAAACATTGATATTTATGATATTAGTGTGATATCTAATTTTGTTATTTATAAGTTACCAAATTTTTTATACCATTAAGAACATAATGTATGTAGGTACTACGAGAACTACAGGTTCGCATTCAAATATTTTATGTTCATGTTACATACCTTAGATACTCATTGAAAGGATTACCTCGAGAAAAAACCCATGGGAGAAAAGAAAAGAAGAGCTGGCATAATCGAGGGATGCAAAGTATAATCAATATGAAGTAGCAGTAGAAATAGAAGTAGTAAGACTTACTTTTCATATGAGCCATCTCCTTAGAACAATACCGATCGACAGACATGAAGCATTTCACATCGGTAGCCGGCAATGGTTTCACTCCGTTGTTCAGCCGAACCTTAGCCCTTTTAGCCGTCTGTCTCTCCAAATCACTTACAGCCTGATTGATTACTGTCATTGTCTCATCTCCATACATCACTGTGTATCCTACACTGTTGACTCCTGGACTCGCGTCGACCTCAAATCCAGCATCATTTCTCTTAGCCCAGCAAGCAGCCACAAACGACAGAAAGAGAACTCTCTTCAACATCTTTTCAGTTCAGCGTGTCAACCTCTACAGTCAAATCGACTAAGCCGTGTGATGTAATTAAGCGTTAATTAATGCTACGCGAGTAAACAGAATTAGGATCTACAGGTGTCGCTAACCTTTTTCGTTTGCATGGGTTTTTTTTCTTACAATCCTTTTATAGATTAATACGCTTGGTCAAACATGACAGGGGTAACGATACCTGTTTAATAACCTGATATATTGACTTGCCAAAGTTTTGGGCATTGAAAGTTCAGTGACTTTTTGAACAACGCATACTATAAGTTTTAAACACCTATATCCGGTACATAAGCACTAAGACGAAGCAGGTTTTTAATTAGTTTCCTCAAAGTCTTCTTAATAAACGAAGATTATAGAGATTATTATCATAAATTTTAAAAAGATCTCTTATCGTTTAGTGTTTCATACCAAACTACATATACGAGGTTATTCCTTATAATGACGAGCTGTTTGCAAAATTAATAAATGGTTTAGTAAGTAACTAACTATTCCCGTTGACTAACCTTAGCTCACGCTTACGAAAATTATTTTAAAGTTATAAAATTCCTGGTCAAATATTTTGAGACTATTTGAGACTAAGTGTAAAACAAGGCTATCCATTAGATATGAATGTTGAGCACCCCTGGATAGATGCAGTATTCGGGACGCGTCTGACATAAATAAACAACCTTCGTTGTTGTGCATACCAAGCGTTGTTGTTTATTGTTGACGTTCCAGTGCCAGCTGATTGAAGAGTTTTATCTTAAGAACATCAGACATCGTCTACAAATGTAAACACACACGCTATTTCAATGTGTATTGTATGCAATTTATAAGATATATTGTTGTACCCGTAACACAATTCTCGAGCTTAACACGGGCTAGGCTGCTGTGTGAATTGTTCAGCGATGTCTATATACTATTATTTTTTCGGACGCTGTAGTGCCTGGTTAATAATTATACGAATAAAACATTGCATCTATATCGGCTGCATTTAAAAATAACTTTTAATACGTTTGGGACTATTAAGCATATTTTGCTTCACTTTATAGCATACGTCTAAACCGAACATAACTATGTATACTTATTTTAATGAAAACAATTACTTACCTACCTACATGTTTGTTGCGCTTGAGATCAAATTTCATTGTAAATTAATGAACGCAAGTCTTTCATAATGAAACGAATTCTCTTAACTTAGCATTTTTTGCCTTTTTTCAGTAATGGAGTACCATTACTGGACAAAAGCGTTTTGGTCAACAGCAAATAGAGAGAATATAATAAAAAAATATATTCAGATAATAATTTTATCATAGTTATTATCTATATGCTTGTAAATAGTAATTCTTGCACATAGTTTTAATAAGAATAGGTATAGTTTTTATATATAAGAATATAGTTTGCGAACTTAACTACAGACCCAACCGTTCTCAATCTCTGTTGGTATGTCATGTTACAAAAGGCCATAATACCTACTTATAATTATTTTATTTAACGCGTCGCGCGTCAAAAAAATAAATTAGATCCGTGTTTGTACGCGGATTATTATTTATTCTAAGGTCGCATATCAGGATTAGTTAGTGGCAAAAACAAGGTCTATTGAACCATTAATTAAAATAGCACACGAAAATACGGATCAAGACCAAAATTTCAATAATCAGCAATATTTATTCATAAACTAATTTACTAAACAAAATAATCCATGAATAAATAATTGAAACTAAGAAACATAATCATTAAATTTATATTTTAAGAATGTTAGCAAATTAACACAAATGTCAAAAAAAAACCTTATTTAAATTTCTGAAAACTTTGGACTTGAACAAGGAAATGTGACATTCACCAACACACACTTGGCCAGCGTGGTGAATTAAGACCTGATCTCTCTCGTCAGGAGAGATATCCCTGTGTCCCAGCAGTGAGAATGTAAATAGGAGTCGTGGGCAAACCTTTTCTCCTTATAATGCTCATATTTTTAATTTAGTATTGATATTAGTGCCATCTTTGTAAGTAGTTCCGAAATAAAAACCAACCTCGTTTGTCGACAACGATTCAAGTTCCTTATCTAGTTACACCTGATATAGCTAGATGGCACTAGTTAACTTTTAAATTTTTTACATCGTACCCCCTTAGATTATAGTAGTCTTTAATCTTTAAGTACGGTTAGGGCCACGAATAGTAAAGTTAAATACTTTACTATTCGTAAACTAGACCCAACATAATCATGGTATATAACAATACATACCTAGTGTATTGCATTGTACTTGTTTTAAAAAAATATTGCTGTACTTATTTTACAATTCGAAATGTATTTGGAATTAAACAAACATTTGCTTGTGACTTAGGATATACCTATATACATTTTAATAATAGGCTTTTAAAACCAATGCTTTATTAAAAACTTTCTATACAGTAATTTAGTTTGTACATAAAACGTTAGTATCAATTAATGCATACAGTAATATTATACTTTAATTGAAACAGTAATTAATTGATTACAGTATATTAGAAACCTAGCACTTAACACAAGCTTCAGTTTACCACAGGGTATGCTGTTTGATTCGTCCAGTAACTTTTATTTGTTCAATTAGAGGAGAAAATTTGCAGGAAAAAATAAAGTAGAATAGATATATTTTAATACATTTATTTCTTATCATTCTTTAACAGTTCTTCCATAACCTTAGAAGCTACAGACATATCCATCATACTCTGAGAATTCTTAATAACTATGCCTAGCAACGCTTTGAAAACTTTTACTTTACCATCTCTATACTGCTTCACAAGTTTAGGATTACTATTTATCACATCAGCACAAGTCTTTTTGATTTCCTCCACATCAGTAACCAACAACCAATTTTTATCTTCAACAATTTTCTGCGGTTTAATTTCACCGTCAGAAACATCTATAAGTTCTTCTAATAATTTCTTACAAGTATCCAAACTGATTTTATTATCTAATAACAAATTTACAGTTTCCCTAATTTGTTCTATTGTGATGGGACAGTTGTCAATATCAAGCTTTTTCTTATTTAGAACGGTCAATAATTCGTTGATTAGTAAGTTGGCTACTTTCATCGGATTCCTATCAACTGATGTCACTTCTAAAAAGTAGTTTAGCAAGATTGGTTCGTTGACGAGTTGGATGACAAGTTCAGGTCGCAGTTTGAAGTTTTCCATAAGTTTGATTCGTGTTTCTTCTGGGAGTTCTGGAAGCTTCTCTTGGACTAGAGGCAGACTGATAACATCTTGGCTGTCTTCTTTGGATTTTAAATTTACTCGAAGTGGTGGTAGGTTTGGTTCCGGCATGTACCTGAAAATACAAAATAAGAATATATGATACTAATGATTAGGGACTGTATTATAATCAAAACTTCGCTTAGGACATTATAAGATTTATTTTTTCTAGCATGTATGCAAGACATTTTTTATTTCATTTATTTGTAATCATTGAAATGTCTATGATTTGTATTATGCAAACTATGGAAATATTTATGACTATGGCTAACTTCTAGCCCAATGGCTTACCATTGGGCTAGATGCTTGTGTTTCGGGTACTGGTTATCTGATATGCTTAATGTTATGTTAATTGGTTTAAAATTACGTATAGCTTATTAAAGTAATGAATTCGATTTCCTGCTTAACAGGTTGTGGGAAGTTATTTTCGCAATACTCATTAACATTCTAACCTTGTTGTTTATTTTTGGGTTGAAGGGCCGAATCTTATTATTAGAACCTGAGACCTTTGAAGGACATGTGTTATTCACAAAACCCGTACTTGGCTAGCGTGGTGAATTGAGGCCTAATATATCTCGTCAAGAGAAGTCCCTGTGTCCCAGCAGTGGGAAAGTAACAAGGGGTGCTTAGGGGCCGTCCATTAATCACGTGAGGTCGTTTTTCACATTTTTTGACCCCTCCCTCCCCCCTGGTGATATTTGGTGAGGTTTAGGATAACCCCCCCTCCCCCCCCTGGATCACGTGTATTTTTTTGGAAGTCTATGTAAAGGCTATTTTTGACTGGAAAAAAATATTTAAAAATGGCGTTTTGATTCGAAAAATTGTATTTGCAATAAAATTAATGAATAATGAATTAATGTTGTCTTCGTCCCACGGAGTTGCAAGACTTTCATTTAAGGTTACAACTGGTAAAGCTTCTTCTTCACTGGCAGTTGTTTTTGGCAGAGGTTTGTGGCATATTAACTTCGGTTTCGTCAAGCCACTCGGCACCATCATCCTCGCGCACTACGCAAAGAACCTCCTTCCCTCGTAGTCGTAGCGTGAGGATACGCGTGGGCCGAACAGTTTCAGTTTCGTGGGCAGTATGTTGCCCATGGCACTCATTTGCTCATTTTTAGGGTTCCGTAGCCAAATGGCAAAAACGGAACCCTTATAGATTCGTCATGTCCGTCCGTCCGTCCGTCCGTCCGTCCGTACGTCCGTCCGTACGTCACAGCCGTTTTTCTCCGAAACTATAAGAGCTATAAAGCTAAAATTTGGTAAGTAGATGTATTCCGTGAACCGCACTAAGATTTCATAAAAAAATGAAAAAAAAATTACATTTGGGGGTCTCCATACATAGGAATGAAACTTAAAAACATTTTTTTAATCGAACCCATACGTGTGGGGTATCTATGAATAGGTCTTCAAAAATCATAACAATGTTTCTAACACCATTTAATTTTTAACTTAATAGTTTGGACGTGAGACTCTTCCAAAGTGGAAAACAGAGTGCCCCCCCCCCCCCTCTAATTTCTAAAATAAGAGGATGATAAATCTAGAAAATATATATATTGTACATAACTATAAAAACTAACGCGGAGACGAATCTGTGGAGCGCCTTGTGGTACAAGGCAAAGTTGACGGAACACGAGCTCGAGGAAGATCACCTTTGCGCTGGACGGACCAAATCAAAGCTGCGATAGACGGTCCTCTTCACGAGTGTACCAGAAACGCAGCCGTGCGAGAGGAATGGCGCCGGATCGTGAAGCGTGCCACCACTACTCCTGACATGACGACCACGACCACTCTGCCAAGAGTGTAACGACTAAGAAGAAGAAGATAAAAACTAACAAAGAAAATTGTTTTGAACGAAATCTATTCAGTAGTTTTTTTTATAATAGGTACGTCATAAACTATTTCATATAAACAATTGCTGCGAAAGCCTACATGGGCGAGTCCGACTCGCACTTGGCCACTTTTTTAGTGCAGAAGTACTGCCCACACTGCTGACATACATATTTTTTCCACAAGAAGCTTACGATTCTTCTGCAGGCTAGGGCAATACAGGTCCAAGGTATTCTCAGAAATAGGTAGCGCTTTTTAACAAAAAAAAATTAATACACGTGATATCTAACGAGACCCCCCCTCCCCCCTCGTGATGTTTCGTGATGTTTTCCGTACCCCCTCCCCCCCCTTTTGAGCCTCACGTGATTAATGGACGGCCCCTTATGATGATGATGATGATACCAAATAAATAAGGCCTATAACTGGTATTGAGAATGGTCTGTCACTGTGATACTGTGGATATTCTACAGGTTAAGTATATAATAACAACTAGCTATCCGCCCCGCGGCTTCGCCGCTTTCTATACTTTTTCCCCGTTAAAAAGCTAAGATAGCATATGTCTCTCTCCATCCTTTCAACCACGGAGGTAATACAATCCGTGCTTTCAACTATCTCCATTTAAAAAATCACGTCTATGCGTCGCTCCGTTTTGCCGTGAAAGCCGGACAAACAGAAACACAGACACACTTTCCCATTTATAAAATTAATAATTAATTCATATTTGTATTATAATTATTAATAACTAGCTTTCCGCCCTGCAGCTTTGCCCGCGTTTTACACTTTCCAGCTATTTATTTGCTATAAACCTCACGGAGCCCGAGACCTTTCCAACGAATGCAAAATTGTGGAAATCGATTAGTGAGTTCTGGAGTTAAAGCGTCAGGAAGGAAAACCCGTCTTATTTTTATATGGTAGATATATATTTATGTATGTATATAGTATGTATTCCTTACCTATAATCCTGCACGACTTCCTTGTCCCGCATTGGGACAGTAGCGCGGGCCGCGGCGTCCCAGGACCGCGTCTCATTAATAATACGGCCGCCGCTTTCTAGAACATTCTTCTGCCGCTCGATCTCGTGCTTCACCGCGCCCGCCACGCCGCGTATTGAACCGATATTTTTTATCTGTGGACAAGAAAACAAAATTGTGTAATTGCTGGTGCCGTGCTGTGCATTCAGAATACCCGTGCTACCAAATCACGCTGAGTGATAACCATTTTGTGTTTAGTATTTAAGTAATTTTTATTTATTTATTTATTATTACATACAGAATATAACATTACAGTACAATACCAATGCGCTATATCCATAACAAACTATAAGTGTTGAGCAAGCGAATAGCGATTTATAATCATTTCTCTCATAGTTAGTTTAACAGGTTTAAAAGCGATGCTAGATGTACTTAAATAATTAAAACCCTTGTAATAATTTGTCCTATGGGACAAAATAACACAATTCAATATATAATTAACAATAGGTCAAACATATTCAGTCATAATTTCCTGTTACAAGCTGTGCCATATGGGTTATTGTGATAACGATTATTGGGTAAAATTACTCGATTCTTGTACAACTTGAGTTATAAATAAATATTGCTGGACATTCACACAGCAACATCTAACCTCGTGATAAGCTCGAAGCTTGTGTTACGGGTGCTAGATTTCTGATATAATTAATATAATATAAATATTTTAGTACTTATACATAATAACACCCAGACACTCAGAACAAATATTTGCACATCAATATACTATTTCGGGAACCAAACCAGCAACCATTTGCGTCGCAGGCGAACCTGCGCCCGCTACGCCACAATTGCCGTCGAGAGTCATTTTAATGAGGTAAATGCCTTTTGCAGGTATATTGAGGTAGCTAACTGAAGGTTTATTAATGTAGAGGCTAGAGTAGGAGCATAAGGTCGCTATAATACATGACCGGATCTGAGTATTTATACGCAGTTCGATATAGCACTAGCTCGCATATCTAATGCAAAGGTTACTTCGAACAAACGCAAGTTGACCTTACGTTTTAGAATACATTATACTTGAGGCCTCTTGAAGACAATGTAGAGCTGGTGTATTTGTTAATTAACAGTAACAGTGCCCATGAGGCACATCCGTATCTACTCACCGGTGTGAGCTCGGGCAGTAAATGGACTATATAGATAAACGCATTGGCTACTTTTTACCGCGGGAAAATCTATAATAACGCGGCCACAGCTTCAGTGCCGACAGCTAGTAATACAATTGTAAAGTACAATAAAGAACTAACTAAAAAAACTAGCAAAAGTATAAATACTTATACTTAGTATAATACTCAGATGGCCTTTGATGAAAGGGGTACATCCCCACACTAAAGCTACACAATCATAATTAAATAAATAAATAAATAATAAATAAATATTACTGGACATTTTTTTACACAGCGACATCTAGCCCCGTGGTAAGCTCGAAGCTTGTGTTACGGGTGCTAGATTTCTGATATACTTAATATAATATACATACATAGATAGATATTTTTTAGGAACAAGGAAAAAACAATAATTTGTTTTTTCCTTGTTTTATCTTTGTATTTGTCTTGTGGTGGTGGTTATTTATCGTTCATTAAAATATGGCTTTATGGTCAAGATAATCTACTGAAGGTAAACCCCCGATTTAGTCATAGTAATAATGATGCATTAAATCTTCGACTTTAACATTAGCCGCAATCACAATAACAATTAGTATGTATTTCACTGTGGTAATTGTATACATATTAGAACAAAGATAACTTTAGAACCAGTCATGAGTGTTCACCGAGATTTTATAACTTATGGGAATTTTTTAGAACCAAATAGGCTTACTTACAATGTATAATCTTACAACATATTTTTAATTGAAAAAATATGTGCACTTTAAAAACATGTGCTCTAACGCTGAAGGCAAACATCGTGAGGACATCGGCATGTTCTGAACTTTAAAAAGTTTAAAGCACATGTGACATTCACAGATCCAAACTTGGCCAACGGGATGAATTAGCCTTATTTCTCTCGTCAAGAGAGAAGTCCTTGTGTCACAGCAGTACGTAAATAGGGGTGATTCATCATAGCGATTGATATAGGGTGATTGATAAATTGATATAGCTACCTCAGTGCGTGTAGACAGAGGGTCTCCAGGCCACCTGATAGACACGTTCGCGTCGACCCGCAGAGCACCCTCTTCCATCCGACCCGAGCAAGCCCCGAGCCTCTGCACGATAAGCACCAGCTCTTTGACCAACGCTGCTGCTTCCTCACCGTCCTGGAAATTAAAGCGATCATCAGATAATATTTTATTTATTTATTTATTCATCATCTTCTAGACCTTTTCCCACATTATGTGGATCGGCACAACATGTACTATCTCTCCACTTTCCTCTGTCAGCCGTCATATCTATACCCACTTCTTTTGTTACACATATCATCTTTCACACAGTCCATCAATCTTTTCTTTGGCCTACCTCTCCTAACATGGGTATGTCAGGAGAGGTAGGGTAGTAGCGGGTAGATGGGTAACTACTCTCATACTTAACACCCTTCTCGTTACATTACTTTCATTCCTTCTCATACCATGACCATGATTTTTTTATTTATTTATTAATACAATGAAATCTAAATAGTGTGTACAGTCAGCCAAAAATGTGGTCTACCACCCTACGGTTGGGATTCTTTTGTACGTCAGTTAAATTATGTTAGAAAAGTCAACCATATTGATCATTACTATTACATCACACAGAAACTTTTGTCAACACTGGTAGACCTTTTTCTTGGCTCACTGTACATATTTTGATTTAATTGTATTACTTTTTATTTTTTCAGTTAACATAAAGAAACTAAATCATATATTTTTAGACTTAAAAAATAATTTACTAATGTTTGTATGTCTTTCTATTTCTAATATCAATGTCTTAAAACTAGAAAACATGGATTTTGTTTATAAAGACTAACTTAAATTGTAACTGATAGGGGCATCAAACTAAAGTGATTAACCTACAGGTTACATAGACATTAAATTTAGATAAACAACGAAAATTTTCCTGCTAGCTTGGAGTACTTAATTAAATGACACAAGCTTGCATGACTTAACACTTACCACCTGTACTTTGAACCTTTGTATACAATAATGTATTATACTTACTTATGTAATGAAGTAGGTACAAATGACATAAGCTTTAATTACTCATAGCAACATTATTATGTATCAAAAGCAAATTGGTGATTTAATACCAACATTCTTCAGTAATTATTTTCATGCATATTAAATATTACCTATAGTTAGGTATAGTATAATTGATGAAAATACTTAATAAATAAAAAAAAATGTAAGTAACCTAAGTGATTGTGCATGTTAAGACTACTAAATAATTTTTACATAAGTGTTCAGCTACGATAAGAATGGATATCGTCACTATAATACTGGGAAAACCAAGTAAATCATACTTTATTATTGTTACTTGGTTTTCACAGTATGGCCACGATATTATGTCAAGAAAGCTTGCAATATGCAGTTTTTTATTGGTAGATATTTAAACAGTCATAGTACTACTTTGAGTTTTCTACCAAACATAATTAAAAGTGTACAGCTAGTTTCCATTGTTTAGTGTGGGACAGAGTAAGAAACACATACCTCTAAATCAGGTTCAAAAACAAGTTCCATCAGAGGAGCGCCCGCTCGATTTAAATCAATCAGACTCCGTTTCAGTTCTGTGTCGTGGAGAGACTTGCCACTGTCCTGTTCAAGTTGTATTTGTTTTATCTTCGAACTCTTCCTGTATGGTTTTTTATGAATTCCTGGTGTGTATACCTATAACAAGAGAAAATCAATATATAGATAGCATAATTAATACCAAAGACTATGTAGGACTTAAATGACTTTTGCTTATGGGTTATTTTATAGTCTATGAAATAACACTATTTGTTTTTGATAGGTTTTACCTGAAAATTGATAAGACCATCGCTAGCCAATGGCGCCCTTTGCTGGGTAATTTGATATCCTGTCGGCAGGTCGGCATAAAAATAATGTTTTCTATCAAAAGTAGATACTTCGTTGACTCTACAGGATAGGGCCAGCGCGGTCATTAACCCTAGCTCTACGCATCTTCGGTTCAGCACAGGCAAGGTACCAGGTATCGCAGCGTCAAATAAAGATACACAGTTATTCACAACACCGCCAAATGTATTCTGCGCTCCTGAGAATAGTTTTGAGTATGTGTCCAATTGTGCGTGTACTTCTAGTCCGACCACACTTTCCCATTGTTTTTCCGGCGTAGATGCAAAACATCTCTTACATATTGATCTTTCACTCAAGGTTTTATACGGATTTAACCTCAGAAATCGCATTTTTAATTACCAACCAAAGGTACAAACAACACAAAATTCGAGACGACAAATCTGTCAATATCAGCTGTTTCTGACTCTTGACTTCAAGTTATGTAACGTCACATGTGACAGTGACTTTTAAAATTGCGGGAAATACAAACACTGGCCGAAAATGTTATGTTGTGGTCTAGTCTAGAATAAATTATATTGCTTAATTTTGTGGTAAAATTGTAATCAAAAATCTAATTAATGGTTATATCGTTAGTCTAAAGTTCAAACACGCGACTAAGCCCCACCACAGATCCCAACGACTGCCTTGCCGGCTTTTGAATCCATCTACCAATTCGTAAACATTTCGAAACGTTAAACTTACGGAGACTCTTTTGATAGTCACTGGTTTTAAAATATGTCATACTTAGATGTTTCTAGAAATTTTGATAAACCTTGACAGTATTGGCTTTAGTTCACAAACAATCCCATCATTAACTTTATTCATTTTTGTGACATTCTTGAATTTTTTGTATGGAGGAGTCACATAATATTGAAGTACCTACCAACTTAAATAATGTAGGTAGATAGGAACATGGCTTTATGTAAAATTTTAATGTTAGTGTTAGATACGTTAGATTTCCATTTTGAATAAATACTTAATTGAATTAGATTCTTTCGATGGTTACCTACCTACCTACCAACACGAATTACCTATCGTGTTTATTATAGGTACCTATTTAAATTCTGATCCGCGACATAATTATTACCGTAAAACACTCCAACATTGCCACCGAGGGTAATTTTGCCCGAAGACCAATTTTTAAGCAAAACTTTTAATAGCAAAAATATCTGAATACTATGGTGACATTTATTGACTTTGGTAGAAAATAGGTTTTGTGTTTAGCACCACTGTCTATTGGATGTAACGCTAAAGTCACTCAGTAACTTGTTGGAACTCGTCAAAGACAGAGTGTATTTTTGCGGGCAAATTTTGGTGAAAATTCAAAAGTGGATTGTGCGTGATGGAGAAAACACAGATGAGTTTGATTTATATTATGTTGTACAAAAAACTTAAGGTATTATTATAACTTTATTGTCATTGATGCAGCTCTTGTATAACTAAAGTTATAATGGTGGGCAAAGTTATCTGGTATTTTTGCGATCTACTATTGACAACATTGCCCGCAGTCAAAATAAGCTTAGGGTTGACACATCCGAGTTTTTTTTTTTTTGCTAATTATTATTATCTTGATTATTTAGATAATTTATTTTTATTATTTCTTAAAAGCAAGAACAAAATCTCGAATTCGTCAAAGAAAGTCCAGACGAAAGATTGGAACCAGAATGTATTAAAAATAACACGGAATAAATGTTAATACTTGCATGTGAATCTGTTGAATCAAACATGTTACTCAAAAGTTTTTTAAATAATTCAATAGAAGATAATCTTGTTTTTTTATTAACATAAAAAGAAATAAAAAGTCAAGAACAGTTTACTGAGATGTACCAACCCTATCACTTTACTAAAGGCGAAAAGCAAATTGTATGGAAATGCTAACAAGGTCAGGGTAATTTTGCCCAACTAGCCTAACATGGATTTTGGTAGGAAACCTGTCATGGATTCGCTTTAGTTTTAAAGTAAAGGCCAGTTTTGGTCAGAATTCTTGTACAGGTTTTGCTGTCAGCTGATTAGAGGCCGGAGAGGAGATATTTGCGACAAAAATCAACGCGGGCAATGTTGGCAATAAGTCGAGATAACATTGCCCGCCTTTAAAAATAATAAAATACTTGATTTAATATTGACGAATAACAAAATCTTATAAAATAATACATGCAAAATATCCTATAGTTGCAGATGCTAATAGAAAATACTTGTGTCCCCATACAAAAAAATAACAAAAATTGTAATTATTCGAAAAATGTGGGCAATGTTGGAGTGTTTTACGGTATCTAAACTTAAAGGGTGGGTAGGTAGATACAAATTGTTTAATTTCTTTGCACTAGCAAGAACGTATATTTTTATAATAGAGATCTAGAAATTTCTAATATTAACTATAAAAAAACAATATCTTTATATAAAAGCCATTACACATGCGCAGGTATTCAAAAACTAATTAAACAAAATTAGACTTACCTCGTCCTTGCTCTCGTTAGCCAAGATGTTGTAGAAAGTTGTTGCTAGCTTTATAAATTTTGTTTAAATAAAAAATCCTAATAAGTCTATAATTGCATTGATTAAAATTAAAACTTCCTAATCAAAATTAAATTAAATATCACATTTTCTTAACACTACATTTTATTTTTTGCTTTACGCAACGAGTCCTGTTACCACCTCAAATAGAAAAGAGAAAAGGTATAGGACTAAGAAAGCCAAGGTAGCTTCAGCGATCGAATACATTTTATTATTGGGTTAATTATTTATTTGTGAATGTAAACGCAAAGAGACGTTCGTTCAATAGCACTGAGCCGTGGTGTTTGACCGCGTCTCAAAACAACTGATGCACTACACAGAAAACCTTGACAAATACGCAGGTATTTATAAGAGTCATCGATTTTTAATTTATAAAAAGAACTTGTCTGCAGTGAATGGTGTGTCGCAGGATTTTTAAATTGTTCGTATTGTATTAGTACACACCCACACTTCACGTCACACTGTAGGTATTTTTAGTTGCTTGCTTTTGTTTGGTAGGTATTTTTTGCTCACGCACGCACACCTCTAACCGTGCCCTAATTCTTTCTTTTTCTTCAAATGCTTCTGTATTTAATATTTTATAAGCTCTAACTCCAGAAAAAAAAGTTTGAATATTGATCTAAGTACCTACCTAGTGTCATTTAAAATCTTTAAAAACCATACATTTTTTATTAATTTTATAACTACCTACAGATAAACTATTTCAAACACCAACTAGGTAGAATGATGAATTTAAAGTTAATAAAATCACACTTAACCGTGAAAATAAACCTGTAGATATTTTAAAACTTACTAGGTACCTTAGTTTTAGTTAGTTGGAATAGGTACTTATATTGTTTTTGTCGACTTCCTGTTTCAGTGTCGAATATGCTTAGTCCATTTACTTCTCCATTCTATGAGTACCTATCAGGAACAAATTATAAAAACGGGGCCTGAAGAAATAAATTAACCTTTGGTCTACTCGTATATTGGAAGGGCTGGAAGCCATTGTCTTTTTATTGTAATAATTGTCTTTTTATTATAATAAAACGATTGTTTACGACAGCTATTTGTTTTTTTGTCTACCTACTTTACGAAAATTAATACGATAGGTAGGTAGTCGACAACTTTATCTATTAGGTACCTACATATATCTTCTTCTTATTATATAAAAGAAAGTCGTGTTATTTACACTATTTATAACTTAAGAACGGCTGAATCGATTGGGTTGGGTAGAGTGGGAAAATATTATAACGCGGCGGTGCTAATGCTTATCAAAACTAAAGAAAATGTTTCTAATCTTTCATATTGGACGGTACATGGGATAAACGGGAAAACCATGAACCTTTTTTACGGTGCATTTGGTCAACAGTTTCGTCCGCAGTGCACTCACAAAAAAGGTTAAGTGTAAAAAGGTTCGTGGATTTCCCATGTAGATTATTCGTACCTACTACTAGTTTTCTTGGACAATGTATTTACTGCCGTGTGTAGATCCTGTGCGTAATCACGATAAAGCATCGAAATAATTAAACTCACAATGACCAGCAGTATAAAAGACTACCTGTCTGTACGATACTCAACAATTGATGATTAAACGAACTTACCAAGTGAAGTTCTATCATAATTATACGTTGCGTTTTTTCCGAAGAAATAAGTCCTGAAATAATAATTATATACAACATGTAGTATGCATTATTGTGCACCGTTAAATCACTATCGTTTAGAATATTAATAATCAAAATCTTTAGTCGCTGTCAGTGTCACTGCCTGCCGCCTCTCTCGCTGGTACGTCATTTCGTTTAGAGATATATTACATCAGATATTCTTGAATAGTTTTTCTTGATTTTGTTGACGAAATCAAATCAGCATCAGGGTCCTTGGGTTGGGAGGGAATTGGTACTTATTTCTTCGGAAAAAACGCAACGTATAATTATGATAGAACTTCACTTGGTAAGTTCGTTTAATCATCAATTATACTAGCGTTTTTTCCTTCAGAAATAAGTCCTGAAATAATAATTATATACAACATGTAGACTTTTAGAGCTGATTGAGGAAATAAAATCATATTAGAATTACTCAATAGAGAAATTATACTAAATTAAGTTGAACTTAGAATTATTATGAGTAACTTTACTCAAAATCATATATGTTTTATATGTCATGATGTGGGAAACCACTGTTTCGTTTATTAAATAAATTCCAAGATTCTTTATGTACCCTGTTATAATTATATTATTTTGAACAGTATTTTTATTACACTATCAACATAAAATGTTGTGGCTTATTATTTGTGTGTTAAAACAAATATCATAAATGAAGATGTTCTCCAGGTTTGTATGATTGTTCTTTTGCAGAACCTTTCCATTGCAAAGGAAGAACCGTTTTTGTTGTAATTAGTAAAAACATAATGTTTAAACATTAGTAATTACATAATGTTTAACTGTAGCTGTTAATCTCTATGGTTAATGCGTGGGTTTACAATGATTTTATTCATTAGGGCTTTCCCAAACGCCAATAAGATACACTGGTGATAAAACGATCATACTCATATCAAAATTTATTTAGATTCTATTCGGTTTACTAGTACCAAAAACATTTCTAAAGTCAGTAGGACATTTTTTGTACTATTTTTTACTGAAATCGATAGTTTTATTTACAGGGGAGCCAACTCCAAAACATCCATAGAGGATTTAAACTTGTGATCGAATATTCATGTATCCGATCGTCTGAATATATTATGTTAGAACTATTCAAAGGAGTACCAATAGGAACACTATCTTGTTGCTATTGAGTATACATACAATTCTGTATGTAAAGTTAAATAACTGTGGTGAAAAGAATAATATAAGATATAAAAATTGTTGTAAACGACACTCAAAACTGTAAGAAATATTAAATTCACAAATGTGTATGTATGGTATATATTTAGATATACACGACCTTCCCAGACAACTATTGTGCTACATACTTGGTAGAGATTATACTAAATGATTATTGTGGATGTCCCCGTATGGTGGAGATAATATATAATTGTCTTAGCGACAAAAAATTAATTTAACACGTTATTGTTGCTGGTCAAAGATTAATTATTATGTAAAAAGTTTCTAAATAACAGATACAACGGCTAAATATAACCTATATAAAGCCTCTTCTTCGGTTTTGTAAATAATTGTTTAACTGAGAGTCAAAAAAAAACCGTAGAAACGTAGTATAAAAAAATATTTTAGCCCATGACAACGTAAAGGGAAGATGTCAGGCGTGTCTAGACACTTGTACTGTAGATAACCTTACAAGTCACTTTTTTTTTTTTTTTTTGTATTTGCAAAAGACAAAAAGATCTGGGTTAATTGTACTTATTTAGTAACGTTTTTCGAGGACTCAGTCGTGACAGTAGTTTAATTCACTTAGAAGGGAGACTGGTTTTCTCTCATTCTATTGATGTATGGATGCAAAAAAGGAAATATATTTATAACCTATAATGATAGTAGATAACTTGCAGCTTTATCTGTATGGAAATTGATATTATATTTCGACCAAGGTCTACAGCCGGTACCTTTTCTACAACCACACGAACCATACCCCGTTGTTGAGGCGCCAGAATTAACAATACAACTCTTATCTACAGTATTGTCATTTTAAATTCTTTAAAATGATTATAGGGTAGCGTGGAGCTACCATTATTTTCGTCGAATGGAGAAAATAAAAATATACAATTTTAAGGCTTATAACAAAGCCAATAAATTTCTGGGCAAGCGCACACTAGAAAACCGACTATGCAGTGGTTGAAAATACCAACTTATTTCATATTATATGTTTTGATAACTTTATCCAGATGTTAATTTCTTTAAAAATGCGATGTGTTCCATTGCATGACAGCTGGTTCATCCCGTGGATGCAAAACAGAAATCATGGGGTTTAACTCAATAACATGTATTTGTGAAACCCTGGATTTATATTCAAACGAAGTTGAATTCATAATAGGTCTCCAGCTAACCCAATCATAGACAAGACACTATTATAGAAATCAGTTATAAAACTATTTATAATAATATTTAGTTTACATAGTAGGTAACTATGTAAGTTTGAAACGGTTACATTGGTAGTTATTATAATATGAAATGATATTAAAAATGTAGCAACGCTAATAGTGGATTATCTGAAGCGATTCATGGTTCATAACTTTAGGAAGTTACTATACACTTAACAGCAGAATGTTCATAATTATATTTTGTATCATGTAAACATTGTAAACACGTTAGTGTATCACATTGAGAGAGAATTTGGAAATAGTTGTACGTATTATCCGTAACTCAATGGACGTAGGTAGCGTAGAAAAAACTCTCCGACATGCACACATGAAAACTGACAATAATTTCTTAGTCGCCAGTGATGGCGCACCCTACAGCATACCGTCAAGTAGGTTTGTATATTTCATGTTGGTAAAACACGCTTGGTCTTGCTTGACCCGATATGTACATCGGTCATAATGCGGCTGGTGCCGCGAGGCGGAATCTTCTTTCGCACACCATAGCAGATTATCTTTAAAATGCACATTTCAATTCGGTATGGATTTTAAAAAGATTCCAGGGATGAACTTATAGTAATATAAGATAGTTGAGCACGCTGCGATGTCTTGATTGCTGCGATCCTTCAATGCTGGATTATATTATTATTGTACACAAACCTTTAGTTTTGTACTTAGGTCTCACCAAGAGGCGGACCGAATGTTAAACAAAACATCTGTTTATAAGCAGATATCTGTACCAAGATGGTAGTTACTATGGGTTATTGATGTCGGAAATACGGCCACTGGTTTTTGGGTACCTCGTCTCCTCTATGCTCGGCGGCTGTGTCGGCGGTGTGTCCACTGCTGCACTGGCGTCCTGGTTGAACTGGACTACGGATGTAGACTTCTGGATGTGCGGTATTATTCGATGCGATCGGCTGTTTCCTTGTAAGATTAGCCAGTTTGCATCAGAGGTACTGAAAAAACCTAATAACAGATTCAGAATGCTGAATATTTCATAATTCATCCTTGTAAACTTCTTCATAGCTCGTTCTTATTGTTTTACAAGTCTAATATTTATAAAGTTGCGTATGTTGGTCACAAGTAAACCACTTTATAGTTTGCTTATATATTTCGCTTCAATCCCAAAATAATCGGATACGTATGGAAGGAAACATTTTATGCAGGAAAATCTACAACTTGCAGGATGTAGTAATAATAAAAATAAAACATAGGTATTGTAGGTATACATGGTATACATTATAGATAATTATGATATCTTGATAAATATCTAATGGTGATTGTTTGTATTATTTATAATGCAAAAGTAGGTAGGTATTATGCATAATTACTATGCATAAATCACCAAGTAGGAACTACTCTATTCCATATTTATTTTTCAAATAAATGGACGTTAAGTATAATATTTAAAACAATTTAATAATTACACGTAGGATAAACCCAAAAGTATATCCGAATGTGTCAAATAAATTTTACTTGTGTAACACTACACTGTAATAATGTCAAATCTGTATTTGTGTTTTGTTTTGCCAAAAGTGCCGTATGGCGATGGCCTAAGAATAGTGCCACCCAATATTTTCCCATAGATTTCATCAAACCGACGTAGGGATATGTTTATCAGAAGATAGGCTGCAGCGTCATTTGTGTAGGTAGGTACTTAACCTATCAACTCACTGTGGTAAATTAAATTTGCCGCTAACAAACCTTTTAGTGTGGTGGATACACAAACTCCCCACTCTATGGGGTTTATATTCATCAACTCCATGTCCAGTTGCAATGAGGGAAGTAGAATAAGTGAGACAGCCCATAGAACAGCTCGATATAATTCTCTTCTAAATATGTTGTACAAATGCGATGAGTCAGCCCAAAGATCAGCTCGAGTGCATTAACTTGTTAATTTGATAGTCAATATGCGATGAGACAGTCCTGAATACTGCTCGAATGCATTGTATGACTGTCATATTACATTATTAGTATAAATACGTATTGTTGTACACAGAACTAGCACAGTATCTGTTTTCAATAATCCACATTGTAAATGCGGGTAGCGCTTTATGACATCATTGTTGCGATGAGGCTGTCCGATGCCCGAATGTATTTTTGTTGTTTTTGCGCACGATATGAGCTACATAAGTAGGTACGCTTGTAATAATAAATTGACTTTTCAATAAACCACATTGCAAATGCGGGTAGCGCGTTATGACATCATTGTTGCGATGAGACTGTCCGATGATCAGCTCGAATGCATTTTTGTTGTCTTTGCGTACAATATGAGCTACATAAGCTTTCAATAACCTACATTGAAGATGAGGGTAGTGCGGCATGACATCATAATTATGAGACTGTCCGACGATCAGCCCGAATGTATTTTTGTTGTCTATGCACACAAAATAGCTAAGCATATTTGTAATAATAACTTGACTTACCTTTTTCAATGGTATGATTTGGTTCCGAGTCACTTGGACTCAACTTGGATTTTTATAACAAATTTTATGATTTGTAGTTGATCACTTACGTAAGAATGGCAAATTAAACTTGTTTTGGCCATGATAAAACGTAATTATATTGGTTCACAATTGTTTATTTTACTAGTGCGAAACTTTCGCAATTTTACGTGACGAACGGTTGAGCACTAAAATGCGAATGGCGTACCAGCGAGAGAGGCGGCAGGCAGTGACACTGACAGCGACTAAAGATTTTGATTATTAATATTCTAAACGATAGTGATTTAACGGTGCACAATAATGCATACTACATGTTGTATATAATTATTATTTCAGGACTTATTTCTGAAGGAAAAAACGCTAGTATAATTTACGTAAATGGCACACATACGAACTGCTATTACCTACTGAACAGATATTTACTCAAAGCACAGAACATATAATTATTACTACGCAACTCAAGGTAACGATGAGTAGGTAGGTACTTGAGTACATACCTACGCCAAAAGATTCGATAGGTACCATAGGTATTGACTGGGTACCTAAGTAGGTTGGTACTTGAGAAATATCTCGTTTTTGCTGTTACCAAAATGCCAATGACCTAAAGTTTGGTTAACATTGCAGCAAAAACTGTAGTGTGGGTCTTGGTAACTGTATGCTGAGCCAACGTTTTTATCAAAGTGGTAACTTGTGAGGAGGACAGTAGCTGAAACAAATACTATGATTATGATTGTGTCTTTAGGTAACATTAATTACGTAGGTATTTTGTTAAACTTAAAAACCAATTTCTTTCCATTTGAAGGGTACCGTAGTCTAACGAAAATGGAACCCTTAATAGTTTATGTTTTTATTTTTAGTTTATACTAACTTTCCGCCCGCGGCTTCGCCCGCATTATATTAGATTTTCCCGCAGTAAAAAGTCCTATGTCCTTCTCCTAGCTCTAAGCTACCTCTCCACCAATTTTCAGCCAAATCTATTTAGCCGTTTGAGTGGAGTAACTAACACGACTTTCTTTTATATATAAGATTAGTTTCTCCATGTCTGTCTGTCTAGTTGGCGCTATGCTATGTAGAAATACTTAGGTACTATTTGTCTCAGGAAGCTGAATGTGTACATATGGTTGTAAATAGTATACGCAAAGATTACAGTAGATACAATAAAATTCTACCTCCCTATACCTCCTATATGTAAGAGGGGTATCTAAATGTTGTTCTCTTCACATCTCTTCGTTTGGGGTATCGTTAAAAAATCAACGTTAAGTTCTAATAAATATTTTTTATTAAGTGTGTAGTTAACAAAATATTTAACTTTAACACTTTAAAGTGTGCCCCCAGTAGGTGTACTTATACATAAATACCTAGCTACATAATAATAATAAAGATTACACAACGTGGGGTAAAATACGTCTAGGTATCTGATTAGATAAATATTATGTAGGCCTACCTACCTAGTCTAAAAAATATAGGTATCTGTAAGAAAGTTTAGAGGAGGCATGGGATATTTTAGACCTAATTTCACCACTCTCTGTTTGTTAGTTTAACATCCCATTAAGTAATTAACAGTACATAAATATACGTAAACTGACAGTGATTAAACATAACGGGATGTTAAACTAACAAACAGAGAGTGGTGAAATTAGGTCTTAGCCATAATTTTACCAAGCTCTGTTTTCATTTTAATTTAATATGATAAAGTATTTTATTGACAACTTGTTATTGAAAACTTGTTGTACAGACATTTGTTAGTTTTTGAGTCTTTCGATATAGGTATCAAAAAAACTAAAATCAATAGTTCTGATTCCTAAAAGATCATGAATCTTTAATACTAATTCAACTCGTTGGAAAGAATACAATATGATAAAATTTCGGGAAAAAAGTATGGGACGATTCGGGAGTAGGTATGTAGCTATTTATCGCAATTTAACAATAATCAATCAAACGATCCGAGAAACGTCATCATCGTCATCATCATTTCACTGTGACGTCCACAGCTGGACATAGGCCTTCCTTAACAACTTTCAGTATTTCCGAGGAACTTACACCTACGTTGATTTTTTAATACATTTAAATAAAGGACGTATTTCAATTAAGTAAATATCAGATTAATGTCAAAGAATTTTCTCGGTTTTCCCGACTTCCTCTATCCGGTAACTTTGCAAATACGTTGATAACCCAATATCTAAAGTTACCTAATATACCTACAGATTATAGCCTATAATATTATTATCGGCCTTTTAAAATGCCTATTAGATAAAGAATCAGAGCATATAAAATGATAACACTCGATAAGGTTTATCTAGATCCTTTTGATCTGTAGGTATAACCTAATAAGTACAATATAAATTAGGTTAATAAAATTTCTTAGTTGAAGGATATAGGTAGGTAGGTACCTATTATTTCAGTTTTTAAAACCATTAAAATTTACATCTTCAATGACCATATAATATACAGAGCCGTGTTGGTTAAGTGGGATCACACTCGACTTTCATTCCGCAGGTCGTGTTTTCAAACTCCGCAGAGCATCTCTGAATATTGTCGTTTTGAAAAATGTATTTGCACTTTAAAAACACGTGTTATAACGGTGAATGCAAACATCGTGAGCAAACCGGCATTATCGGACATAGTGACAAACCAACGGTTACATAATTAGTTATCAAAAGTTTCTATTCTAAACCTCTAGGTTTTAAACCTTATAAATATCTAGAGAACTTAGGGTTAGGTTAGGTTACCTATGGTTCTGCCATGCTCTAGCATGGCAGAACCATAGGTACCAAAGCAGCGTCATGTAAAGATAAAAAACACAAATAATGACGAAGATCTTAAAATAATTTAGAGATCGAAGCCAACAATTTATTGGGTGAATGGAGAGCATATCAGTAAAAATGCTGTAGGTACAAGAAAAACCGGATTACCAACTTCTGACAACAAGGACGATCAAAGTCCAACTGCCATTTGAGTTGGAGTTGTTTACGAACAGCGATTCGCTAATGTTATAGTAACGAGTATACTAAATACCTAGCTGTTGCCTTTGTTATAATGACTTGGAATATTCTGTGTTTTATTTAAACTAGCTTTCCGGTCCGCGGCTTCGCCCGCGTTAAAATATTTTCCCGTTGTTAAAAGTATTTGGTCCTTCTCCTGGTTCTGAGCTACTCCACTAATTTCAGCCAAATCGATTGAGCCGTTCTTGAGTTTAAATAACATACCTAATTTAATAATATAATTAGGTAGATGGTTAAATTAGAAAATATGGAAAGGATATGCTTATGCTCAGACATCAACGACTAGAAAGGAGTTTCTATGCAAACTTTTCCGGCTAAGCCTTGCCTTGCGAGAAAGTAGCTAACCACCCAACCAGATACACACAACTTATTCTCATTCGAGCATACCTAACTTTTTACAAAGTTCAGTGACCTTACTGTGCATGGAATATTACAGGTTGACTTGCTTGTTACCTTGAAACCATTTTAAAACATACTTTTCAGCGGAACGTAGTCAAACAAAAGCTAAAAGCTGACATTATAACTATTTTTCTACTACGAATTAATTATTGGAGTAAGACCTTGTAAACAACTGGTATGCAATAAATATTTTATTTTATTTGTTCAAGAAGAAGAACCTTCAGTTTATTAGATTTCATGAAGAGGTACCTACCTACCTAATAAAACATAATAGAATTAATCTTAGCCTACTGAAGAAGTTAGTATACCTAGGACCTAGAACTCGAATTTATAAAAAGCACAGATATAAGTATATCTAAATATTTTAATGTAAGTTATATGTAAAAAAATTCGATAACATTATAAAGTTTTTAGGTAGGTACCTACCTAATTTAAATACAATAGGTTTCATCATTTCGACTTTGGAAGCAATTATTTTTTTATCTTTAATTAAGTATTTATTTGGTACATATAAATTTAGTTATAATGAGTTATTTTATCGGATGTTTTTGTTTCCGAAAATTTAAACATTAACAATAAATAATACTAAGAATAAAAATAAACAATAACAAGATTACCTTTAGCGATGCGATGGAGACCTACAATCTTCAGCTTATATTATTAAAAGTATTTGATTAATGTTCTCATCAATTCGTATTCATGACCTGGTGTCATGGTCAAAAAATCAATAAATATTTGAATATTCTACCAAAAAGTAGCAAAATAATCTTAACATAGGTACATATGTACATCATGTCATCAGTCATCTGTAATTAAGAGACCAATAACAAATTAGATTAAAGATAATGGAGTTACAATACAATGTTATGTTTCGACTGAGTATTTTGTCGGCTAATTCTCAGCCAAAAAACAGATAACTATCAGTAAATGAATTTTGTTTTCTCATGTAAGTGAATTTATGAGAAATAAACGTTCTTTAACCTGAAATGAGATTTTGTTCGGCTCGTTATTTCCAAATAAACGTACATTTTGATTTTACTAACTGACCAGCCCGCAGCTTCACCCGCTTCATTCCTGTTTTGCTCAATTTTCCATCGTTTACATTAAAACCAAAAGCACCTAAATCGGTCCGGACGTTCATAAGTCTTGAGTTATAAAACTTACAACAAAAAGTGGCATTGATTTAGAAATAAAAAGATTAAAAAATTTAAGGAAATTACAGCAAAATCTTATAGTACCTATTGTTAGAGAAAGGACGCCCTTCATAATTGCACTCTACCACAGAACATATAATTACTACGTAAACTCTACCTTCATCACGTAAAACGGACCACCTTGGCATTAAAGATTACCACACGTAGGTAGGTATGATTGTGTTAAAATTGATTAAATTTTCGAATGATAAGCACGCGCTAATTATCAAATGGTACCAAGTTATTAAATTTTATTAAATGATAATCTTTTTACAAAAAAAGACTTCAAACTGTCTCTATAAAAAAATTACAAACGCACTAGTAGCCTGTACGATTTATGAAAGTTCCCTTCGATTTCTCTGGTCTGCCATCATCAAACCATGATTATTTTGGGACTACCTTTGAAATGTGTTCTTTCCAACAACAAATAAATCATCAAAATCGGTTTATAAACGACGAAGTTATCCTGCGAACAAACATAAAAAGCATAAAACGGTATAATTGAGAAACCTCCTCCTTTTTTGACGTTGGTTAAAAAATAATAAGAAATATCTTTGTCTAGAATGATGAGGTCTTTACGAACACGAATATTCACAATGTAGTTTCGATTCTTCTAGAATCTTAATATAACATGGGTTCAAAACAAACAAGTTTTTCTGTTAGGTCGTTTTTTGAACTACTATGTATTATGATGATTATTTTACAAATAGGGTAATTTACGTGACCAGATCACGTCTATAAATAGACAAGTACCTATGAATTAATGAGCAAATTTGTTTTGGATATTTTTGTATACTTTAACTTGTGACGCAAATGGAGTTATTTTCATACACTTAAGTTTTCCATGATATTGCTACCTTAACCGCAAGTAAAAAATTACGACTCATACTACCTACGTATAAATAAACTCGTGAGATAACATATAACAAGAAGATGAGGCAGTTCGTAAAAATCTATTGAATTAATTCCAATCATCCAAATTTACCTACTTATGATACTATTTTTGCCCCATTTCTTGTCCATCTTAGACACAATTTGTCACAGCCTCTTGAAAGATTGAATCACAATTTAAAAAAATGCCAGTTTTCGTCGTATTTTACCAAACGGCTAAGCCGATTTTGGTGCTTTTGGATTTAACCAAAATAGTCGTAGTAGGTTAAAAGTTTAGAAAACATAGTAATAAAGCGGGGCGATGCCGCGGGCGGATCAGCTAGTTAATTATAATTTAGGTAATTTGATAAACATATCGATGTTTGCTTTCAAGAAGAAAAATACAGAGGTGCACGGATGAGTTTGAACCCACGACCTTCAGAATGAAAGTCGATTATGCTCTAAATTAGCCAACATGGCTTACAGACTTACTGGATCAGTCTTTGGGAATACCAAACCAAAACTTAGATTTATAGTATATAAATTGTCGTCAGAAGCGACATCTGTTAGCATTGTACTAAAATGTGTTATTTAGTACAATACGAGACATAATGATTTGCACCTTCGTGATGTTAGCAAGACAAATCTGCTTGTTAGTCAACAACGACATAGAATTTAGTTAGATGGCGCCACTAACAATCAAATACAAAAATATACAATACATATTTTTTGTAGCATTCTCTACTTGCTCTACTGACAGACACAAACGGGTCCGTAAAGGTCGTTCGATAAAAATAGAGTAGGTACCTTGTTACAGTTTTTTTTCGTTTAAATCAGGTTTTCTAGAAGTTCGGTCCAACCCTTCACAAAATAAAATATCGCCACCAAATAAAATTATGTAGGTACCCAGCTGGTGCCAGGTAGTACCTAGGCACAGAACCTAGCATAATTTTAGTGTTTATAAGTATAAGAACCTTTACATATTTCTATGAAAGTAGATTTATTTTGTAGATTAGGAGCTTGAAAGTAGGTATGGTATGGATGGAAGGATAAGTAAGAAGGGAAAGTGGCATTGATTTTTATATAATAAGATATGGTTAATGATTGTGATCCTAATGAAAATAACTAAACATATTGCTCTCAATCTATTTATTTTTTGACATATTCAAGCTAAAGGAGGTCTGACATCAGATGCCTGATACAACGAATTAATTGCTATATCGGATGAAACGAAAGCCATTGACTTCGCCAATGTTGCTAAAGACAAAGTATCCATGACAATTCTATTGGCTACGTGATTTAGCTCAGCTCCTTGCGATTGAGCAGTGTATTTCAAAGCCAGCTTTGTGACTCGCTCACAAGCTAAAGCCTTCGATGCTGCACTCTTCGCCTCTTTACCCGCTTGCTGAGCTGCCGTCTTTGCAAGATTCATCATCAATTCCTGATGATTCGACATACCATTCTTCGCATATTTTACTGACATTTGTACCTCGATCGATGCTGTTAACGCTCTTCGTAAAGCAACAATACTTGATGCTGTTAAATATGCTACGTCACCAGCATATAATATAGCTTTTTTAGCTTTAATTTCGAGCTTTTCTAATTTAAGTTTCATTTTCTTTTCATTTGCAGCTTCATCATCTTCATTTCTTTCTATTTCCATTTCAGCGACAACATCTGGGTTGAGACCAGGTTTATAGATATTTTCTTTTGGTTCTATCCAATCGTCATTAAGCTCTTGTGCACCAGGTTCTTGTGCATCCAAACTCTGTGGTTCTTCTACCTTCTCATAGTGAGCGTCGCCAAGTGTTTTGTCTAATACTATCGCATCGCTATCATTTAACTGTTGATTGTTCTCCATATCAAGGACTGTCTGGTTTAGGAAACCTTTTCTTAATCCATGATCTGTCGGTTTAGTTTTAACAACATGGACAGGGCTCTTCTGATTTCTAGATATAACCGAGAACGGTGATAAAATCGATACTTTTTTCGACTCTGGTTTTTTGCTGTCTAATATAAGGCTTTTATCGATTATTGTTTTATGACTTGGATATTTTGGTAATGTTTTGTTGAGAATTACATTGTATACTGTTGCATTTTTTAAAGATGTTTTAGTCGTTGGGTTTATTTGTGGTTTGATAGTCACTTCCTGTACTTCTGCTTTAGTATCTACTGATCTTTTCTTACGTAGAGACAGGTCTACAGACTGTTTCTTAGACAAAGCAGTAGCATAGGTGATATCCTTCAGAGCGGACACGATTGAGACTTCCGCAGCTATCTGTGATAAACCATAGACCAACCTATGTAGCTCCGGCTCCGTTGAGGCTCTAGTTATACTTAGTATATGACCAGACAAAGTTCTTGATATATAATCTAAAATGCGCCTTGTTTCAATAGCAGTGACACCTTTATTTTTTCCCGATGCCTCTAGGGCTTCTCTGGTTATTCTTGTAATCTTATCTTGCATCTCTATCTTGGCCAGTATAGCGGACACTAGATCCTTGGAGATTTGGTATAACGTCTCTTCCATTTGAGGATTCTGAGTGACATTTTTTGTGGCTTTCATAATTGAATCATCTAAGTGCTTTACAACATTATGAGGTGAATTGATTTGTTTGCCCCCAACAATTACTTTAGAGTTATATTTTTTGTTGAAATCGTGTACTGGAGATATACCAGCTGATACCAGAGATATCTGCAATAGAATTATAAATATTAAAATTAAAAAAAAATATCATTCATCATTAAATAAATAAATATTGCTGGACAATTCACACAGCAACATCTAGCCCCGTGGTAAGCTCTAAATCATTATAAATATACATACAACAACTTCACTTGCGTGCTACTGAATATTATTATCCGAAACGGAGATACAACTCTACTTACAATAGAAATAAATACAAGTACAATTTTAACCTCCATTTTCGTAACAGTTTTATCCTCCACAATAACGCCCAAGTGCAATTATTGTTATAACTTTTCTAACAGTATTTTATGACTTTACGGAGAAGCCATTAGAATAATGATTTCGTTCGTTATTTTCTGGGTTCCGTGAAACGTTCTTAGATAAGTACGTTTAAAAATCGAACGCGCTGATCTCAGGAACCACTGGTCCGATTAGAAAAACTCTTTCAGTGTTGGATAGTACACTATAGGCTATATTATAATTATAAACTATATTTATATATGTATGTAGATAACGTAAAAAACGCAAGAGAAGGGTCGGCTAGTATTATATAAAAATATATATACTTACTCTAAGTCACTGAACAATAGTTATCTCCTCACCACGGGATAAAATGTTGCTGTGTAATTTTTTTTATAATCAGCAATATTATCTACCTATAATAAGTATCTATATGTATCTCTGTACCTTTCTTCTTATCCAGCAAAAGCATTAAGCCTCACTCTCTGCCTGGTATGTTCAATTCTTCGATATACATAAAGAGGTCGGTAAACATATTCATTTCGACTTTCCAATGTCTCCATTTCATCAACTAATACTTCTCTTTTGTCAAATTTATTTTCTTTGTGTGGAGTACCTTGTGGTATAGTAACATCTAGTATTGTATCTTGAATATCCAGGCTTCTTTTGTCTTTTTCACTTTCCAAAGAATGTGCTTTATCTAAAACACTATTTTTATAACGTAAATTATAGGTTTTACTATCATCTGGTACTATATCTTCAAATTTAATAGTTTTTTGAGGTATATTCATACAAGCATTAAGACTGATTATAGCAGTTAATAAAGCAACGATAAGAAACATTTTCTTTTTTCGAACATATAGTCATTAATAACCCTTATAGTATGACGAAGCAGAGAAAATCATGGTGTATTTATAGACTACATTGATTACAATAGCGTTAATTAAACGATAATAAACTCATTAGAGTTGCAGTTGTCTTGATTAACTAGATAACGTTAACTTTTGTAAGTATAAAAAACAAACAACGGTTGTCATTTCTTTCGGTCCCTAGAATGTTAACTACGCAATATCACTGATACTTTAAGAACCGAGTGACTTTCATTCCGAAGGTCGTAGGTTCAAACCCTGCCGTGCATCTCTGGATTTATCTTCTTGAAAGATTTATGTGGGCTGTTTTGAAAATAAAATAATAATAAAAAAACAGCTACAAATTAGTCAAAATGTATTATTATGCATTGTAAGAAAGGTTCTGTTCTGAATTTGTTGAAAGTTTTATCTAATATGTTTTCAATAAGTAGAATCAGACAGACGATATTAAAGGATTACAAATATATCTTGTATCTTGCTAGTATTAACATGTCAGATATCTCTAATTATACCAAATAAAACATAATGTATATTTTAATGTGTTTATTTTATACACAATTTTATGTCACTAAAAAACTAAATTATATCTAATTTAATATTGCGTCTTATTGCTAATTCAATGTCTTATTCCATCCTTAAACTAATCGGTGTCCATTATAAATTTGCAGAGAACTTAAACATAGAGTTTGTTGATAACTTCCTTAGATTACAGAACCAAAGATTGTACGATATGAAGAAAAATAGCAAATATTAATGAAAACCGACCATAAACACATCAAAGACGTGGCTGATGGTCAAATAAGTCAATTATTATAGCATTTTTCCTCAACCGTTTGAGCGTTCTTCTTTTGAATTGTATTTTAAGGTTATTCTACAAACTGGGTACGTTTCAGCGGCGAGTCTAACCAAGGAAGGCTGGAAGAACCCTTATACGGCCGCGGCCCAACAGCTGGGATTCACCTCCGATGGGTATAGCATCCACATCATTAACAGACGGTAGCAGGTCTGACTCTAATCCTGTGTCACGGCGATGTCTCTCACCAGAGCCAGAAACCTTTGCCTGTGGAGAATATTGCAAATTAATACACAAACATTAATATATTATTATAATGAAAATACATTTATATGGTATTGGATTAATTAGAGTGGGTCGAAATTAATTATAATTTTTAAGGGCCATCAATAATAAATGTATCCGTCAACTGGAACCGCGGTTCCAGTACATTGTGGTTCCAGTCGCCGGAACCCTCTATGCAAATTACTTGGCAAAACGTATTGGAGATTATTTTATCTTGTGTAATATCATATTTTTTTCTTAGCCACTGCTAGGCCAAAGACCTCCTCCTAGTGGGGCTTAATATACTCTAATATTTTTTTAAGAAATGTTTATGGCCTAAAATAAAATCACTCCATCTGTTCCCGCATCGTGCTGTCAGACTTGGGAATTAATGTAGGTACCTACCAGAAGACGCAGGTATAAGAGTCGTTCTGTGTACTGCAACAACTAACTGAAATCACCAACACGTAAGCCTGGTTATACCAAATCCTCGAAGTCGAATAAGATCTATTTGGGAGATATATTTTCCTTACCGCAGCACCAGATTCCGCATTTTCTTTTCCTGTAGCTGATGGTATTGGTTCTTGTTTTGGGATGTGCTGGATCGCCTCCTCGACGGGCGCGCATGCGCAAACGGCCCACAGCGCCAGCGCAGCGACGATAAACAACGTTGAATGCATTCCCGAGACCTATATTGATCACAATTACGAACAAACTGTATTTGTTTGAGCTGTTCAGCTGAAAGGCCTTATATTGTAGAGTTTGATTACACAAAATGTTAAAGTTATTGAAACTGTACATAATGGATAATGCGCATATGTGATTGACGCACGATTTGTTGGAGCAATAATCTGTTTGTGGTATTGATTGTGGTGTGGTGGAGAACTCTAGCTGAGGGTGGAAATTGGGAATACGTTACTGACTAAGTTATTGAAAGCTAAGTCATTCCATTGCAGCCAAGTTGTTTGGAAAGAAATATCTTTCCAAACAAGCACATTTAAGCAAACAAACTACATTATAACAATTTTTCATCATCTAGGTATCTATGGTGTAAGTAAATATATAAATTCTTGATCGTAAGAGTTTAATAAAAGCAGTAAATTTAATTTGTTTCTAAAATTCTTATCTCGAGGTAGGTATTTCCATAATTGCATTATTATCATTATTTTTTTTAGAAAACCAAACTTTAGTAAATAACTACATATAATAAAACAAACTACTAAAAAAACGGTCTACTAGTACCGACAAGGTATCCTAATACCAATGAAAAGTGTATACTACCTTCTTTACAACAATACGGTTTATCTCCAGAATGGGAATAAAATACTTTTAAAAGTTAGTACCTTTTTAATACCTACTACCAACTCTATTATAATAATTATGTAAAGTTCAACATATACAATGTAAAGAATACTCTATATCTTGTGGTCGTACCACAACCAAGGTGTTAATGAGAGCCAAATGTGAGTACACTGATAAGAATAAAGAGCAACAAAGCCAAATTAGCACCTACAATATTATGTGGTAAAAAAACCATCTGTAAAGTGTCAGCGATTTCGAAATTTAAATGTAACAATGTGTTTGTTACCCGTTGAAATGAGAGATAGGGTTGCATCTCCGGAGGACGCTTATCAATTTCATCTATATCTTAACAGATTTTAATGGCCGTCGCAAATGCGAAGGATTTTCATTTATCAATGCAATAACTCATTTCGATTCCTATTGATTCCCGACTTGCCCTAAATTCAACCAGCAGCGCGGCGTAGAACCTCGTAGCAGCGTAGACCCTCTACGGCTACGAAAACGGGATAGCGTATCTAAGCTATTACAATCTATTACTAAGTAATTCAACCACCTCATAATACCTTATCACTCCTGACATCTTTAAAAATAATTTATACAGAGCGAATAAAACTAATTATAAATATTTATTATTGAACCCTCATAGATCTGGGAGCTGAAGAGTTTGTTTGATTGGTTGGTCGTGTTGGATAGTAGGTAGGTACATTTGTCAACTAGGTATATGTAGAAAACGCAAGTGAAGCTGTCGGCTAGTAAAAGATAGGCAGATAGGTATATAGGAGTATATACAGTCCCAATGGTCAATATTACATATTCTGCTAATTAATATCATGTAGGTAAATAAGGTAACACATTAACGTACAAATTCGTCTAGCATCTGACTAAATAAACTGACGGCAGGTAGTGGTTCCTGCCGGTTTTATAAATTATCACGTGTAAATGAAAATTTCAACATCTGCGGCAAATGTTACCATAAAAGGAAACGCCAAAATTATCAATATTTAGTTAAAAGGGTCAAGTTACCCGAACTTTAAGCTATGTTATATGATGAAGCGATTTCTATCGCGAGTATGAGAGAAACAACTAAACGATTGCTAAGTATTGCTAAGTAAAATTGCAAAAAGTTGACCGCAAAATTGGAATCGCTCTACATCGACCAAGCTAGGTTTACACTTATAAGTAGAAGGTTTATAAAATGGTTGAAAAATGGATCATGATGTGATGAGGTAACTTTATTTTAGGTAAACAAATACACTTCATTTCCGTTACATAAAAACCAGGCGTTCAATAATTTGACTGCTCCTGATTCATCAGGTTCACTGCTCCTTAATCCATAGAGCCGTGTCTAGAACCCAATAATCAATGTCCCAGTTTTGGCCGTTTTTGACGAAAATTGCGCCTGATTCTGGGTCTTATTTATTTATTTATTGAGCTTCCTACAGCTTCATTTAGGGAAACTAACGTACTCAAACGTTCCCATGTTGCTGGCAAGTACCGTTTGTATAGAAAACGCACAGTCTAACTCCTGAAATGCATCCAACGCTCGTATGGGATAAAGATTAATGTTAAATTAAATGTTTTGCTTTTAGACATCAGAAAAGATTAACATAAGGGTTTACATCAGGGTCCCTTGATAAAAAAATAAACAGAAACTATTCTGTGGATGGGAAAATCTAAAATGATCATCTATTCTGAGAATCCTTAGTAGGTAATATTCCACAGACTTAGTCATCACAACAATAAACGGAAGGATAAGCTCGTCACGCTTTTCCGGAGTTTTTCAACAAAACAATTCTTAAGTAAACTGTTTGTCATCTTTTCAACATGGTCCACACCACAACAAAACACATTCAATGCCAAGTTATTGAGTGTATTTGCTGTAAAAATTAGAATCACCGGCACAATATGCGTCAATTCCTATTCAGGTAATATTTATTAGCACTACAGGATCGCCAGAGCGGTATATAAAGTAATGCAAGTTGAAGGTATCATCAAAAACAAAGTTAACTGAAGACCGTGCATACAGATCCAATCGGGACTCATCCCTACATCGCGGAGAAGCGACTTTGAAGCCCACCAAGACCATGGCTTCCATATTTGTGATTCTTCTCTCGCTCGCGCTGCTCGCGTACTCCATGGCCTCGCCTGTCCCAGAGGTTGAAGCTACGACTTCGGAAATCGTAGAAGGAGAAGTGATACCAATTTACGCAGTTGTTGAACTGGTACCCGAAATATACATAGAAGATACTACCACGGAGGCAGCGTCTACACAGGCGGCCCCAGAGGTCCACAAAGTAGCCAAGAGGTCTCTGCTACGCGGAGATAACACGGATAATGATTTGTTGGCGCAATATGAAGGAAGTTTGGACGACACTGGCTTGTCGGAGTTGGCTGGACGAAGAATCAAGTTTTTGCCTACCTGGGCAGGTTAAAAATTTACTACACTTAGAGATAGATCGGGTATATGTGCAATTGTATATCCTGTATAAGCCTAAGAAATATACCCTAGTAAGAAATGGTCTCAAACCAAAATTACTAATTTACAGATTTATTGGGTGCTTTATTTAGCCAATATAAATAACATATATTATATTATAAGTTCTTAAGAATAAGGTTATTCATTTAATTATGTTTTCTATTCCTTAAACTTGAGGAACAAGAAATAAAATTAAATGAATAATATATATGAATTATATATTTCACCAAATATGTTTTGTACACAATAAATTATTTAAAAATACCTATTGTTTGTAATTTTAATTCTAGAAGATGGGAGGTATTTCGTTTTCGATTGTTTGATATAAAATAATAAAACAAAAAGACAAACAAACTATCATTTAAATATATTTCTATGGAGGAAAGTACAGAAACATTTCTAGTATGATCATAATTTAAACAAAATAAGCTACTTTCTCCGGAACACTGTGCTTCAATTTATCTTCGTCCATTTTAGGAACAGCTTTAATAATAATATCTTCAACTATTCTTATCACTTCCATCCGATTAAAATCAACAGAAGTTTCAGTTATAACTTGAATTTCATGAAGAACATAATCAGGATTGTAGTCTATTCCCAAATCTTCTCTTATCTTGAGTACTTCAGGGCCGAGAAATAGCCCATCAAGTACTCTCCCAGCAGATACTTTGAGAATTAATAACAGAATCCAGAGTAAGGAGAGATTAGCCATTTCCTACCTCTTAGAAATGACTGAATACTAGTGAATACAATTAGCTTTTATACGAAAAATGACTGAATAAAAAAGTGATAATTTTGCAACGAGAATTCAGGTAATATCCTTATATAGGTGGCATGTAATAACAAATACAAATAGCTAAGAATTTGAACAAACATTGTCCATGTGTATCTATGATATTATTATTTCCATACTATGTACCTAAGCTAGTTTTTTTTATAGCAAAAGGTGAAAACCTTCAATACAGAAACCTACCTACCCCAAAACTCTTAATTAAAAAAATCTAAAAGTAAAACAGCTGTTTATGTAGGTTATTAGTGACGTTGTATTGTAAAAGTAAACGATATTTTAAGTTGATTGATAAGTGGAACTTTTCCAGCTTTATATTAATAACACATCATGCCAAGTGATTGCTTAGTTAAACATGCCCATCAAAATATTTATATCAGATCTCCGATCTACTATTGAATGGTAAAATCCGGTATTTATGTTTGCATGTCCATCCACGGAATGACATGTCACGCATTTAATGGTGCCAGATGCTATCAACTTATGTTTTGAAGGCGAACTACCTTGAATACTCCATGCATACTTAACTGAGCATCAGTCTATCAAAACCATCGACCTAGAGATGGTTTCTATAAACTTTAATATCGCTTTTTTTGTCTTTATTACAAACTTTAAGTTGGGTGCGATTACATGCACTGAAATTCAACTTCCAACAGAGACTACGGAACTGTTATACATTTCAAAAGTTGAAAAAGGACAAACGCATCAAACTATCGTCTACCTCAAGGAAAACTATGACGATTATCTAATAATCTCTATATTAAAAACACTTCAAAAGACCCAGGCTGTGTTATTAATGAGTGGAAATAATGTCTCAAATTACGCAGTGAACAACCGGTCGCCGAACATAATTGTTGTAATAAAAACACTAGATGCAGAGGATTTTAACGCTGAAGCATTCAAGATCGTACTTTTATCTTTCTGGTCATATGTTCACTTCATAGTGATAACAAATAATGAACAATACAATTGTGTAAATGGGACCTTGAGTGATGATACTTTAAATGAAACTAAAATTTATCTAAACAGGCTTTGGCATAAATATAAAATTGCTCGAGTTATGATGTCCTTTCCATACACCTGTCCAGATCAATATATTATGTATGATGGCAAAGATGAGTCTGCTCCAGGGAAATATTATAATAGAACTATAAGAGTAATACGATCGAAGAATACAACCGTTTTACTTGATAATTTTATAGCGAGTGGACGACATCTAGCGGTTGATTATCCAATAAGGGTGAATATCTTTGATAGATTCCCCACGTCTATCACCGAGTGTGATGTAATAGATCTATACACGACCCTGGATAATCCGCGTATCACACCTTTCTGTGGCTTGGACGGAATGATAATGGAGGATTTCTTCGCATATTACAAGTACGACATCGTCTTTACATCAGAAGATAACTGCAACTTTTACGGCTATGTGGATACCGAAAATAATGTAACAACGGGAAGTCTGGGATGTATTATCGACGATAAGATTGATATATCGTTTAATTCAAGGTTTTTGTGGCTCTATTCCACAGACAGCTACCATTTTTTACACTTTATCGCTCAGGATTCTTTATGCCCTGTGATGAGGAGACCTGATGAGAAGCCCTTGTGGCATTACGCATCCAACGCATATAGTCCTACTTTAAGCATTGCAATTCTAGCAGTATTGAGTTTACTTGGTTTTTCAACATGGGTTTCAGTTCAAATAACATCAAGATATTCGAAAGAGAAAACAATGAAACTATACTCGTATTGGCAAAATTCTGTGATATCAACCTTGTTTGGTATTATCTTACACAGGCATAGAAGATTTTTAACTTTACAAGGAACTTCACTAGTGTGTTCGGTTGTTCTTCTCGCCCTATACCAAGTAAGGTATTAAATGTTATGTTATGTTATTATACATAACATAATTATACTTAGTATAGGACTATGTAGCGAATTATAATTACACAATTTCGAGTCAAAACACCTCCACTGATCACGCACTGTTTTTAAATTTATGTTCCATCAAGGATTGTGTAGATACCTAAATTACAAAATGTACCTACCTAGTCAAAGATCACTGTAGTTTCATTGAAATGCAATTGTTAATCTATCGCTAAAGAAAATTCAATTCAAAATGATAACTCATGCTTTTATTATCATAGGATCTACATCTAGGTACCTACTGAAAACTAAAATTTAATAGGTACGCTCCGAAACAATAATTATATCTCTTTGTTTCAGGGGCACATAAACTACCAGTTTACAACGACCTCCCATTACGATAACATTAAAACCGTGCAACAATTGTTAGATTCATCGTCAACTTTGATAACCTCTCCGTCCATTATGGTGATACTGAACAGTACAGTGAATCGAAACACCGCTTTTTCGAGACGGATACGTGTTTCTAATTTATCGAATTATGAGCATATAGGTACCTACTTAGGTTCTCTTTTTAATATTTGTTTAGCTTAAAACGCACCTAATTTTATGGGATAGGTGCCTACCTCGATAGCTCTTATACGCACGTTTTTTTTCGTGATCTTGATCACAATATACGTCAATAATAACTCAAAACTATTGAAATGGTAAAACAAATAGGCAATTGTCAAAACATATTGCTCTGCTGATTTATCTATTAATATTTTTCTACAAGAGTAGTTTCCAAAATCATTAAATAGAACAAAAACTACCGGTAGGATCCAACTGGGGCTCCAAAAGGAATATGTTAAACTAGTTATTAAGTTAAACTAGTTACTAAGTTCTTAGTTAATTAAACAAGAATTCATTCTTGTCATTTATCTTGTGCGTGCTGGATAAACCTATGTATAATTGAGGAAACACCAATCTCAAAAGCTACCTAGTTTTTCACTTTACGTAGCGCCAATAAGTAAATAAATAAAAATGTCATTTTAACGTTTCAGAAACAATCATAAAAAACTCGCAAATCGTGACCGTGGCGCGAGGAAATGACGTCATGATAGACGTGTTGAAGAACCACAACGACAACCAGACGTCCAAAACACCAAAAGTCTTCGTCATGGATGAGTGCTTCCAAAGCATGCTGCTGTCTTATCTTGTTAATAGTGGTGAGTGTCATGCTTGTTGGCGTTAAGTACTAGCCGACAGCTTCGCCTGCGCATAAATGAACTATCTACCACTGAAATAATTATCCAAATTGGACCAGCGGTTCTTGAGATTAGCGCATTCTAACAAACAATCTCTTCAGCTCTAAAATATTAGATAATATAGATACCAAAAAGTAGGTATTAATTTTCGAGTAAAAATGGATAACTCTCATTTATAAATGAATTATAAATTTAAAATGAGAATAAAGTTTCTTATGGCCGATACCATACAATACATAAAAACGCCATAAACAAAGAAAGATGTTTGATATCCCTAATCCTTTTGTAATTGCGACTGTTAAATGGATATAAGAAATACAGAATTGCCAAGTTACCAACGTTTCAACCTTGTTTTTACCTTTCAATCACAATAAAATATAATTTAATAATACATTTCCAGCATTCCTCTTCATCGAAGAATCCACAAAGTTTATGATGCACCTCGTAGAATCAGGGCTACCCGACCAGTATTTCATCTGGACGCGGCGAGCGTATAACCTGGCAGACCGTTTTCCTAGCGTCGGTTCGGAACCCCGGCCATTTCAACCTATAGATCTGATGACGGTGCGTAGTTCCTTCATATTCCTACTGGTCGGTTATGTAGTATCTGGAATGGTCTTTGCTGTTGAGAAAATTAAAGGTAAAAGGTAAGTAGAGAAGATGAGTAATCATTCTCGTACTACGTGGTTTATGTCTAATTTTGATTTTCTTGAGTATCGTTGTAGAGCTTATTGCTGAGAGACACTCATTAGAGTGACAAGAGACAGTTTTATTTGAACGCTATGGTAAGAAAGTTAACATGAATTTGTAATGGAAAATTATATTTTCTCATTTTGACACTGTTTCGATACCATACAAATTGACGTTAACTTTCTCAGGATCGACGACGAATAAAGTTTGCTCCTAGATGTATAAATAATGGAGTCAAATAAAAATATTCAAATTCACTTAAAGCATTTTAATAACAACTTAGTGAATGTCACAAATAATATAAACAATAACAAGGAGAGTTAATGAAACTGGAGACTTGTCCAATTAAAGCTAGATTTACATAATTAATAATTAGGAAATAAACATATTGTCTTTAAAATATCACAAGGTTTACATATACAATATAGGCAAGAAATAATAAGGCAAGATTGTAAATACATTTTAAATGTCATATGGCAAAAAAAGTTTGTATAAGCTTTTATTGTACACGGTACTTTTACACTAGAGTCTAGAAGTCTAGAGCAATGCTTTTGTGTTTTTTTTAATAATTAGTATACTGAGAATGGAGGACGGTTGTTTTTAATGCCATCGTTGAACATACATTTGGTCGATAATATAGCGAGTAATGTATTATGATGAATCGAAATTTAATGTACTAAAAGCAAGGCATCACTGCCATGTATAAAAGAAATTTTCATGCCATAATATATCATATTTCTAACAAATAATAGTCATAATAATAATAGTCAGTTTAGGACAGCATTACATTAAAATTATAACTCTGAAACTCTCTTTGTTTTCCACCACACATTTCATTAATCTGGCCAGCCTTAACTTTGAGCATACCAAATGTAATTAGGTTTTTAGCAAGCTGAATGGACCCTTAATATAATGATGTTTTTAATTTTTATAGACATTAGAAATCGGTATTAAGGCTAAGACTATTTTTTAGCAAAAAATCATTTTTTGCGAATAAAACTATTATAATTAGACATGTATATATATCTCAATTTTACTATTACAATTATTGTTTTGTCTGATACTTAGATTTATTAAATGTCTATATGTCAATTGTCTTAACTTTCTTTCTTTATAATTAACTTCTGATATATTCTCGTATTATGATATCTGTCATGGATTCCACGAATCATATTCGGTTTTATTATATTTATGTTATATTTGACAATTAATTGAGTATATTAGTGAATTATATACATATTATATACACTTTTATTTAAATGTTGTGTACAATTTAAATATTCAACAATTGCATTTATAGTTAAATAATAAAAACGTAATTATTGTGTCTATGGCATACATTTATAATACTAACATAATATCTGTAATTGTCATAATTATCTATAATACTAACATTATTTTTGTGATCTATGATCATAATTGTACATTATTCATCCACATATTTTTTTATTAGTTATGTCTTTTAGAAGTGATGTTTTATATTTAGATTATTTAATGTTCATATCACCTGCAAATCTATAAAATAACCATAATCCACAATCTACCACTAACCTTGAGCCAAACTGTCCCAGACCCTAAAACCATTGAAGCGATTTGACAACGCTCCACAGTTTATATTATCTGCCCAAAGACCACACTATGGCCAAAGTGAACAGATAATAAAGCCAATGCTATGTAGACATCTTCATACTCTTCACATCTGAGATCTTGAAGCTTAATCTTGAACTGTTTCCAGACCTGTCAGTTGGTGTGTTAGAACTGTCAGATGTCGTTGACATTGACAGGTGAGGTGTAATGTACCACCCACACATGCGTTTGACGGCGTCCTCCCATTGGCTGATTGTGTGTTCGTACGATTTGCGTATGTGTGCGCGCGGGTGGAACACTGCACCGACTTTTCGAAGGCTTTTGAGTTCTTCTTTTGATTTCCATATGCCTGTAAATAAATGTTGTATAAGTCTTTATATGTTAAGTCAGATTATTAGGCACATTGTTGTACACTATTTTTAAAACGGCCTTAAAAAAAATGAGGTGGTTATTAAGTCTACCATAAGTCTTATTAAAAAACTTGACTGCCTCTTCAGTTTGAAGTCGGTTTTATTTTCGTTAAAAGATTATTAAATACTGTTATCGGTATATTAGTACTTTAAGACCACTTTAAAACTTTTGTGTGTCTTTTCTTTAAAACTAGTGCAGGCCGAAGATTTTAGTTATTTCTTTAATTTCTCTCAAATTTTCAAACCAAAAAGAAATTAAAAATCGTAAAAATCTATATAGCTGCCCACGCCCAGTTGTGGGTATCCCCAACAGAACCCATTAGTTCTTGAAAGATTTGCTGCAACTGTAGTGTAATACTAAAAAAGGTTTTATGCAATTTTAAAATGATGCATTGTAGTTATAATAATTTAGAGAGTTCAGTTAGTTCGCTAACCTAGTTGTAGCCCCACGATATGCGCGCATCCCTGCGAGGACATCTCGACGTGTCGCGGGCGCTCCACGCGCAGCCCCGTCAGGTCGGCTATCAGCTGGGCTATGAAGTCGTTGTTCGACACACCTCCGTCTAACCTGAAATTAACAATAATAATGAAGTTCCTTCAAAAATGGGTCTCGGAGAACCGAATGCACTTGGCAGGCCCGTGCCTTTCAGGTTAACACCGATTATGATAAAAACCAAGCAAAAAAAATAATAATAATGCTGGACAATTCACACACCAACATCTAGCCCGCCCAGTGGTAAGCTCGAAGTTTGTTATTAATTTATTTTTAAGTTAGCCTATTGTAGGGCAAAGGCCTCCAAATACTCTTTATTGAGCCCTAGTAATTAGCATAACTTTCAAGGTTAAATAATATAATAACATGGGGGTCAATAGGCGACCTTATCGCTGACAGCGATCTCTGCCAGGCAACCTTTGGATGGACACATACAGAAAAATGTGCAATTTTATTTACATATAAATCTTAGTCTAAATCAGCCTAATTATGAGTCTATTTTTAAGACAGCGTTAGAGCTCGGTAGTGAGGCAGGCGAACGACTCGAGCACCGCGGGGACCAAATGTGCTTTAGTCGTGGATGGCTTCGTAATATGAGATGTAATAATGACAATGATTTACTCACCGAATACTGTTGAAAGTGTAATCAGTCTCTGACAAGACACAGCGGTATAGCTCGGTGGTGCGGAAGGCCAGCGACTCGAGCACCGCGCGGACCAAATGTGCTTTCGTCGTGGATGGCTTCATGCCGATGAAACCGGAGGCTGCGGTGCCGTCGTTGTATGGCGGCTGTGGAATATTGACCATAGAGGATTATTGTTTGAACTCAATTGCGCGTATCTTAGAGAAAATATTGCTTGAAATCGTAATCTGTAGAGATTTATGTAGTCCGACCTGATTAATTTTAACTTTTTCTACATTTAGAAACCCGGGTGGGAATCGAACTCGCAACCACATGCGTCGAAGGATCTTCATCGGAACGGAGATCGTCATAAAAAAACCTGTTACATCTACCAATCTTCAGCATGCTCAAAAATTTGTCGTGAGGTAGGAATCGAACCCGCAACCACTTCCGCGCGCTTTGCCACAGAGATCACCGTAATAAGTGATATTTATTACGATATGAAATAAAAGTTATTGTACTTACTCCCAGACCACTGAACGCCGGAATGAAGAATACACCGTCTGTGTCTCGAACAGAGTTGGCAATATCAGCTGTATCCTCGGGGTTGTCAAATAATCCTGAAAACAACAATCCATCATAATCACCCACTATTTACGTTCCCACTGCTGGGACACAGGGACTTCTCTCTTGACGAGAGAGATTAGGCCTTGATTCACCACGCTGGCCAAGTGCGGGTTGGTGAATAACACATATCTTTTAAACTTTCAAAGCAGGTTGTGAGAGAAAATAAATAAATAAACGATAAACTTTTAAAGTTCTTAGAACATGCCGTTTCCTCGAGACGTTTGCCTTCAAAGTTAGAGCGCGTGTTTTAAAAGCATGCATAATTTTTCAAGACAAAAAATCAGAGATGGCCTACGGCCTTCGGAATGAAAGTCAAGTGTGTTCCCACTTACCCAAAACCCGTAGTGATGGTGAGCTGAATGAAAATACGTAACTACAAAGAATAAACAAGCCATAGGCCGTATTTCATTCATATAGCTACTTCTACAATAAGGTATTTATTACACACACTAATAGTACACCTACTAGGTATGAATACACTTACCTACTAGGATTAGCCAAAAAGCATATTTGTTTCGTATAAAATATTTATGTATAATCACAAAATAAACGCACGTTTCAAGTTCATATGTGCAATAAAGTTAACTAATTTCGCAGTTTGTATAAAACCTAAGGCCAACGTGACTATATGTCAAATAATAATACAAAAATTACATCATAATGTATTAAAGGTTAGTAGCATAAATTGTTACCAACTGTAGTTAAGGTAAAGAAATAAGTTTAATGATCATTAAAAATTTATATGTTGCCGGAGAATTCAAACAACAAAATCATCCATGATAACATATATCACCCAGACACCCGGAACAAATATCTGCAGATCGTACAAATTTTGTTCGAACCCGCAAGAAACGACGCAGAGGTCGTTAAAATATATAGATAGATAGTTTTTATTGGTGAAAAACATAGTACATGGTTGAAGTGTCTTAAATCCAAAGGTAATCCAAAGGTTGCCTGGAAAAAATCTCTTTTAGCGAAAAGGCCGCCAATTGTTATCTATCTAAATCCAATGAATCGCATATAGATATGAAACTCACCTAAATTCTGCGCCCATTTGATAATAGAAGCGGTATCATTATTAGCCCCTTCAGCTGAATACACTAGTTCGTCCGCCAGTCTCCACCCGACCACGGGGTAGAGGCCGGACACGCTCGCGTGCGGCCGCGCGCCCGTGTTTATGTTGAAGAACGTGCCCGTGCCCATCGTGAGTTTAACGTCGCCGACGTCGAAGCAACAGGAGCCCCACATTGATGCGGTTTGGTCTGCCATCTGGAAACAAATATATCACTATTTCACTGTTGAATCACGAGTTTTACTGATAATTTTATTAAAGCTTTCAAGTTTCAGCTCGTGAAGAAAAAAATATATAACACACATCTCAAAGAAAAGCACTATAAAACTATATACAAAATTAGGAATAAACTGTCTTGGAGAGATACAGTTACGTTATTAGTTTTTTATGCCTATTTCTATTACCGTAGGAATATCATACGGACAAAATCGTACGCAACAGCTGGTGTAAATTTAAGTGGAGCAACATAGGTAGAATTGAAAGGCCATTGTAGGTAGAATGTGATTCTTCCTGCCAATAAAGAAACCTTGATTTTAATGTAGGTATTCAGGTGTGAATGAGTACTTTTTGCGGTTTGAAAGCGAATCGATATCATTCATATTCATACAATACTTAGATTGTATGAAATATTACTAGTAATACTCGTAAATCTTTCTTATTTATTTAGTAATAGGGATTAAATTGGCAACGCTGTCTATACCTTGTACCATAATATCTAGGGTCAATGATACAATAATATAAACGTGTATTTAGTTATATTTTATATATTTTTAGTTCCCAATCTTTTTTCTTAAAACGAAATAATTCATTCACTCTGCTTTTCGTGACCTTTAGTTTGTGATTTGAAATAAGTAATAAAAAATATGGCTAACAGAAAAAGTCCCACTTCATATTATTAAATTAAAGTAAATACTAATTTAAAACAAGGTCATTCATTTCTTAAATGTTAATATTTAAGTTTTAAAATTGTACCTACCTACTTACATAATTGATTTTACGTGCATATATTTACTTGCGTAATGGTGTTTCTGTAATATCTCATTTGCATAACGAATAGGTATGAATTCAAATGATGATACATTTTACGATACCTGTTATTGCCTGCGTTTTCACTCGCATGTTTTATATGTTAATATAGGAACATGAAGAATAACTATCTCTTCAAAACAAAGGTCCATTAATCCATCTAAACGCAATGTTATACTGTTTTGTAGATTATTTGTTGGTTGTTTTCCCAACAATAACGATTAACGAATACAACAAAAAATAATTAGCAAAATCGGTTTACTTGTTCTAGCGTGAAACTGTAACCACGGGAAATAAGGATAAATTTCACATGACTAAATTTGTTTTAAATTTATAATAATACCTACAGACCAACAGTGAGTATCGAGTTGGTTTATAAACGGAAAGCCAGCCCGTGGCCCTTGACTTTAAGGTTAAAGAATTTAATTTAATAGTTAAAACAGGCATACGTTATCGACGTCAATAAAAAATATTATTAATTCAAAACTTACGCAATTCCTTATAGGAATAGTTTTACCTCTGTATTACTAAACTTATACAACTCTGAATCAGATTAGGTTGTCCTCTTTTTAGCACTTTTTTATTTTTTCTTTTCAGCGAGATCGAAACTAATGATACTTAAAAGGGTTTTTCCAACAAATAAATTTTATTTACTACAAAAACTGCCGTGGTTTCATAAATTCATATCGAGATAAACAAAATAAAGTCAACGTAAATAAGTTTCGTGTATTGCCCGTTTATCTCAATATGAAAATAAATTTTAATGAATAGATTAAGTTAACTACTGAAATCAATAATTTAAATTTAATTTTTAATCAAAAAATGACGGGTATGTATGTAGATAAAACCTACTTACACAACTCCTTATAGGTATACAGTGTCCCCAGATATGTTGTTCTGTCTCTGTGAAGTGTTCGCCGGCGGTATCGACGACGGTCGGCAGCGCCGCGCTCGGTATCTTCAGCAGCGTGGTGCCCCAGCCGGCCCACTGCATCGTGAACGGGTCGTAGAACCCCGTCGCTGATGCTGATGATACATCCGACATGTGGACCCTACCGCCTGAACATAAATCATAAACAAAGCATTAGCATAATCTTCACTATTTGTGCTGTTGTGACAGTTGTGACTCTGTAGAGTTGTTAGTAGGTTAAGTATACACTTAAAACATATAAAATAAAAGTATCCGTCCACTCTAAATTGCATTCTGGATAAGTTTTACCCAGAACTTTCCTATACGCGGCCTTAGGTACACGCCTTATACTCGTACGAAAATATTTAATGAATTGATTATACTTAAATTGTAAAATATATAATACCTATCGTTATGAAGTGTTTAAGATAATTCGTTACAAACATACTTGTACAAGAATTTTATGATTGTGCTTTTAATGACTTAACGATCTAGAAAAACCGGTTGACTAGCTATTAAACACATGTTTATATCGCCTATTACAATAAAACAATCATATATTATAACAATCATATTCTGTTAGGTACCTACATAAGTTTAATCTACGTGGATATTCTTACAAACTATACTAATAAGAAATTGTTATTTATTAAGAGGCGCCGTAAGGGCATTTGCTTATTATTGAACCAATTCAAATATTCATTTACTATTGGTACTTATAGAACACTTGTTAATTATTATACATAGCGTGTACATAGCACACAGAAGCGGCCTCATTAAAAAATAAACGATTATAATTTTAGATTAGAGATTATAATAGATAACAGGATATAATAGATAACAGGATAAAGCTAAAAAGCATTGAACATGCTTATCTCAAAACGGAACGATTAATTATTATAAGTAATTTATCTAAGACCAGATGTGTTGTTAGAATTTTCATATTATAATTGCTGGTGGTTAAAAGCGCTTTCGATTGAACCATTAATGAAAAAATAGTACGTAATCCACCGTGACTAAATACATCCATATGTTAAACCAATATTAAAAACATTTATCGTAAGAATATAAGCATATTCTTTCGTACAACACGTTCAAGGATAAAATGCTGTTTATGTTCATTATAAGTTTAAGAAAAGAAAAAATCTAAGGTCAAAACAAAATACACCTACGTAACTACTTATTATGCTATTATGTAAAAGACCTCAGAGTTTTACCATTTAAATATTATTTTTGTACTGTTACTGTTATTGTGTCTGTACCATCCCATTGTTGGGCAAAGGTCTCCCATTTTTTCCAGTCATTTCGATCCCCTAAAATAACCTTTTGTATTGTGTGAAATTAACGCAGCTTGATAAATGATTGGTATTACTAAACATTTTTGTCGCAGTAAGTTTAAAAACCCTCGCGAAGAGAAGTGTTGGTACTTTTCATTGGCCGTCACAAGAGTCACAACAAAGAATTATTGATGAAAACCAATCATTTTAAATTGCCGTCTAGATCAAGGCCGTCATTATAGTAAATTACCTGTTAGCTTGTATAGGAGCCAGGTGTCCAAGGTTCCAAACATAGCATCGTTGTTCTGAACCGCTGTCTTCAGTGCAGGCACATTCTGCAGCGCCCAGCTTAGTCGCAAGGATGTCTGGGGAAAGAAAATGAGATTCTTATAGGATATACAGTATATTTACAGTAGGACATTTAAAATAAAGGCGGGGTTAAGGCACCTTATAGATATTGATGCAGTAGTATGGTCTACTACACCTCAGATATGCTGAAACAGATCTGTATGCTCGTAATTATAATGAAATAAGTTGACTCACCTGTGTGTTCATAAACTTAAAGACACTGCCAGCTTGGAATCTTTTACTCCTTGTTAATAAATATAGGATGTAGGCACTTATTCTTATTACCTGCAAATATATTTAATAGTCACTATGTGTTTGTTGTTTCATCAAAAAAAAGGTCACAATATTCCAATCTACTCTAGAAAACCTTATAATAAGGTTCATTAAATAAATATAATAAAAAAGACTTCCCCTTTTTTCAGTTATTTCTTAAAATACCTGATTTAACAGTAAAGCTTTATACTATGAGTATTATCAAACTTACTCTCCACGTAAATGATCTGTTCCACTGTTTGACTAGTTTATCAGCTCTCATGTCTTTCCAAGTGATGAACCTGTGGAATGGTTTTCCAGTTTGACGGGACCATGTGAGAAATGTGCATCTCTGTGTTGATATACCCATGGCTGTGATCTGACCCGCTGATAAGTGCCCATCTGTTTGTACACAACATCAATAAAATGTAGTACTTTAAATACACACACAAAAGGACCAACACCAAGTCTACGGAAAAAGGAGTCACTTAACTCAGTACTTAAGTAAGCAATATGTTACAAAATAAATTTATTAATGTGATAAGTAAAATTATGTTGTATTAATTAATAACTTCACACAAGTACATAGGTTTTAGTTTAGTTTGGGGACTTCTATTTCTGCAATTAGACTCAAAGATAGTCCTTTGTGCGTGGAAGTACATAGGTATATGAATAAGAATATATCAGGTGACATGTGTAATGATACAAACTTGGAACTTTACTGGATTTATTTGAATTAAGTATATAATCACCGTGGAAAATATAGATCTTGGAAATCAGAATACACCTTTGTTCAAAATATTTTGATAGGTTTATGTACCAATAATAATTCAATTTAAAGTTATAAAGCAAATAATATAACTAAAGATCATGTAATCAGTAACAGCTAATAATAGATAGGCAAAGTGTGGTTGTGTTGTATGTTGCATTTCTATATTTAGAACATTTACTTACTTTGTAAAGACTTTTGAATGACTGTAACAATAGATGCCCAAAGTTCATCCGGGTCAATTTCCACAAACCCTGTGGCAGGATAGTGAAGTATTACCTAAAAACAAAATATTAACTTGGTCTTAGACTGACACTCGTGTGAACTTTACAATTAAAACTTTAGTAGAATAGTGTGCTAGAGCCCAGGTTACCTGATCAACAGCTTTTCCAACAGTTTCCACTCTAGAATTGTAAATGTATGATCGAATGGTCGATGTTCCAATATCTAACGATAAAATATATTTTTCTTCCATTGTGATTCTTCGTCAATATTAATTCTAGGATAGAAAATTAATTTGTCATCTCACTACACTCGTCGGCAACATTCGGACAACACATACGATAAATATAAATATTTAATCTTGCGAGATAAAAGGCACAGACCGCAGTTAAAAATTAAAAACTCTGCTTTTTATTTGAGCTGACTGTCAGCGCAATTCGACGCAACTAAAACGTAGTGATTATATTCTCTTTGGGCGCAACTGCAGGCAGCACCAGCACAGCACGCACAGCTGCTGGTAAGTAGGTACCTAACCTAACCTGTTAAACGTCAACATCACAAACTTGACTTGACATTGCATTGACAGAAAACAAGTCAGGTTATGGCCATTCCAAAATAGATTCCTTCTTCTGAGGTCTACGCCTCAGAAGTATTTGTTAGGTAGTATTAGGTTTTGCAACTAGGATGGGTGGGTGACACAAGCGGCAAAAAAAACTTTCCGATTTTCGAACAACTTTTCCAAATCGCCGGATAGACATTCTATGAAAATTTAATTTGATTGCTAAAGAGAATTCTGAGTCAGGCGCCGATACAGAGCTGACGACCCTTTTGTGTATTATGTTCATGTCAAGTTTTAAGTTTCAATTTGTCAAATTATTGTATAGTTCCCAATAAATATTATTCAATTCTAATGTAATCGATATCTGTTTCCAAAATCTAAAATAATTAATATTCAGCGCAGAATTATTTTTATTAATGGGGTTGGCAACATTTTATGATTTACTTTTTTTGTCTGAAGATTTGATTTGACAGCAGTAAGACAAGCGCGTTTTATTTCTCGGAGCGATGAAAATTGTGATGTAAAAGAGAAAAATAAATGTAAACTGCCCATCATGGCGAATCCAAGGAAATTTAGTGAGAAAATTGCCCTCCATAATCAAAAACAGGCCGAAGAAACAGCCGCATTTGAAAAAATAATGCGCGAAGTTTCCGACGCAACCAATAAGGTATGTCTTGTCGCCTATTTACTCAGGCAATCGCTTCCTGGCCGTCAAATGTGCCCGCCGACGTAAACAATAATCATTGCTAAAGACGTATTGCGAATCAATAGGCGATAATTCCTCTATGATTCAAAATAATACTTGAAGATAACTTTGGGCTTGTGTATACAACCAAATTGTCATTGTCAAATGTGTTTCTGATCTAAATAGTTTCTACACAATAGCCAGTTTAACCAGAATTGTTTTTACTGAGGCTATCCATGTCGTTATGTTTAAGACTTAATGTGTATTGCAATAGATACAGTGTAAAACGAGTTATTTGTTATGTACCTATTTACAATAATTATAATTGATGTTTAATCAAATAGTGTCTAAATTGTGTTAATTGTCTTTATTTATGGAATAACCTTATACCACATATTAAATAACAGTGAATTGAGTCTATGCTGGCTGTAAGGAAGGACATGATTACAGATAAATTCAAGTGTCAGACGGACAAGATCAAAACCACCTCCTGAGGCGGTCGATGTTGTGGAAATCTTAGGGACTCAGAGTCAGCAAGGCCTGGGCACATTCAGGAGTGGCTCTTTGCCAAATGTGGCTGCACCACAAGTCCCTAAGACTGACACTGAACCGGAAAAAGAAAAGGTTCCTTCTTCTTGGAATCATTTATAATTTTTTATGAGCTCTTGCTAGGTAACTGCTGCAATAGAATTTTTTTCTAGTCAGAATTACAGGAAAATACCATGTTAAATTGCTTTGGATAGTGATGTATTGCAGGAAAACTATGTGTAATAGGAACAAGTATTATTGTGGTGGTTACCTGCAATCTCACAGTTATTAGAGCAGGTACACATTCAAATTCTGTTGTAAATCCATTGACAATAGTTTTTTTTTAAAACATAAAAGATCTGTAATACATAGAATAATTATAAAATAACATTGAGTAAAGTGTAATATATAAAATAATCTATATCTACTAATATTATGAAGCTGAAGAGTTTGTCTGATTGGTTGTTTGTTTGTTCGAATATCAGGAATTGTTTTGAAAACAGATTTGAAAAATTATTTTAGTTTGGATGGTACATTTATCAAGGAAGAGTTTTTCCAGAAGAAATGATAAAATCTCACCCATGTTTAAAAGTAACTTTATATTTTAAATGTGATACCTTATGCAAAAAATGAATATTGACCAGTAAATCCCCTTAGGCAAACTTTAGCTTTAAAATATTTGTATAGATATAATAGGGGGTTTATGATACCCTGTTAAACTTTGACTCTTTTGATGTGTTTACCAAACTTGTTATTTATTGTGCGATAAATTACTGCATTGAATGTGTACCAGCTATATGACTTTATATAACCAGCTGTTATTTGTAGATTGCTATGATTTTGTTATTGTAGTGGTACCATAGGTATGAGTAATAGTTTTTATTTATTTTTATTTTCATAGAAAGTATTGTTGTAAAGTGAATTAAGTACATTATAAGCTATATAAACTAAACTACTTAACTGTTATTAATATAAAAAATAATCAGAATAATCATGTTATTGGTAAAATTTTATTATACATCAATCTGTACATTAAATAATTAAAATAAAATATAAAGGATTTAATATCTAATTAAAACTTGCATAAGTAATTAAGTATTTAACTTTTAATGGTTATTGTTTCCTGGATAGGTTTCACTCTTTTTCTTAAAGTACCTACTTAATAAATTTCGAAGAATCACTTAAGTAAATACCTGCATGGAGCAAGCACCCTTTTAGGAGAATTGAGGAGTTGAGATAAATATCAAAATGTTACGATGCATGTTGTGTATACTTTAATATTTGCAATGCCTATCAATTTAATTTGTAAACCAAAATGACTGATAGAGCAGATATGGGATTACCTCGTATTAACTTTTTCCAATAGCTTATAGATATTAAACATTATTTGTATTGTAATTGTTAAAGGTTGAAATTTGTATCAGGAATCCTGATCCAGTGCATATTTATATTATGTATGGTTCCTATATTTACTTAAAAACATGTGTTCAAAAGTTATATCTGTTGTGTGGTCATAGCCACATCATCTGTTAGCTTAAATAAATAAACAATCTTAAGTTAATGGTGTGATTATAATAATGTTTGAAACTAAATTTTGTTCATGATGTTCTTTTCAGTATACAATCTTTAGACTTGCAAATTATTTTGTTATATTTTGCGCATGTAATTACCTACTTTATTAGATATTTGTTGTAAGAGTCAATACTTGTTTACTTTGTGACATAACTGTGCCTACTTGCATAAGAATTTAGAATATTTTTCCCTTGATTATGTAGCTTGCATGTGTTTCTATGGCTGTAAGATTGTTTAAAGTTATTTGAATCTAATACCTGCTTAAATGTATGAATGTTAGGTATTTCATGATGTAGATTTAATATCAGCTTTATTTATGTAAAACATTTTTTGAGAATGCAGCTGTCTTGTACGTACATTGAGATAGTAGTATATTGAAATAATCTCAATAAAACTCAATCTTAAAGTACATACTTATACTACTACTTGTAATTAAGTGCTACTTGTATTTAGTAGTCCAGTCATTGTCAAAGCTAACACTTGTCACACGTTTAATGTGAGGCAACTAGTTATAATTATTGTTTCAATATGGACTTCAAATATCTTTTACGATTGCTGGGGTATAGATTCAGTTTCGAATTATTTTTCCAGTTTATCCCTCTGTTGCATAAAAAGCCATTTTTGGCTGCTTATAGTAATAATCATAGTCCCCTAAAACTCCATATTAGCCTAGTTTACCATCACTAGAGCTAAAAATATTAAAGGGTTTTGTTAGTAAATAAAAAAAAAAGTAAATAATTAGAAAATGGTATTAGTGATCTTGTAATTTTTCCCAACTATATATAACTATGTATAACTTAAGTGAGAGTCAATCTCTATAAAATAAATATCAGTAAAAAAAAGGTATTATAGTGAAGTTGTTTTGCCAACAGCCTGAAGAGACGACGCTAGCGACACAGTATGGCCTGCAGAGCGGCGGGGCGTCGCCCTCGCGGTCTCCCGGCCACGTGCAGAGAGGCCGGACCTCGTCCTCCGTGGGACCGATGCGACGACCTGCTGATAGGAAACACGACACCAGCCCGTATGGAAGCACTGTCTATCTGAGGTAAGTGTTTTGCTACTAATATTTCTAATACAATAAATAAATATTGCTGTACAATTCACACAGCAACATCTAGATTACCAAGGGGCTAGCCCCTTGGTAAGCTCGATACTTGTGTTACGGGTGCTAGATTTCTGATATACTTAATAGAATATACATACAAAGATAGATATATTTTATTATACATTTATAGTACAATAAATAAATATTGACTTAAGTATCAATAAATAAATATTGACAATTCACACAGCAATATCTAGCCCCGTAGTAAGCTCGAATAGATTTACATACTAAAAATAATAATAGATATACTTAAGAATAATGATTCATACTCCATAATGTGGAGGGATGATTGTATTTTCACTGTGTAACAGATTTTAATGTTAAACATTACAATAATGGCTCATACATGAAAATACCATATAAGTTACATACTTTATCACGATAGAAAATCCATTATGACGCTGCTCATTTCAAAAATGCTTAAAACACGAGGGGTGGACGCCAAAACTCGAACTTTTACTATCAATACTATTCAGAGGACAAATCTAAATCGTTCAAAATATAGAAGAACAAGTAACATCCAAAATCTTTTCAAGATTCTAGCGGGAAGAAATTTTACGTTTTTATCGTTATAAAGTGAATATCTTAAAAGGATCATCTCTCAGTAGGAATAACTGCTTATATTTTATTTTATATCGCGCACGATTATCATGTCCGTAAGATAATAAACATGACCTAACCTAATTAGTTTAATTCTCAGGCGCACGCAGGCAATTCGCCGTCTGAATATAAAGAGCCTTAACTGACTTTTAAATTTAATGATTTAAAGGTCTGTGTAGATATCCTTTAGGCAAAACTTAAAGAACAACACAATACAAAATATGTACTCGAAATAATTGCGTCGCATTTCGGACTCGCAATGATTTTATTCAAGGCTGTCTTTAATTGCTGCCGATTCTAAAACTAATAGTAATTGATTGGTAATGTAGCTTCATTTGATTAATGTTGTATTCCGGCCTTTGCATCGATTAAATGTTGTTAACATGTTAATTATAGAGGGCCAATAATTACTATCGATTTTCGTTTGGTTTACCTATTTAGTGTGGTTTGGTAGCATTATCAGTAATATTCCCTATATGTTGACTATATCTAATAGTTATTTTAATATATCCTTAAACATGTTTATTCATCTATTTATTGTAAGTAAATCGCATTAGGCTTTCATAAACTTTATTATATCATTAATGTTTTAATATATTTTATGGGTTGAATAGTAAAATGTCATAATGCTCTTCTCAGTAATGTGAAGGAATTTTATGCTGATTCCATAATTGGGTACGAATTCATAAAGTACTTAGCAAGTAAACGCATTGTGTTGGAAAAAACTAAGATCTATGAGCTATGGTATTACCTATACATAATTACTTACCTTCTGCGGTATTGTAAAGTGATACATGAATCCAATTATCTCTGTATTAAATAAATCACTGCATATTTTAATATTTCCAGAGGAAGCCATAAATGACTCACAGCTAAATGAATTCAAGACTCATTGTTAAACGTTTTGAGACACCTCATTCATAATTTATATTAATTGTTTCTAGTTCGATTGTTTCTTGTGTGTCGAACAGGAAAATATCTTTTATTTGTTATAAAAAGTATTGTAGTTATCCCTTTTGAAAGTCGTTTTTAAAAGTTTCCGCATTAATATGAACTTGGGCGTAGGTATATTAATTACCTCATAGGGATTTACCGCCGCGGATTATTCCTAGTAAAGATTATTGTAGAAACTTAAATTGAGGTCAAGTTTTTCTTGTTTTAAATAATGGAAGATTATGTCATAGAAACCTACTCATTTTTGGTTGGTTTAAGGGTCATTTGGTTTTAAAAAACGAATGTCACATCATTATATATTTACAGTGTGATCAATATAATGATGTGTTAAAACAAAAAAGACCACTAAAGTACCTAACAAATAACCTAGTTAAATGCGTTACTTGTCATAATGTTCTTGATTGTCAAATTGTATCATAAATTCATATACATGCCACATACAAACTAGATTAGGTACTTACCTCTTGTGACACCTGTTTTGAACGTGTTGATAGTAAATAACATAAATTAATTGTTATTTATTATTCACGTGTGGCGAGAGCCTAAGATATCGGTCACTATTTACTTTTCTAGATAGATACAGTACCAATTATCATAAGCATCCTTATGTTTGTTCCCACCATATGTAGGGAATTCTCTCATGACGAAAGCGATAAAAAATCCAAAAAATCCGTCAAAATGATCTGTTCTCAGAACATACCGGTTTCCTCAATATTGGCCTTCACCGTAAAAGCACGTGTTTATCTCACATATATTCTTTATGAAGAAAAAAGTGGCCAAGTGCAAGTCGGACTCGCCCATGTAGGCCCATGTTCCGCAGCAATTATTTATATAAAATAGATTATGACGTATTATAGAAAAACTACTTGCTAGACCTCGTTCAAACCAATTTTCGTTGGTAGTTTTCATGATAATGTACATTATATATTTTTTTAGCTCTATCATCCTCTTATTTTAGAATTCTACTTTTTTTGCATTCCCTTTTCGATTTCGGCATTTTCACGCTCTATTCTCTATGCTTTATTTATATACCTTCCAGCCCACCCCCTGACAGCAACTGGCGCCGCACACATTCAGACTCGGCGCTGCACCAGTCGTGCGGCGAGCAGCAAGTCACGCAGCCTCTGTCGCCGCACCACCACCCGACGCGGCAGCATCCGCACCCGCATTTGAATCCGCACCAGAACCATATCAGAGGTGAGTGCGGAGAACACCCTGACAACAGCTGACGTCGACACTCACAGGAAGACAGGTGCTGCTAGCTATTCTTAGGCACCATACGGCAAATGTTATATTGATTAACTACTAGCCGAACCGCCCGTTTGTTTTACGTTTCATTATAGTTTATACTATTTATTTCTTGAATGACTTACAGATTGATTCCAAAGCGTTAAACACTATAGTATACAAACACAAACATATACAAACGTCAAACACTTTATATAGTCAAACTATAGTAAAGCCTTTATATAGCCTTTATCGATAAATGTATTATTCAAAATTGAAAGCCTTTTTCGATAAATGTACTATTCAACACTGAAAGACTTTCTCGATATAATTATGTACCTACCATAAATACAACACTGAAATAATTTTTCAATCAGGTTCCTGAGATTAGTACATGCAAACAAACAAACTTTTCAGCTTGTAATATTAGTAGTAGATATAGAAATCATAATCTGTGAAACTAGGAATAATGGTGTAAAAAAATGTTTCCACGCTAATGTAGTGTTAGCCCAAATGCAAAGAAAAATAATATTAAATGCTATTGTGGTGGCGGCTGTGGTCAATTTGCAAATTGGTTTTTATACGGTTTTCCCAAAAATGATCAAATTTCGTTTAAAATCATTTATCGCCAAAAACTTGTTGATGTGTGAGTTCTGACGTGCACATACATAAATTACGTATGGTGCCTTATGTGAGTAATCTTTACGTCAGAGGTACCGGTTTTTTATAAATATTTAATTTATTTTTATATCCTACGATATTTACATACGAAATAGCTTATATATAAAATATAACAACTTTTAAATTCTGATAAAAGGTTACATATTTATATTATTATTTATTTTAATTATTATGTAAAAAAATATATACTTAGCCATAGTTTAGAATTAGAAGGCACAACACTAGGATGAAAAGGGCTGCTAATGATGACGAAGATTGTTATAATATTTCAGATGTCCCCCTCGATGTCTTGGAAACGATGGGAATGAGCCCCAACAACCGACCAAGATCTTCCTGCGAAATACCAAGAATACCAAACAACAACAAGTAAGTGTTGTAAATCACAATTTAACCTAATGTATGCTGTGATGATATTTACGAGTCTCTACAGAGTTCATTGTCTCATACTTATATATGAGGTAAATATTGCTAAAATTTGTTGAAATTTTGTGTTCATTTTAGGAAACATGCGTTTTTGAACGGTACTCGATGTTATTGTTACCTACGATGTTGACGTAAATAATTTGCATGCTGTCGTAAAAGATACGTCATAACTTTTTATCCTTACAGCAAATATATCAATATTACAGCTACAATGAGATATTACTTAAAAATCCAATGCGAAGAATATTTTTCCTTGTAATAGCTTCTCCATCCGCACCCACAAATTCGTAGCTGAACTTCATATGACGTTATCACAGTTATTCTTAATTGTATTTTAATTTTTTTACCTCATTGCGTCAAGGCGAAAGTCTAAAATTAGTCAACAATCAGTTACCAGCAAAGCAACGACATAAGGTTCCGAAATGTGGGGTTTTATTATATTGCCTTATGTTATCAGAGTTAGGATCTCCAGTCACTCAAAACGCTACGGAGAGAGCTATGGAGTTGGATAAATGGGCAGATACAACGAGGGCAACCAACCGACATAGTCAATAGGATTACTTTGTTGAAGTGGGAATAGCATAGGTACTATTAGTTAGTATTTGTTTAACAAATGGTCCTCGAACGGACATTGGCAAACACAGTATCAGATCTAGTATATATTCATGTTCACCATGTATCTATCTTATATATACATACCTACACTATCAATTCAGGGCCTATGACGCACGTTCATGTATGTAGAAGGCAGTGTGGCGGCGGTAAATAAGCATAATGCTCTTTGCATCTCTGCAAACTGCAGAGATAATAGACACGGAGAACATGAATACATAATATATCGACAACCACTGGTACAGTTGGTGGTCGTCCGATGCTGTGTTGGCCAATGCTCGTTCGAGGACCATTTGTTAAGCATAGAGAGCGTGTGCATTGAATGCGCTGTATTATTCTAACTTCAAGGCGTATAACTAAATGTTCTTTTCCCAATTTCCAGCGTATATGAAAGCGGGGGGGACGGCGGGGGCGGCGGCGGCGGGATGCTGGGGTGCGGCGAGCTGCAGGTGCCGGGCGGCTCGCTGCCCGACCTCACGTCCGTGCACTTCCCCTCCCCGCACTACCGCCCCGCGCCGCACTACCAGCAACGATACGTGAGTATCAGTAACACGCAGCACGCCCGCTGCACCGTATACGGCGGGATTTGCCTCGCTGCCTGACCTCATGACATACCTAATGTAAAGAATTTAAAATTAAAAACAAAACATGGTTTAAAGAAAGAAAAAAAATACATATATTTAAGATGCAAGAAAAATAGAAAAGAAATACAAAATATAATTAATATGTAATTGTATCTGATCTTCCGTAGGAAACCTTCCGAGTCACAGATAATAAAGGACCTAAATGTTGACCTTAATAGGTATCTCGAAAACTGTATCACATACAGAATTAAGAATATATTACTTAACACTTTTGTTTGTAATCATTTACTCTATCAATTAACACGGTCTATCACTGCCTTGGATTCACTTTATTTTTGAAATGGAGAAACACTTATGTTGACAAACGTTTCATCACAGGCAACAAATCCGTTTTTTTTCAAAATGGTATTATAGTATGTTCGAACTTCGAATCCCTGACCTAACACTATGAACGTGGTGGTTTGGTGATTACTTATGTTGACAAACGTTTCATCACTGGCCGCAATTTTTTTTTCTTTTAAATGGCTTTATATTAGCTACGTTCGAAATTCGAATCCCTCACGTAACACTACAACCACGCAGAGTCCAGCGACCTCCCCCGGCGGCAGCGTGTCCCCGGCGACGGGCGGGCTGTCCCCCGCGTCCGGGTCGCCGGTGGGCGCGACCGTGCCGCTCGCCTCTCTGCACCACCACGAACACTCCTTGTACGACGCACAGGTAAACTGACTACGGACATTCTATAAACCTATCATGGTTTTTAACAATTATAGAACACGAAACGGGTAACATACCATGATTCAAATGTTTTTGAGTTTCCCGATATATCGACACTGTTGCAAGCGCCATGTTCACGGACAAACTGATGACACTGGCGAGTAGGCAGACCGTTATTGACAAACGAATCGATCTACCCTCTGTCTGAGTCTTAATGGGGGGTTCCTTGGACAGCTAAGCTGGCGCATACAAAATAATACTTACCTGTTTAGCATAAACTTATACATAGTCCATATTTGTATGAGCAACTTGTGGTTTATTATTAACTATTTCCGTTGCGTGAAAGGTTTAGGGGTTTTAAACCGATTAAGTAAATGTGTTTCGGTCCTATAAATCGATTATTTATATAAACAAAAACAAATATAAAGTATGATTAAATTATTTAGTCGGATTTAAGAAGTGCTGCTTTTGTAGATTACAATTTAGATTAGCACGAATTTGAATGACCTAGATCTCACTATAAAATCAACGCAAATTTTGAGATTTTTTTATTTAATTTGCGTCGGTTCTAGAGTAAACATTTAGATGACTTAGACCTAACACCGGCTTCGGAATTAACGTCTTCCAAGCAAATTAATGTTTATCTCCCTTTAGGTGAATTTTAACATTTATGTTGTTTTTGTTTAGTTTATTTGCTTTCAACACAAATCATTTTTGTTTATTTCAGAGTCACTTATCTGTACCAAACACAAATAATTACCTTCATCGTAATAAGGTTCGTTTTCTTTTTTAACCTCCTGTCAAATTATTTTTCCGATTCATCCATTTTGCGGGCTTGTATGGCGATGCTTCTATGCTCAGTCCTGTGTAAAGTTTCAAATTTTCCTATTTACACATTTTAAGATTCAATCATTCACATCGAAATTTTTACTCATTAGCTTCTATTGGCAAAAGCGCATGATTGAAATCTTCAATTAACAAGCTTCTTTTGTTAACAGCACCAAATTGACTTCAAAGCAAAAATGCTTACTAATCGCACAACAATAAAATTGGATTCATAACTAACGTATGCGGAAAAATAGAAAAATATCTAATCTACATTAACATGATATTTCTCTTATTGTATTCCTTATATCAAAACATCCGTCTTTGGTCTATTCCTGTTATTTTTTAATAATATTTTTCTGTATTATTTATTTAAGGATTAATAGTATGTGATCTACTAACATGGTTTTGTTTTATATGATACGCTTTTAACATAATGTATATTTTGCGGATATATTTGTAATAGTTAAAAAAACTAAAATAATTTAGCATGATATTGATTGAACTAACTATAGTTACATTAAGGTGTAATTGATAAATTATTTGACAAACATTAAGGTCAATTCACACCTTGAACATTTTGTGAAATGATCTTAATTGCTTAAGTATTTGTTGGACAAATAATGAAAAAACTGACGTGCGAAATATTATAAAAAATATTTGACTCTCAAATTTTTCCTGAGCAAAATTAATTTTATAACAATAGGAATTACTCACGTATTTATCTACGCTGAAAGTTATCAACTCCTTTGTAAATACGTGAGTAATTCCCGTTGTTATAAAATTAGATAATAATAAAAAAAATTTGCACGCCAGGTTATTTAGTATCTATTGATTTACTATTAACACAAGTGAATTTAAAACATGTATTTAATTCTTGCATGTTTCACATACATGTACTTAGTAAACTAATTGAGATATTCATTAGTCATAAAATAAATTAATTCTAAGCGGTTCAACATAAAATATTAATAAATATTCTGGTCATTAGTTGCCTATTAAATGTCATAGTTAATTAGAACCTAATCGTGTTATAATCACCCGTTGTACTACGAAATATAAATATTTAGTGTCTAACAAAAAGTTGTATCGCTTAGAAACTACTCTACATTTTAATTTATTTCGCTTTATTTTAATATTTATCTTAATAGCATGCATTTGCTTAGTCTGAACAGTGTGATTGATAACTCATAATTTGGTTCATGAGTTCAATTTTTTTCAAAAACTTGATGCTAAATTTGTATCCTTTTCAATTCTCAACAAGAGACAAGAAATCAACCGTAAAACATGATCTTTAAGCAATGTATACGTAAATGTGAAAATATCCTTTGTGTCAAGTGTCAGTTTCATACTTCATAGTGTAAGTAATAGTTTAAACAGCGCCTCTAGTGCCAATAAAGAGAAAACACAATATTCAGTATAAATTGAAATTAACTATTACACGATCATGTAAAATATCTGACACTTGACACACTGAAGACACCAAGACACTTATCGCGTGTCGTAACTTGAATAGTAATTTACGATTTTCGTAAAAAATACTAAATGTGGCATTCAGTATTTATTATATTCACAAAAGCAAAAACTAGTTTATATACATTTTCTGCCTTTGTTTACAAACTACAAATAAAACAACTGAGCCGAATGCCAGATCAGGTATTCCGCGAAAATAACTCAATCACACTGTTCTCGCACTTTCTCCGTATAAGATAATGCCGTTTCTCCCTTGAATGTAACAGCTGGTATGGATGTTTCCAGAACATGTCCCCGATAGACCACAACTGGATGACGTCAGGGTACCAGTCTCACTGTAGTCCGCCCTCGCAATATTCATCCACGTCCAATATAAATATACCTTCACCGACCGTAAGTATATATATTTTTCCTATTTCTTTAATCAATTAGATTGTATAAAAAATATTTTTACAGTTTTATCTACAGAATCAAATGAAGAAAAAATTATAGTAGCTCATTGAATTGGCAATGATTAAGCCATAATTTGTACACTAAATAGGGTTCCATTAGGAAATCCCATTGCCAGTATCTGAACATATTATGGGTTCCTATGATGAAATAATAGCATATATTTTTCGTTCACAAATTGCAAATTCATACAAATATTTTGTTGTATTTTTCAAGATGGCGAATAGTCCCGGCAGTCCTGTAGAGTCGCCGCAGAACGACTACAGTAATCTACATCATCAGTTATTACAGAACTTCGAACAAATCACAATGGTGAGTACCTTACACCTTTTATGTATTCAAGCGAATATGAACTTAATATAATATTATTAGCGAATATTAATGATAGTGGCAAGTATCGTGTTATTCTCATCTAAACTCTACTAAGTAAAAGGTATATTTTGACGTATAAATATTATACCGAACTTGGTTGAAATATTCAGTATATTATGTCAATCGTCACATGAATCTCAACGAATTCTAAATTAGTACTCGAAAACTATAAATCTAAATGACTTTAATATTAAAAATTGACTTTTAATTTTAAGTACAAGTCATAAAACTTATGGGTTGGATTGGTTAATCTTATAACACCCATTTTCCATCATGGACTTACATATAGTTATACTTTGGCTCTCATATAAATTATTCCTCTAATTATTCATTAATTACTCTTTTAAGTGTATTAACACTATAATATATTTTTATATTACGTTTATTAACTAAGATCTGAATGCTGCACGCATCCGTTATTAACCTCCAATTGGATGGCAAAGATAAAACTACCTGATGTAAGTGCCATTATTTCGTCTCCATATACAATTACATAAAAAAGTATACTAAAATTCAACTAAAAATCTAATTCTAAATCATCATGATAAGTAAAATCTATAAACATCATTGTATTGTAATGTTTCTATGCTTCATTTGGATTTCTAGCAAGGAGCTGTAAGTAGCATGATATATCACGCTTTAGATTTATTTTGTTTTAGTTTAGCAATGTATTACAGATCACTTTGATGGCAAAGTAACAGCAAATAAACAAACGATTTAGAATCGATCACTATCACTGAAGAAATGGTTAGATTGTTCTCTTTCTGGTTTGCAATGCTATTTTGTAACACGAACACTATAGACGGAATTGGTATTCAAAAACTGATTAACATTAGGATTTTTAATGTTACAATGTCGCTCGTGTTGAATGCTTCCAACTTACTCGGTACCGTAATTTAGTCATTAATATAAGAACAAAAATTGAATATCAATCATTACTATTTTTGGCAGAACATAAATAATAGTCCAAATATGTAATTATTCGAATCGTTGCGTATTCTTTCATATCACTAAATTGGATGCAATTAAATTCAGCAAATAATTTGTATAAGTATATTTTATTTATCAATAACATAATATCGCTTCTGACAAACTGCAAAGCAGTTTAGTTTTTAGTTTCTTAATGAAAATTAAATATTACCTACTGGATAATTCTCACAGCGAAATTTTGGAGCAATTCATTAAGAAATGCTTTATTATTTAAAGTAGTGGTATTATTAACTTTATGCATTTTTTATTTTTACATAGATTTTCATTAGATAGACTGGACGATTGAAAACACTTTTGCCTAGCGGTTTAGCAACAACTATTAAGGGTTCGATTCCCATAATAAAGTTACAATAGAGTCTTGGATTTTTTTCTGTACCATTTTCTATTATTTATGAATAAAAGAACACAAAACGGGTAACATACCAATTACCTATTAGTTTCGTGTTCTAATATTGTTAAAAATCATGATAGTTTAAAAAGTTTAACTCAGTTTTATCATGACATGATAAAATCGGACTCGACTTTAAAAAAATGAAGGCAAACATCGTGAGGAAACCGGCATGTTCTGGAACTTGAAAAGTTATGGACACGTGTCATTCACCAACCCACACTTGTCCAGCGTGTCGAATTAAGGCCTTATCTCTCGTCAAAAGGTAGTCCCTGTGTCCCAGCTATGGGAACGTAAATAGGGATAATGATGATGTATATTGAGAATCATACAACATGTGATTGGTGGATGTCAAGGATTGGGCGCAGTTGGTGCAGAGTCTCGTGGAGTCGGGGTGGACCGCGCACGTCCAAGTCGCCGACAATGTACGACTAGTGCGGTATTCGGATGTTAGACAAGCACGAGTAACACACATCACTTTAAGGATTTTTAAGCTAAACTCTTACGTATAACTCTTTTGACATGTCACACAGGTTTTCAAACCTTTTTCACCAGTCTCCCACAAAGCAAACTTAAGGGTAAACTTTATGAACTGTGTAAAGATTATATAGTCTCACAAGCAGGTTAAACTATCGCTTGAACGGTTTAATAGATTATACTTACCGAATTAGATGACACAACTTTTGTCAGAAAAAATATATATAAAACTTTTAGAATGACTTAGTGCCTTTCAGAAGGAAACATTTTCTTGCATTTTAATCATAAAAAACGCAAAGTACTTATTACTCAAATATGTCAATGTGTGACGCTTTAGTATGAAAGATTTTTGGCAAATATTTTTAAATGTAATTTAAAATACTAACACGCTTAGATTATGTTGTAATTTATATCGTGCCCTTCTAAAATCCGAATACCACTTTTAACATAAGTCTTGCGTGAAGCCAATAAGCTTATCAAATAGAACGATTTCACAAGCACGTATATCTCACGTAATTTAGGTCATGTCTAGCCTTAATTTCAAACTGTTTATTTCTTAGATTAGTACTTATTTGATTATAAATTTTCTATTACATTATTTATGTAGTATCTTGAGTATTGGTAGTATTTGGGTATTTAAAATTGATGTTATAATTAAAATATGTTTTTACTTAGCATGCTAAGTTTTAAAGTATTTTTTGGAAACCTTAATTGCCCGTTCTATTTAGGCTTCAGTAAAAAGGGCTGTCTAGATAAAACATTTTATTATAAATGTATTATAATCTGCACATCTCCGCTATTTTACATATTTTTTCTTTATTGTATCAAACTAATTTATAAGATGTATTCCTAATTATATTGTTTTTTAATAATTAATTGCCTTTTTAGCATTTGCCTATAAAAGTGCATGATCGCATGCTTTCACAGTATTATTTACATTTTTCGTATCAAATTTTTTAATTTTTAAGACGTCTCAACATGTTCTTTTGTTTGAATTTCCTTCTGAATCTTTAGCTTTCTTTTACCTTCCCGTTATTGGAATGGTAGATAGATTGCATATTGCTTGCTACAGTTGGAGAACTCATGAAAAAGATTCCAACCCGAGATTATTTTGGGACCTGGTACCTTTACATGAAAAACGTTCTATTAATCAAATTGTTGTAGTCAAAGATTCATTTTTACCTTCACAGATGGATCATCCTGTAACGTCGTATAACCAGACGTATATGAACCACGGCTCGCCACATTCTCCTCAGACAACGAGTTCACAACACACGTACTCACAGGTATTGTGTTCAAGTAAAATCTACAGTTTTAGGGTTATCTACGTAACGGAATCAATGTATAACTTGATGAATAAAAAAATATCTCATCGGTTGACCTACGCTCCACTTTGGGACTCATCAGGATATCACGTCTAGGGAAGCAGCGCCGCGCCTATTGGAATCAAGTCGTGACGCAGACTCGAGCAAAGCATGTTATAGTCTGTTTAAAATTGAATTTTACTGTCCATAGACAAGTCAAGGCAGCAGTATGAGCGGCATGGGAGGGATGAGTGAGCCCCGCGCCCGAGCACGCGACCCCGTGCCGGGCGGCGGCGGCTACGCGTCCCTCGCCTCGCCCTCCGCGCCGCCCACGCCCGCCACGCCCGCCAGCATACCCGACATCATACTCACAGGTACACGCGATCACAATATTGAAACACAATAGTTATATTATGTCAATCAAAATTTACAATAAAATTCCAGACGACTTCAAAGAATTGACATTAAATTCCTTTAAATTCAAGTTGACTCAATGGCTAATAAATAAATGTTTTTATAGTATTCATGAATTTTTCGATTATAAATTGTGACATTAGTATATGATATTAGGAGGATTATTATTTTAGTTTGTATTCATACACCTGTAAAGGTAAGTTTTGGCTGAACTTTATTAATTAAGATCTCTGTAAAACCCAAAATTTATGAATAAATGAATTATGAAAACGGCTACTCTGAAGGGTCATGTATTAGGTACACGCGAACACAATATTGAAACGGCTACACTGAAGGGTCATGTATTAGGTACACGCGATCACAATATTGAAACGGCTACTCTGAAGGGTCATGTATTAGGTACACGCGATCACAATATTGAAACGGCTACTCTGAAGGGTCATGTATTAGGTACACGCGATCACAATATTGAAACGGCTACTCTGAAGGGTCATGTATTAGGTACACGCGATCACAATATTGAAACGGCTACTCTGAAGGGTCATGTATTAGGTACACGCGATCACAATATTGAAACGGCTACTCTGAAGGGTCATGTATTAGGTACACGCGATCACAATATTGAAACGGCTACTCTGAAGGGTCATGTATTAGGTACACGCGATCACAATATTGAAACGGCTACTCTGAAGGGTCATGTATTAGGTACACGCGATCACAATATTGAAACGGCTACTCTGAAGGGTTATGTATTTAGCCTCTGCAGTAGTAACGTCTAGGGACGACAAGTTTCTCAATGGTGCATGTTAGAACTAGAAACGCTAGTCTAGATACCTAACTAACTAGCAGTAGGCTTGTCACACTATAACTTGTATTTCTGAGATCTAGTTGAGATAAAACTGTCCCTTCTACTTCTGTAGATAATTTATCTTGTTTCAGATTACTCGGTAGTGCCAGATTACTCGGGTGAACTGGACGCGGGTATATTCGGCGGCGAGGAGGCGCAGTTACGCGCGGGCATCGACATAGACGATCTGTCGCTACTGGAGGAGCCGAGCTCCCTGCTGCCCGACTCCTCGGTGGAACACGAGTTCCGGCTCGATCGCTTGTAACGTGACAGTGACTTCAAGCGACGGCTTGACAGCTTGTGAACGTTGTGACTACAGTCTGAGACGCGCGGATAATGACGCTTGAAATGCCAATTACCAACGATTATCGATTCTAGATGCTTATAGTTCCGATTTTTCTTGTACTCACAAATCATTAGAATAAGAAATGGTTGTCAACAATATAATACTTATATCTAAAGATGTATTTTCGCACAGCGTTACCAAAATAACATTTTTACTGTGAGATTGTTCATGCCACTTATACATACCAAAAATTTTAATATTTCTGATGGCATTTCACGTATTGTGAGATTACATGGCAAAGATAAATAAACATAGTAAAACTGAATGTTTTGGTTACAACCTCTAAGTATCACAACAGTTGAACGTTCTTTATTCAATAGTGTTAAAATATATTTGCTATGTCCATGTGTCACAGCCTCCATAGTTGCAAGTTGGTAAAGTATCGCGCCGTTTCCGTAAACATGACAATTCCAGAGCGGACGCCGCGGCCGACACGACGCGATGTCGCGACATTCCCGACATTCATCCGATATCGCCACGACTGCGCAAGTGTTCATGATTTTAAGCGTTTTACTCAATTCTAAACGGGATAGGTATATTTAGATTTTTTAAATGGTGAATCGAGTGTACAGTGCGGGGTGATTTATTTTTTAAATTAGTATTGTGAATATTTACTCGAATATCATTAGTAAATTTAATTCGGATCTAACGGACATTTTTTATTGATGTGACTTCTACAAGACCCGTCGGTCGTATCTTTGTACATAAACTTGAAGTGTTCACTTTACTGAATTTGCATTTAAGTCGATAATGTTGCATGCTAGCGTGATAGTTTTTGTTGCGTCGTTTAAGATTCTTTAATATTAATCCTTTGAATGCACCTTTCAGGATACTCTTGTCGTTCAGCGATTGCTCAAGCGTTGACTGAAACTTTAAACTTTGAAAGATATCAATCTATTTTAGCTTTAATCGCATCCAGCCGTTTAATGTTACCTTCAATTTAATTCTAGATTTCTCTTACGTTAGTAAGCATGTTTCGCCCCAAATTCCTACAAACGTATTTCTAGGGATATATTGAGCGTTGTATATAGGAGAGATTTTGAAGATTTCATAGGCTTTTTGTCGCAAACATATCTCTACGTGCGCATGTTGCGAACTGTTGTGGCTAGTTTTATTTGGGACAGGCTACTTACTCTGCGTTCTGTTGATTGTGAAAGGGATTGGTGGATTCATAAAGTGCCATTACTCTGTTACAATCAAGTTTTCTTACAATTGATAACAAAGATTGTTTTGAAAAATTTTCATTAAATCACACGAGAATATATACATTCCGATTGCCATTATTTTTGTCATTGATTCTAATCTCCGGCCGATCCCTGATTTTGTAGCAATTCGAGAAGTATTCGATGATGAACTTCTGATAAATCATCGAACAATAGTAGTGTATAGGTGTTAAGTTTATGTGTAAATTAGTTTATATTCGATGCACTCGCAATATTTTGCATTAGACTAAAGTTATAAAGTCAAAATTTATCAAAGAAATAATACACGTTATTTACCTTCAATAATTCAAGTACACCAGGTTAACCTAAATTTTGTTTTAAAAAATTATTTTTTATAAGTGGAATCTAAATTTTTGTATAGGTATTTTTTTATTTGCATAGAAAGGTTTTATACAATTCTATTATTTGAAAATTCTGGTGAAAATGCAGGGCTTTCAATTGTTAACTGTATTTTATACGTCTTTATTTGATCGAATTTATATATTTTATTTTATTAGGCGATTTTATAAATTTTGTTTAATCACAACGAATTAATTTTGTGAGTGTATCGTTGTACTAGATAACAAGTTTTCATTTTTATTTTTTTAAATGCTCATTATTATGTTTTAAGAGTCTAGTCAACATTTTATGAATTTCAGACGATAAAGTCATGTTCATACGACTTTTCTCGCAGATTCCATTTTGATAAGTTCAGGCGGGCACATAATACTTTACAGACACTATTTTTAGTGTATATTTACCCCAGAAAGTTTAATATTTAAACCTGTTATTTTCTGCTTTCAATCCGTAAATTACTTAAATGTTTTTCAATTGATGTTAGTTCTCGCCTGATCTATTTGTGTTGTAATGTTAAATACATTCAAAGCAAAATGGAATCGTTTCGATAGATATAAGTGAACGTCTGTAATATCTCTCTTACTCTACTGTCTATGGCCCAAGTACAACCAGAATCAAAGACGCACAACCTTAACCTTAATTATTATTCATGTTACTTAAGAAGTTTAAATAAATTATTCTTATTCTTATTATGAGACCAAGCAATGACCAAGCTTAGTTTGGGGCTCATTGAAATTGTTTAATTGTAAAATGTAAAACTACACTGTCACCTTGGCGTTACTTTGTCTGATTGACTGTGTTTGAAAATAAAATTTGAGTTATAACTGGCTGAAGAGATTTAAATCCATGAAGTTTTATATGATTACATTAATTAAACGAACACTATCAGCGTCCATCACGCACGGCCGTGTTTTCACGCCGGTGGGGGCATTGAATGTGTTAAATATAATTTGTCTCGATTACACGTATTGTAATTATAATCTGTAGACTTGTGCGTTGTGTTGTTCACGTTTTCTGTTTGTACTTGGCTCCTATTTCTATGTTTCTGTTGCGTACAGTGTACGTCATATTAATGTGTATTGTTGTCTTTTCAAAGTTTTATTCAAAATTCCGATTGATAATCTGTATGTACTGTATAACAGTACACTGCTGTATAAATAGTTATTGTACTTTAATTGTGATAAAGGAATGGAAAGCACAACCTAATGAATAGTGAAGCCTAATCTGACGGTAAATTTAAGTTTTGTTCTTATTAAAAATTTTAAATGGAGTTTTTTAAAAATTAGAAATACAATTATGTATATGTTATGTATTTTAAGAGTCTGGAATGCGGATGAGAATTATATGACGAGATAGTTTTGGGATAGAGTCTATGGCAGGTGCAATACGGTGTTTAATGTCCCATTGATTTTTGTTCACTATCACATTAAACATTACGATAGTATTTATTATAAATGCGAACAAGTGTATCCATCTTAATATATATAGAACTGCTTGATTGACATTCTAAGATATAAATCAAAATCTTCATTTTTCTATTCGCGTCGACAACAAAAGTACAAATTGCATTTTGTGTTAATGGTAGACATGTTAGATCTATTATTTTTTTTCGATTTCAGTAATAAAATAATTTACATTACCTATATTGGTGTTGTCAATAATCATGAAATAAATGTCTCTAGATAAATACATAACAGTAAAGCATTTTTCTGTTTACTGTCATTTTCTGCAAGAAATAAGTTACCAAATGTAACTAGGTATTTCTCTATTTCAATAATAACCACTATGTAGGTATGTTGCAACGATAAAAACAAACCATCAATTTAAATGTAACAGTAAATCGATTTACAAAAAAATGAATAACTGACACGTTCGTTGCAAAATACTTAATTAGAAAAACTCGTACAAATGTGAATTGTCTGTAAGTTGCATTTGGAACTAACTCGTGAAATTAAAGAATGGCATTGTAAATCTCTATCGCATGTTTTAAACTAACTAAAAGTTTGCGACAAAGGAAACGCTTATCTTTAATTTTATGGGTTTACCTAGTGTTTATAAAAACGAGAATGTTCTTGCTTATTAATTATCTTCTTTTTGTGTCAATTTAAATTGAAAGAGAGAGAATATTTTTTCCAACGTAATGTGCTAATTAAGCGTTTAAAAACGTCTTCGTTACTGGCCATTTTATTGTGTAGTAGTTACTTAATTGAGTTTGGTATAATATTAAGTATCTTAACTTAAATTATTTTCCATTCTATAGTGTAAAAATGATGATCGCTTGAATTTCTGTCAGTCAAAACTTATAGTCTATTTTCTATGTTAAAATATACTGCTGTATTTTATGTTGTACTCGCGTATATTTTTATGATATCTTTTGTAATTACTCCGTATCAAAGAAGTTAAAAACAGTTGCTTAAAGCTACAACGAACAGTCAAATAGAGTTCATAAAGATTTGCACCATCTCTACTCGCTGTCAGATTAAAATTGACATAAATTGAGGATGGTGGAAACGAAGAAACACCAATTAGTCTAATCAAAGATCTAATCATTAATCTACTTGTTCAATTTATACGATACTTATATTTAGGACCTAAATGTTTTCTCAAGTATGCACAAACTCGTGGGATATGCAGTGAAATGTTTAAGGTTTGTTTTATTAAAACCAAATGTACATAAGTGTGATAGAGATGAATCGGTCTCATTTAAAATAAAGTTGTTGTAAGTAATATGGTATTTTATTTTGAAACTTGCTGAAACATTTCTACCAATTAATTGAACTGACTAGAAAAAAGCTCCAACGAATTGTATGTATGATCTTGATCTTATTGTATATGTGGCGTTGCGTTCGCTTTGCCAATGTTAGTTTAGAAAGTATCGTAAACTTGTTTATTATGTTTTGACAAAGTTTATTTATTTTGGAACTCTGACAAAAGTAATTATAACAGTTTGAATTAAGTAAGTACCTACACAAAGTGAAATTATAAATTCGTAATTCACTTGACTATATAAGTAAGTACTTTACTTTTTTGTTTATCATGAATACAGATATTTTCGCTAGCTAACGAAAGTTTGTCGGTAAAAGTTTACTTACTAGACTAGATTATTTAAGCTTTTTATTTATTTTAAATGATATAATACCTTTGTCGGTGTTTATGTGAACATTATTCGGTATGAAGTTTAACTCAGACAAATGAATTATAATTCTTGCTTAAACTACAAACTTCTTGACTGGCAATCAACAACCACTTAGCTATATTAAAACCTTTTGCTTAGTAACTTCGTTTTATTATTTTCTAAGTGAAATGTCACATCTAGAAATCTGCCACTGAAATTTCCGGTTGAAACAATCGAATTGTGGCAGTTTTTGTAAACTAATTTTATCAACAAAGTGAAAATGCGATCTATACCCGTATTAATCCTATTTGGATTCTCTGTAGTGGTTATTCACAGCAGGCCATCGCAAACGGACGCCAGCAGCGATATGTACGTAAAGTATTAAAAATTAACTTATAGGTTCTTTACCTACTCTTATTTCGACAAGAGATTTAGATGCTTTCTACCGAGTTATGATGTGCTTGCGTTCGCCATAGCTCCATAGGATTATTATTATTATTAGCCGGCACTGTCCCACTGCAGGGCAAAGGCCTCCCTTCCCTCCTAGGTTTACCAACCTATTATCTTTCGCACCACTTCATGACTCGTGAGTTGTAAGAAAGCGCCGTATTAATGCTTAAGAACAGTATCGTTGAAATCACACTAAGGCTGATATTTATTCCCGCCGAAAGTTTATGGTTGCAATGCAGCCCACTTGTGTGTCACGCAGTGAAGGATGGTGATACTCATTTTTATTATCTATTTCAGTAACATCGAAGAAGCAGACTATAATATTGATCTGAAAGCTGATGATGTACCCGAAAGTGAACTGAAGATTGAGGTATGTTAAACATTAGTATTTACTATAGATATGCTTAAGAATAGATTTATTTAAAATTCCGTTCTTCTTTACAACGGTAGCTAGTTTTTTTATATTAAAAATAGTTCTTATTAGTCAGTCACGTCTAGCACCTATTAAAAAGTCACAATAAGATTAACAATAAACAAATTAAGAAATTTAAATACTTTGATAAATTTTTGCAGTCTGTAAATGAAGTTGGTCAGATTGGCCCATCAGATATATCAAAAACCGCTTATACCTACGAACCTGAAAATATACCTGATCGACCGGAACAAACAAATCTTGATGTAAGTACCTAACTGCATTTAGGTATTCTTTTATAGTTTTTAATTACGCTACTCATACTATAAAAATTCTATGTAGATTTCAGAATTGAAGGCATATAACCGAAACAAAGCTGAAGATTATGAAGATACTCAAAACTGCGACTCACGTCGTGAGACCAAATATAAAGAAAATAAGGAACCTTCTAACCTAGAAATAGACCAGCGTATCACAAATTTTAATGCTAACTTTCCAAAGTCTAAGCGATACCACAATAAAATGCTATTAGATGATACACTTGCAAAGATGGAATATGGCTTGAAGAAAGAGTCTAATATCCAGGGTGAAATGTTATTTGGGACTCGAGGCCAAGACGATAAAAGTGAACTTGTAAATGAATCCCCCGAATCCAATAAACCTTACTCAAGCTACTACGACCAGATGAACCAGGAATTAGATCCAGAGAAATTAGCTCAGGCGAAAAATCGTGATGAACGTAATTATTTTTCTCGTGAGCGTCGTGATGCTTCTGATCTTATTTCAGATGCAAGACCGACTATTGAAGCTGAAAAAGATAGTGACAACGCGCCAAATGAAGATGAAGAAACAGTTATAAAAAGACATATCAAAAAATTATCAAGCGACGAACTAGAAGAGTTACTAAGTTCCCTTACGGACGAAAAGAAAGAACTTTTAAAATCAATTATGGATGAAATTGAGTTTTCCCCTCGTGCAAATGAACTAAACAAACGCGAAATAACTAAGAAAGCTGGAGCTGTGGAAGAAATAAGCAATATTGTTAGTGGACAAATTGATTCTAACATATCTGGAGATAATTCTGCTAGCGAGAGCGAAGACAAAACTACCGAAGTTCCTTTGCACAATAATGCCAACACTGACATTAGTAGAGAAACTGAAGGTCAACCTGAGAGTAATACAGATATAAGTACAGAACGTAATCTGGACGAAAAAAATAGCTTTGGTGTGGATGTTACTCAGCAAATAGCCCATTTTCCACCATCTAGTGTCAGTACAGAAAAAGATTTAGGACCTGATGTAATTACCAATGATAAATTAGGATCATTCTTAGTTCCAAACAATGATAAAACACCTGAAGTACCACCTAATGACAAGTCGTCTGCGCAAGTAGTAAGCGATATAGTGACATCTAAAACTGAAAATAAAAGGGAAACTAATATAGATGAATTAGCTGATGTTATATCTTTTGAAGACACGAAATTGACCGATAACCACTGGGTTGTAGAAGATTCTAAAGAACAATGTTCTTGTTCACAAGATGAAGAATTATCTCAATTTACAGGCGAAGATCAGCTAGCTAGCAACGACGCAAAGAAAATATTTAAGCGTGATATTCAAACAGAAACGGACTATGACTCTAAATTAAAATCATTAGAAGAATCGTTTCCCAAATCTTCAAGCTACGATGAAGTTGATGGGCCTTTGATAAGAGTGAAACGTATGAGTGATCCGGTTATGAAGAAGCGAGCTGCTGCAATTTTATCCGATTCCAAAGTGTCATATTTCCCATATAGGGCTGAAAATGAAGATGAGGATAACGATGAAGGCGATGAGTTCGAAGATGATAGGTTTTATGATGGAGCGCCTAGTATGTCTAATGAAAATCCTCAGCAATCGAATTTAAGAGATAGTTCTATCGATAATGGTGATGCTAATTTATCCTTAAAAGAAAATGTAGAAGTAAGCGGATTCTCAAAAGACAAGGTCACTTCCAATCTTGGATCTGACACTGATGGTGTTTTATCTGGCGTAGAAGGAGAAGATGAGAACATGTTCAGTAGTGGCTCTCGCAATCGAAGGACTAGTGATGAGATTTCCGATGATTTAGATGAATCTAACTCGATTGATAACGCAAAATCGTTCAATGACGATGAAGCTAAGGCGGTTCCTAATAATGTTGTTACCTACGAAGAGAGTGATTCTTTTGGGCCTCTACCTAGGCGTATTGATGGGGACACTGGCAGATACAAAAGAATAAGAAGGGTCAAAGAACCCAATCCGAAACAAACAAATATTAATTCTTAATAATTTACATTTAGATAGCATTTCCAAGGTGTATTGTATTTTAAGGAATGCCTATTTCTCTAGGTTATTGTGCACATTGGTATGCATACTCTTAATTTATAGTTATTGTACTCGTAATAGTATTTATTTATTTTTAAAGCCTTGTTGTTGTAACTGAAATAAAAGTTTAACTTATTGCTTGTAGTATGATTTTTTTTTTATTTGGTATATTTTATTTTGTATTTATATTATTTAATTAAGCCACCAGTGGCACATGCAGCCAAGTGACACTATAACACTAAAACGTTGTGATTTATCTTACTTTACTATGGTGTCGCCATTTAATCTCATGAAATATTGCTCAGTGTGTGTCTATAGAGGAGCACCTGATCAAAAATAATCTTCCTGACATTTCAGCTAGTGGGAAATAGAAATAAATACAACGTTTTTTAAATTTAATTTATTACATGGCAATATTTGACATAATAAAATTGATAACGGATTAAAATAATATAAAATATGGTATAAGAATACATGTTAAAATTATTAGGACTAGCAGTTAGCTCAAGAACATAAAATAAAATAAGTTTAACTTGAAAAAAAAGCTCTAAAAAATTAAAAGGAATGAAATAGCATGTTACTTCTGAGTAACGTTTGTAGCGTAGAATCTATGTTCACGAGTGTCACGCGTGTGTTTGAATGGTGTTCGCGTTGTTTCAATCAGAGTAGCGGGGCAGGTTCCATGGACATGAGATGTGAACTCGCGTTTGTAGCTGGTCCCACCATCGCCCAACACGAAGCTCGACGAGTTTCCATGCCGGACGACACGCTCTACTCTTTCCACACGATTTGTCTTTTGAGTCTGATCAGATCTTGAAAAGTTACCGTAAGAGCGCGCTTCTGAATGCCCATAGAAGTCTCCACCGACGTGAATGTTGTCCCTAGCGTTGGTTCGCTGCGCTCGCTCCGTCATCATCGTGGTCTGACCGTCTCTTTTACCTTGGCGACTGTCAGTCTGCTGAGATATCACGCCCATATTGTCGCGAGTGGAGCGGTGCATAGAACTGATACTCTTTCTATCAGCACTTTGCGAGGAGTTGCTAATAAATTCACCTCGTTCAGAGAGATTGACTATACTCTTCCTTTGTGCAGCTGCAGTGGAACTTATGGCATGGTGAGCTTCGTTATTCGAAGTAACACCTTTGCGATGTAGGACTGAGTTGGTAGACGAGTGATCGGAGACCAGATCAGACGTTCGTTTATGGTGACCACTCCTAGCAGAGCTGTCACGTGACGTTATGCTTTCGTTCCCTCCGCCACCATGCATTGCCCTCTGGAACTCAATGCTCGTTTTTGTAACGCTGTCACTAAGCTGATTCCTTGAAGTGCTTAAATCAGATCTTGAACTTGTGCTGTGTTCCACATGGCTTCCTTTAGTGGAATATGATCTTGAATCCGATGAAACTATTTTCTGTGTTTCACCTGATTGTCTCGTGATGTAATCAGTACCAGAATGTTGAGTAGATCGTGACCTGTTCTGATCATGGCTTGAAATAGTTGTTGAAGAGCCAATGTTCTTTTGAGTCTGATTCTCGGACGTTTGATGGTGATGGGTATTTGATCCTTGATTGACTGTGGAGGAAGAAATTGTTTGCTCCGAAGTTATAAATCTTTGAGAGCTATCACCCGATAACTGTTGATTGGATCTGGTTATATTTTGGTTTGAACCTCGCGTAATATGTGTGATATTATCTTGAATAGATCCTCTTGAGACATTGTTTATGTTTTGTACATTCCTTTGATTCACATCTGAAGTAATAACGCGGTTGGTTGTGGATGATACCGTAGATTTATCAGTAGAATTATTTTGATTATTTACATCCGAAGTTACGATGCGACTAGTAGAAGAAGTAACGCGTTCAGTCGATCCTCCTCTTGAGCTGTTATCACCTACGAGCTGTCTATTCTGAGGTGTACGATCATCTGGTTGGTTTCTGCTGGTAAAGTGAGGTCCAGAGTCTCCACTGGTTACTGTATCGACTTCAACGTTTCTTGTAACAGTTACCCATTTACCTCCTCTAAGTTTTTTCTCAGTTATTTGTTTGATGGTTTTAGATGTACTTGAAGAGGTTGATGAGACATTTTTGATATTTCTCACATCAGTTTTGTTAACGGCATTTCTGTCTATTACATTTCTTTGCACTGTACGGTCATTGATGTTCTTGGTTTGGGTTGATTCCTTATCTGTTACATCTCGAGAAGTTGTTTGGTTATTTATACTCTTGACATGATTATCGCCACTAGTTGAGTGAACAGTATACCTATTAACACCTGTACGATCATCGATGTTCTTGTGGATAATATTTTGAACCGATGATTGGTTAAGGTGCTTATTAGTGCTATGATCGACAACATCCTGTGACGTAGTAGTAGTGTGTTTAACAATTTTACCTGATTTTATGTAAGTTTTTGTGGAATGCTCTGAACTAATATTGGTTTGTGATTGATTCAATTTGGTTGAGCTGTGTGAAATGTGGGAATCATCTTCATGATGACGCTCAGTGCCATTACGTACAACTCTTGTAATTTGAGTGGTATCTTGGTCCGTGCGGTTAGTCACCGATCGAGTATCATCTGTCCTCTTTGTGATGTCGCTTGACCTGGTAGTGTCTTGTCTGGTTACGTCAGTGGTTGTATGAAGATTATCTTTAGGCCTGATAGGACCAGACTTTTCAGCAGGTGACCATTTCTGGGGGCCAGACGGTCTTTCAAAATCACCTTCAGGTTTTAAATTATCCTTTGGACGTACTTGTGCAGGTGTTTCTCCAGGTGCCCATTTAGATGGCTGACGGGAGGCCATTTCACCTTCGGGGTGAAGATTATCCTTTGGTCTAACGGGAGTAGAACGGTCTCCAGGTTGCCACTGTGTCTTCGGGCGGGTATCGAATTCTCCATCAGGGTGTAAATTATCCTTTGGTCGTACTTGGTCTGGTCTATCGCCTGGTACCCATTTTTGTTTTGAAGGTCTGTCGAAGTCCCCTTCTGGCTTAAGGTTATCTTTAGGCTTGACCTGTTCTGGAGTTTGTCCTGGTTGCCATTGAGTTGTAGGACGTGTTTCAAACTTACCATCCGGATGTAAATTGTCTTTTGGTCTAACTTGTTCTGGGCGTTCACCTGGTGACCATCCCATTTTAGAAGGTCTGTCAAATTCTCCTTCTGGTTTCAGATTATCTTTAGGGCGCACTTGATCTGGAGTTTCACCAGGCTGCCACTTTGTTGTTGGTCGCTTTTCAAATTCTCCGTCTGGTTTTAGATTGTCTTTTGGCTTTTTGACATCAGGACGATCCGACGGTTCCCATTGTTGTTGTTCAGGTCTTTCAAATTTGCCGTCTGGTTTTAAGGTATCTGGATGTTTTATTGGGGTACGTTTTTCTCCAGGAACATGCCTATGAACAGGCCTATCCTCAAATACTCCTTCAGGCTTTAAGTTATCTGGATGATAAATTATAGCTGAACGTTCTCCTTTAGTTGCTTTGTAGTCATTTCTGCGCACATGATCTTCGAAAACGCCTTCAATCTTCAGATTGTCTTCTCTGCGAGTAAGCTTAACTTTCTGTCCTTTCACCAATCGGTATGTATCAGATGATCGCGTGTTTTCCATTTTACCTTCCATTTTCAGATTATCTTCATGGCGAACTACAGCTGCCCTTTCACCGGTTACAACTTTATAATCGTTTTTCTGAGTCATATCTATAAACTCTCCTTCAATTCTTAGATTATCTTCTCTCCTTATAATGTCCAGCCTCTCCACTTTTTGGTTGCGTCTTATATCAGTGTTATGGTCAATAGTAATATTGTCCACTTGTTTAAATGGTTTTCGTTTTTCTGCTGGTTTAGATGGCACAACTTCTGTAGGTTTATAAAATTTACCTTCTGGTTTCAAATTGTCCTGAGGCCTAACCACTTCTGCTCTTTCGCCTTTAGTTGCACTGTAATCATTTCTTACGACAAGATCAATAAATTCGCCTTCGGTTCTAAGATTATCTTCATGTCTTTGTATAACGACACGTTCAGTTTTATCGATACGTTTATAATCATCTCTAGATCGATGAATATCAATCACTCCTTCCATTTTCAAATGATCTTCATGTTTAACAACATCCATTCTATCACCACGCGTTGCAGTATAATCAGTACGTCTGACCACGTCCATACTACCTTCAGGTTTCAAATTATCTTCTGGTTTCTTTTGGGTTACTCTTTCACCAGTTGGAGCCTTAGGTTTCTCTGGACGATCAAATTGACCTTCTGGTTTAAGATTATCCTGCGGTTTTTTCGGAGTTTGCCTTTCAGCTGGACGCCATTCATCATGTTTAGGCTTTTCAAATTCACCTTCAGGCTTGAGGTTATCTTTTGGTTTAACTACTTCAGGTCTTTCAGCTGGACGCCACTTGTCTTTCCTGGGAGTTTCAAAATCACCTTCTGGTTTGAGATTATCATGCGGTTTCTTCGGAGTTTGCCTTTCAGCTGGTCGCCATTCTTCGTGTTTTGGTTGTTCGAAATCGCCTTCAGGTCTAAGGTTGTCTTTTGGCTTTTGCTGAGTTCGCTTTTCAGCTGGACGCCACTCATCATGCTTTGGCTGTTCGAATTCTCCCTCTGACCTAAGATTATCTTGGGGTTTCTTTTGTTGAGGTCTTTCAGCTGGACGCCATTTATCGTGTTTAGGCTGTTCAAAATCGCCTTCAGGTTTTAAGTTGTCTTTTGGTTTTACCACATCAGGTCTCTCTGCTGGACGCCATTTATCTTTTTTGGGTGTTTCAAAATCACCTTCTGTTTTTAAATTATCTTCCGGCCTCTTTTGCACCACTCTTTCTGCTGGACGCCACTCTTCTGGTTTTTGTTGTTCAAAATCGCCTTCGGGTTTCAAATTGTCTCGAGGCTTCACCTGTTTAGGGCGTTCAGCTGGTCGCCATTCTTCGAGAATTTGAGATTCAAAATCACCTTCTGGCTTAAGATTATCCTTAGGTTTTTGTTGAGTTCGCTTTTCAGCAGGACGCCATACGTCATGTTTAGGTTGTTCAAATTCACCTTCAGGCTTTAAGTTGTCTTTCGGCTTAACAACATCAGGCCTTTCAGCGGGACGCCACTTATCCTTAGTTGGAGTTTCAAACTCGCCTTCAGGTTTTAAATTATCTTGTGGCTTTTTAGGGGTTTGTCTCTCTGCAGGACGCCATTCATCATGTTTTGGTTGTTCAAACTCACCCTCTGGTTTAAGGTTATCCCTCGGCTTTTGCTGAGTACGTTTTTCAGCAGGACGCCACTCATCATGTTTAGGTTGTTCGAATTCACCCTCAGGCTTAAGGTTGTCTTTTGGCTTTTGTTGAGTTCGCTTTTCAGCTGGGCGCCACTCATCATGTTTAGGTTGTTCAAAGTCGCCTTCAGGTTTAAGATTGTCCTTTGGTTTGACAACATCAGGCCTTTCAGCTGGACGCCATTTGTCTTTGGTTGGAGTTTCGAATTCACCTTCCGGCCTCAGGTTGTCTTGCGGTTTTTTAGGAGTTTGTCTCTCTGCAGGACGCCATTCATCATGCTTAGGCTGTTCGAACTCACCCTCAGGCTTAAGGTTGTCCTTCGGCTTTTGTTGAGTTCGCTTTTCAGCAGGACGCCACTCATCATGTTTAGGTTGTTCGAATTCACCCTCAGGCTTAAGGTTGTCTTTTGGCTTTTGTTGAGTTCGCTTTTCAGCTGGGCGCCACTCATCATGTTTAGGTTGTTCAAAGTCGCCTTCAGGTTTAAGATTGTCTTTTGGTTTAACAACATCAGGCCTATCAGCTGGACGCCATTTGTCTTTGGTTGGAGTTTCAAACTCACCTTCAGGCCTTAGATTGTCTTGAGGTTTTTTAGGAGTTTGTCTCTCAGCAGGGCGCCATTCATCATGCTTAGGCTGTTCGAACTCACCCTCAGGCTTAAGGTTGTCCTTCGGCCTTTGTTGAGTTCGCTTTTCAGCAGGACGCCACTCGTCATGTTTAGGTTGTTCAAAGTCGCCTTCAGGTTTAAGATTGTCTTTTGGTTTAACAACATCAGGCCTATCAGCTGGACGCCATTTGTCTTTGGTTGGAGTTTCAAACTCACCTTCAGGCCTTAGATTATCCTGAGGTTTTTTAGGAGTTTGTCTCTCAGCAGGGCGCCATTCGTCATGCTTGGGCTGTTCAAAATCACCTTCAGGCTTAAGATTGTCTTTCGGCTTTTGTTGGGTTCGCTTTTCGGCAGGACGCCACTCGTCATGCTTAGGTTGTTCAAATTCACCCTCAGGCTTAAGGTTGTCTTTTGGCTTTTGCTGCGTTCGTTTTTCCGCTGGACGCCACTCATCATGTTTAGGTTGTTCAAAGTCGCCTTCAGGTTTAAGATTGTCTTTCGGTTTGACAGCTTCAGACCTTTCAGCAGGACGCCACCTGTCTTTAGTTGGAGTTTCAAACTCACCTTCAGGCCTTAGATTATCCTGAGGTTTTTTAGGGGTTTGTCTCTCAGCAGGGCGCCATTCATCATGCTTGGGCTGTTCAAATTCACCTTCAGGCTTAAGATTGTCTTTCGGCTTTTGTTGGGTTCGCTTTTCGGCAGGACGCCACTCGTCATGCTTGGGCTGTTCGAATTCGCCTTCGGGCTTAAGATTGTCTCTAGGCTTTTGTTGAGTTCGCTTTTCGGCAGGACGCCACTCGTCATGCTTCGGCTGTTCAAATTCACCTTCAGGCTTAAGATTGTCTTTCGGCTTTTGTTGGGTTCGCTTTTCGGCAGGACGCCACTCGTCATGCTTGGGCTGTTCAAATTCTCCTTCAGGCTTAAGATTGTCTCTTGGCTTTTGTTGAGTTCGCTTTTCGGCAGGACTCCACTCATCATGTTTAGGTTGTTCAAATTCTCCTTCGGGTTTCAAGTTGTCTTTTGGCTTGACAGCTTCAGGCTTTTCAGCAGGACGCCACTTGTCTTTAGTAGGAGTTTCAAACTCACCTTCCGGTCTTAAGTTGTCTTGTGGTTTCATTGGAGTTTGTCTCTCTGCAGGATGCCATTCATCGTGCTTAGGCTGTTCGAAGTCACCCTCAGGTTTAAGGTTATCTTTCGGCTTTTGCTGTGTTCGTTTTTCTGCTGGACGCCACTCGTCATGCTTAGGCTGTTCAAACTCGCCCTCAGGCTTAAGGTTGTCCTTTGGCTTTTGTTGAGTTCGTTTTTCAGCAGGACGCCAATCGTCATGTTTAGGCTGTTCAAACTCACCCTCAGGCTTGAGGTTGTCTTTTGGCTTTTGTTGAGTTCGCTTTTCAGCTGGACGCCACTCGTCATGTTTAGGTTGTTCAAATTCTCCCTCGGGTTTCAAGTTGTCTTTTGGCTTAACAGCTTCAGACCTTTCAGCAGGACGCCACTTGTCTTTAGTTGGAGTTTCAAACTCACCCTCAGGCCTTAGATTATCCTGAGGTTTTTTAGGAGTTTGTCTCTCAGCAGGGCGCCATTCATCATGTTTTGGTTGTTCAAACTCTCCCTCGGGCTTAAGATTGTCTTTGGGTTTCTGCTGCGTACGCCTTTCAGCTGGCCTCCATTCCTCATGTTCAGGTTGTTCAAAGTCTCCTTCTGGCTTGAGATTATCTTTCGGTTTCTGTTGGGTACGCTTTTCGGCAGGACGCCAGTCATCTTTTTTGGGTGTTTCGAACTCTCCTTCGGGCTTAAGGTTATCCTTGGGTTTCTGCTGAACGCGTTTTTCAGCTGGTCTCCATTCTTCTGGTTCCTGTATGTCAAAATCGCCTTCAGGCTTCAAGTTATCCAATGGCTTTTTCTGTTTTGGTCGTTCAGTGAGTTTTGGACCATATGTATCTTGAGAAACCGTGTGACTATCAAACGTACCTTCGACGTGCAAATTATCTTGACGAATAATCTTTTGTCGTCTGACGTCAATTTCTTCAAAGGTAGTAAATTCTTCTTGAGTTGTCGTGATGTTTTGAAGTTCTTCTGTAGAGTAGAACTTCTCAAAGTCTTCTTTAGTCCACGTACGGCGTCTTTGCGGACGTTCTACTGGACCAACTTTTTTGGTATAATCTTCCTGATTAGAGGTTACAAATTCAATTTCTCCTTCACGAATGATATTGTCTGTCTTCTTCGCCACCAGTGTTGTCCTCTCAACTATGTCGGTATAATCGATAAACTCGGACTTATTGGTTGTAACTGTAGTCATATCTCCTTCGATCTTGGTAAACGTATCTCTTCGAATTTGTTTTGGTCTCTCCACAGGTTTCACGGTATACTCAGAGCGACTTGTTGTGACATCTGAAATAAAAAATAAATTAATATTATAATAAATATTGCTTAACAACTCACACAGCTACATTAGCCCTTGTAAACTCAAAGCTAGTGTACGGGTACGAGATATTGCTGAAATACTTAATGAAATATTAGTAATACATAGTTGGGAATCCCGCGTCAAATTTATGTAATCTGTAGTTCGTACAAATATTTATACTGAGGCGAAAATTGAACCCGCAATATCTTGCATCGCAATCGGACCTACACCTGCCGCGTTACAAGTTGTCTTTGTTGAAATATAATAATAAGTATTTACGTACTTATCATAAAAATATTAAAAACCAGAATAGTTAAGTATATTTAATTTTTAAGTGATATTTATCAAAAATTAAACTTACCGGTAAATTCTCCTTCAGTGATAATGTTGTCAGTGCGACGAATAATTTCAGCTCTTTCTCCTACCACCACAGTGTAATCTTCAACTCTTTTAGTAAATTCACCTTCAGGACGTAGATTGTCTTCAGGTTTTTTGACTATGGCTTTCTCAGCAGGCCTCCAATCATCTTTTTTGGGCGTTGTGAACTCGCCCTCAGGTTTTAAATTATCTTCAGGTCGTCGTACTGGCTCTCGTTCACCTGGTTGCCATTTTTCCGGTTTACGGCTTTCGAATTCCCCTTCTGGCCTTAGATTATCCTTGGGCTTTGTAGGTGTCCTCTTTTCAGCGGGACGCCATTCTTCTGTTTCTGGTTGTTCAAATTCACCTTCTGGTTTCAAGTTATCTTTAGGTTTATGCTGGGTTCGTTTTTCAGCTGGACGCCATTTTTCATGTTCAGGCTTTTCGAATTCACCTTCAGGCCTCAAATTATCTTCCGGTTTCTTTTGCTTAGGGCGTTCTGCAGGTTGCCAACGGTCTTTCTGTGGAGTTGTAAATTCTCCTTCAGGTTTTAAGTTGTCCTCAGGCTTTCTCATCGGCACTCTGTCACCAGGTTGCCATTCTTCAGGACGTCTCCTTTCAAAATCTCCCTCAGGTTTAAGATTATCTTCGGGTTTTTTCGGTTTTTGACGCTCAGCGGGGCGCCATTGCTCCTTATCGGGCGAAGTGAATTCGCCTTCAGGTCTTAGATTATCTTCTGGTCTTTTCACAGGCGCTCTGTCACCGGGACGCCATTCTTCTGGGCGTCTCTTTTCAAAGTCTCCTTCTGGTCTTAAGTTATCCTCAGGGCGCCGCATGGGCTCTCTTTCACCAGGACGCCATTTCTCAGGTTCCCTTCTCTCGAAATCCCCTTCAGGTCTCAAGTTATCCTCTGGACGTTTAACGGGTGCCCTATCGCCAGGACGCCAATCTTCAGGCTTAGGTCTATCAAACTCTCCTTCTGGTTTTAGATTGTCTTCGGGTTTTTTCGGCTTTTGTCTCTCTGCCGGACTCCAAGGCGTTTTTTCGGGCGTAGTGAAGTCGCCTTCTGGTTTCAAGTTATCCTCAGGACGACTGACGGGAGCTCGGTCGCCGGGACGCCACTCCTCCGGGCGCCTCTGTGCGAACTCACCTTCTGGCTTAAGGTTATCTTCCGGCTTTCTAACTGGAGCTCTTTCGCCTGGACGCCATTCCTCAGGTTTTCTCTTCTCGAAATCTACCTCGGGTTTAAGATTGTCTTCTGGTTTCTTTTGTTTGGGCCTTTCCGCAGGTTGCCAGGGCTGGCGCTCGGGCTCCTGGAAGTCACCTTCCAGTCGAAGGTGATCCTCGTGATGGACGGCGGTGGTGCGGCTGACGTGCTTCTCGTCGAAGTCGCGCTGGTACGCGGAGACCACGCTCGTCGTGTGCTCCACATCGAACAATGGCTCCGGGACATCGTTGTGTGGGCAACGGTGACGCCTGGAAATAAATAAACAAAATTAAAATAACTGACAAATAATGCTTATTCAGGTATCGATAATTGACATCATTGTTCTGCGCATTTTTAAGCATTATATTCTAAAAACAAGTGATCAATTGAGATTTTAAGCCCCTATCTAGATATTTATCTTTTTATTAGTTAAATATTCACACCTTCTTCTGATACGATAGGGATGGAGAACGATTGGATATCTGCGAGGCAACGGCAAAGGCGGCAGTGTTAAAGGTTCGGCCATCGCACGCGTCCATAGCGCTCAAATAGATACCCTCTGCCGCACATATAAGCCGGCAGAAGGTCTACCTCACTTCACAATACCTCGCTTAACTCACACTACGAGATTTAAAAAATACGCCACTTTATGCAAAACCAACGCTGAATCTAGGCTCAGCGATGATTGCTATCAATGTCTCTAACTGCCCTATCTGCTATTTACGTTATACGATGAAGTTCATATTCTTTTACGAATGCGATTCACGTCCCGTTTTCAGAGCAGTTATCCGATAGGTCGTGGTGAAGTCGCGCCGCGGACTGCCGCAACGCGCCGACATTGAACCAGACAAGGCTTCAGGCTTCAACAAGTAAGTATCTGTTTTACCAATACAGAAATTGACCTGAATATTTGACTATCCAAAGGCATTTATAATGTTTTACCAAAGCCTTAAACATAATGAACAACGGCATCGGCTTGAACGTAAATTTATAGAGCAGCATGAAATTTGTAAAAGGTCAAAAGGGGTGGTTGTGCGGGTTACGTGACCCGGCTAGGGTAACCTAGCGACAGACATTACGGGCACGACGCTGAAAGTTTCATGAATGTATAAACATTGCATTGGAAATGTTCCACAGAAAGACATTACAATCTCGTTACATTAGAATAAAATGTATCGCAAAACAAAACAAAATATATCTTGGTAATCTTCATTATATTACCTAATAGCTTTCCGCCCCGCGGCTTCATCCGCGTTATAATTTCTTCCCGCTTTTAAATGTATCCTGTGTCCTTCTCCTGGTTTTAAGCTACCTTTCCACCAATTTCAAGCCAAATAATTCAGCCGTTCTTGAGTTACATATAAATAGTGTCACTAACACGACTTTCTTTTATATAAGTATGGGTACCTACGTATGTATAGATAATTCGATTTTGGATAGGTTGACATCATACTTACTTAGCTAAATATATGGATACTATTTTATATCTCAGACTTTCAGAAAGTTAATGAAAGAGTAGGTGCTATGGCGTAGGCAAATGTAGGCGGATGAGGCTATGACTAAGACGAGAACAGAGGATGCCTTTTAAATTGAATCGGTACTTGAGTCTTATCATTTTGCAGTTGTCTTAATGTTTCAATGCTGCTGGATCAATAGTAAGTTGAGAACTGTATGAGGTTTAGGATAAAAGGTATATTATGTGAGAATATACCTTATCCTAAACCTCATACGACTCTTTACTATCCAGTTATGACAGATATACAGTTATTTGTACTTACCTAAGGACTAACTCCTACGTAGTTATATTGTTAAATTTGCTTATTTCCAATTCCCCGACTCTTTAACGCCGTCCTTTTCGAAAAAAAGATATTAACTTATTTGAAATTTAATACTTAGCAGCAACCTAAGTGACCTTTGAAATTAGTAGGTAGTTATACGACTTTGTGGATCAATAGAGATACACCTACGTCAATACTGTGAATCCGATGTCGATTAACAAAACTCATATAAAACACGGCAAAGGCTTTCATTACATGTCTGAAACACGACTCATAATTACTAGACATCGATTCTATGGAACAAACTTCAACGAAAATTAGGGACAAACATTTGAAAATACGATTGCCATGACTTTTACTACCAGAAAAATTAGAGACAAACATTTGAAAATACAATTATTTCGTAGCTTACTTATTTACAATTTAAAGTAAATATTATAAATTATGCATGATTAAATACAATTTCTAATAATAAGTAGTCAACATTAGACCTCCGTTGCCTAATAATTAGATCTAGGCGCCTCTAAGTCCTATTTTGTGCTAGTCAAATCACACAACTGTGCCACAAACCGCAATAATAAATCTTTACCTGACAAACAGTACCATAATGAAATCGCGAATTCACCCAGGCATTTTGATTGCCTCGATACAACGGGACACTGAGGCGATGGTTGAATACTAAGTGGTAGAGCGTTGTCACAGATGGATTCGCTGGGTGATGGAGCGTTAAGCTTATCACCAGAAGCCCAGTCAAGTGACGAGTTAATGAGTTTTCACTATCAGGACTACTCGAACTAAGCTTTTATTTCATAATGAACGGTAACTACCTCTTTATCATACGTTACTTGGCGAAACATGTCTACTGAAATCATTAGGTAGTTGTAAACAAACACTTATACGTAAGTATCTAAAATTGTATTTTTAGTCACAATACAGAAGTGAAGAAAAAGCATCAGAACGGGAATTGGGACCATATCGAAGAGCACCCGCGAAATTGAAACAACCTTTTTATATCAGCTAACATAATACCTACGTTGGAAACCAAGAAAAGAAACATTAAAAAATAAATTAAATTTAGCTATAATCAATGTTAGATGAGCTATATCAAAGAGCTATGGAGAGGGCTATGCTCGGGGTTTCTCTTCGCTATCGAATCAGAAATGAGGAGATACGTAGAAGAACGCGAGTCACCGACATAGCCCAGCGGATTAGCTCTTTGAAGTGGCAATGGGCTGGCCATATAGCGAGAAGAACGGATGGCCGATGAGGCCGAAAAGTTCTCGAGTGGAGACCACGGATCGGAAAACGCAGCGTCGGACGTCCACCAACAAGATGGTCAGATGATCTGATCAAAGCTGCCGGTTCACGGTGGATGCAAGCTGCATCCGACCGAAACAACTGGAGATGTTTAAGGGAGGCCTATGTCCAGCAGTGGACGTCCGATGGCTGAAATGATGAATGTTAGATAACTGTAATAACATAATTCTTAATTAACTTTGTTAAATCCAGAAATAATCTTCAATTTAACACGTGAATCATTTTACTTTCTCTACCATCGACATCATACATTAACGTTTCAATTATTTATGTCGATGCATGTTGTGTGTAAAGATAGCCGGATAACCTTTGGTTCAACCTTCGTAGCGCGCGCTGTAGGTAGCCTGAAGAGCATTATGATTCTCAGAAGACCCTGACGCTTTGACATGACTTGAGTGAGATATATAAATAAATATGACTCCTCAGAAATGACTGTTAAGTTTATTATAAGACTGAATGCATGCTGTAAGATGATACATAAACATTGCTATTTTTAGCAGAAAAGTTAGCGTTTGAGGAACACAGGTCATTTGACATTTTAAATATCTATTTTCTCGTTTTTTTATTGTAGTATAACCTACCTACTACTCGTAAAACGATAAGCCAAATAAATTCTGAAAACCTGATGTGAAAGTTTTCGAAACTTTATTACAGTTTTATTATTTCTTATTGATTGAAACTACTATTAGAAAGGTTATTATTTGTATGGATTTCTCAATACTAACCACCTACAAAAATATTTATATAACCAAGCTAATACGTGCCTTATTAGTAAATAAATATCTATATACATATACTCTTAACAGGTGACTTTACTAAACCATAAAGATGAGTAATAAATGGAGTCAGTCACGTGTATACGTTCAACTTACACAGTTTATAGGTAAAGGAAAATCTATACCTACCGTCTGAGACAAGTTACTAATACTTAGCAAGGACAATTAAAACACACAAGGCGACTCTGGATTCGATGACCAATCTACATGCACTTATAAGGATAGGCTTTACTCGTAATAGAGCTTGATCATCGCGTATTAAATACAGCTGTGTCTGTTTTGAAGCGAAAATAGCTGGTGCATTAATAGAAAGTGCAGATGCAGATGTAATTTTACATATTTAGATTGTTTTGTATTTCAATAAGATCTTTACAGGAAAATAATAATATTATCTTAACTGTCTTAAGCTATAGCATGCTAATGTTTAACATGTTTATTAATCTACTTGATCCCTAATTTTTTTAAATATAATATAGCCTATGTTACTCCAAAGGTGAAAGAATTTTTGAAATCGGTCCAGTAGTTTCGGAGCCTATTCATTACAAACAAACAAACAAATCTTTCCTCTTTATAATATTATTATAATTATAATATTATAGTATAGATAAGCAAAGGACTTTAATCACCGAAATTCCTATATTTTAATAATATTATATTTATTAAACTCTCTCGTCAAGAGAGAAGTCCCTTTGTCCCAGCAGTGGGATCGTAACAGGGGTGGGGTGCTCATGTATTATTTATGTTTATTCAACTTTTCCGCGTTATGATGGATTTTCATACTGTTAGGTTTTATCCTTATGTATATATATTTAAGCAGAGTGGTGAGCCGCTTCTATATCGGGTGATTACTCAACATTTCTCTCAATGCGTCCTCGGATGCTTTAAATCATGACTAATGTCTGCACTGAATCAACCCTCATTTGTTTTTGCAGCTTCCTCGCTAACTGATTTATTGGCATTTACAGTGAACATCAAATTTATCGTTAAGTAACATTGGAAATGCTTAAATAAGTTTAGTTAAGTTCGTATAAAAATATATAAAAAAATATGTACCAATCACGATTCATTCAGATCATTCATTCCAAATAAGTTTTAATTTCGTTTTGTTACGCAAAAACGCGTCAAGGGAAAAAAGTCCCGAAACCTCTATAAGTTGGATAAGGCCAACAGTATTTTACATTTTGTTCAGAATCCCGAGGTTAATTTATCAGAATCCTTACCATCTTGATATGGTAATCGATAAAGTCTGACCCCAATGCACAGGAGTGGAAAGTTGTCTCTGAACGCGACCAAAAACGGCAATACGATTCGACTTGTCAGATGGCTCAGCCGACCATTGTGTAATTTCAATTTTAACCAACTGTTCATACACAGTCATATATACCCATACTCCTTTGAATGCCTAGGTCATCATTTATTTTTAAATACTTAGTAATCATACTTGAAGGTGCAAAGTATTTTTTATATCTAGCGGTTCTACGTTCGATAAATAAACAACGGAATAATTTCTCGCGACTTATGTTTTTTAATTAAAAAAGTGGCCAAGTGCGAGTCGGACTCGCCCATGTAGGCTTCCGCAGCAATTGTTTATATGAAATTGTTTATGACGTATTATAAAAAAACTACTTGATAGATTTCGTTCAAAACAATTTTCGTTGTTAGTTTTTATGGTTATGTACAATATATATTTTTTCTAGATTTATAATCCTCTTATTTTAGAAATTATAGGGGGGGGGGGGGGACACTCTGTTTTCCACTTTGGAAGAGTCTCACGTCCAAACTATTAAGTTTAGAATTAAATTATGTTAGAAACATTATTATGATTTTTGAAGACCTATTCATAGATACCCCACATGTATGGGTTCGATTAGAAGTTTATAAGTTTTAGTCCTATGTATGGGGTAATGTAATTTTTTTTTTTCAATTTTTTTATGAAATCTTAGTGCGGTTAACGGAATACATATATACCTACCAAATCTATTATTTCATAATGATAGGTCTTAATTATTAAGTTAGTCTCAGAATTAATCCAGTTTGAACGTTTTTAGTGTTTCGATGGAATGTTTATATTAAACAATAAAAATTAAAATATTTGTTGTATAAAACATTGTCGGGAATCATACCTATAGATATATCACAGAACATATACAATTACTACGCAATCTATAGTATGTTTTAATAACATTGAGGTTTCTAATTAACGCAGGGAATTTACACACGATATGCAAATATTCCCCAAAAGGTCATTGTTATTTAGAGATAAGGCTCTTTCACTGTCACAAAAAGGCATTGTTTAACCAAATCTCTTTTTGTTTCGCGCGGGTGTGAAGAATCGGAAACATTATCGGCATGTAGGTGTCGGAACAGTTGCCAGTCACCGGCAGAGCTAGACAAGGTCGACGACCATATGGCCTACCTGTCTGATTTTACTGAGCAATGCTGAAAATTACGCAACGCCATTCGTAATCTAATTACCAATTTGCGGTGGCCTTTACCGAAGTGTTATTGTTGTTCAGCTTAATTGGACGCCATTTGAAAAGTCCGAGCCAATTGCTTTGAACTTGAATTTTACCATTGATTCTGTCCGTTAAGCATTAAGACAACTACTGTATTAGTAACTTCTCATGACTAAATTCTTAAATATCCGCAAATAAATAGCGGCAACTGAAGCCGGTTTAGACGCGGCATTCCAATGTTTACAACTCGTAATGCAAAAGCGCTAGTTTCTTTGGAAATGCTCATAGCTGAGAGAGTCCGTGATGAAATTCGACAAAGCGACCAATGACGTAACCGCCAGAGTTGATACACCGCGTCCTGTGTTCGAAACGTTAAGTTCTTACATCGGCAAGTAAACAAGAAACGAGTTTTAGCGAGGCGAGGACGTGGGCAAAGCGACGCCGATGAGATCACCGCCGCGAATACCCGTCTGAGGTCGCAGCCTGCACCACTTTGCGCGTCACGTATCTTTCTAATTGCCGTGCCGATTTTGTTTACAATACTGCTCTTTCCACGGCTCTCACGCGAACGAAGCTCGTGAGAACAAGCATGCCTTGCTGAAGCTTCAAGGCAAAGTTACATTTAACAAAGCCTTAACACGATATCCATTGCCTGAAATAATTTACTGCTGCTATCTTCGATCGTCAACTGTATCAACCCACGTCCGATTTCTACTTAATTTTGAATCAAATAGCAATATACTAAAGTCAAATCCAAGCATCCATGTCGTAAATAAATTGATAAAGATTTCCACTCTAACTTCTAATCACGTTTTATGGTTTCATAGTGTTTCGCACATCAAAACAATAGTCCCCTTCATTCCAATACGTACAGACAGTCTGCTAAGGTCATATCTCAGAAGTCTCCAATTGGACAACAAGTGGGCGGTAATGTAGCACCAGGCACTTTACTCATTGCTCTGGTTAGCGATGCTATCACTCAGTAACATTGCAGATGACAGGTGACCATAAAACGGCAATTGGAGTATTAAGATATAAAAGACCCTTCATGAGCGTATTTATCCCGACTGTTGGTTGTCTCTAAGCCGCTGATTAGCAGCTAGAGCATAATCGAGATCATGTTTCAATACTTTCGCTAAACGTATTGGTGAACACCGAAAATTCAAGTTGCTAAATATGGTTTCTCTAGTCTGTTGTTAGAACAGTCCAAAAATATTTTACAGCCTCTCCAAAAAACGAGCGGACCTAGCATTTTGCCATAAATTTGATCTTAGAAACGGGTTTGGAATTGGTTTGGAACAAGTTTTGCTAAAAAGTCGTGCAATTATCTATGCCCCAGTGTTGAGGACGCAAAGGTACAAATTTGGGTATAGGCAACATACTTATAAATATTGGCTATAAATGTTTCGGGTAGAAATAACCTTGGGTTCTCATTCGACATAAGAATTGTGAACAATATATCTCTTAAAGTTTGTTAACCTTATCATTGATGTAAAAACATAGGTAGGTACTTTGCTTTGGTGAAAATAAGTACCCAGAGAAACTATTTATCTGTTAGTTAAACGAATAAAAAAGATTGCCATAAGAAATCGTCTTGATTAATTTCATTTCACTTTACCAATCGACACTAGCTTATATTTATGGCTTCTATTTCATCCAAGGCACCTGATATGGTTTGCCGTCTTGTTCGACTGGACGTGCCTCAAATACAATACAAGAACTAATGTAACCGCCAAAACACGTTCGTGATGGCTTGTGAAACATTGCATTGTTATCGGAGTTAGGTGTCATATTTCATATTAATAGGACAATTTAATGCCTACTGCTCCATTTGCATCTAAATTGAAAGTATGAAGTTAATTTGAATATAAGGTACTCATTTTTAAAGGGTAATCTGGAGAAAGTTATGATCAATTGTCTATAAACAAAATACAAGTAACAATATCAATAAACATTTTATTACATTCGTATTTTGTATGTAGGAACTCCGAGACAACATAATGAAAATAGCGGTCAACGCTGTTATTTCCACAATGAATAACAACTACAACTATTAAGCATTTTGATTTGTTATTCTAAAGAAATATGCAATTGCACGTACAGCAATCATGGATTCGAAGTGGCACAATTGCGATATAAAGTAACAAAATGCTACTGCATAGCATAGAGCATAGTGTAGTTCATTCATCTCGCTCCACAAAGCCCTGTTGTAAAGCATAACAAGCAACCAGTCACGGTAGTTGGTCTGATCTATGAGGGTACCCGTGTCACAGCCGAGTAACCTAGCCATCTCTGCTTTCACGGATAATGACCATGGTAATGTCATCACTTGCTGACGAACGATGAACTGAGTTCTTAATGAGTGAATCGTCCAAGGGCAGGTTTAATTTACAGTTCCGCCTTGAGTTAAAATTTGCAAGCGAGCTTACAGTTAACAAAAGACCAGACGCTTCAAGGTTCGAAGACCAAGGTCCCATAGATAGAAATGATAATTACTTGCTTTATAGATAAGTTTACATTAAATAGAGGAAAACGGGAACTTGATTTTGTTAAGTCTTCATTTGTAGCACTATTTAAGTTGATTAAAAAACTGAAACAGTAGTTAAGTGTAACTACATATTTTCCCTAATATGAATAATTACCTGACTCATCTCGTAAATCTGAAATGACGTAACGACTCTACGTCGTATGACGCTATTTAAAATCTTGTTACGTTGTTCAAATTCAAAAGCTGCAATCAATCAAATGAATACTTATACACGGAAACAAAAAATCTAGTAGGTAGATTCTTGCCGGAACATGACTATCATACCTTCATGACATCATTGTTTTTGAATAATATAATAAGTAAACTACTGCAATTATGCAGGACATTGAGTTACTGACTGAGGATTAAAAGATTTATTTTTCTTTCCCTTGAAATAAATTTATTATCTATATTTTACTCAACTCGGAGTCGAAATTATATCGTAGAGATTTATCACTAAGAATATTTTACAATTTATATCAAAACTAGAATAGAAACTTTTAATATGATTTTGCTCATAAATTTCTATACTTATTTTCATTTGCTATTCGGTTTACTGTTAATTTTTGTAGCAGGTGACCTGTTTCGGTACCTAGACCTAGATTACCGGTTACCTAAAAGAGACCTGTCATAATTTATTAATGAAGGTAACTATCATATCTGTCTGTGCTAGGAATACTAATCGTTGATCAATAATATATTACCCTACAAAGTTCTTAGCTCGTTTCAATTTAGGGGTTAGTAGGACATTACCAAACGGCTGACATTGATCGGCCTCATTCCCATATTTGTGTCTTCTGAAAAGGTCTGAGATATTTCAGAAACAATACGAGAACACATGATGTATGCTTAACTTTTACACATTTTCTACATATTATTTAAAACTTTATTAGTTGAGTTGAGATTTTATTTTATTAATCAAGTCACTAATATTATGAGGTCAAGTGCAGCTTTTCCTTTGTACGGAAGAATATTAATTATTTTGTTCAAATATGAAAAGTTATATGCATTTGTAATTATTTATATAAGTAAGAACTTACTTTTTTACTTAGAATTGCGGGTTATCAAACTACATTTCATCTAAGTAGGTACATATAATACAGGAACAGTAACATAAGCTCGATCTCAAAGAATACTAGATTAGCTGTGTGATTTGTCTAGTAATATGTTTTTATAAAAAGAAAGAGATATTTACAAGATATACTTACTATAATCGTTTATGTAGTACTTAGGTACTTATTGGCTTATCACAGCTGATATTCTAAACAACGACTACTAGATCCATACCTTAGCTTAGCCCTTGTAGAACGAGTCTCTATCTTATCTTTAACTAGACTATCTTACAATTTGGCAGTTTTCTATATTTTATGATATTGTATAAGATACTTACCTTACTTCCATATTTATTTACTAGTTTGGTTTGGTTCTCAGTAAGTTGACCAAGTTGTTTAGCTTGAACTAGAAAATAACTGAATATAATGTATTTGTAGAAACTGCTGGTCCTATCCAATTAGTTTTGATTTTTTAAACTTGTTTAACATTCATTGCTATAATAATATTACGAATAATTTAAAATACCAATTATTTATTAGGTAGGTAGTCAAATCTTTGTATGAAAATAAGCCAATATTTCAAAAGAATATCAAATTATTAAATGTTAAGTTTGAAGCGATACCTGTTAGAGATAGAGATACCTGTAACAGATATCTCTATCTCTAACAGCAGCTCTATTTGGTTTAAATAAATCCTGAGTTAACACTCAAGAGTGTAATTCTACGAAGAACCAATGAATGACACAGAAACAACAGACTGATTCTTTAGACCAAATATAGATCCGACTCATTTGTTTATTTCTAGATAGTTAACAAAAGGTCATGATGATAGATGGCACTGGATGGACATAAATCTAGAGAATTTGCAAATTGAACCGTATATCAGTTGAATTTTATTTAAATGTCTATTTAAAATGTAGCTTGGTATGTTTGTATGAGGTCAGCTGATAGCAAGGTCATTTGTAGCGTGAATAATAACATGCAATGAAACACCAATCAAAAAGTACTTAGTCAAACTTTGTCCTATTTTATATCAAACTACATTCTACTCAACAGATAAAGGTTATACAATGGTTGTGTAAGCAACTTAGCAACATGATTAGATAGCCAAACCTACGAACGAACCCATAGATATGTAAACAAATCTGCTTAAAAAATATGTCAGTTATTTATGTTCTGTGGCCAAACTTTGGTATTGGTCACCTTCTGTAGATATTTTTCATACTAAAATGCTATGAAATATTTTCTGCAATATCGTACGTCCGAATTAAGTTACATATTTCATCTTGAACTTATCAGCAAATTCTAGTATTAGATTTCTGCGTCAGTTTAATTTACCTAGACAAGGTTTAAATTATTTTCCATCTTGTACACTTCCTCCTAATGTTTACACATAATAAGAATATTATTTTTATGATAAGATATATATGTAGTAAACTACGTTCATCAACACATAGGACCTTGAGGCGAGATTTATCTCTGTTATCGGTACAATTATTATGTTTGGATGTTGCAATGTTACGTTCGCGGAATAGTAAGGAAACGGCTACTTTCTAAACATCTTAACGCAACTCGTTCCGATTTCTTCCGTCAACCATAAAAAGCTAATCCGATAATGGTTTATCACCTGGCTAGATGTTGCTATTTTAATTGTCCAGCAATGCATCATTTATTTATTTATTTCAGACATCTGAATGAATGCTTTTTCTTTCTCTTTCAATAATCAAATTCAAGTGTACAAGACAAAGATCGACTCAGACGAAGATCGACGATCGATTTAATCAAAAACCTTTGTTAATAGGTACCTGCTTAGGAATTACATCATACCGATCAAAAGCTAAAAATACTGGAGTATTCGGGACTGCAATTCCTAAACCATACTTTAATTTTTAATCAGCCGTTCCGTAGGAGAAGACTTGACTTAAAACAACCAGTTAGGTCCTTCTTCCAGTTCATCGCTAATATGTGTACAATGTGTCAGTAAAAATCACTTGAAATTTTCGTCTCCTAGCCTTCAGAACTTTAATGGCAATATTTATTCCGTACCAATAATAATGATTCATATTCATAGGTATTAAAAGTAGGGCTGGTATCAAATGTCGCCCTAAATACCTACATTGAGCTTCTCAGTGTAACAAATCAATAAGGCCTTTGTCTCGTGTCTCGCCCGATCATTACTTACCACCCACAATGTATAGAACAAGAGTGACATATTATGTTGTGCTTGTGACACAGATAACTAACTGGGAATTTCTGTGTACGTTTGAACTGAGGAAAATCTATGCGTTTGTAGCTCAAAATACCTACCGAAATGTGATGCATAGGAATATGTACAAAGTTGAATAAAAAAATAAAATAAAGTGATATTTACAAATTAACTAAAATGTGTAGAATCTGGGCTGAAGTCAAAAAGTAAAAGGGTATGTAAGTACTTATATCAAATTATCAATTTTAAATTAAGTTCAAACGTAACGCATAATTTAAGTTCTTTATATTAATCCCATCCCTGAAATGTGTGCCTGATACCGTACGGTACCATTCCAATTCCAATCTATTTTACAAGTCTGCACTATACTGGCAACTTTGATTTAGAAGCGTGTGTGTGGTGTGGCCGTAACTTTACTCATCAGGGAAATTACAGCAATTAACAATAGGTACATTATAATAATGTAGCAAGATATTAAGAGATAAGTTTTGATTTTTACTGAACTCAACATATTTCTATTTATTTATCCATGTATTATATATTTACGAGTATTATTACATGAAAAATATGTGTTCTTATAGAAAGAAGAGGTAAGGAGAGGAAAACAAATGGCTTTTATAAGTATATCCAAAACATGTAAAAATAACGAAATGGAGTGGTTTTTCTTCCCGTCTCCTCCTCGTATGTTGAAACTCTTTTTGTAGCCTTGTGTAGTGGGTAGTTACTAACATATTCTTGTGGGAATAACTATTTTCTTTAGTTTGAAATCAATGACAATAAACAAAAGATGTTTCAACATACCTACAACAAAAATAAGATCTTATAAATTTACTTTACAGACTTATGTATTTTTTTTATTATTTGAGTTTATAAACTCGTTGAATGAGAAGTTTACCAATCGTTTTTCAAGGAATAAATGTGCAATGAAATCTATTTTATTGGAGCAACATTCTTGCACACGCTATAGCGTGATCGTTTACAGTAAGAAATATAGAGTTACAGATATAAAAATCGACAAATGTACGTCTGGAAAATGTTCATAACTATAGACTGCTCAGTACAAATCATTAAAAAAATATCGAAGGTGTTTAACCGGTCATTACCATGGTATTTTCGACTAATAAGTTAAGTGATAAATTTATCTTTGTTGAGGCTATGTTTGGGAAAAATAAACAGAATGAACCCTTGTTTTAAGTTCTTTGTTACTGACATTGGTCAATGTTGTTGTTAAGCTGTGTATTTTTACATGTAGCTAAATGATTAATTGTTATTTAAGTATAAACAACAAAATACGAATTTATGTTAGTTCTCTATGTTCGCTAGTACATATGTATAAAACGCTTGACTTTTGCTGTAAAATTGAATACAAATAGCTTTATTGAAACACTGTTTACAGTGTGGGTAAAACCGCGGATGCAAAGCTAGTATAAATAATATAATTGGCACGACATTATACATAGACTCAATTAAAAATGATCAGCGCTAATTTAGTTCTATCGAAACGGGTCAATTGGTGTGACATTTTGTATTGCTTTCGTTTTTCGGGATTTTATAAAACTCTGGTTATTAGCAATTTTGAAATAGCTCTTGGTATTTCAGGATAGTGTAAATTGTCCAACAATATTTATTAAATTAAAATTTAATTGAAATCCGTACATTTGGTTTCTAAAGAGTCAATTCAAAACATAAAATCTTACTTAATGCCCTGCATTAACGAACATTTCGTAACTGTTTTAAATGCATTGCTAACAACTTCCTACGCTGAGATCAATACAAGCTTTATTAAACAAGCTGACTCACTCTCGTGCTACATTTGACCGTAATTAGCTGTTGATGGTTAATCTGGCAAGGGACCTAAATGAAATCATTAAATAACAAGGGCTTTCGGTACTTATACAAGCTGACCGCCCGCAGCTTCGCCCGCTTTATTACCATGTTTTCTCACCTATTAAGCTTTCCTGAGCTACTGTGACTATTTCAAACGCACCTCAATCGGCCCAGTCGTTCATGGGTAATAAAATTACGACAAATAAATTGACGATATTCCTATTTTTAAGTTCTGACAAAAACAATGTAAATCCGCCGATTTGTACTTAGTAGGTAAGTACCTACTAAGTACAAATCGGCGGAATCAAGTGATTTGTTGATTTATTTACGAGTAAATAATATAGTACATTGTTACAAACATTAGTCACGACCATGGCAGTAGGTACCTACTTATAGTGTAGTCATTGAACGGTAGAGCATTCTTGAAACAAGGCACATTGCCAATTGTCGTACAAAAGTTTGAGAGCATTGTAAAAACTCAACTCGATTTATGCTCTCAAATTCCTTTATCGCATTTAAATTCTGAGAAAAGTTGTTTTGAGTTGGTCGGTCACTATTTTGTTTATTAGTGGTAAAGAAAGTTTTCGATACACACAGTCCTTCAATATTTCGCCGAACACGCTTAATTATATTATTTATGCATAAATATAAAATATCACATTATCGTAGACATCAATCAATATAAATATCTACTTAATTGAATAGTGATTATGTGGAATGATGATTAAATACTAGACAAGATAACTTGCATATAGTTTTATATATATACATATGTATATAATAAAAAGCATTGCCAATTTTCGTTGTAATTTACAACGCAAGAACGGCTGGGCCGGTTAACGTGCTTTTGGTTTTAAAATAGTCGTAGTAGCCCAGGGATGGCTATAAACGTAAGAACACATAAGAATAAAGACATATAGTGTTGCTGTAAAGGGCGTATGCAGATCATGCAAAACAAATTTGCAATAAAATAAGTTACGACTCATGTAAAAAATTAGAAATTTCTCTGTAACTATGGGATATTCATAAGTTATGCATGTTATGTTAAGCATTTCGGATTGGCAGAAACGCTTTTGCCGAGATTTACGGATTCGCTCCGCATGAAATGCATCCACCTATATCTACAATGATATTTTCAAATTGTTATGTTTATATTTTTAATGAATGATGTACCCAAATCTAGACGTAGTATCAGATTTCTTCGTATATAATATGATTGATCGCAAAAAGTAAGTGAAATAGACTTTGCTAAGCATAATACCTGTACATAATTATATATAGGTAGGCATTGGTTACACTAGGAAAGTTCAAGGCTTAAAATTGAGCATCTAAACAGTAAACGGAGCCATGTAAACCTTTCGAGCAAAGAGGTGGAAAGAAATAATTAAAATAATAATGCTTGAAGTCTTATTTGCATTTTCAATTTAGTTTTATCCGAATACATTAACAACGTGGAAAGGCAGGTTAACGACTTTATTTTTAAATATTTAGATAATAAAACGGGCTTAGTGATGTAACTAAGTATAACATGAAGCACCTAATATGCGAATTAATAAAGTAGTTAGCATAGCAGTAGTTTACAGTTGTTGTTTTTTTTTCAAATAGACGTTGGTCGCATATTGCAGTCGATTTGATGAAAATATTGTATTTTTTTTGCATTGGCAACATTTTATATAAGCCTATGTTATAATCAATTATTTTTTTTGTAATTTGATCCATTATTATTTATAATTTTATAAGTAATGGCTGATGAACTAATAAAACCTTCACTCCAGATAAAATAACCTGAAGTGAATTAAATACACTGGGTTCAGTAATTATAAAACAATACAAAAAGGTTTCAAGAGTATAGAGTTTTTATCACCATTGTAGTCTTTTTTAAATATTATTTTACTACTGTTCTTTATGTTACCTACAAGGTTATTACGACACCGTGACCTATTTTGGCAAAAACTTATCAAGTCATCTTATCTACTAAGGTTTAAACCAAAATGCGGATTATGTCAAAACCACGCCCTACCTTTTGTGCTAAATTGTTTATTCAACACTTTTGTTAATTTCATGAGAGTCGTGTACCTTTTCTAGGAAAATCGTGACAAGTTCTATTTACATGCATCTTACTAAGACGTGTTTGCGCTAGTTATTTTATAAGAAGCTGGCGTCATATGATATTGTATGTATCACATTGAGAAGTTTCCAAATTTAATTTCGGAATGCCTATTGACTTCGTTGTATTTCATTGTAATTCGTTCTCAAATTGGGTAATAAGTCGTTGGGTAATAAGTCTAGTTTAAAAAAATGAGGTAGATACCTACGATGTGGGATATCAACGTACATATTCAATTAAACCGCATTGGTTTATTCTAATTAGAAATAGCACGGGTTGAAGTTTTATAAAGGTAATACAATAAGGATTCATCATCATCATCATTTCAGCCATTGTATGTCTGCTGCTAGGCATATGGTAACCTTAATAAAGCTCAGTATGAGAAAAATATTTCAAGCACATTTAGTGAATTAGATGATTTGTGAAAAACAAATAATGGAACTGAGAAAGAATCTCAATCTCAAATCGTTAAAATGTAATGTATAATTTCAATATGTGTAATTTTAAATAGTGGTCGGTAACTTAAGTCAACGTATTATCCATAACGTGTCAATGGTAATTTAATTAAAAAGAAATTCAAAAGACACTTACCCACAAGTACAGATTTCACAGATGCATTGCTCCTTGTGCACCGTTTTCTCAGGTTTTCTGGGACCAGCTTGTCGGGGTTTGGTCTCATCGATGTAGACCGTCTCTTCAACTATGGTCCGGTCGTCACGCACCGTTTTCCTGTCATCTACTGACTCATAAACGGTGTTGACGACTGTGTGGTCTTCGTGTGTCGTGTCGGTGATAGCTCGGTCAACCACATCATACTCCCGTATAACGTCTTCCGTCGTTTGGACATCGCGCTACAAAACACATAATATAACTGTTAGAACACTCTTCATGTACAGATCAAAAGATTGTTTGATTGCAGTCTGTTACTTACCAAATTTCTGAAGTCAATCTTGCTTTTATCGACGAATACGTCCGTTCTAACCTTGTCATCTTCTTTCGCATCTTCGTAAGTTGTTATTTTTCTGGTGATTCCGTTCTCAGTGATATAGCGGGTAACTTCAACTTGACTTATGTTTTTTTCAACTTCAAAAGCCTTTCGTGTAGTTTCACCAGTAGTGGTTGTCAATACTGTGGTTTCTTCGGTATCGATGCCTTCATACAGATCTTTTACATCTTCGTTGATTTTTGTTCCAAAAGATACTTTTTCAATGCGTTTGAATGGATATTTTTTCACAGTATCAATAATTTCTTTCAAAACACGATCATCAATATTTCTTCTGATGACGATATTGTTGTTACTCACCTTTACGTCTTTTCTTGTTTGCGATGACTCTATGATTTTACGTAAATCACTGATGGATGTAAAATCTTTGATATCTCTGGATGACAAAATTATGTTTTCTTCAGTATCTTGACGTTTTAGGTGATGCCTTGGTTTATCGGGCTTTCCATAAGGAGTAACTTGATTCGGTTTCTTAGGCCTATCATCACCTGTCTCGTATGTGAACTGTCCATTCCAAGCACCAGTGCTTCTTTCGTATGTAGTTAAAGTATCTTTTGTATGAGAATCAGTAGTCTGTTTATCAATATTTTGTTTTTCTGTTGTAATAAACTCAGTGGTTTTTGTAGTATCTTTAGTATCCTTGATGTGAGATTGAGTATCTGTTGAAGATGTTTTATACGTTGTGGACTCGATGTTGCTGTCACTTGCGATGTTGGTGTCTGTTATATTTCGGTTGTGTACATCATCAATATCTGTTACATGCTCCGTTATAGTCTTCTTTTTAGTAAAATCACCAAGGTAATTGTTACTAGTAGAAGCCACTTTCTTACCATCTTTGTATAAAACAGAATCTTCTGTAATCTGACTTGAGCTCGTAGGTACTCCGTCCTTTCCAGTATCATAATGAGATTCTTTATCCAATACATGCCTACTGTACTCATGGTGAGGTTTTATACCAGTACCACTGATGTTATGGCTCTTTTCATGAGTTGAGTGATCTTTGCTATCTCCCCATTCTCTATGGGTTTTACCAACAATAACTTCCTTGCCGTCGATGATCTCAACACGGTAAGAAGACGTAGAAGCTTGCTGAGCACTGCTGGTATTGCTTTTCATTATCTTTGTAGAAAAGTTAAGGTTGTCAGTGTCTGTGACGTGAAGAATATCTCCTACTTTCTTTAGTTCGTTTTGAATAGTAGAGTCATAACCATAGAAGTTGGAAGAATCAGTTTCGTTTACATTGTTCTTCCTATCACTGACTATCTGTGTATTAGTGGTTACGTTGTCAATAGACTCAGATGTTGAAACATTACGCATCTCTTCAGTTGATGTCTTTTGAGTACTGGATATGTTTTCAGTCACATTCTTATTAGTCTGATGAATTGTCTGAGTATCTGAAGATACTGATGATTGTAAACGATCACCAAATGTAACATGCCGTTGCTGATCTGTTAAGCTGGTATGAGGGTCTCTAATATTTTTCGTGTTATCGATATCAGTCTGGTTGATGTAGTTCTCAGATGTTATTCTAGTGTGCCTTTGATCATCAGATACTTGTCCTTGTATGTACTTTTGATGTTTAACATTATCTTTTTCAGTAATCATACTAGCATTGCTTGTCACTTCAACGCCGTCTTTAATCAATTTAGAATCTTGTTTAAGTGTCATTCCACTTGTAGGTTTCTGTCCGCCTTTGCCTGTATCGTAATTCGATTGCATGTCCCGATTTTGGATGCTGTGGACTGACTGTGGCTTAATATCAGTTCCGCTTACACTAGCATAAGCTTCTTTACTGGAATGTTCTTGGGCGTCTCCCCACTCTCTTGTCGATTGGTCCACAATTCGTTCCTTGCCGTCAACTATCTCAACAACATAAGAAGACGATGTAGATTTGCTGATTGTGTTGCTCTTACTCTCATTGGTTTGAGATGTGCTGCTGTAAGATTTAGCGTTAGGATTGTTAGACGCCGGTTCTACTTGGTAGAAGTTGGCTGCATTCGATTTAACAGTCCTACGGGGTGGGTCGGGTGAATCCCGGTTATTATCTGATGTTATTCTAGAGTGCCTTTGATCATCAGATACTTGGCCTTGTATGTACTTTTGATGTTTAACATTATCTTTTTCAGTAATCATACTAGCATTGCTTGTCACTTCAACGCCGTCTTTAATCAATTTAGAATCTTGTTTAAGTGTCATTCCACTTGTAGGTTTCTGTCCGCCTTTGCCTGTATCGTAATTCGATTGCATGTCCCGATTTTGGATGCTTTGGACTGACTGTGGCTTAATATCAGTTCCGCTTACACTAGCATAAGCTTCTTTACTGGAATGTTCTTGGGCGTCTCCCCACTCTCTTGATGATTGGTCCACAATTCGTTCCTTGCCGTCGACTATCTCAACAACATAAGAAGACGATGTAGATTTGCTGATTGTATTGCTCTTACTCTCATTGGTTTGAGATGTGCTGCTGTAAGATTTAGCGTTAGGATTGTTAGACGCCGGTTCTACTTGGTAGAAGTTGGCTGCATTCGATTTAACAGTCCTACGGGGTGGTTCGGGCGAATCACGGTAATTATCACGTTGTTTTAAATTTTTCTGGTCCTTTGTACTTGTTGAGCTAGTTTGAGATTTGGAAGTTGTACTTTCGCTCTTATTCTTCTGAGATGTGCTAGATGTTTTGACATTTTTGTCTGAAGAGCTTGAATCGACTTGATAGAAATTAGCAGCATTCGACTTTACAGTTTTCTGTCTTTGCGTCGGCTCTGGAGAATTTTGATAAGTTACATTCTCGCGTTGTATAATATTCTGGTCCCTTGCGTGGGTTGAAGTTCCCGATTGACTTTGCGAAATCAAACTTTCCCTTTCCGATTGCAGAAAATCATTAGTAACATTTGCATTTCGAGATCGCGTCGTGTAGTTTGTAGTGGTACCTGAGACATTGGCACCTTCAACGAAACCAGTGTTCAAGGTCTGATTACGTGTTTGCGAGTCTGTGGTTCTGTCAAAGGACTGGCTGGTGCCGGTCTGGTGGACGGAGCTGGAGGAGCTCTGGAATGTTTCGTTGGAACTCTGCTGGTGCGAAGTGGAGGATTCTTGCTGCACAGAGGAGGAGATAAACTCTCCCGTCGTAGATTGAGCCATGTCACTTACGTTAGATCTTATTTGAGAGAGATCAGTCATCGACGGCGCTTCTGTGATGATGTAGTGCGGATGGCTGTTGTAGTGCTCGGAGATAATGGAGCCGCTTGTCGAGCCGTGATCGGTCACGTCTGTTATCATCAGCGGGTCGTCCTCCTCGACCTTGACCTCGATGTAGCGGACCTTCTTACCGGCGGACGCCTTCTGCACGGTGCTGCTGCTGCTCTGCACCGAAGTCGACGTACTCGACTTCTGAACACTGGTAGTCGCGTTCGATGACGTCACTTCAGATGTTTTTGTTTTGTTAGTCTTTTTATTTTTTATCGTCATTTTGATCACTTATTAAATACGAGATTCTTTAAATAATTCTTAAACACTAAATAGTCAAACGATTGCCATGTAACTGAGTAAATAAAATGTAAATAATATAGTCGCGAGAGTCGTTCGGTCGTTTGTCGCGCGCGCGCTGGCTGCGACTGGCTCGCGGTGTCTGACTGCGCGCGCGCCGGTGCCCCACACCTTCTCGCGAATGTGCGGCTGTGTCACTAATCCTGACTCACAGCGAAAAATCACCTTTACCTCACCGGCCGTAGACTCAGAATAACTCTCCCACGCATTGCTCTTACTGTTATTTGTTATGAGCTGTTATCGCCCACCCAACCTTCAGAACACGTAAGCGCTTACATCTCGCCGTTGGAAGCAAACCAAAAATGGTTTAAGTTGGATTTACTTGCTTTGAGATCTCAATGACGATTTAGTCATCGTCGCCAATTCTGGTGACGAGATGATGGTTGTTTGTTTGTGTCCAATACCTAACTATTAATATGTCATTCCTATGACTGTTCAACTATGTTCTGATTATAAGCTTATGCAAGGTTTCATGTTTTACTGGTACCTAACCTGATTAAATATAGCGTAGTAGCATTAAATTAAATATTATGACTACAACAAATATAAACAGAATGAAAATGAAAATATATTTATTTCTGTAACTTAATACTAACTACAGAATACCAAATTAAATAATAATTGACTTTGATATCTTTGGAGCACAGTTTTCAGTCGAGAAAAGTCCAAAGAGTTTACATACCTTCTTACTTACTACAAAATTTATTTTAAACTAGTTGACCCGCCCGCGGCTTCGCCCGCTTTCTATAGTTTTCTCTAAAACCTTCCCTGGACTACTACGAACATTTCAAGACCAAAACCAGCTCAATCGGCCCGGCCGTTCCCGAGTTTTAGCGAGACTAACGAACGGCGATTCATTTTTATTATATAGATTAACTTAGAATCCTGAATTTGAATACAAGTTGTCTATCTATACCTTATATACCTATAAAAGAAAATGACTATATGTACCTATAAAAGTCATGTTAGGTAACAGTTTTATAACTCAAGAACGGCTGAATTGATTTGGTTGAAAATTAAAATTCAATACCTATGCCTAATATAACTATGCCGAAAATACCTGTGTTTACAAAATATTTAATTTACAGAAACTATAAGTTATGATAGCTTTAAGATTGGTTGATAAACAGAGCAGATATAGAGGGTTGATAGTTTTTACAATAAACTATGAATTCGACGAAACTACAATAAATACAGGGATAAAATTAACATAATGTTTTGGCAAATGCAACCTCAATGTCGGTACCAGTCTTACCTAAAGCGTAGGTTGACGTGGATTGGAAACTGCAGTCAATGTGACCCTATTTTTTATGCACTCTTTAGCTCAGAGTAATTTATTCTACTTTGCCGTGTTGGCTTAATGGGACGGCTTTCATTCGGAAGGTAGTGGGTTCAAACACCGCCGCACGTTTTGGACTTGTCTGAAAATTAATAAAAACAATGAATAAGTCATAAAAACAACATTTCATTGAATAATCAAATAATAATAATAATCAAATACCTAATCAATTTATTGGCTAAAATATTTTACGCGTCAAATAATATCTACAAATCAAAATATATCATACCTATATACCTAATGTCAAATAGTTACTGAATAATAAACAAATTAAACATGACAATGAATTGGTCCATAATACTCGTATACAGTTGATGTCATTATATTATAGGTAGACATTTTCAAATACATAATTTAAAACTTTATCTGACTCTGAACTTCGGAAGCCTCAAGAGTCATACACGGAGCGCGTTGAAGTCTTTTCCAACCCCACCGCGCACCTTTTGTTGAAGGATTCCATTGATGGAAAATCTTAAATACAATAAATTTATCAAAATAAATTGAATTAAATTTATGAATATTATAGGTATTAAATTAATTTTTCTTCTCGGAAAATATATTTGAGAGGAAAACAGCATGTTCAGTGATCTTAATACAATACACGATAACAATAACGTAGTAAGTACCTATTCATTATTCATTTTTGACTGCCATGTTATACATGTTACCAATCACAGTCGAACTCAAATCCCTCGGTATGGTTACGAAATTGGTGTATTTATTGTACCAATTTCACTGTAAAAGAGATCTTTACCTAAGCAATCGAGTTCAAAAGTAAATCGAATAATGATATTGCCAATTTACCGAGCAAAGGCCCAAAGTAAGCTGTGGGTTGCGCAAAGCGAGCCATACAAGGAGTAACGTGGGTGAGCCGCCATTGAATCATTATACGCCCACGCAACCGACACCAAACTATCCCATTCATCAGATTTAAACGTTACTTGCTGATTGGGTACCGTTATAAATAACATACACCTAGATCCTATCTACTATTACAAAAAATAACAACAATCTTTTATCAGGCGAGGTGACGACCTTTGTGGCGCAGCGGACTAAGGTCCGCCAGTGACGCAAGAGGTTGCGAGTTCGATTTCTACCTCGGGATAAAAATTTGTATGATCTGCGAATGTTTGTGTTGTAGCCGTTAGCATTGCACGAACTCATTCGTGCGCAGAAAATGAAAACTCGTAAAGGATATTACTATTTAAAGTAAAACAAGTACCTATATGACTTCATCTACAAAGATGGACAATTCAAACAACCAATTTAGGAGGTCGCTTTGTATCCAACCCAAATAACCCAAACCAACTGAAATATACTTACATGATATATATTTTTATCTTACATCCAGAACACTAGAACTTTGCACATCGTACAAAAATGTTTCCCGGGGCGGGTACCTATCGATTCGGCACACTTGTGTGTCGCAGTATTTCGTGTAGGTATTTTGGATTCGGTAACGTCCCTGGTAACACCAATCAAGTAATCATCCTACACTGATACTGATGATGATTGCGATGACCAATTACTAACGGTCACTTGCCCTTAATTATTTCCTGTCATTACACTTCACAATCGCAAAATGCTATCACAAGGGTTGAAGCAGGTTTCATTCACACATTGTCTGACCTTCTCCAATAATTAGGTCATTTGGATATTTATTTTGAAAAAGGTCACTTTGATTTTCCTGGTAGCGTGGGATCACTTGATTCAAGATATTTCAATGAAACGTTTTACGGTCATGGACTACTGCGGTTTTACTGAATGAATGCAGCTGGTTACTTCACTTACGTATCTTGTAGGTTTGCTTTTAAAAAAAAATTTGACCATGTTACCTTTTATTTTTATGCATGTACCTACATACATTCCTTTAAGACAGCTATACTCAAAGTGTGTTCCGCGGAACCCTAGGGTTCCGTGATACCTCTGTAGGGGTTCCGCAAGAATTCAGAAAAAAAAATCAAAACACCTCTCTCTCTGGTCGCTCCGAGACAAAACGCTATGAACGTTATTTGTTTGCCTATTTGTATTTGTATAAACATGTGTTTCAATAGCTGGTACGATTTCTCATAAGATTGGTATTAGCCCGGTCAATTTAGACATAAAAATGAGATTGAAGTTACATAAAGTCCCAACAAGCTAAATTTCAGTGAAATTGTTCAAAATATAATTATAAACAATGTCTAGTAGACATCATTTCCCATTAAGGAAAAAAAAAATATTTAAGGTCAAAGGTAAAAAAAATGAGATTTTCGCGATTTTCAGCAAAACTGTAAGTTTTATCATAAAAGTACCTGAGAATAAATTGTAGATCATAAAATTATCTATAAAAATGTATCAATACTTTTTTCTTACAAGCCACTGTTTCTGAGATATAACGATTCAAAAAGTTATAATTTTACCCAAATATGAACGTACACGATTTTTATTGTTACAAAAACAATTGTTTTATTTTAGGGTTCCATCAAATATTTTGCTTCCCAAAAGGGTTCCGTTATTAAAAAAGTTTGAGAACCACTGCTTTAAGACTACGTAGTAATTATATTATGTTCTCTGGCGTTTGTATCGTCAAATAGACCAAGGAAAACTCGGAAAACTAGAAGATATATATTTATTTTCGCTTAGGTAGGTACCAAAACTTTAAAATAAAAGTAGGTTAGTAGGTAATTCACGGTTAAAATTAATAACTCTAAACAAATATAAATAGAAACAAAAAGAAATGAACTTACTTTTCCAACTTAATTCCATAAAACTAATTATAAATCTTTTTATATAAAGATTTTTATTACTCGACAGAACATTATTTGCCAAAATCACACAGTTTTGGACAGCTAAAGACATCTAGCGAACAGAAGTCAAATCTTTGCAAAATGTTTATTTCATTCGATCATATATGGCGTTGACTAAATTAGTGACATCTACATTATTTCTTTAGTACCATTTACCATTCTTCTCATTGGGCAATATTTTGAATTATTTAGTACCGCAAATCCTTACAAGATGGAGCTAGCAGTTCTGTAAATTCAAAACACGATCAATGAGATGCGTCACGCCACGCTGCGCAATCAAGCACGGAAATAAAATAACAGCTGTTCCACAATATTCGCTCGGGCAACTCAGCCAGGCAAGCAGCAGCTGTAACACGCAGCCGTTTTCCTTGGACTCACGTCACGATTGTTTGGGCTCGCTTTGCTTTCTCATTGTTGTACAACTCCCCGTGTGGTCTAGTCAAGTTGTTACTCATTTTTCAACGTTTATTACCGTGATTCAGACCACAGTATTGGCGTTCGAAGTGTGTGTTTCTTTGGTTGACTTTCGTGGTGATGTTTACTAAAAAACGTTCGTTGTTATTGTGAGTTCAGGTTGAAATGCCTCGTGAATACGTGGAGAGTTCCGCAGTGTTATGTCAATAGAATCTCTTTTAGTTAGTGGTTTTAGTAAATTTGTTGAGTATGTCTTCTGCGCCAATCCCTAACAGTTCTGCTCTGCGGGCCTTAGCCCTGGAGTACAAGAGCTTACAAGAAGAGCCCGTTGAAGGCTTCAGAGTGAAGTTGTTGGGAGAGGACAATCTTTTTGAATGGGAAGTTGCAATTTTTGGACCCCCTGACACACTGTACCAAGGTGGATATTTCAAGGTGAGTTGAAATTGTATTATGTACCTACACTAATTTTTTTAATACCAAGCTATGTACAGAATGCTCACATTCACTAGCATGACATACCTAGAATGCTTAGACTTAATACCCTTTATTGCTGTGGTATTTTATAACAATAGTTATTATTACTAAATGCAACTCATACAGATACAGAACCATAGTTATTAGTATCTAATAGCCTATAAACATTTCAGTTTATTTGCAAGGACATATTGTAGAACAAGTAGGAAGTAATGTGTGGTTCCTCCCTATAACAGTTTCCACAATCATTTAGATAAAGATACTGACCACAACCAGGTCATTGGTACAAGTTGATTGATATCAAAATTACAATTCACTAGCAAACTGTGTTACATAAAACTTGGCACGGTTCATTGCTGGTTTTCCCCGACTTGCTATCTGCAATGTGTTTTGTTCAAACTTTGTACAACAAATATTTTAATATACCAGTGGCATTACTTGATAATAAATAAATAAATATTGCTGGACAATTCACACAGCAACATCTTAACCAACTGTGAACATCGCTGAGTTTTGAAACATACCAATGTTACGCATAATGTGCTTTTTATCTGACTGTTTATACTTTACAGTATCTACTAATTTATTGCTGTTAAAGTAGTTTATTATCTAAGCACTATCTAACTTTAAGACTGACAATAGGTTCCTACTGAGCAGAAATATTTATTTATTTTAAAATAAACTCACAAGTCTGAACAAAATATTTAAATACAGCATGAGTGAAAAATTTTCCATTCATTTTATTCTGACCTTTTTGTCTGAGTGTTTTATATGCTAAATAAAAAATATCTATCTATGTAAATCTTAGAGCTTACCATGGGGCTAGATGTTGCTATGTGTATTTATCTTTTATTTATTAAAATGTAGGCGACAGGATACAGCTTCACTCTGGTTAAAGGGGCACCATCATCACATTTGTTCCAGGAACTATGTGTGCCTTAAAGTCTTATTTAAGTACCTTAGATATCTGTAAAGTACCTACTAATAAAATACCTAACTCAGTATTGACTAAAAACATGTTCGCAGTTGCATAGCACTGTGTTAAGCTGTTTTATAAATATTTGCTGTCACCATGCTCATGATAAGCCTGTTTACACTTTTCAAGACATAATATAACTGCAGTAATACAGTCGTGTTATAATATCATCTTAGTAATGCCTGAAAGAAGATAAGACATTCAGCTCATGTAAAATTAATTCTTCTTTTAAGACTCTTTTTTGTAATGATTTATGGTTTACTAGTTTCCACCTGCGGCTTTCCCGCGTTTTAATTACTTTACTTTAATGCCTTTATGTTATTCTGTGTATGGCTTTGCACGCCTTTTAAGTCATCATAACTATCCATATAATGTCTTCCTACTGAGCATAGGTCTTGCAAACAGAACCCATTATAATTCTTGAAGGATTTGAAATAATCACCACGCTTACCAGCCAGTTTGGTGAACAAGTTGGTACAGAAAATGGTATAGAAAAAACTACAAGATCACAATGTAACCTTGGTCCTGAGTGGGAGGAAGGTCTTCTGGTATATTTAACCCTTAGTTGGATTGAGAACAGATGTTGTGGTACTGTTCTAATGCCGGCACCACACGGCAAGTAAGTTCAGTATAAACAAACCTATTTAATATTGTTGCAGGCACATATGAAATTCCCCGCAGACTACCCCTACTCGCCGCCGACAGTGAGATTTCTAACGAAAGTGTGGCATCCTAACGTATACGAGGTAAGTTTTGTTTATATATTACTAGCGACCCGCCCTTGTTTCCCCTCGCGTAGTAGGTACCTAATAAACCTTCCTCTTGAATCGCTCTACCTATTTATATAAACCGCATCAAAATCTGTTCCGTAGTTTTGAAGATTGAAGCATACATAGGGACGGACAGACGGCTACAGCTACTTTGTTTTAGACTAAAAAAAATCCTGAGTAACACTATTAATTGAAGTAAAACAACGGGAATCACTCATGTATTTATAGCGGAGTTAATAAACTCTCGACGTTTCGACTACGTAATCAAGAGAAATCAATCAGGAGGATAGACTCTGCTCGCGCGCGCGGTTCTTACTCAAAATACTTGATAATATTGTCCTGTTTACATTATGTACAGATAATAGTCAGGTCTTATATTTGTTAGATGACATCAGCAACTTAAACTCCTCTTATTCGAGACGCTGTGTTAGGGTAAGGAATGCCTTAGACCAAATTCACCATCTCTTGCATGATCGCCTGGTTTTTATCCACGCGAGAAAACATAGGACAGCCATATTGAGCGGATATTACCGTTCACCCTTACTAAACTACTACATAATTATACCTTAAATATTTTAGTATTGAGGACATTCATTGTCTTTGGTTTACATGGCCTAGAAAAAGGTTTGATTGACGAAATCCAACTTAACGATTTTCAATAAATTGTTAACCGAATGCTTTACAGTAAACGTAAAATTTTTATGTGTAGATTACTGATAAGAGACATAATTTGAACCCTACGAAGCTTTTTGATTTGTCGTAAAATCTATGAGAGTTTTAGTTACTTCTTCTCTCCTATGACTTCCTTAATAACTTAGAAATTTTACTTTCTTAATTATTGGTGGCAAACTAACTTTGTAACAACCGTTTATAAATTAGTAAATGGACTAAATAGACAGAGAACAATGAAGCTGTAAAAAAAAGAGATTTTAAACCTTTTCAAAGTTCGAACTAAGAACACAAGGACAAAACTGTGCATAAAACTTAGTTGATTATAAGTGTTGGTTACGATGCAAAGTTTGATGAAGAATATTTTACTGATTGGTATCTGGATAGCGCCACAATGGTCATGCTCAGGTCGCGCTGGTAACGCAGGACAATGGCAATTGTTGCAATTGCAAGCTCCTACCTTCACAGCTTATTCTGTTAATACAGCCTCATTGTCTGTTTTTATCGAGATTAAACGCACCATTATTTTTCATTATTTTAAGCAGGTAATAAAATTTAATCCACAGTTTAAGCACACATCATAAAGTTATCCCCGAAAAGCTAACCCACACAGGTTAGCTATTCGGGGAATCACTTAACTCAATTAATTTTGTGGTAAAACACTAATCACAATTAAAACATCATTTAATATAGTTTATTTATAGTTCTCTTTCCTGTAACCTTAAAACGCAAACATTAATTATGTTCGTAACATGATGAATACCTACGTCAAACATTTTCAGATATCTAAAATAATATCTTCTTATCAACTGCTTTTAAATTGTTTCCCTGACTTTCCTACTCAGACAGGAAAACAACGATTTCGTTTCTTATCAAAAGAAAATCCGCATAAAACTCCCAAAAACCGTTTTAGTCATCAACCTTCTTGGGTTCGCGTTCGCAATCTAATCTCCATAAAGTTCAGGCTTTTTCTCCCTAGAATGGCGCAATTTCCAATGTTATGCAAACTACGATCGTGGCTCCATCAACTTATCAAGATAATATCGTTTAACTGTTTGTGGCTGCGACACCGTTTAATTGGTCCCTCAGCGTTGTTTAAAAGCTGGTTTCTAGCCTTTCTCGGATACTGAAATAGGCACCCTGCAGCCTTATTACGTATCTCGCGACAGGTTTGCGACAGGCGTAAATCGCGCGATCGTTGCTGTCAAACGTCAATTTCGTATTACCTATCAGCAGTTACAACTCTACAGCAATCGAGCGCTAGGTCTGCCTCTGCCGGACAATCGGTGAACTAAAAAATGCATTCTGAACGTACTCGTGGTATTAAATTGGTAATATTGGTATTACGTATGGAATTTTGAGAGCCATGCGACCGCGATCGCAAAGCGATCACTAGCGATTTGACTTGTCAAATAGCAACAACCCCAGCACCTGTTTTTTGTCGATTGCTTACTGATTGCTGCGAATTTATTCAGAATTTTGTGAAGTGTGAGTGCCTGTGTGAGTCCAAGGAAATAATATTGATTGTAGTTTTAGATATGGCGCGCGTTGTGTTACTCCTTGAGGCTCTTGATGGTGAAGATAGGAGAGATGAACTTCTTGAGAGGGCTCGTTTGCGGTGAAATCTCAGAGATCAAGCTAATCCTTTGGCATTGTCAGATACTGATACTGAGTTTAGTTAGATCAAAGATTTTACATCTACATAGATACATAGAACCACATGGTTTAGAAGCCATTATAGGCTCTCCTATTCCTACAACTGTGCCATGAAATAAAACCACATAATATGCCTGCAAAGCGAAGACGAACAAAAGTGAGCTTGGAGATCAAGGTATGGCATCAATATATAAATAAGTATATAAATATATTGCCAGAGAATTCACACAGCAACATATCTAGCCTATCGATATAAATTCAATTTCTGTTAAATTCATTAAAAACCTTGTTTTAGTAGGTACATAGTCACTAAAAGGATTTTGATTACAGGTTCTAACCGCACTCATTTTATGCCACTGGATCTTATCAAAAACTAGTTGGCATGAACATTCTACATGGCCTGAGTCAACGTAGCATGTCAAATGCTGTGAAAGAAGTGAAAGAAGTCTCTTTAACTTTTTTAACCAGTTGGAGTAACAAACACCCAAACAACCATTCGCATTTATAATATTACTGATTATGTATGTAGTTTAATTAATTGCAAAAGCTATTATAGTTCTAATTTGTTTCTATTAGTTCATTGTGTGATTTTCTTTGTTCATAAAGGGTAATCCCATATTAGATGTTTTATTGTATACTGGTAGTTCCGAGTGATTCTTAGTAAATAAATGTATTTCTGTCTTATGGTTGTCTACCTACTGTGTAATGACATTATAATTATATTTAAACATATTTAGGTATATTTCTTGTAGCCTGAGACACAGGATAATCCTAGTTCAAGCTATGTTTAAGTAAAATTTGAACTTTTTAAATAAACAACCATTCACATTTTTATAATATTACTGATTATGTATGTAGTTTAATTAATTGCAAAAGCTATTATAGTTCTAATTTGTTTCTATTAGTTCATTGTGTGATTTTCTTTGTTCATAAAGGGTAATCCCATATTAGATGTTTTATTGTATACTGGTAGTTCCGAGTGATTCTTAGTAAATAAATGTATTTCTGTCTTATGGTTGTCTACCTACTGTGTAATGACTTTATAATTATATTTAAACATATTTAGGTATATTTCTTGTAGCCTGAGACACAGGATAATCCTAGTTCAAGCTATGTTTAAGTAAAATTTGAACTTTTTAAATAATAAGATTCATATTAAGATTTTAGATATAAGGATGTTTTAAATAAATAAATCTTTATTATAATATATATATATATAAATATACAATTGTAAGCAAGTAAAAAACAAGTTTTATTTTTGTACATGTCAAATAATTTAATGAGCATAACAGTGTGCTGATGCAGCGCCTGTGTCTTGGTTTCTGGACCCTCGCGGTTGTCGAGCAACTGGGCTTCCTAGAAACAACAAAATAATATTATAGTGGAAGTATGTTGCACTTTCACATTTTGTAAAATGTTTTAACAGTTTGAATAAATTAGCTCTGTGTTAGGTTAGGGGAACCAAGTTAATATTATACAGGTAATAATAATGAGGCTGTGTTTAAAACATATTGAATTAGTTATTTTCATAACCCACCAAAGATTCACCTAGGAATTAAAGGTCCTGGGATCTTTTGAGCTGTTACAGTGGCATCCGTTGTATCTGAAAATTATAGAAAAATATTAGGGTCCATAATTATGCAGACACCAAATGACTTTAGTTATAAAAGTGGGAAATGTACTTACAAACTCTACTGGTAAAAGCCTGCTGGCTGCCCTCTGATGGATGGAGATTGGCAGCTTACTTGTTGTGGTGATTCTAATAGAAAATACAAATCACAAGATTAGGAAAGAAACAGACAGATGGACAGTCAAACTACTAAATAACTTAGTAACATTAAAAATGTAGTACTATGATTAAAATAACTATGAAAATATAATGTTTACCTGATGTATTAACTACCACTTCATCAGGGTAATCAATTATATCCCCAACCTCCTTGGTTTTTTCCTCCTACTTTAGTCTGGAAGCGAGATCATTCTTAGGGAATCCACGCTACGCACTAGAAACACTCGAAATCTCGAATTGTGCACTTCAAAACTTGAAGAAAATGATCGAACATCGAGGCATTACACAACAGTAAATAAACAAATAAAGACGCACAGAATAAAAATTTTACCACAGATAACGTCAAAACTGCTATTATTTGCTTCCACCGATTGCTACTCTGTCGCTAGTGGCGCTAGTGTTCATGAGTAATGTGCATTCAGCAACAACTTTGCAATAGGCGGGCGATAGGCTTCCGTAATACAGTTTCTAGTAGAGATGCGCAAACCAGTACTCTCTAATGTCATGCCATATGGCATGACATTTGGTACCGCGTCATATAGCATTTTATCAGTACGCAGTACTCTAAACATGACCTGCCGTGACGAGCTATTCTATGCTAAGTAATTTAAAGGGCCCGCTTTTACGTAAATTTGCAGGTATAGTAAAACCATTCTAAAAATGAACTTCCCTCCACAAAGCTGTGATGATTTCAACGTGTGAGAGGAAATACAGAAAACAGAATACACAGAAAAAAAAATTCACAATTTGGTAGAGGGGCGTTCATTTTAGAAATGGTTTTACTATACTTACTTACTGAATGTGCTGTTCAGTTCAGATGTAATGTAGGTTATAGCCATTGACAGACCTTTCATTTTTTAATAAATAATAATAAATAAATAAATAATTGCAATGAAGCAAACCGCACTTGCGCGGCGCGGCACCGGTCTGACCTTTATTTAACAAAGTTGTTTTCCCTTCATACTTAGCTGCTTAGCTTTGCTGTTAGCGATAAGGCCGCCTATTGTACATTTAGTTTAGTTTGTGTTCTTATATTATGTATTGTTTTGTCTTTTATAAAGTGTGCAATAAAGTTATTATCTATCTATCTATACTTAACGCCAATTATTATGGTATAAAAAGGGGTCTCCAGGCTTAGGACTGGCAATATTAGTAGACCACAACAACTGGTTATGGTTGTGTTACCAATAATATTGGCTTTTTGACGTTTGCGGTACTAAAGTACCCACGGACACTGGAGTGGAAGACGGTGCCAAAGAAACGTAACCCTTATCTAGAATGCAATACTATATAGATTCTACTAAACGGCGCTGCGTGTGACAGAGACAGAATCCAGTCCAGCCGACACCCCTTCTCGCTTGCACTCGAATCAGTACGAAACTAACGATACTGAACTGACGGGAGCGTACGCAGCCGCGCCGATCGCAGAGCATGGCGATGGCGCCAACCGCCAACCATGCCATGTTTAGTGCCATGCGTCATGCTAAATTTTGTCAGGCTATAGGTACTGTTACAGTACGCGGTCGTGCTATATTACGCGTAATGCATTACTCATGGCACCTACACATCTCTAGTTTCTAGTGACATTTTGCAACCGATCGCATAGCGGTCGCGGTCGCGTTGCTGTCGCTGTCGCTACTGCAAAGTTTTACGTAATAAGGCTGCCGGTTGTAAACGCAAACAACAATGTTGTTTTACCTCATTTGCTACATCAGTATTCCATATTTCTGGCTTCCATTCACCGAGTAACCAATGGTCTTCAACTGGTGTCTGTTGCCAGTGATGACATACGGATTAAAGACTATACTTCAAGTAGGTAGGTCAGGGTCCTCAAAGAGCTTTTTTTGTGGTTCTCTGCAAAATCGAAACAAAAATGAAGAAATATATTGTGGATATAAAATATAAGTGCAAGGGTCACCGACATGAAAGCTGTAAGTGGAATAGCTTGCAATGGACGGGTTATACCTACAGCACGTAGAAATAAATGGGGGAATCATATTAGACATGTGTATCGTGCTTTACTGTTGAGGTATTTTATAATTTAATAAAATACCTAAAGTTAGTATAAAAGTAAAGTAAAACTTTTTGTAGCAAGCTTCATGCTACTGTATTAATTCATATCACATAAATATATTCATTAAAACTATAAAAAACAGTTCAGCAGACAAGATCACATTTGCATCCCGTATAGGCACATGTTTAATTCAGCATGTTTGTCCAGTTTTTACGACAACTCAGCCGCAATTTCCAATTCTCAAAATGTCGAAAACAGAAACCTATTTACTGATGTGGATCCGAGTGTTTACCGTTAGCTTTTGAAGTACTTCTCTCGACTTCACGGAACTTTGACATCGTGTTTGTATAGCCTTAGACTACATAGTTTGTTGAAACCTATAAAATGAATAATTGTGTCGAAACAATGGCTTTTTGAAACTGTAAAATTGTAAATACCTGATCCGTCTCAAACGGAAATTAATTTGAGTTTCAATCAGTTTCAAGTAGAGCAATTCGTTTCCTTAGCTACGCGAAATACTGTCGTAGAGTCTGTAGCCTGGGGTCATCACACGGTGAATCACGCCATGACGCGATTTGCTGTTCCTTCTGCGAATTCGGTTTAAGCTTATTAACATTCGTTGGTAATTAAGTTAAAGCAAGTCAATTCAATTGTAATATTCATTTATAATATTGGCATACAATACGATACTCTACAATCTGTTTAATAAACGACCAAGCTGTTATTAACACATATAACTAGATATACTAGAAGTAGTATGTCCGCCAGAACAGACTTGTCCTGATGCAAAAATAAATGGAGATATGAAACAGATCTAAAAGAAAAGACCCATCAAACAGGATGTCTGCAGTTGAACGACCTACGGCACAGCAAGCCACAAGCAATGGCAACGACATAATTTACACGCATTATGATTAATTTCAAAGAAATAGCCAATGAACTCATGTTGCCAGCCAATGCGTGAGTTAGGTGCACTTGTTTATTCGCACCTAATCCGTACTTTAATGGCTTCTTTATCGAACACTTAATTCATTGCCCTGGAATTTAATATTATCGTATCGGTCTAGTAGTCTACTCTGACAAGCAATTATTATATAAATATATTAAATTATTTATTATTCAGTACCTACCAATCCTTATGTTTTTGATATTAACATTGTTACTTTCACGATATATACTATTATTTTCGAATTAGTTTTTTATAGTAGACATGTCAATGGTGCATACTGTGTTTTAAATGTATCAGTGGATTGTCTTATTGCAAGTTCTCTGGCTCTCCCGGCCTTGGGGTAATTAACCTATTCTCGACCTGAGCCGTTTGGCCGCTTTGAACTTGTGCTACATTCACGCGCAATTCTTTAAATAAAATCCCAGAGAAGCGATCTCATCCCACGTCCGTCAATCGTGCCAACATTACGGATCTCTCCTTTGTGGCACGTGGCTGCTGCATCAAAGTCCGAGGAAAGACGCATTTGATTGCTTAATGGTTCTCCTTGTTGAATGATACACGATCGACACCTATTTTGAAAATACCTATTATTTCAAGATTTACCAAATTTGCCATGTTTCCGTATTGTATGCGTCAATAAATCTAACTTCCACCTTCAGTGTGGTTACAGTGGTAAGGTAACCAAGGCCTTCCGGATTAAGATGTTCTTACCTTACCTTATAATCTTAGTTAATACGTTACTTATCTTCGGTAGTAAATATTAACATTACCTCTTAAAGCATCAGAAACCCGGGGGTTAGTACATTGACTGTATCTTCTATAGATTTCGCTATGTTGTTACAACGGTAGCTCAGTCGCCCTTAAAGGCTTTGGACTTTAGGCCACTAGGTCACGACGATGTAAGCTTATTGCTTGGCTAGTTCTTTACACGTTTCACTAGTATTACCTGAAATTAGTGAGCCTCTGCAGCAAATCTTGTTGCAAATATTTAAACGCAGTATTTCAGACATTTATGCAATTTCTACTCTTACTGAGACAATATCTGGGTTGATTACTTGATAAAAACCACACATGAAGGTAGAGACAAAATAACGTCAACCAACCGTAAACAAAAGTCTATGATAACACGAGTTCTGCTTAACACATTGGTGACCATGTCCATGACACACGCTCGTATCCCTTGGGGAGCTTGGGCATTGAATGTGCTATATTAAAGTGGGATAGCTAATTATCTTCTAGATTGTTCTTGACCTAACACCTTGACATCTCTTATTGACACTGATGCCATCGTTGTCGATCGCCGTTGTTTCTAGATTGCCTCAGGCGTTGTAAATAGACGTTATGTGTTTGTGTGTGTATGTGTGTGTTTATACAAGTGCTTCCAGATTTAGAGGTCAGACGCACGCATTTTCTTTGTGAGGAAGCTCTGATCTGAACCGGTGCCATATTTTTAGCCGAGGGCGACGCACTACGCTCGTCTTGCTATATCATCTTGACGATGCTTTAAAAGTGAAAACAAACGTTAAAGTTTTATGGGGTTGGAATTGCGACTAACATTTTACAACTTAATTTATAATTTAATTACGAAAACAACAACTCGGTATTTACATCACCAGTCATTAAAATGTTTACAATATTTATTTTCTGACGCGTAACTTCAGAACACTGTGGCTTTAATTTCTCGCTGATAGTTTAAAAAAAATTAGATATTTAGATTTGTGTGTGGCACTTATCACACCATATAAATCTACATAATTATAAAATAGCAATTATACTCTAAATATATACAAAATATGAAATCAACCGAATATAGAAGTTTATTTCACTTTCATTCGTTGAATTAACATTAAAATCTTCTATTTCCGTTCTCTTAGAGACTGTAGCGATATCTCTTAGCTCTAAGGAGGTTGCTGAGTCAGAAAGGACCGTTATAACTTTCACTAACAGTCTCCGAGGCATGATGTTCATGAATTACCCACAGCGAAGGAAGTGAGATTATAACTAAGTGCAAGACGAATCACGAACTGCTGTGGGTGGGCCTGGGCTTCCGACTCTTAAGTGTTAAGTCTAAGCCGAGATATAATGAAGTTTTAGTATTACGCCGTGTGGTGCTGGCCTCATATGGGTATCGTAAAACTGACACGGGGATTTATTTGCGAGAAAACGGTCAGTATATTAGATTCTACTGTAACGAGTATCAACTCGCCTGGTAAACTGATAAGTAAAGTAAGGTAACTCTCTCTCTCTCTCTCGTTTAGATTATGAGACCATTCACTGAACTTAGCGCAAAAGGAAGTTACTCTACGAAAATGACAAGAAAAAGATTCACTAACGTTTCGCGTATATCGCTGTAGTGTCTGTGTGTTTGTGTCTCATCTAGGTCATTTGGAAACCGGAGTAGGCCACCCACTAGTTTACTAGTTACAAAATACTTCAATTGTTCAACGCTATCTGTGTTTCAGTCGATTACACCTATATCCTTGTAATTAGGATGAATTGCACGATGCTTTGTCTGTTCATCAAGTTAATGCGTCGTGGGTGCAATTATATTTTAATCACCTCTGACTTTCTATGTTGGTAAAGTTTATAACTGCTAGCGATTTAACGCTTTGTTATTTTATATTTGTTTTGGAAAATACTAAATATATTCGCTATCATCTAGCCCTGTGGTTATACCTACATATATATAGTACCTAGATTTCAGATATGGGCCTACACTACATATTACATTCATAGATCTTGTCAAATTACTAGTTGACCCGCCTACAGCTTCGCTTGCGATTTTTACGTTATCTATGCACCTAAACTTTATATAGTAGGTACAGCCTTCCTCGATAAATGTCCAACACTGAAATAGTTTTTCAAATCGGACCAACTAGCGCAGCGGTTCCTGAGATTAGCGCTTTCAAACAAACTATTCAGTTTATAATATTAGTTTAAATAGAGGCAACACTTAGAACATTAGGAACACATATCTGCAGATTGTACAAACATACCTACTAAACATCTATACTCTTATAACCAATGTCCTGTTATGAATATCCTTTCCTTCGGCTAAAAGGACAGATGCAGTTTCTAAGGGAAGTTCCACAGACAGATTGTTACATCATTATTGGTTTTACCATTCATTTTTCCGGTTCGACCGCTGTATTATCTATCTATAGGTACTTACCTCCATGTATATTATATACACACCAAACTCGTTTACCGACCTGAAAATTAAATATGTTTTAATTATCTCTCGGGTTTTTTCAGTGTCTACGTTGTCCGAACATACTAGATAAATCTTGTTATTATGTTCGCCAGAGCCTTATTTTTATTCTCCTTCCGAATACATTATAATAAGAATATGTAGTAATAGCACCTTACCCGTGCTATTTATTTCAATATGTGTGTATAACTGAACACTTAATAACTAAACATTAATCCAATGCAAAGTGAACGGCACCACAATGGAGAATTACAATTAAGAGAAGGTCCATCCATAGGTATTCTGTCTGACTTATAAAGCAGTGGGTGGGTGTAAACGACTTTTAAATTTAATGCACTTATGATCAAAATAGAACCTAGAAAACATTGAACATAAGACCTGCGAGAGTAAATAAATAAACAAAAACTAGATTTAAAATACGGATTGTTTTTTACTGAAATTTCTCGTAAGAAGAGAGTTTATCCGGGGAACAAATAACCATTCCATAATGACCATGACCACTCATCCAAATCTATGCGTTTAAAATTTAAAAGTCTTCAAAATATTATTTTTGGAGCATCACATCACAAATTAAAACAAGTTGCAAAATTTAAAACCAATTCAAATACGACATAGTTTGAAGAAGTATTCAGTTTGCAAACCGCGTCGTAATCAAGGCCGAAATCGGAGGTTAAACCGCTCGCGCGTTCCGTCCGACTTGCTTCTTCCGCTATCCCCATACACAGGATTGTGCTTTGTAGTTGTAGTTGTCAGCGAAATGTCAGCTGTATGCCACTGGTAGCGGGGTGCGGGGTAGCGCGGGGTTGAAAGGTTGAGCCATCCTGGAGTACACAACACACATGCTGCAATGCCAAACCGTGAACTGCATTCAAAAGTTTTGGCAACAACCAATTGTTCGGCGTTGGGTAAATCGATGACCCTAATTTCTAGATGTACGTTGGTTACTTGTCAGCATATAAAAAAGAAGTTCTTTTTTCTACCTAGTTTGAGTTTATTCGATACAAACAATAGTTAATAATATTCATTCTCTATTTTTATGCTTAAATTACAATGGGTTTCAGGTTCTTTTGCGCTCCATCTATTACAAGACACTTCCGCATTTGGTTTGGCTCCAACTTCCTCAGTCTGACTTGTCGGATTTATTTCCTCATTTCGATTATGGCTAAGTCTTGGTCGCCTCGCCCTCGGGTCTTTTCTTTTGATTCCTATATAATATGTTCTATTATATTATTAAATCGAGAGAAGCCAAGACTTCTCTCATTCTATATCTCTTGTAGATACAATATCCAAGAAACAGATTATATCGTTTCACGAACAACTGAACTAATTTTAATTATATAAAGAGCTGAGAGCTACATTATACTAACTATCGAAATCAAAATACTTGTACATAGTACAAAGAAAGTTGTTCCCGCTGCATGTCCTATGTATGCTTAAATGATTAAAACTAAACAACGGATTTTTATGCAGTTTTCATAGGAAGAGTGACTCAAGAGGATGATTTATATACTTACTTACTTGAATGTATAAATTAACTGTAAAAACATCATCACAATGGGTAAGGTAAATCACTCGTCATCATCGGTCTGTTTGACATATTCGGTTATAAACCTTCCAACTAAATTCGTTTCCAATAATGAATACGACCGTTTATACAAACTTCGATGGAAACCTTTAAACAAAAGGTAACAATAGATTTTATGTAACATTCGTGTAGCGACTGAAATCCGTACCTCCTAACCATGAAGCGTGGAGTCGTATCAAGATATAATAAGCAGCCTTCGCAGCACGTTGCGAAAATTCAGTGTTCTGAATATGATATCTGACAGATCTAGATAATGCCTGTGCTGGATCCTACTTAGGATATTTTGAAACATTGCGTAATATAACTACATTAGAACTACATTGTTCTATCATGATAATATGAAAATATGTTACGGTTTTAGTAACTTGTACTGAAACGTCGAGAGTTGTTTAACTCCTATGTAAATACGTGAGTAAATCCCGTTGTACAAAATGAACTTGTACTAAAACTAAAGTAGCGTCTATGTCTATTCTTAACTAGAAAGTAATCGTTCTTTTTCTACATAAACAAAGGCTTAACCTCTAAAAAGATTCACGAAGACTTTGTAGTAATCAAGCAAACGATAGGCCGCTTCGTATCGTTTACAGTCTACATTGAAAGCGAGGGTGATATGTAAATGTTTTCCGAAGGTCTACCTAATTCCGAAACAAACATTTCCAAAACTTGCATTTTTTATAACATTACCGAACATTTCAGAATGGTGATCTCTGCATATCGATCCTACACCCGCCAGTCGACGACCCGCAGTCAGGCGAGCTGCCCTGCGAGCGCTGGAACCCGACGCAGTCTGTCCGGACCGTGCTGCTCTCAGTCATCTCTCTGCTCAACGAGCCCAACACATTCAGTCCCGCGAACGTCGACGCCAGCGTCATGTACCGCCGCTGGCGCGAGTCCAAGGGCAAGGATAAGGAATACGAGAATATCATCAGGTGAGAATTTCTGTAACCGATTAACTCGGTTGTGATCTACAGTGGGATATAATATCAGTTGTTATGAGTTCACCACGCTTACCAGGCGGGTTGGTGACCCCAGTGAATTGGTAGATAATAGTTATTACTAGTCTCTGAGTATATATCACTTAGTCGGTTTTACGTCATACGCTGCTAGAAATAGGGTGCTACTATTCAAAAGCCGGTGCTTCATGGCAGAATATTGAGCGCCAGTATTTTTCATTTAATTCGCACACTGAGTCCACGCACGTATGACTAAAGTATAATAAAATTCCAGAGAATTAGACACCGCTACGAAAATTTCGTTTGTGTTTTCTCTTAGTCATCATTTTCCTACTCCGAAAAGTGAAGTTCTGCGTGTTGTTGACTGGTGACTCAGGGTGTCATTAAAAGTTAATGATGGTCATGATACTCATTTCTACGACCTCTGTGGTGCAATAGCGAAGGTCCAGAGAAGCAGGAGGTTGCGGGTTCGATTCCATGTTTATGTGATCTGTAGATATTAGTTTCGGGTGTTCTGGATGTTTTCTATGACATATAATATAAAAATCTGTCAATGTCCTGTATTGTATTAAGTGAATTACTCGTACCCGTAACACAAGCTTCGCTCTTACCACGGCACTAGATATTGCTGTGTAAATCTTTCATACAATATTTTTTATTGTTATTCATTTAACTCTATCATCATGCTATGAGGTTTTAAACCACTTGCCACGGAATCCCCAACTAATCTGGTCAAGGGCAAGCTTTTAATGGTGATACCCTCAATTTGGTTCCGTTCTGAGCAAACTAAGGCAATGTCAAGGTATCTTTGGCTATCAAGCAATAGCCGCTTAAAATCAATCTACATCACGTCATATACCGACAGTTCTATTGATTGAAATCGCAGGGTTACTTTAATCGAAATCTGGACCAAGGCCAATTCAGACGTTCAAGACCGTGGTTAAATTAAAGAAATTGGCAAGGTTAAAGGAGACATTTAATGTATTTTAACCTTTTAAGTTCATTGGAAACGATTTTACGTGATCATGTTAAATGGTTATTTTCTGTGTCTGTATGGGAACAATTCGATTGTAACATTTGGTAGTTAAGTCATTATTCCATAACCCGGTATAGGTTTTGAAGGATTTGGTACATCACCAAGCAATACGGTTCGGTGAGTGCAGTATGACGTTGGTATTGTACACCAAACGATGCTGCTCCATGTATTCTGGTAGGTAGGTAAATCAATTCCATTTGATTTGATGATACTCTTTTACTTTTTGTTTCATGTGCGTATAATATAAATAAATATATACTCGCAAAAGAGATGGGGTGGTTTCTTATTTTGGGCCAGCACCACACGGCAATGATATTGCACGCAGTGATTAAATTAAATGTTACAATTGACGTCGACATTTTTGGTCAAGGAAATGCAGTTGAGTTCTGAACGTATGAATATCTTAATGTTATCAATTTTGAAGCCGGACTGAGTGCAAGGATGTGGGTTGTGCTTGTGGCATAGAATACCAAAATGTTGCTTCTTTGGGTATCATCTAAAATTCTAAACATTGCGCTTAGCCACACATAGCTGAGTATTGATTTTATCAAAGGTTATCCGGTGCTAATCGTGCTTACATAGTAATTTGCTGATTTCCATAAACCTATGGCAGAACGTTCATAAACTCATCACATAGGTTGATAATCTTTATGTAGTATGTCTTAAAGCTGCCTGCTACGAGTAGAAGCGAGTCCTTTTTCTAAAATGGAAAAAATGCTGGCATTTATTTCGCCAATTGTATAATGGGTTCCACAGTCCACTCCTTAGGCTATTTTATATATCTAACTAGCTTTCCGCCCGCGGCTTCGCCCGCATTATATTAGATTTTAAAAAAGCAGTAAAAAGTATCCTATGTCCTTCCCCCGGTTCTAAGCTACCCCCCTGCCAACTTTCAGGCAAATCCGTTCAGCCGTTCTCGAGTTATAAGTTCAGGCACTAACACGACTTTCTTTTATATATATAGATGTCCAAGCCAAACCTGAAGTTACTTCCATCTAGTATAGGTATGTTTAAGGCCATACGTTTATACGATATCATTAACACCTGATTGGTGTTTAACAATTACAATTGTTATCCTTTGTTTAACAAAAGATATTTATTTAATTGTATAAAACTGTATTTTGTTTGTAGCATTTCTGAATTCTGACGTAATTAAATTGATTGTTATGTCGAATAGAACCACCCATTTTAGTCCCGTTGGTGTCATCAAACTGAACCAGAAGACGGGCAGCAAAATTTGTTCTGTGTTCTGTAACAACTCACTGCATTCGCAAACCCAGGATTTGATTTATAATCACAACGTTTAGTTGATTATACCAAATCCTCCAAGTGATCTTTAGCATTTTATGTAGATAAATGATGTAAATCTTAAAATCCTGTAATGAGATCTTTAGTGATTTGAGTGGCTATAGTGTGACGTATTTTAGCTTGTACTGATTATGAAAACAATTATTGAGTGTGAAAATTAATTCGTGTTTCGTCCTTTGTTTTCAATTTATTGCTGCAGCGTCAATCATGTGATTCATTTACAGTGTCGTAAATTATGTTCTAGCTGCGTATGTAGCATTACTTTTGTTTGTATTTATAGTGTCTGAACCGATATTTGGACTCTTATATTTTGTGTTATTATTGGTAACCTGTAAGATTCTCAAATTCTAGGGATAATCGTGTTTCTATTCTTTATCGATCTTTAAATAATATAATGGTATACAATAATTAACGAAATTACATTTGCAATTTACAATACCCGCTTTCCATTTCTTATAGTATGTATGTCGTAAAGTCTTCATATAGGGACATGATAAACACACTGACAATGACAACTGACGTAGCAGATTGCGGGTTCGATACCCTAACGGGTCTAATATTAAAACATAGTGTATACCTCAGATATCTAGTGCCCATAACACAAGCTTCAAGCTAACCACTGGGCTTAATGTAATGTTTATTATGTTTATGTCTAAAGGATTCATATACTAAACAAGTAGGCGCCGTCTGCGCCTTTGCCCGTTTCTTACCCATTTCTCACCTTATAAACCTTCCTTGGGTTTAAAAATTACAACGAAAAGGCCTGGCTTTAATTTCACGGATGCAGTCAGACGTAAATATGAATTATGATGATGATTTATTTAAATAGTAACGCGCTTGAAGTGTTACAAAAGGTTACTATACTATTGCTTATCCATATTTGTTGTGTTCCAGGAAGCAGGCCCAGGTAGCGCGTATGGATGCAGAGAAGGAAGGCATAGTCGTACCACTTACTTTAGAAGATTATTGCATTAAGACTCAAGTTAAGTCGTCGACGCAGGAAGCACAGGTAATTAATAAATAATAATAATAAATATTGCTGGACAATTTACATATAACGACATATTGCACCGTGGTAAGCTCGAAGCTTGTGATACGGGTGCTAGATTTCTGATATTCTTTATACAATATACATATGTTTTATAATACATATAATACATTCAGACACAAGACACGTTATGATCTTGTTTCCTTCACCATTTTCTAATAATAAGGAATTTACTTATTCAAAAGACATAAAACGGAAGAAACTGCATCATTAACTATGTATTATTATATGTTGAGTAAAATTATACATGCATATGAGTGTTGTTTGCTGAGGGCCTTATCGCCTACAATCTTATAGGAAGTCGTAGTTAATAGAGCGTTGTCCTCTATCTAGCTACGCTCTATCGTGCAAGTCGCTTGTAAGGATATTCCACTGCTGAGTGCAACATTGTTGCTGAAACTGTACACCAGGACGTGTTCCTTATCAGATAACATAATAATAAACGTTTTAACACATTCAATGCCAGCCACATACCTACCTATACGTGTATGTATAGATGATCCAGTCTTAAAATGAACTCCCCTCCACAAAACCGTGATAATCTCAACGTGTGAGAGGAAATACTTATTGCATCACTATGCTTGTGTGCGTGCTACAACTTTACTGTAACATTGGCTTTGGCTCATCTGTCTGTCAAAGTGATACCGTTTGCTTATACGTTAATGAACATCCAATGACAAAGATCAATTTATGTGTGTTGTATCTATACACCTTTTTGCATGTACGTGTAACCGCGGTGGAGGGGCGTTCATTTTAGAAATGGTTTTACTATACATACATACATACGTGCGAGCGCCATTGGCTCTGAAGTCAGCCACTAAATTGTAATAAAATTTAACTTAACTTTACATCCAAGCTTGCAGAATACTAGCTATTTTTCCCTTTTATTGGATTTCTCATGCGTGTTGTGCCTGGTCTACGAATAGTATCACTCTATCACCCAAGGGTGTCGTTATAACATCATTTTTATAAAGGAAATATGGGCAGTTAATTTTTATTTATTTACTGCTTAATATAAGGAAGGAATATAAGGAAGTAAATATATTTTCTTCTATATATCTGGCCAATTAGGAAATATAAGGAAGTGAAATATAGTTTATTTTATTCCCCCGATTAATTTCCATGTTCTTAATTCTTTTTCCCGCACAAAGTTTTTCCTTTATTTTATACAAAAAACAACTACTTATTATTGAAACGATAATAGCTTGTTTTAACTTCATAGATAGGTAGATTGTATCAACCTGGCATATCAGAGACGTGGGTTCGAAATTTTGTATTGTATTTTTCTCTTAAATAAATAAATAAATATTACTAGACAATTTTACACAGCGACATCTAGCCCCGTGGTAAGCTCGAAGCTTGTGAAAGAAATTGATTGAACTGTAATTTTTACACAATTCTGTTCCTTTCATTTTCAGTTGGACATGACTGACTTCTATGATGATGATTATGATGATCTGGACTCGGATTCGGACGAGGAGTTGGAAGGCGGCGACGGAGACGCAGACGACAGCGGCAACGGAGAGTCGTGAACTATATAACCTGGCCCATTGTATACCTGCCCTACTATACTCAGACAAACATCAATAGAAGGTTAAAGATAAATTGTGTATAGCATAAGCACCCCTTTTTGCGTTCTCTCTTCTGGCACACAGGGAGTTGACAAGCAAGATACGTACCACTGCTACGTACTGCTAAAAGTTAAAACATTGGAATAGTTAGTTATGTACTCGGTATTTTCAACATCACCTCAGTCACAATTTTATTTCAACTGCTGACCTATCACGCTAAGTTTTAAAAACTGTAGCCATATTTATGTAGTATAGGTAATTTTCTTGATATCAAAATTAGAGGTTGTAGTAGCACAACAAATACTTGAGCATTGTTTTAAGCCTGACGACGGCGGAGGAATAGTATTCCAACAACATGTTGCAATTCAATGAAATTTTAAGTTGATGATCGCCGTAACACACAGAACGACGCTTCTGCCCAACTACGCAACATAACTTCTCGTAATTTAGTATAAATTCATTGCCGTGCATTGGACCAACCGCTTCCCATTTATATAATTTTATACATCCATCTATAAATAACCTAACAGAAATGTTATATCGTCTTTACTTCATCTTAATACCTTTTTCTTCTCAATGTTTATCTTTTATAGGCTCCATAGATCTCAGATTGATAAGTATGATAAATAAAAAATATTTTTGATACCATCTGTAAGCTTACGAGTCGCAAATACAATGCATTGCCTTTTTAAAGTCTAAACTAGGTATAGATCTTCCTTCTTAGTTTTGTTCAGTTTGTTTTTGCTGGTAATTAATAAAATTATGATACATATATTGTTACACCTACTTTGTTTAATGTGATCGCATTAATTAGATTCTTCTGGTACTTACTTATATTAATATTCAGTGGTGAGATATGGCTGTACTATTTAAAGCCAGTACCACACGGCACTAATTAGTACGTGGCATATATTTTTTATTATTTATGAGAAGGACTGAAAGCCTATTACGTTACCAACAGTTTCACGCTATTGATCATGCGTTTGTTCCGCTATGCGTTATGCCGACTTTGACGTAATTATTACGCAGAATGCTCTGAGAAACTCAGAATTGTTTCACCTTTATATAAATTGAGAAAACAAATGTTAAGCCGAAGAGAATGTGATTATCTAAAAATGTTTAAGGTACTCCAAATAAGTACTTTAAAAAATAATTTGTCCAGCAATATTTAATATGTAATCACCTATTCTATGCTGCTAAGAATATTAGCTAAATCTTATTGTTGAACAAATCGGATTGTGCCTAATTATTCAATAATACATTTTAATTAGACTTACTATTGTTGTCCTTTAGTTCTGTAATGTTGTAAATTAGGACTAAAGCTATGCTACGAAGATTTGTTTTTGACCAATGGCTAGTGACGTAGTTACGTGACACTTATCTAGTTAAAGCGCTCTGATTGGCGAATATCAAATAGGTAATCTCTGCAGGTACAATGTGAAAAATAAGAAAATACTTTTTAGCTTTATAATAGTTACCTACAGACAAAACGCCAATAAATAGTAAATATAAATTATAGCCTTATATCAATAGATGTAAAATCGTGCTCAGAAAAGCAATACATTTTATAATAGCGTTTATAGATTATAAATTTAGTGTTAATAATTTCAATAAATCAGAATTAGTATAAATTATTCCGAGATAATAAAATTACGTATAATATTCTACCAGATGGCTTTCCTGTCCTCAATATTGCTAGTTACTTTCGTCTTAAATCCTTTCTTTCTATAAAAATATCATGGCATGTGAGTACATACGATATTAGCCAATCTCGGGACCTTCATTGTAATAAAAAACACATACTGCTTATCTATACTTAAACCCGTTTCATATTTCACTCTAAAATATTAAGTTATATGTTTGAATCATAATGTATCATTTATGACTGTATAAAGTTTCTACCACTTGACTTAACCCCTTGACGGCTAATGATTCCAATCCGAACCAACAAAAATACTAGAATGTTTGCATCCGTCTACGGCTAATGATCCGGATTTGAACCATCGTACTACAGGATACTTTAAACCTTTTCACAAGGGAATAGAGTCGATTACAGCATGGGAATTTTATATCCATCTGTTGTTTAGAGAATGAACTGTAAAATAAGCCCGCCATTCATTAGTCAAGTGCTATTTAGCTGTGACAAAAACAGTTGTGAAGTTGACCTCCACGCGCGCGGTTCAATGTTTTGTGTTGTTTTGATTTGTGTGATTATTTGGATTTTCAAGAGTTAAGTGCTGAATATTATTATGTAAAATGCTATTATTTCTTGTTCTATGCTAATAATAAAGCTGCAAAGATGTTAGATATCCCGAATTCAGTCATAATAATTGATTATTTCAAAGTGAAATGCGCGCATCTGATTTCATAGTTTATGGTGTAATTTCTGTATCAATGGGCTTGAAATCAATAGAAATAGGTCATAATTACATATTGCATCGGTAATCACATATTGCATCGGTAATCACGATAATAACTACAAAATAAAGTCATAAAATCCTACGAAATTGTAAGGGCAATTTTGCGACAAAAAATAATCGATTTCATTTTGATTTTTTAGTTGATTTTTATTATAAACTAGCATGAAAAGGAGGTTTGGTGGAAAATATGGTTCCTTCTTAGTGCCGGGGTAGATATTCTAGCCTCAAAATCGAGCCGAGAATGAGAGAAAATTACCTTGACAAAAAACTCATCTATTTTTGACTTAGTGTTTGAAAATCAATATTTATAACTTTAGAAAAATTTTATATTTGTCACCTATCGGATAGGTAATATATTTCTCATCAGAACTACATTTACAGAATACAAATCGGTTCAGTACTTAAGATTTTATGATAAGTTTATCAAGTGGACTCGCCGGGCTGGCGCCGTGAGGCAAAAAAGAGGTGTTCGAGTGGCGGTTACATATCGCGCGCGCTTGCTCGCACTGACAACTTCAAAGGGTTAAGTGTAGTTTATAATATTTTTAATATTTTTTAAAAGTTTATATTATTTAAATAATATATTTAACCCAATAATTTATATAAAATGTGCTTGATTCAAAACATGTTTTACATAACTATATATGATATGTATATATTTCTATATGTCTATATATTACATTAACCTTAGCGTGTATAGTTTCGTTTCTTTATGCGGTTCAGTGGTGAACATAATATAGGAAGTTGAATATATTAATTACCTTGTCCTAATTGTCTAACGTATAGTTTGTGTAAGTAGTTCAATTTGGCCTGTGTTATGTTATGCATTTGTGCTTAAAGACTCTTCTGTATATACAACTTGCCTGAATTTATTGTAATAGTTTTTAGAGAAAAATTGGGCTGATCCCCGCTTTGATACTTAAAATATTGTAACGATAATATGTTTGTACCCTTAGACTCAATTCAGTTATTTATTTAAACGAAACAAGACCTACAAACTAAAACTTAAAACAGTTCTGTATTATTCGGAACAAAGATAGATCGGAAAAAGCGAATTACTGACTTAATGACCTATATGTATACTCTCTTATTGCTTAGTGACCAAAAAAACACTTACACATTCAGAGCTAACAAAATGTTGTTATCAAAAGATCATTAAGTATACCTACCTACTGTTTTCTAAGAACAGCAAAGGCGTTAGCAAAATGAGCTAATTTCCTATTCCAGCTAGAGCGAGGGTCATGCTTCAGTCAAGAATTTTAGTACCATATGACATAATGGAATGTTTATTTTGACTTTCATTGTAAAGGAAGTTCTTCGTCTTTTTTATCACGACGAAGGTCATATCACAAGCACATAAAATCATCACTAATTAATTGTAGATTGTGCCTGGATTATCTGTGCGGCCCTTGTCGTATCCTGTATTGTATATATTATTAAAAGGGCTTATAAATAATTAATATCATGTGTAGATATAATAAGTTTTGTTTCAATTTTTACCTACATGTACTTCTGTGATTACAAAACATTGTCGCCTAATATTTGATTTTTATACATTTTAATTTAGTTAATTTAGAACCATAAAAGCATTGTAGGTATGTTATTTATATTTAAATGTCGCGTTTTGTTAACCGTTTTTTTTTAGTTTTGCTTCCCTTCGTATACTTACTCAAATCTAACGTAAACCATGAATAGAATTAACTCATAAGAAATTCAAAATGTACAGAGATGATATACTTATATAATTGTATCGCATGGTTCGAGTTTCTGCTCAAATCAAACGTAAAATGTGTGGTTTTCTTAGTAATTATATCATTATAGAAATGCATATTTTAGTAGGATATCTCATTGATAAAATTAATCGTAAGATAATACCTACGTGAAACTAAAACCGATATGGTTATTGTGCACTAAGTTTATTTCATAGATAACCTATTTTACTACTTATAAGATTTAGACTGCGATTTTAGCTTCAGAACATATACAGCTTGGTAATTATAATTTTTCTTCGAGATATTGCTATGCATTAAATTTCCACGAATACTTCCTTAAATCCAGCTAAAATCGTCCAAAACCTAAATGTTAGATAGATTTAAGTAACGTAAGTGGTTTGGAAAATCATTGTAGGAAAATTTCACGAAAAGAATGTTAATTACTTATGATATATCTAGTATTTAATAAAAGATGTGTTTGAATGAGAAATATTTTTATTTTGGTTTTTATAGAAATATTTTAACTTTCCTGTAGGTACTTAAATCAGTTTTGTCTGACTGTGTAAATGCTTAGGTAGGTACAACACCAAAAATAATGGTGATGGATTCAATTGTTGAAAGAATAACCTAAATCAGTTCAGTAGAGCAAGAGATTATCTACTAGACACCCTACAATGTAGGGTCTACAACATAGAATTTACTTACTTGATCTATAAAATACATTTTTTTGTTAGGTGCCTACGCTGCACTATTTAGCTTTGTAGTATGTTATTCTGTAGGTAACTTCTGTTAACGTTTTGAAAGGTTTTTTCGCAAAGAGGTACCCTCCTTCCTTGTGCATGGCAATCTAAAATAAACAGTTTCAATTTTAGCAAAGTGTTACCATGTTGCATGCGTGTTCCAAATCTCTGTTTATATTTGGCGCGGACAGATTTATCGAAGTCAATTCAGAATTCTCTACTCTACAAAAAGCTAGCTGTCTTTTTGTATGTCAATGTCATTAATGATTAATTGTCACGTTTGCCATAAAATAAGAAAAAGAATTTTAGTGATCTCAAATTCAATAGTTTGAAAATTATTTTTAGATCCAGCAAATTAATTCATAACTTCGATCCAAATTTCGTTTTGAAAGATGTGGCCAAACAGCTATATTTTAATGAAAAGGAAATTAAGTACTAGAAATAACTTAATAATTGGTAAGTTTATTTATTTAAATCTGTAGTGTTATGTTCTGGATTCTTTAAAGAATAAATAAATATTTTTTTCAATAAAAGCAATATTTTATGTAACCGAACTGAATCTAATAAATATTACAGCATGAGAACTAGCTGGTAAGTATTATAACCAATATTATAACCATTTATGTACCTAAATAAAAAAACATTACATCCCTAACGTCAGAATTTAGACTTTCAAGTCTTTCAACGCAATTTTTAAAGACGAAGTTGGAAATACTTACTTACACATTTATTTTTAAAAACAAACAAGTAAACATTTCGGAAGCTAACTTTAATTATTAAATTTAGTTATATTTCCTACGACTTAAAAAATGAGTTGCCTTAGCGATTTAGCTCAGTCCAATGAGTATTTAAGTTTCAGAAGTAGCATTCCACTTAGAAAAATAGTAGTAGACTCAGATGGTTCCAAGGTAAGAGATGACCTCCTACTGATAGCATATTGTTATCGCTTTCGTTTACTTACAGTTTAAACCTCATTCTTATCTTTCGAAAATATCTCAGGTTATTCAACTTTTCAGTTTGCAATCACTCTATTCAGTATTTATCGTACTTACATCTTAGTGTAATTAAATTATTCCTCAGGCATGGCGCATATTCGATTCAGGACCAAAGTCTATACGCTGCCCTTTAATATGTCTACCTCCAGTGTCCGGTACAGCGGATATTTTCTTCAAACAAGTGATGGGTCTGTCATCTCGAGGTGTCCGGGTAATAACGGCTGAACCCCCACCATATTGGAACATCAAGGAATGGTGTGATGGGTTCAAAAGGCTCATAGACTACTTAGAACTTGATAAAGTTCATGTGTTTGGAGCATCATTAGGTAGGTAATTAAATAAAATAAATATTACTGGATAATTTACACAGCAATAACTAGCCCTGTAATTATAAATTGAGTTTATTTTTCATTTATTGGGTACTGTTGAAGTAACTCAATATCTGATTTATATATGCAATTAAAATTAACATGCAATTAAAATTAAATAGTAGGCAGTTGCTAAATATTTTTCACCTAAACAAATAAAATTCAAAGAATTATTAGCAACACAAAAGTTAATGTTTTAGGTTCATTAGTTTGCCTTGTATGTATATCACTACCTTTCAAGGCAAACATCTTTTCAAATTCTGAACAATTTGCATTAATGTGCAAGACTTTTAAACTGTTTTTGTAGCATGCATAGTCAATTAATTATTCAACAAAGCTCATGATACAAAAATACTAGTTTTATTTAATATACCCACATAAAACTTATAGATCACTTAATATCTTCTGTATATAAATAAATTAAAATAGTCTTTTACAGCATTCTTATGTTATAATTCAATTAAATATTTTATTTCAGGTGGGTTCATAGCCCAAAAGTTTGCAGAACTAACAAAGAATTGTCCTCGCATAGCATCTATGGTTCTTTGCAATACTTTTACTGATACTTCTGTGTTTGAGTACAATGACTCATCTGCCTTATTTTGGATTCTGCCATCACTTGTACTAAAACGGATGCTAATGGGGAATTTCACATCAGACAAAGTAGATAGACGAATGGCTGAGGCAATTGATTTTATGGTTGAGAGAGTAAGTGTAACATGATATTTATACTAATGTAATATAATATGCCTTCGTCGTTGGCCCGGCCCTACTTAATGAAAAAGAAACTATGAATCCATATGTAGACTTTAAGTTAGCTAGTCTAAAAATCATTTAAATCGCTAATTTTATCAAGTTTTTATAAACTGATATTTTCTTTTCTAAGTTCCAACGTTTTCAAAGAGATTCTCTAATCTGCTTCATAAAAATTTGTTACGTAATTTAATTAAATATTGAATAATAAATGAAAAACATTGATGACAATTGATGATCTTCAACATCCAATTATTCAACAATCTCTATTGCATTAGGTAGATGTAGTAGATGTAAGTTTGGATAAATAATAAAAAAAATAAATGTAAATAATTCAAAGGTGGAGACACTTACACAACCAGAACTGGCATCCCGCTTGACAATAAACTGCACACCCTGCTCCGTCCAAACACAAGTCCTCATGTCGATGCCAGTCACCATCATGGATGTGTGGGACGAAAGTGCACTCAGTTCACACGTCCGAGAAGACCTATACAAGTCCTACCCTCACGCTAAACTAGCTCATTTGAAGAGTGGCGGCAACTTTCCGTATTTGAGTCGCGCTGATGAAGTTAATTTACATTTACTGGTAAGTTCATAATGACCCATATTACGTACTACCTAAAACGACTAAGAATAAAACCACCACATTTCATTACGTGAGCGTCGTCGTCAGTAAACGGGCAGAAGCGTCGTTCTGTCTGTGTAATATTTTGTATTTATTGACTTGTCCAATGTTGTATAAAATAACTAAGTCAATACATGCTAGATGGTAGTTTTAAGATTATCTGTAAACCTGTGCTGTCACATATTGTCTCCTCGCTCCAAGTGTTAAACTTGTGTTTAGACGTGAGGAAACCTCTACTCTAGCAGACTCAGATAAACTTGAACTTTACTAATTATAAATTTAATCAACTTATTAGACACTTGTATCATTCCAGATCCATTTACGGCAATTTGAAGGTACAGAACTATCGCCATCATACGTTAGTCTCCACAAAATGCCTTCAACCTCAAGTACTAACGGCGATGAAGGTACTGTTAGCTACAATCAGCGAGAAAAATTTGTTAAAATTACTTAGTTTAAATAAGCGTGATTTTAGTCTTATGGAATAGTAAATTAGTATTGCTACTACGATACTTTAAATTTAAAATAAAAAGGCCTGATTTAGGTACGTGATTTTATAACTCATTCTATCAGAAATGTGATAACATGACCAATCTATTCTTGTTAAAGATTTTCAAAATTATCATTAGTAAGGCCTTATAACATTTCTATAATGTTATTTATACAACGTCAGCACCTGTAAAACTTACAGTACCTATTCGAGACGTTAGTGGCTGGGAAATGTTTAAATAAGATTACTGAAATTTAAATAACTGCTACTTTACACTGCGGATAAATCTATTAGTAGATTAGTAGGCAGACTATATACCAACTATAAAAAAAGGGTAAATAAGATACCTACCATACTATTACTAGCTAGCGTGTATAATTCTATAATTAAGTAGTTACCTATTTTAGACAAATGGTTCTCTATATTTTGTTAGTAACTTCAAGTCGTGTTATTGTACTTTTGCTTAATTTCTACTATCCGTTTTTTATGTCACTTTAAAAGCCGCTCGTTAACCTGGTAGTAACTAGTTAAGATTATAATTATGAATTTACTATGAATATAGTTGTAAAGAGTAGTTAGTTGACACAGGCATATTAACTGTGATAATTGTTTCAAATTTGTAATAAATGTTTATTAAAACTGTTATTGTAAATATTAGAAAAAGCTATAAATAACAAGATATAACTTAACCTGTGTCCTCGAGTTATTAGTTATTATTAAATCCTAAATATTTATACTGTTCCCAGTGTTTAGTTTATACACTGCATTTTATTATAATCACGGATTATAATTTACATAATATTTTTGTAAATCTTTTCAGAATATATATCTTAAACAATTATGTTTGTCTATTTCTTTACCATTGACTTTTTCTGTTGAATGTGTGGTGATGTGTAACTAAACTATTATAATTGATTGTATTTCAGGTATAAAAATATTATAATATAAAAAAATAAATAAAAGGCAGTTAAAGAAAATAGTTTCAAGCTTGTAATTTGATATTTATTACTTCATCATAATTTATACAAATAAAGTAGATAGGTGCTTTGGCTAGATCGAAATCTATAACCTACTTTTTGTACACAATTTACTGTAACGACTCTAACGACATTGCGATAACAGGAAGAACAATCAACAATATCAAAGTAAAGAGTTTATAAAATAAATGCGAACTTTTATAAGCTTTTATTCTGAGTAGTTAAACTCTGCTTTCCAAAAACTTTTCTACCGCGTAGCTTATTCTCCGTTCGCATTTTCCCGTAGTTATTATTATTAATAAAAATTATCTATCTATGTATGTATATTATATTAAGTATATCAGAAATCTAGCACCCGTAAAAAAGGTTCATACTTACGACGGGGCTAGATGTTGCCGTGTGAATTGTACAGCAATATTTATTTATTTATGTATGACATATCTTGAGTTTAAATTTCGCTTGCAGAGCAGTGGCAAGTGTCAGTTATATTATAACTCGATCTAAGAACGTTAGCTAAGTATTACATTATCGTCAATTTGAATTGGTTGACGGCAAAATTATAATAGCCAGTCATGTTCGCCACAATCTAAAAGAAGAAGTTGATTTGAACTGGAAAACTGTTTCCTTTTTTGACACTAGAGGCGCTATTTTAATACCAATTTTTTTTTTATTCTCACGATGGATATCGAATTTTTTAAGATTTACGCAATTATTTCCATAAAATCCTAAATATTTCTTGGAATAAAACTGAAACTTGACACTCATAGCTACTCTTCATTCCACCTACAGATAAAAACAAATCTCAACAACGTGTAACCTAAATCTATGTATCTCTTTCTAACTTTCGCTCTTCCTTCTTTTCTTTTTGAGCTTGACGAGCTCTTTCTCTTTCTTCATCGTCTGAGTAATATTCTCCAAGTCCGTCCTCTTGCGGGACGGCTGTGCCCGCGATGGTGGCACTCTTCTCAGTAATCGCGTTCAGGTGAGTTAAGGGGTCTTCGAATTCTATCTCGTGGTTTGTAGATTCTTTGGGCATCGCTGTGATTGTTGAGTATATTGACATGGCCTGAAATAAGATTAGACTATTACCACAGTCATTTTGATTAAATACATCTATACTAAAATAAGAGATTGTTTGAATGTGCACTATAGTGGTTCCTGAGATCAGGAACCACTCCTCTGATTTGAAAAATCTGTCAGTGTTTGAAAGTATATATAAGTAAAGATAGTAGGCTATATTATAAAAGTGGCTGGGCAATTTATACAACCCTACCAACATCTAAAATACACACCCTACAAGTCGGGGCTTTTGTCTCAGGGCGGGAATTGACTTAATTGTAAGTCACATACAGTCGTGATGATTAATTAAATAAGAATATATCTTACCTGAGCAACTAAATTGGAGACATCCCCCGCATTGGCCGGTAAGATGAGCGTGTTGTTGGTTCTCGCTAGTTTATTGAACGCTGAGACATATTGCTCTGCCAAAGTCAACGACGCCGCGTGTTTGCTATCCTGTAGATGTTAACATATTTGTTACTTAAAAGTACCGCATTTATAAAATCGTGTTTGCAATTCGCCTTAAAATTAATAAATAATAAGTCAAAGTTAAAGACGCAGCACGGCAGGACGCTCACTACTCCTGAAAAAGACTGCTCTTGTTGTGGTCGAAACGTCGAGAGCGTTTTAACTCCTTCGTAAATACGTGAGTAATAATCGTTGTTATAAATAGTGTAACTCACGAAAATTTTTGAGAGTGAAATAAAAATATTCCGTTCACAAATCTTTTGAGGAGTATATCACATTATCTGAATGCTATATTTTCTATTTCCAGCTAGACAGTCTGTATTGCCTTATATTGAGTAAAGGTACCTGGCTGGCGAGTGCGCGGCCGACGAGCGTGAGTCCGCGGGCGCGCGCCTCGGCCACGGCGAGCATGGCGTTGGCCTCTCCCGACGCTTTGTTGATCTGCTCCATCTTCTCAGCCTCTATAACATCAAGGATAATTTCAGATAATAGACTTATCTCTGGCAAACAACCACTTGACTTAGGTGTTAGTGACTAAACTAAGGTTTTTTTTTATACTACCATGTTGGCAGACAAGCATGCGGCCCACTCGGTGGAGAGCGGTTACCGCAGCCTATGGACGCCTGTAGCATCAGAGATGTTACCTGCGTGCTGCCGCACCCTTTAAATTTAAATGCTTCAGAACACCCTATTTTAATAAACCCATGCTATGTCCTTTGGGAAAACCTTTGAACGAAGATCATTCCGCAACCTGAGTGTATGTGGTAGGAAATTTCTTGAATCATGCTATAAAATAAATTCTATATTTGATAATTTTGTCACAATACCTGATGCCAATATCCTCGCCTGTCGCTTGCCCTCCGCCACGTTGATGTCGGCCGCTCGCACTCCCTCAGATTCCAAGATGGCCGCGCGCTTCTTCCTCTCCGCCTCCACTTGCATCTGCATCGCTTCGTGCACACGTGATGGCAGTTTTATATCACCTGGAAATTAATAAAAATCCTTTTAAATAAAGAATACTTAATTTTTTTAAAATAAAGAATACCTAATTTTTTTAATGTGTTGCTAATGTTTCACGCAAGATAGATATAATTTAAATGTCTCCAAAGAATTTATACTGAAGGTCTGTGTTCAGTGCCAAAGCGATGTATTTATGTTATTGTCAGCTTTTTTTTATAAAATATGGAATAAAATTAATGAGTTTAGAAGTTGCAAGACATTGCTAATGCACCTTAGTGCATGTAATTTTATGTGTAAGTATACATATAAGTTAATATTTAAAAACAATTAGACCATAGTGAAATGAATAAAATTGATGGTTATGATGACACCCAGAGATGGTAGAGATGGGGTGACTTCTTAGCCCAGCTTAGGCTTGCAAAATAATACTTACGAATTTCATAACGAAGACACGTGATTCCCCACGCTTCGCTTGCTTTGTTGATTGCTTCCACAATGGCAATGTTCAAAGATTCCCTCTCCCTAAATACTTTGTCCAGAGATATCTGACCGAGTTCTGAACGCATAGTAGTTTGTGCTAATTGTGTTATCGCAAATTCGGGGTCTTCTACTCCATATGAAGCTGAAAGAATAATAAAAATGTTAAATATATAATAATTACTCACACAGTTTGTAACCCTATCAGAAAGTGTACAATGAGTGCTTGTGCTAGGTCACTGATTGACACATTGCTTAAGTACATGGCTTTGTTTGTAGCATGTACATAGTTATAATCATATTATTCTTAAATAAATTTAACAGTAAACAAAATAAAAAAATAAATGATATTAATTAGAATTAAGACTTATTAGACATCCAAAAGACTTATGCTAAGACTAAGAAAATATGTGGAAACTATGCCAAATTATTTGTAACAACTTACCTAAATAAGGATCTAAGATTCTAAGGTATAGTACTCCATCAATGCTCAGTGTAACATTGTCCGATGTGATTGCACTTTGTTTTGGCACATCAATTGCTATTTCTTTTAAGCTTTGCACATATTTTATCTTATCCACAATGGGCCAAAGTAGATTCAAACCAGGTTCTAGAATTCTGTGAAATTTACCCATCCTTTCTACAACCCAGGCCTGAAATAGAAATGATATGGTTCATAGATTCACTTTATTGATAAAGTCAATAACCAAGGTCTATAAAATCATAGTACCTATAAAGTTGTTAAAATGTAAAAAAATACAAGTATTGTGCAATGATACATGCAACATTTAATATTAATGAAACGAACATATGAAATTGATGAATTAAAAAGAAATAGTTAATATATGGATATATAAATTTCATCAAGTAAGTCTAAAATGCTGAAAAGCATAATTTATAGATTAATTTACTTGCCTCTTGTTGAGGCACGAACATAACGACGGTGTTTAGTGGCGTCGTGGAACGGCTTCTTGCGGCTGTTATACTGCAGAGAATACCGTGATTTTGGTATTCTGGCAGAAGTAAACCCTGAAAGTTAATTTAAATAGAAATAAGGTTATGACGACAAACCAAAAAAGGTAAACAAAACATGTTATATACTTACTCTGAGAGGTAAAGTTCTGGTCAAAAATACTCTGGATCGGCTAAACATTTTGCTGTTTAATTTATGCTATATATTAAAACATTCCACAACACAGATAATCAGAAATAACTCAGGAAAAATCCAAGATGAAAATCGACCGACGACAACGAAATGAATTGAAGGATTCGTATTCGTTCGTTTTCGTATCAGCCGGCCCTGTGAGGTCTGAAGGGAGAATCAGAGGCTGACATAAGTCAAACGTCATCCTGTGTTAACAAAGTTCCACACTATCAAGCTACACTTTTTCTCTTTTTCTAAGGCAACACAGTTTATTAATACTGGCAATATTTATTTTTTGTAGTATGGCGCACAGTGGGCGCACATTATAAATTTTGTCCTTCTCCGTGGATACTAAAGACATATTTGATCAATACCTCGTTTTTGTAATTGAAGAGCTACCTAGATTTAATTTATATTTTAACGTTAACATGGATAGACATTCCTCTGCTGCTCCACTCAATAATAGTGTTAGCCTTAACGACGATGTTAATAACATTAAATCAAGATTGAGAAGACTACGAATACAAGAAGGGATTCTTTTACAGGGTGCGCAAAAACGCGATAAAAATATCGAAGACATAGAACTACAAACTCCAGATTACAAAAACCTATATAAAAAAGTTAGAGATTCGTACATAAATCTTAAAAACTTATTTGATGAAATTAAAACAAACACACAGTCACAAGAGCTGCTCGTGGACTTAGGTTTGTTTGTTTTAAATACGATTGCTAGCACTAATTTTTGGGTCGGTATTTGAGACAAGCTGGAAAATGGTATCTAACCTTATATAACGAAGTGTGTGTGAATTGTCCAGCAATATTTATTTATTTTAATTTATACCATTATCCATCGGCCCCAACTGTATACTTATGTACCTACTTTTATATTAATAATGTTCCTACCTATGTAGTTACATTATATAATTATATTATTACTTATATGAAAAATTCTATATTTTTTCAAGATATCGATGAAATGAAGTCGAAAATATTTGAGATGGAAAGTTCCATCAAATATTTTAAAGCAGAAATCAACACTGAACTTCTTCGTGTAAAAGAATCGTACACACAGGTCAGTATTTTAATTATCTACCTACATAATATTATGTACGTTGTTCTTGCCGAGATATTTTTGATTTTAAAACTAATATATTATTTATCAATTTTATAGATTAATGAAACTTCTGATACGCCTGAATCAGAAGAAGTCAAGCGGCGACAGAAAACTAACTTGGTTAACTATAACACAATCGTTCCTAGTCCTGTCAGTGTTATGATAAAATCTCCTTTTAAATGTTCGGTGCGTAAACATATTCTTAATTTATTATATTTTGTTAATATTATATTTTGTTCACCAAAAATAAAAGAAGAAGAAGAATACTATTATATTTACTTAACTAACTTTTTTTTTGATTTATTGTTACTTATACTTATATCATTTTAACAAAACTATAAATTAGGTACATATGTCATCAAAACGTGAAAGTTAATTTAAGTTCTAATAATACTGAGCTAAATGGAAGTGTAATCTTGCATTGATAGTACCTACTTACCTACCTAATTGTATTTTATGGGTATAATTTTAGGAGGTACAACTGTTTCAAGAATTTATGCAGAACAGTACCAACCGTTATGGAGGCTGGAATGAATACAATCATAATGTTTTTGTCAAATATTGGCAAAAACATTTCTGCAAAAAATATGGTCCAAATGTTGAAAACGAAACACTGATAAGCCCGAGCTATGACGATTTTATAGAAGAAGTCTCTCCGAAACTACACGGTTACATTAAAACTATTACTTAACTACTTTTACCCAATTAATAATTAAAATAATTTATATCATAGCATTTGAGCAGCATTATGCACGTTCCTTAAAATAGGCAAACTGAATAATGAATATGCGATATTTTTGTTTCAGAAGTTACTTCTATGGAAATTAATGCACACATCAATTGGTACTCGAAATACTTAGAGCTTAAAGAAAAACAGCTAAATGCAATAGCTAAGTGGAAACTAAATAAAATTTCACTAACGAAATTTTCTGAAAAGGTAATAAACATTCTGTACCTACGCATCGGGAACTTGGAGCTTAACTTAACTATTCCCATCCCTAGAATCGTTTCTATTTATTTAATGATTATCCCTACAATTTTTTTTTATAAATGCAGGTGAATCATAATCTTAGCAGTCTTCCTTTGGAAACTACAATGGATGAACAAAACTTTATAGCGAGGTTAGTTGGATAGGTACATACATACCATAGCTCACAATTTTATTATTACACAAAACATGGAATTATAAGCTAATATGGCCATATGTTTTACATAGAAAATTATTTTATTATTGTCTACCTACTTAGTAGTACCTATTGCATAGCAAAGGCTTTAAAAAATAAAGAAACCTTTTGTTTTGTTCCTATTGCTACATTACCATATCATGAGACACCTTGTCTAGTAAGTAGGTAAGTACACATAGGTAAATATCGTAATAAGGTACATTACTAAGAAGTACCTTGTAGCATTGTATTTCTATATTTAAAAGTACCTGCCTAACTACCTAGGTATGCTCCTTTCATAAATTATACCGACGAATCATCATTTTCAGCAACTTTTCATCAAATAAGCAAGCTTTATCTACAATTTCATCCGAAGATGTTTCGAAAATGAAAAGAAAAACTAAACTATTGAGACCATCTCATAACATAATGAAACCAACTAAACAGTGGCTCAATAGAAATAATGATGTGGGTGGTTATTCAAATGGATATTCAGAGTTTCAAAGCATAGATAACATGAATATAAGGTAAATTATTTAACATAATGTAGGTATATTAGTTAATTCTCTATTTACCTATCATTTATACAAAGAACAAAATTGAAAAGTTAAATTAACTAGATCTATTAGAGACTTTATTTTATCTTTTTAAACTCGGCGGGTCGGCACCCGCCGACAACTTCGCTTGCGTTATTTATAATAGCTAATTATAGCGTACCTACATAATATAGTTTTAATCGTATAACCTTCCTTGATAAATGTACTAAGTATTCAATACAATCCTGAAAGAATTTTCAAATCTGACCAGCCTTTCCTGAGATAAGCGCATTGAAACAAACAAAAATAAATTTCTACTCTAAAATATTAGTAGGTAGGTACCTATACTTTGTTACGATTTTTCAAAAACAACTCATACCGTACCAAGTTACCTACCTACCTACCATTACTCTCTTTCAGACGTACTCCATTTTGGAGATCGGGAATATTGAAGCAGTAAAATATAAAGTGAAATGCGAAAGTAGGTAAGTATAATACCTATATATAACTGGTTATAAGTTAAACCATTAATAAATGTCTTTTCTATAAATAAATACCTTATACCTGGTTTTATTTGTGGAGCAACCGAATATTCACATTTTAATATGTATTTTGTTTCATTTTATTAATTTAACTGTAGTACCTACGATTAAAAAAAAACCCACCAACATTTTCGTGGTAAGTACCTATTTAATATGGTAATTTTGAAAAAGATTTTGTAAGACTTTTACACACAAGATATAAACACACAGCCTAAATTAATATTTGTTGATATTGATATGTCACAGTTTACCAAGACCATGACTATTCGTTCATGCCCATGATCATGACAGTTCGCCAAAAATAAAAGAAGAAGAACATTATCGCGACTGAAGATTGACACATGGCTGACAGAATGACGACCCTGACGTGTACCTTGCGTAAATGACATAAACTCTGACGTGTGTTTAAAGGAGGCTTTAAAAAAGTAATTTAATTTGCTTCATTTTCATTTTGCAGCTGCGTGTGACAGGCCGCACGCGACTTTATTTCGTTATAAGTTTTGAAAAGTTAGTTAAAATAATTAGAAAAAAGACCAAAGTCCTAATCATGGGCATCCTAGCTGGTATTATTACTCTCTTTCTCTTCGTTACACTCGCCCGCTCTGACGAAGGAACCTCCAAAGGACCCAAAGTTACCCACACCGTACGTACAAATATTCTAGTTTTAAATTATTTTTTAAATCCATGAAACAAATTGTGTCTTTAGAATAAGGAAATTAGGGTCTCCTACTGATTTTGTATCGTGTGATGAAAGGTCGGTGACCTCATCATGACGCTACAACTTCTTTTGTTAGTAGTTGTTTCGATCATTTATTATTTGAATAATGCAACGCGTTTTAATAACACCGTTACCTTTACTTATCCAGTGTAACAACCAATTTGTTTGTTAATTGTGGTAGATATGCACCTAACTCACTTCAATTAAAAATGCATTAAAACAGGTGGTTTTAATGTTCTTTTAATTTTATTTGAAACATCATTATACCTAGTAGATATTATCTACCTACCTGTCTATTCCCCCTACTAAGCTGTCTTGAGATGCTTACAAAGCAATTGTTCAATAACAATTGTGTGTTCAATTTAGTGAATTGGCTATTGTAGATAGGCCAATCCAATAGAAGCCATTTGAGTACATTATAATGTATACCTACCTGAAGACAAGTACTACTATTCTTTTATATTCTACAGTTTATTGATAAATAAGATTTAATTATTTTTATTATAAGATTTGAAGTGATTAGCTGATTTTATGAGCCAATGTTACTATTGGCATATCTTATCTGTGAAAAATGTTGCTTTATCTTACTACTACATTTAAATTTAACATGGAAATAAAAACATAGTTTTTATCTACTTGAAGGTAGCCTACAAAATTACAGTTTGTCAATATTGGTTATGAGATAATAATGGCCAGGTTATTTGATTTGATTACATACATTTCTTAATTGAAAAATTAACCACCTTTTTTTATCACAGGTGTTACCTATAATGAACCATTGTCTTGGCATTGTATTTCAATTGTAATGTTGTAGTTTTCTTTTATACCTATGTACACAATTGTGTTTAAGTGTTACATACACTTGTTCTGGTTGTCCTATTATACAGAAGTTTCCTTATTACATACTTACTATTTAGTAGCAGTTTTATTGTAGAAAACCTAATCAGAATATGTGTACGAATTTAAATTAATTAGCCAGATGAACTTTATATTTTAATTTTATTCAAAAGAGATTAATTTAAAAACTTTGTACTCTCTTTTAATATCATTTTGCATTTTTTATGTGCCTTGGATAATGTTTTAATTATAAAACAAATATTTGAGAAAAAAATATTTAAACTTCTTAAATTTAAAATAATCTTTATCATTAAATAGGATTCTTAACTATGTTATCCTAACTCATATTTATTGTCTCTATTAGCTGGTGCATAGCTAAACCACTTACAATGTTTGCCATTTAAATAACAGTAAAACCAAAGGTCAATAGAACTTGCTATTACCTAAACAGGTTTTGGCTCATCCAACTTGTGTTTTTTTTTTGTCTACTTTTTCTATCCAAGATGCCACTAGCATGTTAACTGTAAAGGACAATAGGTACAGTGAGACAAAATTATGTTGGCTTCTTCATCTTATGACAAAATATAAACTTAAATTGATTTTTAAGTAAGGAACATTATAAAACAGATCCTGAATTAATGGTTAACCTTAACAAAAACTAAGTAACTTTACTTTAATTTACAAATAAAATGTAATTATTTAACTCTCTAATTTGGTAGATTATACCTATAAACTTTAAGTTTTGATAACAATAAAAAGACTCCTACTTTACATAATAGCCTTATGTAATACCTAATAAAATAAAGGCGAAAAAAAAACACGCAAACAACGCTCAATTGCATCGTAAGTCATTCAAGGTTAAATGTCACAAAAATAGTTTTTTACCTACCTATTTCTGAATATTCCGGAGCATTTAAAATAGAGAATTATGTAATGTTAGTCATTTTAGCAATATTAATTAGCGATAATCTAATAAGTATGTAGGTATTTCAAAATCAACGCCATTATATTACTAGTAAGAGATGACACTAATGGCTTACTTACAATAACCATTCCCTTTATTACAGGTGACTTTCTCTATGACAATTGATGGCCAGCCAATTGGAGACATCCAAATCGGGCTATTCGGTAAAACTGTACCGAAGACGACTGAGAACTTCTTCCAACTGGCCCAGAAGGCTAAAGGCGAGGGGTATGTGGGCAGCAAATTCCACCGAGTCATCCCAAACTTCATGATCCAGGGTGGAGACTTCACCAGGGGTGATGGTACTGGAGGTAAAATGTTAAAATTTATTTGCAAATGCATATTTTATCTTGTTCATTTATTTATGTTGGCGTAGTCGTCATGCCGTGCGTTGTCGGCCTATGGATTTATTAGTTATCAAATTTATGAGTATACTTTCTAGATGTGTTTAGTATTTGTTATTTAGTTCTACTATAAATGATGGTCCTACCTACATTGAAATGAAAAACTGACAGTGATATCCATAATTACAGGACGCAGCATTTACGGAGAGCGTTTTGAGGATGAGAACTTCAAGCTGAAGCATTATGGCGCTGGCTGGCTGTCCATGGCGAACGCCGGCAAAGACACCAACGGTTCTCAGTTCTTTATCACCACAGCCAAGACCTCATGGTTGGATGGCAGACATGTTGTCTTCGGAAAGATCATTAGAGGAATGGTTAGTATCTAAACTATTAGCTTTTTGTCCGTGGCTTTTCCCACAGTAAAAGAAGCCTAAAACTGAATAGATCTTCTTCTTTCTTCTCTTATACTTAAAAGAAAGAAAAACTGTTCTTTTAGTTACACTATTTATAAATCAAGAACGGCTGAAACCAGAAGGACATAATGACAAAAATGTGCTTAACCTCAAACGTAGTGAATCACCTCTCTCTAGAATAGACAGCCCTCATCCACCACTAGAGTTTTTTATCCCAATATCTGGGGATATCATTCTTTTACCAGACAACCATATCGCAAGACACAACTTTTTCAAAGCCGATTACGATCTTGTTAATAATGCTCTTAAAGCCATAGACTGGTCTGAAATTTTTCGCGATTGTAAAAATAATGTAAATGAAATGGTAAGACAATTTTACACGTCTATTAGAACTGTCATTCAAGACACAATTCCTATCAAAAAACATAAGCCAAATCACTATCCTGTTTGGTACACGATGGAGTTAATACGTATGTTTAAAGAAAAGGATAAATTACACAAAAACGTAAAACGATTTAATAACCCCCTACATCGTGAATGGTTTGAAGAGTTACGCAGTGACTGCGGTAAATTACAAAAAATTTGCTATACGAAATATATTACCCTTATAGAGAATTCCATTAAAAAAAATCCTAAGCTATTCTGGTCATTTATCAAAGGAAAAAAAAAGACTACCGGAACGTACCCTTCAGAAATGATATTAAAAGACAGAATAGCTGACAATGGTAAAGATATAAGTGATTTATTCGCAGAAAATTTCTCATCAATTTATTCAAAACCTGTCAATTTCCATCCCAATGATGTTCCAGAATTTCCAGATACTAAAATTAATACATCCACGACTCTATGCACAATACATTTAGATTTTGACGACATCTTTAAGGAACTCAAACATCTTGACATATATAAGGGCGCAGGGATGGACGGCCTGCCACCAATTCTTATCAAGAAATGTGCATCAACATTGGCCACTCCACTTGAAGTAATTTTTAATTCATCCCTTAAATCTGGAATTTTCCCCGATGTATGGAAAGAATCAAAAATAGTACCTATCTTTAAATCAGGCCAGAAAAATGACGTGGCAAATTATAGGCCTATCTCTATTCTTCCAATATTAGGAAAAATTTTAGAAAAACTAGTTACAAAGCACTTATCATGGCACCTTAAACAATACATAAACGATTTTCAACACGGATTTATGATAGCCCGGTCTACTACAACCAACTTACTGTGCTACTCTTCCGAACTCTCAATCTCTACTGATAATAAAATACCTGTTGATACTATCTACACGGACTTCAGCAAAGCTTTTGACAAAATTGACCATGGTTTACTTTTATCCAAACTTACTCGGCTCGGCATAGCTGGGAGTTTTCTCTCTTGGCTCACTTCTTACCTTAAAAATAGACCATCAGTAGTTACAGTATCTGGATACCAATCTAATGCTTTCATCGCCTCATCTGGAGTTCCTCAAGGCTCACACCTAGGTCCCATCCTTTTTAATGCTTACATAAATGACATTGCAGATAACTTTATTAATAGCCAAATTTATTTATATGCCGACGATATGAAAATACTTAAACCTATCCATACCTCACAACACGTTTCCGAGCTACAAGAAGATTTAGACAGACTATCAGCCTGGTCAGAGCGTAATCGCATGCCCCTTAATGTCCAAAAATGTTACCACATGTCTTTTAGTCGCAATAAAACTACCCCTAGCCATCGCTACTTTTTAAATAACTGTGAACTAACAACCGTTAAACAAACCCGTGATCTAGGCGTTATTTTCGATTCTCATCTAAAATTTGATAAACAAATTATGACTATTGTTACGAAATCATTTAAAACATTAGGATTCGTAATCAGGAACACCAAGGAGTTTAAACATACATCCACCAAAATTAAATTATTTAAGAACCTAGTTAGACCCATCCTTGAATATTGCTGTCAAGTATGGAACCCGTACTACGATGTATATTCCAAAAGAATTGAAAGCGTTCAGAGGCGTTTTCTTTATCACTTGTCATACGCTAACAAAATGGCTAGGAAGCTTCCAAGTTACAAAGACAGGCTCACACACTATAACATGCACGAACTCTCATTTCGCAGAACTTATTTAGACCTTGTGTTTCTGCACAAAATGTTTAATGGTAGCATCGATTCAACCGAACTTGTCAACAAACTTGAAATTCATGCTCCAACCCGACTACCTAGGAAAAAATCTTATAATCTTTTTGCTACAAAACATTGTAGGACTAATGTAGGTAAACATTATTCATTGCCAAGACTCTTCCGCCAGTACAATACTCTTTCAAAATGTGAAGACATCGATATTTCTGATAAGTTGCCTAAATTCAAAAGATCTTTATATAAAATATTACTACCAAGATCTAACCAATTACCCCAAGCCTGAATAACCTTTTTATTATTATTTTTTTCTTTTTTATATAATGATTAAAGTTTCTAGTTGTTGCCACAAATTCTTAAGAACTTGTAGACTTACTCTTTCATGAATCTTTATTATATAAAATATTTATTTTCATTTTATTTCAATATTAAGTTATTTTTAAGTTTTTATCTAGTTAGTTTTTTTTTTTTTAACCATAAGTTTAGTTATAAGTCTCAGCCATAAAATTGTCTAAAAATAATGTGCACGCTGTGGCCCCCTGTAATTGAAAGAACATAAGTTTCGAAGACCTTGTGAATAATGTTTAGAATATATATCAATGTATCTTTTGTTGGGAGTCCTTAAAATAAATAAATAAATAAATAAATAAATGACTTTTACAGTAGAATATTTTAATATAATACACAGCAATTTTTATATTATAAGTTGTTTTACTTTTTACAGGATGTGGTCAGGAAAATTGAAAGTACTCCAACTGCTGCCAACGATCGCCCTGTCAAGGATGTTGTGATTGCTAATGCTATAGCACAGGTGGTTGCTGAGCCTTTCAGTGTTACCAAAGAAAATAGTACTGAATAACATTTTAACATTGTGCTCAATTATATAAGATTAAATTAGGATTAAGATAATTTTTTATTTCTTTTAATTGTCAATGCATTTATTCTCAATATTGGAATATTTTTAACTTCAATAGAATTTGAATCTACATGAGATTATTCAACCTACCTGTGTATGTATATTTCATTATAATAATACAATCTTTTACTAACTGAAATGTTTTATTTCCTCTAAACATGATTCTGCTTCTTTTTTTACAACTTGGTCTTTAGCAAGAACTCCTAACTTCCAAGCATACCCACAACTTTTTCTAGCTTCTACAATCATTTGTTTCTTCAAATATACTCTGCCAATATTGACATAGCTGGTTCCTAGATTTTCCATTTTTATTGATTTTCCTAATAATATAGCATCTTTGAAGTAAGCAATGCTTTCATCTGGCTTCTCCATAGCATCATAAATAGTTCCAATGTCATTCATTTGGTGGACAATTTGCTCTTTATCAAGATCTTCAACTAGCCTCATTTTATCCAAAGCACTTATCATAAGTTTGAGTCCCTGGTCATACTGTTGGGTGTCTATATACAGTCTGCCATACCAATCTTCAGTTAATGCTAGAAGCTTGTAGTGGTCTGTATTATTAGGATCTGAATCTACCATTCTCTTGAGTTTGCTAAGGCACCAATCAAAGCCAATTTGTGCGGTAGGATAATCTTTCATAAGATGACTGATTCTTGCCAACTTCATACTAATATGTACCACTCTGGGATCATCTTCTGTAGCTCCACTTGCCATGATTCGTTGAGTAACTGAGACAAATAGCTTTTTAGCCTTGTTTAATTGGTTTTGTTCTAGTGCCAAGTTTGCCATAATGTCATAAATGTAAGTAACTCCTGGTTCATGACGAACCTGTTGTGCTTGTTTTAGGGCAACATGAAGGAGCTGTTCTGCCTTCTCATACTCTAACCGTTGAATAAATAATATACAGTGTTTTATAACGGTGATGAGTTCATCTTCTGCTGTATAAGTTTTATCGCCTGCGTCAAACCCGAGCCAAGTAAATAATGAAAACCCCAAGAGACATGGTACTGCGCTGGATCTATTTAGTGGTATATAACGAAAAGTACAAGGAGAGGCTTTAAATTGGAATGCAAGACGTGATACTGTTTTCCAAATAAATCTGTATTTTGTAGACATTGTAATAAATAAATAAATTAATTACATAACCTTCCAAATGTTATATATTAATGTTTCCAGTGCACTTTGAGAAATAATCTTTATCATACACTGCAATTTTCTCGACTAGATGTAGTGATAGTTTAATACAATAGTTATTTGATAGTTATTTATGATCTAACACTATAAAATAGATTATTAAACTCTCAGATTAAACTCAACACTCAAGGATTTCTGAATTCAAAATCCTTGTCTTGTCTTGGGTTCTGGACTGACAGGCATTTGCACTTTCTTTTCTTGGCCTTACGGGAAAATAACAAAAGCGAGTCATGCTACAAACAAACCAAAAGAACCTAGGTAAGGTAGTACCTACCGCGACTACTGGTTAATTCTTTGTCAAGTTTGTCAGATGTTATTTTTACTGTCAACGTTATCGCTCAAAATTTGACAATGACAAAAGACATGGAATCAACCATTTCCATTGACCATCATTGTTTTTCATTCCATCAATTCTGTCTGTGATTTTGTTGGATTTCGTTTTCGTATATGCGCTCGAGATTCTGCTTTGTATTACGTTTTGTAGTGTCGTCACTGTAAATCTAATTAGAAAGCGCGTATAACTCGCACAGCAGCAGAAAGAGATTACCCTACAATAATGGTTGGCCTTAGTTGACGTAACGTAGACGCAAAATAATCTGGTTTAGTTGGAAAATGCTAATGTTCTTGGAGATGTGTTAGCTAACGAATAACAAAACATAAGCTACCTTCAGAATGGGGTATACTAACAGTTCGGATTTCCCTCCAGTGAAAGAGGACACATTTTGTAAATATGTTTTGTACTACGAAATAAACAACTCAAGGTTGGTACCTGTTCCATCAAACGTTTCGCCCTTCTAATTTTTTGTTTGTATCTGACACAGCGCTTTTGTTTACAGGGTCCGTATTTGGGATTTAATAATACTGATACCGAACGCTTTATTCGTGCTGTTCCTAGTGGTCAGATTTAATAAAGCGCAGTTGAAGTTGCGTGCTACCAGTAGTCCTATATTCCTGACGTTCTACACATTGGTATGGGGCAATGTGATCATAAGTCTTGTAAGATGTGCAGTGTCGATGACAGTGAATGCTGCAGTGCCACTGGGTGGACTGGTGGATAAAGTGTTATGGGTGGTGGTACGCTTCTTCCTGCTTGCCACTGAAATGAGTGTTGTTATATTTGGTCTGGCTTTTGGTAAGTTTCATGACTGTTTTGATTCTTACTACTGTTATTTGTGTATTGACAAGTTATTTATGATATTTATATTTGGCATAATTCACCTATATACAACAGTTAAACTCTAATAGTTCAGTGTCTGGATGTACAATTAATTGCAAAATGCTCATGCATGAGTAATTATAAAGCTATGTTGATGTACATTGTATGTTGTGGCAATCTCAGGTTATTACTCTATGTAACACAATAAGGAATGTATCATTTACTATCAACAAAATAGGTTTTTAAGTGATTGAATGTAGAGTATGTTCATTAAACTAATTATCTGGAATGTGAACCTGCTTTTTTTCATTATAAGGAATGTATCATTTACTATCAACAAAATAGGTTTTTAAGTGATTGAATATAGAGTATGTTCATTAAACTAATTATCTGGAATGTGAACCTGCTTTTTTTCATTAAGGTACCTGTTTTTATTATTGGCTCTATATATCTCAGACACTTTTTGACCAATGTCAACATGATTGACTCAAGTTGCTTCATCATTGCTCAATCATTTTCCAAATTCCCGGTATGCCTTATTGGGAATCTATGGGGGAGTTCTACATCTGTGAACTTCTTAAAATTAAATTATTTATGATCATGATAAAAAATAGTACATAATTTGTAATACACAGGCAGCAATTCAGCTGATGAATAAATAATAGTCACTGCATCAGTGCCAGTATTTGGAATGTCAGAATAAAATTTAAAACTAACTATGCTTATATTAATTGATATTTCAGGTCATCTAGACAGCCGGAGCAGTATAAGATATGTACTTCTTGCAACATCACTCATATCACTTGCCTTCACCGTTACTCAGGGCACACTAGAGATTGTGATGCCAGATGATATGTTTCATATTGATACGAGAGATTTTGATCTATTTGGGCACGGAGGAATGCTGTTCTGGTTTACATCTTCGTTGGTGTTTGCCCTGATTTACTTCCTGATTCTACTTTTGCCTTGGATTCCTTTGAGAGAATATCTGGCTTTACCATGTAAGTTAATTTGATTATCTTAATACTAAGAAATGTGTAATATTTAGTTTGATGTCTTTGAGTTTTCTGATATTGAGTTAAAAGGGTCACCTTCTAATATTTCAAACTCAGGCTTTGAGCTTACCATGGGGAAGTTGCCGTGTGAATTATCCAGCAATAATATTTTTTATTTATTAATTAAAACCATTGTCTATGTGACAACAGGTCATATAGACAATGTCAGTAACAGGTCACTCTACTATTATTTTTATCTAAAAAGAAAACTATTTAATAAAATAATAGTTGTTAATAACATGATACAAACTAATTAATAATGTAGACAGATATTTAAAATGCAGTTAATATCTTGCAGAATAGCTGTAAACAATTTACTTTACAATATACTTTGTAACAATCAATAAGGATGCATAAAACAGTATACATTGACCTATGTATAGGAAGTTTTCTGCTGTCACAGATAATAAAACAAAAATAATTTATAGTTTGATAACCTGTCGACCTAAACAAAGGAGATATCTCGTAAATTATAGTTCATCATAATTATGAACCAGAAAAATGTTGATGACGCTTTTCGAGACCAGATTATTAAATTCTTACTGCCCCATTAGCGTCATTAAATGAGGTCGTAAAGTCGTAATACTTGAATAACCTGTGTTAATGGCTAGTTCAGTATGACTTGTTGTAATTGCTATAACTATTAGGTACCTACTTATTTTGTGCCACTTAAGCCCCGCGGGAATAAGAAATATTTTGCTTAGACTCGTACCAAGATGTTAAAGTTTCAAGTCTATTTGATGAGTGGTTTGAAGGGGGTTGTTTTCACTAACACTTTAATGTTAACCGTTAGACGATTATAATGATGAATCATTCTATATCTAAAACCCAATTACCCAAGTTATCTTTATTATTTTATAGAATTTAAGGACTCAGAATTTTTTAATAAAAAACAAAACTGTATTATTATCTATTCTATCCCTTAACCTTGACAAATATGTATTAATAAATTCGGCTTTAGAATTTTAAGCGTTGTTATTAACATCTATATGAGTTATGTTGATGCTATCTATATGAAACTAAAAACATCGACATTGATGTTTCATAAAATCAGACACAAGATACTATACATATAAATATTTAAGTCTACATGCACGCTAATTGTATTAGATGGTACAAGGACAGACTACTTAAAGTTAAAGGAATATTTATGTGAAGACTCGCATGTATGAAATTATTATATTAACCTTATTACGCCCACTGACGGGCACGGGTCGCCCCAATAGAACCCATTAATAGGTACCAATAAATTTTTTAATTAAGTTTTTGATTTCTGAATAAAAATCGATCGTCTAACTTTACAACCGAATCATTTAACTGTGATGTAAAAGAATCGAATTGTGCTGTAAATAATGTAAAATAATCCATAGAACTACTAATACATATTATAAATGGGAAAGTGTCCTTTACGGCAAAACGGAGCGACGAATTGATGTGATTTTATAAGTGGAGACACTTGAAGGAAGCTTGACAGGCAAAAGATACAAAAAGTATTTCGTCTATTTCCTGTATTCGTATTAATTTAGGTCTTGCTAGTAGTAAATAAATAAATATTGTGGACAATTCATATAGCAACATCTAGCCCCGTGGTTAGCTAGAAGCATGTGTTACGGGTGCTAGATTTCTGATATACATAATAGAATATCATACAAATACCTATATATTTTTTAAATTACATATACAGAACAACCAGACACGCGGAACAAATATTTGCAGATCGTACAAACTTTAGTCCCGAGGCGGGAATCGAACCTTGCGTCGCAGGTAGACCTTCGCCCGATGCGGACACAGAGGTCGTCAATAAATGTTTTGGAAAACCAACGGTTAAAAAATCAATGATATAAACTTGAGGGGGCGCTGACTCCGCTACTCAGTTTTCTAAACTTTTGCGGAGTCATCTCACAAAATTATGTACTAATTCTAATTTGTTGTAGGGGAACTAGGATCTGCACTGAAGTCTCGCTATGGAGCGTAATTATGTATAGTAAAACCATTTTTAAACTGAACGCCCCTCCACCGCGGTTACACGAACATGCAAAAAGGTGTATAGATACAACACACATAAATTGATCTTTGTCATTGGATGTTCATTAACGTATAAGCAAACGGTATCACTTTGACAGACAGATGAGCCAATGTTACAGTAAAGTTGTAGCACGCACACAAATATATAGATGCAATACGTATTTCCTCTCACACGTTGAAATTATCACGGTTTTGTGGAGGGGAGTTCATTTTAAGTCTGGATCATCTATACCTACTCTAACCATTGTTTTATGTCCCCGATAAATATTTTTGAATTTTTTTAAATTTGAATTTCGAATAAACTTAAATAAAAAACATAAAGCCAAAAATAGGTTCTCACGATGTTTCAGCTAAGCTCTCGTTCTACCTGTACGTGCTGCTGCTCGCACTACTGGACACGACGCAGTGCGCGGGCGCGGGTCTGCTGGCGTGGGGCGCCGCGCCGGCGGGGCTGTGCGTCGTCGACGTCACCACGTGGCTCTACTTCTCGCTCTACACGCCGCTCGTATACCACACCTTCCTCAGCGAGTTCTTCAGGTACAGTATCAAACGTCTATTTATTTATTCAACAAAATTTATAGCCCTTAAAAATATATACAACATTGTTTCATATAACATGGCCAACTTACGGCCAAAAAAACGGATTTACTTTTTATAAAATGTATCTGAGTCGAAACGTCGTTGGTCTATTCCGCCATTTTGAAAAAAATGTGATTTGGCAATCAGTTATGAAATGCACGTCAATCGCCAGAGTAAATGCTTACAATTGTTTGTCAGCACTTATTCTGTTTATTGAACTTAGAAATTTAAGTAAATAAATAAATCTTTAAGTTTCGGTGTCTAAGATTAACTATAAACATCTTCGGTGACCGCTTCCGCCCGCTCGCTTTGCTCGCTCGCCTAACGCGTAGTTTTTGTTATGCAAACATAACCTAATCTACATATTATGTATTTTGAACCATTATGTTCTTCTCTTTTATACACAACGGGTGCTTCTGACTTATGTATATGAAGCATGACTATTGTCCGACAAATTTCGTGGTCCGTTATCCCGGTTTTACATCCTTGATTTTTTTAATCCTTGATATCTCTGTTAGCTACCACAATCGAGATTTGGGTATAGGATATTTTTAGTCGTCTCATCGAAACGAAGCTACTCACCAAAAATTAGCTTGTTAGTAATCACTTGATTTCCATGTACTACGGATCCCGGCCTAAAATCCTTTAAGCGGAAATAAGCTTTTTTTATTTTTATTATTTTATTATCTGTTTCAGTGTTTCCCAGCCGAGCATAATGTTCTCGTACAAGGCTCAGATGGACGAGCCCCTGGAGGAGGACCAGGTGTCTCTGCCTCATCAGCAGAGCTTTAGCTCGCTCAAGACAGACTCCGATTACATATACCAAGTGAGTACTAAGTTTTAGAGTTGACAGGATTTTTATTGAAAAATCTTTGAATAACTTTGACATGGTTTCCGTAATAAGTAGCTCGGAACATATGGGAGCTATGTGGCAGCACAATCCGTTTTTGGCCAGCGTGGTGAATTCAGACCTAATCTATTTGTCTCTCATCAAGAGAAAAGTCCATGTGTCCCTGCAGTGGAAACGTAACTACGGGTGCTTATCTAATAAAATTATGTAGTGAAATTTTACTTTGCCAATAAAAAAATTATGTCTGATAGTGTCAGTGAAAGTTATACATATATACCGTAGGGGTGTTGGTGTTAAAATTATATTTTGTGAATATGTGTTAATACTTAAGTTTGTTTTTTATTGAGCTCTTGTCAACATCACCGTTTCAGAGTAACAGCGTATACGACAGTACGTTGTTCGAAGCCGGCGGTACTACTCCTATGAACCCGGTGTACAGCGCATCACTACAAAGCCCGGACTCAATCGCGTCCGGCCAATCCGATATAGGGTTCCATAAGAGAATGCCTTCCACATAATAGTTCGAACACTATTATTGGATGTACCCTCATTTGCGATATTTTTGAAGGTTTGTAAACTTTCCCATACAAAGCCCGGACTCAATCGCATCCGGCCAATCCAATTTAGAATTCCACAAGCGAATGCCTTTCAAGCAGATACAAATAAAATCGTAGGCATTATTATGATTCTTTACTTATAGGTCCGAAAAACTATTTGCAAATATTTAGGTTATTTGGATTAAGTGAAGAGCCTTACTCAGTTTTACATTAAAAAGTAAAAATAGCAATGTATAATACAAATAAGCAGAAATACTTTTAACTCATTTAAGGTATGAAAGTTTAGTCACTAGCCGATTTACCCAATAAAGTGATTTTAAATTGTAAAAAATAAGCTGAATTAATTTAGCTGTATGTATAAAAAGTAAATAAAAAAGTTTAATTAATGAATTAACGCAAACTGTAATATAAATAAAACTATATAAATTTATATCTAACATTAACATTAGCTGCCAATTAAGAGGCCTTCACTAATATAACATAGTATTACTTAAGCGTACCATAGAGGTGCTAATATTGAAGAGTCACAATGATTTTCCATAACAGGCTTTCGCGAAACGTGTTTAAGAAAATTGTCATAACAATTAATAGATATGTGTACATGTACATAATATATGATAGGTAAAATAAGTATACAAGAATACTATCAATGTCTGACATAATTTCATAAATCAACGCGTGGCGCCCTCATTTGCAGTAATTACACATTTTGATTGGTTTAAAATAAATTTTACGGGATATAAATTTGTTATAAAGCAATATTAATAATTGATTAAGAAAATTCCTCATAGGACAATCTAATCTAAAAGGCTACCTAGATTCTACACCTGTTTTTGCGAAAATTTGTTATACTGGGGGAATCTTCTTGTAAATTTTGTATTAAACAAAATGTTACATACATTTTGTCAAATGTATGTCATCAAAGTCAATTTACAGAACACTAAATCATAAAAATAATCAGCTTATGATACAGAGGCCTTAGATGAGGATGACCATAAATAGTGCTAGCGCCAAATGGTCGCTGTAGTACTAACCCGCTTAGTAAATAATAAATCCTATCCCTCTTTACTTTATATATAGAACTTCTAGCTTTTAAGGTGAATATTATATGGTTTGTTTGTCTGTAAGAACCTAGCTTTAGGTGTAGTCATTGGTAGTCTGTCTAGTGTTAGGAATAAATGGCATGCAGAAATAAATTTTAATTTTTCCCACTTAGATCAAATATAACCAAAGAGTCTGCTAATGTCTGAAAGTGCATGAATTCTAAATATTTTTCGATTTTATTTAATGTTACACTAAAATTTTTCGGAGTCAGCGCCATCTTAAAAATTCCAGACTGTTTAAAGCACTCGCAAATATTCCCATTTTTGTCTTATTTTTTACCTATCAGTGGATTCTAGCTACAATTTATTAGAAATGCAGTCGTCTTGATTAAATTATATCTATGTGAAAGACATTATGATCATTGTTGAAAAGCGATGACATGACATCTTATTGCTCGCCTTCATTTAAACGACTGTCATAATGGGGGATGTTAAATTTATTTCTGATAATGGTATGTGATTTGATGAAATATGCCAATAGATCATCTAAGTTAGTTCTAAGAACACTATAGGCTTAGAGGTCTATAAACGAATCTCGTGAATCTTTTACTGACTCTGATTCGGAACTCCAAGCCTAATTAAGAAATTGATTATGCTGGAATCTGCTTTATTGTCAAAAGAATGATTTATTTTTGTGATGATAGCCCCACCCTGAACTTGATGTAATGTAATGTGTTTGATAGAATGAGACAATTAAGATGCATGTTACGTATGAAATCCCAGTGAACAAAACGAATCTATTGAGACTGTATAACATCCCATTTTCAGCTATTAGTCTTGTAATGTTGTTCCATCCAGAGTTTGACATTAGATGTAGCTATATTATAAGAATTTGACAAGTTGCAGGCAAATTTAAATTAATAATCTCCAACTTGTAACTTATAGTTGAGACCAAAATAATTTGCTGAATTTAAGGAGGTACCTACTAAATTTAATTCGTTCTGAATGCCTTGTCTAAGCCCTTTTATTAGATATAGAAAGTTGTGACACCAGTGACTTGTGATTGAAAGTAAACCATTCTGATAGCAATTGATGTTTGAAAGAAATATTTTTATAAAATGGTTTTGTTGCACCTATTTCACCTACAAAATAAGTTTTAAATTTAATTTTAACCTTGAATGTATTATACATTTATGATGATCATGCATGATTTCTATCCAATGATAAAAGTAATAATTTGATCAATACCTGATTTAGGCTGTAAAATATTAGGTTAAACAGATTTTGGGTAGATCTACTCATGAAAGTAAGTAACATTAAATTACTTGTTTGATGTACATATTTTAAATGTATTTATTCATCTCCAACTTATTTTGTGTTATTAATTGATGGTTATAAGGCTTTCCTACCTCATAAAGCAATAATTCTTAGTTTTTTATAAACATATCAGTAGGGCCTACCTGGCAATTGACAAGTTACCTACCTTATAAAAATTCTGGAATTTTTCATCTACCATATAATAATAAATATAGGCTAAGCAACCATAATGTGGTTTTAACCTTGGCTAGGTACATTGTTTTTTCTATAATCGTGTTGCTTTATTTTTCCTTCTTATTTAGCTTCATGTAGCATCAACATTAAATTAGGTAACGTGTTTTTTCATGAAAACCTACTTGTAAGTAGGAAGTGTACAAAGTAGGTAGGTACCTACCTATTTCGTTGCATTTATTGCTAACACGTTAATTCGAAGTCTATTGCTAACACGTTAATTCGGTGTCTTTACTTTTATTTAATTATAATTACATAGTTTTCTTACTAAAATTCTACTTAAAATATCGTAACGAATTCTAATTTAGCAAAGCTAAACTATTGCATAAGTGGGTACTTACTATTGTAATGTTTTCGGTTTATAAGTACTATTATATATTTTGTTGATTAAATTCTATTCCTAGCGTCATAATTATCAAATAAAAACTCAATAATAACTAAACTACCTATAACCTAAGAGCCCGTGATGGCCAGACCTTCCTTTAATTCACAAGCGTGAAAATTCTTTCATGTGTATGTCTAACATAGGTAAGAATAACCCCCAAACATGAAACCTGGATCGCGGTTCCTTTGGGAGATAACAACCTTTTACCTGTTATCTCCCAAAGGAACCACGATCCAGGTTTCATGTTTGGGGGTTATTCTTACCTATGTTAGACATACACATAAAATAATTTTCACGCTTCAGAATTAAAGGAAGGTCTGGCCATCACAGGTTATTAGTCTATACTAAGAGCCCGGTCTGGCCAGACCTTCCTTTAATTCTGAAGCGTGAAAATTCTTTCATGTGTATGTCTAACATAGGTAAGAATAACCCCCAAACATGAAACCTGGATCGTGGTTCCTTTGGGAGATAACAGGTAAAAGGTTGTTATCTCCCAAAGGAACCGCGATCCAGGTTTCATGTTTGGGGGTTATTCTTACCTATGTTAGACATACACATGAAAGAATTTTCACGCTTGTGAATTAAAGGAAGGTCTGGCCATCACAGGCTCTTGGTCTACTATGTAAAGGTACCCAACTAAAAACTTAAGTAGGTAGGTTCTTATTTTAACATGTCTGCAACCGAGTTGCAGTCTGTCATAATGGCGCTAATTTCGCACCAAGTATTATGTAAATAAGATATAAAATGGCATTAACCCAGAAAAATGTAATCTTGTCAATTGCAGACATTAATTAATTGATTCTGTCAATTTTTTCCTTTTTTGTGATAACCTATGAAATTTATATTTTAAGTGATATTTTGGTTGATGGTGTATATTTTTGTTGATTTCGTATGTAATAAAACTATGTATTAAATTAAACTTTGTTTTATTTTAGAACAAATCACATCCAATGTTTGACTTCCTAAGTACAATAGAAATATCATTTTTCATGATTCTGCTGAATGAATAAATGCCTCAAACAGTCAGTAACAGTGATTCTTTGGTTTGGATCCAAGATGAGCATTTTGTCCAATAAATCTTTGAGAAGATGCAGTTTCTCTAATTCTTCAGGAATTTTGTTCTTGCATGATTTTAAAAGCTCTTTTGACAAATTTCTGGTGATATTATAATTGGTATATTCAACAAACTTTTCTCTGCCAGTGATTTCATCAGTTCTATGCAATAGAAAGTTGTTATTATAGTTAAAATGTTGGTCTTTGAATTTTCCTTTTTTGAGCATTTTTGCTGGTATCTTTCCTTTTAGATCCATAAAGCTTTTGAGCATTCTATTGTTTGAACTGCCAGTAAACATAATTTTTCCAGTTGCTAGTTCATATAATGTGCAAGCAGTGGACCATATATCAATACCATGGCTATATTGTATGCCAAGAATTATCTCTGGCGCTCTATAAAATCTTGATACTAAATATGGCGTAAGTTCATTTTCACCTATTTTGGCTGCTGAACCAAAATCACATAATTTAAGTACATTTTTCTTTTCATTAACAAGAATGTTGTCAGGTTTTATATCTGAATGGACAATGCCTAGTTTCTTTAGTAGCCTTAACGCCATTAAGAGTTGTCTGCCATAACTTACAAGTGCTTTCATATGAATGCCATGGTTTTTCCCGTATTTTTTGAGAATGCTGCGTAAATCCATGTGTAGAGCTTCTAAAACAATACACAGATGCCCTTTGTACATAAAATCTGTAATATATTGCACACAGTGATATTTATTAGTAGGGTCGGCAAAATTAATTTCTTTAAGTACCGAAATTTCTTTCAAGCTTGTTCTGTACATCAAATCATTATTTCGTACACATTTAATGGCAACTGAGACATTTCTTTGTGAATTATCTGTAGCATGAATGACATTAGCAAACACGCCTTTGCCTAGGATTTCCTTGAGAGTATATTTATTTTTTATAGTTTCACCAATTTTAATGTTTAGGTAGCCTTCAGCGTCATCCCAGTTATCTTTAAGATTCATATTATTTTCATCGTAAATAGCATTGGCTCCTGCATTTTTTTTAAGTACAAAGTCATCTTTTTCAGAAAACATGTCATTCAAAGGATTTGTGTTGTTTTTATCTTTAGGTTTACTTATTATATCAGTGTTTTTCTCTTTTTTAGTAGTGATTCTTGCATTACTTTTATTTGGAACACAGTCTTTTTTGTATTCACTCGGTCCAAAGTCATTTAGTTTTTCTAGAAGTTGTTTTCTTCGCAATCTTCTCTGTTCAATAATACTTTCTTCATCTTCGGAATCAATTTCTTTTTCTGCATATTTGTCTTGAGATGATTCTTTTGATCTTGTTCTGATATTATTAAATTTATTTGGATTGGAATTAGTTATCACTTTAGGAATTTTACTTTTTTTCGTTTCATCAATACTTAGTTTTCTTTTGCAACTTTTTGTGGTTTTATCAGATTTTACATCCAACTTGTTTAATTCATCTTTAAGTGTCTCCCGTTTTTTCATTAGTTCTTTCAAATTGTCTTTGTTAGTGGGCAATGGGGGAGTACTTCCATCTATTTCATATTTTTTATATTCTTTTATACCAGTTTTCTTTCTATGTGATTTTGAATCTTCATTAGATCCTCTTGGTGATTTTTGCTTTGCATATTTTGTTGACATTTCTTTCACTTATTTATAATTTAGTGCTGAAATGTTTGTTGCTATCTGTAACAATTGTAAATTGATTACATAAAAAACATCAGAAAAAAATCCACAACAAGCTTCTAATAAACAAAAACCAGATGATATGCTCAAAAATATATTTAGCATTCAACATATCACTGACATGAAAATTCATTAGTATAAAAAATCATCATGAAAGTGACATCAATGGCACATCTATTAAAAAGTATAACTGTACTATTGATTACATTTCCACCCAGTTCCATTATCAAGTTCTAGTTTCATGATGTAGATGTTTTCATCTTCACAGAACTTCTATGACTAGGGATTGGCTCTGTCATTTTATCCATGATAACAGTGTTCACTTTATTGTACCAATCTTGGTTTTATACATATAGAAATATATATCCATATTGTTGATAATTCACAACTAGAAAAAAACATTATAGTGAATATAGATTGAAGAACTACCTAGTTATTTATTATATTAAATTGAATTTACTTATCCCACATAGAATTAAATCTATCCAATGCAATCGTTTTTGTAAATAAATGATTTCTTTTTATAACAACGGGAATTTCTCATGTATATACAAAGGAGTTAAAACACTCTCATGGTCTCTTGTGGTCGAAATATTGAGAGTGTTTAAACTTCTTTGTAAATATGAGTAATTCCCGTTGTTATAAAATTAATAGTGTAACTCACGAAAATTTTGAAAGTGAAATAAATGACTTCTCTGTGAGCATTTCAAGAGGATTATTGTTTTATCATAAAAGAAATTACATATCCTGTAGTCAATGCTCACATCTTAGGTGATATTTATGATAGTACAGAATGTAGTGAGCGTATTAGGTACTTACTATCATAAATACCACATAAACAATATTTCACTCGACTATAAGTACTGATTTTATCAATCATTTATCAAAAAACACACAAGAACTTAAAACTTAAAGAGATATTTTTTTAAATAACTTTATAATTTGTTGAGTTACACAATCAGTAGGTACACAGAATGATTTTCGTTCTATGGTTTTGGTTATGAATCACCCAAATATTACAATAATGTCAACTATTGGTGAAAATGCATATTACAAGTTATGAACAAATTCATAGCATGTAACATGCATTCTCATACTAGTAAATATCAAAATTTCAGGAGTTTTATCGTCAAATAATTCAATAAAATCACAAAATTTTCGAAAATGAAGTAAAATAAAATTACATTTCGTTTACGCTAGACAAGACAAAATAGACAAATCAAATCAAAATAACAACATGTGATATTTCACCTCGTCCATACTATTTTTGGCCAAATACCAAGTGTGCTATTTATAATTTATTGTTTCTCATGAGATTCATAATAATATATAAAATTGCAATAAAGAACAACTTATACAATTATGATTAATATCATATACATAATATTCATTCTTTTAATGTTATTATAGATTCTTTATTTGATTTATATTTATATATGTAACTAATAACCGGCTCTAACCAGTCTTGGGCCAGGTGGGCTACAACAACCTAAAATTAGACTATAATATAATACATACTACTAAGTTCGTTCTTGTATTTAAAATGGGCCCTGCGCTATAATTTAAAAAAATATTTAAAGTTGTTAAAATTATCTAAATTGCTTGCTGTTGACTATTGACATCAAAAGTTAATGTCAAAGTCTTTTCATAATTTTACTTTTTGGCTAAGCTTTTTGGCAATACTACTAATAACCTAACCTCAAATCTTTTATTTACATGACTATCTACAGCCTATAATAAATTGTGTAAAATTAAAAATGACCGGCTTCATAAATTCGATGATAAATACTTCAATTAAACTAAGACTTATCACACCGCTTAGGCATTTTCATGTTTCTCCAGGTTTGTTTGTAAAACAGTAATTTTACTTAACTTTTGCGGCAAATAACCAAATATTTTTTTCAGTAAGCCACCTATATTCTCATGCAGCACTTGGCATAGACAACTATCTTCTTTCAAGAAAGAGAATCACGGAGCAATTTGCAGATTACTCAGACAAGTTTAAGATGAAAATGAATCAGTTTATTGAAGATCCCAAAAATATGATTTTTACTGAAGACTTAAAGAATATGGTACATATAGCTGAGACTTCTGATGCAGACACCGTGAAAAAAATGATAAAAAAGTCAGTTTTACTTATTGTTTTCAATAAAAGATAGTTTTCAACGGAAACAGATAATAATTTAAAATTTCTATTTACAGGTTCAATACACAAAAATCTGAATTTCGTTTTGGCTCATTTGTTTTCGGGCCAGTAGCAATGAGAATGTTCTATTTTCTGGATAACCCATCAATTGCTTTAGAGGTACTGTAAATTGTATAACCTCTTATTGGACCAGGGCTTTATAAGTTAATATACTTAATTATTATTTGGGTGGGGGCATGTCAGTATGATTCCCACCATGGGACAAATAAAGTATGATTATATTATATTTTATCAATGTTATATTTAATACACCTTAGACAATTTCCTGAATTTATTTTATAATATTGTTATACAAAGTTATGTTCTTTATATAATAACTTTGTTTATTATTCAGCAAAATTATTTTCTATATCATTTTTACTATTCATTTTCAGGCATTTCTTGATGATGATAACAAAGGATTCTTTGATCAACTAGTCAGTTTTCAAATACTTCTAGATCTGCTATACAATCATGAGATGTATGATGAGATGCACCTTGTATTTGACATTGTTAAAGCTAAGCAGATCAATATGACGAAATACCCAAAATATCCAGTGGTATTGATTTTAGCTGCATGTTATAAGCAGGTAAAAGGGTTTCACTTTAATATATTTTAAAAAAAGATTACCTATATCTTGATCTGTTCATCCAATTCAGTCAGCAACAGTCTGGCAGTACCTTTATAAACCGACTACAAGTTTTATTTAAAAGTTTAACTAAATTTTGTTAAATAAAACAATACTAATATAGTTTATGGCTATAGTGTTCTTCTTTGACGACCTCTGTGGCGCAGCGAACGAAGGTCCGCCTTCGACGCAAGAGGTTGCGGGTTCGATTCCCGCCTCGGAACAACAATTTGTATGATCTGCAAATATTTGTTCTGGGTGTCTGGGTGTGTAATTATGTATAGTAAAAAATATCTATCTATGTATGTATATTACATTAAGTATATCAGAAATCTAGCACCCGTAACACAAGCTTAGAGCTTACCACTGGGCTAGATGTCACTGTGTGAATTGTCCAGCAATATTTATTTATTTATTTATTTATACTCTTAACCTTGTTTTTTTGTAGAATTATACTTTGAATTTGTGTTACAGAATACACCTCAAAGTTTGGAGGCTGCTTCAAAACTGTGGACTGAAATGACATCTGTTGGAACTAAACCTTTAAGAAGAGCGTCTACACTTATGGCAGGTTTGTATAGCTCCTCAAAAATCATTAAATAATACATTTTTATGCAGAAGTTAAAAAGTTCATGTTCTCTGTACAAAAATGAGAATGCATAAGCACCCCTGTTTACTTTTTCGCTTCTGGGATACAGGTTTTATTATTATTATATTATACGCACTTCAAAGATGGTGATGATAATGAGAGTTTATTTCATTTCAGGTTTGGCTTTAAATCAGAATGCACCACATGTAGCGTTGGAAGCCATATCAATGCAGAGGCAGCATTACGTCACTATTAGAAATATAAAGGTAATTCACTGAATGTGAACTCTATGCTGTGTCTTAGCGGAACAGTCTTCTGTTGCTGCTCTGATTCGGTTTGAGTCTACATTCAAAGGTTTATGTAAATATTAATTAATGTAGGCCCCCATGGGACTGACATACTCCTGTTTGAGCGGTTTGGGGTGGAACCATTAGTGTCTTGGAGTCTCTCTTCCAGGCAACCTTTCGATGGATAGAAACTATTTAACCATGGAGTGGCGGTGTAAACCAACATATCTGCAGCTTGCATATTTTACTAATTGTACTTGCTTTAGGTTTTTAATATTAACATCTATCTGGAACTGGGACTAACCTACATTCGGCCATGCTATTAAATGCCCAATTTATTGAGCAACATCAAGTTTGAATGAAACGAACGGAAGGAAAGGCCCCCATGGGACTGACATAGTTGTAATCACATTAGTAATCTATGTACCTATATGTAGTATTATGTATACATATTATAATGTATATGTATGCATGTAGTATGTCATTATCATTTCAACCATCAGACACATTGCAAATTTCCAGTTATCTAAATCAGAATCAATTTCATATCAATTTTCCGCAATTATGATGAATGATTTATGTTGACTGTGAACCAGCATCTTATTTTTTTATTTGTTTATCTCCTAATTGTATATTGATTGCAGTTATTGTTTATTTTCAGGCAATGGCTTTAGCAGATTTAAACAGAACGGACGATGCCATTATTCTGCTAAAATCAGTTCTGAATATTGACGCTCCAGAACAGAAGGACAAACACACATTCTTCAGAGAAACGGTAAGTTTCTTTAGTTATAGGTAACTGATTTATTATTAGTGCAGATAATATTATCATTTCATTTTTAAAACTAACGCAAGTTACACTAATTTTTTTTTAATCAGAAATTAATCATGTAAACAATGACGATATATCTAATTGGATGTCCGACGTTTTTGTTTTAATTTTTAAGTTTATGTCTAAGCAACCCATTATTTATTAGAAAATCAACAGCTCGAGCTTAATTTGATTTTAATCTCTTTTGTTGATTTGGCAATACCCACTAAATGACGAGTTACCGAAGAAGGCGTTGTAAAACCTTTTGTTATCGTTAGATAACCAATAAATACTCTAAGAAATATGTCCTGTTTTACTATGCATAGTTAAGCCAGGCTTTTATTTTACTTATAAATACTTCTTTTGTTTTGCAGATATTGAGAGTGAAGCAATCAGTTGAGCGGTCTAAAGATCAGGCTATTACGAGGGAATTCGAAAATGTATTAAAAGCTTTGGAAAACAGAAATTTAGTTGATGATCAGGTACGTAATTTTAATGTCATTTCTATATTATATGAAAGAAAGTGTTAGTTACACTATTTGTAACTCAAGAACGGCTGAACTGATTTGACTGAAAATTAGTGGAGATATAGTTAGTTAAGTATGTCAGAAATCTAACACCAGGAACACAAACTTTGAACTTACCACAGGGCTAGTTGCTGTGTGAATTGTCCAGCGATAACATTTTTTTTATATTTTTAATTTGATATTTTTAGTTATTTATTATTATTGCCTGTGTAAAATACCAAATTTTTTTTCAGAAACTAAACTCACTACTTTTAGCTGAAATCACGATAACGCCTAGGAAACAAGATTTTCAGCGTGGCATGCCGTTCAAAAAAATGCCATATCACAAGAGAAATCCAGAAAGATCTGAACAGTCTTAGTAATTTAATGATCTTAGCAGCTTAGGTTTTCGTGACTCTTAAACTTACAACCCTCTTATGCATATAAAGCCTGTTTCGTTCAAATTATTCAAATGAACACAAATATTAGGTATTTCTACAAGATGCTGAAATAATGATAAATATGCATTTAAAGTAGGTACTTAGTAGATTTTATGCATAAGAGATTATAGAGAACTCAAGTTTATTGAATAAGTTAGTCACATTTTGATAAATCTTTATGGATTAACGAATGCCTGGATGTATGTGTGTAAATAGACTCGCAGATAGTAATGCAACTTAGAGGCAGAAAATATAACAACTGATAACTATAGTTTTGCAATTTCATTTGGTTACTGCCGTACCTACTGTATAACAAGGTACATATTTAATTGTTATTTAAATTGTGCAAGATATTGTTGGACAGGAATAACTGAAAAAGCTCTGTAATTTCGAAGTCACATAGTGTACTATGTATTTTACTGTGATAAAAATTGCAAATACACAACTAAAAACAATGTTTGTTTATTTTAATAATTATACTTAACTGAATAGTAAACAATACGACTTATGTTGTAGCGCGGCAGAAACACGCGCGCGGTTAGCTCACGTTTGCCGCGCTATGTATGGACACGCCCTTACCCCAGTTATACGATATAGTACCTCAGTTATATGATGCTAATCACCGGCTAACCGCGCCGCTCTGAGTATACCTAGCATGAGGTAGCATGGCTAGACTGCTCTGCAATCACAGTGTTCACTCACCCTCACCCAACGCGAGGACGGAAATTAAACAGTTTTCTAGTCCCGCGGGTGCATATGTGCTCATTTTCTTGTTACGTGCTCTACTTGGTATATGGGGTAAACCAGACAAATTTGCCTGCAATGGGCAGATTGAAAGTAGGTACAATTATTTCTCTTTCAAAATTTTCGTGAGTTACACTATTCATTTTATAAAAACGGTTATTACTCACGTATTAAATAAGGAGATTTTTTTTATTATAGTAATAAATATCACCACTATTAACTTTAATAATAATTTTATATATTCTACTAGCTTTAGGTCTGAAACCGACATTCGGTCATGCTATTAAATGCCCAATTTATTGAGCAACATCAAGTTTGAATGAAACGAACGGAAGGAATTTCCGGTGAATTTCTAATAGCAGTCTAATTCCTTTAGGGTAGGTGCTTAAAGCGGATTCCCACATCGTTAAGCATATCGGACTCCTAATTAAAGCTCTATTGTCAACCCAATCTCATTCAAAATAAAACCGTCACGTTCCGCAAACTGGATTAGGCACTTTGATCCAAGCAAATATCACTTGTCCCGTACAGATATCCCCCTTTGTTCCCTTCGGGCATTGTCCTTATAAGTGGGATCTGGTTAAGAATTTCAAAAACAATGCCGGTAGATTCTTGAAAAAAAAAATCAGGCGCCGTTGAAAATAAACAGCAAATTTATCTGATATGTTGAGACTGTAAAAAAATAAATCAAAGTTGCGATGATTATCTAAGTATCAGGAAAATAATGTACCTACCTAAGTAGGTACCTACGTATAATATACGCTCCACAGCAAGATCACGGTTTTAAATATAGCCAGGTTAGTGACCTACAAAGTCCTGCCTATAGTTGTAAATTCTTCCTAATTAACATTTGAATAAACTATCCAGCATCAGCAGCCATACGCCAGCTGAATATATTCTCGTGAAAAATGAACTCAAAATTCACATGACGTTCAAATTACCGCGCACGGTTAGGCAGATTGCAAGTGGATTTTAAAAGCCCAGACTCTGTGACAGATGCAAATGTCTCTAAAACATTAAGGTTAAATTTTTAGGTTCCTTATTTTGTAGGAACTTTGCAGTGAAGTCCATAGCTAATAGGCTTCAGATGTTTCGACTAGTTATCGCTGATTGAGCTAAAAGTAAACTCTTTCCTTTGGTAAGCTTTATCCATACAAAAATGTCTCAGGCACTATAATTCCCAGCCACGTTACTACTTTAGCAAAAGTTTAACACGTTAATTTTTAATTTTACCTACCTTTAATAAATAGTTTATAAATCATTTATTATAAGCCACGCATCCGACTGTAGGTACCTACCTAAATGTTACATTTGAAAAACTCTTAATTAAAAGAAACCTAGGAAATACTTACCTACATATATTTTCTTACTTTATATGTACTTACCTAGTTTTAATGTGTACATATGTATGTTTTTTGGATAAAAAATCATTCCTATTCTTAAAATTTGATACCTACTACAGAGTCAGAGCAATTACCCACTCTTATTTAGATAGAGCTCCGAGAAAAGTGAAATGATCTAGCAAAATCTTAGCTTACTTTGTTTTAAACCGATGGCGATTTTCATGTATTTCCATAAATTTGAAATAGACATTTAGGTGGCACGAATCAATTAAAATCCTTATAGGACAGGACATCTTTAAATGTTATTAAAACTTATTATTTCGGACAATGAAAAGTAATATCAAAAGTTTTTTAATAATTCAGATAACAATAAGATGAAATCGTCGTTGGAATTTGCAAACTCGTTGGAAACTCAATAAAATGACAGTTTTCATAACGATATTAATTTCGGACTTATTGTTCTGCAGCAACGTGTCTTGGTTTTTTACGACCAATATTAAGTATTTTAAATGTAGGTAAGTAATCAACATAAGAATAATCTAGCCAAATAACTTTACATGTGGAATATTTTTGTACCTGCTTATAAGTTTGTTTTCATTTTGAGACACATAATTTATTATAATATAGGTATTTTATTATACGCATATATAGTAAAACCATTTCTAAAATGACCACCACCGAATTCTGTATTTTTTTTTTCTGTGTATTTTTTTCTGTATTTCCTCTCACACGTTGAAATCATCACGGTTTTGTGGAGGGGAGTTCATTTTTAGAATGGTTTTACTATACCTATATTCTTATACAGTCATAGATTATATGGCAGATAGAAACAGGGTGGTACTGTTCTAAGGCCACCATCACGACTACGCTTGTTATAATATTAACACTTGCAAATTGTTTTACAATTGTGTCACTTTACAACAATTATTTACAAAATGTTGTTATTTAATTTACCTACACGAAAATTTATAACAATTATTGTAAACGTTTTTAAGACGCTAATACTTATCAAAGTAATAGTGCTACCATAAATAATAAAACGCTAAGTGAGAAAACTTGAACTCCCTCATGAAGGGTCCCGTATCGTTCCCTCGGTAAAATCCTGAAAACGCTATAGGATAAACGTATGATTAAACTGAATAGTACGCAATTTCCTAAAAAACTATATTAAAAAAAACAAATGACAATTTTCAATAACCGTGATCAGTTATATTTAAATTTTTGTCATCAAACGAAATGTACATGAGACGCCTATGACAGATAGAAAGACGGATAGAGAACACTTAATAATTTCTTACCACTTACGGTACGGAATCCTAAAAACTGTCATTATTAGAATTAGAACTGTAAACTCAACGACAAGATACTAGTTCTTCGCTTTTGTAGCACTTTCGTAGACATCTCGTAGTCGGAGCGTTAAGTTTTGAGACAACTATTGACAAATTCTCATCAAATACTTTTTCCACTTAGTTCAGAGTTATTTAGTGACCATAAAAATGCCATTACGTCTTACGAAATACATAGAGCGTTTGTTGCTTGAAAAAGGAGATCCAATTGATGCAGAGATATCTATGATCAGCTCTATACAGAGGCTGGTGGGGATTCATAACGTCTGCGGAGGTAGAGACAATGAAAGTAAGTTAGTATATATAATATTGCTGAAAACACAGCAACATCTAGCAATAATTAATAAATCTACAGTCAATAATTATATTTTTTCTAAATTTAAGTAGTATGTATGTTATTGACAATGCCTCTTTACAGCAGCATAATTAGGTATAGTAAAACCATTTTTAAACTGAACGCCCCTCCACCGAATTCTGAATTTTTTTTTTCTGTGTATTCTGTTTTTCTGTATTTCCTCTCACACGTTGAAATCATCACGGTTTTGTGGAGGGGAGTTCATTTTTAGAATGATTTTACTATACATTATTTGATTATTTATATTTTCATGACATTCCTTTTTAATGTCAAAACAATACCTAGCTTTTAATTTGACAATGCCCATATACAGCAGCATTACTTAATTAAGTTTTGTATTTTATTGACATGATAAATATTGACATGAATGAATCCTAGACATACCTATGTCCTTACTTTAATTTAATGTATTCTATTTTATGTAATATTTGACATGTCATTAAACTTTAAATTTTGATTATTTTTTAATAATACATAGTTATTAATTATTACTATTATAATTTAATGTAACTTGTTGACGTGACTAAGTGTTCTGTGATGTTCCTATAGTTGTAAATAAATGAATATGAATATGAATATGAATATGAATATGAATATGAATATGAATGAATGAATATGAATATGAATATATTTAGCAATAATCTCAATTTTATTTATAAAACCAAAATTATAGTTTAACTTTGTATAATTTAACACAATAAATCATGTCTCTGTTCAAACCTTTTCAATTTTAAAACTTTCAGGAAAATGCTACTTATTTGTTTAAAAAATGTACTTATACCTAAGTAAATTCTTTTTTAAATATTTGTTTAAAGGAAAATTAACGAAAATAAGAAAACCGATAGACCTCCAAACTTAGCCAACACGCCTTAACAGAAACTTGTAATCTAATAAATATCCAAGATAAAATGGCGATGTCAAGGAATTTTCTAAGTTTAGCAAATCCGTTTACAGTTACTAGATAAGTTGTTGCAAATTCCAATATTGCGTTACGTTGCCGAGGCAGCGATAAACAGGATTTCCTTTATTCATTTACCAACCGCGTCCTTACCGGAAGTCAAACGAAAGACTTTTATGATGTTTATTCATAAATAAAGCTACAGATTAAATAATACTATACAGTACTTATTATGCTTATCTTAGCTTAAGGTATAATAAATACAATTCGACGAACTCTATGGCGAAGGTCTGTTTGCGACGCAGGAGGTTGCGGGTTCGATTCCTGCTCTCGGAACAAAAATTTGTACGATCTGTAGATATTTTTTCCGGGTGTTCTTTTCGAAGAGTTTTCAAAATGAACCAACCATCATTTTATTAACTGGAACGAACATTTTTTTGCCACGTCACGACTTCACCCGCGATATAATATATTTTCCCGCAGAAAGATTTATTTCTCCCGCTGTAAGTAGTCTTAGCTGTCGTTTTCTGGTTCTAAGCTAGTATTCCACCAATTTTCAGCGAAATCGATTCAACCGTTCTTGAGTTATAAAAAGTGAAATGAACACGACCTACCTATAATGTAAAAAAATCAGTTAAGTTTTAAGTTTTTTTCCAGGGCCAACTTTCGTATCCATCTTTCTAATTCTCCTGTTCGGCGGGACGTTCCTGTACGTGGGTACCTTCAGCCAGATAGTGTACCTGATCCAAGTGTTCCCTGACAGCATGGAGACATTTAAAGTTTTGAACTGCGTTAGTGCTACTTCAGTTCCGCTGTCCAAGTATATTTTTATGTGGGCAGTTAGGTAAGTATTGAATTTTTGTCTGTGAACCGTGTGTGTCTGTGCCTGAGATTTATAAAGATTGGGCCAAATAAACTGTCCCAATTGTCGCCAAGCCGAGAATTCAATTCAATTACTTCACACACAATTAACAATCGTATTTGAATGTGTTCATACAACATAATTTACACAATCATGCAATAATAAAATATTTATAATATAAATAATAACAGTATTCATGTACACAGTAGGTACCTATTCAATGTAAGGTTGGTTTTCGTAATGCAGTCACCAACAGTGTAGAAACACCCAAGAGTTATATACCAAACCGACTCTAGGATACAAAAGCCAGACAGCAGCGTCGTTATAATTACTAAACCAATAAAAAAAGCCGTGATATTTTATGATATTTCAAATTCAGGTCTCGTCTTCGCGATATCTTCGAGATAAGTCGCGAAGGTCTCTCCTCGCTACCCCCGGACAGCTCAGCTCACTCCGTGATGATGAAGACTCTCCGAACAGCGCGGTACGCTCGCTGGATGGTGGTCTTCAACCAGGCAGGCACACACATCTTGTACCTGATGATGCCGTTTCTATTTACCGTCTTCACCAATGATAGGTATTTGCCGACTACGCCTGGAGATTCTTATGGTAAGTTTGTTAATCGTTTTGAATATATAATAATAAATAATTTACCTAGATAAGTTATTGATTTCTATTGCTCGCATTGATTGCACTAATGTAGAGATGGTAATATAAATTATGTAGTATGAGTTATAACTCAAGAACGGCTGGAGCGATTTAGGTAGGTACTTTTGGTTTAAAAGGTTTAAGAGGTAAGAAAATATGACAATGAAGCGGGCGGGTCAGCTAATTTCAATATACCTAATGTTAAAATACCTTATTCACAGGACTTACTCCAAAATATGAGACACCATTCTTCGAGATAACCTTCGCGATAACAATCACCGCTACAGCCTTCTCCGCCATCAACCAGACCGGCTACATTGTCCTATTCGTGACCCTTCTCTCTCACCTCCTGGGCCACTTCTACTCCATCACACAAACTCTAAACGACATCAACCAAACACTCCAACAAAACAAAACAGAAAACAACGAAACCGTCACAGAAAAACTGAAATTCTGCATCAAACATCACCAATTCCTGTTCAAATATCACGAGAAAATTCGAGATCTGTACAAAGTTATCTTCGGTGCTCACTTCCTAATGATGACAATCGTCTTAGTAACAACATTACACACTATGAGTGAATGGGATATAAGGAACACGATCTTGACGGCTGGCACAGGAATTTTACCTTTATTTATATACTGTTTCGGTGGAGAATTGCTGATCAGCGCTGGGGCTGAGATGTCAGTGGCGATTTACACTTGTGGTTGGGAAATGATGGAGGTGCGGCAAGCGAGGTGTGTGCTGCTGATGCTGTGTATAGCACAAAAGCCCTTGTATCTGACCGCAGCTGACATTTTCGTAATGAACAGGGAAACCTTTGGAAACGTAGCTCAGGTTGTCTACAAAATTTACGCAGTATTCAATTAGAGTTTAAGATTTAATTATTATTGATGTAGTCCTACATCAATAATAATTAGTCATGGCTTCTATAAAGTAGTGGTACTTATAGGTAGATAAGAAGTAATAATGGCAGGTTCTTTTGCTTTGAGCTGATGACGTAGTAAAAAATTAAAAGCATTAGGAATTGCAAGGCTTGGCTTAGAATGGAAGCAAATAAAAAAACTTTAAACTATAAAACTATACAAGTTGTATCGTTGCAGCTTAAATTATGTAAGTATGTAGAAATGAAATTAAGAAATAGGCTAAACTATTTTTGTAGATGCACAATAAATTGTTTCAGTATGTAAATGTTATTTTAGTTTCAGTTCCAAATCACAACATAATTAATCTTGTTGTAATTTTATAACGCAAGAAAGGCTGGGCCGATGTGGTTTTGGTTTTAAAATTGTAGCCCAGGGAAGGTGATAAAACATACGAAAAATTCGGGTGAAGCCGCGGGCGGAAAGCTAGTATGAAATAATAATACCATCATAATCTGGTAAAAAACATGTCATTCAAAGCTTTTAGAATTTTAACATAAAATTATCAAGTCGAGCTTAATTTATTAATTTAATCTATCAGGATATTGCGATGTTAGGCTTGACAAATGGAGGCCATAATTTTAACTAGAATGTTTTACCTTTTGATTTAAGATGATTTATATGGACCTGCTTATATTTCAAGAACTTACCTAGTTAAGGTATTGCAACTGTTCGCCGTTTGGTACATAAGTATAGAGTACTACCGGGCCTCTTCACGTCTAAGCGACTAAAAAAAATACTTAAAAGTATTTATTTAACTAAAAGCTAACATTTTCCTATTAGTATCAACAGAAAAGCATGCTTATTGAATCCAGGCTACATACAAATATATTCGAATCCCTATGGTTTTGTATTGGTAATTACAATACATGACATTTACGAAGACCTTTACAATGACATAGGATCCAACAAAAAATATATTAAATAAACCATTTACTATTAACAGAAAAATGAGTAGGTATGTGAATGGAAAACTTTATTATTTGCCAAAGTACCTACCTACTGTTGGGAAGTAATTTCCGAAATACTCAAGGGATCGAAGAAGTATTTCTGGAATTTCCCAAAAGGTTGACTTTCATATCCGTTAGCCAAAGCGTAATAGAGCTACAGGAAAATTATAATGACCACTTAGAAACACATTCCGAACTACCGAACAGTTTTCTAATTTATAAAAAAATATACCTATTACTCCAAAGCTGGACAATTTACCTTGGGGTGCGTTTTACCGCGGGAATAAGGCAATACCTATTTACAAAAAACCTTCCATTGGATTGGTCATTTACCGACATATTGGTATGCCATATGGTAAGAAATACTTCCGTCTTGAAAAACACGCGACCGCTTATTGACAAGCATCAGAAAACAATTCCGTAGGGATGATCTTCATATCCTGAAATCCTGCATCCGCTCTCACAAACATGAAGATGAAATTGTGCGATTTCAGTCAGACAATGTTTGCTACAATATCCTTAGTATATAGTAGTAGGTATAATATAATCATCAATAGCCGTCGGACGTCCACTGTAGGGCATCCCCTAAAAATGTTCAATTATTTTGGTTTGAAGTTTAACATTGAATCAACAGCGCACACAATTAATCGATCGATTTATTGGTGGACGTCGAATTTTGCGAATTTGTGATTTCTTTGGGTATAATACCTACATATTAATATTATACTTACAAAAAACGAAATACATAGCAACACGATTTAAAAAAATATAAATTTCTTTATTAAAAGATGCTATAAAATTGAACATCTTTAAATATTATCCCAAAGAAAGAAAACCCTCACAAGAGCATTATCCTTTTTCTTATTTTAAATATTCTCAATACTCTTTTGAATTCTACTACGTTTCTAAAACTTTATCTAGCATTCATCTTGATTCCTTTTGAATAGCATTTTCCTTAGAAACATTTTTCTTTAGGCTAAGTTTTGCATAGGTACCTAAAAACCTTTATTTTTATTGTTGTACAATTTTGTCAAACCTTTTTTTTTAGTTTTTCTTTTTAAAGGCAGTTTCTTTCTATTCTATACCTTCCTGCCATGGTAGGTATAGAATAGAATACGTGAGGTTTTGTTTACTTAGTGTATCCGTGACTGTAAGGTAACACCATTGTGTCCATTAAATCCTAAAAGTTTATGGAACATATCGTAAGCAATCAAATAAATTAATGGGACTGTAAGAAAGTCGTTCCAGATCAAATCTTATGAAATTGCAAACCTTCCTATCCGTCCATTAAAAGTTTGATTGCGGACCTTTTTAATTTGCTCAGGGAATGAGTGATTCGAGGTTCCTTTTAAGAAATAAAGCTAAAAGTCAGACATTTCACGATTTTGTCACTGGTAATTTTTTGTGAACGTTTTAAGCTTCCGTTTCGGAAGTTTGCTAACAGGGGCCTGTATAGCCTTTATTTCTGAAATGTTTATTTTTAATCGTACATTTCAATTGGTGCTTTGATAACGTTAAAAAAAAGCAACATCTTATACAAAAGTTGACCTATTTAAACATTGTGTGTCATCATCACTTCATCGGACGTCCACTGCTGAACATAGGGCTCCCTTATTGTTTTCCAGGTATTACGCTCAGGTGCAGCTTGCATCCAACGTGAACTGGCAGCTTTGACAAGATCATAGACAGACATCTTGATCAGATGACAGACATCTTGTTCTTGGACGTCCAACGCTGCGATTGCCGCCGATCCGTTACTGTTTTGTATTACTTAAAAGTTAAAAAGGTTTTTTCTCCATCTACGACTCATCATCATCATATTATCAGCCATTGGACGTCCACTGCTGGACATAGGCCTCCCTGTATGACTTCCAGTCATTACGGTCGCTCGCAGCCACCGCGAGCCACCGCGTCTTCACCAAATCATCAGTCCACCTTGTTGGTGGACGCCCAACGCTGCGTTTCCCGATCCGTGGTCTCCACTCGAGGACTTTTCGGCCCCATCGGCCATCTGTTCTCCTCGCTATATGGCCTGCCCATTGCCACTTCAAAGAGCTAATCCGTTGGGCTATGTCGGTGACCCGCGTTCTCCATCTACGACTACAAAGATGATATACTTCCCCACGTAAACAGTTGATCATTGGCATAAAAAGTTTATTTCAGTTTAAAGCGGCTCACATCCACGGTTTTGCTTGCTTTGGCTAAAGCATAGTTACAGGTTGTCACAAATCCACAATCGTGACGGTTTTATTTTGTACGACGAGTTTTGTGTTATTTTGAAAACTTTTAATTGGATTATTTTTTAGGAAACCTTTCCACTAACACGTAGCTTTTAAAAGGATAAACAATAAAAATATTTAAAAGAAAATACAATATTATTATGAATTACATATATAAGTAGTTTAATTTTTTAAACCCGAATAAAACACTGATCGACACACTTTACGATAAAAAACATTCATTGGTAATCATTATTTTTAAGTATACTTATGAAGGCTATTATAATAAATTTACCTACATCAATTTAATGTTATGAATGACTCTTGCGTTAATAGGAAAAAATATAATAAATATTATTTTAATTATTTTAAAAAATATTTGTTAACATGGTTAGCTTAAGAATTATTATTATTTACAAATAATATAGGTCACATATTATAAAAATTCTGCTTCAAATGAAATATCTACCAATTTATAAGTATTTGATTTTTACAATTATTTCTAATAAATTAATTTACTAATAAATAATTATGTTTAGGTATTTACATACTGTTGCTAATATTATATTTCGATATGCTCTAAGTTTTATATTACAAATAGCGTTTTGTTTCCCTTTTCGATCTTAAATAACTATATTAATTAAATATGATAAAAAGGAGAACATATTTGGCATTGATGTAAATAAAAATAAGGTTTTGTACAGATACCCGTTTGTAAAAAAATAATAATAATAGTAACACTTATTCGTCGTCCATAAATCACATAAAGGTTGGTGTTAGGAAAAATATTATATTAGATATTGAAGGAAGACCCTACCTCCCGTAGTATTCCTACTACTACTGTACTAAAGAGAATTTTGTATACCAAATCCACAGTCGACTTACTACTAAGAGTCTGTGGTGGCCTTATCGTGCCAGCCTAAGAATAGTGCAACACAATATAGGCCACCATACCTACTTCCGTTAGTGACGTCAGAAACCAGTCAACCATTAATTTACAGCCTTTTTCGGTCCTATGAAGAAGACTGGCGGCAGCGTGAATCTGTGAACCAATTGGGCTAACTTTTTGTAAAAACCAGGCTATCAGATAAGCGTGGTGATTGTACTAATTTCCCAACGATCTGCAGCATATGCCTATATATAGTTCCATAAGTATTGTGTACGTATATTATGGAAAACTAGTTTTAGGAACTCCTCGATTTTGGTCAAACTTAATAAAATTGTAAGGGTGTCTGGCTTTAAAAATCTTTACGTGATCTATGGACGATTGGTTATACTTATTGATATATGGAAGTACAATTTACCTACATACTTATAAAGATATTTAACCTACAAAATATTCAGTAAGTTTTACAATTTACATACATCTATTACGACACAATAATAATAAATTAGATTAAATAAGTAAGTACCTATCTAAACTTTATTATACATAATGTAGATATTATACATTTTCTAATATCTAATAATAACTCTAAGCTATCTAATCCACCTTAAACTACGAAGTAGGTACTTACCTATTATATAAGCACATTGTAAATTCATTATTTTGATAAAACATTAAGCTATAGGTACATACTACAGGAACAATAAATGCATTAATATTCGATACCGTTTCGATTCGGATTCGATTCAAACTTATTAATCTCATGTCGGCCATTTTCTTTTGAGTGTCTATTTGAGATGTTGACATTGACATTGACAGATGCATTGTGGCCGTCGATGGAACTGATACAGTTTGTGAGGTTTTGTTCAAGTAGGTTGGGTGTTAAGGGGGAGGCAGGTAGCGACGCGTGAGGGGGAAATTCCTCCTCTGGTAGTGTGCGTAGGCGCTGTAGCCTCCCCCGCCCCTCTCACACCGGTGATTGGTCGGCGCTTGCGCTACCGCTGGTTATGTAGTCCTGCGTATTTTAAGTAGATTAATCATCTAATAAATATGAAAAGATTTATTGTAAGCAAGTAGATTGCATAATAAAGTTCTTGTCTATAAATAACTGGTAATTAACTACTTTTGGCGCCCTATCTGTTTATTAATTGCTAAATAATCATGGACCTTACTCACTGCATGTAAATGTCTTCCATCCATCGGTGGTGCAAGAGACATTCTAGGCACAAGAAGCGTTGTCGTCGTGGTTTCGGACGCTGCTGATTCCCTCTTTGATGGGTGACTGTATAACCTGCCCCATAGCCTTCTTGTTAGACGTGTTTATATATCTGTACAGGTAGGATAGGCGCAGATGCTTTGAGCTAGATATATTGTGCGGAAAGGCTTAAGCATGCGACATAATACATCGTGATATATTGCGAGTGGAAGCGAAGATTTTAGTTATCAAAAGACTAGTAAGAAAGCGCTTTCAAATCACAGAACTATAGACAGATAGACTACACGTGTAAATGCAAAAGTATTAATATCATTAGCGAATATAAACTATAGGACAAAATCGACCAAAAGTTAAGTTACATTTTGACAAACAAAAAACAACAGCGCATTTACGAACGTCATCTGTCTCTAGTCATAGATGAATTTCATTTGCTACAACATATGCCAATTATTTCTGAAAATAAAACCCTTAAGTACCTATATCGATCCCAACTCATCTTGTTTGGTATCGATTACAAATCTCAAGAATGCCATTTTCATTAAATGCTCATCATCCTAGAGATGTTTGTTTTACCTTTAGAAATACCTACCTTTCCTAATATGCATTACAAATAAAACCTTTGTATTACAATCCCAGGGACGAATCCTACGCCATTATTAATTCAACATGGCGTAAATTAGAACCCGGGAAAGGGTTGCGACACTAATAAATTACGACGCTTATGTTTATTGCGATAAGGTCCAAGATTAGATGAAGAACTCTTGTTTTCGTAATATTTTATATTGTTTCAAGACAATATTCGAAATCTTTGGCTATGTTACTGAAAATATAAAAATCGGGACAATATTAGCTTGATAAAGGTTGCTGATGGCCATATTATTTTGAACATTTAATCTATAAATAAACGCAAATAGATTGGAAGTTAATTTTTATTTATTTATTTAACAATTTCAACAGCCCTTTAAAAATTGGTTTTCAAAATCTTTATTTAAACTTTTGAATACTATAACTAATTTACTAATGAATAAACACAACTCTTACGGTGAGCGGCGATATTTAACTAGATAATAATATAAAAGCAAAGATCTTAGCTAATTGCATTAATTTTAAAACACAGCAAGTTCTAGTTTTTAAACAATCAGTCAGATAATAATAATATTAATATTGTTTCCATCTTGATATTTGTTGAAATACAGAAAAGCCTCATTTCCGATTGTTATTACCACACAAGAACGCCGACATAATCAGAGTAATAAATTATTTCATGCGGCTTGATTTAAGGAGCCGCGCTAACTCAAGTGAAAAACGTCGAGATATTTAGTATAAAGCTGCTAAAGAGCCATTTACATGCGAGCTTCTAATATTATTACCTGAAAACATTTCACTGTGGGTGAACTTCCACGAACAAACTCAGAAACATAATATTATCATAGGATATTCTGATGAAATCGGACAAAGATTATAATTTTGCTAGAGTTTATTATTATTTAAGGTACCTAATGATTTTGTAATGGTTTATTTATGGTATCAAACTGAAAATGGTTAGGACCTGCTATTGTCTTTGATAAAATAGACTAATTATGCGCAGATAACTACAAGCTTCCAACTTTTTGTGAGACATAAATCTCAGAATTAGTATTTAAAACAATGTATTTTGTACCTAGTAAGTAATATGAATAAATTTAAACATGATGAAAGTCGTTTTAGTCAATATGTAATCGTCCCCAATGTAGTTTTAGTTTTTTTAGTTTAGGGTTTTTCCATTGTTAATAAAAAATAACAAACATGCATCATTGTTTCCTATCAACTCTTGTATCCCATTGATTGTAGCCACATGTACGAAAACGATACCTTTATGGTGCCTGATGGTAAGGACTAAATGATTATTAAAACAACTAAATAAAGCTTGATACATTTATTGCATGTAACAAAATAAAAACTTAATTCAAACCAACAAATGGAATGTTCATAAATGCATTTTAATGGTTCCAGGTAAATTCGCTGGAGGTTAGGTATTCCAAGATCTTCATACAGTGAGCCTATTGGGAAATAAAAGAGAGATCAAAAATGGATTTGGGCTAAACAGATGTTGGGAATGGCAACAAAAGTTAGTGAGTTTGATGTAATAGTTTTGTTCTACTTGGGCATATAAATGGCAGTTTCTGAAGTTGGGCAACAAATAGGTAACTATGTATTTCCTTACCCACAACATATCAAGTAGCGCGTTCGCAGAAAGTTATAAATAACTATTTTTCTGATACTCATTATATTTTGTTGCTTTCAATATGAGAATATTATAAACACGATGAAGCCTTATAAGATAGTAAAGTAAAATGGAAGCCTTATGAAAGCGTGCAATTTACGGTATAAAAGTACATGCCATGCAGTGAAAATATTAAAACTGCAGTTGCAAAATACACAGAAAAGTCATACAGCCTGTCGCCTTCCAACATTTTATTTGGAACAAGAGAAAGCGAACGAAAGTCTATAGGCTGCATCATTGTCTTTTCTGTGTACTTGAAAATCTAATAGAGGTTATGCTAACATATTTGTAACAAATACCTACAAGGCGACTCGCGCAAGACAGACCATGTTTTCCTTATATTATTTTTATGAAATATAAAAGTATGTTTTGTTTTTTTGATGACTCTTTCCTCTTGAAAAATGTCTGTGGGCTTTAAAAACTCGTGCTCTAACGGTGAAGGAACATCGTGAGGAAACCGGCATGTTCTGCAAACTTTGAAAAGTTTGGCCATGTGACATTCACCAACCAGCACTTAACGTGTGGTGAGCTAAGGCCTAATCTCATTCATCAAGAGGGGAGTACCTATAAGTACTTGTGTCCCAGCAGTGGGAACGTATGACTATGTTTGTTAATAGTTGTACGTTATAGTTACCTAATGCTTTCCGTTCTAGATCTTGGAGACCAATCCTTAGAGTAGGAGGTGCCCCGTCTCCGCCCGCCGCCAATGTTCCGACCATTCTTCCACCGCTCCACGTGGTACCTGATCGCGTGACGGACCTCTGTGTTCATGAAGCAGTAGAATAGTGCTACTGTGAAACCCTGGAGAGAGAGAACTCATTATTTTCTGAAATCTGTAGTAGTAACTAAAATATAGAGTTTAGGACATACAATATGCAATTATAATTACCTACTTAAAAAACTACTAATTTAACTAGGTTTTTATAATAAGCGTGTATACGTAGTGAGTGACATTGTAAAATGTAAATATATGATTTTTTTTTCTATGGTCACATTTATTTGTGTAGGTAGGTACGTCAGTAATATCACCTATAATGAAATAGTTTTGTGCTTGAATTCAATAAATAAATTCAAGACCAAAAATTATGTATCAAAGTTCGACATGTGTACTTATATTTGAAAACCTTGAACTCTCTTACATATAGGGCGTTTGTTGTGGTTAGAGAATATCCAAATTTCGCTAACTAGAAAACGTGTTTTGGGTGTATCAACAACATAACACGTGCAAACCTACGCCACAACCATGTTAAGCATTATACACCTATAATTAAAGTCAGGTTATTTTAATAGGTAACATGTCTGATAGTTCTTTAGATAAGGTCAACCAGTCTAAATGCGTCTATGGGGCAAATGCGTTTTTTTGAATTTATTCGAGAACTATTCAACATACGTTGACTTCTGTCATCTAGTTGCATTTGTTTGAACTAAATACAGAACATGCAGTTCGTGCGGATGGCGTGGCAGTTCAGATATTCGAGTAATTGGCCATTTTGAAAATTGCACGTTTTTGAACAAATTTTGACTGCGCGAGGCGAGTTACTAAATCCATGTTAGTCATTAGTTTTCTTCAATTAACTGATTTTATTCAATAATCATTGTAAGGAATAAACTATGGGCTACCTTCCCAGATAGTTATTTTTAGTGAAATAGATTTATTTAAAGAAATAATAATGTTTCCATTAATAAGGTTAGGGTTAATTTCTTGGGGTAAATGCGTCTGCTGTTATGGGGCAATTGCGACTGTGGGACGCATTTACCCCCAAAACATATATCGTCAACCTTTTTATGTCGGCAAATTTTAATATTTAAATTAAATGTAAAAAAAATCTAGTCTCATGGAAGTTTTTATATCGTTTTTGTCAAATTATTATTTGAAAATATACAAAAGTCAGAATATACTTAACTTTAATTTTAAAAAGATGCGGTGTAGCCTTCGAATTTGTGTTTTGTTATAATCTGTATTGTTCTACGGTTCTATCAAAATCTCACGCGTAGAAATTTGTCTACTATCGTCCCATCGTATTACTTACATTTGTTATTTTTAGACTTTTGTTGAGTTTTGATAGTTTGTCCGTACCCAAATAAAATGTTGACAACATCTGGATTTAACAGGGGGCTAATGCGTCTATCAAAATATAGACGCATTTCCCCATTTTTTACTAAATTGTCTCTAAATGCGTCAATTATTATTTTTGACTTGTTTAACTATCATACTTTTGCAAAGAAATTTGAACCAAAAAGTTATATCTAGTTATTATCACGAAAAACTTACCAATAAAGTTTTTATTCATTAAAGACGCATTTTCCCAAAGCGGGGCAAATGCATCTAAAATTCCCATTTAAAATAAAAAGTCAATTTGAAACATCTGTAAAGCTCCAGGGAAGATATCGCTGATTGAACTTTGTGCAGAAAAAGCCATAATATTGGACTACAGTTTCAAAAAGTGGATAATGCCATACATTTGATCACAATGTGGCTCTAACTTGAAGTGATCGAGAAATACCACGCATTTGCCCCGGTTGACCTTAATTGTTTGTTATACATAAAGGATTAATAAAATAAAGTTTATTTTCCTTCATCAAATAAGGAATTAAGAAACATAATCTTAGACTAAATTGATGACCACAAAAATAGTCACTACTGGGTTTATTTCTACTACAGGGCATAACATCTACAAGGAGTTTCTCTACGATTAAATCTCACATATTTTTCATAAGAAGCTTAAAGATATCGGATAATATGGCTCAATGCTGACACATGTTTAAACATAGCCGAAAGCTTCATCCACCTCATGTAAAATCTACCTATAAACATTTCAGCCCAGACTCTTATCGAGCTTACGCTCCAAAATTCACAGATTATGTTAATATTGATGAAGCTTAAGCGATTCGAGTGTTTTACCTGTAAATTTCTGAAATTGAGCCGTAACATCATCATAATCATTAACCTAAATCTTATAGAAAAACTTTGGAGTGTACATGCGATAAATTGTCATAATTTATTATAAGTTAGTCCATCAAGAAGATGGGCAGATCTGTTAGGTTAGAATTAGAAATATTTTAGGCGTGGACGTCCGTCGACTGAAATGATCATGATGATGTAATAAAAACTTGTGAGCAGCAAACATGAACAAAGGAATATATTCTCACATCTAAACGTAATGTAACCAACTTTCAATAAACTTTCAAAGCTTTGAAACACAACTGAAGATTCTTCTCACTTCAAAATTACTTATTTACGAATAGCTGGCGCGTAAACGAATATATTGGAATTGTCAAGTCAGTTTTGTTGGCTCAGAAACGCTTAACTTTGGAAGTGTGTAATTATCTTATGCTAAAGTTCTATATTAACTTTGTATTGAAGTAATTTGAATTGTGCCGGTTGACGCGGTAGAACTTTAACTGTTTTTGCTATGATAAGGAAAGGGTAGAGTTTAGCTTTGTCGTGGCTTTTGTACAAACCACGGCTCGAGAATTATGGTGTCTTTAGTGTATGTTTACGAGAAGTAAGACCCTATTTAATGCTAGGCATATCTTAAGCATTTCTAAAGTTTTATTTTCAGAAAGGGTAATCAGAACTGAACGGCTAATAATTCAGCAAATAATTTTAATTATTTGTCGCACAGAAGACTAATTGAGAACTCACTTCGAAATTAATTGTTCAGAACGTAATATTGGAAATGAAACAAATTTATATAAAAGGGAACTTCTTACTGCTTTTTATTGCTTTGTATTAAAGTATATTCCAATTAAACATGAATCCATACATATTTGTTTAAAAAAAATATTTATAGGATAAGGTGTATGTAACATATATTTCTTATTCATATTTTCAAGCTTCGAGCTTATCAGTGCTAGATGTTGCTGTGAGAATTGTCCAGCAATATTTATATTTTTATAGTTTTATTTATTTACTGAATTAATGTACACATATTTTCTAATACTGTGCGGGAGAAAAAATTAGGACTATGCTGTATTTAAAGTTAAACTATAGGCAAAGGTGTCAGAAAATACTTGTATACCTACTGTAAGTGCCTCCAAATAAACGTTTTGTCTAACTCTCCAAGGAAAATAAATGCCTCTTATTTAGACAGCTTATGCTCAGAAGGCCTTAAGAGGTTGGCGGTTAGACATAAGCCGATTAAGGGAGCTTGCAGATATTTAGATGAAAGTTGTTTTCGGACGGTTTACTTAAGTTATACTATCTGTGGTTGCAAGTGGGACAATACTTATGATCTGACCTTATTAATAAATAAATAAACATTAATTGATTTATTCCATGATCATAATTATATGGAAAAATATGCGATTCTAAGTTTTTTTTTTAATTCTAAGAAAATAAATGTCATATATCCTTATTTGTCTTACCTGTGTCGACAACATAAGAGCTCTCGTGTAGTCGAAGGCGTGGGCGAACCATGAGTCATCGTTAGGTCCGTACAGCACTAGCAGATACGTCATACCGAGAAGGGGGATTAACACCAGCAGAGCCTTCGTAGCCTTTCTGTATTGTTCCGTTTCTAGCGTGTTCGCTGACCGCAGTTTTGTAATCAACACCTGTGGAGTTATATATTAATTTTAATTATCTAGCTGTCTGGATGGATTTATGTTTATGATTTGAACAATTGTTTTAGTGTTGGATAGTACTGGCGATATTAGCTATATTAATAATTAAATAATTAATAAATATTGCTGGACAATTCACACAGCAACATAAACCTTTATCGCGTGGTAACCTCGAAGCTTGAAAAAAAGTAATTGTAAATAAACTTCATATACCTAATGTACTGGGTGGCGCAAAAGTAAAGACCCTATTTGGTTCAGCTATAACATTTTTTCTAAATTAGAAAACTAGATTTAGATTTTTTTAAATGTATATTTGTGCCATTAAATTTCGTAGCATTAGGATTTAAAGATGATGTCTTTTAAATGGTGACCTCCAGAGTTGATACACATTTGAGCCCTATTTATGACATTTTGCATAACTTGCCGTAACACTTCCTGCGTTATGTTCGTTATTTCTTGACGAATGTTTTCTTTTAGAGCTGCGAGAGTCTGTGGCTTGTTCACATACACCCGAGCTTTCAAAAAACCCCAAAGAAAGAAGTCTGGACTGATAAAAGATAACTAAAAGATAACTAAGGACCCTATTTTTTCGAAGACGCTGGAGGCAATGCGATAACTGTCACTGGAGAACGCTACAGAACCATGTTACGTGAGTTTTTGATACCCAGTTTGGACGAATTGGGGCTGGAGCACATCTGGTTTCAACAAGACGGCGCTACGGCACACACAGCGCGCGACACTATGGACTTAGTGAGGGACGCTTTTCCAGGCCGAGTTATCTCTCGTTTTGGCGATTTGCCTTGGCCTGCAAGATCACCCGATCTGACCAGTCCAGACTTCTTTCTTTGGGGTTTTTGAAAGCTCGGGTGTATGTGAACAAGCCACAGACTCTCGCAGCTCTAAAAGAAAACATTCGTCAAGAAATAACGAACATAACGCAGGAAGTGTTACGGCAAGTTATGCAAAATGTCATAAATAGGGCTCAAATGTGTATCAACTCTGGAGGTCACCATTTAAAAGACATCATCTTTAAATCCTAATGCTACGAAATTTAATGGCACAAATATACATTTAAAAAAATCTAAATCTAGTTTTCTAATTTAGAAAAAATGTTATAGCTGAACCAAATAGGGTCTTTACTTTTGCGCCACCCAGTAGATAACTTAAAAAACGCAAGTGAAGCTGTCGGCGGATCAGCTTGTTTTTAATATTAGTTATTTTTTTTATTGATGATAGACCCTTTATGCTTGAACACAATCTCACCTGATGGAAAGTGTCGATGTGGCCGAAGATGGATCGCAAAGGTCTAGAATAACGATAATGCTATTTACTATTATATACTATATTTACTCTTGTCTTGAAGAGACCCAGTTTGTAAGTTGCAGGAAAAATAGCAGCAGGCAACGTATTCCAAACTTTATCAGTGTATAGTGATCGAAATAATGATAGGAGTTAAACAACTCTCGACGTTTCGACCACAACAAGTATACCTCACGAAAATTTTGAAAGTGAAAGTAATCTTACCCACATGATCCTGACCAAGAAGAACAGGTTGAGAGCCATCCCGGCCAGCGCGGGCGCCTTGTGGATCCAGTCCACCTGGTGCTCGTGCATCCACTTGCACATCTTCGCCTCACCCGCGACAGCCATCTGACGAAAGAGGTTTTTATCAAAAACGTAGGAGTATTGTGTTTCGTTTTAAGAGAAGAAGGTGGAGAACCGTGGCTCAGGCTTTTTGCAATTTTATTCTTCGGTATCATCATCATTTCAGCCGTTGGACGTCTACTGCTGGACATAGGCCTCCCTATTATGATTTCCGGCTATTACGGTCGGACGAGGCCAGCATCCACCGCGAGATAACCGCTTTCACCAAATCATCCGTCCACCTTGTTGGTGGACGTCCGACGCTGCGCTTGCCAACGTATTCCTCGGCATAGTTGATTCCATTATTCAGCAGATTAATTTAGCGTAAAGAGAAACAAAATATAGGAACTTGGATGTTTGTTCCTTTTGTTGGGACGGCTGAAAGGATTTGGTTCAAAATTTATTCTAAAACATCATGATAAATATAACACCTACCTACACTGTTTGTGAAACACTGCCAAAAAACATATTAGATATTAAATATAATATAATTGTTAAAAAATGCATATAATAAGCTCTCTTGAATATGGCTGTGTTTGTAAAGTATTGATTTACTCGCACAAAACCTTCAGTCTGTTCACAGGTTGCCTTATGCCGCTATTGGGCTGTTTATTACAGAATAACTTTTAAAGTCACACGCGTAAGTACCGTATGGGGTCACCACTGATTGAATCAGATGAATACGTTTACATCGAATTTATGCCGAAAATTCGAGGATTCAGGCAAGTGGTCCCACGACAAAGCTGGGACTGCAGTCCCAGTCGCCTGATTAGTTTTTTCTTGTTTATTTCTTTGGGCGAGTGGGACTACTCGTAATTTTAACCTCAAATCTATTGTTTAAAGTACAGTTGGCATCATGTCTTATTGTCCTATTGCAAAAAATAAAATACCAACATAATAATAGGAATTTAAAAATCAGTCTTCGCATCGATAAAATACATAGAACAAAATGTACAAAATTGATATTTAACAGTTTAACTTATAAACTGATAGGTGTCTAGATGACATTTGTCAAAATGACAGCTATCAAACTTTAAACTGCCACAACTCTGAAACGGCTTGGCCTAGAGATGCCGTACTATTTCAACATTTACGATGACAGCTGTCAAACTTTAAACTGCCATAACTCTGAAACGGCTGGACCTAGAGATACCCTACTAAGCTCAATCGACAGGTGTTAGAGAGAGCAACATTTTCGATGACAGCTGTCAAACTTTAAACTGCCATAACTCTGAAACGGCTTGGCCTAGAGATACCCTACTAAGCTCAATCGACAGGTGTTAGAGAGAGCAACATTTTCGATGACAGCTGTCAAACTTTAAACTGCCATAACTCTGAAACGGCTTGGCCTAGAGATGCCGTACTATTTCAACATTTTCGATGACAGCTGTCAAACTTTAAACTGCCATAACTCTGAAACGGCTTGGCCTAGAGATACCCTACTAAGCTCAATCGACAGGTGTTAGAGAGAGCAACATTTTCGATGACAGCTGTCAAACTTTAAACTGCCATAACTCTGAAACGGCTTGGCCTAGAGATCCCGTACAAAGCTCAATCGACAGGTGTTAGAGAGAGCAACATTTTCGATGACAGCTGTCAAACTTTAAACTGCCATAACTCTGAAACGGCTTGGCCTAGAGATACCCTACTAAGCTCAATCGACAGGTGTTAGAGAGAGCAACATTTTCGATGACAGCTGTCAAACTTTAAACTGCCATAACTCTGAAACGGCTTGGCCTAGAGATCCCGTACAAAGCTCAATCGACAGGTGTTAGAGAGAGCAACATTTTCAATGACAGCTGTCAAACTTTAAACTGCCATAACTCTGAAACGGCTTGGCCTAGAGATCCCGTACAAAGCTCAATCGACAGGTGTTAGAGAGAGCAATATCATAATTAAATAAATAAATAAATAAACATTACTGGACAATTTTACACAGCGACATCTAGCCCCGTGGTAAGCTCGAAGCTTGTGTTACGGGTGCTAGATTTCGGATATACTTAATATAATATACGTACATAGATAGATATTTTTTTATTATACATATATAACACCCAGACACCCGGAACAACTATCTGCAGATCATACAAATAGTTGTTCCGAGGCGGGAATCGAACCCGCAACCTCTTGCGTCGCAGGCGGACCTTCGCCCGCTGCGCCACAGAGGTCGTTAGTGGATGAGCCGCTAATTAGTAGGTAATAACTCAAGCTGGTACTATTACGTTTCCACAGCTGGGACACAGGGACTTCTCCAATGACAAAATAATTAAGCTATGTTTATGTTAACATAAGTCAACATATGGAATTGAACTGAAGAAATGTGTTTTAATTATGATGTTGCTCTCTCTAACACCTGTCGATTGAGCTTTGTACGGCATCTCTAGGCCAAGCCATTTCAGAGTTATGGCAGTTTAAAGTTTGACAGCTGTCATCGAAAATGTTGCTCTCTCTAACACCTGTCGATTGAGCTTAGTAGGGTATCTCTAGGCCAAGCCGTTTCAGAGTTATGGCAGTTTAAAGTTTGACAGCTGTCATCGAAAATGTTGCTCTCTCTAACACCTGTCGATTGAGCTTAGTAGGGTATCTCTAGGCCAAGCCGTTTCAGAGTAATGGCAGTTTAAAGTTTGACAGCTGTCATCGTAAATGTTGAAATAGTACGGCATCTCTAGGCCAAGCCAGGCAGTTGTGGCAGTTTAAAGTTTGACAGCTGTCATTTTGGCAAATGTCATCTAGAAACCTATCAGTTTATAAGTTAAACTGTTTCAAGGATAATCATCTTAATACCTTTGGACAAAATACATACTTCGTCATCATCATGTCAGCCGTTGGACATCCACTGATGGACATAGGCCCCCCTTAACGACCTCCAGGTATAACGGTTGGATGCAGCCTGCATCCACCGTGAACCAGCAGCCTTAACAATATCATCGAGCCATAAAAAGGAAACTAATATTATTTTTCTGTGGTTGAATCGGCCAATATCAGACGTTTCGTTTTACATATTCTTCTTTGTGATTGATTCTTATGGGGCGACGAACGTAATGTGTCAATTGGCGAGGCGTATCTAAGAAACGGAACGTGCTTGGCGACAGCGATTTGTTTATTATTGTTTTATTTGCAGTCGGAATTTAACGAAATTCTCCATAATACGAATTTTCCGGACATATGTTGTCGACTCATGAATCAATATTTTTTTATGTTTCGTTATTTAAATAAGGTTTCGATCGAGTCTACCGTACCCCTGCACGAAATTATTAATATAGATATTATAGCCCTCAGGTGTTAAGAGTAGAATACCTGTTTTGAAACAATAGGGCAGTCCTTTATGGATATCCTTGTTTTTAGGAATCATTCGCATAATTATAGTTCTTATGACATACTTACTAAAAAATTCAATAAAATAAATCCTGAGTTATGTGATTTGATTTTGCTGTTAACTGTACATTAAAGCAAATTGGGTATATGGTCCAAGTCGACCAATTCAAAAATGTGTTCAGGCGTCTGGGACCGCAGTCCAAGTTTTGTATGGGCCCACTCGCCTGTATCCTCGAAAATTCCAGCCTTAACAAAATAATGAGATCGTGCCATTTATCTAAATCCAAAACATTTGATTTTGACGGCAAATACAAACATGCACAAAACACATATTGGTATGGATTCGATAAACATTGCACGTTTCAGCGATTGAACTTATTTAAATATTTAAGATCAACACGACGTGGTGCCCGTGGGATGCCCGGGACGCATCCTCTCGAGGGTTGATACGTGACAAGTAAGGGTTAACCGCTGGTTAGGCGTGTGATTTAAAGCTATAACACTGAATAACCATCCTGTGTTACCTCTATAAAATACCTTGTCTTTACCAAAGTATATAATATGTATGCCATTATAATAAATACTATAATATACCTGGCAAACGTTCTTTTGCCATAATATAAAAAAAAAACAGATGTTGACCGATTCTCTGACCTACTCGATATACAAAATTTTATAAAAATCGGTCAAGCCGTTTCGGAGGAGTCACACATGTGACACGATTATTTTATATATAAGATAGGTTGGGCCACGGTTGTGCCCCCTCCAACTAGAGTAAAAAAAAAACATCACGGCCGTACTATTCTTGTGGGGGTGCTAGCTGCTTGTAAATAGCAGCCTAGACGCGGGGATTTTAACCAAAACTTAGTTGTACCTGAACGACGAATATAATGATGATGGAATTAGCTTATCTACCGAAGGAACGGGCATAACATTGCAAAACTGTGGTATAAACCCCATACAGACAAAAAACACCACCAACCTTCGTCGGATGTTGCTCGCTCAGGAAGCTCTGGACTTCCTTCTTCCGTCAAGAACACAAATCGTTCACAGCACACCTTCAGTTCAGGATATTTTTGGATAAAGGCACAACACATAACAACACGTTAATAATAGTCAAATTTCTCAGCATCAGCGTGATACTGAGAACAGCGGAGTTTTAATAAATTAGCGGCGATAAATTAGTTTTCACTTGACCTTGCGGTTACAAGCGTGAGCGGTGACTGACTGGCTATTGGTTGGTAGTCAAAAAACTGTCATCTTGAAAATGTCTCCACCAATCAGAGAGCTTTCGCACACTGCACTAAGGTATGGCTAGGCGAATTCTACCCATATAAGGTCATACAACAGAGAGCAATGTAAGCCTTTTAAATCTAAGGTAGATAAGCATCATCATTATTCAAATCATACCTACGATGAAGTATACGCGTAAACATGCACCCCGCCTTGAAAGATCGGGAGATTTTTCAACAAAGCAAGAGTGAAAGTATTCAAAGATAATTATGAAAATAGGTATTAACAAATTAATAAATATGCGAGCGTTAAGAATTCGTCAAACTGAATACTTTATGATTGAGAAGAAAGAAAGTGCGAAATAATAAAATTAAATAATATTAACTTAAATTAAATTATGTAGTGAGATTGCATTAATCATAACTACTGCGTTGGAATAGGGTATAGTTTAGCAACCGCACGTTTAAAATACCCAACCTTTGTCTTTACGGTAACAACGCGAGTGATACCGTCATCACCTTTATACGTCTCTGTGATAACTCCAAGTGGCCAGGCGAGAGGAGGGGAGTCATCCTGTCCCACGAGTACAACAGTACCAACTTCTACGACTTTCTCAGGATGAGTCCACTTCTGACGAGCTTGCAACGTATGCAAATACTCTATTCTCCATCTTTTCCAAAATGATTGGACCATACTATCGAGCAATTTCTTACGTTGTGAAAGACTAATGCGTTGGTCGGATATTTTCTCTGCGGGTAAATATTGTAATGGCGTAGACATAAGAAAATGTGCGGGTGTAATAACATCAGGGTGCGGATCAGCGGAAACTACGCTGAGAGGTCGCGAGTTCATAATGCACTCGATTTGAACCAAGACAGTATGTAGTTCTTCGTACGTCAATAGTTGATTTCCTACAACACGATAGAGATGCGTTTTTAAACTTTTAATGTTCGATTCCCATAAACCGCCGAAATGTGGGGCTCTTGGCGGAATCATCTTCCACTCAATGCGACGTGATAACAATTCATTAGCGACACGAGAATTGAAGTCTTTGTCTGACATGAAATTATTAAGTTCGTCTAACTGAGCTTTAGCGCCAACGAAATTGGTACCATTATCGGAATAGATACAAGAAACAGGACCACGGCGTGAGATGAAGCGTTTAAAAGCAGCGAGGAAGGAATCTGAGGTCAAGTCGGAGACAAGCTCAATATGTACAGCTTTAACTACCAAACACACAAAAAGACAAATATAGGCCTTTTGTGCATGCTGACCTCGACGTCGTGAGAGCGTGATGCGTATTGGACCAGCGTAATCCACGCCGGTGTGAGTAAAGGCCTTCGCCTCTGAAATACGAGACGTCGGAAGATCCGCCATCATCGGCGTAGGATGTTTAGGATTGAACCTAAAACAATCGTTACATTTACGAACGTTAAATCTTATGATGGTACGAGCGTCTAATATCCAATATCTCTGACGGATAATGGACATAAGCAGACCAACGCCAGCGTGGCAATTTGCTACATGATAATGATCAATTATCAAGTTGACAATATGATTGCGTTTCGGAAGTAAGACCGGATGCTTAACTTCGAAAGGTAGATCGGATTTAGTAAGCCGTCCTCCTATTCTTAAAATATCATATTCATCTAAGAATACGGCTAAGCGTAACAATTTTGCAGAAGGCGTTTTATTATTTTTGATGAGCTTTATGTCATCAGCAAAATTAGCTTTTTGAACGTCTCTGATCAGAGCATGTTCAGCTGAAATTAAACCTCTGACCGAGCGGGGATCAGAGTTATCTTTAATGCGTGCGAATTTCAGGACATACGAGATTGTCCGAAGCAATTTCTCCCAAGAAGAGAAGCGTTGAGAAGCGGCGCTGAGACCAAGCGAAAATAAATACATTTGCTGTATATCAGCGTTCATAGCGGCTGTAATAATAAATAAGCGGAATTGCAATAGCGATAAAAACAAATCAGCCTGTAGATTAGGACCTATATGTAAAACATCGTTAAGAGACAACCCTGTGTGTGTCTTGGCGCTAGCGTCAAGAACAATACGCGGTGCGGGCATATCTGCGAGTATTGACGGTATCTCTTCGAGTTCCCCAAATTTTTGAACAATATTATTTAAAGCGAGAGCGGAAAAACTACAGGTTGATGTCGCAGTGACGTCATTACGCGGATAATCACCCATGAGGACGTAGCCGAAAGTGGTGTGAAGAGCGAGCGGGAGCCGTGATCCTAATTCAACCCTTTCCCCCAAATAAATGTACGGAAAAAGTTGAGCACCAAGAACCACGTCTATATTCCCTGGAATATTCCAGGATAAATCAGCGAGCGGCAAATTAATAAAATCGACATTATTATCACAATCGATAAAATGCGATGGTAACTGTTCAGTAATACACTCCACTACAAAAGCGTAAATTGTGTATTTCTGTTCAGGGTAAACGCGGGATTCAATATCCATATATACATAACCTATAATAGGATGCGAAGCGGAACCTACACCTTTGACAAAAGAATTACTCAAAGGAATAATAGGTAAATTAAGCGAGCGACAACATTCAGTTGTAATTAAATTATTTTGCGAGCCATTATCTATAAGGCAGCGTATGATAGACTTGTGACTTGCACAATCCTTAGCGCGCGCATACACTTGCGCAGTGGCCAACAACACGTTGCACTTAGGTACAGTCCCGGCCGAAAGCGTTACGGTCGAATTCTGTGGGTTTACTAAACACGGCTCGACTGAGTGGCCAGAGCCGGCGACGGGCTTATTGACACTATGGTGTAAATGTGTCTGCGGTGAAAAATTAATATTTTCATCTATGTATGTTTTAGCGTTGTGCGTGCGTGATAAACTTAAATTATTTTTATAATTAAAATGCAGAAGCGTATGATGCCGTTTCTTACATAAAACACAAACAGACTTTGAATTGCAGTTATATAAATTATGTACTATGCTAAGGCAATTCACACAACCATGCTTGGATTTAATAAAATTAAATCGCTGTTTGGCATCATTTAAATTCTTAAATTGCGTACATTGATATAAATGTATGTGATTATTATCATTACAAAAGACGCAGTGTTGTTGAGACTCAGCACGCTTGTACGCGTTATCGCTAGGCGATGACTCATTACCTGCCGATAAGAAAGTATTGAAGGTGCGCGAGAGCGTCTCGTGCGGCCTAGCGGTGGCAGGTTTCCTAAGCGACTGTCGCGGGTTCGACTCCGTCTGCGAGCAAGTTCGCTGTAATATTTTAGCCTGGTCTTGAACAAAACTAATTACCTGCGTGGTATTAGGTATTTCGACATCGCGCACTGAGAGTTCAAAACACTGCACTGTTTGTGTATCTAATTTAGTTAAAGCGAAATGCGTAAAAATAAAATCAGCAAGGTCGTCAACACCTAGCTGTTTAAGGGCGGCGATAGCGGCGTAATAAGTATCTATAAATTCCTCTAAGCTTGAAGCGGTATGATTACATTGTTTCAGATCAAATATTTTGTTAAGATAATAAGTACCTAATGAGCGTTTATCTTGATATTTCTTAACAAGCGAATTCCAAATGATCCTATAAGTTTCCCCGGTGGGGACTATCCCGGCGATCACCTTCAAAGCATTATGTGTAAGTTTGCCTATTAAATACTGCACGCGTTGCGAATCGGTCAGCTGTTCATTGTTATGTACATTCGATTTAAAAGATTCGAAAAACACGGGCCAATTTACAGTGTTCCCGTCAAAGCTGGGTATATTAATCGGCGGTAGGTTTATTTTGACACTATTGCTATCACAACTGCGTGTGTGAATAGGTGAAGAATGACTACCTATTTTATTTCGTACTCGTTTGACACGAATGTAAAGATCTTCAAACGACTCTAAACATCCATAGTCAAGTTGTGCATCGGGATTTAAACTTAATTGATATTCGTTTATTTGATCAACAATAGATCCGAATTTATCGTGGATATCATCAATCGTTTCTGACTCAGTCATAAAGTTTTCATTCGACCTAGTCGCGGAATCAAATGATTGTATGCACTTCGATGTATCATACAATTTATTAATGCGTTTATACAATAACTCTTTCTTATGTTGAAGAAGGGTTATTTTCATTTCTATGGTAACTTTAGCCATGGTAAATAAGAATTTAAATTAAATGAAACGAAAGAATAATTATCTGTGAACAAAATTAATGCGGGTAGGAAAAACGAACGATCGACAAATTTTAGAACAAAGGAATATGATATTTAACTAGCGAAATATATGAAATGCGAATGAAAATATGTTGACTAAGTTTATATAAAGTAATATCTATGCCTAAACAATAGATAGGCATGTTGTTATGCGTGTTTAGCGTAAGTTAATATAAATTTTGAATAAAATGTTTAACAAAGGTGCGGGTAGGCGTTACCGACCGGCGTGGCGGTAAATTGACCGAGAAATTACCAATATTACGTAATTCTACGGGATAAAAGGCGTTAATTATAATTATTACTACTGGATTTACTATCCGACTCGTTAAAGGACCATAATATGGGTGTGCTAGCTGCTTGTAAATAGCAGCCTAGACGCGGGGATTTTAACCAAAACTTAGTTGTACCTGAACGACGAATATAATGATGATGGAATTAGCTTATCTACCGAAGGAACGGGCATAACATTGCAAAACTGTGGTATAAACCCCATACAGACAAAAAACACCACCAACCTTCGTCGGATGTTGCTCGCTCAGGAAGCTCTGGACTTCCTTCTTCCGTCAAGAACACAAATCGTTCACAGCACACCTTCAGTTCAGGATATTTTTGGATAAAGGCACAACACATAACAACACGTTAATAATAGTCAAATTTCTCAGCATCAGCGTGATACTGAGAACAGCGGAGTTTTAATAAATTAGCGGCGATAAATTAGTTTTCACTTGACCTTGCGGTTACAAGCGTGAGCGGTGACTGACTGGCTATTGGTTGGTAGTCAAAAAACTGTCATCTTGAAAATGTCTCCACCAATCAGAGAGCTTTCGCACACTGCACTAAGGTATGGCTAGGCGAATTCTACCCATATAAGGTCATACAACAGAGAGCAATGTAAGCCTTTTAAATCTAAGGTAGATAAGCATCATCATTATTCAAATCATACCTACGATGAAGTATACGCGTAAACAATTCTTTTCTCGAAACAGTTCAGGTAATATTTTTGTTGTTGTGGATTAATACTAATATTCCGGTTAGATTAATACTAATATAGGTATAAGAACAAAGCTATCATTTAATCAACATTTCTGAATTGAAATGAGCCTTTTTCTTAATAAAGGAAAGTACATTCCTGCGCGTTCTATTTTATAAAAATTGACCCATTTTTTAGGGTTCCGTCCGTAACAAAATATTAAAGAGGATCCCTAAGGCGCCATTCCATCCCAATTTCATTTTCGAGAACTTGTATACTTGTACGAATGTCCAATCGATAGGCGTATCTTACAGAAATACACCCCAGTAAGGTTTTATAGAGATGATTGTATCGTAGCATTATAATACTAAGGCAAGATGAACCAACATAATAATATGCAAAATGATTCGACATTTAAAAATAGAAAACTTTTACAACTTTCAAACCGTAATCATAGTAAGATTTTCCATTTTAAAACACAATGTGCCTGTTACCATAATAGACCAGTGCAGTTAGCTTCAAAAATGGTCAAAAAAGGAAAAAAATAGTAATAGAATGAAACCCATTAGAAAAGGAGGGGAATATGATAAAAATGAAAGGAAAAATAAATTACGGTCGATCTGAGTTCGGGAAGTGGGAGGGGGTGGGCTTTTAAGGGGAGAAAATGGTTTATCTCGATTTGCGGTGAAACTACAAGTCCTATGAAAAAAAGTTATATGGCAAAGTTGTAGGTAATAAAAAGATCTACAACTTTTAATTCACAACTTTTTTAAATAACCTCAAAATGTATGTGAAAAATTCAAATAACTAAGTTTTTGGTTTTTTATTTCTAACTTTTTCAAAATCATTTATTTTTCTACAAAATTTGGTGAAAACTTACCTATTTATGTCCTTAATACACTGTGATTTACTTGATTGAAAATATTATTGTTTTCACATTATTTTGACTTAATTACTAAAAAAATAGACCAATTTTCAATCGAAAATTCACGTGTCAAAATATTAGCTTTTTTATAAAAATCGGTATGCCGTTTGTTCATTGAAATCTCTATTTTCTGATGATTAAGAAAAATATATACATTACCATAGTAAATTTTCTCAGAAAATGCACAAAACCGAAACAAAAATTTGTATCATTAGGTACAACTGCATCATAAAAATGTGATTTTGTCTTTTCAGACTATATAATAATAATAATAATATAATAATCTGTTTGTATAATGTGCAATAAGTCGGATTATAAGCAATTATATGAAATAAAAATTGCAAAAATCACATTTTTATGATGCAATTGTACATAATGATACAAATTTTGTTTCGGTGTTTTGCATTTTCTGAGAAAATTTGCTATGGTAATGTATATATTTTTCTTAGCCATCAAAAAATAGAGATTTTAATGAACAAACAGCATATCGATTTTTATAAAAAAACTAATATTTTGACACGTGAATTTTCGATTGAAAATTGGTCTATTTTTTTAGTAATTAAGTCAAAATAAGGTGAAAAATTTAATATTTTTAATCAAATAAATTATAGTGGGTTTGGGGCATAAAAAGGTAAGTTTTCACCAAATTTCGTAGAAAATAAAATGTTTTTGAAAAAGATAGAAATAAAAAACCAAAAACTTAGTTATTTGAATTTTTCACATACATTTTGACGTTATGTAAAAAACTTGTGAATTAAAAGTTGTAGATCTTTTTATTACCTACAACTTTGCCATATAACTTTTTTTCATAGGACTTGTAGTTTCACCGCAAATCGAGATAAACCATTTTCTCCCCTTAAAAGCCCACCCCCTCCCACTTCCCGAACTCAGATCGACCGTAATTTATTTTTCCTTTCATTTTTATCATATTCCCCTCCTTTTCTAATGGGTTTCATTCTACTACTATTTTTTTCCTTGTAAAAAATTAAAAACCCTGGTCTATAAGCGCTTTATATTTGCGTGTTGATAGTTAGAAAGCCATAAAGATTTTAAATTGAGAAAAATAACAATTATTTATTAATTTCTTACCCCATCGGCGGTTGAACCAGGTTCTACATTAACACAACTCCTCGCTATCACCCATATGGTTACGAACACAGCAGGCGCACCTAGAAAGGAAATACAAATATAAATGTCAAATATAAAAAAAATGAGACTAGCAATGTAATGGCAACAAAGTCAGCTGCGTGGTTTAGGTCTAAAATAGTATCAACTGCGAATTTTTCCCGCGGTAGAGCTAGCGGTTCGGTACAGGACATAATAACGTCCTGCCTTTCTTCTAGTTGGTACATAAATCCCATAAATCAATAATTAAAATTAATCTTTATTCAATTTAATAAGTTTCACACAAGTAAAATTGTACCTACAATCAAAGTCGAAAAAAAGTAAACCGAACATAGTGAAAAGGACACTGACCCAGCATTACAATAATAATAACACGCTTTGTCTGATTTACGTCCTTATTTGGTTTGACTACACGGTAAAATACAGGGTGATATCATTATACAGTAACACACGGCTAAGAGTGGTATAAATATTATAAATAAACTTACCCCAACCTATTGTTGTATAAACTTGTAATTTGATATTTTCAGCTGTAAAGGTTTCCACTACTAGCATATAAAGATAAAGACCTGAAAAATAAGTAGGTACCTAATGTAAGTTATTAAAGCCAACGAATCTTTTGATATGTAAAAGGACTCTGTATTTTTCATTTGCTTTAAAAAGTAATTGAATTTAAAAATATATAAATACCTTCAACCAGCATCCAGAAGAAATTTGTTAAATAAAAATAATGCATGCATATAACTAGCACCATGCACGATGGATTATCTTTTTGGACATCGTCTGAGTAATTCTGAAAAAGAAAACAATAGTATTGGTAGTTTTTAAAAATATATTACCCGAAAGCTTACTGGCTACCCGTAAGCTTTTGGGTAATAGATAATCTGATACACTTAATAGAATATATCCATATTTAAGGATAGATATATTTTATTATCCAGAGAGAGGGAAAACCTAGACCCCCGGAACAAATATCTGCAGATCGTAAAATGTTTTGTTCCGAAGCGGAAATCGAACCGAAATGTGGGTGAGTCCCAAAGTACCCTCAATAATGTTCGATAAGGGACGCGGAACGCTTATAAATTTCAAATGTGTCATCTTCAATTTTGACGCTGACATTTGTAAGCACCTGCCACTGTCAATGCGAGGTAACGCGCATTGGTGGGTAAAGATATTTCAGGTGTCATGGAAAACACTTAAATTATTTTTGGAATTATCATTTATTAGGCACAACAGATAAAGTACTTTCCTATGCTTAACAATACATTTGCTGTATATTTAGGAACTAAGGTTTAAATTTAGCATTTTCTTTGTTTGCAGTAGTTTTTCTATATAAAGAAGAAAAGGTAGGTACAAACAATAGAGTGTTCAACTTACTTGTATTTGTTAACTGTACTAGTTTTAAGTTAATTAATCACTTATGGTATTGTAATATGACCGGCGTGAACTTTTAGTTCAAAGGTCAATAAAAACTGAATAAAAAAAAAAAAAAAAAACTTACTTGTACAACTAAATTTAAAAGCCAACTACACGCTGACAGAATGTAAGTAGACATGAGATTTGTGTGGATTGTATTCCTTAGACATCGAAGATCCCTGTAACAAAACATGGTAAGTACACATAAAAATAAGTAGGTAATGCTGGACAATTCACACAGCGACATGGTAAGTTCGAAACTTGTGTAATAGATTTCTGATAAAATTAATGTACGTGCAATACATTAAATTACAGATACTTTTTATTGTACATAGAAACAGACAGAACATACAGAACAATTTAATATCTGCAGTTCCTAAAAACATTTAAAGCGGGAATCAAACTGGCATTTCCTTTCCTTTTGGATCTGTGCCGGTCGCTACAAAGGTCTAACCCACAAAGAATGAAAACCAAACTGCAATAGAAAATTTTATAATAAATGTTGTTTATACTACACAAGCAACTTTATTTTTAATCCTTCAGTGCGCTTGAAATATTACTTATTATAAATTTCACACGTAACATATATAAGGTACTTATTGTAATTTTATAAAACATTTAACACTGGCGCATAATGCAGAGACCATTATAAAAACTGAACAGAACAACCCAGATAACCTATCTTTGTCGCTTAATAAGCATCCTAATGGCTGAATTACACGAACAAATTACTTAAATTTTCGAGTTTTATGCAAACAATCAACATCAACGTCTTGTAATTAAACCTCTTTATTTGAGGCCTTAAACTTAGATTTTATGCCACAGGGTATGAAAAAGTAACTGAAAAAAATAAATACTTAGGTATTTCTGTAAATGTAATTCTCTTTTGTTTTATTACTTGAAACTTTTAGTTTTGAGAGCTTTATAGTACGGGAGGCGACGATGCTAAATGGGGATTTACTCGAGCGTCAAAGAGACCTATTGGGTTGCATTTGGTAGATGATAAGAAGAAAAAAATTGTATGAGATCGATGTGTTTCATCAGTGGGGGAAGCGACCATAGATAATTAAAAACTTATTTAAAAAAATACTGTTGTATGGAGGTACTTAAGCGCGTCAGTTAGTGATAGATTCTATAAATCAGATTCAATAAATTGAAAATCAGCTTAACATACTTACATACTTAAAAATAATTTAGGAAATATGATTGATAATATACGTTTGTAAATCTGATTGTTTACACGATTGGGGTGAGTGTACGTAAACGTTAAAAAAATAAAAATCGCGACTCATTTTTTTTGACTCATTTTCAAAAATATGAACAAAAAAATCGGCATTTCCAAAGGTGTTACAGCGTCAGATTTAGATGTATATGGTTCATCTTTATGTTCTAATTCTACCATATCTTAATCTGACGATTATCTAAAGTGATTCGCCTAATCTGACAAAAGTAAATTTTGTTCCTTTATAATTCACGTTCGAACATAGATAGATTTTTTATATTTGGTGGAGGTACTTGTCTGGGTACTAGCTATCTCCAGTATCTTAATCTGACGCGCTCGAGTAAATCCCGAAATCCCCTCTTCGGCTCCCCTACTATTATGCCTATATTCAGTTACACAGGCAGGTCGAGAAACCACTTCTCGAACTTTGATTCAACAATGAACTTTATCATTATCAAACTAGGGTCTAACTTTTGGCCTATTCTAAACTTTTACATGTCAATTATTAACTGAGTTCAATTTTAGTGTTTCATTTAAATCTCATTAAGTTATAAGCATCTAAATGTTTTGAATAAAAAATACAATAAGTATGGACTTATTTTACCATTTATAACCAAAGTGCCATTTTATTATATTTTTATCTTATAAGACGTCCACCAACAAAATGGACAGATGATTTAGTGTAAGCTGCTGGTTCACGGTCGATGAATGATGCTTTCGACCAAAACAACTGTAGTCGTGTAAGTTATTCTTCTAGAAACTAGTAAAAGTTTGAGGGCTGTACTTAAGAGTATGATTAAAAAGTCAGTAAAGAGAAGTAGAATTTTCCTTCTTATTTCCTCCATCCAAATAAAAAACCCGCAAAATAAAAACTGCTAATAATGTTGTGTACTGGATAAAGTAGCTCTTTTTATTTGCAATTTAGAAAAGCCTATTTGAAAGTCACCTCATTTGAATGCGGTTCGGTTTAATTTGGGATAACCAAATGAGCGGTTTGTATCGCGTCACTGTTGTGTGTGTTTGCGAAGGATTGTGACCGCACTGTGATTAATCTCGCAAAAATGTAGCGATAGTTTTCGTACTGGTAAACTTGATTGATATATGTTACTGATATGAACGAAGCTAGGCAGAGCGTATTGTTGCTTTCAAGCGCATAATATCAGTTACAATATTTTCAGGTCGTTCTTCTTAGTCAACTTTATACCACAACATAACATCCCATATAAGCCCGGTACAGGGTTCAGGTGAGAAGCAGTGAAATACAGAGTTTCAGAATTATGAACTTACTATGTGTAAATGTATCACGTAGCATAATATAGCATAATAAGATGTCAATATGTAAATTACAAAACTCTATGTTATGTTGAACGCAAGTGTTTCATATTCTGAAACTTACGCTTCGTATGGCTCCGTGTAAAGGGTGCGTCCTGACCTGCTCTACTTACGGCGATAATTTATTACTTATGAAGGAACATCAATTCACCTCCATTGGCGCCGATTTCAAGCTATAGACTCTTTTGTTCTTGGACTACCGGCGTTGTTCTAATTAGAGGGTTGTTCTCTATCCGTAAGAATCCTCAAACTCTCTAAGCCTCTAAGCTAAGGTATAGGTATATATATTTATCGTTCTGTATTCAGTACTGCCATCACCAAACCACCTGTTGAGCGTGGCCATTATACCAAATCCCCCAGACTTTTAATTGGTTCTCATTGATAGTTATCTAGTACCCGTAACACAAGAAATGAGCTTAGTGCGGGTAGAAATTTTGATGTGTCCAGCAATATAATGTTTTTTAATTAGTACCTATCAATAACACTTATAATTAATATAATTGTAGGTAAGTCGTAGGAATATTTGCATCAAAAAAGCCAATTTTCGTATACAAACCTCATACAAACACGATAAATGAAGTTAATTAAATCCATTAAAACATCGTATTACAGTATCCATAGATAAAGCTGGCATAAAACATAACCCACATTTTCCATTGTCGGAAAAAGGCTTGCGGGCATGTCTGCCGCTTGACAGATTCAGATGGAAAATCTCGATTCTTTTGTATAGTCGCTGGGCAAAAAAGTAGATATTATGAACACCTTTTTCTGAGACATAACATGGCGCAGACCAACTAGCATTATTCATGGATAGCTGTAATAACATTTTGGTAAATGTCTGGTCGTTTAGTCAAATCGTCAGAACGTGATTATGTGGGTCAGAGGTTGGTTTTACATTGAAAGCAGACTTTACATCAAATAAGATACAAAAATAAAAATCAAAGATTTTATGATTATAAATTTAAAAATATATTTAAAATCCTAAAGGTTATTTGGACATTACGGTCTTCACGACACAGACAATGTGCCTTGTGTGAAGGCTAACGCTGATAATAAATAAATAAATAAATAAAAATAAAATTCAAATTCATTTCATTATACAGAAGTTTCTTTGTATTATTTTGTGTTGTTAAGCCGAAATTACAGGAAATCTTTAAGGGATCCTATGTCTAGCAGTGATTGAAATTATGATGATATTCATCATCATTATTCATAGTGTCCTTAAAATCGCATTCGACGTTTTTACCTGACGCCAAAATAGCAATAATACCGTTGGCTAGTACTTTCTTAAAGAAAAAAAAATGTTTTCGGGTTGCTATTTATATCAAAGTAGTACCTGCCTAGTTTTGAACTTTTAGGCCGAGGCCAGCCTGCTTTTGGTATAACATGGCCACGGTCATTAGGCGTTGAGTTGAGATATTGGAACATTTTCACGTGATGTTTAGAACTATCATGGTCTACATTATGGCTTCCTTTGATAATAAGGTTTATTTTCGAGGGCGTCTGATAACAGACATTAAAGCGGTAGTATTGTGGACATTACAATCCAATTATGAGTCAGTTTGAATACATTGAATATTTTTCACGTCAGTAACCTTCACCAAAATTTCCAGTTACCGCTTAGACTTAAAATTTTGTAATTTTCTTCGCTTTTTTGTTGATTATAAAGATCTATCTTGTGAAATAACTGAAAATCTTTAGGAAGGCCAATAAGGAGCAGTGGTCCGCGTCTGAAATGATGATAGTGATGATTAAGAAGATGGTTGGTAATCACTAAATGTGATTTGTTACCCTATCAACATTTTAATACGATATAATATTTAGGAATAATACCTAATTAGTTTGCTAGAAATTACCTAACGTATTTTACTATGCATTTGGTACTTTTGTTATCATTTGTTAATATCTAGCTAGATAGATGCTTTAATTAGGCATTTGTTAGATATAGTACCTATAATGACATAGGGCGACATACTATCTTTTGTTAAGTATCCATGGGTATGATGAATATTATATGACATGTTGTACGAGTACAACACGATTTGTTCTGTAATCTAAAGATTTCAACATGATGATAGGTGATTCCGACCATTATCTACAGTCCTTTATGCTTTGATAGAAACCGGCCGCTAGGGAGTTATTTCCTTTGGATCTGATAAAAGGAACGATGAGTCATGCTTCATATGAAAGCCATGACAGTTGTGAGATTTGAACAATTCATCGGTATTGTGTTGTCGTTGTACGTGAAGCATCGGAATATGATTTTACAGTTTTGAAATTTGGACATTAGGTACTCGGGAATGTATTTTATGATTATGCTCTTTAAGAATGGAATATGTCTTTTAGTTATACCTACGTGTTGTGTAGGTATTGGTTATGTAGGTATATATATCAAAATCAGATGTAATTGGCTTTTAGAGGTACAGGCAGTAAATATGCAGTCTCTATTGGCTCTATATGGGCCAAGGGGCCATCCAAACAAACTCTATCTTGTTAGCGGTATCAGAACATTTTAGCACCAACGACCATCACCACCACTTGCCTACTAACAGCCACTACACAAAGTTACGTCTATTGAGTGACCCATAGTATTGAACATGTTCATATGTCAAGAATCTCTACTTAAAAATAAGAGTTTGAAAACGCCCTGAACTCCCAGTTATACTATACCCAGTTACTCAGATGAAGTTTTATTAAATGTTTGATCCAAAGCGAGGTCTTATCCTTCCCAAAAATCCTAGGTCGCAGGCAGACTTTCGCGCCCCGCTACCGATGTCGTCAAAGAATGTATGGAAACTTACTTAAAATATAGAAAGACGAAGACAGCTAAGCCGAGCACAGTCAGGCTGAGCGAGTAGCCGGCGACGTAGATGAGGCTGGAGATGTCGGGCGGCGCCACGTTGCCGGACCGCTCCGTGCAGTTTGTGTAGTCGGTGTAGTTGTTCCACACGCCATCCAGACAAAGTCGGGATGCGTTTTCTGGAACAGAATTGAAGAATGATGTTCATACAGCAACTAGTTCTGTAAAAAGGTCCGGTAGCTCTCACAATCGCATAAGCGACAATCGGAAATCAACTACCGAGCGTTCCATAGTCTATAGATAAGGGAAAAGGGAGTTTTAGGTGAGTGTTGTACGTTATTTGTAAACATTTATTTTCTACAACGAAACACATACGGTTACTCTTCGACTTACTTAAAGGAATGAAATGAAGCTATGTGTAACAGATACAAGATTTATATTATGATAAACTATAATGTTTTTTTGTGTTTAAAATATTTTATTATGGCTATCATTTAAATTAATTTACTCGTGTGAGACTGATAAGAATTATATTTAGCTAAAAATCATATCAAGGTATTTGTTGGATTCTAGGAAATAAACATTCAAAGGGGCAACACATAGTTTCAGGTGGTTTCAGGTAAACAATAAAAAGATCGGTGAAATTATTCAAAGGTTCTTAGATATTTTCCTTAGACATGTTTGCGCGTCTATTTTTAAATGTAGCCTTTAAAAGAAAAATATCCAATATGATCAACATAACGGAAAATTTTTCTTTAATGGGCTAGTATTCTGAATTTAATAACAAAATCGAAATTCAGTGAATGCAATGTATTTGTAATATTACCCTGCCATGAGTATAAGTCTCAAAAGCTAAGTTTAATGACCTTACCGCAAACAACAAAATGAGAAAAGCATCACCACCTTATTTGCATGAAACACTTTTATTAGAATCTCCAAAGAAAATTCTGAATACTTCAAAGAATATTAGGACAATCACGCATAATGACATTGTTTTGTAGAAAGTCGTTAACCCAAGAGTAAACATAGTAAATCATTGCTTCAAAGGTAATCTCCTCGTGCGTTGAATATTTATGGAGATTTAATATCTCAGGGAATATCAATGGATTTGTGGTTATCGAGCTAAGCCTCAAAAGGCACGTGTTAAAAATACGTATTTAATGGCACTTACGCTGAAAATACGTTTTTAATAGATATGATTGGTAAAAAATTGATTCAAGTATGATTATTCAAGTTTGAATTAAGAATGAATAGTTTTTCATTAAATTTTCAGATAAATATATGTAGATCTTTTTTTTTAGTAAACTGAAGCTGATTTGAAATAACTTCGAAAAATTGTGGTCTACAAGGGGATATAATTAAAGGTAAAATATTAGCACCTTATATTTGAGAATAGGCTGCTTGCCATAGGATAATAAAAGATGTTACACTAATTTTATAAGGTAAGGACACAACTTGTATTATAGACGGATCGATGATCTTTATGCATAAACTGAATCTATTTTATTTTACTACAATATAGGTAGTTCGCAGGTAGATACATATGAAGCGACTTTTCTAAGGAAAAATCTTCCGTAGAAAAGTTACAGGACGGTAAATAGGAATCAGAAAAAGTATAACTTACGAGTATCATCGTACAGCAATCCATTTAACTCCTTAAAACATGGTTGGATAGCAAAAGTGTGCCAGGGCGTAGGTTCCCAGCACAATATCTCATCGTGGTATGCTGGGCAGAAGTTCCCGGTGATATTGACGTATTTCGCCACGCAATCCTCCTTAGCGCTGCCATTGTCAAAAACGCTCTCTGCACCCTCCAAAGTCTGTAAATCCTCCAGTTTGAAATCTTGTATGTTCCGCTCACGAAATCACTATTTCACTTCACGTATTTTGCGTACTATATCTCAATGAAGACACTGTAAGACTCTTTCTCTCCACAGTTAGCATGATAAGGCTGTTTGCGCGTGGCTTTTGTTCCAACTTATCTGATAAGGTGAGAGCAAACATGAGCCGCGGAGGAGTATTTGCGTATTGGGGAACTCACAACTCTTTTTTATCGGGGCCTTGTCCTCACGACCTGTAAGAGAAAACAGACATAGTTATCGTTTGGTATCGCTGTGTAAATTAGTACTCACATTGATGTGTTTCGGCCATTAAGTATTTACTGCGCTAATGGTATGTAGATAATATTATAGAGCGATTGCGAACCGGTAAATTATCTTAATTCGTTTTCAGCTTTTATCTGTTGCAGATTGGTGTTTGAATATGTAAATTGCAGCTTGGACTTGGACATTAATGTATATGGTTATATATAAAATACTTTTTAATTATTTTCTAGACGTTGTCGTAGAAATGTGACGAAAAAATCCCGTTCAACATTACATACCAGGATATGCGCATGCTAATATCAATGCCATAATAATGTATTCTGGCCCAGTTAGTGCTGGCAAGATGGTTAGATAGACTTGATTTGTCTAGACTGAATCCGGTTGGGTTGAGTTTGATACTCGCACCTTTTAGAACTAAGAATTCTCAGCTTACTATAAAAAGATATCTTTCAGTAAACTGGCTGTTGTGTAAGGCATTAAATAAATTAAATATAATTTTGGTTATTTTATTTCATAAAAACCTCTCGTAATGTTCAAAATCGAATCGAAATCCTACTTAAGTTTAACATATCGTTTGTTGGTTCTGTCATGATATTTATACATTTTTGACTAAGCTTTTAATACCAATTTTCCCCCCGAGATTTTACATTATACAAGAAACTTTTCAAGGAAAAATCGTAGAACCTGATTCTGTAAGGGTACAAAATTACAAATACCCAAGAACTACAAGAAATTCTTTAGAATAAGACCCTCAAGAAAGTCAAGATGAAAAACGCTCTTATTAAAAATTTAATTAAAATAGCAATTCTAATTTTAAGCAAAGTATGCAAGCGTACCTGTATTGGAATTCTTAAGAGAGTTTCAAAACTCGATATTAAAAGGATTTATGAGTAAATTCTACCATCTGTGCACGGACAAAGGAAATGGAAAGCTATATAATTTGATTTAAGACTCGAATTGCAATTGAAGATGTATTGTACATATTCTATTCGTGGTTTATGGTTTTCCGGTGCTTTGATCGCAGATATAGTACCTGAGAGAATAAATGTATCGTAACCATTTGATACGTAAACAAAAATATTTTTTTTTGGAAAATTGATGTTTTAATTGAATAAAAATATAAGTAGGTACGATAATTTGTGTAAAAACTTTTTTTAATTAGAAGTCATGCTCAAGGAAGGTCACTGATTTTTATTGATTGCTCACATTATCGGCAAAGCCAATTTTCTCAAGCTATTTTGCATTTATTAAATAAATAGATAAAATCAATCTATAATTAATTCAATAAAATTATCCTTTTGTGAGAATTGAATTACCCCACAAGAAAATCGTACTAAAAACTGTTATTCAAAGCTCATCACAAAGCTTATAATATTCTATAACATATTCGTAAGGTGTTAAATAAAGTTAGTATAATAACAAATCTTAAATGGTCTAACAGACTCATTATAAGCTTAGAAAAGCCACAATATTGTTAAAGATAAAGAAGAAGATATAGAAACTGTATTGATATAACATGTAAGCAGGTGTTTACTTTTTATGAGGTACTACAAACATCACGACAAACATATTGCCAGTGCGTATGCGGCAAAAATAAAAATGTACCAATATGCGAATGTTTTTAGAGCTAGAATCTGTCTTTTATTAGACTATAAAATGTTTATTATTTCATATTTGTGTCATACGCGGACATACGAAGCGTTATAGTAGAATATGCGAAGAATTTTAACCGTCTTTTAGATTATTAAAACTTGAAGACATGCATCTTCAGGAGCGGAGCCGAAAAGTTTTATATGTATTTAAGTTTTCTTCATAATGGTCGGAATGACAGTAAAATGTTGTAACTAATCGGTAATTTATTTAATAATCCCACAGATAGATTGTTCTTGATAAATTCATTACCACAATTTGAAATGCATACGTACAAAGTAAATTGTTTTTAAAGAAAATTGAAACGAATTTCTGAAACATTAAACGTAAAGCGCATGCTACGTAAATATCTTATTTAGCTATTTTTTTTAATTATGAAATGTTAAGGAAACAATACAGGTTTTTGAAACGGGATTGTATACATTCTATTGAAAGGACAGGCGGTTTGCCCTACGGGCTTCGCTTGTTTGCTGAAAAATGTTTATATTCCATGAGCAAGCTTTAATTATAATTACCTACCCAGATACAACAGATACTCGTAAAGCTTAAATATACAGACAATTAACCCAAATAATAAAGCTGCCTAGTAAATATTTTAAATCACAGTTGTCATATAGAACGAGTTATTGTTTTTGGGGCCTAATTATGTGTTACGATACCCCGTTTTCTTTGGTACTATTCTGAGGCACCAAGTATAAAACATAATCTTTACATTATTATCTTAAAAGTGAAAGTTTATGTGTCTGTTTATTTGTCCGTATTTCACGGCAAAACTATCAAACAAGCATCAGCCCGAATGTAAAAAAATATTTTTTATTTATATAGATACCTACATTAGCTTTCCACTTCACATTTTATTTATTTATTTTATTACATTTGTAAGGATTTATTTTAAATCAGGTAGAAAATGCATCAAATCTTGTTTTTTAAGATCAACCTAAAATGGCGTTTTATAAGGGTTGGATTTTAACTAGCAGGACGTAGAGCCCTACTGACGTTCGACAGGAAATTGCCGTTTAAAATTCAACGATGCTGGAATAAAAGCCGTTTTATTGGAATTAGCTTTTTACAGAGCGACGCGTCTCGCCCCAGGCGTGGTTACTTTGTGCCTTAATTTATGTGGTTCAGGCATCGACGTGGATAAACGTTGGTTATACATGTCGTTCATTAGTTTAAATTTACTATAAACCAGATAAGTTGTCTTGAAACCATCGTTTAGGTTTCTAGGGATCTAAGTGGGAAAATGAAATGGTATTACTAGGACTTCGCTGTCCGTCCGTCTGTTTATTCACTTTTATTCACGAATTTACGAGTCTGTCAGGGTAGAGAAATAAAATTTTCGAATAAGAAAAATGAACTGACATGATAAAATTATCGTTTCCTCTGCCTTCATTCCTCAGACAAAGTACAAGGCAAGGTCTTATTTTTTTTTAATACGAGTTGGTTGTAGGTACCTACAGCCTTCAGTTCCGACACCAAACATTTTGATATGAAAATCCAAGTTCTTCTGAGCATAAATATTTGCGAGACAGTTTATACGTGAACATTTATCTTGTTTGCATTCCACTTTGATTTACGAGGCTCATTACATACGATATAAATCTTCACTGTCCTAGGCTTCTATTTCATTTCAATAATTGAAAAGAATTTTGGGGAAAAGTTTGTAGGTTAGGTGATATGTTATTACATATCACTTAAAACGCTAACTTACATATTTATTTAATTTCTACATGCGTTTTCAACATTAGAAAGCATGAATCAATTAAATTAATGAACTGATGGATCAGTTATTCAGATTCCGCAATGGCATAGCGGTATAAATTCACGTATACCTATACTAAAAGCCGTGGGTTCGATTCCTACTCGAGGGCTATAGAAGTACGTGGGAATTATATCATTGGTATATGTTAGCAAAATATATCATTTTGCTAACATTCGTAGGTTCAGTTTCGAGAATATTTGCAATGAAGTAAATCCACAGCTACTTCAGATTAATCTCTGCCTAAGCAACGATCGACTCAACATTTCGAGTTCTCGGAGCCAATGGGCCGAGATGATTACGATCGCGCCAAAAGCTTTATGAGCTAGAAAGTCATTAATTTTCATAAAGATTACGACGTCGATTTGTTTTGATTTTGTCATTAATTATGAAATTGATCAAGTCGTAATATCCATCTAGCTTCGTTTTCAGTGTTTGCCTGTCTATTGAATTTTGCTGGAGAAAGAGGCGTTTTATGTGACGGTAACTTTCTTATTTTATACTCATGAAAACATGAGATTGTGGTCAAACAATGGTCTATCAACAATAAAAAACAAACGGAATTAAATAAATGCTTTTGACATCAAATATTTATTTATATAAGTAAGTGTTAAATTATTTAGTAAACATTATCTTCAGGTTTGTACGGGGTTAATAACAATCAGAATCTGTTGAAACCAAATATATTTTTTGCCACCTCTTGATTCATACACATTATTATTATTTTTTTACAATATTTCGTAACGGTAATGGATTTTATTCCTACCATTAAATAACACCAGGTTTGTAAATAGCAACCATAATTTGATGAATTCGTTGCTCTCGATATCAAATTAAATAATAATATTGCAATATTTCCAAAACAAATATTAACTTTATTGAGCAAATACTTTATGTAGGTCAATAACTTGTCGATATCAGTGCAGAATGATTGGTATCGAGTTATTGAGAATCTATAATTAAATTTTGCAATCAGGGCGTCAAGCTTTATAGACCGGAATCCCGAGATTCTATAGCTAATTTACACTACTGCTCCTGAGCTAAGGTGTTGTAGATAAATAGAAAAATCAATGCCACTTTTCGTTATAACTTTATAACTCTAGAGAGGCTATGCTGTTTTTGGTGCTTTTTGTTTTAAAATTGTCGCAGGAGTTTCAAAGGTAAAAACATATTGGCATAAAGCGGGCAAGGCCACGGGCGGGTCAGCTAGTACTTAAAAAATATACATACAATATATAAATAGATAAATTGTTATACATTATATACTTAACATCAAATATTTGCAGATCGTACAAAATGTTGTCCCGAGAAGGACTTTTGCCCGTTGCGCCACTAAAGGTCGTCTTATGGTAGGAAAGATATTTCATGTCTTCGTCTGACGTATTGAGTAACTGTACTAATCCCTATTTCAGCTTTCCTGCTACATCAGAGCCGTTCGTAGAATCCAACGAACAGTCTGTACTGAGCTAAAGCTTATTAAAGTTTCGTGTGGTATCACTATTTACTACCCCTATTCCACAGTTGACATGAGACGTGCTGGTCTAGTCTCTATAAACTCAGTTCAAGCGATTGTTTCTATAATTGTAAATATTTGTATTTTCCCTGTGCTATGCCGAGTGTGTATGTGTGTGTGCGTTATTGTCAAGCCCCTGTTAGAACAAACCTATCTACTATCTATTGTTTTTTTATGATAACTGTTATTTTTTTCGAGAAATGCAGCGTAGGACGTCCACCAATAAGATGGACAGATAGCATCCATCACGAAAGCAACATCAAGAAAAATCCATAGGCGCACCTATGGATTTTTCTTGATGGCGGGGTTTGAACCCATGACCATGAGGAATTAAAGCCAATTGTCCTCCCACTTAACCAACGGGTTTTCATGTACCTATCCAAACTTACTTTTACGTATTTATTTGTAAGGGGTCCACTCTATGTTTGCTTCTAGAAAGGTCTACATTATTGCATACTTACTTTAATGTTACTTATCGTACGAAGCCCGCCACGTTTTACAACTGCCGTTAATGCACAGAGAAGCCATTTCAATTTATAACGTCGTTAAAGTTATCATAACTAGTAAGGCGACACCCTTGGCTATTTTATTTAAACCTTTCATGGAGTTATCTCACTTTGCACAATTATAAATAAACTGCGTCCCAGCAGTGGGAATGAAAATAAGTGTGCTTATGCAACAGTGTCTAATGGAAAAAAAACTGACTAGAATACTTTTATAATGTAACTAATTTCGCTTCATAGAGATCCGTTGAATAAGAAGTAAGTAAATCTGAAGTTAGAACTCTGACTACTAAAGATTCACTGAACAGAATATGCACCAACTCAGCGTAACTTGCAACTTGAGAGGTTTTTACGATATGGTCTCAACATCTTTATATTATGCAGGCACTACAGCGTCCATTGAGTTTTTCAGTAGATAACATTGTATATAAATTACAAAATGATAAAACCTAATTTAAAAACAAAAATAAAATAAAGGTAGGTACCGGGCAACCTTAAGCTGACCATTTTCGTTTTACATAACTAAGGGTAAGTTAACAAGCCCAAGAGACATCGCATAAATCCTACATAACCTATTCCTCTCGAAAATCCTCAACAAACGGGAATTTTTTAACATATTCTGGTAGGATTTTCTAAAGCGAGGTGTAAGTAGAGAGTTATTTTCCATTTCACGGTAAGATTTGAAGTAATACTACTTATTTTAGAAATGTGTAACTACACCCCTGGTTTTGCTTTCGGTGTACCTAAAAGAAAGGTTCCTTTCTTTATATAGGTACCTATATAGTTTAATCAACATTTTACTTAGTAAGCATGTCCTTTCGCGATCGTCAAACGATACCTCAATACCTAATTTTAATTAGTAGTTATGCCCATTCGCGTTCGAATTGTCCTGTAATATTTATTTAATACTAACCTTTCCAGTTTTCCAGCGATTTATTATTTATCCTGTCTACTTCACAACTTCTCATATCCACAACTATACAGTTTGGAGTCTTACTTAGTTGATCTAGCGTGGCCTTTGAAAGTTATCCTGTTATTCTTGTGGCACAAAGGCCTCACGGTTCGCTTCACTAAAGCGCTTTCAACAACTTTATGTTAACAAGACATTAACATTCATAAAAGGGATTAGTTGATAAGGAAAATGTTTTTCAGCCCTGAGGTATTAGGTAGGTACCTTCTGTTGACAGTACAACTTAAGAGTGACCGTAACCAGAATTTGTAATTAAAAAAATATAAAACACTTGATGATTAAACGAACTTACCAAGTGAAGTTCTAATTTTTCCGAAGATTTTATTGCCAAAGAAAATAAATGTTAATTATCAGGATTCGAACTTGCATCTCTCGGAATCGAACCATCGTTGTAACAGTTGTATAACGCCCGCTAGTCTAGGAAATTGTAGATTCCCATTCTGTCAGGTAAAAACCTAATTGGACATGATACCAGCTAACAATCCCTCCAATTACTTGAACGCGGCGTTGTAAGCTTGTTCTAGAGAATTTAATTATAAAAAGTATTACGTTTTTAGAATATAAATTATCTACTGTGTTGTCTGAAAATTTAAATGAGACACCGTAGGTATTTAGTATTTTTTAAATCACGTGGGAAGCTGCCACCTAGCCAGGTGTCCAGGAGTGGCTGAAATTATGATGAATGATTTAGTATTTTTCATCATAACAACCCATAATACAGCCCTCATACAGCACAGGTCTCTTTAATAGAAACCATTCTAGGTTTTGTGGGATTTGGTATAATCACAAACTTCCACACTTCATAGAAACCTTTTCTGTACTGTTATGGACAGAAAGGAAAACTTGCAACGTAGCTAAACTCGGAACAAGGCTGCCTGCTTAAATATTAACGGAGCGTAGTCACCTGTAGCTAGCCTTAGGCGATACCTAGTGCTTCCTACTGGAATTTAATATTAGGCAACGTCGCTTACGAGTTTGTGCACTTTACTAGCTCAGTGTTGACAGTTCGGTAACTATAAAATCGAATAAAAAATTAAATAGACCTTTATTTTTAATATTATTTTATTTTAGCCAGTCTGCTCCAGGTTGCTCCAGTCTTTTTATGTCATCACTCCAAACTTATGATGGCCGACCTCGTTTTCGTATTTTACCTGGTGGGTTCGGTAACTAAACTCGTAAAACTTTCGCGATTTGTAAACATAATTAACAGTTCTTAGTTGTGAATAGTTCTTCAGTGACCACGGCTTCAAAGCGCTTGAAGCTTCGGAATGGTAAATAAAATACGCATTATAGGCCCGGTACAACTACACTATAATTGGGTAGCTTATGCGATACTGAAAGAATGAACGTTTTTATAATATAACATAAAAGAAAAAATTACAAACTAAATACTATTTATACGGTATATCTTATGCTATCTATATAATATGCAAACCGACTGCTAGTATTAACATACCAGAAAGCTTTGCTTTCAGAGACCTAACAGGGACTTTAAATGTTTAAGCTGTTCTTTGAAAGCTGTATTTGACCCCTGGTTTGGTTAATTAATGTGTTCTTGTTCATTGACTTTTTCACCAAAATAAATCTTGGGTTCGGCTACAGCCAGATAAATTTCCGTTCCCTTCTGTATAAGAAATACCAGATTAAAAGAACACACATTATTAAAAATTATCAGCTTGAAAACAAAAATTAATTAATTTAAATGTAAGTATGATCTAATTATTCCTAATAAATAATTTACTTAGACTTAGACTAGTTATAAATGATGAATTAATTGTAATTTTTTTGACGGCATGTTAAGTTAACTTTTTATGGCAATAAATATCTTGACGTTGACTTTATAAAACCAAGGTTTTGGACAAATAACGTAGAATGTTAACAGTTACAACGTGACTAACATGTAACAAACAACAGTGTAACGAGTGTGAAGAAGGAACATTTTGATAAAATGTTCTATTATGTCAAAGGTCATAATAATTAAAATGAAAAACAGTAAGTTGTAATAGATTAATAACTTGGAAAAAAATCAATTACTCTGTTATCTGTACGCAATAACCCTCCCTACATTATTCCGGACGACAGATGTCACATTACCATATAATAATATTTCCTTGGAAATATCCTGATCGACAATGCGGCATAATGGAATGGTACGTTTTTGCTGAAAATTTGTCGTACTTCGTTTAACAAATTTATGTTTCCTTGTATTTTAAATGGAGAAATCATGCGTATTCGAAGTTACGTAATTGACAAATTGACTGATTTCTTTTCAATATACGTTTACGTAGAAAAATGCATAAAATACGAGATCCGGTATCAACTCTTTGAGTTTTTGCTGAATTTCTACGTTAATAATTAGGAGAATATATCTAGCTTTATCATTTAAATGGCATTAGGATTACGCAAACACATTCCGTTAACAAGCTTTGATAGAAATCTCGACCATCACATTTCTTATTAAACTTTGATGATAGAATTTGATGGGACGAATCGAAGTTGGATCACGTTCCGAGCCGTGCCCAGCCTCAAGGAAAATCGAGCAGATATCCGAACTTCTCCAGTTAAATTATAGACTTTAGATGTTGAAATTACTTTTCCTGTTTTATTTTTTAATCTTTGCGATGACTTTCTTTGAGATTCGAACTTATATAAGTAGATACATGGTAGAAATACTATTAGGTACTTACGCTTAAAAATATGCCAAGTTTTGTGATAAAAATAACAAAATGATTTCTTAGAAAATGTTTATAAATGATTTGAATCATGTGTGAATTACGATACGTTTCCCAAACGTATATTTACACACACAAAGCGTTGATTTTCTTTCTAATCTCAGACTTGAAAAGTACCTATTTATACGCTTGACAGTTTGACGTGTCTATCAGTTGCTCAATTTTAAACCGTGTCTAATTGGTGTTATTAGTTTGACGGTTCCTTCACTGTATCTCTCTCTTTATTTCTTTGTATTTTTGATCATAATCACGTTCGCCACAAACCAAAATAAGAAATAGTTCTGTATCTATGTGATTTCGTAGCTCCTGTACGGATGGGTCCATATTTAATGTTTTTATGCAATGAAAGCGATACGCACATCAAACAGGAAATCTAGGCATCCTAAATATGATTATCTATAAACCTACATTCAATAACTTCGTTCTCTTAGTTTAATTACGATAACGACGCGTGGAAGTTATAAGATAGTCTCACCGGTAATAGGAAGGACCTCGTAAATCAGGAGTACCTTCAGATCTCTACGAAACCGTATAAAATAAACCGACTGTCGCCACTCTTCGCAATTTACTTCCGAATCTGTGAAAGCATTTTCACTTTGTTGAATCCGAATTCTGATTATTTACAACGCAATCCTCTAGACATGTTTATTTGAAAAGCGTTCTTTGTTTATACGAAAACGAAAAAATGAAAATTTCTAGAGTAGATTTATGAATAAAGTAAGACGTACTCGTATATAATAAAGCAAAGCAAATATGTATATAGTGGCTGTCCTACGCATAAATAGTAGTACCTATTTTGCAGATAGTTAGTAAGATTTATTTCAATAAACATCAAAAGAAAAATTAATGCAGAATTGTAAATAAATATGTGGCGCTCCTATGCATAAATAGTACCTATTTCGCAGGCAATAAGTAATATTTTCCCGTCGATTGAGTTATCCTCTTTAGTTATTGGCTGCGACTAGAAAAGTGGTTCTTATAATAAGGAAAATGAAGGGGAAATTACGTTAAACGGCATTAATCTGATCAAGTAGGCACTTTGCTAAGAGGATGCTATAAGGAGGCTTATTGTTGTCTATTGCCAAAACATGATTATTATTTTAAGTTATTTACGGGATCGTATAAAATCAACATTATGTATTTATTTCTATGTAGCGTGAAGGACACCAATTTAGCTAAGCAGGTTAATTTAAAATTACAGTGGACAGGCCTTATAGATCAAATTTATTTAAAAGTTCTTGACGATGATGTATGATCATGATTTATAAAAAATAGGGGTGTTTATGATGAGGTATTTCAGCAGTGATGTGATTATTTTAAATCGTGCCTACAGACATTCATCATACGATTTTATTTGTACAATTTGCACACACTCCAGATATGAGTCTCAAGACGCAAACAAAAATTTAATAAACCTCCAGTAGACGTCTCTGTATTTAATCAATCCGTCCGTATGGTGCTATAATAATATTTCGCAAACGTACATATTTATTTGTTCAATTCTTTAAAGCATATTTTCCACACTGAGTTCACTTGCTTTTTTTAACTTTATCTAAATAGGTGTAGTTCATTGAATTATATTTTTGAATTTTCGATGATTCATTACGAAGCGGGTCGGCCTGTTAATAAATACCTATATAGATACAACCAGTACCTAATGCTGACGTACAATTGTATAAACAAGGCAAAAACAATAAAAACAAAATCAAAGCTATTGTGTGTTTTATTGGCCCTTTTGTTTAACAGCCAGTACTAAGATCCATTGAACGCAGATGAAATGAAAAACATTTGTTTTACGCAAGTATTTCAACGTCGGTCTTTTTATCGGAACTGTACATTTTAGCATCAATGAAAACAATACCGATTTGCACACAATTCGTTGAATTCCTTATCACATTTATTTTATTTGAGCGAATCCAGCATAATGTTTGCTTTTGTTTCTCTAGAACCAGTTTTATAGTAAAGCCTATATGTAATGTACACATTTTTGCCAGATAAGCAACAAAATAAATTACACTTTGGCGATTTAATGTGGCAGTTATTTTATTTATTAAAGAAAAGTAAAGTGGACATTATAGAAAGCATGCACTACATTATGCCAGTCACATTAACATCTGCAAACAATGAGAGATTTTAACAGATATCTAGTAGGTACTTACCCGTTACACAAACTTCGAGTATACCATGGCGCTAGATGTTGCTCTGATTGATGCTTAATTTTCCAGCAATATTTATTTATATGCGCAGCCAAAAGTCAGTCTAGCACACACTTACTAAACAACACTCATATAACCCTTGGCCAGCATAGGTTAGCGAAATTTTAAACGTAAAAAAGTGTTTAAAAGTAAATAGCCTTTTTACCGACCAGTGTCGGAAAATGAGGGTGAATAAAAAATGAAAAGTTATAACGCTCTACATCCGTATGGAAATGTGTGCGATGAAAGCCTCTATTGTTTGTTAAAACAAAAAGAGTATTTTCTACTGTATTGATAAACATGCCCGTTCTAAGTGCGTAAATCTCTGCAAGATAGCGATAAAATAATAAAGTTTTCTTGTTTTGTGCTGAGAAATTATCTTTATTCAACACGCGACTATTTTTGATTATTGAAAAACAATAACTCAGCCGCGCACCTCTGATTTTTCTTCTTGGAAAATTATGTGTGCTTTATAAACACGTGCTCTAACGGTGTAGGCAAACATCGTGAGGAAACCGGCATGTTCTAAGAACTTTGAAAAAAGTTTAAAGGACATGTGTCATTCACCAACCCGCACTTGACCAGCGTGGTGAATTAAGGCCTAATCTCTCTCGTCAAGAGAGAAGTCCCTGTGTCCCAGCAGTGGGAACGTGAATAGGAGTGTTATGAAGTATGAATAACTCAAAAATAATAACTTAATTACAAAATGATCTAACAAAGTTGAATCTGTGTCAAACAGTTGAACTAATTTTATTCGTCCCTTCCAAATGAAAGTAAAGTACCGTACATCAACACCCGACTAATTTCACTTACAAAATTAGTCCGTCACTCTGATGGGTACAACTGACCTAATTTTGGGACATGTTCTTTGTAGTCAAGGCCAAAATGTGATGAAGGATCTTTGATGTAAGCAGTTTTGAATTGTTGATGTTGTTTGGAAATTGAGTTTCGTCACGTGAAGTTGTAGTTACTTAGCTTTGTAAGATTGTTTCATTGTTTCAAGTGATACTAGTTTGTACTGCATAAGTTTAGTGTGATTCTGACAAAGATAATTATTTATCAAAAGACGGTGTACATAATCTATGTCATATAGAGAAATAACTGCGATCCTTTTAATGGTGTAGTTTCTCGGCCAAATTTCATTGGCCGAAGATAATTGAAACTAAGAAATATCTTAAATTCAGACAAGGGCTTCAAATAAGGGAAAAAGTTTGTTCACGACACAATCCTAGGTGTATATATCCTATTTATATGTGGGAGTATTGTAATATATGGTTACGGAAAGTATACCCATTTATAGCCCTTAACTGCCGAACTTTACCGCAGTTTTCTTATGCCTTGTTTACGTTCTGTGTGAAGAGTTCGAATTATATAATAAAGTTTTAAAGTCAAGGTAAAAACTTTATTTCCATTATTGAAACACAGGGATATACATTGACACGTCAGAAAAAACTTATAACTAAATAAATCGGGTCGTGACTCGTGGTCCCACTGTGATTGACCCACTATGACTCGTGGTCCCACTATCCCTGAAATCATGGGTTCGTGGTCCCACTGCTCAGTGGGACCACCAGTCATAGTTAAAATCATGGGTTCGTGGTCCCACTGCTTAGTGGGACCACCAGTCATAGTTAAAATCATGGGTTCGTGGTCCCACTGCTAAAAGTTTTAAGTTTTAGTTTTTTTAGTATCGGAGTTATGGCAGTTTAAAGTTTGACAGCTGTCATCGAAAATGTTGCTCTCTCTATCACCAATCATTTGCACCTAGTACGGCATCTCTAGGCCAAGCCATATCGGAGTTATGGCAGTTTAAAGTTTGACAGCTGTCATTGAAAATGTTGCTCTCTCTATCACCAATCATTTGCTCCTAGTACGGCATCTCTAGGCCAAGCCGTTTCAGAGTTATGGCAGTTTAAAGTTTGACAGCTGTCATTGAAAATGTTGCTCTCTCTAACACCTGTCGATTGAGCTTTGTACGGTATCTCTAGGGCAAGTCGTTTCAGAGTTATGGCAGTTTAAAGTTTGACAGCTGTCATTGAAAATGTTGCTCTCTCTAACACCTGTCGATTGAGCTTTGTACGGGATCTCTAGGGCAAGCCGTTTCAGAGTTATGGCAGTTTAAAGTTTGACAGCTGTCATCGAAAATGTTGCTCTCTCTAACACCTGTCGATTGAGCTTAGTAGGGTATCTCTAGGCCAGGCCGTTTCAGAGTTATGGCAGTTTAAAGTTTGACAGCTGTCATCGAAAATGTTGCTCTCTCTATCACCAATCATTTGCACCTAGTACGGCATCTCTAGGCCAAGCAGTATCGGAGTTATGGCAGTTTGACAGCTGTCATTTTGACAAATGTCATCTAGACACCTATCGGTTTAAAAGTTAAACTGTTTCAAAGATAATCATTGAATTCCTTATGTTGACTTAAGGACCCAAATATATACTTCATCATTATAATGTCAGATGTTGGACGTCAACTGCTGGACATAAGCAAGTATATATATATACATAATATATATATATCTTTATGAACTCCAGGTATTACGGTCGGATGCAGCCTGCATCCACCGTGAACCAGCAGCCTTGAAAAGATCATCTGTCCCCATTGTTGGTGGACGTCCGACGCTGCGCTTGCCGATCCGTTCTCTCCTCGAGAACTTTCTAGCCCCATTTATTTCACAAAAAAAATATGTTATAGCCCTTATGACCAAGTCAGTGGGACCACGAGTCACGACCCGAGCGACTGCATTACTATGACTAATGGTCCCACCAAGCAGTGGGACCACGAGCCCATGAAATCGACACAATGACCCACTGGTGGGTCAAATTAGTGGGACCACGAGTCATTACCCAATAAATCATATAAAACTCGTTTACTACATAGATATACATATAATATACTTAAATAAGCCTGAAATACTGAAAATTTCGCATCTGTTCAAATAAACTCTCACAAAATGGCTTCCTCGCAATTATACGATGTGTTTGATTTCTAATGGAGGAAAGAGATTGTGTTTAATTAAATTAGAAGCACCGTTTTACGACATCGTTTGCTTCGGTGTTTATAAAGCTGAGCACATAAAAATCTTATGTTATTGAGTCGCCTGGGAGTCGTTTGCACGTTGATTTAGGGGCGTAGATAACACCGACATACTCTTAAGTAAGAAAGCCTTAAGTATAAACTAGCATTTGCCCGCGTTTTATAGGCTTTTCCCGCGGGAATAGAGTTCCGCAGTATCATTCACCTGTGCTTAGGGCCAATGTATATTTTTATAATTAACAAGTTTCCCGCCCGCGGCTTCGCCCGCATTATATTAGATTTTCCCGCTGTAAAAAGTATCCCATGTTACATAACTAAATAAATCATATAAAACTCGTTTACTACATAGATATACATATAATATACTTAAATAAGCCTGAAATACTGAAAATTTCGCATCTGTTCAAATAAACTCTCACAAAATGGCTTCCTCGCAATTATACGATGTGTTTGATTTCTAATGGAGGAAAGAGATTGTGTTTAATTAAATTAGAAGCACCGTTTTACGACATCGTTTGCTTCGGTGTTTATAAAGCTGAGCACATAAAAATCTTATGTTATTGAGTCGCCTGGGAGTCGTTTGCACGTTGATTTAGGGGCGTAGATAACACCGACATACTCTTAAGTAAGAAAGCCTTAAGTATAAACTAGCATTTGCCCGCGTTTTATAGGCTTTTCCCGCGGGAATAGAGTTCCGCAGTATCATTCACCTGTGCTTAGGGCCAATGTATATTTTTATAATTAACAAGTTTCCCGCCCGCGGCTTCGCCCGCATTATATTAGATTTTCCCGCTGTAAAAAGTATCCCATGTTACAAATTAATAAATAAATATCAATTCACAGTGCAACATTTTGGTTTTAGGTTTTTCCCTGAGGGAATGTACAATTCAATATTATGTGTGAATACTCCTTTATCCTTTCATTTTAAACATGGCCTCTTTCCATTACGATACATTTTTCGTCGGTATTCATAATTGACATGTTGATTGATGTGGTGTGTGTTCCAGTATCAACCTCGTTTCAATACAATTATACTGAAGAGTACTTTTGTATTTTATCGGTAAAGGTAAATTGGCCACCCGTGATAATGGTGACCCGTGGTTTCAGAGTTCTAAAGGACAATGGAACAGCGAAAAGTTGAATTTGGGAAATGTAATATTTCTGTGTAACAGTTAGTTAGTAGTTTATTTCGTCGAAATATCGATGATAAACTTTTTAACCAATGTTTTTAAAGTGTTTTAATCGATATAAATGTTTATATAAACGATATATAAAATTGATAAATAAATGTTGTTCAAGTAGGTACGTAACCATAATTTCACTGTCATTAATATCTCAACAATAATTGAATGTTTATAACCTTTTATTTATCATAAATTTACTACATTTTATTCAATTCCAAAATGTCTTTGTTGAATTCCCTTGACTTGTAAAAAAAGTTGGAATTGTAATCGAATCGAAAAGGGATTCTTCGTTAGTCTAAAAATATCTGGCGTGGTAACTTCATTACCTTTAAAATTCGGATTTAGTGCAGGGCTAGCATATAGGATTCGTTTTTTTTCATAATATGTATTCCATGACTTTTCTACGTAAATCTCAGAGTTTTTGCTGCGCATTAATTAAGTTAGGCATTTAGTTCTATAGTTCGGAACTTCAGTTTCATCTCCCGAACGAAATTTGCGACGAATTCTGGACAATTTGAATGACAATGGCCTTCATCAAAGCGACAGAACTTCAGGAATGTTATTCCAGCAAATTGATTTTAAAAGGCTGAAGTTTTGACCAAACGAACGTTAAGAAGAAAGAATGTCTGAAAATGTTTAAGTTATTTTCTGGGGCGCAGCGCTTGATTACTTACGAATTTGTATAAACAGGAATGAATAATATTTGTGTCTCAGATAAATGTATTTTAGTAGTCACTTTGTCACTGTTGTTTCTTGTAGAAAATTGACTTTTACTCCTGAAATAGATTAATTTAGAGGAACTGAAACTATCCATTCGTTACGCCACAGTAATTCATCTTATAATGGAATTACAGTTTCTGATATTGTAAAGAATATCGTAGAGCCGTGTTGGCTCAATGGGACTAAACTTTACTTTTATTCCTAAGTTCGAGGGTTCAAACCCTACTTTTTATATCAGATAAATGTTAACCTAGATATTTAATAAAGTTTGGTAAAATATTCTACTCCTATTTTTACTGGGGATGCCTCCCAACTCTAGCGTGTAAAAAAAAATCCAACCACAAACTTTAGTTTTAAACAAAGCGCAGCCTCGCTCGATTCTGGGCGGCAAAAATTATTTCCCTTTCAATGCACAGCCACCGTTCCAGAAAAATCTATGCATTGGTTTCAAAAATGCGTTGAAAATGCTACGCGTATGAAATGCGAGATCACTACATGTTTAAAGTTTTATATGTTAATATTAAATAAATATTTCATATACGTCGTAAAGCTCTTTTCCCGCAAAGTTCAGCTTATTGGTAATTAATTCTTGATTTCATTACTCGTGACTCGCGCAAAGTTTGTTTGCATCACTTGATCTTGAAGGATGAAGATAAATAGCTTCATGTTACTTATGAACTTATCAGATTAATCATCTTAATGTATTACTCCTAGGTTCCCAGCCAGTTTTCAGGTTGCTAGGTCATCCTCTTTGGCACATTTGGTTCGATAATAAAGAGTATTATCATTTACCTATATAATCGGAACATAAATGCTACACTCGAAGAAACTCTACACTACAGAATGTTATATTTGAACATGAAACGGGTAACATACCATGATTTAAATGTTTTTGAGTTTTAGTTGTTTTTCAGTTAAAAACCATGATAGTTTAAAAGAACAACGAACAACGCTTTTAAGAAAATTCATTCTGTGGTTAATCGATAACATTAATTATTTTGTGTGAATAGTGAATTTTAAAATATAAGTTTTTTTATCAAATGTTTCTGACTTTGATGTAATCAAATAATAATAAATATTAGTACTAAACAATTATATATCTATACTAATATTATAAAGAGGAAAGATTTGTTTGTATGTTTGTTTGTTTGTAACGAATAGGCTCCGAAACTACTGGACCGATTTCAAAAATTCTTTCACCTTTGGAAAGCTACATTACCCCCGAGTAACATAGGCTATATTATATTTTTAAAAAAATTAGGGATCCTTACTAAAACTCCAATAATGTGACATAAGGTGTAAAAAAATGACCTGAAAAATTCCTTACGTCGCGTGCGCTGCGAAAACTATTGATGATAGAACAAAATCATGTACTACGACTTTGTAGAACTCATCATTATCTACAAAAAATGTCGCGACAGCATATATCTAAATATTATAGTTATGTCACAGTAAGCAGTTTTTTATTCTAAAATATTAATTTATATATGCCGCCTCTTGAAAGGGTCTTCATTTGTACCTTGGTATTAATCCTTATCAAAATAATTTATTTTAATTACTTTATATTCAAGACGGCTTTAATACCTTTTGAATTATTCAATTCGGACATTTCATTCGGAAGATATCACGAGTTTAAAAATGCAAGTATTAGAAAAAAGTCGCGAGGTTGCCGCTCACCGCGCTCAGCTAGCCAGCATGCGATGTAGACTCCATGTAAGCGTCACTGGGGGTACGGGGAGGGAGTCAATGTAATAAAATAAAGTGTATATAAAATAAAAAAATACAAACTTCCTATATAATTTAACTTTTTTTTTTAAACCCGATGCAAAAAAAAGGGTGTATGTGTGTATGTATGTACCCGTGCGGAGCCGGGGCGGGCCGCTAGTATTTTATAAGTGCCTCGTCCCCCGAAGCGTTAGGTTGAAAATATTAGCACTACAAGGTACAATTTGATGTATATAAAAATGTAATTTAAATAACTAAACAAGCGAAACATAAAAAACAAATCCTGATGTAAAATAGCGACCCTATTAAGATTATGTATCCCTTTACGCTCCTTGTTTCCAGGAAAATGAAAGTAAACCTTCTTCAGTAACGCAATAAAATATTTATGGGTAGACCAAACCCATAAGCAACACTTCAGCTGGGGGTTTATCGCTGTAAGGTGGAATTTATAAGAAACTGCTGAGAATGTTTTGTATCTTGACTTTATGTAACACTAGCCGATCCGCCGAATCTCTCTCGTCAGTAAGAAGTCGATGTGTCCCAGCAGTGACAACGTAAATAAGGGATAATGTGTATTGTATTTACGAATTTTATCATTTATAAACTTTCAGTCATAGAGGGCAATTTAATTTTCAGTGTTCGAGTAGTTGTTTTACAACTAACTGTATTAGTAGATAAATATTGCTGGACAATCCACACAGCAAGATCTAGCCCCGTCGTGTGCTCGAAGCTTGTGTTAAGGTGTATATCTACTTAATAGAGTATACATACATGGATATTTTTTATTCATATAGAACACTCAGACACCCGAACAAATATCTGAACATTTTACAAATTTCTGTAATTTTTAAACCCGCAACCTCCAGCATCGCAGGCACCTTCGCCCGCTGCGCCACAGACGTCGTCTATATTATATGTATATAAAGCTACCTATATTAGAGTTCGAGTGAAACTCATGCTATACAATTGCGTTATAAAGGCCCATACTTAATATTGACAGCCCTTAAGGGATTTCTATGGTTGAGAAGTTGGAAGTTTCAATCTCAGATATAGTTTTGTTCATCAAACAGTACCTTCTTCAAAGTTCAGAGTCTACTGACTTCGTTAGAGTGTTACGGTTATGTTCACTGATGAAATTACGTTGAAAGTTGTTTCAAAATATATAATAGACTTCTTAAATCTTTTAAAAATGTTTGATTGAACGGAATTTACACGATACGTGATTAAATTATTTTTCAGATTGTTAAAACATTTATGTAACCACATCAAAGGATGTGTATTCACGAAAATGGTTCTTTCTAAACACGATTTATGTTTTTGACAGGCTTTCTCAACATTTATTTTAACCGAAATGAAGATTTCAACGAATGCTTACTTATTTGTTCAAAGATACGTAAATATAAATATGAAATGGTAGTGATATAAAAGTATTTTAAATGAATAACATGTACATTATGATGATGACTATGAAGAAGTTGAAAATGTAATAAACTTTAAAATCACCATTTAAATGCACTAACCATTTTGCACGAACCATTTTCAGCGTATCTCTTATGAAACTTTCGTAAACCACCTTTGAGCATTTTCAGGTTCAGTGCGTTTTAAATATAAAAAGAACAAGAGCTTTTCTTACCCGTTGTAAATGGCTACTGATCCTTGAATATTTAAATGTCGACCCACATGTATGAATTAACCGGATGAAAGTTTAACCTGAGCTTTATCCGTACTGGGTCGTTGAAAATAAAATAAAGCAAATGCCATTAATGGTTTTTTCAAATATTTATAGAGAGCACGGTAAAGGTTGGTTACATCTGATATGTTATTAAAATCTAGGGTGTAAAATAAGCTATTTTAAAATTGCAATGCAAGCATATTTTAAGCATTATATTTTAATACAATTTATAGTTATGGATAAACTTATCGAAAACTTCACTGCAGACTCACCATATTTATATTTCTAATAATTGACGCATTTTATATAACGTAGTCATAAAAAAGCTGCCGTCTTAGTCTCAATATTAGCTTAGGCCGAAAGCCAGCTGAATTGCATCACATTATAATATTTTCAGAAAATCAAAGGAAATGCTAAATCAAACTTTTATAAGGGCGACTCGAAGCAAAAGGTTCCCTGAAGCATTGTTTTCGATGTATAATGCTGAATCAGGGACGTGAAGAGTCTCGACCTAGAGATACGAGGATAGAGATGCTTTTTTCGTTACATTTTATGATTTTCCGAACAATGTTTCGTGACCTATTTTTCACATTAGGGTTCCGTAGTTAAAAAAAAAGTTCTTCAGTATTATGTCTGTCTGTCTGACGTTTGCGGAGAGACTAGTCTCTCTAATATCTAGATATTAGTTGAGGCCTAAGTCCAGCATTGGGTGTTCGATGCATGAATTGATCATGACTTATTGTGAGTTTGAGATTGGTAAAGTTTCATTAAAAATAACAACGTCAAGAAAACGGTGGAATATAAAAATGTTTTAACTTCATATTTTATATGAAGTTAAAACATTTAACTTGTAATAACATGCGATGATATTATCATCGCATAAAAGTAAGAAAGAAGTTTTAATCTGATATATTTCGGATAAATATTAGTTTAAATATTATTCGTATCATTCCTATAACTACGGAAGCCGGAAGCCTGCGCGACCAGTACTTACCAGTTTTATTTGTGTAAAGAATTTGCGGGAGATGCAGAATTAAAAAGGCTTGTTAACTGTCATGGCTGTAGGAAAACTTTTGTTGAGATTTATATTTAAGATCTCGCAATATCCAACGAAACGTTGTCGTATTTCAACTCACACTCGAATACAGAAGTTTGTTTATGTGCGTCATTTTAATATTTCTTTACGGTTAGTCGTCTGAATGTCTTTTAGATGATCATAGTTTCAAAGAGATGGCGGGCTTTGAACCCACGTCTTTCAGAATGTACTCATGAACTTTCATTTAGATGTAGATTTTTTAATAAACCTTTCCAAATAGGTTGTTGTGGCGATATGTTTATACACCCACGCTACAGATAAAAAACCCACGCTTAACATGTAGTAAGGAAATTAAAATATTCTCAAGAATTAAGTCAGGTTTTTTCCATTTTTAAACAAATTTGTATCATAAAGTTGGCAATACATTTCCCACGCAAAAAAAAAGAATCTAGCGGCTTTACATGCGGCATTGATAGGTTTTTCTCACACATTTGTCTCTGGAACGTGTCTTTGGTTTTTTTTTCATTGATGTATACTTGGCGTTCTTACCATTGATGCTGCGCTCTTTACCTGTAAATGAAAAAGCGAACCGGTTAGTCTATTCTCTCATATATTACATTTTGTCCCCATTTTGAACTCTCGTTCAAAATCGTAATTTATTTTAGAAGTCAAGTCGCTTAGTACGTCTTAATATATTTATTTTAGTTTTATCCTGACGTATACTTATATTAATTAATTACTTATTTATACTTTGTATTAATACGTAATATCTATCTCAAAATATAGATAATAACAACAAAGATTAATATTTGACACATTTGATAAATCTGTGCATTATATTCGGTTCACCGACTTATCCAAAATTGGTTTACTTATCCAATATAAGGTTTCGTCTGTCAAAATTAATTACAAGTTTGTGAAACTTTCACAAACTTGATTATTAAATCTCTATAGCTTATTATTGTTGCAATTCATTAATCATAGAAGTTGAGAGTCTTTAGTGGTCAGGTATAATTAATTTTAATGTAGTTACATTTAGGATCTTACTGAATATTCCCCGCGGCTTCACTCTTTGTAATTTAAGCAACAAGCCAAGTTACATGCTGCTTTAGTAACTCGGCAAGTTACATCGAAGTAACCGTCTTATTTGTAACTGTAAGTTCATATAATACTATGTTTTATAGAAGTTTATTTATGTAATTAAAACAAGATAAGCGTCAATTTTTAACCGACTTTAAAAAAGGCGGAAATTCTCAATTCATCAAGCAAATCATATTTTTTTACGATTGTTTAATGATTACTCAAACACGCCTCAACCGATTTGCAAAATTCATTTTTGTTTGTATTTACCTATCTTTGTATGTATAATCTATTAAGTATATCAGAAATCAAGCACCCGTAATACATACTTTGAGCTTACCACGGGGCTTGCTGTGTGAATGAATATCCAGCAATATTTATTTATCGCAACCTCCTGCTACGAAGACCGCATTCGCCCGCCGCGCCAATGTCGGTGTCAATAATAGATTGATCATATAATGATAACTTTATGAACATCATAATAATCGCTGGGTGAATACCCAACTGTACATAAAGGATGGGTTCACATACTAATCAAGTCTTCTTTATGAGGGAACTTAATTAAACCCCTGAGGGTTAATCAAATATGAAGATTGGACTATATTCCAGTGTGATCGTTTGCGAAAATTTTCCGAAAATATTGGGTTTTGTGTGAAAACATTAAATTAATTTATGATAATATTACGAAATGGAATATTATTTCTTCCTAGAATTACACTCATGATTATAGCATAATAAAGTTTTGGTCTTCCTATGGCTTTAATTGACACTAGTGGGTAACATTTTTAAGTTAAATGAAATGTAAATACTCTCTCTAAATATTTGTAATCAATTTTAAATACATATTATCCCATAATGACACTTGAACAATTTTATATCTATTAATCGTAATGTTATTAAACATTATTTGCAGAAAGTTCAGCTGTTTTGCGTAAAAAAGGGAAAAATTGGGCTCAAATGCCCGATTATTTTGGGTGCTGAACAAAAAGTTTGTTTAACCTGTTCCAGCCATTAGCCGAGATATTGAATTTTTCTCGCTAAATTACACAGAATAGATGTTCAATTAGAATTGATTATTCCGTTTTAAGGGAAAATGCTGTTTGACTTTAATAGTATATACGAGATATTCGATTGAATATTTGTGTTCCGTGACCGTCTTTGTGTATATTTTTTATTTAAAAACCTTCAAACGTCCCACTTTTAGCTCAACTTTCGGCCCAATAGATTTAGGTATAATGTTTTATAAATTTTCATCAAAATCCATTCCATAGTTTTGGCATAAAAGAGCAACAAACTAAATTATGTTTGTCCTCACAATAATATTAGTAGAACAATGTTAAATACGTAGGTAGTAAGTGACATAAACTAATGCTTGCTCTCGTTGCCATACTACGATCTTCTTACGCCGTATTTCACGTAAGCCACCTTCGTAGCAAGAGAAAAATGGGAATACTTGAAGCCTCTGGAATGTGTTAAAGCAACTGTTAGATATTCTTGTACACCTACTTTTTTGTTCGTTGTTTATGTAGTATTTTATTTAAAGAGTAAGCTATATTACCCTAGTTGGGGTGCAGGCCTTAAATAGTACCAATCTACCGCGAATGTCATCAAAGTGAATGAGGAATTTACATTCCAGGAGAGGTGTAGCATAATTTTAATTTCTTAATGAATCTTAACCTTTTTTTCGTAAACTTTATATCGTAAGTTTATATTAAAAACAAAAGGTATCGTCTGTATTCATTATTCCCCAAACTCTGCCTGAATTCTTAAAATCCTAAGCAGGAAGAAACAAAATACCTGCTATAACTTTGTGATATTCAATCTCCTTTCTGCTCCGGAAATATAGCACGAAAATATATCAAAACATTTATAGCATTCGAAATTTAGATTTCAAGCTAAGTTCTTCCCCAACTTTTACTAATTTTCAGCCCGATTCATTCGTTCTTGAGTTATAAAAAGTGTAACTAACACAACTTTCTTTCATATCTTTATAAAAAGTATTGATTTGAGCAATATTTTGAATAACTCTATACATTCCCTTTCTCAAAACTGAAATCCCTGAGCAAGGTTTACAAGAATCTTACTAAATTCATACCTCGCTGAATTTCGTTTAATTTGTCCCGCGGGCAGAGAACAAACAGCATCCCACAGGATTCTAGCTAATTCTATTATCTACTGTACTATGAAGAACGGGCGTTATTCAAATACGTTGAAATAGCTGCTTAACATGAATTCTACAGGGGGCATTATAATTTAAACTCTGCCAGACAGGTATACGATTTTAAAAAATATATATAGTGAGATATGTAGGTATGTGTTTTATATGTTGAACAGGGAAAAATATCTAGTGTTGCCACCCTAAATTTAATTTATAAATACTTATATAAAAATCAATGGCAAATTTCGTTCTAATTTTATAACTCAAGAATGCAAAGTGAGAAACAAGGTGAGAAAACATGGGACTGAGCGGGCGAAGCCGCGGGCGAGTCGTTATTTATACGCATGAAAAATGTTCAGTGAATATTAAAGAAAAGCACCTTTTTATATAAGATTTTAAGAAAATAAAAATAGGTTTGATGGATTAGTGCCGAAGGTTTTTATCATGCAAATTTTTCAATATAAAATACTTGTAGATTAATCTTTGGGTACTGAATTGAGATTGATGATAGAGCACCTTAATCATAAGGGTGAATTTATATATACTTACTGGCTAAAAGAACCTTTTGAACCCTTTTGAACTGACTTAGTTAATCAGTAATAGTTATACCGAAATAAATGAATTTTATTTATTTTTTTATACGGGGCTAGATGTTGCTGTGTGAATTGTCCAGCAATATTTATTTATTAAAGCTAAAATAAAGGATTATGTTGTATAACGTAGAAACGCCCTTAAGCTCGTAGGTACCTCAATTTGCTTCTTGGCTCGACACTTCAAAAACTCGTGCCAAAAACCTATCTGTACCCGATGCGACGGCCTACAATAAATAACGCTTATACCCTGATATTGAACAAGCCATTTTCAAAGACGCACTTTGTTTAAAACCTAGGTATACATAACTAGGTGACTCACCCATTTTTGTTCGCCTTTTAAACCTTCCCTGGGCTACTACGACTAATTTAAAACCAAAAGCGCTTTAATCGGCGCAGCCGCTCTTGAGTTAATTAACTTTAAAAACTCAAAACATGTCAATAAAGCAGGCAAAGCTGAAAGGGGATCAGCCAGTAGTTTATAAAATATATTTTTTGATTTTACGTATGAACGAATCAATAATATTTATATAGATATGGGAAACGATATTCTAAACTCAGTTTTACATTAGATAAATAAAATTTACCAGCTTGAATTCCAGTGCAATTAAGGTGCCACAAACACAAACTGTCCGTAAATCCACCCTAACCTTATTGAACTAAACCTTTGAAGCCATTCTCTACAAATAGCTTGTTAAGTGAGAATTGAATTGATTTGATTTAATATTGGCCTTTCGAGTAGGTACCTACCTACCCTGATCTATCAATTGACTTTTGAGCTCGATAGAGTGAAGATGACGAAGTCATGGACCTAATAATGGTTTTCATGTGTTTAGGTATTTCATTTTTTGATTATTCATTTTGTTGCTAAACTTTTGTACGCATGCGTAGGTCTGTAGGCTTGAAGTGAATTGTGTCCCACGACTGAGCACGTATCTCCCAAATAGAACCCATTATAGAGGTAGGTAAAGGGGGATTTCATATATCTCTATGCAAGCTTATAAGGTCGGTAAGCACACACACAACAACATTGATACACGTTCTATATTTATTATTATAGTTCGATGTTCAGTTAGGTATGTTGAGTTCAATTTGCCTACAATTGAATGCATCGTGTCAATTTGGAACTCATATGCATGGATATGAGATTCCATCAATAATTAATATGATGAATTACCATACAACAGCCCTATATTTACTAAAATTATATGAAACAAATGTATATGAAAATATTTAACGGATTGTTATGAAACTTTGTACTATTTTGCAAGGTTTCGTTCTTCATCAGAACACATGCTATTCGTATTTTAATAGCATAAACACTATTTGGCTACCCACTATTGGCACACAGATACTTCTCTGGAACTTCAACTATTGACGAAAAAGATGAGATAAGATTATTAAGACAAATCCAAAAGCGCGCGGCGGGCCTCAACATAACGCATTCAATGCCCAAGCTCAATGCTGCAGCCTGTTGGGCAGCCACACCGTGCCGTAGATACGAGCGTGTGTCATGGAATACATTATAGTGTTAAACATGATTGGAATGAAAGTCGAGTGTGCTCCGACATCCGAGCAAAGATTGCCTGCAATAAATTTTTAGTGATAAGGCCGCCCATTGTAATATGTACTTATACGTTTTTTTGTAAATATGTTTTTTTAATATTTTTTGTATTTCTGGTGTGCAATAAAGTATTATAAAAAAAAGTTAGTATTGTATTGTACAGCTATATAAGTTATCGCAAGTTTTGTGTAAGTAACGATTACTGTGCCAAAATTCGATTTAGTCCACATTCGTCCCGTGATTATCGGCCCACAAAAAAAATATACATTCATCCCGAATTGATGTCTGCATTTGATCCTAACTATATTAGAGGTCAAATAAGCTGAGTGCCATAGCTAAGCCCCGTGACTCGAGTGTCTAGAATATGAGATTTATGCCTCTGTTTGCCCTCACTCTGAAACAGGACCCAATCAAACAAGGTCTCAACTTGACCTCACTTTGTTTACTTTGAATCAACGTCTGAAATTAGTTTCCAGACAGATTGTCGTCTTCATCAATTTATTTTGTTGACGAAATATATCAAAAACATCTATGTAACGACTATGTAATGGATATAATTATATATTTCGCTTTAATTTTGTTTTTGATTCAAGGTTTGCAACGGGTGTTATAATCTGGAGGAACGTTTTAGAAATAGAAATAGAGGAAAATATAAAAAATATTAAAACGGGTTACTTTTACTATAGGTACACGAGTCCCGCTTTCTCGAATTTTATAAAACACCTTATAGCGAAAGTAAAGTAAAAAAAAAAGTAAAGTGAAAGTATAGAATAGATGTAGATAATATAAAAAAACTTTACGAAGTTATTGCCGAAATCTATTGTTGTTTATATGTATTTAAACCTTTTTTTCACAATAGTTTCCGCTGTAATAAGACTATGACACTCTCCATCTCTTCATCGATATCCACTTATATATTACGTAAATTTCTTGTTCCGTTTTGCCGTGAAAGGCAGAAAAACAAACATACACTTTCACGTTTATAATATTAGTTTGAAAAAAATTGGCTTAAAAATAATACAACTGTTCATATTATACTCTATCCGATCTTTAAAATGTTAGTGAGTGAGTCGTTGAAAAAATTACTATTAAAATGATTCTAGATTTAAAAAAAAATTATACAAGCAACAAATAATTTTGTAATAATAACGTGTTGATCGTTACATTATTTGTTGCTACGTGTAAAGCCTTATTAACGCAAACGTTTGGCGATTGTCGTATATAGGCTTTCTTTTATTTGTATGAAATACGAACACGTCACTTATTGATAAATCGCCAACGTTTTTTCGATTTCGTGTTTTATACATTGGACTGGTTTCACCGAAAAAAAATTTGTTGTCAAGTTTTTTGTAGGATTTTAAATAGCAATTCAAATGTCAAGGTAGTGGAGAAGTTTCAACTAAACTTTTATATGGTTAATGCATTTGAAAGTTTGTACGTTTCAAACGCAGGTATACTATAATTAGATATGGATTAAACATTTCAAAAACGATCAACGTACACAAATTTATCTTGATGATGATTGATCCTTATGTGAAAGTACTCCTGTTATAAAATATTAAATAATCGTATTACTATTTTTATAACCATAAATATTATTTTATTAAATGAAGATTATGCAGAGGACAGTTCAGTGTTAAACGGAATAAATATATTTATTTTGTTATATTTCTGAAAATTACAATAGAATTTGTTACAAACTGCATTATTAATACATACTCCTTATAAGAATATCAATGCCTGATTTTTATCTAAGACGAAGTAATTCAAAATTATATTTTTTAAGGCCCTGCAAGTTAATAAGTAATTATTATCATATTATATATAAATTTATGTTTTAATAATTAAGATTAATCTATTGACCATTTTATTGTATAAATTATATTTACACCAACACAGTATTTATTCTCAATTTACAAAACATATTCAAGTTAAACACTTTAAACACGATTTCACGAATATATTTTGAATAACTTATTTTTATTCTATAATTAAAATATAAAGGGGGCTGAAAGAGGCAGCCCCCTTTCTATTCATCTCGTGATAAGATTCGTTCGTTTCATTGCATCTTTCTCGTAAAATAAATTAAAGTTTAAACATGTTCATAAGACATTAGAGTCGCGGGCAATAAGTTGTCCTACAGTAAAGAAGCAATATAAATATGAACCATGATAAAAATATTACAGTTAGATACTCAATCTGTACAATACAGGTAAGTTCTACTATAATTTTATTTATTTATTTATTGCATACATGTACAGTTTATGGTGTCAGCCTAGGTGGTAGTTGCTTAAGGTTAATACATGTACCCTGTAAGGGCGCAGCAATTGGTCGAGTTGCATTTCCATAAAGTAATTTAAATTAATTGTACCAAATGTCAAATTTAAATGTCAAAGATAAACTGGATATTCAAGAAATCTCGGATAAAATTTAGCATGGAGATAGTTGCAAATAAAAGTATATGGCGAGACGAAGTTCGCGGGGGCAGCTAGTTAAATATAAAAATAAAACTAGGACCAAACCGAACGCGCGAAAGAAAGTAGCATTTTTATATTTAGGTTTAAAATAAAAACCCCAAATGGCGTTATGGGCCGTCATTTTGTGACGCTAAAACAGTCGGTTTCCACTTAAATTACTAAAATATAAATATTAAATGATTCCGCCAATTTAAAACGAAAATAATCTTAAAAAATAACGCGGCGGTTCATTTTGGAGGAACGGTTACGAACTCATTATGTTGGGCCCATCACTAACGTGTCAAACATTCTCAGAGCGGCCATACTATATTTATTAACATTTACACAATTACATACAAAGTCAAGAATACAGTTAAATTTATTTACATGTCAACATACTAAGAGGTATATAATTTATATTGAGACGTCATACATAAATTCATTTACTGTATAATAAGCTTTGTTTATTAGTAAAGATTTTAATCTAGTCCTAAATACATTGTCTAATTTTTCATTTATGATGTCATCAGGTAATTTTATTGTAAATTATTTTAAATAGTGACTAATCTATAATCTACCACTATTATTATATTATTATCTAAATTACCCACTATTTTTAGAGTGTTAGGTGGTCGTACTAATTTATTTTTGTGGCGTCTATTATAGTTCGTATCGATTTCACATTTAGACTTAAATGTACCTATGCCTATTTTTTCTAACATGTGCAGCACATTGTATTATGTATATAATTTTTAATGACCTTAAATTCGAAGGCTCCTTAAATTGAATATCCGGCTTTTAAGCGTTCAACGTACCGCATCATTCTGGGCATTTTACTTTTGGTGATACATTAGAAAATCATGTTTTTTTTAATATTGCTGGACAATTCACTCAGCTACTACATCTAGCCCCGTGGTAAGCTCCAAGCTGATGTTACGGGAGCTAGATTTCTGATATACTTAATATAATATAAATACTTAGATATATGTTTTTACTATACATTTTTAAAACACTTTCTTTCACCTTAAAATAAATTGTTTTTCGTTTTTATTTTTACCTTAATCTTATTGTATCTTATATGTATAACGTAACAATACCATACTATACAAAATTCTTTATTGCTACACCACATTACAAAGTGATACACAAAAAAAAAACATAACAATACAGTGAAACAATACAAGTGAACAAGTTCTTATATTTAGTAGGTATATATATATGAATACCTATGTTGCCTGGAAGAGATTGCTTTTAGTTTTGGCTGCCCATTGTGTCACTGTTATGTATCTGTTTCTTTCTTATATATTATTGTCCTGTATATTGTTGGTGTTACAATAAAGCTATTTGTATTGTATTGTATTAAAACACCCAGACACTCGGAACAAATAAATTATATTATGCAGATCGTACAAATTTTATTGCGGCAGGAATTGAACGCAACCTTTTGCGTTCTAGGCGGAAACTAAGCGGCGGTCTAGTGCTGCGCGCTGCGCTACAGAGGTCCTCAATATTTTAATGTAAATACTCTCTGTTAGTAAATATTTGTAATTTTTTAATACAGTTTTTTTAATACATTTTTTTTCTAGGCCAAGATGTTAATTTACTTAGTAACATTGTTGTTGGTGATCTGGTGTTTGGTTGGCAAGTGGAAGAGGCGACATCTAAAGAAGTTAGCGGAGACTTTTAAGACTGGAATAAAGTGCCCGCCTATAATCGGAGAGTTTTCTTATTCATTTTGTGGAGATAAAAAAGGTACTTTTATAGCCAAATATCGTAACTGATTTTCCGATTTGCCCACAGTAAAAAGAATCTTATGTGGTTTCCCGGTATTAAAACTATCCCAATATTTAAATAAAATTAAAATTTTGGTTCAGTATTTTTGCCGTAAAGGGGGACAAATAAACAGAGATAGATACACTTTCCCATTTATAATATAAGTATGAATTATAATTTTCTGTAATTCACAGAAGTTATGAATGGCATTCAGCTCATGGGCAGAGACGCAATACAAGCAGGTGGTGCAGCCGGACACTGGTCCTTTAACAAACTTTATTTGAGTAAGTTTTTATGTATAAAAATAATAATAATAACTAGCTGACCCGCCCGCGGCTTTGCCCGTAGCTTCGCCCGCTTTATTCCCAAGTTATCTGACCTTATTACCTTCCCTGGGCCTAATAAGCACTTAAATACTGGGCCTAATAAGCGTAACGCCAGCTTTGTAGTTCTGTCGGAAGATCAGCGTTGGACGTTGAGTCCAACACATGCTAAGACAGTGCTAATTTTTTCAACATAAGGGACATGTTGAAAAAATATCTATGGTGTGTTTTAATTTGTAATTTTATGTATTTGTTTGTGTGTTGAAAAAATAAAATGATTTGTTTGTTTGATTTTTTCTAAATCAGCTTGTCTTTATTTATAAAGTTACAATGTTTCAATCAATGCCACTCTTGCATTGATTGTTTTATATAAAGGATGATATTTTTAATAACTATTTGTTATTTATTTATTATATATTATTCATAGTTATTTTTGGTTAAATTACTACAAATTTACAAATAGGTTATAATCATGTTTCTGTGTGCATTGTCCGGCAATATTTATTTAATTATTTATATTTATTGTTACAGCGGTCGCCGACCCGGAAATTGCTGAGATCATACTTAAAAAGTGTTTAGAAAAAGATGAATTGTACAGATTTTTCCATGAAATTACTGGAAAAGGCAGTCTCTTTGCATCAGGTAAATTAATGAATATTTACTTATAAGTTAAATAAATAAACTGGAAGAAAATAATGATTTACTTATTGTATTTATGAAAGTAGACTTCGCAACATGTTTAGTTCTATTTTTATTTTCTAGTATAATTAATTTATTGCTTCATCTTCCAACAACCAAGTAATAATTAACCATGCGCATGCAATAGCGATAATAGGTACTCCTTCAATTTTAAATTCAATAATTTATCCACTCTTGAAACAGAGATACAGAGAGATACAGAGAACAGTATTTTTTTAGAAAATCGCGTAAGAAATTATGTTGCTTATTTATTAAAAAACCCTTCCAAATCATATAAATTTACAATTTAATAATATAATTAAAAAATTGCATACTGAAATCACCACTACACAGTTGGAACACAATCTGTTAATATCTTAATACGAGGGGACATGTTTTAAATTTAAGAGTTCATAATCTCTATTTACATTCCCACCGCTGGGACACAGGTAGGTACTACTCTCTTTACGAGAGAGATTAGCCCATTCCCCAAGCTGGCAAATTGCGGGTTGTTTAATGTCATCATGTCTTTCAGACTTTTAAAAGTTCTATAAAATGCCGATTTCTCACGTTGTTTGCCTTCACCGTTGGACTACATCATGTTTTCAAGCGCACATACGTTTTTCAAGAAGAATAATCCAGAATTACTTATAATTTCAGTTGAGGAATGGCGGCCACGACGTAAGATGTTAGCTACAACATTCAGTTTAAAACGCCTAAATCAGTTAGTTGAGATATTTGCTGATCGGAGCGCCAAAATAGTTGAGATCATGAAGACAGTTGCAGGGAAGGGCCCATTTCCTACTTGGAATAGTCTTTCTTCTATTTCTATGGACTCTGCACTCGGTAAAATTTTACAAATCTTATTTAATAATTGTTTTGTGCACCTTTGGGATTTTATGGCATCTACAAAATACAAATACAAATATACTTATAATCTAACATAATATGTATATGTATATTGTAAGTAGCGAGGATTTCAACAATATAATAATAAGGAGCGATTGTTCTCACTTGTGTGTTTTATCAAGTTTCTATAATTGAAGGCCTGATAATAGCTTACTGTTACAATTATAGATTTTTTAAGATAACACTTGTAGCTGATGGCTTTCCAAATGTAATAAATAAATAAATAAATATCTAATGGTTTTCGCACTAGGCTAAGCCTGTATCGCGAAAACCAGAAAAACGATTAATAAAATGTTTTGCCTCTTAATCAAATAAACTATTAAATAAATACAATAAAATACCTAATTATTAAAAGTAACAAAGTAAATGAAGACAACAATAATTATCTTAAACTTTCAAAAAGTTTTTCAGTTTCTTCATAAGACAAAGTGTGTAACCAACTTTTTATTTTTGATTAAGAGGCCTATTACGTGAAATCGCGAAATTGTTCGGTTTTCTCGTCCTAATTCTATGGTTTGCGTTAGTTGTTTGATATTACAATTACATTTTTATAATAGTTCGTTTTCTCCTCTACAAAAGTAGTAAGAAACATTTTAGATAACTTGTTTATATATTGAGTAATAATCATTCTCCGGATACATGTTTCGTAAAAAACGCTCGAAGACCTGTTTTCTCAGCTCTAATTTGTAGATTATAATGAATATGGGCGATCAAACTATTTTTTATTATGTTACGTATATCCTATTCTTCATTTAGAGTAGAGTACATTTTCGTTAAATGCTTTTATTCTAAAGATATACCGAATTTAATATCGACCGAAAATGCTTCGAAACAAACCTCAATAACTCCGAAGTTCTAAATCAATGGGACGTCATATTTATATCAAAATATTTATCAACATTTGCTTAAACTATGATATTAATTTTAATTTGTAGAACGGTTTTGGTAATTTTTTATGAATAGAATAAAACTACCATAATTTAGTAGTTTTTTCATGCCGGCGGCGATTTCGATTTAGTACCGCGCGAGCGCTTGTCGAGGTCGGACCTATGTCGGTTGTTCTTGAATAAAATATAGAAATATTTCGTAAAATGTCAGTGTGTGGGACTGTCAATTGCTGTAAAAACGCTGTTAGTGTGCGTGTATGTGTTATTGCGATACTACGACCGACATAAGTTGATCCGTTGATAACGATCAATTGTTATTTTTTATTGATAACGGTCAATTGTTGTTGTTGCTGGCCTAAGAATTGTACCAAATGTTGCTGGCCTAAGAATTGTACCACATCATTGTCATCTTGTTTTACCTTATTTATTTGGAGGTTATGCTGTAGGATGTGGATTGCATATCTAAAGTTATCTATCCTAATTAAAAAACAACAAGGCAACTTTTTTTGGTTAAACCGTCCAACGACTAAATGTAATTATGCCTATGATTTTTTTAGATTATGACTAACTTGCCGACCCGCCGACAGCTGCGCTTGCGTTTTTACGTTATTTACTAGTTTATGTTTTATAGCCTTTTTCGATCATTTTACTATCCAACACTGAAATCATATTTTTAATCGGACCCGCGGTTTCTGAGTAGCACGTCAAACAAATAAACAAGCAATCTCCTCAGCTTGATAATTGTAGTATAGATTTCCATAATATTTATTACAAAGAAAATATTCCGTAATTTTTTGTTCTTATTTTTACCGAGTATCCAATATGTAAACAATAAATAATGTACCTTTCTAATAAATATATTATTTATTGTAAACATTAAATATGAATAGTAAAACCATTCTAAAAATGAACTTCCCTCCACAAAACCGTGATGATTTCAACGTGTGAGAGGAAATACAGAAAAACAGAATACACAGAAAAAAAATACAGAATTCGGTAGAGGGGCGTTCATTTTAGAAATGGTTTTACTATACCTTTCTAATAAATACAGGGCGTCCCAAAGTTATGGGCCATGGAGGGGAAGTACCTTAAATATCGTAGATAGTGAATTTTGCTCAAACAAGACTTCATTTTATTTTTAAGTTAGTAATTCTGCATTCATTGATTTTCTAAAAATTACTTGCTTTGTCTGGGAATCGAACCGACTTACATGTAGAAAAAAAATACTCGATTTTTATGATACCAATCGAAAGAATAGCTAAAAAATAATAACTCTGCTTAAGTAACATAGTATTTTAAAAGAAAGGAACAACGTGAAATTAATTATTTTAATCAAATAAAAAACATGAAACATTTTTTTTTGTAAATTAATTAATTAAATTACTTACTTTTTAAAATAAAATTAAGTCTTCTTTGAGCAAAATTCACTATCAACGATATACATGGTACTTCCCCTTCATGGCCCATAATTTTGGGACGCCCTGTATATAAAATAACACCCCTATTCACGTTCCCACTGCTGGGATAGGGACTTCTCTCTTGACGAGATAGATTAGGCCTTAATTCACCACGCTGGCCAAGTGCGGGTTGGTTTTTTTTTTAATATAATAAATGAAATATTTTCAATAAGTTCGTAATAAAATAAAAATAAATAGTTTATCAAAATAAAAATATAATGGGAATTATTCAAGATGACATAATTATGTAGATAAATGGATATTCTACATCTGTCTATGACAATGTAGATAAATGGATACCAATAAATATAAAAATAAATATAAAGTTCGAAACTACAAAAATAATACCGAAACATAATTAAAACCTTCATTAACGAAACTTTTATTTATTCAAACACAAATATACCATCTAACAAAACAAGCAACTTATATATCTATAATATAATTTATTTGTTTTGTTATAATTAGAATTTGTATTTAGTCCGTTCAATTTAGACTTTCGAATTTACATCAAGTCCCAACATTCGACAAAAAAAAACATTTAATTACAAACCTACACACCAAATTTCAGAAGAATCGGTTTAAAAATGAGCCCATAAGATGAAATGAATGAGGACATTTAACTTCAATAAGACTATTTTCAGTTTTATTCTTATATAGATAATTATTAATCATGAATGTTTTAATATAAAATTATGTACTTAATTGATTTCAAATAATCAATCAGATTTAAAATAAATATTGATATTATTAAGATAAAACATAATTGATTCAAATATTGAAATAAAAATATCCGCCATTTTGAATTTAGGAAAATATATTAAACACCTATCAATTAAATAAAAACATTAATATAATAATTATTTCAGAATGAAACTGAAAAAAATCCACTCAATAAAATGGAATTTATTTGATGCCATTTTCTACAGATCTATATAAAATAATTATTAGTTAGTATATTTGTATGTTTTAGATCGACGAAGTATCAAGATCATTTAGTATTTTTCATAGAATTCGCGTGACGCGCCGGTCACGTGGTGCATAAAATATCCAATTTAGCAAAACATCGCCCGGTTACAAGGCTCTTAAGCCTGATAGGACGATAATGAACATATTTCTTTTAAGAGGCCTATTACGTGAAATCGCGAAATTGTTCGGTTTTCTCGTCCTAATTCTATGGTTTGCGTTAGTTGTTTGATATTACAATTACATCTTTATAATAGTTCGTTTTCTCCTCTACAAAAGTAGTAAGAAACATTTTAGATAACTTGTTTATATATTGAGTAATAATCATTCTCCGGATACATGTTTCGTAAAAAACGATCGAAGACCTGTTTTCTCAGCTCTAATTTGTAGATTCTAATGAATATGGGCGATAAAACTATTTTTTATTATGTTACGTATATCCTATTCTTCATTTAGAGTAGAGTACATTTTCGTTAAATGCTTTTATTCTAAAGATATACCGAATTTAATATCGACCGAAAATGCTTCGAAACAAACCTCAATAACTCCGAAGTTCTAAATCAATGGGACGTCATATTTATATCAAAATATTTATCAACATTTGCTTAAACTATGATATTAATTTTAATTTGTAGAACGGTTTTGGTAATTTTTTATGAATAAAATAAAACTACCATAATTTAGTAGTTTTTTCATTCAGCCGGCTTTTTCCATTTAGTACCGCGCGAGCGCTTGTCGAGGTCGGACCTATGTCGGTTGTTCTTGAATAAAATATAGAAATATTTCGTAAAATGTCAGTGTGTGGGACTGTCAATTGCTGTAAAAACGCTGTTAGTGTGCGTGTATGTGTTATTGCGATACTACGACCGACATAAGTTGATCCGTTGATAACGATCAATTGTTATTTTTATTGATAACGATCAATTATTGTTGTTGCTGGCCTAAGAATTGTACCACTTGTTGCTGGCCTAAGAATTGTACCACATCATTGTCATCTTGTTTAACCTTATTTATTTGGAGGTTATGCTGTAGGATGTGGATTGCATATCTAAAGTTATCTATCCTAATTAAAAAACAACAAGGCAACTTTTTTTGGTGAAACCGTACAACGACTAAATGTAATTATGCCTATGATTTTTTTAGATTATGACTAACTTGCCGACCCGCCGACAGCTGCGCTTGCGTTTTTACGTTATTTACTAGTTTATGTTTTATAGCCTTTTTCGATCATTTTACTATCCAATACTGAAATCATATTTTAAATCGGACCCGCGGTTCCTGAGTAGCACGTTCAAACAAATAAACAAGCAATCTCCTCAGCTTGATAATTGTAGTATAGATTTCCATAATATTTATTACAAAGAAAATATTCCGTAATTTTTTGTTCTTATTTTTACCGAGTATCCAATATGTAAACAATAAATAATGTACCTTTCTAATAAATATATTATTTATTGTAAACATTAAATAATTGTACCTTTCTAATAAATACAGGGCGTCCCAAAGTTATGGGCCATGGAGGGGAAGTACCTTAAATATCGTAGATAGTGAATTTTGCTCAAAGAAGACTTCATTTTATTTTTAAAAGTTAGTAATTCTGGATTCATAGATTTTCTAAAAATTACTTGCTTTGTCTGGGAATCGAACCGACTTACATGTAGAAAAAAAAACTCTATTTTTATGATACCAATCGAAAGAATAGCTAAAAAATAATAACTCTGCTTAAGTAACATAGTATTTTAAAAGAAAGGAACAACGTGAAATTAATTATTTTAATCAAATAAAAAACATGAAACATTTTTTTTGTAAATTAATTAATTAAATTACTTACTTTTTAAAATAAAATGAAGTCTTCTTTGAGCAAAATTCACTATCAACGATATATATGGTACTTCCCCTTCATGGCCCATAATTTTGGAACGCCCTGTATATAAAATAACACCCCTATTCACGTTCGCACTGCTGGGATAGGGACTTCTCTCTTGACGAGATAGATTAGGCCTTAATTCACCACGCTGGCCAAGTGCGGGTGGGTTTTTTTTAATATAAAAATTAAATATTTTAAATAAGTTCGTAATAAAATAAAAATAAATAGTTTATCAAAATAAAAATATAATGGGAATTATTCAAGATGACATATGTAGATAAATGGATATTCTACATCTGTGTATGACATATGTAGATAAATGGATACCAATAAATATAAAAATAAATATAAAGTTCGAAACTACAAAAATAATACCTAAACATAATTAAAACCTTCATTAACGAAACTTTTATTTATTCAAACACAAATATACCATCTAACAAAACAAGCAACTTAAATATAGGTAATATAATTTATTTGTTTTGTTATAATTAGAATTTGTATTTAGTACGTTCAATTTAGACTTTCGAACTTACATAAAGTCCCAACATTCGACAAAAAAAAAACATTTAATTACAAACCTACACACCAAATTTCAGAAGAATCGGTTTAAAAATGAGCCCATAAGATGAGATGAATGAGGACATTTAACTTCAATAAGACTATTTTCAGTTTTATTCTTATATATATAATTATTAATCATGAATGTTTTAATTTAAAATTATGTACCTACTTAATTGATTTCAAATAATCAATCAGATTTAAATTAAATATTGATATTATTAAGATAAAACATAATTGATTCAAATATTGAAATAAAAATATCCACCATTTTGAATTTAGGAAAATATATTAAACATCTATCAATTAAATAAAAACATTAATATAATAATTATTTCGGAATGAAACTGAAAAAAAATCCACTCAATAAAATGGAATTTATTCGATGCCATTTTCTACAGATCTAAAATAATTATTAGTATATTTGTATGTTTTAGATCGACGAAGTATCAAGATCATTTAGTATTTTTCATAGAATTCGCGTGACGCGCCGGTCACGTGGTGCATAAAATATCCAATTTCGCAAAACTTCGTAAAGTCACAAGGCTCTTAATGCCACTGTGTTTGACGACTTTTTTGTAAATCAAGCATCTGATATCTATTTCCTATTTTATACTTTTTCAGAAACAACCTTAGGAATCCAGAACACCGACAATGAAAACTGTCATTTAAGTGATCTATTTACAAAAAACATAGATGAAGGTTTACATATTGTGGCGAATAGAATGAGTTCTCCTTGGTTACATAGTGAATTCTTATATCAACAGACGTCGATGCCAAAAAAAGCCGCGGAACTCAAAAATTTCGCTAACGGTGTAATAAAAAACGTAATGTGATTAATTTAATTCTAACATAAAGCATAATTATATTCATAAAAAATTGTAGTATACATTTACGATAGCTATCTAGGAGATACTAAATTATAATAAGTTATTATTCAAGCTTACCACGGGGCTAGATGTCGCTGTATAAAATTGTCCAGTAATATATATTTATTTATTAATCAAATTAGCTATAGAATCTATAATTAAGAAAAAAGGTAAATGAACAAACACAAAGATCGCCTAATTAAAGTTTATTGTCTACTAGTTGACCCACCTTTGCCCGCTTTATTTCCTTTATGTTTTGTCACCTTTAAACCTCCTCTGGATTACTATGACTATTTTAAACCTAAAAGTACCTAAATCGGTCCTTTCTTGAGTTACAAAAGGGCCATGAAATCTACGACCATACTTTAACAGAATAAAAATATTTTAAATCTTTTTAATTTATTTCAGGGCATTAAAAACATAAAGATGAGGAATATTCTGAGGTCTAACAATCCAAATCCAGGTATGTTACATGAATCCTGGTAGTTCAATACTGGCTCCTGAAACACAGTGTATACTAGCTTAGGAGCCTATGGATCATATTATATATACTGTACACTACTTTTAAGTCAAATAAATAACTTTTACTTTACTTTACTATATTGTTCGCGATTCCGCATCAATATAATAGTAATATGTAAAATCGATAATATATCTATTTATGTACTTATATATTTAAAATAAACTCGTGTTTGTTACACTTATTATACCTAACTCATGAACGACTAAATCGATTCGTCTGAAAATTGGTAGCTTGGGATAAGGAAATTATATAGGATACTTCTTACCACGGGAAATTTATTATAACTCGGCGGAAGGCGGAAAGCTACTATTATAAATATATGTTTTCGTAGTATATTTAACATTCATAAGTATTCATTAGTGTACTTATTGTATTTTTTGTACTCCCACTCGAGGGCCAAGGTTACGTTGTGATCTTGTAATTTTTTTCATACCATTTTCTAATAATTAAGTAAAAAAGTGTTTTTATTTAGGTAAACTTATATTACTTCCAAATTTACAGATGAAACAGACAGACCTAAGTCGTTTTTGGATATCGTGTTGGGATTATCCGAAAAGAAAAGTGACGTCTTTATACAAGAAGAATGCGTTGTGTTAGTAGCAGCTGCCACGGATTCTTCTGCTGTGGCCATGGGGTTCACTTTCTTGATGCTGGCAAGGCACCCCGATGTGCAAGAGAAATTATTTCAAGAGTAGGTAGTACTAAATCTAGTATTTAGCTTAATTAACTAGGAAATAGACGCGTGGTAGGTACCGGTGTAAAAATAATACCGTTTCATATGGAAATGAGGGCACAATAGTCTCGTTATAGTTCTAGTATTAATTATTGGTCAATGCGCTAAATTAAGCGCAATTTGCCAGTGTTAAGTATTTTATTTTACAAAATTATAAAGTTTTTACTTGTGTGATCGCTATTTTGGCTACGGGCACTATTGTCATAAAAATTATTTATTAATAAAATGTATTATTGGTCAACGTAATCATTAATACAATTTAATCAATTAAAATAATTTTGAAGGAAAAAAACATATTGATTCACTTATTTATATTAGATATGCAACATGCAACGCTTACAAGGTCGACCCAACTAGCAATGTAGTGTACTAGCGTGTACTATTAATTTCAACAATTACCTACATTTTATTTTACAGGTAGATAACCCATTATTTTGAACTGAATTTGACATAAGTATTAAAATATTCCTTAATTATTAAATTAAATGTATATATAACAAATTAGTATGTAGGGACTATATTACTAAAATTTGAACATTGTCCCTATGGTGTTTCAACCCGTTTCACTTACCATTGGGCTAGGCTCAGACTGAATTTTGTTTTATTTTATTGGTTTTTTTTTACTGTTATGTATCTATTTCTCTTATGTATTGTCCTGTATATTGTTGGTGTTACAATAAAGTTATTTGTATTTATTTAGAAAGCATGAAATTTTTTATTTTTTAATAATTGACCTGTTTAAGATTTTTATGACTATGACTAACTTATAACTCTGATTTATGACTAGAATAAGATTACATTGTATTTATTTACATATGTGATTTTGTTTAGTAAAAAAATAAAATAATGATTAAATTGTTTCAGATTAAAAGATACATTTTTGGACCTTGACAGGCCAGTAGAAGCTGCTGACATCCATCGTCTAGACTACTTGAATGCTGTCATTAAAGAAACCATGAGGCTTTATCCACCAGTCCCGATTATTATGAGAAAAATTGATAAACATCTTACATTACGTAAGTTTATTCAGCTTTTGCCACTTAACAACAAAAAAGCTTCCACTTCAACCCTAAAACGTTTTTGAAAATCAAGTTAAATATTAATATTTGTTTCCACCTAATAGTACATTCATTTTGGTCGAAAAAAAGGAGGATATCTGGAAAGTTTGTAGATATGCTCTTTCCAAATTTTAACTTTGTCACCTCGTATGTTTGCCGCTCGCACCGCCAATAACTATTATAATAATTTTATTTTTAGCATCTGGAGTAAACATTCCAGCAGGATGCAGCGCCATTATTAATATCTGGGCATTGCACCGTAATCCTGCGTTCTGGGGCGCAGACGCTGAGGAATTCAGACCAGAGCGGTTCTTGGAACCAGCATCGAGACATCCAGCTGCTTTTGTGCCATTCAGTTACGGACCGAGGAATTGCGTTGGTATGTCTAATGTTAATGTAGCCTATTTAATCAACATAAAAGAGGATCTCAATAAACGTAATTAATAAATAAATTATAATTTTTAATTATTTATTTTAACACAAGCTTAGAGCTTATCACGGGGCTTATTAGATGTTGCTGTGTGAATTGTACAGTAATATTTATTATTTATTTATTTATTTATTTTAAGGGTTGCAGTACGCGATGATGTCGATGAAGACGGTGCTGGCGTCAGTGTTGCGGTGTTACCGCCTGATGCCGGCCTCCGAAGACCAGCGCCCTCTGAACCTCGAGTTCGATATCTTTATGAAGAACGTCGAAAAGTATCCTGTCCGAATTGAAAAGAGGTAGTGCCCTTTGCCTTAGCGACCGCGGCGCGTGACACACTGTTTCCTAACCGCGCCCATCGGTCGTACAACGGTATTTTGGCATAATTAAAAATCATTTTATAAAAGGGGTTGGTTATATAAATTACATACAGAGCAGGTCGCAAAGAAAAAGTGACAGGACAATAAAACGTACCTATATGAACCGCAAGCGGATTTTTTTTACTTTACCTGAAATGAATAATGTGAAAAGTTTGAAAATATTTTGACATAATTAAAACCTTACACAACTAGTGAAATGAAAGCTTTGGATCAAAATATTCCTTGAACTGTACAGAAACAGAAACTGTTCAACGCTGCTAATCCGTCCGATATACTTGGCCCTCAGCTTTCTAGTCAGAGTTAGCTGTTTGAGGGTCGAAAAGTTTTGGTGAATTTACCAAGTGACCACTGTGAATTGACCCGTGGTTGTAGATTGTCTGTTAGAGTTTGAAGGTCGGGGTATATTGGAGAAGTTGTAAAGCTAGGACACAAAGTGCTATATACTTAAGCACAATGCGATGAACTTGCGAAAGTGCAACAGAAACGAGTATAAAATTCGGTTGAGTATACAATGCCGTTTTTTTTAGAGAACTTTAGACTTTTGTGGGAAGAATTATATTATATATATATTATATTACTGGACAATTTTTACACAGCGACATCTAGCCCCGTGGTAAGCTCGAAGCTTGTGTTACGGGTGCTAGATTTCTGATATACTTAATATAATATACGTACATAGATAGATATTTTTTATTATACATATATAACACCCAGACACCCACACACACACAGAGAGAAAATTGCTTTAAAATAAGATGCAAGTCTTTATCTTATCGTTAATATATATATAACTCATAGTTTTAGCTTATATACTGCGACATGTACTCATAAAATATTCGTATCGTATTTAATTGATAGTTTTACTCAAAAATCTCTGCACATATACATTATAATCTCCGTTACAGCACGAGTTTACAACGCGCACATATTTTTAAAAGCTTAAAATCGGTTCTTAATTTATTTGTGGTTTAAATGTAACTGATATTTTTGTAGCTTCACAAATTTTATTTTGACAGTGGATTTACAGCTGACTTATTTTCGATTGGCTGAATTTCCGCTATCTGACTAATTGGCGGATGTTTTGTTTTAAAAATATTTACATCAATCGAAATAAAATCTGCGTGATTTGATTCATTGTTTTATTCGACTGCGAAACACCATTTGTAAAATGTGATTTGTCCGGGCTGAATTCAGTAACCGAATTAAATACATTTTTTAACAATGCAGCGCATTTTTTTTGTATAAAAAAATATTAGGCATTGTACATAATAAGTATTATAAAATGTATTTTACGTGTTTTGCTTATTCATCGATGATTAATAGACATAATTAAAAAACATATCAAATGAACATAATAAAAATCGTGGCGTAAAAAAATATGTAAAAGAATATTATGTAAATTAAAAACGTTCTCCAAATGCTTAATTTTCCAAAAAATGTTGAATACAGCGATGATACTACAGTAAAACAACATTATAACCCTAATGCCTAAGAGGGTAATTTAATAAAGTACAAGATTAGGTTTTTTAAAAGTTTCTAACAACGTGGTCATTTTCAAAGTACATTACGAAACCGCAGCGATCCCCTTCTTAAGAGTTTGTAAAAAAGTTGTAAGTGGTCTCGAGTGCCTATGAAAGGTCCGATAAAAGCTGCCTCATACTTTTTTCGGGAATGCGGGTCAAGTGCTGCTGAAAAGTGTTTTTTAACCCTTAAGAATACAAGGCCACTGCGCGACTTAAAAAAAACTAAAAAAGCAAACTTATTCTTAGATACTCTATGATAAGGTTTCCCCGAAGGGCTGTTCGTGTGTGTGAGTGATATTCGATCTACATAGACGTTATAATCGGAAATAATAAATAAATAAACAACTTACTCGTTATCCTATAGGTACTAAGTCTAATATTACCTACGTATCAACGAAAAATCATAAATATAACAAAATAATAATAACGTTCACAATGATTACGGGTAAATAACGTAGCTACCAAAATTATAGCAATATTTCAAGATAACTTCCCCTAAATTTCTCAGGCGTAGACTAAAACTTTTTATTGCAAGATGGGAAAGAGCATTTCGAATTTATTACATTTCTTACAAAGAAACGTTGCCAAGAAGAAAGTTTAGAAATGTCCAATTTGCGGAGACCTCAAATATGTACGTAAGAACATTAATTGAAGTTTGGTTGGTAACGTGGTTTCATTCATGTAGGTATAACCAACCTCTATTGCGAAGTTAAGCTTGAAAATTTGAAAATAGAACTCAAAAAGACTAGTTCTACCTTTGAAAAGCTAGTTCTATTTCCGAAAAGACTCTGATGAAATGACCTATATCGTGTTACATTGTACAGTCAAATAGTCAAAGGCTGAAGGATATGTGCAAAGTATTGATTGGACGAAATTCGCAATACACTGCACTACATCACACTTCACTTCACAAGGCTATCTACGAAGCAACTAATCGCATAAAGCACGAAACACCAAATGGACTCACCTCGTGTCAATATTAAGCCTGAGCTTTCGGGTGGACTTGACAAGATAAACTGGACTATGTTACAAACAAAGGTCAACAAGAATATAATAGACACTTATAGGTAGAGTAAATTGTCTGGTATTGCCAGCTAGTATATGATTAAATTTTAAATACTGCATACAAATAATTTACCCATGACTCATTATTTCTGGAAAAATCATATTTATTGTGTTAGGTGGGAATCGAAAAGATTTTGTCAGCGACAAGATCGTCAAAGTGAAAACTCTTGTGTTCGAAAATAAAATTGGAACACATGTTGAATAAATTACAATTATAATAAAAACCAATAAACATTTCAGGTCTAAAAGAAAGGAGACGCATCTGTAAATACCTATATGAAATTGCGATTGGAAGCGAACCAATAATAATTATTTATTCTCTTTATATTAAACATTAATTATTTACAGAGGTAATTAATATGGGTTTGAATGCTACAGAAAATATTTTTTTTTTTTTTTTTTTTTTTTTTTTTTATACTACCAAGTTGGCAGACAAGCATGCGGCCCACTTGGTGGAGAGCGGTTACCGCAGCCTATGGACGCCTGTAGCATCAGAGATGTTACCTGCGTGCTGCCGAACCCCTTAAATGCTTCAGAATACCCTTTTTGAATAAACCCATGCTATAGTCCTTTGGGAAAACCTTGGAAGGAAGATCATTCCACAACCTGAGTGTTCGCGGTAGGAAATTTCTTGTGAACCTGACAGTCCGCGAACTGAATGGCTCTAAAGTATGTGGATGAAATCCTTCCCGACGGCGAGTGGTGCGATGAAGAAATGTAGCCATTGGCACCAAGTCAAACAGTTCATCAGAACAGTGCCCGTTATACAGACGGTAGAACACACACAGAGAGGAAAAATCCCTTCTGAAACTCAGTGAATCTATACCGTTTGAGAGCAAAGTATCGTCGACAATTCTCACAGCGCGTCTTTGAATTACGTCGAGAGGCTCAAGTTGGTACGCTGGCGCTCCTGCCCAAAGATGACTGCAGTATTCCATGTGCGGCCTTACTTGTGACTTATAAAGTAACAGTCTATGGCCCGCACTGAAATACTTTTTGGATCTATTGAGCACACCAAGCTTCTTAGCAGCCAGCTTGGCCTTATCTTCTAAATGACTGCGAAATTGGACGTCACTAGAGATGTCAACTCCTAAGATTCCAATGCTCTTAGATAGTGTTAGGGCTGTGTTTTGGAACTGTGGACTAATATTGAAAGGGTTCTTTTTAGCGGTAAATGCACATGCTTGTGTCTTGGTGGGATTAAATTTAACTAGGTTCAAATCACCCCAATTCGAAACTCTAGTTAGGACGTCCTCAACACAAGACACAAGTGCCACTCTTTGCTCCTCCACTAACGATTGAGGGATATTAGCTCGGCCTGTATAAGAGGTGTCGCCAGTACTATCATCCGCATAGCAATGAATATTGTCAATTGACAACATGTCATTGATATGCAGAAGAAACAGCGTTGGCGACAGTACAGAGCCTTGCGGTACGCCTGCGTTAATATCCATGCAATCAGAACAACTACCGTCAACAACAGCTTTTATGCTTCTGCCTGATAAAAAGCTGGCAAACCAGCCAACTAAACCTTCAGGCAATCCATAAGATGGCAACTTTGCTAATAGACCGCGGTGCCAGACCCGATCAAAGGCCTTGGCTATATCCAAGCTCACAGCCAAAGCCTCACCTTGACTCTCAATAGCCTGCGCCCATTTATGCGTTAGGTACACTAAAAGATCACCAGCTGAGCGTCCATGGCGGAAGCCGTATTGCCGGTCGCTAAGTAGATCGTGTTCTTCTAGGTACCTAAGTAGTTGAGCATTTATTACACGCTCCAGAACTTTGGAGAGAAGGGAGGTTATAGCAATTGGTCTGTAATTAGCTGGATCTGATCTATCGCCTTTTTTGGGCACCGGGTGAACTAAAGCTGTCTTCCAAGGTGTTGGGACTTGTCGAGTAGAGTATGAGAGCTTAAAGAGGCGTGTCAGAACGGAACACAACTCAGGAGCACATCGCTTTAAGACTATTGCCGGTATGCCATCGGGCCCACTCGATTTATGAACGTCTAGAGAGAGCAATTCACGCCGGACATCTCGTTGTGTGATACTGATTTCTGACATAGAGTTACCACACCTTGGGATAGAAGGCGGCTCAGCTCCTCCATCGTCCATCGTCGAATTCGATGCAAAGAGTTTTCCTAGGAGATCGGCTTTCTCTTTAGCGCAATGGGCTAGGTCTTTATTTGGTTTGCGAAGTGGAGGCAAAGACGACTCACAGAAATTACCCTCAGCAGCCTTGGCAAGTCCCCAGAAAGCTCGACTTCCAGAAGGGTATCTAGCCAGTTTCTCACCAAACCTTCTGACGAACTCATTTTTTGCATTAGCAGCAGCTTTTTTTGCCACCCTTGAGGCATGATTGAAGGTTCGTTTCACATTTGAAGCATTAGGATCTTTGTCTCGGTAGGCCGCGGTCCACACCTCAAAAGCAGATTGCTTTTTTGATTTAGCAATTCTGCAGGATTTATTAAACCACGGTCTCCTTTTCATTCCCCCTGCCACTAGGCGGTTAGGAATAAAACAATCCATACCAGCTAGGATGGTTTCGGTGACAGCTAATTTTCAATAATACGAGTGTTATCATGAAAATCATGATAGAAACGACTCCGCTGCATAATTGATGAAATCGAATGAAAGGTAATGCATTGAAATAACAAGCAATTAATATCATCGAATGAGTTGATATTGTCATAGATCCTTTGTTATAAAAAAAGAAAAAAAAAAGAAATCGATAGGTTCTCTGTATAGCGTGATTATTATAAAGATATATAAAGAATAAATCATCTCTAACCAAAAACCTACTAGACTAAGAGCCTGTGATGGCCAGACCTTCCTTTAATTCGCAAGCGTGAAAATTCTTTCATGTGTATGTCTAACATAGGTAAGAATAACCCCCAAACGTGAAACCTGGATCGCGGTTCCTTTGGGAGATAACAACCTTTTACCTGTTATCTCCCAAAGGAACCACGATCCAGGTTTCATGTTTTTTCTTTATATACGAAGTCTAATATTACGTAACAACAAACAACATACGTAACAACCTTTGGGAGATAACAACCTTTTACCTGTTATCTCCCAAAGGAACCACGATCCAGGTTTCATGTTTGGGGGTTATTCTTACCTATGTTAGACATACACATGAAAGAATTTTCACGCTTGCGAATTAAAGGAAGGTTTGGCCATCACGGGCTCTTAGGTTATACAGTTAATTTTCCGAAATTGTTAATCAAATCATAAGATCGTGTTTTGTTTTTAAACTCAAAAATTTAAGGCTGTTTACCTATATGCATTTGACTGCGAAACTACATTACTCTACGAATAGATTCAAAGCATAACGCGGACAAAACTGAGTGTCGGTATGCTAGATAACATTCCATCCATTGCATGTTTTTCAGAAGATCACATTCAAAAGATCATGATACAATTCCACTCAGAAGAAAGCAATGTAGTGTTCGAGAAAGTACCTTATAATTGATGTTAATTGCCTTAAGAGGGTCTTTATTAAATTAACAAAGCCTCTGTTCTACCTCCAGGCGTTACGCGTTGATTTGTAATGAGGCTACTAAAAGCTTGAAATAAATAGGCAAAGCCAGTTCTGTTTTTGAAAATGAACTTTGCGCTTATAAAACCCTAATCATCAAAGTTTACAAAGAGTCGATTACTACACTGTCGCTGTCTGTATACAACAATCAGAAACTTCTTCTTTAAAAATACACAACGGATTATGATGCGGTTTTTAATAGGTAGAGTAATTCAATAGGAACGTATAAGGTTAATTACACCCCAAGCGAAGCGAGGACGGGTCGCTAGTAAGTATTTTTTTTTCTGTTTGTTTTTCGCAACGTACTTTTAATAAAGTTTAACGAATACCGATGAAATAAACACGTTGGGGCCCTGATTAATAACTCAAAACAACAAACTACAAGTTAATTTATTTATAACGATGTAGGGATCTTGTCGAATAAACAGACGGGTTTTTGCATATTCATGGCGCGTGGGTCGAACAATGTAGCCTTTTCGGGTAAAGCCCAAATCTTATGTATTTGCTCCGGCTAATTTGTGATATGGAAATTGAATTTTTGATAGATTGGAAGGTCTACCTATTGTTAGAAGAGCAAAAACCAAGGAGAGGAAAGGTTGGAAACCTTTGTAACGTCCCACTGCTGGGCAAGTCTATTGGGAAAAGTAGTAGGTACTCGGTTACCAGAGATTGCGAAAGAAATTCACGATGTCACAAACATTTCTATGTGGTTCAATATTTGAATCTATTCATATCAATAATATATTAGATGGTGCAATTAATACGTATATCTGATTGATTCAGATTTTGTCCTAAAATCACAAAGATTAACTTGGACACGTCATCACATTGGTTACTAGGTATTTGCCATTGACAGTTATAGTTGGAAACTGTGCAAAATGAAATTTAACCTTTGGTCCCTTTGGCTTAAATTGCCTGAACACCCAAACTCACCCCCGAGTCACTTTACAAAGGTTAGGTACTTTGAATCAATTACAATCTGGCCAATAGCAATTTATAGAACGAAAGGAAAATTTAATATTCTTAGAGCACGCTTATTGTAAATTAAACTTCATTGTCCTGTTTAAATAAGCACCCCTATTTACGTTCCCACTGTTGAGACACAGGGAAAAGAGTACCATAGAATAATTAGTAAATAGGGGTTACTCTTAATTACGTTCTCAGTATAGGGACATCTCTCTTGGCGAGAGAGATTAGGCATTATTCACCACCCTAGCCAAATGCGGGTTAGCGAATGCCACATTATCTTTTACTTTTCAAAGTTCGAAGAACATGCCGGTTTCCTTACGTTGTTTACATTTGCCATACGAGCACGTGTTTTATAATGCTTATTAGGTATATTTTTAAGAAGAAATATCTGTGGTTTGACCCACGACCTTTGAAATTAAAGTCGAGTGTGCTCCCACTTAGCCAGCACGGCTCTCCTAAAATTTAAACTAAACTATATACATATTTACTGTGTACATATTTAAGTGATCTGTCTTGTCCAAGTGGACAAGACAGATCACTTGATCTTTAGGATTTTATGGAAATAAATGACATAAATCTTTAAAACTCTTAATTCTCCCATTTTTACGTGTGCATTTTGCGTAAAACCCATTTGAAAAGGAGTCTTACTACCAACTACTACAAAGGTAGGTACAATCTCGCCCAGTGTCAGGAACGTAAGATTACGATCTCCATTAATCCGCGCGGACAGATTGGCCGTGTCCGTTTCTAGTCACTTCGTTGACACACCAATTTGTCATACCCGCTGGAGATGTCCGTATTGGTTTTTTTATGAACTGGGTATGGTAAATTGGATTATCTTTGAAGTTGTAAAAGTAAGTGTTGAGTTAGTTGGTTCGCTTGTATTTGATGGTCCTGGGTTCGAATGGCAAAACGTGCGTTCCAACGGTAAAGGAAATAATCGTGAGGAAACCCATAGTTAATTAACTGAAGTCGTATTGACGTTTTATCCTCTGGACACCGGTTTGTAGAGCTGAGAAAGAGAGAAGATAAGTACATACATTTCAGTAAAAAAAAATTAAGAAATTAATTCTTCAATTAAGTAAGAATGACACAATTTTCATATCTGTCAATTGAAAAATGGAGATTCTTGTTAACTGCAGAATAAATGCTATCTTGTCATTTAACTGACCATTGAAAAATCGGCTCTTAGTTACATAAATCATGTAAATTTTGATGTAAGATGGCCAACATTGTTGTAAAACTTTATGAAGTTACAAGTTTCATTACATTACACATTATGGCGTGTTCAAGAATTCAAGCGGACTGAAAGTTATCCAATCTCCACTTCCTATTTATTATTTAAATACGGAAGAAATAGTACGGGAGTTGGTGAAGCTTAATGTTAATGAACTCGAGCGTGTCGGATTTAGGTAAAAGTGACCTAAGACTGTCTTGAGTATCCTACTATAATATAGAAAATATTTGCTTTCCATCTAGTCGCACATGAAATAAATAACGCGGCCGAAGCGAATAAAACACCGTTACTCACATGTTTTGTTATTTTAAAAATCGAGCATATTTAAAAGTAATATTAAGCAAAGTAATATAAAGTATATGAAGCCGTTATACAAAAATATTATTCTTATGGAAAGGAAAGGAATAGTATCTAAATATGTTGAATAAAACATATTGAAATGTAAAATATCGTATACAGATACTCCCGATTTCCTTTACTCAGTAACAAACGAAGGAAAACAAATTATACGGAAAGTTTACCCACATTCTTCCAGTTGCAAGCGAATTTTTCAACAAATATTTCCGAAGAATTTCAATTTCCCCATCAAAGTTGGCATTCGAATAGCAGAGTTGCCAGAATCTTGGAGTTGACATGAAGTAAAATTGGGGAGAATAATCTTGTTGAATTTCTTGTTAATGCAACACGTTGTGCAATGCACGTTATCATAATCATAATCATATTTGTTCCGAGCGTCTGGGTGTGATATCTATCTATGTATGTTTTTTTTTTTTTTCACAACATAAAAACATAATTACAAAAGAAAAAATAATAATACCACAAAGAAAACCACAGAGGTTTATAAGATAGTGTTATCAAGAGTCACTTATAACGAGATGGTTGAAATGTAATATAAAAAGAAAAAACAAGCTATTTTACATATATTAAGTACATTAGAAATACAAGTGTTAGCACACTTGACTTTCATTCCGAAGTTAGTGGGTTAAGGTCCGAAGTTATAAGAAATATTTTTACTTTATAAACGCGTGCTCTAACGGTGAAACCAAACATCGTGAAGCAACCGGCAGATTTTGAGTTTTTAAAATTTGAAGGATATGTGTCATTTACCAACCCGCACTTGGCCAGCGTGGTTAATCTCTCTCGTCAAAAGAGAAGTCCCAGTGTCCTTGCAGTGGGAATGTATAAAGGATTGATGATGAATGAAACAGCTACATGTACCTTTTATTTAGTTTATTTGCTATTTTTGTATATATTTTTTATAATTATGTTTTAGTCAATCGTATATGCACTTTGTAATAAATTAACTCTGTTGTTTCTGAGTATTGCGAACAAGCGCATAATGTCACTGTTCATTGTTAATTAAGGCTAATTAGAATTGATGAATGTAATGGATAGTATCAGTTTCATACTATAAAATTGTGTTCAAAGTAGTTCGACGCTGCGTTTGCGATCCGAGTCTCCACTCGATAACATATCGGCCCCATCGGCCATCCGTTTTCCTTGCTATATGGCCAGCCCATTTCCAAAGAGATAAATACGATGGGCTATGTCGGTGTCTCGCGTTCATTTACGTACATATCTCCTCATTCAGAAAGCAATAATTGATTCCATAAAAATATTTAATCATAATACTTATTGTTTTTGAGCAAATGTTAAAATTGCTCATTAGTGTTTACACTTCAGCACGTCCAATTTAAATGTTATTTCTTTTTTGTATTTTGAACAAAAGTTAATTAAGCGACAGTTGGCGTAAATTACAAATATCTCTGACAAAAGTCTCCGTTATTGCGTTTATAAATTAAATTGCTTATTTAAATTTGGACGAATTTTAAACATTTGTGTAATATAAAAAGTTTCTAACAGTTGTACATAGAAAGACCAAATTGTTGCGGTAAAAATAGGTTTGTATTTAGTTATTTTTGTATTTAAAATAAATTAATATACATTAAATATTACTGGACAATTTTACACAGCGACATCTAGCCCCGTGGTAAGCTCGAAGCTTGTGTTACGGGTGCTAGAAAAATAAAAAAATATCTATTTAAAAGAAACATATAATATAATGAACTGTAAACAAAAACTTTAGTTGTATATTAAATTAAGAATTGAATGTTAAAAAAGATCTGATAAATCTGACATGTACTTAGCTCGTTTTATTTAGTATTATTATATGTACTTACACAGCATATAATTTTAACCCAAAACAGAAGAAATTCAGTTTCCTGAAACAAAAGAAAACAGTATTGTTATGATTTCATTAGAATATAATTGCTAGGACCACCAGTGGGTCGGAATAAAATCAGTGAATCCTGATACAAATTAGGACCTTTGTATTTTTTAAGGCTCCTATCGAGTTTTGATCAATTTATAAATCTTTCTTGGAAAAACTTAGATGTTCTTCTAAACCGTCGTTGATAAACAAAAGTTCAAGATAAATTGAAACGTGTCATTAAAACCCCCACTAAACTTATATGAGCAAATCTCTAAAAATCTATCGAGTCAATCCACACACAAATAAACATACATTGTTGTGTTCGTATTTTATCTCTGATCTCGCGCCGATATAACTGTCTGTCAATAACTCAAGCTATCGATCAAAATAAATCTACATGATGATGATGTCTATTTTGATGTACAAGATCTTTTGGCTTCACTCCAGGAATTCCTGGTTGTTTAGATGTTTAGACAGAACGTTTTGTTTATATGTACTGAGCGAATCGCTTGGGAACTTTATTACTATGTTGTGATTTTCTGAATTATTACATGCATTTCTATATTTCTATCAGTTTTCACTGAAATCATGAAAGTGAGCATTTAATCACAAAATCAGATACAGCAGTTAGTACATGCTCAAATCTCAATGATCTGTAAGTCAATAAATAAATATTAAACCTCATATTTAAAGTATTATTATTATCATCCCACTGCTGGGAAATGACAGAAGTGTCTTTGTATACAAGATTCCCACTGCTGGGAAATAACAGAAGTGTCTTTGTATACAAGATTCTTCTATCATTTTGGAAGGATCCTGAATTCTCAGTCATTCATTTAACATAAATATATCTGCAAAATCAACATAGTGCTTTAATGTTCTATAGACACCAGTAGTGAAGTTCATTGGTTCAAATTTTAATAAATTATAATTCACAAATATTCTATCAATCAATTGCTGCGCCCTTACAGGGTACATGTACTTACTATAAGCAACAAACTAACCTAGCTTAACATTATTATTACATGTATGCAAACAATAAATAAATAAATAAATAAATAATTAAAAATACACAGATACGCATAAAATTTAAAAAGCTACGGGTATCTTCAAGTTAATTTATCAGAATCTGGGTCTAGAAGGGAATGTCTGTTCAAATTTTCAATAGAAACTGACCATAATTAATCAATGTTTTAGAATTAAAATAATTTTGTTTTCAGGAAATATTAAATTCATCCAAAATGTATTTTTCAATTGTTTGCAGGTTAAAACTAATGTAATTTGGCAAGCAAATTGAAAGGTTAACTTGAATGGAAGCAGAGTGCAGGATGAAATGTAAACATAACTTAATAAAGCTCTCACATGACCTCTTGATATTTTCATTGGTAAAGTGAATTTCTCGTATAAAGCTACTTGAAACATTTCTAACTGGCTGCGCCGTGCTTTGCCCGCGTTATCATAGTTTTTACCACGGAAAGATCATAAATTTCCTTATCAAACTTGTTAAAGTTATCAATCAGAACATGCCGGTTTCCTTACGATATTTGCCTTCACCGTGGCAAGTGTAGGGCAGGTGTTTTGAAAGCACACATCGTTTTTCAAGAACAAAAATCAGAGGTTCGCGGCGGTGTTTGAACCCACGACCTTTGGAATGAAAGTCATGTGTGCTCCTACTTAGCCAACACAGTCCAGTGTCCAGTACAACTGTGCGAACATAAAAAATATCCATTATCGATCGAATACTTATGCTCGTTTAAAATGTAAAAAATGTACTCATTAGTATGCAAGAGAAAATTCAAACCCTATATTACTAATGCATAATGTATTTAAAACGTATAAAGATATCCTATAATCGATATTTGATGCAACTCTATTGGAACATAAAACGTTATGTCTAAACTATTTGCATATAACGATTTAAAGAGCGAACAACAGTTAGGAATAATAATGCGAACGTTTTCATTTCATTGAACCTTTTTGAATTCAGAATTGTTTCTTTGATTTTGAGTTGTAAAAGCAAAGATTACAGAATTGCCTGTATTTGGCACACCCAAGTGAGTACTCGTATTAATTCGAATTAAATACAAAGAAAACATTAGGTACTAATTATAAAAAAAAATAAACTTTTATTCGCAAAATGATTATATGATTTTTTGCTACTACTCCGAAAGAGCATGAGTTATTTTAAAAACAATTTCTAATAATTATTCGTGCAAACGAAACATACCCCTTTGGGTATAGTTCACATCTGCTGCAAATGACAACCTATGAATATAAATAATAATTCTTATAAACGTGCAATTGTAATAAAAAAATATTTAATAGCTTTGTGAATGACAGTTGTCATACCAATATCAATTCGAGAGCCTTGTGACGTTACGAAGTTTTGCGAAATTGGATATTTTATGCACCACGTGACCGGCGCGTCACGCGAATTCTATGAAAAATACTAAATGATCTTGATACTTCGTCGATCTAAAACATACAAATATACTAATAATTATTTTAGATCTGTAGAAAATGGCATCGAATAAATTCCATTTTATTGAGTGGATTTTTTTTCAGTTTCATTCCGAAATAATTATTATATTAATGTTTTTATTTAATTGATAGATGTTTAATATATTTTCCTAAATTCAAAATGGTGGATATTTTTATTTCAATATTTGAATCAATTATGTTTTATCTTAATAATATCAATATTTAATTTAAATCTGATTGATTATTTGAAATCAATTAAGTAGGTACATAATTTTAAATTAAAACATTCATGATTAATAATTATATATATAAGAATAAAACTGAAAATAGTCTTATTGAAGTTAAATGTCCTCATTCATCTCATCTTATGGGCTCATTTTTAAACCGATTCTTCTGAAATTTGGTGTGTAGGTTTGTAATTAAATGTTTTTTTTTTGTCGAATGTTGGGACTTTATGTAAGTTCGAAAGTCTAAATTGAACGTACTAAATACAAATTCTAATTATAACAAAACAAATAAATTATATTACCTATATTTAAGTTGCTTGTTTTGTTAGATGGTATATTTGTGTTTGAATAAATAAAAGTTTCGTTAATGAAGGTTTTAATTATGTTTAGGTATTATTTTTGTAGTTTCGAACTTTATATTTATTTTTATATTTATTGGTATCCATTTATCTACATATGTCATACACAGATGTAGAATATCCATTTATCTACATATGTCATCTTGAATAATTCCCATTATATTTTTATTTTGATAAACTATTTATTTTTATTTTATTACGAACTTATTTAAAATATTTAATTTTTATATTAAAAAAAACCAACCCGCACTTGGCCAGCGTGGTGAATTAAGGCCTAATCTATCTCGTCAAGAGAGAAGTCCCTATCCCAGCAGTGCGAACGTGAATAGGGGTGTTATTTTATATACAGGGCGTTCCAAAATTATGGGCCATGAAGGGGAAGTACCATATATATCGTTGATAGTGAATTTTGCTCAAAGAAGACTTCATTTTATTTTAAAAAGTAAGTAATTTAATTAATTAATTTACAAAAAAAATGTTTCATGTTTTTTATTTGATTAAAATAATTAATTTCACGTTGTTCCTTTCTTTTAAAATACTATGTTACTTAAGCAGAGTTATTATTTTTTAGCTATTCTTTCGATTGGTATCATAAAAATAGAGTTTTTTTTTCTACATGTAAGTCGGTTCGATTCCCAGACAAAGCAAGTAATTTTTAGAAAATCTATGAATCCAGAATTACTAACTTTTAAAAATAAAATGAAGTCTTCTTTGAGCAAAATTCACTATCTACGATATTTAAGGTACTTCCCCTCCATGGCCCATAACTTTGGGACGCCCTGTATTTATTAGAAAGGTACAATTATTTAATGTTTACAATAAATAATATATTTATTAGAAAGGTACATTATTTATTGTTTACATATTGGATACTCGGTAAAAATAAGAACAAAAAATTACGGAATATTTTCTTTGTAATAAATATTATGGAAATCTATACTACAATTATCAAGCTGAGGAGATTGCTTGTTTATTTGTTTGAACGTGCTACTCAGGAACCGCGGGTCCGATTTAAAATATGATTTCAGTATTGGATAGTAAAATGATCGAAAAAGGCTATAAAACATAAACTAGTAAATAACGTAAAAACGCAAGCGCAGCTGTCGGCGGGTCGGCAAGTTAGTCATAATCTAAAAAAATCATAGGCATAATTACATTTAGTCGTTGGACGGTTTCACCAAAAAAAGTTGCCTTGTTGTTTTTTAATTAGGATAGATAACTTTAGATATGCAATCCACATCCTACAGCATAACCTCCAAATAAATAAGGTAAAACAAGATGACAATGATGTGGTACAATTCTTAGGCCAGCAACATTTGGTACAATTCTTAGGCCAGCAACAACAATAATTGACCGTTATCAATAAAAATAACAATTGATCGTTATCAACGGATCAACTTATGTCGGTCGTAGTATCGCAATAACACATACACGCACACTAACAGCGTTTTTACAGCAATTGACAGTCCCACACACTGACATTTTACGAAATATTTCTATATTTTATTCAAGAACAACCGACATAGGTCCGACCTCGACAAGCGCTCGCGCGGTACTAAATGGAAAAAGCCGGCTGAATGAAAAAACTACTAAATTATGGTAGTTTTATTTTATTCATAAAAAATTACCAAAACCGTTCTACAAATTAAAATTAATATCATAGTTTAAGCAAATGTTGATAAATATTTTGATATAAATATGACGTCCCATTGATTTAGAACTTCGGAGTTATTGAGGTTTGTTTCGAAGCATTTTTGGTCGATATTAAATTCGGTATATCTTTAGAATAAAAGCATTTAACGAAAATGTACTCTACTCTAAATGAAGAATAGGATATACGTAACATAATAAAAATTAGTTTGATCGCCCATATTCGTTAGAATCTACAAATTAGAGCTAAGAAAACAGGTCTTCGAGCGTTTTTTACGAAACATGTATCCGGAGAATGATTATTACTCAATATATAAACAAGTTATCTAAAATGTTTCTTACTACTTTTGTAGAGGAGAAAACGAACTATTATAAAGATGTAATTGTAATATCAAACAACTAACGCAAACCATAGAATTAGGACGAGAAAACCGAACAATTTCGCGATTTCACGTAATAGGCCTCTTAAATGAAAGACTTTCAAAGAATATAAAAAAGTTGCGACCAGTTTGCGATATTTATTTTTCTTAAACCCGAGAGTAAACAATGTTTTTCTTAAAGTTATTTCACTGTCATTGGCGTGAATTACTTTTTCATCGGTTTGTCATTATTTGGTTTTGTAAAAGGTCTTTCAATTTCGTCTTACTGTAGAAAAAATGTATTTATTTCTTTGACTAAATAAACTTTTGGTAGACTTTGTCCAATCACGGTAATGTCAGTTTTTATTATGATCGTTTTGTCGAAAGCTGTACTAACTTTTTCGTATTTTTCGCGATTGAAAGCTTCCATCAACTTCATATACCTACTAGTAATAAATATTGCTGGACAATTCACACAGCAACTTCTAGCCAAACCAAGCTTGTGTTACGGGTTCTAGATTTCTGATATACTTACATACATACATGAATGTTTTTAATATACAAAATAAAAACCCGGAACAAGTAATTGCAGATCGTACAAATCTAATTCCCGAGGCGGAAATCAAACCCGCAACTTCATGCACCGCAAGTAGACCTTCTGAGCCCGCTGTGCCACAGAGGTCAGTTTGACAACATCGACGGTAAGACACAGGATCGCCGGCACCATACGCCAATGTTATTGAGCTCTATCTATTTTCAACGTATTAGCCAATATCATTGACGTATGCCAATTACCCCAGGGTCGATATCATTGAAGCAAATCTATGGACTTCAATGAAACGTACTTACATTGTTCAGAGCTAATTTGTCTACTTCCATTTGAGATGTATTTAAATTTAAAGAGCAAACACTGTGAATACCAAGTGACTAGTCAAGGCGATATGAATTTGCGATAAAATAAACATAATATGGGCAAAAACTATAAACATGCTAAATGTAGAAGCGATATGTGTTGGGTCCTCCTTGTTAAGAGACAAAGAGGTTTTAAAGTGTGATCGCACACTCAAATTTTGGTAGTGATATTTTATCAACATCATCATCATTCCAAGCGTTTGCTTGTGGCAAGGAGCGTACCACGGGGCTAGATATTGCTGTGTGAATTGTCCAGAAATATGTTCATTATAGTTATTTATGTTTTATATTGAGGTTATGTATATCTCAATAAATATGCAAATTAATCCACTGTAGTTTTGTCATCAAGATCTTATTTCTGCCATAGAAAACATTATTGGTACTTTTCAAATAAAAGTACTCCCAAATAGTAAACTATATGGAGCAGGAGTAATGCCCACATAAAGTCGATCATTACGACCCACGCCGTCACAATCATCCAATTCCATCCGAGTAGATAGGCTTTACGGGATGATAAATTTCTGGTTAAATTAAATTTTATGAAAATCTAGATTCAAGAAAATAAAGTTTACGAATGGTAGACTCACAGTAGTAGAAGCGTACTTAAAGGGTTAAGTGTGAAGAAATTTCACGGACACATTCATAGCTCAATTTTTTATATCAGAAATCTACCACCTGTAACACAAGAATTAAAGCTTACCACGTGGCCAGATGTTGTTGTGTGAATTGTCCAGCAATATTTATTTACTTTATTCATACTATTTTGACTTGAACTTAATGACTGTGCTATATGACGTCAATTGAATATAAACATGGCTTGATGACTATCACTCAAACAAGAGAGACCTAATAATACACACTGATTTGCTCTTGAAGCTAATTTATTTTATCACTAATTGATTTGTCGATTTGTCTCAGTTTCAGTCACTTGTACACCATATATCTCTTTGTCTTTTGTAGTGATATTTAAATATAATAATATAAGACTCTTTTTGGTTTTGTTATTTAATTTTCAAATGTAATATGATAAAAAGAGTTCATTAACTAGTCCGCATTTCAGATTTTCATTTAGTTCCTGCGGTACGAAGCTAATCCTCAACCAGGGACACATTATACATTTGTCGAACAGAAAACTAAAGCTTCAACTGACATTTATTAAACCAACGAGTGGTGGTTTTAATTTCAATTGAACAAACCCTCTGTCTCTCTTATATGTACATTGAAAGACTATGTTTTGTCGAGTGGAATAGAATAAAATAAGAGGTTTTAAGTATACTTACATATGATTTCAAATTAGAGTTACATATTTTTTATTGCAGTTATTGTGATTTCTATTAGGCCATAACTTTTCCATTTGATCGATTAATTAGGTAAAACAAAAATATATTTATTGAGTACTAATTTTTAATTCATATAATCTAAAAGTATTATGAAAATCAGTTGAAGAGTTCTGTTACTCAGTCATTGAATCTTCCCAACACTACTCAAATATATATATCTATCAATACTGGGTTTGTATGTGCGCTTCAATATTTATTACTCAGGCGGCGCGGCGATAAAGGGAAACATCTCAAAGCTTTTCGTTTATCATACGGTAATGGATCGAAAAAGTGTATTGATAAATTACCTTTCTTCAGGAATGTACTGTAAGGTCTTCATTCACTTAACAATATTAATACATTCATTCGGTATGTTTTTAGTCGATCCATATTTTTGTAAATGTTTTGAGAAAGAAAGAATTTTGAAAGTGATTTTGTAAAAGACTCTTCAAACATTCCTTAGAGTGTTATAGAAAATGTCGATGTAAAAAATAACTAACAGAAATTTAATCTGTCGCTAACAAAGCTAAATCTATTACTCATAGGAATAAAAAGCTTTTGATGTTACTGCATAGGTAAAAGCTTTTGCGGCCCAAGGTTAAGTGAACGATTATCTTTAAACGTCAAAGGAAATCATGTAGGTATTTTTATCACTATGAACCTCTGTATTTTTGGGGCATATCCACACATTTATACAATTTCATGATTGGTTAAAAATTGAGAATGGACAATTGAATTTACTGGCATTCCATCAGCCTCGTGGCATTGCATTTTTTGTTTTCATTTTCCCACATGGTCAATGTGAGGAAGTTACCCTGAATTTTAATTCAGGTTACCTTAAGGTTTAAGTTACCCTGAATTTTAATTCGTTGCATTCTATTCAATTTTTAATCTTTGTGAATTTTAGGCACACACCCACACAGTAATTCGCACCACTAACATACACACGCTCAGAGTGAGTGGAAATTTAGTTTGAAATAAAATAATAAAAAAATTTGATTACAAAACGAAATTACAAAAAATACATAAAGAGAAAATAAATAGTTAAAAACCATTATTATTGCATATTGCGAATACAAAGCACCAATATCTGGGAAACCAATAGCCCGGAAGCAATATTGTACGTAGGCATGTTACATTAAACCAATTAACTAGGTATTAGGCGCGGCAAGCGGGTTGGAACAAGCTAAGCTTTGTTTAAACAATATAGCTAAGCTTGTTATTGTTGTTGTAGGCTTAGGCACTGCTCGTTATAATTTGGTTAGTAGTTATTTAGTGATTCTTCTTCGTTACACCGATATAGCGTCCGTAGAACGACAATTCTTTTTATATATATACCTATAGCTTAAGCATCTAACCATTCATTAGTTAGTTTGACAACACGCACTATAGATTCGATTGAACCAGTCATGAAAGCTATAAAACATTTATAATAATCTTTAAATAACATAAAATAAAAATAAAACTACAGATGAGCTCTGAAGTATTTTGAATAAATAGCATACTTTTAGTTATAATGTATTAATTATGCGTATCATGGCTATCAATTTGCTTATTTCACGTTTGATGTTTTTTATATCTTGTTACTACTTATATACTCGTAGGTACTTAGGTTCTAAGATCATGCGAAGATAACTAAGTTTAAACTGAAGAAGATAATTTGAATTATTTTGTAGCATAACTGGTAAAGACACAATCCACCGAATGTGTTCAAAATGTAAATATTCCGAGTTGAAACGTGATATTACGCAGTCCCCGAAGCAATTTCGCAAAGCTCCTGGTTTCATACATATTATCTACCATTCAAACAACACAAAGTTCATTAACTGGGAATTGCATCTTAGTTTCAAAAACACATCAGTCAAGCGCTCAAGAAAATGTTGCTTGTTTGTGTTTCATTTACTCGTATACGAATATTATAAAGTTGCAGAAATTGCTTCATTGAACATGCTAATAATTCGATTTTATTATGTTAATTTAGCGCTATATATCAAACATTTTTACAGTAACGTATTTTTTCACGGATATCCTTTAAAAAGCAATGCTAGTTCTCGTTGCAATTTTATAACGTAAGAACGGCTGTGCCGATTTAGGTGATTTCAAATAGTCGTAGAAGCTCAGGGATGGTTTAAAGTTAGAATTCATTGGCTCCGTACTAGTCATACCTACTGTATTACTGATATTATTGAGGCTTATTGATTGTAGCCAAAGACATTCCACTTCAAATGTGTGTTAGATAAAGGCAAGATTGAAATAAATTACAATTGCAGTTATAATGTGTTCTAGATAACTGAAAGCATAGTTGAACTTGTTTTTACTTTTTGTAGAGCAGAAACTCGTATGCAGATTCTTCTTTTGTAAGAATTTTCATGCTACGTGAGGCACTAGCTTAGAATAAAGGATTTGCAAAGCTCTTTTGTTGCATTATTGGAACGTATTTTCTTTATTTGAAGAAAACAAGATTTTCTCAAGAATAAAAAAATCGTAGGTATACCAAACCCACCAAAACCTATATTAATAGTTATAAATTATAATAGATAACAAAACCTATTATTATTGATGTAGAATCCTGGGACAAGATAATCTGGGGTAGTTATAATAAACACATTTTGATTTTTGATTACGTTTATTTATTTATGTATATAATTGTAAGAAGGGAGAGGGCGCTGCTGTGCCACGGTCAACATTAGGCTCTGTGTATTTTGTTGTTTTAAAAATAGAATCAGTGACTAAAACCAAGTGAAATATAATAAAACGGACTTATAAATAACTGATATAAACAATATAATGTGGACACAGTGAAATAACAAACCAATTTCTTATAAACAGTGAATATCTTTCATACGCGAAGCCAACAGTGTTTGGTCAGTGTTTGAGATAAAAAGACAATAATTACGGAAAATTACTACCTATATAAAGGAATTCCCGTTATAAAGTGGATGTATGTGCATAAAAGTGAACTTTTGGTGGACTAATTGTGAATTGCAAAGATAATAATAACCTACAAATTTCAAAAACATGGAGGATATTATGATTGCCCTTCGTAACATTCAAAAGGAGCTGGATGCACAAAAACTAAACATACAAAAAAGCGGAGAAAAAGTTACAGAACAAGTGACACAAAATATAAACAATATAATTGATGAAAAATTTAGAACTTTGGAAGAAAAATACGACAACCTCCAAATAAAGGTTGAAAATCAAGAAAAACGGCTTTACTTTTTGGAAAAACAAGCGAGACAAAGAAATGTTGTATTTTTCGGCATAGAAGAAAAAGAGTCATCATATCAGATCTTAGAAAACATGATTGCAGAATTTCTTCAAAAATACTTTGATATAAATATTGAACGCAGAGACATACAAGAAATAAAGAGAATCGGAAAGAAAGGAGAGAAAACTAGACCAATTGTTGTCACTTTTGCTACTCTGGGACAAAAAATTGCTATATTAAAACAGAAAATAACACTGAAAGACACAACATACTACATGAAAGAAGACTACCCCCGTTATATTTTGAATAAAAGAAAAGAACTTCAAGAGCAAGTAAAGATAGAGAGAGAAAAAGGTAACACAGCTATATAATAAAATATGATAAACTAGTTATACTTGACAAAAATAAAAACACAGCAAATAAAAGGAATCTCTCAATATCCCCAGAAAATAATGTAAGTCAAGAAAATAAAACAAAGAAAAATAAGCTACAAACATCAAGCACTAAATACAAGACAACAAGGTCAAACAGTACCACCGAAGGTACTTCAAAACCAAGCATGCTGAATTTTCTGACAAACAAAAATACAACTAACTTAAATGCATAGCAACCAGCCCCCTCCTCTCATAGCGCTACAAAACATAAACAAAGATCAATAAAAAACTTTAAAAATCTTCCAATCCGGCTGGTCACCGTGGAAGATAATGACCAAAACCCTCCAAAGGAACAAATCACAAATGCAACTCCTAAGACTTCGAACAGTAACACAAAACCAAGTCATATACTAAAAATTCTAACATACAACGTCAGAACCCTGTTATCATATGATCGATTACTAGAATTAGAACAATGTTTATGTAAAATCAACTACGATATTATGGGAATCTCAGAAGTTAGAAGACAGGGAAACAAAATAGAAGAACACAACAACTTTATACTATGCTACATAGGATCCACACCCGGAAAATATGGGGTAGGATTCATAATACAAAAGACACTGAAAAAGAATATAGAGAGTTTTATAGGAATAACAGAACGAGTAGCAACTCTAAACATAAATATCGAAGGTAATAATATATCAATTATACAAGTATACGCACCTACAGAATCTGCAAATGAACAAGAAATAGAAGAATTTTACAACTCAATAGAAAAGGCCTTTGAAACAGCACACAAACACATTGTACTAATGGGGGACTTTAATGCCAAAGTTGGAGCCCCTAGAGAAAACGAATATCTAGTCATGAAAGAACATGGAAAAGGTGAAAGGAACAATAGAGGTCAGACACTTGTTAATTTCGCGATGGAACACGAGCTTACAATAATAAATACCTGTTTCAAGAAAAAGCAGAACCGCAAATGGACTTGGAGATCACCAAACGGTCAGTATAAGAATGAAATTGATTACATTCTTTCAAACCACCCAAAGTTGATACAAAATATAGAAGTTCTGAACATAAACTATGCATCAGACCATCGCCCTATCAGATGTACAATAAAACTAACCACACAAAAGAAAAATAGGACCAACTTAACCAATTATCAGAGAAGCCAATTAAAGAACGAAGATGAAATAACCAAATATAAGGAAAACCTAGAAAGCTTTCTTCTAGAAACACCAAGACAACCTGACTGTCAGGAGAACAAACTTGTGCAAATATCCTATGACAAAATAAAACAGGCCATACAACAAAGTTTAATTCTTGCTAAAACTACAAATAACGATGAAAAACATAAAATATTACAAAAAAGCACTCTAAATTTACTAAGAAGAAGACAAGAACTACAACAAACTAAGAATAAAACACGGTCAATGAAGAATGAACTCTCAGCACTCTACAAACTAGTTAATAAATATATCAAGAGAGATTATGCAAGATATAGACAAGATACAATAGAGAAAAATCTTCAGCTGTACGGTAGCTCAAAAAGAGCGTACAAAGAACTCAGAACAAACAGATCTTGGATAGAAGGACTGAAGCCCCACAATACAGACCTATATAATCGAACTGATATTATTTGTACAGCAACTGAATTTTACAAGACACTATATAAAGACAAAACACAGAAAATCGCAACTAATAATGAAATAGAAACTGAAGACTGTCAGACCATACAATCAATTCATGAAACCGAAGTAATAGATTCAATAAAGAACCTGAAATTTGAAAAAAGTCCAGGAAGTGATAACATCACCAACGAATCAATAAAATTCGCTCACCAAATCTTAAGGAAACCATTAACTGAACTGTTTAACACAATACTTCTTACTTCTGAAACACCCATAGAATGGTCCGAAGCAGACATCATACTCATATATAAAAAAGGAGACCCAAAAAATATTGGCAACTATAGACCAATCAGTTTGCTGCCAAATATATACATACTATTCTCATCAATTATAAACAAAAGACTAAGTAAGATAATAGAGGCAAAACAACCAGTAGAACAAGCCGGGTTTAGAAAAGGGTTCTCAACCATCGACCACATACATACCATTGAGTTAATAATTGAGAAATACCAAGAGCTAAATAGACCGCTTTACATAACTTTTGTTGACTACCAAAAAGCCTTTGATTCCGTCACACACATAAGTATATGGGAAAGCTTGAAAGAACAAGATGTACCACATAAATACATTAATATCATTAAAAGTATTTATACAAACAACAGAGGAAGAATAAAGCTTGAAACCTTAGGCCCTGCCTTTAAAATAGAAAGAGGAGTAAGACAAGGGGACCCGCTTTCACCCACTATTTTCATAGCAATTCTGGAACACATCATGAAGAAATTAGACTGGAGTAAAACAGGACTCTGTATAAAAGGCGCTTACCTAAGCCATCTGAGGTTTGCTGACGACCTTATACTTTTATCAGAAACAGTCTCTGAGATGCAATTCATGATAGAGTCTCTTCAAAAAGCGAGTGAGAAAGTTGGTTTAGAAATGAACCTAACAAAGACCAAAATATTGACCAATACACATATAAGACCTATTAACATCAACGGTAACCCTTTAGAATATGTAGAAAACTATATATATCTTGGGAAAAGAATAAGTTTTGAGAAAAACAGCAATTTCATAGAAATAGAGAGAAGAGTCCAACAAACTTGGAATAAATATTGGAGCCTAAAAGAGATATTCAAAAGTAACTTACCAATAACTCTCAAAACCAAAGTTATGAACACATGTCTATTACCAAGTTTAACTTATGGAAGTCAGACCTGGAAATTCTCATTACAAGCCATGAATAAGATCAATACATGTCAAAGAGGGTTAGAGCGAAGCATGTTAAATATAAAGAGAATAGACAAAATAAGACATACAAAAATAAGAGATATAACCAAAGCTACAAACGCTTTAACTTTTGCTCGAAAACTAAAATGGCATTGGGCTGGCCATGTAGCTAGAATGCCAGACAAAAGATGGACCACCCAAGTTACCCAGTGGAAAGGACCTCCAGGCAAAAGGGGAAAAGGAAGACCTTTATCCCGTTGGGAAGATGATTTGAAAAAATCTGCTGGTAAAGACTGGTGCTCCATCGCACAAGATAGACAAATATGGGCATCTTTGGAGGAGGCCTTTACCCAAACCGGGGTTCCTGTTTAATTTATATTAATTTATATTCAAATTATTTAAAAAATCATTATTACTAACATAATTTAATTAATTTAATTTTTAATTTAAAATCACCTACTAACACATATGCTAAGTTTAGTGTAAATAGTTATAGAAAACATTGTAGAACAGGAAATAAAAAGGCTTATTATTATTATTATTATATATTAATTGTAAGAAAAAATGTGCTTCTATTTGAAATCTATTTTTCAGTGATTTGCAATTACTGCACTAAGCTAGTAGTACTAAGTCAGTGAAGTTTTATTTAATGCAAATTGTGCATTAAATAAAACTTTGTCGATAAAATGCCTTAGTAATTAAAGAAATTCTTCGTTCAAATTGTCCAAAATGCTTCCAAATAAGGAGAATTTGGAACCATTTTAGGAATGGTACGTAAAATTAAGGCCAGTCGGGCAGCCAAGCCAATCCAGCTAGGCATTTATTATTCACACCAAATAGTGGTAGAGTATTAGCAAATTGCTGATGGAAATGCGTTCTAATTTTTGACATGGCTTTTTTGTTGAAAAATTATTTTTTTGCTTTAAAAACACGTGCTCTAACGGAGAAATCCCTGCGCAAAAAATATTATCTTGGAGTAACAGGAGTACAAAATAGATACTGTTATTCTACAAGACAATGGATTTTATGAAAAGCCGATAAAGGCACCGTTCAGTGGTCAAACACACGATACTACTTCCAATAAAATGAAAATAGCTATTATGAGTACACGCATCGAAGCCCAGAAAATACCCATTGTCCGTTCAATATTTACCGTAATCGTAGTAGGGTTGCGAAAATTGCTGCTAAGCAGTTTTGTCCGCACTTAGAAAACCCATAAAGTGTATCGAGATAAATTTTATGTGTTGTATTAGATAGGTATGGGACGTGAGGATTATTCTCAATAGCTATACAACAAATAAACAACTTTAATCAAGTATTTACATTAACTTCATAAAATCTTAAAATTCTAATCAGTCACCAGATGGTTAAATGCCCAGATTGCTGGCATTGCCAAGTTGCATTCAACGTAAGTTGGCAGTGCTAATTCTTTGGCCAAATTATAGGCTAGCATTCTTATCACCTGTGGCCTCAATTACACGCTTCCTAAGTCGGTTTAGTTTGCATTCCCCTATACAGCCTAGTCAATGAGATTCTCAACGCAGCGATTCACTCATATCCCTAATCCTGATTGCGGTCTAATAGAAATTGCCAGTAGGTCAGCCATTCAGCCAATGATTCATCAGAGGCCAACATATCAATTTGTGGTATGAACCTATTACCACCTCGAGTGACCTGTATTTCGAGCGTCATGTGATTCCGTGACCATTGGGTGCTAATAGGGTAATCATAGAACGCATGATGAAACTCACGATTAGTTCATGTTTATTTTTACGAATTCTATTTTGTGTATGCGATAGTACAGTATACTTTTCCGATGAATTCTCAAATGATGACCGAAGATCGGAAAGCGCATTGTCCGATATTCACCAATAAGATAACGATTGATTTATTGAAACCTATTCACGGAGGTTGCAAGGAGCTTTGGACCCAAACCAATAAAATACTCCACAAGTTGAGTGGTAAAAAATAAAAAAATTTTTATTATAAACAAAAAGTCAAAAATTGTATTAAAAAAAGTATGTGTTTTTCGAGATATTCTACAAGGATCCATGGATTTTTTCCACCCTGTAAAACAAACAAATAACACGATGGAGTAATTCTGAGGTACTTTCATTAAGGCGTACCTTTCACAAGCACGTTTTTATCACTCGCGAAACTCGCGATAGGTACTTAGCACGTAAACATTTAACTACAAACGTTTCGCGGAATTTTCTACGAGTCTACCTATTTAGAACTTTTATTAATTTTAGAAAGTTAATTAATATGTATGCTAGAAAATTAGTTTAAATGCAAAGTCATGTTTTAAAAACAATAATCTTTCGTTATCGTTCTTAAATCTAACTTCCGTTTAAAATAATGATTTAGTATATATTAAATAAATAAAGGATTAAAAACAAATTTTATACTTCCTTTTTTTATGGTTTTATGTTAAATGTTGTAGTACCTTGTGTTTTAATTTATAATAAAGTACCGATACCGCCTTCACTTACATTCAAAAATTAATAAACTTTGTATAACCTGCGCAATTAAAAGTGAATTCTGTAAATGGCGGCGGGTAGGTATGGTACGGTTGGCAAAACAATTTCTCAAACAGGCCGGCGTCACGACGAATTTCCCATACAAACATAATACCAAAATTATTTGTAATTCGAGCATATTTCCACGGTATTATTGTATTATTATTATCTAAATAGTATTTTTATCTAGGTCCCTACAGAGTTTTTTTTACAAAATACTTATTTTAAATGAAATTATTTTTTTAGTAAAGTAAAGTAAAGAGTTTAAACAACTTTGCGTTATAAACCCGGCGCTTTTATAAAGGTCCTCAATGTGATCATTCATACGAACGCTTTTAAATCACTTTCGTCTCGTCCCTCGCTTTAGAAAGCCGTGGGAATTTTTTTTGCTAAATAACTAGCTATAGCGATTTGTGTTGCTAGAAGAAGAAAGAAAAAAAGGACATTCTGGGTACATCCTCTGAATGAACAGAGATACTTAAAATAACAGTTTGTGACACTGTACGAAGATTCGACAAGTATACAAGATTTGACGAATTATTGGAATATTTCTACTAATACTCATCGTACTAATCGCAGCGCCGGCGTTTTTTTAATAGTGTGAATAATAATAAAAAGTTTCATACGGCCTATTACCAGCACTTTTCGTTGAAAATGCAACACTGCTCGATAAAAAAGCGTCGCGTTCTAAAATCGCCGACGTGTGAACACGTACTTGGGTATGCCTAAAACGTTCAAATAGAACATAATTATTATGTTCTATTTGAACGCTTTTTTAACGGACGTTAAAAAAGCTCTCGTGCGAATTAGGCCTGACTGACTATTTTTTTGTAGCGCGTACTTCACTGTGTGAGTATAGACAGCGATAGAGAGTGAGCGAGAACGCATGCGAGCGGACGCCATTTATAATTCGCTTCTATATGTGCGCAGGTTATACCTATAGTCATCTTAGTTTCTCCTTGTTTTAAAAATGAACAAACGCATGTTTCGGTTTCATTAACTCTTGAAACTCTTCTCTGAAATACAATTTTGTTCGTCCTCAGGATAAATGAAACACTCTAATTTCACGAATCATTAAATAGCTGCAGTACAGGTGCTTTGATTGTCTTTTTCTCTAATTGTTCTTAATTTGTTACGGCTTTGGAATGGAAACATAAGAGAGAACAAAGAAATAAAATTAGATCTTGTTTGCTTTTAGGGCTTTTGTGGTGCCAGCCTAGGAATGCCACCCCATTTATTTCCGATGTCGTCAAAGTGACTATTATCCTACAAATATTTACATTTTCAAAACTTTGTGGCTCTGCTAAACTCGTCTTTAGACCACAAAACATTTTGGTACGAAATATTTTCCGCGTAATGTGAAACTAACAAGACAACAAAGTGAGGGTGTTTCCTAAGTAAAAAGTCCTGTTAGACGAGATAAAATCGAAAAGAAAAAACCCATTTACCCCGAGACGGCCGACTATCGGATTAGACCGAAATTAATGATGCTAGGCCATTGTCTTTATTTAGCTTTACCGATGTATGTATAAATAATTTTTTGGTACTTTTTAATGATATAGAATGACCAATTTTGAATAAATTTATTCTGCTCGTATACTGATCTACGGTAAATAGTTAATCCAGGGAGTACCTATTATTACAAAATTTATTAATTATTTCCCTTACAGCAAAATAGAATCATGAATAGATTGTAAATAGATCTATTAACTAACGTTACTATAACTGGTAATAAAATTTAGCTGGAAAAATAATAAAACACTAATGCGTCTGGATAAAAATAAGTCGCAGTTTTAATATTTGTTAAAATAAAAAAAATGTTTTAAACACACTTTAAGACCAAAACTCTGTGGCCTTCAAATCTACCAACAATATCATAAGGTAATTTGAATTAATTAATCTGTTTAAAACAAAACAAAGAAGGCGTAAATAAGAGTTTTTACAAAGAAAATCATTTCAGATTCAAAGCTCAGAGAATTGTCTATAGCCAAAATAAAAATTAAACATTATAATAGGTACACAATTTGAAATATAATGGAATTTCTTTTATGTCTTGGGTCAAACGTAAATCCATTATTTCATCTAAACTACGTCCACTCAGCTTCAGGAAATACGAGTTTACTCAGTTGCAAAACACTTCAGCAGTCACCTTTTACAAGCCAATGAGTCTCATGTTACAAGGACTTGAAAAGTTCTTAACGTGAAAAAGAAATGTAGGAACAACCGGAGATATTTTTCGATCCTTATGGGATTATATATTATAAGCTTTTGCTATGGTGCTAGGTCAAAAATGTATACCTACTGAAGTTCTTGTAAGCTTGTAACATGAAACTCATTCAGAAGGCCTCCGGACAGGCATCGTTCTGTGTTTTGTGTCAATGTGTTCACCAACCTGCCTGGTAGGCGTGGAGATTATACCAAATCTTCCAAAACATGTGTTGTGTTATTTTGGAAAGACTTGTGCCGTGTACACATAAGCTATATAATATGAAATGATTTTATTAATGTATTTGCCACTATATACATAGAATATAAATTATTCATGTTATTTAGATGGCATTGTAACGCTGACAAAGCCGCAGGCGTTAAGTTATATCTACGTCCTTTCAAAAAACATGGATGTTTGCTTGCTACCTGATATGAGTATTTAGTTTCGATACAAGTTCAACACTCGTCCTAAACATTCACGTTAAATATTTCAATTTATGTTTCGTTCTAAGGTATAGCAAATGCGAGTTGTGCAGCAGTTATTACTCGCCAGAGAACAGTTTATTTTGATGAGAGGATCCATTTTCTACGTCAATGCTTCAATGCCCCCGATCCTCGCTTGAATACGCCACTTTAAAAACAACTGGAGTTAGATCTGAACGCTTTCGCTGCTTTTGTTGAGATATGTTTTAAAAAATTGCTGAATCATTCACAAAGTTTTATCGTCTAATTGGGGCAATTTCGATAAAGCTAATTGGGGCAATTGCTATAAAACAGTTCAACGTACAAGAACAATGATTTTAATAAGATATATTTGAAAATGTGGTCAATATTAAAAAAAACACGTAACGCAACTTTTAGCAAGAACAAGAAATTTTACAATGTTAAAATAAAATAAATAAATATTAAATAAATAAATATTACTGGACAATTTTACTTTGCGCTTTTACGTAGGTATATATTTTAGGAAATTCGTGGCTATAACGTATAGTCCGGGATCCGTAGTACATGGAAATCAACTGATTACTAACAAGCTAATTTTTGGTGAGTAGCTTCGTTTCGATGAGACGTCCAAAGATATCCTATACCCAACTCTCGATTGTGGTAGCTAACAGAGATATCAAGGATTAAAAAATTCAAGGATGTAAAACCGGGATAACGGACCACGAAATTTGTCGGACAATATGTTCGTTAGATTTTATAAATATTAATTAAGTATACAACAAAAAATCAGCTGGTTAGTAATCATAGTAATCATTTAAATTGACCTCGTTTTCGACACATTTTGGAAATGGCGGACTCTTTGATCAAACCATAGGTTTTGTAAGACAAACATGTTTTTATATAATTTAGATAATTATCTTGAGATATAACATTCTAACGCGTTGGCTCCGGGTGGAAATAAACTTTACCTGCCTCGTGTTATGAGCTTTTTGTTTTCAATATCATGCAAATGTTTAATAATGTTGTGCTGGGGTTTATCAAACAGATTAACATAGATTTACTAACCAAAAAACGGATATGAGTTAGTTTTTATGATTTTTTATATTTTTACATATTTTAAACCGGCACTGGTAGTATACTCGTATCGATAAGGTATATGACTAGCAAACTACGAATGTCGGCACTCCGCGCCTAAATAAAAAAAATTGATAAATCTTTGTGCGAGCTTTGTCTTTGTTCATCTTATGAACGCAGCATTACCAGATTTTCTGGGTATTATGAAGGCTCAAAATTAATCTGACAGTATTATGTAATGTGGTGATAATCCTTGATTAATAAAGTATCCATGTAGTGAGTAGTAGCGCTACCACTGAAGAGAATTATTCGAAAAGCATTTTCATAAGGAAACTATTCACTTTTCTACACTATGAACGATAAATTAAAAGAAAATATTATTTTATTTTAGAGGCCGTTTGAAATGCACTAATAAAATATCGTACGCTACTTACAGTGTTAATGTTTCAGAAGTAAAATTCATAAAAATAATAAACTAAATGTTAATAATGGCCGTTTGAGCTTACATTATGAAGGGAGGGCTTAGATATGTAAAACCGCTTTATCCAGCACCAAGATGTTTACGGTGGATGCAAGCTAGGTTTAAAATAATAATAAATAAATATTTCTTGACAATTTAAACAGCGACATCTAGCCCGGTGTTAAGCTCGAAGCTTTTATTACGGGTGCTAGATTTTTGATTACCTACATAGAAATATATTTTTACTATACATATATAACAGACATAATTATTTAGAATTTAATGGTTCAGCAACAGCCACCCGGTTAAAGAGATGTTGATGATGTGGGCGCTACAAATCTTGATTGTACGTAAGTACTAGTTTGTACTCTCAGCTACATATAATATGTAGATAAGCGTTTTATCAGTGTGACGTAAATAGAGCTACGTTGAGTACCTAATCCTTTGTGGCTTAGCTGCTATGATTACCTGTCAATCTTGTCTAGAAAATCGCTTTTATAAATATACAGATAGTTGAGACAGCTAAGAAAATAAAATTATGAAATTTAGCATCTCTAATGAAATTTAGTATGTTTAGTATATATGTATAGGATAGGCTATTAAAATTCTTGCTCCAGTTATGATAAGACATGGCTCCATACAAACATCAATTTACGCGTACGAAGTCGTGGGTACATCTAGTGTAAAATAAAAGCATCGAACGTTACGCAACCCGGTAACGTAGGTTGGTAACATACAAACTTATTATACATCGAGTTGGCTAACATTGAACAAATGTCGTTTTGCTCCGATCGACCGGCCATTTTGGCACGAGAACAGGATCATTGTGATATAAGGTATACCTGTGTATTGTCAAAAAAGGCCAAGTACCGTGAGAGAACACTTGACTTTCATTCCGAATGTAAAAAACAATGTGAGCTAAAAACACTTGCGGGGTGAAGGTAAATATCGTGAGGAAACCAACTATTCTGAGAACTTTACGTTAGTGATAGTCACCGACTATCTGGCCGGCGTGGTGTTTTAGGGCCGAATTTCTCCTCTAGACAGCAGCATCTGTGTTTTAGCAGTGGGAACGTAAATACGGGTATATGCTTTGTTAATACCTTTTCCACAAAAGTTGTCCAAGTTTAAAACCAGACAAAATAAGGACAATTTCGTGTAAAATCCACATCCAATGGTCTCGAATGTTCCTAATTAGTCCTCTCCAACAAGCATTTTAATTAAGTTTGCCTATTTGCTCGACTAGGCAGCGCAACCCAACAGATGTCCCTTAAACATTTAGAATCCCTCGAAGTTTTCTTACTAGTTCACTTAAGCTGTTATTTAATTAAATTTAAACAAGCCGAATGCGAAAACTGAGCGGAGTTTAAGGGCTCACTGCTTTATATTAGAACGTCTACAACTGTTTTTTTCCAATGAAATTGAACTTGTGGCACTGGCCTTAGAATATAAATATGCAATAGAATCCTGGTTGACATTTCGTTTAAAATTTTGTGTCGACAAAAAAATCATTGGTCGATAAAATGTTTAGTTTACAGAATAGCCTTACAAACAAAAACAACCATATAAAATAATCTAACAAAATTAATAAGGTTCTACAAAAGCCATAGTCTATAACTTATTTATTTTCTTTCGGTAAGTTATAATAGTAAGGCGCGGCCATTACAAGGTTACTTCAAATATTTGGGCAAGTTCAACAAACCTTGATGGGTGTCAACAGGATTTGTGACGTCACTCTATGGAAATAGTTTAGTCAGCCGTCTACTTGAGTTAGAATTTGATTTATTGGAAGCCAGCTCAGCGACTTTGATATCATTTTACTGATTTTTTCGAGGAAATATATAATTTTTCAAGGTAAAAAGCAGTCCTAAAACTTTCTTCGTGAATTGGCCACATAAATATCTCTTGTCTAATTTCAAAACTCTTTCAGTACTGGATATGATATTTATCGAGGAAGGCTATATAATTAAAACCATAATAATGTAATCAAAGTAAAAACACGCAAGAGAAGCTGTCCGCGGGTCTGCTAGTATGTTTATGTTTGAGAAATTCAAGCCTAGATATAATGATGATGATAAGCTTGCTATCATCCATAATTAAAACCTATTAATGTGATTTATCCTTGCCACATTTGAATACCTAGAAATCACTCAGACCTAATTAATTACCTAGATAACATAGCTTATCGGGTGTGGTTTTGGTATAATTTATTTCAGCAAATGTAATTAATTACATTATGGGTTCAGGTTTATAAATCTTTTGAGTAATACATGGGATATATTATGTACTTATTTTGATTTAAAAACAACAATTTATTTTATTTTAAAGTATTGTTGCATATTTTTATTTTTCATTTATTTAAATAAAATAGAGTACTAGCTGACCCGCCCACGGCTTCGCCCAATATCTAATCTATACTAATATTATAAAGAGGAAAGATTTGTTTGTTTGTTTGTTTGTAACGAATAGGCTCCGAAACTACTGGACCGATTTCAAAAATTCTTTCACCTTTGGAAAGCTACATTATCCCCGAGTAACATAGGCTATATTATATTTAAAAATTAGGGATCCTTACTAAAACTCCAATAATGTAACATAAGGTATAAAAAAATGAGCTGAAAAATTCCTTACGTCGCGTGCGCTGCGAAAACTATTGATGATAGAACAAAATCATGTACTACGACTTTGCAGAACTCATCATTATCTACAAAAAATGTCGCGACAGCATATGTCTAAATATTATAGTTATGTCACAGTAAGCAGTTTTTTATTCTAAAATATTAATTTATATATGCCGCATCTTGAAAGGGTCTTCATTTGTACCTTGGTATTAATCCTTATCAAAATAAATTACTTTATAATTAAGACGGCTTTAATACCTTTTTAAAACTTTTTGAATTATTCAATTCGGACATTTCATTCGGAAGATATCACGAGTTTAAAAATGCAAGTATTAGAAAAAAGTCTAGAGGTTGTCGCTCACCGCGCTCAGCTAGCCAGCATGCGATGTAGACCATGTAAGCGTCACTGGGGTAGGGGGAGTCAATGTAATGTAATATCCTAATCCTAACATAGGCTACTTTTTACCGCGGAAAAATACATACTTCCACGGGAAAATATATGCTTACGTGGGAAAATTCGATTTCGATGAAATTTAGTATGTTGTTGCAAATAAAAGTATATGGCGAGACGAAGTTCGCGGGGGCTGCTAGTATATATATAAAGCATAAATAGAGTAGTGTGGTCTAAGTGGAAGCACACTTGGACTTTAATTCCAAAGATCATGGGTTTAAGCCCCCTCTGAGCACCTCTAGGTTCTTCTTTCTACGCTTCGAAACAAATAGTGAAGGCAAACATCGTGAGGAAACTGGCAAGTTCTGAGAACTTTGAAGGACATTTAATACTCACTAATCCGCATTTGGCCAGCAATTTTTCTCAATCAAGATTATGTAGTCATAAGACTAACCTGAAACTGACTCCTATTATGCTCCTATCAAAGTTGACCAACTAAATGTGAATATCAATATACTTGGACCACCAACAAACTTCCAGGAACTTTTCTCATCAGTTTGTATCGCATTTTTATATTATGTTGAGCTTATATGAAATTATATTATTAGTTTCACTAAACTTGTTAAGATATGATGACCTGATATGACTAAATTATAGTTTCTTGGATTGAACAGCTCGAGTTTAATTCTAGAGTCCGCGCCACCATTCAAGTGTTACGGTTAATGCGGGAACTACAGTATTAGTCACGTTAATATATAGGAAGCAGCGCTACGTCTAACGGACCTGAGTGGCGGCGCGTAGTCTAAGTGTTCAACGTATCCACGCACCCCAGGATTTTATTATTCTAACATGTTACCTTAAATATCAGGTATTAAAAAAACAAACCAGGTCTAAACGAGACATTATACATTTTTGGTATTGTTATATTATTTTTATAAGTAAGCTTGTTATAGCTAATATATAGGAAATGCATAATTTATTTGAGGTTCTGTTCTCCGAATAATGTCGTAGGCTGTCGTAGGTTTTCTTATTTTCCTTTCATTATTATTAAAATTCCCTTTATTATATTGTATCATTTTTAGTTTCTCGATTATATTCACTAAGTAGAAAATATAAGTTGTAATTATTATCAATATGAAGCCTACAAATAACTCGTAGCCTATGTGGACTCGTAGAGGGTCTACGAGTTTTCGTAGAACTATTACGAACCATTTCCATTAGAGAACGACAATAATTTAGTAACGAAATTATTTTTTTTATTTAAGGGAGTTTCTGTATTCTAGGAAATATTTTTTTATATCAACAAATGCTTTACTGAAATATTATTTTAACGCAACAAATTTGTTTTATGGATCGTAATATTAAATTCTATAATATTATATACGCAGTACCTACCTTGTTTATAATAACAGCATAAAAATAAATATTTAAACATAAAAACAGTGTGTGAAAATAATGTATACCTCACAAACTACGTCCTTATTTTATCATCATTATCATGCATCACCCTTATTTACGTTCCCACTGCTGGGACACAGTAGGGTCTTATTTCTTTACGGGAGAGATAAGTAATTCAATACGCTAGCCAAGTGTAGGTTGGATTATATAATTTAAGATTAATTTCTTATTACATTTCATTTATTACGTCTAAAATTATGTACAAAATCAAGAATACCCGTTTTCATTTAATATTTATCCATTTTTCCTGTGCAACGGTTAATTATAAAGGTGTACGTTACCGATACACAGCGGTTAACCTTCCGCTGACCCCGTTCACGGCGCAGAGACTCGGTTCAAATGAGGCATAGCTGTCCTTTTTAGCATTCCTTTTGTGCCCCGCATTACGGCGGGTGTTTAAAGTTCACTGGAATAGTTGGAGGGCCTTCACACACGCTTGAACAGGTGGTTTATGCTTTAAAAATGCACGCTTAAAAACCTGCATTTATGTTATAGGTATATCATCATCATCGTCCATATTAACGTTCCAATAGCTGGGACACAGGGACTTCTATCTAACGAAAGAGATAAGAATTAAATTTACCACGCCGGCCAAGTGCAAGTTAGTAAATAAAAAATAATACACATAATGTCCTTCGAACAAAAAGAAGAGCAAAGTGTCAGACAAAATAATAACATTAATATAATTGGTATTCTAAACAAGGCTTCAGTACTAATAGTATTCGTAAAAATAGCCTGCTGCCAATGAACGCTCAATTGTACAAAATGGTGGTTACTTTTGGAACTTTTTCGCAATGACAATGAGTAATGGTGTTGGATCAACTTGAAATGGTCTGATTGATTGAATACAGTTGTCTCTTGTTTGTTGTTTGCTTTCATTTGTGGAGTTTTCGTATAAATAAGACATGACATTTGATAATAAATTGCCAATGTGGCATAATTGTTAATGTCGAACTTGCGTTTTGGGATACGTACAAGTAGTACGGAGTATGTAATTTAGAGTTCTTAGGAACCCTCGAAGAATCCTTATAAAAAAACAATTGCTTACATAAAATAATATTTCTAAAAGGGTAAGGATAAGTAGGGCTGTAGAATGAAAGAGAATGTAGATAGGTTCAAAATGAACGAAAATGTTATCAAAATTGTTAACAAATAGTTCAGTAGGATCTTTTATTACCTACTGTATTTTATATATTTATTCCTGTATTTATTAATGATCTTAGTGATTATTGTAGGTACCTATATATGGTGAGCATTGTAATAGCGACAGGTGCTTCAATTATTGGCTACCTCAATATGGAACTACTAGGTTGGTACTTATTTCAAGTTAGAAATTGGTTCTTTTATAAAACAAGAAATATGCCTTTAGGTTTATTTTGTTGGAGGTTTTGCCAGGTTCTTCATCTTCCGTTGTGCGGTTTTCATTCAAAACTTATGTAAAACTTCGCACACCTGGAGTTTTACATAAGTTTTGAATGAGTTCAAACTTAATTTTAGTTCTCTTAGAGAATCTCTAAAACAGATAACAGACCGGCTCCCCACAGATAATCCTTTGTTTCAATAACAAGCATGAAACTTTTGTGAACTTCGCAGGTTTACACGAAATCTGTTTTGGATTGTTGAAAATACTTTTATTAAATACTTTTGTCTTTAATATAAATAATGAAGAATTCTTTTAAAACTTATAGGTATTTAAAGGGACATTATGTTAAAAGGGTTGCCAGTATCAAACACTTGTATATGTTCTGGATATTATTAGTGACAGTTTTATTCAAACTCGTCGTTAGAAAGTTAACGTTTATTTATTGTATGGTATCAAAATAGCGTGTCTATTGTCAAAACAGCAGAAACCTCATTTTCCAGTAGATAAAAATGACGTTAAATTTCTCACGAACGAGTTAGAATTAAATACTGTCACTTGACACTTAGATGGATGCTACATAGGAATTTGTCTTGTTATTTATGCCAGCCCTAGAACACACCCACATTTTTTCGAGTGTCGTTATAGCGACTAAGGGATTTGTAAATCAGAATATTTTATAGTATGTGCGTACTTACTTTCTGTTCATTTGTGCTTCGAAGTATGTGTATGTGCAAAATAAATGTGTATATTTCTTTCTTAATGCTGAATATGCCAATGTGTGATATAAATTACGGCTAGATAACAGATTATGTCACAGTATAAGTCGAGGTCGCCGCGATGACCTCTCTACCCGTATCGTGCCGATTGTGCGGACATTGTCAAGTAACGCAGTATGTACCTATAGTGTGATTGCGCCTTTTAAGCTGTGTTTGAAACAAGGTCTATAAGCGAAAAACTTTGCGGAAGTTCTTCTATGGCTCTATTCGCATCACTTTATTTTGGTTCGTCCGTCGGTTAATCGCTCTTGGTTGAGTCAGTATCCAGAACGAAATGGCTGCCCATCTTCTAGTACATAAATATAATAAGGCCTGTATTATGTGCTTAAGTAAATGTGTTGCTGTGTGCATCGTCCAGCAATATTTATTATTATTTATACTTACTTTATTACGAACAAAAATATCTTTATTGTTCAATTAAGTAACTTGATATATTAGTCTCAAATATAGTAATTTAGAGAATCAACATTTATTATCCTTTGACAAAATTAGTTAAAACTTATCCAGTCCGGCTTCGAAGTTTGACTGCGACATAAAGCAAAATTGGACGCTTGTTGTTTCTGAAATCTTCTTAATTGGTTGATAACTTATCAGGTTGTTTTTATACTGCATATCAGAGCTGAGTTAAATTGGAGGTTAAGTATACGTTGATAAAGCTACCTTATGGTATCTTCAATACTTTGGTAGGTAAGAAGGTATTTCAATAATTGAAAACCATTCTACATCTATTTTTAAATAAAATCAGTACGTTATAATATAATTAAACATGCGTTTATACCCGACAGCACAGATCGAGGGTTTTTTTATTATTAAAAAATTAACCCTGTCGCTGTTATATTGCGACAACATTTTCGCATACCCATAAGATAAACCACTTATTATATTAACTTAACATACTATCAGAGCGAGATTTTATATTTTTATAGTTATTTTTAATCTGAGACCATTTGCTACAGAAGTTAAAGTTAAACTGAACTAGGAATTCATTAAAAGTTTAATATCGTTTTGCGATTTGCAGCTTGAGACCTAAGTTGGTCTGACTATTACTGAATAATTGTGGAATATACGTAAAATTTTCTTCGAAACAAATTCTTATTTTGCACATTGGTTGTTCAAATTTGTTTTGGTTTTTAATGTTAAAGATTAGGTTTAAGTTTTATCAGGTACTATTACAATGACTTTGTTCGTTAAAACGTTGCTTTTGGTTGGAAGTATTAAAATCAACTAGATATAAACGAGGGAGACCTATTATTTATCATGATTATGATAATTAATAATTACCCTTAACACAAGCTTCGAGCTTACCACGGGGCTAGGTTATGATAATTAATAATTAGGTACCCTTAACACAAGCTTCGAGCTTACCACGGGGCTAGATGTCGTTGTGTAAATTGTCCAGCAATATTTATTTATTTATGACCCACATTACATTTACAATAGATCTCAATAAAAGTCTTGGGGTGTCCAAGAGGTTGGTTACATTACGTTACCACAGTACCACAGGATTTTGTACCTATATAAATTCCTTAATTTGCGAATATTGGTCCTATTCTTAGGCAACAAAGTCACTACAGGTCATATTTTTAAGCTTAAGCTTGTTTTGTTAACCACATGACGTTTTCGTAGCATTTTCAGAAAAATTGTGCACAAGTAGGTAGGATGTTCGCCTGAATTCATTATGACAAAGATTCAGCTATGTATCGCTAAACAAGCTCATTGCAAGGCGAGTCAATAGACCGGCCAGTGTTTGTATGTATTGTCTTCTGTATATGTGTTTACTGTGACGAGATGCAGAACGTTTATCTCTGTTACTGGGAGAAAATACTAATTTGTATGTAACAGTGTTATGATACCTAATGAATAGAATTTATCCAATATCGCAAAAAGTTTAAATTATTGTTCTTCAAGACATAGAGTCACACATACATACAACATAGACATATCACCTATACATATATAACTTTACATACTTACCTAATTTTCTAAAGTATTATTTTAGAGAAAACGTTTCATTATTTAGGAAGTTATTGACTGACTACGATATATTAAACGCTACAAAATACAATTTGTCTCGTAGTAATTGCGCAAAGCAGTAACAAACTTTAGTATATAGGTAACTGGAACAATAATAAGATTCTTTGAGATTGAGTCTTAGAGAAGAAGGACTCTTGGTCTTTGATGAACCGTTCTGCACTTCTATAGATCAGTTATGAAATTAATAATTACCAACATTGAATTGCATGACGTAATCTCTCATCTGCTGTTTACGGTAAAATGATCAATTAGTACAATTAATTCAATGATTGTATCGATCTTCAATTCTGTATTCGGTAGGCACTGAACTAATTTACCTTTATTATAAGAAAAACCTATTGTGAAGAGGAAATAAACAAGTTATTTATTTATTTATTATTTATTAACCTTTGGGCGGATACTTTTAATGGCAAGATGATGATTATTACTCTTTCAGGTGCTAATCAAGTACTAAACGGCATTATTTAAAATTTACGATTATATTATTCATATATTACATCTACGACCTGTATATTTGTTTTTTTTTCACGTGAATTTCTAGTGAATAACAAGTTTGAGAAACCAATATGTTACACGCACAATAGCAGATTGATAAACTCGTATCGTAGTCTTAAATAGAGTCATTATCAATTGAACACCAGGACTGGACTATATAAGATATTGTTAGATTCGACTCATACTATTAGGAACTGTGATAGATTGACGTTGGACGTGACAAATGATTGTACCGACCAACTAGTCACAAAGCCACAAATTGACACACCCTTATAAAGTACAGTTAATAGATTTCGTACATAAACTAGAAACGATTCAAAATGTATGAATTACCAATATAATGACAAGTGACAAACGATGCTAAGAATCAATACTGAGGTCATAACTTCATAAGATAAGATTTAACAATAATATTTTGATGAATGACTTTAATATTTCATTAAATAATTCGTGATGTGTAGAACATTGGTATCTGCAAGTTATTGTTTTAATTTCTAATAATCACTCCCTTTGAATTAATTTTAACCTTTCATAGTTCTGCCCATCAGATTTTATGATCTATTGTGAATTAAGATATTATACAACGTAAATATAATTTATCTAGCGATAGTAGATCAACAAGAGAAAAATGATTGTTATTACTTACCTCTTAGATAGGTATTTGTATATTATTAGTGACTGGTACTCTATATTACGGTATATACCATGTTAAAACATACATTAAATCTTGACTCTACATTAATTATTTCTTACATAAACAATATTGTTATTAATCATTAATGTAAATAAGAAATAATTATTGTAACCTTTCAGTTCGATACAACTAGGAAGCTAATAAAATAATGTGCACAAAATATAAATATCAGACATATACCTTGATTTTCTGACTGATTCCTTTGCAAATAAACTTCACTAAAAAACTTCACAAGAAGCACCACTATCTATAGCTGAATGCGTAAAATTTCGTCAACTTTCGACTGCACAGAAAATAGTTGGAGGATGCGCGCGTCCTCTCGCCGCGGAGGATCGGATGATACTAACGTCTGTATTCTGATAAACGATTCTAGTATATCACCTATGTTATAACTCTTTCAGATTTTTATGATAAGCTTTCTCAGCAATTTGCCCGTCATTTGTCATATTTCTATGAGTTTCCGGCTAACGGAAGGGTTTTGGTCATGCGAATCTGAGTGATGGAAATTCGTGGCCCTATTTTCAGTAGATCTATGCATTTTCCAATGTTTCAAAGTAGCTGTTAAGCTTACATGTACCTTTTTTGCGACTGTTCTATTGTGCTCTTGGCGCAGCAGGCGAAGGTCTACCTGCGACGCGGACGATTGCGGGTTCGATTCCTGCCTCGGAACAAAAATTTGTACATTAGATAGATAGATTAGATAGATTAACACTTTATTGTACCTTCTTAATTAAAATAAAAACAGAGTTTCAAGAAAACTTATTACTAAATTAAACGTACAAGGGGCGGCCTTATCGCTGAGAGCGATCTCTTCCAGGCAACCTTAGTGGAGATAATGAATAGAAAATAGTACAAAATATTTAAAAAGGTAGTGTAGGTACATAAATTATATAAACAATTTTAATTACATAAAGTATATAACAATAAACTAATACAAGTCGAATATCACTTATAAATATATATTTATTTATACTATAAAATTAATACTTATATATTTTATATATATATATATATATAAGTAAGTATAAATATATGATTTTACTAAATATTATAAAAACAACACATACAATTTGATTTAATCCTTAGCAGTAAGAAAATGGTTTTTAAGCCTAGTTTGAAAAATTTTTAGCGAAGGAGCAGATTTAATATTACTGGGTAAAGGGTTCCATAGACGGACAGCTTCAACAGAGAAGGAATTGCCATAGAATGATTGACTGTGGGCAGGAAATTTGAGAGTTAAATTATCCGTAGACCTAAGATTAAGGGAGTGAGAAGTATTTATAAATTGAAATTTAACTTTAAGGTAGTTTGGAGAAAACGGGGAAAAAAGGATAGAATAGAGGAGAGAAAGTATATGCATGTTTCTACGTTGGCGTATGGGGAGCCATTTTAGTTTAGAACGGAAAGAAGAAACATGGTCGTATTTCCGCAAGCCAAATATAAATCTTATGCACAAATTTTGAAGGCGCTCAAGCTTATCTAGTTGATCCTCGCGAAGATCTAAGTAGCTTACATCAGCATAGTCAAGAACCGGCAGAAGAAGAGACTGAGCAAGTTCAATTTTAGTAGCAGTTGGTAGAAAACACACATTACACATTCTACTAGCTTTCCGCCCCACGTCTTTGCCTGCGTTCTACACTTTTCCGCGAATGTTTTGTTGTAAACCTCCTACAATATCAGTTCATACCTAATATTAAATGACTAATGATAGAGTACCAACTTACTACTTCCTTACCAAAAATGAATGTATTGTGAAGTAATGGGTGAGGTCTGTTGGTAAAACCAATTGATAAATGGATCAGATAGCAGTGTACGACCGAAATCGTAGCGCATTAACCTAATTTTGCATCAATTTTCATTAGAGTACCATGTAAGAATGCAAATTAGGGGATCAGTAGCTTTGTTTTTCTTTGTATCCTTGGGGTAATCTTTTCAAGATGCCGTTGGAATAAAAATGCTTAATATATTTTAAGGTTCCTTGACTTACTTGATTATTTTCTGTCTGGATAAAAAGGACATGATCAGTAATTTAAATAAAGATATAATCATTAGTGAGTAAAATTGTTCCCCAATGTTTATTTAAAACCTAAGTCTGATTTTGATCAACTGCTTTATACAAAAATTTAATTTATCTGATTGTAGTGTCACGTAAAATTCATCGTTAAGTAATTTAAGTATACTATTAGTAATATTTTAAATAATTATTATAATGGTAGTAAATAGTCAGAAGTACCTATGGATATTTGTTACTCTTTGAGCGGTAACAAAAAATTACAGAATGAAGTTTGAAGCTCACTTTTTATGCATTTATAAAATTAACGAACTAAAAAAATTCTTACTTGTACTTGGCAAGTTTTGCCATCCATTAGATCTCTAGAGCCGTCTTAATTAGAAGAGTGGTCTCTATTAAGAGCTAAGTAGGTAATAAGCACAGGAGAAAAATAAAATGAACGTGAAATTAAAACATAAATCAAATAAAATTACGTTGTAAAATATGAAAGCTTTTCCTAGCCAAATGAACTCCTATTTTTTGAAGCTAATGAAAGGACTACCAGGAAAAAATATTCGAAATATATTATTTTTCATTCTCTTAGACATATTTTTTCGGAAATGTCTGATTTCGGCCTTTGTTAAAAAGGACGTTTTTTTTGTATTTTTTTGTTATAATGTTACACATAACTCGCTCACTAGTGCAGTGTAAATATAGCATAACTTGTGTGGGTGTTATCACATCAAAGGTACAATAAATAAATGCCTTTGAATTTGAACGACCCTTGGGCAATACATGTAAGACTGTTGTTTTTGTTTTCAAATTCATAGCTCTCAGAATAGTATAAAATCATTCTTTTTACCTATAATATGCGAATAAGAAAAACATCTTTGTAAATCTTTAAAGCAACTGAAAAATATCAAAAATACGGGCAATGAATAATTTATTAAAACATTCTTATATCTTTATTAAGATGCGAAAAACATAAACGTTTTTGAAAACCTTTTGAATTTCATCTCATTTTTAGAACTCAATGAACTAAGACTGTTATTTTAAAGTTTCATAACATTTTTTGATCAAACGAAAAGTAAAAGTTGCTTCAATGTCAAACTTCTATACAATGTTATTTCACGTTCCAATTCATTTAGAACTGAAGATGAAAGAAACCTTAATATTTTTAGATATTTTTGTAATGTACTTACAAATCTCATTAATAGATATCAAATATTTGAATGAAAATGAGGGATTAAATATTTTTAGTTTAAAGGCTGGCTCATAGAGCTTTTGTGGCCATCTATCAAATATTTACTATATAAAAAAGTAGGCCATATTATATAAGTAGGTATACAAACAATTTTATGTTTATGTAAACGATTACAGGTACTTAGACCTAGAGCGATGATGGACCAAAATATCTATTGGTATTATTAAAAACAATTTACGTATTTAGATAATTACATTGTTGAACCGGGCATCGAACCCGTTACACGAGAAAAATAATTATCCAGTACCTTTACCTGCATCATAGAGATTATTTTTTGCTAAATAACATAGTGTCAGAAATAAAAGGAAGACCATTCAATTTTACCCCTACATATGTACAAACTTCCGTACTTATAATACTTTGCCCCACTAAAGGATCCCTTAATGTAATATCGAGCGCAGTCCGCCGGGATTACACGATATTAGCTCCTTGATCAAGTTAACCACTCGATAATGCAGTTGCACTTCCATTACGGTTGCTTATTGAACCGCATTCGCTTAGGGATATATGTATTATATATATAAATATTGCTGTACAATTTAGGCCGTGGTAAGCTGGAGCAGTTTAGTGAATTTGCTGTTTCATGTTTCAAGCCGCTTCCAACAATTTCAAAGCGAAACCTATGTCCAGATTTAATTTAATGTACCTTTTAAATTAATAACAATTTACGACTAAAATCTTCATGATTTTATGAAGGCGATGCCTCCGTATTCGTATTTTATGCTCCCCCTCAATTGGTGCCCCATGGGTTTCTACCCTCGACCCATATAAATCCATTCCGTGAAACTAGTTTTTTGGTAACGTATGAATGCTTCTACTTACAAGTCAATTTCCGGTGCTTAAATAGTAAACATTTTGTTATTGAGCAGAACTTTTATCGAAATATTGTTTGCCATTTAGACTGAACCCATCTTTCAAATGTTAGATAAAATAAACTTTCGAATAAAACAGCTTTAAAATCCGTCCACCTAAAAAAGTTTATACAAACAAAAAAGTGCGCATATTTTAAGGTCGGTATAAATAGACAATACAAATTGCATTTTATCTATTTTAATAAATTATTAAACAGTATGCTAAAATAAAATTTAATACAGAAAAGTTCGTAACTCGTGTTTATATCCAGTTGAATAGAATTGTCTTTTCTTTTTTAATTTCGGGTTTTTCCATCGTAAAGGTAGAAAAGAACGTTATGTCAAGTAAACAAGACAATAAAAATGTATGTTTAGTGACTATGTCGTTGGAATTTCGACATTATTTGGAATTTGTAAGATAAGGTAATGTTTACTTAATTACTTATTTATTTATTTTATGGATTTACTTTCACCTTAAAAAATAAAAAATAAAGAAAATGTGATAAGTTTTGCACCAAATTAAAATATTTTGATTCTTGCTCGTAAGATATATTTTTATGTGTGGCCTGCTACAAGTGTTACAAAAATACTTCGTTATAATACCTTGTTTGGGGTATATTTTGGACATGAACACAAAGAGATTTTAAGTGTTCAGAACTAGGCAGTGGGAAGTAGGTACACAATGACAATTTTGTAGACGAAATAATTATATTACTGAAAGGCGAAAGTTTGTTATTATACGTTTGACGCTATTGTACGGTAAACCAATATAACTTAAATAAAATTAAGTAAAGAGATGGTTTACGTGTCGGAAAAGCAAATAAGCTACGTTTTACCTCGGAAAAACTATATTTCTATGTAATAAAAAAGTTTAATAAGATAGGTAGGTATATCGATGTAATATTCGATTTGAAACAAGATAAATAGTCGCCGCGCACTCGTCTTTATTAATAATACTTAAATAAAATAATAGTTTTATATATTCAGATATTAGTATGAAACGAATGACAACATAATAATATTTGGGTTGATAGTAGGCTGTTAGCGGTTTTATTGTCAAGCCGTCAAATAAACAATAATAGGAAGACATAAACAGATATTAATATGCAAACAATTACGTTACTAACACGCTATTGTCACGTAATGGAAGAACCTATTACAACACGAGTAGTAGTTAAATAAGTAAGCAATTATGTTATACATGGAGTATGGAGCGCAGACAAATAATTTGTTTTATATCAAATAATCTTATCCAAAGACCTTGGCTAATGGAATAATATAGATATGTTATTACGATCTCAAAGAATATTTAGAAATATAAACTTGACGGTATCATATTAATAATCTGTAGGTATATTTTTTTCTTTCTTAGTAAGCATTAATTATGAATACTTGTCAATTTGTACATGTAGACATTTTTAGTTTAGTAAAATTTATAGTTAGTTTTTAAATATATTTTGCAAGCCATGACAAGGCAGAATGTGACTATTGTATTTTCAAGAATTTTTTACATTTATTTGAAGACCCTACTATATATTCCTTCAAATAAATATTTATGATAAATGCATACTATATTTTGGGATTATATACTTATCTCTATCTTTTGATATATATGCGTAGTACAATTGTAGGAATGCGGAAGTTGGGGTGGCACGATTTCCAAAAAAAAATTAATTCGCACTCATCGAATAAAAAGTTATGTATTCAACAATTTAATAAGACACGGCAAATAGAGGATTTCTTGGCAAACGGAACCCTAACAAAGAGACTTGCTGCGTAAAATGACCGTGAAACAGATAAAACAAGTTGAAACTTCAACATTGAAACTAGACTGCACGTTATGAAACGGTAACTCATTTAAACCGACTAATGCACAGTAAAATCGTAAAATGAAATAAAATAATGTTGAACTAGATATGAAACTCTTCTATTTATTAAATAATCACTGTTAGAGAATGATGATTTGACTCTGGGTAATTTTTTTCATCGGTAAACTGAGAATTTGGTTGTCATAGAATGTTAGTTGTTTGTTTGCATCTTTAGGCTATCATCCTCTTAAATATATAAACACCCCTACCTTCCCACTGCTGGGACACAGGGACATCTCTCTTGAAGAGAGAAATTAGGCCTTAATTCACCACAAGTGCGGGTTGGTAAATTTCACATGTTCCTTAAAACTTTCAAGTTCTCAGAACACGCTGTGCATTTCCTCTCTATGTTTGCCTTCGCTTTAGAGCACGTGTTTTTAAAGTGCACATACATTTTACGAGAAGAAAAATACACAGGTGCGTCCTCAACCTTTGTAATAAAAGTCGAGTCTGGTAATTTAGTCCTCATTCGTCCGGGGATTTTCATTGTACTTCCACGTAGCGAACACGGCTTTTTAAACTTATTTCGTACGATAGATAAAGAGAAGCAGAAGTTCTGTTCTATACGGTTATTGTTTACCCACAGAGTGCTTTTGCGATTTTATAGTGAAACTTTATAGATGAGTTCACAACTACATTGCAATTTCAAATTAAATTTTCTCCCGTAAAGCCTTTTAATGTGATCGCAAAATATACAGCTTTTAGTTTTATTACTTGCAATGACGAGTAAAGTTTCATTTTTATTTTATTTATGTTTTTATTATGAACTACCAACCAAGCAAATATAATATGTATTTTGGGTACCTAACTATAAAATAATTGTATACTATATTGTATTATATCCAGGAAAATAAAATGGAAGCTTTTTTTATTAGTTTTTACTCTTATTTTAGTTCTTCAAAAGTTACAGATTTGCGATAAAATCTGAGCGATAACAACTAAAATAGAATAGAAAAGTGTTGAAACCTAGTAAGCCTGTTAAGTTCAATCAGGCAAGAATAAACAATTTCTAGAACGTTCTTTTTAGATCTTGCTTGGAGCGAACAAACACTATTAGGTGCTTATCCGACCTACTTTGCAGAGCTTACTCTACTGAGGTTGTCTATAAATAAAATTCCCTCGATAAAGGTGCTTTCCACAAGAAAATATCTACGTTCATACATTTTATAACCAGGGCCAACCAACCAACCAACAACTATTCACAATACAACCACTAATTGTCCAGTAATATTTTATTTAAACTATATAATTTTCTATTTATGTATACGTAAGCCGTTGGTTTTCTAAATAAATTAAAATAAATTAATACATCATCATTTCAGCTGACGTCCTCGACTGGCCATTCCTTTAAAAAATCCCGTTGTATTCGTCAAGAGCAGCTTGTATAACCTGCGCAATTAAAAATGAGTTCTGTAAATGGCGGCGGGTAGGAATGGTACGGTTGGCAAAACAAGTTCTCAAACAGGCCGGCGTCACGACGAATTTCCCATACAAACGTAATACCAAAATTATTTGTAATTCGAGCATATTTCCACGGTATTATTATTATTTAAATAGTATTTTTATCTAGGTCCCTACAGAGTTTTTTTTACAAAATACTTATTTTAAATGAAATTATTTTTTTAGTAAAGTAAAGTAAAGAGTTTAAACAGCTTTGCGTTATAAACCCGGCGTCGGCGCTTTTATAACGTCCTCAATGTGATCATACATACGAACGCTTTTAAATCGAGTGGGAATGTTTTCTGCTTAATAACTAGCTATAGCGATTTGTGTTGCTAGAAGAAGAAGAAAGAAAAAAAGGACATTCTGGGTACATCCTCTGAATGAACAGAGATACTTAAAATAACAGTTTGTGACACTGTACGAAGATTTGACAAGTATACAAGATTTGACGAATTATTGGAATATTTCTACTAATACTCATCGTACTAATCGCAGTGCCGGCGTTTTTTTAATCGTGTGAATAATATTAAAAAGTTTCATACGGCCTATTACCAGCACTCTGCGTTGAAAATGCAACACTGCTCGATAAAAAAGCGTCGCGTTCTAAAATCGCCGACGTGTGAACACGTACTTGGGTATGCATAAAGCGTTCAAATAGAACATAATTATTATGTTCTATTTGAACGCTTTTTTAACGGACGTTAAAAAAGCCCTCGTGCGAATTAGGCCTGACTGACTATTTTTTTGTAGCGCGTACTTCACTGTGTGAGTATAGACAGCGATAGAGAGTGAGCGAGAACGCATGCGAGCGGACGCCATTTACAGAACTCATTTCTAACTGCGCAGGTTATAATTATATTAGTCCACCTTGTTGATTGACGTCGTCCGTCATCCATTCGTGATCTTTTCGGCTCCTACTATCCTATGTGTCCATTGTCACTTCATATTCGTGTCAATTGTTACTTGTGTTACAGGCGAGCGCCCTAATTCTTGATTGATCTTCCTACAGAAAATACATAATGTAACATAATAATTGAAAGAGAGATATCAAATGCAGCAATGTGCTTTGCTACTACTCATATGTTCCATGAAACACACCCAGTCCTATTTCAGTTCTGTTTTTAAAATGGACGTTTGAAGTCCGAAAACGATCTAGACGATATTTTTTTAATAATAAAATATGGCTCAGTACAATTGGCACAACAACATTTATATCATTTATTTCCATAAAATCCTAAAGATCACTTGGACAGGTTAGGGTATTAACCAGATGATAATCTGTATGAAGTGTCTGGTAATATTTATTTTTATATAAATTACTTTTATTTACCTTATTTATATCTAGTCTTTCCAATAAGTATTTAGAATAATTTAAACGCCATATCCACTCACCAGTCATGTATAAACTGTGTTGGTTGATCATTTTCAGCAATGAAAAGAACCCTCGCGACTCGTTGTAGAACTCTCGGAAGCGTCTAAAAAGTGCTTTTGTCACAAAATCGTCAGTGCGGGTCATCCATCGCTCGCCAACTCGACCCCGGAACAGATTTATACAGAAGGAAAGGTAAAATATAGCTTAGTTTACTAGAGTAATGCAGAGTAGCTAAGGCATTTTTTCTAGATATAAAGATTTGTTTTTTAACGAACGATACGCCTTTATAGTTTTTGTCTTTTAGTTTCGCCCAGTCAATGGTTCATCACATTAAATCTACACCTATATCGAGTTTGTTTTATTGTTTGTTTGTGCGCTAATTTCAATAACCACTGGTATGATTTGGAAAAACTCTTTCAGTGTACCAAAATACATTTATCGAAGAAGGTTAAAAGTTTTATTCTGTAAATTGTAGGTATGTACTGTCGCAGGTCGGCTACGGCTATTAATATAATAAAGACGAATATTTAGAACTTTTACAAAAACGAAGCTAAAAATAAATAAAGCTTTTCTAAGCACGAGAGACTCTGACTGTATTCATATAGCTCAAAGGTGCTTCTCTACCACAATTGCTGTACATTGCATTTCATGTCCTGTACTGCCGTCATATTGCTAAAAAACCGTAAAGTGACATTTTGCCAAAATTGACTTTTATACACAGCACGAAAGCGTAAACTTTTCTCTATCTTCTAGTCTGGGTCTCATGGCTCTATCGTTTATAATGCCTGAGATCTGGAACCCTCGTGTACCGTTAACTACATCATTTTGAGACATTTTCAATTCTTAAACACGGTTATCAAGCATTTCTATACTAAAATACCGCTAAACGCCTCTAATCGTGAATTTAAGGCTTTTATTCTCATGGCCCTACAAACTTAGAAAACAGTTGCATGCATAAACAATACTAAATGACCGTTATCTGACTTTAACTTTTTTATAACTATTTCCACCCTCATGATATGATTAGGACTTACTATGTCTAAAACACAGTTTTTGTACTCGTACAACACTAAAGAGCCGCTAAACGCCCTTAGACGTAAAATCGTAGGTAAACTTACATATATTTTAATCAATTACAAGCCTAAAAGACAGTCACTGGTTTTAAGAAATGAAATATGACGTTATTGTCTAAGTAATTAAAACGTAATAAAACAGTTAACTGACAATGCAACTCTAAAACACGTCTACCTGCTCTACCTTTTTATGCGTTTCGCTCCCTTTCTCGGTCGTGTCGTGGACCTTGTGGAGGTCTGACGTGCGGCGCGTTAGGATAAAAATCAGCGAAAATGATTTCTGAAGAAAGAAAAGCACTAAATATAGATTTTTATGAAGTTTATTAAATATTTAGCGCATGTTTTGTTGTAGGTTCCTGAATTTTTGAACGGCATAGCGATATAAAATAGTCTTTGAAAGAGAAAATCAAACATACGAAATCTCGTTAATCTATTATAATATTTCGAGGTGCTCAGTGCTTCGTGTTAAGGACGAATGTGAGCATCTGGACAAACCGTTGAAATATATAACTACTTTTTACATTCTGGTTATCACGCTGTCAAATTGTTCAATTATTGTTTTGTTCTTCTATCAATTAATAAATATATTTGTAATTACCTGGAAATACAATTTATGACGTGACATGTCCGAAGTATTCACTTCCTGGCTCCGATAAAATAACTTAGTGGGATTCTGTAACTCTTTTTCTGAAACATTTCTTTCTTTTGAATACTAATAAAAGTTTTATCCTTTCTACCATCAAAACAAATACCACATACATCGCAATCTGCATTCTGTAAAGCTGTTCTGACTGTACAGTAGTTCTCACATGGAACAACCTAGATAGATAGATAGAACATTTATTCACTGAATCACGCACACAAATTACAATAAAACACAACCATACATACAAAGAGAAACACGAGAAATTTTTAAACCATGAAAAATAACTTGCAAAAAACTTAATCTATAAACTGTGTGTGTTGCGTGACACAGCGAAAAGGGTTCGACTCAGCATGATATCGACTGAACTAGATATCCAGTCTTAGTTCTCCAGAACTTAGATCGATTAATGACGCGACCGGTATCGTTTGAAGAAACAATTTCCACATCATTCAACACCAAAGAAGCTATCAAAGCCGCGGCTCTGTCAGAAACTCCGCGAGAGCTAGCGATGGTAAACTTAACCTCTTCTTTTTTGCTGATGGCACGGCAAATGGGTTTTTTATTAGACTAGATGCCTCGCTATTGCTAGAACTAGCATTAGTACTTTCAGTCTCTGCTGACTAATCGGGAACAGCTCGGTTTCCGAAAAACCGTGTTGTTCCCGATTCCCGATCAATTGTCTCTTTGCTACGCAATAAACTTGTTTTTTCTTATTTTTTGTAGTTGCAGCTAGATCTACACCAACTACCATCATTTCTCTTGTTGTTCTTTGATCGACTAGAAATAGATTTTCTTCTTTGGGAACACGAGTGTCTTTCAAACACGTTGAGAGTTTGAGATAAGTTTTCATTAGCAACTGCAAATATCAAATAATCTATGAGACTCAGCTGTAAATGTATTAATGTTCTGTTGAAAGTTTATGTTTGACGACCATAATAAGGTTTCATTAAACTTCTGTATTTATCCTGAAAGGTGAGAATTAACTTTAATACTCTCTTTCGACTTACAGTTGGCAGCGAAGCTTTTTGAAATATATACCTAGTTAATATTTCTTCAGCCAATATTTTGGATATGTCATGGACAGAAGGCTCTTTTGTTGTTTTGTCTGTCTTTAATTGATATTAAATGATATAATTCATAACATAATATAATTCATAACATCATTTTAAGTAGGCAACTGGGACACTGGTAACTTCTCTGGCAAACCAAACACGGGACAGGACGTCGATTGTCGAGTTTTGACTTGAGACATTGTACTGTAATAAACAAAATTAATGGGTATTAATTAATGATTTAGATTAAATTATCTGTCCAAATTACATTGTAAATACATGAGTTGTATCTTTTATCTGAGCTGTTAAAACCGAAGTCTCTCACAAATAATACAATTACAATTTGCGCAACACGTCTAGGCGCAAAATTTTAGTATCATAAACAAACAGGGCAACGCTCAGAATCTAATTACGCGGAAATATGACGAAAGTATTTTTTATAAAACTGATTCTAATCTAGTATGATAATAATTTTACCGTCGTTATTCAACTCAAGACTGATTTTGCATGGCAAATTAAACATGGTAAATTGCTAGGCGATCACAGTTCATTTGTTTAACAGTGAGATTTAATCAAACTTAGTTTTAAAATGTTCCTATATATAAGCATTTGCAACCTTATGTTACATACCATAACTATAAACAATATTAATATGATATAATATTGTTTTTATTGCTTTGAATAAAAGATAATCGTTAAATTTTGTATAATTTAATCATGATTTACCATTTTGGAGGTGAGATAAAATGTAGGAAGTATAGACTTAGCCGTAAAATTATAATTATGTTATGAATCTACAAGTACATTTTTCAACGCTAAAACACAGTAAGATAAAATGTTTCTTACAATACTGTGTTTAAGTCTAGATCCATATCTCTTATTTATACCACAAAACAACAAATAAACCGTTAAAGGTTTTTAACGGTGTTTTAAGAATTAGAGCTGGTCCAATTTTCCATACAATGCAATGCAAAAAGACGACTAAGTGACTTAACTGTGTTTTAGTTTAGCATTTGTGGAAAAACTGTATGTGAGCATAAAATCATCATACAGTTTCACTAAGATACAACACTTAAAAGCCGCTACGCTTCAGCTGACTGCTTTTTAGTGTTGCACACCCCCACTTTATGAAGTAGATGACCATTGTCTAAAACACAAATTTGTCAATAAAAACTCATGTGTTTAATTTGATGTTCCCGTTTCATACTCAAATAATAGCCCCAGAAATTATTTAAAAAATGGTATATGAAAGAAGACTGTAGGTCTTCACAAAGTCTAGAATTAAACATTTTTCACGTTTTTGCTCGTAGCCAACAATTTGGGTTTGTCACTTTACGGTTTTTTAACCATAGGACGGCAGTGTAATAAGCACTTAACCACATTACCACTCATGAATCATTTTACATCTAATTAGTAATTGGTCAAGCGCAAATTCAGCATCGTAGAATACACTAAGAAGTCCTGTGGCCTATAGAATTTTATATACAAATTACAAATACAAAATATTAATTCATTAACTCAAAGTATTTAATGTAAGTATATTAAATTTATCTTATTATTTTATTATTATTATTATTTATTTTATATTAAATTTATCGAGATCCTCTATTTAGTTTTACTAAAAATATTTAATTTTGTATGCAAATTTCAACTTTTCTTAGGGCCGATTTTTCAATACCCAAATAAAACTACAGATAGCTAACAGTCCAATAACTTTATCTGAGATTTTAACTATCGAAGAAATACATACTAGTTACAGAGTTTAACAGACTTTTAAGGCCTATCGGTAAATTGAAAAATGGAGATTCTTGTTAACTGCAGAATAAATGCTATCTAGTCGTTTAACTGACCATTGAAAAATCGGCCCTTAATTAAATAAGAACACTTAAACAAGTATATATATTCTTAAATACTATTCCAGTGTACATGTACCTATGCATCGTTAAAAAAGTGTTCTAGAACTCTAGATCAACATTGTAGACGTGAAAATGTTAACCGCCAAAGAAAGTCAAAGTTGAAGCACGAACACACGCAATTCTTTAGGTCACGTACGTACAAATTCTGTCAATTAACTTTAAAATATTTGTAGGCTTACGTGCTTAGTTATTTTATCATAAAATGAAGGTAGGTACTTCAATGCAATCATCATAACAACTCATTAAAAATATCAGAGTACTTAAAAGATAAAAATGCACGGGATGGAATCCGCTCCAATATCAGAAATAAAACGAATTTAAAATTTATTTCATTAAATTCTGATATCATCTGGTTGTTTCTTTACGTTTATCAACACAGCGTTTAAAAAACTTAAGCGTCTAGCTGCATTATATTGTATATTATTTAGGTCGTCCACCCTTCTCGTAAGCGGTTTACTGATCTTGCCTTATGAGCCTTATCATGTCTTCTGGTAAGTAAATAAATAAATATTGCTGGAAAATTCACACAGCAATATCTATCCCCGTGAACCCGTGATTTTGTTACAGGTTAAGTACCTTACTAGATACAAATTATATTATGTATGTATATTATTTTAGGTTTATCTGATATACATATATATAACACCCAGACACTCGGAATATATACATATTTGCAGATTGTACAATTTTTTATCCCGAGGCGGGAATATAACCCGCAACCTCGCCATTGCGCCAACCTTCGCCAGCTGCGCCACAGAGGTCGTCGATATAAACGGTACTAAACCAAATACATTTTCAATACTTCTGCAGTGTGTTCTTTTTGCATTCATGTTATCTAGCACTCTGGTTTGCCAGCCTTGATCTGTGAAGTGTCACTTTCTGTGTCAATAATAATGTAAGGGTGGTTAGGGACTGGCTGTCTCGTACTCAAGTGTTTGGAGCGGCGGTTTCTTGGTTTCTTGCCGAGTAAGTAAAACTTTCGAGAATTTTCTAACGCCTCATATTTTACTTTCTTTCTAACAGCTACGATGTAATGGACTTTCCTTGAAAATAATAATAAAACCAGTGAACATAAACTCAAAGTTCTCAGAAAATGAGGGATTACTTATAATGTTTGCCTTTACCGTTGAAATACGTGCTTCATAGTGCTAAAAAAATTAAAAGCACGTTTTCAATAAGAACAATCCATAGCTTCGGTGGGGTTTGAAAATGGCCTTTGGGAGTATAGTTGAGTTTTCCCTTATTTCGCCAACACGGCTTTAAATTAAGTTAAAACTAAAAAATTTAATTGAGAGTTATGCATAAATTTAGTTGACAAATTGACGTTATTACATTTAAATTTAAATGTACTCGTAGTAGCGCCACACGTCGGTCCTCGTCACAAAATTAGTTTTATGTTAAATTTAAATATTGGAAATTAATCAACATTATTGGTACCATGCCGTAAAATCTGTGTTGGCTATGTGGAAGCACATTCGACTTTCATACCGAAGGTCGTGGGTTAGAAAAAAAACAGTGAATGTGGAAATTATATTAGCTTAAAAAACATGCGCTTAATCATCGTGACACCAGTATGTTCTAAGAACGAGTTTGAAGGATATTCACCAACTAGTAGTACTTGGCCAGCATGGTAGGTATATTAAGACTCTAATCTCTCATTTTACAGAATACAGAAACTAAAATCATTCAATCTGCCATCGCATTGCCCAAATAGAATAAGTACAACAATTCGAGCAAGCTACAGATGATTTTTCAATCGGAATACCATCCATGTTTCGTGATTGACAGAACGAACGTGGAAATTCGGAATATCTTCCGTTTCCGAACAATTCTCATCGTCCATTAACTGCCACTTTTGCCAGCATTGGGATACTGTTGGTTACAGAACGTTAACTAACACTATCATTCACAGAATCACGAATTAAATCCAAAAAACCGGTTTTTTTTTTAAGTTCTACAAAGAACCTTTATCTACTACATACTCTTTACCGTAGTTGGATCTTGGGGTTTGAAAATACATATCTATAAATACGAAATACGAAAATACGTAATAATATAGTAATATATATATCTTACTATAAAAACTGTCGTGGTTTGATAATTTCATATTGAGATACACGGGCAATACACGAACCTTATTTACGTAGACTATTGATCAACCGTTTCGTCCCAGAACGTGGGACTTCATCAGGATCAAGAACTCTGTAAGGATCACGAGCGCTCGCCGGTCCGCCAGTGCACTGCGGCGCGCGGCGCGTTGCCAAAAAATCTATCTTACATTATTACAAAAATGTGTTATCTAAGAGTATGATCACGTAATTGTGCCAGCAGTAGCACATCACCTGAACTGCGGAAATGAAAGAATTCTTATAACATTTCTAAACCCCTCTTACCAGAGTCTTATTTCCTACAATTCAATAGTTTAATGAAAGAATACCGGTTTAAAATGTTACTTTCAATGAAGTTTTCCAACTCGGGATTCTAAGAATGCTTTAATAGTGTTGGGAACGTTTATCAACTTTTGAGATGTTCATATACATAGATGGTATTTATAATACCTATTACAAATAAAGTTATATTATAAGCTGTAAAAGGTTCAAAAATTGATTCTACATGATGTGACATGTGACCAATTATTTCATGAGATATATTTATCTTATTAGTATTTGATTTTCTAGATTCAATACATCCGATAGAGTCAGGGCCGGATCGTGAATTTGTGGGGCCCTGGGCTGAAACTATGTATATACTTGGGGGCATATCTTAGCAGGTACTCAATTTGTTTAAAAGTTAATCGACGCATATAAAAATAAGTCGGGTTTTCCTTCCTGACGCTATCTATAACTCCAGAACGCACTAACCGATTTCCACGGTTGTTTTGTTTTGTTTCATTCGTTGGAAAGCTTTCGGGCTCCGTGAGGTTTATAGCAAAGAAAATTGCGGGAAAGTGTAAAACACGGGCGAAGCCGCAGGGCGGAAAGCTAGTTTTTTATAAATATATCTATTTTTTTGTCTCGAGTTTCGCCATTTTCATGTATAATTTTCCGAAAATCAACTTTCTCCACCTCACTTTCACTGCAACTTTTTGAAATTTTCATGATTACTTATATATTTTTTAACGCTTTGACAGCATCTTATTGGCAAGACCATCTGGTCTGGCTTAAACTTTTTAAGGTGAATTTTAATTTTATTTCACAATTCAACAGTTCCAACATAAGCAGAAAAGGAAACGTAGGTACCTATATTTATATGCAATTTTTAATAAATATATTCTTATGACGTTGTCACGTAAAAATATCCTCCGTAAACCGACTTTACAGTCAACAATTTTTTTTTCAAATTATGGCCTACTTTTTAGCGGGATTTGGGGGCCCCTTGTAACCCCGGGGCCCTGGGCTGCAGCCCAATCAGCCCATAGGTAGATCCGGCCCTGGATAGAGTGCATGCTTCAGAACACGCAATACGATAGAAAGCTTGGAGAGATTCTATCAAATCAATCTAAAGCTGGGTGTGTATTCACATGCTCAAAGATTGAATGGTTTTTTATATAAAGATAAAAGAAAAAGTAAGTAAGTGTCTGATATTAAAACAACATAGTTTGAGTGAGATTTGATTTTAGTTTTCCATAGGCTACGTTTTTTCACGTTATGAAATCCTGAATTATTAAAGCTTCTTCCAAATAGGGAGGGCCTTGAAGCTACATGCATATTCAAAATCTGATTCAATCGGTTCCTTAATATCAAAAACACTGCTTGGAGCACCAATATATTGCATCGCATAAACTGAATAAATAAAACGAAGTGCCTGTAAAAGCTTTCATGAAATATTCACGGACCTGGCAAATATTCGAACAACTTGAGGGATCAGTCAGTATTTGAGCACCTTTTGATTCCAAGTTCTATTGTCATTATGCTCTTTGAGATAATATTATTCTTCTACGCTCTCATCGTACAACTGATAAAAGTTCAAAACTGTATTTTATTTATGAATTCTAACTTTGTTGATCTTAGGTACTCGTAAAATGGCTTTCCGTCCGGGGATTTGGCTACGTTGTAAAGAAAAAACTGTAGGTACTGAATATACTGAATAGGTAATATAATATTTATATAAAATACAACTCATTTAATGCGGGACACAACATGCTAGAAAACTACAAAAATCACATCATTATGAAGTATAAACGGGTCTTTTCGGTGATCTGTTCTTCCGTGACCACGAGCAAATGAAAAGCGCTTGAAATGTCGGAATGGTAAATAAAAAACACGCCATGAAGACCCGTTTGTTTATACTTCTTAATGTTAACAAATACAAGATCTAAAAAAAAACAATCAACCACATTTAATGATGGGTGCAGAATTATGGACTTTATATTGTTTACCTACTCATTGGCTCTTAATGCAATGCAGCCAAGTTCAACCATTTCATTAAGATACATAAATAGAGTAACATTTTGTTCACACTGTCCAGGACAATCAAAGTTTATTTTCCCTGGTCCAATATTTCAGGATCTAAAAGCGACGTGCTAGTCTGTTGGCGGACTGATAAATGCTTCGGACAGTCTTCGTGAGGTGGTGATTTATCTTCGTAAACTTGCGTTGTGGTTTGCAAGCTGATACTATGTTTTTCTTGAAACTACGTGCGTAGTTTGACCCAGTTACGTAGTACGTTCGTTAAGGTAATTTCAAGGAGGATATTTCAACTAGTTAACAAGTTAGTACCCAACTTGTAGTGTCCTCATAAACATATTACTCAAGAACGGGTGAATTTATTTGGTGAAGACGTTGCTTTGAACCAGGAGAAGGACATTAGGACTTTTAACAGCGGGAAAATATTCATACGCGGGCGGGGCCGAGGGACAAAAAGCTAGAAAACTCAATAAAAAAAAAGATATTTATACGAATAGGTGTTGTTTTTCTCTGTTATCATCAGTTAAAATAGTCGCAAACATTCCACTTGACATACAATCGTCTTATGAGAATTTACGGCAAATTGAAAACAACAAGGAATCTCTTTTGAGCTTTGTACTGTCAACGTCAAAAATGTATTAGGTTACTCTGTGTAACCCTGCTTAGAAAATCCTGCTTGAGTGAAAATTATGATTTATATTCTTCTCTTCATTTATTATCTAAAACAAAATACTAACCTTTACGAAATACCATTAATAAAAAAGGAGTGTATGAAGGAGTTTAAAGATAGACATAATCATTAATCACTTTTGTTACTGTACTCAGACTTCAGCTTAATTAATGAACGTAACTCAAAGTCTCAATTTCGCATGTTTTAAATAAGTGACGACTTTAAAGCAATAATATGAATAGCATTTGAGGCATCGAAAATATGATACACTTATACTTACATTATGTAATCAATATGACAGTAATAATGTTGTTCTTACTTTTATCGTATTAAGGCCTTATTCATTAACATTTCAGTCGGTTTTCCTTATAGATTAGCTGTATTTACAGTCCAAATGGGCTTGCATTCACTGTTCTCTCCACCAGATCTTATTTAATCATCTATATATTATCTTATAGACACATAAAAATACGTTCGCGATCCACGATTATTTATTTATTTATTTATTGTACAAAACACAATACAACCACAATGAAATATGCTTTTTGATTTTTGATCACCATTCAATAACAGCTACTTCAACTAGCCAATTTATATCAGTATTTCTTTAAGAACCCCTATTTACATTTAGCTATGCCGTTTTATAATTAATCAAATATTATACTTTAACAATAAGTTTTTTTTTGTCCGGATATACTGCAAATACACAACAGCACTAAACATAGACACATAATTTTATTACTTAATTTAGCTGAGTGTACTCAAGAAGTAATATTTAGAAAATGGTACCATTAATATCTATTTACAAAATGTATCCACCTTTATCAGTCCAAATTCCTTTATTTTAGAATGCTTCAGGGGAGAAAAACAAAGGCATGGAAGGAAATCTTTTTCGGGCGATTTATCAAAAAGAGATAATGCTCGGTCGGTTTCGTTTAAGATTTGTCGTAGCTTTTGTACTTCTTTTGTAAGAAACTCGTATCTAGTTAACATTTATATTATCTGAAAAAAATATTATTGTACCTTCGTCATTAGCAAAAATAATAACATTGTATTGTAATTTCCAATATCATTATCATGTGTACAAAAATCTGAAAAGTAAAAACGATTGAAAAATTCTACCAATTGGATTATTTTACCGTAATCGCCCTACCGGTCTTCTTTATAAAAAATCATTTATTATAAAGTTTTTAATGATCATTCTCGAACTCAGCTCGGACCAAGTCTTATCATAAGGTTTCTGTGTTCTTAGAAACCGTTGGAAGGATTTGCGGTACGAAAAATGTACCTACTTATATTACGAACAAAGAACATTTTTAATTCTTAAGTAGTACTTACCTACCTTATGCCCTTTTCTATATATCCTAAAGGCATGTTGTATTATAATGGGAAGACTGGCACTAAGTAGTGAGACTTTATTAGGTATGGGTTGTTACGATGAGATAGGTACACTTAAATTAATTCGATAATTTATTCACGTTTGTCACAACATGTTGGTTATTAAAAAGGGAACATTATTATTCAGATAACTACAAACTTGAACAACTTATTTGCCTGATTCGGCATTCATTTTGGAGTTTACTTACCGCCAATTTAGACAAAATTGCTTTGACGTTACGAGCGCCAAAGCGCCTATTAAATATATCTGAGCAAGACATAACGATTACTCAGCCATTGCTCTGTTATTTGACTCAGGCAAGTCACATGTAATTTACACACAAAATACGTGACTTGTCGAATTTGTGACTATTAAACACGTAGAGAATGTTTAAATCGTTCGATATTCTAATAATGAGATCTATGAAACTATTAAAATTGATGGTTTTGCGTTCGTACACGTCATGTGCTTTCATTAAGGCATTTTATTCTAAGTATATTATGTGGGTACTTTTTATTTATTTAGTAGGTACCAGATACTATTGCATATTTCGTAAAAGCCTAGATCTTACCTTCCTTTGTTATTTCATCATTTCTCCAGCATGGATGGACGACCACTGCATACATCATCATAACAAGAAAGAGGACTCGCAAACCATTAACAAATTAAACCATTTATACCATAATAAAGCCACCAAATCAGCATTTTTGTTGTCATGAGATCCCATATTAGTATTATGTCGTACCATCACTATTACGATTATCATTACGCTTACCAGTCTGGTAAGGGATCCTGTCCTTCCGTATATGCTTCAACCTTTAAAACTAAGCAAAGAAATTTTGATGTGGTTTTTTAAATTGGTAGAGTGATTCAAGACGAAGGACTATAAGTATATGTAATGAGTCGAAGCGAGGGCGGTTCGCTAGTGTCAAATAAAATTATCATTACTTTACTTTATAATAAGAAAGAATGTCCTAAGATACTTTTAATTTATATTATTTTAAGGTTAAACTACATGCGGATAAATCATACAGGCATCGTAACGAATCATACTAAATTCGGGATGGGTAGGTTTTTGACCCCTCTCCGCCCACGTACTCTGACTCACAAAGTTGGAATAAACCTATAATTTATCTTCGCGTTTTCGATTACCAGTTGTAATTTATACCATGGTTTTTTTTCTGCAAAACATTTAAATAATAAAACCAGCTTAGTGAGGGCCAGTCTTAAGAAATATATGTAGTACCTATTGTATATAAGTATATTGTAGAGAGCCGTGTTGGCTAAGTGGGAGCACACTCGACTTTCATTCCGAAGGTCGTGGGTTCAAACCCCGCCGCGCACCTCTGATTTTTCTTCTTGGAAAATTATGTGTGCTTTAAAAAACACGTGCTCTAACGGTGAAGGCAAAACATCGTGAGGAAACCGGCATGTTCTGAGAACTTTGAAAAGTTTGAAGGACAATGTGTCATTCACCAACCCGCACTTGGCCAGCGTGGTGAATCAAGGCCTAATCTCTCTCGTCAAGAGAGAAGTCCCTGTGTCCCAGCAGTGGGAACGTGAATAGGGGTGTTATGATATTGTAGAAACTAAAATCGTCATTCTCCATTTCTTTCATTCCTCAACGGTTAATTAAAATTATCATAAAACAACAGTTACACAAAATAACAAATGGAATAATGACAAGAAATCGCTCAATTTCAGCGGCTGTTAGTGAACGCTTCAGGAGATTGCACTGTCAGTGACAGGGCGGAAGGGCGCTTTTAAAACTGTTAGGCTCTGTTCTACATTAGAATTGTACTTTGGAGATAATCAACATTAGTTTTCTTGTATCTACTCCTTTTTTAAACGCCCTGTTAGCTAAGTGAGAGCACAGTCGACTTTTATTTCATTCGTAGGTTCAAATAACGTTTGGATTTTTCTTCTGTATACTAAGCACGTGCTTTAACGATGAAGGCATACAGCATTGTGACGAAACGGCTTGTTGTGTTGAATTTGGCCAGCTTTGGCAGGAAGGCCTAATTTGCCATTTGGCAAATTAGGCCTTCCTACTCTATTTTGAGTCATTTTCAGTTCACCAAAATTACCACGTAGGTAAATGTGAAAAGTTCTTATTTAACTTACATTTTACTAGTCCAAGATTCCAATACCAACACTATCTAACTGCTTAGAATCGTAATATTTCGTATAACATCGGCCTCCAGACAGTTTTTCTAGAACTTTATCTCTCCCTTAGGTAGTAGCGTGAGGATATTTTAACCAAAACCTGATCTATTGTTATTACAGTTCAGCCGAAGAGCAAAAGGATTAGTTTAATGTTTCCGTAGAGCCTTAGTTAAGCCCATTGTAGGATTATCATAATCCGTATGTATGTCTGATTGAGTAATATTGATTAATTAATTTATAGTGTTTCATAAAGTCACTCATGTGACTTAATATAGCGTATAGTTTCATTTGTGTAAAAAATAATTTGGCACCTTTTACGGGGGTAGGTACGTTTATAGGTATAGGCTGTATAAATATCCTATGATAGGTACTTAAAATGTAGGTTATGCAACTTACTATAATTCCAGGAATTACCAAATTAAGCATGAAGACATACGCGACAAACAAAATTTTCCCCTTTATATAATTTAATTTTGAAAATAGTTGGAAAAGTTAATACAATTAATATAAAATTATGCAAAATACCAATACATTTTCAATAAATTAAATGTTTTATCTATATGAATGTATTATAGCAATTATAATAATTTAACAAAGTTAAGGTAAGTAGTTCTTTGTTATCCTCAGAGTTGACTAACCACACTAATAATACAATCAAAACTATTAATAAGCCAAAGTATTGTTTAATCGCTAATCACTATTTGTTTTTCTTGATAACAGAACATTGAACTTCGAGTCAGTCATCTAAACAAACTAAGATAAATCAAGATTGTTCTTTTATTGGGCATAATTTCATTATTATCAAGAGTTTCGTGTTATTACCACATAATAAAATAACACTAGGTATATCTGTGGTTAGATCTAAGCGTATGATTTTTTGTTCCCATAAATAAAACAATAAAATAAAAATAAAAAAGGCTTTTATTTCTTGAAAATAAAATACTTATATTGATACATGGAAAAAATCTAAACTCCAAAGACGCTCACTGATCTTATGCAGTCTCCATCCATCTCGGCCCAGCTACATTACGGGCATGTATCTCGTACATTACGAGATGGATACGAGATAATATACATAGGTACCAATATAATAAATAGATTCAGGCGTTACTATGCGAAAATTCATAAAAATTGTAGCTAGATTAGGATTTCAGTCTAAAACCTGGAAGCTTCGTTTGTCCTCGCGTATTCTTCTTTCCTTTCAGGGTCCTTCACTATCGTGGATTCCCTATTTCTGACTAGAACGTAGATCAATCTGAAATTATTATTTTAATTTATTATTGGGACGTATTGGGACTTATAAAGTTAACATATTCTGAAACTCGAAGCAGTCCCCTCATTTACCAACGTTTGTTGAACCAAGCAATTTAACTCTGATTTTTTATAAAAAAGGTTTATTTTTACAAATTGAAGGCATAATTCTTGTTATTTTGGCCAATTTTGTGATCAAATTGACACTCGTTCTGACTGAAAGCGCTAGTTAAAAAAGCATAGTTTAAAATTGATTGCAGTTTCATCGACCTTTAGCGAGTCAAAGCGCATTTTCAATTGGATTAGTTATTGGCACTTCGCCGAGAACGACAGGGTTTGTAGTAAGAGATCCCGACAGGGATAATTTTACTGTTATTATATAATGGAAACCCAATAAAACAAAATGGTTGTAGAAAGATCATTGTTCCTGGTACCTACTATAAATATTAAATATATTTTTTGGTACTTTTTAAAATAAATATTCCACCGCTGAAAAAGGCATTAAACAAACATTAATATCCGTTATTAATCGGGAATTCCACGAATCTTTATGTTGAAAAACGTATAAATAATGGTCCCGTGGATTTAAACAAAATTTTATTTATAACGAACATTAAGTATAATAAATAAAGAAACATTATTAAATTTTTCCTATTTAAATAAGTGATTAGGGCCGACTTAGGCAAGGGGACAATGCACAATACGCTCCATAGCGAGACGTCAGTGCAGATCCTAGTTCCCCCACAACAAATTAGAATTAGATAAGTGATGTTAGCCAATGTCCGGATATTCGTCTGTGAAGTTCGGCCTTGCTTCTGACAACCCAGAACTTCTAGCCATGACATTTTATATCTTTAAACTAGTCGACCCGGCATAACTCCACTTGGGTCAGGATGCACTATTATTTACACATTTTTAAACTTAAAATAAATATACGCCGAATACAAATAGGTGTTGAAACTACTTAGGTACCTCTTACGAGTAGCAGTGAAATTTTAAAGGTTTTTCAACCATTACCATTTTTACTAATTGGCTATCTAATAGGTTTTAGGGAAATATACATAGATGTAAAAAGAATAACGTTTTGAGGACAACCAACTGATAAACTGTGGCTGCTAGCGGCAATCGTCTTTTTTTCGTTCGAGTTTTACTTACCCAAAAAATCCAAGTGCTAGTACAGTCAGCACAGCGTCAAATATGTAAAACGCGCCGGGAAACGTCTCGATGGTGTTCATGTAGATGAAGCTAGAGGCTGGCATGTACACTGAAGGGGCAATCGCTTCAGTCACGCCGATTAGTGCGCACAGTTTAGCTGAAACAAATGGTCATCATAAATTGACGAGTTCTCAATGATTTCTATACATATTTTATATTATTATTTGTTTTAATTTGAAACATGGTTTTCGACAATATTACGTTTGAGAAACCAAAATTACTCACCCGAGTTTAAAAATAGATTTCTAGTTATTGGTATAGATTATAGAACATTAATAAAAAAATGGCCATGACTGGGCGCTCGCTGGCGGGTCTTTCCAATAAAATACGTAACAGATTTGGGTTAGTTTCGTTCACCCCCAGTCCCGTACACCCCCGGTCCGTTCACACCCGATTTGATGTAACAGATATTATGAAACCACGCTTATTACAAGACCGTTGGTGATGGCAGTAGGTAGTACGTAAATCCTAATTTCCAGGTTACAACACACCAGTTGTGTGCTGACTCTCTGAAGCTTTGAAGAGACTATTCTTTCTTTCTAAGTTAGTTTAGAATAAGTGTATACCTAGTTTAATATAGGTGCTATTTTCATGTTATTTAAGAAGTTTAAATAAAATTATTCTTAGGTATTCTTAGACTGGAAAAACACAGCTCGACCCCTTGTAATTTCTTTATAATCACGATTGATATCTAATGAAATAATCAGTTACTGTTTATACTTACCAACTTCTTCAGTAGGAACACTTTTAGTAGCTATAGAACGGACTGCAGTAAGCCCAGTGTGACTGAAGATGTTCAGCACTGGAGCAGCGTAGAACCAGAGTCGGTTCGGCGCCAACGCAAACATGAATGATGCAGCTATCCTACTCACTCCTGCCAGTCCTCCTATAACGCTGTCCTGTACATGTAGCCCTTTACTGAGAACGGATATGCAGAACATCATACCTGGAAGTTAGGTGACCGTTAAAGCATGTGTGTTAAAGCTCACATACATAAAAAACTCATGGTTTTTAATAATATTTGAACTAAAATTGGGTTACATCTTCACAGAGATCTTGAGTCTCTCCGGCTCAATGGCGCTTGAAACAGTGTCGAAATATCGGAAAACTCGAAACTTTTAAATCATAGTAGTTCCCCGATTTATGTTCAATTATAGCAAATACATTTTTCAAGAAGAAAAACCAGATGTGTGGGCCGGGTTATAAACGCATGACTTTCGATGAAAGTCGAGTGTGCTCGCACTTAGCCAGCACGGCTTCGTACCATGAAAACATCTCCCTTTTACATTTTAGTGAAAACATTTTTACTGAGGTACAATTTCCATGAATACTATTTAGACCTTATTAAATTTATTTCAATAGATAATTAATTTACTAACAGTCAAGAAAAAAAGTTGTAAGTTTATGACTCGTCCAGGATATTGTATCCGTTTGTATGCAAATGCAAGTTTTATCTTGGATTTTAATATAAACTACGTAGTCAACAATACAAAGCACCATCTTTTTTCTACATGTAAGTAGGTAAGTATAGTAAAACCATTTCTAAAATGAACGCCCCTCCACCGAATTCTGAATTTTTTTTTTCTGTGTATTCTGTTTTTCTGTATTTCCTCTCACACGCTGAAATCATCACGGTTTTGTGGAGGGGAGTTCATTTTTAGAATGGTTTTACTATACCTACGTAGATACATGTAAGTTAATTTTTGCGCCATAATTGATTTAAAGTTTTGACGTACAAGCTACATAATTTAATGGATTCTTAACCACTTTTTTATATCGTAGTTATTGACAACCATACCTAATCATTTATTTTACTTCCAAATGGCCTTCAGTCTAAAATTTCATAATCGTATTTTGTTGTCTCTATTCTCAAATTAATTGATTTAAAATATTTTTATACTGAGCTCTAGACAACATGATATTATTACGAACAGACTTGAGCTATATTCAATTGAACAGTTAGCATCAACCGGTCTAGGAAATGTCATCTACGCAATTAAAAATCATAAGTAAGTTGATACTGTAAACAATACGTCGACAATGCGAAATGATAAAAATATAAGTAAATTAACAGTTACTTTACAATTTTCAACTTTAACACGTTTGTCATAAGTATCACCGGAGTCTGAATGAATGCACTCGTTATCTTCTGATTATCCCTGACCTTAGCTGACATAAAAACGCATTTAGTTTATGTTTTGTACAGATAGGCATATTTTTTCAATTTATGCGTAAATACCCAAGGTGCCTTTGGGATCTTAACAAAGTATTGCGTAAGTAGAAAAGAAATGTCGTGTCAATTGTAGTATCCGTGGGCTACAATTTCATGATTATGTAATCAATATAATGTAATAATGAAATTAATATTAATCAGGCTTGACGGACAATTCACAAATTGATTGTAATTATTGAATAATTATTTATACAACGAATTCTGGTTCTCTGGTACATATTTATTGTCATAAGATTTTCAGGAAAGAATTCATAAATTAGTTGAATTATTCACATATATTACGTTATGTATATTGCGCTAATTACCTAATTGCCACAAAATAAATTTTCTGATGATTCTTATAAAAAGCATTACAGAATAATAAATAGTAATTTCAGGTACTTTGAGGTGTCCGATGTCCGTACAATTTTATGAGCATAGATAAATAATAACATTAAAAGAACCTTATAAAAATAAAACTGATGATTGTACTAAAAAGTGTACAAGGGCCTCATTACGGCTGTAAAACAATGAAATAAAAGGGATACGCTTCTGATTGGTTAGTCACTTGATTTTCTGAATGTTGCTCAAAAGTAAAGAGAGACTGTGTTTGAGACTGTGTTCATAGTCTGATAGCACTAGCACCTAACACTTAATTATTAATACCTATTGATAATGCCTAATAAAATGTATTTTGTGTGACATGCCTGTTATGTAATATAACATTATGGTTAATAAATAAATTGAAATTGAAATTGGGATCTCTCCGCGAGATCGGATCATCGACATAGCCACGGCATACCACCGGTTTCAACGCTTTTTTAAAATGGATTTTTGAAAAATTCAGAAAATATTAAATTTCCCACACAAAGTACAAGTTAGAGGAGGCCAAAGAAAAGATGGATTGACTGTGTGAAAGATGATATGTGTAAGAAAGGAGTGGATGTAGATATGACGGCTGACAGAGGAAAGTGGAAAGAAAGGACATGTTGTGCTGACTCTACACAATGTGGGAAAAGGACAGGAAGATGATGATGAAATAAGGTATAAGTTAAATTTACGAGATCGAGATAGCCTCCTACAAACATACAAAAACTGTATGTACTTTTGATGTAGGCCTCAAAAGAATTATCTAAATCTAGAAAGGCAAAATGTCTACCATGTGAGAGGAACCTAGTCTAAATGTAATCCAAAATAACTTACCAAATATACCAAGAACCATATTGACTGTGCCATAAATGCTGTATTCCACCTCAGTGAAGTTAAATTTTCGTATCATATACAAATATGAGACTTGTGAATCACCTGAAACAAAACAAACAAGAACTTTAAACAGGTCTTGGATAAAAAATTATAGGTAAAATTACCGGGTTTTCCACCGTAACCGCAGACGATTAATAAGAAAGAATTATAATTTAAATAAACATAATAAAAAATTATGACACATCCTCGTTGTTTGAACCGGAATTTTGCTCCGTCTATCAACTATATCACACTTGGTATGTATGTATATTTATATTTGCGAATTTCTTAGAAAAGATTTGGTTATGCTGATCTATGATTAATCTTATTCAACATCTATCTACTATTTGTATTTTATCCATCACTAATCATTGAGGGTTTTGAGGTCTAGAAAATGACTTTTTAACTTTTTTTTTTATAAAGACTCAATCCAAAATGAATATGATGACGTGAACACAACATTCGATGTCTAATTTACATAGACGAGTTATAAATAATTTATTGAGTTTTTTTCTGACGTATTCATGTAAATCGTTGTGTTAACTTGTGTTTAAGTGGAAATAAAGTTCTTGACTTTTATTATCATTATTTCATCTTTTTCGTCAATTGACCAACTGCCTCCAACTACTGTCAAATGATAATGTGTATTTTGTATTTATTTAAAATTATGCTTTTATTTGTAAGTGAATCGTCCTACTTATTATTATATTGCAGTATATTTATATTGCAGTATATTTTAAATATTTTTTCATTCAGACATTGTTTCATTAAATATTTATGGTTAATGTTGTATATTTAAAGCATTAAAAAAAATGTTCTTTTAAGAAAAAAATATGGACGGTTTTTTAAATTTCAATGCATGCGATTAAGACACTCGAATACTTTATTAGATGTTTGAAACCTAGCTAAATATTATTATATTCATTTTATATTTTCGTTTCGAGATTAGGTATAAATTTTCCCAGGTAAGTATTCGTAAACCACAAAGTAGAAACCCTTTAGCCTCTGGCACTAAAAGGTCGCACGGTTTGAGGGTGTGCTTATTATATTGTGATCATGTGTGTAATTGTATTGAGTCAATAAGATTTACATACCTTTTCAGGCAGGTACCCACTGTGACAGAAATATAATTATAAAAATATTTAATCACCACCTTGATAGTTATTTTCGTTTCATATTTATAGCCCATTTAAAGAATTTTTGCGTGATGCGAAAAAACAATAGTTTATAAATTACATTGAATATTCAAGAAACAATCCATTCATCTTTCGCAAAAAAAATGTCTTGTTTTTCCATCGTCATTTGCATTTAGTTTTTTCTATTTTTATCTCAAACTTGTTATGGCATTCAATTTATAATATCGACAAGGGTATCGAATTGTCGTTTACACAAATCCCGATATTAAATGTAACAATTTGTAAAGGTACTTCATCACGCTAAAATTAATGAGTCCGTAAGATTTACCATTAAGGCATTCGATTTGGTAAAAAAGGTGGACCGAAATGGTCGTCTACAGTATGTATCCGATTTTGTATTTCCATACATAAAGTAGCACAGAGGCGAATCGAATTAAGAACAAGTATTTTTGCCAAGTTGTTACGGATTTTTAATACCTTAGCGGTCTGCACGCTGAATCGCCTGTATGTTATTGTAATTTTCCAATGTTTTTAACAGTTATCCTACATGTTTTTTTTCAGAATGTAACGTTTTTGCATTTTGATATTACCTATTTGTTTTACACGTCAACTTAAACTAAAAACACTTGTGATATTACGATTAAAATTTAGTAATGAATATAAAGAAACTAATTTTACTGCTATTCGGGGCTGAAACAAATGGAACATACCAAATTCTATAATATTACCTCAGCCGTTCTTGACATTTATCGCTCTATAAGTCTTTTAAGGTAAAAATCAGTAGGTCATTAAGGTTATATTAGCGACAAGATCAGTAAAGCACCCAGTTTATGATCTGCCCGACAAGCATCTAGTTCTTAGTAACTAAGTGCTTTGCTCAATACTGCCTCTAACATAGTTAGTGGACGTACTACTTAGTAGTAGCGATTCTGTTACTAGGTATGTTGGTTTTGATCAGATCAGTACATACTAGAGATATGGCAATGCAAATTGTAAGCGATTTGGAAGTCTGAGTTCAACTGAAGAATTTAGCTAAAAGCTGTGACTTCTGGAAATATCTGAAAGAGGCTTATGTTGACGTCCTATGACGGGAATAATGATAGTGATAATAGTGTTTCTAAATAACGCGTAACCTAGTATTTTAATATCTGACCTAGTATTTTAATTTTAACACAGTCTTTGTAGACTGATTTAAAGTTATATTCAAAGATCTTAAAATTCCTTGAATTGCAAATAAGATACTGTTTATCGAGAGATTTGATAAGCCAATCAGTAATGATGAGTTAACAACCGGAACTCAAGCAGCAATTCCCTCTTTAGAATATGATATCGAGATTAATTATCAAATTTATTTTAATATTAATGTCTGTAATATATGACTAATGGAAAAAAGATAACTTTATATATAACGTGCGCAATTGAAAATGAATTCTGTAAATGGCGGCGGATAGGTATGGTACGATTGGCAAAACAAGGATAAAAGTATAGACAGCGATAGAGAGTGAGCGAGAACGCATGCGAGCGGACGCCATTTACAGAACTCATTTCTAATTGCGCACGTTATAAGAGAAAATCAAACAAGCCTTCATACAGAAAGCCAACTATTCGCTTGACATTTATTCAAGCTATTCGAAGCGTATTCGCTTGACATTTATCTACATCATTTGATCGCGATTGCATGATTAAGAAATAGCGAGTTGCGTGTACACTAATAGATCCTCGATTTCCTAGATTTGGCTTGTTGTAATAAGTTGATAGATTGGTCATGGCTTTCGATAAATGAAGATAGATCACAGATAAATAAAAAAATAATAATTTTAGTATTATTATAGATTATTTTATTTTAGAATTGTAGTACCTATTTTAGAATGGATTTTATAATTGATATTTTTATAAACGAATATATTTGATTAAAATGACATTATTGGTACACAAGTCAAGTTATTCCATCTATTTCATCATTCGCAGAACGAATCAGAAGATGTCAAGTTTAGTTTTTCTCCAAAATAGGTTTGCTAGTGGAAATAATGTCAAAAGACATCGTAATGTATATTTAATGAAACACATTTGATTGTACTAGAAAATGTAAGAGACAGGACACACTGCTTGCGTAACGTGACGTGCGCGTGTAGTGTGTCCTGTCTCATACATTCCAATACATTACAACTCAGAGGTACGTGCACGTCTACGCTTACGTGTACGTATACGCATCCGGTCTGCTCGAGGCTTATAGGTAAATTTTGATTGAAAAATAAAAAAAGGTTGGAAGAAATAATAAAATAAGTTTTGATTGTAAAATAATAAAATAAACTTAGCTCTACATGCCATCGTTTCAGTCAAACCTTCTCCCCTACTAGGCTTAACAAAATCCTACCATATTTCTATTTTAGAGCCACTTAAAACACTAAGAACTAGCATGTTTACTGTTCTTATCAAAGCCCTATTAGAGTGATAATAAAACTGAGAACAGTTGAAATTCGCGTAGAATTTTTACAATGACATTAACTCAGATACTGGTTTACCTTGCAATGAAGAAGTGACTTATCAATATAGGTACCTACTTGGTTGGGTTTTTATTTCACTTTTACCTACTTTACTGAACAAAATATTTTTTGAATCAATTACGTATCTATTAATAGTGAATAGCAGCTAAAATGTAGTTGATATTCAGCGTTTTGTTATGTAAGGTGTTGTTTGCTATGCAAATATCCGAAACATAATCATAATTATATGGAAATAATTATTGCCATAATAACAAGGCATCATTCGTTTTTAGGCCAACGCTACTTAACTTTGACTAAAAGTGAATTAATGTACATAGTTTGTATACGTCTTAAAAATATGTTTTTTTATAGATATTATTTTCATACTTACCATAAAGAGGTCCAACTATTAGCAAATAAAGCACCAAAACACAAATTATTTGAGTTCGCCCTCTCATCATACGAGGTCTCAGAGCCACCATCACAGTATTAGCTACCATTTGCATTACTTCCCGACCAACCCTCGAGCATTTACCCTCATTCACCATGTCATTCCCCACTTCACTAGGCAGTATATCTTCGAGCCTCAACAATCCATATATGAAAGAGAAAGTATGCAGTGCGAGCAATAACGAGAATACCCCATAGTAACCCAGAATTCTCAATAAAATACCGCTTAGTGCAGTCCCGGTCGGCGTCCCCAAGTTTACACATATCGTCACTAGTCCTAAGCGAAACGTCCTGTTCTCCTCAGTGGTTCGATCCGCCATAAAACTGTACATTCCCATAAATATTATGATGTAACTGCCTGACAGCGCCGCCGGGAGCGTCTCTATCAACGCTGTCGTCCGCAATGGCAGCTCTTCAAAGTAATATGTCGCCAACAGCAACCCGATGTTCGAAAACATCTCCCCAACGAACGGGAACAGAATACATATTTTCCGTTTCTTGTATTTATCACTCCACGCACCAACGAATATTACCATAACAGCTGGTATGGCGGTCTGAAGAGGGAATTTCCAGGCGACGACTTTAGCAACTAGCGAGTGGATCTGAACAAGTTCATTTTCAAGGCCAGTTGTATTCCGGTCTCTGATTCGGTCGCAAATTTCATCTCCGTAGTTAAAATTCACCCTGCAGGCTTTCTCCAAATGCATATTCTGAACGGCTAGAGACGAGATGGCCGTGCAGAGCATGTATGTAAGCAAACATGGTTCTACAGTCGTTTCCCGCAGGACATTTTTCAAGGATTTCAAAGCGCCTTTAGTTTTTTCTTTCCATGTTTTCCGCTCTAGGTTTTCAGTGAGATAAATGTTTGAATTCGTCAGGTTTCCGCTGTTATTTTCATCATCCATGACCAGTAAAAGTGAGAGTGGATTGGGGCGACACAACACTGCACCGGCAATGGTCGCTGGTGACTATTCAGTTAATCCGTGGCTTTTCGGCTGTTTCCAAAAACCTGAGCAGTAAACGTCAGGTAATAAAATCGAGCGCGGTGTGAGTGCGACGCCGCACACGAGTCCCTCACATCTCGGAGATAAGGCAGTCAGCGACACCACTTTTAATAAAATGTGGCTCATTTACTTATGTCTTATGTTACTCATTCACTGGCATTGTGCTCGTATTCGACTCTGAGTGACGACTGAACTCTACGACTAGGTACCTGTTTGCTTACTTAGGTGTTAAGTTTGTACCTACTATAGCGAGCGATAAATAGCGAGGATATGATAAAGTTATTATATAAAAATACAAATACATTTTTAAATAAATATTATGCTATCATAAATGTTTTCTGATAAGTACATTGTTTTCGAAATATTTCTTGAACATTGTAATAATCAACATTTTCTTCTTACATTATTTTTTTTAGCAATTGAAACATATTTTTGAATGGTGATTCGTGTGTTATTTAAATATAAACGTTTATTGTTACTGTCGTTGTAGGTATTTATAAAAAATAAACTTATCAAACCAATACGTCTATGTGCAATAACTTTGATAAACAAGTACTTTATTAAATATTATGTTTTTTACACAGACAGTGAAATAACTTTTCTCATTAACCTATCTATAACCCATAAAACTTGAATGACGACCTATTTATAAAATACTAACTTTTCCCCCCGCGGCTCCGTCCGAATTATAGATTATCCCGCGGTAAGAATCCTATGCCCTTCTCTTGATTCTAAGCTACCGCTTTACCAATTTAAAGTCAAATCGATTCAGCCGTTCTTCAGTTATAAATAGTGTGACTAACACGACTTAGATTATGTCTATTAAATTTCAAGGTTATTTTAAAATATCTAGGTTGCTATATAATTATAAAATATTCATATAGTTGCTTATTAAATAATTTAAGGTAAAAAGGTGACCTTTGCCCAAACATATAATAGTACCTAATGGTATAAAGTAAGTGATAACTAAGTAACTAGCTACACTTTGCTAGTTAGTTAATATTTAGTTAATCGTACCAGAATAAATATCTGCAGCTCATACAAACATTTGTCCAGAGGCGGGAATCAATCACGCGACTTTCTGTGTTGCACCAGTGGACCTTAGTCCGCTAGACCATAGTTATTATCTACTAAATAAATAAATGGATGCAAGCTGCATCCGACCGAAACAACAGCAGTGGACGATGGCTAAAGTGATGATGGTGATGAATAAATAAATTATTGATGCGATTCGCGATGTCTTGACCATCGCGCACCGCATCAATGTGTCCAGTAACCAGAGATGGTCAAGGGGAGCAAGATCTAGCAAGCTGAATAATAATTATATAGGTTTAATATCCTTGTGAGGTAAATCTTCACACTACTAATTTATAGGAGACATAAAGAAAAAGCGTCTACAGCTTCTTAAGTAAATGTTTATAGATTTTAATTTACATCACTAACTTTACACAAATTTGTTTTCGAGGTAAAGGGTCTTGACCGACTGACAGAGGGACACCGACGAAATCTTAAAAGAGTTCCGTATTTACCTTCTGATAAACGTAACTCTAAAAATATCCAAATGATTTGAATAAATGTTTTCTCGGAAATTCGGTTATTTTGGTGGTCTCAATAAGGATCAAATAAAGATCTTAGAATTAGTACATATCCTAGAAGGAGGAAACATTTTACTATCACTACCCAGGTGGTAATGGCTTTTAGGCCCATTAGGCAACATGTATGTTATTGAGGCCGTCGAATAATAGCCAATTACTGAATAATATATAACAAGATTAACATATACATACCTATAGGTATAGTACATAGCTACTTCATCATCATCAGTCATCACCCCTATTTACGTTCCCACTGCTAGGACACAGAGACTTCTTTATTAACAAGAGAGATTAAAACATTTTTTGTTATCGAATATCTGAATTTCGAAGTTGTTACGGAATAAAACTTTCACTGTTACGTCATAAATATCATAACATAATAACTTGGACTCTGCAAGTTGAATTTAAATAAGACTCAAACAAGTAACATCATCATATCAATAAAAAGGTTTTGCATCAAAAGGTCAGGCATTCTGGCGGAAGATCCTGTATTTTGTTCTCAAAACAGGAAGCTTTATGCTGAGCCATACTGTTTTTAACTTCAATCCGTACATAATGGTATTATTTTTAAGTTATTTTAAGTTAAATTTAAGTTGGATTGTAGTTAAAAATAAAAAAAAATCTTTCTTTCTAATACAAATCTATATTTTACTAGCATACCACGCAGCGCCATCTGCCAAAATGATTTGTAAGCCACCCTTTTAATAAAATCAATTCGGCAGAATTTACACAAGGATTTTTCTCATATCCTCTCAGCCGTGAGGCATCTAAATGACGAATTGTCCGTATCTGTGGACCCCATTACAGGACTTGTCACAGATATGGGTTTGAGCACTAATTTTTGTGACCTAGGTTTGGAAAAACTTGATTTTCTCTAAATTTAGTTGGAATCGTGTAAAACTACAGTTAATTTGAGATAAATTTTTGCAATTTCTTATACCACTTACACTTAAGTTTGAATAACATACCAACTATTAGAGGTGAAATAACATGAACCTCCAAGACTAAACTTTAATTTTCTTATAATTAAAAAATTAAACGATTGGTGGTAGTAATATTGTATTATTTTTATGCTATCTTATATATATGATAAAATTAAAAAACAAATAGCATACATTCCATACAATTTTTTTTCAGGGCACTGAATCGCGCAAGTGCTACTGAACTAGTCACAGATTAAAACAACAAATTTGATTTTTTTTTGTACCACAGACATGCTATTTTTTATGTGAGAGCGAGAGGCAGTTCATTCTAATACGATTTTTCATGTGTTCGATAGAGTAGGAACTATAAGATCGCCAAAATACGCTCGGAACTGAACCTTGTGATCTTAGCAGTTGCGGGTCCTTTGACAAGACCATCCACGCAAGCGGCAAAATTTTATGTGTCCGTTAATGGAACGCTCAACGCTTGAGAGGATATACAAGGATTAACCAAAAATAGGTTAGGTACCTGCTGCGTAAAAATAGGCTAAGATTAGCTGTCAAAATCGATTTTAAATATAAAGTATTTATAAATTTTTCGCGTAATTTTTAATAAAAGCTATATAAAGTAGGTACTAGCATTTATAATAAAAGCTCGGACATCTTGAGTGGCAGGATTTGAACCCTCTTCAATAGCGACATCTAGATAAATTATACCAAGTAGGTAATGGATAAGACAATGAGTAATTATTTGGTACCTGAAGAATTAGACCAAACAAACAAGTTCTAACCAAGGACGATAGATTATATCAAACAATATAAGATTACAACACCACATTGAGTACTTATATTAACCCATTATCACGATGACAGACATGTATCCACACATCTTCTTCTTTTTCTATATATTATATTATCTTCTATCTTATTTCTATATCTATTATATCGATATATTATATCTTATTTCTATACATTACACCTAAATCGGACCAGCCGCTCTTGTCTTATAAAATTATAACTAAAATCTCTCTCTAACGAGAGAGATTAGGCCTTTATTCACCACGCTGGCCAATTGCGGGCTGGTAAATGAATGACACATGCCCTTCAAACTTTTCAAAGTTCTCAGAACATGCTGGTTTCCTCACAGTGTTTGCCTTCACCGTTAGAGCACTTGTTTATAAAGCGCACATCAATTTTCAAGAAAAATCCAGTAGTGTGTGGGGTTTGAACCGTCGACACTCGGAATGAAAGTCGAGTGAGCTCCCACTTAGCCAACACGGCACTAGTTATGTTGATTTTAGGTAAATATTTATAAATGAATTCAACCAATTTATGATTATTTACTACATATCAACATAATAATAATAATGTAACATTCAAAATGCTAATAAAGCAATAACTAATAAAACAGATTTATTTAATCAGTTATTAACGATTAAAATGATATAAAATATAGATATAGATTGAACTCTAAAAATAAATGCCATTAATATATAAATAAATATATAAGTAGATAATATAAAATAGATAATTTTAAAACAATGCCTTTTTAATCTATTGCGATAAGTTTAATATACGATACATAAGTAGAACTGTTTAATGCCCTTAAAAGTAGGTGTGTCTATCTACTCTATAGACAAAATATTATATAAGCATATTTTTTAGACTGTAGGTAGAATGCTCTAGAAAAACTTAAAAATTTCAAACTCCCTGAAAAATATATATTTCTGGACAATTGACACAACAACATCTCTAAGCTCGAAGCTTCTGTTACGGGAGCTAAATTTCTGTTATACTTAATATAATATATATAATATATAGATCGATATGTTTTATTATACATTTATAACACCCAGAAACTCGGAACAAATAAGATCTGTCACGTTAAGTAAGTCTGTCTGTCACTTTAATTTTTGTCAGCAAGCGAGAATCGAACCCGCAACCTCTTGCGTCGCTGGCGAACCGAGATCGTCATAATCAACAATGTTAACATCTTAATGACAAATTCAGCGACAGCAAATTTCGTTTATTAACGTGTAAATTATTAAATTAATTATCTAATATTCTCACATCCTTTTAGCGTTGAAAGTGAAAACATTTTAGACGTGTTTCAAGTTTCGACGGCTTTCAAAAACACAAAAATGTACATAATGTTTTTGGATGACAAGGATTTGTTTGAAACATTCTGCGGTGTGTTACAATTTTGGATTGAATATTAGTTAAAATATTTTCTCCACATAATAACTTTTAGATAAACTCAGTTTGGTAAACTCACAGTTTGTGAAATTATAACCAACATAATTTTGTTTTGTATTTAACGACCCGGCCTTGCTTTATCTCAGGTATCTGGGAAAAACACTTATTCCAACTAAAAGAAGTGTGTTCATTGACGACATTATTAATCATCTCTAAAATTATCTCGATACTCTACTATATTATGCACATATTCTTATAAACCACCTCCGAAGATATGAATTAACTTATTAAAAAAACTGCATCAAAATCCGTTCCGTACTTTTAGTAGGTAATTTAATTTATTATTATAGGGATAGACAGCGCTAACGACCTTTGTACCTTAACAGAGTCGGCAAAGATCTAATTTTGGTCCAAAGGGTAGGAAATTAGAGGTAAAGAAATAATCTTAAACAAAATCCCACGAACTAGAAATTATTGGTAGAATAAACATTCGAAGTAGTGTCTATGCCAGTTTTAAGTATTTTTACCTAATTCTGCATTTTAAAATAAGGGGTTATTATAAAAAACCGTTTATATGGCTCTGCGAGCTATTGGACATCTGAGTGCCATTTCCTTTATTTATGTCTGTAAATAATTAAGCCATAAAATATTTACTTACTGATAGAACCTAAAAAAATATTAATTGAAGTGCCGTACTCAAAACCTTTAAAAATAATCTTGGGCACTTCATAATTATATATTGATTGTTCATGTGGTTACAAAGCCTTAAGTTAATCCTTAACGGAAGCCCCGTTGGAGTAAATAATTATTTATTCAAAACCGTTTTACCTAATTCTAGTTTTAATTTAAATTTTTAACATTAAAAAAACTTATACTATTTTTATAATAAGTTGCTATTTAATTTCATTTCACGAATTCTATAGCAAAAATGTGTTTGATCAATCAAATGATGTTGCTATACAAATTTTTACAGGCGCTTAGTCCGTAATTTTTAGTGTAAGTGGTGACCGATAGGTGTCTTTTAATTTTATTATTCTATATTTATTGTACTTATATTATATTATACATACACACAAACATTCGCCTTATACTAGTGTGATTAGGGTACAATTTAACATTGTTATAGTGCAGAAACCGCGTTGTCATGTGCATACATTTCTTTATCAGCGGGGTTTGTGACGATATCTCGTTCTTGCTTCTTGAACGATATGTAGAGTATTCTGAAACATAAATGAATAAATCAATCATACGCATTATATTCTAATTTTTTTTCTTTGCTCTCTTTCTATCCAAAGGTTGCCTGAAAGAGATCGTTATTTAGCAATAAGGCAGTCCATTGTACTTGTTTATTTTGTTGTATTTTGTAAATTTTGTTTGTTTTGGTGTACAATAAAGTGTTTTTGTATTTGTATATTTTAATATAATGTAGGTACATAGCATAAGTCGCCTAAGGATGTTAAAACCTGTGGTGAAAAGTCGAACTACGTATTATGTATATAATTATGAAGTCTTCAGCTTCCGGTGTCCTTATGTTAACAATGGGAGGAAAAAATAATTGCTGATTAACACATCAATAGATACAAATAGACTTATCTGCCACATTGTCGATTGTGTTTAACCAGTTTTACTATGACAAGAAACACTTAATTATTGCGAATGCAAATAAAGTAACATAGCTGTATTATCATGATTTATCATGGTAGATATCCCGTTTTAAATAATAATAATATTGTAAACAACCATGAAAGTTTTAAAAGTTATAACATGGCTATTTTTTTGTAAAAAAAAAATGCCTTGATTCCTTAAAAAAATAATTGATTAGCCAAATAGCATAGCTCTGGTAAAAATTTATCCATATGGCCTTTGTTTTATTTAATGTTATTTGAATTGATTTAATTTATGAAAACTAGCCGACAAACCAACAGAACTTTTTTTTACGTTATAGTTAGTTATAGTTTATATGTATATCTAATATTAGCCTATTACTCTATTACCTCCGCCTCCTTTGAAATACATATGTACTTATCTACTATCCAACACTAAAATACCTTTTTCAAAACAGACTCTTCAGCATTATGATATTATTAGTATAGCTTACTTTTCCGAGGAAACTCACATGAAAATGACGAAAGCCGGGATAGTCATTGTGCCTCCGAGGAAATACACCGCCCCCGGCAATTCTTCGAACGTATTCGAGAACATTTGCGTATACAAGGGCGCGTATATCATCGGTATGATGGCTTCCGCAAATCCGATGAGGGAGCACATCTTAGCTGCAAGGAATATTTTCAGATCTATTCAACTCCTGTTCTTAGAGAGAAAAAATAACCCAATGTTTATTATGCTGCTATATATGATAATTTCTCAATTATTATTGTAAAAGGTGTCAAGTCTTATACCAAGTTAAGTTGGTTTTGGGGGGTTTGGTATAATCAACAAGCTTATGATATAAGTTAATAAGAACAAAAAAGGCAAGTTAACTAATTCTATATAATATTTAAGTCAAACCGTTCAACATAGATGTTTGAAATTACTTTGACTTTTAAATATCAGAGGTCATACAATTGTTGAAAATCTAAGAAGCTCTTCAAATATGCGGACGTAAATTACATCAAGCGGTCAAGCTTACATCACAACATTATAAAATATAGGAAAAAAATATACAAGGATATGTATGTGTGGTTATAGAAAATTATAGTCTAATCAAATTCTTGACTAAGATGACTACATTTATAAATAAAATTACTCTGTGTCTCAAGTTCTATTTTAAAAGCACCTTCATACCGTAATCCTGCAAGGTTTTTGCGGATTTATTTTATGTTCGTTATTTATCAATCTCATTTTAAGAGAACATTTGTAGTTCTTAGAGAAAATAAATGTCCTAAAACATATCTGCTATTTATTAAAATCGGTATAAAGCTAATCTGCTAATATAAAGTTCTACATTTGTTAAACGTACATATACCTAAGTACCATTTTTGAGTTATAGTATTTTATGGTTAATAACGTCTTTAATCCTAAATAGTAGAGTTCTGTTATGTCAACTTTCAAATAAAAACACACATTAAAATCAGGTAAAAAAACCTAGTTGCCTTTAGCAAAGCGTGGTGGTATTTTTAATTTTTATATATGTATGAAATAAAAAACATTATAATTCCCTTACCTACATTTTCAGGATCAACAACCTTAGTGCCAAGCGAGCGTATGGCAGTAACTCCGGAGTTCCCGAAGAAGTCGAACACAGGCCCGGAATAGAACCAGTGTTTGGTCGGAGCGAGTCCATACACGAAACTGGATGTGGTCTTGCAGGCTGTGGCTATTACACCGAGCATTGTGTCGTGTAGTTTCAGGTACTTGCTGAACACCGTCACGGCTACTGCGGTGCCTGCGTTCAAAGATTTCAAGTTATATAATCATATCGATGGTAAAAAGATGGAACATTTTTATAGAAAATAGAATATTTATCTATATATAAAAAAAGTTGTGTTAGTTACACTATTTATAACTCAAGAGATAGCTTAGAACTAGGTTAAGGACAGGATAATTTTTACAACGGGTAAATATTATAACGCGGGCAAAGCCGCAGGACGGACAGTATAAAAATAAAAATATTATATAAAAATGAATGCCACTTTTCTTTGTAATATTTTAACTGAAGAACGGCTGGGCTACTTTTGGTTTTAAAACAGTCGTTGTAGCCCAGGGAAGGTTTAGAAGGTGAGAAAACATGGGAATAAAACGGGCGAAGCCGCGGGCTGATCAGCTAGTATATTATAAAGTAGGGCATAAGCAACACTGCTACAAAATGAGTTTCAAAAGCCATCCTACTTAAAATTTTCCTGTCTTATAAAGGTTATTGAATTTATACATTGTTGTAGAATCAATTAGGTCGTTGTAGCGCAGGAGAGTTATCAAAAGTCAACACATTAAATTGTTTATTAGCACACGTAAACAATAATACATTCAAACAATTTTTGCAACATTACGTTTAAAGCTGTAGGTTTATAATAAACTAGCTGACCCGCCCGCAGGTTTGCCGCATTATTCCCATGTTTTCTCATCTTATATGAAAAATTATGTAACTTGCTTAACGTGCTTTAAAAACACGTGGTCTAACGGCGAAGGTAAACATCGCGAGGAAACCGGTATTCAACAACCCGCGCTTGGTCAGCGTGGTGAATTAAGGCTTAATCTCTCTCGTCAAGAGAACCTGTGTCCCAGCAGTGGGAACGTAAATAGGGGTGACGTTGATGATGATATGATAACTTCAGTTAAATTACGTAAATGTAATTAAACACGTTTGTACCTTTTTAACTGCCGACACAGCTTTAATTTTGTTTATAAAATAAATTTTACTAAAGTCATCACATTAAGTTCTATCAATGATCTAATCAAATACATGACAATGCATATTGAAAAGAAATGACCTTTAACAACAAGTTTCTTTTAAGAGGTGAAGGTCAGACAAGCTTTATTATATAACATGAATTATTTCAACATTCTACGTGACAACATGTACGAGTACCTACTAGGTTGATGAATGTCTATAAATATTTAAATCGTGCTCCATTCATAACTATTAATAATTAATTCATTTATTATGCTTTATATTTGTGTGTTTTATGTACTATGTGATTTTACAATATACCTATATACCTACTTAAAACACGTTTCTTAAAATAAATTACTTTATTTTTAATTTGACTTTGACATTGAACTGTATTTACCCTATATTTTCTTATACGACCGGTTCTGTAAGGCTTTTTTTTTTTTTTAATTTAAATAATTTAAAATTTAATATATTAAGAAGAGACTTTTGTCTAACAGTAAGATTATATAGGTTAATAAAAAAAGGTCTACAAAGTTAAATAACTTACCAATAGTTCCTAGAAGTAATGAATACGTGCTGAACAAACTCAACTCCACTACGTCCATGTCATATTTAGCCAATGTGTACTGGTACAATATATACGCTTCACCTGTAAAAACATTGTTTAAAATTCAATCACGTGTAACATTACCCTGGTCACTGATAGCCTCATCTAATATGTAATTCCATACCCACAACTGGTCCCACGATGACAATATGCGCGCAAATCACCAAAATAATTTGCATCCTTTGCCTGCCATGAGACTGGAATAAAATGGACGCTGTGTCCCAAATATTTCTTGGATGGAAAAACTCAATTATTTTAAAGATAAAATTTCCCGCAGCGGTTTCTTTTCTATTAACGTCATGAATTCGAAACAATGTGTGGATAAAACCAATTGTGTACAATGCTAGCCCAATGCCAAAAACTCCGTAATAGCCAAGATTTTGCGTCAAAACACCGCTTATTGACGTCCCGAATGGGAAGCCTAGAGTCACTATTACAGCAACGACTCCAATTCGAAATGTTCTGGATTCAATTGTAGTCACATCAGCAATGTAACTATATGAGCCCATCAAGGCAATTGTTTGTCCGCCTGATAATGCACTTGGCACAGCCTCTATCAGGGCAGTAACCCATAATGGCCACTCTAGGAAAAAATATGTCGCCAAAAGCAATCCTATTGATGACACAATTTCCCCTACGATAGGAATAAGCATCAGAGCTTTTCTGTTACCGGTTCTGTCGCTCCATGCTCCTACAAATAGCACTACTATCGCAGGAACGCTGCTTTGAACTGGAGATTGCCATGTTTGCATATCAGTTACTAGTTTGAGAGCCTCCAACTGTGCGGTTTTCGTCACATTATCATCCTCTGTTTCACCATTCAGGGCTTTGATGCAAATATCCACTGTATAGTTCAGATCAACGCGACATGCCTTCTCCGTATTGAGTTTATTCACTGCGAGTGCTGATATAGCTATAGGTAGAACGTAACATAGCAGGAATGGTTCTACAGTAAAAAAGGCGAAGGCTTTTTTTATTCGCTGCCCCCAAGTAACTCGATGGTTCGAATTGTTTTTGACTGTCGATCCCTGTGGTCTGGTTCCATTGGTTTCTGTGAGTTCTGTTCCAGTTTCGATTGGTTTCATGTTTCCAATTTCACATCACTTTTTTGCGAGAGGAATAAACTATAGATTGTTTATTTGTACACGCACCACACTGTCGACTGGCCGCAAGCGCAACTTGTTCTAAAGCTAAACTCGTTTTTTCTTGCAGCAACATAATTATTGATGATACTTGAATATCCTTGGTTATTGAAGAATCCGGATCTTAATAACAAAAACATCATTCCATTGATAATTTTATCATGTATTTGAGTGTTTGAGATTTGTATTGTATTCTTTACTTTTTCGGAGATGTGGATACAAAATTTTATGGAAAAAAATGAGTGCATTACAAATTTGCATTTATGCGGGCTTGAACTCCAATGCCTGAATTCTGATTATATAGTGCGCTGTACCATGATGCTTAGAAATTAAATTTTTAGTCGGTTTGGTGACTCCCGCGGGAAGATACGGAGTACTATTCTTGGTCTGGCACCACACGGTACAATTTATATTACACAAAGGCTGTATGAAACGGGAACACACGTCTTTCAGCGATTGAATTTAAAATTCAATTTAACGAGGTCAATATCCCAGGGCCTAACTAAGGATAGCATTTTTAGATTATTGTCCAGCGTTACAACGATGTTTAGTTCAATTAGTTATCGTGTTTACTAAATGTTTTGAACATATAGTTAACGCCTGTTAAAATAAAAATAGCAAACATTGTAAAGTAAATTGAAATTAACTATATTTATTAGGCGCTCTCGTGAAATTTACTATTGATAACATCTTTGTTTCTTTGTAAAATTTATATACTAGGTACTGGGATACAAAGAATTCTGTCGTGACGAGAGAGATTAGCCCTTTATTATTTACCGCTGGCCAAGTGCGAGTTACTACAAATACAATTTAATATAGTAGTACACCAAAACAAATAAAAAATTACAAAATAAAACAAAAGTAAATAAAACAAGTATAATAGACAGCCTTGTCGCTAACGATCTCTACTAGGCAACCTTTGGCAACTATTTTATGAAACTGAACATATTTCTTTTAGTTTATCATTACATTTTTCGGCTTTGATTCGCCCGCGTTATACCGCAATAAAAAGCCTGTCTTTTTTTTTTCTTTTTCACCAATTTTCAGCCAAATCAATTCACCCGTTCTTTAGTTATAAACATGTAAGTACTTGTAGTGTACCAAACACTTCTTTTTTAATAGAAAAATATAATTTCTTTAAGGCTTTACGCTACGCATCATTTGATTTTTAGATTCTCCATTGAATGCTTCCTAGTGATCTCAAACTATAAGTAAATATTGACTTCCATTACTAGTTTCCGTATGTTTTTATCCTAAATTTTTCGCGAAATGATGCTAAAAGGCACTTAAAAGGTTACATATACAGAAATTTTTATAACAACAATAATTCCTAGTATTAGGTGATTCAGTTTTTTTTACTTGAGAGTTTTGAAGATGAATGATGATGAGAGCCTTCAAAGAAAGATGTTTTTGTAAGGTTTTTCGAAAGCGCCACTACAACGTTTTCAAGGATCTATGTAAAAAGATCATTTAAACTTTAGTATATAGATATTACAGAATATTCATGAGCTCAAAATGTCAAAAAAAAGTGTATCAGTTTTTAAAACTGCGGCTCTGAATCAAATCAAAATCTAAAGGTCACATAAGTGATGAACCACGTTTTCTATAGTAGGTAGCTAAACTATTTCGGTAAATAGGTACTTACCAAAATACGTTGTAACCTTGAAGCGACATTCTATTAAGTACATTCATGAAATCTATTAAATTGCATACCTCCAGAAATTATTACGAAATAGCCATTGACCGACATAAGAAAAAAATTAGGACACTCATTTGCCACATTTGTACGTGGCTCCATCAATGTTTTCAATAACTCTACGAACAAAGAGATTTTGTACCTAATTATCCAAAACAAATTTGCTAACAGTAAGTAGCACTTACAAAAATTATACATAGCAGCTTGTTTTCATGTTATTAAATTAAGTACTTAGATAATAATACTATTTCTAACCACTACTAAAAGGATACATTTTATTTATAATATTATTAATCATTCCACTAAAAAACGAAATTATAAAAATCATGAAAATTAAAAGAAATATAGCATATACAATTTTGTAGCTGCTTAAGATTTTGTAAAAATAAAAACCAAAAAAAAAAATTTTGGTTACCTACAATTCTTTTTTTGTAATAAATGTAAAATGTTTAATTATCTAGTTAGAACTTTTTTGAACACAAATTCATACGGTACTTATTATATTCATTATACCTACAAAATATATAAATATATTCACAGCCTTAACAGACATTTCCATCTATATCTACTAATAAAATAGTATTACCATAAACCACCTAAACATCTACTTTCTCACAAACCTCATTCAGACTAATAAGATCTAAAATAAAAATTAAATGACATTATTTTGATAACCGTAAGATAGGTACAATATTATTAAACTTATTTTAAACATCAATAGGACGCATGTAGATTCAACTTTTCCACCCTTGAACTTGAACTGCAATCATAGGAAAAACTACTAGTTATCAAAACGGGTTGAATTTGGACTGCTGCCACTGGAAAACACGCCACGTGATAAGAGATAAAGTACAAAATATACAGAACTATACCGCTAGTTGATAGCCAGTCTCAGATCAGAGCGCGCACGCAGCAGCCGACTCGCTGTTCGTCTTGCTCACGCGCACAATACCGCAAACGTGATAATAAAACAATCACAAAATATTCAAAAACAAATGAACATTCATGTAATTTGCCTAAATCAAAATGACTTTGCGGGTACCCGAGGTACCCGAGAAAACAATAAATACTGACCATTACAAAATAAACAACTGTAGTGGAGAAATTGAAACGAGAAAGAAACGGTTCAAGGAATACTTAGGAGAAATATGGAGAAACAAATCAAAAATAACAGTAGAGCCATTCGTGTTTTGTTACATAATGCCCAGTGTGCTTGCTGCGCTGGCTGTGCAAAATCTGTGCCTGGAAAAATCATGTGTTGTGAACTTAAATTACGATGAAACGACGTGCAATAGTATAATGAGATCTATTTCAAATAAATCAGAAGCAGAACTTAATGTGCAGAAAACGGTAGCTTCAGTGACTTCGTGGAGCTATCCGATGCAGACTTCCTTACCGGGGATTCTGACGCTGTTCCTGGGCTCATGGAGCGACCGGACAGGCAACAGAAAAATACTAATGATGCTCCCAATCATAGGGAAGATTGTTTCAACAATCGGATTGATTCTAAGCACCGTTTTCTTTACACAAGTTGATATTAATGCTACTGCAGTTATCGAAGGCCTCCCTCCTGCCCTTACAGGGGGGAAGGTGGCCATGACCATGGCTGTGTATAGCTATGTATCAGATATAACTAGTGAATCTGAAAGAACATTCAGAATAGGGATTATCACGGCAATTTTTACACTTAGTAGGCCAATCGGACTTGCTCTAAGCGGGTATATGACTCGCACACTCGGCTACTATGTCATATTTACGATCTCGTGTGTACTCTATGTTTTTGGTTTTGTTTATATTACTTTGAGATTGAGGACGAAGAAGAAGAAAACTGTAGATAATATTGAAAATCCGGGATGTTTCTCTGTGTTTTGTGTTAGTGATTTAGTGGCGACTGTGAATGTGGCTTTCAAAAGAAGAAAAGATACGCGACGACTGCAATTGTTTCTTATTATACTTGCGTATATATTCATTGTTGGACCTGCTATTGGTAAGACATTTTATTTATATTAGGTACTATTTATGCAGAATAGACATGTTATTGTCTCAAAAAAAATATAGTAGGTAATCCAATTTTTCATACAACATTTACGTCAGTCGCTACAAATAGAGTCATGTTCCCTAACAATTTTTAGCACTTAATAAGAATTGTCATCATCCCATTTCATACGCTTGGATAAGATCTCTGTCATATTCTTTCTTTGGTGACAATGCACCGTACGAATTTCAATCAATTGACGAATCTTATTGAAAAAACCGCAAATCATTATGTTGAAGAAGATGATTCAACTCAATTTTTGTCAAACACCAGTAGTTCTCAGGAGTTAAAGAATAATGACCTTCGAATTAAAGGGAAGTGAAACTGCTGGTTTTTTTCTGAAAAATCTAGGGCTTAATAAACTGAAAAAAGTAATTAATCCTAAAGATTTAGATTTCAAAATTGAAGATGTGTGAAATTTATTTTCGAAAAAATCTAAAGATTAATTTGACGAGCCAACAAATTTGCAATAAAATACAGTAGTTCTTACGGCTATTTACTAAATCTTCAAAATCTGTTTCACAAAACAGAAAAAGTAGTTACAATATCTAAACAACGTAATAAACGTTATATTAAAGTAAATATTGTAAGATTTTGTCTATCCCTCATTAAACACTTTTTCACGTTATAAAGCCTTTTTGTCTTCATAAAATATTCACAAACGGGAATAAGGTACTGTATTTTATTATTTTCTTCGCGACAAAGGTTTGTTTTGTTTTAAATGTTTAAGTGGGAGCATACTCTACTTTCATGCGCCTTTGATTTTTTCTTGTAAATATTATGTGAACTTAATAACACGTGCCTTATCGGTGATGACAAACATCATGAGGAAACCGACACGTTTGAGAAGTTTGAAGAGGTTGAAAGACAAGTGACATTAATAAATCCGGACTTGACAAGCGCGTCAATAGTTAAGTCCCGGGACATTCCGGGACAATTATTTACGATCACACATAAATAATTGCTTTGATGATGATTTAATAATAAAGGTAAATTAGTATATTAGTAATTCCGCCTAAAACGTAAAACATTTAATGAATGGCACTAAAAAAAGCTACCATTATAATTTTTAAATTTGAGTTCTTCAAGCTTCATTCTCTACCTACTATACAATAATCTAAAGTTGTTTTATATACCTAAATACCTATACAATGATAATTCATTGTCCAAAAAGAGTTGCTAGGTCTGCTCTCCAAACGCTTTTGTTCCGCGTATCTTATTACCTATTTTTTTTTTCACGTTTATTTATTTCCACTTAGTAGATAGTTAGTTGATAGCAATATAAATATACAAAATTCTTTAGTGTTACACCACATTACAAAAAAATACACATAACAATACAGTAAATCAATGGGCGGCCTTATCGCTAAGAGCAATTTCTTCCAGGCAACCGTGGGATGCATCAAATATTAGAAGATAAATAAAGCAGTGGCGTAGTTTATATAATCATTAGAATAATAATAATACTTAGAACTAAAATGAATTTATTTATAGGTATATTTATTCAAAAAGTAACATTACTAGAAACATATTTTGCACTTTGAGCACTTTGTTAGCGTCGGTAGCAGGAGACGTAAGTCACTAGACAGCTGCAGCGCTGCTAAAGGGAACTCTTCCACTTCAACTCAGACTTATTCTTAGTAACCTTGTGTAATAAAATTACCTATACATTAAATTAAAAACAATAAAGATTTATAATGGTGTGTGTGTTATGTTATATATTATTATGTTACACAATTGACATAAAACTGAAATAATCAAAAAATATTACAGCTTACATTATCTAATATGGCATAAGACACACTCGACTTTCATAATGAATTAAGCCATAAATTCGTCTTAATTCAGCACGCTGGCCAAGTGCGGGTTGGTGAATGTCACATGTCCTTCAAACTTTTTCCAAAGTTCTCAGAACATGCCGGTTTCCTCACGATGTTTGCCTTCGCCGTTCAATCACGTGTTTAAAAAGCGCACATAAATATACAAGCAAAAAAAACCAGTGGTGCACGGCGGGGTTTGAACCCATGACCTTCGTTATGAAAGACGAGTGTATCTTGTGAGAAAAGTGCCTGTGCCCCAGCGTAAATAGTGATGAACTCTCATAAAACTGACCGTGTACTAAGTAACGGGTGTCCCAAAAAGAACGCAAGATTTCAATTTGCCGCCATTTTTGTATTTTAGTGCTGGCAACCCTAAAAAGTAAACTATTTGACGGCTGAATGTTTAGGGTTTGTAAAAATGGCGGGTAATATGAAAGATCAACGCGATTTTATTATTGAACAATATTTTAAAAGTAATGAAAGTTTGGAGGGTACGAATCGGAGCTCGATATCGCGACATGATAACAAAGTTTTTTCTAGCCGAATTAGAGGATATTGATGTGGAAACAATGTGGTTTCAACAAGACGGGGCCACTTGCCACACAGACAGAGAAACGATGCAATTACTGCATGAAACATTTCCTAGTCGTGTGATCTCTCGATTTGGTGATCAGAATTGGCCCCCTAATTCTTGCGATTTAACGCCTTTAGACTTCTTCTTATGAGGTTATTTGAAGGTCTAAGGTCTATGCCAATAAGCCCACAACCACTCATGCTTTAAAAGAGGAAATTCGACGCTGCATTTAAAAAATTCAGCCGCATCTATCCAAAATGGTCATAGAAAATTTTAACAAAAGAGTGTGTATGTGCCAGCAAAGTCTAGAAGGATATTTGCCTGACGTGTTATTCCACAAATAACCCTATTTTATGTATTTTAAGATTTTATGTACAAATATATTGTAACGAAAAAAAAAATGTGTTTTTCATCAATTTCAAATCTTGCGTCCTTTTTGGGACACCCTTTACAAAAAGCCTATAATCTATAGGTTGTTGCACTTCATGTCCATGACATTTAGAGCCTACTTATATAGAGCAAAACAAACTGGAACTATGTATCTATTCGCTGGTACAAAAAGATGTAACCTGATCATTAAAGGATAGGACTGGGTTCTCTCGGTGTTTGTGTTGATGTCTCTCTCGCACTTTCTTAAAATAATAAAACGGAAAAATGTCACGGATTCATTTGTTGTTTTTACTATTAGGATTAAATATTTTGATCAACCCAACCTTTTATAAAAGAAGCCTAAAAAAAGGGGAGTGATTGATATTGATATTTTATAATAGAACTCTAAAGAAAGAGAGGTGATTGATAGTGATGATGTGTCCAAGTTAATCTTTGAAGGCAAACATCGTGAGGAAACCGGCATGTTCTAAAAACTTTTAAAAGTATGAAGGACATGTGTGTCATTCACCAACTCGCACTTTGCCAGCGTGGTGAATCTCGAGAGAGAGACTACAAGTATTAGTATGATGTGAAATTATGAACAAGATGTGAAAACCTCAGTCCTATTCTTTAATATTTTAGATTTAACCACGAGTTGTAGATTGGTTTAATTTTGTTATTTTCCTTCGGTCAATGTCTTAATCACGCGACTTCTGACCGCTTTGTTACAATGTTTATTTGTTCTGATAATATTTAACCTGTGATATCCCTGATCATGCCCTCAGTAAGTACAATATTGTGAGTAACTACCTACGAACTCAATTATTGAACTATGGATAGAAACCTTCTCAATTTTACTCTTAGGTAGGTACATACATAATTAAAAAAAAACAATAAGAGGCTTTAAGTAAGTTAGTTCTCTAAATAATAATAAATAAATAAATATTGCTGGACAATTCACACAGACCCGTGACTACCAACCCGTGGTAAGCTCGAAGCTTGTGTTACTGTTGCTAGATTTCAGACTTTTTATTCTACCTATAAAACACCCGGGACAAATTATTATAATTTTATAATTATTTATAATATATGTAGATCGTCAATTTTCTTTGCTCGAGGCCGGAATCGAACCCGCAATTTCTTGCGTTGCCCTTCGCCCGCTGTGCCGCAGATCTCATCAGTCGTTTTTATGAAATAGCCCTTGATTTGTTTACATTGAGTTTAATTGATTGTATTGACAAATTATTGACTATAAGATTTTATCACGGGACGAATACGGACTAAATCAAGATTTTATCGTAATCGCTGTCAGTCGGTTAACCGCAAGGCTTTTATCACAAAATAAGTAACGGAATTAAAAATCGTTTAGTAAATAATGCGTTTGAAAACTAGGTCATTTTAGAGCTCTATTAAAAGAAAACGTATTTTTCCTTAATAGATTCGTCATGCCTGTCCGTTCGTCTATATGTCACAGCCACTTTTCTTCGAAACTAGTTTAAGAGCTAAACCGTTGAAATCTGGTAAGTAGATGAATACTGTAAACCGCAATAAGACTTAATTTTTTTTTTTATTAAACCCATCCATGTGGGACCCCACATGGATAGGTTTTAATCATATGAAGGTTTTTGACACATTTATTTCTAAACTAAATAGTAGAGACTCTTCCAAAGTCCAAATATTATTACTATTAACTATGTATCACAAAACGATTTCCTTGAACATATTACATTAAACACGGCTCCCTTCGAATGTAAATGAGCAAATAAAACTTACACGACATTTCGAGGTTACCTACTCTATCTAATACAAGATAAGGAAATGCACTTCTTCAAATCACAGCTTACAGGCTAGATTGTTACTAAATGTAGGTACGCAAAGGAATATATTAAGACTTGGACTACTTAGAGCGTTAATTCTAGAATGTAATAAATAGGTACTCTTTGGCTTTTATATTAATAAAACGTTGGTAGAAATATTATTTTGATATTTTTTTCTAATTTAATGTGCAATTTATTACCTACCTGAGGTGTGAAACCTCAAAAAAGATGTGATAGGTCAGGTTTAAAGGCAAATGAGAAAATTAGAACGATTTCATTGTGGCATGTTAATAAATTCATTAGTTTTAAAATTCCCGCGAGATGGCGAACACAAAAGTATTAACATACCACACAACCTCAAAATTGTAAAAATATATCTAAATGTCACACTTTTTCACACCGTTGGCAACCCTGATACAAAAATATGATTTTCTTGTAGCCTAACATCAGGGAAACGGGTTATCCATTCTAAGGACAGACCCTGTATCATGTATAATTTACTAGCGAATAATATAGGGTCGCGTATGATATTATTATAGTAGATTTGTAATCAGTTGTGACGCACAAAATATTTATTCCTATTTGTGCCAAATAAAATATAGAGACATTAACTTAACTACAGATCGTATTATTCAAAGAAAACAATATTGATCGATAAAATCATCTTCCATCGTTAGATCGTGATTTATCAATGATATACAGTTATATTGTGATAGCCAGTGTTACCACTACGTAGGTACGTGCTATGTCTTTAGTTACGCAACGCATTACAGATTTACGAATACAGAAGTATATAACTATTTATGTATTATTTTATGGGCCTTAAAAATGGGCAGTTAAGTTGCCGCAATTTAAAATCGTTTACAAAAACATGTTCTTTATAAATTAATTTTACATCGACAAAATACATAAATAACAGAAGAATTTAAAAAAAATATTTTTTAAATTGAACAGCTCTTACGTACCAACTATTTAAAAAAAATTAAGTGATTATGTATGTCTACTTATTGATATTGCTGTTGTACCTACTTATAGTCAATAGATCGCTTTTTTTATTTGGTTTTATGAATAACGATTAGTTACGAAAATGCACTATTGATACAGATAATTACAGATAGTTTGTGAGTAGGTAAGTGTATGTTTTTAGGGTTCCGTAGCCAAATGGCAAAAATCGGAACCCTTATATTTACGAGTTCACTGACAACCGGGACTAACACAAGGGCTATGTTTTACTTGTTCAAGTGATTTTATTTTAGGGATTTTATGGAAATAAATGACATAATTCTTCAAAAACTTTAAATATTTACTGCTGGCAATCTTTTATAACGCAGGCAAAGCTACAGGGTAGACAGCTAGTGTTTTATATATTTCAAATTTGTTTTTTGTACTTATATTTCAGATGTTCAAAATACTTAAAATGTCTTTATTTTAGCGAAAACAACAAAAAAGAGAAAAAAATTAACTAAGAGGGTTTTTTTTATAAATAAACTTAGTGTTATTTATAAGAAAAAAATTCAATCTAATTATTCTATAAACTGTTAATAATTGTGCAGTTGATAATTGTACCTACATTAGGTACCCAAATCACTCAAAATTTTATTTTTATGTAGGTAACGATGTTATTATTTATCTATAATTATCTCTATACCGAATTTCATCTAAATCGGTAACCAAACTTAGAAACTTTCGCATAATAACTAACTAATAAATAGGTATTATTGATGATTTGTTCTAGTAATTTACATCAAGTGTAGTCGATAGAAATATTTTTTTTTACAATAATCAATCACACACACTAATCGATAACGCACGACATGTTAAATTATAAATGGTAGTAAAATCACATAAAATTTCCACTAATAGCTATTATTATTATCTAGCTATTATTATTCCTATAAAATTTCTAATATAATCGTTGGTTTCTAGTGAAAAAAAAGTTTTTATTTTTAATTTTTTACACTATGAAACTTATACCGAGTAGGTAGATATCGAATATATTTTATCGAAAACCATGTGTGAAGCTGGTTCAGTTATATTTATAGGTCTACTCTGACAAGCTTATTACATCTAATTATATTAAAGAAAGTCGTGTTAGTTACACCATTTATAAATCGAAAAACGGCTCAATCGATTTGGCTGAAAATAGGTGGAGAGGTAGATTAGAACCAGGAAAAGGACATATTTTTTACAGCGGAAAAATATAGTAACGCGGGCGAAGCCGCGCGGCTGAAAGCTATAGTTGTATAAATCTTAACTATACATTCATTGATACGTGGACTAAAATGAGTTAATGCTAATTTGGTGCACCGAAGTTCTTGGAACGTTAGTTTCTTGGAGAGCTGTACAAAATTAAAAAATATAAAGTTAATGTAATGTTTCATGAATATCTTATCCAAATATAAACAAATCGCATCTAAAAATATCTTTCCATGTAAGCATATTATTTAATTTAAAGTATATCAGATATTATCTAGTAGGTACCCGTATCACAAGCTTCGAGCTTACCACGGGGCTAGACCAACATCTCTACACATCACACAGAAATCTGTGCCCAGCAATATTTATTTATTTCTATAAGCCGCTATGCGTCTACATTATCATACAGTACAGTATAAACCTATCATAGACATATTGAAGGGAACAGGTTAGAAATGGAAAGTCTGGTGTACTTTTTGGAAATATTTGTATTAATCCTAATATAAATAGACAATTCCTTCCTTCCTTTTCAATACCACACTCCTTTCTGTCTCATATGACTCGATCCTCCACTGTTTTTCCTTTGTTCTGTTTTTATAATTATTTCTCAAGCTCTCATTGGTCGAACGCTTGTCTCATTCTTCCACTATGGTTGTTTTTCAAAACAGGTTAATTACTAATCTTATTGTTATCATTATTTGTATATATATTACAATTAAACTCTTTAGATACCTATATAAAAATAATAGCATAAATACTTCCTCAAAAATTATATAAAAACATAAGAATAATAGAAAATTAAAAATTATTATCTTATACTAATTAATTAGATAACAATAATAACATACATACCTACGCTATAGTACTAGAATAACATAAACATCATTTAGGTATATAGCATTACAGTTATAAAATATCCTAACATTATGTAGATGTGCACACAATCATGGTGATCATCTCTTAAAATCCCTATTTCTTCGTCGAAGGTTTCAAACTTCCCCGAAAATATTATGGAGATCATTGTTATTTCATCTAAAATCTTATCACACTGTTCAACAAGATAATTATCTACCTATATTTATAGCATTGAACTAAATTTGCAAGTCGCCGCATATCATACTAACAGGATATTTGTATAACCACGAGTAAATAAAAGTATTTGACTAAGATTAAAAATTTCCTCAACATCCTAATTGTTGTTTGGTTTTAGTAGTCAATGATAACTAAGATAAAGAGATAAAAGCAATGCGGATTTTTATACTGACATCATAAACAGATCATCTATACTTGCTCAGCAGTCTTACGCATTATGTTCACAAGCCTCAGAAAATCAGTAGGTACCTACTATAAATCAAATTAAATACAGTGGTAATACCATTTATGTTCCCACTGCTGGGACACAGTGCCTTGATTGCTCAGGCCACGCGTGTCCAGCCTGTTGTCCAGTTGAAAAGGCCTAAGTGCCGGTTGATGAATGTCACATGTTCATCAAACTCTTCAAGGTTCTCAGAACATGACGGTTTCCTCACCATATTTGCCTTCGCTGTTAAAGCACGTTAATAAAACGTATAATAAGTGTTTTAAAAAAAATCTACACCTAGGTGCAATGCGGGGTGAGAACCCGCAACCTCCAGAATAAAAATCGAGTGTGAACACAGTACAGATTTGTTTTAACAGGGGTATTACATGGGTTATTATGGGTATGTAGCGGAATACTTTTAGCCGTTAGTTTTCCAAATAAAGTTAAATATAAAATAAATACCATGCAAGCACTATAAGTTCTACGTCTAACCTGGTTGTAGATAAGAAAAATCTCCTAAAAATTTTTATCATCATCATATCATCCGTCGAACGTCGACTGCTAGACATAGGCCTCACTTAATGATTACCAGTTTAACAACTGGTAATCATTAAGGTAACATACAACTTGCATCCACCGTGAACCAGCAACTTTACCAACTCATCCGTCCATCTGGTAGGCGGACATTTGACGCTGCGTTTCCCGAAACGTGCTCTTGAGTACTTTTCAGCCCCAACGGCCATCTGAGTAACTCTTTAAACACTAAAATATCATAACTTTGCAGGGAAAGTTCAGGCGATGCACCACAGCTACATAACTGTTAATAACAATAATTTTTCATTTTATTATATTAAACATGTCTCTAATTGTTCGCAGTTGAGTCTCAGCTCACATACTTGTTCGCCCGTTACACGTTCAAGTTTACTGAAGTGGACTACAGCCTGTTCCTAACGTATTCTGTGGTACTTGGCAGTATTGGTAAGAATTTTCATAATATTTTACAACCTTCCATTTGAATATTGGGTTGCATCGTCTAAAAATTACAACAACAAGACGGAAGTGGTTAACAATGCTGACGGACAAGTTTGGGGTGTCTATACTCCTGTTGTTTTATTGTTATTAGATTAGCAAATACATACATAGTTATAAAAGCGGGAGAGTTTTCAGGGGTAAACTATACTGCGAAATGCGTGGGTCAAATTTAAACTTAAGGGTTAAAACAATGATTTAAGTTACGTTGGAATCTAGGTATTTATTTCAATACAAATTTAACTTTCATGATCTTTTCTACCTCATTGTCATGGGTAAATAAATATTAAAGTTATAAAGATAGGTACATGGGTAGGTAATATACCATGATTAAAAGATGTTCACCATCTCCGTGAAGATGGTGCTTGAAAGCGAGCTGATATATTGCAAAACTCAAAATCTTTTTAAACTATCATGGTTTTTAACAATATTAGAACACGAAACTCAAAAACATTTTAATCATGGTATGTTACCCCTTTCTTGTTCTAATTCGAATAATTATCTTTCCATCAGGTTCCTTCATATCGATATACATATTCATGAAGAAACTGAATATGGATGACAGTATAATGGGTGTGATAGCGTGTGTGAGTCGGGTGGCTGCGACTCTGGTGTACGCGCTGGCCCCGACCCGGACCGTGTACTACCTGGGGCCGGTTGTCGACATGTTCAGCTCGGCGGGCGCCACCGCGCTGCGCTCTATGGCCACCAAACTAGTCGAAGAAGATGAAATGGGTAACGTTCATATGAAAATAAATATAAATAATATAATAAATAAATATTGCTGGACAATTCACACAGCAATATCTAGCCCCATGGTAAGCTCGAAGCTTGTATTAGGGGGCTAGATTTCTGATATATTTAATATAATATAATATAATATATAGGTACCTACTTATTTAATACCTACATATAGAACACCCAGACACCCGGAACAAATATGTGCAGATCGTACACATTTTTGGTCCGAGGCGGGAATCAAACCCGCAACCTTCTGCGTCGCAGGCAGACCTTCGCCCGCTGTGCCACAGAGGTCGTCAAATCATTATCATCAGCCAATATTTGTCCACTGCTGGACGTAGGCCTCCCCTAGTGAGCGCCAACGCCAATGCGCCGTTCTCTGTTTGACGCATCCAACATCTACCAGCAGTCTTGCGCAAGTCGTCATCCCATCCCATCTAACCGTCCCATTTAGATGTAGGTAAATATTGCTGGACAATTCACACAATATCTCATCATCATCATCATCTCAGCCATTGGACGTTCACTGCTGGATATAGGCTATATGACTTTCAGTCGTTACGGTCGCTCGCGACCTACATCCACCGCGAGCCAACCGCCTTCACCAAATCATCTGTCCAATTATCACCAGCATTAGCCCCGTAGTAAGCTTGTGTTACGGGTACTAGATAATCTGCTACACTTAGAAAATACATAAATAGATAGATATTGTTCCCTTTTTTTGACTTCCTTATAAGAATCTATGGATACTGTTCATATATTATCATATTCACATTCAATTTGTTCAGGCAATACCTAGTTTATAGTCATCCTAAAATACCGAATTTAACACACAACTGCGCCATAAAAAGATAGTCATAACATACTATTGACTAAACAGAAATTTAAAAATAGGTAAGTTATATTTATAGACTAAAAAGTCAAATACCTATGGATGTTAAAAAGTGAACGAACTGAGAGGTCGCCCAGAATAGATTCAGGTCACTAAAACACCAGAGCAACGATCTTTAATCAAAAATAACACCACATTTCGGTAATTTGCAACTAGTTTCTTTAATTCAGAAGCAATCATTCTATTACAGTGGCAACTCGCCGCTCGATTGGTTTCTTGCAATTAGGAAGGTAATTCTTACGAAATAGCGTCTTGTTGAAACGCAAAAATGAGAATGGGCAACGACATTGTACTTATAGGAATGCCATGTGGCGCCGTCTCAGGAAAAGTACCTACCACTCCATTGTAACGCAACTAATCTTCTGGTTCCTATATCACACACCTAGATGAGACTCCGGCACCTCAAAACTCCTTTTTTTAGATAACATTTATAACTGATTTCGGAATATTACTAGAGATATCGAGATATTAATAGTAATTAACACAGTGATAGTACTAATTTGTAAAGCCTGTTTAATAACGTATTTTTAATGATTTTCCCATTAAAGCTAAACGTTTCGATTGTTTAAGTTCGTTAAAAATTAAAATAAGAAATTTAAAAATTTAAACAATGTTTCGCGCCATCTTTCTATCAACCGTATTTACGGGAGTTGTTATTCCGCCTTTATATTCATGCCGGGATTTTGAAAACGCCACTATCTCAGTATAGGTAATATTTGACTTTGGTTTCTTGCAATTAGGAAGGTAATTCTTACGAAATCGCGTCTTGTTGAAACGCAAAAATGAGAATGGGCAACGACATTGTACTTATAGGAATGCCATGTGGCGCCGTCTCAGGAAAAGTACCTACCACTCCATTGTAACGCAACTAATCTTCTGGTTCCTATATCACACACCTAGATGAGACTCCGGCACCTCAAAACTCCTTTTTTTAGATAACATTTATAACTGATTTCGGAATATTACTAGAGATATCGAGATATTAATAGTAATTAACACAGTGATAGTACTAATTTGTAAAGCCTGTTTAATAACGTATTTTTAATGATTTTCCCATTAAAGCTAAACGTTTCGATTGTTTAAGTTCGTTAAAAATTAAAATAAGAAATTTAAAAATGTAAACAATGTTTCGCGCCATCTTTCTATCAACCGTATTTACGGGAGTTGTTATTCCGCCTTTATATTCATGCCGGGATTTTGAAAACGCCACTATCTCAGTATAGGTAATATTTGACTTACCGGCGGAGTTTCCTCTAGTTGTGCGATATATGTGATGGTAATCATTCTAAACCTGATATCACAGTGTCACAAACTGAAATAAGTTACGAAATATCATCTACCATCCGACAGCTTCACTTGCCTAGAAAATTCCTCTTAAAAGTTTTTCCAATCCTGAAATATTTTTTTCATACAACGTAGATACAAACTTTAAGACATAAAAATGGTGATGATTTAATGAGACTTGTAAACAAACGTGTACATTATCACCACGCACGTTTTGGGTAGGTACCTAAACCAAACGAGATTATACCTAGGTATCATATAACTGTTTCGACAACAAACTTATGACCCGATAATTTTAATTAGGTAGCTTTAGTATAAACAATGGTGATAAGAAGGAGTCTGGTTTGAACTACAATCTTCAATACTTTATTTTATTAAGATTATACTACGATCATCATCATGGGTCTTCCAATTAGAATCCATTAAAGGTCTGAGGAGCATTTTCATTTATCACCACGCTTACCAGACGGGTTGGTTATCATATAAAAGTTGGTTTTAGAACTTGTTCTCATTATTATTCATAATAATGTTCTATTTTTTGTATTAGAAAAAATCGTGAGGAAACCAGCATATTCTGAAAACTTTCTGAAAAGTTTGAAGAACATAATTATGTTATTTACCAACCCGCACTTGGCCAATTGCAAATTAGGTCAATGATGATAAAATGTAAAATATAGATAATAAATGAGTAGAGTGTAAAACATAAAATAATTATTGCTATTTCGGTGCTAGATTAGTAACACAAGATCAGAGCTTATCACGGGGCTAGATGTTGCTGTGTGAATTGTCCAGCAATATTTGTTTATTTATTTTACCCCGAGGCGAGAATCGGAACTGCAATCTCTTGAGTCGCTGGCAGACCTGCTCCGCTGCAATCAATGATATACCAATTTGAATGTCCCTTAAATAGTAATCCTTTGTTCGCAGGTAAAATGAGCTCTCTAATCAGTATATCTGAAGCCCTTATTCCTGTGATCTACTCGCCGTTGTACAACAAAGTGTACTACACAAATTTAGAAGTCTTCCCAGGCTCGTTCTACCTCCTAAGTGCAATGCTCGCCGTCTTCGGTATCTGTGTCAATATGTAAGTAGCTATACAGAATCACACCTATTTACGTTCCCACTGCTGGGACACAGGGACTTCCTTGACGAGAGATTATGTCCTTATTCACCACGCTGGCTAAGTGCGGGGTGATGAATGTCACATTTCCTTTAAACGTTAACTTAAGGTCCATAACTAACCGGTTAAATTACAATGTTTGCCTTCACTGCATTCCGTTGTCCTGTGTTTTTGTTTGGTTTTAATTTAGGTATTTGAATTAGAAATAGCTTGCTATTTTTATTTTGACGAAGAAAATTACTCCTACTATACTAATAATAAATCTGTAAGGGTCGGTCATGGAGTAAGTAAGATTATGTTAACAGCCATTGAAGCAAGTGGAAGTTAACAGATAGACAAACGAGTAGAAATTTATAGTAGAAATTTTGGAATAGCCATTAAGTAAATTATTTAACCCGTTTTGGGCAATGACCTTTAACTAAAATTACTGATCTCACCGCAAAATAACTCATTAGTAATTTATGAGACATGTGGTAGATCACAACACTATTCCAAGATTGTTGCTAACGTCAATTATTATTATATTTATTCCGACTTTTTATTAAGACGTAGTGAACCAGTCTACCCAACATTTGAGCAATATCTCCGTTTCGTATTCGGTCACTGAAATTTAAGTATTCAATAGTTTCGAGTAAGCAATATGAAATCGTAAAATTCTCGTAGCTATTCGGCATACGGAAAACTTTATGGCAAGAAACAGCAATCTTTGTCAATTAATAATCTACTTAAATATCCGCTTTTCTAGAAAATCTATTTTGACATACTGTAATTTTTGTTTAATTAATTTATCTACTTTTTGCATAGCGTAAATTGTTAAAAACAATGTCGGTAGGCTTCTACAATTTCAAATACAGAATAGTATTCATATTCAGAATAATTTCCTAATTATGTTCTACGTATGACGGGATTGAACCTGTTGACCTTATTCTATATTAAAGGTGGATTTCCCGTCTAAAAATGAACGATGATACATGTTCAAAATAATACATTAGTTTCTCGTAATTCTTACGCTCACACATTTTTCTTATTAGATATTAGTAGCGTGTCAAAAATAAACCATTACTCAAGCACGAGCAATTTCAACACTATAAAAAAGGGACCTTGAATAACAATAGAAAGCTTGCCCTTATTATAGGTAATTCGAGAAATGATTGATTTCTAATCACCTTGAGTTGGGCTATATTTAAAACCATTTGAAAAGTTCTGGGGGTTTTGAAATTTACATTATAGTGTGATGCAATTATTAAGTAAATTAGCTGTTAGTGGGTGTTTGTATGGGGACCACATCTTATTATAACTCGAGCAAGATTTTTAATAGCTTATCCTGTGCCACAGACGTCATATATTTATCTATCAAATTCGGATCATTGGTTTAGGAGTTATTGAGTAACATACATACAGAAAAAATCTATAGGTACATCGTCAATTTAGTGTCAGTATTATATTGAGCCTATAAACACAATATATCTGAAAACAATCTAACTTACACCCTGATGGGCCCTTACAGATTTATTATTAGTTTTATGGCTTTGGCTAAGCCGGCTATTGCAGTAGTGAAACATTTAGGTATTTCCATAGATTTATTATAAACACAGAGCATTATAATAACCACTAAATATTTTTTAAAACAGGACGTGCTTGGCTGTCAAAAAAAATACAACTAAATGCATCATTTATAACTCGTCTAATATAAATTAATAATTCGTAAGTGTTATAACAATTATGTTTTTTCACAGAGTCCTGTACTGGCTTCCCAAAAGAGATTTAAAAGCAGCAAAGCCAAAAGAGAACGAAGTAACGAATTTTTAATTAGATTAGTTTTAAGTTTAGATTGTCATATAAAATTAAGAAATCTCAATAAAATTAAGTTTGTATTTGACCGCTCTTTGTGTTTTTACCCTAAACTTAAATAGATTTTGAGGATCAAATTGTCTTAGACACACATATCATAAGATACATATAATTATGTAGTTAGTATCTCATGATGTCTTCAAAACGTGTAGAATATATTGTTGCGACATAAATAAGAATAGTAAGTATTTGCAAACACATTATTTATATTAACAGATTGTTTGCAATATAGATAAGGTGTTCATTATCCTGAATTTTCATCAGATTACGGCATATTACTTAAAAAAAATTTAAATTACAATTTCGCAGAATCTAATTTCAATGTTCATCTGTAAGTAGGTATAAAATGGAATAATCAATCTGATAGAAATAATTCTTTCTATGGACAGTTATTATACTAATACGGAAAGAAAACATCGAACCCCAGCTGGTTTTATATTTTCCTTCCGGATTGATTATATTCTGTACAACAAAATGCACGTTTAGTAGATTCGCTAAGAATGTAAAGCTACTGCGAATCAAATACAGTTAAGTATTTCTATAATGAGAGAAACATGAATCATAATTGTCTTAATAAGAAACAACTTCTTCGTAGATGATTCGTTACATTTTTATAAGACGTCCCGCTTACAGCAAGTTTACATTAGTTATTTGAAATAACTCTACCAAAGTCAATATTTAACAAATGTCTCATCCCTTCACGAACTAAAAACATATTTTCCGAAGCACACGCCGTTATTTACAGCGAGAAGTGTGCGTAAGACATTACGTATTTTCTTTTCTTCAAGGCGTCAGGTAAATTATATCTAGATAACATTGAAACAGATAACCTCATCACTTTTTGACATCAATTATCTCTAAAAGATTCCATTGGGGACGCCACAGATAATAAAATCTGGAACGAAATTACTTGTGCGCATTATGCGTAAGTATTTATCGCAGGACAGACTTGATAATTATTTTGGATTTTTGCACAAACTTTTGGTACTATTCCATTTGATAATTTTTAAACAGATTTGATTTGAGATAAACAGTTTCGTGCGTAAACCGTTGTTGAAGAGTTATTAAATAAATAAGTGGTCGTTGAAGGGAAAAATATTATATTTTTATTATAAAGTGATAACAACCTAATTAATCTGGCCCATGATTAGAAATATACAAAATACTAAAAGCCCTTAGGTAACTTTTCCGACCTACCTTACATAATAACAACGTATTAATCAATAACTTGGTACAAAGCCAATTTTTAACCAAAACCAAAAGATTTTTTTATATTAATGTATTTTATCTAGAGTGTTATTATATTAATGTAACCATGAGAAGACAAAATATGTAGACGGTTAGCTAGTTTTAACTAGAAATAACATATTGCTAAGCAACACGTTTGTTGATAAGGCGGTGATAAGGTTAAACGCAAAATGTAACTGATTAATTGAGATACAAAGAGAGCTCTTGAAAATAACGAATGCTATGAACTCAGTTCATCATTACACCTTTACATACGACACAATCTTACTTTACTCACGATTATGCCCGCTGCGCTGGTTATCTGCGGGTTAATGAATGTCACATGTCTATCAAACTTTCCAAAGTTTTCAGAACATGCCAGTTACCTCACGTTCTCGAGTTCTAAAATTACAACGAAAAGTGGCATTGATATAGATTTAAGTGATGGACCCAGGTCATATTTACATTTTTTATTCTGTGTACTCAAGTAATTGAAATTAGGACCTACTTTCTAATAACAATATATCAAAATAATAATATCCAGGTATAATAGTATAACAAAATTCCGGTTGATGTAAATCATACGCAATTAATTATAATAATAATAAAATGTATCATTTAGTAACACAATCTTTCATATACCTACGTACTTAGATAAACGATGACCCGATTGCTCGCATTATCGTAAGTTTTAATAACAAAAGTTTTCATTTAAAGTCCGCATAACCAAAATCATTATATATCCGGGTAGATATGTTTCTATATAAGGAATTTATAACTATAACTATCGGGATTTTTATCTTATTGCATTACCGATACAATAATTTAAAAATCCCGATTTTAGATTCGACGTTATTTTGCGGACACATAAAATGTTTCGCTAGCCTGAGTAGTACTTATAAATTATATTAAATTCCATTATGAAAAAGATTGGCAATTAAATTAAAAATATTTATAATATTTTTCTATTATTTAAAAAAAAATTAAGATTGTTGTTTTCGCAATCAGACAAAAAAAAATTTCATAACAATTTATTAAATACATACCTACTTCTAAACTATGATATTTACAATTAAAAACATATTCTTATAAGATTTTTTTACCGGTAAGGGATACATAGTCGAAGTTCATACCAACTATCTATAGTATGATGTGCGTAATGACCCTGATAAAACAAGGTAAAAATCAGTAAAGCCGTTTCGGAGGGCTACGGTAACTAACATTGTGATTGTGACATGAAAGTTACACTATTTACTTTATAACAACGGGAATCACTCACGTATTTACAAAGGAGTTAAAACACTCGACGTTTCGACCACAACAAGAGCAGTCTTTTTTAGGAGTGATATAATTACCTTAGAACTTAAGCTTGAAGTGCTTGGTCGGCTTCGATGTCGGTTTCTCCACGTGAGGCCCCTGTATCAACATGCTGATGTACCGCCCCTGCTGGCCCGAAGGTAGGGAAATACCCAGGACTTCACAATTCCTCAGAATCTCTGCACAACCCCTTAGGTCTTTATTCTTTACTGAAATTATAAACATATAAATAAATAAATATTGCTGGAAAATTCACACAGCAACATCTAGCCCCGTGATAAGTTCTAAGCTTGTGTTACGGGTGCTAGATGTCTGATATACTCTTAGTCATAGTCATAGTCATAGTCATAAATATTTATTTCCATAGTTTGCATTGTACAAATCTTGGACACGTCAATTGTTACAAAAAAAATATAATAAAAATGTCACACTTACATACTAAAAATAAAATATAAACTTAAATTCATAATTAATGTCAAGCAAATCACCATAAGGGACAAAGTTTAGAATATTATAATCATAATTAATAAAAAATAATTCATAGTAGCTGCTGTAAAGGGGCATTGTCAGTATTAAATCTAATTATAAATTATTGCACATTTATGAAATAATATTAATAATAGCTGGTGTAAATGGTCATTGTCAATCTTAACCTAAAGTAGAAATGAAAATAAAATCTAAATAATCCAATTCCATATTAAGAATTATTTCAAAAATGTCAGATCCAATTCAATTAAAGCACATAATAATGTCATTGATAAAATTTAATTAGAATTGCTGCTGTAAAGAGGCATTGTCAGAATAATTATTTATACAATTTGTACTTGATAGAATGTCTGCATTTAATAATAGATGATGTCAAAGATATATAAAATTGAAAATTATACAGCACAAATTAATAATTAAATTTCATTTTGATAGTCAACAGGGAAGTAATAATACAAACTTGCTAAACATCACTGACCTCTAAAGCTTCTGATAGAGAATAATAAGATTTTTTCACAAGTAAGGTCTTTATGGTGTTTTTGAACGCTAGAAATCCAAGATCTTGGGTTTCTGCATTCAATTTGTTAAATAACTTTATGCCATTACACTCATAACTTTTGTTTACCTTACTAAGTCTACACATTGGTTGACGAATTTTACCACCATGCCTTGTGTTATAGCTGTGTGTTGCCGACACAGTTATAAAATTTTGCCTATTTTTTTTTATATACAAAAGACATTGTAGGATGTATTCACAAGTAAACGTTAAAATACCAAGTTTAGCAAATTCTTTTCGACAACTGTCTCTAGTTTTAAGGCCAAGTATATATCTTATTGCTCTTTTTTGCAATCTAAATATTCTTAATGATGATGCTGCACTTCCCCATACTAAAATTCCATAGGTCATTAGACTATGAAAATATGCAAAATATACTGATTTTGCAGCATCTATCCCGCAAAGTTCTTTAACTTTTTTGATTGCATAGCATGCTGAGCTCAATCTGGATGCTAACGAATCTATATGACCTTTCCAAGTAAGTTTTGAGTCCACTTCAATCCCTAAAAATCTTATGCCATTTGTTGTTTTGATTCCGATATTGTCACTTATTCTATTTAATTCATTGACATCTGATACGTTTGTAGATAACGAGAAATTAGTCAAATTAGTTTTATTTATATTAATTATTAGGTTGTTGGTTTCAAACCATTTTGTTAGCTTTTCAATTACATTCGTCAATTTTAAATTAATGTCTGAAATTTTATCACAGTTTATCAATAAAGAAATGTCATCGGCAAACATAAAGATGTCAATTTGATCATGAATTGTACAAGCACATATGTCATTTATATAAATAATAAAAAGAAGTGGACCTAGGATGGATCCTTGTGGCACACCAATGCTAACATTTTCCTCTTTGGAGGTTGTGCTGTTGACATATACAACTTGTTTACGACAAGCAAGGTAAGACTTGCAGAGTAGTAAATCGACACCGTTTATACCATATCGCTGAAGTTTTGCAAGGAGGATATCGTGATTAACACAGTCAAAAGCCTTTGACAAATCGCAGAATATTCCATAACTTTTAAGTTTTGTATCTAGTGCATTTAATATGCTTTTGGTAATCCCCGACATAGCATCTGTTGTTGAAAAACCTTTGCGAAAACCAAATTGTTTATCACTCAATATCTTATTGTTGATTAAATATGTTTCTATTCTGTTAAACATTACTTTTTCGAATACTTTGCTAAATATCGGTAATAGTGATATTGGCCTATAATTCTGTGCATCACGTTTATCCCCCTTTTTGTAGAGCGGAATGACTTTTGCTAATTTGAGGAGATCTGGAAAAACTCCTTTATTGAGAGCATTGTTAATTACGTCTGTTAAAGGAATGGTTAATTCATTGCTTATACTCTTAATAATTTTAGAAGAAATATGCCAGAAGTCATTTGATGTTATTGATTTCATACCTTTTATTATTTTATGTATCTCTGTGTTTGTTGTATTATTAAATATATTATTATTTGTTTTAATCTCTATACCTTTATGTTTGATATATATATCTACATACTCAACAGCTTTATATAGATCTGGCTTTAACATTTTTGTTGATTTAGTGGCAATATTGGCAAAATAATTATTAAAATAATTAGCTATCATTACATTATCACTTAAAATTTCTTTTTTTTCCATATATAATTTGATGTCGTCTAATTCTCTGTCTACAGATTTTCCTGTGGCCTCTTTTATAATGGTCCATGTTGTTTTTATTTTGTTGTTTGATTTTAATAACCTATCTCTAAGTGCGATCTGTTTTGCTGCAATAGTTACTTTTCTGTATATTTTACTGTATATTCGAATATATTCTTTAAGGTTTTCATTGTTACCATAGTTCAATAACGAATACATTTCAAACATTTTTATCCGTGAAACAAGAATGCCTTTCGTGATCCAACTTTGTGGGGTATAATTATTACATTTTAAAGTTTTCGTTTGCAGAGGCAAGTTAGCATTTACTTGTTCAAGGAAAGACTTAAAGAACTCACTATATTGTGGTGTGTATTCATTACTAAATCTATGGTTCAGTGATAGTTTGAGCTCATTAATTCTATTTGATGTTATTTTTCTGCATGTTATTGTTTTTGTTTTGTTTTTAGGTTTACACGTACTAATTACTTTAATAATTTGAGCTTTGTGGTCCGACTTTATACCATCTATTACTGTTGCGTCTGACGTAAGGCCATCAGTAAATATATTATCGATACATGATGATTTTGTTTCAGTTATTCGTGTATATGCAAATATTTTTTGTTTGAGCTTGAAACAGTTCATTAGGTCACATAATGGGTTTGAATCTTCATTATCAATTGATAAATGAATATTAAAATCTCCACATACTACAAGTGTTTTGTTATTAGAGCTGGTTATTTTTGATAAGCAATCGTCAAGTTTGTCAATAAAATCTCCAACCTTCGCAGACGGTGATCTATACACAACTAAGACAAACATGTCATTCAGCTCTACACAACTCACTTCAAAAACTTTGTCTACAGAAAGATTTACAATGTCTTGTCTATTTTTTGCCCTTATGGTGTTTCTTACATATATAATATTGCTACCTCTAGCAAATGTTTTACGATTACTTGTACTAACAATTTTATAATTTTCTACGTTACAAATATCTACATTGTTATTACTAAGCCATGTTTCAGTTGCACAAAATATATCTATATTGTTAATATTTAAAAAAATATCTAGATCTAATGTTTTCTTTTCCAGTCCTTGAACATTTTGATGACATATAACGACTTGATTGTTATTTATGTTTGTTGTAGTAGCATTACAGCACGCATATCGTGCTTCGTCTAACCTAGCTGAAAAAAATTTTTAGAGAGTGTCACAATATATTCAGTTACAAGTGATTTGAAATCCTTGTCATTCATCTTGTATTGAATTGAGCTCATATTGATTATTTGTATGTTGTTATCATATACACAATAATTGTGTAGTCTTATGTTTCTGTTATAAATTATTCTATTGTTTCTTTTATTTTGTGTAGTATCATTCTTGTTGTATTCTATATTAAGGCATACCAGTCTTATATTCATAAGTTTAAGAGTTTCATTCAGGCTCATGATGTCTTCAACATATCTGTTATTCGGATTTCTGGTAGCCAGAACTATGGCCTTGGGCTTTTGTGTCTCAGCAACCTCCTTCACTTTGTCTAATAGAATATTGATGGGAGCCCTGGAGAATACTTGACAACAAACAGCTGAGCTCAAAAAACTATTGTTCTTTAATGTAACCCCCATCCCTCGTATACATTCGTCTCCAATCACTACAGTGTCAAAGTATATTTGACTATTACTGTGGCTTTTTATATTTGCTGCTTTGCTGGTCGTTGGCTTTGAGACACTTGGCATAGAATAATTTGTGATTATGTCACAAGTGTCTTGTTCTTTTAAAACATGTCCAATCTGATCTATGGTATTTATAAGATCACATTTCTCTTGTTGTGTCTTGTAATTTTCAATACTTAGATTATCAAAAGAATTTCTAATCGCTTCACAAGTGTTTTCTAGAATGCTAATTTTTTCCTTTAACTTCTGTTCGTTGTCATTTAGTTCTTTTATATTTATTTCCTGTTCTTTTAGTATTTTATCATGTTTTTCTTGTAAGTCTGATGAGCATTCTAATTCTTCACATTGTTTATGTTGTGTCTTTAGTTCTGTGCTTTGTTTTTTTCCTTTTTTCCGTAATGTTTTTATTTCTGCATTTTTAAATTTCAGTTCATTCCTTATTTGTTTTAACTCCTTGGAGACTTCCTCAATATTTACTTCATTAGGTTTGTAACATGTTCCTTGTAATTTAAGCTTATTGGTTTTAATTTTTTCTTCTGTTAGCATCTGTCGTAATTTGTCTCTTTCTTCGTTTAGGGATGTTATTTCTTGAGTGTGTTCTTTGATATCTGTAGTAAGCTTTTGAACTCTTTTTTGTAGTCTATTATTTTCGCTTATAACTGACTCGTAGTTAGAATACTCTTTTTGTAGCTCCATAATTAGTTTTTCTTTTAATGTACATTTATCTTCCAATATTTCAATTTGTTCTACTAATCTAACCATGTCGCTTTTTAATTTCGCATTTACGTCCAAAATTTTTTGAAAGTCTTTTTCGCTTTCATTTTGTTCATCAATTAATTGTTGGTTTAATTTTAAAGATTTATTTAAGTCATCCTGTATTGTTTTAATGCAGGTGTCGGTGTTTAATTTGGAAGACATTTTCCTTGTTAGCATTGTATTTTAATTGCGTTGGTAACACTCAGAAGAGTTCAAAACGTCAAATGTTTGTTTACGTCTTCTATAAAATGTCAATGTCAACATACATCTGACGTATGACAGACGTCTGAAATCATTTATTGTAAACAAAACAATAATGCCGGTAGTGTTAACTTATTTAATTGTAAATTAGCGATGATTGGTCTAATTTTGGGCCAATTTTTGAAAAAACTGCGTATGTGTGAGTGATGCCGCGAAAAATTCGTTATCCTGGATAGTTTTTAAGTGATAATTATGTTAAAAACAAACTTGCCGGATAGTGCGAAGTCTTGATTTATATCCTCGGCAGCTTCATTCAGCTTTTCCAGCCACTTTCAGGTAAATTAGGCTCTTAAAACTGCTAGTTTTAATTATTTTATAGGAGAGCAATTCAAATACGTTGTTTACTGCTATACACACACACAAGTCTTTTTTTTTCTTAATAGAATATACATACATAGATTATATATTTTTTATTATTATCACACCCAGACACCCGGAACAAATATTTGCAGATCATTCAAATTGTTGTCCCGAGGCGGGAATTGAACCCGCAACCTCTTGCGTCGCAGGCGAACCTTCGCTCGATGCGCCACAGAGGTCGTCACAGAGGAATAATGTTTGTATGTGAAAACATCTTAACATAACTGGAGCAATAATTCAAATAGCCTATATCCTGTTTACTGTATCAACTTACTGCGATCACCAAACCGTGTGGTAAGTGTGGTGATTACATGTACAAATCCCTCAAGATAATTTATAATAATGATCTTGAGGGACTTAATGGCTTTACTGTTTAAGATGTACCTAAGCCGTCGAACAAAGCTGCAAAAATTCGAAAAAACTAATAATCTTTTAAAATAATTTAGAAAAAAATGGGCAGAAGACAAGAATATCAGTAATTTCTTGGGTTTTTCCTGATAGAAGAATAAACAACTAAAATTTACTGATAAGTGTTCTTGTTTATAATTCAGATTGAGAAAAAATACTAAATTACCTAGTTAAAAGTAAAGAAACGATTCTCAAATGCAAATGTAGGTACTTTATGAACCTATCTATCCATTACTGCCTCCTATACATCAGCGGTTATTCTGACTACCTAAACAGATTCAGAAAAATCAAATTTACAAAAAAATAACAAAATACGGGCGTATTCATATTTGTATGAGATTTCAGAAGCGCCCCTTGCGGTAATTAGCGGAACTATGTAAGATGCATCATCATAGCAAAACCTCTACTACCCGGCCCATCACAGCTGGAGTGCCGCAGGGGAGCTGCCTGTCGCCCGCGCTGTACGCGCACTACACCGACGACATCCCGACCCTGGAGGGGCACCTAAATCCCGGGGAAGAGGATGTGTTGCTAGCGCTCTTCGCGGACGATAGCGCCTTCTTTGCGTCCCACTTCAGTCCCTTCATTGCCGCCCAGAAGATGCAGCGAGTCCTGGACCTACTGCCCCCATGGCTGGACAAGTGGCGCATGGCCGTCAACGTGGGCAAAACGGCCGCGCTGTGTGTGTCCCGACGCCGCCTCCAACCGCCGCAACTGAAACTCCGGGGCCAGAACGTGGCATGGAACTCGCAGGCGCGGTACCTCGGCATCGAGATCGACAGGTCGTTGAGGATGCAGCCCCAGGTAGACCGCGCGCTCCAGCAAGCGCGCGCCGCCCAGGCGCTCCTCCGACCCGTCCTAGACTCTCGACTGCCGCTGAGGACCAAGCTGCGAGTCTACACCACCTATACGTGAGGTCTCGGCTCACCTACGCCGCGCCGGCCTGGTACGCGCTGGCGTCCACCACCAACCAGAACCGCCTGCAGACGCTGCAGAACAAGGCGTTACGGCTCTGTACGGGAGCGGGCTTCTACGTGAGGAACGACGTGATCGCCCGCGACCTGCGGATGCCGTCCATCGAGGAGCACGTGGCGCTGACGGCGCGCCGAATGTTCGCCTGCGCCGACAACAGCCGCCACGCCCACCTGAACGGCCTCGCGCCGTTGCACGCGCGCCCCCCCGACCACGCCGGCCCGCTGAGGCCCCTGCCGCGGGACCTGATAGCCCTCGCTCCGGGAACAGAACAACATAGCGTCTGAAGCCTGCCCATCAAAATGGGCTTATCCACGTGACCTAGGGGTCGTTACCCCTAGAGTTGAAGCCGAGGTAAAGAGGCCTAGCCTCGAAGCCTCTCTCGGTGCCCCCGCAAAGGGCCTGAAAGAAGACTCGTCGTCATAGCAAAACATATAACGAACTTATGGTCTTTTGGTCTCCGCACTACTAATTTATAGGTCTTCAGCGATTTGGTAAAATCACCACAAAATCGATGTGAAAACGAGGAGTAGATAATTAAGATCTGTTGCATCGTTAATAAACTGTTTTTAAACATTCAGTTCTTTTGTTTAAAGGTTAATTATTAAAATAATTGTTGTTTAAATTCATAGATAAATATAATTAAGTAAGTACTTCACCCTAGATAGGTTTAGCTTGAAGTGGTCAGGTAATTAAATACTAAGATAGTCTTATTTAAAGAAACGGATTCAGTTATTCACAAACAAACCGCTCTAAGACTCAGAAAGAGGATAGATCGGTTCGTTTGTGAATTACTATGTCTACTCTTGGGTTTGAAACGACGGATGGTAAGAGTCAAAGTAACGGAAAACTACAAACATTTAAACGATGGTTATGTTACCTGTTTTATCTGCACTAAGATGTCTACTGGGGAGACCAATGTTCAGTTAGTGGAGCGCGTACACAACAAATCATTACAATGATGTAGATAACCCTATAAATAGCTCTATTAAACTGTAAACTCAAACGACAAATTTAAAATTATTTGAATTAATTTTGGAGAAACATCGATTTATTTGTACCTAATGAAGTAAGTTGTCGACGAGTTAATTGGAAGATAATATAATTATAATGTAAAAATGCAAGTGAAAATATTGTAAAATCTCAAATGGTTTGATAGATTTGACATTTACCCACATGAAGAGATGGTGGTATTTGTGTATGGTAACAAAAAACAAGATATTACGCGGGAAATTAAACAAAAGCTAGTAGGTACCAACATGATACAAAACTACTGTGATATTCAATCACAAATACTCTAATTGAACCTCGTCACCAACCTGATAGTGACTCAAATAATCATCGAGGTACTGTTTTGTATTAGATATCGTTAATTACTTAAGTAAGTATAATATTTGCGGACGTTTTACAAACAATCATTTGACCTAATGAACTCAAGTCACAGAACACAGAATGTTCATGTTGGCGCCCTGATAAAGAGCACGCGCAAAAATACTGGTCACCGTATGATATATAAGGTACTAACCTTCTTATAATAGGTACATCATCATCATAATAGGTAAGTATAGTAAAACCATTCTAAAAATGAACTCCCCTCCACAAAACCGTGATGATTTTTAGAAATGGTTTTACTATACCTACTTACTGGAAGACACTTAATAGATATCTACCATACATATTTACCACCCCTATTTACGTTTTAACTGCTGGGACACAGGGACTTTTCCCCTAAAGAGATAAGCAAATAATTTTAATATTCAATACTCTGGCCAACTTCGAGTTTGTGAATGTAACAGGTTCTTCAAACTCTTTAATGTTCTTAGAACATGCCGGTTTCTTCAAGATGTTTGCCTTCACCGTTAGAGCACGTGTTTTTACAGCGGCCATAATTTATTTGGTAAACGTCCGAAGTTGCGTTGACCGATTCGCGGTCTCCATTCGAGAACTATTTGGCTCCTACGGTCATCTGTTCTCCGCGCTACATGGCCTGGCCATTGCCACTTCAATAAGCTTATCCACTGGGCTATAAAATACCTATCTACTTAGGTAATTATATTTATCTATGAACTTTAACAACAATTTAAATAAAACCAAATAGGTACACAAAGGAACTGAATGTTTTTAAAACATTCAATAACAAACGATGCGTCAGATCATACACCTTTTACTGACTGATTGTGCTGGTCTGTTTAGTCTGTTACAGAAAATCTTACCAACAATACTGTGACCTACAATCTAACACCTAAATTGGTGATAGTGTAAAATGGAACGAAAGATAAATATCCAACACAAGTTGCAAATTAATGAGCTCTCTACATAACACACCGAAGTGAGATCATTAATATTTATATTCATTATTTCACTTTTATTTATATTCATGTACTTAAAAAAAAGTGATTCTGTCTGGACGTTTATAGCAAGTAATATTGTAGCTTTAAACAAATGTTTATGGGCTGTGTTCCAGCTGTGGTAACATAAATAGGGGTGTTGATGATATTATATAATTTTTAATACTTACACTTATAACTAAAGAGTACTTGAAGTACACTTGTATACTCCGCCATCATCTTATGTTTCAGCAAGGTTTGCAACAGTCTCACCACTGCATCCTCGTTGCAGTTGGATCTGAGAGCGGATATGCTTAATGCTGCTACTCTGAAATTACAGAAATTACACTATTCATTTATTTAAAACATAAACATTTACATTTTAAAAACATAATATTGTTTTCACAGGTATATGGCAAATTACAAGCTGGTTACTTCGTCATCCAAATGTACTCTTGCGTGCTGGTGTGAAAATAGCATTTAATAAGGCTAGAAATTTTACACATGTATTTATTAAGATTGGCTTTAGAAGACACATATCACACAAAAATACTTAATAACTTACATTCCTAATAATACAAATATCAACAATTAGAAGTAATTAAATGTTTACCATAGATATCTGCTGTACTTATGTGACACATAAATTGGTAAACTAAATAAAAATACCTACCCGAAGTATATTTTGCTCAACTTACTTTTCTTTTACTATGTTCCTCAGTACTTCGGATGTTTCCCATAGCTCATCAGCTGTCATTTGATCTGAATACCAGCTACTTTGCCAACAGATATGCCAAAAACATACTAAAGGATAATTCTCTTTCCATAGATCACTAAATTCTAGAGCATACTTCTTAAACACTACTAGAGACGCCTCCGATCTGTTTAAAACCGAGTCATGTATAAGCTCTCGGAAAATCACCCGATAAAATATCCTTAAATTTAGATTTTTCTTATAACTCTCTTTTAGTATTGCTAATCCTTTGTCCGAATTTCCTTTCAAGCACTGTGCTTTCGCATAGTAATGCATAAATTCTCCATTCCTTTTATAAGCGTTTGGAAGTAATTTGGAAAAATACTTCTGTAGTATCACAATCATGTCAGGTTTACCGATTTTGCTGTAGTGCTTCAATAAACTCTTAAGTAAGGAATCGCTTAACAATCTACGAATACTGAGACAGTGTAATACTATTTGTTCTACAAATTTATCCTTATTTTTAAGGGTGAGGTCTATTATAGCTTTTTCAAAGTCGTCCTCTGGTAATATTAACAATTCGTTTATCTTATTATCAGTTTCGCTGAAGTGCCTTATGGTGAAATTAATGTTACTCTTCATTTTGTCGTTTGTTTGTAACAGTCTATCGCTGGTAAAAACATCGACGAAGTCTACTGTGGTTGCATAGGAGGTTATGGGCAAAAGCCGGTTAATTTTTAGAAAATTGTAATAAACCTTGAAGAAACCTTCCTGGTATTTCAAAAACTGGATCCTTAGTGCGTTCATTTTGTTTAATGATTTTTGATTTATGATGATGTTAACAATTTACTAAAGACTTAGCGATTTTTTGTTAAATTCACATGGTTTAAAGCAGCCGCGAGGAAAGCTACCGAATTAACAGTAGCTTACCTTATACAATTTGATTTTATTCTTATTTGTTTTGATACATAGTAAATTAATATTAATTTCACAATTTTTAACTCCGATGTTTTTTGTTTACTTGTTGCTTTGCTGTTGTCGATTTTGAGTTTGACAGATAAATGTAATGTGATGGTTCTAGTTCATGAATGTCACTGTCAGTTGGGAAAATTTTCGACGTTTGTTTTAGCTACGGTGAAATCTAATAACTACCTGTAGCTTGTCATAAAAAGTAATTATTTTGACCGTTAAATGAACTTTGACAATCGGTTGTGTTATTTACATTTACATTTTTCATGGAATAGATTAAACTATTGTGTATGTTCAATGATTTTTTATAATAATGTATGTTAGATAAAAACATGCGTATTTTTTGCACCTTAATCTATTTATATCTAAATAATAAGAAAGGTATTAAGTTAAAATAATCCAGCAAATTGGTAAGCATTTTTTTGTCCCTTAGGCGTATGGTAGGATTTTTCCAAAGGTAACATCAATTGGCACTGAAATATTTGTAAGCCATACGCATATTAATAGTAACAAAATCTAACCTCGAAAAAGTATTTAACTAGTGCCATCTGGTTTTTTTTACCGAACTATTAGTTTTAACTACTCATTAGTAGATGGCAATGTATGTAAATTTAAAGATTAGGAATTGTGAAACTTTTTTTATAATTGTGGCTGAAAGCGCAAATCATACAAAAGTTGGTAAAATAAAAAGTTAATAAAGAAAATTATCGAATCTCCTTACATAATGGAATAACATCATGAAGACCAAACTAAAGACTTGGTGAAAAGAAAATGTGGTCAAGTGGAAGTGTGGTGGTGTGATGTATGATGAAATGAGGAGAAAAGTAGGTAATTAGGTAAACCATAATATTCTAGATGGAGGTTTTAATTACTTGACGTTATTACGTATTTACTTTAATGCGACCAATCCTGGATAGATTGGTCGCATTATAGTAAATACAGTAGGTACACGGATCCAGGCTACTGCCCGTCTCCTGGTATGTAGGTACTAAGGCTTCTGGTAGGTACCTATGTAAGAATTATGTTGCTTGCTAGTATTCTAACAGCAGCACTACATAAATATTAAAAATGTTTTTCTCAATAATAAAAGGTTACCAGAAATGTAGTCCCTATTCTAGCCTTCGTTCACTGCTGTTTTTCAGCGCACCTACCTACTAGTTCCGTTTTTCACCGCCACGAATTACAAAAAAAATGTCAACGCCCGATTTTATTATTTTTGTATTGAATTGTAAAACTTTCGGAACTACGTAAAGGTAGGTACAATTTTGGTTAGGTTCATGTTAGAGCTTCTCCCAGCTGATGTCACACGCATTGTTACATCTCCAGCTGAACACGGTCCAATAATTCGTAGAGCTTATCTAGCTAGCTAACCATTGTCTTTTTGTCCCCAGTATTACTGTAGCTGTGTAGGTACAGTCAGCGGATAAAACGATAGCGGACATTAGCTTAAAAGGTAAGAATATTATTTATTAACTTTCTTTCTGCGTTATAATAGAAATCTATCTATCTACCTCGCGTTAATACCTACGTAACCTATTATTAAATCTGATCTATGCCCGTTGTTAATAGAAAGTATCATAATAAATCTGATCTAAAAAAAATATGCAAAAAATGTAACATAGATCTTATAACACTTACCTACCTACAAGTTTTTACCGATCGCAAAAAAAAAAGCATTTTTTTTTAATTAAGATCTATGCATGAGCCAAAATGTGACCCTGGAAGGTAGATTTAACGTTAAATACCTACATAGAAATCAATATTTTATGTACCTTCTTACCTAAAATGTTAAATGTCCGCTCGTTGTACTCCTCACAAGGATAAAAAACCTTCCGATTCGTTACAGACAATTTAGACTTATCTCCTAAGACAACCATAATTATAATTGCCCTCGTGACAGCTAACATTTTCATTAACCAAAAACAAGTCATAATAACTGCATCCGAAACCGTAGCATAACTCATTCGATTAACTGCTCCACAGATGTGTGCGGGTAAAAACCATTTTAACTTAAACCCTAAAGGAGGACATCATATTCCGAATATTCCATAAAGTATTGACTGTAAAAAACACTTGCTATTTAGTTGAGTCAAATAGGATTTTGAGGGTTTACAATATTTTTTAAAAATTAGTATGAATGTTCAGAATATTGTATTGCCTTGTGCAAAAAAAAATATAAACCTAAACCGTGAGTTTTACAGCAAGAAGAGTGTTGACAAAATTTAATAACATCCAATTTTCTACAAAAAATGTCCCAAATTTTTTTTTCGTAAGTATTGCCATTTCTATGATTTAGCGGTTAGAAAGCATTGAAAACCTGTATCTCAGCAGTGGGAACGTAAATAGGGGTGATGATGATGATGGATTATAGTAGGTTATATCCCATAAAATACTCTGTATAAGTAGGTGATAGTACTTAGAATAAGTACTTATAGAATAATGGCGCGAAACTTGCCTAATATTATAACACCAAAGGGGTCTGTAAAAAGTGGTTGCTTATCTCATCCGGGAAAGATCTTGTGACGCTAAGAAAGTACCTACCAACGAATTAATCCCATTTTAATATGACTAATTGCAGCTTAATTGACAAATGGGGATCGTGTTTGTGGGTGTAAGCGATAAATTACCATAACATTGTGAAGGGTTAAGATAAGTATAGTAAAACCATTCTAAAAAATGAACTCCCCTCCACAAAACCGTGATGATTTCAACGTGTGAGAGGAAAAACAGAATACACAGAAAAAAAAAATACAGAATTCGGTGGAGGGGCGTTCATTTTAGAAATGGTTTTACTATACCTACCTAGTTAAAATGATGACATGACAGTATTGTCACGGAGAAAGATGTTCAATCTACAAACTGTCTTAAATGTTTCTGTACTAAGGATAATACATTCAGAGCCGTGTTAGCTAAGTGCCAGCACACTCGACTATCATTCCGAAGATCGTGGGTCAAAATCGGTGAAACACCTCTGATTTTTCTTTTTGAAAAATTTGTGCTTTAAAAACACGTTCTCTGGTGGTGATGGCTAACATCGTGAGGAAACTGCATGTTCTGAGAACTTTGAAGGACATGTGTCATTCACTAATATTTCATTATACATTTATAAATTCCAGGTTACCCGGATCAGATATCCGTAGATCGTACAAAGATTTGTCCCGAGGCGGAAATCGAACCCTCCTGCGTCGCAAGTAGATCAAACAACTTAGTAGGTACTGAAATTACTAAACTGATAATTTCTTTGAAATGACAATGGTCAGGGTAGGTACTAAATTTCTAGGTATAGGTTACTCTGGGCCATAGGTATTATAGACTAATGTCAAGCCATAAAGATATAAAACATAGGAGCTAAACAAAAGAGTCAGCTATTAAAAGCTCGCGTCAAAATGTAAAATGCATGACTAAAGGCAATATACAGTCACAATACTGCCGTCATATTGCTAAAAAACCGTAAAGTGACATTTTGCCAAAATTGACTTTTATACACAGCACGAAAGCGTAAACTTTTCTCTATCTTCTAGTCTGGGTCTCATGGCTCTATCGTTTATAATGCCTGAGATCTGGAACCCTCGTGTACCGTTAACTACATCATTTTGAGACATTTTCAATTCTTAAACACGGTTATCAAGCATTTCTATACTAAAATACCGCTAAACGCCTCTAATCGTGAATTTAAGGCTTTTATTCTCATGGCCCTACAAACTTAGAAAACAGTTGCATGCATAAACAATACTAAATGACCGTTATCTGACTTTAACTTTTTTATAACTATTTCCACCCTCATGATATGATTAGGACTTACTATGTCTAAAACACAGTTTTTGTACTCGTACAACACTAAAGAGCCGCTAAACGCCCTTAGACGTAAAATCGTAGGTAAACTTACATATATTTTAATCAATTACAAGCCTAAAAGACAGTCACTGGTTTTAAGAAATGAAATATGACGTTATTGTCTAAGTAATTAAAACGTAATAAAACAGTTAACTGACAATGCAACTCTAAAACACGTCTACCTGCTCTACCTTTTTATGCGTTTCGCTCCCTTTCTCGGTCGTGTCGTGGACCTTGTGGAGGTCTGACGTGCGGCGCGTTAGGATAAAAATCAGCGAAAATGATTTCTGAAGAAAGAAAAGCACTAAATATAGATTTTTATGAAGTTTATTAAATATTTAGCGCATGTTTTGTTGTAGGTTCCTGAATTTTTGAACGGCATAGCGATATAAAATAGTCTTTGAAAGAGAAAATCAAACATACGAAATCTCGTTAATCTATTATAATATTTCGAGGTGCTCAGTGCTTCGTGTTAAGGACGAATGTGAGCATCTGGACAAACCGTTGAAATATATAACTACTTTTTACATTCTGGTTATCACGCTGTCAAATTGTTCAATTATTGTTTTGTTCTTCTATCAATTAATAAATATATTTGTAATTACCTGGAAATACAATTTATGACGTGACATGTCCGAAGTATTCACTTCCTGGCTCCGATAAAATAACTTAGTGGGATTCTGTAACTCTTTTTCTGAAACATTTCTTTCTTTTGAATACTAATAAAAGTTTTATCCTTTCTACCATCAAAACAAATACCACATACATCGCAATCTGCATTCTGTAAAGCTGTTCTGACTGTACAGTAGTTCTCACATGGAACAACCTAGATAGATAGATAGAACATTTATTCACTGAATCACGCACACAAATTACAATAAAACACAACCATACATACAAAGAGAAACACGAGAAATTTTTAAACCATGAAAAATAACTTGCAAAAAACTTAATCTATAAACTGTGTGTGTTGCGTGACACAGCGAAAAGGGTTCGACTCAGCATGATATCGACTGAACTAGATATCCAGTCTTAGTTCTCCAGAACTTAGATCGATTAATGACGCGACCGGTATCGTTTGAAGAAACAATTTCCACATCATTCAACACCAAAGAAGCTATCAAAGCCGCGGCTCTGTCAGAAACTCCGCGAGAGCTAGCGATGGTAAACTTAACCTCTTCTTTTTTGCTGATGGCACGGCAAATGGGTTTTTTATTAGACTAGATGCCTCGCTATTGCTAGAACTAGCATTAGTACTTTCAGTCTCTGCTGACTAATCGGGAACAGCTCGGTTTCCGAAAAACCGTGTTGTTCCCGATTCCCGATCAATTGTCTCTTTGCTACGCAATAAACTTGTTTTTTCTTATTTTTTGTAGTTGCAGCTAGATCTACACCAACTACCATCATTTCTCTTGTTGTTCTTTGATCGACTAGAAATAGATTTTCTTCTTTGGGAACACGAGTGTCTTTCAAACACGTTGAGAGTTTGAGATAAGTTTTCATTAGCAACTGCAAATATCAAATAATCTATGAGACTCAGCTGTAAATGTATTAATGTTCTGTTGAAAGTTTATGTTTGACGACCATAATAAGGTTTCATTAAACTTCTGTATTTATCCTGAAAGGTGAGAATTAACTTTAATACTCTCTTTCGACTTACAGTTGGCAGCGAAGCTTTTTGAAATATATACCTAGTTAATATTTCTTCAGCCAATATTTTGGATATGTCATGGACAGAAGGCTCTTTTGTTGTTTTGTCTGTCTTTAATTGATATTAAATGATATAATTCATAACATAATATAATTCATAACATCATTTTAAGTAGGCAACTGGGACACTGGTAACTTCTCTGGCAAACCAAACACGGGACAGGACGTCGATTGTCGAGTTTTGACTTGAGACATTGTACTGTAATAAACAAAATTAATGGGTATTAATTAATGATTTAGATTAAATTATCTGTCCAAATTACATTGTAAATACATGAGTTGTATCTTTTATCTGAGCTGTTAAAACCGAAGTCTCTCACAAATAATACAATTACAATTTGCGCAACACGTCTAGGCGCAAAATTTTAGTATCATAAACAAACAGGGCAACGCTCAGAATCTAATTACGCGGAAATATGACGAAAGTATTTTTTATAAAACTGATTCTAATCTAGTATGATAATAATTTTACCGTCGTTATTCAACTCAAGACTGATTTTGCATGGCAAATTAAACATGGTAAATTGCTAGGCGATCACAGTTCATTTGTTTAACAGTGAGATTTAATCAAACTTAGTTTTAAAATGTTCCTATATATAAGCATTTGCAACCTTATGTTACATACCATAACTATAAACAATATTAATATGATATAATATTGTTTTTATTGCTTTGAATAAAAGATAATCGTTAAATTTTGTATAATTTAATCATGATTTACCATTTTGGAGGTGAGATAAAATGTAGGAAGTATAGACTTAGCCGTAAAATTATAATTATGTTATGAATCTACAAGTACATTTTTCAACGCTAAAACACAGTAAGATAAAATGTTTCTTACAATACTGTGTTTAAGTCTAGATCCATATCTCTTATTTATACCACAAAACAACAAATAAACCGTTAAAGGTTTTTAACGGTGTTTTAAGAATTAGAGCTGGTCCAATTTTCCATACAATGCAATGCAAAAAGACGACTAAGTGACTTAACTGTGTTTTAGTTTAGCATTTGTGGAAAAACTGTATGTGAGCATAAAATCATCATACAGTTTCACTAAGATACAACACTTAAAAGCCGCTACGCTTCAGCTGACTGCTTTTTAGTGTTGCACACCCCCACTTTATGAAGTAGATGACCATTGTCTAAAACACAAATTTGTCAATAAAAACTCATGTGTTTAATTTGATGTTCCCGTTTCATACTCAAATAATAGCCCCAGAAATTATTTAAAAAATGGTATATGAAAGAAGACTGTAGGTCTTCACAAAGTCTAGAATTAAACATTTTTCACGTTTTTGCTCGTAGCCAACAATTTGGGTTTGTCACTTTACGGTTTTTTAACCATAGGACGGCAGAATAGGCGAAGGATGTCGATATAATCAGAATATCGGTGACCATGTCGCAGGTAAGGGGAAATATCGAATATACATAATTTTGTCTAAATCTCACGTGGTTTGTGGTTCATCATCTTGATATGACACTCTGCGGCCATAGATTATCCCTCATAGAGTCCGTTGGTAGCTGTAATGTTTAAAGAGCCTATTATAACAAAGGTTGGTGTGATACGATTTATACACTAAACAGCACTAAGCAGTAAGTCCAACGATCTCCCCGACTATAAATCCCAATCTAAATTCCGTGCTTATCAATAACGTATGACACTAAACTTAAAATGCCGTGTAAACATGGCAATGGTAATGGTTCTACTGTGAACCCTAGACCTGTTTTCTGCATGTTTTTTACGTACCTATAGTAAAAATATCTATCTATGTATTTATAATTCCATTTAGTAATCTATAGGTAACTAGCACCCGTAACACAAGCTGCGAGCTTACCACGGGGCTAAATGTTGCTGTATGAATTGTCCAGGAATATTACTCGTATTTATAGATGCCTAGCCTTACTGTTTCCTACACTTACGTATTAAAAGTGACAATGTAGGAAATACCCAGCCTGTACTTGCACCTCAACAGATCGATTAAGCATCCCCACTTGACACCCTTATTGTCCTGTCTACATTGACGGCTGACTGTAAACTATGCGCGCGCACAATGCAACGTGTCATTGACAATACAGCATAGATCTATGATAACATCTTGGTCATTTCTGCCGGGCAAGAGAAGGATTGTAGATTACGATCGGTACGGCTAGATGCCAGGGTCAATTTGACTTATGAGGCGAAATGAGAGGTTATTTTTATGCATGGCTGATTTTTTGCCCAAAGGACACGACTCTTGTTTAAAAATTTCAGTCTTGTAGAATATATAAAAACTAGGTACTAACTTTACCTATTGATCTATTGATAATTATGTTGCTGTTTTGATCTTCATTGAATGGGATCGAAGATTAATTTAACATGGAACGCACGATTTTGCTTTGGTCCATATTCTATTGAACGAAAAATATACTTAACATCTTAGTAAATTAGCAGGCAACTAAGTTTTTTTTCATGATACTATTATCAACAACTTACTTTATCTATCTTTAAAGCACGTCTAGTATATCCCGCCATAAATCCTTTTATCTATCTGAATTAGATGCTGGTGATCTCATTAAATAGATAACAATGTAGGGCAGTAAATCAGTAATTTTTTTTTATACAAAATTCAAATGTAGTTTTTTATATCGGATAAAATTTTGTATCAGGTCTCTTAGTTATCACAATATGTCTTAAAAATAAGTAGGTAGGTAGAAAAAGTGTCTGAGTACAATTACAAAACTTGTTGGTAAGGCTAAGGTATGAAACTATGCTATATCGGTATGCACCTATAATGGCTTACGTCTTATAGTTTTCAAATGAGTAGTAATTTGAGAGATTAATTTATTATGTTGATATAAGTAGATACTACTAAATATTTAAAGTTTCTCAACATTAAGCCGATAATTTTGCTAATAGATAAAATTATCCATACGAGTGATATTGCCATTAATAAGGTTTTGCAAGTATCAAGATCCAATGCCGCTAAAGCCTCAAAGGGTCAAACCACCAGTGAGATCCGGTTTCTATTAAATTAGGACTACCTCAATATAAAGTCTTGCGTACTCAGTTTGTTAACTTAACTCATAGTTATCATCATCATCACAATAATTCATTATAGAGCGAACGTTACCTACTTGTAAAGTTATTGCTCCAATAAATAAATAATAATATTGCTGGACAATTCACACAGTAACATCTAGCCCCGTTCTAAGCTTGTGTTACGGGTGCTAGATTTCTGATATACCTACTTAATATAATATATATACATAGATAGATTTTTATATTTATATCTGCAGTTTGGTACAAATTTTTGTTCCGAGGCGGGAATCAAACCCGCAACCTCCTGCGTCGCTGGCAGACCTTCGCCCGCTGCGCCACAGAGGTAGTCAAAAGCTAGTTATGTATTGCCAATTAGGTCGCGGTGATTCTATAGATTTTTAAGGATTTGTCGTTTATTTTCATAACATCCTAAAGATAACTTGAACAAGTCAATAAATACAATACAGCTTATCATCGTTCCTAAGACGTACAATAAATTATTTTGCTGAAAATGGTATTTTAAATTAAAATGGTAACGTATTATCCTATATTGACTTGGTTGTAATTTTTTTCAATTGTTCCAATTGCAGTTAAATAAGAAGTGAAATACATAGACCAATATCGGTCATAGCTAATAATATCAAAGGCCCCTTTTCATAAATCAATTAGAAACTTGATCACACAATCACCGCATAATGTATGTATGAAATGCTACTGAGATGAAAAAGCGAAATAGCAAACTTTATTTGTTAGCTATAATAAGCACATGATTTTTAAAAGAAATGATGCTACCATTGTTAAGACGGTTTTGGAGCAACTTAGTGAATAACTCAATTGCGTTTATATATGTACCTAATTGGTAATTGATTAAAACATGTGCGATAGTCAGCACTCAGGTCTAAAATCAACAAAAAACGATCTGTTTTGTTTTATAATTATAGGCCGGGATCCGTAGTACATGGAAATCAAGTGATTACTAACAAGCTAATTTTTGGTGAGTAGCTTCGTTTTGATGAGACGTCCAAAGATATCCTATACCCAACTCTCGATTGTGGTAGCTAACAGAGATATCAAGGATTAAAAAATTCAAGGATGTAAAACCGGGATAACGGACCACGAAATTTGTCGGACAATATGTCCGTTAGATTTTATAAATATGAATTAAGTATACAACAAAAAATCAGCTAGTTAGTAATCATAGTAATCATTTAAATTGACCTCGTTTTCGACACATTTTGGAAATGGCGGACTCTTTGATCAAACCATAGGTTTTGTAGGACAAACATGTTTTTATATAATTTAGATAATTATCTTGAGATATAACATATTGTCCTACAAATTTCGTGGTCCGTTATCCCGGTTCCTGATCGGACGGATCCCTGACTATTAATGTTTTTCTGTCCAGCAATCCAGTAGGTACTAGAAATTTTAACGCAATAGTTAGGTACGTTACTTAATTTAAATACGAGGAAATGATAAATAAATAGCAGTTTCTGATACGAAATAGCGGCATAATCAAAGGTTTGATAAGATAGATAACTTCAATGCAAATAATTAGACAGATTAATATAACATGCAATTAGATTTACATGTAACCATTATATTGGGCTTGGGGCAAATGAATGAAGGATATCTTTATGAGATTGATTTATTGTAGCTAATTGAACCGTTTAACTTAGTTTATTAGGAACTTAGACAAAATCTTTTGGATTATTAACTAAGGGGGATATTTTGACGATCTCCAATTCGATCAACCGAAAGAATTATAAGGTTCGTCATTTGTATGGAAACCACAGTTCTCTAAATAGAAACTTAGACGGAACTCGGATAGGAAAAGCTACTGAACGTGACATTATAACATAAAGATTCTTGACCAACGCGCAACTTTACTTACGATAAAACACTACCTACCTACCTAATTTGTTTGTTTATTTCTTGGTTTGGTAAAAAAGGGAGAACTTTTTTTTTATTATGGGAAACTACCATAACCCTGCGGGAAAATATTAACTGTCGTTAGGTACACATTAATAAAACCGTTGCAAACTAATCCACGCAATAAAACATTTTTACCGCGGAATTATTTGTACGATCACCAAGCAAAACAACATCCCTTCAGACAAATTATTTTTAAGATAGCTATTTTGGTATTAGAAAGTAATTTAGAAGGGCCAAAGAAAGGTTATTTTCGTGAAATCAAATCTTTTTTGCCATCTGATATTTCGGTCAAGATGTTTGTTGTTTCGCCGTAATTGATTGTCATATGACAAGGGGCGTGAGTTTGTGAATTGAAAGAGGCTTATTCCTGTTGGCACTATTGATTTTTTATAATTAACTAATTGAACCACATGCGGCTTTGCCCGCTTTATTCCCATCATCAACATTCATCTTAACTCTTAAACCTTCCCTGGGTTACTACCACTATTTTAAAACCAAAAGAACCTTATCAGACCCAGCCGTACTTGAGTTGAAAAAAAATTAACAAAAAAACCTGCAATTGCGGGATTTTAAGCTTAGGGCTTACTAAACCAACAGCTCTGAAATAAAAGTTCTAAAATAATAATTGTAAGATGACATAGCTTTGGTGATCTGTAGAACACCTCAACCAGAGTGGTGAAACACGAGAAGGTGTCCAAACATATGACGGTTCTCACGCCCCAAAGCCCATAGTAATCATACACTTGGCAATATCATTTATCATTCACCTTGTACCTAGTTGTAAATTTAGACTAATTTTGGATTAAACCATCTTTTAAACTGAATTCATAAATTACTTAATAATCTTTGATAAAATCTACGTGAAAATCAATTTTATTTTGTGAAAAAATTACTAATAGTTAACAAAATGTTTTTTCTGGTACGTAGGGTAAGTACCTACTTATTATAAATAAGAATATGTTAGATAAGTACTATATTTTTTTAAATAATTAATAAATTTAAATAATTATCAAATGGATAAAGTAGGAAACGACAGCAGAATCAAAATAATAACTGTCAATAGACAAAAATATACATTATATAGATTGACTTTAATTGAAATAAACTATTTTTATGAGCTTGCTTATTAGATAATTATACGCAGCGTTTTTTCTACGACACAATTGTTTAAAGTATGTTTCCGGTATTGGATCATTATTCACAGTACCTAATTCAGAAAATTGTAACATTTTTACTCTAATTACCACTTTATTTTTTAAACATTTTTACATTTGCTTACCACGGGGCTAGATGTCGCTGTGTAAAATTGTCCTGTAATAAAAAAAAAATTTACTTCTTAGAGTAGATAATGAACGTAGGTAAGTAATAATATCGTTAAACATCCTTCATTTATTCTTTAACATTAAACATCTTAATCAGCGAGATAATAATATTATAACACGACCGAAGCCGTGAATCTGAAAGTTAACAATCAAATTTTCAAACATTGTCCTGAAAAGTACCACACGTACCTACATGTGTCATGTGGTATAATATTTGAGGATCGTTATGCTAAAATGTAACCCTTACAACCCCTCTGAAGTATGAAAAATACATAGTAAATAATAGGTAAGGCGTGAAAGTTAAGATAAAAGCATCTAAGGCACCGCCTTTGAGACGCCACGCCGGTAGCCGCAAACAGTAAATGGAATGGAGACTTCATTTAACTTCTCATTTTAAAAATCGGGAGTTACTCACGTAAACTATCGATATTATGCACTTATATCCGACGTTTCATTTAACTTATAAGAACATGAAATGGATGTTACGAGTACCTACCTAACAAATAAAAATTAACTAAAACTTTAAGTTAATTTCGATCTCTGACATGTTCTGTTCATTGTGTTCAATGTATAAACTAATAATAATTATTAGTTTACGAATTGAACACAGGAGAGCAGAGGAGTCTCATAAAATTTATCGTAAATTGTAACAGCAAAAAGTGGGAGTGTAATGCTACGTAAAATGGGTTGTAATTATTACAACCCATTTTACGTAGCATTACACTCCCACTTTTTTACAACCCATTTTACGTAGCATTACACTCCCACTTTTTTACAACCCATTTTACGTAGCATTACACTCCCACTTTTTGCTGTTACAATTTACGATATTTTTTTTATTTTTTTGTAATTATTACAACCCGTTTTACGTAGCATTACACTCCCACTTTTTGCTGTTACAATTTACGATAAATTTTATGAGACTTCTCTGCCTTTAGTCCAGTTCAATCGTATCTACAATGAGAAGCGTTGACAGCTAATTCTCGCCAAAGATCACCGCACTCTATTATTGCCCTATAACTTTCCAGACATTATTTATAAAGACAGGGACATTCTTGTCATATTTGACCATAACTCTTTCTAGACGTTTTGCGACTTACTGAAGTTGTAGAGCTGTCGAAATGTTTAACAGGAAATTATCGATATTATGTGTGTCTGTAGCACTTTAAATAACTATTGTAAGTTATATGGCTTAAATACGAGGCATTTTAAGGAGTTTTTCTCATTTGTTGACAAAACTAAGACTGTTATCATACTTTACTTTTACTAACTGATGTTGTCAAATTAGCAAAATACCTGACTAAAGATTTCACACGGGAAAATAAATTTTAACGCGGGCAGTGCCGCGGGGCGTGATCTAGTTATAAAATATTTATGGTGTTAATGAATAATCATTCTCGTGTTCGTGTCTAAAATACAATAGTGAAAATTTTCGTTATTGTCTTAGATTTTAGTTAGATTTGTGTGCATCTAGGAAGCATGATTTTAGTTCACGTCTTCATTCTAAGTAACGTTTGAAAGCTAACTCTATTGTATTTCACTTGGGGCGGTCGGCTATTGTCCATTGTTATTGTTTATTTGAGTAAATTTTTCAAAATTGAACTTAAATATCTACTTCTGATAAAGGAACATTTTGGGTCTATGATAGTTTTGAACTTTTGCTATGAAATATCTTTATTTTATCTAATTTAATATTAGTATAGATTATAACATTTAGTAGCTAGGTTTATGTCCTAGTACAGGGAAAAGTTGCACTATTACTTAGAAAAACTTTAATGATTTCCGCCGTTTCAATCAAAACTACCGTTAAAGCGAGACCTTATTCTGTCATTAAACAAAATACTAATTTAACCATAAAAACGCATATTGCAATGCCACTTCTAGTTGCACTGTACCTGTACCCTTCCGTTACTCTTAGCAGATACCATAATTTATGTCTGAACTACTATATTTTCTAAATAAATTAAACCGGGAACATAGCATAGTGCGGTTACAGACTAGCGTATTTTAATCGCTCGATAGTACCTGATATTCTCTATTTCCAAAATGGAGTCCGCACGAATAAAGCCTCCAGCACACCGGATGCGTATACGTACACGTAAGCGTAGACGTGCACGTACCACTGAGTTGTAATGTATGGGAATGTATGTGACAGGACACACTGCACACGCACGTCACGTTACGAAAGCGGTGTGTCCTGTCACATACATTCCCATACATTACAACTCAGTGGTACGTGCACGTCTACGCTTACGTGTACGTATACGCATCCGGTGTGCTGGAGGCTTTACACTTAAATATTTTTTATAAATTTTTACGAACTTTAAAATGACATGCTGGTTGAATTAACTTGCTGCAATCTGACGCAAAGACATGGACAAAAACAATAGGAGTACCTTATTTGACTTAAAACCTTAAAAACATATTTCTGGTTAATCTTTTTCGAAGCTCGAAGTGTTATGCTTATGAGTATGAAAACGCAAGCGTTAATGTAGGTACCTACAAGAGTTTTAACGTAAAAAACGCTGGTCTTAAACCGCTCATAGTCCAACCGTTCGCTTGTCTTGTAACATCTAACTCAATATCCTGCGCGTACCTAAATGTAAGCGCGTAAAAAACGCTAGTCTAAAACCGCTCATAGAATAACCGTTCGGTTGTCTTGTAACATCTAACTCAGAATCGTTCGCCTATTGTCCAGCCCTTGGGCGGTCATCTTTGTGCATTGTTCGCGGAAAAGCTGGGATATCATTTTATATTCACAATTATTTACGATAGGTTTCATGTTTAAGCTGATGCTACTTGAAGTCCTCGGAGCTTTTCTTTAATTTACCGTTATCTTAAAATGTCCAATCAAAATAACACTTTCAAATATAGTGAGTTATGTTAATTTTACGAAAAAAACTTTTTTTTAATTCTTAATTTTTCTGTAACGAGATTGTAATTATTTTCAATTAAAGGCAAGTACAGTACATAATTTAAATAGAATTAATGCATTATAATGCTCCTTACCTTCTTTAATACCAACCTTCCCAAATATTTCGATTATAAAATAAAATTGTCAGACGGTCAGCATAGGTTAGTTAGTTAAAAAGTATTAACCTCATTTATTAACAAAACATTTTACAACAATAAAAATAAACCATTTATTTACTATATGTGAAATAATTCTACAAAAATGTATCTATTAATTGACATAATATTTTATTGCATTGAAAATGTTTATTGGGTGTGAAGAATAAGATTGAGGTGTGAATAGAACAACATACCTACAAATGATACTAAATATTTGGTTCTTATATACCAGACATTGTTAAAAAAATACGTGCTTTACATAAAATAAGCATAAAAAAGTAATATCGCGAAATGAAAACTTTAAATGAAAACGGTTTTGTTGTAACTAGTCAATTAGCATAAATTTACGCCAATGAAACACTTGCTGCAAATTCGAACACTTGTTCGCAATTTAAATCGTTGAAATCAATCATAGATTTTCGGAATGTGTAGGTAAGCGCCAGTAGTAAACTAGACTAGATGAAGGAAGGAATTGCGGCATTGGTATAGTCCATACCGAGACGCGAGCGAGCTCGCACGCTCGGCTCTAAGTTTCTCGGTCGGAAAACACGCGTTGACCGATACGGAGCGAAGTGTAACAACTCTTTATGAAATTGACATTCGAATTTAGAATTTGATCATAATGTAAACATTTTTAAAAAAGACTGGCCAGTTTTATCATTGAGAACATTTTAAATTTTGTTTCTCTTTCCTTTGTTTGGTTTTTCATGAGTGAATGATTTTCATGGAACACGTCCACATTACAGGTTTGTATGAAAAACCGTGCTATCGTTTAATCGTTTATACTAAGTAAAACATTTGTTTTCTAACTTCTGCAAACTGACCAACTGATATTGTTACTTTAATATGGACTCGCAGTTTTGTTATAGATATTATTTAATTTTGAATTTTCTCGTGGAAAATTGAATTTCACGTTGAAAAATTCTTCTTATTTACACCGTGTAAGTTAATTTTATTAATACACTTTTAATTGTTTTAGCTATTCTTTTCCATGTAAATATGAAAGAGTTAATAAACATATGAAAGAGAGAACGTAAAACGTCTTGGTATTTAACAAACATTCTCGAAACTAAATCGAACTCTCGTATAATTATAATGTGAAGTATGATAACTAATTAGGCCCATAATTTTTCACATTTTCTAAATAACATTATTTATGTTAACCTTTTAAATCCCTTTATAACGATGTAATAAACACAATAAGCTTATCGTTTTACCAAAATTTTAAATGCATATAAGTACATAATTATTAATTTGCATTTGATTTTTTGTTATGAGTTTTTATTTCTGTTAAAAATGTTTTTACATTAACCAATTCCACTTCTATGAATGGGCGAATGAATTTTTATGAGGAAGGGTCAACATGCTACGGATAGTCCAACGTTCGTTACAATATATTCGATATTGAATGAAACTACGAGTGTAGGAATTGTGTAAAGTTCAAATCAACCTTAACCTTCTGAAAATTCGGTTCTAGAAGTTATACTCGATAAAAAATCTCAGTACAGTGTAATGAGAAGTTCTACTAATTTATGTAGGTAGGTATGTCTATCTGTAAAACCGTTTATTACCTAAAGTAAAAAAATGGTATAAATATATTTAAAGAAATCAAAAAAAACTTAAATTTTTCTCAGTTCAGCAATTGTGAATTGGCCATCTTTTGCAAATTTAACGAATAAACTTTGGCCAGCTATACAGATAGGTATCTTCTATTTATAGAACTATTCAGAAATTCCATCTCAATACCTCAGGCAATGCGAAACTGTTACAAGTAAGATGGCTCGGACTCAACAACAGACGTATTGTAAACATTTCCTCGGAGGCTTTACCTGAGGATAAACAGGATGCTCTCTAGTAAATAACAACACTGTAAATAAACAAATAGCCGTGTTGGCTTGGGAGCACACTCGACTTTAATTCCGAAGATCGTGGATTCAAACCCCACCGCGCAACTCTGATTTTTCTTCTTGAAATTTTATGGCTATAGGTATCTAAAGACTTCTTTCTTGACGACAGCAAGGTGTTAATTCACCACGCTGGCAAAGTGCTGGTTGGTGTGTGTCACATGTTCTTCAAATTTTTTAAAGTTCTCAGAATATGCCGGTTTCCTCACGATGGCTTCACCGTTAAAGCACGTGTTGTAAAGAGCACATATATTTTTATAGAAAAATTAGAGGTGCGCGGCGGTGTTTGAACCCACGACCTATACATTATTTTAATGAAATCCATAAAAACATAAGCGTTTAGTGACTAATGAGCAGTATATATAAATAGCACAATGTCCATGTAATAAAACGTTTAGTAGTCTACATTTGTCCTATAGTCTATTTGGGTAAATTCTAATAAAACTAAACAATTTCTAAAATATCTGAAGTAATAAGAATAAATAATCGCAATTAAAAATCTATAAAATTATAAGCCCAGGTGTATAGCTGTTAAAATAAACACAATAATGAGATGCTAATTAGTTAGATAAGGCTTCTATCCGATAATGTCACAGATATTTGCTGATATAAGTGATACCTTTATCTAAACTTGTTGAAAACGCGTTAGATTAGACCATTCCAGATATTGCTAGGCCGATTTATTTATTGGTTATAAGTATTAGGTAAATCGTCTCTATTTTTTTTGCCAAGATTAAATAACACTAAAAACAAAGTGGTAGGTAATGAGAAAAAAAAACGTAAGTATCTTAAAATACAATGGAACACAAAATATAATAATTAACAAACGTACAAAAAATCTCAATCAGGTATCTTCTACAAAGTAGCCGCATCGAACTATCAATCAAATATTGTGATTTTACGGACAAAATCAAATTCAATCAATCAAAAAATTCTATCAATGACAAAACAACAATTCGATCAAGCACAGATAGACTATCACAATCTACCTCCGCGCATACCAACTTGACACCGGCGATAACTCGTCCGCATAAATTTAAATGTTAATTATGATCCGCTTTTTAATTATTACGGGTATTTAAATAGTCAATTTATCTAGCAATCCACCTTATTAAAAAAATATAAATTTATTGCTTTATTACACTTTTTTATTGTTAATTTTCAGAGAATCAACATAACCTATAACAATTTAATTATAATTTGAATATAAAATAATCCACCCAAATTAATACCTACCAAATTTCTTAATAGAAATAAGCAATAATACCCTTTTCGCATATAATAAAAATCCCAATCTGTTTTGATTTACAAAAAAGTTCTTTATATCGGCTTCTGTATCGGATCAAACAAGTCTTCATTACAACATCAGTGACACATCGAAGCAGCCATTCATCGTGCGTGGCAGCCCTATGTAGTCGACGCCTATATTATACTAGATAGCTAGTTCACTTTTGATAAAAATTAATAAACATATTTAATAAGTACAAGGTATTAAAAATATAAGTGCTTAACGGTTAAGTGGTTTTGTAGAGTTTAGAAACAATGATGATTAAATGGATCACTGATCAAAAATCAAAGTAGTAAATTATTCCATATATAATTATCTGTGGACATTTTCAATAGATAATGCATCTATTCTCAAAAAAAAAATTTTCGCGCGTTTCGACCCTGACATTGGCCCAGCTGTCCTACTCGCGCTATACCATTAACGTGCTTGCGTCCTGCATGACATTATTTAGGGCTGCACCGATACGTTATCGATAATAACGGGCTGGATCGTGTGATTTTTACATTCGGCTTCATGTAGGTCGTTCTGCACTGTCTACTGCTTATTCTGTGACCTGAGTTACGATGTGACGATAGAGTACTCGATAACTATTGGTATTTTTGTTCATTGTTGATTAGTTGTTTGATATTTTCATGTAAGGTTTTTTTACCACTTATTGTGGTAACGCTGAAAACTAATAAAATCCTACTAATAATATTATCGCAAAAGTTAGTCTACTTGGATTGCTTATAACTACTGCATAGGTACTTAGAAAATATACTTTTTTGCCTGTTGGTGAATCGCAGATGTCCTTCAAACTTTTCAAAGTTCTCAAAAATGCCGGTTATCTCACGATGTTTGCCTTACCCATTAGAGCACTTATTTATAAAGCACACAGAATTTTTCAAGAAAAAGTTTGTTGTGCGGGGCTGATTTTGACCTTCGGAATGAAAATCGAGTATACTCCCACTTAGTCACCACGGCTCAGTTTTGGCAACACGGCTGGTTTACAAACAAACATGAAATGACTAAAATCACAACACAACAAACGCATGCACTTTTAAGCGCGTTGTAATCGCTTATCGGGATCGTTACTGCGACCCACATACAAACTGTAGGTATTCACGAAATACTAGGTAATTTACAACAGGTTGCGATGTCAATAACATGATTCTGGATGCACTAGAGTTTGGGAAAATATCTTACACTAACTGTCCGCCCTGCGGCTTCGTCCGTCTTATAATAAGTTTTCTCGAGGTAAAAAACAATAAAAATCTGTGTTTGATATTAGGCAGGTAAATATTGATAAAATGAGATTTAAGATTTTTAACCCCTCATTATGGTAAGGTAAGGTATTTCAACAATGGAGACTATTTTAACTCAGAAATAGGCACCTAAAAATACTGAAGGTGAAAAAGTTTTTTCAATGCTTCAATAACTATATTTTGTTTTATTTGTGACCTTAGGTTACACAACATTATAACTAACATGCCAAGTAAGAGTGACTCTATGCATTTAAAGATTTAATTAAGATCAATTAAATGGATGTATTAATAGCAGCTCTATAAACATCACTTAAGGCGACATTGAACTAGATCGTGACATTATTTAATGTTTTATTTTTAAAGCTTTATAATTTTTTTTTTTATAAAATTAAATTACCTTACTATTTTAAAACATCAAAGCTTCTGGTTCTAAGCCAGTAAAACATCAATTCAAAAAATAGTTTATCAAATAATTTGTAAACATGTTTCATAAATTGAAACTGACAGAAAATTAAGCACGGCTGATCTAAAAATCATGATTGTATTCAGATTAAAGTAACGCATATTTCATTGCTCAATATAATCATTTCAAACTCCTCATGTGTGGTCAAGCGATGACTTGATGTTATACCTACAAAGCAAAACTGATTTGACATCCAACTATTACGGAATTAGTCCGTAAAAAATTGCATTATTATTTTTTAATCATAATATTTTAGTAAGTTGGTACTTATATCCGCAAAACTATTCAATGACTCAAAATTATGTGTCATTGATTGACAAATTATTTTATCGTTGTCTCAATTTATTTACAATATATTATCACGGGACGAATACGGACTATATCATATCATATAGGTAGGTAAACTATTTTACTGCGAGAAAAAACACAGGGAAGGAACCACAAAGCATATTAAAGTAGACAACCTATTTTTACCGCAAAAAGATATTCACAACGGGGCGGGACAAAATTATGATATGATGATAATTAAGGTAAATTAGAATTAGATAACATACATCGTCCTCATTTCAGCTTTAGGGCATCCACTGGACATAGGCTTTTCTTAATAATTACCTGACAATTCGGTCAAATTGGATTTTTAAGAGACGTTTATTTTAAGTTTCTGTTTCTGAAAGGTTTACTTTTTAAATGGCGTCCGCAAAAAAGACCACACAGTTGTTACTTTACATATTGCATAAAATAACGTTAAAGTAGAATTTGAGTCTTACTAATAATCCACCCAGGTACACCTTGTATTTTTTTTGGGGTTGCATAAATTGGAAATGTCAGTTATTTTATCCAAATGGCTACTACAGGCTTACTGTATTTTAGTTTTATAACCAAGATCCGAATGCAAGAATATTACGAATACGATAAATTGAGATTCAGTTTTGCAAGTGTAAAATTAAACAATCTGAAAGTTTTTGAAATGAATTTTAGATACCTACTATAATAATTGTCAGTGCGCTTCACGTGTCCTATATTCACAATACTTGAACAAAATAGAAAATCAAGACATAATTCTATTCCTTTCCAATTCGGCAGACTTTAAAGACGTTAAAATAATATCGCCAACTTACCTTCCCTCCCTGGAGCAATAGTTTGGTATAAGATATTTCAAATGGAATTTATTAAAGGACACTTAAAGTAGGTAAAGTTTTATTGTGCCCAGAGGTCTAACCGGGCCTCTGCGCTCGACGTCCATAAAATTGAGAATGGATATTTCGCGTGGATATTAATATTACATGTTTCTTTCCAATTAGTAAAATGAAATATTCCGAATTTAATTAATATTTTCTGGGCCTTAAATATTAGTAAGTCCTGCGATATTACCATTTGGACCGACTGCATGCAGACTTTTGTGATTTTGGGTTGTATTTTCAAGCATCCGCGTGACCTAATTCTGACAAGCTTGATGACGCTTTCAAAGAAAAACGGTGCTAAGACTTTTCTAAGATGGGTTTTCTACAGTTAGGTACTTCAATATGCATGAAGTAGGAAGTAGGTCAATGCAGATATCCAAGTATTAACCTAATTTTGCTTACTTTATTACTCGTAATAGTCAACAAATGCTAGACTTGTTCAAATCCGCGATAGATGCAGTGTGCTTCCTAATGAAGAAACTAGCTCACTCACTCCCTCTGAGAAAGACTGCTCTTGTTGTGGTCAAAATATCGAGAGTGTTTTAACACCTTTGTAAATACGTGATTAATTTCCATTGTTATAAAATGAAAAAAATGTTTATGATGAAGGCATAATTTTGTCCAATATTAGACGACCTCTCGCTAAAATAATACTGATGATAATCCCCTCATGCTGCCGGATACACACTCGCTTTTTTATCCCAATTGGACTTTTATTCGCCACTGAGGCAACTATAGAGCAAATCTACTATGACGTGTTTGAAGAAGAATAAATAGCATTCTCGCAAGGTCCTCCGAGCCATACATTACACTCAGTAATATTTGTTCGCGTGCATCATACTCTATCTGTTAGTTACGAAACCGCGTCTGTTCCACGCTGCCACAGGTCGGGTAAACAGCTACCTCACTTTGATTATCTGTCTGAAATGTGAACTTAAAATCGCAACACAATTAACAAGAAACTGAATTGAAGACAGAAGCGAGTGAATTTTGTCATCGTACCTACTCGTAGATTAAAAACAAACTTAAGCTCTACCGATAAATAGTTCTATTATTTTAGAACCTGTTAGTTTTCCTAAGTTAAATCCGCTATCAAATTATAGTTTGGTTGTAAACACCTAAAATCAAGTAAAAAAAAGTGAAAAACCACAATCACAAAAAAAAATACGGAAGTCTAACGATATGGTATCGATACTAAACTGACTAACTAGTAACTAGTTAGTCAGTTTAGTATTTAGACATTTTGAAAATCTCCTAATTTCTATAGGTTAACATTCTAATCTGGAGGGGTATTTTCGTTTCATTCATTATTATAAAAATTGGTGTGATATTCTCAAATGCACTGTGCCACGTGGTACATATTTTTCCAACAATCTATTTGTTTATGAGATGGGTAACACCAAGATAACCCAATTACTTATCACGCGCAATGAATTAGAATTAGAATAATTTCTTATAGGTGGTCTGTCGTTGCGACAGAGTGGACTAAATTAATTATTGTCTTTGTTTTCTAAAGTTCTTCAAGATTGACGTATTTAAAAATTGATTTTTGCATTTATATACTTATACATTTTTTAAATAAAAATTTTTTGTTTTTTTTAAAATGACACTAAACCTTACACAGTTATAACGGTACAAAAATAGAACGATTCGTCAATGATACTTTGTCATTATTAAATTAAACGTATATTTGTATGTTTCATTTTTAGATTTTTTAAGCTTTTTACAGATATTTTTGTGATACTGTATTGTGTAATCTAAACGTGCCTACCATATCCATTTAGTAATTTAGTGCTACAGAGCTGTTTATTTCTATTAATTGGTTCATTCCACGGTTCGCGTTTGTTTGCCCAGCTGTTTGCATAATGATGATGATTGTCTAACGGTGACACTGTTTTCTTATTCCGGTCTAATTATATGTCAATAAAATGTGTTGTAACAATACCAAACCTGATTAAATATGTGGTTAGATAAATTTTTGGACCCTGTTTGAACCCACATTATATAGAACTTTTATGAATATTTTCATATAAATCCAGTTAGTAAGAAAATAACCTTCCTTGTTCAAAAAACAATTTCGAATGAATAGCATAAAAAAGTTTCGCCTCGCTGTCTAGAAATAAATTGAAAAATCAGTAAATTATGATTTATGATGATGATTATTTTAAGTTCTATTGCAAATACAGAATACCTTTCATAGTCATAGTCATAAATAATTATTTCTATATAAGGCTTATACGATTTCAAATAATTATCGCATCGGTATCTACTGTACGAGAAGATATCAACGAAACTCCATATCAACACCGATTTTATCTAAAGAGAAAACAAAGTTCGGTCATCCGAATATCGACTAAGATTAATAATAGATGGTGTTGATGGATATATTGATATTGAACGTCGAAGTTAAAAAGTATAGTCAATACAATATTTTGATAAATGGTGTTGAAACTTATAAAATGTTTTATTTTCTAGGGCGAGTAATTTCGTGTCGCAAGTCAATGCGGTTGATTTGCTTTAAACAGTTGGTATTTCCAGTATGCTGTCCTATATTTCCGTAAATTGGCATTAAGGGTACTGTGATAAATTCAAATATGTAATTATGTAGCGTCTTCTGATCTTACTTGCAGACATTTTGGGCGCAATTCAAAACTAGGTACCATTCAAAAAGATTTTGACCAAAAACACACTTTACCGACTTATTATATCGGATACCATAGTGATGGCACAATAAATCAAAGTCTTAAGATCAGTTGATCATTACGATAATTTTCGAAAAAATTGGTATGGAAAATAATTCAGAATTATTTATTATAATGCCAATTCTTCATGTAGGTGGAATTTATACATACAAATACAAGTCATATATTATGAAAACAATAGCTTGAAACTGGTATAATTATTTAAATTTTCCGATGGGCTCCATAAATTCAATCATTTGAAGTGATTTTGACATCATTAGATGTAGATTTATTGTACCTACTTAGGGATCAAAGATTTCGATAAAAGTTATGTTTGTATTATAATCCGTATTTTTTTAGATTAGGAGCTCACAGTGAAATTCACATGTTATTATGAGTAACAAATTGGAATTTTATGGTGATTTATTTGTGGATAACGAACTAGGCGTTTTTTTTTCATGCATAAACTAGATTAAAAAAGTCTTTAAGATTGGTAGATGAAGACAGGTTCTCAAAGCAAAAGTTTTAGATACCTACCAATTATTCTTCTATGAATCGATAGTATTATAATTTGTTTTTTAATTGGTTCCGTATCAAAATAACTTCGACATATATTTTGGCAATGTTAATTCTTCCAGTTTTACGCAAAGATGGAATGCTAAATTGCAAAATTTAGCAGCAAAATTTATACATTTCTATATTTAGATTAAATTCTAAAATACTGATCTCACACAACACATACCAGATGTCCCGTCAGGTGAAACCAGACGATCATGTTCCAGAACATTCTATTTCAGTATTAATACTAGTACCAGGTCTGCCTGAGATGGAGCAGGAGGTTGCGGGTTCTATTCCCTCCTCGAGGCAAATTTTTTTACGACCACCTGATATTTTGCTCCGGGTGCTGGGTGTTTTATACGTACAATAAAAACTCTATCTATGTATGTATTATTCTAAAAGTATATATATCAGATAATTATCTACATAGTACCCGTAACACAAGCTTCGAGCTCACCACAGGGCTAGATTTTGGATTGTAAATGGGATTCGTCATCTCGCGGGAAAACAAAAGATGGATTCACGCGAGTTGGCACTAAATTATTGTCCAGCAATATGTTTTATGTATTTATTACTGAAAATTCATTTTATACCATTATCTGAATTTTTTTAATCATCCTAAATTTTATATATACTAAAGTACTTATATTAATTAGGTACTTGGTATCTGGCTGGGTGTTTCAAAAGAACGCTTACAGACATATTTTGTGTCTCAGTTAAAGCTGGTGAAGACAGTGCATGTTGAAATTTATTTACAAAAAATAAAGTTACATTAAAATATTTATTCAAATTAAATTATGTTAATAATATTAATAAGTTTATATCATATATGGCGCAAGCTGGTCTAAATGTTAAAGATAAATAAAAAAAAATTTGATAAAGCTATCCTATCACCAGATTTTATGAGTTTATTTGACATTAATTTAAATTATTATGACTATAACGGAAATGAGCAGTTTCGGAAATGCATAATTATGATCTAAAAATTAACTTGTCAGAATATTTTACCAATTCCATTTACCATCCAAATACCGAATTATGGCGATAATGGATATATTATGTATCTGTACTATAAACACAATGTATAAATATTTATTTAATTAGTTAAAATATGGATTTACGAACCGACTTATTAACCGATTAAAGCAGTTTCATAGCCATACAGTATAGGTAAGTATGTAGTTTAATTAATAACATTTTTTTCACTGTTTCCTTTATTCAAAATGTAAAATTTAAATATATATTATGACATTATGTGGTATGTACAGCCGCTAACGTTGTATTATCTAATTAAAATGTATAAGGCATTAACTAACTGAAATACATGAAATAGTTCGTTAAGACAATTACAAAGTAAATTTCATTATGATATAACATGCTATGGTTTAACAGGATATTAAATAAATCAATTAATTAGATCGTTAGTAAAAACAACTCCCAGAAGGTATTCGCTCATAAAATAATCGTAACTATTTGAATGATTTTAAAAGCACATGACGAGATTCATTAACCAAACGAACAGTAGCAAAAACCCAAAATCAAACAAGCCAATTTGTACAAAAAACATCTTAGCGATTGAATGGTACAAAAACTAAGGTACAGTGACCTAACAATCAACAAAGTTCTAATCGTTATCAAGACACACCTATGATGAATCATAGAGATGTGATGTAAGAGTTGATGCTGGAAGGAACACGGAAATAAATAAAAGCGTAACCTACTCGTATTATGAATAAAGAAAAAACTAAACTCTACTATAAACGTTAATATCTATTGGATGATAAAAAAATAGTACTTGCGTGTTATCTTAAAATATCTGAAAACAGTTGTTAAATTATGAGATTATAATGTGACTCATAGGAGCTAATCAGATTTCATTAAATTAAGTGTAGGTAAATGGATTTTTTTTATATAATGAACTATAGTGAATCCTAGTTTGTTTAAAAAAATACTTCTTATTAAAATATTAGTTTAAAAGAACTTTTACTGTAGTAAAATGTGATTATAACTAACAAACAATATTAGAATCACGTCAAAACCATTAATACATTTTTAAACCTACATCAATTGTATTATTATTCTACGAGAATACTAGTAGTTATCATAAAAAAATAATTGTGTAAACTGTACTTTGTAGAGCCACTGACTGTTCCCTATTTATATGCAAACCATTTACCTCTAGGCTGATTGCTATCACTCCTGTTTGATTGTGATTTGTTATCGGTTATTATTATTTGTTCTAATTAAAGTTTGTTTTATTTATTTTGACATTGTTCATTAGAAACGTATTCTGTTGATTTAATTTATTTTCAAATGGGTTTCGGCGGTTATTTAGGTTTCTCCAATCAAATTTTCCTTCTCGTGTTATCAACAATTTACAATATTTCCTAACTAGATGTTCGTTTATCTTTTATGTTCTATAAAAATAAAGTGCGTAAAAATAACGCAAGCTATTGTTACATCTGATTCATTCATATTGATTAAAATATCTGATTCATATTTTCAGATTCAGTAGCTATATTGAATCTATCATGATGATGGTGCCTAAAAGATGATTTACTCCATGTTGGCCGGCTTTGTATTCATTGAGATAGTGTGGGAAGCGCGTTTCACAGTTCGATTGAAGCACGATTTATCCACTGGGTTATTTGTTTTACGTCAGAAATTGATCGATCATTGCCTGATATTTTTTTCGTCTATTTTTGATCAGACACGCGCTAACATACCATCATTATTGTTTTGAAATCTTAATCAACAAAACCTACACTTCGTTTCTCGCCAAGGGCTCATTGCATTTCATAATATCAAATGTTTGCTTTGCGGCGCCACTGCCGGTGTCCCAGAAACAAGTAGACATTTGAACCGTCTTTTTGGCTCATGAATAATTCTATTGTCTTGTCCCATTTCAGATACGTCGGATTCAATTTGTGAATTTGGAAGATGACCAATGGTGTGAAATATGAAACGAACAGGAAAGAAAAAGTGTGGTGTTCAATCAACTGTGATTTTTCAATTAGAACTGTGGCGTGACTTGATATCGTAAAGACGTTTGCAATAAGTGCTATTTCGTTCCGGTGGTCGTGAGCTCCTTGCGCCGCCATGTCGTCGCGAGGACCTCTGATGTTTTACTTATTCGTTATGTGAGTATCTATTTGCTCTTTTTATCATTGAAACATGATACAAATTTGCGATGATTGTGCGATGTTGAAGGAAAAAGTTTCCTGGTAAGTAATTTAGAAACTAGCATTCCTATGACCCGTAAATTCTATTAACACTATTAATTATACTCAGGATTAACTTAGCTTGAACGAATTATGCAATTTTACAAACTTACATCTTTATTAAAAGAATACAATAGGTTTTTTTAATTTGTTTGACAATTTCTTTCTTAAAGTGTTCCTAGCTCACTAATTACTGGTTCAATAGATACAGATTGCATGTGACGTGTGAGAATATAAAAGGTCGTAAACATAAGGTTAATAGGGATTAATGAAATCATAGTTCCATGTTTTGATCGCATTGGTTTGTGAGTCGTAAAAGTCTTTTGTGATATAATTATAATTTAGTGTATCCAAAGCTATAAAATCGACAAACCGTTATATATGACTGTCGCTGTCACAAATGCCTTATTCAAAACATTTGTGAGATGACAAAAACATTTGGGATAACACCTCATTTTTTTTTACTTTTATGGTCTTCTTGAGATCTATTTCATGAATTTTTTTTCTTTTTAATTATCGTTTGTCTTGCTAAAATTTGGAAACTGGGAAAACTTTGAAGGCTGGCCCATTTTTAAATACTGGTTTGAAAAGTTAGTTCAAGAATGGTTTAAAGTGAAAATATGGATAAGTCAAAGCGGGTGAATCAATAGTATTTTCTTGTTTTTGTTTCATAAGATCTTTTAGTATTATGTTACAAAAATTGACAACTGTCACTTGTCGTTTGGCAATTTGTTTGACATTTTATGTGACTTTCTTTGTTTATCAATAAATGTTAACAAATTTAAAATCCCACACAATATCTCTGCCTACAAAATGGAAAGCAAACTGTTAAACTGTTGAAAACGTGTTAATGCTAATAAAACACCCACTTTTGATCAGTTGTCCAGTTCTTGGTCTTACATTGTCACTGGCTTAATCTGATTTGTTTAAAAATGATCTAAATATAACATTATGGTACAACATTTTGTTTGTTCGAATGTTATATTATGTATTATACAAAAAATAATCAGTGACACAAGCTTACCTTGTTCAGTATTGTTTTTCAATTTATTTGTGCATTAAAAATTATTTTTACATAATTTCATATTCAAATGTTGTACTTCATCTTACATATTTACCGCTCAAGGGATAGGGATATGAAATTTGACTTAATTTTCGAAACTTCTTTTAACGATAAGTTGCTGCGTCAGTCAGTCAAAAAATAGTTAAAGTTTTCTTTCGCTTACCTTAATCTTACTTAGTATGGTCGTAACAGTAATCCGTTATCTAGTTTTTAAATGGATCACTATTACAACTTTAATCTGACTTGCGTAATTACTTGTTATATTTATGAATAGTCGTTACCGTGGGCGATCCGGCTTCCATCCGATTTCTAAGTCACTATTACTCTCTGGAGATTTGGCCGAGAATTTCTCCATTCTATTGCTTATCATTTATCATTAATTCTGTTTTGTCAGAGATTTAGCAATGACGACAAATCAATTCGACATCACTGGCAACACCCAATACAATAGTCACCAGTAGGGACAAAGAAAGATTTTTATTATACATAAGATGACAATAGGATTCATCACTACTGTCATGATGATGATGATGATTAAGTTCTGTAAAAACCCTAATCTCGCATTAACTTACTCAAGATAGTAATATGTATTTAAATTTACCTAAAATTTAAATCAACTGAAATATTAGATATATGGGAGTGGTACAGCGTATTTCATACCTTTGGATTCAATTTCAATTTCAAATGGATCTCAATATGGGTCTCAGAGGATTAGGTATTATAACTAAACTCACCAGGAGTATTGATAATCATAGTACCTACACAGAACGATATTTCTGCTGTATTCTGGTTTGAAAATCCAATAGTGGTCTAACAGAGTTTGACGACACTCACGGGAAGTGATGAAGTCATGGATAACTATGTAGATTTCTGTGGCAGCAATCAATACTTTATCGGTTGATCCCGTGGGCTGTACACGGAAGCTTCAAGTGTTTACACTGTTTACGCACTCTTTAGCACAAGTGTTGCTAATCTGTTCCACAGGTGTTAGTGCGGCATGAATGCTATTTTGTTACGGTTGGCATTTACGCAATTATTGATTTAATATTTTGGACTTGAACTTTGTGGTATTCCGTGAGGTTGTGATGCTTGAGGTCATACGCTATTGTATTTACCGCCATCTTCGATCAAATATACCCATCTACAAATTGAATAATCACTTATCTTTTGGGTATAATTTATTAAGAATTATATACGTAGCCAAAACAAGTCAAAAATACAACTATGATTTAAATGTTTTTTAGGTTTCCCGATATGTCACCGATTTCATATTCAAATATTGTTGAAAACCAAAATTGTTTAAAAAGTTTCTATACGTTGCATTTTGTTTGTTTTTTTTCGTTTCCCTTCGTTTTTTGTGTTCTTGATATTAATTGTGGCAAAAAATTTACAAACTTACACCTGTGATGGTGTAAGGTCTTCACATCTTCAGCTCCAATTTTTTTCACAAATTGTTTACCTTACAAGTATAAGTCTGATCCACTTAAATAACCAATTGTACTTGCTTCCAATTGATCTGCACACTAGGTAGCCTATTATACAATTATTCCATTAGCCACATATCAATATTACAAGAACAGCATTATCCCAAGGCCGTGTCCCATTGTTCACTTTATGGTTATTCGGCTCATCACCCAAATAGATTAGATTGAAATCGCAATCGGATTCATTCCAACAAACGTCAATTGAACGTCCCGTGGTCCTACCTAATTGATTACGTTTCCTGTCATTGCTAATGCTTGCATTGTGACTTTTGAACCTATGCGTTCTTTAATTCTATTCTAACGAAGTTTGAATGAGATTACTTAGGCCTAATATATAAAAAATAAATAATTGTTGGACAATTCACACAATGTAATGGGTTATAATTATGAGGAGACTTGTTCTCGGAAGTGAGACCTAACATGGGTTTAAATTTTATATTACTACATAATTTATCCTCATTAAGCTCCTATACTAATTTTTATTATTTTTCATGTTGATAGTATTATCGGATTATAAGACACAAATGTAAACTTTTATCTAAGGTGATAAAATTATTAATTTACGTAATTAAAAGCTCCGGCATTGATTAATGATTCACCGATAGAGCTAACTTGCGTCGATAGCGATAGTGGACGGTAGAATATCACATCGTTTCAGCAATAAATAATGCGTGGCACAATGCCTTATCTCTTCGTTTATATTTATTCATAATTTTTTTTAATTACAGATTGATTCATTGTTCATGTTATTCAGAAAAGACATGGATAAAATTGGTTCATTAATAAAATTATATATTTCAAAAAGTACAGGATCGATTTCACGATCGATTTCACCTTTAGAAAAATTACCTTGTCAAACAATATAAAATTATATAAGTTTAATAAAAAAATATTAACTTTAAAAATAAAAATAATAATAATAAAAAATAATAATATGTTGTTCCTAAACCGAAACCGCGACTGTAACATCATTTGATTTGATAAAGCGTAGAAAGCAAAACGTTGAATTATAGTAATGATGACTGAATGACTGCATATTGCATGAAACCATCCTGCTCCGGCGCCTCAGCCCGAGTATAATAGTTCTAATTACGTAAACGGCAGCTTTGTTCTATTCCACAAAGAGCTCCCCACAAAGTGACCGAATTTCGCAGGGATAAGCTGAGTCATCGATAACTATGGCTTTCGGATACTTTCCTTACGAATTTGAACAAGATTTGTTAACTAATTTTTTCATTGGTGTAGTTCAAAATGTTACATCTGTTACAGTTTGCGAGTAACCCATATCGAGCATTTAATAAATAATTTTGGCTGGAAATTTTAGTTTAATAATTTTCACTTAATTCAATAATTTCCATTTTTTAGCATGTATGTCATAAGTGAATTGATGAGACATAATATTTTACCCCAAAAATAAAAAAATAATAACTATTATCGCTTAGTCATTTTTATTCTTGCAGTCAAATGATAAGCTAATTAGTTATAATGTTCTGCTATCCGAATTGCGAGATTATTCCTAGAAGTTGCAGTAGGATACAACTGGGTAGGAATTGCTTTGACTTTGTCCTACTTTTCCACAATGACATTAGATTGTTTGATGCGAATAAAATTGAGCAATAACAGTAAGGTTTGTTGTTTACGATGTTTATAGGGCCGGGGCATTTGTCGGCCTAGATTGCATATTGCAGGTAAATATCCAAAATAGGTAGAAGTGAATATTGAAAAGTGCTGTCAATTAAGAGAGTAGCACCCTTGCTTATGTAATTACTAATAACTTCTTATTAACGCGTTCGAAAGCCACAAAACATGGCAGATATGTAAGTCTAGTTAACTTATTTAATTCCGGTAGGTATACATATAAAATACTTTGTAGCTGTATTCCAACCGGCCTTGTAACAATAAACGTCATAGGCCATTGACACTACGTCAAAATTGACACAAGTGTCAACAAGTTCAATGGCATTCTGACCAAATGGAATTTTTTTTTTCCAAGTAGAGCCAATAATTTTTAAATTCTATTCGTATTTAAAATTAGAATAGGTTGTCTAGGATATAATTGGATAGAATTCGCAAACCCAGGACCTAATAACTACCACTTAGTCAATCCGTCTGCAGCTAACTAAAACGTAGATTTCATCACCAATTAGGACATTTCTAATTAGTCACAGCCACATCTAAATCTGTCCAAAACATCACGAACAATTAAAGTTTAGCCTACATTAAGACAACAGTTCATTGTAATATTAATGTAGTTTAAGTTACGTAACCATTCGTTTTATAGATTTTGAGCTATATCTCTTCCAAATTATCCAGTTACTTATCAGCTGCAGATTTTTTTTGTATAAGTATTACAGCAGTTTAAAAAAATAATAAAGCTCGTATTGAAATATTATTAATTACCTATTTTCAGAATTAATTTGTCGTCATTCATAAATTTCATAATATAATGTATTTAAAAAAATGCCGTCTGTCTGAAATAAATAATAAGTACCTAATCTCCTAATGCAGTTTCTGGAAATATTTAACTTTCGTTCGATGAATTAAGTTCTAAAAGAAATTTTAAGCTGTTTCCGAAAAGTGATGAAACCACGGGATATTTTAATCCTAATCTATTCATACTCAAAAGGGTGTCAACAAGTGTGTCACGACTCATGACAGGCTTAATAAGCATGAAACTCCAAATGACGTGCTTACATATACCACGACAATGGCGATCGCAAAGTTGTATGTATGAAAAAGTAATTTTTTTTACACATAATGTACCTAATACATAATTATGTGCTATTCTGGCAAACTATTCAAGTTCTAACCCATTAATCGGAATAAAAGTCGACGTCAGAACGCGAGTTGTCCGGATTGAAAGCACTGTCTGAAGTAAATCATCACTTAATTATTTGGTATCATCATAAACCCCTTTTACGTTCCCACTGCTGGGCCAAAGGGAATTCTCTCTTGATGAGAGAGATACGGCTTTAATTCTCCTAGTGCGGTTAGGTGAATAACACTGTCCCTTAAACTTTTCTAAGTTCTCAGAACGTTCCAGTTTCCTCACGATGTTTGCCTTCATTGCACGTGTTTATAAAACGCACATTCATTTTTCAGGAAGAAAAATCCAGTGTTGCGTGGAGAAATGAACCCACGACCTTCGAAATGAAAAAAAAAGAGTGTGCTTCCACTTAGCCAACAAGGCAATTACTATGTATTCATTAGCCATTATAATTTAGCTATTACTTAAATCCTTCAACTTTAAAGACACTAGTAATTTTAATAAGTCATCTCTCAATATCAAACCACGGTCTCTTTGTACGTCTTTGACCTGATTAGATCAATCAAGTATCAGTTTCAAAGCGGGCGGCTCCATAGCTTAAGAAGCATCATTTTGTACTGCAAAGGTCCGGAAAAACCACAAAATACTATCAAATAAATAATAATATAGTTTAATACCATTAAACTTGATAGGTAGGTACTAGTAAACTTTATTAAATATAATTAAAATATTGCATTTTAATTACTCATATCACGTTGTGGTCATGGTGATCAGTTGCTTATTAGTAATTATTTACTAGTTAGTGCTCTATTACCTATAGGTACTTACTAGATATTGGCGAACTTAGATCAGATCAAGCAATACATTGAAGCAGCGTCGTCACTGCAATTTCTGAACGAGCGTGCATCTTCGAAACGTAGCGAGCGTCTTTGTTGAACACACGGCAGATTTATTATAAATACAAGTCTAAATAGCATGTAAAACAGCGTATGCGACTCAAGGCGATGGCATAGGGACTCGATGTGAATTATCAATGCAGTGAAAATTTCAATTAGCACCTTATGCGATGGCCCCTTGAATATATGTAAAATATGCTTTGCTTACATTATCTATTTTTTCACTAGCTACGAGTCTATTATATTATTTTTGCGAGGAACGTGCTGATTCGCATTCGCAGTCAGATGGCTCAGGTGTGTTGTATATCGTTGTGATCACGCGATATTGTGTTAGCGCCTCAAATACGAAAAGTTTGGACAAAAAATAGCAACAACCTTTTCTGAACATGATCTGCGCTCGCAAATCGCTAGTATGTAATGGCTCTATCTCGTATCAGCTGCCAAAAGTATATCTATCAAAGAGAATCCTGAGCTTATCTAATGTGGTTGCAGTAAACAAGCAAATTCACTGATATTACGGAATGTAGGCGTTAACCTCGTAAATCCGATGCACAGAACTGTGATTTATTTCGATCTATTTCAGTGTACTATCGGATGCTTTCCTTCATTGTTATTCTAATGCTGTGAGGTAAATATTTAGGTGCTATTTTCAGACTTGCGAGTTAAGAATAAAAACTTTTAAAATTATATTTATTGTTAGCTTTAGGCTCGCGGCTTTGCTCGCGTTATATTGGATTATACCGCGGTAAAAAAATAATTTTCGTCTTACTCACGTATTATACGATAAGAGGACTCTTTGACGCTAACCATGACACTTTGCAATAATAAAGCTGGTAAAAGCATTTTTTCAATAATTTCAAGCCGTCTTTTTATATACCATCCATGTTTCTATGTCCACTGCAGTTGCTAAAATCCCTCCAAAAATAGCAGATTAGGTACCAAAAACACCCGCAGCTTGTGAATGGCCAACTAATGCTCAGGTAGCTACACCTATTCAGAAGCAACACAATCTGTTGTGACAAAAGGGAACTATTTCACATTCCATTCATTATTCAGTCCCGAAAGTGACAAAGTAACAGCGGCTTTGTTCAGCTGACGCAACACGTTTCGGATCATCGGACTCAGAAGTGGGACGTTTCATTCATGCTCACATCCTGAATAATACCTTCGATTTGTCATTTGTTTTTTAAATAATTAATGTTTTTTAGGGTTCCGTAGCCAAATGGAACGGAACCCTTATAGATTCGTCATGTCCGTCCGTCCGTCCGTCCGTATGACACAGCCGTTTTTCTCCGAAACTATAAGAGCTATAAAGCTGAAATTTGGTAGGTAGATGTATTCCGTGAACCGCACCAAGATTTTATAAAAAAATTGAAAAAAAATAAATTACATTTGGGGGTCCCCATACATAGGACTGAAACTTAAAAACTTTTTTTTAATCGAACCCATACTTGTGGGGTATTTATGAATAGGTCTTTAAAAATCATAATAACATCATTTAATTCTAAACTTAATAGTTTAGACGTGAGACTCTTCCAAAGTGGAAAACAGAGTGTCCCCCCCCCCCTCTAATTTCTAAAATAAGAGGATGATAAAGCTAGAAAAAATATATATTGTACATAACCATAAAAACTAAGAGCGAAAATTGGTTTGAACGAAATCTATCAAGTAGTTTTTTTATAATACGTCATAAACTATTTCATATAAACAATTGCTGCGGAAGCCACTTGGCCACTTTTTTTTAAGAAGACATTAGGCGAAGGCTTAGCTTGACGACTTGGCGCAAAAGGTTGCGGGTTCGATTTACGCCTCGGTACAAACAATTTTACGATCTGCAAATATGACCGCCGTTGACAACAAAACAAAATACACACAAATGATTTAAATTTAATCTTGTAAAATAATACAGACTTATGTTTTTTTATTTATATATTATGAATTAATTTAACTTGTTGCTATTGTATATGCAACATTTACTTTAATTAAATTTATTTATAGGACCTTTAAGACAATTTTATATATCTTACAAACACAAAATGGGTAGATTAGATTTCTTATTTTTTTGATTTTTTCCTCCCAGTCTTTAGTTCTGTAATCCGAGTACCTAACTAGCTAACGCCGGCGACACGACTTTATTATTGCATAAGTCAAGCATCACTGATCGCTCACTAATCCTCTTTACATTTTCTTAACTCGCATTAGGATGGCTAAGCTCCATGCCAGCTTGTTAATTTTTGTCCACGGCTTTGAATATTTCATCTTCTGTCGCGTTGACAGCTCAATGAAGCGCCACGTGCCAGAACTTGCTATTGTTGGTTTATTTTGACAGTTTCTTGTCACAATGTATGTTGAGATATCCTGGATATATAATTTCTACAAGATCGCTAAATGGCGATCGCACAAGTAACAACTTTATAGTTTTGTAAATTTATAAAACACTTGACATTGGCAAATTGCACAAATTTAGCGTAGGGGCTAGACTACCTATACTTATCTACTATATTTAAAATATATTGAACAATGAAAAAGTTATTTATTTTTGTTGTAAGAAATATAAAATTCTGTACGTTGATCTACATCATAGCCATATTATTTTATACATTATTTGCATTGGATTTTTTAACCTTAGTAATTGCTATCCTATAATAATGCATAAATAAATATCCTAATACCTACTAGTTGCTAACCATAGAAGAGTTATAATAACAATAAATACTTTACAGAGTTATTCATTCATTCTTTTAATAATAGAAGCTGTAGCCAGTAAGTAGTTTTAACTATTGGCATTCACCTATAGCATCTAGCTAGATATTTGTTAGCAGACAGTAACTTATCTATTTTTATCTATCTCTATCACGATAGCTGGTTTCCCAACGTTGCGGTGGTATCTTACATTGAGCAATATTAGCAATTCATATTTTCTCATTAGGTGTGAAAACTTATGTTCGCTAGTTCAGAGTTAATCGTTAACTGTTAGTTATCCGTGCTATTTTAGTAACTACTGATTTTAAATTGATATTAAAACTATGAGGAATTTAACAACCAGTAATAAATATTCGAAGAACATTTTTGAACCCATAAAAGGGTTCAAAATTCTTTTGCTCCCATTTTTATCTACAACTTAAAACTGCCTATGCCAAATGTCCATTGGGTACCTATATTTCACATAAATAATATTTTTACAAAAAAAGTTAAAACTGCCTGTATAACTTTTAAAGAATATCACATTTCTCAAGGTATGGTACTATTATCATAATCATGACCTGGTCTATGAATATAGTCTGGAAGGTATACCTACTCTATTAAACAAAAAATAATTTTGCAAATCGATCTAGGCGTTTTTTTCAGAAATCCGTGAATCTCCTCCTTTTTTTGAAGTCGGTTTAGATAATAAAACTATTCGTCTTAACTCAAGCTAACAATAATAGGTGAATAAGAAACCTTTCATCCCAAATATCCTAGTCTCCAGACAAAATATTATAAAAATCTAGTCGGACCTTGTAAAAACAAGTTTTGATTGATTTACGGGCCGCAGTATCAGATTCCAAGCAAAATAGAGCTCATTCATTTCACCAAATCACCATAGAGGTTTCTACAAGTATGACTTAATATGGCGCCGAGAACGAATAATAAAGAGCTTGTACGAAAATAACTCGCCAGAAAAAAAAACTGGTATGAAATATTCTTGAAACAATTATGGGTGCATTTATCATTTATTCAAATGACATGACGCTATGACGCTTTCCATAAAGGGTAGTCATGAACAGTTGAGAGAACTAAGCTTGAGCATTTTCTCTTATTTTTTTCTGTTTCTATCTATAGTCAATTCAATATGGCAGTAAAAAATACAAATACTTATTTCTTATACATTACTAATTTCATAGGATTGTGGTCGAATGCAATTTAGCCATTATTGTCCATATTTAAAATTTAGATAATAATAGGTCAGTATCTTTTTAAGTGGTAAAATCCATGTTGTGGTAGCAACAAAGCAAAGCTTAACTATTGGCTCTTACATAAACTATTGGTTCACTATAAATGTTGAACATAAATTTCGACAAAATGATTTATAAATATTTTTTTCTATGACAGAGCAAAAGGGTCTAGTTTGTCTTGGTCTAAGTTTTGCTTAGACAAAACTTCAATCTTCATCTATCTATGTATGTATATTATATTATTATTTATTAAGTATATAAGAAATCTAGCAACCGTAACACAAGCTTCGAGCTTACCACGGGGCTAGATGTCGCTGTGTAAAATTGTCCAGTAATATTTATTTTTTTATTTATAAGTTAAATTTGTGATGAAGTCATATACGTCAAATTATTATGAGTCTAGGCTTACCAAACGGTTATATGGCATTCAAGGGGTCGTTTTAGTGGCTTTTATAGGCAGTGAAACTATTGCTTGGCGCCTTCGGATGCATGAGGTGCATATTCAATATAGGAATTCAATGTAGGAGGTAGTGCAATGAAAAGAGGCGCATACTACTGCTTAGAAAATCAAAACGATTTGCGAGCTACGAGAAAATAAATAAATACATATCTGCACGCAAATCCCCAATACAACCCATATTATATAGGTCCTGATGAATCTAATAATTATAATCACCCCGCTTATTGATACTTGGTGATCTCAGTAAATCAGCATCCGATAAATTATTGGTCTTCGGTATATTAAATTTTTTGACAATACACGACTTTCAGCGTTGTGAATGTATTGGAAATATATCGGCTTGTCTAAGACCTAATAAAACACCTATGATATCCTAGTTTATATTCTCAACCATAAGAGAAAATACCACTAAAGTAAGTACAACTAAATTACGACGTAAATCATTTAGTAATCTTTGACGGTAGTAGGGAGTATTCAAAGGCGTGCTTCAGTTCATAATATAAGTTAAACATGACTTGTACTACTATAAAATGAATGGTCATAGGTGTTTTATTGAACTTTATGGTTTCCTTGCGTGTTGCAAGGTGACAATATTGATTTGTTAATATGTCACCTTGCAATTTGTCAAATGGGTCACCAACATTATGCAAGCGGATTAGCTCGTTGAAATAGCAGTGGATAGACTATATTCCACGAAATGGTCTGTCTACTATTTCTTTAAAAAAAACAGTATGCAAAACACACTCTTGACTAATTATATAAATAGTATCGCAGAACACAATTTTACCTGGTAAAAATAAACTTCAAAGAAAAAACTCCTATTAATTTGCACCAGATGCTCGCTAAATAGTTTTCATATTTACTACTTTCAACTAAATGTTCAGCCGTCTTTTATTGAAAACATCTTTATTACTTTTTGCAGTGCAATACAAGCAAATATACATTTTATAGATACATTTACCAGTACGTGAGTTTTTTGGAAATATAATTCGCAAATAGTGTGGGGCAGATAAGTTTTGAAAGTAAAAGTTTATGTGCAACGTTGATAGAGTCTATCATTTTAATTATTATTATATTTTAACCGCTGTGTTATTAAATAAGAATAGTAAACGTTAACTTCATTAAAAATAGAATCATAATTCTCACTTTCAATTAAACAAGAATAAAAATCTTTCCTCTATACGTACGTAGTATAAAAAGTAAACTGAAACAATGTTTACATTATTAAGAAAAAATATAGTGTTAACTTTAATCACCGAAGCAAACATGTAGACAACTTTACAAAACTATAATGATTTTTTTACATTAAAAACCATTTCAAAGAAAAATATAGTCAATTTCAAATCCGTGTCAATCAAAATCTCTGTACAATCAAGCACACATTCCATAAGTAAAGTATTAGGCACATAACTAGGTATTATTGGCGCCACGCCTGTCGCGACAGTTTTCGGCCATTACCATTGCCAATTGTCCTGAAACCAAGCCACATTATAATTGCTACAATTATTTATCAGACAATGGATGTGATTTCCATTTAGGAGCGGCTATTTGCCACTTTGTAGGATATCTGTGCCATATCGAAATGACATCACGTAGTATTGCGACAGATAAACCTATTTTGACCATAACAGTACCTGTTCTGTAATCGTTTGTAATAGATGCAATTGTAAATCATAATCATTTAAATACAGTCGTCAACCTTAACAGATGCCTTTGTTTTCATCTTAAATTTTTTCAAAGTCATATTAGGTAATCTGTGTCTTTTCATTTACCGTGAACTAACAGTATTCAATTATTAATCCATCTACATACTTGTTTACTAAAGTTGTTGAACTAAATTAGCTACTTTTTCTTACATTTTTATTGAATAGGTACACAAGTTTCTACACCAATACAGGTTTAAAAATATTTATGACAAACGTTATTAAAACGGCGTTTATTTAATATTAGATTTGTAAATTAATTAGATTTAACGCTAGTTAACTGACTTTAATTTATGAGCGTAAAATGCAAATTACTGCCCGCACGGTAGTGGCAATATTGATGTTCACACTATAAGGTGCACCGGGGTATTTGATTAATATTTATGTGATGAATAGTTGTCGATGATTAATGATATTATTTAAATGCGTGTGTGTAGATTTGTCAAAAAAACAGAACTCTTGAAAAAAGTTTAGTTATACATAGAATAAAGTTTAGTTAAAAGTCTAAAAAAATCTAGTTACATTTATATCTTCAGAACCTTATGTTTTATGTATAATAAAATATACCTTATTTATTAGGGTACAGAATTAGTCTTAACAAAGAAGGTACTTAAATCAACATTTTGCATTGTTGTAAATCAAGAGCACCTGCAGAACAACCTATAACCCACTGTTCTCTTTGTTGTAGCAAGCAGTAAAAGTAATTGGTGCAATTTATCTCAATCGTTTGTAGTTCAAAATTAGGTGGTTCCAAATACTTCAGGGCGTCTTGCCTTCATTATTGAATTTTATGAAATCACAATGGTTTTTGTAGACAGGTGTCAAATTAATTCTCTTGGGATATACTTAGGTACACTTCTGTCACTCGATAGTTTGATCAGTTTGACCTGTCAGTTTATTTAAATCTTTACGTTATTTATCTTATTCAAAATTCTCGTGTCACTGTAACCAAACTCCTCCTAAACATACTGATTTTTATGTTTTTTTACGTTTATTCGGTAGATAGTCGTAAACTATTTTTTTACCGCTAGGTGAACAAAAAACGTATGCGGGGTCAGCTTGTAGGTCATATTAAAGTCTTAATAATTATACAAATTATCATGACGGGTCTACAACACACAAAACAAAACGCTGATAGTAGGCACTTGAAATTCAGGATTGATCGTTTCGTAGGTAATCTAAATTTGGGTAAAGGAGTCATGAATTTCTTGGCAGAAAATCTTAATCATTATGGTCTGATCACCGAGACTTTGCGTTCCTGACACATCGCGATTGAACTGATAACGTAACTTTGTAATGGCGTTGCAGTTACGATAAAAATATTTTTACTGTTTGTTTACCGTTTTAACAGTTGATGAGGATTAAATATACATTATTATATCAATAATCAATGAATCTAATAATTTTGTGCCAAACTGAGTGTAAAATAACTCTGTAAACAATATTTTTCTAAATCTATATTGCGCTATTACAAGGTTATGTCAGTGCTTTATATTTGTAGGTAGTGCTGTGCTAAAAATAACATACAGCAGCAGTATCGTTATCTGTTACAGTTATTTTTAAAAAATAATATGTTTAAGAATTTGAAAATAATGGACTATAAGATTTTATTAAATTTAAAAATAAAACTACGACCAAACCGAACGCGCGAAAGAAAGAAGCATTTTTATATTTAGGTTTAAAATAATAACCCCAAATGGCGTTATGGGCCGCCATTTTGTGACGCTAAAACAGTCGGTTTCCACTTAAATTACTAAAATATAAATATTAAATGATTCCGCCAATTTAAAACGAAAATAATCTTAAAAATAACGCGGCGGTTCATTTTGGAAGAACGGTTACGAACTCATTATGTTGTGCCCATCACTAACGTGTCAAACTGACATGTGTCCTAAACGCATTGTTATCGCGGTCATAGTATAAAACAAAAGAACACGATCTCATTACCAAACCCTAATTGAGCCGCGAAAAACATCTAAAACAATTTCACATATCATCTCCAAACAAATCAATGTTCTGGATACCAATTAGGCATTTCAGTAGCGTGATCTCATTCCGAAGCTGATCCAGCTTCGAGTGATTTACAACTAGTGACGCAAGTGTCCACCAGTCCATGACTGAACACTCCTAGGTACCTAATGACCTAATTTTACACATGCCGATAGGTTCGACATCTGATCGATGTCATCTCGCTTTTAGATGTAACTGGGAATTCTGTAGGAAAATTGGTTGTTGATATACTGAACGCAAGATGTGAATCTTCGCTTTCAATGCAAGGGGTTGAGTTGGGTTGTTGTGTCATGTGTAATGGCAGCCTAAGCGTAATTCCACCCAGCTTCTCATGCCAGAAGAAAAAGGTTGCAGATGATGACTTGAATAAAATAATATGATTTCATAGCAACCCTCGTTTAGCCTTTAGTTTAGTTTAGTTTTTTTTTTTTGAGTGATTTTGGATCTCTTACGTTTGTTAATGTGGAATGGCAACCTTTTTGGAATTTGATTCTCCCTGTCTAAATGAAACGGTTTAGGTATTTATGATACACAACACAGTATTATAATTGAACAGAAACTAAAAAAATATCAGTACCAATGTAGGCACATTAAAGCCATTACTAGAGCAGAAGTCTTGATTAGGCCCATTTCGCACATTGTTACAGGCATCGCTCCGCATCATAACCGCTGACAGTTATGTGAATTCTTTTGTCATTTCTCAGAATGGTACAACCGTGACGTGTACTTAAACGGCATTTTGTGTTTATTTAAGATTCGTTAACACCATTCTTGTTGTATCAGATATAGTGCGGCGCTTCGTAGGGCTGTTACTTTGCTTTTGATTTAATATTCTGTCTCGTAAAGCTAATTAAGACTTGGGCTGTTCTTAAAATAATGAGGTAGGTGTTCTTACCTTATTAATAGGAGGTAAACATTTTACCTTGATGGACCATAACAAGAAACTTCAATAAAACTAAAGTTTGAGTAAAAACCAAGCTGGCCAACGATAAAAAAAAATCTGTGCCTTATACTAAAATGTTGTTGTACGTAAGTTTTCAATAAATTCAAATCCCACAACCCTGTAATTCCGAGACATGCATTCTAAATATAGCTCGTCTGATAAATCTAAATTTTGCTTTGTATTCACTTTGCTAGTAGAGATTTTGGGTCAAAGTTTTAAAGATCTTGTAAGTATCTTGTATCTCTTGTAAGTTTAAAAGATTTAGTAGGTACGAATATTTCAGAAGTTGCAGATTGCTTTTAAGTCAAAAATTGACAAGCTGTTGTATTCTTATCTCACTGTATACCAAATGAAAAAGTAACAGATAGTTCTTCAATTTGGTATGCAGTTAACTTAAACCCTGGATTCACACATTAGCTACGTTTTACTTATGGAAATGGACAATAACATGGACAAAACCGCAAGGCAGATAGCTAGTATTCAAGTTGAAATAGATTCCGATTGCATTAGAATAAAATTAAATTAGATATTAATAGCATTCACGCTTATGACTAAATGCAGGAAACAAATCCACAAATGAATATTAATGCGGCGTTGATAAGCTTTGGTTTATTAATAAAGTCTACATTAAGGATATCAATCAAGGAAAGTTCTAGGCTAGAATAGGTGACGGATGTGCGTGCTAAGCGACGATGCAATAGAAATTAAAATAGGCATCTAAATATTGTATCCAGGATTACTGAGACGGTTCAAATATAACTCATTTTGAAAAGTCTTATCGGATAAAAGCAGCAGGTAACAAACTTTAATTAGAATAACAATTCATCTTGATTATAGTCGGTGCTTATTTTTCTTATTGTTGACTAGGGTACTTATTAGTAAATTGTCACACTTACTTCAGAATGTAAAATACTACATGCGCCAAACAAGATATAAAAAAGCACGTGATTCGCGTAAATAAATAATGAAAATTGTGATTTTATTACTAAATTGGATTATTTTTAATACACCTTAACACGTAGGTAGTTAAAAAAATTGAGGAAAGGTCTGTTTTTCTTATTATAATCAGTTAGTTACAAAAATTGTGTTCGGCCAACTATTTTTTATATAATTTTTTTTATATAAACTAAGTATTAAATTTTAGTTTTCTATACATTACTTTAAAAAAGGTAAAAAATTAAACAACTAATCCGAGAATAAAGAGTAATTCTCAAATTGTTAGTGAATTTTCGTAAACCTAGAATAACTTAAGGTTTTAAATATTATTTTAAAATGTACAACAATTAAACCAACACGTTTCGCTCCAAATTCCTGATCCCATTCATGAGCTACCCAAATCGTAATACGACCTCCATTCATGCCCATTTCATAGAGCCATGTCCCGATAGCATCTTATTCATTTGTATTCTGCCGGTTATTGGCGGTGTAACAGAGACGATGATTGTGACAAACATTCCAATAGTTATCCATTTAGCCCTTTGTTTTGTAATTAATTGTTTATTATTAGATTGCATTTATAATTGGATGGATGTTCGATTGCATAACTTAACAAGACGACCTCTGCGCATCTTCATGATCACGGCGCATGTAATAACTATGACTTTCGAGACCTAAATTATCCAGAAACATAAAAATATTGTAAATACCCTGTGTTAAAATAAGGCTTCATTCGCACGGAGTTAAAAGCGATGCTAATATTGTGTGATTATTTTCGAAAATAAATATTGTTTCGTTTTTGTTTCAGGATTTTAGCAGTCTTCTTGCGAGAATCTTCAATACAAGCACAGAACACCACTGCGGAAATCGGTCAATCAGTAAGCATCATATTATTCCTAATAAAGGCAATGTGGATAATAAATAAATAGTCCAGTAACCTATTCGGTAAATATCGCTTATTTATTATGGTCACAGATAACCCCCAATACGGTCTAGATTTAGACCTAATTTAATTACTCTCTGTTTGTTAGTTTAACATCCCATTAGTCTGTCAACATACATAAAGAGTCCGTCATGAAACATAACGGGATGTTAGACTAACAAACAGAGAATGGTGAAATTAGACCTTAGGGTCCTTGTCGTTATATCAAAATAGAGAAAAAAATCCTAGCTCACATTGGTCAATTGCTTTATGTTAGAAATAAAACTACATTTAACAAACTTGTTGTAACAAATTTGTTAACTTCTAATGTTGGATAACGCCAATGCTCTTACTTGTGCAATATTCTCTTTCCATCCCAAGGTTGCCTGGAAGAGATTGCTGTTAGTGATAAGGCAGCCCATTGTGTCACTGTTATGTATCTGTTTCTCTTATGTATTGTCCTGTATATTGTTGGTGTTACAATAAAGTTATTTGTATTGTATTGTACATACATTTAAAAATTGCAGATAATTCGATCGACACAAACACCACGAACGAACATAACGATGTACGCGTGGAGCGCCTGGGGCAAGTGGGCGGCGTGCTCGCGCAGCTGCGGCGGCGGCGTGGCGGTGCAGGAGCGACACTGCCTGCCCAGGGATCCTTCCAGGTGACAATACAAAAAATCCAGCAAAGGAGGTGATTGATGCACTAAAAATCAGCAGATGCACTAAATAAAGGAGGTGATGCACTAAGGCTGACACCCTAAGAATAGTGCATGACGTTATCCTGCAAGGGCAGTCGGATTAAGTATATGTTTTTAACCAGAAGGCGAGCAACGTCCTGTGTTCTGTGCTACCTGAGATAGCAATGTTGCCTGGTAAGCGTGGAGATTATTAAAATTCTCCCTCTTTGAGGAGTAATGGGTACTATAATGGATTTAATTATGGAGTGGAATTTGTGCATTCTACTAAGAGCTCTATCCAGCTTGTCGAGCACTCACAACTTTATCCACTGATCGAAGTGATCAAGCAATTAATTTTGCTGGAATCAGCGATATATTTTTTTAGTTGTCGCTGTGTAAATTGTCCAGTAATATTTATTTATTTTATTTAGTTTTTGTTATAGGTATGAAGTCGGTAAACACACATCTATTTAGATGGTACTCGATGTATTTCGTTCCAGTAACTTAATCCTACTTCAATTAAAACAAATATGTAAACAGAAGACTTAACCACCTGTTTAATTGTATAAAATTTAGGTTAACAAGTACAAAGAAGCGGATAAAGGTACTTACTATTTACTCCATACACACATAATTTACATGGAAAAGGCATGTTTTCATTAGCAGTAGTCTAGAACATAACGACTTTCATTGAAAGGACTTGCCTGAGAAGAATAGCTAAAAGGGTAGGAGTATCGAACAAAAGCTTAAGAATTTGACGATTCTGTAAACATTCGTATTGTAGGTCACGACACGATAATAACATTTACACCACACCTTCACAATATTAATAACACTATAGAAAATATAAAAGAGCCTTTTCTATAAATTAGTATCAAAGTTAAGGACAAAGTAAAAAGGAAACATTATCTCACAGCCTCACATATTAAGCTCCATAAATATACTAATGGATGTAAAAGAAACTAATTTATGCATTTGAAATACGATCTACTTAAAGACGAAATCCTTGTTTTACCATGTTAACAAACACTCTGAAGGTTGAAGAAGATTAATGACAAACACTTATATCTCTTTAAATCAAAGATACATACGATGAATATCTATTTAAAAGATTCAGCTTGATAAAAAAAAATGTACTATTATCATTTTGAAAAGGTCCTCAAATATTCCCTATAGTTTTTTTGACTCCATTACAATGTTATTTTCTTAATTGTTTCATTAAAACCCTTAACAAGGTATAAAGATAAGAACTGTTTCCAATCCTTATTTATTGTAATAGAAATAAAGATGTCAGATTAGGAAAAAAACGACAAGATCTTAAAAGGGATTAGACCATTCTGTGATGTTGTTTTTTGTTTATTGTCACCTTGTATCAATGGATTCTTATACACCTTGTAATGCATAAAGCAAACATCTTAATTTCTAAATCCTTAAATTAAATCTTGTATCACGTTTCGAACATTATTGATTTAATTAAGTATAATGTCAGTCTCATTTCTGAATTTGCATTAGAAATGGAATGAGATCAATTTATGTGATAGTATTTGAGGCTCTACCACGGATCGGCGAACGCAGCGCCCGGACGTCCACCAACAAGATGGATAGGTAGATGAACTGATCAAAACTGCTAGTTCACGATGGATGCAAGTTGTATGTGACCGTGGTACCTGGAAATCATTAGGGAGGCCTATGTCCAGCAGTGGACGTCCTTTGACTGAAATGATTATTTATTTATTTTATTTATTTAGTCCGAGTTGCATTACTTTACAGCAGAAGACATTGGTAATTTGTTGTCAAAACCTCAAACCGGTTGGACAATGCTAAATTAATTTGTAATTAATTACCAACCTATCGACACGTGTTTTGCCCTTTATTCTTATTTAAGTATATTTTTTAATTAAACTACTTTGGACACAAGTACATTTTCATAAAGTACAACTCTCTATCGCAGTCGAATAAATGCTCCCACATTTCTTCCACAATTCTAACCTTAAAGTTCAGATTGGCGTGTCAAAATGTCATCCCTACACACAGCCCATCAAACCACAATGAAAGCTAATGATACGCTGATCAATGCTATCTGGCCACCGTGGTCGAATATTGCATCATTGAGGAAGATGTAGATTGTGTTTGAACCATTGTTATGCTACAATTCATTTGATGGAGCAACGTGGGTTGGCTACATGAAGGGTTAAATTATTTACTGCTGGCAGTCTTAAAACTGTTTCAGGAATAGGTTTTAATTAAGGAACTTACTATTTGACAAATTAATTTAAGATAATGCTTTTTATAATAAATGTTTAAAGTTCAAAATTAAAAAAAAATATTTGCATCAAGTATGGTATCATCTTTGAAATAGCAGTATCACACACTTGACTGAGTCGGGTAGGAAACTAGGGTTAGGTATATTTACATGACAGTACTGTACACTCCTATGACACTGCAACCCACACTAAGAAAAAAATATTCATACAATGAAATTGTCTGAAATAATAAATACGACTAAAATAAGTTATTTTTCGTTGATTTAAAACTTATGGGAATATAACATAAATATGTAGGTACATTATATTTGTTAAATAAATATGTTTGTTAATGTTTATATCTTTATTTCTGTGCATTTTTATTTTCTTTGTTCATTTTGCATCCTTTTTGTTAAAAAACTCAGAAAACAACGAATTAATTAATCATTACGCAAGATTAATGATAAACTATAAGACCATTTGCCGTTCTTACTTGATTTGCAGACAAAATCTACTTTCAAAATCTGAGCTTTATCGTAATTCTGACTTTGATTTTTATTTTTGCTAAATAAAGCTATTTGCATAAACATCTTCCATTGTCAGTAATGTTTCGGAATTAATGGAAATATAAAATGTCAAACATCTTTTAATCTGAAATGCATTAGGCGATTAAACGGCAAGTTTTTGGTGGATTTGGTATAGTTTTGACCGATTGTGATTTGTCGTTTGTATGAAATGTTCAATTCTCTAGCTAGATCAAACTTGTAACGGTACTCAGCAAAAAATAGAGTTACAATTCCACAATTCAATGATAATGTCTATTGATCACTTAACAAAATGTCCGATCTTGACCTATCAAGAATAAATACCCATTCTAAGAAAGTTAATACAGAATATATTAAAACCTATAATACTCACACAAGTCATAGATATATCGCATATGCCATCGTCATATATTACGAAACGCAGTAGATTAAAAGAAATAAAATCATACGCCATTGAAATGTCTAATGTAAATGGGACGATGGGATCGAAATGGGACAGCTATGACCATCGATTGGATACGACACTTGTCTGAGACATGCCGAAAGGTACTTTCACAATTTCCTGTGTATTAGGTAGGAAGGTATTAGTGTTGCAATTGGGTCTGAATCCGAACAAAATGTGGTAATTTTTAAAAGCTTTTTTAAAAACTAGCAACCGCTACAAGGATTTGTCGGCTTTTATTTCTTACTTTATAATTCCAAAGGAAAGTGTACTATCCCGTAGAAAACTTATATATATATCCAATTTCACTAGAATTTGCCTATAAGTAAGCTAAAGTTTTTCTGGGATGAAAATGTAATCGCAAATATATTTGTTAAATTTAAAAATACACAAATGATTGAACAGCTACATACCAAAAGATATTTTTACTTCTTTTTATGTATTTGTAACTCACGTAAATCCCTTAATTACCCTATTCGTTCGTCTTCCACATTTAAAGTAGATGGGTGAAGGAACTAAGTACTTAGTTCCTTCAAGATCTTATCTTAACATGTCTTAGAAGAGATGAATGTTGGCTAATAGAATTGTAAAATCAGTCGCCAATGCTTACTGTGAAAGTTAATCGTGTTTCAGTGTCGATGGTTAATTTGCATTGGAGTAAAAAGCAAGTACTTAGTGCTTACGCCATCTATGAACATTTGGTGATTGTTCATACTCACAAAATTAAGTCATCAAAAACAAACTCATTATGTACTATTGTGGCCGTGGGTTCAGCGCGCTTTAAGAACTGCTTACTTCAACGAGCTAACTATCTTGACTATTTCGGTGTGACCCCCAATCAATGCTTAACATACGGTTTAATATCAAACACATTTATTTTAAATAAACTGTTTAATTTAAGCAAAATGTTTCTTAAAAAAAATATTCTATGAAGCTATAAAACACAAAAAATTACGTACTTACATAGTCTTAGGCCATAGTAATGACATAACTTTTAAAACTATCTTGATTTTCACCATGAAACGGGTAACATACCATAACACCCCTATTCACGTTCCCACTGCTGGGACACAGGGACTTCTCTCTTGGCGAGAGAGATTAGGCCTTAATTCACCACGCTGGCCAAGTGCGGGTTGGTGAATGACACATGTTCTTCAAACTTTGAGAAGTTCTCAGAACATGCCGGTTTCCTCACGATGTTTGCCTTCACCGTTAGAGCACGTGTTTTTATAGCACACATAATTTTCCAAGAAGAAAAATCAGAGGTGCGCGGCGGGGTTTGAACCCACGACCTTCGGAATGAAAGTCGAGTGTGCTCCCACTTAGCCAACACGGCTCTAGCCAACGGGTAACATAACACGATTTAAATGTTTTGAGTTTCTTCACGGAGAAAGTGCCGAAATAAAGGGAAACACAAAACATTTAAAACATGGCATATTTATGACAACAAATGTGGTCGCTTCCTACTCGGTTAATTCCTTCTATAAAGCATATATGATAACCGCTATAGTAGTATCGGTTTTCCGTAGCGCCAGTTCAATAGTAAAAGCGTTCTATAGCTATCTACTTGTACTCTAAGTAACGTAGTTAATTAAATCGTTTGACTCGGAACGAGTTGATCTCATCTGCGTGAGATGGCCGCCAGAATGATCGCTATGTCAAATAGACGATGTTCGAATACTAAACTTGATTGCCCATGTTTTACAATGTCACTTACTTCTTGTTTAAAGCCAGTTTTTGCTAAGCAAACGGTTTAACATAACTTACATGAGCAGAAGTAGATACAATTGTTAATGACCTTCTTCTTAAATTACTTTATCTATTAAAAAAACAATTTGAAGGACATGTTTGTGTCATTTACCAACCCGCACTTGGCCAGCGTCAAGTGGAGAAGTCCTTGTGTCCTAGGAAACGTAAATAAGGTGATGTTGATGAAATAAAAATATATAATCATAAAATCATTTATTGCAAGAAATATGGTAGGTGTACATAGGTCTTAAATAATAAACTAGTTTCACATATTTCACCAAACACTTAGCATGCAATATTTTACTTATTAAATAATGAATTTAGTTACCAAGTTAAGACAATTTTATCCAATTTATGTCATAAAAATAAGCAAATAATGTTAAATTAAAATTACAATTGTTATTAAAATGTCAATTAAATGTAAATAAAATGTCAATTCTTTGATTTAAATTCAAGGTATTCTTTAACAGTATAGAAAGCTTTTTCTGTAAGCCACAATTTAAACATTTTTACAAATTTCTTCATTGGTTGATCTTTAATATTGTTTGGGATCTTATTATAAATATCTCCACACATGGCATGACAATTTTTCCTGTATAAAGCTGTCTTACAAGTACGTGATAAAACAATTCTATCTGGATTACGCACACATCTAGAGTATATGTCTTTTGCTCTAGTAAACAAATTCGAATTGTTTCTAACAAATTTTGCTATCTCTAGAATATACATACTGGGCAATGTGAGTATTTTTAATTTGATAAAGTAAGGTTTGCATTTATTTGCCCGTATACATTTCTTTTGTGCAATAAAAGCAAGATTAACGTTTGTGGAATTTCCCCATAAAATAATTCCATAATTTAATGTAGAGGCGACATAACCATGGTATGCAGTCAAGATTGTGTTCATGTTAGAACTCTTACGAAGTCTATAAAGTACGTAAACAAATTTATTTAGTTTCTTTCGTATATGGTCAATATGAGTTTTCCAGTTACATCTAGAGTCTAAGTTAATACCTAGAAATTTTACCACTTCTACGGCTTCTATTCTTTGGTTATTATAAAAGAGGTCAAGCTTATCAGTTTTTTTAGAAGAATTGGTGAATTTAATGAAATTTGTCTTATTTAGATTTACTTGGAGGTTGTTTGCGTCAAGCCATTCAATAATAGAGTCAATTGTATTGTTTATGTCAGTGTTATAGCTATTTATGTCAGAATTTGAAGTAATTAGAATAGAAATGTCATCAGCAAATAGAGTAGACTTATTATGAGTGACTCTAGGTAAATCATTGATATATATTAAGAACAACAAAGGACCAAGGACACTGCCCTGCGGAACGCCATATTCATTGACCTTAAATGTTGACCTAAAGTATTCTACTTCTTTCTTATTATTAATATTGGCAATTTCGACACATTGTGATCTATTTTTTAAATAAGATTCAATCCAGCTGAGGACTGGACCTCTTATGCCATATTTATTAAGTTTGTCAATTAATAAGGAGTGGGAAACAAAATCGAATGCTTTTGTCATGTCATAAAATACACTTGTCACCATTTCTCCTGTATCTAAAGCATCGATAACATTTTTCATAAGATGAAAACATGCCAGAGTAGTTGATTTACCCTTCTGAAAACCAAATTGTTCTGTTGCCAAGATTTGATTTTTCTCTATGAATGATAATAAACGTTTTTGTAGGGCTCGTTCAAATATTTTTGATATGACTGACACTAAGGTGATAGGTCTATAGTTTTCAATTAAGTTTTTGTCATTCTTTTTATAAAGCGGCTTCACTATTGATAATTTTAAAGCACCGGGGAACTTACCGTCGCTAAAGGATAGATTTATTAAGTGAGTCAAAATTAAAACAATTTCATTTGAACATTGTTTCAAAATGTCTGTTGCAAACCCATCATACCCTACAGATTTTGTGTTCCGTAAAGAAATAATAAGTTTCTTTACTTCATGGTGGTCGAGAGGCTGCAGGAACATACTACTGTTTAAGTATTCTTTTAAAGTTACATACGTATTAGGTTTGGCTATGTTTGTAGTTTCAATCCAATACCTATTAAATTCTTCAGATATGTTTTTAGGATGAGTAAAAATCTGATCTTTATTTTTTATTAAATTTATTAAACTACCTGTAAAATTATCTGACTTCTGCTTTATTAACTGCCATGATGTTTTGCATATGTTATTTGAGTTTTTTATTATTTTTTCATTTGAAATTTTAACAGCACTATCCATACACTTTTTTAAAATTTTTGTATATGACTTATATTTTTCTTTATTATAGTTATTCTTATTTTTATAATAGCGATATCTTAGCTTCCTTTTATTCATACAGCAAATTTTTAAACCTTTCGATATCCAGTTAATATTTTTTATTTTATGCGAAATTTTAATTTTAATTTTTGGAAAGCATAAATCATAAAACAATAAAAATAAATCTTGGAAACAATTATAAGCTAAATCAATATTGGGTTGGTCATATACTTCTTGAAAAGTTAAATTTTGAAGGTATTCTTTGAATTTCTGAACATTATCTTTACTGTAATCTCTTCTATAAATAAAATAATCCGCACTAAGCTGTTTTGATTTTAACGGAACAGTTAGCATTTGCGCTGTATTGTGATCAGAAATATCCCAGTGTAGTAATTCTCCTCTTGCATTACTAAAATTACTTATTAAGTGGTCAATGCAATTGTTCTGACGTGTTGGCTGTCTTATATGCAAAATTAGATTAAAATTCATTAGTAGGGCAGAAAAATCACATGTCATTTTATTGCTGATCAAAGTATTTATATTCAAATCGCCTGCTATAATAGTCTTTATATTTTTTTTAAGCCTATAGAAATACAAAGCTTTGATAAGTTATTAAAAAATATGTTTATGTCAGAGTCCGGAGTTCTATAAATACAAAATACACACAAATTATAAAACTTTAAATTAACGCCACAACATTCAAAACTTTTGTCTAAACAAATATTATTGGTCAAATTCGTATCACAATATCGCATGCCTGCCTTCAACAAGATACACACTCCTCCACGTATACGTCCTTTGAGGCTTTTTAATCTACAATAAAAAGCGGCTAAAAAATACCCCGATAATCTTATTGAAAGTTCGTTACCCTTTTCAACGTGTACCTCTGTCAAACAAATAACATCTGGTTCCATATTTTGTAATATTTTGTAATATTTTCATAAACATGATCCAATGATCCAATCCTACCACCAACACGGCATCAGGTCCATAAAAGTATCAATAACAATATCTTTACCAATTAAACTCACTAAGACTTTCATAATTGTAATTATGGAACAAAAGATGACACCCCACTGCGACTTGTCTATGCATTTTTAATTTGAGAACAGCTTTGGGTCCAGTTAAAAAAAAGTACATACTCATAGATTACTTTGTAAGATCGACTGGAGTTTAAACAATACTTACTAATATAGTGTGGGTTGGTACTTGATATCCTTAATGCAATATAAATTAAGTTCTTGAATCTTAGTTAAACATTGGTTTCTTAAACATTTGAAATGTATCTATATATTTAAGTATTATAATAATTAAATCTTAAGTAATTCCAATCCTCGAAATTGGCTCTTTTTTATTCGAAAGTGTCTACTTCTGAGATAGCATTGGAAACAAATTAGGATCTGTGAAAATTTATTACTTTTTAAACTTACTTTTTTACATAAAGGGATTTTATTACTTTTTAGTGCATATTTTGAAGTCGGTTTAATTTTATTTTTTAATAGCTGACCTGCTCACGGCTTCAACCGCTTTCTATCTTACCTTTAAAACTTTTTCTTCTCGAGTTCAAGCGAGGCTTCCAGCAATTCGTATAGCATTTTATTATAATAATGATTATTAGTATAGATTATGTTCCTAAACAAACATTATAATGGTGTTAAGAAGTTCAAAAAAAATTAGTGTTTTGTAAGTATAAGGTTTGTATTGTTATAGGACCCCTGATAAATTTAACAAACTTTTATAATGCCAAAAGTCCTAACCAGCACATTCAAAAGATAAAATCAATGTGCGCGAGATCACAATGATTTGCCAAACAAAGTAAGGTCAAGAGTAAACACACGTGACCCTTTGCACCTCGATCAAAGCAATTTTGAACTCATCGTCAAGTTCGAGGCTGTTTAGAGATGGGATATTCTGTATTTCATCGCTTGGATAACTCATATCGATTTTATTTCTTATTTTAAATTTTGCTATTTCATGTTTTCGCAAGTGCCTTATGCTGACCCTTTGCACCACATCATAATCATTTCATCCATTCCACACGTCCACTGCTGGACATAGGCGGCCCATAACGTCGGACGTCCGACGCTGCGTTTTCCGATCCGTGTCGAGAGCTTTTCGGCCACCTTTGCACCACAAATCAAAGTAATTTTGAATTCATGATCAAGATCGAGGTTGTATGAGGAAGGAATTTTGTTTATAATTTTGTTTTTATCTACTGGATACACACAAAATCCCTACAATTATTACTGGATTCGATTGGTTTAAGTTCCATTCAAGTTCCAATCAAATTGTTCACACGTTGCCCATCACTAGTCCATAGTTTGTTGATTATTGTGATTGACATCTAACAATGTTGAAAATCATTTGCTAAACTCATAGAAGCGATTATAACATTTATATAACATGTTAAAACATCACTAGTCCATAGTTTGTTGATTATTGTGATTGACATCTAACAATGTTGAAAATCATTTGCTAAACTCATAGAAGCGATTATAACATTTATATAACATGTTAAAAATGTGCCAACCGTTAGGTAGGCACTGTAGGCAGGTGTTTACGCGTATACTTCATCGTAGGTATGATTTGAATAATGATGATGCTTATCTACCTTAGATTTAAAAGGTTTACATTTCTCGCTGTGGTATATACTTTATATGGGTAGAATTCGCCGAGCCATACCTAGTGCAGTGTGCAGAAAGCTCTCTGATTGGTGGAGACCTTTTTCAAGATGGAGTCAGTCAGTCACCGCTAACGCTTGTCATCGCAAGGTCAAGTAAAAATTTTTCGCCGCGAATTTATTAAAAACTCCGCTGTTCTCAGTATCACGCTGATGCTGAGAAATTTGACTATTATTAACGTGTTGTTATGTGTTGTGCCTTTATCCAAAAAATATCCTGAACTGAAGGTGTGCTGTGAACGATTTGGTTTCGTGATTGGAGAAGGAAGACCAGATGGCTACCTGAGCGAGCAACATCCTACGAAGGTTGGTGGTGTTTTTTTGTCTGTATGGGGTTTATACCACAGTTTTGCAATGTTATGCCCGTTCCTTCGGTAGATAAGCTAATTCCATCATCATTACATCCGTCATTCCAGTACAACTAGGTTTTGGTTAAAATCCCCGCGTCTAGACTGCTATTTACAAGCAGCTAGCACACACATATTATGGTCCTTTAACGAGTCGGATAGTAAATCCAGTAGAAATAATTATAATTAACGCTTTTTATCCCGTAGAATTACGTAATATTGGTAATTTCTCGGTCAATTTACCGCCACGCCGGTCGGTAACGCCTACCCGCATTTTTCTTAAACATTTTATTCAAAATTTATATTAACTTACGCTAAACACGCATAACAACAATTCTATCTATTGTTTAGGCATAGATATTACTTTATATAAATGTAGGCAACATATTTTCATTCGCATTTCATATATTTCGCTAGTTAAATATCATATTCCTTTGTTCTCAAATTTGTCGAACGTTCGTTATTCCTACCCGCATTAATTTTGTTCATAAATAATTATTCTCTCGTTTCATTTAATTTAAATTCTTATTCACAATGGCCAAAGTTACCACAGAAATGAAAATAACCCTTCTTCAACATAAGAAAGAGTTATTGTATAAACGCATTAATAAATTGTATGACGCATCGAAGTGCATACAATCATTTGATTCCGCGACTAGGTCAAATGAAAACTTTATGACTGAGTCAGAAACGATTGATGATATTCACGATAAATTCGGATCTATTGTTGATCAAATAAACGAATATCAATTAAGTTTAAATCCTGATGCACAACTTGACTATGGATGTTTAGAGTCGTTTGAAGATCTTTACATTCGTGTCAAACGAGTACGAAATAAAATAGGTAGTCATTCTTCACCTATTCACACACGCAGTTGTGATAGCAATAGTGTCAAAATAAACCTACCGCCGATTAATATACCCAGCTTTGACGGGAACACTGTAAATTGGCCCGTGTTTTTCGAATCTTTTAAATCGAATGTACATAACAATGAACAGCTGACCGATTCGCAACGCGTGCAGTATTTAATAGGCAAACTTACACATAATGCTTTGAAGGTGATCGCCGGGATAGTCCCCACAGGGGAAACTTATAAGATTATTTGGAATTCGCTTGTTAAGAAATATCAAGATAAACGCTCATTAGGTACTTATTATCTTAACAAAATATTTGATCTGAAACAATGTAGTCATACCGCTTCAAGCTTAGAGGAATTTATAGATACTTATTACGCCGCTATCGCCGCCCTTAAACAGCTAGGTATTGACGACCTTGCTGATTTTATTTTTACGCATTTCGCTTTAACTAAATTAGATACACAAACAGTGCAGTGTTTTGAACTTTCGGTGCGTGATGTCGAAATACCTAATACCACGCAGGTAATTAGTTTTGTTCAAGACCAGGCTAAAATTTTACAGCGATCTTGTTCGCAGACGGAGTCGAACCCGCGACAGTCGCTTAGGAAACCTACCACCGCTAGGCCGCACGAGACGCGCTCTCGTACCTTTAATACTTTCGTGTCGGCCGGTAATGAGTCATCGCCTAGCGATAACGCGTACAAGCGTGCTGAGTCTCAACAACACTGCGTCTTTTGCAATGATAATAATCACATACATTTATATCAATGTACGCAATTTAAGAATTTAAATGATGCCAAACAGCGATTTAATTTTATTAAATCCAAGCATGGTTGTGTGAATTGCCTTAGCATAGTTCATAATTTATATAACTGCAATTCAAAGTCTGTTTGTGATTTATGTAAGAAACGGCATCATACGCTTCTGCATTTTAATGATAAGAGTAATTCAAGTTTATCACGCACGCACAACGCTAAAACATACATTGAAGAAAATATTAATTTTTCACCGCAGACAGTTTTACACCACAGTGTCAATAAGCCCGTCGCCGGCTCTGGCCACTCAGTCGAGCCGTGTTTAGCGAAACCACAGAATTCGACCGTAACGCTTTCGGCCGGGACTGTACCTAAGTGCAACGTGTTGTTGGCCACTGCGCAAGTGTATGCGCGCGCTAAGGATTGTGCAAGTCACAAGTCTATCATACGCTGCCTTATAGATAATGGCTCGCAGAATAATTTAATTGAATGTTGTCGCGCGCTTAATTTACCTATTATTCCTTTGAGTAATTCTTTTGTCAAAGGTGTAGGTTCCGCTTCGCATCCTATTATAGGTTATGTATATATGGATATTGAATCCCGCGTTTACCCTGAACAGAAATACACAATTTACGCTTTTGTAGTGGAGTGTATTACTGAACAGTTACCATCGCATTTTATCGATTGTGATAATAATGTCGATTTTATTAATTTGCCGCTCGCTGATTTATCCTGGAATATTCCAGGGAATATAGACGTGGTTCTTGGTGCTCAACTTTTTCCGTACATTTATTTGGGGGAAAGGGTTGAATTAGGATCACGGCTCCCGCTCGCTCTTCACACCACTTTCGGCTACGTCCTCATGGGTGATTATCCGCGTAATGACGTCACTGCGACATCAACCTGTAGTTTTTCCGCTCTCGCTTTAAATGATATTATTCAAAAATTTTGGGAACTAGAAGAGATACCGTCGATGCGCTTACTATCTCCTGAAGACACCGAGTGTGAGAATATTTTTGTCTCCTCCGTTTCTCGGGATGAGTCTGGTAGGTACACGGTAGCTTTACCCTTTTGCAAAGACCCATCAGAACTCGGTCACTCATTCGCTATGGCTCAGCGTCGTCTTATAGCATTGGAAAGAAAATTTCGCCATGCTCCTGACTTACGTGAAAAATACAATGAAGTCATTAGCGAGTATATTGATAAGGGCTACCTGTATGAGGTCCTAGATTCGCATGATTTGAACGCTACCGGTTATCACATACCTCATCACGCTATTTTGCGCGCAGACAAGCCCGCACCGCGTATTGTTCTTGACGCTAGCGCCAAGACACACACAGGGTTGTCTCTTAATGATGTTTTGCATATTGGTCCCAATCTACAGGCTGATTTATTTTTATTGCTTTTGCAATTCCGCTTATTTCCAGTCGCTATGAACGCTGATATACAACAAATGTATTTACGCATTGGTGTACCTGAAGACCAACGTAAATACCTACGCATTCTGTATCGTTTTAATGAGAACGAGAAAATTCGCACCTTTGTTTTCTCATGTGTACCTTTTGGTCTTAAATCCAGCGCTTATATAGCTATGCGCACAGTGCGACAGCTAGCTTATGACATGAGTAACTTGTATCCTGAAGCTGCCAAGATAGCTGAATCGAGCCTTTATATGGACGATCTTGTCTATTCCGCGTGTGATGAAAAGACCGCCATGAGTCTATCACAGGACTTGATCAAAATGTTCCGTGCAGGTGATTTCGATTTAGTAAAATGGTGCAGCAACTCCACCGCTCTTCTTGAAAGTCTTCCTGACTCTCACCGCAAACCTCTCGACTTTGATATCAGTAGCGCCTCGAAGGTATTAGGCCTTTCGTGGGAACCTTCGAAAGATTTTTTCTTTTTCACGTCCACCCAAATTACTGATACTTTGTGTACGAAGAGGAACATATTGTCTATTGTGGCCAGGTTGTTTGATGTTCTCGGTTTAGTGGCTCCTGTCATTCTATATGCCAAACTTCTGATAAAGGAGTTATGGCTAGCCCGAATTGGCTGGGATGATCCTGCACCTCAACACGTAAAGACACGCTTTGCCGCTTTAGCACAGGAATTTTCCTTGCTAAATGCTTTACAAGTTCCACGCCACATCGGCGTCGCTTTGGAATGCGTAACTCGCCTTGTCGCTTTCTGTGATGCCAGTATCCATGCTTATGGATGTATGGTTTTTATACATTGCACGTATCCCAATGATGTGCAGGTTCGCTTACTTTGTGCGAAGTCTAAGGTCTCACCGACAAAGATTTCTACTCTCGCTCGCCTTGAATTATGCGCCGCCGTGCTTATGGCTAAATTGGTTAAAATTGTACGCGACAACTACTCTTCACGCATTCACATTGAAGATATATACGCCTTTTCGGATTCTACAATCGCTTTATCGTGGATACACTCTTCTCCACATCGTTGGTCAATTTTCGTTGGCAACCGCGTAGCGCAGTGTCAAGAACATCTAGGTCCTCAGCATTTCTATCACGTTGCTGGTATTGAGAATCCTAGTGACTGTCTGTCTAGAGGTATGCTACCATCTCAGCTATTGTCCCATGATCTATGGTGGAATGGTCCATCCTGGTTACGTAGCGATCCTGCCAATTGGCCTGTAAAATCATTTTCTCCTGCTGAATTTAGTTTACTTCCAGAGCATAAGACTAATATTTTGACTACTGTACGTCTGACAGTACCTTTGCTCTGTGATCTATCTCAACGCTTCTCTTCTTGGGAGAAATTGCTTCGGACAATCTCGTATGTCCTGAAGTTCGCACGCATTAAAGATAACTCTGATCCCCGCTCGGTCAGAGGTTTAATTTCAGCTGAACATGCTCTGATCAGAGACGTTCAAAAAGCTAATTTTGCTGATGACATAAAGCTCATCAAAAATAATAAAACGCCTTCTGCAAAGTTGTTACGCTTAGCCGTATTCTTAGATGAATATGGTATTTTAAGAATAGGAGGACGGCTTACTAAATCCGATCTACCTTTCGAAGTTAAGCATCCGGTCTTACTTCCGAAACGCAATCATATTGTCAACTTGATAATTGATCATTATCATGTAGCAAATTGCCACGCTGGCGCTGGTCTGCTTATGTCCATTATCCGTCAGAGATATTGGATATTAGACGCTCGTACCATCATAAGATTTAACGTTCGGAAATGTAACGATTGTTTTAGGTTCAATCCTAAACATCCTACGCCGATGATGGCGGATCTTCCGACGTCTCGTATTTCAGAGGCGAAGGCCTTTACTCACACCGGCGTGGATTACGCTGGTCCAATACGCATCACGCTCTCACGACGTCGAGGTCAGCATGCACAAAAGGCCTATATTTGTCTTTTTGTGTGTTTGGTAGTTAAAGCTGTACATATTGAGCTTGTCTCCGACTTGACCTCTGATTCCTTCCTCGCTGCTTTTAAACGCTTCATCTCACGCCGTGGTCCTGTTTCTTGTATCTATTCCGATAATGGTACCAATTTCGTTGGCGCTAAAGCTCAGTTAGACGAACTTAATAATTTCATGTCAGACAAAGACTTCAATTCTCGTGTCGCTAATGAATTGTTATCACGTCGCATTGAGTGGAAGATGATTCCGCCAAGAGCCCTACATTTCGGCGGTTTATGGGAATCGAACATTAAAAGTTTAAAAACGCATCTCTATCGTGTTGTAGGAAATCAACTATTGACGTACGAAGAACTACATACTGTTTTGGTTCAAATCGAGTGCATTATGAACTCACGACCTCTCAGCGTAGTTTCCGCTGATCCGCACCCTGATGTTATTACACCCGCACATTTTCTTATGTCTACGCCATTACAATATTTACCCGCAGAGGAAATGTCCGACCAACGCATTAGTCTTTCACAACGTAAGAAATTGCTCGATAGTATGGTCCAATCATTTTGGAAAAGATGGAGAATAGAGTATTTGCATACGTTGCAAGCTCGTCAGAAGTGGACTCATCCTGAGAAAGTCATAGAAGTTGGTACTGTTGTACTCGTGGGACAGGATGACTCCCCTCCTCTCGCCTGGCCTCTTGGAGTTATCACAGAGACGTATAAAGGTGATGACGGTATCACTCGCGTTGTTACCGTAAAGACAAAGGCTGGGTATTTTAAACGTGCGGTTGCTAAACTATACCCTATTCCAACGCAGTAGTTATGATTAATGCAATCTCACTACATAATTTAATTTAAGTTAATATTATTTAATTTTATTATTTCGCACTTTCTTTCTTCTCAATCATAAAGTATTCAGTTTGACGAATTCTTAACGCTCGCATATTTATTAATTTGTTAATACCTATTTTCATAATTATCTTTGAATACTTTCACTCTTGCTTTGTTGAAAAATCTCCCGATCTTTCAAGGCGGGGTGCATGTTTACGCGTATACTTCATCGTAGGTATGATTTGAATAATGATGATGCTTATCTACCTTAGATTTAAAAGGTTTACATTTCTCGCTGTGGTATATACTTTATATGGGTAGAATTCGCCGAGCCATACCTAGTGCAGTGTGCAGAAAGCTCTCTGATTGGTGGAGACCTTTTTCAAGATGGAGTCAGTCAGTCACCGCTAACGCTTGTCATCGCAAGGTCAAGTAAAAATTTTTCGCCGCGAATTTATTAAAAACTCCGCTGTTCTCAGTATCACGCTGATGCTGAGAAATTTGACTATTATTAACGTGTTGTTATGTGTTGTGCCTTTATCCAAAAAATATCCTGAACTGAAGGTGTGCTGTGAACGATTTGGTTTCGTGATTGGAGAAGGAAGACCAGATGGCTACCTGAGCGAGCAACATCCTACGAAGGTTGGTGGTGTTTTTTTGTCTGTATGGGGTTTATACCACAGTTTTGCAATGTTATGCCCGTTCCTTCGGTAGATAAGCTAATTCCATCATCATTACATCCGTCATTCCAGTACAACTAGGTTTTGGTTAAAATCCCCGCGTCTAGACTGCTATTTACAAGCAGCTAGCACACACAGCAGGGTACAATTGAAATAATTGTAATAGTTTACTATAATTTCTTATATTTAAGTATAAAAGGCTAGTAATCTTTGAATGCTTATTTAGTTTAACACAATGACGAAGAAGCATTTGTATGTTAAAGCACTTTTAATTTAATCAGATTTAAAAAAATTAAAGCTCTCTGGAATTACGTCGTAAGAAATATTAACCTTTTTAAATCAACTTTTAAAGAGACAAAGACTCACAAAAGTACTAGGTATTTACAAAAGATTATCCAAATATACCGTTTCAGTAAGTTTCTGGGTAGAGTAATGATTTTCCAAGCGCGACACACTTAAATCAAAGAGATTAATTTTATGATAGTTTTATAGACACTTCGCTTTTGCCTTTGTGAATACATATTTACGATGTTTCGGAAATGATGTTATTGGAAATAAAATAACATGACGTTTTATTATGTAGTTTCAAGATAAATAAGGGATATCCCAAGTTTATCGGAAGTAGGTATCTTTGTTGGCTACCATCCTCAAATTATTTTAAAGTTTTAGTATTCAATAGATTTTTTTTGCCTATAACTAATATGATAAATAAAATAAAAATTGGGTAGTTTTAAAAATAAAAACTGAGCGAGATTTACTTCTCTCACTTTTTTCTTGTGAATTGAATAATCCTCATAAAAATAAAACGCTAAGCTCGTATCTCCAATTTGACGTATGACAGCCTATTTGTCACCATGGCAACTAGGAAAACAAACCTTCAAACTGATGATGATATTATGCAGCAAAATAGTGCAATATCATATTCGTCCCAGTGACACTGGAATTAATACAAACCACAACTTGCACACGCAATCAACACACGCAATCAAACGATCAATCTGTGGCCTATGGTGACGTTTATGGCGAAGTAAAACAAGGAAATACCATTGAAATACATATTTGCCTTTTCAATTGGGGTTAGGGGTGATGTGAATAGTATTTATGATTTATTGCGTACGCTATAAGTACCTATTTGATTGGATCACAAATGATACGGTGGTTTTGTTTGATAAATAATTGTTTGAGCAGATAAAGTGGTTTTTGTTTTATGACAAGCGTTTAATATTAGCAAGTAATTACTTCTTTTGATAGTTCATCAACATAAACAACTCAAACCTCAATTTATTTTACTAGTTGCTCTGTGAGCTGTAGACCTCGCGAGGACCAACATCTTTAAATGAAAAAAAAAAACAACAATTTATGTAAAATAATAAGGTCAACCGGGGCAAATGCGTGGTATTTCTCGATCACTTCAAGTTAGAGCCTCATTGTGATCAAATGTATGGCATTATCCACTTTTTGAAACTGTAGTCCAATATTATGGCTATTTCTGCACAAAGTTCAATCAGCGATATCTTCCCTGGAGCTTTACAGATGTTTCAAATTGGCTATTTATTTTAAATTGGAATTTTAGATGCATTTGCCCCGCTTTGGGAAAATGCGTCTTTAGTGAATAAAAACTTTATTGGTAAGCTTTTCGTGATAATAACTAGATATAACTTTTTGGTTCAAATTTCTTTGCAATAGTATAATAGTTAAACTACTCAAAAATAATAATTGACGCATTTAGAGACAATTTAGTAAAAATTGGGGAAATGCGTCTATATTTTGATAAACGCATTAGCCCCTTGTCAAATCCAGATGTTGTCAACATTTTATTTGGGTACGGACAAACTATCAAAACTCAACAAAAGTCTAAAAATAACAAATGTAAGTAATACAATGGGACGATAGTAGACAAATTTTTACGCGTGAGATTTTGATAGAACCGTAGAACAATACAGATTATAATAAAACACAAATTTGAAGGCTACACCGCATTTTTTAAATTAAAGTTAAGTATATTCTGACTTTTGTATATTTTCAAATAATAATATGACAAAAACTATATAAAAACCTCCATGAGTCAAGATTTGTTTTGCATTTAATTTTCATATTAAAATTTGCCGACATAAAAAGGTTGACAATATGTGTTTTGGGGGTAAATGCGTCCCACAGTCGCAATTGCCCCATAACACCAGACGCATTTACCCCAAGAAATTAACCCTAACCTTATAAATGTAAACATTATTATTTCTTTAAATAAAGCTATTTCACTAAAAATATTTGTCTGGGTTGGTAGCCCATAGTTTATTCCTTACAATGATTATTGAATAAAATCAGTTAATTGAAGAAAACTAATGACTAACATGGATTTAGTAAGTCGCCTCACGCAGTCAAAATTTGTTGAGAAACGTGCAATTTTCAAAATGGCAAATTACTCGAATATGAGAACTGCCACGCCATCCGCACGAACTGCATGTTCTGTATTTAGTTCAAACAAATGCAACTAGATAACAGAAGTCAACGTATGTTGAATAGTTCTCGAATAAATTCAAAAAAACGCATTTACCCCATAGACGCATTTAGACTGGTTGACCTTATTTTTATTTTCAATATTTTCACTATCCTCGTATAACTTTGATAATTCTTAATATTGAAGTCAATTGTAATCCTGTTTTTGGTTTTCTTACAACAAATCAGATAAAGTTAAAGACAAATTAAAAAAAACCATAATAAACAAATAGCCTACCTACGGCTGAAAATCGAACACAACGGACCTCCGGATGTACACTCTATTGCGTAACACTTCTCTGGTTTATTGCATCTTTTTATATCATTTTTGTAGTTAGCTTAGTTAGGTTTCAAACTACAGAGAGAAATAATGGCATAAATTACTGTAGGTACTTTGAAACCTAAGTAAGCTCTTAAAAAAACAAAACTCTTAAAAAAATTAAATCCTTCATACCAATTTTTGTATAAATTTTAAACAATTAGGGCCTGCGAAGACAATTTTTGGAATGGAACCACAAAAATGGTTTTCGTAGATCAAAATTGTTTTTAAAAGACCTTTAACTACGCCAACTAAAAAACTTTGCGAGGACCAACGTAATAAAAAAAGTAAAAGACAAATGAAACGATACATAACCACAATAATTTAAAACCAATAAAAAAATCCACGAAATCAACGCAACTATAATAAAAAAATTGCCCACATCCGGAGATTGAACCCGACCGAAATATTACCTATATCGACCCTATAATTGTTTTCTAAAGATCTATGACACATCACAAGAGTTTTTGGGTTTTTTCAGCCATTAAAAAAGAAATGGCTTGATAAAATAATTCTACACTAATTACAAACCTCATCATCTCAGCCATTGGACGTCCACTGCTGGACATATGCCTCCCTATATGGTTTCTAGTCATTACGGTCGCTCGCGGCCTGGATCCACCGGGAGCCAACCGCCTTCACCAAATCATCTGGCCACCTTGTTGGTCGACGCCCAACGCTGCGTTTTCCGATCCGTGGACTCCACTCGAGAACATTTCAGGCCCATCGGCCATCTGTTCTCCTAGCTACATGGCCTGCCCATTGCCACTTCAAAGAGTTAATTCGTTGGACTATGTTTTTTTTCATTTCTGATTCGATCCCGTAGTGAAACCCAAGCATAGCCCTCTCTAAAACCCTTTTATCGGTTCAGAGTTTGTTGATGTATTAATCAAGCAATTACAAACTCACACGCCAAATTTCAAAAAATCTGCTTGGAAATGAGCCCTCCAAAGGAGAACATAGTAGGTACATAACAAACGAAAGCATTTTCTTCGGTCAAATAGCTTGCAATAAAATGCTTCTATATCAAAATTCATAAAGTTTTAACCATAGACCACGTAAGAAAAAGCCATGCCAAACCACTGTTGTTGGGACTGAGAAAAATTATTAGATAACTGACAGTGGACCTCTTCTTGCACTCATTTTATGGGTAAGAAAACCTCAGAAGAAGCAAAATAAAGAAAACGAATCGTCTTCTTTTATTATCAATTTTTTTTTCTAGTACTACAACACAGAATATACTTAATATTTTTGCTATGAATTTTCTAAGGAGACAACGAACAACTCAACGATAGCGCGTTTTAATTTTTCCTCTAGCGACATCTAGTTATGAAAATACAAAGCGTGTTTTCTGACAGTCTGAGAGTAGAAATGAGGGGTTATTTCCATCAAATCATATGATCAGATTGTAGTTGCATCTTATCACAAAAAGTTTTATTACACGCTAGATATAATATTATGATCCGTTGGCACAAAATTTAATTCAATAAAGCAGTTGCAACGGATCCGTTATCCGTTGGGAACTTTTTGTGTGATCAGATGCGTAGTTGCATCTGATCACACACACACTGCTCACACTGCTCATATGATCTGATGGGAATAACCCGAAATGGTACAAAAGGTTATTTTAAAAACATTTAATATTCAAATATTTCGCTAACGGAACATTATATCGAAAAATTCTTTTCACAGACTATGATTGTTTTTTAAATACCTATTCAACGACACCCCACATGAGTTTTTGGTATTTTTCTCCGCCATTTAAAAAAAAATAAAAAAAATGGCTCGACAAAAAAATTCTACACTAATTACGAACCTACACACCAAATTTCAGAAGAATCGGTTGAGAAATGAGCCCTCTAGAGGAGAACATACAAACATACACACATACATACATACGAAAGCATTTTCTTTGAAGCTGAAACGGAGACGCTTCGCTCGCTTCGCTCGCTCGGTCAATTAAATAAACTTTAACAAGAGTTTCTCCGTAAAGACGGCGCTTAAAATAGTACCGAAATATCGTAATATAATATGTCGAACCCGTTTCGTGTTCTAAAACAGCTGAAAATTTAACGGCAGCAATTAAAACGTTGAATATGACCTTAATAATTCTTAATCATTATTTCTTAAATATATTTCTTTATTTTTATTTATTTCAGATTACGGAGAAGTAGAAAAAGAAGGAAACTAGTGAGAAGAAAATCTCGCAGCGTAGAGACGAGGCCCCGGAAAGAGTCGGCTCCGGAATCTGTCCCGGACTGTCCGGGGCTCGGTCGTCGCTACCACGAGTGTAATACGAAGGTAACTTGTGCTATTTATTCTTATTTATTAGCTGTCCGCCCTACGGCTTTGCCCGTGTTATCATATATTTACCCTCGATAAAAAGTAGCCCTATGCGCTTTCCCGGCATTTAATCTACATGGATCTATCTAATAATATTATGTGGAATTTAATTAAAATCGGGTCAGTAGTTTTACCGTGAAAGACGTACAAAAAAAAGACACACTTATTCATACCTACACTTTCCTTTAATTTGAATCTTGATTCTCTGACTGAGGAATACCTACATAATTAATTTAATATTTAAATATCATACAATATTTAAAGTGTTATTTTCTTGGTTTCAGCCATGTCCAGGATTGCCCAAGGATCCGCGGGCGGTGCAATGTTCTGTTTACGATCGCAGGCCATTCCGCGGACGATTCTATACCTGGGTGCCTTATGTGGATGGTAAGTTTACAATCCTTTATGTAAATAAAAATATGTTAGATAATGTAATGAAATGGCATAAGGCCCACCCGCTGTTTCTGTTTTTTCTGTACAATAACGTCTCAAAAATAGTTTTCTAAATGATAGCATATCTAGATAAAATCAAACAGTATCCGTAATGACTTGAAACTTGAAGTTAGTAAGATTTGGAATTTTAGAACTGGCTTCTGAGCCGTTCTGAGTCAGTTCACGGATTGCCTCCTACAATGACTGTCTTTCAATACATGTCATAAATAAAACATATTTTCACTACTCACCGCTAGGGGCGCCTTTAAAATCCCATACAAAAAATAATTTTGTAAAAGGGTAGAAGTATTCTTAAATTAACGTTTTCAAATGTAAGTTACATAAATAATTTAGGCAAAGCTAATATTTTAAGTTTCTATTTTTAAGCATTAAATATTAACACCCAAGTTATTGCTAGTAGGTGATAATATTTCATTTTCTATAGGTACTTACTTAAGACTGCTTATTATTTGTATTTTCAATTCCAGGTGATTCACCTTGTACCCTCAACTGCCGACCGCGAGGGCAACAATTCTACGCTTCACTCGCTCAAGTCACCGATGGTACACCTTGTACCAGACCTGGCTACAGAGCTATTTGCATACAAGGTGCTTGCAAGGTAAGTTTTAGAGCTTAATATTTCAAAAAAAATTTAAAAATTAGTCATTTAAATCAATTTTAATTTAGAAGGAAACTGGTGAAATAAAAGTTATTTTATTGATCACTAGTTGACCCGCCCGCGGCTTCGCCCGGTCTAATCCCTTTTAAACCTTCCCTGGACTGCTACGAACATTTCAAAACCAAAACCAGCTAAATCGGCTCGGCGGTTCCCGAGTTTTAGCGAGACTAACGAACAGCAATTGATTTTTATATTTAAAGAAGATGACCAAATTACCTATCGTTTAATGCTGAGCAGCGCCCTCTCTTGGCGAGTAGCTTAAGCGTGAACTACTTTTGCTCGGTGAAGGGTTCTGATGCGATCAGTGTCATCTACTCATGAACGTAACTTTTTAATATGCTGCCATCTATTAACGAGTAGGAGAACTGTTCTGAAGTTCTAAACGTTCTGGTGAAACAAAAATAAAATAAAATAATGGGCTGCGATATTTTCTAATTCGTAATACGGACATTTCAAATTCGATATTTATAATTACCTTATTATTATCATTCAAATAAATAAATAATTGCTGTGTGAATTGTCCAGCAATATTTATTTTATTATATTTTTTATTTGAATGATATATAAGGTAGTTAAGTACTTAATTATTAATAATCGAATTAAGTAACGTCTTTTTTTCGATACAACATACCAGATCTCTTTAAACATGTCATTATTATTTGCTTAATACGTTCCCACTGCTGGGAAAAACTGGTGCATTGCGGGGTTTGAAGTCCTTCGGAATGAAAGTCGAGTGTGTTCTCACTTAGCTAACACGGTTTTTTAAACATGGAAACGAAGTTATTGGTTTTAACCTAAGTAGTCAATGACTTAGTTATTCTAGGTCTCAACTTTTTATCTTTCCTTTTATGTTCTAACTGATAGCATGTCTAACAGCCGATCCATTTTCTCAAGACCGCTTTCGATTAATTGACCACCCGCTTTCGTTGAAGCCTTCTACGTACGAAGTTTTTATGTAGTATCACTTTATAATTTAGTATAAATGGTTCCGTAAAATTCTTAGGTCCCTACATTATACCTAGCCTATCTGACACTAGGTATTTAGGTACCTATCTTAAATTATATAAAATCCTATATAAACACATGTCCCGCCCCAGGAACAAACCTAAGACCTCCTGGTAGTAGTTGGATCTTCAACCGCTGTGCCACAGAGGTCGTTTTTAGGGAGATTTCATAGCGGGGGACACGGATTCTGATTACTGTAGAAAATTATTATGTAAGGTACAATTTAATTTTTATACGATCTGCAGTTGCAATCCGGGTGTTGCCTTTGCATTATAATAAATATTTCGAGCTTAGAGATAGCCATGGTAGCTGTGTGACGCTCCACTGCCATCATCCCTCCTTATCCTTGTCATCTGGCTTTGCCCAATACATAGCCGTAATTGCAAACTGCATCCGACCAAAATATCTGGAAATCTTTAACAGAACCGGCAGTCGACATCCGAATGAATGATTCCAAGAATATTTTGTAAATCTTACCCAAAGTTTGTACAATAAAGGTAAACCAAACAAATCGAATGTAAGAACCCTGTAAGTAGCACTTTATGTTCCAGTCCGACACTGGCGACCTCTATCCAGAGTTATAGGTATGCAGGAATTCACGGACGGCGAAATAAATTCGAATAGCAACCTTACCTCGCTCTATCGGGGATCGGGATACACTTGACTGGACCAGTCGATACTTGCGGCAACGTAGAGCGCGGATTTAGTAATGTAACTACAATTTGTCCCTTTATCATCATTCATCAATTTATGTAGTTAAAATAACTGGAATTTTTCAAGGCCTTTTTATAATTTTTAAGCTTTAATATTATAAAAAGGCCTTTAAAATTTCCAATAATTTTGTTATCTCGACGCTCGTGAGTTGTATAATAAGTAGTAATAAGTAGTTAACTACTGTTCTTGATTATTCGATTCTTGATTGTGATTTATTTTGTTGGAGGCTCTATCTCAGGCTCTCTCCTATTCTTTGTGTAACTTTAAAATCGGTTTTTGACTAAAAACAGTTCAAAGAAATCTCACTCAAAATTGCACTACTACATAGCACTGTACTATGCTAGACAGTACCGCAGGCAATAACGGTACACGATCGGTTGCTATTGTTCTGACAGTAATTGTTGTGTATTGCTGGGGGTAGCTCAAGTCGCACTGACTGACCCACAACTTGCACTTACCTATTTCCAGCTAAGGAAAAAGCACATTTAATAAACAGCGACGCAATTTTAGCCAACCATTTTACTAATTATACTAAAGTGTAATGAATCCGTGTTGGCTAAGTGGGAGGACACTCGACTTTAATTCTGAAGGTCGTGGGTTCAAACCCCGTCCCTACACCACGGGATTTTTCTTCTTGCAAATGTTGTGCGATTAACAGTGAAGGCAAAAATCGTGAAGAAACTAGCATGTTCTGAGAATTTTATAGATTTTGATAGGCATGATACATTTACCAACCGCACTTGGCCAGCGAGGTGAATTAGGACATAATTTGTCCTCAAGAGAAAAATCTCTCCCTAAGACTTGTGGGTTTTGTTGGATAGATAAGTGCCTAGTACGATAAACAGGTAATGATGATTGTGATGTAACTTTTTTTAGTCTCGAACTAGAGATATAAAGCATTAAAAGTTTTAAACTATTTCAGCAAGTAATATCTGAGAAAGAGCTTTATAACAAACTGTACACCTTTATTATTATTTTATATTAGTATAATTTTATTCAAATCAAGTAAGTACGTTTCACTACGAGTTTAGTGCCTCGAGGTTTTGTCTAGGAGATTGCTCAGTTTCTATCAATCTTAGCAATACCTGTGATTTTATGCTAAACCGATCGGCAGTAATCAGAGGGTATTATTTATTGCGAAAAGATAATAATTCATAAATTACAGATGATAATCTGGCACCTTTATTTCTTGGCAACAGTAAAATATTATCCAAAGCATTTTCGTTACTTAATAATGTGTACTAAACCAAACATAAGCCAAAACTCAAAATAATCTAACAGTTTTGTGATATAAACAGTTTAGAAGTTTAGAATTATAAACTAATCGAGGAAAACATTATTTTATAAATGAGAAATAAGACAATATGCCAGATGACAAGCTGCGCACTGCATATCCACTTAGATTTCCTTGTTAAACGATAATGTCTCACTTATTTGGTAATACTCAAATTATTGGTTGAAGTCCTGATTTGGAATTTGATTAATTAACTTTTAATCTTATCGGGTATTTGATTATCTATGAAATGCAACTGATTTATTCTTGAGCTTTATTCATAATTGATGATTAAACGAACTTACCAAGTGAAGTTCTATCATAATTATACGTTGCGTTTTTTCCGAAGAAATAAGTCCTGAAATAATAATTATATACAACATGTAGTATGCATTATTGTGCACCGTTATAATCACTATCGTTTAGAATATTAATAATCAAAATCTTTAGTCGCTGTCAGTGTCACTGCCTGCCGCCTCTCTCGCTGGTACGTCATTTCGTTTAGAGATATATTACATCAGATATTCTTGAATACTCTTTCTTGATTTTGTTGACGAAATCAAATCAGCATCAGGGTCCTTGGGTTGGGAGGGAATTGGTACTTATTTCTTCGGAAAAAACGCAACGTATAATTATGATAGAACTTCACTTGGTAAGTTCGTTTAATCATCAATTATACTAGCGTTTTTTCCTTCAGAAATAAGTCCTGAAATAATAATTATATACAACATGTAGACTTTTAGAGCTGATTGAGGAAATAAAATCATATTAGAATTACTCAATAGAGAAATTATACTAAATTAAGTTGAACTTAGAATTATGAGTAACTTTACTCAAAATCATATATGTTTTATATGTCATGATGTGGGAAACCACTGTTTCGTTTATTAAATAAATTCCAAGATTCTTTATGTACCCTGTTATAATTATATTATTTTGAACAGTATTTTTATTACACTATCAACATAAAATGTTGTGGCTTATTATTTGTGTGTTAAAACAAATATCATAAATGAAGATGTTCTCCAGGTTTGTATGATTGTTCTTTTGCAGAACCTTTCCATTGCAAAGGAAGAACCGTTTTTGTTGTAATTAGTAAAAACATAATGTTTAAACATTAGTAATTACATAATGTTTAACTGTAGCTGTTAATCTCTATGGTTAATGCGTGGGTTTACAATGATTTTATTCATAGATAAAGGGCTTTCCCAAACGCCAATAAGATACACTGGTGATAAAACGATCATACTCATATCAAAATTTATTTAGATTCTATTCGGTTTACTAGTACCAAAAACATTTCTAAAGTCAGTAGGACATTTTTTGTACTAATTTTTACTGAAATCGATAGTTTTATTTACAGGGGAGCAAACTCCAAAACATCCATAGAGGATTTAAACTTGTGATCGAATATTCATGTATCCGATCGTCTGAATATATTATGTTAGAACTATTCAAAGGAGTACCAATAGGAACACTATCTTGTTGCTATTGAGTATACATACAATTCTGTATGTAAAGTTAAATAACTGTGGTGAAAAGAATAATATAAGATATAAAAATTGTTGTAAACGACACTCAAAACTGTAAGAAATATTAAATTCACAAATGTGTATGTATGGTATATATTTAAATATACACGACCTTCCCAGACAACTATTGTGCTACATACTTGGTAGAGATTATACTAAATGATTATTGTGGATGTCCCCGTATGGTGGAGATAATATATAATTGTCTTAGCGACAAAAAAAATAATTTAACACGTTATTGTTGCTGGTCAAAGATTAATTATTATGTAAAAAGTTTCTAAATAACAGATACAACGGCTAAATATAACCTATATAAAGCCTCTTCTTCGGTTTTGTAAATAATTGTTTAACTGAGAGTCAAAAAAAAACCGTAGAAACGTAGTATAAAAAAATATTTTAGCCCATGACAACGTAAAGGGAAGATGTCAGGCGTGTCTAGACACTTGTACTGTAGATAACCTTACAAGTCACTTTTTTTTTTTTTTTTGTATTTGCAAAAGACAAAAAGATCTGGGTTAATTGTACTTATTTAGTAACGTTTTTCGAGGACTCAGTCGTGACAGTAGTTTAATTCACTTAGAAGGGAAACTGGTTTTCTCTCATTCTATTGATGTATGGATGCAAAAAAGGAAATATATTTATAACCTATAATGATAGTAGATAACATGCAGCTTTATCTGTATGAAAATTGATATTATATTTCGACCAAGGTCTACAGCCGGTACCTTTTCTACAACCACACGAACCATACCCCGTTGTTGAGGCGCCAGAATTAACAATACAACTCTTATCTACAGTATTGTCATTTTAAATTCTTTAAAATGATTATAGGGTAGCGTGGAGCTACCATTATTTTCGTCGAATGGAGAAAATAAAAATATACAATTTTAAGGCTTATAACAAAGCCAATAAATTTCTGGGCAAGCGCACACTAGAAAACCGACTATGCAGTGGTTGAAAATACCAACTTATTTCATATTATATGTTTTGATAACTTTATCCAGATGTTAATTTCTTTAAAAATGCGATGTGTTCCATTGCATGACAGCTGGTTCATCCCGTGGATGCAAAACAGAAATCATGGGGTTTAACTCAATAACATGTATTTGTGAAACCCTGGATTTATATTCAAACGAAGTTGAATTCATAATAGGTCTCCAGCTAACCCAATCATAGACAAGACACTATTATAGAAATCAGTTATAAAACTATTTATAATAATATTTAGTTTACATAGTAGGTAACTATGTAAGTTTGAAACGGTTACATTGATAGTTATTATAATATGAAATGATATTAAAAATGTAGCAACGCTAATAGTGGATTATCTGAAGCGATTCATGGTTCATAACTTTAGGAAGTTACTATACACTTAACAGCAGAATGTTCATAATTATATTTTGTATCATGTAAACATTGTAAACACGTTAGTGTATCACATTGAGAGAGAATTTGGAAATAGTTGTACGTATTATCCGTAACTCAATGGACGTAGGTAGCGTAGAAAAAACTCTCCGACATGCACACATGAAAACTGACAATAATTTCTTAGTCGCCAGTGATGGCGCACCCTACAGCATACAGTCAAGTAGGTTTGTATATTTCATGTTGGTAAAACACGCTTGGTCTTGCTTGACCCGATATGTACATCGGTCATAATGCGGCTGGTGCCGCGAGGCGGAATCTTCTTTCGCACACCATAGCAGATTATCTTTAAAATGCACATTTCAATTCGGTATGGATTTTAAAAAGATTCCAGGAATGAACTTATAGTAATATAAGATAGTTGAGCACGCTGCGATGTCTTAATTGCTGCGATCCTTCAATGCTGGATTATATTATTATTGTACACAAACCTTTAGTTTTGTACTTAGGTCTCACCAAGAGGCGGACCGAATGTAAAACAAAACATCTGTTTATAAGCAGATATCTGTACCAAGATGGTAGAGTTACTATGGGTTATTGGTGTCGGAAATACGGCCACTGGTTTTTGGGTACCTCGTCTCCTCTATGCTCGGGGGCTGTGTCGGCGGTGTGTCCACTGCTGCACTGGCGTCCTGGATGAACTGGACTACGGATGTAGACTTCTGGATGTGCGGTATTATTCGATGCGATCGGCTGTTTCCTTGTAAGATTAGCCAGTTTGCATCAGAGGTACTGAAAAAACCTAATAACAGATTCAGAATGCTGAATATTTCATAATTCATCCTTGTAAACTTCTTCATAGCTCGTTCTTATTGTTTTACAAGTCTAATATTTATAAAGTTGCGTATGTTGGTCACAAGTAAACCACTTTATAGTTTGCTTATATATTTCGCTTCAATCCCAAAATAATCGGATACGTATGGAAGGAAACATTTTATGCAGGAAAATCTACAACTTGCAGGATGTAGTAATAATAAAAATAAAACATAGGTATTGTAGGTATACATGGTATACATTATAGATAATTATGATATCTTGATAAATATCTAATGGTGATTGTTTGTATTATTTATAATGCAAAAGTAGGTAGGTATTACGCATAATTACTATGCATAAATCACCAAGTAGGAACTACTCTATTCCATATTTATTTTTCAATTAAATGGACGTTAAGTATAATATTTAAAACAATTTAATAATTACACGTAGGATAAACCCAAAAGTATATCCGAATGTGTCAAATAAATTTTACTTGTGTAACACTACACTGTAATAATGTCAAATCTATATTTGTGTTTTGTTTTGCCAAAAGTGCCGTATGGCGATGGCCTAAGAATAGTGCCACCCAATATTTTCCCATAGATTTCATCAAACCGACGTAGGGATATGTTTATCAGAAGATAGGCTGCAGCGTCATTTGTGTAGGTAGGTACTTAACCTATCAACTCACTGTGGTAAATTAAATTTGCCGCTAACAAACCTTTTAATGTGGTGGATACACAAACTCCCCAAACTATGGGGTTTATATTCATCAACTCCATGTCCAGTTGCAATGAGGGAAGTAGAATAAGTGAGACAGCCCATAGAACAGCTCGATATAATTCTCTTCTAAATATGTTGTACAAATGCGATGAGTCAGCCCAAAGATCAGCTCGAGTGCATTAACTTGTTAATTTGATAGTCAATATGCGATGAGACAGTCCTGAATACTGCTCGAATGCATTGTATGACTGTCATAGTACATTATTAGTATAAATACGTATTGTTGTACACAGAACTAGCACAGTATCTGTTTTCAATAATCCACATTGTAAATGCGGGTAGCGCTTTATGACATCATTGTTGCGATGAGGCTGTCCGATGCCCGAATGCATTTTTGTTGTTTTTGCGCACGATATGAGCTACATAAGTAGGTACGCTTGTAATAATAAATTGACTTTTCAATAAACCACATTGCAAATGCGGGTAGCGCGTTATGACATCATTGTTGCGATGAGACTGTCCGATGATCAGCTCGAATGCATTTTTGTTGTCTTTGCGTACAATATGAGCTACATAAGCTTTCAATAACCTACATTGAAGATGAGGGTAGTGCGGCATGACATCATAATTATGAGACTGTCCGACGATCAGCCCGAATGTATTTTTGTTGTCTATGCCCACAAAATAGCTAAGCATATTTGTAATAATAACTTGACTTACCTTTTTCAATGGTATGATTTGGTTCCGAGTCACTTGGACTCAACTTGGATTTTTATAACAAATTTTATGATTTGTAGTTGATCACTTACGTAAGAATGGCAAATTAAACTTGTTTTGGCCATGATAAAACGTAATTATATTGGTTCACAATTGTTTATTTTACTAGTGCGAAACTTTCGCAATTTTACGTGACGAACGGTTGAGCACTAAAATGCGAATGACGTACCAGCGAGAGAGGCGGCAGGCAGTGACACTGACAGCGACTAAAGATTTTGATTATTAATATTCTAAACGATAGTGATTATAACGGTGCACAATAATGCATACTACATGTTGTATATAATTATTATTTCAGGACTTATTTCTGAAGGAAAAAACGCTAGTATAATTCATAAATATTATTACTGTGATTAGATAAATATGATTGATTTAGTTGAAAGGCAAGACCACTTTCCAGAAGTATTGTCAATAACCGTTGAAATACCTAGTAGATAAAAATATAAAATAAATAAATTAATAAAATACAATTTTGCTTATTTCTTTTGTTCGTTGTGTGTGTATGACTGTTTTAATTTATTAGTAAAAACGCCAACATATCATCACTTGTACCACACACCAATATTGTACCTACGGATTAGTAACAGATATGCGGTTTGTTCAAAATTATTTTCTACCCTCAAAATTTTGTTATAATTTAGTTTAGTTATATTTTTCTACCCACAGAAATTTCATGTAAAATGTTATCAAAATAATATAATGTATGATAAGGAAGAGCGTTGCCTCCTAATACAGGTACTTCGTACTTAAAAGGAGGCATCCAACCACTGTAACAATTTTATGTACATAAGGTTAACGAAATAAACATTTTGTATTTTGTATTTTGTATTTGTGTGGGTATTGTACATCTTGTCCTTGATTTATTTAAATTTCTTCTTTTTTCTTTCTAATTATACGAATAGATAAAAATTTTATGTAGACGAATATAGGGTAGCATAACTACATATCTATTATATAAAAATCAATAGTTTTATATCTCAAGAATGGCTGGGCCGATTTAGGTGCTTTTGGATTAGTCGTAGTAGTGAAAGGTTTAAAAGGTGCAAAAACATGGGAATATTGAGGATGAAGTCGCAGGCAGATCAGCTAGTAATGTATTTCCAATTTTATTGCAAAGTATAGTGTTTAAATGGGCACTTTTATCTTCCGTTAAGGGTGCAAAACAAGCGGTCTCTAAAGAGCTATGTGATTGCTTACTACCTGTTCGAAACTCGTCTTACCTCAATCCTACAGTAGAGTATAGAGATAAACCATAGAGCTAGGTCACTTTTTACAAGCTGGCAATTGCGAAAATAATCAAAATATATATAAGGAAACAATAAATAGTTATTAGGCTCCAAAATTCTAAATCCAAGACATCCGCGGTATTTTTTTTTCCTCATTGAGATCTAAATTAAACCTATCGTTTTCGTGTTCGAGCAAAGACAAGGGCTTTATGTTTTTTCCGGGTGACTAAGCTATTCCATAATGGTGAATTCGTCTTCAAGTTGCCAGTTAACATCATCATCATCATTATTTACGTTCCCACTGCTGAGATAAAAAGACTTATATCTTGACTTGGTGAATTGAGGCCTAATCTCTCTCGTCATGAGATAAGACCTTGTATCCCACTTAACATAGAATGTTTTATTATTATAAATAAATAATACAAAATATTGCTGGGCAATTCACACAGCGACATCTAGCCCCGTGGTAAGCTCTAAGCTTGTGTACGCGGGTGCTAGATTTTTGATATACTTACTTAATATAATACACATACATAGATAGATATTTTTTATTAGGTATACTATATAACACCCAGACACCCGGAAAAAATATTTGCAGATCATACAAATTGTTGTTCCGAGGCGGGAATCGAACCCGCAACCTCATGCGTCGCAGGCGGACCTTCGCCCTTAATTAATTCTTCTTTTTAATTTTATATAATCTGGCAACTTTATAGTAGGTATATTGGCTTGCTGGCCAGCTTACACTGCCAGCACTACTTGACCAGCTGTCTCCCTCTTCGATAGAGCGGTACTCAAGTTTGTCATTACGTTACAATCAGGGTACAATTAATACTCGTCCGGTTGAGTAAATATGCCTCGAGGCAGACTGCAGCGCCATGCTCTCTAATTAATCTAGCACTTGACTTAACGATTTTGCTGTAATTTGTCCCCTGGGATTCAATGAGTCTGTGGTTGAAGATCGACCCGTGATGATGTCATTTTGAAATGTTTAATCATAACTGTTTCTAAACATACATTATAAGGTAATTATAGTATAAAAATAAAACAATGTACAAAAAGTGGTAAAATTTTCAATTTTAAATCGTTATGTTTTATGTAAAAGTGTCTAAAATAGAATGAGGATTCCGGCGACTGGCACCACAATGTACTGGAACCGCGGTTCCAGTTGACGATACATATTACTTTTTATTATTATGATACATTTAATTTTAATATTTTCTTCCGGCAACTGGACCCACTTAAAAAATAATATGAAAATTTGGGTCCGGACTCGTGCTTCACCTAGATTTTTTGTTGTTCATAATCATTACCTAAAGAACAACAATTAGGTCCCATAATAATTCTTTTGGGGGATCTGGTTTATAACAGAAAGACAGATATAATTTCTATATAAGATGTTCCATTATGTTAGGTTCTATTGAAGAGACCAGTAGCCAGTTGTAGAAAGTAACATGGGTTCTTTAAAAATATCATACTGTATTTTTGAAATGATAATGTTAGGTGCATGTAAAAGAATTTAATAGAATAAACAGATTATTTATACACACAGACTTATTAACAAAATCAATAAAACCAAGACTTAATTTTAGTGTTCAACTTTAGCCCATATTATGACTCTGAGTCGAAGAGGTTGGCTCAGCATGTTATGAAATATGAATCAGCAGATAACAATTTAGGCGCCGTCTGCACACGCGTAAAACATCCTAACATTCTGCTAAACGCTTAAAAGCCTCAATTCGCGGGTTTATTGCCCGCTAACTGAACAGTGATAACTTTTAATTTAACACAATCGTAGAGTCCTAAACGTCACTTCCCTGATGCTTATCTTATTATTGTCATGCAGATTTATACGATACAGGCTGTGAATTAACCAACATATACTTTTGAGTTCGTATTTTGCTAAGAAATATATATTCCAACTTAAAAAAATTGTACTGATTTTCATAAAAATCTTAAGTTTTATTCATAAAGTATAATTTTACATTTAACGAAAAATTTGTGATAAATCTAAATAGCAATAAATCTAAGCAGCATGCATCCTCGATTATGTCGGTGACTCGCGTTATAATACAAATCTCCTCATTTCTATACCACATACAATATTTGATATATGAGGTACCTACCATACATAAATCCATATGGGAGAAATAGAAAGTAGAGTAGGTAACGTTTTTGTAAGCCTTAACTGCACATCTTTTGAATTACAATAACCTAAACCTCATAAAATTTGGTATTCCATTGTGCCCTTTATACAATACAATACAATACAATACAAATAACTTTATTGTAACACCAACAATATACAAAACAATACATAGGAAAAACAGATACATAACAGTGACACAATGGGCGGCCTTATCACTAACAGCAATCTCTTCCAGGCAACCTTGGGATGGAAAGAGAATATTGCACAAGTAAGAGCATTGGCGTTATCCAACATTAGAAGTAAACAAATTTGTATATTCAATATCTATTATTAGAAAAAAATAAATTATATAATTATAAGAAAAAAAAAGAAACGAAACAATAATATATACTTAGGTAATATAGAAAAACTAAAAACACAATTTATTCTGAGGTGAAGAAAAATGTTTATAGACCAGATTTTTGAAAATAGAGCACCTTTATTAGAGCACATCGTCCTTAATTTGAACAAATATCATTTAAAGTCATACCACGTAGGTAAGTTTCACTTTAAAACATTTGGTGAAAATCAATTATTTTAAAAATGCATTAGTATAATCCTATTGAATCACATATTATACCTACCTATTAGGGCAAAATTCTCGAATAATCAAATAATTTGCGCTCCTATCCATCTATCTAATTTAATAATAATGCAATAAGCACTAAGAATTATGAATAAATTATTTTATCTCTGATCAAAATAATATAAATTCATATTGGGATAAACGGAAAATCACTGTTTTGGGACGAAATTGTTGATGAAATCCAACGTAAACAACCAATATGAATTCATCAAACCGCGAGAGTTCTTACAGTAAAACAATTATGTAACTAAAAGATTACATTATAATCAGCGGTAAATCGAAAAAAAATACCGCAAAAGTATCGAACGATCACGCATGATTCAACTTTTCGTGAAATTCAATTGTAATGTAAATGCATTGTGCTTATTTCGGTGTCTTTGCGTTGTTATTTGGCGTGATAAATGGGCTGAGTCATTGATAAAGTGCAACTGGAATTTTCTTCGGTTCAACTCACTTAGAAGGACGATTTTGGATATCTTCCAACATTAGTCTTGCTACTTCTACAGGGTCGAATATATGACTAAAAAACCATAATGATTTTTATTTAGTTTAATACATTTATTTCGTTATAAGTGATACTTCACTATCACCGGTAGATAGGTACCTACCAACTTTGGTAGATACCAAGGTTGGTACCTCAGTACCTTTAAGGTACCGGTAAAGGGACAATTCGGACAGTTTATTTTGGCCCAATCGTGTCCCAATTGTCGCATTCAATTTCTATTAATTTTATTGCGAAATTTGGTCCAGTATCAAATTCACATGTTTCTATAACCTAAGAGCCCGTGATGGCCAGACCTTCCTTTAATTCACAAGCGTGAAAATTCTTTCATGTGTATGTCTAACATAGGTAAGAATAACCCCCAAACATGAAACCTGGATCGCGGTTCCTTTGGGAGATAACAACCTTTTACCTGTTATCTCCCAAAGGAACCGCGATCCAGGTTTCATGTTTGGGGGTTATTCTTACCTATGTTAGACATACACATAAAATAATTTTCACGCTTCAGAATTAAAGGAAGGTCTGGCCATCACAGGCTCTTGGTCTACTAGTTGATCTGCCGTCTTTTTATAAATAATTACATACCAGTGTTCGCATTATACAAACCTACTTAAATTTTCTTCGGCATTGAATCTTTGCTTTGACTTATTTATGTAAATCTTATAATATATCAATCTGTTATATTTCAACGATTGCCACAAAACAAATGGACATCGATTTATCTATGACATCGTCAAGCCTAAACAGGTGTTAGAAGTGTGTACTTATCTGTTTTTAACTATATTGCAAATGTTGTCTTGTTTACTAAATTACAGCTTGCTTAGACTAACAATCATGTGCTTTAGAAACTAGGTAATTCTAAATCACCTATGATTAGTATGAGAGCGGTCTTGGTTGCGTTAGATCTTAAAATAAGCGTTCCATATTCATGTGGGATGTAGGATATTATAGCAAATATTTAAAAAAACTAGCAACATTCTTTGTTATTTAGTGTACCTAATCAAAAATAATTAAATTATGAAATGAAACAAGTTATATTGTAAACCTGTTTCATTAACTTTTATATATCTGAGCTGTGTCCCTAAAGTCTTATCTATGCCTTATATTTATTTTTCTGCGCAAATATATATATTTTCTTGCAGTGAAAAGTAAGCCTAAAATTAGGTACTATTATATTTAATAAGTCATCAATTACTGGTTTATCTAAGCTATAAGGCAGGATCAGACTGTATCCATCCTTATCTATCTGACAGGCGCATCAGGGACGATCGAGAGATGTCGCAATCGATAATCGTCAACAATGATCGAAGAGCTAGCTCATTCCGTTTTAATACCTGCTCTTCTATATTTGCTACATTGCTGGTCCTTCAAATAAACTATCTTCTATATTATGGATTTATAAAAGAAAGTCCGGTTGGTTACACTATATAGTGGACCAACTGGACAACGCAAGAACGACTAAATCGATTTTAGCTCATACACAAACCTTAGTGGTTTCTTTTGTGCTATTCTTAAACCCTAATTCTTCGATCCCTTAATGATCCCTTAATAATTCGCTTATGAAACACGTAGTTGGCTAATATGTTATTGTGTTCAAATGAATACGATCGGTAAACTGTCGACAAGCCGGTCAAAAGTTTGACTAAGTGATGTTCAAAGTTCTATGAATGATCGATTCAACAACAAACTATTATTTTCGATTGTTAGTCAAAATAAATCAGTTGTTACACTTTCATTCATCATCTATTTCAGTGAAATCACTTTACAACTTCCGGAATTTCAACCTGAAAACATGAAAAACAGAGAACAGGCGGTGAATGTTGTCATAAATTATACTTCGGGAATGCAAAATATTTTGCATGCGTTCGTAAAAGTTTTATTATAAAAACAGAAGCTTTTTGTGCCAGAGGTAATGTAAATATTTCGGCTAGTGTTGATGCTGTTAAAAAGTTCCTAGGTTTATTATTGGTAGAACGTACCTTTTTTCTAGTTTATATTTTTTTTCTGTTCTCACAAGTTTAGAGTTAACTAAAGCATTACGGTTTTGTACCTCTTTGACATGGTAGCTGTATCTTCAACGTGCTTATGCTTCAACTCTTTGACATGGTATGTTTATAAGGTGTTTTATTTCTACTCGTTTAGTTTTGTTTAAAGTAGCCATTTTGGTATGTATTTCAATAAGCGTATGATAAGTGTCCAACTCATCATAACCTTAAAGTCCTTAAACGATAAAGTTTTTTTTTAATCAGTTTTTAAAATACTACAGACATTATTTATTTGTACCGTTATCTAGTTATTAATAATTATTAAGTAAAACAATTTTTTTAATACACATTCGTTAGACCAAGCTAAGAATAAGATACAAAATTACAATTAGGAAATTTATAATTGAATTTTAGGTATTTTGCATAGGGAAATAACAAAATCAGAAATTTTATTTGGCAAATTAATTACGTGGTAAGTGTGACTAATTTGTTATTCGTCTCTAAAATATCTACCTATTATGTATATTCTATTAAAGTTAATCCGAAATCTAGCACCTGTAATGAATGAATGAATTTAACACAAGCATAGAGCTTATCACGGAGCTAGATGTTGATGTGTGAATTGTTTAGTATTAGACGTTTAATAAAATTAGTCACTCTTCATACGTAGGTAATTTGATTTTTAGGCAACATTTTCAGATAAGGCTAGATTGACGTTTTTTTTTTTTTTTTTTAATTAATAAAAAAAAAAATCCTGTCGCTATTACTGCGACAACATTTTCGCATACTTAGTATTCATAAATCTATTTAATTTTTGGCTAAATTGACGTTGGCCCATCCAGCAATGTCAATAATTACATTAATGAAAATGACTCTATCTGCAACATTATATCAACTAATTGCATTTTATAACCATTTGCTAACCATCTAACGAGCTGCATGGCACAATACGAAGGGCCTAAGGCACGTACCCCATAAATAAGCTATCCGTGATTTAGACCGAGGTTTAGCTCGAGATTATTATTCTATCAGCGTGTAAGTACACGGTTCAATTGTACTACCGTTTTTCGATGACACGGTAAATTGGTATTTATTTGTTTAATGACTTTTGTCATGTATTTAGATGATTTTGGAATAGCTATGAAGGATTTTAATAAATCTTTACAATAATATACAACTTTTAATGGCAGGAAAATCCAATTAAACACGGGCCATAAGCTAGTGCAGTTAAATTATTCATCGATATAATGTACAATAAACTTCCTTATTATATATTTTACCTGCTTATTTATATTAAATAAATATCTAGTCGAAATTAATTAGCCTCTTTCACATACTTGACTCAGTTGTTTAAATAATTCTAGTTTAGATTCGCACAATAGAAGCAAACAACTCAAAATTTGTTTTACATGACGAATACTCCACCTATTTGATAAGACAAGAAATTACTTAGTTATCAATGGAGTGAAATATGAGGAAAACATTCGAAATATTTAATAATAGTGGAAATATTACAGATCTTGTTTTTCCCGTAGTTCAAAACAATTATGGGATATATCAAATTTATATTTCAGAAGACGTATGTTTTACTTTTTAGAAGCGTGTTGTGTTACTGTTGTGTTACATAAACTAGGAACAAAAATGTAGATATTTGCAGAACGAACCCACAATCTCTTGCAAGCGAACTTTATGATGCACCACAGAGGTGTCACACGGGGATTAAACTTTTCCCAAGAAGAGAATACACAAGAAATAACCGTATCCATAAGTGGGACGTATTATCATGAATGATTAATAAGTTGTTTAGTATTCTTCCAAATTTGAAGGATCGATCATATTAGCACGTTTTCAAAAGAAGTCGGTGTTAAGAAAACGTACGCTTGAAATGATCGGCGCCAAGTGTTAGCGCATTGACCGAATATAATCGGCTGAATCACACGCATGCGATATTACTTAACATTCCTATCCTAGAAGGGATTCATTATCAGCTGTAGTCAATAAGTTGGTTCATAGAAACTGTTTATGATCATACTAGCAAGTGTAAATTATGATTTAGGTTTATACTCATTTATTCCACTAATTATATCAGAAATCTAGCATCCGTAACACAAACTTAGAGCTTATCACGGGGCTAGATGTTTTTGTGTGAGTTGTACAATAATTATTCACTTTTACTTTTTTAAATTACTTTTGTGCCCAAGACATTTTCTGCCAGGGAAATTTTCACGCCCACAAAGGCGCTCAAATTCCCTATCTGGTAGATTTAAAATACCTTAGGTACTTCTACACTGTTGTACATTTTGATATACTTGCCCATGCTCTATCTAGCTGATCACCCCTCCTGGTCACTATCGGTTGTGCATACACACATAATTACTCGAATAAATCATCTAATCTCCCGCTAGTCTCTATCGCTGAGTAACCTTTATTTATAAACTGATTGCTCTTTGTCAGTTAACCTGAGCTATTTTTAGTCCAGAACCATCTAATTTACTCGTATTCCCGTTGTTTTGACTAGTTTTTCTTCGTTAACGATCTAATACTCGGTTTGTTTCTTATTGTTCATGATTCGGATCACAAGATTTTAAATGTTTTATCTCCTTTCTCAAGGTGGTTTCTATTGATCTTTTGAACGTTCGTATAAATATCACGTAGCGTTTAAATTTGTACTTCATCGTTCTTGGCACAATAAAATGTAGGTACCTTTTCTGTCAGACTCATTCATATTTTGTTTTGTTTTTTTTATATTCTAATGATCTAATCTGTTTATTATAAATCTTCACAATACTTTCCTACCTTATTTTATATCAAAAAATATTTACGTTTCGCTTTGGAGTTAAGTCATGAAATATTAAAATTATTGATAATGCTTAAAATTATCGACATATAATTTAGGTTTACGAGTATTATTTAACGAAGTCTCTAGTCAACCTTGAGGTAAAGCCCTTAATTTTATTACTGTTGGTCTTCGTATAACGCGTTTAATTATAATTTATATCACGTATTTGCTAATTTCAGATATGATGCCTTGTTAAAATTCGACTTCCAATACAATTAGTAAATATATGACACAAATACAGGCCTTATAAATTAATACACTTTTTTTATTTCTACAGTTTCCAGCTAATTAATTTGTAACAGTTTAACAAAGAAAGACGAATGCACCCATTACCAAATGAAAACCTCATTCATCTTGTTCAAAGAAAAATGTGGTGATTGTTCAAGCTGTGAACGCACGGAGATAAGCCAAAACAAATTTGTAGACGCTAGTAAATTTGGTTTAATTCTTGGAGCTATTTCGGGCAAGGTTGCTGGGTCAGCTACTTGCTACCGTTTTGGGTAGTGACGGTAAACCACAAACGCCACAAGGATACCAGAAAACTTAAATGTCTACCTAAATTACTCAAGTTATGTTTAAAGGAATCTTTAGGGATTCTTTCGGTCTACACAATGCTGGAATATATAAAATAATTCAACCATTACAAACTTCATCCTTTAGCACGGTTTACTGAGTACAATAATTTGCCTCAAAATTGAATTAGTGTGTGTCATGCTTGAAGAATCTAATGTTATAAGTGACTAACTAGATATATGCCTATAAAATAATTTGCCCACTTTGTCTAATGAAGTGTGACTAAACAGAAACAATGGGACAATTAAATTAATTTATTTGGCTTGATTTGGCACCTAGGTATATTTTGTCTGCCACTCCTTATAATGAATCAAAAATGCTTATGTTTATTTATAAACAAAAATATTTTCACTCATTTGTTACCTCAGTTTATACTTCGAGCAAACGTTAATATAAAAAAAATTGGAATAATAATAAACGACGTTATTCTGCTCTGTAGGAACTACGTACATATAGGACTGAAACTTAATTTCTTCAATTAGGAATAACACATACTTGAAATAAGTTTATGCTTTTTATTAAGTGTATTTCTCTGGGTACAAATCCGCCATTGAAGGTTTGAAAGAGTAGGTAGGTGCTTATTCATTTTTATAAGTATTTTATAAGTCTAAAATTTAATAAAAAACCATGTACATTATCATTATTTGTTCATACAAAAGATCTAATTTATATTATTATCCCAGGTGGCCTTTTAGAATTTATTCATACGATCTTTGGAATGAAAATGTCTGAATTATGTTGTTCCATGATTTATGGTTGGGCCAACAGTTTGCGCGCCATATTGGGCAGATCTACCTTTGTAGTGACCGCTGTATAATAGCGACTGTTCAAATAAGGCTCACACTTGTCTGCGCAGACGCAGATAAAGACAAATGATGGCTCTTTTGATGTTGATGCTGAATTTTGGAAAGGTTAAACGTACAAGCTGTTGGAAGCCAAATCTTTGAAGCAATCTCAACGCATGTCAGAAAACTGTTAATACCTAACGTTTTTGTGGAACTTGAAAGAGTGCTCTTATGTCTAATATGGTCTGGAACAGTAACTGCAAAAAAGCTCATAACACTCCAACCTAAAATATATAAAGTATTTGCAAACATCCGACTGACCTGAATTGCCCAATTAAACTTTATTCGCCTAATAATAGAGTAAGTATATTCATAGTGGGTAATCTATAGATAAGGTATGTGTTAAGACGATTGAGGCATCCGTTAAACATACATATTTCATCAAAATTAGGGAAGTTTACATTGAACTTCTGAGTAAAACTCAGTTCAGGGTTTTTCATGAAGAGCTCGTTAAATGTCTATTTATGAATTCATTGGAAAAACCTCTCTTATGGAATCTATTATTTCACCACATCCTCCTATTTTATAAACGGGAAGAAGGAAAACCGAAACTTCATAACAATATAGCTTATATTATCAGAATAACATATCATATACTTTTTACATTGGGAATTCCATTATAACGTAGGAAAGTCCATGAAATAGCGTAACGGATAAATTAACGCGACTGCACAACGGATTTATATGTATACCAGAAGACTGTACCAACTTACTGCATATATTATGGTTCATAAAAACTCAATGATGAATATAATATATAAATTTTAAAAATATATTGTATACCTATTGTAATATATTATATTATAAATACGTACGTTCTACGTTCTGGCTTATAAAAAAAAATAAACTACTCGTAGATGAAGTAACTGACCTGGAAAATGTGAAAAGGTTGAATCTAAAATAGTCCTACATACACAGGGTGAGACTGCCCTTTAATGTAGCTTAGTATTTTTAGAATTTCATCAAGCATGGCTAATATTTTTTAAATTTTAGTTTATTTTTTCAGTACACATTAGATTTTATCATATATTTTAAATATATATTTTTTTATTTAAGTCATTTATTTACATACAATAGGTACTAATGATTACTTTGGACAAGTCTACAAAAAACGCAAAATCATAAAAATATTATGTTTAACATTATTATCACCTCCTTAGATATCTATAGATAATGACTAGACTAGAAGAATTTACAACAAACTAATTAGCACACTGGAATGCATGAAATGCCTATCTTTGCCAAATATTGCATAAATTCTCTCAAATATTCACAAAGCAAACAATCTTATCAGAGAATGCGAAACAATGTTTGCATTCTCTGTTTTGTGCAAAAAACAGATGGAAGACATTATTGTAACGTCAGATAATTATCCTTATCAGGGACACAATAATCCTGAATATAGGAATACAGATGGCAAATACTTAATAAGTATTCATTATTACATTAACAATGTAATTTATATTTAACTAGCTCTCTGCCGGCAGATTTTCCCGCGTCATAATAAATTGTTTTTTTCATGTTGGTTTAGTAATTTTTTTGTAAAAATCATGAGGTAAGTACCTCCTCCCGTTTTGACGTCGGTTAAAAAAGTAGTCTAATATTATTTTGCCAAGGCATTATATTTAAAACAGTTAAAAGAACATTCAAGTCCGAAACATTCTAAGTACCTATACGCTACATAAATAAGAGAAAAGTAAATTAAATGTGTGTTGTACATTAATAGAAGAGTAAAAGACCAAGTGAACTCGGAATGATCTGTGTCAAAGATTATGTCGAATTTCACAGTTCCGATATGTGGTTGATGTTTTACACTCTGTGGGTAACTATTACCAACCAGCGTTACTGTGGTGATGAATAAATCGACTCATCCGTAGAACAGAGTTTGATCTGCAAAGTTGATGGTTTTCAGTAGAGGCCAGAGAAGTTTTTGACTTCGTTTAAGAGTTATAACTTTTAAACGGTGAGACTTATCATTGAGATTTTTTGGTATGTTGTTACAACACCGCAGCATAGTTAATTGCTTTGTGTTGTATATTTATTATTCTTTTTTTTCCGGAGATAGCAAGTCCCATGTAAACATTGGACGTTGTACGGCAAAACAGCGAGGGTCCGTTGTCAACACTAAACTTTGTTCTACGGAAAAATCATAATGAAATGATGTTCTATATTAATATTGATCGTTTTACGTCGGAATCACCTTTTCCGTAAGAGTTCTATGTGAATTAGTCCTTATAATAATGTTAGTGAAACTATGTCTAGCTTCCATTATTAATACCTATATATAAATATATTATTTAATTTTAAAATATTTAGGATATTTTGGGAATTTAAAATCGTTTAAAACTGATTAAATCTCAAAATAAGTGAAACAAACTTTTATTCATTCAAAAGTTTGTTCTCAAGACTCATTTTGAATATCAATCACGCGTTACTTATTAGTAACTTAGTACCATGTCCTTCCGTTAGAACAACATGAAAAAGTTTAATTAAGTACCCAAAAGTTGTATTTTTATTATCAGAATACTTAACATCAGACAGGGGGTTGATCATCAGGTTTGCATTAGTTACATAATCCTACTTAAACAAATAAAAATCAACCTTTATAAGTAAGTACTAAATAATAGCTAACTTTTACAACGTGGAATGTCATTATTATTATTTCGCTAAATGACGAATACAGCTTCAAAATTAAGCAGCAGAAAAAATACCATATCCTTTAGTCCAGTAACTCATCATCCGACTCTTCTAAAGAATTACGCAGTGTGATGAGGTAAGGATGATACTCCACGAATATAACTTTTGAGTGGCACTTATCTAATAAATCTCTGTATTTATCATCAGAAACCTTAAAACATAGGTTTAATTCATTTCATAATTTGTTGTAAAATTATAAAGTAAAGTAATATTTAAAAACATAATTTGTTAGTGTTACTGCTCTCTGCATGAAGTTCTTTAATGCTATCCCAGTTCTTCTCCTCAATATCTTTCATTCATACCTTTTCATTAACTTGTCATAGACATATAAAATCAAAGAGGCTTATTCTTGACTCATTTTACTAATAAACGCCATTCAAAAGGAGTATAGATAGTTTTGGTTTAAGAAGCTCTTTCAATAACAGAATTAACACTATCATCTTCTTTTCGGACATGTCCCTTCTGTAGATATTTAAGGCGGATGATTAACTTATTTGTGGCGTAAACATGCAATGGAAACACAAAGCGATTAAATAAAGTGATAATCTCAGTTCGTAAATATTATTGTTTTTTTTTTGTGCTTTACCTCTTTCTGAAACCACAAAGCGATTTCCAGTTTGGCCCACAGTAATTGTCCAACTAAAAACCAAACTTCTTGGTCAACATTAGCAAGAATACATTTTAAAAGGCAACTATGTAGTCACATCATTTGCCCTACGCTTTCCCACTGATTCATCCCACATTATAGCAAATGTCCTTATTCTATTACCCATTTCAAAACTTATAAAATTGAAATCTCTTATAGAAAATACGTTTATATTGTCATGAGGCCACTGCAATCATTCTTAAAATCAAACACAGCAAAACAGTGTTTTCATTTGAATGTTCAGTGTTTTTTTTTATCTCGACTTTTTAAATCCCTTATTTTTAAATCAGGGTCCGTCAGGTTTTTCTTTAGCCGGAAAACATGACATTCGTAGCACAGTTTTTTTGGGATATGGAAATCTAGATTAAAGTTAGAGTTGACTATGTCGCGATAATGGCGTTACTTTGTAGCTTCAGTGTAAGAGGTTTAGTTCTGGAGATCAAACAATTCAAAATACTGTTTGAAAATTTTGGAAATACTCACAACAATAGTCTATTTGTAGATAGAGCTTTAGGATATTTTTTTTCCTACTGCCCCAGGAGATAGGGACAATAATGTTAAGGTGAGGATTGTGATCTGACAAAAAATAACTGTTTTTGTTTATAACTATGAGTATGGCAGAATTATATGAACACCTACAAATTTAGAGAACAAATTATTATAAAATAAAACTTGAAATTAACGAAGTTTTAAATCGAACAATGTCCTATTTAAACTCGTTATTCCAGTAAAAACGTCCTATCTTAACATCGACTCCGTAAATTGTAAAACAGATTCCACCATAAAAAGTCCTATATTCACATAAAATCCATAAAAGCTCATCAGTATCCGTCAAAAATGGTCCTATATTTTCATATGACTTGTACTTTATCGTGTTTATTATTATACATAAAATGATTATACTGAAGACATGTATTAAGTTGATCGTTCTTTCGTATTAATAATGAGTTTCACTAGCTTTCCGTCAAAAAAAGTCCCAAATAAATATCGAACGCCCGTAATGATCTACCGCTTTCCATCGTATAGTGGCTGGACTGAAAAACGGACCGCGCTATCTTGCATCGCATGGACACTCAGTGCGTTGTTCTGCGGAACTGATATCAGATGCAACGTTATTCGACTCTATATCTCCGTAACTACATTAGATATAAAAATTCTAAAAACGCACCTCTGTAGAGTTTGAACTCCATAACACGTTTAGCTGATAAAAGTACTTTTGCTCTATGGTCACATAGAACTCTATTCTACGCATAGGTCGAAATAGTCATAAAATGTATCGTCGATTTGATGTGTCCCATTTCTAAACAACAGTTATGAGTTCGGAATAAAAACCAATAATAATTATCAAAGCAATTGACAAAACTAACTAACGTTTACGATTAAATTAAGTATATAGGTAATATATATAAATGTTCACGATAGATGCGTGCCGTTTTCATACGAAACAATAAGCGAAAAACATTATACTAACGGGCCAGTAATTTTTTTTCCTTTTGTTACTAACAATTTCGTAATTTTATTGTACCTTCCATATTTTTTACAAGTAAGTAACCCTTTTGTTAACTTTATTTGCAGGATTTAATAATATCGACTTTGCTACAGTCATCAAATTCATTTTCATTTTTAACTTTTTACAAAATCATTTATTTTTCGCATCCATTATGCGTAGGCAGATTATGCCTGAATGTTGATATAAGTTGTTGGTGTAACCAATTAGAAATAGAATTTGAAGGTCGAATTAGCGAATCCTTAAATTCAATTGTCACTTTGTTTATGTTCGCAAATTTTAACACATTCTATTATTTTATTTATTTTATTTTTATTTTATAAATTTTAGGAAATCTTACAGCTAACAAATAAGTATTACATAGGTAATTAAAACTGCTGAAGGCCAATTAAAAGTTTCCGCTTATATGGTACTAAACAAATATACTCTTATAAATATCACTATAGACGACGATTTAAGACACAATATAATAATTTGACATAAATAGATTAATACACTTAGTACTATAACTTTATATATTGACAGTAGTATTATTAAAAAAGATATTACTTTAAGTGTTGGTTTTAAATATAATAATATATGCTAGTGTTTAAATTAATTAATTAAGAAATTTTGAAAAAGTTACATAATATAATTATTTTACTAAAATATAGCTAGATTATTAATTATTTAAATTTAATTCTGAGGTGCTATCCAAAAAGAAATGATTATTTAATGTTCGCTTTAAACTACAAACTGAAGTATAAAAAATATCAATATTTACATGCTCCTTAGTTAACAAATTGAAGAAATTACTCGCTCTTAAGATGAATGAATTTTGCCTATAATTTGAATTAACCCGAGGTACATACAACGTATTTGTTCTGGCACTATCGTTATTATTCATCGTTATTATTTATATCCAGTTGCGTTTTGCAATCCCATTTAACCACTTAAGCATCAGGTGTAATCGGGAAATACCTGAGCGGTTCTAGGTATATGTAGCAGGGGTATAATTTGGCCCTCGCTGTCGTGAATAGTATTTTTTTACAAGATTTTTTAGGAGAGGGGAGAGTTGGTAAATAGAGTATGTATGCAAACAAAAGAAAGTAAAAACATTTTAAAGAAAATTTAAATAAAAACAAACATTTCTACAATAGCAAATCATAAGTAAGCTGACTGTATTCTATTATAATTATTACGTAAAATATGGACACTAACTAACACATCATTTTAGACAAGAAAGTATTATATTGAAAACATTATATTTCCGTCAAAACTGTGAAAACTGAGTACCTAAGTGATGAGTAAATATAAAAAAAAGTTCTTTATATTTTGGTCATGTTTTGTTCATAAGTATTTATATTTTTGTTATCAGTTTAAAACAAGTTTAATCCCAACATCTTTCTTCACCTATAGGCTATTTTGTTTTGTCATCTACTTTTTGTCTACCTGCACTCATTTGCCCCAAAAATTTTAGCTCTAGCTTTCTTTGCCCCGTACTGACCCTGAGTTCTACCCTGTCGAAGGGCACGCCTGTTTACTCAGGACTGACCAATGTTATCACCTAGCTTCCATTTACCGGCACTGGCTAATTACACCTGTCTGTCAAACGTATCTAACGCTTTATCAACCAGTGCGTTGCATGCTGCTTATTTATTCAAACATCTGATATGTACCCGTAATGCGAGTAGGCATTCCTGATAGTCTCTGGTCAAGTTTACGTTTAATCTTCTTAAAGATGACACGTAGAAAATACTTTACTAATATCTTTTCGATGAATTTTACTTGCAAGATCCGTTATAAGGAGCATTTTTTACTTTTATAATTGAAAATAAAACTTCTTTATTAAGCTAAAAATTGTTATTTTTAAATTTAATTTTTATTGATAGAAAATAGGCCTGTTTACCATGTAAAAAGGAAATTATCGGTGTTAAAATCAAGGTCGAAATTAACGACTATATTGACATTCCTACATTCTTAAACATCGTAAAAATTCCACAAACGTGATGTGATTCCAATAATCTATTTCAATTCTTCTAAATTTACGTATTCCATCAGTTAGGACCCGAAGCAGAATTTTGTCCATTTTTGCGTCACGCTCGTAAATCGTGCAGTTGTAAGATGGGGCGCAGTTCTCACAGGCACAGTGTGAGGCGAGACCGCGCGGACGCGCCATCGGCCACGAGTTTCCCGCGCGATCGGAAAATTGGCGCGAAATGAAATGTCAAAGTCAAAATTTACTCTTTTTGTATGTGGCCAGTGTGAAGTGATTTATTGAAACGTGACGAGGGCTGAATGTTTGTATCTTATTGGTAATTTTGGAAAGGTTTTCAACTCCATGTTTTTTCCGAACTTGTTTTGAATGAACAGCGAATTATTTCCTAAATTATATTTTTCAAAAATAATTTAATTCTCTTATATTACACTTAAATATATAAATAAAATAGAACAAATTAATACTTATGTACTTAGTAGTCATTAATAAATAAACTTTTTTTTGACGTTTACGACAGTGATATTATTTATTTTTTACAGAAATTAGAAGAAAAATAAGTGGCTTTAATATTTTTAACTGAAAAATATAACAAAAATTAAACAATAATAACGCTTAAAAAACTGCTAAGATATTTATCTTAGCCTTTAGTAAGTTTATTTTTCTGATAACCTATTTTATGAAATATGTGAAGTTTAAACAAAGAAAGTAAATACAAAATATTTTCAATTTATCTACGGCTAAAACTAGGTTTAGAAGCCATGTTATCTCAATACAAATAACTGCGAATCTGCTATCTGTTAGGCAGTGCCTACTTATTACCTACATTCAATTTGCCATGTAATTTGGTTTCTGATTGTAGAAAATACTCATAATAGTTTAGTTAATTCATATTGTTTTGTAAATACTGATACCTACTTTAAGTCAAGATCCATGCATTTTTGAGACTTTATGAACATTAATAGCGTATTTAAATAACAGTTATTTCTTCTAATAGCGATATAAAACCTTGACGTTTTTATCGATACTCGTACAAAATGAGCAATATAGAAAATAATAAAAAATCATTATAATTTTGAATAGTCTTTGAGAGTAGATAATCCATAGTAATTAGAGAGAGCTCAGAGGTTTTTAAATAATATAAGTAATTAATTTTGATAAAATGAGACCATATTAATTACGAGAAGTACAACGCAACCATCCAATCAACAACAAATTTGCAGCCAATTAAGCTACATTTTCTACTTAAAAATTCACACATTATCCTACGATGTAATTAATTGTACATGTAGTACGTATGCGCAAATTTGTCAGTATAATTGTGTATGTTTTAAGCTCATTCGCAACGTAACGGTCAAAAGAAATGAGTTGGTATCTTTGCCGAATATCTATCTACCAGCAAGGTGGATTAATGATTTAGTAAAATCTGGTTAATCATAATCATAAACACTTTATTTTTACAAAAGCAATTATATGAACAATATGTATGTTTTCAAAGAGTTATCCAACAGCAAACCTGGACATAAAGAAAAAAACATTTACATATATAGATTAGAAATGACATTAGAAAGCTAACTAAATAAAGAAAGATTTAGTTTTTTTTAATTTTGTATAATATGTTGGATGCAAGCAGGTTGCGAAATAACTAAAATATCCTAGAGAAGTTTATGGCAACTGACGTCCACTGATAATGATGATATGTAAACCGATATTTAACACATTATTAATTATTTTCACGGAAATTACGATCCTAATTTACTGTTCTGAAAGTTACTTTACGCATCACGACATGTAGCTGGCTCGTTGTATGTAGATATGAAGCGAGCTTTAATCATCTTGATCCGTGGTTTATAATCAGTAACTAGGAAACAAGTACCGCTACAGTAACAGCTAATTGGCATGTACTGACTCACGGATCATCACTCAAAAACAAATTGAATGTACCAATTTGCGTGACTTAAATCCTTATGAACGTATTCGTATTACAAATCATTGTTCGTTTGGAATAATAAATCTTAGACTTATGTACTAGTACTATCGACGTTCTTTCTCTGGCAAATATGGTGAAATATTCAATTTCTTGTAAAATAATTATATTATTTTATCTAGTGTTCAAAAAATAAAAACCTGTTTTTATATACTTTTTTACAGTTTCAATGCTCAACAATAATTGATTAATATAAATTACTTAAACTTAAGGTCCTATATTTAATTCGTCGATCAAGAATATCTAAACATAAAAAGTTGGACTCAACATCATTTCAGAATTCATACTAGGTAGGTACAGATAAATAATAGAGCCATCCAAATACGCGTCAAGGTCATCTCAATGTCATCATAGGTAATGCTTATCAGTGCCTATCTAATTTCTGTTATCTATTCCGTAAGTAGGGCACACGAGCTAGATGAATATTTGCATCTGAAAGGGCTACATTATCTACCTTTGCCTTTATTTGACTTGTTACCTGAACAAGCGCGTGATTCAAAATTTAAAAATGCCTTAAATTACGTATAAATCGGTGTTTAAGAAACAAAAATGAAAATTCTTATATAAATTTATCTTATGTTGGTTATCTACATACGTAAGAAAAGGGAAATCAAATGAAAAATGTTCCATATCTGAAAATTTTAACATTTAAGAATCAATTGCGTTGTTCGTTATTTAAATAAAGATTTGTAAATGCAAACTCATTACTTCGTACTCTTTACATACTGCATCAGGAAGCAACCGTTCAAACCATAGACTATGCACGTAAAGTGAGCTAAATTCGTCTGCTCTTGATCTTCATACATGTAGCGTCGGGTTACGGCGCACATTAATTACACAATCGTTTCAAATATACCGTGTAACGAGCAATTGAATGTTTGCAGTCAATTAGCGAGGAAAATTGATCCGCGGTTCGCGAATTCAATAGATACCTACGAGGTAGTTAATTAATTTAATCCTGACGATATATCAACAAGACTGATTGGTATAGATGACAAGATGACAAGAGAAATTGGTTCTTGTGTGTTCTGAATTCGATTTCTGTTTTGAACATGATTTGTTGTCAAAGCGTATCCTTAAAAACAATCTGGTACTATTTTGCTACTTTAATCGCATACAAAAAAACTGGCCATAGCTGACAATTAAATTATGGTTTATCAGAAACGTTAATTATATGTATTAAGATAATTACTCAAAGCAAAATACTATTTTCTCTTACCTCGTACAATGTGTGACGTATTGAGTTTATATGAAGCAACAGCGATCGTTTATAACGCTAAGATTAACATGACAGCGTAAGATAAAAACTGTAAAAAATGGGCCAATTACAAAATATAATAAATATCGTTGCTGTGTCCTCGGTGGCGCCCTACAACCACAATAGTTTGCTTACCCTAAATTTAGCACCTAAGGGCTTATCTGAAAGTCAATTTTGCGAGAGATAAAAGAGTAACCGCTCACTAGAATGACCTTATTTCAAACTAAGTTATAATAATAACCTCTATATCTTGGTCCGGTCACGTGCACCATTTTCTTGGCAAATATTTTACTACATAATTATAATTTTGACAGAGGCCTAAAAATATTTTTAACAACATTTCATATGTCTCTCGCTTAACAATATTTTCACTTTCTTAACCATTGCTTTTGTAAGAAATTAAATAAATCCCTTAAATTAAAACCTTTGAACATTAAATCAAAATGATATTATTATGCTCCGGACTAAAAATGAGCTAGGTGTAATAGCATCTTAGCCTTCCATAGTAATAAGCTTACAATTTATTTCAAAGACAGAATTAACCATGAACTACAAGAGACCATACAAGACCTTAATGAGCTAGTAATGAACTTTTTCATCCATAATTGGAAGAACTTTGTCTAAAGGTGATAATAACTCTTGTCTTCTCAATACATACCCATTATGCGTTATATTGAGGAGACCATGGAGTCTTGGTGTATGAATAATAATATGTCAATACTCTTACCAGGTAGGTTGGTAAACCCAGTTATTTTGCACTGAACACGATTATTGAGAAATATTTTCGTAAATAATAACAGCTCTCTTTGAAAATATTATATTTTTGATTTGAAGCTGATGACATCGTATAACTCATCAAAGAATACGGAGTAAGTTGTCGTACTTATAGTTTCCACTTGAAGCAAATAGTCTTTATGATTCAAGCAGTCCTTGTATGGCCGCCTCAGAATCCCAAACGAGATCTTATCAAAGATAGTTCAAACAAGTGCTATCTCAATTTCCTATAGCGGTATGTAAAATACAACAAGTTAAACTGGGTTTTTTATTACAAATGCTCGGACAAAGTAGAAGAATCAATTAAGCTTAAGCATAACCTGTTACAAGTAATAGATATGGCATTACATTCTGCAGAATAAGACGACAATAAAAAGTCTACAGACAAAAATTCTTTTTTTTTTTAGTTTTTTTTTGTGATGTCCACCTATATCTTATTTTGTAAAATCCCTATTTCTACTTGTGTGGTGCTCACATGTAATACTCAAATTTAAAATAATCGTTCATTAAATCTTCAGTAATATGATTTTTTATAATAAGCTTACATGTAAGAACTTATAATGAACATAACTGTCAAATACAACATTAATAAAGGCGTGAATTCAAATATTTGAAGCGCAAACGTCGATTTATATTCAAATGCGTATGGCTCATATTCACATAAATTTATACGAGTCAATCAATTCTCGGCTTGATAACTTGACATACACAAAAAGTTGTTTATTATAATATCACCTTTTTTTATATATTTATTTTTGTATATATATTAAATAAAAAAAACAATAAAGTAGGTACTTATCATTATTATAAATTGTCAAATTATTACGATAACGATTAGCCTGTGTAGTGTCCCACAGCTGGGCAAAGGCCTTAAATTATAAGTTTTATTATATTTATTTCTAAAACATATTAGGTACCATCTTTATGTTCGGCCTATCACGTCCAAATTTGCATAAATTTATTGCCCATTTAGTGGGGCCTTCCCAATAGATACCATTATTATTTCTTAAACTTTTATTATTTATTAATATAACTAATGTATAAATTCCTAATAAGATAAATAATGTTACACCTACATAAAATAAATAATGCCGGACACACAGCAACATCTAGCCCCGTGTAAAAATAATATTAATATACAAACTATTAAGTACCTACCTTCATTCCAACTACTTCGTGAAATATTATACAATTAAAAAAAACAACTTCATCAGCCATTAATCAAGCAATTATAAAACCACACCTTTATTAATCAAAGCATTAAGTAGGTAGGTACTTCCATCTACCCATCTATCGATTATCTTCAATAAGTTACCGCCTCCTTGATTTCGATTTAAGAATTTATGCTAATCTAAAATAAACTTTACTACAAAAATAACAAGGTTTCTTACGAAGCTATAAATAAACGCTCTGATTAGTCCAAAAAGAAGTTTGAATAATTAACCACATTTGTATGACGATTATAATTTATATATATAGATCGTAGAGATGCTTCACGGTGGTGTTGAAAATAAAGCAAAGCTATTGGAATGAGTAATTAATTAGTATCAGTTTAGAAAATTCAAAATTATATAGAACAACATCAATGGTTTAGTTAAAAGAAATAAATCAACCAATTATAATAAAATGTATAGCTAAAAAACAGCTCAAAAAACTATGAATAATATTGAAAAAATATATATTAGGTATATTAAATTAGATTTGATTTACCAAAATACTTTGCAAAAGTTTTGATAGAACTTAATACGAGTAAAAAACAAACACATGGTAATAAATGTCGAATTTTGACAACTAAAGATAAAAAAAACATAAAACTATCATTAAAAGTTATCCATTATTTTTCTACAAAGTGTTAGCCAACCACATCAAAATAATTTAACGATTATGGAACACAATAACACTGAAAAATATTCAAATACTCTTAACGCCATTTTCAGTTTGATTTATGCGCATTTGAGTTGTTGGCAAAGAATACAATTTAATGGCTTTGTAAACAAGAAAATACAAAAAATGTAGGGTAAGTTAAATTCTGCTTGAAGGTACTGATTAAGCAGAATGATTTGAAAGTACGGGTATGTTATAGGTTATGGATACAACGAATTACGAATAAATTTAAATATAGCTTGACAATTTACATAGCAACATTTAGCCCCGTGGTAAGCTCGAAGCTTGTGTTACGGCTACTAGTTTCCGATAAATTTTCTATGGTACTCTATATAGATAAACATAATTATAAACATTTTTGGCAAGTACGAGTATCATAAAACACCGTTTGGTTTTGTTAGATTGTTAAAGTACTGAATGAGTATCAAAATACTACGCTTGGAAGTTTGCCAAATAAATCAATGGTTTTGTTCTAATACTTCTCAATAATCTTAAAATAGCCTCATTATTGGCTTGTCTTTATGAAATAGGAAACGCGCTTATACGTCCACGTTGACCTTCAACCCATTATGGGGCTACACAAAAATGAAAATAACCATAACTTTTCATTTTAATAATTAACAACATGTGAACAATATTTGACTTTACATATGATAAAAATGGTTGATTGAGTTGGACGTCCACTGCTGGATCTAGGCCTCCTTTAATGACTTCCAGTTATTGCGATCGGCATCCACCGCGAACCAACTTTTGTACTTCCATCTTGTTGGTGGACGCCCGATGCTGCATTTTCCGATCCGTGTTTTCATGGCCTGCTCATTGCACTTCAAAGAGATAATCTGTTGGGAATTAGGGACATTAGATAGTGGTCAGTAGTAGGATGTAATATTGGTTGTTATCAAAACCTTTAATGTAATACGTTGCAATGACTAGTTGGTTTCGGTTTTAAAATTATGTATTTTCTCTTGAGAATTATACAAATTCGCGTACAGAGAAACTTCTAAAAGTAGGTAATTCAATATACGAAGAGCATAAAGAGACACGGTTAAAATTTATGACTCTAAACATATTATATAAATAGAAACAAGATGAAATGAACTTACCTATATAACTAAAAATCCATTAAACGAATTCTAAACCTAAGATTTTAATACACGACAGAACAATATGGCCAAATAACGAACAAAATTAACCAAAACAAAGAAATTTTTTAGTTTTATAGTGGAATAGTAGCAAGAGGTACAAAATGGTATAAAGTGCTTTTCTTTATTTTTAAATTACATTTATTTACAGTATTTTTAGATTTATAAAAATCTTAAAATTATAATATCCGTCAACTGATTGATATAGTAAAGTATCTAGAATGCTGGCTTTATTTGAGTACTAATTCCAAAGTGACCTAAAAAGAAACAGAAAATTTTCAAATTTCAAAAATATACATAGAATGAATATTCAACATTATAATGTTACGAGTATCTTAGCTTTATTCATAAATACAAAGGCAAATTTTATTAAAGGATGGAGTTGATCTAAAAATAATGTAAACGATCAAGATAGATTTTGTAATAAAAAAATATTTGGATAAGCATTACGCAAAGCAATAAAACGTCCTAATATAAAACGTTCTAATATTGTAGCGACTGTTATCATAACCTTCCGGACGTGTGAATTAACTGAAAATAAGCTCTGAAACTAAACTAACTGTAGATTTTAGGCAAAATTTATTAATCTGACAAATGCAAAATATAAAAAAGTATTTAATGATGACAAAATAAATTTCCGAAATTGCAGAGGCGGTCAATTCCTTTGCATTTTTATGTTATGTTGAACAATTATCTAAATGATGAGTTAATTATGATTAAGATGTCCCCACTATAATATTTTGGAACTATCCTCAATATTATGTCCGTTTTTGTAAACATTTGACTCAGTATTAAAGCTCATAAAAAAACTACTACAAACAATCTAGTAAACCACTCTAGAGAGCGTCTTTAGTTGTTTTTTAATAATACACATAGGTAACTAAAAACCAGTGCTTTTTCTGTACTTATATTAATTAAGTACCATAATTATGTAAACATTTTTATTATAACATGAAGAAGTTATAACTACAAATTCATGAAAACTCACTAGGTATTTCCATTCAAGACATGATGTCAATATCATGTCTATTTGCAGATGTTGTAAAATATGTTTGCTTTCCGCCTCGCCCTTGAAAGGGTTTACGCATGAGTAGAAAAAAATCACATCGTAAATGTATAGTTTATTTATAACATTGCTGGAACACAAAATATGATTTGTGGCTTATAAAACGTCACGGTATGATGGATTGGGATCGTCAGACTATTTTGATAGTACAAAATGTGTTGTTTTAGGTTAGAATTAGTTCAAGTTGCTTTCAGTTAAATTATTTTGACGGTTATATTATTATACATATTATCAATCATACATTTGTTTTATTAAATATTGCTAGAAATCATAAAAACTCTTATCTATCTATCTATGACGTCTACTCCTTACTTCCAAATTAATATTATTATACACCCAAAAGTTTAGTGAAAAAAGGAACTAAATATAAATGTCTAGATAGATGAGACAAAGTACCTACTGAAACAACTTAAAACACGTAAACTTTTTTTATGGTGGAAAAATTCGTTATCACGAATAAAACCGGGAGCAGAAGGCTAGTCTATTAGATAAGTAGCTACATTATAACACAACATTATTTACTACCGAACGTTTGGTAAACTGGTATTATGATGTTTTAAATTATTTTCAATCACGACTCTACAATTCTATTGTTCTAAGAACAGTATGTTATGAATAAAACTTTACTCTTGCTTATTATAGGTAAGTAATTTTAATAATAATAGCTCTGAAAATGTATACTTTATTCCATTATTATCGATTATAAAAACAAATGAGATGGTCGAACAAATGTACCTACAGTACTTACCTATAACATAACTATAAAAATGGGTAAGATTTTAAAACAATGATTTTTCTATACCGAAAGGTTTGCTTAAATTAAACTAACTAAAAAAGTAAAGAATATTATCGAAAATCAGTGCCTTACTAATAATTATGTATTTAATATGTTTATTGATAGTATTATCTTTTGTGCCAATACAATGTGAGGATTATGTCACGATGCAATTCTCTTATCAGCCAATGCCGTATGCGTGTTGCATAATTCTCGGATTATTGCCCTGTAACAGACGAATGCTATTTATTGTTATTATAATACAAGCTTTCCGTCCCGAATTTTGCCCGCGGTCTACACTTTTCCACGGAAATGATCTTATTTTCGCTGTAAAATTAATTAGGTAATAATGTTTATTTTATTCTACATTTTAGGGACAATCTATCTAAGTAGATTATTTAAAATAGTTTAATGTAGGTAGATTTGAAACTATAAAAATTAAAAACTCTGAAATCAATTTACAAGACCTACTTTTAAATTTTTTTTATTAATTTCGGCAGCTGTTCCTTACAATTGCTAAGCTAATAGTTGAAGTAGGTTATCACCTGGTAATAACAAACCATAAATGCTTATCAATGATGTTATTATCATAATAAAATGATAGTGAACATGGAGTTGAAATCATTCGAACATACGTGTCCAAACATTCATTAATTATATAAAAAACTGTGTTATAGTGTTTCAAAGATTTAGCAGATAAAATTACCGAAATATTGTCAGTGAACTAATATTGATCGAACATAATCTTTACTGGCAAAGACCTTTGTCTAGTGTAAGAAGTGTCAAATAAGACTTGAAAATGGTGAAGATAGTGTTGCCGCTTCTCATTCTGTGTTTGGTAAGTGTTCCTCATTAAATTTAATTTCTCAATGTTTGTACGTATTAAGGCAGAAACACATTTGTAACACCCGACGCCACCCGATGAAACGTGATGCGTGTTGAGTCGAATCAAATGTATGGTTTTCTATAGACCAGAAACACACTTTGAACACGCGACCCGACGCCACGCGCGCACACGCCACCTGATCCAGACGTGCCAGATCTGCGTGTGCGTGTTTACCCCCACCATGCGTTCCCATGGTGGGGGTAAACACGCCATCCGACGCAGGAGCGCAGTATGTTTCTAGACAACACTCGACGCCACGCGTCATTCGTTCGAGAACTGTCACTTTATGACAATTTCATATTAAATTTTTGCATTTATTTAGTGAAATTATGATGATCCATTTTTTCATGACGAATTAACTTTGTGGCAAATGTACAATAACCCGATGAAATGCTAGTATGTCGTGGCGTCGCGTGTTGGTAATATGCACGGTGCACGTCGGGTGTCGACACGTCGCGTCGCGTCGGGTGTTACTAATGTGTTCCCTGCTTTAGATGTTGTTAAAAATAAATTGATTCAGACAGATTTATCACAAATTGCAACAGTGTCTAGACACTCAATTTTTATTTATTACCCTGATCTAGACTTCACCGCGTATCGTGCTTAAAAAAACAATGAATCAAATGCATTCAATACCAATTATTTTATTGATTTTTTATAGGATCGACGGTCGTTCTAGTTTAGCACATTTTATCATTTGGTTAAACCAAATGGCTCCACCATGCAAACGTAAATGAAATGAGTACCTACGTGTGTTACCACAAATGAGTAAACTCACTAGATTAAAGGCATACTTCAAATTCCTCAGAGATTTTAACGGATAATTTCATTCGCTACTCATAAAGTTTGGCATTGAAACCGTTTGCTCATCTTTACGACAAGGAAACCTTTTTCGGTTAAAGCACATTGGTCAGCTTTGTTTTCGCGAATGTCTGTGTAAACTGAGCATCTGTTTGCCTATGATGTCTCACGTGGGTTTTAAGGAATGTTGGCGCCGGTTATAACCGCGAGATTTGTTTGGGTTTAACAAACGGATATCACGTACCTCAAAACAAACTCCCAAATTGTACAGTCACGAGTTTTTCACCATATCCAAAATAATCCAAATCAAACCCAGTCACCATACTTTTAAGATTATTTGAAAATTGTTAAGCATACGGTCTGTCATATTAGTACATAGTGTATTTGTTTTGCAGATGTTGTATTTATTCAAATTGAATAAGTATTATGTAGCGCGATAAACGCTCGCGACCCAGTTGTGCTCGTGCGCTGCAGATGCGTGTTTGCATAGCCGCTTTGTCGCACTCCCTAGCCACCTTTGTTCCTAAGCCGTCTATCTGAATGGCTTATTAGAATTATCTGATTCTGTTGCTCATTCGACCTGAATATTCGGCTCCATAAACCACGAACGCGTCATAATCGCAAGGAATGCTATTGTTGTTTAATGTCTGGACAATTTATCCTTGATTTAAAGCATTGCTCCGGATTGAAGGATATTGGAGCGCATAAAGTCATCCGGGATGAAATCAACCAGGCGCTCGGAACAAATTAAGATAGATGGATGGAAACCATGCGTCCTTTGGGGCTTAGGTTGAGAAGATTCAATGAGCTTTGAAACGCTGCAAAATTAGCTCTTAGAATTTATGTTGCTAGTTAGCGAGACTTGGAGTGAAATTATGAATTTATAATTGGTTGTGAAGGTAGCTGGCTCATCACGTATGATAACGGGCTAAATTTGCGGCCGCCCCGAGCCTGCACCGCACTAATTATTTAACGGTTTTACAGCGGCGATGCATTTTCGTCGTAAAATCTTTTAATACGGGAATTTCACAAAATATTTTGCTCGCAGACACATTTTGCGCTATTTCGTCAGCGAACGCTTGGATGTTTTATGCAGAGCATGCCAAGTGTTTTCTTTATATCTTTTTGATAGTTCAATCTCTATCCGTGTGTGAGAAGGTTATATCATTGTAAAATGACCTATTTCCCCAAGCAACTGCACACTTGCACCAACCGTTTTGACCTTGTCCACGTGTTCTCAAATGGCAAACAATTGAAAGTAATAAAGTCACATCTGGTGGTTCCAACAAACTATCGAAGTGACATTGCATGGAGTTGAGGACTATCTTTATTATAAACTGAACTTTGAAGCAAATAAGGTTAGTAGTAAGTCTACATTTAAATAAGGTTCGTGGATTTTACGTTTATTGTAAAATGAAGCTAAAATTTATTAATATTTATTTGTAGAAAGTAGGACATTTAAAGCGATGAGTGCCTCAATAATGTTATTGTTTGATCATGGTGATTAAGATTGTCTCTATGTACGTAATAAGCGGATTTAATCCCTGTCACCGGTAATTTGTTTATCATCATGTTATCAATTAATTGTTTTGTTTGTAATACTGGATCTAGTCTAAATTCTAGCGTAGACGATATACTTTTTACTGCAGAAAAATCCATAGTTAACGTTGAAATTAGTTTTTGCAACTATTTTTAAAAACTAACTACGAAAAGACTAAAATTTTTCGTACTCTATCGCAACTAATTATTAAATTATTTCGCGACACGCGGTAGGTAGGTAAGATTTAATTAATTTAAATGATCTCTATCATCTAGACAAGACTTCCCTTGACTCTTGTTTGATTAGATAGTAGCGTTATTGAATAAACAAGCCGCTTGCCAAATCGTTGCAATCGTGCGCATTGTAGGGTCAAGTAAATAAATACATTGATGCTCGTCCTTACTACGAGATAATAAATTACATCATTCGTCAAAATCATACGGATTTGTTAATTAGAATTAATGCTGCTATTTTCGAATACTAATTAAAATTGATACTTGCAAAAAGTTAATCCATTTTTAGCCTTTCTCAAGTTTTAACGAGAATTATTAACAGCAATTGTTTTTTTTGTATAAGATATCAGTCGTTATTCCTAGTCCATTTTTTTTAAATATTCAAATTAAGTTTAATTTTTCTTTTAATCAAACAAGAGTCAAGGGATGTCGCCTCTGGGCCTTAGCTAGAAGCAGACGTGTGCCAAAATTTTTAATAAAATTCAAAAAAGCAGTTAATCCAATTTGTTCTACGTTATAACTGTAATAGAGTAGTTTTCTATGTGAAAGCGTATTTGTGATTTGTGTCCTATCGTTCTTGAGCAAGGCACAGTGACGCGACCAGCGTGCGCGCAGACCCCCCGCACTCCACCTCGGGTAAAAAAGAACGCACGTTATTTTACGTCCCGTTCGCACTTTCTGCGCCATTGAACTACACAGCAGGTACGTCACTGAACAATGAGCGTAAAAAGATCTCCACCGTCCAAGTTGATAAGCGGAAGCGAAAGCGCTAGCGGTTCCGTACCCAACTTATCAACATTTGATGATGAAACTGTATATAATGTTAACTTAAGAAAGCGTAAAATGCGATCGGAAGATCAAGATTATAAAAAAGATTTTACTGAATTTCGCAATGAAATGATGTCATTTTTGGAAGCCTTTGGTAAAAAACAGTCTGAAAATTTAGAAGCCATTAGAGAAGAAATTACTGAAATCAAAAGTGAAATCAAAACAATTAAGTTAACAACAGAAAATTTTTCACAGCGATTAGATACCACTGACGCGGATATAAAAGATATTAAGTCACAAAACTCTGTAACACAACATAAAATACAAGAGATAGAAACAGAATTGTCTAAAATGAGAACAGGAACTGGTGCAAATAGTTCAACATCGACTATTCTCACTAACGAAGAACTAATGCATGAATTTCGGGACCGCTGTGAACGCGAAAAAAATATAATACTTGTTGGAGTAGTAGAAAAAAATGAAAAAAAATCAAAATTAAGACGTGCTTATGACACAGAAGAAGCTATGAAGATTATTACATCAATAGATGATACTTGTCCGAAGCCAATTAGAGCACTACGCTTGGGAAAGTATACCCCAAATAAAAATCGCCCTTTAAAGATATGTTTCAACAATACCACTACTGCGAGAAATCTATTGAGAAACAAGAGTAATAAGCTCCCTGAAAATGTCTTTATGTATGCCGACCAAACTCCAACACAGAAACAAAACTGGCGTGCAGTCAAGGAAGAATTAGATAAAAGAACAGAACAAGGAGAGAAAGACTTGGCCATAAAATACATTAAAGGGATTCCGAAAATTGTTCTAAACAAACCTACTGCTCCAAAAAACTGAATAAGAATTTAACACATACAACAGACAGTACCGGGAGAACAAATACAATAAATCACCATATAGTCAAAAACTACGAAGACATACCACTTCAATCATCATCACTTCGTTTCCTGTATGCTAATTTACGTAGTATATGTACGGCAGGCAAGTTTGACGAAATCAAATGTATCCTAAAGTCAATACCGAAAACAACACATATATTGATATTTACAGAAACCTGGCTAAAATCAGAAAATGAAGCTAAATCCTACCAACTACCGAACTATTTACATATATACAATTTTAGACATGACAAACATGATAAGAAGAATACCTCAGGAAAAGAAGAAAAGAAGAGAGGTGGTGGTGTCTCAATCTATGTACACAACAGTATCAAATATGATATCACGGAAGAACTTTTTGAAGACGGAAACCACTACTTATGGCTGAAGATTGATAAACTATCCTTAAATATTGGTGCTATTTATAAACCCGGAGAAAGCAATCTTCAAAGATTTTTAGATATATACTCGCCACAACTCGAAAAAAGAAAGAGATCTATAGTTTTCGGTGATTTTAATTTAGATTTGTTATGTAATAAACCAGATGTAAAACGTTATTTAGACGAAATTAAAGAGAATGGCTATAAAATTGTTAATAAAATAGATGATCGCTTTAGTACACGCCAGACTTGTTCCTCTAACACTCTAATTGATCACGTTTGTACTAATATTGAAAATCACTCACTTAGCATATCAATAATTGAATCATCGTTATCAGATCATAAACACATATTTTTAGAAATCAGCAACATAGGTCCTAAATCAAATCAAAAAGTAAAATATAAAGCACTTAATTACGAAAATTTACAAAAGAGCGTTAATAATACAAAATATATAAATGAAGATAACAACTACGGTACCCTTGAAAAATTCCTATTAGAACAAATTCAATTAAATAAGATAGACAAAGTTAAATATAAAAACCCACCCCAAAATGATTGGATAAATAAAACTATAATACAATCAATTAATGTCCGAAACGAGGTATGGCAACTGAGTAAAATTAATCCTAAGGACGATACAATACAAAAAAACTACAACAAAGAACAGAACAAAGTAAAAAAGTTAATAAAAGACACAAAAGCAGATTATTTCCTATCATTATTCGAAAGCAGTTCAAATGACCCAAAACGGATGTGGGAAATCATAAACAGTTTAGGAGTAAATAAATTTAAAGAAAAGAAAAAGCTAAAATTATCAACTGGACTTACTATCACTGACGGAACTGACATTTGTAATCTATTTAATGAATTTTTCTCTACAATCGGGGCTGATTTAGCAAACAATATACATAGCACTTATCACCAAAATGATGGAAACATCTTAATGTATAATGAAACATACTTACACGACACTATGTTAAATAAACTTAATCCATGTGATTGTGACGAAATTTCAAAAATAATGGATAATTTGGACAGTAATACTAGCACTGGGTTAGATGGTATTAGCACAAAAGCAATTAAATGCGTAAAGGTTTTTATTGTAGACAAATTAACAAGCTGTATTAATGAATGTCTAGCGCAGGGTGTTTTCCCAGATTCGCTAAAGTTAGCCAAAGTAAGCCCTATTTATAAGAGTGGAAGTCGAACAGACCCTGGCAACTATAGACCAGTGTCGGTTTTACCGGTCATGTCAAAGATTTTCGAACGCATATTGTACAATAGACTTAATAAATATCTTACTGATAAAGAATTTCTTATCGATCAACAATATGGGTTCCGCTCTAAGTCGAGTACCTTGACAGCGACAATAGATCTAGTAACAAAAATCAAAACATATGTTGATCAAAATAATATTGCTCTTGGAATTTTCATCGACCTCAAGAAGGCTTTTGATACGGTCAGTCACTAAAAGCTTATTCTTAAACTAAACAATATAGGAATCAGGGAGACGGCTCTTAAGATGTTTACATCATATTTGTCGAATAGGAAACAAGCTGTCAAAATTGATGATTTCACAAGCTCTGTCAAAAGTGTAACATACGGCATTCCTCAAGGATCAATTATTGGTCCATTAATGTTCCTTATTTACATCAATAATATAGCTTCTATAGGATTAACGGGTCATTTGACATTATACGCCGATGACACATGTTTATTTTATTTTGACAAAAATATCCATGATATTATAAATGATGCTCAGAAAGATCTAAATAAAATAAGCGAATGGCTTCGATATAATTTGCTTACTGTAAATACATCGAAAACATCTTTTATGATATTTTGTGCGAAAAATAAACAAATTCCTACATTCTCGCCACTAACTATAAATAATGATATACTTCACCAGTCACATTTAGAAAAGTATTTAGGTTTGTGGATAGATGATAAGATGACCTGGAAATCGCATATTGAGCATGTCAGAACAAAATTAACATCATTGCTAGGAGCATTGCGGAAAGTCACAAAATGTATTCCAAGTAGAGTCCGTTATATTGTCTACAACTCCTTGGTGAAATCACATCTTGAGTACCTGATAGAGATATGGGGTACAGCGGCAGCAACCAACATGATCCCCCTACAAAGAACACAAAACAAAATAATAAAAGTTCTCTTTCATTATCCATTCCTCTTAGCAACAAACGAAGTATATAAAAAAAGTAAACTGTTCAAAATAAAACAACTCTACATCTACAAAACATGCATTCTAGTTAAGAACATAATGTCAAATTCTTTGCAATCCAATATAAAACTAAAATTAAAAGAAAACAAATACGAATTTAGAAATAAAATCAAAATACAAATACCTGATACAAGAACAAAAAGCGGGAAAAAAACTATTCTTTCAGAAGGAGCAAAATTGTTTAATAACTTACCTAATAATATAAAAGAATGTAACAACATTAATATGTATATAAACAAACTCAAATCTCATATCCAATCATTAGATCTAAATTTATGAAGATGATGATGATGATTAAAATTATGATTTCTATCTTAAATTAAATTTTAATATGCTTCTAACTTGTACCACACACCAACAATTACTTAGGTCAGTCATTCTCTTTATTCTTTTGTTTAAATAGTAATATTTTGCACAACTACCCTCATACTCAATTTTAGTGATCTGGTCAATCTATCAATTTATGCAGAGTATAGAAATTGTTTTGTTCTTTTTGTTTGTTTTGTTTAGATTATAAAAGTAGTTTTTATTTTATATTTTATTTTATTTAATCACTTGTTTCAGTTTCTAAAGTTCAAGAACCTCTGTTGTATTTATTTTTAAATACCCACACTTTGTTTTTTTTCTTTTTGGTTTTTTAAGTTAAAAAGGTATATTTTGATTATAATATAGGCCCTGAGGTGCAAATACTTTAACTATTTTAGTATGTAAGTTAATTTTAATCTCATTTTAAGTGAACCTTGTTCTTATGAGAAATAAATGTCTTTAAACCTAAGTTTTATTTAGTTTTTAGCTTTTAAGCAATTTAACTTTGTCAGTTTATAATTGACAACTAAATAATGCTAAGAGTTCATAGTTAAAATCAAACAAACCTCCAATGTATCGGAGTACTTTAAAAAGACATAAACTTTAATAGTTCCGATGAAGTTCATTAAAAAATCTAACGTAATGCGTTTGAATGTGTCAAATAAGCGTCGAAGAATTTTAATTGAGCACATGGTAGGTTTTAGTGACGCGCTTCTTCGTAATGTTCATTTAACTACTAGAACTGGACGCCTGGACAATGGGATAGGTGGAGAGCTAGTGGAGTATTGGACATTATAGAAAAAAAATTGAATGCTATGTATATAAGATATACCTGAAGTATGTTGCGCTCAAATTTCTGCATTTTGGTTCTCAACTAATCATCAATTTCCTTTCTGTGTAATATTATTATGCTTTAACACATTCAATGCCCAAGGTGGTCGATGTAGCCCAAAAGCCTGCGCTGTCGCCACACCGTGCTGTAGGTAGATACATACAAACGTATGTAGTGTAGTGGCGCTCATAGTGTTAAATATTATATATTTTATCTCTACATAATCAATAAAATGTTCTCTTGATTCATTTGTTCATTCATAAGTTTTTATATCGTCAAATATTGAATGTTACAAAATACGGCTAAACACAGGCATCATACAATATTGTCTGTCTCTTGTCCTACATCATCCCACTGATCTAGTAGAAGTATTTTCGATTCATTAAAATATAGTGGCCCCACACTTCACTACAATGGGCATGAATGTTGAATACCTATAAATTACTAAAGGTCAAAACTATAGAAATAGTTTTATAACCAAACGGCTTTTTGGTCTAGTTGAATCATCACGAATCTTATCCTAAACTGAAGATTTATCGATTTGTTTTGCGATAAATCAAATTGTTTTGTTTGTATATTTTACGCTCTGTTACGATCAATTTATGTAAAATATTTGTATTGGATATACCTTGGAATAAATAAACTGTAATAAATATAAATTATTTATTGGAACTGAGTAGAATAGTATGAGAGATCCTTCTTACTATTTTATCTACTAAGTAAATATTCATTTTTGTCCACCATTTTTTTAATCACCATAATACTCGTAATGTATGTTGACGACCTCTGTGGCGCAGCGGGTCAGCGAAGGTCTGCCTCAAGAGGTAGCGGGCTCGATTCCCGCCTCGTGACAAAAAATTATACGATATTTGATCTGGATATTATGTATAATAAAAAGTATATCCATGTTGCTGTATGAATTGTCCAGCAATATTTATTTGTTTATTTAATGTAATTATCTCCTCATTTACAAAAGATATCTAATAAATAACAACTTTCGCCCCCATCACGAAGTGCACTTCAAGCGAAACTCTCCCTGTACGATTTCTTTTGCCAAATAATCTGAGTAAAAGGTATTAAGGCGTCATCGACACAAAGGGCGATTGAATCATTGGCCTTTAGGGTGATTCATAATGCAATTAACAAAGCTATCTTTCAGACGAATGGTGTAATATTACCGAATTATCAGAGTTTAGTCTTTACTGCCATAATAAGCGCCAAATATCTGTAACGTGATATTATTTTCTCTCTTATTAAGATTGAGACTTATGTGCTTAAAAGCTTAGGTTTCTCGTGAAATAACAGTGTCAAGTTGCAAAAGTGTTAAGGTATGATTATAAATAGATTTACATTTTTTTTATTCGGTGATGGCCAATTTTGTTTAGAAAAAAATACCGAAAAAAAACCTCTGCAAAAATTATTAAAAAAATGTAAAGGAAACTCATGTACCTAATGTTATGTTTTTCAAGTGTATGGTATTTTTAGGCACACCCAAGATTTTGCTATTTTGCTTTGTTACGTTCGAATGTTTCAAAAACTTACGCCATCCATCAACAAAATACAATTCGAATCCCTTGAAACATGCTTTGATGCATTTCTTTTCACTCACATTTCGCCATCCCGGCATAACCATCTCTTATCTCTCACTTTGCATATGGCTCCAGATAATAAATACCCACGATGGCTTACGAAATAATTAATGTGACAGTTATGGCTTCACAGCATTAGTGGCTCATAATGTGCACTTTTATGGGGCTACTGCGAGTTGAGGCGCCTAGGGACCTGAATAAGCTACAACTCTATTCATTTTAGATTTACACGTACATTATGTCTACAAAAGGCAGAATGAGTTACGAGTATATGGTTAGTTTATTTGGATTGAGTTGAATTAATGCGAGCCGTACTGAACTTCATTGAAATACATATTGATATTTAACCGGGTCAATTTTAATAAGAAATAGTACAAAACACCAAAATTTAAATGAATTCGAATAATTATTATAGTCGCGATAAAAAAATATATTCAACATTTTTTTAATTTTGAATTGAATTGCCTGTAAATGCCTTAAAAGGTCTATACTTAAACCATAATATAGGATAACTTTATTTTTTTTACCTCTGTTATACCTAACCTTAAAAAACCTTATGCATCATGTAACGTAAAGTAAGAGAAAATTATAATTTGATACGGGTGAAGTCACCAGCAATCGCCTAACACGATTATGCGCGCTTGTTCAATGTGAGTGCATTAAATTGGTATTAATGTTGAGTAGCAGGTGGAATTACTTTCTATGAAGATCGCTCTCATTAAGATGGTTGCGATGTAGGTACTCCATGCGAACTGTTATTAGATATAGATCCTTGAGCTGTTTCATTTAAATTAGATTCTACAGCGGGTTTAGCCTGTGTGTGTATTTGGATTTTGTTACTAGCTGTTATGGGCCTTGTCCGTTTAAATTAAACATCTATATTTTTTTAAATACTTATAACCTCTCAGCGCAATTTTTTTAACCCTACCAATCGGCTTGTGATTATCAAAACGAAATATGCATAGGCAGGAGTATGCTTAAGCACTTTTAGATGTCGTATCATCATCACTCCTCTCTCTCTCCTCCTCTCTCACACTTCTCTCTTGACGAGAGATATTAGGCCGTAATTTACCACGCTGGCCAAGCGCAAAATAATTTAACAATGTGGCTTAATGAACATGTAAATCAATATTTGTTGAATATTGGTTATAACTCTATTCAGTTAGATTATTTCTTTGAACTTATTAGTCTTCTTTGACAGAGTAAATGCCGACGACTTAATAAAAAAACGCAAATCATCACTTTATTCGCGTGACTAATGCTAGCTTTATTGCCACTTGTGAATCTAGTGTCTCAATTAAAATGTTATTTTATCCTTGTTCCTACGTAAATAGATGTGTCTATTCATAGACTTTATTGTTTTATATATTAAGTTAAATATTGAGTCAGTAATTTAGATAATAAACATACAGCTAGTCACAGTCAAAGCATATTAGAATTGATCTTTTTGATAGAATTAATATTTTTTATTGTATGTATTTTTTATTTTTTGCTGGACAATTCACACAGCAACATTAAGGCCCGTGGTAACCTTGAATCTTATATTACGGGTGCTTGATTTCTGATATACCTACTTAATATATTATGTATATACAATATTGATAATTTTTATATAACACCTAGACACTCTGTGAAAAAATATCTTGCAGATCGTACAAATTTTCCATTCCGCGATGTTCCGACGCAGGAGCGTCACGTCACCTACCTTCTAAACTTCTAATTCTTCTAACGATTATTTCCTTCCACAGGTGGTGGGCAGAGAAAGCGTCCTAGCGTCGACCGAGTCGCGCGACTTGCGCTGCGGTCGTCGCCTAGTGTCCGGCCTGTTCTCGCGACCGCTACTTCCTCTCGGCTACTCCTACGTGAGCACTGTGCCGCGCGGCGCCTGTCGACTCAACGTATCGGAGATCGTCTCCAGTGAAAACTATATCGGTACGTTCCTTGTTCACATACAAATTGATTATCGAACCATTTTGATAATCCATTTCAGCTAAAACTCAAGTAATCGGATATTGACGACAGTGAAAACTGTATAGGTACTGCTTTATCTATGATTTAAATGAGCTTTTTGAGTAAATATGTTCTTTTCAAAAACACAAGTAGGTACGTATCAAGTACCTGTTCTACGCTTGAGTTTTTAAAGTAAGCCAATTAACTAAATGGTTGTTATAGAGGCCACTAGGCTGAAAACATGAGGTCACTCTGATTACCAATCAATGTTGACTGCTCTAAATCACTTAGCTCTCCCTCGTACTCTAGCCGAGCTGCATCCTAATTATTACAAGAAAAGTCTGACCTACTTCTCTAAATAGGCCGCTGAAATGTAATGAGAAATTATGGCTTTCAACAAGGACGCGCTTGACACACTTAAAAAACATAATGATGTCAATATCGATCTCTGATTGAAGAAGCGATCTAAATTACAAATAGTAGGTCACAGGCACAGGTCTCAATCGAGAAATGAAGTGTTGTGCTGGTGCAAAGATCGATGTCGAATCGATTAATCGGAATTGCACATGCGGTCTGCGGCGCTAGTGTTCAATACGGGCGCCTACGCCGCAAATTGTGAGATAAATGGAGGTAGCCGGCTGGGCAATTGATGGTTAATTATTTGCATGACGCAGTCTCCTACAATTTAGCTCGAGATAGCGATTTATTGGATGTTGTTCATTAGCCGCTCTTTAGTGGTTGCTCCTCATGGTATTTTTGTTCCAGCGTTGAAGATAACCAATGGGACTTACATCATGAATGGAGATTTCGCTGTGAGTGCCCCAGGCGCGTACGATGCCGCGGGGGCGAGGTTCTTCTACACGCGCGAGTCTGGGCTCGATCGAGTTATATCTCAAGGGCCCATTCAACACTCCATCGACATTATGGTAAGTTCTCTTCAAGCTATTTGTTTATTGTACGGGTTTTAAATTATTAAGAAACGAACTTTAATTTTATTTTCGTTTCAGATTCTTTATACACAACCGAATCCGAACATAAAATACGAATACTTAACCGACTCATCGGATGAGACTAGCAACGATATACCAATGGTGGAACCCCCGCGCCACATACCCAGGCACCACCGACACCACGCCGACACCCACCTGAAGGAGCTACAACGGGCAAGAGCCATCGAGAAACAACACGCGAACAAGTTAGAAAGTCAATCGCAAATTGAAAGTAACATGATCGGTAATCGGAAATTTGCTTGGAAAATATTAGCATTCACGTCTTGCTCTAGAAGTTGTGGCGGTGGCTTGCAAATCGGCAAGTTTAAGTGCGTTGAGCTTGGATTGAAAGATAGGGAAGTGTCACCAGTCCATTGCACTGGAAGCCCTCCGTCGTCGAAGCGTAGGAGATGCGGCGGGGCCCCTTGCAAGCCGCGGTGGAGAGCAGCTGCTTGGAGTTCTTGCCCAGTTTGTGGTCCCGCACAAAGAACTAGAATCGTTGGATGTGTTCAAGATCACGCTCGGGGTATTACTAAGGTATTTTCATTTATGTTCCCTCGTGTTTTTATAAATTGTTCACTGTGTAACATACCTTTGATTATTTCAGATAAGTGATCAAAAATGTCCTCTACCTATGCCGCCGAGCAGCGAAGCCTGCGATATCCCCAAGTGCGATAAATCGATGCCAGATGAGAAGCCACACCTGGATGCGAGGCGCCAAGTGCGGCCGAGGGACCGCGTCGAGAGCTTCAGAGACGGCCCCATCGTTACGCTGGCGACGAATGTGACTGAGGAGCTAGGCACGACTCCGGCGCCCGCTGCGTATACCTTCAGTGCTGTTGGAGGATGGCTTTACACTGATTGGTCTGAAGTAAGATGCTAGTTAAATTAAAACCAATGTTGTTTTAGAACTTTATTTTAATTTTAAAGTATTCTGAACCTATGCAACTCATATACTAAAAACGCAAAATTCGTGAGTATGTAAGTATTTTGTGGCTCTTACAATCAAGAACTACTGAATGGATTGTGATAATTTACTCATACTTTTTACAGAGCCACATTTCATAATAACGCGGGAAAGTACATTTAATTACAATAAAATGAATAAATATTTTCTTATGGCCCAATAATTTGTCCGCTCCCTCCAACCTTTATCTCAAGACATTACTATATATTCCTCTTTTCTAATTCAACTCTATCCGTAGTGTGTGGGCTGGTGCGTCGGCGGCGGGGTGCAGTCGCGCGGCGTGCGGTGCGCGGACCCCGGCGGCTGCGCGAGCGCGCGCGTGCCCGACTCCACAAGGACCTGCCCTATGAGGAAACATTGTGAGCCGCAGTGGTTTACTGGTAAGGCCTTTGTGGTTATTTAGTAAGTCGTAGAATAAATAATAAATAATAGACTCCGCAACATCTAGCCCCGTGGTAATCTCGGAGCTTCTGTTATATACTAATTAAATAAATGTTTTAAATACTCGGACGTGCAATGATATTTATTTATTATTTACATACAGAACATAACAGAAAAAATAACAATCCATGACATACTATATATTAGTTTTTTAGAACTGACTGTGTTAAGTCCATGAATCTTGGCAAAGTGTAGTGGAATCACGGAGGTGAAACTAAGAGTGGAATACATCTACCTCGTTCTCGGACAAAGTGTTAAACAAGCGAATAGCGAGTGATATAGTATTTTATCTGTTTTTTTTTACTTAGCCTGTAATTCCCCACTGTTGGGCTAAGGCTTCCCCTAACTCTGTCCACCAGTCTTTCCAGAAGTCGAGTAGGTCGTCTCGTCAGCCCTTCGTGGCCGACCTCTTAATCGACTGTATAACTGTATTTAACATGCATTTTAAATAGGTGATTGGTCTCCCTGCTCCGCTGAGTGTGGCGGCCGACAAGTGCGAGGAGTTCTGTGTATAGCGGGCACCGGGAAGAGACTGAGAGATGCAGCCTGCAGCAAACCCAAACCGGAGGCGAACAGGGCGTGCGGCGGCCAATGTAACCCGTCGTGGTATCTCAGCGATTGGAGCGAGGTATGTGGCGAATACTGTCGATGAATTTTTATGTAGTAAAATATCTAACACACAGTCAATTGGATTTAGTCCACATTCGTCCCTAATTGTGTACTATTATTTATATAAAAAATCTGCTCTCCGTCCTTTTTTTATATATTTGATAATTTTTTTTGCGAATCTATTGGACAGTATGCCTAAATTTTCGTTTTATAATTCTATTTATATATTTTTATGGTGATTTTCGTAGATACCTATGGGTCTCCTTCAAATTTATAAAACGAATCAAAGTAGCGTTTATTGCTTTAAAAAGCTAGCTTAGCTAATAAAGGAACCTAAAATTTTTATCTTTTCTGTGCAAGTCAATATGCTAACATATTATTATTACGATACAAATTATGTATGTAAAGTAAGACAAAACAGTTTTTTTTAGATCAAACTAAGTTAAGAACATTGAACTCACAACACTATTGAAACGCATTTAAGCATACCAACTTTATTTATAATGATCTGATAATTTTCCAGTGCCAAGGCCCGTGCGAGTCCGGCGTGCAGTCCCGGACGGTGTGGTGCGCGCGCGGCGGCGCGGCGGGCGCGGGCGGCGCGGCGCGCGACGCCGACTGCCCCGGCGTGCGCCCGCCGGCCAAGAAGACATGCGTGCCGGCGCGCTGCTCCACCAAACCAGCCACCAAGCCGCAGTTTATACCACCAGTGCCTACGGGTATGTGATTGTCTATGCCACTATATTTTTATTTACTTATAGAATAGTTAGTTACAGTTACATTTTATACCAGTCATGGGCAAAGTACGGCCCGCGGAAGTGTTTAATCCGGCCCGCTGAGAGTCCATCCATACAAAATATTCTAGTCAGCATTTTGGCGCGTAACATAAAATCTGAATAGAAGTGACACTGCTCATAAAAAAAAACGTAAATGAAGATTAACAATCTTCATTTACGTTTTTTTTTATGTATAGCTATGTATGCTTGTTTGCGATCGTTAAAGGAAAAACTACGTGGCAAGTAATATTATACAGAATTTTCTGAAGCCCTAAATGATAAAGCATATTTCAATTTTTTTATGTAATATAATTGGTAAAAAGAAACAATATTTGGATGCAACAGACTGACGGTACAATAATTGAGGCAAAGAGTAAAATTTACTCTTTGCCTCAATTATTGTGTTACTTATTTAATAAGTGTAAAAATTTGTTGATGTTGAATTTCTCTTCTTAGTCGTTTTAGTTAGTAGTTGTGGCATGTCTTCTAAGAAATTTATCGTTTTTAATTTAGTTACAGATTCTCAGCAGAGAGTGCAGCGACACCAAAGCAACAATAGTATACAAAACAGGCTAGACAGGACTTATTCAGATGGTACGTATTTAATATACTTTACTATAAAGTAATCTACTTTAAAATTAAAAATTACTTTATGTTAATATGGTTTAGTAGTGAAATGATTATGCTGCAGTGAATTTGGATGGATACGAAAACTTACCAACGCTATATTGAAGTTGTAAAATGTTTCTATTTCCCTTGGATTACCATTTAACTTTCTGGACGTAAAATACACCCCTTATTCACTCCGATTCAAACATTCATTTTAATGAATAACTAAAAACTTATAACTTATGGTTTCTTTAATTTTCATTTAACACTCAACATTCTTACAATATTTAGTAGATGTTTTAAAATATTGGTTATTTCATAAAAGTAATTTAATTTAAAGGTAATAAACTATGAGTGTTTCTATTGCAGGCGCATGCAAAGACAAGCTAAGTAACTGCGTGCTGGCCGTGCAAGCGCGGCTGTGCCACTACCCGTACTACGCGGAGTATTGCTGCCATTCTTGCCACGCACGATAGAGCTTAGACCAACTTTGTGATAAAAATCTTAGTGAGATACGTAAGACATGTTATCAGACCAATAATTGCATATTTTATCACTCCGAATGTGTAATTGTGTTAAAAAAAAACAACAATAGATTATAAAATTATGTTTTATTTTCGTTTATTACTCGAAATGATGTTAAAATAGATTTTTTCAGTAGTTGGTCTGAACTCGGTTGAACCGTGTTTTGAGTATTAGGGATAGTTTTGTGATCTCCAGTTATTTAGTCGAGTATGGAGTCGATCTGTGGCCTGTAAAGTTTATTTTGTACCTATACTTTTTCCGATAAATCTAACGTAGAAAGTCATTTTAGATTGCACCAAAATATGATTATAATAATCTAAACAGTGTTAAATTAGGTATAAGTTGTTTAGTTTAATTTTTGTTTTAAAATTTGTATACAGTTTACTCATATTCGTAGAAATTATTAATATCTACTACATAAATTAAGATGTTCATCGTGCATTTTCTCTCTGGTAATTTTAAAAGATTTTTAAATGCCTTTTTAGTTTACATGCAAACTAGTCATTTCAAAAATAATAGGCAGAACGAAACATAATTCAATTGCTTCAAAGCTATGAACAATAATATTGACAGGCATTTCAATGCAATATTTACATAGGCTATGCTTTAGTATAAGAACAAATAGTATTCTTTATCTTTAAATCATACATAGGTTAGACTTAAATGTGTGTATGTATTTTAGCGAGTATTATATAAGTGATAGTTTGTTTATATAATACTATTGAAGTGTTCGTAACTTATGATGTATATTTATTGACAAGTCAATTGTACTCGCTGCATTTTTACGTTTTAATTATTTTACTTGTTATTCAATTGTTTTGTTATAATCTATTCTTTATCACGACAGGTAACTTAAAACTGTCATTGCCCATCCTATTATTGTAGAAGTTTCTTATTTTTTTATTATAGCACATATTTAAATAAATCATGGTGTTATATTGGAGATTAAGTTCTGTTTATAATAATTGTTTTTGTACAATTGACTCGTTTTTCTCTATTTAAGAATATTTTCTTGTAAATAGTAAATTATATGTATAGTGCATTTACTACTGGCTGTTAAGTATTTATACCTACACTTAGAACTTGGTACCATCACATTTTATTGGTTTGCTAATATTAACGACTAACAATATGCCTATAATATCTTTATAAAATAATATGCTTTAAAACCCAATATCTGTATTTTATTTCATGAATACGGCCGCTGGGGCCGAAAAGTTATCTAATGGATACTACGAATTGGTATACGTAGTTTCGGAAGTCCACCAACAAGATTGACAGATGATCTGGTCAAAGCTCAGTTCACGGTGGATGCAAGCTGCATCAATAATACCCATTCATTAAGGGACATGGGCTTTGACAGTGTTAAACTTTAAGTGGATTAGTACTTCAAGACTACTAGGTACCGACATACCTTTTAGACCAGATTACTCGAATCCATTGTTACCAATACGTGATTGATTTCACATCTCCTTATCTGGAAGTCCCAACTCATTATACACTTGTGTTATCTTGATTCAAGTGATTTTAAAGAGACTAAACAATGAAAGTGTAGGCTGGTACAGTTAGGCCTAGAAGTTATTTAACTTAACGACAGAGGAAGTTAATCTTAACAAAATATGAAATGTGCTTTGCTGTTAATGTGTTAAAAATCTCAATACTAGTTCAAAATACAACCATATACAAAGAAGGTACCTACAGCGTTGCCACGGGATTTCTTATTTCCTAGGGATCTAGATACCTATCGAGTTTTAAGTTCTACTTGAAAAGTTGATTGTTACCGACGTTAAACTTTTCTAGGAGTCGAAGAAAAGTATATTTGCTGAACGGTACAAGTTATACAAGGCGGAACGAATATCGAGTGAGGATTTGACCAAATGGGCAGCGCGAGTACGAAGTTTAGCTCAATATTGCAGCTTCAAAACTGCATTGCGATATCGATTTGTCCTGGGATTGGAAACTACAAAGGAAAAAGAGATGTTTTTTGGAGATGGCACAGAGTGTGTGGTCTGGATACAATTATGAAAAATTACAATAACGTCAGTAAGCTAACATGTTAAATAAACATTCTACTCGTAGAACATCTGAATTGTTTGTATTAAGGCAATGTACCTATCTACAATTGAAGCTCTTTTGGTAACGACTGTATTATCGGTATATTCCCGTATAATGTTTACAAACAATTCCCATTGTCTGTCAATCGCAGTAAAGAGACAGAATAGGCACAATGTCTGACCCAGGTTTAACCAAGCATGATGCGGAATCGTCTAGTGTTTTATATAACTCTGCACGGTTGACTATTAATTTAATTACGAACATTCTTATTTGTCTTACTGTGTTTGTTTGTATTATTTACGTTTGCAGTTCAAAAGTGCTTACTCTATTTCATTGGCATATTATTTTATGTGTTTTGGGTGTAAGTGTAATCTTATTTAATTAGCTTTTTCACTTGAAAATATAGGAGGGCTAAGTTCAATCAGCGGAGATGTTTTATAATCTAGAAACTGAAAGATTATATCACAGCTATAGACACCATTGTTAACCATAACCATATTCTTAAACTCTTTACTCCAGTCATATGTAACTCTTAAAAAAATATGTTTATCTCACCATTTACTACACTGTGGTTATTTCAATCTCCTGACGATTATTTTTAAACTGATGTTGGTTTTTGATTATCCTAACTAGGGATTTTTCTGCATTGAATGAATTATAATATTTATCTTTTCTCTTTTCAGTACCAGTTCTTAATGACTCAAGGAACCCTCGTATTATCCAGATATAACAGTTGGTCTATGTATATGAGTCGAGCTCATAGACTACATGTTCATATTGCTATTCAGTTGATTGGTTTTCTTCTAATCTTTGTTGGAACCTGGATGATCGTTTCTGAGAAAAATACTCATTTTGTGACTATCCTCGGAAGTTTGGGTAAGTCTTATTTCCTTTTAAAGTCAATATCTTAGTTTAGTGACTCCATTTTCAAAGTTGGTCTTTGGTGCGTTGTATGTACGCTAGAGAAATCTATGAACTCCTATATAAATAATGTTTTAGCAAAATTGTCTTAGCAGTATTTTATTATCTTGCAGGTTTATACGCAGTCATCACAAGTATTATCAGCATCATCAACGGAGTGTCAGCTAACTTCGCTTACAAGTTTAGCCGTTCATACATTCAATGCATCAAATACATTCACTACTTGTCTGGAATTCTTACTCTGTTCTTATCGACTGCCAGTCTCACTGAAGGGTTTCTAGGAAGATCATTCGTATTCTGGGCGGGTAATAGAGATGCCGTTGATGTTTTGGTTTACTTAACGTGGTTATTTACAATTTTAGTTGCTTTAGAATTCTGGTTAGTGACTGGAAACAGACTACGTAGCTTATTTAAGTAGGTACAACTAAATCTTTATAATATACTGTGCCATTTTCACAATAAATTCTTTTAATTTTAAAATCGAAATTTCCATTCCTTGTTTCTTTATTAGGTATTCTTTATTCTTAAGTTATCTCACAGAAAACTTTATAGTTTTATGTGATAAAATTTGGGAAAGTAAATGTTTAATGATTTAATTGAGTAGGTACCTACTATCCTTACTCACCTAACTTTTCAGGTTCTTATTTCTTAGGATTTATTTAAAATGAATGTACATCAACATCTAGCCCCGTAGTAAGCTCGAAGATTATGTTACGATGTATATACAAACATTTATTTTGTACTGGGGTAAGAATCGACACCTTCAGCGTCACAGGAGGACATTTGCCCGTCGCGCCACATAGCATAAATCGTTAGATAGGGCCTATACTATTTTAGCAGTAAATACAAATTATCTACCAAGATTTCTACCATAGATGTGTTGTCACACATATCATTGATAACTTATCAATTGATATTGAGATAAAATATTTCTCAAAATTTATCAATCATCTCTATTCTCAGCATAGAATTGTTAAAGAACCGTCGTGATTGCGACATTTTTAAATTTAGAATCATTGTGTAAATTTGAATATCACGTATTACCAATAACGTTTAGAATTTTAAAGTTATTAAATATACATATTTTGATAGTGTATTGTGTACATTTTTGAGTGATAATGGCAGCACCACCGCCGGCACCGCCCCCACCGCCACCCCCGATTCCAATCTACCCACAAAATGCACACAGAATGGAAAATGGAGTATACCCGCAGAAACCCGAGGCTCCTACAGTGGTCCACATCATGAGAGTGCTAAACACAATGACACATTTCTTTATCGGAGCTGTCGCTTTCAGTGGATTTTCTTACGCAACTGCCATGAGATCAAGTATTAATATTGGTACCATAATAGTAGCTTTTCCAGCATCATATTCTACGCATATTTATCTAAATGTATCTGGAGTAAGTATGTAATAATGAAGTGTATAATATATTAATAATTAGGAAATTATACAGGAACTTCCTAATATTAATTCCCTACGCTAGAGGCGTTATTCTGTAATAATCAGATAATCAATTACTTTAATTAATGTTACTTTACATAAATGTACCTTTTTTTTCAGTACATAATCCTAATGAGTGAAGCCATGCTCGTGTATAGTCCTTTAGGAGGGTGTGTCAGCAGTTTTCAGACATCCAATAAGAGATTGGTCAGCATGGTGCTTCAAATCACTGGATCTTTCCTTGCTATCGTCGGCAGTATTATGAAAATAATTGATGCTGATACCAACTTTTATTCTGCACATTCAATCATTGGTAAGAATTAAAAGTAACTCTATTTTCTCTCTATATTATCACTACAATTTATGAGACAGCTGGAAAATCATTTAAGATATGAGCCATAAATCAGGATTCGCAGATCAACCTTAACCATAAATCAATTATTTTACAGGATTTTTAGCTTTAATTCTGACTGGACTTACTCTAATCGGGGGAATCATGAATTTCGTGTGCTGCCAGAGAAGCGAAGTGTTCACGTGGAAAATAATGCACGCTTGCTTAGGAGCACTAACCGTGACTTTAGCCTTCATTGCAATGATTTCTGCTGTGATTATTTATTTCGAAGAAGACACTTTATCTATAGCAATTTATTTTATAGCTTTGATACTGTTTCTTGTAAATGTTGCTCATCAAATTTTACGAAAACATTTATAGAAAGGTCAGCTTAAATAGGTCCTGTATTTTAATTATTTAGTCAACACTCCGTACCAATACGTTATCTTTATATTTTATGTCTACAAGCTCAATACGTCTGTTTTCATAATTGCCAACACCTTATCAAAACTCTTTATTCCTACATCACTTCTATCAAAGACTGTTTCATAACGTTATATGTATGTATACCATTTCGATAATTATGAAAATTGGCCTTATTACCTATTTGGGTCAATATTTTAATGCATTGTATCTAGAAAATGTACATTTTTAAACTGTTACAAACTTTTATATCCGTGTGATATGACTGATTTGTAATTCGAAACATTTAATAATGGAAAAATTAAAGCTAAAGCTAGCAGTTTAATTAAATTAATTATGCTAATAGATTCACATTGAGGTTTTTTTCAATTAGACGTTTATCTAATTGGCAATAAGCCCAGACTAATAGTTATAACTTATTTAGATAAAAGCAATTGCAATGTTATAAAGTAATTTTATGTGAATGTCCTATTTAGTTTCTAAGACTAATAAAACTAATGATTGCACACCACAATTTGCTCCTTTACGTGATTTTAACACCTTCATATCACCATATACAAATATATTTGTCTATGATTATCACCTTAAAGTTTCATCATCTTTCATCAGAGACTTTTCTCTTGAATCCACGATCTTTCAATCCTTCGGAATGAAAGACGAGTGTGATCATATTTAGCCAACACGGCTCACTTTCTTAACTGTTTTAAAACTATTAAAATGTAATAAATTGCTTTATAACTTTTTAATAGTCAAATGTTTTGTGCTAGAGATTAAACTTAAACTTTACTTGTTATTTTATTTTAGGATTGTGTTACTAAATATGAACAAAAATGTATCAGATTAGCTAGTTATTTTAAAACAATAAAATAAAAAAAATCGGTTTAAAAATATCTTTAATTGGTTACCTACTCTAAAATTATATTTACATTATACTGAGTACCTCTAAATTCTCATTTATGAAAATCACATAATAGTGAGATAGAAATTACAATGGCAGATTCTATTATTTAAGATGTTTGTTATAACAATAATTTCTTATAAATAAATATCACACATAATAAGATACATGCATAAATCATACAGGTTTGCCTTAAGTAGGCGATTACATTATATTTATTTTATGATATAAAATTGATACAAATATAAATAAAAACTAATAGCAAATATTAATTACTAATATCTACACACTATTGTAAAATTACAGTTTATTTCAATATACCTACTTACCTAAATAGATTTTTGAGTATTCCTACTGATAGGTTATAATTATTATAAATTAAGAATGTCTCTTAATTACTCTAAATCTCAAATTATAATAAAATAAGTGAACTTAAGTTTTCAAATAAAAGACTTCAACGGCACCTTTAGTTCAGTTATGTAATGCTATGGTTTGTTGTTGATTGTTTATTTTTATCTCAAAGATATCAAATTCTGTTAGTACAATTAGATGCCTGTGTGTGGTGAACTTTGGATTTTCATAATAATATAAATGGAATTCATGTTTAGTATTTTTAGAGTTTCGTCTTTAGATATATATCAATACATACTTTTATGATCAGATGGGAATAACCCTTTTATTCTATTTATTATTTATGCAGGGTTTATTTCAGTAAAAAATAGATAAGCCCTTTTAAAGCATGACTTTTTATGGCAAAACCATGTAAGGGGCAGGAATATTGAATAATAATAAATACTAAATTTATTTTATTTTTAGAAGGCCATAGCAAAATTTGCTATGGTAAAAAAACAGAATATTATAAATATCGGAAACATCGCCAGGTAGTAAATGATTTTTACTCACATATAAAAGCTTACTTAGTAAATAGATTCATCGGCCGCGGCAAGATTCACAACAGTTTTCTACGTAGAATTTGTAATGGCATAGTCGAGCTTGTACCGCCAGAGCACAGTTCGGAAGCTTGTCTGCACACGCTGGAAGTAATTATAATGTCAACGAAGTAATTCGAAACTAATAGGCAGAAGTGGATTCGACTTGGAAGTATTTCAAATAATTTTAAACGATATAATTCCGACAGTTTATGTTCTGTATTTTTGCTAGTTATTTTCACATTACTTTTGTAATTTACATTAACAAGTGGACCAATCAAAAGCTTATTTTATTTTTGTTAAACAAAGATTGATTTACAGGAATCAAACTTACCTGATGACTTAGATGTATTTATTTCTTCTTTATGTGTTTCATCCCTTTGTTCCTCATCCCTTGAAACTATTGCTACTATAGTATCGTAATCTGAAGATTTTTGAGATTCTGAAAAATCCACGTACCTAATTTGTTTATTTCAAATTTAAAACAATTCCCATTTATTACAATGCTGTACTTATGTACTATTCTACTACTGGCAATTTACAATTTAAAATTTTATTTATTATAATATGATATTGATACCAACCAATAGGAATATAAGGTGGCAGCGTCGAAGAAGGACAGTCAAGGTCACAAGTCTTTTGATCCTCAGGCCTGGGAGAGGTACAGTCAGCGTCGCCGACCCCCGCGCCCGAATCGCCTCTGATACACATCACGGAGCGTCTTTGCATATTTTGAGAACAATTGCCGGTACACTAAAAATAAAAGTATATTTGAGGAAAAATTTCAAAGCCTTGAAATTTTCTATTTTAATGTTGGCAACAATATTATTTTGTCACAAATCCTTTGGCACTAATTTAATTACTCTAATTAATTCATCGTGTAATGGTTTAATTCAATGTTTGTTATTGTGTTGCTGAAAATTCGTTGCGGGTACGGATTGTAATTTTATTACAATTTCATCAAAATCTAAGCATAATTCAAGCACATCATAATATCTAGATCAACTATACTAGGTACTTAGTTAGTAATGTTAAATAAGACTTTTATTGAATTATCTAAGTATATTTATTTATCATCATGAATTGGTAAAAACCAACCAACTAAAAGACTCTTTTATTATTTTCATCCACACTGATTTCATCTATTTATTCATAAACATATTCAGCTATCATTAATATCTGTACCTAAAATCAATGATATCGCGACCGCTAATTTATTTATCTAATGACTCGAAAACAAAATTGATGGTAAAAGTTCTTGAAACATGGTCATTGACTTAATCCTCCATTTACCAGAACTAAATGTGTCTGTGAACTAACAAGAACTATTTGTCTAATAGGTGGGCGTTACTCTCTGTCTATTAATTAGAGTATTAATCATGGTACTCTTCAATTAGACACTATTGTACCGGGTATTAATTAACTACTGGCTCTTTCATTAAAATACTGTATGGTTACTGGGAAGTTATGCCACGTGTTGTAGGGGTAACTATTTTGAACCAACTTGCCATCTTTATCACGTTAACTTTGTAATTTCTTAGAAGTGGTCACAGATTTGTTCTTGACTGCCTACATTACCTTGGAGTAAAGAAAAACTTGGTTCAATTCTTCCAAGTAGCCTATTTTTCCCTAGCCCGTTATTAAATAAACTAAGGCAATTTAAATAGTTTTGAAGATTGATTTTTGTTGAATGTTAAAGAAAACTCGTAAAGGTTTTAATTTAATGTGTAGGTAATTCAGTAAGATAAGTCGAAACTTAAAATCTTTTAATATCCTTTATAAACCTATAGTTAGTAACGTGATCTTTTTGTATCTTTGACAGAAGATGCTTCCGTAAAATAATAAATAATTAAGTATAATACTTAGTTTATCATTCACTATTTTTAAAGGGCCCGTATACAGGTGCGAAAAAATCATAAAAAGTATGCAAGTGCGACATTAAAATAGACATATTATAGCTGCCTCACCTTGCCCCAATCACTAAAGTACCACTCCGGGGCACAATCGGTCCCACAGTTCCTCGCGCGCTCGGGCCGCGGCGTCGAGCACGCGGACTCCTTGAGGTGTCGGCCGCTGCCTCCAATACACAACACTCCGCGGACTTGCTGGCCGTTGCACTTTGATGAACATTTCGACCATTCACCTGTGATTATTTTAGAACTTATGCTAAAAGTTAACAAGTCACGTGTTAATGTAAAAGTAAACCAAGTAAACATTTTATAAAATTATATTACGAGCTGATAAGACTATATCAGATTTATTACATTTTTTAGTCAACTTCGTTAAAATTTTACCTACTAAACCAACGTAGGTTACAGATACATCATTTTCATCCGTATTTACAATTATATCTGCTTCAAGAAAAATAAGAATAACTACAAAAGTTAAGCTCGATAAATATACGAAACTTATTATTGATGAGAGACTATCTCTCAGGGGACAGAGAAAATGGACTAGTTGCACAACTCACCTACAAACCACTCTCCGCCATGCGTCTGACAAGCAGCCTTAGGAGTGCAGCTTCTAGATCGTTCGGGGTCCTTCATGGGCGCGCACCCCGAGGGGTCGGCGCACCGGACGCCGCGCGTCTGCACGCCGCTGCCTACACACCAGCCGACGCACTAACAGATAGATACCATAATAAATAATAATATAACATCTTATTGATTATTTCAAATTATTGTCAGTTTTAGAAAAAGTAATCAATAATCATGATTTACTCAAAACATAAGGACATGATTGATACAACAGCACATTGACACCAGTTGGGACAAGATTCATGGTGTGAGTTGACGAACGACTCGATACAAATAAAAAGCCGTAAAGTTTAGTAGATCTCTAGAATTATAGATAAGTTGTTAATAAGGGCTTATAATGTAAGGTAGATAAAGAAACATAAAAGTAATTAACAGCGACACCAGTCAAGTTCATCAGTCAGACATATCAAAGGGTTAAGAAGACATTTACCCTTGACCGTATTACTACTCATAAGGCTTCTGGCACCCGCGAGTGTGCGGTAATTTTTTTTAATAGGTTGTAAATTATCATAACGAAATAATAAGTACCTCGGACCAATCCGTATACAGCCACCCAACAGCCGCACTGAAACTGTACTCAGGTCCGAGGCTATCGTCAGTGCTGTTCACGGACACGCTGTAGATCGGTCCGGCTCTGAACTCGTCGATGTCCTGCCGCGGCTTCGGTCGCTTCGGCTCGATACGTCGCACTTCAGCTGAGCTGATGTCGTCGCAGTTTGGAATGTAACATTTGTCTTCCGTTGGAGGTTTTGTGGACTTACATTTGAAGTCGCTTATCTGAAAGAAAAGTTTGGTTAGCACACATTAAATTTACAATATAGATTAAACTTTATGACTGATTTCATCAACATCTATCGCCAACAATCGCTACAATATCCGCATAAAATATATTAATGATTAACATCTTCATAAAATTTTGTAGACACATTCTTTTTAAATTGATTTGCTTTGCAGCGTTTTTCCACATAACAGGTGATGTTGGCAACATCGCTTCAGCATTCAGCCTCCTAGAACTATTAAGTACCTAATATTTACCTTAGTGATTCCCCTAGCATTGTCCTGTACACAGCCAACGATCCTAGTTCTAGTGGCGGGTCCACATTCAGGGCAGGCGGTCCAAGCCGCAGCCCTCCACCGCGGCGGACAGGGCACGCTGCCGCACCGCCGCCGCTGGCTGGCCGGCAGCGCGCCCGTGCAGTGCACCGCGGATACTTCCTTATCCCGTGAGTTTGATGCTGTTTCTACACATTTGTATTTGCCAAACTGAAATATTTTAAATAGTTTAGAGCCTAAATTGTTCGGAGCCAGTTAGAGAGTTAAAGAGTCTAACTGTCCAAAGTTTAGACTATGAAAATTGGTTAGACTTATACTCATATCTTGGATATCTTGGATTTCAGTAATACGTTGGGGGATTTGTCGAAGTATTCCCATTTTGCGCACCGATTTAAAGAGCACCAAACTTAGCCATTTTACAATCACAAATTTATAACCTACTATGATTATTTAGTAGTTTAAGATGGAAATATAAAATTTCTTAAGAATATAATATAACTAAGGATACTTAATGTTTAAGTCTCACCTGAAAACCACCACCACAAGTCCTAGTACATTGACTGTACGATAAAATTTTCCAGGTAAAATGTCTGCCTCCAACTGTATGATCTTGTACATCGTAAAACTCATCTTCGATTGTGTTTAAATCCAGATATTTTGGAGTGCTGATAATAGGAGGGTGATTATCAAAACTATGACGCGATCGCATATGTTTGATAGTTTTTGGACTCGCCAAATCAGCGAGTGGTAGTTCCTCATCATTTTCACTTCCAAGACTCTCCGTAAAGTATTCATACTTTATGTTAGGAGTTGGTTTAGTGTAGAGTATCTGGAACGCAGGAGTTAGTATATAAATATGTACCTATACACCAGGCTAGGTTCTAAAAAGAGTCATTAAGCTCTGTTATAAACCTTACCATGATGTCTACAGAGTGATGTATGGGTCCAAGTGCAACAATTTGGTCAAGTCCAGCAACACGTGAGTATATAAATTGCGAGCCAACCGCCTCATAAGATCCAGGCAAACTCACAGCAAATTCCCCATTCATTATATACGATCCATTAGTGATTTTCAATGCTGCAATAAACAAATAAACATGCTACACCAGCCAATATATTTGAAAATTAGATTTTCGTAGCATTTAGTACAAATCCATTAATCATTGGTTATTGTAAACGAGCCATCAGCGGGATGAGAAATTGATTTTGCAAATTCGCGTCAGGTTAAGGTGAACATTAATAAGATTAAGTGGGCGTTTTGGATTCTAATCTTGACAAATTACTTTGATGGTAATCTAGCACTAATACGAGAGATAAATAAATTTGGACCATTTAACGGTTAGTTATTGTTTTCTTATTGATTTTATTCCATTTTATTTAGACGAATAACTTTATTATTTATATAGCGTTTAATTATGTTTGTATGGGGGCCACGTTTTAACTGAAGCAAGAATATATCCTGTGACCCAGATGTCTAAATGTTAACTATCCTTTCATCATACAGAAAGAAAATCTAAAAATCATCTAATTAATTTCAGTATCTTAATTATATTGAGCCTATAATAATAAACACAATATCTTTGAAAACAAAAAATTCCATGACCGACCCTTACAGATGTTTTGTAGTAATCTATAATTATGTTTTGCATAGGTACCTATTTATGTACATATCTATATTTTGCATACCTATATAGTTATCGGAAGCGACAATTTCTGAGACGTTTAGCCTACAGGCGCCGCGCGGGACTGTAGTGATGTAAGAGTAACCCAGGTGTAGTCGCGGTCGTGAAAACAGCCCGGAGACGAGGCGACCGCCACATTTCAAGTCCTCAGTCCCTCCGGCAAGAACAGTTTCTCTGCCCACCACCTGAAAATTGTCTAATTTTTAGGATCAAATTCTGTAAAAAAAATTGAGGCAATTTGGAAACAGATTATCAGTAGATAAAAGTATATTTCAAACCTAGCAGCGTTTTTTATTTGTCTATGAAAGTTAAAAGAGAAACAAAGCTATAATTTAAAATTGCTATGAGTTTTTTTTTTGCAATTATATGTTTGGTATGATGTGATAGTGATTTTTTTTATAAAATTCATAAGACTCCTAGCATTATAAACAATGTTATTTTACGAGGCGTCTAGTTGACGCCAGCGATATGAAAGACAACAATGGTTCATGATCGTTATTGGCATTCTACGACGTATTGTTGGGCCTTGTCTGGTAACCCTATCATACAATGTTCGATTTATGACACTGATTAGAACCCTATGAAACTAGAAATTAAATCTAGGTACTGATACCTATAACAGAAGGATTTTTTGCCGCCCGGGGTGGCAACACAGACATGGCTAACTTTTGGCTTTTCGTGGCAGTTTAATATAATATTAAATAACTATTAGCCTTAGATTTATGAGATACTAAATTTGAAATACCTCAGTAATACGCCCTTAATAAAGTTACAAATCCTTACTTGACAGAGATAACATGATACAGGAGACGCTATGAGGAAGCGTTTGCAGTGAAATTAAATTTAGCCGCCATTCACTCGTTGCAAAGGATAGATTGTGGCGAATGAGATTATGATGTCTACTAATGAAGGCACGGACTTGAATGCAATGCTCATTTTGCTGTCATTCTAGCTAGAGAATTAGAAAGCAAACTAACTCCTGCAACTGTATTCGTAACTGTAGAAACTAGTTAACTAGCTAAAGAATTGAATTAAAAATATTTTTTATAGACTGACTTCGGTTAAATCAACCGTTTGCAAAAAGTACCTAAAAAAACTATACGATACTTTTTAACATACGTAAAACCACTTAGGGAAAAAACAACTGTTCCTATCTTATAATAAAATTTTGTGCGAGCATTTATTCACTCTAAGTCATAATCAAATGGAACAACATACTAAATACGATAACTTATGGCTTATTAAAATGCAATGGGATTTAAATTGTTGTGTTTCTGCGAAACCATACTCAAAATAGTAAAATTAGTCATGTTTAGTAGAGCCTTATAAAGATATCAAAGAGGCTATGTAAATGGTTTTTTATCGATATTTAATGGCTTTTATGACCTTGTTTTTTATATCTTTTATCGAAAAGCACAGTTTTATAAATTTATGAAGAATAAATTCGCAATCCTTACTTTAATTAGTATGTTAATCGAATGTTTAGTGGCGCCAATCTTTTCGGTACCTACCTACTTATACAGAACATAATAGAAACCTTTTAGATTCTCATCATTTCTGTCACATTAGGTATACTGTTAAGATAGTTAAACAAAAAGTATTTAGCAAGAAAATATGATGACAATTATATTATGATTTTGGAGTGGTAAAATGTAAGTGTTACATAAAAGTTCGCAATAAATGAACATTATATTATACAGGGCGTCCCACGGCTATGCCACATGGAGGGAAAGTACCTTTAATATTGTAGATTGAACATTTTACTGGAAGAAGACATTATTTTAATTTAAAAAACAATTTAAACTGCATTCATAGATATTTAAATAATTACATGGTTGAACCGGGAATCGAACCCGTTCCACGAAAAAAAATATCATCCTGTAGCTTTATCATACCGATCGAAAGGCATCATTATAAGGGTTTTTTTTTGCTAAATAACATAGTGTCAGAAATAAAAGGAAGACCATGAATTTTAACATTGAAATTTAGTTCAGAAAAGCTGGCATTGCCGTAAAAACAAACAACTGAAATTCACCACTTGAGAAGTACGCATCATTTCCCTTTATAATTTAAGTGCGTTTTGTGTTAAAAATGTTAAAATTCTTGGTATTCCCTTTATTTCTGACACTATGTTATTTAGCAAAAAATAATCCTTATGATGAAGCCTTTCGATCAGTATGATAAAACTACAGGATGATATTTTTTTTCGTGGAACGGTTTCGATTCCCGGTTCAACCATGTAATTATTTAAATATCTATGAATGCAGTTTAAATTGTTTTTTAAATTAAAATAATGTCTTCTTCCAGTAAAATGTTCAATCTACAATATTAAAGGTACTTTCCCTCCATGTGGCATAGCCGTGGGACGCCCTGTATATAACATATAAATTGCATTTGTTTTATTTTCACCCTCACTAATAAGCAAATTATTAATAATATCTTCACCTAAGTAAATTAATGATATTCCCACATAGTATATGAGAAACCTTTTGACCTTTAAGGTCAGTAAGTAGTAGTACCGTTGGATAGGAAATGATTCTCTACATCTCTGCCAAGTGCAAAGGAATGCACGCAACCCAAAGATCTATAGGTACAAAATGTATCGTACGCAATAACTATGCACTAATTGAAACCAAACCATCCGTTTACAGATTAATTTACTACGTGATCTTTCATTCATTATTAGTTTAACATTTAATTTTATCAAGTCTCAAATTTAATATATACCCGAAATTACTAAGCTGTATTGATTCAATTTGGTTAGCTATAAATAAAATATAAAAGTTTAGTGCCGTTAGACATCAGAGAAAAATAAAAAATCTTTATTATTTGATAAAATAGGCAACACCCAAAAAAATCATACTAAATAAAAACTAAGCCGCCACCTGTAATAAATTATTAATGCTTGGTCAAAGTTTCTTAATTGGTTTTAGTATGTTTTTAAATCAATTAATACGAACAAAAACTCATTTCACATTACGGCGATTAGTATCTTGAATTCCTGCTTGCTTGGAAGTCGCATTGGTTGACAGCACCATTTATAACTTCTTTGTAACGGATGCAAAAATGCTAATGATTTTTTGTAGAGCATTTGTCACTCATGTTCCTTCTGAATGGAAAGGATTAAGCGAATTCCCTAAACATTATAAGATAGTGCATATTCTTGTAAGTAACAACTCAGATTATAAATTAGGTGAAGTTAATACTCACAAAGACGAGGCTGATGAAAAGTAGGCCGGAAGCTGACACCATATTTCTCATGTCAATGTGTATCGTAGATAACTCCTATATGTAGATAATGATTTACACACTTAGACACTTTGACGCCGTTTGATTAATGAGTCTCATCTTAAAAGGTACTGGTTAAACATAACTTTTTGAGTATGGGTGTAAATTATATTCAACTTCGCAACAATCACACTAATAAACTAAAGGCTAATTCGTTTGTGTGTGTGTTTTACTCTTTATGTAACCCTGAAAGGGTTGAACGGATTTAGTAATGGCTGCAAATTTGAAAACCTGTGCTAAAATATCCATCAGCTAGTTATGAATAGGTACATTAATAGTAGGAACTTAGGTTAGTTTATTCTGAAAATTCACAAAGTTGTAAAAATTATCAACATTCAGTGAATGTATGCAATGTAACGTTTATTGAATTCCAGTTAGGGACGGTCATGATTTCATGAGACATGTATTTACTACGCAGGCAGGATGTAATAAATACGTCACAAGACGCAAATGAAACGTTCATGTTTTCAGTTAATGCCAAACACTTAGCACGCTATTACTTTGATCCCTAAAACCAAGGTTTATGTCAACAAAGAGGACATTAAGCCAAGGGAGCTTGTAATAAAATATTTAGTGCTATAAAATAAATGGGACAGAACTCATTTGCTCATAAATTAAATTAATATCCGCGAAGGTTAAACTCGTGTGATGAGCCAAATTCGTGACGATATTAGCCGCAGTAAGTACCTAATTACTCAGTTGAGAATATTTCTTCATTGTTTGCGAGTAAAGATGCCAAGAGTAGGCTTTGATCTCCTTGTAATGAATGTAAGTGTGTCACAGAATCCCCATTGATATCTTTATTCGTATTTGCTAAACAGACAATTCCAAACACTTGAATTTGTGTTACCATTTGTCAAATATTTTATGACGTTATCTTACAAAACCACTATGTTTTATTGTAATAGTGGACTAGGTGTGAACATGGCGCAAGTTAGTTACGTTGTCAAAATAAAGTAGGGAATTTATTGTAAATATTTCAAGTATTGACATAATTATAAGTTCTGTTAGTTAAAGTCTTGTTTAGAGTTTATTAAGATACCTACTTGTTTTGTCGAACCATATGAAATAGAAATTTAAAAATCTTTTTTTTTTAATTAATTTTTTTTTAATTCAAATTTAATTTTTGTAATGCACTTGTCATTAACTACTTATCTTATTCTGCTATCAAATTACTATCAAAAAGATAATATTTTTTACGGATAAAGATGTAGGTAGTGATGTATAAACAGTGTAACTAGTAATTTATTAGACCAAGTTTAGTGAATATTTATAGAAGGACCAAGGCGGGTGAATGTGGCTGAATGCCAGATCTTGAAGAGGACATTCCATCTTTTAGTAGTTTTGCTTGACGCTCATTGTATGTAAACATGCAATGAGTGTCAGGCCAGGCAGTAAAACGTAGGAAGAGAAGGTGAAATGAAAATAGGTAATTATCTCGTTAAAAATTACGATTGTACAGCAAATTATCTCAATGGAACAAAAATGCATACATATATAGGTAATGTGTGGACAAAACTAACGTATACAAACATTTATTAAATAATAAAGAATAATAATGAAGCAGGCTACAACAAATAAAAGAAGGTAAAAGATTGAGAAACATGACTGACCGTAGTGATCGTAAAAGATTTATATTCAATGGATTCAAGTGGATTACAACATGAACGAATGAAACATAAATTTTATAAATTGTATAAAAACTAAAATTATCCCCATTTTGCATTGTATTTGTCTTTACGAATTAATATACTTATTAATAAAGTTTTAATTTACAAATTACGTTAACAATTCCTCTCATATTATTTTTTAAATATAATAAAATCATAAATTCAAAGTTGAACCCAATTGATCCCAGTCCGAAAAAAAGTTCCCTGATGTGTGTACTGAGGACGTGCTTTATGTCACCTCATTGTGTTCATTGCCTTTGAGACATTAATAACATTTTACAAGCGAGCTTAAAATCGACTAGTTTTTTATTAGCCGTATATCATTCAGAATTATACCCCTCTCGCGTGTCGCCACTAAATATTTCAATTATAGTTATTATGATATTGCTGCCTCGATGTGGTTCATTTAAGAGTTTGAACCACATTAAAGGTTATGATTTATAGGCCCTGATTTTGTTGTTGACAATAGGAAAAGGATAAGAATAAAGTTTCTTGTAGGGATAAAAATATAATATTAAAACTCACATTGTCAAACTTTAAGCTTGAACAGAATTCTAAGCGTTTGTGAGAATTTAAGTTCAATAAAATACAAATAGATTTAAATGGTACAGAATAGACCGTGACAAATTCGCAGAATTACAATCATGATGTTTGGCGATACTTTGAAATGAAGATGTGACAATTTGACTATTTACGAGTTTGTTCCAGGGTTGTCACCACGGGTTGTCACACATTTACTTTTTTTGAGTTTTGTCTTGGAAAATTTGGGATTATGATATAAGCTTCAATAGACTAGACTAGACTAAATGTCCTGAGGAAACACTCAAATAGTTAATAAATAGAAAGAAACAAATAGGGCTAATTATTTTGGGTTAGCTTCGTTTTCACCCAGTCCCGTACACCCCCGGTCCGTTTTCACCCGATTATAATTAAGTTTATATCAATATTTTTTCCGCTTTTACGGCAAGTACCGGCGAAGACAAAAGTGCTTCAGAATTGTGTTCTAATAAAAATTATTTGGTTTTCACTTTTGTTATGAAATTTGAGTATTTATCATGTTCGTATTTTTTTTATGTTACAATTTACATGAGTTATTATTCTTCCTTCTTGCTAAAGCAATAAGGCAACTTATAAATACTTTTTTATTGTGTTTAGCGGTTTTTACCCTTTCTTTTGTTAAGCACTGGCCGCGTGCCTACCTGAACCAGAAGGTAGGTAACAGTAATAAAAATAATCTAGTCTGACATTGTTTAAATTTAAGTTAGACTCATATTTTACAATCATTACTTACCTATTTACACTGTTGCAATATAGCACTACTACCTAACTATTATATACCTATTATAACAAAAATCGAATAAATAAATATCCATTTAAATATGATTTAGTTACTTATTTCAAGTCCTCTATGAATATAATATTGTCCTTACATAGTCATAATTAATTTATTACATCCATTATTTTAATATAAAAGCCGAACACATTTATGTGCCTGCCAGTACTTTTCGTCAAAAAAAGCTTTTGATTGAATTTATTATACCTAAACCAAATCGGGTGAAAACGAACCGGGGGTGTACGGGACTGGGTGAAAACGAAGCTAACCCATTATTTTCATGACGTGAAATTATTTTATAAAAAGCTGACGGAAACAACGCAAGCTATTTCTTAGCTTTACAAAAAAATAACAAATACAATATTTACCGCAGCTATATATACCAGTATATGTTTCAAAAATCGCTACCGTATAAGCCCTATCACCAGATGTTAACTTGGTACTAGCCCCAATTGGCTTCGTCGGCTTTTTATTAATCTTTGCCAAAATTAGCGAGTCAGTGATGTGAATGACGCTGTTTTTTGCGGTCATGTGGTGACTAATAAGGACAATAAAAATGCGTTAATGGAGTTTAACTAGTTTTAAACAATATTGTTAAAAGATGGGATTTCCCTATCGGCAAGTTATCAACGAAGCTTTCATGAAATCAATCAGGAACAAACTTGAATAGCTCTGCTGAGTAAAGCGAACCAGGAAGGGAAGGCAAATAAGAAGCCAACGGTTTGATGCGTTAGTCTCGTGTTACTGCTATTACAGGTCACCTACATCTCGCAAGGAAATTAACTACGACCCGCGAAACACCGACTGAGTCTAGGCAGTTGAAAGTAGGACATGTGTGATTTTTGCCAAGAATACAAGCATACATTTAACAGAAAACTATTTAGTCGTTCAAATAGTTATTATTGATTACGACGTACTAGAATACAATGTGTAGTTTCGGTTTATGAATAGTACAACTATATCTAGTTAGTTGGTTAGGGGCCTAGATGTTGATGACTGCTATACTGATCAGATCATAACTCAAAATGTAAATGCAATCATCAAATAGGTATAAACAAACAATATTTTTGAACTTATACTTATAAAAAATTTGGTATGAATTACGACTATTTGATCCACGTTTTCAAATTTACTTTCCCTCAAAACAAACTCAAACTATTATATTAACTAGAGTTTAACAGACCTATTTAGGTAGGTACATCATCATATGATTTGCTAGTTTTAGGAGATTTTTTTATAAAAAATAAAATCTTATCTCCTAATTATTTTTTGGAAATAGTCTTTATAAAAAGACATCTAAAGAACACCATTTTTAATAAACAAATTGAATACCTTAAATTACGAATTAATCATGAAAATTTATTTCAACTATTAATTTTACGCAAAGAAAAGAAATTAGGTCATTATTATAATTATTATTAATAATGTTGTATAACGATTGAAAGTAATAAATTATTGTGTTTTGATCATCTTGACCCAAATTCCTATAACATTCCAAATGTGACCACAAAGAGGTGCAACTATGATTTATAGATGCAAGCTTTACGGCGGCATGAGAAAACTATCTGATTGAGCAACGCTGCTTAGTTCAACCACATGTTAAATACTGGGAATCATCGGGATTATGGCCACAATCCACTCAACATCGATTTGACAGCCATTAAAATAAAAAAAACGCATTGACCGATAGAACTTGTACTTAAAGGCCAACATAATTGCAGATAAGAGCATTTTAAAAACTCATTTAGCTTAGAATGCATTCACTTTGTTAGATGTCGTAATTTTGGACACAAACTGGTAGAACGAACGACACTATTTAAAATTAATCACAGTTTAAAAAAATATTTGAAAATCGAACGCGTTTTTCCGCTGCGTGTGATTCAGAGTGCGCTTGATCGCGCGGCGCGTATCTGTAGAGTACTGGCGCGTAAACCACGCGACTCCCGCGCATTGATACGTGGAAAATCGACAATTTGTAAACGTCCTATTCCGGCAACATACTAGGAGGACTTGGTTCTCTATAAAGTTTCTACCTTATTTGAACATTTTTATGTTCGTTAGTTTTGGTAACAATGAGTTGTACGAAAACAGTCTTTTGAGTTATTCAAATGTGTGGTTGTTGTATAAATGAAATAATAACCTAACTTTAGGCACAATATTTTTTCAAAAAGAAAGATTTTAGATAAACTTTTTTGGAAAACAAACACTAATTAAAAAGGATGTCACCCAAAAAGGTGAAAGTAAGTAGAACAAGGAACCAGTAGAAAACAAGAACAAGGAAAATAGTGTGATTCATTCGCAGCATTTAATTTCCATAAATAAACAACATTTATTTTGGCTCACTGTATCACCAGCTGAACACTAATGCATCGAGCGTCACACCGAGTTCGGAGATTCAATTTCGTAAAGCTCCCGCCGAATTTAACGATTTATTGAATTGATCAACATCGCCCGGCTGGAATCAAGTCTGATGGGCTCTATAAATGTTTGGACATCACCAGATTAGAAAAGGTTACATTGTATGAAGCGTATGTGAAGGTTTGTTCCATTGTTGTGAAAGTTTACAGATTATAATAGTAAAGCTGGCTTTCAGCAACACCAAAACATGGTCTATTTGATTTTTTACAGTTATGTTTATCATCAAGGAGCGAGAGTTTCTGATTTTTCCTTCTGAGTGTATAAAAATCATCAATAGCTCCATAGATTCCTTGACACCGTATTAAAAATTCACAATCATTATAAATAAACATCTGCATAAAACTAAACTTGTAAGATCCACCTTGAAACACTTCCAAAGCTCTTGATCCATGCACTGCATAATGCTCTGTAGTTAGCCATAAAACAATTTTACGAGTCAATGTTGATAGGCAATCACATGAATCTAACCCTACTGTGACAAAGTGCCCTGCCATTTTATGTTAATTTATGTCATGTTTATGTTACTGTATCTGTTCGTTCGACATCACTGTTTAATTATCCATTTACATGATCTAGACTACTGTAGTTCTTGGGTCTGGAAGGGCAATTTTGCAGACATTTCCGATTATTCCCTTAAGCAAGGATTAACTTTGCTCTATTCAGCAGTCACGATGTGTCAGACATAACTGGAGATCGTTCCGTATCCTCCCCATATTCTGAGAATATTAAACTTCTTATTCTTTATGCCCTGTGCAGCATATCATAGACAGCAAGCTATTTATTAATGAGTGAGGAAGAACTTCAAAATAATGTTTCGTCTCTTAAAGATCTGTCGGGAATTCGGGATCAGTTTTTATCTACCGTGAACTGTGAAATCTTTTATACGCTCGTCACTCGTTTATAATTATGATCTAGTAAAAGCTTCTGTTCACTAGATCATCTCAACGAATGACTAGCATATCCGCCCATCTCTGTTGCTATCCGCCCCTCGCAATACTCTTGTAAAAATATTCGTGTTTATACAACTTCCTTAGCTAGATTGAAATACACTGTTATCAGTAAGTATTTAAGTGTACATTGAGACTACTGTGACCTGCGGCAGTGGGTGGTAATCTATGATCTTCGCGCATACCGGCACGGCGCCGGCGCCTCTTACTACCTTACTCAGGTCTTCAATCTGTAGAGGCCTAGATTCTAAATCTAAGTATAGAAAGTCTATTTACTATAGTTTTACGTACAGTCACTTTAGTTTGTTTGATCTACATATTTTGACGTAAAGTGTATCTAAGGGCTCCCGCACACGAGCCACCGGCCACAATCACAAAACGCCGCCACTGGCATTTTTCCTGTAATTTACATACATTTTATATGGACATTTTATATGGACTCGCCGCACACGGTTGGCGCCGGTGGCGGCCACACGCTTCACGCTTCTAGCTTCTCGTGGCGGCGTTTGTGGCTTTGGCGAATGGCTCGTGTGCGGCGACGGTAAAGCCTCGAGCACACAGTCGAGTGCAGTGTGTCCTGTCTCATACATTCCCATACATTACAACTCAGTGGTACGTGCACGTCTACGCTTACGTGTACGTATACGCATCCGGTCTGCTCGAGGCTTTAATCATTGCCTTCAACACAAATTTTGACTTTGCGTAAGGTTTTAAATAGAATCCGAATAATCTAAATGTGTTAAACAAATTTCACTTTTAAAAAAAAACAAAATTTCTGAACACAACGTTGCATGGCTCTGGTGTAAGAGCACAAATAGGTAGGTATACTAGGTATACATATATAAAATGGACTATATAGTTAAAGACTTCTCCATACATTTACCATTAATTATTAACTTCTATATTTCAAAACTGCTGTATGTTTTATTAAACGAGATTTCCCTTTTATTGTTTATAAGGTAAGGTATTTTACATTAATATAACGTCAACAACTCTTAACTCATGCTAAACAGAACGCTGTAGTGCCTGTATTGGCTCTGTTCGATTTCAGTTAGTTCATTATAAATAATATTAAATGTGCACACACACGTTGCTAGTGAGTAAAATTAAGATTTTATGGTGATTATACCCGTAAATTATTTCAATTGCCCGCTGCGTTTTATATAAATTCTCCTTCAATTAGCACATATAAGAGTTTATGAATTTATTCCCATTAACTTTGCTAAATAAGCAACCTACCACCTAAGCTTGACATTATAAATTACATGTATGCAATCAATAAATAAATAAATAAATTCTGAACCGGTGGAAAGAAGTAATAATAATTACAAATGTTTACAATAATTTTGAAACACTTAGAAAGTAAAGGCACTATTTTGTTACGATAAAGAGCAAATTCAATTATGTGTTTCTTTTACTTCTGTATTGTGACTTTATGCGTCGCTCAAACAGCTACATAGGACTATGCTAATAGTTTATCTACAGGGTCGAAACATAAATGAGAAGATTATGTATAAAAACTAGTAACATATTCACAAAATTGTATGATTCCCAATTGTCTTATAACTTACGTTATATTTTTAAGTAATTAGCTGTTCAATACGTAACCGAAAATTAGCTGTTATACCATCCAATAAGTTTTTACCACCATTGAAATGTCAAATAACTTAAACCACGGATAATTCAGCGTAAGATTTTCGCAAAAAAACCGCAAATTTATTGCGGTGGCGGAGGCGGAACCTTGTGCACTTGAAAGTTTTATAGCACAAAACACAGAGGTTTTGCTAATAAGCATTATGTTCATAGTTTAAACTTTGTAGGTAAAATCTTACTGCAGTAATTTAGTGCCTATTGTTGCCTATTTATAGTCAAATGTTACTTACAAAAAGCAAATACCATATACGTTTTATCTTACTACCTTTAAAAATCTCGAATTTTAAAATCGGTAATAAAATTATAGTGAAATTTCATACCACAAGATCCTGCAAAATTATTATACTATTGGTTCCTACTAGATAGTTATTTAATAATATAATTTTTAAATGTATGAAAGCTAATAAATATACCTATTGAGTATATCTGAAATCTAGCACCCGTAACACAAGCTTCGAGCTTACCATGGGGCTAGAAAGAAAGAAAATAAATTGTACATTACTGTGTGAATTGTCCAGCAATATTTATTTATTTATTTTATTAAAATATCTGCATGAGCACAGACATAACAAAGACGTTTCGTTGTAATAAACAGGTAATATCATAGGGCCTTGATATTGAAGAAATAATGTTCCTTCATTTTAGCACTTAAAAGCCATGTGTTAGCTGTAAAAGCGTTTAACGAGACAGGCGATTCATTTTCACGTAACAACCAAAACAATGCACAACTAAACAAGCAGACAAATTATTGTTGGTAACTCCATGCATTTGCTATTAGTGTTCCGATAATACACCCTGGGAAGCGCTAACTCGTACTTTTTGAATCTTCTTAAAACTACAAGATAATGTTAATAGTTATCCAAGATTTTAATGTGCTGTTTCGTGCAGAAAATAAATCTGATTACTTTTTAAGAATTACTTCAATAGAAAACTATTAGTATTTTAAAAGAACTTTTTTAAAATAATGTTTTTAATATAAATATTTATTATAATATTTTATACATATAAATTCTTCTAGATTTTGTTATATCGAATGTAAATAAATAACAAGAAATTTTCTTTATTGATTATGATCTATTGGTGATTTTTTTACTCAGTTTCTAACAATCAGATATTTGAGCCTCAGTTTTTAAATACAATTTAGCATACGCATACACACAGGAACGTTATATCCAAAAGCGTTCTTGTGTTTGCTTTGAATCTCAAATTTTTGCGACAGCTTTACGTAAAACACGATGTTTGTGCATCCGAGTATAAATATTTGAATATACGACCACCTAGGAGTTATTCAAATTAGAAGGTTTAACCACAATGAGTGTTTTGTTGAATTATGCGATTTCAAGATATACGATTACTGTTATTGCTTTACCCATGTTGCTGATGGTAACGGTTGTTAGATATACGAGGTTATTGATTAATTTCCTGTATATAGGGCATAGCTTGATTATGAGCCGTATTGGCTTAGTATGACACTCGTCTCTCATTCTGAAGGTCGTGGGTTTAAATCCCGCCGCGCACCTCTGGATTTTTCTTCTTTCAATCAAGTTTGTTAAGTTCTACAAACTTGATAGATATCTAGAAGAATTGGTAAAATAGGGGCAGTACTTCCATTTACAGTTTTTTTTAAATATATATTTCTTTGGAGCTCTATGGTTTCGACACTAAATATATAAAGGGAAAATTCACAGAGCAACCATATGGTAAGCTCAACGACCACATAGCCGTTTTATAATAGTTGAAAAATAAAAGATTAAAGTGATACAATTTCAAAGTTTTTAAAAACATTTTTGTAAAACTAGTTACAGCAACAATCAAGAAATCAGTGTCGTTGCAGCAACATGCAAAATGAAACACTTAGCATTTATGCCTCGCGGTCGCCAATTATCCGGAACAGTATTGATATAGATAGTTACTTTGTATTTTATTTATTTCTCCACTTATAAGTAATCAGATCTGTACAGAGGGCTTGCGCCATAGTAATAGCTATGATACCCCGATACGGGTTGAATTTTGAAATGGAATGAATTTGTCTTAAAGTTTTGTATTCAGGAGCTATATTTTTGGATACTATGGATCACTATATTTTTCTGTATATTACTTTTATGTCAAATAAACAAATTGTTTACTTTACTATAAGATAGTTAATATATTTAATTTAATTAAAACGTCATAAAATAATCATTTAAAAGTAAAATTCCGTTATTATTGTTATTTCTGACTGTTATTATAACAGTCAGAATATAATTTTATTATTGACAGTTCAGATTATAATAATCTGAACTATCAATCTCAACCTATCAATAAATATTATAATCGGCTTATTAACACTAAATCTATCTAGGGCTGTGTAAGGGCACTGTTTTTCCATCTATATTTGAGAAACGTTCTTACATCGCGCCAATCTATACATATAATTTATCTAATTTACTTACCTTACATTGTCCTTGAACACATATAGCTCGTAAACCAGGCTTAGTACAGGGTGTACCATCAGCTACTAACGCCAGCGTTGCGTAGAAATGTTGGCCCAAAGGCCGACAGTTTAAAGTACAGGGTGAATTACCTGAAACAATTGATGTAAATTATGAATGCTCAAAATTCAGCATAAAACGTTTTTTTTTTGTAATTACTATGGATATCGGATCTATAAAAACACTCAGAACAAATATTTGCAGGTCGTTCAAGTTTATATCCCGAACCCGCAACCAGCTTTGCAGGTGGGCCTTCGTCCGATGTACCACATAGGTCGTCTATTTATTAGTGTTTTCATACATATTTATCAACTTTTTTCAAAGTTTCGCAAAATAATACACAATAAATGCAAGCAAATCAGGAAGTCAGAATGAACACACAAAGTACCCTGTTCAGCAACCCTGATGCCAGCTAGCATCTTGCTTATTCTGAAGATGAAAGCTTCTTTCGTATTTTCAAAGCATGTCACCAGTAAGTATGCAATTCTCGTCCTAGAGTTACAATATCGCATGTGATAATTAAACTTCAACTTTTTTTATTGTATATAATAATATGATATAATTACGATTAAATATTATAATATTAATCAACATTATTTTGACATCTAGAACACTATTTTGATCTCAAACTAAATAGACTAAGAGCCTGTGATGGCCAGACCTTCCTTTAATTCGCAAGCGTGAAAATTCTTTCATGTGTATGTCTAACATAGGTAAGAATAACCCCAAACATGAAACCTGGATCGCGGTTCCTTTGGGAGATAACAACCTTTTACCTGTTATCTCCCAAAGGAACCACGAAACAGGTTTCATGTTTGGGGGTTATTCTTACCTGTGTTAGACATACACATGAAAGTATTTTCACGCTTCAGAATTAAAGGAAGGTCTGGCCAGACCGGGCTCTTAGTATAGACTAATAGCCTGTGATGGCCAGACCTTCCTTTAATTCGCAAGCGTGAAAATTCTTTCATGTGTATGTCTAACATAGGTAAGAATAACCCCAAACATGAAACCTGGATCGCGGTTCCTTTGGGAACACACATTAATTCACAAGCGTGAAAGAATTTTCACGCTTGTGAATTAAAGGAAGACGTTCGTATGTACATAATTCCATCACGGGCTCTTAGTATATTACTTATAAAAGCCTTAAAATATCTGACACTTGGTGTGGTAAAGTAGTAGGTAACTTAACCGTATGATTGAACTGAATTCTTTGAACAAAGCCTGACAATAATCTTTACCAGTGAATTACTATAAACTGACTTAGGAAATTTATACCTACACAACAACAGGCCGCTGCATCTTTCTGTGTAGGTACTGTACCAATTTACTTCAATCACCAACTCACTAAAAACCTTGGTGAATATATACCAAATCACCCAATTCAGTAAAGTCAGGATTGTGATGTAGTTGTTATAAGGACGAGAAGGTAACAATGTCACCTAGTTGAGAATAGGTCCCCTAAGTGATAGTAACGTACCGTCGACATAAGGCACCCACGTGTAGAAGTGCCCTCGAAACGGTCGTCTATCGTAGGAAGCACATTGCTCCGCTCGCAGCCCTCTTGAATTCCCCTTGCATGGCTGGAATCGCACAAAAAAAACATGTCAGTTTGCAGTTAGAGTTATAAATAGCAAGGTCTAGGTTGTAAATTATTTGTTAATTAAGTAAATATACCAATCTAAGCTAGGCTGCAGTTATGCAGTGAGGGTTAACAAGTAATAAGTGTTTTACAAAATCCTGTGACATGATATTAATCATGTTAAGATGATTATAATTATCTCTGTCGTATCGCAAATTATTATGTTGTTTGTTTTTTTCGAAGTTTACAGATATATAGTATACAGATTATAAACTCAACAGATTATTTCTTTAAAGTGACAATGGGCAGGCCTTATAATATCAAAGAACATATGGACGATGAGGTCAAACATTATTGAGTGGAGAAACGCATGTCTGAAGTCCGCCTACTAGGTGGACGGATGAGTTGTAAAATTAGCTGGATCGACCAAAAATCTGGATATAATTAATTGAGGCCTATGTCAGTTGACGTCCGACGGCTGATATGATGATGATGATAAACTCACTTGTATATTGCATTGATGATATCTCCTAGCGACGCCTATGCAGTCCTGATCGTGCGTTTCTCTGGTCACTCGCACTGTCACAATGGGAGGTGGTAATGTCCCGAGCGGAGATAACTTGCTTCTGTAAATAAAATATTAGTACCTAGTTCAATAATAATCTATTGCAAGATTGATGACTCCTCTTTAGAATAAAGTATAGTAAAACCATTTTTAAAATGAACGCCCCTCCACCGCGGTTACACGTACATGCAAATGATTTTTTGGGTTACGACCCCAAGAGGCAAATCGGAAGGAACTCTTTTCTCTCTCTAAGTTTGTATTATCTACTCTACGCGACTTTGTAATTATAGGTATAGATGATCCAGTCGTAACCGCGGTGGAGGGGCGTTCAGTTTAAAAATGGTTTTACTATACTTGCAGTATAGTGTTATCCTTACTAATATTATAATAAGGTCAACCGGGGCAAATGCGTGGTATTTCTCGATCACTTCAAGTTAGAGCCTCATTGTGATCAAATGTACGGCATTATCCACTTTTTGAAACTGTGGTCCAATATTATGGCTATTTCTGCACAAAGTTCAATCAGCGATATCTTCCCTGGAGCTTTACAGATGTTTCAAATTGACTTTTTATTTAAAATGGGAATTTTAGATGCATTTGCCCCGCTTTGGGAAAATGCGTCTTTATTGAATAAAAACTTTATTGGTAAGCTTTTCGTGATAATAACTAGATATAACTTTTTGGTTCAAATTTCTTTGCAATAGTATGATAGTTAAACTAGTCAAAAATAATAATTGACGCATTTAGAGACAATTTAGTAAAAATTGGGGAAATGCGTCTATATTTTGATAGATGCATTAGCTCCTTGTCAAATCCAGAGGCTGTCAACATTTTATTTGGATACGGACAAACTATCAAAACTCAACAAAAGTCTAAAAATAACAAATGTAAGTAATACGATGGGACGATAGTAGACAAATTTCTACGCATGAGATTTTGATAGAACCGTAGAACAATACAGATTATAATAAAACACAAATTTGAAGGCAACACCGCATTTTTTAAAATTAAAGTTAAGTATATTCTGACTTTTGTATATTTTCAAATAATAATATGACAAAAACGATACAAAAACCTCCATGAGACAAGATTTTTTTTGCATTTAATTTTCATATTAAAATTTGCCGACATAAAAAGGTTGACGATATGTGTTTTGGGGGTAAATGCGTCCCACAGTCGCAATTGCCCCATAACAGCAGACGCATTTACCCCAAGAAATTAACCCTAACCTTATAAATGGAAACATTATTATTTCTTTAAATAAATCTATTTCACTAAAAATAACTGTCTGGGTTGGTAGCCCATAGTTTATTCCTTACAATGATTATTGAATAAAATCAGTAAATTGAAGAAAACTAATGACTAACATGGATTTAGTAACTCGCCTCACGCAGTCAAAATTTGTTCAAAAACGAGCAATTTTCAAAATGGCCAATTACTCGAATATGAGAACTGCCACGCCATCCGCACGAACTACATATTCAGTATTTAGTTCAAACAAATCCAACTAGGTGACAGAAGTCAACGTATGTTGATTAGTTCTCGAATAAATTCAAAAAAACGCATTTTCCCCATAGACGCATTTAGACTGGTTGACCTTATATAGAAGTAACTCTGTCTGTCTGTCTGTTACGCTTTCCCGCCTAAACCTCTCAACCGATTTTGATGAAATTTGGTACAGACAATCATTAGACCCTGAGACAGAACATAAGCTACTTTATATTTCCACGCGAGCGAAGCCGCGGGCGGAAGCTAGTTACAAATAAACTAACAACTAGCAAGGTCAGTGTTTTAAAGTAAACTTTTTAAACGATAATGAAAATACCGTTGATTGTGAAAATTCATTAACTGTGAAAACATTTTTTTAATAATCCCTAATTGAGTTAGTAGGTATTAAGGTACCAAACCTAATTTATGTTCGCCAATGGTGTGAATTAATTCACTACTTTATTTGGTTCATAATTTCACTTTTAATTTTATCAAGCAAATAAGGTAATACAGGTGAAAACGAGGTACGCGAGAAAAGTTCCATGGTCATTGGTCACCCCATAATAAACTAAATCACAAACATCACAAAACGAACAAAAACATAATAAGCGGCGCACCAAAGCCTTTAATGAAATCAACGACATTAGTTACAAAAATACTTTTGAGAACGTTAATCTAATTTGAATGTAAAAGTTTGATATATTATCCTACATTTTAACCAGACAAAAAGTGTTTTCGAAACATGAGTATAAAATATCTGTATAAATAAAATTGAATTGCTGTTCGTTAGTCTGGCGAAAACTCAAGGGTTAACTGATTTGGCTGATTTTTTTTCACATGTTTATTGTATTCCAAGAAAGGTTTAAGGGTAAATAAATGTGAAAAGATTAAAGCGGGCGAAGACGCGGAATGGTCAAGTATTAACCTTAATAAATATATATACCAAAAAGATCAGAATCGCTATTTTGTTTGACAAATACAACAAACATCCTTTGTACAAAATTCATTACTGAATGTCAAAGCTGTCCCAAAAACCAAACAATCTCAAAAGGATCACCCGCGGGCACTAATTTGAAGTTCAACAATACATTACCGATTAGTATTTTTCAACCGAAACCATATTTCATGCTCGGACTATTACGATAATGAAATGCGTGTGCCCAGTTATGACAAATGACGTTCATCCTAATTTGTCTGTGGTATCCACACTTGCAGGATACCATGTGTGTGACTATGGATTAAATTACTTCTTTTGAGTTTGAGTCGAAGATGAATAGTCATTCTGTAATATGATTCAAGACTTTTGTACCTACCCATGAAATCATAAATCGATCTCTTGGTCAATAAAACTTTTCAAATCATATTTTTACTGTAATAGATAAGATAAGACTTATTCACCTCAATCGATAGATGAAGCAGGTTTTCTTAAAATAGTGAAATTAATTTCCATTAAACATCTTCCTATTCTCGTTGGCTTAATCCGTTCTAGATAAGACTTCTCGTGTTAAACAACCTAAGATAATTTTACACTGATATTCTGAACAAACCAATCATGGTACCCGTTATATCCAAAGGAAAATCGAGTAATCTATCTACTTAATAAAGGGTGTCCAAGGTTAATTAGCTTCCTATCTTTCCTTTTAAAAAGTCTAAGAAAACCTTAAAGTTAATAAAGTCTAAATAAGGGAAAAAGCGCTTTTGATTACAATTATGTAAACAAATCATTACATAATATAAGATAACAGTACACCGCGACTTGATTTCCTACAATAAACAACTGTAAATTCCAGCTAGGTTGTATCCGAGTGCAGAAATTACTTTACAAGTTATAATGAGTATATCATAAGATATACTCGTAAAGTTTAGAACTTTTAATTTTTCAGAAGTTTTGAAATCTGCAGTTTATCTTACAGTAGTATGTACATACGAGTACATATTATATCTAAATGTACTTTTGTTTCATAAAAAACCACCTGAGACTGAATATTTGGTGAAAACGAATGGCTCAGAGTATCACTTACAACCGACACTACTGAAAATCTTTAAGAATGGAGTCATCAGCTATGGACCCGAGACGGCTAAAATTATGATGATGTAGAACTAATTATCATTATACAAAAATCTATTGAGAGTAAGGTTATAAATATCAGTTGGAAAAAAATCATGTCCCGATTTTACCAGTCATCCTGTATCAGGTAAAACTGTACAAATGAATGCTCGTGTAGATAATTGTAACGATCCATGGTGCAGGATTAATACGACCAGATAGGAAGTCCTGTTAGTTTGTAAGTAGGTAATCAAAATGCCGTCATTCTTAATTAGTTAGGGTGGCGATGGCGCCAAGCTAAAATGTAGCAGGTTGTACGAGTTTAACTTATCCTGGTTTATTCAAATGGCGTGCCTATCTGATTATTGATATTCCCATGTTTTATTTTCCATGTTCAAAGAGCAAAGATTATTTCTAGACGTACGACATAACTACGCTTTTAATATACGATATCTATAATTTATGCATAGTTTTATGTTGATAAGGGATGCATGCAACTGAGTATAAACCAATCAGAATTCTATGAAACTCATTAGAATTTGTATTTATTTAAAAAAATAAACAAAAACGCAATGTGAAACACATAAAAGACCAAGACGTAAAATAAATAATTATTGGTTTCAAAGTCGAAATAAATAAATGCAAAACTAAACAAACAAATGTTCTCAAACAGTAAATAACGGCCCATTTACAAGAACGTTGGTACAACCTTTGTCCGAGCCGATAAACAAAACGAACATACATTCTCAGGTCACACTCCTAAGCGAAAATTCATTTGTCTTTTAAACAGTCGTCTTAAGGCCTGAACAATTGGCTATTAATCTTCCGCGAACACATTCTAGAGTTCTAAGAGGTTCTACGGCCGTCATACTGACCCCAGCCACAGAAGAGCCAACAGCTAGTAGGAGTTTAGTTGTAAAATAAGCACGAATGTAAGCTCGAGTCACGCAAAGCTCGGACTGCATCCCATGGGAATAAACAGCTACTTTAAATAAACACGACGTCAATTATCAAACGTCCAAAAATCAAACGCTCATTAGTGAATCGTGTACAAAATTGTCTTGTTTGTGAAATGGCCGGTTATCTAGTCATTACGGCTTTCATACTGATGCGTGTCAATCACGCTGTAAATAGAGATGGGATGGTTCCAGATGCATTCTTTCGGTTTTGGTGAATTTTTTAATTTCAGCAAAAAAATTATTAAAGCTTTATTTGTTTTTATTCATAATCCAGTACTAGTTACTTTTTAGTGGATACTTTCTTCAATACTTTAAAAAAAAATAATTTCGGACTACGTGACAAAATTTTATAGTCGATTAACTTTTTGAGTATATAATGATTTTGTAAAACGTCGCATTTATGTTATTTATAATTTAATTTAAAATGTGGTATCTTTATTAACGTTTTATATAGGTAAATAAAATAACTTATCTCAATCAGTTATAAAAATAGGCTTGATCTAAAATCAAATGACCCATCACTACCTGTACAGATAAAAACGCCTGTGCAACAGACCAAGTGCAAGCAATCAATGGCTAAACGCACAATAACAGCTTGTTACGGCGCCGGCAGGTTTCCATTACCTTAATTTATCCGATAAAAACGTGGGTCAGCCATGTTTAACCTTTAACCCGCGTTAGAGCGCTTAGCTAGCGAAATTTTATATTTTAAAGTATTTTTCTTGAGAATTTCATCAATTTAAAAGCCGATCATTAGGTGAGTAATATTGAGGCCTAGTTTGAAAACAATTTCACGGTACAAGAGAAGGTAATTTAGATCTTTTAGCGAAGTACCTTTATAGGATGATCGAAGTAGATTATTTCTTAACTAGCTAGCAAGTACGGATCTCTCGAAGACCCTTAGGTTTAGCACGCTTAAATCACCAGTATAATCGCCCTGTTTTATTAAACCGTAAAATTATGCTTGGGGACTTGTAACAATCACCATCCAGGCTGGTTGGGGTAACAGTAAGTACACAGAATAACACCGATGCCTGACTGATTGATTGATTCAAATTTATCCGTAAAATCTATGTGATTTGACATTTTGTGTATGTTATTTCCTGTTTTCTGGTATAGGTATCCTTTAGTCGGTTTGACGACACTGTTGTATTTTTTTAAATGATCACCACATAGTAAACGTAAGCGTATAAGAAAAATTTTATATATTTAAAAGGGCTGTGGATTTTGTTAAATAAATAAATTATGATAAAGAAACATAAAAGGCATTTTACCTATCACGGATGCCCAAAAATATAGCGATAAGTGTGTAGCATAAGTTAGACCACCGGAATCAAACGATACCCGCTATTGAGCTCCAATCAAGCGGCACTAAATCGCGCATGTCAACAGTTGGATAAACTCAAATGATGCGGCGCTAATTCATGATGACATCCGAATGCCACCGAAGTCGAGAATCGTGCTCAATCAACATTACTTGCTACTATCTGTTTTACATCATAATTCATTTGGTTTTAGGAACCGGTATTAAAACTGTCCACGCGTGGCTTTATCACTGCGGCTAGGTTGTGGCTACTGCTCTTGTACAATAAATTAATGTCTAGAGATACCATTTGAAATATATATAAAAGCTTTCAAATACAATATATCGAAAGAGAAAATAATTGTAATAATGTTATTTTCCTAATATTACCTAGTATTTTGAACCGAATACAAATGAAGGGTAATTGAAACATAGAATACATGCCAGAGAAGTAAGCCAAGAGTGTACAAGAATCTTGGCACAATTTATCTGAGTGTGAACACTGCTTTAAAAATTACGGTAATGGCCGTAGAAAATTGTCGGCAATACTTTTTCTCTTTGTCTGAGCTTTCATTATAGAAACACGTGTTGGAAGTTGTCGGAAACAATTTGTTACATGTAGTTTGTTTACGTTCGTTAAAGTGAAAGCAATCGGTGTATAAGTTGGCAGATCTTGAATAAATTGCTTTGAATGGGAATAGCTGTATTGTGATCGGTTTTAAATAGTTCCGTATAGATGAAAGATTTGTTCTTCGCGATATCACACGTGCACTTATATGATAAGTGTTATGAAGATGTTAATCAATAGAATATCCTATAATATTAAAACGAAGCAAAACTTGTACATAGCCGATTAAGAAAGTTATCTCATCGATAGAAAACCACATTAGGTAGGTAGGTATATACTTGTGAGTGGCATAGGCTACATATAAAAAGTAGCTTTTCTAGCTTGAAAACTTATTTTAACGAAGGCAAAGTCGTAGGCTGATAAGCTATGATATATATTGAGGATTTTAAGGACAAATCTAATTCGATCAATAAATCATCTAGGTAGATCCTTTTATTTAATTACCTGGGTAGACACTCGCGTTCCTGCATAGACACGCCACCACCACACGTTCTGGAGCACTTGCTCCACCTACTCCAGGAACTCCATGCGTAGCTGCTTAAGCTTTCTTCAGGCACCTGTCAAAAAAATACTTACTTTACGTATCCTGTATAACATAAAATATTAGGATAGGGATAGGGACTACCCCAGGCCTGATCCATCTTACCTGATTATTCTAACCGTATTTATTGGGCTGAAATTAATTGATTAAGATCCCTAATTGCCAATACAAGTTTGATTAAATAAAGCTTTTACCTAACAACCATTAAACAAACTATTTCTTGCAAATAAGTATCAGTTATTTTTGATCTATAGAAAATCAAGATATTCCTAATTAAGGAAATGATGAAAATAAGTGTAATAACTTAGGATTTTTTTATATTTCTTTATCAATTTCTAATAAGTTTGTATAAAATAATAATACCGGTTGAAAACTAAATGCAAAAAGCCACACTTCTGCTTTACAACTAAATTAAACAAACAAGTGTAGTATCTAAATGATCAATCAGCATTAATCAATCAGTGTCCTAGATTGAATGCTGTAGGAAATGCAGTGAAACAAGTTCAACATCTCAATAAGTGACGTTGAATGACATACCTGCGTTTGCGTCGGCGCCGGTGGCTCGGTGACATTCGTCGCTGTTGACATTGCAATTTGAACTATTACTGAGGCCCTGGGAACAGAGAAAGTGATGAATTTATAAGGATAGAAGACACACATTTAATGAGTGCTAGATATATGGTCCAATTCGAGTTTGTGGCGATTTCTAACCACGAAAGGTCAAAATAAGTATTAAGTCTAGTGTTAAGCTTGTTAGATATTAATTGCGGTGTGATGCCGACCAACGAAATGAACCATTTCTTTTTTACCGTGGATGCCGTGAAAACCAACTAAAGGATCTATATACCAAAAGTTTGGTTTAATTTTAATCAAAGATCAGGGACAAGTTTAGTCCTAGACGGTGCATATCTGATATGAACTGTCTAGCACTAAACTTGTCATTGTCGTCTAGTGATAATTATACAGGTTCAAAGGAAACCTGGTATTATCTGAGCTATAATAATAGTATGTTTATACAAATGTTTTAAAATAAAATAATAAAATATAAGTAACCTCTACCGCTGAAACACCAATAAGGTACGCGGGAACCATAAATACGAAAGTAGGTATGTACATATTGATGAAACAACCTAAGTTTTGATCATTGATATTTTTTGGTATGAATTCATGAGCAGCTATGTGGCAAAGGGACAGTGGATGGTTTACATTACAATCTAATCTGCTAACAGTACCGTGCCTTATAAGAAATTCATCCGCGTCCGAGTTAAGCATAAACGAGCCACTGTGAATGTATATTTTCATCCATATTTTACGTGTATTTTTATTAAAATACTCTAATGAAGAAGTTACAACAAGAATATAAAATTATATTCTAAAATAATGTCTACATAATATGTGGCTTTAGGTATTATTTACTTTGGGTCTTATTAGTGACTACGTTGCGCAGGTACACTCATGGCAAAGCGAGCCAGACCCATGCATCAAAAATATGCTTGCAGTCGTGAACACAGATAGTCAGTAGGAGTTAATCACATAATCCCAAAACATTATGAAATAAAATAAACATTGTCATTAAAAAAATAAACAAACATATCATTAGGTTATGTTAGCAAACATCCCGTTGTAAGTAAGATCTTTGAACCAATAAAGGAATCATCTGAATACATATTATTTCTATTAGTAGGATTTTGTCTGCAAACTAAAATATGAACCTGGAAAGTAGCCAGTGTAGTCAATCCGTTAATGCCTCGCATAGTGCAGTTGTTCCGCAAGTTTAGTTTTGCATGAGATAGCCAAGCACGGGCCAGCGGCCGGTGCGGTGAATTCACAAGTTTTTGCATGTAGGGCTACTTTAGCGGTGAATATACAGTTTTGTTCTTACAGTGTGCAGCTTTAGATGGGAATTTGATTTCACGAGCTTTTTGTTGGAAACTCATTTGGATGTGGATTTATCTTAACAATTTATTTATACGTGTGAATCGACTGAATTATTAAAATATATATTGTGAAAGCAAAACCAGTACCTACCTATGCAAGAAATACAAGTGCAATTAAATACCCGATTCAATTTTAAATAAACTTTTATATATTTACTCAACTAACAGAAAATAAACTTATCTTGTTCAGTTTTATCTAAATACAATACAATTATTTTGTCAGTTTTGTCAAATGTTGTCCATCATAAAATAGCCAAACACAATGTTTGCTAAACAAAATTATGTTATCCATTGCATACTATCTAGCGCACAATTTGTTACAATAAATCTCAGCCACACGAGACAATACAATCGTATTTCGTTCACCCATTTTTATCACTGCCAACTGATTCGTTTTAGTTCACATTCACACGAATTAGTTCAAGTCAGTGGATAAACGAGCACCTTTAACATCCGTCAAACAAACAAGTATACTCTCAGTCTCAGTTCCTATATGGTTATATAGTGGGTGTATCTCACTTTGTTTTTCTCATACTTTACCGATTTGGAGTAAAAGATTTGTAGGGTTGTCTGCTATAAAAGATGTTATTAATAATTTGAATTTTAAGTTTGCAGTAATAAAAATTGTCTCAAAATAAATGTCTACCTATTATCGCTATTAATGTAATTAATTGTAAAACACTACAAAAAAGATGCCAGTAGGTGGACAACCATTTTTTTCGAGAATCGTACTTAACTATTTCAATAATGATAATGATACGACTTGGAACCCATAAAGATAATTAATGAATTAGTTCCCAGCATGAAAAGCAGAGCGCGAATCGAAGCACAGTTCTCTAATCACTTCCCAGCCCTACGCCGACACCCACACAATTCTCACACATGCTACTTAGTAATCTGTGCTCCTATCTCTTAGGCTGGAATACACTGTGCAATAGTATAGATCATAAACGTATGTATTTCATAACTATAACTTTTTTTACACAATTCACTCAGCAACATAAATGATTTTCTGCCTGCGGTATTGTCAGTGTTATACCTAATAGATTTCACGCGGTAAAAAGTCACGTAAAAGGTTACGTCTGTGTTGTTCTGGTTTATTACTATATTAATATTGCAAAATTTCATATATTTTTTTAAGAATCCTCACGTGAAAGAAATAACCTTGTATTTACACAATATAAGCGCTAGCTTTCGCGTTTAATATAAACAACTTAAGTAGGAATAGTTTGCTTCAAGGGTCTTCGTTAGGGAATTCATTTTTATTTAACGTGGTTTGTAACTAAGTAATTATAGAAATATCACGTTAAAGGTAATTAAAAGCGTTACTTTATGAATGATTTCTATCAATATCAAAGTAATACTTTGATATTGATAGAAATCTGGCTCTATGTATATCCTTTCATTTAGATTATATAGTCCGGTCAATTTAGACATTCGAAGTTACATAAATTCTTAATGGGGAATGATGGAGAACTTCTAGACATTGTTTATAATTATGTTTTGAACAATTTCACAGAAATTCAGCTTGTTGTTACTTTATGTAACTTCACACTCATTTATATGTCTAATTTGACCGGGCTAATAAACTGCAACTAAAGATATAACCATTTGCCATTGCCAAGGCTATGTGTATCAGAGCCCTTATTATTACGAAATCAGATTCTCCATTATATGTCCGGTGTTAGATCGGGATGCACCACACCGCATTAAATGATCAAACGACTCTGTATAGCAAACTAATGAACATCTTAAGTGGTTTATAGAGTGCCGATGGCCGTTATTTTTATGAAAAGTTGAGGTTGGTACGATATACGTACAAATATATTTATATATATTTCACATGTTGACAAAAAAGTAGTATTTAGCAGGCCAATTGGGATATGTAGGTACCTATTTATGGACTAAAATATTATAAAATTACCTACTTATAACAACGCCTAAAACACAATACAAAGACCGTTTTAAACTTCTTAATTATATTTATGAATTATTTTTAATTCATATATTCATGAATTGCAAAAGTTTACCAAGTTCCACCTCTTTACTCTTCTACTAATGCATTTTTAATTTCGTTTATATGAATATGTAGTCGTTTTACTTTAAAACTAAGGTACCTTACCTTACCAGAGCAATGAAAAGTAAATAAAGTTTGCCTTTTAATTTCGTTAACAATTATTTTTTAAACCTAATAACATAACAATCGAATAAATCAATCCACTCGTAACCTACTAATTAGTAATTCATATAAAAGGCATAGTTTTAATTCTTACATCTCAATCGGCACTAGCCCGCGGGTTTCTACTGTTAGCAAGTATCGACTTCCAGCAAGAAAACCATTGCAAGTATAAATCCAATTAGCACATTGACATGTTTATCTTTTAGTTTGATTGTTTTATTATGTTCATAGTTATTTATACGTTTTGAAAAACAACTATCGGTTTTATCTACAAAATTAGTCGTAGTACTTAATTCTAGAACTAATTCCGGTAATAGAATTAAATATTTGTTATATTCTTATCTTCAACATTATTTCAAGCATCAGAAGATTTTTGTAAAAACTGTTTAAATTATGTTAACAACAATGTTTTTTCTTGTGCTCAAAGAAAGGATCTGTTTCATATCCAACGTCTTCAAGGCTCTAAATAAAATAAAGTTTTATTCTTATCATAAAAAATCTGTTACGTCCCAAAATACTTACAGCACAGCCGTATATTCCAGCTTATTAGGGTTGAAAGTATGTACCTACTGGTTTACTTAATCCATCATAACGTTATTTTACTGGACAAAACGATCATATTAATATTATTTTTCCACTTACTCTAATAAAACCAGCTCTACTTTAGGTAAAGCCTCTATAAGGAGTTGGAAACATAAAAATAAACAAGTAGAGACTGATAGAGTCGTTGAAAATCTCGTGTCCCATGCCGCAGTTATTTGGATCTTGGAGTATTTTGATGAGTTCGTTGTGGTCTTGAATTCCGAGTGTAATTGAGTTTATCTGATCGAGATTGTCGGTAGATCAGCTTAATTTTATCGGGATTAAGGTGTAAGCGACGCGTGTGGTTACTATTTAAACGATTTTCGATTAAGGTAATTAAATGTAAGTTGTTTGATGTTTAGGTCATATAGCATAGAAGTATTTGTACTTTAAATAGTTTATCTTTACTGAAGTTATATTCGAATATTCTTATTCTAGGAAATAAAGAAGGTAGGTAGAACAAGTTGAAATACCAAAACTATCTAAGTAGTTATCAAAGTACTCGTATTATTTAAAGCCAATTGCGGGTTGGTGAATGACATAAATGTGCTTCTAAGTCTTCTTTTCAAAGTTCTCAGAACGTGCCAGTTTCCTCACGATGTTTGCCTTCACCGTTAGAGCACGTGGTTTCAATTTGTTATGATCAAAATCATAGTGCCTAGTTGCCTAAGATAACGTTACTAATCTCTTAAGATACGGACCAGGTACAATGTACTTACATTGTTTTGTGCTAGCAAATAAGCTTGATCAACACTGAGCAAATCTTGATGTATGACACAGTAACAACAAATCTTGATGTATACACACAACACATAACTGTCAAACTGTCGTGTCGAATTATAAAAACATGGATAAAAATCCAATGAGTATGGCAGGTTTGCACAGCTTTAGAGAATACCTTTACGTTTTTAACGTAAATGATTATGATATCAAAAACCCATGCAAGAAATCATGTATCAATTTGAAGTAAACTTCCTAATTACTTACCTAAACTATACAAATACATATTATGAATATTGAAATACAAAATTATTTAGTGACAAAATAATTTCACAACATAAAAATTAAAATCCATTGGCTCCGTACTAGTCATATGACTGTATTACGGAAACCAAAGGCCTCTTAATTTAATTTAAATTCATAAATTTTCTTATATTATAAATTGTATTCCTAATTAAAATAAAGAAAATTCACAGATGTTTACCAATAAAATTTTGAGTTCAATGTATAATTTTATTTCAAACTTCAATTAAGAGAACTAGAAATGTAAATTAATAGAAATGCCCCAGAAAACGCCCCTGCACTTGACCCTGCTTTATTAATTGCTTAGTTACGGTGAGTTATTATTTAGTAAAGGGACATGTGTGTCAATCACCAACCCGCAAGACGCGTCAAGAGAGTAGTGTCCTATCAGTGGGAACGTAAATAAGGGTGATGATGATGAATTAGGTACAACATAGTGTAAAATTACAAACACTATCACAGAAGGATTGCCTCAATACAAGATATGAATAGTAACAATTTAGCACTGTTGTAAACAGTTATATGCACTCAGTTAAATCTAGCCCCAGGATATTGGTACTAGTGCCATCGTATAACGAGGTAACGAAAACGCCCCTGCACTTGACCCTGCTTTATTAATTGCTTAGTTACGGTGAGTTATTATTTAGTAAAGGGACATGTGTGTCAATCACCAACCCGCAAGACGCGTCAAGAGAGTAGTGTCCTATCAGTGGGAACGTAAATAAGGGTGATGATGATGAAATAGGTACAACATAGTGTAAAATTACAAACACTATCACAGAAGGATTGCCTCAATACAAGATATGAATAGTAATAATTTAGCACTGTTGTAAACAGTTTTATGGACTCAGTTAAATCTAGCCCCAGGATATTGGTACTAGTGCCATCGTATAACGAGGTAATAATAATAGTGTAGGTATAATAGAAGCAAAACTCGATAATATTTAGATTTGAAAAGTAAGCATAATGCTAAACAAAGAATTTTTATTTTTAAAATAAATGAGTAGAATTCATACTCAAGAAAATTGCTAAATTAATGTAGTTGATCGTTACAACAACACATAAAATATTCAAAAGAATAAGTTTTAAGTAAAATTAATTAAGGCATTGCTTGAAGACTTGATAGTATTTTAATAACTTAACTCCCGATAGCCAAAATTTATATGTACATTATTTTATGTAATGAATAAATTATATTTATCGATTTCTATTAACTTTGGCCAAATCAACACTCATGTACAATTTGTATTATTTGACACTTGAAGATATACATAAATTTATTTTTCGTTATTGAAACACTCTTACCTTTTTTTTTAGAGTTTCAGTTCTATGAATAAATATTAGCGATAATGATGATCGTAATATCGAGACAGTAGTGAAATTGCCGGTCGTTCTACAAAGTTGTTTATAGCACGTCATTAAGTTACTATTAAATTTTTATGATTCATGCTTACATGTTTTAATAGGCTAATAAGTTATGACAAATAGTTTAATAAAATAAAACAATAAATTATCATAAAATTACATAGAAGAAAAATAATTTTGACATATTAGACATACCTATAATAATAAAGACGTCGTTTATTAATTAGTAGGCGTGAAAATACTACAGTTCCTACGGTTTTGTACCAAATAAGCAGTTAATTTACTATACGTTCCGATAAATATGATCTTTTTTATATATTATAAGGGTAATAATACATACGAACAATCGAATTAGCCTTTATGGTTTTCTGTATAACAGATAATATCTAAGATAACGAATAAGTACTTATTAAATTATCCCTCTTTTGCGTGGCGCAGTGCGATTAAATGTATAACCGTATTAAACAAAATAGCCTGTTTCTGGTTACCTTTGCAAGAAAATAAAACGATTAAGCTTTCGTGGAGAAATTGTATGACCCATTGTAGATTCCTATTTGTATTGTGTTAACAAGTTGCATGCTCGGTACGAGTATCCAACAGAGCTTTGTCATCGGACAATTCAAATAGCTAGGTTTGTATGAATTGTAAAAGCATTAAACTTAAGCACTTTTTATTGAGTGTGCTTCAAATAACCCGCTGACCCGATTATTATGATTATAACTTATAATAAAAACAAAATATTAACGTAAAACTATTAAGTATCTATTTTTAATTTTAATATTTTTTTTATAAATTTATATTTATTCCTAACAAGCTTTTAAAACAAAGTCACATAAGGTCCATACCAAGCTTGATGACCCAAGACAAGATTATTATTATGATAAACATAAGGTATGATAAACATATAAGGATATACAACTAAGGAAGATGATAAAGATTAAAAACTAAGGAATACAAATTCAAAAAGAAATTATCAAAAAGTGTTAATAATTTATGTTGTGTGAACTTAAGTCCATATTGGCTTGAAAGTTAACCGGCTACTTTAAATGAGCTGGCTTTACTGTTTACCTGCCAAGGCGTCCCGTTAAGCTCCCAAACTAAAAAGGACATTCTCCACTGTTCAGTGTTCACCTCATTCTTGACCTTATTCTGATTCAACACGTGTGTTGAATGGGCCGTGTAATTTGTGTTTACTTTTACTCTCGAATGGGGTGCATGAATACTCGCTTGATGTGTCAATGGTGTCAAAATGATTTTACAAATTTATAAAAGAGTTCTTAACTAAACTGACAGTAAACCTACTAGGACCTATTTAGGGTTAAAAAATAATAATTTTTAATGGGTTCGCCATGTTACTGCGGTTATTTTTCATTTAAGAAAAAAAATAATGATGGATAGGGAAACCCAAGAGAGGTTCTATTATTTTCCGCTTTATACGTTAGTGAAATATTTGTTCCAAGTGTTTTATTAACATAGTTTCTCAATGTCTTCAAAAACTTGGTAACCAGTGTTTGATTTTGTGTTTCAAGCAAATAGATTTTATGCGTAAATTATAAGTAGAAGTTACAATTGCCAAGAAAAAATTTACATAAGTAAACAGGGCTGTAAGAAAGTAAATATAGTATTTTAGCAACCGCGGCGAAGATATTGCGCATACGCATAATCCAAATTATAAGTTAAGCATTTGTTTTATTTTGGCTACACTTCCTAAATTCAAACAAGCCTAGCATTATAAACATTACTTTATAATTTTTTATAACTGATTAAAAGTTATACTATTGTAACTAAATTTCATTGTTCCGTTACTAAAATTGCTCTATATGCTTACCATAAAATCTTTTGTAGATTTTATTTTGCTATGACTCACATAATGTTTGTTACTATCAAGCAAAAGATTTAGTAAAATTCATTGAGGATTCTGTCGAAATTCATTAAATCCCCATAAAACCAATATCAACGTAAAGTGCTCGTTAACTGCCCATAAATTTAATAACTCGGTAATCAAATTATCTCTACGCACTCACCATAAAATACTTTTCCATATACTTTTCTTCTCCATTTTACCGCTTGCTATATTTCATTTTCTAGGATGTTTATTGTGTATTCATTATGTGACTCCCCTGTTGAATTTCGTCATGATCCGAGCTGTCCAGTGTTGATACTATGGCTTCCTGTAACAAAAATAACAGCTGTTTGATCTTTGCATATTTATGCTAAGCTCCGTCTCCTACGGTGCTAATTTAACAGATATAATGATGCCACGATCTTTTGGATCAGCTGAAGTATTTTAACTGTTGTTATGTTTAATCGACCGCAGTACTGACACTATTACGTCTAGTTAGTTTCAGACAAGTCTAGACATAGACAATTCGAAAGAAGTAACTAAATATGATACAAATTGAGTTAATTCCTTAACTTCAAATTCAGTTGTATTTTACTGAGCGATGATCTCAAAATTAAGAGTTGATTTATTTATTTTCATATCAGATTAATTTATTTACTCTTAAGTCAATTACAAAAAGCAAATTTGAGCAAATGCGGATTATAATCTCATGGTGAGTGTTATCTTCCAGACATTGCCTGTACCTCATTAAATAAAATAAAAAAAATAAGAATGCTCAGTTTTGTATTATTTACGTATTACGAGTAGTTTTATAATTAAAGCTATAAAATTAGGAAGAGTGTGAGAACTTTCACTATAAAGGGGTCTGCAAATTAATCGTAAATGAACCATTTCGGTATGAGAGCGGAAGTCCTAAGATAAGGTGCAAACATTACGCGTCTCGGATTTTAGCTTTAGAGATGAAAAGAGCCGAAAGTGTGTTGAGATACATGAGCCGGAAATATTTATTAAAGTTACAACATCAAAATTTAATTAATTTGTTTTTGCTTATCCTCCGGCATCTTGTGTACCTATATTTATTTTTAGATTCTATAGTATCACATTAAAATCCTTTGCACTTTCAAAATAAATAATTTATAACTGTATAAAACAAATCCAGCAATATTAAAAATTGATACTTATGCTACACTATGTAATTACATTAATATTGTTTATTTTTTTTTACAGATATTGTTTCTTTTTAAATCAGCAGTGGCCGCTCTTTTTAAATATTATAAAGGTTAGTTTCCGTAGACGATATTTACTAAAAACATCGTAGGGAACTGTCCGACCAGAGCCGGTAACGGAAGATTGTTTTGCCGGATAATTAGCATCTCTATCTAAAACGTGAGTTACGGGAATAGGGATCAAGCTAATGCTACGAACGAATAATGGTTTTATGGGCATGATAAGCACGTATCATTGTGTGAATCAAATGTTTTTAGTTTGTCGAGAAAGCTTTAAAACAGAATATCTTTTACTATTTGGTTTCAACGATTGAAAAAATGCCTTTGGAAAATCTTATGCGCTGCAAAATCATAATTTAATAAAAAAGTTTAATTGTTGTTTGTCTGCTTTATAAGTCTATGGATGGACGTAACTCTCTATTCCACGCAAAACTATACGTTTTTAATTAAATTAAAGCTTACATTATCTAAAAAATACTTACATAAACGGGAAAATCCAAAATGTGTAAAAATTCCACAAAAACGCGGGCCAAGCTGCGAGCGTAAAGCTAGTAGGTAGGAATCATATTATTATCAGTGTGCTAAGTTACACAAATATTACACCATCTTGGGTACACTGTGTCACTAAGCCTTGTTATCATTGCAAACATGGAAAAGGGGGAATATAGGTTCTTTGAACCTAGTCACAAAACTACGTTCGTTACCTAATGTTAAGGACTATTGTGCTGCACTAGGTATAGGATAAATATAAAATTTTTAATAAATTAGTTTAACTCGCGCGATTTGCACAGACAATAATAAAAATATAAACGAAAAACTTCTTATTTTCGTCTTTAATTTCTTATTGAAATAAACTACAAAAGGTAAGTAAGTAAAGGTCATTAAAGAAAGGTTAAAATAAAATTTTTGTGAATCAATAATAAAACTAAGTATGTAGGTAAGCTTAAAACAAATAAATTTTACAGAATAATTTATTTTCAGTGTAGGGATTAAAAAAAATTTAGGAAAATTAGGTGAAAAAACCGAGGTATCGAACTTAGCTCGTTGATGTCTTTTGAATGCATAAATACAAAATAAAAATAAAAACCATACATACCTCAATATTATTTTGCTTTTTAAACAAAACTAAATTAAACCATTAACAATTAACCTAAATACCGGGATCTTACTTATTCGTATAAAATATGCTGCAATTAAATAAACTCAACAGAAAGTCACAATAAACTTACGCACCAGAAAAACGAAAATCCCGTTTATCTTTTGTTTCACTCGATCGTTCCACTCTCAAATATTATGGTTCTAAACAGTTTTTAAAATGCAGACCAAAAAGTTTTTATGTATACAGAAAAGTTTTCATTCGAAATTCGAATGAATATTCCCGCGCGTACATACGCGGGACGCATGCGTACCGTAGTTGGAATGTACGTCCGACCGTGATGCTTTTAGCGGACTGGGAGTCAAACGCTCTTACAACTATCAAAGTAGAGAGTACATAGTACTAGAAAATTCCAAACTTATCAAGGGACAAGGTATCGTAGAGAGGAAATTCAAGAAAATAGTAAAGCCATACGTTAATTTTTTTTTTATGTTGAAAAAAGCTTTTCAATAATTGTATCGTATATCTATTATAAAATAAAAAACTACAAGATATTTTAAACTGTATAAAACCGAATACCCTATTATGTGGTTATTGACCATCAATCGATCGAAATTGCGGATCGATCTTTTGAATTGCAAAACTCGTTTGTCATTCAATTGTTTGAAGACATTCATGACAGAATTGTAACACATGTTTGCGTCCAATAAAATTGTGATGGAGTAGTTAGAAAGACTATTTACGACTTACTAGATTGAAAAATGCCTACTTCGTTACATCTAATGACTACTGGTCATTTTGTTATTCATGTAGGTAGCTCGTGAACATTATTTGTTTATTAACTATCTGACTTGCCTTTGTATGACTTTTATTAGTTTCTCTTGTATGTTGAATGAGACCCATAAATTGTGTTACAATTTACGGAATAATATGCTTTTGACGCATTTTATAGACAAATTATTAATTTTTCCGCGCTTAAAGTATCCTCATAAATGATTAAACTAGTCATTTAACACTTTTTAAAATAAATAATAAAATATCTAATGCTACAATATCTGAGATATCCACGCAAAAAAGACAAACTTTTTAGTTTAACTTTATATAAATAATTATTATCGGAAACTAAGCAACAAACCTTCGTCTATGCAAGTTGAAACAAAACACTAAATTCTAAGTCAAAAATATATCTAACCTGAAGTGAAAGTTTTTAAAAGTATTATTTACTACTAATTTCATTGATTCTCTTAGAAAAGGTAAGGTAAGAACTATATTTACTGGTCTATAAATTCCACCATACCACCATACAAGCATCATAGTCATCATTCTAGAATGCCATAGAACGTTCGCTATGTAGGTGGTCTACAAACACATTTCATTAGGTACTTACAAACCTATTTTGATAAGCTGATAAACTTTATTGTTTCCACTTTGAACCTTTATTTATTCTTCTGATTGTGAACAAATAAAATCTATCAAGTCCTAAGTGGCTCACGTGCCGAATTTGTTTTTTCTTATGGAAGAAGCAGTGCCACTCTAATAAAATAGGCTAAAAATATAGGAATAACCTAAAACTTTCATACCAGTAGTTTAGTTTTCAAAAAGTTGTAAAACTGCACTGTATATCAGACTTGAAATTATGAATTAGATGGAATATACAACATAAAGCATAAGCAATAAGCAGGCAGCCCTATTTACTTTACCACTGCTGGGACACAAGGGCACAAGAACGTGCGTGTTGGTTATTAATGTCCTTCAAATTGTTAGGTAATAGGTACAAAGAAAACACTTTGATGTCACCTTACTTGTAGTTCAACTAAAATTACTAAATAAAGAAATGAAATACACTAAATCACAACTATGTTCCAGAAAAGTAGCGTTAAAATAACATAAACAATAATCTCCAATACAAATTAGATTCTATTGTACCATAAAAATTTTAGGACCATAGAGAAAGTTAAAAAAAATACATATATATCCCATCCTAAAGTGAAAGTTCCTCGCTCCTTCATGTTGTTGTTATAATTAAATCTGGAGTAGGTACTTTTGTTAATTGACAGCTGAAAGTTGTGTCCACTTGATGAAAAGCATTTTGATTCAGTTCTAATTTGAGACGAGATTAGGATTCAAGTGGTGCATACTATGGCTTTGGCATATAATAAGCTGAGGGTGTAATAATTCGAAGAAATGAAAAAAAAAAAAAACATGGGAATATAGCGGGCGAAGCTAGTAGGTATATAAAATAAGATAATATCGAATTGACACTAATCTCTTAAACCAAAATTGACAAAAAATATATTTTTATATAAGTAGGTAGCTAAAGCTAGCTTATAACAATTCACTGTGAAGTAGATCTTCGTTTTTTTTGTCGGGTATAAACGATATTTGAGGTTAAAAAGTTATGTGTTTTAGTGTGTCAAATAAGTATAAACTTTTTTTTAATCGCGACACTGCAAAACTACGTTAAAAATTCCACTAAAACCTCCAAATTAGCACCGTGAGTCAGCCATTAGAGATATATTAGCACTAGTTAGCATGCCCTTATAGCGTACTTGCATAGAGTTTGGTAGACGCCGAGCTTTTCCTATCAAATAACTGGCAATGATATTTGATCATTATTAGATAAAATAATAAAAAAATATTACTTAGCCAACTCGGCTCGGGATGTTAGTGATGGGTTAATACGGAAAAATCTGTTAAGAACGCGGGTAAAGAAGGCTGAAAGCTTGTATAATTTATGTTTGTAAATTAAAGGCAAGTACTCTACGCTTGCTTTCCTTAGGTAAAAGCCGACCGCAAATATGTCACCGAGCGCACACACTCAACAAGTCTGTATTTACGATGATTTTGAAAGAAATTATAAGGACGACCTTTGCGCTGTGAAAAGGTCTGAGGAAGCTCTTCAGACAGTAAATGCATGCTGGCAACAGTGTTCAATAAAATTGTTTTATCTTAGTTTGCTTTATCTGTAAGTTTTATTCTAAATGTCAAAAGTTTCAATAATTTGACTTTCAGAATAACTTTGTTATTTTACACAAGATACTTACTTTATTTTTCCTAGCAGAACCAATTAAGTTTTCTGAATGAAGTTAGCTGACTCGCCAGCAATTTCACCCGATTTCTGGACTGACTTGAACTAACTCAATTTAATTGGTCCAGATTCAACTACAATGTTATTATAAAATCAATAAATTTAGTTTTGAAATAACAACAGTTTAACTAGTAGAAACTTTTTTAATAAAAGCTCCTTTCAACGCGGATCACTATATTTTTTTAAACCTGCACTGGATCTAAAACGAACTCTACGATCTATGGTAAAACAGTCCCTAGTTCAATCCAATCTGTTGCTATTAATCTGGAATGTCCTCGTTTATTTTACCATAGAATCTGACCGTTTCCCATTCATTTATCTATCTAAAAAGCTTGCAGGCATTACGTCCAGCATGTTAATGTTGTTTGCTCTGATGCAATCTCAAGTGGTTCAATGGAATCTGATTTATGAATATGTTTTGAAAATTATGCTGTTCCAGTAAACTGTGGTTGAGTTTTTTTTCCATCATAGTAAATATTTTACACGGAATTTTTGTTATTTACATTTGTGCTGACATACGCTATCAAGAAATTTAAAATAACTATAAAATAAGTTTTATTCAAAATAAACTATTTAAGTACAGAAAACTGAGACTACGTGCTTACTTCTTAATTTTTTACAATGTACCTACTTACCAAAATGAATTCATTGGAATTCGTTCCTGCCTGATGAGCAAAATCTATAAAATCTGTCAGGGCACATCGAGCGAATTCATGTCAATCAAAATAATGAGTGATAACAATAAACATATCAAACACCTAATTTTTACAACAGACTTCAAGGACCATTGGGTAAGGCTTTTGCCACACGACTAACAATTTATAATTATGTTTATATTAACAAAATTTAGCACAATTGTCAATAAGGTCAAAAATACTTTTTTTTTTTTGTAAAAATATACATGAAGATGCACGGTCAACTCTATTTATGTATGTAACTATCAGTAAAAATAATGTTAAACTTATTATAACTATAAAAAGGTGTCATCATGAAAAGTCGATCAGTTCATCTAATTAAAAAAAAGGGAAACAAGAATTGAGTTAATTAGAACTCAAATTTCTAAAAGTTTATGAATCATCAGGTATTTTATGATAGCCGATACGACTGTTGCAATTTTCAAAATGTTCAAGATAATGTTATATGTCATAGAAAGTAGTAACACTAAACGAACAAAACTGAACCCATACTCCGATTCAATATATCATATCACCGTGTGAAGTCAGCATAACAACCGACCGACGCTAAATAATTGAAGTGCCTGATAAACAGATAGAAATAGGCTAGCCGCAGGTCAAGAGGGACACCAAGTTAGTTATGATGTAAAGTGACGCGCACACCCGTGATTCAGGTCAATGACATGTCTAGATTGGACACTGTTCCTAGTTCCTGGTTCGGTACAACTGTTTGGTTTCGTGGTACCAAATTTCGTTTGAATTGGCTTTTAAATATTTGATAATTGACGCCTCATTTCGGAGTTCTTTGACGTTTGAATATAAAGTCAGCATATTTTTTTATTTGTGCTAAAACGAGAGTTGTTGGCTGTATATTTGATTCTAAAAATCAGTAGAAAGGCTTAATTATCATTAAACACTGAGGAACTTTTTCAATCGTAATCTTTAGCAATAATATCAGAACGCACCTACCGAAGGAAATAAAGTTACCTAATCAATTTTTTTTTTAACGAGAATTACTTACTTATAAACTTTCTAAAAATTAAGCTTTAATGAAAATTATACATTAGTCAAGGTGGAAAATATGTCAAACAGATCAGTCGTTAACTATTTCCGTTTACCATATTCTTCGAAACCGGAAATTGGATGTATTAAAAAAACAAATGCCATTTATATCTATCATACAAGCCCAATGGCCCTTAGCGCATTTAAAATCAAAATAACACACAACTATAATAGCTGCATTCCGTTACACTAATTTGCGTAATGTGAATGCATTTTTGTTAGCACTTTATTAGCTGGTACGGTTGAACTGTGATGAAATTAAATACTAGTAAGTATTTAATAATTTTACGCATTACCAATATATGTATGTATTCTTTCAGAATTGAAAACTTGCTTTCATTTTACTTATAAAATTTGAAATGCACGATATATACATAATATCGGTTGATACGACGATGATGATGATGAAGTACAGAACAATAAAAAGTAAGTAGGTGAGTATTCAATCTTCCAAATCACGTACCTACTTTGATTGCCTCTGACTGTTACTACGAGAATGATCAATTTCCATATTAAACAGATGTCTCGTCAACATAATGTGATATTGTTAGAATGGTCACATTTGGCCCAATTTTTCTTTAATATCTTTTTGCTCATTTTATAGTAAGTTCCTTCTTAATTAAGAGATTCTTAATTAAGATTAGGATTTTTTATTAAGTCTAGGACAAATTCCTTTTTTTATATGCGTAGTTGATACGTTTTCAAAATGAAAGATAAATAATCAACTTAGGTGTCTTGAGAGACAAAAACTCAGTAGTCAGTAGGCTCCCATCCCAATACGTACAGAGACTTGACATAGGTACTAGAAACCGATTAAACTAAACGCTAAATCCTTTAACTAACTTGTTCAATTAGACTATGATATATTTTCAATCACTTCTTCCCAACAATAAATTGTAATCACGTATAATAGATTACAAAGCAAGCCAAGATTGTCTTGTTTGTAACTGCCAGGAAGATATTTATGACAAGGCTTGGTTAATATTGTTACCCCGGGCAGACACTAATCCAATTTACTAGAACTTGCTCCAAATTACTTCACTGTCTGTTGGATAGAAAGCATACTGATCGCTCTGTCTGTGATACTGATGTAGGTACTTACCTGACCCGAGAACATTTATATTAAAAATCAGACAAAGAAAAAAATGTGATGATTGATAATTAAGACGTGTCCAAGTTAATGTTTGAATGTGAATTTATGGACAAAATCTTAATCAATCAATCAATCATTGTCAAAAAATGTTTAAAGTAATTTTTACTTGACTAAAGACGTTTCATAAAACGTTGAATGGGGCTGAAATTTTAACAATAACACAGTATTCACCTTTTTTCTGTGTAAATGTGGCCTTCAGATTGCTCTTAAACTTTCGAAAGATATATTTTGGTAGTTTCTAATATAAGACATCCATCATGGCTAACGATGAGCATTTCGTCAAATGTCTACAATTTCATATGAACTAGTGAGCATTTAGTTTGTTGTGAAATAAATTATGATTAATTTGTTTCAGCTCACAAACTTGGTTTATAAATTATTGATAAAGCTTTTATGGAAAAGTGTACTGCATGGGTTTATGTCTTCTCCAAGTATAATAATTTGCCTAGTTTGATCAAGTTCATGAATTCCCGAAACTATTAATAGAGTTGAGCAAGACAATTGGAAAGAACTGAATTATGCCGTTAAAGTCATTGGTATCTTTCAGGTTTATAAAAAATCTTGGGTCTCCTAGGCTCCTTAAGAAACTCTTACTCAACACACGAGTATCACCGTCATATTAATAGCGTTGTAAAATTGAAATATATTATTCAAATCCTTTAAGCCGGTTTCGCAGATTTTTTCTAGCCAATCGCACAAACTCACACACACGCGGTGCGGTCAGGAAGCGAACCCGACACCGCTCGTAATGGCTCATCTAAGATGCGTGTTAGGTTTCGCCAAGACCTACACGAATGAATAATATATGTGACTTGATGACATGAGGGTACTTTAAAAGTAGATAACATTAATACTCGTTACCGGAAATTAACAGACGAATCGCTATATGTACCTGTATTTTATGTCCCTATGGATGATCGTGAGAATGTATTACAAGGAGATCAGATGACCAATGGGGCCGAAAAGTTCTCGAATAGAGACCACAAACTCGGAAAACGTAGCGTTGGACGTCCACCAACAAGGTGGACAGATGATATGGAAATATTAATTCTATGAACGATTTGACGGGTTTGACTTTGTCAACCTGCGAACTCTAGTTAGGTTACCTACTTACTCAGTTTGTGCTAGTTCCTAAACTGTATAATATTATGTGCTGCTATATGATGCAAGGCATATAAACATTGACAAGAAATATTTAAGCTACTAAAGATTTTACTATTCTTAAATCTATATTCCATATTAATGCTACTTTTATTTTATATCTTCACTAGGTTCTTAAAATATTCTATCTTATCTTTACCACTTTGTAGCTAAAAGATAATTTAACGGCAAGGTGTACTTAACATCAATATTAATTATGTTGATTACTCATAAAAGACGGTATGCTATCATCTTGTCGTTTTGTAAATAATTTCATTCAATGAAAATGGGTGGACGTAATCAGGTAGGTATTATTATTAGGGGCAAATTAAATACACATGGAAGTAATGAATTACATTACAAGGCAACCAGCGAAAAAATTATGATTCTGTTTGAGTTACATTTTTTATAAGTTATCTCTACTTATCTAGAATCCAAATGAGTGTGGATATTACCTAATTGTCAATAACAAAGCACTTTTTATACAATTTAGGAACTAAATCAAAATAAAAAGTTAATACTCATGGAAACAAAATCTTACGTTAATTAGAGTAACGCACTTTATGTTCTAACAAAACACAATTTAGCTTATTGGTCTTGGAATATTTGTATATATATACATTTATATACCTTTCCCAGACTAAATATTAAAGGTTTACAAGGTGACAAAACTATAAATACCGGGCAAAGCCGTTAGGGGGTCAGCTAGTGAAAAATATATCAATTTATGTAGCTGTGTTACTTATTTCCCCCTGTCTTGATTACGTCCTGAGTATGTCCACTTAAACCGGGTAAAACCGGATGTGTCTGCACTGGTCGGCTGTCATACGTCGTATTAATAGTTTAATAATAACGTGCCCGTTAAATCACGCTTCCTTCAAACGCAGCCATTATCGTGTCATAAAACCTTATACGGTCGATATTGCATTACCTAATAATGTTAAAACGCATTAAAAGCTTATTAAACGATTTCTCTCTATGAAATAACTATGCATAATTTCATGATATAAATAGAGCAATTGTCTATTTTTCTTATAGTTCCATCATACATTTAATTTTGACAAAACACTCATGCTCAAAACTTGCTTAAACTGTACGAAAATCGCGTTGTTTCAGGTACTCAATTATCATCTTCAAAATGTTCGATTAATTTAGGAAAAATACACAAAATCCGTATTTATGTAAGTAATCAAAATTCTGAAAATCACCGATAGTCTCTATTAATAATTACTTATACTTGCTTACTTTTTATTTAAACTACATAATAATATTGACTATTATTTTCATAAAAAAAAACTTATAAATAAAGATAACGGCAACAATTTCAATATCACTCACCGATTATTCAAGTCCAAACTCCAAAACAAAAGACGATAACTAGACGCTCAGAATGCACGTTACCTCCAATCAAAAGCTCAAAACTCGCGCAATTTTCCAAACGCATACAAAATGCATGTATGATCTATTTACCAAACGCACGCGCCGAGCCCATGCTACCTTCCGACTGCCGTTAAACGGGCATAAGGCCCGCCAGAGGAAAGTAAAAATGAGGAAACTAGCTCCAACTCTATTTAGCTGCTCTTAGGTTTTCGTTCTCTCTTTTGCTAATTATTTCTAGCTTTACATCCTCTTTTTTGACCTAGTTTAATAAATCTTTGACCGCGTTTTTCCAGCAGACTTAGTAAAATGTGGCTCTATTACAGCTCTATAAGCGGCTCATAATAACCTACCTAATGAGCTTTTCTAACTATTTGAAGACCGTGCATGCAAAACATACATTTAAACAACATACATACATAAAAAGCAGCAAATAACAATCTTACGCAAAATAAGACATTCAGTGGCTTAAGCGTAGATATTTAATTAAGCTATAAATACAAGTAAGTACCACCTGCATGCTAAAGTAACGTATTTTTAACACAAAACTTTCAATAACTAATGGCTACAATTTCCTTCGGGCAATCTTACTTGATTTATTACAGGCAATCTGAAAAGGATTTTCTCGTCATAATGCTCTAGCCTTAGCATTGCAATATCTTTAAGATCTTCGTCGATATCAAACTCGAGGTATTGACTCACTTGATAAAATAAAAAAATACTTATTTATTTTTTAAAGAACTTTTGTTTCTTACAATATAATAACTAACTTTATTTAGGGAAGAAAACTACAAATAGGTATATAGGTACCTACTTGTTAAAAAATATTTCAAATTCGCAAGCAGAATTGTATACTATCATTCAGTACTAAAAAAACTTTTCTAGATTTTCTATCTTATCAGTAACACATTTGAGCGAGTTTCACTTCTGAGTGTTTCTTATCATCTGCATTATGGTGTTAGAACCATCGTCGGCACTTACTCATTCGCCATGGGACATCCCGGCTCAGACATCATCATCATCATCACTTTAACTCCAGGACGGATTATTTCCTACTTATGATTTCAAAAGATAGGATAAGGTAGTAGTAGGGGAGCCGAAGAGGGGATTTCGGGATTTACTCGAGCGCGTCAGATTAAGATACTGGAGATAGCTAGTACCCAGACAAGTACCTCCACCAAATATAAAAAATCTATCTATGTTCGAACGTGAATTATAAAGGAACAAAATTTACTTTTGTCAGATTAGGCGAATCACTTTATATAATCGTCAGATTAAGATATGGTAGAATCAGAACATAAAGATGAACCATATACATCTAAATCTGACGCTCTAACACCTTTGGAAATGCCGATTTTTTTGTTCATATTTTTGAAAATGAGTAAAAAAAAAATGAGTCGCGATTTTTATTTTTTTAACGTTTACGTACACTCACCCCAATCGTGTAAACAATCAGATTTACAAATGTATATTATCAATCATATTTCCTAAATTATTTTTAAGTATGTAAGTATGTTAAGCTGATTTTCAATTTATTGAATCTGATTTATAGAATCTATCACTAACTGACGCGCTTAAATACGTCCATACAACAGTATTTTTTTAAATAAGTTTTTAATTATCTATGGTCGCTTCCCAAACTGATGAAACACATCGGTCTCATACAATTTTTTTCTTCTTATCATCTACCAAATGCAACCCAATAGGTCTCTTTGACGCTCGAGTAAATCCCCATTTAGCATCGTCGCCTCCCGTACTATAGTAGGTAATTTGAAATATAATTGAATAACATAATAGTTTTGTCGTGTCGTTTTGCTTTTGCAATTTATAAAGATCCTGCAAAGCATCAAATTAAGATCTATAAATTGCATGTGCTCTAGAAGCCCAAGTATCTAAAGTTAAATAAATTCATTAAAAAGGTAGGTATTTTGTTTAAATTAAATTCTAGTGCTTTTCAGTTTGAGACTGATGTTGCTGTACATAACTCTGTTGTGTTGTGAAATAGTCATGAAAGCTGATGAATACACTTCACTAGTGTATTAATATTATTTTATCTATACAAGATTTATGGAAATAACGGCACTCTTCAATCACGAAGATATTTAATAGATTCACAAGAATTATTGTGACATCGAATTGAGCTTGAACACGTTAATATTCTGACTCTGACAGTTGATCGTATAACAGAAGGATTCAGTCATATTACAGCCTAATTTAAACCCTTATAAATACCAGAAAGAGGTTGAAATAACCCAGTTCGAATTATGGCATTCTTGTGTAGCTTTTTTTACCATAAGCATTTTCTGTAAGGGCTTTTTGATTATGTTGATAGAGTTAACAAAACAGTCAAGAATCCCTATAAAATACATTTGTTCAAAAGCACATATCCGTATTTAACGATATCCAGGTTCAAGACAGGACCACACGTAAGCCTAGATTACGTAATAGTTACAAGGCTATTATCCTGGTTCAGGCACCAATGCACCAAAGAGAGCGATATTTGGATAAGGCAGTTTTATTTGAGGCACTCGTGAATAAAAAAATAATATTGATTGATTCAGATTTTGTCCGTAAAATCACAAAGATTGTATAGTAACCTTGATTATTTAATTTTACATCATCATATCAGGGAAAACTGGTAGTTGGATATGGCACTTTAATTAAGCAACACCACTGAATATAAAAATTAATTTATTTTACATAATTATACTATGGAAACTGGTGGCAAACAGCTCTTTCTTTCTTGTTTACTGCTAAATAGAATCGACCTTTTCGAAAGGTTAAAGTACCTAATGATTTTGATCATTTTATGCTATTTAGATAGAATTATTATCAAAACTACTAGGTAGTTATACAAGGACATAACCTGTTATTGACCTTTATTTTCACTAGGCTCTCCATTTCTATTTAGCTTCTCTATAATATTCGATTTCTGGCTTGTTGTTCGGCCCACCCTGCGGTAATCTCTATTGCTTTCTTATTAAGATATTAACTACTGGTCGCAAATGTAGTATTAATACCTGTTTCGATCATGACGGATGACTTTGGATTGTCTGCAAAAGGAATAGAACCTGTTTTCTTTTAAACATCCCTCGTTCTGGATGTTGCGTTCGAGTTACAATAATAGCACCTATTAAATGTAGCTAAGCATAATGTATGTATATCTATGAAAACATCGATTTATGCATTTGAAGAAAATAAACTGCTGGAAAAAAACATCATTCCCAATCTGTTCATTGACCGAAATTAAAAAAAATTCGATTTTACCAAAAAGTTATCTACCAAATTCTACACATTTTTAAAAGCTACTACTTGAATAGCAAATAACTATCCTCTCAAGCGTTGAGCGTTCAATTAACGGACATAGAAAATTTTGCCGCTTGCGTGGATGGTCTTGTCAGAGGACCCGCAACTGCTAAGATCACAAGGTTCAATTCCGAGCGTATTTTGGCGATCTCATAGTTCCTACTCTATCGAACACATGAAAAATCGTATGAGCATGAACTGACTCTCGCTCTCACATAAAAAATCGCATGTCTGTGGTACAAAAAAAAATGAAATTTCTTGTTTGAATCTGTGACTAGTTTGGTAGCACTTGCGCGATTCACTGCACTGAAAAAAAATTGTATGGAAAGTATGCTATTTGTTTTTTAATTTTATCATATATATAAGATAGCATAAAAATAATACAATATTACTACCACCAATCGTTTAATTTTTTAATTATAAGAAAATTAAAGTTAAGTCTTGGAGGTTCATGTTGTTTCACCTCTAATAGTTGCTATGTTAATCAAACTTAAGTGAAAGTGGTATAAGAAATTGCAAAAATTTATCTCATTTATAAAATTAACTGTAGTTTTACACGATTCCAACTAAATTTAGAGAAAATCAAGTTTTTCCAAACCTAGGTCACGAAAATTTGTGCTCAAACTCATATCTGTGAAAAGTCCTGTAATGGGGTCCACAGATACGGACAATTTGTCATTTAGATGCCTCACGGCTGAGAGGCTATTCACAGAGTCTACATATAAAACGTACCTACTTCGATCGAATCGATTTGATTTTTAAGATGTTGATTTTTAAATATAACTAAAATAATGATACAATAACATTTTGTTTTATTTTAAGTCCAATCATAAAACTTTTTTAAGAAGGATTTTTGTCGTTGACTGTACATAGTTACTCACATTTTTATGGTCGGGCGAGTTGACGAAAGAAATATGATTTAAATTCGAAAGGTGCCAAGTCGCCCGATCGTGCGAGTTTTCTTCGGGCGAGATGACGAATAACTCCATTTTCCAGTGCATTTTACTGCTGTGTAAACAGCCTTCTTTAGCAACATTTATATTTAATTGTAGCTGAAATAAACCCGTCTCAGAAACTCTATAAACTATTCAATTTTATTATAACTGGGCCTATCTACTCAAGTATTTGCAGTACAGTTGATTAACTCTCAACGTTTCGGACTCAAAACTATCTTTGTCGCTTACTTTTCACATCACGTGAACTATTTGCAACGTCGACTGAGCAGGAAAAAGCTTAGCTCCTATTAATCATAACATCCTCAATCCTTAGATCGTGTCGGCCGATCAATAAATCAAAATCAATAATCGCCCATAATCGATACACGGTCGTGCCGACAATCGATTATCCTGGATGTGGTCCCGTTGATGTGGATAATGATAATAAGCTTACATAGGTTTACTTTGGACTAAATCGCTTTAGCTCGCACAAAGTTCCTATACCTACATAGTTATTTTACCTTCTGTGAAAGCTTTTAATATTTTTTTAAGGCTTTTTTTAAAACCGGATGATAGATTATGTATTATAATTTTAATTTAAATTAACTATTTAGATATCCTGTTAGACAAAAAAATGGTCAGGCCATATTTTAAAAATATAGTTTCTATTATGCCGAAGGCTTAGCTATAATCTAAAGATGATTTTTATAATGCCTTAATCACAATAACCTATATTCCATCCCGCTGTCTATGAGTCTCTAAATGTTATTCACATTATATTATATATATACCTAGTGATGGCCTTGAGGCTTTTTCGTATTCTCCAGACTATTCTTAATTCCAAATCAAGAAGCAAAAGTTTGAAACTGTTATGTTTACCATTGGTTGTCTGTCGGTAACCAGAAATCCTAAAGGTGTTGTGGGTTAACATTTCCGAGGTAAATCACCGGATTGCACGCCTGTCGCTCTCGCTAGTTAATTATTATAAATCGGTATGGTTCAACTGCAGATATACACTCAGTGTAGTATAGGGGGGTATCTATGGGTTTATGCAAAAAAAAAAACCAAGTTTATTTTTCTAAGAGTTTTTACTCAACCAAAAATTGTATGTACAAAATTGTACTAGATACGATACGTCAGTATAAGATTACATATTTGTTTGTTTTTTCTTTTTTAATTATGAGCATTACTCTAAAATAAGAGCACTTTTTTTGTTTTAAAAGTTATTTAAAATCCACATCGAAACTTCAACCAACTTTAGTGTTATGGTCTCAGTAATGGGCCTTGATACATGCCTGTTGCCATCGTCACATACATTCGATTAGGTACCTATCTACCTAGAGATTTATTGTCGGACGGAGGCTTGTGCGGGCTTTGCCGGGTTCTTACTACTTAACTCTACAACATTATAATGTTTACAGTACATACTTACAATATAACAAACCGCTATCTAATAGGTAGGTATGTATAAGGGCTTAGCTTACCGACGTAGTACAGCGAATTTGCCCGAGGATGTGACTGTGAGCAGGCCATTAATCGCGTAGTAAAAAAAAATAAATTTCCGTAATCGGGAAGACATGGGTTAGCAGCATTCTTGGGTCGGCACCAAATGGCACTATGAACGAGATATGCTAACTATATGATAACTACGAAAATTAAAGTGTTACATTAGGTACATTTTAGTCCATGTGTTTCCTCTCACAGTCAGTAACCTATTGCAGATTTGCAATGGAGGAATTTGAACTTAACATTTAGGTATTTTCCAACACGATGCCCTCAGGGCTCAGCCACTGAATCAGGCGTGAATCTGGTCCATACCTAATGTCGAATTTACATTCAAATGTCCTCTGAACAGCCATTTTATGTCAATTCTGTCTGCAGTCGTGACGAATTTTGCCAGGACCAGCATTAGTGCAAATTGGTGACACTCGACCCGACACTTATGTAACCTACTTATAGTTGAGATCTTGAGACCATTTTGAAATCGGTCAAGCATTCGATATATCTTATAAGAAATATAGATGAGCCTAGTAGCTGGTAGGTATATTATGTTGCCACTATATTTTTACATACTACCTAAATACCTAACTAAAACTTTCAAGAAGAAATCAGTTTCCTTAACATCAAACAATAGTCTTAATTACTGTTTGGAGTCCTACCTGGTTATCAACAACGAATAAATCTATTTTACTGTCCTTACATCTTCTTTTTTGAACAAATTAATAGTTTAGGGCGTTATCAAAGTAATTTAAGGCGGCTGCTTTGTCTTCGTTATCGATGTTAGTGGTGACAAATGGGTTAACGCCTTTTTAACCCTACCACAGATTGGATCCTACCGGTTTAGGATGCTTTAAAGGAAGAAAGAAAGAAAAATCATTCATTTAGACATAGGTACACGGCACATGAAAATAAAACAAAAGTCACTTGCTCTGTCACTTAATGCCCATAAACCAAGTTTCCGGTTGTTTTTCAAGTTAAGTTAAGGTCATACTTACAGCAATCGAAACATTATAGTGGAACAACTATTGTTTTCAAGGAAAGTATAATCTAGAACCAACAACGTGGTGAAGGTATGAGTTGCGTTGCTACTGGACTAACGAGTCACTCTCACAACATACTTACAAATAAAATCCTACTAGACTACGAGTCATAACGTCCTAACAGTGTAAATTATTCTTAATTACTTTCAAACTTTATCGGTAACGTACCTATCTGTCGGTGAGCTATGAGAGTTATTGGGCAGGATTGTAAAATAAATCCATAAAAAACAATAAGGAGTTGGATCCGATTCTATTAATTAACTTTGAGGCGAATAGACTCCTCCCTTTTAAGCTATTCAATTAATAAAACTAAAAAACATACCAATCTACATACCTACTTTATTAATGTTTGAAGCAACCAAAAAATACTGTAAGTATTTATTACGTTACAACTCACCATTGATAGTACCATATCCATTAGGTACTTTTACAGAATGGCACAATTGAACGGTTCCCTACCTAACTAATTTGACTAAAAGTTCATCAATTATTATCAAAAATAACACCTAGATACAGTGGCAAAATAAAAATAAATGTTCAAACTTGCAGGACTAGGTTGGATTCCCAATGTATGATTATGGATTGATAGAAACTTAATATTGTTGTCAAATTTAAAGAGTATTTTCCAAAATTAACCACAATTTTTAAGCAATTTAGGTCAAATCATGATGACAAAGGTAACCGAATTGTTCAAAAATTGCAACATCCCTCATAGAATGCGATAAAGATAAAACTAATCTCTCGCTTGGTCGAGTTATCGTCATCTCACAAGTCACAACATTATCTTCAATACGTTACGCAAGATTATAATCTTACTGTCGATATCTTAAAGAATTTCGGATCATATATGTAACGCCAATAAATATTTCGCATTGAAAGAGTTCGCACCGGGTTTAGGCTCCCGTTTTGGATAAGGTGTAACAACGGTTCGCGGAGCCTATTCTGTGGCGAAAACAGCGAGAATGGAGAGCAGGCCTAGCACCAGTCACCATTCGGAGAAAGTGGAGGTGTTCGAAGTGAGAGAACATGTCCCTTATCAAGCCGAGGTCACGAGGGCTCCGGGAGGATATGATGAAGAGAGCCAGAATGTTTACACCAACTCTTGGGACTCGGCCTGGTTAGGACTCTGCCAGCTGTTCAATCTGATGCAACACATGCAAATTGCAATCGTGGTGTTCTGCTTATGGCATTTCGCTTTGACGTCGATACCAGATGGTTCTATTACCAATTTGGAGTTGCACATTATATTTGCTGGAACTGGGGTATGGATTAATTTTCTTTATTCGATCAGATTTAAACTTTCTTTAAAAATGACTTAGTTAGTAGCATGTATTAAGCTTTTTCTATGATATTTGTATGTTTAAATTAGGACGCGCCAATCTCGAATTATTATAGCATTTTAGTAAGATCAATTTTGATTATTTCAGTATCAACTCTTCCTGGTTGAAGCAGTGCTCACTCTCCACAAGCATAACTCCTGGTCATCTCAGCTCTCGAAGGATGGCAAGCGAATCGTCCATGGCTGCCTTCAAGTTATTGGCTCTATTTTCGTGATGGCTGGCAGTTTTCTTGGACTTGCCAAAGTGGACATGGTTATTAGCACTGCTCATGGAATTTGTGGTACGTATTACTCCATAATCCCTATTGGAAATATTTCCTCCAAAAAACCCAAAGCAAATGAGTCACAGTCTTTGGTATTTCTCATGCCTGTGCCTTCTAAATTCCAATTGATAGATAAGATGATAGATAAGTTATTAGATAGATTATTGAGAGTAATATTTTTGTTCACAGGTGTCATTGCTTTAGCATTTTCTATGGTAAGTTTTATAACGGGTATTATCGCACTATTTTCTTCAAAAATAAGACTGATGATCAAGAGTGGGCCAGTGAAGATCTTCCATATAGCGGTTGGTATGTTTGCGATATCAATGGGTCTTATCACAATGGTTTTAGGATTCAACAGTGATTATTTCGAAGCTGCCCAAGGTGGCTCTTCTCTTGGAACTGTTCTGATGGCATTTGTGGTGGCAACGTTGGGATATGTTATTGTTCAGCCGATTGTGGATCTTGTGTCTACAGCAAGGAAGTCAATGTGACTAGATATAAGGGGATCTACAGATGGAGATAGTAATGCTTAGTTTTTTTTATATTTAGTAATCCGTTGTGTATAAATTTAATTGCAATCAAAATAAGTACATACTGTATTTGCAATAGGTCCTACTACCTATTTATTTATGCTAAACAGAATGATGTTGATTTGGTAAATTTGTACTTATGAATGAGAATGTAAGAAAATTTCATATTAATTATTTCTATGTGTAATCAAATTTACGTATAGAAATACGAACAAAGTATCATATAAGTATAATCAAATACTTAAATAAAATAAAATCATTGTTTATCCTACTTAACTTCTAGGTTTAAGCTTATTTTTAATTTTGTATTTATCTACCTACATTAACTTATTTTATCATAATTATTTTGCTTATGTTGTTATTTTTAATAATAATCAATAAGTGCTAAATTCACGAGGGACTCTTGAGTGCATGGATCAAAGTGTTACATTATGTATGTAGGTACCTACCTACCTAAGCCAAATTATGTTACTTACCTATTATAATTTTTATAATAAATGTAAATACGAGAACCAACTAATTTATTATAATAAAATTATCATTTAATTCATCATTTCGTTTATATTGCAATCTGCCTGAAGCAGGCACTAACTAAGTACCTACCTACCTACATAATTTATTTTTAAGTCCGAAATATTTACCTATTATTAAAGTTACATAACAGCTTTGTTTATCGTTAATAATATTATTAGATAGGTTTATAGGTATTAATACATAAGTACCTATACATTATGCAATAAATATAAGTACCTACACTAAACTGTACAAAGCGTAGTAGGTACCTAACTAAGCTATCTTTATCTAACCTACCAACTTAGCTCAGTGTTTTTATTTATCAATACCTACCTCGTGGAAGTGAGTTTGGAACAACAAGACAAGTTTTTTATACTGATAATAAGTACCTACCTAAATAATAATACTATGTACCTTCAACCACTTACCACTCACCTACCACCTCCTAACACAAGCATCACTTACCAGATTGCCGCGCGCGCTTGCCTAGGCGCCGTTATAGTTTTAGCTCATTTATTTAAATGTTAGTAGTTTATTTTAATGTCATGTAGTTAAATTTATTTAAATGTTAGTAGGTAGCACTGTTTCTTACACGTATGTTGGCATAATTGATTCTTGCCGTACTAGTGCAAGCGATAACCGCCTCTAAGGTGACGAACCTTTTCATTCCGCGACTGTACAATGTACTCGTACTTACCACAAAATCAGTTTCTGACTTGTAGTAAAATAGTAGGTAAGTATAGTAAAACCATTCTAAAAATGAACTCCCCTCCACAAAACCGTGATGATTTCAACGTGTGAGAGGAAATACAGAAAAACAGAATACACAGAAAAAAAAAATACAGAATTCGGTGGAGGGGCGTTCATTTTAGAAATGGTTTTACTATACCTACCTACCTACTTAGGTAGGTTCTATTAATGTAACTATTTATGTATGTAAAACTTTAAGGCATACTTGTACGTCGCCAAAAACACATGTTTGTCATCTTCAAAATGATAATTATTTTTATTACATTGATATTGAGTTTTGGGTTATTCAATAATAATTATTTTATTTAATAAATATATTATACTTATCTATTTTTATTAGAAGGTGACGTGAGTAAACCAATGATTTTTTATAGTAAATCATTGGAGTAAACCCAATGATTTTTTATAGTACAGATGTTACCTTCATGTAATTGCAGTTTTAAATCTCTTCCGCGAATCCAAAACTTTTACGCGCGCTTGTAACAAATCTATAGGTATAAAAAATCATTGAGTAAACCCACAACATTTAAGTGTTTTTTTTTTCTTTTTTTGTGTTGTGTTAAATGATAAAAATGTCAACGTCAATTTCATAAAATTTATCAACGTCAGTCGGCTTGTTTCATCCATTTGTGCTTCTGTCAATAACTTTAACTACTGAATTTTGAAGAATCATCCGGCAAACTTGCATTTTTGTAGAAACATAGTGATAAAACCTCTTGTTTTTGTGAGAAATAAAATAAGAAAAATCTCAAGATGGTAAGTATTTACGTAAATCAAGTGCTGTTCGGTTATATTCATTGATTTTGTAGGTTATTTACAACTTTTGCTTGGTCATCTAAGAGCGTCCAATACAAACTATAATTTATAACTTTACAGGCTCGGCGTTATGATACTCGCACCACCATATTTTCTCCCGAAGGTATGTTTTATACGCTGGATGTTATTTAAACCTAAGAAATTACTATGTTAACAGTACCTTTAATTTTTCAGGCCGTCTGTACCAAGTTGAATATGCTATGGAAGCTATCAGTCACGCCGGTACCTCCTTGGGGATTCTAGCTACTGACGGAATTTTGTTGGCCGCAGAACGCCGCAACACAAATAAACTCCTTGATGAAGTATTTTTCTCTGAGAAAATCTATAAACTCAATGATGATATGGTTTGCTCTGTCGCTGGTATTACTTCAGATGCTAATGTACTGACAAATGAACTGAGACTGATTGCACAGAGATATCTGCTGAACTATGGAGAATCCATTCCCTGTGAGCAGCTTGTGTCTTGGTTGTGTGATGTGAAACAGGCATACACTCAATATGGAGGTGAGTAAATTGAACTCTTATTTAGTTTTCAAAATAATCTCCATTATCACTACTATTTACGTTGCCTCTGCTGGGACACAGGTAATTCTCTCATAATAAGAAAGATTACCCCTTCATTCACCTTGCTGGCCAAGTCGGGGAGTGTCATAAGGACATGGCATATATGAGGTTCTTGGAACATGCCAATTTCCTCATGATGTTTGCCTTCGCTGTTAGAGTGAAGTCCTATTTGTCCTATGTCCTACTGTAATTTTAGTATTTGAACCTGCCTAGTTTAAATACTGTGTGAATTGTCCAGCAATATTTATTTTTTATGTCCGATAATACTCTTACAATAATATTTTCTTTTACAATTTACAGGCAAGCGACCATTTGGTGTCTCAATTTTATACATGGGCTGGGACAAACACTATGGCTACCAACTATATCAGTCTGACCCCAGTGGTAATTATGGTGGCTGGAAGGCCACCTGTATTGGAAACAACAGTGCTGTAAGTATTCATGTTGTTAAATTGTTATCAGTGATAAACTCAAGAATAAGAGACCACAAAAAAGTCAATTGGGGGAGGGCCTTTGTGTGCCTTTGAGTGGGGCGGAATCTCATTATGAAGAAAAAAACCCAAAATCAAACTGACTCTATACAACAACTGTAATTTATGTTTGTATGCTCTAACAGCAAAATTAATTGTTGCAATCTGTGTCCTAGTACCTGACTGTATGTACATACATATACATTGATTTACAGACAATAAAATGATTATTACTGATGTTTATTATTATTAATTCTAGGCTGCTGTATCAAGTTTGAAACAGGAGTACAAGGAGAATGAGACTACTCTGGCTGAAGCTCAGGCTTTGGCCATCAAGGTGCTCAGCAAAACTCTGGACATGACCAAGCTTACTCCTGAAAAAGGTAACAACATCATAGATATTTTAACTAGATTTACCATCATTACCATTTCCACCTTCATCAAAATCCATTCTGTAGATTTGTGTGAACAATTTATAATATTAGGATTGGTATAATGAACTATAATGGGTTCTAATAAATAAATAAATATTGCCAGACAATTCACACAGCAACATCAAACTAATCCATTGGGGATCCCCATTCCCAGTTGTCCTACTACTGGGCATTACAGAAAATGATAAGTATTATTCTAGAATAAAGATATCAGGAGCAGCAAAATAGTGATGGTAGCATACCTAAAGTTTTTAATTTGTTTTAGTTGAGATGGCGACGCTCACCCGTAAAGACAACAAGACCATAATCCGAGTTCTGAGCAGCCAAGAGGTTGAGAAACTCATTGCTGCATTTGAGAAGAGTGAAGCAGAGGCTGAAGCTGCCAAGAAACTGGCACCCAAGTCCTAAATAATATGATTTATAAGTTTTGTGCACTATTAATAAAATTACCTTCTTATAATTGTTTTTTTTTACAACAAAACTAGGAGTTGCCCTTATGGAGTCTTTACTAAGTTGAAAGGATTAGGGATGTCGTCCTTTGAAGAATTTGGTTTAAACTACGAGTATGTAGATAATAAATTATACCTGTTATGTTATAAGAACCTTCATTATAATAATATAATAAATAATTGAATGCAGGCCAGGTGTGACTGTTTATTTGCTCCAACATAAGCTTATTATGTAGTCATCTACTGTAAGTTAAAAGAGCTTAATAAATTAGTAGATAAAACAAATAACGAGAATGTAAGAACTTTAAATTCGTAACACAGAGATTCAATTATACTTAAAATAGGCATTACCTTTTTGTCTATTTTAAATAATTGATTAATTATAATTTGGATAATAGGTAATTAATATAATTAAAGTTAGATACCCAACAGCTTCTTCTTTTTTAGTGAACCGATCAGCATAAAATGCTTAAATGATCATAATCCAAGTCAATGTAATGTAAGACGTTACGTCTATTAAAAAGTGTGTCATAAGTGTCATTGTCAGAACAACTCCAGTGGCCAGTGACGCTGACGTGGGAAAATAACAACAATAAACAGCTGAGCCTTGCTTGCGCGATTTAAAATAAAATTTCTAATATTGCTTAAAAATTTGGTACATAAAAAAGTCAATAGGCACATCACAATGCCCGTAATTATTAACCCTAAATTCGATAGGTCAACAGTATTCTCTAGACAGTCTATCCCGCGTAAATGTAGAGAAGAAATGGATGTGAGGCTCTTACTAAATAAATGTGAAACCATTGCTAAAGACGAACCTGTTGAAGGCAACTGGAGACTAAAACAATATGTGAATAGTCTTGGTGATATGATAGCTGATATGAAAAAGAACCCTGAGTAAGTTGTATTGAAAAAACTCTTGTTGTATATCCTTTCTATTTCTTGTTGCTAAAACCTTATCCTTCAATTTATTCAAAGTTATTCACAAGACTGTATTTCTTTTTATTCTATACAGAGGTTGAAATCAATTTGCAGCAAAATATATAATTAAGTATTTTTTGCAGACTAAGGATACCAAAGGAATCTGTTGGAGATTACATGAAAAGAATATCATTCCTGAAAGGAATAGTACAGACTGCTTCGCTAAACTCACCAGTAGAAAAAGTAAGTAGGTTACAAAAGATTTTTGGCATAGCCCTAACTGATTTATAGAGAACCAAAATAATTTCAAAGTGTTGTCATGCATTTCAATAATAAAAATATACTTAATAACTTTGTTGTTTTGTTATTGTTAATATTAGTGCATTAATAAACAGGTTGTACACTGTACTTATCTGTAAAGAATAGTTTTTAATATACATATAGTAGGTAGAATGGATACCTACTTAACTTTCTTTGTTGAATAAAACAAATCTTTATATTATGTAGCAGTAGAGCGAACCAATTATGCTAAATAAAATTTTACTTTATCATCATGTTTTATATATTGACTGGTTATAAATAAATTACAGTTAGAAGCAGTTCAACTCCTATCTCATGGGGCAGCTACCATGTCAGCTGATGCTGCAGCCCAAGAGATCCATCAGAAGACTGTTGTGAAGTACAATGCTGATCTACGGTCAGAGCTGTTTGGTTTAGGTAATGCCAACTCTTGTATATTAGCTATGTAGTTTGTGTCCAAAAATATTCCAATACTTTTTGAGTTTAATTTGGGGACTCCTTTTTTCCGGAATTGGACTTAAAGTTTTTTTTTTTGGCTGAATTGAATAAACTGTTTGGCATGCTACGGAGATAATATATGTAGGTACCAGAAGATGTGCATTATTGTTCCATATGTATATAAGCGTGATAATAAGGTATGCCAAAACCAAGACCTATATTTAGCTTTATTAAGTTCAGTTGAGTTCTATTTGTTGAGTTGTTGTGATAATGATAATAAATATTTTTCCAGAGGATGAAGATGACACACTCCGCAAAAGGAACATAATAAAGGCACCAAACTTCATCAGTGACAGAAAAGATCCAGAATCCATAGACTCCTTGCTGAAAATACACCAAAATATGCAAGAGAAGGTCGCTGAAAATATGGTCATGCTTACTAAAAGCTTAAAAGAACAATCACAGATTGCAAGCACTATAATCAGGAGGGATACTGAGGTACTTATGCTGTCTAAATTTATTTAATTAACTACGACAGCATTTAAAAACAATGTTTTACTGTTCCATAGTCCAATTAGCTACACTTGCATGAATCTTGTATCCAGCATGTTCTGATAGCGAACATTTGGCCAATGTGGTGTATTAAGCCCTAATCTCTCTTGTCAATAGTGAAATCGCTATGTCCCTGCTGTGGCAAAGTAAATATAGATTCTCTATGCTCATGCTTATGTGTGTTTTGCAGGCGTTACAAAAATCATCAGACTTAACAGATCGCAACATGATGTCTCTGAAGGCTGAATCAGACAGACTACAGAAGCACAGTCGAAGCGCATGGAAATGCTGGCTTTGGATCATGCTGGCTGTCGTCATGGTCATATTCATTAGTAAGTATTTACCTATCTTCACTGTATGTTGCAGGACTAGAATTAGAGATATGGTATATCTCTTCCCATCAGCTTTGTTAAAAGACCTTAGGGATTATATTTCAGAGCAACGTTTAACAGACGTTTAACAGCAATGATCAAAGTTTTTATGTAAACAGAGATCAAAAATTCGTTAAAGAACGAGTGTCACCGACACAATCGTAGATTGTTGTAGGTTCATGTACTTTTTTAAACCAGTAAACCCCTTCTTGATGAATTCATTAGCTAGCTTCTGCCCGCGGCTTCGCTCTCATTAAATTGTAGCTTATGCCACTCTACATCCATTCAACTATCTCCACTTAAAAAGTACGTCAATTCGTCGCTCCGTTTTGCCGTGAAAGACAGACAAATAAACAGACACACACATACATTTTCCCATTTATAATAATAGTATGTCTTAGTATTAGTAATTATATTCCTTTATTTAAGTATTATTCTTATTTTACAGATATGGTGATGTTTATGAAGGTCATGAAAAAAAGAAAATATGATTAAAAGCAGGTGGAATACTGGGTAAGTATGTAACTTTTTTACGATTAAGCTCCTGATGATGTTATTTGTTATTTTTTTGTTTGTTTTAGTTCTAAACTTTAACATTCCTGTGATTTTTACTTGTAAAGTATCTTCTTATTTTATTACCTATAATAATTTTAAATGGAAGTAGTTCATAAAACTGTAATTCCTAAGTGAAATAATAAATCGTCGTAAAATGCTATGTAGAGTAAAACTATTATTTGTTTTATTTATGTCATGTATTTAATTTTTACAATTTATAAGAAGACAGAATAAACTGCTAAATGATTTAAAAATGGCTTTGAAATTCCCTTTATTCATTCATAATTAACATCTTCAAGGAAAACGACTAAAATTAGTATATATAATAATAATAAAAGGTAGTAGGTTACTGTCACAATTTCAAAATTATTTCATTTGAATTAAACTATTATAATCAATAAGAGATAGGTAGGACAAAAACAGTTTTTATAGTAATAAAAACTGATTTTGTTGGAAATATTAAAATTTTTAAGCGAATTTATAAGAGTGAAAAGTTACTTATTATGTATATTTCTTAATTATACTGCAGTAAATATATGATAATATTATGTCTAAAATACTGTCAAACTTCGAATTTTTGGTTCTGCTTTGGTATTCTACATAAGTACATACTGTGCGTGATTTCTATCACGTTCTAATTTTTTCCTAATTACGTGAGAGATGTTAATATTATACATGTACTGGTATTATTTATATATCTGCTATATATATCTGCTCTTACTAACACATAGGTGTATGCCTAACCCTCAAGTTTCTATTAGCTACAATAAGTTAGCTATCTTTACAGTGTAATAAATTGTAGTAGATATAAGCACTAAGTTTGATTAGTTGTAATCCGTATAAATATTAAAAATTGTGTACACCGAATTTTTTTTGAAATTATGACTGATTTTTATATGCTTGCGACAAAACATGACATATCTTTTCGAAATATGCTACTTATAATTATTTGTCTTGAATCTTAAATATGGACTGTTAAGCAGAGTTTAACCGACATACAGACGCGGAAGAATTTATTTAATATTATTATACTTATCTAATTTTCCTACTCTGTAGCGCGAATCACATTCGTCTATAAGCAATTCCTTTAAAGATTTAGTTTATCACCTATTAGGTAGTTTTAAGCTACAAAAGTGGTTCAGGCCTATAGTGTTGTATACATAATTATATTCATATTCTTCAAATAAGCTTGCGTAAACTATTTCCAATGTATTTTATAGAATGTACATTTAGATTTTCTAATTATAAGGAAGATATTGGACCGACTAATTAACGGACAATCTTAATTAAAGTTTGCCACAAGAAATCTCACATTTGATGTTAGCATGCTTCTAGATATGGTTTTAAACGAAAAGTTCATAAACAAACAGTATTTAATCATTGTCTATGATTATTTCAGGGTGTATCATGGGCGCAGCGCTGATAGTGTTAATAAGATGCTATCAACAAATGTTAGATTTTAATGTGACTCTTCTTAATCTCCTTCTCCATTCTTAATCTATGTGCTAACATTCTACTTTTACGTTATTTATTTTTACCTCATTATGTTATGTAATAAAATTAAAAAACCAGCGCTATTTATGAAATGAAGTATTAAATATAGATTCGGAAATCCCTAACATATTTCCTTCATATGAAGTGAATTCATATCGTATTTAAAAATAGATATAATTGTAAGTTTAACGATTCAAAGCATTCATACATGTTTCGGTTATTAGATAAAAGTAAAATACATTAAATTATGTGGTTAGTAGGTTTAGTTGTACAACAAGTTTTAAGTTGAAGCTTGTACAAATAAAAGCAATTCGTGTCTACCGACTTATTTTCTTTTTGCTGTTTTACTTCTTATCATACACGTCGGTGAGTTCAAATTTCCATATTTTGTTGGGTCCGATTTCCGTCACGTAGAGATGCGATCCGTTGCGTGTTACTGCCAGCGAGTGGGGGTTGGTGAAACCCTGAAATTAAATAACAGGTTAATCATCATCATTACCCCTATATTTATGTATGTTCCAACTGCTTGGACACGGACATATCTCTATACCTACTCTGTGCTTTTGTAAATTTGAATACTCACAGTACTAGGTTCCCAAGTATCTTGTATATTCCCGTTGAGAGCGTTCACGGTGAAACCCCTGACAGCGATGTTCTGTGACGTTGGTCCGTTGACGGCGTATATCGTGTCTGAGTGAGAGGCGACGGCGAACACTCGCCCAAGGGTAGGGTCTTCTATCACTCTTGCGGGCTGTCTGTAACATTAATAAAACATATTATAAAACATACTACAACAAAACAATATGTTATATTGTTTTGTTGTAGTTATTTTATTCAGCGTATGCTATCGAAGCAGAGTTCTGTCCCTCGCACTCGGTCTCTGTGAGTTTTCGGTAGATGATTCAGATTTACAGTTGTAACGATAATTGGTTATAAGCAAATATTCGTCACACAACACACTAAAGCCGCTAGAAAGCATTAAGAAATTGTTTTTGTGATTGGTACCTATTCTAGTAGATACTAGTACCTGTATTAGAACACGAAATGGGTAACATTTCAAACAAATGTTTTCGAGTTTCCCGATATTTAGATACCTTTTTCCTGTTCTAATAGGTATTGATAAAAACCACAATAGTTTAAAAAGTTATACTAGTACCTGTAGTCGATAAACTCATTGAGTCCAGCGTGAGGACAGATGATTCTCATGTTCTCCCTATCAGCAACGCAGACGATGTCAAGTTGCTCGAGCAGAGTCACACTGTGAGGTAGGTTGAGGCTGAGCGCCTCGCTGCTGGTTGGAATGGCGACGAGGATCACTCCGGCAGCGTTGAACTTCAGGATCTGGTTGTTGCAGTAACCGTCGGCGACGAAGATTTCTCCTGGAATTGAAATTTAATAAATATTGCTGGACAATTCACACGGCAACATCCTAGCTCCGTGCTGGTAAGCTCGAGGGTTGTGTTACGGGTGGTAGATTTCTGATATACTTATTATAGACACACATCTATCTCACAGACACACTCGAGAAATCCTGGCATAAAGGTTCATATTTACAAACAAAAAAATTTTTAAATGTGAAAATGTGAAAACAACAAATTATTTTACTGCGCAGAAATACCGTACTCCTGCCTGAATATCATACTTATAACACAGTGATATCTTCAGGTCGGAAACAAATTCCAAGCTGCATTATCAGCAAGCAACATAGGACACATTTATAAAAGGCAGATCCACGAGAAATCCATAACCCGCGCAGATTCGGTTGCTACTTTGCTACAGCTAGTAGGTATCACTAATCATTATCAAGTCTCAAATCATTATCATGCAAGAGCACTTAGCCACTACCTGTGACCTACATGTGTGTATGAGTACCTGTATGTGTTGTGTGTGTTTAAGAGCACTTACCTGTGGTGGCGATAGCTACAGAGGTAGGCATGCAGAGCAGGACCCGTCGGCGATCAGCTGAACCCGCCGTGAAAGCTTCTCCAATCGTGAGGATCGGGTACTTATGATTCTTATGCGAGTACTGGGAACGAACAAAATATATAAACTAGCTGTCCACGCGACTCCGTCCGCGTCAAATTATGTTTGTATGGTGATACTTCTTATCATAACAGGAGCAATAATTCAAATCACTTTTTCCACTTCTCAGACGTCTAAATGTTTACCAAATTTCATAAAATTCGGATTATTGGTATTCAATTCAAATGAAAAGCTTTAATAACCAAATAAAACTACACATAATATCAGTTACAATTTATAAAGACTCTCTATAGAATACAATAGCATCTCTTACGTTCTTATGAGTGTTGAGATGTATGAAAATAATAATGTTTTCAACATTTTCCTTCGTATGGCTTCTCGCCGTTCGGACACGCCATTATTAGATCAAATTTGTCCGAAGCCATATAAGATTGGATGGATCTAATACGAATTTCCCCAGAGTAAAGTAGAATTACTTTGTGAGTGAATTGTAATCTAATATATTATGTAGAATGAAGCCATAATGGAAGCTGTGATGTTTTGTGTGTGATTATACAATTCCTCACTAGAATGAAAAATTTGGTTTAGGTAGTCATATAGTCAGAGCAAAATATTTGACTATTTTCATAGAAATACCTATATGGGTACGATAACATACACGTCAAAAAACGGACAACTAAACAAATCCATTGAATTAGATCTTAAAATTAATAAGAAAATTGATATTGAAACGATAATACAACCTAACCTTGTGTGTCCAAAGCCAAGAAAGCTCACCTTGAAAGCTTTTAGCGACGTCCCTGACCCGATACTTTTGTCAGGGTCAAACACTAGATTAGCCTAATAGGCCCTATGCATCCTGGGTAACTGGGCCATAATAAATCATACTCATTCATCAAAGTCAGATATTTATTGTAGATTAGATTCAAGGACCTATCTAAAAATATAGACTCTACTATCATAAATAGATATACGAGTATAAATGTCCTTTATAACAATGATTTTATGTGGCCTTACATAAATTCATTTATTTTAAATTAAAAATTCACGCGTGTTAACCAACACAACGACGAATAACCCACACAATGTGCCATCTCGCGTGAATCTATCATTTATTTTCACGTGAGTTGACGAATATGAGACATTGCTATGTGCCGGCTCGCGCGATTTTATCATTAGTTTTCACGCGAGTTGAAAATAAACCTATGAAAAATTGCTATGTGCCGACTCGCGCGATTTTTTCATTAGTTTTCACGCGAGATGACGAACAAACCATGCCTATTCATACTCACCTTAAAGACTTGATGCTTAGCGACATCCGTGACCCACACGTTATCATGATGGTCGACCGTCAGCCCGTGCGGCATGTAGAACGCGTATGAGCCCCAGCTGTGCAGCACCGAGCCCGTGTGGGGATCCAGCACAAGGATGGTATCCTCGATAATAGGCCCCTTGTCGAGGTTCTGATACACGTTCGACTCGTTGAAGGTGCTGGAAACGATACTTATTTCATTCCCATAATAACACAGATTTGCGCCGAAAACGCGTTTCGATTGATGGCCACTTAGGCTATAAAATGTTGTACGAATCAGACGTCAGACGTGCACTGAAATGACGGACACTGATGTTAATGGTTAATAAAGCTACTAGTTTACAGTGCACCAAATATTGATGATTATCATCATCATACCTATTTACGTTCCAACGGCTGGAATACAGGGAATTATCTTTTGACGAGAGTTAAGGCCTTAATACTCCACTCTTGCCAAGTGCGGGTTCGTGAATAATGATGATAATGCGGTTTATTTCTACTGAAGGCAAATCGGAGCAGAGTGTAGGGTTAGGTACTTTTAAGTAAGCCTGGTGAAGTTAGTTAGTTTCCTGCTTAGTGATCTAACGCTTTTAGACGATAGATAATAGTCGGTCCAATAAAATTGATAATAATTCAGGCTTTATTCCTCAAAAACTTAACATATAGGTTCCAGGTTTGTTACCTTTCATCCCAAACTCTTTCTGCCCTATGGAAGATGACCGGCTGTCCGAGAGAGTTGATGGAAACCGCTGTTATCTGACCAACGTTCAGGGACTGTTGTGGCCAATCCTTTACCTCCTGGGGTCTTAGCACTATGTCGTCTTTTTCAGGCTGAAACACAATGTATAAAGTAGGTGCCTTATTTTTCCATAAGGTTGCATACGTGCCTGTGCCAATAAATCTGAATATTATGTCCTAGTAGGTACCAAGTTAGTTTCAATAAATCATGAAAGAAATACTTTGATTTGACTATCTTTGCTATCACAGGAAAATACTTCAATCAGATACCATCATGAGTTTACTTTATAAGATAGATAGATAGATAGATAGATTAGATAGATTAACACTTTATTGTACCTTCTTAATTAAAATAAAAACAGAGTTTCAAGAAAACTTATTACTAAATTAAACGTACAAGGGGCGGCCTTATCGCTGAGAGCGATCTCTTCCAGGCAACCATAGTGGAGATAATGAATAAAAAAATAGTACAAAATATTTAAAAAGGTAGTGTAGGTACATAAATTATATAAACAATTTTAATTACATAAAGTATATAACAATAAACTAATACAAGTCGAATATCACTTATAAAGTTATAATTCTTACATCACTTACCGAATGTAAATGCAGATTCTTCAAAATCTCTTCATTGGCCCCATAATTGAAGTAATCGAAGTTCTCCCTTACGGTTTCCGGTTCACAATTAATAGCATTGAATGCGAAAACAAGAAACACGAACCCCAACATCCTCATAGTTGTTGTGATGTGTCTGCTGTTTGAACTAGTATTGCTGTGCCGTAAAGGACTATTGATTATATCTTAAAACTCCTCTCCACTGCGCATGCCCTAACGAACTCAAGGACGGAAGATATAAATTAAACCCCATATTCAGTATACATTCATTTATTCACACACAACTCCGAACAGTACATTTCGAGTGACCTACCATAAATTTTGTAAGAGAAGATTGAAAGAATATCAAAAAATACGAAAATATCGAAATTTCATTTCTTTTTCAGTCTCGAAATGGATCGTTGCTTGAATTTGGCACTCATTCTCACGAGAACAGCAACGATCGTGAGCGAGCGAGCTGTTCCATTCTTCCATAAATTATTACTGGCCGCTTTTGAACTCAGAATTGGGTTGATCCCAGATGTACCCAGTTTCGGTCATAGAGCAGATTGCGTTGTAGTATCGCCCAGGGCTTCTACAGTAGGACCACGAAGGGCATTTGCATCTGAAGAGAGTTTGGAACTCTTCTTTACAAACTTCGTTCCACCAGCATGTTCTCTGTTGAAAGTAAGACATTATAAGTATTATAGTCACGACTAGGTTTATGAAAAGCTTCTTGCTCTAGTACCAAAATGGTGTAGATCTAACTCTAACTAAATCGATGACCTAGATTAAATAGTAGGGATTTTATCTTTTATGTTGTACTTGTTATTAGTATTATAGTAGTGATAAATTAGACAACATTTATTGCATAAAACTGTTAAGTAATATCAAAATAAAAAATTAAAATGTTCAAAAGCTAAGCTTCCTAAGGTGTTTATTGCTGTGCATATTTAAACTATTTTTAATCAGTATTTGTTTTTATTGCAAAGAAACACTGTTATATGATTTTTATGTTATAAAATCAGTTAAAAAATCATATTTACCTCTGTAATATAACCCCGGACACTTTGATCTGAGTAGCTCCTCTTCGCCACTCCTAAATCCGGCATCGTATTCAACAAAATAAAAAGAAACAACACATTTTGCACTTGAAACATCAAACTGTTTCACTAAAATACTCCAGATACTCAATAAACTGTAGATTTTGTTAAATGATGGACGATTACAAAAATCATATGAACGATTGTGTGCGAAGTGCCAGAGTTTCCAACTCAGGAATGGAATTGTTGCTGAAATCTTTGAAATTTCCCTTTTCATTTCTCGATAGCTTCGTAAATACCAGTAGAACTTTTAATGTTTATTACATAGGTAGCTACTCTGTAGATATCGAAACTTGTTTGATTTAGCTTATCCAACAATTTGCGTGTTAGATTGGCAACATTATTTGGCCACCCTGCAGAGTTTTTTGGCAATTTCCACGATTCTGATAGGTTTATCTCTGTCATATAATTAAGGCTTCCGAAAACAATCGTTAAATACACATAACAGATGTTTGTCTTCATATTGCTTTTAAAGGTAGAGTAGGTATAAAAGCTTAGTTCAAAGTTCCTAAACTATTTTAAAGAACTCTACCCCTTTGCTGAACACCTGAGGTTTCAAAATAAAAACATTGTAATAATTAATTATTTTATTACTTAATTAATAATAAATACTTATTAATATAATTAAAATAATTACTACTTAGGACTTTTGCAGTTGCACCAACTACCTATTTCATTCTTTAGAATACAAAGCAAAACCTATAAATAAATAAATGAGAAAATAAATTTCAGAATGGCACTAAACAAATTAAGAAATAATATTTAATTTCAAAAGATAACTAAAAACAATAGACTTTGGTTGGAACTACCACTACATTTGGAATAATTTATTTTCTATATAAAGAGATTCTTCTACGTTTCTACATCGCTACCTCTGCCTCGTTTATGTTTTCATCTAACTCATTGATCTCATGTTCATGCCGCCTGTGTTGATCTTCTGCATCTTTTCTGAAAATTTAAATTTATCTTAATGTCATCATCATCATCATCTCAGCCATTGGACGTTCAATGCTGGACATAAGACCTCCCTACACGACTTCCAGTCATTACGGTTGCTTGCAGCCTGCATCCACCCAAAATATTATCTTACTGTGTTGTTAAAATAATTATTCCAGAGATTACCAGGTTAGTAAAGGTTGTAAACCTGTGTACTTTATACAAAATGTTTGTTGAGAAATACTTACGAGTATTTATTTGAAGCTGGCCGGAATAAGCTCTTAGGACACAGGCGGTAATAAGGCCAGCATTCGCCCCCTGATTCACCTGCTTTTTGAGCATCTACATACTCTTTTAGTAGCGTAGAGTACGGCGATTTACTTGGCCTGAAAACAAAAATATTAACAGGTTAAAAAAGGAACTTTTAAATAACAATATAAATTAACTATATATAACTGAATTGGCATAATCGACGCTGCTGTACGTTACTAATTTATTCTCTTAATTGACCTTACGTTTGACCCCTACTTGAAAATATGGGGTAGTAGGTACTACTCTTAAGCCCGCATTACACAAATAAAAAACATAATGTTTCTCTAATTCCAACATTAAAAATATATATTTTGCTGTCGTTGATAAAAATGTTTATAACCATGCATACACATACACCATAGCTAGGTATCTCTAAATTCTCTGCAAAACTGAAACGTAGGTACAGACAGACAGACATGGAGAGAAACTATAATGGTTTCTACGGAACCCCAAATAACGGATTGCGTCGTTAATGACGTCGAGTTATCTAACATGTAGGTACATAATATGAACACAAGTCTAGATCCAGTTTCAGATATTTTATTGATTCTTGTTCTGTAATGCCGAAAAACTAGTAGTTTTATCGTCAGATGCATGCAGGTTTAAACATTCATAGCTATTCATTATTTTTAATCGGACCTGGCAGCGGTTTCTGAGATAGCGCGTTCAAACAAACAATCAAACAAACTCTTCAGCTTTATAATATTAGTACTTATAGAGAAAAAAACAATGAAGTCTTAATGATTTTGCAAAAGTTTGCAGTTACTTGTGACATATAAAGTTGTCGCTTTGATAACGTTAATTAATAACTCATTATAATTTCTCGCCCACTTACCAACCTGTATTTAATCTGAGTTGGCTAAACAAGATAGTCATACATTGACCTCGGTGTCTACAATATGCAAGTTTTACTATAAAACTGTCGTGGTTCGATACATTTATATAAACTGTTGGTATTCCTTTAACTAAATAAGTAACAAAAATAAACAGGAAATCCACGAGTTAAACAAATCCGACGTAAAAAGTTTTTGTGGATTCCATTCCCGTTTGTTGTACCAATATGAAAATATGGTTATACTCGTAGTAGGTAGTATTTTGATTCTCGTTATCAATAGTATTCTTACTACATAGTTCGCCACCCGCGGCTTCTCCCGCTTTCTTTACATTTCTCCAGTCCAGAGTAGGTTTAAGGTGAAAAAAAAACAAACAACAAAATAATATTAAAGTTTAGCATACTCACGTAAACAATAGCTTCATAACTTCTCCGAAAAAGCCGAAGTTGGTCAAGGGATGAGCCTGGACCTCACATATCGTCCGCAGAATGCATTCTTTGCCAGAAATGCCGTACGTCTCCAACATGTCCTCAGCCATACCATATAATAAAGCTCTGAAAGTATTAGAAAATATTAAAAAGTAATTAAAACAAACTTATCTATTATCTGGTAGTCTCTATAAAATAATTTAAGAGTAGACCTAGGGTAGATTTTGCAACGCTTATCGGTAATGTACAAAAACACAGTGAAAACACATGCTCTAACGGTGAAGGAAAACATCGTGAGGAAACCGGCATGATTTGAAAAGTTTGAAGGACATGTGACATTCACCAACTCGCACTTGATCAGTGTCGTAAATAAACGAATAAAACAGTTTCTGGTAAAATTAGCTTTACGGTACGTATATAATATCCTGATTAACGTTACGTCATGATATAAGGAGAGACGATATAAAAAAAGGAAATTCATGATCCCAATCTGAGTCCAAAAGAAACTTAAAGGCCTTATGTAACCGTATTGCCTGTAAAGGCCAAGTGTGTACATCTTCCATTTGATTGTTAATTTTGTAATTGAAATAGACCCTACGTATTACCGTCCTACGGTTATAATTAGTTAAATTGCTTAGTGCTAATTTTACTCCTATCAGGACATTACATGCAATCGGCGCCTGATTTCGAATTGCTCGTTGAATTACAATGGAATAAACTCCACACTTCCTGTACAGCTAACTGGCCGTGTTTGGAATCCCTGATGTCCAAAGGTGAAAGTAAGTGACACTTCCACAGCTCCACGTGGTACAGGTAACTAATATAGCACGACGTTTTTGAACTGATGGGTTTTGTGTGTGGTCTTTCTGCTTTATACGAATCAATTAGTTTTACTTTTGAAGCTTACTTGATTTTCTTCGTTAATAATGAACATGGAATCGTGGTATTGTTTCGATAGGATGTGGCTTGCATCAATAAGGGCGGCTTAACCCGTACCCCTAGTTAGGTACTTAGTCAAATTAGATTCAGTATCATAATATATTAAGCCTATAAACACTATATCTCTGAAAACAAACGTCATAACCGTCTCACAGATTTTTTATCAGTATATATTTACCTTTCTCCCCCTTGTAGTCTCTCCAACGCAGTTTCTTCTAACTTAGGGTCGATTGAGACGTCTCTCTTCCCTCTTCTTTGTGCCATATACTTCCCTAAGTAGTCAGCCATAAGGTTCACGGCCGATCTGCCCAAAGATCTTCCCAGAATCGGGGGAAGGTCCCCGTACGGATTCTCATTGTCAGTCAGGCCGAGTTTGTCGAAGTCAACTGTAAGTGTAGGTACAAGATTACTTTTAATCATGCCTATTTTGAATAATTGTGATTTTAGTCTCAAAAACTGGTTAAACCACTCTAGGCTATGGTCGTGTTTAAATTGAGTCTCCTGCGTTATAATTTAATGTATTTTCCCGCAGAAAATAGTAATCTTTGTGTTTCTCTGATATGTTAGCTATATTATTGAAAAGTTTCATCACAATCTATTAAGTTATTTTTAGGGGAAAGAGTTACAAACATCCATCCAGCCATACTTATAGTCAGGGATCCGTAGTACATGGAAATCAAGTGATTACTAACAAGCTAATTTTTGGTGAGTAGCTTCGTTTCGATGAGACGTCCAAAGATATCCTATACCCAACTCTCGATTGTGGTAGCTAACAGAGATATCAAGGATTAAAAAAATCAAGGATGTAAAACTGGGATAACGGACCACGAAATTTGTAGGACAATATGTTATATCTCAAGATAATTATCTAAATTATATAAAAACATGTTTGTCCTACAAAACCTATGGTTTGATCAAAGAGTCCGCCATTTCGAAAATGTATCGAAAACGAGGTCAATTTAAATGATTACTATGATTACTAACCAGCTGATTTTTTGTTGTATACTTAATTAATATATATAAAATCTAACGGACATATTGTCCGACAAATTTCGTGGTCCGTTATCCCGGTTTTACATCCTTGATTTTTTTAATCCTTGATATCTCTGTTAGCTACCACAATCGAGATTTGGGTATTGAATATTTTTAGTCGTCTCATCGAAACGAAGCTACTCACCAAAAATTAGCTTGTTAGTAATCACTTGATTTCCATGTACTACGGATCCCGGCCTATTACAAACTTTCGCGTTTGTAATACCTACTTGGATATAAAATAATAACTCACTTGCGAATTGAAAACTCGTCGTCATATTCGCCAGGAATCCCTTCGGTGGATGCCTGACCAGAGGCATAGATAACGAGGGTGTTATAGAAAGGGTCGCTCCTGGAGGCAGCGCCAGTCTACCGTCGTTCGTGATCCATAGTATTCGCTTCTGCCGTGAATGAGGAACGTTCTCTTTGGCCAACCCATCGGGCGAGGCGACCGGTATCAGAGCAGCTAATGTTATGCTTAGTAGTAGCCGGGGTAACGCAGTGTCCATTGCCAACCTGAAGACAAAATAGCGTAGTTATGTAACTATTTTTAGGCGTAATATAAATCTGACTCAGGCAAAACTAGAACTTGTGACCTTATTCAGTGTATGAGCTACCGACGCAATCATCAAGCCACTTTGTAATTTTATTTATTTATTTATTTATTAAAGAGATAGTAGGATCAAAAGCTTCGTGCCCTTACTGAGATTTATCTGTCACTTAAAATTAATGTCAAACAAAGATAAACAATTTTTCACACAATATTATCGAAACTTTATTTAAACGCGAATTTTAATGCGCTTTTTAAGCGAAAAGCGAAATTTATACAAAAATTATAATGAAATCATCTAAATTTTTTCGCATCAGAGACAATAATGATTACAATATAAATGTGGAGAACTATATTCAAGAACTAGAAAAGCGATTCAATATAGACTTCAGATCTCTTCCGCAATGGAAAGAGCTAATACAAAGGCTACATGTGAATACAACGGATTATAAACGGATGATACAGGGGTCTCAGATCAGGAAAGCTGATATTATAAATAAACTATATGAACAGCAGACAAGACCATCTCCGTTTGAGTTAACAAACTGTCTAGCCAGAACTGCAAAAACATGGGAATCACTTGAATCAAAGAGAAAAAGAAAAGTTTCTGATATTTTAAAACCCATACAGGATGAAGTTACAGCGACAAACAAAGAAATCACTTCTGAAGAAGTCAGTGCATTGACCCCGCCTCCAAATACAGAAAATGTTATATCAGAATTTTTTTTAAAGCCGCAACAACTTTCAGAAACCCCACTGTTATCTAAGGAAGAGGTCGCACCTTCCAATTTACCTCCAAATATCGTAATTAATGCACATCCATATCTGTCGCAACTTACATCTAAAGAAAGTTTGCTCAGTTATAAGTCATTACTAAAAGATCAGAGACACGATTATGATCAGACTCCAGAATGGTTAATAATACCTCAAACCTCGCACATTACATTTAAAAATATAATTATTAAAAAGCCAAGTCTAATCGAGAAAGTCATCAAATTTACAGTTGGAAACACCACAACTGAATGTTTGCACATTCAATTCAAATGTGTAACTAACTCATATCCTTTTAAAAAGTTGAAAGTTTGTCCAAAAACTACACGAAATTTATATCCCGGTTTATCAGTTACATTCACGATGAAATATAAGCTTGGACAAACAGAAGATTATTATACAAGCAGTCTCTATTTCAGAGTAGTGCGTGATCTTCACTTTAATAATTATGAATCCCTATTAATACCAATTATAATTGATTATATTCCATTCCATAAACTTTCATTAATTCCTGAGACTGTTAGCTTACAACCAGCATACTCTTGGCATATCAATAAAAAATGCGGCTTCCCCAAAGCGCACATTGAAATCAAAAACGATGGTGAAGTTTCTTATGACTTACAAATAGTTAAACTCGTTAACCATATTATAAATGAACCAGGCGTTAGTGAGATATCTGTAAAGTTAGATGGACCCGGCACAGAAAGTATTGAACAAAGGAATACTGACAGTGAAATTCAAATGAAATCTGTTATACAAACTGCAGATTCTGAACTACGTAAAGTAAGCAGCGCCGAACAAAACTTGACTCATGTAAACGATTATATAAGGTCGATAGTCGTTGAAGCAGTTGAACTTAGTCTACAGCCTTTTGTATTTGATTATACATTCTTACATCTTAGACCACATGATAAGAAGCAAGTTTCTGTGTATCTAACGAAAGCTGAACACACAGGATATCATCAATGTTACTATGATTTTAAATTTACTACTGACAAAGAGGTTGTTGTATCAAAAATTGCTAGAATCTTTGCGGAGGTTTTGCCTCATCCCATTCAAATAGAACCGATTGTGTTTGATATGAGAGAAACTCCGGTAATTCACGGCCATTGCCAAGATCATTTTAAAATTATCAATAAACATAAATATATAGGGGTACACGTAAAAATTAACTTGACAAAAAAAATGAAAAAGCTTTTTAAAATATGGCCGTTAGAAGTAAGCGTTCCTCAAACTTCTGAGGTGTGTTTCGTTGTATCTCTATGTAGACGGAACACACCGAGGGAAAATGATGATGATAATCACTATGGGTTTTTCACTATAAAACTTAGCTTAAGTGGTCACGAATCGGTATATAAAAACGCACAGCCATACTTCTACGAAATGATTATACCATGCGCAAACGAATTCAAAGAAACCTATAACGAAAATTACTATTGCGAGCTCCCAGAATCAAATGATCAAGAGAACATCTGAAATAATGTTGCATATTACGATTGTTACTTAGTAAATATATATTTTAATCGTTGCAATTGCAAGTAATAAATTAGTGAAAGAAACTGAAGATTACTTTGGAATGCTGTTCGAAGGACTGGCGTGTTCGTCCTACTTGAATGTGTTACAGGTCAAGCAGGGTCGCAATAAGGACTTACATTTATTGGGTATCAGCTTTACTTTCAATTGCTATTGTAAACATTGTAAAGCAATTTTTGTCTATGCATTAAACGATTGAAGCGAAAACAGATGCTATCTTTTTTTCTGTCTTTTACTATCTTCATTCATTGTCAGACAGAGACTGTGAGACTGAGAACTTAAAGAAATGAATTTCTTTTAAATTTTGAATTATGCCCTCTCGTCATCTCTCTCGTCAAAAGAGAAAACCCATTTTCCCTTTTTTTCCAACAGTGGGAACGTATATAAGGATGATGATGATGCTGCTTTTAATCTTGTTACTTATGCCCTTCTCGAACACGGCCCTGGCGCAACTTAGTCTGAACCCGCATGATCCCGATGTAGGTGGTTCTAACTATACCGGTTCAATACGACAATTCTTAGTAGGTAAGTAAATCATCAAGTAAATCATTTGGAGCCGTGTTAAATAGGAGCACAATCGAATTTCATTCCGAAGGTCGTGGGTTCAAGCCCTGCCTAGAACCTCTGATTTATCTTCTTGAAAAATTATGTGTACTTTAAAAACACTAAGTCTAACGGGGAAGGTAAACATCGTGAAAAAACCGGTATTTTCGGAGAACTTTGAAAAGTTTAAAAGACATTGTGTTATTCACCAACCCACACTTAGCTACGTGGTGAATTAAGGCCTAATCTCTCTCGTCAAAAGAGAAGTCCCCGTGTCCCAGTGTGGGAACATAAATAGGGGTGATTATGAAGTAAATCATACGTATTAAAACCCGGAAGCTTAGGACTCCTAGGAGTAGAAAGGTATAAGGCTATGTGTATTTAATATTTGAAAATATTTCTTTTATGATTGAGATTCTAACGGCAAAGATTAAGCAAAAATAAATAAAATAATAAATCCTCAAAAACAGTCCGCAAGTAAAGCAGCATTTCTTGGATATAAAAAAATTAACCAGTTTTTGCAAATTGTTGCTTTCGGCGTTTTAATGGTAAAATGCGGAAAACATTTTCTCACTATCTTGATCTTGATCTGAATGAAAGTGTTAAGTTATACTAATGTAACCTTATTTTTATTTGCAATTTTGCTACCAATCGAATCCAAACAACTAAACAAGTTAGTCCAGAATTATTTAGAACTAGATTTTCCTGGTACAAACTAGTCCGTGTGGGAACAACCGATTTGGTCTAGGAAGAACTAGTTTAAAGTTGCTCTTGAGAGTAGGTTGGTATTAAAGATTTAAATGAATATGTACGATCTGCAAATATTTGTCGGAGTATCTGGATGTTATATATGTGTAATAAATATATCTATGCATGTATATTATATTAAGTAAATCAGAAATCTAGCGCCCGTAACACAAGTTTCGAGCTTACCACGAAGTAGATGTCGCTGTGTGTATTATCCAGCAATATTTATATTTATTTATCTTCAGACTTACGAATATAAATAAATAAATAAATATTGCTGGACAATTCACACAGCAACATTTATCCCTGTGATAAGCTCTAAGCTTGTGTTACGTACGAGTGCTAGATTTATGAATTTAAGAAAATATTATAAGTTGATACCTATGATGATGATGTTCCTAATTGCTTCTGAGCAAAACAAAGCGGTTTGTTTCATTACAATCTGATAAAAAATGAAGCTCGGTGTTGCTTAGCAGCTGACAGTAATCTAACGATCATCATGGAGACGCCGTCTGCACTGTTATGTCGCTTGAAACATTGATTACATCATGATGCATAATGACTTTGACTTGGATACGTATTTTATGTAATAGTAGTGCCATATTAGTACATCGGGATGCTAAATTTGCAGTTACTAGAAATAATATTAAGAAGTACTAAACCATCCTTGGATTAAGGAGAAATCACCTAAAATATTTAGGCTGACTTATATCCTCAAATACCAAAAAGCTTATCTTATCTTATCTGCAGGTCCACTATTATTACGCGCTTTCCTACATTGATTTATCAGAATAATCGTTTTACAAGTGAGGCTTCTGTAGGTACCTAAATTGTAAATATTCATCTTCTGAATAAAATATGATCCTAATGTGGTTATGTACCACGCACATCAAGTTTCCTGTTGAAAATGCATAATAGCATAAGAATTAGAGAAAGTTTGCTAGACAGTATACATTTAAAAATAGACTAGTTGTAGTGACATTTTAGTCATACAAGCACGTAAATTTAATTTGATATATTTGCTTGCTCCACGGTAAGCTCGAAGCTTGTGTTGCGGGTGCTAGATGCTAGATATCTAAATAGATTTTATTATACAAAGAAGAAATTACAAGTACCTTATACCTTTGTGCTACTTTAATTAACTGCCATATTTAACCCAGATTCAGACACGTAAAACGATTATTTATCTCTGAGTACAATAAGGTCTTAAAAATATCTAGGTAAATAGTTTTTCTTAGACTATGAAACAGAACATGGACAATTCACACTGAAATGAAACAATTTTATGTTTCAGCAATCAGTAGTTATCGCAAAACAATATATAATTTGAAATGCTTACTCTCTTAGCTCGTCAATGCTTACTCTCTTGGCTCGTCAATTAAATGGGCTAAATCGACCTGTCACCATGTCACGACCCACATTTTGATCGTGGTTTGATTTAGAATCGAATAGATCTGTGCACTGTATTCTCTGTCATGGCACACTTACTTTACACTTATATAAAATTTAGAAAATATTTATGTTCTTAAATTATTGTTTTATGTTCTCTGGTGTTTTTGCAATCTTACTATTATTTTATGGGCAAAAGTTTGTAAGTTCGGATGATTGTTGGTGTTTTACGACAAAATTGCTGTTCCGATTTTTACCGATCATTTGAAATTTATTTTTGTAATTGTAGTTTTTGGAAATATTGCTTTTGGTTCGAAAACTACTTTGTCTTTTCATGAAAATCAATCTACCCTATGATAATTCAATAACTTAATTTTTACAGTAATCGCGGAGAATAGAGTTATTATAACATTTTCTTATTTTTGTTAAAAAATAAATTCGTATTATGACAAATCATTGAAATACAATACAATATTTTGACTTATGCGGGGCTCGAACTCTGTTCGACTTTACTAAATTTATTTTAATCTTATTTCCGTTAGTTTCAATAAATGCTTTGCTGAAAATAACATGTTGTTTTTCACGGCAAAACGGATTTATATAAAAATATTATATTACATTTTCAGGCTATTACTAAAATATATTTGCCCGTGTTAAACACGGGCAAATATATTTTGGAAATCTAGGGAAAATTTATTAAAACGCGGGCAAAACCGTGGTAGCAGATAGTAAACATATGAAACGTGCAACTGTATCGAATTCTTGCGAGCCATAACAAATGTTTGCCATTCGCCATCGCAATGGAAATAATATTACTGTGCCAAACCTCTAGACGGGAATTATATAAATGTTGCTTCAAACCACAAACCAAAATGTGAGTAGTAAACTTGGCAATGAAATGACGAACAAGTTAAAACAATAACACATTTTCTGATGGAATGTTATGATTGTAAAGTTGGACAGCTAAGCTAATGTAAGCTTTTAGGTCATACAAGCTGTAAACTCCTAGTAATGTTGATCGGTGGTTAAAATAACTAGATTTTATAATATTAATTTTATATTAGAAATTGTAGGTAAATAATTAATTTAATAGTGCTGTTAGGTGCTGGTTAAGACTACTCATTAAGGATACTGTATTTTCTCGTGGATGCCGTTAATCCAATTCAGGGATACTTATTGTTTAATATTCAAATTTCTAGCAATTAAGTTTTATTAAAAGCCATTCATTATTTTTTTAAATACATAAATGAACTATAAAAATATGTAGTAACAAAGTTACAGAAACATCCTTACAAAATTCGCAGTTTGATTATTGGTATATAAGTATTATTATGTATAGTATATTGATATAAACATATTCTAAGTCGGAACTAAATCCTTAATTCCGCTTATCCATGATATTTTCAGACTAGGCAAACTGCATTAATCACCACAATGATTTTAAGTTTGTAAAAAATATACGATACGTACAATATGTTTTAAACTTTATATGCAGCAACAAATTTTGTTTACTTTTGAGCATAATTTATCCACGTTTTCTGCATTATGCCCAAATTTTCATTACGCATGAAACATACCTAAATTAATTTATAATCATGCAAATTGAATCTTCATAATAATTATGCAATCAAACAAATTAAACAAAATCCTTTCTATTTCTAATAGAAATTAAAAAATATTTTGCTTTACGACTCTTCATACAAAAGACATAAACGCGTTATCAGTTAGAGCTTCTACTAGAGGAAATAACTCTATAGATGCAATACACTTTATAAAATTTGCAATAAGAAATGCTTTAACATGAACACTTACTGAGAAAATAATTTAATCGGAAGCTTCTTTCGATTCTCATATCATAAACGATTGAATTTATGTCAGAACACTTACCTTATTAGCACCAGTCTTCGAGAATGTAACTTATGCACCTCACTGCTTCTCTCATGAGCACCATCAATCACAATGGAGTCCTTTATTGAAACATCACAAGATGTAGTTATTCAGTAGGGCACTGTTCACTGTTGCCAAAATTTCTCGAACTTTCGGCAAGTACCGCGCATAACAATCGATCAGTCCTGTAGCTCATCGACAGGTCCTGAAATGTTGTCCGTGCTCAAGTCTTCCTTACACTAATTTGTTCCACGGCCGTACCGACGACTTGGCATTCACAAGTCGCCGAATCTCTCTTGCGATTGCGATGCGAGTCGCGTGCGCGGCTTTCCGCATCGTAATGTTACGCCCAGGGGTGATAGGGTATCCTTCATTGTATTCGCGAAAGAAGGTCAGTTGTCTTGGAAATATTTGATCACTTGCATGACATCAATGATGGAAGTGCGACTTTCATCTAATTTGGTTGTTGATAAATGCGGTGTAATGAGTGGTGTGAGGACTGGCTTGCAGGCAGTACCGGCTCAGAATGTCCGGGTCGGTTTGTAATCGCTCGCCACCTCGCCATCCCGCAGTTGGCCACTGGGTTACCGGTGCTCTTTTTCCTGCTTTGCTTCTTTAATAGGTATCATGCGCGGCTGCGAACCTGTTATGGAATAGTATTTTCAATGTAGAGTTCGTTTAGTTTTTATAACGTTACAAAAATGTCCGTTTATCAATTAAGTGTGGATTTATTTTCTTCATAATCATTTGTATTAATTAATTAACGCTGAATTTAATTTATTTCCACATGAGTCCACCTTATTTTGGCGAGGAGTCAAATTACACGTGTTTGTGGTAGAATAGCCTGGATCCTCTAGATCAGTTTGTTTGTTTACTTAAATTGTTTTGTAAGAGAGCAGAAAAGTTTTACGTTTTATTTTTACTTTAAAAATCGCCTGTAATATAACCTAACTATATAAATTACTACAAAAGTGATATGACGAGCAACTGGTTTTCATTAACGATAACCGTGTGAGTACATTAATAATGCTTTTATGATGTTACCATTCACACTACCATTCATTAATCAACCATCAAACCCGCACTCAGCAGTTAAATTTAAGACCATTTAACTGCAGTTTAAATTGTAACTATTAGCCACGTGATAAATAAAATTATCGTCTAATGGTTATGAGACCTGAATGTATAACTTTTTACGAGGTACTTTAAAAGCAAGGTGTAAGTACGTGCTCATAAAATTTAGATGCACTGGACTTACACCATCTAAGTCTTAAGAGTCTAAGCGCAGAACTGGCAGACCACCGGCATGATGGCTAGACCATATTGTAAGGTGGTGATACACCAATAAAATCTAGATGAGATCCGCCCCAAAACGCAAAGCTGGCGTAAATTGAAGGAGGCCTATGCTCATCAGTGGGCCGATACGGGCTGAAAATGATGATGATGATGAGACCGTTACCTAAATACGCCTAAAAGTCTTTACGTATTTACAAAAGCGGCGTTAGTAGATACTAGAACTGCACATTACTCCGATAGTATGATTTTATTAATTACTAACTGTCACCGCGACTTCATCCGCGTTAATTTATGTTTGTATGGGCGCCACGTCTTATCATAACTGGAACAAGAATTTAAATAGCCTATCACAGGATAGGCTATTTAAATTCATTCTGGGACACAGGTCCCAGATGTCTAAATGCATATCTATAAATTCCATCAAATTCGGATGATTGGTATAAGAGTTATGGAAGAACATGGCATACCTACAGAAAAAATCTAAAAATTAAAAATTAGTTTCAGTATCATTATATTGAGCCTATAAACACAATATCCCTGAAAACAAACTAACTTACTCCATGACCAACCCTTTCATATTTATTATAAGTATAGATTTCGACATAGGCAGGACTATGGTGAAGCACCAAGTTTCGGATCCGTATGTCATCACTGGCAACACACACATAGACTTTTATCTTTTACCGTTCCCATAGACAAATACCATTAGGCAAGGCTCCATGAATTGTATCACTGAAGTAGGACGGAACCGAACGTGACCAAGAGTCTGCACATTTCGCAAAGCCACTGTGTGGCATCAACCGGCTACAATTAAAATAACTCAGGCGCAAAGATCTCTTGATACTCGCGGCATCTAGTGACTCTAAGTTACAAACTCACAAACAGACGAATGATTACAAGCCTTTACGTGTATGCTTTTTGTAGCCTTTACGTGTTTCTTAAAAACATTTTGTAGGATTTATTCTGTATTCAAAGCATTCGGATTGGTAGAGCGTCCATGAATAAATATTTCTAGTGCAAAAAAAAACAACAATTGTTTCTCGAATAAATTTTCCGTTTGCAAAATATTTAAATCATATATCTTTTATAAGTATAAACTTTTAACTCAGGTAAAGCAATCATATCGCATTAAATATTTTTGTAAGTCCAGTTTAATCAAGTAAGGGCGAAGCTTTACAAGTATATTTGCAAGCATACCTACAAGAAATTAGCTTGCTGTTAGAAGTGTTTGACATAATAATTTGCTGTTGCAGGTTCCAATACGCTGAAAATAAGGTGCATCAATAGATCATAATTTATTATTTTGTATATCATAACTGTGTTATGCATTGCATTATGGTTGGTCATGATTTACGCTGCCTTGTTTCTTCCCTAACCTGTTTATCAAGTTCTCAGGACACTGTTAGGCGTTGTCCTAATAAGCGTGAATACTGAATACAACATTGTGCTTATGTAACACTGCATCTTAGTTAATAATAGCTGTAGTGTTTTTAAATTTATTTCAATTGTAGTCATTTCAGAAATAAACAAACTTCAAACTGTAGAGGCAAGTAGAAAAGTATTTTTTTCAAATATATGAGTTATCTATTAGTTAGTATTTATCTTGAATTTTTCTTTTGACTATACTAAAAAGTTTTGGGGTGGAAGTGGAAGCTTTTTTGGGGTTAAGTGGCATAAGCCAAGTAGACGTGCTTTTTAACGACATAAATGGTTTTCATAATGATGTTATTGTCAGAAATGGACCAAATGATATTAGGATCATACAATTGACTTTTTTGAAATTACCTAAAAGTAAAAATACGTATTCTGTTCTCTGTGGGAAAAGTATAAAAAATCCAAAATAAAATACCTAAATAATAAAACAAACGGTACAGGCATTATGTTATCGTCTTTCCGTCGAGGTATTCCACATCAGTTCTGGTCTGGTTGCAATGCTGTGTACAATAAACAGTAATTATCTTGTTTGAATTAAATACGCACAATGACGTAAGTTTTATGACCCTGTTCAAGCTCATAATACAACGATTAAGGTAGAGTTATTGTTGCTTTACCATTACAGATATTGTGAGTTCTTGCTTCTTATATATAATAAATGGAAATACTTATATTTTTTAATTTATTCAGATATGGAAGTACAGGTTAAATATTCAAACTTAACTAATCACTAACTTACGTCCTTATTCTGAATTTAAAGATTTTTGTCATTTATTTCCATAAAATCCTAAAGATCACTTGGGCTATTGGGTTCGGTCGGTTGCAACTTGCATCCACAGTGAACTAGCTAATTTTAACAATTCACCTAAGTATCCACCTAGAAGATAGCCAAAAAGAAGTAAGCCAAAAGCCTTGCCTTGTTTTGGGACAAAACTGTTGACCAATTTCAACGTAAGAAAGGTTCGTTGTACGGATTTCCCGTTTATCTCAATATTAAATTATTACAATATCTTCACCCGGAACAGAAGTTCTAGAGCTTAAAACGGGTCTAGATGCCACTGTGTGGATTGTTTAGCAGCATTTATTTATTTTACTTACACAGTTGGAGGTTTGACGAGCATGCGTCTCCGAACAAACGTTTATATCTACGTTTTGCAGATATTTGTTCCGAAGACACTTAGAACACCCGAAATAGATATCATTTTTACATGTTAAAAAAATTTCTATCGATGTTGTGTTTTTAGTAAATCGAATACTTACTGACCTGTCCTCAAGCTTCGAGCCTACGGGATTTATTTATCTTTGTGAATTTACTGGCATTATTTATATTTAGTTGTTTAGTCAGTAGCGGTAACAGCTCAGAATACGGCTGTTGAGACTTCGGCGTCTGCTAATGTACACAAATATGTAGAAACCGGCACCCTCGGCTATTAATAATGTATTTTACGAAGCATTCTAATGATAATTAATTTGGCACACATACGACCTCTAGTGACGGATTTAGTGAAAACAGCAGTGTTGTACAGGTGCGTTACTAAACGTTCAATAGTTGACATATTTGCTAATTTATGCACTATTGTTTTGTGTTGTTTGTTTTGTTTGTTGTTTTCTTAGAATTGGAATTAACTTCTCATCATCATCATAATCATTCCTACGTTATAATATCCACTACGGGAATGCCGTATGGTGTCTATCTTATCACTAAAGAGCAATCTATTTCAGGCAACCTTTACAAATTACTTTTTAGTTGCTCTGATTATAGTTGACCTGAAGAGATTAGCTTCTAAATCTAACATAGTCATACTAACCTTTATCTACCTTAAAAATATGTACAACGTATGTACCTACTTAATTAATTGTTTTGAATTTTATTTGAAATCCTGGGTTTTTCATATTGAAAATACATCAACAATTTTACGGCGAACTTTCCTTACCTTATTCTAGTAGCTAGCAGAGTTAAGATGAAAAAGTACTCTCAAGTTAATTAAATGATGAACCTTAGCTGAGGAAAGTCTAGCGATCAATTTAGTGCAAGTAGGTAAACTGTTACGCTCATACCATCTTAACTTAGTTCCGGGTTTGCCGATTTCATTTTATTTGTTAAGACACAAAATACAAGTTACGTTCGTAGCTTAACATACGGATGTATGGTTAAACGTTAGTACTTCATAAGAAATTACTTTGGGCTTTAGGCTTTAGTCTATATTATTTACCCTATAGATATGTAGATAAAACGCAAGCGAAGCTGTCGACGTGTCGCCTAGCGCAAGTCTCTTAAACCCTAAGTAGTATTGACGACACCAGCTAGAAGAGATGGGGATTTAATATCTGTTTAGATTCTTAAGCCGGCACTACATGGCTAAAATTAACTGTTTATTGCTTATGACAAATTCCTGTCCCGAAGCAGTAGAAACCTTGATATGGACGTCCTACATGCACACTTATAAATTAATATAATCGAGTACATTTCTCTTTGCCAAGAAGCAACTGACAGTACCTACGTTTAATAAATGGGATAATATCTGGTACTTAATACATATACTTGTAATAAATTATCAAGACTGTGCTAAAAGTGTAGAGTGCATGACAGGAAACTTGAACCTATTTAGGTACAGTCAGCCAATATGTGGTCTACCACCCTACGGTTGATATTCGTTTGTACGTCAGTTAAATTATGTTAGAAAAGTCAACCATATCGATCATTACATCGCACAGAAACTTTTGTCAAAACTGGTAGACCACTTTCTTGGCCGACTGTACCTATTTAAAATGGGAATTTTTTTTTTTTTATTTCACACAACTTATCTATTATTACAGTAATTATTATACAGTATTATACAGTAATTATCTATTATTATAGTAATTGTAGGTCCATGTAAATAATTTTTAGAAATAAAAATAATTGTAATAAATCTTTAAATTTATGGAAACAGAAATAATTGTATCTTTTCAAGTCGTGTATAAAAATTATGGCACACTTTAATCAATAAATTTTTGGTAATCTTCAAATGTAAGTTATTTTATATTGGTCAGTGGACCCTTGCGACTTCAATTTATAATTTTACATGTGGTTGTTCGACTTAAAACTTTTTTTCTTCTGACATTATTTATAGAACAAACAAATATGGGATCAAAATGTAGGTATAGCATTATTTCTCTAGCGTTTATTAATAATGCCTCTAGCGTTTTGAAGTTTCTATGTGACCTATACATGGATTACTGTTGTAGTGGACACTACCAGGAGCAATAAGACCAGTTGAACCGTCTACATGGCTATTTGTCTCGGAACAGATCATTACGGCGATAAGATGAGACGCTGTAGTACCACAAGAACACCTCTAGGCCAGATAGATATATTTCAAACATTTTATTAGATTATAAACAGAAAAAAACAGTTTTTTGCAGGAGTTTGTTCCTTTGTAGCTTCGAGGATTATTATGTTAAGTATAATCTATTTTTTATTTTTGTATATTGAAGAAAATCTGAAATTTGCGAGTAGTGTAAATAATGGAATAAAAAGCTAAAAAGAAGTAATTTCGAAACTGGAACCATCAATCATAAACATGAGCTATTAAAATCTGGAACAATGAAGATTGCAATCTTCCCTGATAAGACATTTCAAAGTCGTAAAAATAGAAAAAAGCAGATAAACAAAACACAGGTTCAGGCTATTCGAGGAAACCCAAAAGCGAGAGTTTACATCACCTGTCTTTACCGTTGCATTGACTCCCCTAAAATATGGCGTCTGGTAACAACGGCAACCTCGAATCCTACATTACTGATAACTTTCTCACAACAGGTAATTTTTATGAAGATTATCGAATTTATCGGCTTTGCATATCCTGTTAGTATTAACATTTTCCATTTAAGGACATTTATATCTTCTGCAAACTGCTCAACACGGAATCTTCATTTTATTGAGCTTTGCTCATTAAATCTTTATTTATTACTCACTTCTTTACTTTCTGAAACTGTTCAACAGAAAACTACCTTTATCTTTAAGTAAATTCAATAGGTGTCTATCTAATCACACTGATTGAATCAACGCGTTATCAGACGATAACAATTATTATTTACTTTCGATAATGAACGCTGACCACGAATAGTCTACAACAGTTACAATGGCGGATAAGACGAAGAAAAAACCTTCGTTCTTTACCCTGAGGAGATGGAACAGTCAGAATATAAAGAACGATGATATCCCCAAGATTTCTACGTCCACGCCTGGAACTCCTAAGACACAAGAGCATTTTTTCCGATCAACAACTTCCAAAGGAACTTCTTCAGATGTGAAGAATAATAGAAGGTAATTGTGGCATTCTTAGTACCTATCGCATAATTTATCATATCATTATAAACTGTTGGACGTCGGTATGCTGAAACATAGACAAAAAATAGGATAATATGTAGTTAAATATTTCCGCGTAGGGGCTAGATTTTACTGTGTGATTTGTGAAACAATATTTATCTATTTATTTATTTACATATTACCAATTTAAATTAACATTCTAAAACAGCTATTAACATTTTGAGAAAAGTCAAATTCAAATTCAAATTCAAATAATTTTATTGTTCTCATGTTACATATAAAGGTCTTAATACTAGGTGAGATCAACATGGACCCTGTTAGGGCACTACAATATCATTATATTAATATAAAAAATCTTAATCTAAGGTAACATTGTTATAATATATAATGTTTATTTATTTTATACTTCTACTATATATAGAACCATCATCAAAAAATTCTTGGAGGGAATAGAAACAATTAAGAAGAAGATATTCTTTAAGAGATTTTTTAAATATATGAATATTGTCTTGTTCTTTAATATGTTTGGGAATATTATTGTATATTTTTACACACATTGCACGGGGGCCGGAATGAAACATAGTTAGTTTGGAAAAAGGAATGGTTAATCTATTATTTTGTCGTAGGTTCTGTGGTCTATGGTATGTAATAAATAGTTGATGGTTCTTTTTAACAAATATACATATTTCTAATATGTATATACATATAAAATTTAAAATCTTTCCCTTTATAAAATATTCTTTGCAACTTACACTATTATTAATATTAAAAATTATTCTAATACATCTCTTCTGCAATACAAACAGTTTATATGAGTCTGTGCTATTACCCCAAAGAACAACACCGTACTGTAGCCAAGCATGGGCGTAAGCATAATAAGCACACAAGGCAGATTTTTCATCAGATGTTTTTTTTAGTTCGTACAGGGCATATGTAAATCTGTTAAGCTTTGAATGGGTTTTAAGGATGTGCTCTTTCCAATTTATGTTAGTGTCAATATCAATACCCAAAAGGGTATATGAGTTAACGCATTCAATAGGAATATTTTGATAAGAGTAAGAAATTTGTAATGGAACTTTTTGATAAGGATGATATTGCATTAATTTAGTTTTTTTGTAATTTAATATTAGGTTATGATCATTAAGCCAGTTAGTAATTTTATTTAAAGTTGCATCAAGTTGATAATTTAGATTATGGTTAGTTTTACATGGTATTATAATAGAAATATCGTCGGCGAACATTGTACAGGATTCTAATATATTTTTAGGCAAATCGTTGATGTAAATTAAAAATAAAATGCAACCCAAAACACTGCCCTGTGGTATAGATTGATTGACATTTACTGTTTCTGATGTGATTTTATGTATGGTTTTAGTAGTAAGGTTATGATGGTCGATTTCAACAAACTGCTTCCGGTTCTTAAGGTAAGATATAAACCATGTGTAAGCTGGTCCCCTCACGCCTATGCCATATAGTTTGTTTAAAAGAATATTGTAAGTTACTCTGTCATACGCTTTACTTAGATCTAATAGAATACCTATAGCGTAGTTTTTGTTATTAATGATGTTAAGTATGTTGTTAATATGTTTATAAACGGCTAAAGTAGTTGAGTGATTTTTCCGAAAACCGTTTTGATTACAATTAAAAATCTTAAACTTTTCACAAAAGGAATATAAACGAGATGACATAGCATTTTCTATTACTTTAGAAAAGGTGGGTAAAAGTGCTATAGGCCTATAATTGTTACTGTCAGTTGAGTCTCCTTTTTTATATAAAGGTTTTATTATAGATAGTTTCAGTGGGTCTGGTACTATACCTTGGGTAAAAGACTGATTGATTAGTTTTGTTAGTGGCGGAGCTAATTCTTCTGAACATAATTTAATTAGTGAGGGCGGGAGTTCGTCATGTCCAAAACTTTTTTTATTCTTTAAACTTCGGATTATTTTACTAACTTCATCTACTGTTACTGGATTAAGAAACATTGTATTTCCTGTTATATTCATAACAGGATGTCCTTTTGGCATTGTCGAATCAGATGTGTCAGTCCTTGTGTCCCAGCAATGGGAACGTTAATAGGGGTGATAATGATAGTTATTTCCATATCTATAGCTCGTCATCTTCTTTATGAACCCAGTTTAAATGTTTTTAGGATGTCAGCTGGTGGAATCAAGGAGTTGGTTCAATGCGCGTTGTGCCTTGAAGTGCTGCATAATCCGAAGATGCTGCCCTGCCAGCACACATTCTGTCTCGCTTGTCTTAGCGTCTATGTTCTTGGTTTGTATAATTTTTTTTACAAAAAACCGACTTGAAATTGTCTCTATAAAAAACTTACAAAGGCACTAGTCGCCCATACGAATATTATAAGTTTATCTCGATTTACCTGGTCTGCCATCATCAAACCCTGATTTTCTTATCATGGCACCATCTTCGAAATGTCTTCATTCCAAAAACAAATCGAAATCGGTTCATAAACGACTAAGTTATCCGCGAACAAACATAAAAAGCATATAAATACGGTCGAATTGAGAAACCTCCTTTGAAAAAGAATTTCTATCCAATGAAAGCTCTTAGAGAAGTGAAGATGTTAATTATACTTTATCTATGTAGGTAAATTAGAATAGAAAGGTTCCTATTTAATCCTCCACTATGTAACAAGTAGGTTGTAACTTACCTGCATTATAAAATTTGCACTTAGGTTTTAAATTATTCACATAGATGTAGGCCAAACTTAAATTAAACCTATTTTTAAGTTGCCTACAGCTATGTTACTCGAACCTTTCAAATAGGTACATACTTACATATTTTAAAGTTTTTTTTTAAATAGGTACATATTTTAAAGGTTTAGTGAGACCAACGCTGTTTTTTAAACATTAGGGACATATACTTATATGTATTTAGGTACAAGCTTAAAGCTTAAGTTCCATGACCACAGATAATAAATAGGTAAAAGCTCTATGATCTCAGTTAAGCAAAATATTTATTTATCAAAAAATTAAACAAAAACCGCGAGAAGCAAGAACATGCGATTGTGTTGTTTTGGTCAGTTATTTCATACAAAGAGGAACACCCAAAATTACGTGTTTTCCATAATGAGGGCAGTCATCTTTTTACATCGAAGCATCGTGACCCGAATACCTACTGAGCTAAGGAGATAATTTATTATACCTACTTATTGCTGGACACTTACCTACTGTTTTGTTAAGGTCCGAAAATTGTCGGTTAGAATAAAACAAAACTTTAGGTAAAAACATTACCCATGATTTAAATTTTCCTGGGTAAATATATGCATCAGACTCAAAGATTTTATCTAGTCTCAAAAGTACGTGAAGAGATTGTGACTGTAATCTGATAAAAACAGCTTTTATGTGAACTTAGTTTCACCATCTGACCGTGAGCTCCTAAAAGCTTCATAGTGTTCAATCGTTTTCTTTACAACTTATAGTTTTGGACTACAGAATTTGATCCGCGTTAAAGTTTAATAATTATCACGATAATAACGAATGTATTCGAGGTATAAAGTTACCAATATTATCAAATAAGAGACAACACATATTTAGGTATCAATGCATAGCTTCAAGTTTATGACGTATCTATTTTTTTTAAAGTGATTTGAAACCTGTTTTCAGATGCACCAATATTCGAATGCCCAATCTGCCGCACTCGAATCCAAGTTCAAAATTCAAACTACCTAAAAGAGCTCCCGTCGAACCTCTACATCGACTCTTTACTGGCTCTAGTGGGGGCTAAACCAGCGGATACGCCCCCAAGTACCCCTTCCGCGGGGGCAATACAGAGCGTGGATCTATTCGCAGCGGGGGCTAGGTGCTCGCAATGCAAGACCATGTGTGATAATGCTGATGTTACTGATTGTGAGCATTGCAAATCGGTGAGATCAATAAACCTTTTATTATCTATGGTTTAAGGTTAATAGGGTTTACAGTTAAGTTTAACATTGTGTTAGTTAATCTATTAAGTTTACAAGTTGTATTCGTTGCTGAAGCCAAAGAAATCAGTGTTAACGCTTTTCGCTTACTTATGTATTTCCTCTAGCACACCTACATGGCTACCCAATAAAATTAAATGATGCATATACGCTGATAGTAAGTAAAACCATAGACTTAAGTATAATTAGTCTATGGTAAAATTACCTGTTAGAACTGGTATGAAACTTTATACCTAGCAATAAAGATTCTTCATACCGTACTTTTACTTATTTCTTTTTATCACATCTTCTACATCTCTTAGTTATATTTCCTACTTCTAGTAAGAACCAATACGCCCAGCTACAATACAATAACCGTCTAAAAATTAGACGCGTAATATTTTCTCCTTACTACTTTGACTGCCATAAATATTCGGCGCCTCATCGTAACAAATCTTATCAAGTAAATCCACATATTTATATTCAAGCCGCGTCGCCTATTTGCTACAATTTGCCCAACTTGCAGTTACTTATTTGCAGAAATTTTGCGCAGTATGCTGGTCCCAGCATCTGGACGATATGCGAATACAGATTGCATCTATTTTGAAGCAATTGGACTCAGCCACGGATCGCCTTGAGCATAAGATTGAACATTATAAAGTAAGTTAATAAGGGCGGTATACATACTTAATATACTATGCGATAGTACGTAACTGCAAACATACCTACCACCCTAAAATCCTTAGATGTGTTTTATTGGGTCGCGACCGGTAGAGGTTCGTTCAATCCATCGTTTCAAATCGTTTAGGATTCATTTAATTCTCATGAACATAAACTATCAACAAACTACTTTAGTAGATTGTAGTTCTTTAAAATGCAGACAGTGGCAGACACCATTCCATTGATGGAATAATTTAAAGGATCAGCCAAATTTTTAATTCCTCATAGAAATACATTTCCAGGACCGCTGTGAACGAATAACTGAACAAATCAACAAAACCGCTGAAGAGAAGATCAACTCTATTATAGACTCCAAGGAGACGATGTTACGCGAAACAGCTGAACTTCAGAGAACAGCAGATTTGTCGGCCTTAGCGCTGCAGACTTCGCTATCTGATGCTAGAGAAGTGGCTGGGAGAGCCATGAATGCTACGGGAGATGTTAAGGATAACAAACAGGTAAACGATTTTATACTTATACTAGATGAAAACCCGGCTACGCTCGGGTGAAATTTGACGAAATTATCCATAATCCAAATTTTGCGGATATAATTATGTTGCCGACTCAAAATCAATATTTTTTTATATATACTTACCTACTTTATTTTTCGAGGTTGATTTGAAAGAAATTTGAAGGTCTGAGCAGTCCTAGTATCCCAAACTTGGGAACTTACAACGGGTGCATCTGCTTATTGAAATAAAGGAAATATATACATCTATCAATAGCGGCCCATCCACTACCGTTAATTCCTGCCGGAATCTACAACCCTTACGCAATGAACGCCAGGATACATATGCAAGAGCGAAAAAGAATGACGGTATTAAAACCTCGCGTCGCGACCCTTCCCGTCGTGTTTTATTTTATCCCGTCGCTTTTCTGTACAGTTTGCACAACGGGGTAAGTCTGAAGGAATGAACGTTAGTGGATGAGCCGCTAATTAGTAGGTACTAACTCAAGCTGGTACTATTACGTTTCCACAGCTGGGACAAAGGGACTTCTCCACGGACAAAATAATGTTTATGTTAACATAAGTCAACATATGGAATTCAATGATTATTAATAATAGTGTAGCTGTACTGTACAATAAATTGATAATAAAAAGAAAAACGGAAGAACCGTGTTTTAACCTCTCAGCCGTGAGGCATCTAAATGACGAATTGTCCGTATCTGTGGACCCCATTACAGGACTTTTCACAGATAAGAGTTTGAGCACAAATTTTTGTGACCTAGGTTTGGAAAAACTTGATTTTCTCTAAATTTAGTTGGAATCATGTAAAACTACAGTTAATTTTATAAATGAGATAAATTTTTGCAATTTCTTATACCACTTTCACTTAAGTTTGATTAACATAGCAACTATTAGAGGTGAAATAACATGAACCTCCAAGACTTAACTTTAATTTTCTTATAATTAAAAAAATAAACTATTGGTGGTAGTGATATTGTATTATTTTTATGCTATATTATATATATGATAAAATTAAAAAACAAATAGCATACATTCCATACAATTTTTTTTCAGTGCAGTGAATCGTGCAAGTGCTACCAAACTAGTCACAGATTCAAACAACAAATTTCATTTTTTTTTGTACCACAGACATGCGATTTTTTATGTGAGAGCGAGAGTCAGTTCATTCTTATACGATTTTTCATGTGTTCGAGAGAGTAGGAACTATAAGATCGCCAAAATACGCTCGGAACTGAACCTTGTGATCTTAGCAGTTGCGGGTCCTCTGACAAGACCATCCACGCAAGCGGCAAAGTTTTCTATGTCCGTTAATGGAACGCTCAACGCTTGAGAGGTTAATTATGATGTTGCTCTCTCTAACACCTGTCGATTGAGCTTTGTACGGCATCTCTAGGCCAAGCCGTTTCAGAGTTATGGCAGTTTAAAGTTTGACAGCTGTCATTGAAAATGTTGCTCTCTCTAACACCTGTCGATTGAGCTTTGTACGGCATCTCTAGGCCAAGCCGTTTCAAAGTTATGGCAGTTTAAAGTTTGACAGCTGTCATTGAAAACGTTGCTCTCTCTGACACCTGTCGATTGAGCTTTGTACGGCATCTCTAGGCCAAGCCGTTTATTTATTTATTTATTTTAAGGACTCCCAACAAAAGATACATTGATATATATTCTAAACATTATTCACAAGGTCTTCGAAACTTATGCTCTTTTAATTACAGGGGGCCACAGCGTGCACATTATTTTTAGACAATTTTATGGCTGAGACTTATAACTAAACTTATGGTTAAAAAAAAAGAAAAAACTAACTAGATAAAAACTTAAAAATAACTTAATATTGAAATAAAATGAAAATAATTATTTTATATAATAAAGATTCATGAAAGAGTAAGTCTACAAGTTCATAAGAATTTGTGGCAACAACTAGAAACTTTAATCATTACATAAAAAAGAAAAAAAAATTAATAAAAAGGTTATTCAGGCTTGGGGTAATTGGTTAGATCTTGGTAGTAATATTTTATATAAAGATCTTTTGAATTTAGGCAACTTATCAGAAATATCGATGTCTTCAAATTTTGAAAGAGTATTGTACTGGCGGAAGAGTCTTGGCAATGAATAATGTTTACCTACATTAGTCCTACAATGTTTTGTAGCAAAAAGATTATAAGATTTTTTCAGAGTTATGGCAGTTTAAAGTTTGACAGCTGTCATTTTGACAAATGTCATCTAGACACCTATCAGTTTATAAGTTAAACTGTTTCAAGGATAATCATATAATACCTTATGTTGACTTAAGAACAAAATACAAACTTCGTTATCATCATGTCAGCCGTTGGACGTCCACTGCTGGACATAGGCCTCCCTTCCCTTAACGACCTCCGTATTACGGTCGGATGCAGCCTGCATCCACCGTGAACCAGCAGCCTTAACAATATCATCGAGCCATAAAAAGGAAACTTATATTTTTTTCTGTGGTTGAATCGGCCAATATCAGGTAAAGAATAGACACATTTCCGGTGGCAAGACGTTTCGTTTTACATATTCTCAGTTCTTTGTGATGGATTCATTTTGTGAGGCGTATCTATGGAAACGGAACGTGTTTGTTTACACCAAAAATGGCGTTTGTTTATTATTTGATTTTTTACAGTCGGAATTTAACGAAATTCTCCATAATACGAATTTTCCGGACATATGTTGTCGACTCAAAATCAATATTTTTTTATGTTTCGTTATTTAAATAAGGTTTCGATCGAGTCTACCGTACCCCTGCACGAAATTATTAATATAGATTTATAAGTCTTTGAATTGTATAATTTATTATTCGATTAAAACTGTTTACTTATAAATAGTAACAGTAACTAAACAGTAGATAAATTGTTATTCCATGAAATCACAACATAGGTATTGCTTGTAGCGATTAATTGATAATTTTCGAGGATTTTATGATAATACAGATTATTAATTATTTATCTACAAGTAGGTTCGGACTTACTTTTTGCCTGACGAGTTTACCATTATTAGATAACATAAATAACTAAAAATATAAAAAAACTTACCTTACTTAGAATAATACAAAGGCTACTTTTAAGCGGCAAAGTCGGATGTGGAAACCTAGTTTAATATAATCTGACATTCATTTTCATACTAAGTAAATATAATAACCCACAGGTCCAAACATTCATAAACCTCCACCAAAACGCAATACAGCTGCTCTCAGACGTATCGAAATGGGATTCGGAAAGATTCACGTTCGACAGAGAGTCATTCCGGTTAGAGATCGACTCCGCGACGCCAGTAGACGCGGAGTCTGATGACCCGGTGGTGGAAGGAACGAAGCAGCACAACCCTTTGGAAAACGAGGACAGCCTTGTTCAGTATTACAAGTAAGTTACCTACGAATGTGACCGAAATAACAGTGCACTGCGGACCGGCGAGCGGTCGTGATCCGTGTCCTTGATCCTTATGAAGTCCCACGTTCTGGGACGAAACGGTTGATAAATAATCTACTTAAATAAGGTTCGTGTATTGCCCGTTTATCTCAATATGAATTTATTTTATACAGTATTAACACAAGCACCTAAAACGAAGATTCAAGCTTAACGTACCTATGCTTCAGGGTCCTTTACGCTAACACCACAAACGTGCACATATTTTAACGCATTCATGATCTTAACTCTTTTGGGTTTACACAGCCATATATCTACATCAGAGATCAGCATCTCGCAGATGTTGAGATCTGGCCAAGTGGGGGTTGGTGAATGACATAGAGCCTTCAAACTTTTCAAAGTTCTCAGAACATGACGGTTTCCTAACGATGTTTGCCTTCAACGTTAGAGCACGTGTTTGAGCATGAACAAGGTTCTAATAAACTCTTTTAATTCAAGGTCAAGAAACTTCATTCCCCATTACGTGTGGCGTAAAACCTCTCGTCCTTGCGGCGTGGGGCTCGGGCCGTGGGACAACCATCTCTACATCTGCGGGATGGACAGCCACAGTGTGCTGGTGGTCGAGAGGACACAGGCCAAGATTGTCACCAGACTGTCCTGTGAGGAAATGCTGTGTCCAGCACATATCGCTTTTATGAAGAGTATGGGAGAGATTTATGTTACAGGTTAGTTGAAAAAGGTGTTTAGGATTAATACAATATTAACTGTGTTCGTCTGTAAAAGGCAGATATTCCATTCCATATTATAAAGTGTTCCACATGTATTCTTATTTTTTTTGTAATGTTTGTTTTATGTGTTTCGTCTTTGTTTTATCTCACGGACGTCCACACCTGGGCATAGGGTTTTATGTAAACTGTAAATCATTTATTTACAAAACACTGTACCTATACCTAGTTCCATTACTTATTAGATTATTTGGGAGGGAGGACAAAACAATATCCATTGGTTTGTATCCAGAGGAATGAACTCGTTAATTCTTCTGGAAAGACCTAATGTTTAACATTACCGTTAAAATCAGCCATCGTAATCTTTAGATAGGTACTTAGACAAATAATATCAAAATCAAAACAGAGTGCTATGAGAAGAATTAGGTATATGGACTCTGACAAAAGATGGAATATATAAAAAATAAAAACAAACTCTCTTACAGACAAATGGAGGCACTGCATCCACGTGTTCTCTAAAGAGGGCGAGTACAAGAGGTCGCTCGGCCAGAAAGGCAGTCGAGTTGGCATGTTCCGCTCGCCAGAGGGCATCGCCACCGACAACGCAAACCAGCACGTATACGTTGTTGATACTGGCAATGATCGAGTGCAGGTAAGTAACTACTTAACTTAAACTATCGTGGTTGATAATTTTTCGTGAGTTATACTATTCATTTAATGTGAACGTGAATAACTCACGTGAATTACTCACGTGTAAATACGTGAGTTAAATAATACCCAAAAAGACTGCTCTTGTCGAGAGTGTTTTAACTCCTGTGTAATACGTAAGTACCTAATTCCTGTTGCTACAAAATGGGCATTAGGTAGTTTTAATAGTTGCCAGTTTTACGATATTTCGGCCCTAAATCAAGCTTAAACGGATTTCAATTGAATTTTTCATTACCTCTAAACAAGAAACTGCGCTGCCGAGCGTAGTCTGACCGATTTTTGTTACACCTAGAACGCAATCTCAGTCCTATTGCGTTGCTGACCCATTTAGAAAAGTTGTCTATTTAATAGATGAGCATTATAAAGTTTCCAACTTTTATGAATTTTGACAGTTATTATGTCCTTCTTTTTCAGTAACATACCTATGAGTTGTGGTGCATTTACCTACCGTCAAGTCAATAAAAATACAATTTACAGATTCTTCACCCCGATGGCAGATTCATCGATCACATCGGCGTTGTAACAAAGTCCCAACCAACAGACCAAACTTCATCAGTCTGGGACAACAAAGAGGTCACATGCACCGAACTGAACTCACCAACGAGTGTGGCTATCACAGGCGATCGTGTAATAGTCCTAGATAGTGGAAACCGACGCGTCAAAATATACAACAAAGAAAACCGGGGAAAGATAACAGAATTTGGTTCACTGGGACAACGAAAAGGACAATTCAGACAACCAGAAGTACTTACCACTGATCCGATGGGTAATATCTTAGTAGGGGACTCGGGTAATTGTAGAGTGCAAGTCTTTAGACCGAATGGTCAGTTGGTAAGGGTGTTTGGAGGGCTAGGAAATCAGCCAGGTAAGTTTGGGTGGATATCCGGTATCCATGTTACTAAGCAATTGGATATTATTGTTAGTGATACAAAGAATCATAGTGTTAACTTTTTCTGAAAAAGAAATTATAACGAGATGGCGCTGGTCATTTTTTTTAATACATTACAGAATTATAGAAATTATATTTTAATAGATAATAATATTGGTTTACTAATTGTCTCAAGATTAAATTAAAGATGCATGTAATGTATAACAATATTTTATTTGAGTGTGGTATGGTAATACATCCAATAATTCATTTCCTTACCAACTAAACTTACATTATTAGCACTGTCGTAAACAATTACAAAATAAAAGATATTTTTAAAATAAATCTGTTAAATTTCTTTAAATAATTTAGATTCACAAAATAATTTCATCAAATAAAATCACATAATTATCGGAAGGATGAGATACAATTAAAATTATTATTATTATACAATATAATACTATTAATAATATACACATAAGCAATAATCCCCAAGTTTGAATCAATAATTAAGTAGTATATAGAAATTAAGTAGTATAAACAATACAACCAACACTAGTAGATTAACTTACAGGAGTAAAACAAAAGAAAACCACCACTTAAACTTTAACAGCGTTATTCATAAACACTGTTTAATTTTAAGTAAGCCTTTAAGTAATGCTTAACGTAATTTTGTATTCATAAATGTTGTTTAAACCAAATCAACTGTTTAAACTGGTACTTAAATAGTTGTCAAATTAAACAACCTATATAGGTAGTTTAACTTGACAGCTATTGAAGGTAAGGAGGTGTTACACCTCTCCTAACTCCTTATACAAGAAAATGGATGCTAATAAACAGCTGATTTGCTTGTTTGTTTACAATATTTTATAATGGAACTGGATTATTTTGATTACCTACGGTGACTATTCAAATAATTTTGAGCAAGATATAGCAGATATAAACGAATTTTGGCAATCTAGTACTAAAGTTTATCAAACCAGGTTAGATCCGATGGTGGAAAATGATGAAGTGGAATTTAGAAAAAAGTGCAGGTTTTCTAAGGAGAACATGAACAAAATAATAAATATTGTTAAAGAAGACGACTCGGTTGATACAAAAGGTGGCGGCATACCTGTTCACATTCAAGTAATGGCTGTGATCAGGCACTGGGGTCGACATGAGGTTAGTGTTCATTGTATACAAAGGTTTTCTACTTTACTATATTGCAGGAAGTAAGTCTTGCAATATAGCCCTTTGTGGGTCTTGGTCTCCTTGATGGTTTCTCTCCATTAGGTACCTACGTCAGGAGCTAGATATTAGGAAACTACTTGCCTAGCATTGATATTATGTCTTCAATCTGAAAATCTATGAAATTACCAATTTACCTATCCATATTTATTACCTATCCATAGTTATTTGTTTAATTTCCTTTTGCAGGTTGTGTGTGGCCCTAATATATCTATTTGTGATGTGGTATGTCGTTGGAGGTGAAGCACTCATGATGTTCACATCTTTCGTGAGAGTCAGCTTAAAAGAAGGTTTGAAGAAAGTGAATTTAGAGGAAGAAAACTTTTAGGAGACAGTGGATATCCTTCCACACCATATTTGCGTACTGCAGTGCAGTAACTAGAGTCTGACAGTGAAGATGATGATGAAGGGAAAACAAACACAATTCACCAATGAATTAACTCGCAACATATTTATTAGTACCTAACCATTTTCAATAAATTACAATTATTATTATTTTTTCTAGTTTTTCTCCCAATATTCCAACTCTTCTTCCAATATTTGAAGTATTTTTTATGTTCCTTTTTTATCATTTGCATAAGTACGTAACTTATGTTCTTTTTCTGGATATTGTGAAGTAATAAGTAGTTGTAGTCTAAAACTGAACAAAAACACGAGCTAACCAAACTTCGTCACAACACCATGAATATTTTGGTACAATAACAACAAAACACAGCTGACAACAGAACTGTTCTGTCAAATTTCGTTTTTTTTTTGAGCATACGGCCCACAGATTATCCCTAATATCTATGATAAGGCTAGATTCTACTATTTCTACCAAAAAGTTACCAGTTCTAAAAAAAATAAGTATTGTTTAGATAAGTAATTTTTAAGTTAGGTTTATGAATACAAAACTTTTAAACACTTCTTAGGGCTTAATTCGTTGATTAGTTAAGTCGTGCTTAAGACGTGGATTAAGAGCTTTTTATGAATAAGGCTGTTGATGTGGATATAAAATTGGTGTTGTATTCTAATAATATCACATCATGAAATATGCAAATATCAAGCAGTTTTATAATGATATTGAATTGATACCTTAGCTTCTAGTGTAAATGAGTCTTTATGACAGTGATTTGGTTAAATAGTATTGCTTTCATTATTAATAAGTTACTAGCTGTTTCTAGGGAACTAAGCTTATGACTAATTAGATTAATTACATCTAAAAAGGATTAGCTCTTTGTCATGGCAGGCCATATAGGATGCGGAACAGATGGCCGATTAGTCCGATTAGTTCTCGAATAAAATATTAAATGTTTGTGAAAATATAAGGGGATCTGATCTAGTGATTCATAGCTTATGCGATATACCTACCATTATTCAGATCAATAGATAAAACATTTGAAAATAGTGATATTTAAATGCATAATAAAAAATTAATTACGCATTGATTAACAGCATTAAAAACTATTATGATATAGTTTAAAATAAATTCATCTACTGGACGTGACATCTACAATTTCTATATAATATAACTATATCTAATTTTATATATTATTGTATTACTAATAGACTATAATACATAAAGTAACATGTTAGTTTTAACTTACTTGTTTTATAAAATGTCGTTGTAATAATTTTAAACTGTATGTAAAAAACATACAATGCCGATGATACATGACTTGTATAATCTAGCACAATAATTAAACACTCTAATTTTAGGTCTCTAATCGAATAAACGATTCTCTAATCGAATAAACGATTAGAGACCTAAGATTATGACCTAATCACTATTTACAGTATAAGTATATAAACTTTTGAAGAAGGTAAAACGACGTTCCAGCTTACTTTATGGAAATTAATTTCGGTGATATTCTATACACATCGGTTGCCACGTAACTTCGACATAGTGTATTTACTCATAAGTATAATAAATAATTTCAGTCATCTTTTGCAAGATAACCGCATTTTACATTAAGTACAATATTTAACATCCTTGGTTATAAGTCTGTCTCAAATCCATTGAGGAAGATGTAATAAACATCATTGTTATACGTAACTTCGATTATTGACATTTGATAGATATTCAAATCAACAGGTTATGAAAAAACTTTGAAAACCATGACGTATTCAAGAAATAGAGTAAGCTTTCAAGAAATTATAAAATACTTTCCTCAATGCATTCGGCTGAGAATGCCAAAAGTGAAGAATAATAACATAAAAATGAATAAATAGCAAGCCATTTTCGTACATTCAATTCTATATAGGATTGTTGTATTCTGTCTACACAGGTACTATTTTATGGCTCGAATCAGTCTCGCTACAAAGAACAAAATAAATATCTACAAATATTTGTACAGATTCAGAAATTGGTATGAATAACAATTATAATATATTCACAAGCTATATAAAGTTTAAAATATTTTCAACAATGGAATAATTGCTCTTTGTGAATTGAAATACTTATCGTGTGGTGACTAATTAAGAATACCTTAAGCATGACATTATAATCTTACTATTTATAGAACATCTTATTATATTTTAGTAACATTATTTTTTGCGATAATAATAATAATAATGTGTATTGAGTACTACCTAAGTACGCTTTGTATCAGTGGCTCTCTTTCTATATTATAAAATAACACTAAATACGAAACTCTTCAATTTTAACGCTTTTAATGTTAAATAAATAGAAATGTTTTGTCAAATACATAAGATTACCCTCCAAAAGGTATGCCCATTTAATATTAATTTCATATTATTGCCAAGTTTTGTATTAACTAAGAAAGTTTTAACGTATTGATATTCGATTTAAATAATAAAGTATTGAATCAACATACGTACTTAACTACAGCGTAAATGAACGTAGGTCAAACATAAGATAATGTGAAAACTAAAGTAATATCATATTTATACGTAGCTAGGTTTAATAACTAATGAAAATTTAACTTTTTTAGTTTTTTTAATTTGAAAACCTAGCTTATGTCAAAATGGACAAATATAGGTTAGTTATTACCTAGGTACGACTAAAGGCACAACTTTTTATGAAAAGACTTTTGTGACCATCGAGCACCGCTCAGTATAAATAAGATCAAACGAGATTCACTTAGTTAAACTACCTTTGGTTAATATCGTTATATTCTTTCCGCCTTTCTAAAGTAAACATTTACAAAATCTTACTTATAAACAGTAGCAGCATAAAACTTCCCACACTAATTTTGTGAAGTACAACCCACTTATACAAAAATCTATTTATGTCCACGAATAAATTACTTTTAACTCTTCTAATCACAGTAATAAGGTGGGAGGGAGGTAGCCTAATTTATTGTGTCCAAGCGATCCTAAATGTTTATAAACCCCAAAATGTACAATGTGAACAATGTACAAAATGTACATAACATTTATAGCAATCCATATTAAAGTCGATTATGTATGTTATTAGAAATAAAATGGCTTCGTTCGGGGAGAAGTTAATTACTATTTGGTAGCTCCAAATTATAATATAATACATAGTGCCCCCGATCGTAGTAAACAATCTATCAAAGTATATAAAGTATAGTCAAACAGTTAAATGGCAAAGTGCTTACATTACGAAGAACGGCAAGGTTGGCAAGAAGTGACGGCGTGGCTCTCTCCTAGAACAACTGCGTCGGAGTCCGGCGGTGGGCCTTCGCTGCTGTCGTGTTGTCTCTGAAATTGAAACAATATAGTGATAATATGGTTTTTCGTTCTTTTGTACAGTCAATGTGTTAAAGATATTGATGATAAATGATGAGAATCCCTTTGAGCTTCGTTTCATCACACTTTTTGGAAGGATATGATCACCTTTAGCTCAGTTGCCAGTGAACGTAATAATGTCTGTGATGTACATGTTATTTGTTCCGTCAGATCAAACTTGTTGGATTGGTAAATTATTTGATTCAAATCATTAACTCTGCTCTATTGAATCACACTTTTCGGATTCATAAATTATGCGAATCTCACCCTTAGTTCAGCATCACTCTGCTCTGTTAAAGCATACTTGTCGAAATTACGACCTCTGTGGAGCAGCGGGCGTGGGTCTATCTGCGACGCAGTAGGTTACGGGTTCGATTCCCGCCTCGGAACAAATATTTTTACGATCTGCAGATATTTGATCCGAGTGTTATTTGTATAATAAAAAATATTTATTTATGTATGTATATATAATATCAAGCATATCATAAATCTAGCAACACACGTCAATCCCGTAACACAAGCTTCGAGCTTACCGCTGCGTATGAATTGTCCAGCAATATTTAATATTTAATGATAAATGATCCAAATCTCACCTTTAGCTCAGTAGCCAGCGAGCGGAAGGTATCTTCCACATGCGTATTGTCCTTCGCGGAGGTCTCCATAACGAACATGATCTCCGGCACGTAGCGGCAGAATGACTGCGGCTCCTCCGGCTCCACCTCTCTCTGCTCCGTCAGATCGCACTTGTTGCCGATCAGAGACACGATCACGTTCGATGATGTGTACCTTCGAACTTCCTCTATCCATTTCTGTAGGGATAGGAATGTGGAGCGTTTCGTTATGTCGTATACTGGAATGGTAAGAGCATAAAATAAGTATAAGTAATCTTTTTATAATTTTGAGGGGTAAGGTAGACTCGGTCGAAACCTTATACGAATAACAAAACATAAATATTGATTTTGAGTTGACAACATACATTCGCAAAATTTAGATTATGGAGAATTTCGTATCAGAATTAATTAATCCCGGCTTCGCTCGCGTTTACAACAAGCAACATCTAGTAAATAAATATTGCTCGACAATTCACACAGCGACATCTAGCCCCATGGTAAGCTTGAAGCTTGTGTTACTGGTGCTAGATTTCTGATATTCTTAGTATCTGCCTACAATATTCTTTTGTTTATAGAAAGTTCACAATCTGAAACTTGTACTGCTGGGTGGGCCACAGGAGACTTCTTTCTGAACGACAGAGTGATTTGATAAATGTCTAAACATTCGTGTTCGGCACAAGCATTTGGTAAAAGATTGAATTTAGAATCATCATCATCACTTTTTATCATCATCAGTCAAGGGCATAAAGCTGACGTAAAACTTAAATATTTCTAATACTATTGATCAGTTAGATTAAAGTCTGATACTGAACTAGGTTAACACAAGAATAGATAGCCCTGAACACAACTGCCATTTAAAATAGAACTTATTGATGTCACAAACTATACTTTGAAAGGTTTCTACAACCTTGATATTAAATAGAACAATACTTGTTTTTTTCTCTTTCACTCTTGTATGTAAATAGTTTCTATTATTAACCCTAATAATAAAAATAAAGAATAAGTAACAAATTATTTAATCATAGCATAGAACCAAATAAAGAATAACACAATAAACATTGGTTTTAGGACTATTGAGTTATGTGTATTTATAAATACTTTTTGTTTAGCCAAATCAATTTCAACACATAAAGTTAGTATCTATATCCTACTTACATTGAGTTTTTTTTACAACGGTAAATCAAGGTGGACTATGGAAACTAAATATTTACAAGGATCACCCAGATGAACAGAGGTGTTCGTGGTTTACCCTGGTGGTCTTAGGGAGGTGGACAAAATAACGACTTTATTAAGACTTACCAATAATAACACCATTTGCAGATCGGTAATAACTCTGAGTTATTGTTCTAAACCTTTCCTGACCAGCAGTGTCCCAAATTTGAAGCTGAAAATCAAATACACAATTATAAAAATAAAGATTTATGTCATTTATTTCCATAAAATCCTAAAGATCACTTGGACAAGTCAAAGTCAAAATCTAAAAGACACCAACATTTCCAAAGATTTAATCTCATAATATAAACAGCATAGGAAATCATTAGGAATTATATAGGCAAAGCCGCAGATATAAAGCTTGATTCATTGTTATACTAATCATAGCTTGTTTTCATATTCCATATTTTATTACCCAATTGTTAAAATATGTTTAAGATTTTAATGTAAAATCATACATATCAAACTTACTCGAAGCAAATGCTTCGAGTAAGTTTAATGCGTAAATACGCATTATTATAAACAATAAATATCTACCAATTACCTGTGGTTAGTTACATATTGGTACAGACAGACCACAGTTGTGCAGTAAAAATTAATTAGGTGTCAGTTAATAATGGATAAGCGCTGCATACCTTTACTTTTTTACCGTCTACAATTAGCGTTTTCATTGAAAAATCAACACCAATAGTATTTCCGTGCCTCTCAATAAAGTTTCCTGATTTTAATCGCTGCACAATACATGTCTTTCCGGTGCCGCAGTCGCCGATTAGGACAATTTTAAAAAGGTAGTCAAATTGCTCGTCTGGGACGCTCATTAATGTGTTAGGATTACGGTTACTCATGATTTATTTCTAATTTTATTACGGAGAGAGCAAAATTACACCATTTACACCCACTGTTTACTTTGTTTCTTTGACAAATGTTGATGTTCTTCTTCTTCTTCTTTTATTTTTGGCGAACTTTGACGAATGTTGACATTTTGGTTAGTTCTGAGTTTGACAGGATGTCCCTGTTATGACATGATGTGAATGTGACAACAACAAACAGACAGAGGTTGATTCAATTCCTTCTTCTGAGCAACAAGCAACAACCGCACAAAATAAATAATCACTATTTATTTGAGATTGAGTCTTTCGTCTCGCGCAATGTTGTGATATCTATTCAATAAACACTTTTCGTCGAATTTTACCTAGCTAAGATGGGTTTAGCTAGCTACAGTTATGCCATTCTCTGCATTATCTCCGGTTTATCATTTGCTTACAGTGTACAGGTAATATTTATACATTTTACTCATTAAACTCTCACTGAAATACCCTAGATCTATTGATAACTTTGTCTGTTCCAGATACCGGAAGATTTCCAGAAGTCGAACCACTCCAACAACTGGGCGGTATTAGTCGACACATCCCGGTTTTGGTTCAACTATCGACATGTTGCGAATGTGCTATCTATCTACCGCAGTGTGAAGAGACTGGGTATTCCTGACAGCCAGATTATCCTCATGATATCTGACGACATGGCGTGCAACCCTAGGAATCCTAGGCCGGCGACAATATTCAATAATGCTCATGAACAGATCAATGTTTATGGAGATGATGTTGAAGTTGATTATCGCGGATATGAGGTGAAAAACTTCTGTAGTTTTAGTTTGCCATACATCTCACAGAGTCACAGAGAGTTAAATAGCCAACTGACACAAAAACAAGGCTTAAATTTAAGTATTTGAGCACAATTCCCTACTGTGTAATGTTCTATATCTTTGTATAGACAATATCATACTTAAATATTATATTTAATTTTAGTTGTTCTTTTGTTAAATTTTAAATATTTACAGGTATCAGTAGAAAACTTTGTCCGCCTTTTGACTGGCCGAGTGCCTCCAGATACACCGAGGTCAAAGCGTCTCCTCACTGATGAAGGAAGTAATATTCTGATCTACCTGACTGGTCATGGAGGTGATGGGTTCCTCAAATTCCAAGACTCGGAGGAAGTAACTAGCCAAGAGTTGGCTGATGCTCTTGAACAAATGTGGCAGAAGAGAAGGTATATTAATATTTGCATTTTTAATTTAAACTGTTTTAAAAGTTGATAACACACCATCTGGGCTTCTAAAAGATGCAAAAATGCAATGTATTAAACCTAGAATATTTTTTATTTTATGACTTCCTTATTGCACAAAAAATATAATACTATTCAAAGGGTCTGCTTAATCCCAAGACATTTTCTACCTACCAATCTCAGACAAGTTAATTAAGTTTTATGTAAGAAATCTAAAACAAACTTAACATAATAACTCCTATTTATCTGAAATTATTATCTTAATTTGTATTTTTTTATTATTTTTCAGATACAATGAAATATTCTTTATTATAGACACATGTCAAGCATCCTCTATGTATGAGAAGTTCTATTCTCCTAATATCTTGGCAACAGCCAGTAGTTTGGTTGGAGAGGATTCACTATCTGTAAGTATGCAAATCTGAGCTACCAGAGTTATTTTTAGAGCAATTATATTTCACTTATAAGTTATGACTTGTAGGTATTTAGGTTCATTAGCTGAAACAAAGAAAGTATATCAACCCCACTACAAATTTCCCTTAATAATTAAGCACAATTTTAATTTAATAGAGCAATTTAGAAGGAACTTCAGAATTATTTTAACTCACAACAAGTTAAAATAATTCTAATGTAGATATTTATAAATTTTAATACTAAATATGATAAGTACTGTAAAAGCAGTTAAGTTACACCATGTTCAATTAAATTTTGGTTGCCTAATTTAGAAGTTATTGAAGACCCGCTGTCTTTAAAGGGACCTTTTACTACATTTTCAGTGATTCAAATGCTTTTGCAGTTACTAGGGACTCGTTATATAACTCCTTAATTAATGCTTAATTAAAACATAAATTAATAATTTCAGCACCATGTGGATTCAGCGATTGGCGTGTACATAATAGATAGATACACATACTATGTCCTGGAATTCTTAGAAAATGTTCATCCGAACAGCAAGAAAACTATGTCAGAATTTGTGAGTATAACAATTTATGGTATTGTCAATTGTTTTTATTTTTTTATATTAATTTTGAATAATCGGGAATTACTCTTATAAACTATAACGATTTATGTATATCCAAAGTTTGAATTATTCTAACCATTGTTTTATGTTCCCAATAAATATTTTTGAATTATGTTATCTTATAATGTTGATAATAATGTAAGGTTTTATTGTTCCAGCTGGCAGTTTGTCCAAAGAGCGCCTGTTTATCGACAGTGGGAGTGAGACGGGACCTCTTCAAGCGAGACCCCTCCAAAGTTCCCATCACTGATTTCTTCGGCTCCATCCGCCCCGTCATACTCACCACGGACCCCATCAATATACTGGATATACCAAAGAGGAAGAAAAAGGCTGAGTAAGTATAACACATATTTATTTAGCAAGTGTGACTTTTGCCAGTGGTATAATAGATTTTCCCGCGAAACGATATCTTTTTTTGTAGTAAAAAGAAGCTATCTCAACTACGTAGATACCAAATTCCTTATATTCTATAAACAATGACATATTTCCTGTATATTACAGAGATTTATCTGTTATATTAAAAAGTATTCTGTGTATTAAATAAATAGTGTAACTAACACTACTTTCTTTTATATCATTACTAGCTGACCCGGCAAACGTTGTTTTGCCTTATAAATTGATCACTTAGGGGTATGAAAAATAGATAGTAGCTGATTCTTAGACCTACTGAATACGCATATAAAATTTAGTAAAAATCGATAAAGTCGTTTCGGAAGAGTACGGTAACCAACATTGTGACATGGAAATTTTATATATTAGGTAGGCAGATATAAAATAAGATTTACGTATTGTTTATTATTTACATTACATTGTATGTTTGTACTTTTTTAGGAACAAAACCAATACACAAGAAAAGAGGATGTACCTACCTCAGTTCCCGACGCATTTACTACCAAATAGTCTGAACAAATAGTAATTATAATTAATTTATCCAGGGAATAATAAATTTATTTTATTATTTATTTAATAACGTCTTTATTACTTGACCCACCCTACGTTGAATCATTAATTTTTAAGAGCGCTTAATGATTATTAAATTCCTCATCCTAATTACATCTATTGGTAAAATATGCATATGTGTAAATATATATTTTGCTGCACAATTCACATGATTGCTTAGTGCGTGCACACTCGACTTTCATTCCGAGAAGTCGTGGGTTCAACCCCGCCGCGCACCTCTGGATTTTTTTTGAAAAATGTATGTGCGCTTTAAAAACGTCCTCTAACGGTGAAGGCAAACATCGTGAGAAAACCGGCATGTTGTGGGAATCTAAATTTTGAAGGACATTCACCAACTCGCATTTGGTCAGCGCTAGTGCGTGGTGAATTTAGGCCCAATCTTTCGTCGAGAGGAAAGTCCCTGTGTCCCAGCAGTGGGAACGTAAATAGGGGTATGTTGATAAAGTAATGATTATTATTTCTGTACATAGTTCATCTTAAGTTGTCTAAGGGAATAATAGTAAAACGACAATTATAATAGAAACGTTTATTCATCTATAAGTACTTTAATAATTTTCAACACAACCGACTCTCATCGATGACTAAAGTTTCATTGTGTAAAGCAACTGGCTCGCGATTTACGTTTTGAATCTGTTAAAACCAGAATTGATTTTTAATGGTTTTTAGATATTTAGTGGACGATGCAAAAGGTTTAATAGGTATTGTCCACACAGGGCGCTTTTAACAATACCAAATAAGATAAGATAAGATAAGATTTATTTGTGTACATAAAATTACAAATTGAGACTTAAAACTAGACACAACAGAATACACAAAAGGGTCGTCGGCTCAGCATAGGCTGTGCCTGCAATACTGCAGACATAGCGCTGGTTTTCAGCGACGCCCGTGTGCTGTGTATAGCCAATAAGCTTTCACGAATATTCAGGAATGCAAGCTGGATATTTCTACCAAAGTCTATTATATCCGGGACAAGTTTAGGTACAGCTTGGCTCAATTATCCGAAAGTGATGCCAGATTTCAGATTTAACACATTTATCTTTATAACAAGTGTAAGCTGGCGTTTATGTATTTATGTTGAAATAAACGGGAAATCCACGAGTTGACCAAATCCAATGTAAAATAGTTTTGTAGATATCCCGTTTGCAACTTAAAGTTTATTAGGGTATATTATCGTCTAGCCAATTGTTTTACAGAAAAAACAGCATACGTATATGCGTGCCGTCTCATATACTGATATGAGATCAATATCTAGACTATATTAGCACCATTACAGTTACTTTCATAGGCCTTAAACTTTTTGGTCTAACGTTATGGGTGCACCGCGTCTCAGAATTTCGGTCACTCTACTCAAAGTGTTAAGTTCCACTTGCAACCAATTTACACTTAAAATGAGGTGTACCTACACAAGATTTGCCCAAATCACCGTAGAACTTGAATTGCTAGATAACATCAGAGTGATTTACATCGTAGGTAACAATTTATCGTGGGATGTTATAACTTAAGCGCTTTTGTTTATGGTGAAATTGATAATAAATAATTTAATTTATAAAGATTCTAGATACATTAAAATGTAAGAATAATTCCAATAATTATAATATGAGTCCATTTGTTAATTCATTTGATTAGAGAATTTCAAATCTAAACAATGTTTTTTTATAGTTTGATTTAAACTTTAAATAAACTTAAGCTCTATATAGAGAAAGTTGTTCTTAGTTTGACGCCAGTGCAACCCCATCTTTATTCGTTCCTTACATATTACAAGAATCTATTAAATTACAAATTTAACATCAGGCCTCATCCAAATCTCCTATAACGCTCTAAAAAGGAATGCACACAACCATAGCATAAATAACAGTTCTATAATTTACTAATATAGTTGAAATGTTTTTTTTAAGTTTCAAGAATTTTTAAATTGAATTTGTTACATTTACCATACGTGAACTTTGAGAGCTATTTCTATGGGTAAATAGCTTAAAAGCCAGTTATTGATGTAATTAAAAAAGTGGCCAATTGCGAGTCGGACTCGCCCATGTAGGCTTCCGCAGCAATTGTTTATATGAAATAGTTTATTATAAAAAAACTACTTGATAGATTTCGTTCAAACCAATTTTCGTTGTTAGTTTTTATGGTTATGTACAATATATATTTTTTCTAGATTTATCATCCTCTTAGTTTAGAAATTAGAGGGGGGGGGACACTCTGTTTTCCACTTTGGAAGAGTCTCACGTCCAAACTATTAAGTTTAGAATTAAATGGTTTTAGAAACATTGTTATGATTTTAGAAGACCTATTCATAGATACCCCACACGTATGGGTTGGATTAAAAAAAAGTTTTTAAATTTCAGTCCTATGTATGGGGACCCCCAAATTTTATGATTTTTTTTTCAATTATTTTCTGAAATCTTAGTGCGGTTAACAGAATACATCTACTCACCAAATTTCAACGTTATAGCTCTTATAGTTACCGAGAAAAACGGCTGTGACATACGGACGGACAGACGGACGGACGGACGGACGGACGGACGGACATGACGAATCTATAAGGGTTCCGTTTTTGCCATTTGGCTACGGAACCCTAAAAACATGAGGCACACAATTTTTTACTTGGACCCGATAAATTAGGCCAACGAACGTAATTGACGTTAGTCGCATTTAAACAGGCGTTTGCACTTCACTTGAAATTGCCTATAACAATTTCACATCAAAACTTGGTTGTGTGAGTTTTTTTGCATTTAGTTGTTCTGGTCTAATTAAATTAAAGCGACGCATGAGTAGAGAGAGCCGCATCTTCCGTTAATTACATCAATATTTTTTTTACATAATTACTACTGTTTCAATCAAATTGCACTTCAATTAAATATTAAATAAACACATAAAATGCATCATCGCTAGAAACTATTCTGTTTCACTTTTTTATAGAGTTAAGATTTATGTCATCTATATTAAAAAAAACCTAAAGATTTTATTAGAAAATGTATTTTTTTTTCTGTTTGTTCTAAATACCTATGTTTCAGTTGAAGTTATAATGTAGTAGGTATAATGTATATTTTGTTAAACAATATTTAAGAATACTTAACGATTCAACACTAGTTTCCTAGTTTAGTTTGTACATTAATATTTATATTTAAATTTTAAATCACTATGCGATGTACTTGTATGTCTATACTAAGGGTAGGTTTTTTGCACAACAATTATTTCAGTAAATATAAGGTAATTCGTTCTAAAAATTTCGCCGAAAATAACAACCAATTTATTCTATTTTAAATGCGAAATTAGCTAAGCTCAGATTTATTTCTGATCGACTAGTTTTTTTATAATCTTAATAACAATGTGCGTTTTTTCGATAGAAGCCTATATTAATAGCTAATGTAAATTTAGCGAGACATATTATATATTTTGTGCTAACAATTTTATATTAAAAAAAAATAGGTTGAATTGAACCTTTTCCTTTTCCTACAGCTGTGTAAAAACCTCTAATTTATATATTTTTGTGTTCTAATAGTAAACAAAAGTGCTGCTTTGTCTTAATTAAATAATCTTGTCTTTCACCTAGTTTAAAATATTTAATGAGCAGGCTCATAAAGTTGAAACGAAAAAAATATAAAATAATCTAATATTAAACCTAGAACCACAATTGGTAAATATAATCAAAAGCATGCATTTGTGCGACTATAATATACCAAATTCATTTAAAAGGAAATTAAAAAATACAACAAAATTGTACACAATAATTGAAATTTCGTTCGAAACATTTTAGTTCTGTTTTAAACAATCTTGAAAATGGAATGTTTAGTCAGAATAATTTTGGCAGCTTTTTGTATGCTTATCATTAAAAAGGTTTATAGAATCTCTAAATAACAAAATAAAGAATACAATATACAACTCTCATGATCTTGGTTTTTTCGGATCGAATCGCCGATTACGATGAAAAATATGTTATTACCATATTTTGAGAGTTATTCTAAAACTCTGGTAACTCCCACGCTCGTAACACAATAACTTGATAAGTCATAATTTACTAACAATTAAAATAATGACGTTTTCCTAATTAGCCCGAACAGGCTACTACGAACGATAACTAATATAATAAAACATAAATTAAAACAGAAAATTACAATATAAATTGACTCAAACAAGCTCAGAGAATGAATAATCCATAGACCTACCTAGTAAAATATGTTAGTAAAATCATAACGATATTTATTTATTGTTTAGTTCATACAATCTTTGCGATCTCTGACTTTATTTATAGATAGATACCTACCTACCTATTGTATTAACGTTCCTAGTTCTTACATTGAAACGATGAAAAAGTAATGATAAATTTATTTTGTAGCTTCAAAATGATGTTGTATTTGGATTACATACTAATACTTCAAACTTTATTGTAGGAACGTACTAACTTTACTATTTTTTTACTTAAGAAGATAATTAAGGCTTAAATAATAGTTTGCTACATAAAATTTTATTGTTATTTTCTGATATACCTACCTACTACGCAATACGTAGTTTTCAACAATAAACTACCTGTGCAGATTTTTAAATACGACTACGAAAGATTCAGTCGAAATAACTAAAGAATTGTTATCGTCTGCATCTCATCTTTATACTACCTAATACATTTTCTTTCCATTACGTCGACCATAATTATATGTTCTTCATTGCATGTAAATATGTTCATATAGTCAACTATAGTTATTTGAACTTTACAATTCGCAGCTAATAGTTAACTGTATTGATGATGATGATCGTTTAAAGTTGTTTGTTCTTCATCCATTGTTTTCTGGTTGTATTATCTCATAGTAGTCGCTGATTGTGTAGTTGAAGAGATCGAAGTCGCTTCTGTAACAAGAAAAAAGTATTTATGAATTTGTAATTCAACCCGTAGCACGTGTACACTCGACTTTCATTCCGAAGGTCGTGGGTTTCACCGTACACCTCTGGATTATTCTTCTTAAAAATTATGTGCGCTCTAAAAAAAATATATTCTGTTGAAATCACGTAATTTTACCGTTGAGCGAAACATCGTGATAAAACTGACATGTTCTGAGAACTTTGAATAGTTAGTCAGAACAGGTTACATTTACCAACCCGCCCTTGGCGAGCGTGGTGTACGTCCACTGCTGGACATAGGCTTCCCTACATGATTTCCAGTTATTACAGTCTGACGAGGCCAGCATCGCGGGCCAACTTTCACCAGATCATCTGTCCACCTTGTTGGTGGAAACTTGTACAACTACTGTGTGTGGTACTAACTTGTAAAGTTTGTGGAGTCCATCCAGCTGTGTGGCTGTGAGACGCGAGTAGAGATGGTTGATGTTGTCCAAAGTGTTGGTTCCCTGCCCACTGTTCTTCCATTCAGGCTTCACGATGTCTTGAAGGCGCGCTAGTTGGATCAGGTATTTTTGATCCTCCTGTGAATATAATGGATGGAGGTATTGTTAGTTGGATCGTATGGATAAGCCTTATGGCATGTAGTTGCGAGCGTTATTTAGCCTGACTTTGGAGAGAGTATGATCTTTCTAATAAAAGGAGAGTTTGATAGTTTTTAAGGCAGAGTTTTCGCAAGCTTTTATAGGTCATAAGACGTCCACTAATGGCCTTGTTCTTCTTCACGCCTCACTAACAACTTTCTAGTTAACCGCAAAATTAAAACATCTGCAGTGCACGCAACTAAACTTCTCTTGAATAAAATATTCTAATAATTTCTTACGGCAGATTATATCAAATTTTCTAGATCTAAAAACAAACACGAATATCTATTCCAAATGACTATTTTGATAGACGGTACCTCGATTATTTTCGCATAAGCCTTCCCTAACAATGAGGCCCAAGTGCCCATAACATTAAATATCAATTTGACGCCAACCAACAGTTGATGGCATTCGATACGATCTCCAATAACGTATTACTCAACAAAACCAGGGTGTGGTCTCTATTCTCAAGGGGAGTAGGTTCAATTTAAGCTAATTGAAGTTTCACATGATGTACATGTCATACGATAGCCACACCTTTATCGGTGTGTTGTTTTATGCGTGTGAAAGATATCTATAATGTTGAAATAGCTTTAGGTAATGGTAATTTAAATTCAACCTTTCTGTTTTAATCTAAGATTTCAGTTCATGACATTTTAATGTAAAGTTTTACTTTTTAATTGTATTAAGTAATGTTCCTAAATAATTTAAATTTAACAGAATGCCTACACTGTTAAAATGTATGTATTAAACCTTTGTATTTAAATTAATTCGTTATTAATTAATGCCATGTTCGTCCATTTCGGCTGCTAAATTTAGATTGATTATCTATAATAACTATGTAAGTACTTATTGACCGATATGTCCGATTTCACCTCATTTTATAATTATCTTCATGAGAATTTTATGTGAGTTGTAGGTTACCTAAGGAGGTTTAAACAATTGAAAGTACATAGGTACTTATTATTAATTAAGTGGATATTTATTTTATTTGTGGCCTTAATTATTCTGCAATCGAGTATCAAACAATATTAAGAACAAACTTCTTGTTAATTCATTTAAAAGGCCAGACTTTAAATAATCTCTTTTAGTAATTTTCAGAAGGTTTTTAGAAATGAATTTGTTGACGGGGCCTTTTATGTAAATTTTGCTACTTAAACATACTTCCTTCTATCCAGGCAATAATTCATGTTATGATACGGGTATTTTAGTAAAAAAATAGAATATCTTTCATAGCCCCAAAGTTCAATCTCGTATGATTCAAAAATAAATTTAGACCAAGAAGATGGAAAAAATATATTTACTTATTATATTGTAAGTACATTGATGAACCTTCACACTAGACAACGCGTGGCTTACAAATAGAAATTACCCACAAAGTCCCTTGTCAGCAGAACCTGTGACTAATTTCCGCTAAACTAAATGAACCACAACTCGACCCACGCGTGACTTCATCCAATTAACACTACATTCACACATCCGTTGTCTTTTCAACTATAATAAAGTATAAGGCAACACTTATTAATTTTTAAATTCCTTACAATCGTACTTCCTAGGGCTTATGTACTTCCTAGGCACTACAGTAATTTTTACATAGAATAGTTATTAATATTTTATTTTGTTAAAAAAAATTCTGACGTGTTTTCCCAAGTACAGTACGTATATGTATAGTAGACTAAACTCTAAATAAATCTATAACTATAAATAATAATAATAAATAACTTGTTTATTTCCTCTTTGGTAATTTAGAGTTTAGTATACCTATACGTACTGTACTTTGGAATCGTAATAACTATTTTAACCTCTGGAAATCCCAGTGGATTAGACAGGAATAGTCAACGTCCTCTGCGGGATTCTCAGGGAAAATTCTATAAAAAGATTTTAAAAATGTTTCATTTTCAACCAAACTTACCACAATGAAAGAAATAAAGTATAAGCGTGCCGAGTAATTCCACCGACAATATTGGATCCTGAAGTCTATCGATCAAACAGAGTTTATTGACATGAAAAACAGACATGGAAGCAATCTACTTGATTGAACCGAACAAAGATATCTAGGGGTTTTAGGGGACTTGTTAAGAATCCGAGTAGTTTGGGATTTTATTTTATGGACGCTGATTTAGATTTGGTTGAAGCGAAAAGATTGTTTTCTCATATAATTCTGTACCAACTGAAGATGGTAGAGAGAACCTATCAAACGAGTTTCCTTTTAGATTTTTCCATATAGACTTAGCTCTTCAAGTTTGACTTTGAAGAACTTTGAAGTTTGAACTTGTAGTTTTTTAACCGATGAATGTTACGAAGGCAGAGACCAAGTCGACGAAGAGTTGAGCACACATAGAGTTTGGGTTGGTGGTTGTTTGAACTCGGAAAATCAATCGACGTCAATAGGATGGGAATTCCACTTCTTATTTATTTATTTATTTATTATTACATACAGAATATAACATTACAGTACTTATGGAAGCGTAGGTACAATAAATGTGTTAGAAAAGGTAGAATGTATCTAGCTTTAATTAAACATCGTGGGTGATAAGCACGGGTGATAAGCTTGGGCAGCTCATTGCGTGGAGGTTTTGTATTCTAACTAACACCCATATTCTTAGTCGTTTCCTCATAATATTCCTCCACTAAGAAATAATTTTTCACTCAAAAGCATTGATCGTCTTGAGTGGTCTTGAGGGAGTTTCAAGGTTGGTTATGAGGTAGTAGGCCGGGATCCGTAGTACATGGAAATCAAGTGATTACTAACAAGCTAATTTTTGGTGAGTAGCTTCGTTTCGATGAGACGACTAAAAATATCCTATACCCAAATCTCGATTGTGGTAGCTAACAGAGATATCAAGGATTAAAAAAATCAAGGATGTAAAACCGGGATAACGGACCACGAAATTTGTCGGACAATATGTCCGTTAGATTTTATACATATTAATTAAGTATACAACAAAAAATCAGCTGGTTAGTAATCATTTAAATTGACCTCGTTTTCGATACATTTTCGAAATGGCGGACTCTTTGATCAAACCATAGGTTTTGTAGGACAAACATGTTTTTATATAATTTAGATAATTATCTTGAGATATAACATATTGTCCTACAAATTTCGTGGTCCGTTATCCCAGTTTTACATCCTTGATTTTTTTAATCCTTGATATCTCTGTTAGCTACCACAATCGAGAGTTGGGTATAGGATATCTTTGGACGTCTCATCGAAACGAAGCTACTCACCAAAAATTAGCTTGTTAGTAATCACTTGATTTCCATGTACTACGGATCCCTGACTATAGGTACCGTACGTTTGACAGTTCCCACCTTGCCTCGAACTTGAGCTGAGCCGAAAAAAATCAAGTGGAGGACATTTTTGTCAACTGAGACGAAGTGAAGTTGAGTCGAGTCTGGAGGAAACGACTAAGAATATGGGTGTAATACTCCTTGAAAAATACTTTTAACTAAACCCATACAAAACAAGTTAATCTTTGTTTCTATTATAGAGGTTGATAAAATGTTTGGCCAACTATTAATCGGAGCTTGACTTCACTTCTATTCCGCTCAACCTGTTTCATGTCCGAGTTCCTGAACAAAAGGCACAGTCCCCTTTGAAATCCATTCGAATGATACAATTGTAATTATGAATGATTATGTTGGCCACTGTTCCATTTTCCCGACTTTCCCCTAATTCGTGTGTCCCGTTTAGAATGAACCTTTTGTGACGACAATGCATGTTTGTAATTATTTGTTTACCCTCCCCTCGCAAATACGTCTTCATAACAACCCAAATAGTTAGGTAAGTACCTATCTCAAATTACTAATTGTAAGTCTGTGGGATTTGCAAAGATCCCGTGTGTTGTACTGGAATTTATCTGGAACTGAAGTGGATACCTCATACCGCAGGTATTTTTCAATCATAATGTTTACAAAATAACAGATGGATAAATCATCAAAAGATTTGTACAGTTGTGACATGTTTTCTTCCGCATATTTTTCTTTCAACATAAGTTGCACATTTGTATGCCGAATGAGATACACCAAAACGAATGCATTAAATTGTTAGAAACGGGTTCAATATTATTGTTACATCGTCCAGTTCCCGTAACGGTAAACTCGATGGCGGTTGACCACAACGCTATTGTGTGAAAACGTGAAACGATGCTACATTAGTTCTATTAGCAGAATAGTTCTGACTAATTCAATTTAAAACGGAACGGAGTTGCAAGTTATTGAACTATAAATTGAATTAGATCTATTTACGGCAAATTTACTGCTATATAATGATTCGAGAGACTGAGTGAGGAGTAGGTAGGTATTCGCTGTCTCAAATAAAGCAGGTACTACCGTAATTGAAAGAGCAAATAAATTACCTACGTACAAAGGAATATAAATATCCATGTAAACCTGCGTAGGTTTAAATCGCTCGTTTCTGAAAGGCTTTCCTTGGCTTAAATGTTTGAAATGTTTTCAGTAACTGGAAAATGGTTTGGAACAAACTTGGAGTCAATAATAATATTAATTAAATAAGGATTCGTAAAATCAAAGAGGATCAAATATTTGAGTGAAATAAGCGGGAGTAATTTTATTTACGATTGTGAATTATTGGTTTCAAGGCAAAAAAAAAGCTCGCATTTTGCAGGCCTTACCAAGTAGTGGCATTGTAATAACAGGCTATTCTTTTCTACTACCTTAGAACCAACATAGGTACCATGTATGTACCTATGTTGGTTCTAAGGTAGTAGGCTACCTTTTACCGGAGGACATCAATTATTAAACGGTAGATAAAGCCGCAAACGGAAAGTTTGTAAATTAATTTACATAAAACACGTAAACAAAAAAGCACTTACATCTAACGTCTCAAACTTGAGTATGACATCGAAGGCGAATCTGCAGGGCGTGCAGAAGTCTGAATACGGCGTCCAATGCATGTCCAGGGTGCGTTTCTGTCGTCTCTCCTCCAGGATGTAGGCCACGAACTCTTCGAACAATGGGTACCGGTCTGTAGGCGCTGGCTTCTCCGCAGTTGACTTCTGTAAGTTATGCATCCGTTTAATCATAATTATTTCTTTAAATACCGTTGGGAAAAAAGGTTTAAGTTTGTTTTTTTGTGTTTCTCTGTATGCTGAAACAACATCTTTTATTTTCTTTGACGTTTTGGCTAATTGTGAGTTTTCATCAAGCTTTGTGTAGGTAGTGACGTAGGTAATGATGCAACATCTACCATTTTATACCTGCTTCATTATTACGAGTATCATCAACACTTCAGCCGTCGGACGTTCACAGCTGGACATGGCTTTCCTTAGAATAATCCAATCATTATGTGCTTGTGCTTTACTTATTTTACCATAAATGGCATGAAACAAAGTATACATATTATTAAATCCCTATGATGGATGCGCTATGTTGTAGTCACATAGTTGTTAAAATTTAACTTTCAACTTACCCGTCTGAATTTCCTAATAATCATCTGCCCCATTTTATCATGGAAAGACTTAGGCCACGCGTGAACTATCTTGTCATTATACGCAGAAGCCAGTCTCTCCAACGGATGCCTGACGATGAGAAACGATATGGAGTCCGCTTGCGCTTTCTTGATCATTTCAACAGTAGGTCTAGCGTACTTCTTCCTCGCTAGCTGGAGAGGGACTTGCTTGGTCTTGTCTAGGAAGGCAGCTGTGTAGTTCGCCATTAGGTTGAAGTTGTACATCCATGATGTTGACGCTGCTTTGAAGACGTTGCACCTGTGGGTTAGAGCACGATTTTGCTTTATGAGCAAAAATAAAGAGAAATCTGCGTTAGGATTGATTTGTGCGAATCTATTTACTACTTGATTTACCAGTTCTAATTGATCACACTGATATGCGGGGATTTTAGTAAACCAGTAGGTACTAAAAAGTTAAAAATGTTGTCCGGTATAATAAGTAACTTCTTTCAGAAAAATATTAGTATAATTCTGGAAAAGATGGGATGATACTTTTCTTAAGCCGGCAACACACGACATAAAAGTAAACTTACCATATTACATGATACTGCCTATTAATCAGATACTCCCAAGCATTAGCTTTGTTTCTCTTGTCATCTAGACCTAATCTAGAACATTCCTTAGTTAAATAATCTCTTCTTCCGTTCATCCTCGTGTTGACTTCCAAGAACTTGTCTTTTGTGAGGAGACCGTCATTAGTGCCGTTGTCAAAAATGAACTGAAACAAGAATCAACACTTAGCATCGAACGTTACAGATAATTCTAGAAATGCCCTAATAATAAGATTCTCTTTTATTTTGCGGAAATCTATACAAAAGGTGAATCTAGTAGAAGTGCTTCGCTGATTGCTGCATTGACATTCATCCAGTGTCCATGAGGAGAATGCTGCGGAAAAAATCCAGGGAAGTGTTTTTTAACGCGGAATTAGTAGGTACTAAAAATAATATGATATGATATACATATTGCTGGACAATTCACACAGCAACATCTAGCTGATTGATGATGTTCTTTATTTTAAAATTACAATTTATTTGAAGTTATTTACGTAATTCAAGACTCAAAGCTATAATTTTAAATCGATCTTTAGCATGAAGCACCGTCTATTGATTATATGATGAGTCTTGACTATAGTAGACTTCACCAAGGCACTGTTTTAAAAACATTTATTTTCAATGCGGGCTGCATTAAAAATGTACGTTGTGTCACTACAAAATATCAATAATGCTAGAAGAGTTAGTTGGTTAATACGTTCCACGTCTATCGTACGGCGAGGCAGGTTGTTTATAATGTTATAACAACAAGCAATTGTTCTCTAGTATAAATATAATAAAAGGTAGGGTTCCTTTACTATACCTAATTAGACTAGAGTTTATAAGTTTAATACCTAACTATTATTAACACCATTTTAAGGCCACACCTTTTAATAATTCTTCCTTTAAAAAAGTAAAATAACATGTCTAAAACCTAACTATGCCTGCACAAAGTTGGAACAGCCCATTAGTTCTAGTTGGTTTTAAAGTCGGAAGCGGCATTGAACGTGTTAATCTGAGGTAGTTATGAGTACCTAATAGACGTGTCGGATCGAAAGCAAATGTGAACTAACCCTCTATTCACAACTGATATAATGTACTTTACGACATTGGGTAATATTGCTAGAATTAAAAAAGTTAATAACCTAAAAAAAATTTCATCATAGCAGCCTTACATTTTTGTATTTATTTGAGTATATTTAATTTCAGTTAGTATTTAATTTATACGCTTCACTCGAATCTACACTATGCTCTCTCTCTGTCTTTTATTCTGAGTTTTTTAAATGCAACAAACCTACTAATTAAACCTCGTAAAAGTTTAAAAAAAAATCTTTTTTATCTCTCACAAGTTTCACAACATGAGAACTTGTAAATAAGGAAGATCGTTATTTCACTGGAATTCCGCAAAGCTTGCAATTTTCATCAAGCAATTACCTTGCGTATTTTTACCACGGCGCTTTAGGTTGCAATATTAAATTTAATTAAAATGTACTGACGCGTACAAAAGTGCGACTATTAAAACTTTGAACAGAGTCCTTATGTCTTGCACTGCAGGCCTTAGAATAGTACCCTATTATTTCCATTTGGTGTCGTCAAACTTCACACACTTACAGGTACTTGAAGGTAGAATTTATCTTTAGATAAAAAGTATTCAATAAAAACACAAAATGATTTCCATTTATCAAAAATTGTATAAAATCAGCTACCTACTCAATATGTTATGTTCTTATCTGGGCTTACTAAATGTATTATTAAAAACAAAACGCTATTTACTAAAACCATAACTAGATTAGATAACACAAATATTTTGTGACGTGAACGAAATACCTACCTAACTCATTGATATCTGTCGATAACGCAATAAATGCGTTAGTGCCGATAGTAATAATCGTTATCAATTTCTCATTTTGATCACAAAATTAAAACATTGCATTCATGTACAAACCTACTTGTTTTTTAAAAACTGAAGACCAAACCACAGTTTTAAATAATAGTAAGTATAGGCTAAACTTAGTAGAGCTCTATGACACTTAGTAGAGCTCTATCTAAAAATAAAGTATTATAAATAATAAAAATGTAATTTTTATCACTATTAAACAAAAAAACATTCTCTGCTGTTTTAAATGAATGTAGATAAAAAAGAGAATTTGAGTTTTTAAATTAAGCTAAGCAATCTTTAGACACTATTTTTTAAGATTAACATAGCCTAGTCATAGAAAGTTGTAACCATGCGTATCTTATCTTATTTGTGTTAGAAGGTCGCCCCTATCTACCTAATAAAAAAGTATTTTTATAATGAACGCTTACTGTTTCCGTATTTATTAATTTAATCTACCTATGGTAAACAACTACTATGCAGAAATACTAGTCTGAGTTGAAATTTTATCTTGACAGTTTTATTAATTAAGATCTATAACGGTCGGTGTCGCAAAACTAACACAATTAGAAATTGAGACCGGTATTATTCGGTTATTATTGCACCGAGCTTGTTTAATGCAGACAGTTCAAAATAAATCAGAAGCTACATGATTTAAATTCCAGCGCGCGGCATGTTTCAAGAGAAATTTAATTACTTTACTGGCTTTAAGTGACACTCAGCTTCGCTTTAAGTAATCTTGAGTTATAAAGCTATTTACTCAGTTAGTTTTTAGTCACCTTTAGTGATTTTTTTATCAAGATTAACTTGAAGAATATTTTCCTTCATTGTTTTGGTTATTCTTTTAAAATGTAAAGATTTTTCGCTTCGCTTTTCGTAACTTGCTATGACGTTGGCGAAATACTGCACCAAATCAAAAATATAAATATATTTAAAGGGGTAATACCTAAATATGTTTTTATTTATTTTAACAACTGTTATTGTAGACCAACTTTTCATTCAAGTAGAAATAAGCCGAATCAAAAGACAGAATAATATAATTCTTTATAAGAAAATTCCGTGATCCTAGCTAGATGAATTACCATAAGATTGTTGTAGAGAAAAACTACTGCGTAATCACTAAGGCAAAAGCTATGGCATATAACCTCTATCCACTTGTACCTAATTTACAATTACAATGTGAGTTCCACCTACAAGGCATTTCAAAATCGAGGAGCATTTGATTCCATTGTAGCAAAGCGCATTTGCAATCAGCTTGTGAAGTTGTGAACAAATCACACAGTTATGATAAACAAATGTGTGTCAGTGTGTTAGTTACACCTTCAATCTGAAACGGCTAATACATAAAAGCTTGGAATATAACTTAAGAAGATATATTGTATATTCCAAAGCGATATGGTAATTTAAGCTTACAATATTTATATGCTAAACAAAAATGATTTTTAACAGAGCTTTTTACTCCTCCTCCTTACTCCTTTTCAACAGAAATTACAGTTTAACTTGAGCAAAGCCGCGAAGCAAAAGCTGCTATAAAACAAATATGGTAATCTTTATTACCTTATTTTATAAAAAAAATAAAGCTATTACGAATTTCAGAATAGAAATACGTTCTATATTCAAATAACTACATAAATAAATAAATATTGTTGGACAATTCATAATGTTGAGACGGTTGCCAAAGCTGCTTCGAGGGACCTAGCTTATTCAGCAGTGGATGCTACGCTAATATGATGATCTGGGGATCTAAGAACCTTTCCTCTGTTTGGGGCCAAGCTAATAAGATTTAGGTACATAAGCTTCCGAACTAATAAGGTTTTAACGAAAAATCATTTATAAAGAAAATCATAATGTTGTTTGTTTTTAATTTTGTCCATGGACGTACGTTATACTTCAATTCGTTGGCCACATAATAATTTAAGAAGCTTAAGTAACTTTATAGGTAATTTCTTAAATTCTCAAATTATTTAGCAATTAATTAAAAAATGGCAATTTAACTCAAATTATAAAGCTCTACCAGGCAATTTTATAAAAAACGTGAAACTGACCGATTGCGCTAAATGTGTAGTCCATAATAAACCTAAGCCTACTATGTAGAGTTAAATTATACCTTACTCATATAAAGTAGGCTGCAATCATTGATTAGATATAATTATTATATCATAATGATTATTCCCGCGTCGCGTTTCAATCTAAAAGCACCCTTTGCGACATCATTGCGATTTCTCGCGTCGGAAGGTATTGAGAAAGTGCAAGAGAAAGTAAGCCGACTTGTGCGGGATAAGTAGGTACTGTTTACGTAAATATTACATTGTTGAGTTGTGGAACCTTGCATCTGCAGATATTGAGCGTACCAGACATATGACTATATAATTCAATATTCTAAATATAAAAACTACATAGTATAAAACAAAGTCACTAAGTATGTCCGTCCCTGTGTATGCTTTAATTTGAAACTACGCATCGGATATTGATGCAGTTTTTTTGAATAGAGAGGAAGGAAGGAGGAGAGGAATAAAGAGGAAGGTTTATAAGTTTAGTATACTTAGGTACCTGAGACGAAGCGAGAAACGTGACGTTCATGATTTTTTTATATTGGTAGGTACAGTCAGCAAAAAATGTGGTCTACCACCCTACGGTTGAGATACGTTTGTGTACGTAAGTTAAATTATGTTAGAAAAGTCAACCATATCGATCATTACATCGCACATAAACTTTTGTCAAAACTGGTAGACCACTTTCTTGGCCGACTGTACATTAACGAAGATTGTACCTTGTCGATCAAGTAAAAAATCCAATACAGTTTATGCCAATACACTAAGATCAATCGGAACACTAATACCTTCATGAACTAAATTGCTTTAGTTGTAAAACAAAATTTGTTTATCTTATCACATACCTAATATACAATTCTCAATTGGATACTTATATTATTATCTACTTATGACCATAAAATGAAGACCTGAATTTCCTCGAAAGTTATACAACCTACAATACCTGGATACTAATTATTCTGCAAACATGGACTAGTTCTTAGTTTACTGCGGTTGTTAGAGACTACAATCATAATACTGCAGAATATAGAAGTTTATGCATACTTTGCGTGTCGACCGATAACCAGATAACCAAGTCCGTACCAGACACAGCTTTCCCGAGAATTTGACAAGTTGCGTGCTATGCAACTATAAAATTAAAGACAACATAGTTTGAAACTTTTGTCCACCGAATTCATTTATTATGTACGATGTTTACTTTACGATTGTACAAAAACATGTCGTGTCGTTGGACTCGCCAAGGTAAGTTAAGGGTGGAACTAACGTTATAATACGCTTACAACTACTGTTACATACAACCTATTTTGTCGGGTCATATTAGAATGGAGTCACGTTATTGTCATTATTTTTGACAGGTATTTCAATATTAGTTTAGTTCAATTATTAAGAAGCGGTCGCTGAGAACTTTCGAAAACTAAGTTCATACATACGGCATGAAATATAATTATCTATTTACAGATTCATAGAAAAACGAGGGCCTACACTGTAAAAGAATTATCATTTGGACATCTTTTTACAAAATCTATTGTTAAAAGTTAAAAGCCTATTTTATTCAGGTTTCAGGATTTGCATAGGTACTTATATCATAAAGGTTAATCAATTAACTAGTATTACAATTCTTTACTAAAACCTGTATTAATATTAACGATAAATAATCATTATAAATAATAGTAAATATAAAATACTTAATATATTAACGATAAAAAGCTTTTTTATCACCTATTTTATGAAATATGGATGCCATAGAATCCATTTTCCCGGCCTTATTATTTCCTTATTTATCTATGCGCATAGCTTTCGTCGTAACATCCAGTAAGGCTACAAACCACTACACAATGTTGACATTTGTGCGAGGGAAGTCCCTAGGGCGCAGAATTTTCTTTTTGTTGACATTTCCTTGATTTTCGGTTGACATTTTATTACTACGACAAGCTCTAGAATATTTGTTTTACTGTGATTCAAAATATCATTATCATTAGGTACTAATTAAACTTAACTAGTAACTTCGTTGTTCAATCAATATGTAATAGGACTTTCCGATGAAATCAACGAACAATTGAAACAAATCACCGATGGGCCCGTAAATATTTATTTTATAATAATAATAATTAACTCGGATGCATTTCATTGATTTTATGATTTTATAAACTTCTTTAACTCGTGTCTCTATCAAAATCTCGCGTGATTAGTAATCTAACGCAAAAACAAACGCATTTCAATATAACAAAATTCAAGTAATTACGGAAGAGAATGAACGGAGAGTTATAGATATTCATAAATATTTAGGTTGGCAATTCCATTAGTCATTATTCTAAATTGCTCTTAATGCCTGCGTAAAATCTGCTGGACCTTCTTCTTCACTAGCAGTTGTTATTGGCAAAGAGGTTTGTGACATATTAACTTCGGTTTCGTCAAGCCACTCGGTACCATCATCCTCGCGCACTACGCAGAGAACCTCCCTCGTAGCGTGAGGATACGCGTGGGCCGAACAGTTTCAGTTTCGTGGGCAGTATGTTGCCCATGGCACTCTTTTGTGGCTCTTTTTTTTAGTGCAGAAGTACTGCCCACACTGCTGACATATTCTTTCCATAAGAAACTTACGATCCTTCTGCAGGCTAGGGCAATACAGGTCATAAGGCATTCTCAGCAGAAATAGCGCTTTTTGGCAAAAAATAAATAAAATTAATACACGTGATGTCTAACGAGACCCCCCCTCCCCCCTCGTGATGTTTCGTGATGTTTTCCGTACCCCCTACCCCCCCTTTTGAGCCTCACGTGATTAATGGACGGCCCCTAACGCAAAAACAAACGCATTTCAATATAACAAAATTCAAGTAATTACGGAAGAGAATGAACGGAGAGTTATAGATATTCATAAATATTTAGGTTGGCAATTCCATTAGTCATTATTCTAAATTGCTCTTAATGCCTGCGTAAAATCTGCTGGACTAACGGTTTCGAAATTTAATGGACTATAAAAAACGTGCAATTTTTTATGGCGACCAAGTCTGTGCCATAGCAATCTGTGAATTATCATCGGGGCTATATAATTTGAATGGCTTTTAAGAATGACGATAATGGGAATTGTCGAGATCTTGATAGATTTAGACGCATTGTGCCGTGATTTGTTGTAAAGATGATAAAATTATGATAGATTTTATAATACAATATTACTGTGACGTTATTCATATAAAGTTTGTATAATTCGTTTGTATAAAGCGCGGGGAGACGAAGTCTAATTAAAGCTAAACCAAAGTTTAAACAAAGCAAGTTCATCGTAAGTTCAAACTGCTCACGTGATTTCTATAAAACAAATGTACTATAATAAGAATCTGTCTCGTGTAACAAATGTACTATAATAAGAATCTCTTTGCGTTCACAACGTTCCAAGAGGTTTAGGAGTTACGGTATCACTATTGTTCATACCACGAACTCTATGAATTTCTTTTTGATGAATAGAAAATGCAGAGCTCAAACGGCGGGTCATAGAAAACTTAGTATGAAAATGGCCACTTAAAAGATTTCTACCCAGAGATGTTCAATTTGCTCTTTATATTTTAAAATAGTTATTGCATGTAAAAATGTATAGAGACCTACGGGAACAGGTACTTAAAGCAGGCGAAATTTTCCTATACTTATAGAAATCACTAATTGCAAGCAACAATATCGTATTACTAGAAGTAAATAAAAGATGTCATGTTTTGTAAGCCTTTATAAAATCCATATATCACAGGTAGTTATAAAAACGTTTTATCAAAGATATCATACAACAGCCTTTTGCAACAGTTCCCACCATTAGTCATTCAATTTTATTATCAACGTATATTAGTTTCAAACTGGACTACAAATAGAGTTCATAACTAGACAATACGCCGGAAGTTCTTCCGGTGAAATAGCCTCGCTCAAGGGCAGTAGATTTTCCGTACTCAGGTTAGTATTCTCTGAAAAATCAATTATAGCTGCTAGAATGTTGACCATAACCATACAGTTGACTAAATGATTTATAGCTTAAAATTAATCAGGCTTAAATAGGCATAAACAATTGTGTCACAAAAATGAAAGAGCCGTCACCACTTTATTTATTATGTTTAAAGAAGGTAAATACTACAAAGAATGGGTATCTAAATCTCGGGAAAACGTCGTGTCGGTCGATTATCTATTTTTTTTAAACGTAGGTACTAACATTTTCAATTTTTGTTCGGCCATATTTGTTTTACACCTGAACCAAAATGGAGGGAAAATGCTGAGACACTAATTTTAACTGGGTTACATTAGGGAATGCACAGGTGCCAAAATAAAAATGCTATATGGATCTTATCAAGGATGTCAGTTGTGGTATGATAACAGATTTAGGTACTGTAATCTCGTTAGATTAGATTGATGCAATCATCCAATCGGCTGGAGTCGACTGCCAAGGTCTTTCGTATTAGTGATACCTGTTGGTCCAAAGAAATAAACTTTGTTTCGAAACAAACAGTTAAGGACGTTTGGTGTCGGGCTTAGAATAGTACCATCTCATAATATCCGTTGTAGTGGTGTCAAACTGATTAAGAGAGGATAGGAGCGTTGTAGTTGTAGTGTAGTAAGTATACCTACCACCGACCTTTTTGAAATGAACAGAATTATTCTTTCAGCCTTTCTATGCGAAAATTTCGTATTAGAAATTTAGATAAAGAACACCCAATTGTAACAAACAAGAAAAGTTTTTATAAAAGTCTACTAGTAGGTGAAGTATACAAAAATGATCAAAGCTCATTAATTAAAAAGATACTACGTTTTACCGCGGGAAAATTATATCGTAGGAAAAAACAAGCCACGAACGAAAACCTAGTCTGACACAAATAAAGGTCATTATTTATACCTGTGCGGTTTCCTAGAAGAGTCATAAACAATTTACCGAGTCGTTTCAACGCGTTAACACGTTATTCACGTTATCGCTACGTTAATCTTAATAGCTTCTTAACTATACAAGTTTATTTCACGGTATTATCAGGAAAACTGCAAACAAAAGTGATATCATTTTATGATCAAGTGATTTGGAATTTGTCGTCTATTTAATCTCATCTCATCTGTCTTAAGGACTGTTTGAAAATTATGACCTCATTATCGTCATTTGTTTGAATTTAGTCATACTAGTGGTGGTATGTGACTTTGTCCACGATACATTAATTTTTCCGGGGAGTAAGGCATAAATATGTAGTGTAGCCAAATTAAAACAAGGCAGAAGTTTTATTCACGACCATTAAAATAAAATTTAAGAAGATGACCGCGTACGTCAGTTAAAATAAAAGAGACACAAAAAAAAGAATAAGTATGAAAAATATTTATTTATTTAATTAAATCGAGAGCTATTTTTAATTAGATTTATGACCAGATAAAGGCAGTCGTATAACAACAAGAATAAATCTGAGCTCTTTGTTCTGTAACGCTTTTGAAAGGGTGGAACCTTATTTGTAGATATGGAATCCTAAAAATGAGAAACTATTTACTGTCGGTGCATTTTCGTAAACTTCTTGACAGGAAATTTTCCTTCCAACGGCGCTTTCAGGAAGTCGGTCAAAAAGGCTTTATAGTCAGATCACGTATTTCCTTGTAACCAAACTTGTATTATTTAATTTAAGTCGCGTTGTTCTTTAGGTACCTATACCTAGGTGCATCATGAACTTATGCATAGATTTCTGTTGTATTAACTTAGTATGTTGATGTTACTGTACATAAATTCACAATGAACATTGAAAAGTTTATGTGCGCTTTGTAAACAAGTACTCTAACGGTGAAGGCAAACATAGTGAGAAAACCGGCATGTTCTGAAAAGATCGAAAAACTTGAAGGACATTGTGTCATTCGCCCGCACCGCACTTGGCCAGCGTATAGAGTATAAGTAGGTAGGTACTATACTAATATCTGGATTTTTCTGTAAGTTACATTAGAGTAGGGTAGGTAAAATATAAGTAATGATAAATCATGCAGCTATTTGGTGATATAATATATTTACGGTGACATCTTTGTTTGTTGATGATAGTCCTGAATAAATAAAAGTTTTGCCCAAGAAGACTTGAGAGAAGTTTTATTAAGCTTGTCATTTTAGCTTAACGATTAAACGAAGAAACTTTTCACACTATACCTAAATAATTGTAAGTAGGTATGTCTACAAAAAACTTAAATACTATATAATTTTTATTTGCTTTCTTGGTAGAGCTTATTAAAATACTGGATGAAGCCAAAAATTAAGATTTAACAGCAGAAAATGCAGCTTTTACCTGCAACAAAAGAAACAATCCTACCTTTTTCGCCCACCTAGTTTGGCGCCCCACTTAACCCATTCATCAGCATTAAGAGTTAAACCTTGTGAAGAAGGACATACGGTGCATTATGCAGTGACAACAATTAGATGCTATGAAATTCCTACGCTAGATACAGTTTTGTGTTATAATGTCTCTCACGATGTCACGCACTGCACGATAGGCCACAGCCAAGGTGAGAACAGCTACAATACTCAATTAACCTGTTTTACATACATGAATAAATTATATATTTGGATTCAATAAAGTTGTAATAAATTTATTATTCCTAAGCCTTCCATACATAAATGGTTTACTTAAGTCCATGAAAAAAATATAAATTCTAATCTAGTTTCAATTAAATTTAAGTACTCCATATTAAAGTAGAAACATAGAACTTGATATTTTTTAATTTCATCCAAAATAAAAGAAGGCTTATCCGATATTATTATGTAGCCAAGCCGCCATTGCAGGCTTAGGGGAATATCACAGTCCATCATCAAAAAGGAAGTTGGTCCCAAATAATTTTCTTGTCGATAGGCAAGGCAGAAGGACGAACGACATAATGCGATTACCTAGCAATTGCGTATTTATCGACACTCAATCTTCATAGACAATTAAACATCGATCTCTAATCAGAACGTAAATAAACGGGGTAATCCAACTCGTTAATTTATATGAGTGTCATAGCTGCTCACATTTTCTCTGTGTCAGATGCTGTGCGTGACTGAAAACAGACTAATCTGTGTCGAATGCAATGAACTTACCTCAACTCAAAGCCTCCGCCTAATTGCACGATCTAGATCCCATTAATACGAAAAACTATTTTTTACCTTGATTACAGTAGCTAATGTTGCATTTTAAATGTTTCTGTAAATGTTTGATATAGGTATTAGGGTTAGAATTATAACAAAATGTGAATGTGATAAGGTATTGGCCAAAGACATCAAACGAATTACTTAGAAAATTACCTAAATATTTCATAAACACTTCATAAATCTAGTTATTATAATTATCGTAACGTAATAAGTAATGACAAGTAGTGACGCTTTGTAAAGGTTGGTGCTCGAAAATAAACTCAGTAAGTATAGGTATATATTAAAAAAAAACATTTATTAATTTTAGTCCACAACTCATTAATATAAAGCTCATTAATATGGCCTTTACAATGCATTAATGTTTAGGTATTGAAATCGGTAGAGTATAATAATTGCATTGTTGTTTAATCAGAGGGCATTTTTAAATTAAACAGCACGGTATTTAAAAATCAATCTCTACCAGCACAGTAATCTAGATAGGTTAATTACCAAATGTAGGTACTCGCTTGAAACAATTTTGATTACAATGAAAACTTTTTAAGCGATAAAAATGTAACTTAAAATACTCAGCGAGTAGCATTTAGCCCAATGAAACTAATCTAATTAAGATTTCCATGGTAGTTAATTTAAACATCATTTTCTTATTATGTTATTGCTAATATTTATTAGGTACCTAATCAGCGCTGTATGCCATATACATAACCTATCCTGTGCCAGACGTCTAAATGTTTATCTACCAAATTTCATCTAATTCAGATCATTGGTAAAAGAGTTATGGAGAAACAGACATACACATAATGATGCAAGGGTCCCTTGCAGATTTATTAATAGTACGTATCGATATCGATGTATCATAAGCATATCCTGAACTGAGAATGAGTCACAGGTAAGAACGTGGTAGAGTATGTACCACTTCCGATACTATTCAAAACTTTATTTATATTCCTTTGTTACTTTGACGAGTGGATATTGCATGTCAAATATCAGTTTTTGCGATCCTGTAGTCTAGTTAATTAACGTTACATTTAACCTTCGTATTAAAATAGATAACTGTATTGCTTACAATAGAATAATTGGTTATTCCTAGAAATTGTTGTCATTGATGTTATCTAAACATGAAGGTATGATATAGGAAGGTAACTATATAATAGGTAAACTATAAACTATACACAGGTTGTGTAGTATTTAGTACTTAACTTGTAAGTATTTTTGGCCGCTTACATAAGTTACTTAAAATCTGACAATAAAAGTTACAAAACCAGTCAGAATAACCGACGTAGGCACGGCCATTGTTCAATTCCACTGAATCCCGCTATGGTGTGACCTTACGCGTAACAGTACGCATATTGATGACATTTTCTGTATAATAATCGTCTTTATACTAAAACAATAGATGCTTTATTTAACATTGTGAACTGTTTGTTTAATGGAAGACCGATTATGCTAACTAGCTGAGCCTGCGACTCCGTCCAGACGTCTCAATGTTTGCCAAATTTCATCTACTTCGGATCATCTAAAAGTGGTCAAATTAGTTTCAGTTTCATATATTGAGTTGAGCCTTCAAACGGGTATAATATTAGAGTTCTGTTTTTTTGTCATTTGGCTACGGAACCCTATTTATACACAATATGTGATTAATTGTTGTATTCGATCAGTCATCTACGTAAAAAAATTTACTACACACATTTTTGTTGATGGTCCATCATGAAACGTCCACATGTGTAACAACTCAACGTCGTCATCGTCTTGTTTATTATTTAGTCTACGCCGTTTTTAGTTAGCAATGATAAATAATGTGAACAAATTAAATAGGTACCATGAACTATAATTACCTCTAATTATTCATGGCTGTTTTGCGTAATACTTTAATTTAAATAAGTGTAGGTATAATAGTTTCTTGCAATGTACTAATAAGAAAACAAATACCTTACAGATATACGTGCTAATTGCTTTATTAAACAAATACCAGATGTGACATACAGTACAAACTTCAATAGTCCACGTTTGATTTCAATACTCTACTATAATTTTTAGGTAAACTTCTTGCATATTCTAAAATTCTTACATAGTGAGTCACCACCATGCTTAAAGACTAGAAGATAAATGTAATAATAATAAACATGATAAACGGTTGCTGTTGTTGAATTATATCATCTAATAATATTATAAGCGCTTATCTAATCTACTCTTAACCATAAACGTAAAAGTCGGAAGAAAAGAGTTCCTGTTACAAAATGTTTTTGCAATTTTCTGACTCAAAAGATGCAAGTTTTCCAGTAGAGTTTCGGTGGCAGAGTTCTTATTACGACTCTTACACGACAAAGGAAGAAGGTAGGCTCGCTGAGTGCTCTTCAAACCGCAAAAACAAAGCACGAGGCTTTTCTTTTATCTTGTTTTTCCTAGTTGTATAAAAGTTCTTATTGAATTCTCTACGTGAATACGAGAAAGTTTTTTCATCGAAGAAAACACGTTCTTGTAAATCGTATGTATGGATTCTGGTTGGGTTTAGCTATATTTTTGCCTTAATAGCTTAGCTATTTTCGTTATCGATTTAATTTTTATACATTACTGAGACATTAATTGAAAATATTTGTGAACCTTACTGAAAAGTAGTTCTTACTAGATAAGCAGATATTTTGACCTGTAGGTTAGCATAATGTTAAAGTAATTTAATAAGTAAATATAGGAAGGTAAGTACATAAGAAAGAAATAATTTTGATATAATATCGTATATGATAGATATATAAATATGGTTGTCAATGGTCAACAGGATATAATACAGACAGACACGTATCAATTCCACACAAGGGACAACTTTACACACATAGTAACAATTATGACTTATTTAAAATTAGTAATGTATCTGCACAGATACAACAAACATAGATTCTTAGATACGTTTGGTAAAGGACTTAGCACAGGTAAATTGTTATTCACAAAACTTCTACACAACATTGACACATGACACATAATAAAAGTGCTTTGTTGCGATTGGTGGGGTCGCTTACAGACCTTTGAATAGAAGAAACGTATCGAATTTTGTCCCATACGTTTGTGCATCTTCATGTGGGTAAATAAATTAAACGATTATAATCGAAATTTTAAGAGAATTCTGTTTATTTTCAGTTTAAAGTAGCTGTGTTTGTAGTGCACCTATACTAAGAATCTTTATCTTATTTTTTTTTTATTTGTTTTGAATATTTTGAAGAACCCAAGATGCAAATTTATTTTTTATACAACAAAAAAAATAGTATGTTTGTCAATGTGTTTTTTAATTTCACTTGCATATAAGGTCTCATTCTCATTTGACATAATCTAGCGTTAAACCACAAAAGATGCACAATATCAATACGTTTCAACACCAATTTAAGCGAGTGCGTAGTCGGACAGCACACCAACATTCATAGACAATGCGTGGTCGTAGAGCACACCGACATTCATAGACAATTGGTGTATTTGTTACCTGTGGCGTGGGTGTTGGTATCGTGTATGCGGGAGCATAATATGTCCCGTTTATTTTATAGAAGTCCCTCTGGAAAAGAAGAAAGAGATTGGATGAAAGATGTATGGAAGAGCTTAGCCGATAAATCTGCCGTTCCATTGCCTAGCTTACAAACTATTGGTACAGTTTGTGTATAGTAAGCAATGACTTATTGATACCTTTTCTGATTCTGTACTTTATTCTGACCTTTACATAATAATATACTATGTTTCCGTCATTAAAAAAGGAATTAAGGATAGCTTCATTGCATTTCACGTATCATATTGATTTAGTCCATATTCGTCCGGGACGTTTTTTTGATCCGTTTGGTCGAAAATTACATTTTTTTATTATTAATTAAGTCAAATCGTTAAAGGAATTAAGAAATGAATTGTTCATAAATTGTCATGGATATTTTATCTGGGACGGTTGGAAAGACATGGGGGAGGCCTTTGCCCTACAATGGGACACAAATTGAAACAAACAAAGGCTCATAAAAAAAAAATTATCTAATTTATCTTGAGATTAAGAACACGAATAGAAGCAACGTACACTCAGAATGTTCAGAATCGCAATTAAAAGTTCTCGTATCCGTCAAGATTTTCTTGTCAGTTAGGAAGGAGTTTTCAGAACGTGATTTCGAAGTCTTCACAATTATGTAAGCGAGGCGACATTTCTTATTTCGCAATAAAATGTTCTCCTTATTCCAAGTACCTACCCTACCCTGGAAGAGATCGCTCTCAGCGATAAGGCCGCCCCTTGTACGTTTAATTTAGTAATAAGTTTTCTTGAAACTCTGTTTTTATTTTAATTAAGAAGGTACAATAAAGTGTTAATCTATCTATCTATCTATCTATCTACCTAATTCGGAGTAGGCGTCTAATAATTATTACTCGTATAATAATACCTAGCCTAGAGTATAATAGCGGTAGCATTATGTACATTATAATAGACGAGTTAATAGCTAGGTACCTACATAGTTAGATCGATGATTTGATTTGTATAATTAAAACGGTTAATTAGGAGATATAGGTACTTATACACCTATCACTGATATTTACCTTGATTTAAACATCTGATCCTTTTCTTAATTTTAAAATGTTAATATACCTAATGTATATAATGTGCATCATTTTTTTAGGGAGGTAATCTTCTAAATATTTTATTTGCTCTCTGAACTTTCGTAAACGTGTTTTCTTATTTACATAACCACAACATGAAAGAACCCACCTAATTACCACTAAGTAAGTTGCCCAAGGAAATATAAGTTTAATAAACACATAAAATATTAACTAAAGTAGTATAGTCTTAGCTAAGCTAATGCATAATTAAATTACAAAGTTGAGGAACGTAGAGGCTGCGTAAAACTTTAGATGTTTGACACTACTTGAAGGTTTAAATTCGGAATTTGAAAGCAAGGAAACTGAAGATGACGGGCAATCTTTATTCAAAAATTAAACAAAGTAAAATAGCATAGAGCTGAGCTGTTTTGCTCAGCACCACGCTACTTTTCCTGTTCCGTTTGTTTGGTTTTCCTGCAAGAAAAGTCCTCGCAGCAAAAGTACCAGGTGTAGCTTGGTCAATTTAATTGTAATTTTAATTAACAATTTCAGTATTTTATTTATTTCATAGCTAAAGCCATCTTCAACTGTCGAAAGTAACAAAATTAAGATTTTCTTACCACATTTCAGAGAAGATTTCGTACACCAAAAGTAATTTTCTAACAATAGGAATATTTAGAACCATAATAGTTGTATTAAAGGAGTAGAGATCGCGCAAACCTTATGAAACCCTTATGACAAGGTTGTCACAAATATTGGTTACAAATATTGGGCACCGTTTATAAACGGTGCCCAATGCAGCCTGAACAAATATTTGTGCTGTTTCTACCAGGTATGACTCAAGGTATCGTGTCTTTGAAACCTTGATACCATTTCAAAAGGAAAAACTCGTCGTGACTATTGACGTCCGCATAGATCTGCAAGCTATTACGGCAGGTTGCTTTCTCATTCATTGACTTTTTACGTAGCTCGTACTGTCAATCTCAAAATATTCTATACCTACATCCACCTCGTTTTGTCCATTCGCGAATCGAAGTAGTACTGAAGAAGGAAGAGACTTCCATTATAATGAAATTCACATCTGCGCAACGCTCACTCCATGATGAATTCTCTATGATATTTATAGGAATAGAATTGGTGCGCAAATTTTGGTGCTCAAAAAATTAAAAAAAAATTAACAAAAAATTAAACAAATACGTGAGTCGATCCCGTTTTTTTTAAGCAAATTAAATATAGGTACTCGTATATATTTGGCTTACCTCTTGATAGAAGACCCGCTTCGAGCTATAAGACAAGTTGTACTGCTGATCCACAACCATCAACAGGATCGTGAAGGGAAGGAACGCTGCTGCAGCTAGAAACGCCACGCATCTTCGGACGCGCATCACGCTCACTTGTTTATGCTTCACCATAGTCAAACTAGAAACACTGTTTACGTTCACTTGTCTTTGATTTTCTCTGACTTGTCTTTCATTTGTTTTGATCACTTCTTCCTTTTCATAGAATCATTTGTTTCTTTTACACTTATTTATTATTCGTTTTTGAATTTTAATTGGAACTCCATTGTTTTCTGTTATGAATTAATTGACTTTGGTAAAAAGAATAAATTGTTACATAAAGTTAAATTTTAAAACTTGATTAAGCCTCGAGCAGACCGGATGCGTATACGTACACGTAAGGGTAGACGTGCACGTACCACTGAGTTGTAATGTATGGGAATGTATGTGACAGGACACACCGCTTGCGTAACGTGACGTGCGCGTGCAGTGTGTCCTGTCACATACATTCCCATACATTACAACTCAGTGGTACGTGCACGTCTACCCTTACGTGTACGTATACGCATCCGGTCTGCTCGAGGCTTTATTGTTTGTGAAAATAACGATTCCTTGTCATACCAAATTATTTTAAAAGTATTGACTTATGCATGAAAGATTGCCAGTAAGTATATCAAGTGTTAATTAACAAATAAAAACTAAAAAATATATTTATTGAACATAAATATTTTTAAGTATATTAGTTTACCAAGGGTTATTAATGAGTTCTCTCGTCTAGATACGGTCAGTTATAATGTGGATGTTCTGGTCTTCAGCAAACCTTATTAATCGTAGGATTATATATATCCTAAAGAGCTATTATGAGCTTATATACAGGTTTAACTTTTTAAACTATCATGGTTTTTAACTATATTTGAACACTAGCAGCCCCCGCGAACTTCGTCTCGCCATATACTTTTATTTGCAACTATCTACATACTAAATTTTCCCACGTAAGCATATATTTTCCCGTGGAAGCATGTATTTTCCGCGGTGAAAAGTCTCTCGCCATATACTTTTATTTGCAACTATCTTCAGCATACTAAATTTTATCTAAATCGATTTTTTCCGCGTAAGCATATATTTTTCCGCCGAAGTATGTATTTTTCCGCGGTAAAAAGTAGCCTATGTTAGGATTAGGATATTACATTACATTGACTCCCCCAAAGTGACGCTTACATGGAGTCTACATCGCATGCTGGCTAGCTGAGCGCGATGAGCGACAACCTCTAGACTTTTTTCTAATACTTGAATTTTTAAACTCGTGATATCTTCCGAATGAAATGTCCGAATTGAATAATTCAAAAAGTTATAAAAAGGTATTAAAGCCGTCTTGATTATAAAGTAATTTATTTTGATAAGGATTAATACCAAGGTACAAATGAAGACCCTTTCAAGTGGCGGCATATATAAATTAATATTTTAGAATAAAAAACTGCTTACTGTGACATAACTATAATATTTAGACATATGCTGTCGCGACATTTTTTGTAGATAATGATGAGTTCTACAAAGTCGTAGTACATGGTTTTGTTCTATCATCAATAGTTTTCGCAGCGCACGCGACGTAAGGAATTTTTCAGGTCATTTTTTTACACCTTATGTTACATTATTGGAGTTTTTGTAAGGATCCCTAATTTTTTTTATAGCCTATGTTACTCGGGGATAATGTAGCTTTCCAAAGGTGAAAGAATTTTTGAAATCGGTCCAGTAGTTTCGGAGCCTATTCGTTACAAACAAACAAACAAACAAATCTTTCCTCTTTATAATATTAGTATAGATGAAACGGGTAACAAACCATGATTTAAATGTTTTTGAGTTTTCCGATATTTCGACACTGTTGCAAGCGCCATGTTCACGGACAAACTGCAAGCGCCATGTTCACGGACAAAATGAGTTTCATGTTCAATTATATACAGGTTATCGACGTAAACATTAAAGGCACTCTTACGTACGAGGTCTAATTTTTAAAGCGTCGGATCTATCCGCCATTTTGCCATTATTTTCAAATTAAGTATACTTACCTCTTTTATCAATTGGTAGGTAGATTACTAATAGTATTTCCGCTTTACAAAGTTCTACTTTTGATTGAAAAATTGGAAATTAAGTGTCTATAATTTGATCTAATTTACGCACTCTTTTATCAATTTTCGTACCGGATGTTCTTCTTGCAGATAATGAGATAGGTTAGGTAGCTAGATAACCAGATTGGTTTATCTGCTATAAAACAGTTATCATCGTGATAATGCACGCAATTTTATTACGTTTTTACGGATAACTTTGCATCCATTACTATAAATTAAATAATCAATGGGTTATTATTATCTATTATCTCTATCAACTAATATCTGGTATAATTTAATTAATAGGTACCTATTTTATCCGTAATTTCCGCTATTTTAAGGAAAACTTTGCGTAAATTAAATATAATAATCAAAGTTATTAACTTTATCTATTATCGGGTATTATTTATTTCTTAACATTTTATCCGTAATTTCCGGCGGGTTTATCTTGATGGCGATGTGGTGCTGGCCAAAGTATAGTACCACCCCATTACTTCCCGTTTATCCAAACCGACTAACGAACTTAAAATATAACTTACCAGAAAACAAACACGTCATTCTGGTACGTAAAATTCACTGCGATTTGGGCTTTGGTTTGTCTATCCGATCTATAAAGCACGAAGATATTATATATGTATAAGCTACCAATGTACCTTACCTACAATAGATTATTTCAACCTCACAACAAGAAGAATAATTCAAAAGCAACATGCACATTTTGCCTTTTTAGCACAATCGAGTTAGTTCGTAAAACTTTACGAGGGCATTATGGAACGCCTCTCAACTTTCATTTAATTTTAAACTAGGAACATTGGAAGCGCGGGTTTTCTCATTTTCTCATCCTACAATATTTTGCATTTTCAAGGATTTCATTCGATAAAACGTTAAGTAATAAAATCAACTTATTTATATAAACTTTTTTATATTGTACACGTACTCATGGAACTCAAGATGCAAGCGATTATGCTAAGTTTGAGTTCCGAGATGATGAGTAAGTATAAGATTTGTAATTTTGGTAAATAAATAATTAAGTATATAATTTTAATTTCAAAATATGTTTTATGGCTTTGTTCAAAACACCAGGTTCTGCGTTGTTGGTATCAATTCTATATAGCACATAATTTGACTAAAACCTTGCAAAAAACATTAAAGCTGTTAGTGCCTATTAAGTTTTATTATTAGTTAGATTTAAATATTAACATTTATTTCGTGTTCGCGTTATAATTATTAGTGTATATTTTTGTTATACTTATAAGTACGTTTTTTCCTTTTTTTAAGCTCTCACTAATTTATAATTGTATTGTGTTTCACTTGGTTTTAAAATTAGATAAAAATATTAAAGTTTTACAAATATGATACACCTATTTTAGAAACACGTGTTGGTAAAATGATAAAAACTTTTAAATGACTCATAGCTCGATATTGTGAATTTGTGATTCATAAAAAAACAAATTGCAAGTTTGCTAATGACGTGATCGCGTGATTGGATTATGATGTTGTGAAAGTTTCGGAATGATCTCGTATCGCAAAAACTTCGCCAAATTGAAGTTGTTTCGTACAGAGTTCCAACGGGTTGTTCTCCAATTTACGAAAAAAGTTGCTTCAATCAGGTTTTATTATCGTTACCCTTATATTAACGTTTCCACTGTTGGGACACAGGTACTTCTCTCTTGCTTGACGATTAGGCCTTAATTCACCACGCCCGCGCCGGCCAAGTGTGGGTTGGTGAATGTCACAGAATGTATTGCTTTCATGTGTTAGGTACCTATACCACCGAACATAATTACTACGCAACCTACTAATAAATTATTAATAACTCATTCCTGTTAAATAAAAATAATTTAATTTTTCTCCATGAATGATCTAACCTAGGTAAACCATTTGCTAGCTCCTAGCTCACACGGTATTTTAATTACCTACTCAAATACCAGCTCATCTAGCCGCAAATTTATGGAGCTATTAGGACCGGTAATTGAGGGAATAGGCCAATTAGCATACATAACAGTATTTATTTCAACTGTTTGACACATTTATGCTAACCGCTATTTAGTACCATTATATGGTCATTTCATTTTACTTAAATACATATTTACAATATTGTAAAGTAAGCACATAAAAAAATTCCTATTAAATCAATTTATTTAAATTATATTTGTATTTGGGGCCACGTCTTATAATAACTGGAGCAAGAATTTTAATCCCATCTACCAAATTTCATAAAATTCTGATTATTTATTATTTATATACTATCTCAACTGTAATTAAATAACCTTAGTAGAGCTACCAACATACCAATTTAGATAATAATAACTATCAATAGCGTAATCTTATAAGTAAACTTCTTGACCAAGCATAATCGAATAGAACATTTAGTTATTTAACTATTTTATATCTTGTGATTATGGTTTATTAAATCTATTAGAAATATCAGTGATTATTATTACATATACCTAATGTATATTATACAATACCTAGGTACATATACTTTATAGCTAGTGGTTGAACTATAGTATGATAATTTCGACCTTTCGAAGCATAGCCTTATTTGGCCTTTAGCCACGATGCAGTACTAACAATGCGGATTTTCATCTTATATTTGAGTTTAAGCTACCTCTGTCTAATATTTTCTTCTTGCTCTTGCTCAAAACTATACCTACTGTATCGATATGTACCTAGGCATTTTTCCAGTGTTAGATAACTACTCGTAAAGTCAGGTCATTACGTAAGGTAACATTATTTTGACAATCTATCAAAAATCAACAACGTTGAGCTAAATTTCTGTGTTTCCAGGATTTGGTCTTATTGATCTCATTTTATTAGATACTTACCTATGTTTAGTTTTAGTTTAAATTTAACCTAGCTTTAAGATTTGCCATATTCTTTACTAACAAGGTGCATAGATATTATGTTTGTTTGTAAAATTATAAATGTTTGTGTGTTGTGCAAATAAATGAATACTGAATACTGAAATTTAACATTTTTCAATTACGATTACATCATTCAGGGTCTGGGGAACGTGCTAGAATGTGCAAGGGTCAAAACTGTTGTTATACGTACGAGTAGCATACTTATTTAACAATTTTTGATCTAAAGAACTGAGGTCAAAGTTACATAATTAAATGGCCTGACTTTAATCGTATGAAACGTTTTAGACTCTCAAATAGAAATTGTTAAAAAGTCTATGTTTACCAACATTTTTAATTGTTGGTTAAAAATTGTATAAAGAAATCAATGTACCATTGTCAAAATGTTATTAAGCCATTAAACTGTCACTCCGTTATCCACAAAATGTTTCAATCGTCAAACAAATACGAGTAGAAGACTGACAATGTAGAGCTGAATTTGAATATGTACGAATTGGATTTGTTCCAAAAATACTTCAAATAGCTTCATGTCCACATTATCCAAGAAGCATCATTGCGAATTATTCGCAATGATGCTTCTAGTAAGTAATAACTTCACAAGCTTACCAGCCGCGGCTTTGCACGCGTTTCAATGGACTTCTTCGCGTTCTAGTAGATGTAGGTACCGCGTTAATAAAATACTAATCTTTTTTTTTAAAGAAAACCACGTTCCTTTTTTGAAGTTGGTTAAAAAGTAGCCTATGTGATTCTGTTATGAGAGCAGTTTTTCAAAATCCAAAACTATGCACTTACTAACTTTCGCATTTATAAAATTAAGAAATAGGATATTCTGAATTGTGTTAATAAAAAACATGATAAGCCGGATAGATTCGACATGATTGGAACATTGTTTACCTACTTAGAGTAAGTAGGTAGTATATGCGTATATGTTAGCATTTGTTTAATGCTAACTGCGCTAACGTCATGAAAAGACGGACAAACAAAACCCTAGACATGCCCATCAAATTACACAAGGTCGGCCAATCAATACGAACGTCAGCTAGAAATCAGAACGACAAATAATCGGTGTACCTTACTAACAAGAATACCTACTTCCATAGATAGACCTAGGCACGGAGGTAATAATAAGGACCTAGGTCTTCAAATAAATATAAATGGACACACAGCAACATTTTTTTTTTTTGCACGAAGTTTGTGTTACGGTTCTAGATTTCTAATATACAACATAGAATCAAATCCGCAACCTCTTTCGTCGCAGGCGGACGGACCTTAGCCCGCTGCGTTACAGAGGTCGACAATCAATCTCGCTCGCTTCGCATCCAGCGCGGTTTTCCAAATGTTAAACTTAAAGTTACGGTAAATTTTCTAACACAGGATCATGATTAAGATAATCTCAGATGTGAGTATTCTGATTAGGTAGGTAGGACCGTATTTCATAAATTCGTTATCATTCTGTCAGAAGATAAAATATTTAACTATAATTTTTATCATAACAAATCGTTGCCATGTTATAAAATGATTAAAAGTTAATTAAGGTGACCCAAATAAACAATATACTAATCTAAAAAGTCATTATGGTTCTTCACTTAGACTAAAACTAAAGAAATAGTTAAAAATAACATCATCATCACCCCTATTTCCCACCGCTTCCCACCGCTGGGACACAGGGACTTCTCTCTTGACGAGAGATTTGGGATATGTCACATATCCTTCAAAGTTTACAAAGTTCTCAGAACATGCCTGTTTCTTTCCAATGTGTGCAATCACAAAAAAGTAAAAAACACGTGCTCTAACGGTTACGTTAATACGTAAAGTTTTCCAGAAGATAAATCCAGAGATGCGTGGCGGAGTTCGAACCCACGACCTATCGAATGAATGAGTGTGCTCCTACTTAGCCAACAAACTATCGAAAATAATATACTTCTGAGAAATAGGTACATAAAACATCTTTAGAGGTGCTACTGGTTCACCTTCAAAAGCCCGTACCTATATCAAGCGAGGGCTCGAAAGTTTGCAACAAATAAAGTTGTTTCTGCAAGTTGATTACTTTGTATTATTGCCAGTCCTGATGAGGTTTGGGAAATCAAGCGGATAAATTGAGATCTCAATGATAATGGTGAGATGTAATGATGTGACGCAATGTGATTGCGTCCTACTTCGCTTCAGGTAGAGTGTAGACTTCGCGATAGTAGGTACATAGGTACGAAAAATGCTTTGCCTTCGGGGATTTTATATTAGATGTTATAATTTTAATATAAGTTATCTTACTACTACTCGTACCCTAAATCATGAAGGCGAAAAATTATGAAGGCGTAAGTTTGTATTTTTGTAGCTCTTTCAACTGTTGCTCCGCAAATAATACTGAACGGAATTGTTGAAACTTCTAGTTATAGCTTACATTTTTTAATAACACATTAGTTACTTTTACATCAGGAAAGTCCATTAAACGCGAACAAAGCCGCGGGTGAAAAACCAGTTGTTAAATATTTTCTACGCATACTGCTTGAGCTGTATTTAGAACGTTAAAAATTTAAAACAGCCTAACGGTATTATTTTCCACGGCGAGAGAGAGTTGGCTCGACATTCATTCCGAAGGTCGTGGGTTCAATTCAAACCCCGCCGCGCACCTGGATATTTATTTAAAAAAAAAACATATGTGCTTTTCGAAAACATGTGCTCTAACGGTGAAGGCTAACATCGTGAGGAAACAGGCTGTTCTGAAAAGTTTGAAGGATATTATGTCATTAACCAACCTGTACGTGGTCAGCGTGGTGAATTAAGGCCTAATCTCTCTCGTCAAGAGAGAAGTCCCTGTGTCCCAGCAGTGGGAACGTAAATAGGGGTGATAATGATGGTGATGATGGGTACTACTTATCGAATGATCGTATCGCTAGGTTCAAAAAACTGCCTTCACGCTTTTGGCGATTCAATCATTCATAAAATAAATATAGTTTGTTAGGAACTAATTGTTTATTTACCTTCAACTCGACAGTCCGCGACAAAAACCAGGCTGACCTTGTCTTGTCGAATCGTCTGCATAGGTAGGTACCTAATACTACTCATTAGTTTTAAAATCTGTTTATGCCAAAACTTCTATGATAGACCTAAGTAGGTACCTATAGTAAAACCATTTCTAAAATGAACTCCCCTCCACAAAACCGTGCAAGAGAAGCCCTTTGATTTAATTATTTGTTATGTGAAGAAAATACCTCTACATACCTATGTTTAAGGTAGACTGTAGATATGTAAGGTTATGTTTATGTATGAAAATACCTATGTGCATACTGTAAGATGATAGATGGATAATATTATGTTACCAGACATGCCATTAGGTACATAATTGCATTTTCAGCATTTTACAGTTGGTACCTACCTATTAGTTTTTCACATAGATACTTAGGTAGGTTATCTATATTTTTAATAGTGAAAACTGCAGATTTATAAAGACCATTAGGTATTTTTAAGATTCTGACGTACTAAATTAATAAGTTATTTAAAATTACATTTTTTTAAGGACCTACTTGACATTATCAGCAACAATACGTCCGTTCTCACGGACCCTAACATCAGTAGGAAATCCAAATATCGTTATTTTCACAAACGCACCATTCAAGTCATAACCCAAGTCGATGACAGAAACTTGCATTAAATAACGTTAATTTAGCACATCACATTTTTGTTTATAAATAAAAGCTTTACAGTATTTACGAGTGCTCTGCTCTGTGGGATAGAGGAGCGACGAGCGGTGAATCAGAGACGTCTGCACGCGGCAGAAGGCGCGGCGACACTGGCCTGGCTTGGCTAGCAATCGTATCGACCTCCCCACATGACAATGAATGGCCAGCACCCGCACTGCAAGCTCTGCACTGCAGCTTTATTTCTGGCAACCACCCCAATACAGCATCGTGTCGTGTCCCAGCTGGTTGCCTTGCCAAATACCTATTCGGGCAGACTGACCCGATTCCGAGGATTTTTGCAATGTTTTTATTACGAAGTAAATGTGGACGTTGTTGATTACACGCATGCGTTGCTTGTTCTGGGAGTTTGATGATTTATGAATGATGCTGTTCTATTATAAACCTATGTAGTACCTACTGTAACTGTGATTGTTGTTATCCTTTATTAACCGACTTCAAAAAAGGGGATGGTTTTTAAGTCGACAGTTTTTTAAATCATAAGCATTCTAGTTAATTACCTACTCAATGAATTAGCTATTAATTTATTTATTGGGTTAGGTGGTTATAGCTACCTACCTTTATAGTAACTCTGCCTTATACCTAATTATTTATTCGGAAAGAAATGTACATTTTTTAGTCTGAATAAATATTACGTGCTGCAGGACACTGCGTGGGGATCCCCGCAGAAGCGCGCGAATTATCTTTCTGTTCTTGAAGAACATAAATAATTACATATTATAATTACTACGGTAGTAAGTTCATAGGTCCCTCTTCTTTATTATGTTTTGTTTCTAATAAAATAATAAACCTACTCGTATAAGGCCTTGAGAAGCCATAGAATCACAGAATCTGTGCATAGAATGGATATAAAAAATTTGAACCTACTTATCCTTTTTTTGGGTAAGGGCATAGCTATAGCTTGTATTAAGGTACCCAATCTAATAAAACGGTCCAATTATTTACCTACGTAAAATAGCTTTTACCTACCTACCTTTCTACCTAAAATATAATGATTGGTAATTTAATATTCTTTGCCACGGTCAAGTGTAGAGTACTGCGTAGGTGATAGGATACAACCTACATGACCACTGTGTGAATGAACGTGTCTATTTTTGATATTTTTATTAGGTAATTGGTACTAAGGAAATCATATACCGACTCAAGAATCATGATTCATGATAGAGGCTGTTTTTATTAATCCCGACGCCGAAAGAAACCTAGGTTTTATAAATCGGTATCAATTTAGATGCGATATTTAAAATTTGTATATAGAGCGGGTATTAAGTTGGTAGGTAGGTACTTATATTTTTATTTAGGCATATATTTTATCAACGGTTTTTAGTGATGAAAATTGATTCAGCCCGATTACAACATGTGGATGCAAACAAGATAGGTAAATTAAATGTTAATAAATGATCCTGGCGATTTGCATTTGAGAAAATGTTTAGTTTATAAAGATTTGCGGGATCCTAACTACAAAGTCAGATTTAGACCTATAATCTACGGTACGAAAATCATCTCCTAATCTACGCCTAAAAAACTACTTCTTCCTATATTTGTGGCAAAAATGAACTTTGTTCTTTTTCTTAATTTAAATGAAATTTGTTCTTCATACTTAGAATTTATTTTAACCTATTTTTGGTTTTTCAATTTATAACAGTTTTGCCAATGCCAATGTCATTATTTTATGTCACTCACTTTTATACAATAACAAAACGCCATATTAATCAAGAAGAAGAAGTAAACAAAACAAGAACCAAAATCGCACACCAAGCTATCAAAAAATAAGGTTTATCAAAAGTTTGTAATTTTAGCTTAGGAGTTAATAAAAATGCAACAAGTCATCACAGACATCGTGAGGCAAGAGTTCATACGATGTGTGCCCTCCTCTTTAGTAGAAGATGTGTCGTGCTTTACGTTTTATGATAACCATCCACAAGACTCCAGACATATAGATATCGTAGTTTGCACTAAGAAAGGAGAGCTCAAAGAGTATTTTCGTCGAGATATTGTGTCGTCTCTCAACTTACAGTCTAATTCCTCACCAACAGAGGTTTCAATCATTCGAAATTCGAACGGCGCCCTTTTCTACCTAGTGTCTGCCGGTTCTGAGCTTTTCGTGGTATCTACGAAATGTAATCTATCAATTCATGAGAAAATAATAAATGTTGACCGGTTTGTGCTTGATGACACAAATTGCGATGGAGAAATATATCTAAAAGTGTACAAATCTGATGATGCTGTACCAATAGTTTATGATGAAAACTTCAAGTGTGGTGAAGATATTATACCGTCTGAGAAAAGCGCAGATCAACAGCCACTCGCTACAGAGCTCAAAAGAAAATTGATTGAAGCAAAGTATAGTGTTCAAAACTACGAGCAAATCATGCATGGATATGTAGATATGCGACATAAAGCTGCTTTGGAAATATATGATAATTTGAGACCAAATCATGCTGATTCGGTCTGTAGAAGTGGTGTAAGTAAGATAAGCACACAGCAATATTTAATAATTTATAAGCCTATCATATAAAGGTGAACCTGAAATATACTATTTTCAACCATAGAACTTCAAACCACTCTGGAACCAATTACAAACTTCGCCAAGTTAACTTTTAGTGGTAAAAACACAAGATAATCTTAGTTGTTTGTTTCAGATTTACGGTGCTCTGAAAGTGAAAACACAGAAGCCCTGGGTAAAAGTTTGTAATAAAAGACTTGTGATTGCAATCACAGTAATGAATGAATATAGAGAGTAAGTACTCTGAAATAAATAATAACGCCATAAAACATGCCTTTTAAAACTATTCAAAATTTCAAAACATGACATGAAGTTTTTCAACACCAAAAGAGCACATGTTTACAAAGCACCTATAGATTTCCCTATTTGAAAGATATTAATTAAAATGTTTTATTTCAGAATCCTAGAAGATCTGAACATATTGCTAAACTCAGCCAACCGCCAATCTCTATCCTACACCACAAAACAATTTGAAACTCATCCAATACTAAGAGAGAAACAATCTCAACAACTTTTGCCAAACCAAGAGGCTACTATAATGGCTGTTTTGAGCTTAGAAGATCTAAATATGACCTCTATAATTGTTCTAAACATAGCACTGTCTTATAAGTTAAAGAAAGTATTCCTATTGCCTTTTGAAGATATTTTAATCTCGTCTTTAGATATTTTGGGAGATGATTTTGATGTGCTGTCTTCATCAAATTGTGGTATGTTTTGTAGTTGGCATATTATTACGAATAATTCTGTTACAATATTAATTCAATATTATTTAGTAATTGTAAATCTATAATATCTTAATTCTCTATTTATTTTATTAGTTTTGTCTTCTATAAAATATTTTTGTTTCAATAACTACTTAACTGAGTCCTAATCTCTCTTGTCAAGAGAGTCCAGTGGAACATAAATAGGCCTATGATTATGTACAACAAAATAAAATTGTTTTTGTGATTCCTATATTTTTTTATAATTACAGATATAAACACAATGATGGCAATTCAATCAACAACAGTAAAAACAGAGCTTTGTATCAGAGATATTAAACATGGAACTTCAGATCTCTTGCAAAAACTTCAAAACCTTTTCATAAAATATTTACATATGGACAAAATTGGTAATGATATGGTTGTTTATAAGAAATCGCCGTACCACGCCTTAAATGGGACCCTGTTGCATTTTGTTAGCAGCAATGACAGAACTGCTGAAGTTATTGTTTATTCAAGGTGAGTTTAATTTGATGTTTAGTTTTAATATAGATCTACATCACTTCAATAATCAGGCCAAATTTGCCAAAAAAAGTAAAAATTCAAACACTTGTTGAGACTGGCAAATTGTCCAAGTACATGTCACAATGAGAATCAATGTATGTATTTTATGGTGAATTCATACGCCTATAATAAATACCTTAGCAATCAACCAGCAAGTATTTATCTACTGTCTGTCAAATTAATATGATCCGTATTATAGAATATAGAGAGAAAGAATATGCGAGATATAATCATAAGACGTAAATATTGTGCATTAAAAATGATTTCCTCATTTCAGAAGTGAAAGCCAAGTGTTAGCGCTAGTCCACAGCATTATGAACGCGGTGCGCGCACAACTCGTCATCACAACCTCCAACTATCGCCTCTCAGCGAATATTCCAGAACTCTCTCTCAACGAAACGAAACCACCAATCACAGAACACGATTATTCGGAATACGCCAAAACAATACTCAATAGAACAGCACTGATCATAGAATACTTAGATTGGTGTATGGTGAAGATGAGTGAGAGTAAAAACCCTGAGATTGTCCGACAGATTGGATTTCAGATAGATTTGTATGCGTGTGGCAACACTGGGTATAAGGAGTTTAGAGATAAAATGAAGATTGAGGCAGAAAAAGGAGTTGTTTGCTTGTTAAATGCAGCTGAAGCTAATGTGGCTGAACCAATGCTTATAGGTTAGTAGTGACAGTTATTAAGTATGTAGAAGCTATAGGGGACATTTTTATTGAAATATTGTTCGATTTAGTATGGATGTGAAATATGAAAAGTTTTATTGAAAACTAGCGGCCCGCCCCGGCTCCGCACGGGTGGGTACACACACACATACACCCTTTTTTTTGCATCGGGTTTAAAAAAAAAAGTTAAATTATATAAGAAGTTTGTATTTTTTTATTTTATATACACTTTATTTTATTACATTGACTCCCTCCCCGTACCCCCAGTGACGCTTACATGGAGTCTACATCGCATGCTGTCTAGCTGAGCGCGGTGAGCGGCAACCTCGCGACTTTTTTCTAATACTTGTATTTTTAAACTCGTGATATCTTCCGAATGAAATGTCCGAATTGAATAATTCAAAAAGTTATAAAAAGGTATTAAAGCCGTCTTGAATATAAAGTAATTTATTTTGATAAGGATTAATACCAAGGTACAAATGAAGACCCTTTCAAGAGGCGGCATATATAAATTAATATTTTAGAATAAAAAACTGCTTACTGTGACATAACTATAATATTTAGACATATGCTGTCGCGACATTTTTTGTAGATAATGATGAGTTCTACAAAGTCGTAGTACATGATTTTGTTCTATCATCAATAGTTTTCGCAGCGCACGCGACGTAAGGAATTTTTCAGGTCTTTTTTTTACACCTTATGTCACATTATTGGAGTTTTAGTAAGGATCCCTAATTTTTTTTAAAATATAATATAGCCTATGTTACTCGGGGATAATGTAGCTTTCCAAAGGTGAAAGAATTTTTGAAATCGGTCCAGTAGTTTCGGAGCCTATTCGTTACAAACAAACAAACAAACATACAAACAAATCTTTCCTCTTTATAATATTAGTATAGATAATTGACAAAGCCGAAAATATTGAGGATTGCACTAACTGTTTAACAGTAATAGTGGTTAATAGGTTTGACCGTATACTCCTTACCCATTAACATGGTAAAACTATGGTACACTAGCTGACCCGCCCGCGGTTACGCCCGCTTTATGCTGTTTGGTTATAGTTTTGAATTATTAAGTTACAAAAGCCTAATTTAATTAGACACCTAATAGGTTTTTTACTATTCAATATTCAAATAGGTAACACTGCCTGTTATAAAAACACCTAATTATATTTATTCAAACTTTATTTTCTGCAACATTTGTCTTCGGTATAAAAATGAGCATAAACATTTAACTTAAAAACAAAACGAATATAGCGTTGTTTGTTTGTACCTAAGTAAAAACAATGTCTGTACAAAGTTAATATTAGATATAGCAGAGTAATTTACGAACTAATGGAAGTAAATTTAAAAGTAATTCAAAACAGATTCTCACATATTAATAATTAATATCAAACTGCGTGTGTTATTAATAACTACTTAAATACACTTACTACCTACGAGAGTGAACTAATCAAGCATCGGATTTGTAAAGATAAAATTGTATGATGTATTAAAAATATATAGTAGTTATTTATTTCTATTAGTAGTATTATTTATTTACATTTACAATTATTTATTTTTCTGTATTTCGTTTTCTAAGGTCATCCACACCATCTCCACACTATGTCAAATATTTTTTTTTAAATGTTTTATTATACCTATCTTCGTATAAATATTGTACAATTAAAATAACCTACTCGTTTACACCAACTGTAAAAAAAAACAAATGTAAAAGAAACTTATAATTAAAACTACAATGAAATTAGAAAAAATAACAAACATTATTAAAACTAAGGAAGTTAAAAATTTAGGAATCATTTAAAAATATGTATATCTAATTTCTCTAAAATTTTATAAAAATAATAAAACAAACTTTTTTATTTAAACGCTGCTGGTAGCGATTAGTAGCGAATATAAGAAATAAGCTTTGTTAAATTTTAATCGTTTAAAACATTATATTAATAAAAAAACAAACATATCAACTTACGTGTACTATTTAAAATGACATATAAATAGTACTCGTATAACTTAAAAACTAAGTATTTTTCAAGTTATATTTATCTTGTGAATATTATGTAATAAAGTATAGCAATAATCTAATAAAAGATCACATTAAGTTTATGTCTAGCCTATTTACTTGATCCTTACAACATAATTACATACCCGGTTTACCAAATTGCGTTTCTTAGCACCATAAAGTCAGCTAAGTTAAATTATTATATGTTAGATTATGTTTATTTGATAAACATCAATATAAATACTTATATGGGAAGATCTTGGGGGCCGTCCATTAATCACGTGAGGTCGTTTTTCTCATTTTTTGACCCCCCCCTCCCCCATGGTGATATTTGGTGAGGTTTGGGACCAATACCCCCCCTCCCCCCCCTGCATCACGTGTATTTTTTGGAAGTCTATGTAAAGGCTATTTTTGACTGGAAAAAATATTAAAAAAATGGAGTTTTGATTCGAAAAACATTTAACATCAAACATTTTTTAAATAATGTATTTGCAATAAAATTAATGAATAATTAATTAATGTTGTCTTCGTTCCACGGAGTTTGCAAGACTTTCATTTAAAGATACAACTGGTAAATCTTCTTCTTCACTGGCAGTTGTTATTGGCAAAGAGGTTTGTGACATATTAACTTCGGTTTCGTCAAGCCACTCGGCACCATCATCCTCGCGCACTACGCAGTGAACCTCCCTCCCCTCCCTCGTAGCGTGAGGATACGCGTGGGCCGAACAGTTTCAGTTTCGTGGGCAGTATGGTGCCCATGGCACTCTTTTGCTCTTTTTTTAGTGCAGAAGTACTGCCCACACTGCTGACATCTCCTTTCCTTAAGAAGCTTACGATCCTTCTGCAGGCTAGTGCAATACAGGTCATAAGGCATTCTCAGCAGAAATAGCGCTTTTTGGCAAAAAATAAATAAAATTAATACACGTGATGTCTAACGAGACCCCCCCTCCCCCCTCGTGATGTTTCGTGATGTTTTCCGTACCCCCTCCCCCCCCTTTTGAGCCTCACGTGATTAATGGACGGCCCCTTGATAGGGCAAGTAATATACAAATAATTACTTATTATTAATGTACATTTTAAAGTTATTACGAGTATTATACTAAAATGTATATTATTATGTACTACAATATGTATTATTACAATAATGTATATATATTTACCCACCACCACTTACAGCTTTGATAGTTGGGAACAACCAATCGAACATTATTTCTAGACTATCTCATAAATTGTATAATAATAATATCATATAAATGATATATGAGACAGTGACAAAAATGGGCGTGAAGTATTAAAAAATGTATTATATTATAAAAAAAACATCTAATAAAATTATTTGAGCAACAAATTCATGCATGATATTCTTGGTTAAATAGTGACACAACAGCACACATTCCAATAAATACAATATTGTAATTAATAATACTATGAAAAATCATAGTATTTAAACTTTAGTTTTGAACGAAAATACTTTTAGTATAAAATCGATAAAACTTAGGTACAATTATTGTGATTAAAGTATTATGATTGCTTCACAAAACAAAACAAAAATCGTATAACTGTGTGCACACATAAATTTGTAATGCATGATTGTTTGTTACCAACATAATAAGCCATAACCCAACAGTTTGCTCTAACAAAGGGGGCATTACAGTCCCACTTTGGAGCAGAATTATTCATTGTCAGGTACTAGGAAGCTAATTATGCCGCCTGACTCTGTATAGTTTTAATATCTAAGTTTGGCTTAGTGCGAGTTCTCATCTCGCATTTGACGATTTATCGCCATAAACATTAGCTTAATTTAATCCTATTAAAAAGACCTATAAATACAATCATTGTTTCATTACATAGGTATATATATAAATGTAATGTTCGTTTATTTTGTAGATTTATTTGTAATTTATATGAATTATTGAACTCAGTATAAAACAATGAAATATTTATTTTGTTTAAGTATTTAAAAATCATTGAACTGTAAATTAATCAAGCGTAAATATTGAGACGATGGTTCCATAAAAGAACATAAAATAACTCTTTCTAAAACATTGATCATCATATAAAAAATAGTATGTATTTTAGTTTTATTAATTATAAACTATATCGTTAACCTAAGTTATTAATAATGTCCTATCCTATTATTGCATTGCACGTCCGGCCTTGATCTTCTATATTTACAACTTAAAAGGTTTTATTACCTACTAACATCTAATACATATTTTATTGATTAAAAAAATCCATTTAAACTGCGTATCATCTAACTAACGTACAGTATATTTTATAACTTGATATCTAATAGTTAGATTTGATTGCTCTAGCATTTATTTTATCTAAAATATTTCTACAATTACCATATTGCACTTTATATTGCACACATTCACTTATTATTAACCTTTACAAATCTTTGATTGTTCGTTTATTTCTTTCGCTACCTCGTGAACTATTACTACCATTGTTAAACTTGTAAACACAGTTATCGTTTGGATTTCTAAAGTTATCAAAATACACTGAATGTGTTTCAACACTCTCTGCACCGGATTCGCTCCTAGCCTCATTTTCCGTGTCATCACTTTCACTGCAACTAACAATTTTAGCTACCACTAGTTTCCTTGGCTTTTGTCTAGATCCGGAATCACTACTTAGATATCCTGAGTCTTGTATGTTGCACTTTTTCCGTCTAAATCGCTTGCTTTCAGCTTTTCCCTTTACAAAGGTCCCGGTATTTATAGGATTAACAGTACTTATTGACGGTGATTGTGGAGTCTTCAACTCTGCTTTCCATTCACATTTAGGGTTTGTGTTTTCATATTCCGAGGACTGTGATTGGACAGAAGCTCTTAGAGGACTGCAAGGGCTGTGAGATGAATCAGCTGGCAGTGAAAAATCGCTTGTGGAGGATTCATTTGGTATGGAAAATGTCCTCGGACTAAGGCTTCTGCTACTCAAGTTTTTTGAATTATTGTCTAATGGTACTTCGTTTTCCACTCGCCTTGGTGGGTATGCTGGTTGCTCGTAAATTGGATCTTCGCTAGGTGGTAAAGGTGGTAATACATCAGGGCGTGCTAGGTTTTTGATCTGTTTGATCGTTGGTGGTGTACTTTGCCGTTGCCGTTTCGAATGACGATGTTCCAATGTCAATATTCTTCCTTCTTCTGTTACCCACTCTGGGGGAGATTCCTCCCACATATCGTCTATTGTTTCTTCTAAACTTTTCGAGCCGCTTAATACATCTGATGATATTTTTGGTCGTTCAAATATGTGGCTTTCTTCGTACTCTTTTCTTAAACTGTGAAAATTAGGAGACTTATCTAGTACTGGTTTTTTAAATGTTCTGTTACTTTTTAGTTGTATTCTTTGGCTAGGCCTCGTATTAGTGTCATTAGACTCAAAATTCGTGAACTCACTGTCTATAGAGTATTTATGAGCTAGAGGTTTTCTATCTAATGTATCTGTAAGTTTAGGTTTCAAGTGTTTTCGATCTAATGTATCAGGTTCAAAATCATCAGATTCGTTAATTTTTATATAATTCTCTGGAGAGTCCATTACTTCTATCGTAAGACATCCTGGTTTTTCTTCGGTATCACCTATTCGTGCAAATAGTTTTCGACTTCCCATAGAACATTCGGAGCCACTCGGTGATGTAGGAGAACTTCCAAAATTATAATTATTATTTACATATACTTCAGATACCAAGCTGTAATCACCTTTAATGTTAGTAGCTTTCTTTTTTTTTAGTGTACCATTAGAATCTTCTCCATTTTTCCGCATACCGACAATTTCATAATCATTGTTGATTTGACTTATATTTTGAGGCGAAGGAGTATTGCTATTACTACTAGAATGTGTTTTATAAACCGCGTTTCTCATTGTTAATTCTTCTTCTAAAGGCAAAGCATTGCTTAGACTTGGGCTTGCCTGAGACGATGGTATATCGGGATATTCAGAAGTCGTAGACGATAATCTCGTTTTGCTTGGATTTCTTTCTAGACTATCCGTTTCGTAATCATTTGTTAGAGAGTTTTCAGAAGTGTTTCTTGGTAATGAATTGGGTTTTATATTACGTGTATTGATTCCAAATCTTTCGTCATCAGAGCTACTTTGGTTATAAGTCTTTGTACAGTGATCGAGTGCTATGGCTTCATTGATCATATCTGGTAAAGCATTTTTATTTCTGAGCTGATGTAATGCTTTGCTCCTCATACTACCGAAATTACTATTGTTAAGACCTATAGGGCTTATATCATTCGTTTGTGAAATTGTTTGAGCATAGTAATGATTAAGACTAAGATGATAGTCAACATTTTCAAATTCTGGAAGTGGCAAATTAAAATGGTGTGTTCTACGTGTGGGCTCCGATCTAACAGACATAGAAGACGATTTCTTTTGCTTTATTTCATTATTCATTAACATTGTGCAAGGAGAAGTAAAACTATTTTGTTTTATTATCCTGTGTTGATTTTCAGGATGTGATAATAGCGAATGTGCCAAATGTTGGTTCGTGTTTTGATGGAATTCGTTGTAAGGGTTTTTCACTGAAGAAATATTTTCTAACCATTTTCGAATACTGCTCTGTTTGTCGCCTTTACCACCTAGGCAATTAGTGCACGGGGGTGTAATGTATTTAATGGAATGAGATGCACCGTCTTCTATAGACGTACAGCCGGGACAACCCACACAGTCCTTCCTCCTACTATTCTCCCTCTTAAGACTTATAACACTACCGCTTCTTTGGCTCCCCAAACCTTGGTGAATGTCTATGCTATTACCATTCGAAGAATACGTTTCTTCTTCGGGTATTTCGTTTAAAATCGGTTGGAATCTTTTAGATTCCATTTTGTGTTTCGCTATCGATATAACTTCTCTTATTTTTACGAGGAACTCTAAAGCTGCAGCTGGAGGATCCTGAAAAGTTAAAGAATTTTGAAATTATCTTTTTTATATTATTTTTTTTATATGAAATGTTTTAATAACAATTAATGTGCTTTGTTTAAATTGTTATTTAATACTCACGACCATTAAGTGTGGTTCAAAGTATGCAGGATTAAAGTATAACTTTCTTCTAGTTGTACCAACAGGTCTTGCTATTTCTCTATCGTCTATAGTTTCTACAATGGAAACATGTTCATCCGGTAGACGCTCTATTCCAGATTCGTCTCTATGGCCAATTTCTGAATTGTCGTTTAGTCTAAATTCACGGTGTTGGTGAATTAAAGCTGCCGTTGTTTTAATCTGTAAACAATATCAAAATTATTAAAATGTAGGTAGGTACAATACACGCAAAGCTAAGCTAAAGACTAAAACTTACAAGTTTTGCACCAGTAGGTCAATATTTTTAAAAGATACTTGCTTGATACATTATATAATAAGGAATACTAACGTTGTACATGTTATCATCGCTTCTAACACTGATGTCAGTGAAATCTTCAGAATCAGATAAATTGCTTCCAGAATCGCTAGTAAACCCTTTACCATCATGGAACCTATTCATGGACAGTAGCGGATTCTTTTTCACTATCCCATTATCTTGTCCCATAGCATTTGGCAATGTTTGAATCCTGTCATTATTCACTCGGACAATATCACGTTCTGTTATGGCTGATCCATCTTTCTTCTTGAGACCTTTGAGTCTTCTTATGCTATCTCCTTCATCTGAAGCTGCTTTTCTACGTTTTCTTATGTGTAGAAAAAGGAAAACAGATGCCACGTATACTAAGCCTAATAGGAGCGAGCTGATTCCTATGGCAACGTATTCGGATACCGAAAGACCCGATGTGCTGTTTGCGTCGGATGTTTGAGCGTTTGATGCAAATTGAACTTCTGTTACATCTGTAATTAGCAAAAATACATTATGGCTCTATAGAGCTAAATGAAACTTGTGGTATGTATGTAAAACTAGTCAGTAGCTTGTAACTTGTAACATGCGGCTAGGCTTGTATGCCCTATCGTAGGCGTAGATTTTCTGCAGAATTCAAATTGAGAATATAAATTAGTCTCTATCTGTAATCTTGTAGTGTTCCTTAACCTAGTTTTTAGTTTAAATTTTCAAACGTACTACTTCTCTGTGGTGTTCCTTGAACTCTGAACGCAACACAAGGAGTGAACACTCCTCGCAGATCCATTGGTGAGGTTGGTGTGGCGTCCACATCACGACACAGCAGTCTGACCACCATAAGACGTCCAGACATTCTAGCGCGAACGTCGTTCTCTCCACTCCACTGAAAATTAACCATAAGCATAAATGGTAAGGTTGAACCGTAGACAAGTCAGAGACTAGCAGTGTCTTAAAATGTTCACGAAACAAAAACTCGCAGGCGCCATTTGTAAGCCGATAACTCATGCTTGAGAAACCTTCCATGAAGCGGTTTTGATTGAAACTTGCTATATATCTGATAACAACAATCTTTACCTGCAAAAACGTTCTTCCCTCATCACGGAACAGGTTGAATGGGACGTCTGCATCAAGAGTGTTTCTAAGGTCTAGAAAACCTTTCGGTGTAAGAAACTGTGCACCGGATACTGCACAAATCGGCGTTTTCACATCTGAAAGATTAAATAATGATTAGATATTAATTGGCTGTATCTGAAGGTTGTTCGACGTCTAGAACAAATTAGAATGCAGTTTTTTTACTATTTAAATATAAATCTTAATATAAGATACCCCAAAAATAAAAATTTCCAGTGAAGATACAAATGAGGCACTCCAATATACTAATTGTGATAATAAGGTTACATAGATCGTTACGTCGAATGAAATAAGTTTTCTATAAGTTATGTTATCAATAATTAATATAAGTTACATAATATTCAGCTCTAAAATGGAATGTAAGTACATATAAAATAAATAACCTAAGAGCCCGTGATGGCCAGACCTTCCTTTAATTCACAAGCGTGAAAATTATTTCATGTGTATGTCTAACATAGGTAAGAATAACCCCCAAACATGAAACCTGGATCGCGGTTACTTTGGGAGATACCAACCTTTTACCTGTTATCTCCCAAAGGAACCACGATCCAGGTTTCATGTTTGGGGGTTATTCTTACCTATGTTAGACATACACATAAAATAATTTTCACGCTTGTGAATTAAAGGAAGGTCTAGCCAGACAGGGCTCTTAGTATAGACTAATAACCTGTGATGGCCAGACCTTCCTTTAATTCTGAAGCGTGAAAATTATTTTATGTGTATGTCTAACATAGGTAAGAATAACCCCCAAACATGAAACCTGGATCGTGGTTCCTTTGGGAGATAACAGGTAAAAGGTTGGTATCTCCCAAAGTAACCGCGATCCAGGTTTCATGTTTGGGGGTTATTCTTACCTATGTTAGACATACACATGAAATAATTTTCACGCTTGTGAATTAAAGGAAGGTCTGGCCATCACAGGCTCTTGGTCCAAAAGGCATACTTTTGAAGGTAATTTCTTTAGATGGGTGAATTATTTGCCCTTTCAAAGGCAGATAGACGAAAGGTATTTTTTGCTGCCCAGTGCCAGATCCAAACGTAGCCAAAGAACATTCTGGAACAAACCAACATAATAAGTATATAATTTTTTTTTACAAAAAATCAATCAAGTCAGGTCGCTCTCTGTAGGTACTCTTGGTATGGCTTCAATCTTTAAAACTATGCGGATATTGATGCGGCTTTTAAAAAAGAGAGTAAAATTTTTAGTAGAGTGATCAAGGGGAAGTTTTATGAGTACATATAATTAGGCAACCGAGGCGAAGCGACGGCGGGTCGTTAGTTACTCAAGTTTACGCCTTAGCCCTCGATATTTGCTGACTACATACCTGGAAGATCATCAACACACAGCTCGCGGTCCTCACGAAACAAGGGCGCGCGGCTCGGACAGGCGCACGCGCAGGTACCTATAAGCTCGTCCGTTGCCTCCTTCGCGCCGTGCTCGCCGCATTGTGACGGGTTGCATTCTCCTGAAAAATAATAAGGACTTATTATACGCAATGCATTAAGGAGTTGGAACGGAAGTAGGGGTGATGTTGAATTAACCAGAGCAAAGACGGAGCACGGCTGGTCGCTCACTCCTCATGAGAAAGACTGCTCTTGTTGTGGTCGAAACGTCGAGTGTTTTAACTCCTTTGTGAATACGTGAGTAATTCCCGTTGTTATAAAATGAAAAGTATAATTAGTTACGAAATCGGCTACCGAATTAAAGAATAGTCGACTCGGTCAAGAACGCTTGACACGTGCGCACTCAAGCGTAGAAATAACATCGTTTCTACGTACCTACTTAAATATAAGCCAATAAACATTCGTAAAGATAACATGCTAGGCTACTTACTATCAAGTGCCCTCCAAAAGTAACGAAAAAAGTTTAAAAAGTAAATCTCAGCCACCTACGGTTGCTCTAGTTAAAAAGTGCTTTGAAATGCATTGTCAGTATTTTATTGAAGTGCTTACCCACTTTACACTGTTCTAACGACGTTTCCATTGCTTTAAGAATTCGTACATTCTTACTTACTAGAAAGATCCATTTAATTTAAAGAACTTATTGATTTTTCATCGTAAATGTGGCACTTACTTCCTTATGTATCTGTCTACAAAAGTCTTGGGTGTCGCATTTGGAGTATTGAGACGAAAACTCATATCACTCAAGTGGCAACTGCGCTTTATATTTGTAAGTTTTGGTTTTACTGCTTATGTGAATAGCGTGCTCCGTAATTTTGAGATTTTGTTAAATATTTGAATTGGCAAAGACGTGACGGTTAGCGCGCTGTTAAAGAATTGTACAAATGCACACTCATGGGTAGCTAAACTGTGTGTGTTTCTCTTTATGTAGTTGTAGAGAAAGGTTGTTGAGTTCGCACCTGGGCGTTGATTTTCTTGAAGCCCACACGTAGCGGGGTAATTGGATGATCCGCAGTTTCTGCCCGAATTAGAAACTTGGGACACATTAATTTGTAAGTTGTGCGCTCTTAATTTTGTTCGATTACGTTCACAGACATAATTATATTAAATAAAATAACAAATATAAACTGGACAAGACAGAATCGGCAAGCGCAGCGTCGGACGGCCACCAACAAGGTGGATCGATGATCTGGTAAAAGCGGTTGGCTCGCGGTGGATGCAGGCCGCGTCCAATCGCAATAACTGGAAATCAGTTACTGATTTCCAGTATTGCGGTATGTATGTCCAGCAGTGGGCGTCTAACGGCTGGCATGATGATGATGATAAAACTGGACTCTCACAGCCAAATTTGCGTTGCAGACGGGCCTTTATTAAGGCAGAAACACATTTGTAACACCCGACGCCACCCGATGAAACGTGATGCGTGTTGAGTCGAATCAAATGTATGGTTTTCTATAGACCAGAAACACACTTTGAACACGCGACCCGACGCCACGCGCGCACACGCCACCTGATCCAGACGTGCCAGATCTGCGTGTGCGTGTTTACCCCCACCATGCGTTCCCATGGTGGGGGTAAACACGCCATCCGACGCGGGAGCGCAGTATGTTTCTAGACAACACTCGACGCCACGCGTCATTCGTTCGAGAACTGTCACTTTATGACAATTTCATATTAAATTTTTGCATTTATTTAGTGAAATGATGATGAAATGCTAGTATGTCGTGGCGTCGCGTGTTGGTAATATGCACGGTGCACGTCGGGTGTCGACACGTCGCGTCGCGTCGGGTGTTACAAATGTGTTCCCTGCTTTAATCATGTGACTATCGCGACTTTCGGTTGCCAGATGCACTGCCCCCTACGCCCGCGACTAAAAGAAGCATCCGCATGCTAGCTAATAGGTATTTGGATGTATTATGACGGTAGTTCTCACCGGTGAGAGTAAAAGGCAGAAACACATTTGTAACACCCGACGCCACCCGATGAAACGTGATGCGTGTTGAGTCGAATCAAATGTATGGTTTTCTATAGACCAGAAACACACTTTGAACACGCGACCCGACGCCACGCGCGCACACGCCACCTGATCCAGACGTGCCAGATCTGCGTGTGCGTGTTTACCCCCACCATGCGTTCCCATGGTGGGGGTAAACACGCCATCCGACGCGGGAGCGCAGTATGTTTCTAGACAACACTCGACGCCACGCGTCATTCGTTCGAGAACTGTCACTTTATGACAATTTCATATTAAATTTTTGCATTTATTTAGTGAAATGATGATGAAATGCTAGTATGTCGTGGCGTCGCGTGTTGGTAATATGCACGGTGCACGTCGGGTGTCGACACGTCGCGTCGCGTCGGGTGTTACAAATGTGTTCCCTGCTTAAAGAGGTCGCCGGTGTCCCAGGTGAGCCCAGGCGCGTGCCCGCGACTAAAAGCAGCAGAGTCGCGCGCATTCTTAATAGATATCTGGACACGAGTCTTCTTTCAGGCCCCTTGCGAGGGCACCGAGAGAGGCGTCGAGGCTAGGCCTCTTTACCTCGGCTTTAACTCTAGGGGTAACGACGCCTAGGTCCTGTGGATAATGGTCAAGGTTGTTCTTACCGGTGAGAGTGAAGAGGTCGCCGCTGTCGTGGCGCGCCACTGAGCCAAGGCGCGTGGCCGCTGCGCCCGCGACTAAAAGCAGCAGCAGCGCCGCCATGCTACCCCCCGCCGCCCGCGTCACTCCCCTCCGACACCCGCATTGCTTTCAGCACCTGAAACAAAGGACAGTAGGCTTAGAAACTTTTTATTGAATCCAAGTTTATAAAATTACAAACAGGTTTGAATACCTGTGCAATAAAGCAGCATAGGTATACAAACCTAATGATGAGCATCTAATTTGCAGCATAAAGAAAGAAAGAAAATAAATTTATTTTACACACAAGACACAGATTACAGACACACAAACATAGAACTACGAACACACAGAAAATAAAAACTAACAAAAAACAAGAAGATAATGCCCATATGTTTGCGCTGTGCGATGTGCATTGTCTGTCTATACATATATTCTACCCGTCAGAACAAAATATTTTTTTAAGTAGGTAGGTATAGGAAGGAATTCGAAAATACTATTTTTAATAATGAGATAGATTATTGACTTCACAAATAAAAAAATTAAATCTTTAGGGTTTAGGGTACCACACAGCCACACAACTTTGCAAATCAAACGTATTGGCTATTAGAAGTTAAAACAATAGGTACGTTGTCCATTTATAAGCGAGCCATTCAATCATTTGTCAGAATATCGATTCCATTGAAGCTTGAAATATGGACGCGTGTAGCAAGCTCGATGATGACGATAGATAGTTAGCATCCATCCTTCTTGCTAATAGAACTACAGATAATGTTACTAATGTTTTGTATTTCGAAGCAGGTTCAGTAGGTTTATTGTAAATCGCGCAAATGCTTATGAAAATAGCTGGTGCGACCGTATTTTATTCGTGTTCCTCGGTAAGTGAACTAATATTAATAGATACCTACTTTAATGACGGAAAAAACTAAGGCCTGACCACAAAGAAAGCTTGATTATATTCCTAGTAGGTAGTAAAAGTCATTCTTTCTGTTTCCTAACCATTTTCCATACCATTTATCTCGTTTATAGATTAGCGAGAGTCAGTAAAAATGCGCCACCATTGTTTAATGTTCGATTTCACTTAGTTCTCATGATTTCCTATCTAAGTATGGAGTCATCGTTATTTGCACGAGAAAATATCACTTTGGAGATACCGTTGACTTAAGACTATCAATGTAAGCTCCTATTAATAGGTTTTAGAAAATCCGAATAGCTGTAAAATTACTATAATTCACGTAGGTAATAGTCGGAAAGATATCTTTTTACAATCTACTTCCTTAAACTATCTTTTGTATTTTTTTGCGCAAGTTTATCTTAAGCTCGAATTATAAAATATTTATCAAGAAATATTCATTTTAACTTGAATTCTGTTTAGGTACAAGAACTTTCGTATTTATCGTTCATTTACTCGCAGACGTGAATAGTCTGCAGATTCAATACGAATTTAGCAGACAACATTTCGCAACCATAACTACTCTTGAAAATTGAAACACAGGGAATACTTGGCTTGGAATCTTTGCACAGAAGATATTTATCATTCCCGGTCATTCCCAGTAAATAGCCCATTGTTATTTAGCGAAGAAAGATATTTTGGTGAGCAAACCTAAGCAATACTCAATTGTAACCTTACAATTTACAGTTGAAAACCATAGAGCGTCTTGAGTGGGCCTTTAATAGAACAGAACAGGTACTTCCAACTGCCTACTTAACTGAATTATTACGATTTATTACCAATGTTCATACATTGTCTGTCTTTTCAATAGTTTCACTATGCAATACATCTTTGGTTTACAAATGGTTACTAAAAACAGTAAGTATAGGTTGTCCTATACAATTTTTACTTAATAAATGACTCAAACGATCGACTACAAACCCATGAATATTTATTTATGGCTAATAATATTTGCTGGTAACAAAAACTGTGTTTCTATTTTTACCCGTGGGAATTAAGAATCGCTAATTAACTGAACAGGCCAAGACAATAAACGTTTGAGGAGTTTTTTTTAATATTACCTATCACTAACATCCTTATATGTAGGTACATAGCTAAGTTCAATATAGTATTGATTGTATTGGCAAAGCAATTTGATAAAAAGAGCTTGGTGTGCAAAAAGACTTACTTTTTCCTCTTTATTTACCCATATCTTGAGCACCTTGCATCAATATTAATATCAAAATACATTCCGAATTAATTTAATTTAGTAATATGACGTACATAGTTATAGTATAGTTTGAAATGTATGTCATTATAGATACCGCCATTAATTTATATTTATAGTTTCTAGATAACAGTCGAAAAGTTGGCAAATAATATTTTCGTGTCTATTGTAAACGCTTCCTTGCACTGTGGTCCCTGGTGTTTGCGGGATAAGGCTCATCACAATAGTCAATAGGCTTCGGCCGCCCTCCAACACTCTACCGACCATCTAAATTAATTCTACCACATTCCTTCATCTGCCGCCGAGAGTGAACTATGTGGGATCCATTCGTCTTTACATATCACAACACCGCTTCTAAATGTTTTATGTCATATAGGTATTATCTAGTTATTACATAAAGATACAAATATTAAAGCTTTTCATACATTAAACAAATAGCAAAATTTACTATTCATAAATTATTGACCACTTAGAAACAACTCTTTGTTTATCATTTACTGTCTCTGCCTGTGGCTTTGGATTGGCGGCAGTAATGATGATGACATCAAACAATTATCTAGCCTAGACTAGACCGGTGTCACTGCGCCTAGGGCTTTAAGCCTCTGTAATTTATCTTCCTTCTAATACGAGATTCATTCATAAGAATTATTATGATTGCTTAGCTTATGTGACGTTTCGACTTGGTGAAGGTAGCTATTAGGTTTCTACATGTATATAAATTCGAAGCCGTATGTGTCACATTGTGATATTCTATCCTATAGAACCCATTATAGGTCTATAGGTCGTGATAACATCAGGGTTTGATTACACCCACTGCCATATTATAAGAAGTGGTACCATTCATAGACTAACTGGGTAAAAATAACAAATTATTACAAAAAAACGATAACAATAACCTATAAAACCTAACCTAAGGAAATCAAGTTAATTAAATCCAGTAAAAGTAATTCAAAAAAGATCCCTGTAGCAAAGAATGCCACCGACCTTAAAGTACGAGTATAAACCACTACAGTGCAACAGAAGTTCTACATATAGGTACTTCATAAGTCCTACTTAGCTAAGTGTAATGCAGGGCACTATCATTAGTTGATGCTGATGGTTGGTTGAAGGCAGTGATTCCGGTAGGGTTCCTAGTACCTACAGATTCTAGATTCTAGATCATAGGTGCGTTTGTCCTCATGCAACGGAAATGGACATTTATCCTCTTATGCACTATTCCGTAGCATTTGATTTACATATAGAGGAGGAAGCTAGTATCAAATGAAGATTTCATTGAGAAGATAGATACTTCATATTTATTGGTGTAAAAGATAACGTTTCATGGTTAGTAGTCTTAAATCCTAAATTAGGTGTATCTATACTAGACACTAGTTTTTTCTAATATTAAACATAATTGATACTCGCATTGAAATTAAAAAATAGTAACGCACACAGGCAGAGCGTTATCAGTCATCACCGTTTAGTTGCGTGACGCGGGGGCGCGCGGTATGTTGTTGCAATTGTTAGGCGCGCTCTGCCAATCACACATTCTACTATGATATTTAGACGTAGGTATGTTTGATAAGTAAACCTTTATGTTCACAATAAATAAATACTGAATACTGAAAAGAATAATCCTGATTACAACTAGGCACCCAAAAAAATGATTGGACAAGTGTAGGTAAGTTGCCCATAAAACAGTTTCTATCATCGTAAATCCCTCTAGACAGTGTCTAGGTGTAATCTAGGACGAGTACATATTAGTTTAACGTTATTTGCAAGCGCGTTATATCATTAGGGTGGTCTAAAAACAGCGAATAAATCAAGGTAGGAATGAGGGAAGTTATTAGGCTGATTACTTACTGGACATAAAATAATGGGTGTTCATTAAGTGGGTTCCTAATGATGGAAATACCCTTATTTGGTTTTTGACGGTTATTATGCCCCCTGGCTTGGAATGTAAATAAACCATCTTACTTATCCATCAAAACTGTATAGAATAGACTTTCATTCGGAAGGTCGTGGGTTCAAAACCCGCCGCACACCTCTGAATTTTCTTGAGAGAACTTCTTTTTCGTCAATAAAATCCCAGCAGTGGGAACATATATAAATAGGGGTGATAATGATGATAACAATAAAATAATATACCAAGAGCATTAGTAGGTACTAGTTTTCGTACTCGTTTTCATCAACTATCAAGTTGTTTGTCAAACTCTCAAGATAATGGAATCTTGAATTACAGATTCCCCAAATTACACGTTTCGAATCACAAGCAAACAAGTTTGGTTGTTTAATCCTACCCATTAATTGAAGAAAAACATCGAACGTCCACAGGATGTTTATCTTATTGCCTCGTGCCGTTTCTAATTATTTTGATAAGTCTTTCTTTAAAACCGAGGCCGGTAAGCTATGGGCTAATATTTAACAAACATCAATTCTCAAATATTAGATTTGATTTATTAATGCATGTGTGTGGTGAAAGACTCAGCGTGTAGGTAAAAATTATATAATTTTATATTAAAAGTAATTAACATATCTTGGGTATTTGAGATAAATATATGATATTTTAACTTAAGATTTATCGAGCTATTTGAAAAATCCGTGGGAATAAAGAAATGTACAAACAAGATTGTGCAAAAAACATAACCTTCCTTGCAGTCGTAATAAGAAGTAAATCTGTTATTCCGTAATATTATCTATCAGTTGTTGTTGTGTACATGTTAGTGCTAGTGTTGTGTATGTATATCATGATATTGAACGATCGCTTCTGCTAGAACCCCTAGTTTATAGCGGACTCGCTAATCGCTCTGCTTATTACGAGTACACAGTCCCTACCTTCTAAACTCTACCGAGCTCTACCACGGACCATTAGACTTGTATGAAATCCCATTTCGGTGAATTGTTTGCGCTCATTGTGCCTGCAGGTTGTCAAGCGAGTTAAATTTCAAGAACACTTGTCAAATCTCGCTGTTTAATGGCCAATGGCCATGTTACTATGAACTTGTGAAGTGGTAAATGTGTGAACGTTTGTTTTTACAACAGTTCATTGGTTTTTTGGACAAAAAGTAATGTTGTTTTTAGGGGCGTCGGCCTGTAACGTTTCGGTTCCGTAACACGGGCGTACAGTTACAAAATATATCCTTTGTCGAGATGTCGGTTCGAGTCCCTTTGAGTCAAATATCGCATTGCAGTTTTATTATGCATATTCCGTATTTTATCCAAATTTTAATGCAGGCCGCAACCAACCGCAACAACTGGATCTATTAGGGTGGTCTATGGTCTTATGACTGAAATAATGATAGATAGATTAGAACATCCTACCTAACTAATAATAGAAACGCGAAAGGTAGTGTGAATTTATGAATGTTTATAGTTATCCACTTTTTACGCAAAACTTAAAGTTCGCTGTAGCATCAAAACTTTAAACGGATTTAAATGTTACTTTACCATAATATAGATTATACATCAGAATAACAAATACAAATTTACTTATTGCCCCGGAATTTCATTATAGCGCGGGCAAAGCTGCCAACAGAAAACTAGTATAATCATAAAATAACGTTTGAAACCCCGAATGCTGGTTGTGTTAATTTTTTACCTTATAGCACTTATGTGAAGGCACTAAAACGTACCTACTTCTACAAATTATGCCTATAGTATGTAGGCATTTAAGTATCCGTTCAAGTAGCAATTTATTAAGAGGCGGCAAGTCGTAAACATCTAATTGGATGTCCGCTTATGATTGATAGTGATTGCTCTAAGCACCTTAACTCTACCGCAAAACACCTCGTAAGAATAATGATTGATTTCGTTTAAATATTTCGTCTTTTTACCTTCATTACTTAAACATAATTAGCTGTGCCTACGCTTGTTAGCTAGATTCATTAATTGTTCGGCAAATTTTAGCTCAAAAGATGTTTTGTCCTAGAATTTCAAACGAATTTAGCCGATGTGTGATGCGTAACTTAAAATACCATAAAACGCCGATTTTCCTTGCATATAATATTTATTTATGAACGAGACAAGTTTTTTAATCATGTTTGACTTAAGAATGTCGTCTCATTATAGAATTGACCTCGATAATTCCAGCTCAGACTCATCCTGAATAAAATTGCATAATGTGTCAATAATTTAAAATTAATCTTTTGACTTCATAACAAGACGTATTTCCTTTTGGCCATGTAATATTGTTTACAATATAATGTTAACACTAAATTTATGAAATAAAAACCATGCGCAGCAGCTTAGCTTTGGTTATTTTGTAGGTGTAATTTTTTTAATAAATATATTAAATATGCAACACTTCAAGATTAATTAAAAAAAAATATCTAACATAATAGGCACTTGATTTCAACCTATCAATAAATCGTTTAATCTTTTGATCCAGCGAAATGGATTTTTAAAGCCTTTGAATAAAAAAACACCAAATAATCCGTATCAATTCTATTCATAAGGCATCAAAAACTACTTTACGATTACAAAAGCTACTGAAGACTTCATTTGTCCTCGAAAGGAGACAGCTCATTTGCCCATTCATACGAATAAAAGCTGTAATTATATATTAATCATCCTTCTATATTATTTTTATTAGTGTTTCGAATGAGGTCAATGGAGCTTACACGATTATTAATTCGATATTAAAGGGCTTAAGCATATAGAAAATCTACTAGGCTTCTTTTCATCATCATACACCGTGGTGCTTACTATTGTCCACATGATCTTTTGGATAACATAAATATTTATTTAAAGAAAAAAGATCATGATTTTATGATTTAGAATTGTAAAATAATGTTTAGGAAACATCTTGGCTATACTCGCAAGATGGAATATATGCAATAATAACTACGATTCTATTTTTTTTTAAAGTTTAATATTTTACTTATACATATGTGAATCATATAAATGCATTGTCTCATTGACGTTAAGTTTAGTTAAACAAACTTAACTGTTTCTCACAAGTAGTAAATCTTTAAATTTATGTGTCATTCATAAATAAGTATACACAATTTCTATTTATGTAGGTGTAGGATTGGATCTGATTTCGTGAGAACGAATTGATTCCTATTATCTTTTGCTAGAACAATTTTAATTATAAAACAGTCAATGTCATCTCTCCAATTTGCCTCGTTGTTTGAAGTAGAATACAGTGCCGCACAACTAGAAGTTATTAAACTGAAAACAATAGGCTTCCTCAATCCGATCATATATGTTTTTTTTATGTTTTTCGCGGATAACTACGTTTTTATGAACCGATTTTGATTGAAAGAAAACATTTCAAAGGTACCATGATAAGGAGCTTTAAAAAATCGTACGGGCGACTAGTGCGTTTGTAAGTTTTTATAGGCAGTTTGAAGTCGGCTTTTTTTTGGAAAATTATTAATTACCGTAAAACACTCCAACATTGCCCACATTTTTCGAATAATTACAATTTTTGTTATTTTTTTGTATGGGGACACAAGTATTTTCTATTCGCATCTGCAACTATAGGATATTTTGCATGTATTATTTTATTAGATTTTGTTATTCGTCAATATTAAATCAAGTATTTTATTATTTTTAAAGGCGGGCAATGTTATCTCGACTTATTGCCAACATTGCCCACGTTGATTTTTGACGCAAATATCTCCTCTCCGGCCTCTAATCAGCTGACAGCAAAACCTGTAGAAGAATTATGACCAAAACTGGCCATTACTTTAAAACTAAAGCGAATCCATGACAGGTTTCCTACCAAAATCCATGTTAGGCTAGTTGGGCAAAATTACCCTGACCTTGTTAGCATTTTCCATACAATTCGCTTTTCGCCTTTAGTAAAGTGATAGGGTTGGTACATCTCAGTAAACTGTTCTTGACTTTTTATTTCTTTTTATGTTAATAAAAAAACAAGATTATCTTCTATTGAATTATTTAAAAAACTTTCAAGTAACATGTTTGATTCAACAGATTCACATGCAAGTATTAACATTTATTCCGTGTTATTTTTAATACATTCTGGTTCCAATCTTTCGTCTTGACTTTCTTTGACGAATTCGAGATTTGTTCTTGCTTTTAAGAAATAATAAAAATAAATTATCTAAATAATCAAGATAATAATAATTAGCAAAAAAAAAAAAAAACTCGGATGTAACAACCCTAAGCTTATTTTGACTGCGGGCAATGTTGTCAATAGTAGATCGCAAAAATACTAGATAACTTTGCCCACCTTTATAACTTTAGTTATACAAGAGCTGCATCAGTGACAATAACGGTATAATAATACCTTAAGTTTTTTGTACAACATAATATAAATTAAACTCATCTGTGTTTTCTTCATCACGCACAATCCACTTTTGAATTTTCACCAAAATTTGCCCGCAAAAATACACTCTGTCTTTGACGAGTTCCAACAAGTTACTGAGTGACGTTAGCGTTACATCCAATAGACAGTGGTGCTAAACACAAAACCTATTTTCTACCAAAGTCAATAAATGTTACCATAGTATTCAAATATTTTTGCTATTAAAAGTTTTGCTTAAAAATTGGTCTTCGGGCAAAATTACCCTCGGTGGCAATGTTGGAGTGTTTTACGGTACCTATATTGAGCACTGTTATACTAACTTATCTACAGTGAATTCAAACACTTTTCGAAATTAATTCGTTCAAGGTAAATGTGTCTCTGCTGATTAATTTGAATAATATTATCTCCACGGAGCCTCTAAGTTAACTGCACTGTACAACGTGTAGTTACTGTGTATTATTTCTGCCGTGTGAACGCTGTATCGTGTGTGACGTCAGACAATTGTCGATCGCTCGTCATCCGCTGGGTTCAGACTGTGGGTGAGATTCCCAGGCATTTCGCATGCCGGCGCCATTTATCGAATGCTGCCGATATCAGTTACTGCCAGAATTAGGTACCTTATAGACTAATTAGTAGAAACGAATATTTGATGATCTGGGGATTGCATGGTAAAAAATCATCTTGCCTTTACCGTATAAGCATTGTCGTGTTAAATTGCACATACATTTTTCAAGAAGAAAAGTCCAGAGGTGTTCTGCTGGTTCAAAACCCACAACCTTCACAATGAAAGTCCAGTGTTTTCTCACTTAGCCAACCCGGATTTTTATATATTGGTGGCCTGTGACACATGCAATTTTAATAATACACAAGCTTTTTAAAATTGAAAGCGTGTAGGTACATTAAAAATCTTGCCCAACCTAAACAGATTTTCTGCTTTATTTTCCGAACTGGCCAATAAATGAAGAAGACATCGGTTATTATAACAAGAAAAGTGTCCCCAAAGGTAATAAAAATGCTTTTACGCTCCTTTATTAATTGATGGTATAGTATAAAATAAGCGTTATTCTTTCTTGAAACGATAAACATTTTGTAATTTAATTTGAAGGGTACCATAAATAAACACTTATTAACGCCTAATACATTTCATCATCATCATAACAACCCGACTTACGTCATAATAACCCATAGTACTCATTTATGTGTATACCTACTATACCTATGGTATTATGAGTATGAGATTTATTCTGATTTTGTCCGTAAAAATGACGTATGAGTAAGGCAAGTGACGTGAATTAAGGCTTTGGTGATCTCTCTCGTCAAGAGAGAAGTCCGTGTCTCCCTACATCGGAAACGTAGATAGCTTGTGATATCTTAAAATAAAATACCTACAAGAAAGGAATTAAACATACATTTAAGTGAAGAGAAACAAAGTCGCCTGTCGCCAAAAATGTCCTTAAGGTGGTAAAAACTATTAAAACTTTATTCTCTGAATGCAGTAGCGTAAGCGGATAAGTTACCTCGACGTTTTAATATCCACTAAAAATTGCGATAAGATTGATAAAAATGTTCTCCCCGAAGTAATAAAAATCGAAGGACAGTTGATTTTATGGTCCTGTTTAGTAGCGTCAATTATAGTGAGGTAAGTTTTTTTACAGTAAAATCTGTCGTGGTTTGATGATTAACTCTTTACTAATCTATACCTACTGTTATATTAAAAAGCTGATGAGTTTGTTTGTTTGAGCGCGCTAACCTCAAGAACAGCTGTTTAGATTTGATGATTGGATTACAGCTGGATAGTACATTTATCGAGAAAGGCTATATGTTATTATATAAACTATGCATATGTATATAACGTGAAAAAAGCTGTCAGTGGATCGGTTAGTATTAGAATAAACGGGAAATCCATGAATCTTTATTTACGTAGGAAATATTTGATTACCCGTATCATCCCAGTATTAGTATTGGTATTACCCACTGTAATTCTATGATCTGAATTTAAATAAACAAATATAATTTCTAGTATGTATGTTTCCTTTCAGTACGTGGTACATCTTCAGGAGCTCGCCGGTCCGCAGCGCTGGTACGGAGGTAAGTTTATTCGATCCAGTTCTCGATCTAGTTCTCGATCCAGTGGTCAACTGGACTACTGCTTGTGAAACCAATCGTTTTAAATGACGAATGAGCTATTACTGAGGATGATTTGTTGAATTGAGTTGTTTAGTACCTATATCTTTCAAAAGATTTACCTAACTTCAGGAATGTTGCGTTGTACTGGTAGAAATTTATTAAAGAAATATATGAAAGAATCGATCGAATCGAAAAGCATCGCTTCGGGTACCTAATTATACATAATATAAATAAATAAAAAATAAAATAATAAATATTGCTGGACAATTTTACACAACGACATCTAGCCCCGTGGTAAGCTCAAAGCTTGTGTTACGGGTGCTAGATTTCTGATATACTTAATATAATATACGTACATAGATAGATATTTTTTATTATACATAATTATATAACACCCAGACACCCGGAACAAATATTTGCAGATCATACAAATAGTTGTTCCGAGGCGGGAATCGAACCCGCAACCTCTTGCGTCGCAGGCAGACCTTCGCCCGCTGCGCCACAGAGGTCGTCAAATAGCTACATAGTGTAAAAAAGTCACTGTCGTCATTCCGTCCATAATATGTATGCTTCAATCTTTAAAACTTTAAAACTACGCAAGGGAATTTGATGTGGTTTTTTGATCGAAATTAACTTTTTGTGATTTTACGGATAAAATCTGAATCAATCAAGTTACAACGTACCGGTTGATAAATATTACAAATCCCCTAAAACCAATAATAAAAAGGTACTATTTGGGAGACCAGTGCCGAGTAGGTACCCCGTGACGTAGGTACCTACCCAAGATGTAATGTATTGAGGAGATGATGATAATAAAAATTTACCTGTTCAACTGGACTAAAACACTAAAATGTATAAAACACTCCACCATTCGGTTACCTCACAAAGTACATCGACATTACAGCACAACCTGTTGATGTCTTAAGGTGACATTTTTAACTCGAATTTTAGTACCGATTTCTATAATGAGCCGTCGTTCGTTCGCTTAATAACTAAGTAACGGGGAATTAAGTTTTATTTTAAATATTTGCATATTTAAAGAGCAAAAATATTAATTCTTCTTTGACATTTATTATTTTTATGAGCACGCGTGCTTGTTATATTTTTACACGCACGAGCGAAACCAATATAAATGTTATCATCTCAATTATTCGTGTCAACGGTTTTTTTGATGTTCTACAACTCCTGGTTCTTAAAAACAAACTTGTTTTTGATTATGTTTCTGTGTGAATTGTCCAGCAATAATTATTTATTTTATTTATATTTATTTACTAATTTAGAGGTGTTTGGCGGGGAGTGAACCCACGTTCTTCGGAATGAAAGTCGAGTGTACTCCCACTCAGCTAACACGGTCCAATATTAATTCTGGAACAAATAGTAACTCTTAAACATTTTCATTCGCTTACTTATCTATGAGATCATACTTTTTTATTACTACATATTTTATTTCTGTCGATTCACAGCGGGTCATAGGGCACATAGAGTTAACGATCAACATTGTCCATTAACACTACTGCAACACGATAACGAGTATTTGACATGTTTGACAGAAAATACAATAACTGACATGGTGGATAAAATTATAACCAGATATCCACGAAATGTAGACGAATGTCAATGGCCTTGGTCAACTATTCCGTCTCAACATTTATTACCTACAAATATTCTTTATGATTCTTTCCGTTTTTAACATATTATTATATGGCTATAAGTTTATAAGGGCCAAATAAAACATTAACTGTTATATAGCTAAAAATAACAAACTTTGAAAATATTGCATAAGAAGATGTGGTTGCTTAGCGACAAAGGCTTTTTTTTTTGTGGAAATAAAAAAAATATCAAACAATTTTAATTTGACATGGACCTTTCTTTAAATACAAGGCTACAAATGAACTTAAACATAATTAATAATTAACTTAAACTTAATTTCCAAACTTAAATTTCGGTGAAAGTGGTAAACATCCTGAATAAATAATTGGTAAATAAATTATCGCATCAATAAAATTCAGATATTCACATTATGCCGGCATGTTTGGTCATAGTCATAAGCTACTTCCGCGATTTATATAAAATCCATTTAAATAAATCGTTTTCCAATCCGTCTAATATTGGATAGAGCGTCTAAAATCGCAAATTTGCCGCGCTCTTGAATTTGTTACGTGTCGTTATTAGTAGACGTCGTGGCGGATGCCCGCGCGTCATTACTATTGAGATAAAGATGCTGGAACGGGCTTTGGATAAAATCCTTAAATTCATTTACACAGAGAATAAGGTTTATTAAAGTAAAAGCCGTATAATATAACCGTGTGTGTCACACGGTTATATTATACAAAGCTACTTTAGGGATTGATATACCAGAAGACAAGTTATGTTTATGTTCAGCTTAATAATTGCATAATACACAAATCACACAACATCTAGCCCCGTGGTAAGCTTGTTTTACTTGTGTTTTAGGTGCCAGAATTCTGATATACTAAATCTATTTTACAAAACAACCAGAACCTGCGTTCAAACATATTATCCCGGGGACATATGTAACCCGCAACGATCTGCATCAAACCAAAAATCGTAAACTTTTACTTTTGTGCCATTTCCAGCAGATCTTATCCCTTGTTAGTTCATCTCCTTGAGAGTAATCTGTGTCTAGATTACACACGCACTAGAATCGACGTGACATCGAGACGTCCTATACCACGCTCTGCTGCATATTGGAACTGTACTGGTTCTGCATGCCTCACTTCTATCCATAGAGCTTACAGGATCTGTCAAACTGTTTTATAAAAGCTGTTGAGATTAACGTGTTCTGAATATAAATTGAATATTGTGTTATTTCACTTTCAATACGGAGACGGAGCACGGCGGAACGCTCACTCCTCCTGAGGATGACTACTCTTATTGTCGTCGAAACGTCGAGAGTGTTTTAACTCCTTTGTAAATACGTGTGTTATTTCCGTTGTTATAAAATTTATATATTTATTTATTTATATTATGTTAACGTGTGTTATTTCCGTTGTTATAAAATTTATATATTTATTAATTTATATTATGTTAGTTACACTATTTATACTTAACTCAAGAACTGCTGAATCGATTTGGCTAAAATTGTTGGAGAGGTATCTTAGTAACAAGGAGAACATTTATAAAACGCGGGCGAAGCCGCAGGTCGGAAAGCTAGTCTCATATATTACAAATAAATATTATTGGACATTCACACACCCTGATACACACAACCTCTAATACTTAACATCATTAATAATGGTAGTCGCACACGTAATAATCTTGAAATTACATTATCCAGGGGCAATCAGAAGTCGCTTGCTGTTTTACCCCACTATTAGATGGCTCCCGTTCTAGACTGATCATTACAGGGCACGTTGTCTGAGAAAATTATCTGACTACCTCAGAAGGTAGGTACCTATATCTATAGGTTTATTTGAAAGTATTGTAGTCTTCAGTGTGATGTGTGACAAAACCAAGTGTTCTTTATGTACTTACGAGTATTAATGGTAAATAAATGTTTTGAATTTTGATTAGTAAGTATGCGTCGTTCTCTCTTTGAAAAAATATTAACGAAAATAACGTTTAGTGAATTTTCCCGCGTAGAAATATAGCTTATGTGCTATTCTGATATAAAAGCCACATTCATGTGAAATTTTATTCAAAAGGAACTTTGATAAGACACGACGTGCTTTTTACCGATCCACACTTGGCCAATGGTGAAGTAAGGCCTCTGTCTGTCGTTAAGACAAAAGTCCCTGTGTCCCAGCAGTGGGAACGTAAATATGGGTGAATATGATACTTAAATATATGTATAAATTGACCTTTAAAGTCGACTTACTGTGTGTCGTAAACCTGTCAAATTAGTGTCAAACCTCGAATGGTAATGATAAGAGATGAGATCTTTACAACTAACAAATTAATGACCCAAAAGTGACCATTTATTACATGACACTTATGGTTTATGTTTTGTAAGAGTTGGTAAATAGGTTTTAATGATTTGGCAAGTCATTTTGTTTGTGTGTTTGAAATAATATGACGATCTCTGTGGCGCAGCGGGCGAAGATCCGCCTGCAACACATGTGGTTGCAAGTTCGATTCCCGCCCCGGGACAAAATTTTGTAGCTGACCTGGCAAGTTTACTTTATCTTACAAAAAAAGAATTTTGCAAATCGGTACAGCTCCTCATTTTTTGAAGTCGGTTAAAACAAAAAAACCAATTTTATGAGAAAAATTCTGATTGCCAATGATGATTGCATCTGTTTTGTTTAATTTATTTTCCTATTACGTGCGAAGTAAAAGTATCCGATTTCATTACTAAACTAAAATCTGGATTTTCCTTGTAAGTCTTAAGTTTTCTAACGCGTCGTCAGTTACGGTTACCAAATAGAAAAGTTAGCTGTGTAGAGAATTTACATGTTTAGAAAAGCAGTTGTCGATGAACGTGAGAACCTAGAATGTCATCTATGTAAGTTGAGTTTAGTAAAAGATTCAAGAATATTTTGAATTATGCGGGTTAAACTTAAAAAAAAGCAAGTCATTTTTTTTACATTTGAAATTGTGTAGTAATTTTTCATGCAAATCGGATAAATTCTTGGATTAACTCTATAATTCTATAACTCAAAAACGGTTTTGGCGATTTAGGTGCTTCGGACAGCATGTCTTTTATAATAAACTAGCTAACAAGTGACGGATATAATGGTGTTATATCATTCTACAATAATTTTCTTAATTATTTTATGGCTTACGGACAATAATGTTAACCACAGATTGTTATACCCAAGCTAGAGTGCGCTTGAGTTGATCTCAAGAATCGTTCGTAATTATCCTCTTTAATGATAATGCAACATTCGTCTATGAAGAGAACACTTCTAAGTACCTACTCATTTACACTTCGCTTTGTTTGTGGAAATCTTAAAGAGAATTGATACTTCCAAGAGTTAGAAGATGTTATGTAGGATAACCGAACCATATACATATAAAAAAGAGTGTTATTTTTCTACTCAACGAATTTCAAAACCGTCGCAAAAAATACTATAAATAGGTTCAACATCTAAATAATAATCGAATCTACTCATTAATAATAATTATTACTCTACTATTAATAGGTACTCATACATACTCATATTGACCTCTCTAAGATTTCTTAGAAAGTACCTGTATAAACTTATAGAATTATAAATATGCGATATTGTGTATAAACTGTACTGAAAAGAGACAGCAATTACAAAAGTAATGTCATAAAGATGTTATAAATCTGACATTAACCTTATAGACCAGGGTTTTTAATTTTTTACAAGGAAAAAAATAGTAGTAGAATGAAACCCATTAGAAAAGGAGGGGAATATGATAAAAATGAAAGGAAAAATAAATTACGGTCGATCTGAGTTCGGGAAGTGGGAGGGGGTGGGCTTTTAAGGGGAGAAAATGGTTTATCTCGATTTGCGGTGAAACTACTAGTCGTATGAAAAAAAGTTATATGGCAAAGTTGTAGGAAATAAAAAGATCTACAACTTTTAATTCACAAGTTTTTTACATAACGTCAAAATGTATGTGAAAAATTCAAATAACTAAGTTTTTGGTTTTTTATTTCTATCTTTTTCAAAAACATTTTATTTTCTACGAAATTTGGTGAAAACTTACCTTTTTATGCCCCAAACACACTATAATTTATTTGATTAATAATATTAATTTTTTCACCATATTTTGACTTAATTACTAAAAAAATAGACTAATTTTCAATCGAAAATTCACGTGTCAAAATATTAGCTTTTTTATAAAAATCGGTGTGCCTTTTGTTCATTGAAATCTTTATTTTCTGATGGTTAAGAAAAATATATACATTACCATAGTAAATTTTCTCAGAAAATGCAAAACACCGAAACAAAATTTGTATCATTATGTACAATTGCATCATAAAAATGTGATTTTTGCAATTTTTATTTCATATAATTGCTTATAATCCGACTTATTGCACATTATACAAACAGATTATATTATTATTATTATTATTATATAGTCTGAAAAGACAAAATCACATTTTTATGATGCAGTTGTACCTAATGATACAAATTTTTGTTTCGGTTTTGTGCATTTTCTGAGAATATTTACTATCGTAATGTATATATTTTTTTGAAGTATCAGAAAATAGAGATTTCGACGAACAAAAAGCACACCGAATTTTATAAGAAAGCTAATATTTTGACACGTGAATTTTCGATTGAAAAATAGTCTATTTTTTATTAAATTAAGTCAAAATAAGGTGAAAACAATAATATTTTCAATCAAGTAAATCACAGTGTATTAAGGACATAAATAGGCAAGTTTTCACCAAATTTCGTAGAAAATAAAATGTTTTTGAAAAAGATAAATAAAAAAAACGAAAAACTTGGTTATTTGAATTTTTCACATAAGTTTTGAGGTTATGTAAAAAACTTGTGAATTAAAAGTTGAAGATCGTTTTATTACCTACAACTTTGCCTTATAACTTTTTTTCATAGGACTTGTAGTTTCACCGCAAATCGAGATAAACCATTTTCTCCCCTTAAAAGCCCACCCCCTCCCACTTCCCGAACTCAGATCGACCGTAATTTATTTTTCCTTTCATTTTTATCATATTCCCCTCCTTTTCTAATGGGTTTCATTCTACTACTATTTTTTTCCTTTTTTGATCATTTTAGAAGCTAACTGCACTGGTCTATTAGTTTTCACTAGTCATGACAGATCTCCGTGTATCTGAGGTTATCTCTATTGTCTACAAACCATTATTGTGATACCTACTTATTAATCCATGTATTGTCATACCACTCGTACTGAACGTGTTAATGTGAACGCACGATAAAATCTTCGGAGTATCGGATAAAATCTCATCGGTTTTGTCTTTGAACTTTGAGTAGGTAACGAAGATGTTAATGTTACCTTATTATACAACAAGTTCACAATGACATTATCAAATATTATAAAGTTTTTATTATACATATGTGGCTAAGTATGAAGTCTATGTGACGGTCATTATGCAAATGTTTATAAAACAATTTACATACACGAGATAAAAAAGTGAAGATGTAAATAATCAGATTTTACCACTTGCTGTTATAGTGCCAGATAGCCTATCCGTAACTTTTCTGTCAGATTTTTTAGACTTCTTGATATATCTGAAGCAGTGAAATAAGTTAGGTAACAACCAATCATTAACATACGAGATTACAGTAAAATTATCATACAAATCGAGATTGATTTATCATTCTCATTAATCAGTAGATCATCAAAGAGCCATTAGTATTTCTTTGGATCGGCGATAGCAGGGAAGTTGTGGTTTATGAGACTGACCTCTTACCGCGAGGATTATACAGTGTGTTAGTATAAGGAATATTACTCTCTACGTATTTTTACAGCAAGATACAGGGTGCATAAGGATTTTCTAGCAGATTGGAGTTTTTCATGCGGTAAAAATGTACAAAAATTATATCGTGCCAGATAGGGATGATTGGAAAAAATTGGGGGAGGCGTTTGCCGAGCTGTGGGATACGGAAGGCTCATAAAAAATATTAACAATGATGAAGATTAAATACGTAGATTATTTTTTTCAAATTTTGATTAATTTCGTATTTTATATTTACCCGGTATATACTATATATAATATATATTAACAATAATCTAGATGTTGCTGTGTGAATTGTCAATAAACAAACTCTAAAATTAAGTAATACCTAGGTCGCGTAGGTCTAATCACCATGTATAAGGTTATGAGTAAGATTCGCAACTCATTGTTATAAGAGCTAGTGTCGCTGCTAGTTTCATTATTTATACGGTAGACTTGCCACTTTTTGTGCAAAGCCAACTTTCTCCGCACAGATTTGTCTTTGAATGGCAAACAAGGTAAAATATTACATTTCATTGAAATTTTTACAACCTTTGAATATTAACCTTTTCAATTCAAAAAAGTCATTAATCGTTACTCTCTATAGGTGTTTCTTAGAAATACAGGAATTGATCATGTTGCTTCTTAAGCCTACCAAGCCTAAGACATATTAAATAAAACATGCTGTGTGGTGCCGACATAAAACTAATACCACTTTTATAGATGTTAGTTACCTACTCTATCATACAAAAAATATGAGTAAAATTTTAATGAATTTAAAAATATTATATAGGAAGGTAAATCACCAACCACGTAAAAATCTGCACTACATTATTATTATTTTTTTATTATTGATGATAGACCCCTGATTGACCACAAAAATGAAATTAAAATGCAATAAAACTAGTATACCATTAGTGTATTTGTCGAACCATTAACTTCCTCTTTATTTAAACCTAAATACGTTATTTCAGTTATTTCTAACCTTAGGGCCGATTACAGGGATTCGCAGTGACAGTATGTAATGACACTAAGTACCCACAGGACTTCGGGAGCAGTAGCTATTTCCTTCTACGCCTACTGTTGGAATAGGGTTGTCGCATATTCCATTTTTAAAGTAAGTTTTATTTTATCTATAGTTTTGTTTTTGTTCTTTATTTGAATGTGACACAATCTAGTCAACGAGGCCGCTAAGAAAAAGTCTGGAGTTTGGTTGTTTGAATTAGGAAATTGATTGTAGGAAAATCAATTGTTCCAATTTTTTTTGTAAACATTTAGTACACATTTTAGAGATTTTCCTTAAAGATAAAAACTTATTTATAAATATGGATAAAAAAAGCATAAACAAACATAAATCTACATGTCAATACATAACTTTCAAATGTAATTTATTTAAATTTGACTAGATAGGTTTTAGGTACTGAAAAGTAACCGTCTACCTACTTTCTCTAATTTGCATGTGCAGTATGCATTTTTAAAACACAGTGGGTGTTCTTTCTACTGATTAGCTTTATGTAGATTTAGCTAAATATAAACTTATAAGAATATTTCAAATAGTTGATTAATTTTATTATTTAGTTGGCCTCGGAATAGAGAGAGCTCGTTGGTTTGTCGTTGTTAAAACTATTTTAAAAGGTACACATTGAATGTTTGTTTATTAAAACGAATAAGTAGGCTCCGAAACTACTGGACCGAATGGAAAAAATATTTCACCATTTGAATACTATCCTTATCACTTACTTATCCTTGATAGTCATAATTTTATTTTGATATTTGATATCACATCACATTATAAACACTAGATAATATATCACTCACTGTTTATTTCAGATTTAAATTCAATTCAATCAACGTAAAAAACGCAAGTGAAGTTCTCAGCGCGGCGGGTTGAATCGTGGTATAATAATCGTGTCGTCAAGCGACTAAGGGATTTAACCTTTTTTAGGGGTTCCGTAGCCAAATGGCAAAAACGAAACCCTTATAGATTCGTCATGTCTGTCCGTCCGTCCGTGCGTCCGTATGTCACAGCCGTTTTTCTCCGAAACTATATGAGCTATAAAGCTGAAATTTGGTAAATAGATGTATTCTGTAAACCGGACTACATACCTGTACCGTTTTGACACAACACTGCCTTGCCAACCCTATGAGTTCAATTACGGCACGTCCATCAGAGCGTCAGCTGTTGGACGCAAAAACCGCATACCGCTGCGCACGCGACGGTCGACGCATTGTCGGGATGACTTCCGATATCGAGATGTGATCTGCCATGGTATCATGATCTTTGATGTATAGATTCGATTTAGGTATGGTGAGGTTAGAAATCTTGTTTTGGTCTAACGTGAACACGGTGAAGGAAAACATAGTGTGGAAACTCGCGGTTAAATTGGCTCTCAGCGTACTGACGAGTTGGTCCTAAAAACTTTCCTCAGGTATCCATCAAATACAAATGTCCTAGGCATTACAGCGGCCTAAATGAGCTTACAGTGAGTGATGTTGTATACAGCCTTATACTATCTTGTGGTTGTTTATTCCTATTTTGAATTAGGTATTGCAATAGGAATTGCATACAAGCTAAAAATGAGATCATAAACAAAATCTATCGTCCATTTTAATTTATTAAAGATTATTTATCAACGAGTATGCTATAAAACCATGATATAAATGTATTTCCAAGTTGCGCACGCGTGTCGCAGATCGCGTGCCGGTATTAAACGCAGCGATTTGCGGTTGGACACAGCCATGTGGTCAATTGTCGATGGTTATTGGCGATGGCATGCTTGATGAAAAAAGTTTGGAATGCGCTCGTGATCTGTTATATGCATTCTGTTGACATCATCATTTTAACACATATCGCAGTAAGTTGATACAATACATACATAAAGTCTCTGCTATATTATAATTTCCTCTTTAATTGCTCTTACTATTAAAATTACCGCATCAAAAACCGTTGTTTAGTTTTATTGATTTAAACATACCTACATAAGGACAGCGGGAACATCTTTGTTTAAATTTACTTAATAATTACTTATTTATGTATACTACAAAATTAAATTTCATAACTCAAGCCTTTGTCGGGATATTAATATAAATAACATTATATTTGGTCATTAAACTAGCAACTTTGTTATTGTTTACGAACCTAAGGCATCCGCGGTTACTTTATAGAAGGAAGTCCTGTCTCATTATTGCCATGCTTCTAGTGGGTAGTTAGTTTTACGGTAGCTGTGGGCCGGTGATTTAAAGTAGGTTGGTTTACCGCTGTCAAGTAATATATCATTATCATCAGTTCAGTGGTTAAAAGCCCATTGAAGGACGTAAGCATAACATAAGCACCCCTATTGTAGCCACTTGTAGAGACGTGTTGGCTAAGGGCTACCTTAGCCAACACGTCTCTACACTGTGTCTCTGTGCTAACACTGGACTTTCATTCTAAAGGTTAAAAAAAAATCTGGATTTTTCTTCTAAAAAAATATGTGCACTTTAAAATTACGTGCTCTTTTTTTCGGTTTCCTCACGATAGTTGCCTTCAGGCATTCTTCTGAGAATTGTCTGACTTTTAAAATGTTTGAAGGACATGTGTCATTCACCAACCCGCACTTGACCAGCGTGGTGATTTGAGGCCTATTCTTTCTCATCAAAAGAAGATCCTATGTCCCAGCAGTGGGAACGTTAATAGGGGTCATAATGATTCTTCATCCATCCTTGTGTAATGTATTACTATTCTTAGCCGACACCACAAGACTATAAACGCTACATTGTAGACCTCAATTTGAGTTCATTGTAATGTGCAGTTTATGTTTATTTATTACAAGTTTACACCTTTGGCTTTTGATCCGACTTAAGTTTGCAAATAGTGCATCAAGCTCTCTTGCAAGATTAAGATTATAGAGGCTGCAAGTCAAATTGCTTACATACTGTTAAGATTGTGAACTACAGTTATTTCAGTTCAGTATGGTTTTTTATTATACATACCTCTACATAATTATACGTAAAAGTTTGTATGTATTGCAATACAAATATATATATTTTATAACAACTTACACAGTGACATCTAGCCCCTTGGTAATCGTGTGTGTTTGTTATTTTGTTACACCTTAACGGTGAAGGATTTTGGTATTCTTTTTTTGTTAACAAATTGTTTTTCGAAGTGAAAAACAAAATGAAATCTGGTCGACATCAATAATACGTCTTTTAATTCAAATTAATTTAAGTTTTTGTGTTCTATTTTTTTACCTAGGTTTGCTTAATAGTATCTTTTTGATTTAATAGCCTTTTGTTTTATCTATTAGTTCTCTTTGTCGCGGGTTAACTTAAACAATTTTATTAAAATTTGAGGATATTCTTACCTTATGACCCCATTTTATAGTGCTTTAGCGCTGCTACCTGAAACAAATAAAATGTCATCATAATCTACATCAATAGGCAATATTCAGTTACCTTTCACCACAGCACGTATTTATATTTTACCTTTGTTCAAAACAACAAATAATGAGAACTAAATATCTACATATGTAAGGCGTATATGTAAGGTACACTGAAAGGGTATATCTCCGTTCATTTTGAATTAAAAAAAAAAAGGCAAACTGCAGTCAACTGCGAGCCTTGTATCGCCTGTTTTATTTACTTTGCGCCTGACAGGTAATGTTGTAATGCTTTGATGTAATGCTTTCATTCATGATCAGTCAATTGGTAAAGTATGGTAATAGCTACCGTACTGTTCAAACACACTTAATTTACTTAAAACGTCTTGTAGAACACGATGAAGTAGAACACAAACATATCTAAGCCGTTCTTTGGGTGGGCTTAAGAAAAATGAAGTATAGGTATAGAGATATGCAGAGTTTCATGATCGACTTCTAATTTTTTAGGTTTTTGATGACAGAACGTTTAATAGATGTTATTTTTGATCGTTCTTGGTGCTCAAGTAAAGTTCTTGTTTGGAAAAGTAAATAATAAAACTAAATTGTGTTGAAAAATTTACACAGCAACATCTAGCCCCGTATTAAGCTCAAAACTTGTACCAGAAACTCGATTTCTAATTTACTTAATAACAAATGTTTTGGCTTTCCTATATTTACTCAATAAAATATATTTTCTGTGAACAAAAGTCTTAAGATATTTACGGAATTTATAATATTTCTCCGAGTAGTCATTAAAGCAAATTGTACTTTGACAGACTTACAGTATTTGTAAACATTTACGTTAAATACGTACCTAGAGTCAAAGTTGAGAGTCGTTTTCATAACTATTCAAGGTATTACATGGTATTACTAAAGGAACATATTGTTCGGGCATAACTACGTTGGTGGGCATTACAAAGCTAATGTGTCATGGCGGTGGAAAACGAGTTGCTCCGCTCCTTGGTTTCGGTTCGATATATTGGTAGATATTCTTATATCTTCATAAATCCTTATTATTATATTTTTTAAAAATTTAATCCTTACTAATATTTTATATGCGATGTTTGTTATTCTTTCACGCAAAGAGTATTGAATGGATTTTTAGAATCGTCACAATAATGTAGTTTATTATATCAGAATATATTAATAAATACATTTTGCTGGACGATTAACACAGAAACATCTAGAATACATGGGCTACTTTTTACCGCGGGTAAATTCACTATAATACGGGGAAGCTACCGTTATCATGAAATTTCGGCTAAAATGTTGCACTAAGACTTATTTCAGACTTCGAAGTAGGTAGCATTTCTAATGCCCACCCTTCTGCAGTTAATGAGCCCGTAGACGTTTACTGTTCTCTCTTTCCACCTCTCTTTCTCTCTCTCTCACACTTGTAGGAAACTCCGTTCCGATCTTACCATTTCCGCATTATTAATTACGAGCGTGGTTCTGCATGCATACTTCTTTGATGGTTATTATGAAGCTAATAAAAGCTGCACATACTTTTTATTGTTTACCGTTGTTATTAGGTAGTATTATCTTGTCTTCGCACTTAGTTTCACTTCAAAGATTGTAGTTTCGTCTTATAAAGGGAGTAAGTTTATTGGATGTACAGAAAATATATGATAGCTATTTGCATAGAGACAGCAGATATTTGTTTGATTTCCGACTCGGGACAAATTGTTATACGATTTGTAGATGTTTTCCGATTCTGGGTGTGTTCTTTGCCTTCAAAATTATGACTTGTCCGTAATTAAAATTATACTACGAGTATCAGGCATTTGCCCAGGTGTGGGATACAGCTCATTAACGCTAAGAAGTGTCACTTTAGTCCAATCTTAGGATGAAAGAATTTATGTTTTTTGCTTTTGCAAAAAAAAAAAATAGATGTTATTGCATTTTTACAGTAATACTTATAGTTTATAATTTACGTCCCGGGCAAAAAGCTAGTGTTACATAATATATATAAAGCATAATCTATAAAATTCCATTATTATAACAAAAATAAAGACTTATACCTCAACTACCGCATTAAGTATTTAGAATACATTTACTCAAATAAAATTATGAGACCATAGTTCATTCACTTAGAGCAATTATCTCGGAGCCAATGAGCAGATAAGTGGTATTGTTTGGACCTTATTTGTATGGAATAAGGGTGAGTTTAGCATGGAGTGCGATATGGTCGGATTGTCGGCGCTGAGGCGTGGAGTATAGCTCGGTTCAAGTTTCTTCCTCGTATTTCTGTATAATCGGATTAATGAGTTTATTTAGAAAAGTGTATTTATGTATGTACTAACTTGCTGCACTGCATTACCCGCGTTATAGAAGATTTTCAAAAAAATAACTTTAAATTGGAAAAAAACAGCCAATTTATATTCATTAATTTATTTTAGAAGTGTTTTTTTTAGATATATGTAACTTTGCAATACTATAAATTTAAACGGCAGAATAACACATCCAATGTTATTCTGCGGAAAAAAACAATAGTGCCAAAGCCGCGAAAAACATCCGATAAATATTTGAATTTATATATATATTTTTTTATAACCCTTAACATGCAATGGTTCTTGCGCTAACTGTACCGGAAATTAAAAAGTTTTGAGTTTTTATGAACGGTTATGAATTATGGTAATAATTGATGAATGTAAGCTTTCTTAGAAATTACGCATTGAATTAAAACCTCCAGATGACAAGTGCATACTTACCATACTTTTAAAATTATATTTTCAAAGAGATATTATAATTAATCGAATTGTCACTTTGGGCATTGGTCAGTTCTTTACAAAACTGATAGATGGCAGTAATCAGTACTTAACTGAAAATATCACGTAAAGGATAAATTCGACGTCTTGCGTAATTCCTCGTTAGCGTAGTAGTTAGCGCAACCAGGGATAAACTAGGTGGCGTGGGTTTGAGTCTTAGTTCGAGGTTACGTTGTGATCATTTTTATTTAAAAAACTTAAGTGAAAGTCAATCACTGTAAAATAAATAGAATTAAACGGTATAAATGTATAATTTTACATGTTTCTGTGTCCCAGCTGCCAGAACGTAAATAGGGATTATACAGACGTCACTTGCAAGAATTCCCACAGTTGAGAGAATTCAAAACCACATAGTTAGTCACCAAGGCAAGCAAGGGCAAATTGTATAATGAACTTGTAATATGCTTAATGAGTAGTTACCCCATGTATTAGTTTCGTGGTCTTGATGTACAGGACTGAAATGCTGGCCTAAGAATAGTACCATCATTTCTCCACTACCCTTAGAATCTTAAAGTTTCAGTCGAACTGTCCTAGAAAAAACTTAAGTACCAAGTAATGCAAACTTAAAAAACGCGTTTATGTCTTTTGTATGAAAAGTATTTTCTTCATTATTTGTTTGTGAAGACTATTACAATTTTTCATTATTTTACTTCTGGTTTGATCTTATGTGTTTTTGCATGAGTGATTTATGAATATGTTATAATAAAATAACATACTCATAAACATTCGCTTTAGGATGGTTAAGGAAATTTTTATAAGTCCATAACGTTGAAACGTTATGGACTTATAAAAATTTATGAGAATTCTATTGATGCATTTATACACTTTAGAGTTCAAGATTTATGTATGTAGAGCAGAATATTGGGTATTGAGTAATATCCGTATGATTTAAGGCAGTGTTTCAAAGTTCATAATATTAATTAGGAATTATATTAATTTATTAAGAAAAGAAACATTGTTTTCAGATTCGTCATAAAGCGCTAAATAACTACTTAAAAATTGGTGTCAGCTCTCAGACATTACGCAGCTTTCGGATGCACTTGCTAAAACGTCAATTTTCTAACACGCGCTGACGACAAAATCGTGATGTGCTGCTTTTACAAGACAAGCGAAGCGTGATATGTCTGCTCTGCTTTAGACATTTGAATATTTTTACTGTAGGTACCTCATCATCATCATCCACAACATGGCTCAAACTACTACTAGTTTATGCCACTCTCCTCCAGATCATCATCATCATCATCATCTCAGCCGTTGGACGTCCACTGCTGGACATAGGCCTCCCTATATGATTTCCAGTCATTGCGGTCGCTCGCAGCCTGCATCCACCGCGAGCCGACCGCCTTCACCAAATCATCAGTCCACCTTGTTGGTGGACGCCCAACGCTGCGCTTTCCGATCCGTGGTCTCCACTCGAGAACCTTTCGGCCCCATCGGCCATCTGTTCTTCTCGCTATATGGCCTGCCCATTGCCACTTCAAAGAGCTAATCCGTTGGGCTATGTCGGTGACCCGCGTTCTCCTACGGATCTCCTCATTTCTGATTCGATCTCGTAGGGAAACCCCGAGCATAGCCCTCTCCATAGCCCTTTGAGCGACTCTGAGTCTCCAGATAAAAGTATTTAATTAGATGTGAGACGTTTTACTCATACGATCGAGATAGATAGGTAACGCATAGGTAACAGAATTACAATGCTGCTTGCCTTCTGATGCCTGAATTGGTTGGTGGAGGGCTGGTACTATTCTTAAGCCAACACTGCGCGCCAATTACGCCATTCGTTTGCTTTAAATCTACCGTAGGTACTTGTAACTTGGCTATGGTTTATAATTAAACATCTAATAACTAGTAACTAACACCGACTTATGATTTTCCATGGAAAGCTCAAAGCGTCCGCGGTGTTGCCAACTGTAAAATTAGTAATAAACGTGATCACACATTAGTGTTGCCATTTAACAAATACGTGAAACGCTGCTTACGCCATTTTATTACTTGTCTACATAATAGTTTTGTATTTTAAAGTTTCTAACACCTGCTGGTAATACTAGTAACTGCTATGCCGTGTAGTCATCATAGTTACTCTACGTTTACGTTCGTTTGCTGGGACACAGAGACTTGGTGAATGACATAATGTCATTGTAACTTTTCAAACTTCTTAGAACATGCCGATTTCCTCACGATGTTTAATAAACTTAAAGAACACTATCTTTCCTTGCAGATGTAGTTTATGTATTTTATGTTATCTATTAGATATGTATTATTAGTATGTAGTAGTATGTTTAAATATATATTTATATATAATATGTAAGTATATATGTGAGTAGGTATTTATTACTATTATTAGTATTTATTTATTTTTAGTTATCTTTTCTGTATTAAGTTTTCTAATGTAGGTTGTTATGTACACTATCTCCCCACCTTGTAAATGTTTTTTTCTTTATGTCCAGGTTTGCTGTAAGAAAACTCTTTAAGGGTTAAGCACACCCATTGTGTATGTTCTTTTCTTTGTTAAATGTTTTAAATGTAATTGTGTGTACAATAAAGTATTTTTGATTTGATTTGATGTTTGCATTTACCGTTAAAGAACGTGTTTACAAAGCGCACATACATTTTTCAAGAAGAAAAAGCTATAAGTGTCTATAACAACCACATTGTTGAAAAAAAACTTTTGAAAATTATAAAACTTAATAATATAACGCTAAACGTACCTACCTATATAACTTTGAAGAATAATGTTAACCATTATATTTTTGTACATTTAGCGTTTATTTACAATCACACTTAAAGTACATAAATATTCAATAAAAGCATGTTACTACTACCAATTTTCATAACCAACTAGGTTTGGTTTATATTATACAGAAATTGCTCTATAAAACTCGCGACAATTTATATTATGCTTTTTAAAATGATAGTTATATGTATAATAATATAAATTATATATTTACTGCTATGTTATGCAATTTACAATGGTACCTTACACTATGTCATAAACTGCAAATGTGGCTGACTATGCTGCCTCCTGGACTATGTGTTAACATACCAATAGTTGTCAAGAGTTACAAATATGATTTATTATCATTGTTAGTTACCAATAAAATATTGCTCATAAGTTATTATTTATTGGTAAAAACTAACTCATAATTATCTATAATTATCTATTGAACCAAAATCAACTATTTAACAGCAAAAAGAACACCAAACTATATATAATATACCTATACATATTAATATTATCTGCGAAAAAAAAAATTCAAGTCATTAATTTTCATAAAGTCTTATCTATTTTCAAATCAACAAACAATAAAATAAAATCTTTTTTTATCGAAAATGTCCTCTAAATTACTATTTCCACAATATCGAAACGTTTTACGGGTAAAACGGCTCGTAAAACGCAAACCGAAAAAAGCCGATTCGTTTCCGTCAAGATAGTCACCGCCAAATTCACTTCACTACATTGTGTAGAAACAAAGTAGCCGTCGCTGTTTTCCGTCACTATGTAGGTATGCTTCAGTAAATAAAACTACGCAACGGATTTTGATGTGTTTTTTAAAAAGCCTAGAGTGTTTCAAGAGAAGGTTTATAAGTATAAATAGGTACTCGAGGCAAAGTAAAGGCGGGTCGCTACTGCTAAATGGTACGTAACAATAAAAAAAATTGAAACTTCAGCAATACTCGTAAAAGCGGGCGGTCCGGGTGAGTTATGTCTGTTACGGAAAATCGCGTGTGAATCCGTTACGTCGTTCCGGTGCCGTTACGGAATTGACCATAATACCGAAATAACGGACATGCCTCTATTTAATTAAAGCTCGTCATATTTTTCATCGGTGAGATAGCATCTCCAATTTTGAGTAAGTCATGTTATACTAAAGCTTGGCACGCGTTTATGCATCCGTTATGTAGTCGATATGTATATTTTATTATCATATTGTTCGCCGATTTTTCTTTTCTTTATTAAAATTTAATATTATGTTGACATCTTAAGTCGACTTTTGAATCTCCTCGTCGGTTATAAATAGATTTTGTTAATTATCCTCCAAAAATCCTTGTAACACAACAGAAGTAATACACTAAGATTATGTTTCAAATGCTGTTATTATTTTATGAAATTTAAGTAACAATAAACATTGTATTATATTTGTATTTAAAATCACCCCTATTTACGCTCCTACTGCTAGGACACGGGGACTTACATAATATCTTGACTAGAGAGAAGGCTTTAATTCACCGCGTATTTGTACTCGTATATTTCTCTTTCAGAGAAGTAAAATTTTCAGATCAGTTACTTTTGATTTTGCCAGTACCTTCCTACAGAGTCGACTAGATCAGTAAGTACATCAAGTAAGTACTGTACAGGTAGGTACACAGTTATGTCGACCACATTGGTGGACGCTGGCAACGCCTTCGGAAGGCGGTTCGCAAATAGCTTTTTGTTGAATACCGTTTGGTGAATTATATTTGTTTTTTACTGTGTGTTAGGGTTTTTTGTGGGTTTGTACTTACTGATAGACTTAGTTAGAAAATAAAAACTGTAGACTTCGTGTTCATAGTTAGTCAATTTTCAAAAAGTTTCTGTAGGACTTTGTGTAAATTAAAATTAACACTTAACCCTATTTAAGATATATATTTTCGTTATGCGTCTGAGATTACATTACAATAGTAAGCTGTTAAAACAAAAGTATCTAAATATCCATTAAACCGTGAATATATATTTTACAAAGCCATACTCCCATACTAGAGTTCAACATAATGCAAAAACATACTCAACACTACACATTCGCTATAATACTTGACGGATGAGGCAAAACATCTATTTTTATGTTAACTTAGATATAGTTGTAAAAGAACATCAGAAAGTGGGGAACATGACATGTGAACGAGCAACAATGGCGTAACGCCTAGACTCTTCCATTAACCAGTACTTTGATTGAATACTTTTGCGCACGAATACTTTTTACAAGTACGGTTATGATTAGACGTCCTACGAGAAGAATACAATTTGTAAGCTTTCAAAAAAAATATATGACCTTAAGTCACATGTTTTGCTTAAGAGCTTAAAAAGTTCTCAATCTCAAGTTTTTTATGAACTTTGTTTAATTAAAAATAATAAGCAGGTCAAGTTTGTCAAGTTATTTATAAAATTGTTACTTGTGTGGACGCCATTTTGGCTTCAATCTCATTGATCGTATTATCCCGACACATTAATGAGAAGAAAATGTGACCAAATCATGCATGATTTAGTATTTATTTTTAATAATAAAATAATGTAAATAGATATCGCATGTAATGCATAAAAGACAAAATATATTATAAGAATTTACAAATTTACAATCTTTATTTATTGCTATTATTGTGTTAAAGCTTACAAATACTGTTTACTATCATAAGCTATAAGGCATTATTACGATGTTATCTGCCACTTACAGAGATTCTTCTATACACTTTATTTTATAGATATTATACATGTATTTTATCTCTAAAACCTCGGATATATGCCTTTTGAATATTTACCATATCTTACTATATTCACAGCATAAACTTTAGTCAGAAATTATCATCAACATCGAATTAAGCATTACGACCTACTAATGGGCACGGTTTTCCCCAAAAGAGCCCAATAAAAGTCTGATGGAAATAAAAAAAATCCATAATTAGGTACTCTTTAATTTCAAAGGAAAATTATCAAATAGATTAAATAATTTTAAAAAGTATTTACCAAAAAACGATTGAATGGGTTTAAATCAAACTTTTACCAATATTTTAGCTTATAAATACATAATAATATAGGCGTTACTGGCGGAAAACCCACATAATAATAATAAAACAATCAAAGTCGCTAGCTAAACATAAGTTGTTTATAAACTAACCTAGCTTTGCCGACACAAAGTGCAAAAAGCTGCGTTATCGCCACGCTATGCGCATAATAATATAGCATATGCAATGATAATTAACTTTAAATTACGTAAAAATGCTAAGCAAAGCACTGGCATAATAGATAGTCACAGAGGTGGGTATTTGATGGGCCGTGACGGACACAGAATTACTAGTAGTTTATAGGAAATCCTAGTCATCTTTACTAATCTATAATAATTTGATTTGTTGGTGGATCGCGTAAATAGCAGAAACAGATAATAAAATTAAGTTAAATTATCTACCTTTCATATCCACTACTAGATACTTATAGGTACTTAGATTACTTACTAACATTAATTAGTAGGTATCGTAGGAGATACCTATTTCTTCGTTAGTAAATATTTTACATTACAATAGATTCTGATGTTAAAATTTACAGGGCTCAAACAGTTACCTACGGATCATTAGGATACATTTTATAATTGCATACGAAACTCAATACTCTTTCTATTAGATAGATGAATAAGAAATGATATTAAATCCTTAAAATATAAAATATGTTAGATTAATAAGAAATACTATGATCTAAGCCTTAAAGTTACCCCATACAGGCATAATAATATTTTGATGAGTGGAACTACTGTGAGGTCGTCATTATACGCATTAGTTCCGAGCTTCAATCTAGATCTTGTCGTTGTAATATTGTGCTTCTAAGCTTTCATTAAATATGTATTTCATGGTAGTAGCTCAAATTATTTTGAATACATGCTACGCAACGCATATAATGTACAGTGGTCGACAGCTATATATATAATATAAAATCCATTTTTTATTGTTACCTGATGCAGGAAGTATATGAATCAAATTGCAATTCTCCAAACCAAATTACATGAACCGATTTCAATAAGATTTTTAACCGTATAATTTATTACGACCTGTCTCATTAGATACCTATAATTCTTGTTCTGTATATACACACAAGATACTGATATATCTCTATTCTAAATTTGATTCATATTCCCGTTGACTAACGTTCAAAAGCTCGAGAGCTTTTTATGCAAGACTATTAGATTTAGCTTACAAGCTTCTTACAAGATTTTGCTCGATTGTGTCTTATTTCAACGTAATAAGTGTCATAATTTTGAGATGAATGCGTACTCGTTAACCCTAATGTGAGTATTGGTTGTTGATCGGTCGGGCGAGGTTCTATTATAACTGATGATATTCATAAATTAAGTGGGATGAGCCTTTTTTGCTCATATAATCAGACTGACAAACCTATTCGGGATTCGAGGGTAAGAAAGTCGTTGTTTGCTATTAAATTTCTAATGGATTTAAATCAAATTAATTAATTTTAAAATGAAGAATAACCTTGGTGTGCAGATTAAGTGGAGAACGGTAGTACACTGTCGTGAGTATTTATATACGAAGTACATAGGTATATATAAATCAAGATCCCCTTTTTTACAATTAAAACCGAATTGAGTTTGTACTCTTTGCCAAATATAATCAATATGAGCCGTGTTGGCTAAGTGAGAGCACACTCCACTTTCATTTCGAAGGAAGTTGGTACAACCCCGCCGCGCACCTATGGATTCCTCTGGATTTTCCTTCATGAAAAATGTCGGCATGTTTTGAGAATATTGAAAAGTTTGTAGGACATTACTTGGCCAGCTTGGAGAGAAATTCCTGTGTCCCATCAGTGGGTACGTATAAAGATTAATCCTTTATACGTTCCCACTGACACATGATATTAATATGCATATGCATATTAATATCATGTGTCCCATCACAATCATATTTTATGTATATGTATATACATAAAATATGATTTATATTATGTAAGTACATAAACTCAATGGTATACTTTCAATGGAAGATATCCGTGTATAGTATTGGACGTAATAATGCTTAGTAGGTACCCAATTATACTTTCATTAGAGCAGTTAAAAGATACACTCAAATTATAATAGTGCTCCAAAAACCTAACTAATATTCATCAATATTGAATTGTTAGTCTACATACATAATATATTAAACTGACCCACTCTAGAAAACTCTATAATTATACATCATTTAAACGACACCTGTGGAATCGTGATTTTTTAAAGTTTTAGGTAGGTACTTGATAACCATTTCTTATATGAATTACTAGCCGGCCCGCCGACAGCTTCGCTTGCTTTTTTTACGTTATATACACATCTACATATAGTTTATATTGCCTATACAAGCATTTATATATTTCCTTGATAAATGGACTATTCAACACTGAAAGAATTTTGCAAATCGTGAGGGTTCAGCTTTATATTATTAAGTATAATTAATATATATTTATAGTTGTTTTAAATGAAATAATATCTGTTAAACAAGGAAGTTTCTCTATAGATTAAAAAAAAACTTTTCCGGAGTCTAAGTTGGTTCAATGCACAGACCATGCAACACTACCCTTCATTTGGTATGAATTCCAACAGTCGGTTCAACGACACCCACAAAGATGAGGTTCCCATGCCAGCACTACACGACTGTCCACAATGTTCCATATTATATCGAAAGACCAAGAATCGTCGTAACGATTACATCAATAGATTAAGAATGAGCATCACGTTAGCAGACTCATCTCAATGCATGCTGGAAGGTGAAAGTCGAATATCGCAAAGATTGCAACAAAATGCGACTGAGATTTCTTTACTGTAGTGGTGATCGAGTTGCGTGATTTGTGGCTAATAAACTTCCTATTTTGTTATCCAAGTGATTGAAAGTATTTTTCTACAGCGAGTAAAACTTTAACAAGACGACCTCTGTGGCGCAGCGGGATAAGGTTTAATTCCAGCCTATGACTCTTAATAATATATCTATTTATATTGTGTATTGTATTGTAAATTTCTAGTACCCGTAGCACAAACTACTATACGTAAATGTAACGTCCCACGGGGCTAGGATGTTGCTGTATGAATTGTCCAGCAATGTTATTTAAAAACATGCTGACGCCATTTAAAAATATCTATCTATGCATGTATATTATATTAAGTAGCACCTGTAACACAAGCTTCGAGCTTATCACGGCTCTACAATTGCAGACAGCAAACATCTAGCCCCGTGATAAGACATTGTAGAGACATTTTTTATTTTAAATGCAACAAGGCGTAAGTAAAGCACCATTATATTACAAATTTATACATTACGTACCTACGAAGTGATGTTTTCTATCTATACTAATACTAATACTAATAATAATATTATAAAGAGGAAAGATTTGTTTGTTTCTTTGTTTGTTTGTTTGTTTGTTTGTTTGTAACGAATAGGCTCCGAAACTACTGGACCGATTTCAAAAATTCTTTCACCTTTGGAAAGCTACATTATCCCCGAGTAACATAGGCTATATTATATTTTAAAAAAAATTAGGGATCCTTACTAAAACTCCAATAATGTAACATAAGGTGTAAAAAAAGACCTGAAAAATTCCTTACGTCGCATGCGCTGCGAAAACTATTGATGATAGAAGAAAATCATGTACTACGACTTTGTAGAACTCATCATTATCTACAAAAAATGTCGCGACAGCATATGTCTAAATATTATAGTTATGTCACAGTAAGCAGTTTTTTATTCTAAAATATTAATTTATATATGCCGCCTCTTGAAAGGGTCTTCATTTGTACCTTGGTATTAATCCTTATCAAAATAAATTACTTTATATTCAAGACGGCTTTAATACCTTTTTATAACTTTTTGAATTATTCAATTCGGACATTTCATTCGGAAGATATCACGAGTTTAAAAATGCAAGTATTAGAAAAAAGTCGCGAGGTTGTCGCGCTCAGCTAGCCAGCATGCGATGTAGGCTCCATTCCAGTAAGCGTCACTGGGGTACGAGGGGGAGGGGGGAGTCAATGTAATGTAATGTAGGTAATCCTAACTAATATTATAAATGGGAAAGTAACTCTGTCTGTCTGTCTGTCGGTCTTTTACGCTTTCCCGCTTAAACCTCTCAACCGATTTTGATGAAATTTGGCACATACAATTTTTAGACCCTGAGACAGAACATAGGCTTTTTACCGCGGAAAAATACATGCTTCGGCGGGAATATGCTTACGCGGGAAAATTCGATTTAGATAAAATTTAGTATGCAGAAGATAGTTGCAAATAAAAGTATATGGCGAGAGACTTTTTACCGCGGAAAATACATGCTTACGCGGGAAAATATATGCTTACGCGGGAAAATTTTAGTTGGATGAAATTTAGTACGAAGATAGTTGCAAATAAAATTATACGGCGAGACGAAGTTCGCGGGGGCTGCTAGTCGAAAATAAGTAGAAATGTATGGAGATTTTATTCTAGTTTTTGCTAAAAATCTTCCATGTTACGTTTTTACTTAGAACTATGTAAATTATGCACATTTTAATTGTTTCCGCAATGAATTATTTGAATAATACTCATAAATCTAATTTGAATGTCATAAAGATAAATGATATATCTAGATGATATTAATTAATAATTATTTAAGCCTTCCAAAATAAAGTCATCTGTTCCGGTTCAAGTATTTATCTAATCGAAACTATTATGTATGTATTTTGGCAACATTGAAAAATATTAATAATAAATACAAATATTTTAAAAATAATCATTAAAATATACAAACATATTTTGTTAATGCCTGGACGTAAAAGAAGACGGCAGAACTACGTTTTTTTTTAATTAATTTTAAAGAATATTTGTGAAAATGAACCATTTTGACAAATAGCCTGTACTGGCAAAATCTATTCTAAATGTGATCTTAATAACAAAAGAAGTGTAGTAAGTAGATTTTAAATTAAAATCATATTTTTTCAATTATGGACTTTTCTTTGTGTTCCAATAAATTTGCCAGTGTGTATATAATAGGTTCTATTGATAAGACTAAGTCTCAGATGTAGAATGAATTATGGGATGAAAGTTAGTTTGTAAGTAAGCTCGAAGTTATTTTGTCCAAATACTAATATAAATGTAGCACATATATACAGCACGCAATCTCTACCAGCAAACAATGTCTTCCCTTAGGTATTAAGTACATTATTCCATTACGTTGACTCTTCAACGTAATTGTAATTGAGAAAGTCGTAATTACAATTGATTAAGTATTCAAGAGAAATTGCGAGGTTTACTCAAATGTACGATTTAAGTTAAATAGATACACAACTAAATAGCTAAATATTGAATAGGGCATAAAAAGGTAATTGAACGATTAAGTGCCTAGGTGCCTATCTAATGAGAATCAGTTAATCAAAGCCTTGATTGTATCAATAAAAATGTAATCTTTATCCAAAGGTTGTTTAGGGAAATAAAAAGGGTATAATGTTGATGATCTATTCAAGTATTCGTCAGATAAAGGATCCTATAGCATATACATATAGGTAATCATTAGATAAACATAATGAGGAAGATAAATAATGAAAAATAGCCGAACCACCGACAGCTTTACTTGCATTTTTTTAACTATATCATTATGATTAGTTTATATAATTTAGCCTATTGCCTTCCCTGATAAACTTATCTAAAACTAAAAGTTTTTTTAATTGAGCCAGTGGTTCCTATGATTAGCGCGTTGAACGCGCTAACAAACAACCAATGAAACGAATTCTTCGCCTGTATAATATTCGTAGGTACATATTCGGATTTGATGTAGTGATATTTGGTGTGATTTTCATTTAGAACTGCATCTAGTATTTCCTTAACATGTTTTAACACGAACACGTTTTCAGGAATTGAAGTGTATTCAGTGTTTCCAAAAAGAACGAGGAAATTATTATGACTTCATGAGCAGAAACATGACCCAAATTCTTAATTCAAATCTTCGAATATAAATTATGTTCTGAAATATTAAATAAAATATATTTTTGAACAGCTATTTAATTCTTATAAAAAAGTCAACTTACCAAATAAATAGTTTCGAAGACAATATGAATATCAACAAAAACAATTCATCATAACATACTGTCAATGTCAAAAACACAACACTGGCTGAATATACAATTTTATTTTTTAAATAGAGAACGCGCGATAGAACGGAAACGCGTGGAAATTCGCGAGCGCGCGAGTTGACTCTCCCTCGCAGCGCGTGTCAGCTAAATGGCATCATATTCATGCATACACCTGTAGCGCGATATTGCACCGGCCGGCATAAATGATACGCACTGGATAATTTAAAATTTGAATTATGTTCTTTTTTTCGGTGTAAAAAGCAATATAGGCCATCTATAACACGAGTTCAGCTTACGAACTTCGGTCTTACGTAAAATATAAGAAGTTTATATGAGTTTAGATAAGTTTATAAATTCCGTAGTTTATTTGACGCTTTTTTATCGACTTCAAAATAATTATATTTTTTTTATGTAAGTAATATTATGTTCACCGTATTTTCCGTCCAACCGATTATTAAAATTTTGTTTTTTTCGAATAAAAACATAATTTTTAAGATACATTTTGCTGGACAATTCACACAGCAACAGTCCCCGTGGTAAGCTCGGAGTTTGTGTTACGGGTGCTAGATTTCTGATATAATACTTTACTTATATAATATAGATAGATATTTATTATGATACATATACAATGTATATGTAAACCCAGACACTCAGAACCTAGATAGGTTTCTCAATTATTTTATGTTCTTTAGATAACTTTTTAGTGCACAATTTGCAGTCAGTAATTTTTTTTAATGTTTTTTATTATTGTGTCTAATGGTTTACAATGTATTCCTATGAAGTTACTGTATGACGTCACTTTAATTCATAAACTCAGAATTACTATTTCAAAATGGTTTCCTAGCTAAGGTTTCCATAAAATATTGAAATGGCTTACTTGTACTTACATAAAATTTGTTGTCTAGTTAGTATAAGTGCATACTTAATTAATATTTGAATACTTATGTCATGAAACTTTATGTGACTCTATCCATTGTTCTAGACAAAAGCGTAATAATTTAATATTAGTAGATTATTTTCTAGGTAAAATGTCATGTTATTATTTTGAACTAAAATACTTCATAAAGCTAAAGTGAAAATTGAAAATAATAACTGCATGTAACATAAAATAAATCATTATTGCTCTGTTGGAGACAGACTTGTGTTAACAATCGAGAATAAATAAATTAATTAATACGTACCTATCATTTTTATTTTATATTTGCTAAGAAAAACAAATATTATAGTTTAAAATATTTATACAAGTTTTACTCTATGGATCAACGAAAATATTTTAAAATAATTTTATTAATAAATAACACAAGCGTCGAGCTTATCACAGGGCTAGATGTTGCCGAGTAAATTGTCCTGCAAAAGGTATATCAAGTTTTCATGTGACACGGAAAACATTATAGCAAGATTAAAGGTAAAGACCACTCGTTCGTTGGTCAGATTATAATGATAGTCAAAGTCAAATTCAAAACCTGTATTTCCATAGAAACACAATGATTTACATAGACACGAAAAGGGATTAAGGCCCTAAGGGCAAGTTTTGAGCAATTTAAAACTCGCAAGGACCGAAAAATTGTTGTTACTTATATTAAAAGAAACTTAATGAACCTAAATATTAGAATAAGATACAAAATTAATCAAATTTTTGCTCATTATTTTGCACAAGCCTAAATATCTAAAATAATATATAAAGCAGTAAAAGCACTAAAAATCTACAAAAAGTGGTTTTGGCAGCGGTGGGATTCGAACCCACGCCTCCGAAGAGACTGGTGCCTTAAACCAGCGCCTTAGACCGCTCGGCCACGCTACCATATGATTTCCTGGTCGAAATTACAAAATGTATTCTATCACTATCTATCTTAATTATAATTGTACCTTCAGCATTAAAAAAATGTAATGTTGTGCATAAGTAGAGTGTCTATAACTAGTCATTGCATTGATTTTCCTAGTTAATATTTTGTAGTCTAACTACAAAATCTCTAGCTATAAAATCACATTTGTATTATTTATTGTTTAGAACTGTACTTCTTTTAAAATTCTAAAACTACATGGTACATAAAACAAAATAGAAATAAGGATACAGATATTGGAATAGTAATTTGCACGAGAATTAACTGCCGCTGACGTTGATAATAACTATTAATGTAATCTGTGACGATAACAGAATACTGTCATACACGACTCTACTTGTGAAGCAATTATAATATTCTGTGACTCTACCAACCCGCCATATTATGTTGTTACATGCTATTCATAGATGGCGCATTTATCAACCAGGTAAGAGCTGTTTTGTTTTTTTAATTTGCTTTTTTATGCGAGTTGTAAGTTATTTATATAAGGTAACCACTAAAAGACGTATACCTACCTACATATTTACCTCTAGTATCAGTATGGCCGGCAGGTAATTAATATTTTTATTGATCTAATAAACCAAATCTTGCGAAATCTAATTTATATTCATTTGCACTATTTTGCACGTAATGTCATGGTCATCTGTCGTCTTCATATTTTATGCATTTTTCTAAGTAACATTTAAGATAATATCTATATATATGTTATGTTTAATTATTATGATTAATTAAGCACAGAGTCCATAAAAACAAAACAAGATAAAGTTTAGGTACGTACTTTAAAAAGGAACTTTGTGTGTTTTGCTTCAGTGCAATAGGCTCACAGGGTTATGCGCGGCGATCTCTATCCACTTTCTTATAACGTAATGATAAATTATTGCAATAAAAACTACAAACAAATCTATAAAATAGGGGCTTATTTAAGACAATTTGATAATAAAACACGTTATCATTTCATAACATTGTAAATATTTTTTTATATTTATAACAAAATTTTCACCGGCCCATTAGCTCAGTTGGTTAGAGCGTCGTGCTAATAACGCGAAGGTCGCGGGTTCGATCCCCTCATGGGCCACATTTATTTTAGTTATATTATTATATTAATTAATTTGCTAATAATTATTAATCATAAATGAACTATTGTCATCTCACTGCTGGGAAATAGTTTGTCTCATTCTCATTATTAAATAATAATAATTGAAAAAAAATGTCAATCGTTTTTGTTAGATGCAGTATTTTTACGTAAAGCCTAGTCAGTGTTTTTTTTTAAATCTTCTTTACCAATAAAAAAATATTTTAATGCCTCGAAGTAGTTAAAAACATGGCATGGACGTACTTAATCTCTGACATCAATATAAAATATAGTTTTTCACACACTGTATTTTTATTAACTTGTTTGTAGTCTACTTTAATGATTTATAGGTACTTACTATAAGTAATAAAGACATTATAATCAGCTCAAAACGTGTTGAAACAACCTGATTTCTGATCAGATGATTTCTATTATAAATATAATAATTACAAAGAGAGAACAGCTCTATTATGGATAATAATAATGTGGCTGTCGGAAATTTATCAAAATTATCAAGTAGCGGACTATATTCGTTCGTATAATTATTTTTAGGGTTTCGTATCAAAAGCAGGATAACGGAATAAAGCATTAATTAAGAAATAATACAAACATTAATAGATAAAATAATTCCTAAAGTATTCTTGTTCCCTAAATTCTAAAGTATTCTTGTTAAATTGTCCCGTCATATCTATTACTTATTTATTATTATTATTTATTATTTTTCATTTTAAGTAGAACTAATTAATTTAATTTTCTATGAATCTCATTTCTTATAAACAACAGGAGATAGTAATTTATCATAATTATTATTTAATTGCTAAAACTTTTTGAAACATTATTTCATTCAATTTATTTCATACTTGAATAAAATGTACAGAACCCTCACGTCTTCTGTGCCACTCTCATTTGAACATGTTTTATAAATACATCCATTAAATGTGGGCTGTGGATTAAGTGTTACTTTATCTGTGGTTTTGTTAAAGACGATCGTTACCAGACAATGTTATTATTTAATCGTTAACTAAAGATATATCTACAATCTTGTTACAATAATATGTTTCTAGTAAATTAAATGATCATCTTTTAGTAGTAATTCTGGTGTGTGAACGTTTTTTTTGGAATTTTAAAATAAAACCTTAATCCATTTAATAATAGAACAATTAGGTACGTGTTTTGTTTTTGGTACGTATACAATCGAGTGTTTTTGTATTGTATTTTGTATTGTAATAATACAAACTATTTTAAAATATATTGCATCCGATTTTTAAATGTAGTTATAACTATCGCCCATAACACGGGTGCTAGGTACTTACCATTTTTAGGGTTTCTGGTTTATCCAACGAACTATCTAAAGGACTATCAACATTTTCTACAAACAGGGTGACCAACTTAGGTTTAAGCGGATTAGCAAAATAATATGCAAATCGTACAACTTTATAAATACGTATACATAGTAGAAAGTGGCAAAAATAGACAAACTGTTTTTGTTACAATTTGAATAAGCAATAATTTATGAGGTCAACATTTGTATCATCAACACTTAGATTGATATTTAAATGGTCATTTGAGATTCAAGGTGAAAACTTTAGATATTTTTGTGCAGGGTATAATTTTATTGGTGTCAACCTGAAAATAGTAACACTCCGTATACTACGTCAATGGAGCATTTAAATAAATATATATAAATAAATTACTAGAAGACGGGAAGCAACGTCGTTCTGAGTGCTTTGTGGTATTTATTCTAAATCCCCAAGACATATTGGGGAGAGTTGTGCTCAGTAATATGGGATGGAAGACTTTTCTTCTGTAGATACGATCAGAGTTGAAATATTTGACAGACTTTAATGAAAAACAAATAGTGACAAAATAAAATTTTAAAGAATATTTGACATTAAAACAAAAATTACGTGGCCCATGAGGGGATCGAACCCGCGACCTTCGCGTTATTAGCACGACGCTCTAACCAACTGAGCTAATGGGCCGATATGCTCGCTTGCATAATATTGTTACATTTTCCTTAACCACTGATCAAATTATTCAGAAAAAGAAGCCATGAAAATATTGATACCGTTATACTAGAAATTGTTCAATACTAAATTGCTTGAAGGTATCATAAAAATATTATCATATATAAATATGGTATTAGTGAATGCTCTTCGTCACGAGCAAGTCGTAAAAAAACAAAATCATTGATAAAACATTTTATTAAACAAACTCATATTTTCTGATACACTTTGTTTTCAAAGTCGGAAAATATCAAACAGATCCTATATACATAAAAACTTATAAAGTTGTCGTCACATTTTAATAAATAAATTGAGCCTCTTAGTTAAACCAGCACCAATATTTATTTTCCAAAATTATATAGTTCCCGAAAGACTATAAAAGTTTCATTGCACTACCGGCCGGTCATAAAATTTACAAACTTGTATGACTTATCCTTACTTAGACTAAATTTAGTATACTTAATACATTCATTTTACAATTACGTTAATGGCATTCTCCGTTTTACGAATCTTATACCTATCAAACTTACAACAAAAATCTTATAAAAACCTATCTACCTATAAAATCGTTTAGAAGACTTAAAACTTACACCTTAGTAAATTATGTAGAGTTACCTAGATACACATAGATTTAACTTTTTTTAGATATTATATTTAAAATAATAGTTGTATGTAGCACTCTTAATGGTACAAACAAAAGTAAAAGAATATAACTATGTATGTCTTCCTCAAATACTTTCACATTCATAATTTAGAAAAACCAAAATGAAATTTACAATTTAGACATGGCAAGATAGTCATAAATTTATATGCTTAATATTATATCGAAAATTTGTATTTCGTACACAGAGATTGAGGTATATATGGCTCTTAAAATATCTTATCTAAAAACAATAATAGATACGTGTGACGAAAGGACGAAACGATTATTAACTAAATACCTAGACAATATAATGATACAACATACTTAGATTTTTCTCAAATATTCTTAGAAATCCAGACCACTTTTTTTGCATAGTATCTCGTTTCATAAAAGAAATCGTTTTTCGATCTAATTTTAGCATTCAATGGTGTGTAAATATGGAGACTCTTCAATATTTTTAATAGAGGCCGATGACGCGCGTCCGTCCCGTCCAGTCATTATGGAAATCACACTTCGATGTTCCGAGTCACTGTCTCCACTCAATATAATATTCGTTTCACCAGCAAAACCTGAATCAATTTGCTCGAATTTACGAGTATGACCATGCAACATTTTACTTTGAGTCTCAATGCTATTTAGGCCTAATTCTGCAAGCATTTCTTTGGAATCTTCAACGTGGCCGAAAAATACAGAGTCTGTCTCCACACTTTCTCCTCCAGACTCGCTACGACCGTCACATAAGGATTCTAATTCATCAGTATCAGATTCTATTGCCAATGGGACTTTACTAATAGACCTGTTGACTTGTATGAGATTGGATTCGTAGGCATTAGCTGCTTTGGGCTTAAGTTGTAGTAAATATTTTGCTCTGCGTTTAGATTCATTCGAGTCAGTGCTCATATAGCCTGAGTCTTCGGTGCGGTAAATCTTTCTTAGATCAGTTCGTCGTGCTCTGACTCTAGATGATCTACGTCCAGAACGTCTAGCATTTGCGTTGTCTGCTCTGGTGTAAGCTTCAAAACGATCTCTTTCTTCCCTTCGCCTATCTCGAGGACTCTCCCGCAGCGGTGGAATAAACATAAGCGAGGCGTCTGAGCCTCGTCGTGGCTTTGAAGGTATTGGAGGTTTATCCTTATGTCCTTCAATATGTCGTATCAAATCAGGTGCTTTCAGAGATTTCATAAAATCAGCTAATTCTTGCCTTCCGTGTTGTAAACTGGCGCGTCTTTGGTACATTTGTGGGTCTTCATGTTTTGATTTTGCGTTCATTTCATATATTTGCCTCAAATTGCCAATTTTTGATGGTAATTCAAATACTGGAGTATTTTTAAATGAATCTTTTTCAGGTGACAGTGATTTGTGCTTGAAGCTTCCTGTGGATTGCAATGTAAACTTATCCAATCGTTTCTTAACTTCGTGCTTTGGTTTTCTATCAAGAGTATCAGGATCAAAATCTTCGTATATCTTACGTCTACATTCTACTGGAGATCCCCTTACTTGTATTGTCAACGGGCCGGGTTGTATGATATTATCATAAATTGGCTCAGGTTGGTGTATAAATACTTCGTTCACGGAGCCAACTTTTTGTACAACAATTGGTTCATCTACTATTTTGGACATGTCAAGCCAGCTGCTTGTGAGTCTACTTCTATTTACAGGTTTACGTTCCATAAAGTCGTTCATATAAATGGCCTCTGGCTCACAAGCTAAAGAAAATCGACGTCTTCTACCGATAGTTCTTTCAAGACTATCAAATTCCATAGAATCATCGTTGATTGCTTTGTTTTTTCTTGGATTTGATTTGAAATTATCATCACTGTAATAATGAGAATCTGCGGCTAGTACTGGTATAACAATTTTCGGAGCAATATTGATTGGAACGATAGTTTCCAATTTCATTTCTTCGATTTCTATGGGTTCTACTTTTCTGCAGCCGTGTAATTCTTTGATCACTGCTTCCATTTTGACTTTGACTTCTTTTGGGATTGGTTCTTCTTTCTTTTGAATATCAGTTGACAGCAGTCCTGATCCTTTTGGCGGCAATAGTCCAGGTGGTGGTAGTGGGGGTCTGCCAGGAGGTGGTGGAGGAGGTGGCAGCTTCTTTCTGACACGCCTTGAAGTATGACTGGTCGGACTAGTCTTTTCTGGTTGAACAAGTGTTATAATTGGCTTCGATATTATCAGTTTCGATCCATTCTCATCGGGCTCTGTTTTAGATACTTTAACGTTTTTCTTTGTTTCTGCTTGTTTCCTATTCTTTGATTCTACAGATTTTGATCTGGTCTTTTCTATAATTTTCTTTGAAGTAGTAGAGTCATCTTGTCTCGGTTTTTTCTCAAGTGAGTTTATTCTTGAAGAATCATCTGAATCTAGAATGTTTTCCTTTGATTTAGATTTAACGATTCTTGGTGTTCCACTGACCTTTGCTATAGACTTAGGCGCTGGCGTCGTGGGTTGTGGTAGCGGAACATCATCAAGCCATTTTCTTATGACATTTTGTTTGTAATCATCGCTAACACAACTATTGCATGAGTTAGATCTTGTCAAAGAAACCGGTTTGGCTCTTCCTGTGCTATCACATCCAGGGCAGCCACCACAATGCACAGATTTGCGACTGTTCTCCTGTTTTAAGCTTATAGCACTAAATCGTCTGCCTCTTCTCGCACAAGGTATGTCCCATCCTAAGTCTACTGCGTGATGTCTCTCTTCTTCAGGTATGTCAGATAGGATAGGAATAAATCTTTTAGTCAATATCTTGTCTTTAGCCACTGACATAACTTCACGGATTTTGTCGAGAAACTCTATAGCAGCCGGTGGAGGATCCTGTAAGATTATTAAAATTACTATCATAAATACATATAGAAGTAGTTTAATTATTATACTAGTTCTAAATATAAGGTGTTTAATTAATTACCTACCTTGAGATGGTCACCTTCGAAGAATACCGGATTGAAGTATAGCTTCTTTCTTATAACAATTTGTTCTCCTTCTGGAGATAAAGCCCTTCCATCGTAGTTGTTTTCTACCGCACAGTCCACGATAGAGAGCTCTAAATGAGGAGCTCTTTCAAACCCATCTGATGATGAAGATCGTTTTTGGAAACGTTCGTTCAAGCGACTGTTAGATGCTTGTCTAGAAGATGGTCTACTAGGTTTCTTTCTTTTCGAGTGGATGGTTGCTGATGTCACATTTGATATTTTCTGAAAGATATTTTTAGTCTCTTAATTTTTTTTACCATAAATAAATATTTCAAGACACTATTCACTAAACTACATTTATTTAGATTTTGATGTGCTAGTTAAGATGCTGGTTTCATTGGCTATTTCTATTACCTTCGTATTGTTGCTTTTAGATGATTCAAGTGTATTTTCATTTCCGCTATCAGACATCCCACTACTGTCGTGCATGAAGTCCGTCCCCATATTATTGAACTTGAGCAATGGGTTCGTTTTAAGCGTCTGAAAGAAAATATTATATTAAAAATTATGATTAACAGGAAACAGTAGATTAAACTAGGATATATATAGAAAAGCAGCTGTTCGATGAACATTTGTAGGCACTGCCTTTCTACATTTTCCTGACTTTTTTCACTATTTATCATTTCTTATGTCTTTCCATCTATTGTTAAAGAAACCAGAACATACATCAGTAAATAATTTCACAGACTAAAAATTAATTAAAAAATAATTTACCACATTGCTCATATCAATCCTCGTTTCCAAAGTAGATCCAATCTCCGACGTATTACTCGAAGCGCTGTTCTCTGCATCCTTCTGTTTTCTCTTCTGTTTCTGCTTGTAATGGATATACACGATGATCCCGGCCGCGTATACGAACAGTAGCATCAGCACGCAGACGCCGATAGCCAGAGATTCTAGCACACTTAGACTCTCCTTTTGGTTGGACTCTGATGTGACTATCTCGCCGGCTTGGAAGGGAATTGAACGGACATCTGTGGAAGAATTTTGTGTTCAGTGTTATTTTGTAGTCGAACTCCAACACTTTCAATGATTTATAAGTTATTAAGATTTATGGAGTTCGACTATAATATCAAATTTAAATCCATAGAAGCTCGCATTGCTAATCTTATATAATTTATATTCCTAAGTTTATTTTAAAAATGTCTTTCTTCATGAAAGTTTAATGTCTATACACTGGTTGCTACATTTGAATATGCGTAAGGACAAAAACTTTTAAGTATTGATATAATATATTTATTGTCAGATTACCAAGCAGACCATTAGAAGAAGCCCCAGCTATCCTGAAGGCAGCACAGGAGGTGGCCAGCTGAGACGCCGAGGATGTGCACATCACGTGGACAGACACCAGGCGTCCCTCCAGCCTCGCGTGGAGCAATGCTGATCCACGCCACTGCGACAGAGACAGTATAATACAACAAAGATTATATTATATGCCACGTTGCGCAAATGTATTATATATTTCAGTTATAAAAATATATTCAAAGAACGAAGCTTCCAACATTTTCGTGAGTTTGTGGTCCAAACGCCGAGAGTGTTTTAACCCTTTTGTAAATACGTATTTCCCGTTGTTATAAAATTAATAGTAGAACTAAGTTGTTTTTTTTTGGAGTAAGATCATGATTTACTGGTTTTTTAATTTCTCGATATTTCGGGACTGTTGCACCATGCTCTCGAAGGAATTGAAGGATGTAAGGAATTGATTGCTGATTAATCAGTTCCGTAACTTTTCTGGGAAGTAGGTATGTAGCTATACATTTATTTTATTCATGATATGTAAAAAACATACTCAAAACTTCAAGGTGAAAGAAATAGAGACCTTAATGGTAAGGACGTATGTAGAAAATTGATCGGAAGTAAGAAAATTAATATGTAGCTTATAAAAAAGGCTCTGATAAATAGGCGCTGGTAATCAGCGTTCTACATGCATCCGCCCTAAACACAGTCGAAGGAGCAAACATAATTTCTGGTAGATGGCCCAAAATATATACAAGTCACGTAATTATGTCGAGTACCAAAATGATTTGTCACAAGCCTGCGCTGACCTAAGCCTTGAAGATCAACTTTCCTTTTTACGGCTAACGGCACTGCCAAGGACATACGCAAATCGTTGTTTGTGTTTCTCTTATTCCCTAAATCGGATTTGGGCTATAACTTAAGTTTAGGCGAAAAATTTCAATAAGCCTTCACTGCGCTCGATTCAGTGCCATAAGGAGCTAATGTGTTAAGGCTATATTTTACTGGTGTCATTTGTCAGATGATACGTTTAAGCTGCTGTTTCATTAAAGCGTTGGTTGATTTAAGCTACGATAAGTCTTGATTCTCTTGATAAATGTTTATACATGATGATTTTTACGGTCCGCTTTGGTAGATCGGTTGCCGTGCTTGAAGAGTTATTACAGTTTTATAATCAAGTTTAAGTGTGGAAGCAGTACATTTATTAGCGACGTCTAACTTTAGGAGGTTTCGTTCGGGCTCAGTAAATTATAACCGTTTATCAGTGTGAACGATCTGGAGGCGTCAAATTCTGCAGTATTATACGTTTGATACAATACATGGTTGGTTTGGCTGGACAAACTTATCTCACTAATATAATAAAGGCGAATGTTTGTTTGTTTGGATGTTGGTTGCTCTTTGTTATTTCTAAATTGTGTATGAAGATAGTTTGCGGCCGATGAAAAAACATAGACAAAAAGTAGTCTATGTTTTTTTTTACCTTTCCGTAGGAAAATTATTGCTAACATGATCATGGAGTCAAGTAAGAAGGTATTTTTAATGAAATGGGTTCTAACTTCTACCACACACTGTCACACATTGTTTCTTAGAACCTATTTTATTATACATAAATAACCATCCTACCTTAGAACCATCCTACCTTTAGAAAGACAACGAACCGTGTATCCAGAATTCGAGTATACAAATTGGTCTTTCGCCGCTCCCGTTATCAACAAAAACCATCGCACCACATTCTTCTACACTCAGACCCACCGATTGATGAATCCAATAAAATATCGGTAACGCAAACCGCGGATTTACCCCAAGCCGCCAGAATAAGTCGAATGTCTTAGATATGATCTAAAACCTCGCGCGACAAAACCAGGTATCAAATGAAATATTTATGCGAAATCAAGAGCAAAAATACGACTGTCGTGAAATGGTGCTGTTATTCCGTTTAATTAAATTAATAATTGCTACTTGATTTTTACATTTGCGAATATTAAAGTTACAAATGTTTTAATTGATGTTTGATTTATATAACTACTTGTTATTGGTTTCGGAATGTTTATTAGTTTACTACCGTGTCGATAGACAGTTAGGCGAATAAAAAACTTTTACACATTTTATGTAGCCTTGTATATTATGTACCTATTAGTCGACCCGCACATAGGTACCTACGCATAGTTTTGCTTGCGTTTTATTTACGTTTTACAACATTTAAAATCGAACATACCCAAATCAATTTTCTTTGGTACCTAAAAGCCATCCAGGTTCAAAATGTCATTATGCAAAAATTTAAAGAAAAATTTGCGAGAAAAATTTAAAGAAATAAATATAATGACAGTAGCTTCCCAGTACATTTTCGAATGCTTAGTTTACATTCACAAGAATTTAAGTAACTTTCCTAAGAAAAGTGATTATCACAATGTAAATACTAGAAATATAGAGAAAAACTTGCATTGCCCCGTTTTCGACTACCTACGTAAGGATAAAGTTTCAAAAAAAAAAGATTTGAAAAATGATATTTTAAGGTTTTGGGTTTTACTGTTTTATTGACCTATTAAGATTTTTCCAATTCCATAATTTGCCGTAAACTGTATTTATTGTGAATAAATAGTAGATAGACCATGATAGCAGTAGCCTCGTATTACACCTAACAACTTACTGCGACCACCAACACACCTGGTAAGCGTGGTGAATTTTTTTTTTTAATTGATTGAATGATGATAATGATTCTCTATTTGTAGAAGAGTGAAATTGTAAAGATAAAATGTATATCTTCCAGGTTAGGTACTTAAATAAAGTAATGTGAATTTCTAGTGAACAAAACTGCCGCTTCGTGTGTGGTCAACAGACTGTTATAAGGAATAGTGTAGAAGATAGGCTTATAAAATAAAGATCGACTAAAATAAAACAAAAAATAATACTAATATAATACTAAAATAATAATAAGCAATGATTTTCTTTACTAAAATATCTTTGAATAATACTTTATAGCTGCACCCTTTTATGGAAACATCAATCAATTTATATAAAAATCAATGCCACTTATCGTTGTAATTTTTAATAACTTAAGAACGGCTGGGCCGATTTAGGTGCTTTTTTAGTTAGTAACCCAGGAAAGGTTTAAAAGGTAAGAAACATAGGATACGGGCGGTTTATAAACCTTGCCTTTACATAGACTTCCAAAAAATACACGTGATCCAGAGGGGGGGGAGGGGGGGTTGGTCCCAAACCTCACCAAATATCACCAGGGGGGAGGGGGGGGGGGGGGTAAAAAAATGAGAAAAACGACCTCACGTGATTAATGGACGGCCCCTAACAAAATCCTTATTAAGAGCCTTGTGACGTTACGAAGTTTTGCGAAATTGGATATTTTATGCACCACGTGACCGGCGCGTCACGCGAATTCTATGAAAAATACTAAATGATCTTGATACTTCGTCGATCTAAAACATACAAATATACTAATAATTATTTTAGATCTGTAGAAAATGGCATCGAATAAATTCCATTTTATTGAGTGGATTTTTTTTCAGTTTCATTCCGAAATAATTATTATATTAATGTTTTTATTTAATTGATAGGAGTTTATATATTTTCCTAAATTCAAAATGGTGGATATTTTTATTTCAATATTTGAATCAATTATGTTTTATCTTAATAATATCAATATTTATTTTAAATCTGATTGATTATTTAAAATCAATTAAGTAGGTACATAATTTTAAATTAAAACATTCATGATTAATAATTATATATATAAGAATAAAACTGAAAATAGTCTTATTGAAGTTAAATGTCCTCATTCATCTCATCTTATGGGCTCATTTTTAAACCGATTCTTCTGAAATTTGGTGTGTAGGTTTGTAATTAAATGTTTTTTTTTTGTCGAATGTTGGGACTTTATGTAAGTTCGAAAGTCTAAATTGAACGGACTAAATACAAATTCTAATTATAACAAAACAAATAAATTATATTACCTATATTTAAGTTGCTTGTTTTGTTAGATGGTATATTTGTGTTTGAATAAATAAAAGTTTCGTTAATGAAGGTTTTAATTATGTTTAGGTATTATTTTTGTAGTTTCGAACTTTATATTTATTTTTATATTTATTGGTATCCATTTATCTACATATGTCATACACAGATGTAGAATATCCATTTATCTACATATGTCATCTTGAATAATTCCCATTATATTTTTATTTTGATAAACTATTTATTTTTATTTTATTACGAACTTATTTGAAAATATTTCATTTATATATTAAAAAAAAAACCAACCCGCACTTGGCCAGCGTGGTGAATTAAGGCCTAATCTATCTCGTCAAGAGAGAAGTCCCTATCCCAGCAGTGGGAACGTGAATAGGGGTGTTATTTTATATACAGGGCGTTCCAAAATTATGGGCCATGAAGGGGAAGTACCATATATATCGTTGATAGTGAATTTTGCTCAAAGAAGACTTCATTTTATTTAAAAAAAAGTAAGTAATTTAATTAATTAATTTACAAAAAAAATGTTTCATGTTTTTTATTTGATTAAAATAATTAATTTCACGTTGTTCCTTTCTTTTAAAATACTATGTTACTTAAGCAGAGTTATTATTTTTTAGCTATTCTTTCGATTGGTATCATAAAAATAGAGTTTTTTTTTCTACATGTAAGTCGGTTCGATTCCCAGACAAAGCAAGTAATTTTTAGAAAATCTATGAATCCAGAATTACTAACTTTTAAAAATAAAATGAAGTCTTCTTTGAGCAAAATTCACTATCTACGATATTTAAGGTACTTCCCCTCCATGGCCCATAACTTTGGGACGCCCTGTATTTATTAGAAAGGTACAATTATTTAATGTTTACAATAAATAATATATTTATTAGAAAGGTACATTATTTATTGTTTACATATTGGATACTCGGTAAAAATAAGAACAAAAAATTACGGAATATTTTCTTTGTAATAAATATTATGGAAATCTATACTACAATTATCAAGCTGAGGAGATTGCTTGTTTATTTGTTTGAACGTGCTACTCAGGAACCGCGGGTCCGATTTAAAATATGATTTCAGTATTGGATAGTAAAATGATCGAAAAAGGCTATAAAACATAAACTAGTAAATAACGTAAAAACGCAAGCGCAGCTGTCGGCGGGTCGGCAAGTTAGTCATAATCTAAAAAAATCATAGGCATAATTACATTTAGTCGTTGGACGGTTTCACCAAAAAAAGTTGCCTTGTTGTTTTTTAATTAGGATAGATAACTTTAGATATGCAATCCACATCCTACAGCATAACCTCCAAATAAATAAGGTAAAACAAGATGACAATGATGTGGTACAATTCTTAGGCCAGCAACATTTGGTACAATTCTTAGGCCAGCAACAACAACAATTGACCGTTATCAATAAAAATAACAATTGATCGTTATCAACGGATCAACTTATGTCGGTCGTAGTATCGCAATAACACATACACGCACACTAACAGCGTTTTTACAGCAATTGACAGTCCCACACACTGACATTTTACGAAATATTTCTATATTTTATTCAAGAACAACCGACATAGGTCCGACCTCGACAAGCGCTCGCGCGGTACTAAATGGAAAAAGCCGGCTGAATGAAAAAACTACTAAATTATGGTAGTTTTATTTTATTCATAAAAAATTACCAAAACCGTTCTACAAATTAAAATTAATATCATAGTTTAAGCAAATGTTGATAAATATTTTGATATAAATATGACGTCCCATTGATTTAGAACTTCGGAGTTATTGAGGTTTGTTTCGAAGCATTTTCGGTCGATATTAAATTCGGTATATCTTTAGAATAAAAGCATTTAACGAAAATGTACTCTACTCTAAATGAAGAATAGGATATACGTAACATAATAAAAAATAGTTTGATCGCCCATATTCATTAGAATCTACAAATTAGAGCTGAGAAAACAGGTCTTCGAGCGTTTTTTACGAAACATGTATCCGGAGAATGATTATTACTCAATATTTAAACAAGTTATCTAAAATGTTTCTTACTACTTTTGTAGAGGAGAAAACGAACTATTATAAAGATGTAATTGTAATATCAAACAACTAACGCAAACCATAGAATTAGGACGAGAAAACCGAACAATTTCGCGATTTCACGTAATAGGCCTCTTAACAGGTTTGATGTAAATTTTTAACGGCGTACTCTGCACTAGATATCACAGCGAAACTAGATTGTAACATTTGTAGCGGTGCCATATCTCTGACAGTTCTGGGAAACAAAACCATTCCTGAATTAGGATCCCGGTGAGTGCAGTGAGTGCAGGCTTTACTTATATTATGGATCATTTTTTTTTTTTAGTATGTTTTATAAATGATGTTAAACGACTTTTTCCGGAACATGGTGTCGATTGTGATACAAAATTTATCCTAACAGTCAGACAGCCACTTAAATATGAGATAAGTAGGTAAGTACTAAAAGAAATCATGTGTCTATGTCCAGCAGTGGATGTCCAACGGATGAAATGATGATGATGAATTGTACTTATAGGTATACCTAGTACTCATTCTCTAATGCCTTTATTTAATCTGTTAAAATGCGTTGTGTGAAATTTCACAGTTACTAAATTAATTTGAATTGGAAGCCTCTCTCGGGATCCTGGTCTAGGTATCAGATACGATCTTTTGCGAGAAGTTACTATAAAGATGTACATCATAGTCCAGTATTTCAGGTGGCGCAGCTGTCGAAATTGCGAATTCGCAAGTCTATGTCTGCTTTAACAACATTCTTTAAATATTTGTCTATATCTTGTATTCTAAATTGTTCTGCGTTATTAGAATTAAATGCTTATGTAATAAGAAAATGTAGCTGAACTCTACATTAATTACTCTACTTTGAAAACCTTACCAAAATCCGTTGCGTATTTTTAACTATTTAAACACTAGCAGCCCCCGCGAACTTCGTCTCGCCTGTATAATATAATTTTCTATAATTTTATTTGCAACAATCTCCATACTAAATTTCATCCAAATTAAAATTTTCCCGCGTAAGCATATATTTTCCCGCGTAAGCATGTATTTTCCGCGGTAAAAAGTCTTTCGCCATATTCTTTTATTTGCAACTATCTTCTGCATACTAAATTTTATCTGAATCGAATTTTCCCGCGTAAGCATATATTTTCCCGTCGAAGCATGTTTTTTTCCGCGGTAAAAAGTCTCTCGCCATATAATTTTATTTGCAACTATCTTCTGCATACTAAGTTTTATCTAAATCGAATTTTCCCGCGTAAGCATATATTTTCCCGCCGAAGCATGTATTTTTCCGCGGTAAAAAGTAGCTTATGTTCTGTCTCAGGGTCTAAAGATTGTATGTGCCAAATTTCATCAAAATCGGTTGAGAGGTTTAAGCGGGAAAGCGTAACAGACAGACAGACAGACAGACAGACAGACAGCCAGACAGACAGAGTTACTTTCGCATTTATAATATTAGTTAGGATTACCTACATTACATTACATTGACTCCCCCCCCCCCCCCCCCCGTACCCAGTGACGCTTACATGGAGCCTACATCGCATGCTGGCTAGCTGAGCGCGGTGAGCGACAACCTCGCGACTTTTTTCTAATACTTGCATTCTTAAACTCGTGCGTGATATCTTCCGAATGAAATGTCCGAATTGAATAATTCAAAAAGTTATATAAAGGTATTAAAGCCGTCTTGAATATAAAGTAATTTATTTTGATAAGGATGAATACCAAGGTACAAATGAAGACCCTTTCAAGAGGCGGCATATATAAATTAATATTTTAGAATAAAAAACTGCTTAATGTGACATAACTATAATATTTAGACATATGCTGTCGCGACATTTTTTGTAGATAATGATGAGTTCTGCAAAGTCGTAGTACATGATTTTATTCTATCATCAATAGTTTTCGCAGCGCACGCGACGTAAGGAATTTTTCAGGTATTTTTTTTACACCTTATGTTACATTATTGGAGTTTTAGTAAGGATCCCTAATTTTTTTTAAAATATAATATAGCCTATGTTACTCGGGGATAATGTAGCTTTCCAGAGGTGAAAGAATTTTTGAAATCAGTCCAGTGGTTTCGGAGCCTATTCGTTACAAACAAACAAACAAACAAACAAACAAATCTTTCCTCTTTATAATATTAGTATAGATATATATAGATGTTACGGCTAATACCCGAAGTGCGGCTACACCTAGTTCTAACCGGCTAAAACTAGGTGTAGCCACTGACTGTTGGTTAAACCTAGTATTAGCCGATTGTTTTCGGGTAAAACTAGGTCTAGCCTTCATCATGCCGGCTACAACTAGGTCCAGCCATTCCCTGTTGGATAAAACTAGGTCTATCCGATATCACTCCGGCTAGAACTAGGTCCAGACAATCCCTGTTGGATAAAACTTGTTATTATTCTAATAAATAGTTTATGTTACTTTATAAAAGTGTGATTTATAATTAAAATAACATTCTTTGAATTATAATATGCAACTACTTATTGTCTGTTGTTAAAAAATATTAAAGAAAGAAAGAAATATATAGAGTTTTTTTATTGTTTTAAATCGCATTGTAATAATTAACACAATTTATTAGAAGTGCATTTTTTAATATAATAGGAACAAATCAAGAACATTTTTTTAACAACAGACAATAAGAAGTTGCATATTATAATTTAAAGAATGTTATTTTAATTATAAATCACACTTTTATAAAATAAAATAAACTATTTATTAGAATAATAACAAGTTTTATCCAACAGGGATTGTCTGGACCTAGTTCTAGCCGGAGTGATATCGGATAGACCTAGTTTTATCCAACAGGGAATGGCTGGACCTAGTTGTAGCCGGCATGATGAAGGCTAGACCTAGTTTTACCCGAAAACAATCGGCTAATACTAGGTTTAACCAACAGTCAGTGGCTACACCTAGTTTTAGCCGGTTAGAACTAGGTGTAGCCGCACTTCGGGTATTAGCCGTAACATAGAGACAGGCAGAGAGCGAGAATAATTTTGTTTTTTTATATTATGTTATTGATACTATCAAAGCATAACTTCGCGAACTTTTTGTCTTCCGATCATAATTTGATTTGATTACTTTTGTACTGGATTATAAGTTTCGGTTTCAAAGTTGCAATATCTCAGAAACCGGTTCGCAATTCCGATAATGAGCTAACGAGATCGGCGCGTGTTATGTTATATGGAACCGATATCACATTCACACCGGAGATAAGATATCGATGGTTAACGGCCAAAAAAGGATAACCGACATGTAACAAAGTTTACAGTAGAGAGGATTAAAGTTGAAAATATACGAAAAAAAATCATAAAAATTCTGTTTAAGCTTCCGAAACCTTGAAAATTTAACTACTTAGCTTTTGATTGTCACTCTACAAAATGGCATTATTAATTTGTAATAAATCGACCTGTAAACACCCTTTACGGTCGCTTACCCCTAAATGGTCCTGATTTTACAAACAGCCAGAACGTCTTAAATGAAAAACTCTTATTCATTTACTTCCAGACTAAATGATTTAACAGTTCTTTTCGTATTATTTATGTCGAAGAAAATCAGCTTAAGCGACTTTTTATAACAGGAAGTAGGGGCATTTATGGTATAACTGGTTATTGAATTTTGAAAGACGGGTGAGAAATTGATACTAAGTAAAAATTCTTGAAAGAAACATTCGGTTTTTTTGTGAACGATGAAACACTGTGTCTTTTACTATTTTAAATTACAGAAAAGTAACTCGTAACTTCATTTCAGAGAATAAAAACTTTTTATACTCAATCAGCAGTCTTTATTTTAATAAAAAATGACACAAATTCACTGTACTTTGAACTAATAGTTTCAACAACACTACTATTAGTTTTTAAATCTTAATAATTATATAAAATCCTTCGTGAGTAATCTGTTCTTCGTCGACTGCTTGATCAGGAACAGAGCATGATGAAATGTTTCTATTGCGATGATTTATTTCCTAAAAAGAAAAAAGTATTTAGTTAAAAACTTCTTTGTCTTAAACTAGGTACTTATTTTAAAACATTATAGCACACTTTTTATAATAGGTAGCGAATAATAGGTATGGATGTTTGTTACCATGAAAACATAAGCTACCTAATTTTTATCCCATAAATCAGTTCCTGCGGGATTAAAATCACCTTTAAACGTTTCCTTAGGAACAACGCATGCAAAGCCGCGGGCGCAGCAGTTTTATAAAAATACGAAATTTCCACAACCCACGGAAGGACTCGAACCCGCCTTTTTTCAACAAAAACAGAAACAGCAAGAACAGTGTAGTTAAAGTGTAATGAAGGGTGCTCAACCGTGGTATGTTAGACATCCCATGGCTGGACACGCTTAATTTTACTTGAAGATTTATGAATGTGCAATTGAAGTAGGTAGGTATCATTATTTTTATTCTTACCTCGTCTGGGTTTTCAAAATTTATTCTTCGTCCCCGTAAGTTTATTTTTGAAAAGCGCAATGCTTTTCCAATGATATCACATGCCCGCTGTTTTTGGGCCATGACTTCCTGAAACATAATATGTTATTAATAATTATTATTATAAGTAACAAAGACACTAACCATAATTGTGTGTGTACCTATACATACCAATCCAGTATTTAAACTGTTTGGATGCCATTCTATGAACTATTATTCATTATTATTGTAAACAAACCTTATAAATTGTAGTTCTAGCACTCACCAAACTTTGCGCGCCAAAATGGCTCGTGTGCATGCGTGGCGCTTAAACCGCAGTCGCCTACGCACTAAAGTTCACTGTTGGTTCGTGACTCCGTTTGTTTTGAACACACGAAAAGGGTAACCGACGTTTTAGTATTATGCTGCACGAGGTAACTGACAAATGCCGTAACAAGAAATTAGCGTAAGTGGAATTTTTATGTTTTACTTTATTATCTAACCACCAAATTCGTTTGCAAATCGGGAGGTAAAAACAGGATAAGCGACAATATGTTTGGTGAGAGTCACTAGGACAATTTGTGTTAAGCTCCTCATAGAATTTGAACAGTGACAGGAAAAAAAAGGCTAAGCGCCAAAAAAAGTCTCGGAAATGCAGCCTAAACATACTAAACGACGATTATGATTTTTTAAGAAACGGACAAAATATCCCAACGAGAATTTTAGAAAAAAAAAAATCTAGCCCAAACAGGTTAACGCCCAAAATAGTAATTTTTATTTTATGCCAAAATAGCTTAAGTGTCATTTTCCAGATTCAACTTTTCTTATAACCACCAAAATAAAAAAGACACTAAAATATGTGTCGTTTACGACGAAGAAATCAGGCTTAGGACCTTAATTTACAAACTGCCTAAGCGCCAAAAAGTATTTCGTAGAGCCACGATACTTGAACCAAACGACGCAGAAAAAAAAGCCGATTCCAACCATATATATAAGTCGATTTCGCAAAAAATGGCGGTTAGCCCTTTTTGGCCGTTACCCATCGATATGTTTTAGTACTGGATGTGATATTGACAGGTTATAATAATCATTTACATAATACATTTTAGATTACAAAACCTTGTGCTTGTACGTTTATGAGTTTCCAGAACCGATCATCAACATTAGTTATTATAACAAAATATATATATTTTATGTAAGTATTTTGTACACAAACAACATAATGACTATAAAAATTTTGTATACTGAGGGCCCCGCGAATTTACCAATCGCTAGCAAAATTATCGCAGAAAAGTATCAGACATATTTGTAGGATTTTAATAAGTTTACTGAAATTACAGCACATACTTAATTAAATATTTGTTTGGGAAACCAAACAAACAGTACCTACTAGTCATTACTACGATAATTGAATATGTAGGTACATTTTCTAGTTCCAAAGTAAAACATGGAACTTCCAACCATTCAGAGATCGGTGTATGTAACATAACATATCTGTATTTAGATAAAAGGAAATTTACACATCTCCATTGCGGAATTATAAATATCTGTTTATTAAAGCTTAATTTAATGAGCTTTTTAATAAAGGGATAATTATTTTACATTTTGAATTTGGAGCACTTTGGGTGGTAATATTTGGACCACCACGTGGATTGTTGTAGAAACATTAAGTTTACGAGTTGAATGTGTTTTTTGGGTTAATCAATGCGTTTTCCTTGTTCCAAACTTACCTTGAACTTAAAACTGATATTTATTCAAATATACAAAGATCTTATAATTAATAATAAATTAAGTGTTTAGAAGATACTAGACATATTAATAAATTAAGAGACTTAAGCTTGCGAACAAACCGGTAGCGGTTTCTGCAAGATTTTTTCTAAATAATGTTACTATTATTGTAATGTGTTTCAAAAAAATATAGGTCCAGAATGACGTGACATTTTTTATTATAAGGAACTTAAAAATATGATAACACATTGTTTTGTAGCAATTTGCAAACTCTACATACAATTTCATACTCATACACAGTTAATACTAGCGCCATCTAGTTTGAAAGTTTCATACCTGTAGGAAAGTGCTGCCCTCATCTCGATAAAGTCCAAAAGGCACATCGTTGTCTACAATGTCTCTCAGATTGACCCATCCAGAGTTTGATAAGTACTGGGCACTGGTTACTACGCAAATTGCTTCTTCTACATCTATAACAATAATTAATTCATCATCAAATCAAATCGGGTTGTTCGTCAACTCGCGTGAAAACAAATGATAGATTCACACGAGTTGGCACATATCATTCGTGCTATAAATAATCATCGAAGGATAGGTAACAGAGTAAAAATCGTATCAAATAATGCATTATTTTGTAAGGAACATTATTTTATAAAACGTATGTACTAATTTCAAGATGGGAGTCAACATCCGATATGGTCTAGTGGCTAGGATACCTGGCTCTCACCCAGGAGGCTCGGGTTCGATTCCCGGTATCGGAATATTTTTTGTTTCAAATAGCATTAATTAAATATACTTCATTTCTTCTAAATGTTAGTTTTAAACACTTGAGATTAACATTATTTAATACTGACCTGTAAAGATTATTTCCTTCGACGGGTATATTATTTGGCCTTTCAACGGTAAAAATACGAATGGTATCATCGGCTTTGTTGCTCCTCGGCCAAAACTTGCCATCGAACAATCTGGGGAATAAACAAAATATTTTATTAATGTTGTGACTCTTGTTACAGAACAGTGCAAAGTTTAGTCAACTATCGAAAGTATATTTTCATAGAAAATAAATATAAAATATCTATTATTGTTATTGTTTGTTTTTCAAAAAATATGATTTAAAATTTCAGCATAGTGAGCATTTTCTCATATGTACGTATGGGGCAATATTAAAAGTGTAAGTTTTAAAATTAATGTTTTTTGATTTATGCAAACAAAATTAGAGAGTGATGCCGAAAAGGAAATACGAATCCAAAATGATTTGATTAGTTAACGGTCCAAATTGTATTGCTTATATGCAGATTCTAAAAGTATGAACCGGCGTGCTATGTAGGTACTGGATGCCACTATTACATATTCTGTGAGGGGGATATCAATTAGGTAATGCTTTGTCTGTATAGGTACATACACCGGTTCTGTAGGTTCTTTGTTTACAAACCAATCCGTAAAGGTAATACGTACCATCGACATGATTGACACACGCCCGTCGATCTTCCCTGAAGGCGGGGGTCTCCTTACGGCAGCGACACACGCAGCCGTCGCCGAGGGCCCCCAGCGCGGTCCCGTGCGAGGCCTCCATACAACGCGTGGGGCCACAATCCGTGCCTGGAAGGATAAAAATGCATTTTATACATAGTGTTTACTATAATATTGGTAGGTATACATGCTCTTACTTATAGGTGGAGAAAGATAGGTGATAGGTACGGAATAACAATTAAGTACCTACATGTACTATGTGTTACTCGTACATTATGTGAGTTTAGGAAATATACTGAGGTTGTAACAAGTAATGTTGGCTAAGATGAGTTTTTCTTGCATTAAACATTGAATTGCAAGAATGTTGGTAGGTTGTTACAAACTGTATCTTCCTACCTACTATAAACATTTTAATATAACTACTGGCTTTTCTAAATTTTGTGCAATAAAGAAAGTAGTTATTATTTGTAATTACCAATCATTGTGAAAAGATCCCCCGAAGCCAACCTAGTCACATTTGCCAGAGACATTTCTTCTTGCGATGAAACACAGGACAACACCGTCAGAACCATCATTATTTGTATGAGCGCCATCTTGTGAGTTTTTTCGAAACAGTCTATAATGTCGATGTCAATGTCATTTAGGCTCAGAGGTATAGGTGGCGCTGACGCGCAGATTTGCTCGAAGCATTTCAACAGCGAGATTTACAGGATACATTATCTGAAAAGGAGGAAATATTGTTTGCATTAGTTGTGTTTAATCTATAGAAAGTTGTTCTCCTAGGTCCTAACTCCATAAGTAACGATGACGCCCAAGTAAAACCGATTTCGCTTCCTTATAATGCCTCCTTTCTAAAATAATTAACAAATGCTCAGGATGATTGACAGGCAGTCAAGGGTCATAATGTAAATGCTGTAGAGATATTATGGGCTCATGCATTTTCATTAGCACCTAGCTTACTGTTCGCTTCTTATTGGACACACCTACCGATCGATGGTTGAATGAAAGTAGGTAAGTTATCTGTTTGGAATAAAATGTTTAAAATTTTAATAATTTAGAAAATGTATTTAGAGATAAGGTTATTTTGGGAAATTTTGGATTATGAATGAAGATTAGTTTATCTAAATAATAATCATCTGGTACCTGATGAAGAATAGTTTTTTTTGTATATTTTATTAAAAAAACTAAGTAGGTACGTAATACATAAAAATGGATAAACTACGTATAGGTTGCTGTAGGTAACTGTATGTAACAACAGATAGGTGTCTAATCTACCTATACCATAAAACTAGTAGGTATATAAATAATAAAAAATTATTTTGATTAGATACCTAAGGATAAATATTTTATCCGAGCATAAAATGATTTCATCCTAAAAGTCTTCAAATTGATGACAACATTTCGCTAATTCAATTTATTGGACCTCCGAACCCGCTACACTCAAGTGTTTAGTTATTAATTCGACCATTTCGATAGCACGTTAAAATTATAAAGTGACAATAGTGCTTGGAGAAAAATCAACATCCTGAAGACTGCCGTCTATTCGGTAAAAAGCAAAAAATCATTAGCGTCAGGTACCGTGATTAGAACTTAGATCGCAAAAAGTTGGTTGACCTATTCACCATTACTAATGTAGAATTTGAAAAAAGAATTACATACCTACTCAGGAGTTATTCTTGTAAAAATGTTCGGTACTTATAGAAATTGAACAGAGTACCTAAATTGAATAACTACAACAACATTCGCCCGTTGATAATTACTTACACGGTATACCTATGTCCTATGTTGATACCTATTATAGTCATGACATTCTTGCTACAATAAAACACTATACCACCTGAATGAAGTTATTCTGAAAACACATTCAAAACCTACTTGGAACTATAGGATACAATTTGCACGCTTTCATTCTTCACAAAATTGCTACAACAAGGCCAGTCATCACCAATCACCGACCAGAGATCAGTTCCAATGGCTATCATTACAAATGCCCTCAAGATATTATCTGCAGATCATTGAGTACTTAGGTTTCGATGTTGAATAGAGAACAGTTATTTTATGTCGGACATGGGGTTAGCTTTTGTTTGCTGTTACCTGTGGGTATTATTCAAAGATCAATTCTTTATGATCTCTATTTAATATTTGATTCATAAGGTAATGTGGTTGTGATGAATTACGGATCCGAAACGTGGTGCTTCACTATCGGCTTACTATGTAGAGTGCTATTTCAGGATTACTCTACGTGATCGAAGTTATGTAGCCTATTGAGGCGTAGGCAATACGGGTTGTTATGACGATCGGAAGAAACTAGCGTAACCAAATTCAACAAACAAGGTTTTGTAAAAATATTTTTATGCATTGGTTATAAATAGTTTGGTACGGACGGCACCTTAACGTGTTTATAAACAAAGGATATTTTGAACTTAGTCGTATCACTCTAGAATGTTTTACAAAACAAATAACCTTTTTACTTTCCATTATTTCGGTTGAGCAGCCTGTATTCTTCAAAATCTTTATAATTCTTAGTAATTCTCTCAGTTTTCCTTAGGAAGAAGTAGTTTATTATCTTATACCTACCTAATTGTACATGTTTTCGATAAAAAATTACGAAAAAAAATCTAGAGCAGGTCAATAATTTTTACGACATAAATAAGTTAATAATCATGAAAGCCAACTCTAGGCTACAAAATTTATTCACCATAAATAAATCACATCTATAAAACATCATAGAATTATTTCTATTATTACTTACCTTATGGTAAGTAGTAATAAGATAAGGTACATTGACCACTCGAGCACCTTCTGAAAAGACATATCAAAGTCTCTCAACTTATAATTTTATTACATGGCTGCTCATATATAATACGCGGGTCAATGAAATGGTTTGATTATACCTAGTATATACGTTAACTTGATGTATGAAGAGGTATAGATTTGTATAGAGCCAGAGCTATAACCGGGTGAGGTATAAAAGAGTCATCAACGAGCAAGTTCAATGGAAGCACACTATTATTAGTTCGTCTAAAAGATATAAATCCCCTGGTCAAAGGCCAAAAGGCAATCGGTAATCAATAAAGTATCTACTGTGTAATGTGAAATTAGTTTCTCTTTGAGATTTATGGCAAGTTTTAATAAACCTTTCAAATTTTTTTGTAATGAGCCTTAATTGATAGGCTAACGGTTTAATTATCTGACTGACTGATTCATGTTAGTTGGTAATGATAGTGGTTACTAGAATAAAATAATTCTCAATTTCTTTCTAAAGAGGGATGGATAAAAAATGGGAGGTCAACTGTATCTTTGTTCGGGGTATAATCGTCTTTTCAATGTTTCTTTTCGCCTAAGCCTTGCTCTTGTCTTTTGGAGAAGTTTTAATCTCTACTTGTTTTGGTGCGTTTTTTTCGATAATGTTTTAATCCGATATTAATATATCAGTTGTTATTCAGATTATGTTTATAATTTTATTTCACACAATGAGAATAATCAATAAAAGATAGAGTAGAAAATAAGGAGCTTCGTAAAGAAACGGGTCTCCGACACAGCGTGTTACTTATATATATTGATAGATATACTACACATTTAGTCACATCAAATAGCAATAGATCTCTTGGTCTATACTTAGAAAGACATGCAATAAACCTTCGTGTTAATTCACTTGAATAACAGCCTACACCTTTACTTTCGGTAAATACTCCTTGACGAATCGTCTATCGGTTCTCATCTGTAGCTTTGAACTTATTTGCGGTAGAGTCAGATCTTTCATGCTTGATTTATCAACAGGTATTTATATCCTCAATTTCAATTTCAAGTCTAAAACCCGTAGTTTTATATCGTGGAGCTAAAGTTACATTTTGTTCCTAAGGTATTACGTACCTAATAACATAAATTTTGTACATTTACTTTGGTTGACATTTTTACCAAATTATTTTTATTTTTTTAGTTAGTAGTAGTTAGTAGTAGTTAGTTAGTAGTAGTAATCATAATTAAATGAAATACATTCTCATTTTGAACCCATTGCATGAATATCTACTGTAAAAGTCTCATGTGTACCTACGTTTTTTTTCGGTTATTATCGAATCGCATCCCCTATCTTTCTGCTTAATAATATTCGTAGTAAATCCGAGCACAACAAGCTAGTTTAAAAGTCAAGGAATATTTCTTTACCATTCGTTTTTGCAATTAAGAGACAGTGAATCGCAAATCTCCCCATACAATTTACAATAAACAGCTTAATCATGTCTAGACATTGAGGTCCCATAATGGCCGTGTCATACAGTAAATCTTGTATCTATGCAAAAATCATCTTAGGAATGTGAAAGTAGTACAAAGTGATCTTGAACTTAGCAAAAAAATACTCAATAAAGTTTAATTGGAATGATAAATCTCAATTGTAAGCCATTAACAGATCCATAGACGAAGTTCATTGTTTAAACTCCACCGATCTTACCGCTTCTCAATTATAATCCGTGGTCTGACCCTCTTATCCTACTAATATTGTAAATGCAAAAGTTTGTAAGAATGTATGGATGTTTGTTAATCTTTCACGCAAAAACTGCTATGGATTTTCATGAAACTTCACAATAATGTAGTCTATATTTCAGAATAACACAGGATACATTTTGCTGCTATAGGATATATCTATTATAGGCAAAGACGCGGTTCGAATACTAGTCAATACATATATATAACATATCAATTTTTTGTTTTGATTAAATTTAGAATTTAGAAATGTGTGTTATACAAATAGTATAAAGTCACACAATATAAAAAAAAATTACGATCTGCAAATATTTGTAATAAATAACAATAATTTATAATAAAAATCTATCTATTTATTTATTTATCAATCTTAAAGAAATTAAAACATTATGCGTGATGGGCGCTCAATCGTAATTCGCAAAGAGAAAATTAATTAAACTTGTATATCAGATAAAGGTAAGTCACGAGGATTTCACTAACACCCGAATGATGGATCGTTTTGAGCAGTTTTTAATAGCACCAGGTGCGCATACGCATATTACCCGCTAATCTTATAACTTTGACCCCGATATTGACCTTAGGGCGTTATGGGCAATGGGCATTTGATTTCTTTTGAAATTCCATTCCAATGCATGTTCTGGCATTCCAGAGTTACCGTGGTCAAAGCACTTTATAATTAACTTTTCTTTATAACTTGCAATAAATAAGATAAGGCGATAAGGCCGCCCATTGTACTTGTTGTATTTTGTAACATTTTGTTTTTTTTTTTTGGTGTACAATAAAGTTTTTTTTTGTATTTTTATTTGTAATAATGTCATTAAAGTATGTATTAATATAGCCTTGTTTTACGCAATTTCTAAAAATAAGTATTACTTATTTTAAAGTAAGTCAACATGGGTAATTTTAGTGTGAAGGTACAAAACCCAATTCTTTCAGTGAGCTGTAGAGCAATCATCACTTTCATTTGGAAAGGTAAACAAGACCTTGCGGTTGCTTAGTGGTCGGTAGCCATTGATAGGAAAATTAAATTGTTAATTCAATACTCGGAAAATAGCGTGAAACAAATCTATATCTTATATATTTTCTGTATATAAGAAAGTTATATATTTTCTGTATCGTGTTTGTTACACTATTTATAACTCAAGAACGGATAAGAATACATGCCTGGAATTGGTGAACATATTTATAGTTCATTTTATAAAACGGGAATTACTCACATATTTACACAGGAGTTAAACAACTCTCGACGTTTCGACCACAACAAGAGCAGTCTTATAAGTAGTTTATTATTAATCTTATGTATAATTTGAAAATGTAAAATTTATCTTCACTGTTGGCATGTCTTTAAATAAATAAATGATATAAACTTCCTGAAAAAATAAACGCTTGAAATAGTGTATCTCCAGCAGGTTATCTAATGTTACAAAAATGCATCGTTCAAGTCCCAAGAAGTCAAAAAGTTAATTCATTTCATATAAAATATTAGGTGGAAACATTTCTAAAAAATATTTCTATTACAGAAGAGACAGAAAGAGAAAAGTTATCGTAATATCCAGCTTAAAACAAAACGCTGGTCTTGCTTCAAATAAAAACCCTGCCATCAAGGATTGTGTATATATTTAATGCCGTCATAACTTTAAGCAAAATAATTTGTCTCACCCCGCCTCACTTAATCCTCATCAAAACCCAGAAGATTCCTTCCTTATTCCTAAAGAGTTAGAGTCCAATTTGGTCAAAGATTCTTGTTAGCATATCCAATCTATCAATCCCATTCTGAGATCGATCATCCAGGAACTTGTCTTACTGCTAATCTTCGGTAAACTGACTTTGCATTTAGAGATCCACTAGTTCAGGTTCGTTTTGTAGCAAGATTGTTTTGTATCCCGAGCAAAGAAAAGAGATTTTACTAGATTTTAATATTAATTAGCTCTCAAATTAATCAAATACATAGGTACCTAATTATAATATCACCAACCCGCTTGGTAAACTTTGTGATTAATACAGAGTAAAAAAAAACAATAAGACACTTAAAAAAATTTGGATGTATGGATATAATAATAATGACTCTATAATTATAGGGATGTTGTGAAAATAATGATGATGAGCCCTCACTAACAGCTAGGAAAAGCTTCCCTTTCTTAAATCCACATTCAATTTCATTGAATAAATACTTTGGATAAAGATGATCGGAACTGTTTATTGCATTCAATATTAACTTCCTTGAACTGATTCTAGTAACAGTAAATCACCTTATTGCAGTGAAAGTATTCAGTCCACAAGTTTGACAGCTTCATAACTATTCATGATCCTATCTTTATGTAACTTGTATAAACAAAACAATTACGTTGTGAAAACCGTTATTACTTCCAACTCGTCCCTGCTAGTTTTAGTTGAACTAGAACAATGGGTAAATAGAGCTTTGGGTTCTAACAAGTTTTATATCCCAAAATGGTGTCATCTGTTGATAGATGCTAATGATGAATAGCTACACATCACATATTTTCACATAACCCTGGACTATCGAGACGACGAATGTATAACCTATTTTGCATAGAAACATAACTTTGGTGAAAAATAGCTTGAAATCTCTTTGCAATCCCTCGTACGCATATCTCCTTAAACCAGTTTCACAGTACATCACCCATTAAGCTATTTCACAGTAGGACACTCATAACGGCTCAGTGTCTTGTATGCGTGAATCTTCATAACGATCGGCTTAGCACGATTTAAATCCTTGCTCCATTTATACACCTTTCGGACATTCACATTCATATTCATCTAATGTGGCAAATGAGGTGTTTCGACGCGACATTTGCAATAAAGAGTTACGGAAAAACTGATGAAATTAATTAATATTGGGTGTTTTACCGTCGCAGATGTTGTAACAGATATCAGAGCAATACTACATAATGTAAACTAAATTTTATTAAAATACTTATTCACATATGACCCCTGGGTATATTATATGGATATCTACACTTATCAGTTTAAATAGTGAAGATAGAGCATGTTATAATGATACCACACTTACGTTACACAACATTTCATTTTTTAATTTTTTAATATAATTTTAAAAGAAAAGGGTTGTTCGTCATCTCGCGGAAAACAAAAGATGGATTCCCGCGAGTTGGCACATTGCAATTTTTCATAGTATTGTGTTCGTCATCTCGCGGGAATTTCAAAACAAATGAATTTATGTACAGGCAACTCAATAAAATTGTTGTAATAAAGGAAATGTATATATCTATCTATATGCATATTTTAAAATAAGGCTGTCACCGCTTAGCCATAGTATTCTGTCAAAGGGAAAGTGGTTTACCTAGCTTTCCAAAATCTATAAAATGTAATGAATTCACGAACCATCGGGTCACAGATGAACGAATATTTTGCATAATTTACTGATTCATATTTATATCTTAGACATCTTCAACGTGTATAAATGTAGGTTATATAATCAAAAGTAATAAATAAGGAATAATCGACTGTAAATTGAAGCCTTTCGTCGGTTAACTGTTATTCTGAGATTGCTCAAAAGCGATTGCTGGTGTCGTAATCAAAGGATTATAGATTGGTATTTTTAATAGAGATACATTTTAAACTTAATCTGTATTAGATATGTGTGTGATTTATGTACTAAATGTTGAAAATAAACCATATACCTACATAACAACTGTTAGCCATATAATTAAACTCTGAAAAATTTAATAATTAATAGAAATATTTATAGCTTCAACACGAAGATATATTTTCGAGAATCTAAGTAATTAGTCAGGGATCCGTAGTACATGGAAATCAAGTGATTACTAACAAGCTAATTTTTGGTGAGTAGCTTCGTTTCGATGAGACGTCCAAAGATATCCTATACCCAACTCTCGATTGTGGTAGCTAACAGAGATATCAAGGATTAAAAAATTCAAGGATGTAAAACCGGGATAACGGACCACGAAATTTGTAGGACAATATGTTATATCTCAAGATAATTATCTAAATTATATAAAAACATGTTTGTCCTACAAAACCTATGGTTTGATCAAAGAGTCCGCCATTTCCAAAATGTGTCGAAAACGAGGTCAATTTAAATGATTACTATGATTACTAACCAGCTGATTTTTTGTTGTATACTTAATTCATATTTATAAAATCTAACGGACATTATTGTCCGACAAATTTCGTGGTCCGTTATCCCGGTTTTACATCCTTGAATTTTTTAATCCTTGATATCTCTGTTAGCTACCACAATCGAGAGTTGGGTATAGGATATCTTTGGACGTCTCATCGAAACGAAGCTACTCACCAAAAATTAGCTTGTTAGTAATCACTTGATTTCCATGTACTACGGATCCCGGCCTAAATCATGATTTTCTTAAAATTCCGAACATGTTGTGTGTATTAAAGAGAATATAAAATAAACAACAAATTATTGTATGAAGGATGTAAGTAGTTACCAACCAATATTAATAAGTTAAAAATTATTAAAATAACCATTTTTATGTTTTACTATATTTTTTTGTTTAATATAAACAATGAAAGGGATTATGCATTTAAATGATAAAATGTATAGCTACTTCTTCTTATTTAATACAAAATACATTAATCAAGAATCATGTACATTTTTATTCGAAGCAGAAATTTTTCTGAATCCCAAACCGGTTCATGATTTCATCTTGCAGGTGCAACAGAATAATAAAACAATATATCAAACACGACAAAATGGGTCAATATACATATTGGAATAATTTGTTTGTTGCTTTATCTAAATGTTGCCTAAATTATACAAATAAACTTTTGCTTTTTTATGCAAATTTGATAGTTTTCTTCACGACTCTTTATGTCGTGTTAATTTTAACCTTAGGCTTTTTACTGTCTGGACGCTGCAGTAGTGAAGTGTAGGTATTCATATGAATGGTGTGAAATCTATATAACAAAAACAAAAAGTCAGTGCCTGAAACACAACCTAAATATTGAGACTAATCTAAACTAAACTAGACAAACTAAATATTAATATTTGAAAAAAAATATATACTTTCAACTAGCCAATAGCCGTAAGATACTATTATTAACCAAAAATGGCCTCTAGGCATTTTAAATTAACTTAAATCGTCATTTATCTTAACATCGCCACGACCATTAATAATACGCCTGTTAGATGGTCATTTCATAGATATACAACCTTATCATAAATCAGATAATGGTGTCGATTTGTAAAGGGCTACTGGTGGCATTCCTTTTTGTTTTCAAATAATTTCGTTTTGTTATTTCGCCTTTTATAGTTTACACGTAACATTTTCACAAACATTTTTAGGAAGTTATTTCTAATACTAATAATTTAGGTTTTTAATACCTATCTAGTATAACAACAAACGTCAAAATAATATAAGGTCTATGTATGTTCCGGACAGTAGTTGCAAAAAGTTTGTGGTTCAAATTACGTTACACAATACTATCAGCTAATAAAACCCCAACAAGGTGAAACTAGAAAGACAAATGATTTAAAACGAAGTTTCACTTTATCAACACCTATTTCCGTAACGAATATATTATTTTGAACCAACGTTATTTACTATGTCAAAATAAAGGTAAAAAATGCATTAATCTTAAGAGTGGAATTAAGATAAACGATTGTTTGGTTAGATAACTAAAATCTAAAATCTTTATTGCTAGATTTCTAAAACAATTAGATATGCAGGTATATCTAGCATTCTACAAAGAAAGCTTTTCTAAAGTCTTGGCAATTATGTTATCAGTATTATTAAGACAGTGCCTAAAAAATGCATACACAGAGTATGTTTTATTCCTTTCTTTTAGCATATTTTAATATCGTATTAGGTACTATTAACTCAAATGACACAAAAGTGCAACAGAATTATATAATATATAGTTTAATGAAATTTATTAGATCGAAAACAACAGTTTATTTATAAATTAGTTTTTAGAGACTTTTGGTGCAAGCTATTACTCCCTTAAATATATAAGGGTTAAATGGCCAAATGGTTCCCGACTATGTAGTTACAAATTCTGAGTATTCGTGATAGTATCTGGCAATTTCCGTTCTCGTGGGAGTTGCTGCCAATCTTGGAACCAATTATATACCCAGGAATACAAGGTAAAATACAGACAACGAAACGGTCCTATAAATAAGGGATCCGATTTGTTTATTATCGGTTTTATAGTAGTGCGAGTATTAATCATATTAAATCATCACAGTTTTTATTGAAAACTATTTTTATTCTTATCGTCGAGTGTGCTCCCACACTTAGCCAACACGGCTTTTCAATGTCGGCAATGTTCGGCAATGTTGTACACATAAAATTAGTTAAATGATTAATTTTACAATAGTCTTAACAAACTATATTTACTTATTTATTTAGAAATCTAGCACCCGTAACACAAGCTTAGAGCTTACCACGAGGCTAGATGTTGCTGTGTGAATTTTCCAGAAATATTTATTTTATTTATTTATTATTCACTATTTCAATAAAGTTAACATAAGGTAATTTTAACATATCGTTTATAAAATCCTACTTTCAAGGCCTAGATTTAAAAGTTACACAACGTTCATAAAAAATTAGATTAAGGGGCTTCGGGCCCTATTATCTAATAATTAATTGATTGTATAATAGTTGAACTTGTCGATAGAATTTTGGATAGTAAACCGATGCTTTACAATTTTTTTTATCACTTATGTTGCTGCGTAAAATTTTATGGGTTTTATAAACTGTGCTATCTGATTTATGACACCCCGAAGCGCGTTGAAATCGTTTATATTGACAGTTCACAAGTAGGTGCTGTTAATTAATTTGCTATTATTTACCATGATTATTGTTTATGGTATTTTAAAATAATAAATATTTAACATACGATTAATCCACAATTACTATCCTGATGGGATAGTTTTTGTATATTTTTTTTATATAGTTTAATCATAAATCATACTTTCTATAAACAGTGAAGTCCATTTGTATCCCTCAAAACTTTTTAATTTTAGGAAGTCTGTAGAGATACGAAAATGAATAAACAGTTGATTTTGTCAGCAAGGAATGAGAAATTAAAATATTAAGTTGTACATTATTTAACATACCTGAGCTTAGGTTAGCAACTGGCTTTGGTTGGTAATTTAAAATAATTAAGAGGTCAAATGTTAAAGGCTTTACTAACCATGAGTCAGTCAGAAAAAAATATACGGTATTCGTATTAGTGCGGGAAAAGTTCATCCTATTTCACAGAGAATGCGTGTTTCAAAGTCTTTTAATTAATAGGCAATTAAACTTTATGAGCTCGCGTACGTTCAGGTACAATCGACGATAATCGCTGATTAGCAAAATTACATAGGTATATGTGTACACTTTACAATCACTTGTGTCATTTTTACTGTATCTTAGACATATAAAACAAAAACATAAAACGAATTGAAATATATAATATGACCTTTCTATCTTAGAAACTTTAAAAAAATACAAATCAAACGTTCATGGACTGCACTACATTATCATCATCATGGTAACAACCCGTATTACTGGATATAGGTTTCCAAAATAGAACCTATTTATAGATCTTGGTCAATATTGCATGTGAGTTTAAAATTTTATATTATAAGCTGCAACATTTTTGATTCTATGAGTATAACATTACGTTATAAATAGCATCGCGTGTCTTTATGCCGTATAGAGTACGTAATTTTATAAATAGTTGCGTCCAATGAAGCGATTTTCATACAAAGAAACGCAATATGATTGTGGTGTTGACTGTACTCTGTAAATACCGAGTAAAGTTTATGAGATTATATGTTACATCAGTGTACACTGTACAATGCTTCTTTTCTTACCGCCGCGTCATGTACCTATGTAGTTAGTGGGTAGGTAAATTATGTATTTCAGTTATTTTAGCGGTTTATTTAGTAGGATTGTAGATATGATAAGATTTAATATCAAGAGCAGAATTGTTTATAGGGCAAATAGGGGGTTTTATAGGCATATATATTAGCATCTACCAGTTTTTAAAAAATCCTTAAATATAAGACCACTGTACCTATGTAAAATTTTGGTGATCTTTTTATGCTAAAGTTATTAAATAAAAAAAATTGCCCGATAATTTACAAAGCAACATTGACCTAGCCCCGTGGTAAACTTGAAGCTTGAATTACACTAGAGAGATAAAAGATAAATAGATGTAAAAAAAACAAAATTATTTTAAAACTGTCAATACTTAAATTAAAAAAGCTTACCCAACATATCCAAGTTACAGGAAACATCCAATTTTTAAAAACATTACATACAATCCAATCACATTAATTTTTATTCAAATTCACAACACTAAATTTAAATCACATTTTCTAACTGTCAATGTCAAAATTTCCCGCGCGAAAACGCATCTGCTGTGCCACCAGTGCGATGTTCTATCGTTGAATGTTGACTTTTCCGTGGCTGCGGTCGGCAAACTATTCAACCACGAATTCGAGTAGAAAGAAGGTCAGTGTGCCTTATTGATAAAAAAAATCGGCGGACATTATGGTTAATTAATAACTTCGATATTCAAATTATGGTTTTGATTTCTGATTAGTTTTAGCTTTCTTTGAGGTAGGGCTTGGAATTTTTTAGTCAAATGTGAGAATATTTTGTTTTTACGTAAATGCGTAGAATTGTAAATACTAGTATGTGTCTTGTTCCAGATCTTACTCTGTTGTTAGATAGATCGAGATAGCAAACAAAAATTAAATAGGTACTTACTACCTATAAAGCTTAAAGATTTATAATTTAAACTCAATACTTAGCGTATTAAACTGAAATTTCAAATTATACCAAAATTGCTTCTATCATTGCTGATAAATTACATGCTGTATGTTTCATATTAAAAATCTTGAAATCAAATCAAGAGCCTATTATGTTCTGTGGTCAGGCTATACCAAAACAGTTAATGCAGTGGGACTTGAATCCCATACCCTGACGTCGCAAGCAAAAAACGTTACCGCTGCCCCGTACCTAGAACTAACCTTTTTTTTCTTTGTATTCTAGTTTTTTCTTGTTTCTTACTTTATCTATTTTTTACGTAAGGTTAAGGGAAGCGATTTACATTTAAAATAATACGTACGCCTAATCGAAAAGTAAAACTAACCCTTTGTGATTTATCTTTATTGAATTCGATAATGGCCAAACCGGAAGTCAACTTAAATTTTGAGGAGATTCAAAGACAAATTATAGTACCTTGCAAGGCCGTCGAAAGTGGGAAAAATTAATTATTCATTAATCTATAGGTACAACATATGAAAATTAATAGATTCCTTCACTTTCACTTTGCATAATATTTCTATAATCTGAATTGAAAAATACTATAGGCCGTTCATCACGATTTCAAATTATCTAATAACTTTGGTACACTATTATTAAATGGTATGTTTAGTTATTTATGGTTTTAAAACATAACTTACCGTCAATAGATCTTCAAAGTAGATACCTAAGTATATATTTTTTTTATTTTAAATTGTTATATGTATGATTTAAGTAATAAAATGACCCTCAATTTTATATTAAGTTTTAAGTCAATGGAGACGTACATATCTATACTAATAATAAATGTGTAAGGGTCGTTCATTGTGGAGAGGTAAGTTAGTTTGTTTTCAAAGATGGGTCCACACCAGTAACAGTAATATTATTATTTAAACTTTTTAATTTTACAACACTTGTTATTGGCAAATTGCGTTTAAAATAGAAGAGTCCATGATTTTTATTATAAAAAAATATATATTTATCATAACTTGTTCGGCACATAAGTTGCAAGATTGTTAGCAACTTATTAAGGATTAACGGTACTTAGTAAAATAAGGCTTAAAACTACAATGTATGGTCTTGGGACATTAATTATAACCAATAAACAACATTAGATGTTTCACAAGGTTAAACTATTAGAGAATTACTTAAGAGTACGGCGCCCGGAACACCGATTGTACTTTCTATGTAAGTATTGACAGAAACGTCGTATATTCATAATATCGTAATAGTTTAAGTGAATATTTCCCGATTTTTACAAAATAATTGAATAGAATATAAACCAAACCACCAAAAATAATACAAACTAAAAAATTAAAACATTTCGAGTACAACGGGGGGCATTATCGCTGTGATTTGGTTAGTAGGTTTAATCGTCACTCTCATAAAGCGTATTTCTGATGATAGTTTTAAATTTTAGAAAAATACAGATTAATGCCCGAAAAGGTGAAATTTATGTAGAAATATACTTAAATATGCATTATAATCTGAAAATATTAGCCAAATATTTTGTGAATAAACTATTTGAGTTTGAGTTGATGCCCCTTAAGCATGGTCATTGGTCACAGCTCTAAAGAAAATTTGCGAAGACGTTTAATCTACACTACAAATGGCTATCAACCATAAAATAATGTTATAGCTTATAAACCCCACACTTTACTATAGTATTATTTCAAAGTAATAATTCGTTGAGGCTTTACTCCATTCAAAGATTGTGGTAAGTAGGACGATGGGGTACAATTTGAGTAAATTAGAATTTCGAATCACATAATATAACTCAGGCTTATGTTAATCGTACATGTTTACGAGAAGTGACGGTAACGAGATGAAATAAACTTTTCCTTGATACACTTTATATACCGAATTTAAATTAAGATTTTATAAATTGATTGTGATATACATTGTATTATTATATTTAATTTTTATTTAATTAGATAATTGTTAAATTATATGTATAAACATCAGTTAAATTAAGATTTTATACCCCAAATTTAACACAAAAACTACATATCTCAATGTTTTCGGACCCAGGAAATAAACTTTTATTTATCTTTTAATTTATATATGATACATTACCAAGTAGTAGTCATTAAGAATAGAACAGAAAAAATACAACATATCTTGGAAACTTTGGCCTGCTGTGCCACAGAGGTCTCCTCTAAAGATATTCTGTCTTAACATTAGGTATAAAATGAACTGCCTATAAATTAGTATAAATATTCTGTATATCTTATGTTTACGAGCATAAGTTTTATAATCAAACCCGCACTTTCTGTTGACCTAATCACCTGCAATCCTGAACTTTGTTTATACAACAATTCTAACTTTCAAAATGCCATATTAAACTTAAATTAGCTATACATTTTTTGTATAAAATGGTATCTTTAATTAAGAGGCCTATTACGTGAAATCGCGAAATTGTTCGGTTTTCTCGTCCTAATTCTATGGTTTGCGTTAGTTGTTTGATATTACAATTACATCTTTATAATAGTTCGTTTTCTCCTCTACAAAAGTAGTAAGAAACATTTTAGATAACTTGTTTATATATTGAGTAATAATCATTCTCCGGATACATGTTTCGTAAAAAACGCTCGAAGACCTGTTTTCTCAGCTCTAATTTGTAGATTCTAATGAATAAGGGCGATCAAACTATTTTTTATTATGTTACGTATATCCTATTCTTCATTTAGAGTAGAGTACATTTTCGTTAAATGCTTTTATTCTAAAGATATACCGAATTTAATATCGACCGAAAATGCTTCGAAACAAACCTCAATAACTCCGAAGTTCTAAATCAATGGGACGTCATATTTATATCAAAATATTTATCAACATTTGCTTAAACTATGATATTAATTTTAATTTGTAGAACGGTTTTGGTAATTTTTTATGAATAAAATAAAACTACCATAATTTAGTAGTTTTTTCATTCAGCCGGCTTTTTCCATTTAGTACCGCGCGAGCGCTTGTCGAGGTCGGACCTATGTCGGTTGTTCTTGAATAAAATATAGAAATATTTCGTAAAATGTCAGTGTGTGGGACTGTCAATTGCTGTAAAAACGCTGTTAGTGTGCGTGTATGTGTTATTGCGATACTACGACCGACATAAGTTGATCCGTTGATAACGATCAATTGTTATTTTTATTGATAACGGTCAATTGTTGTTGTTGCTGGCCTAAGAATTGTACCAAATGTTGCTGGCCTAAGAATTGTACCACATCATTGTCATCTTGTTTTACCTTATTTATTTGGAGGTTATGCTGTAGGATGTGGATTGCATATCTAAAGTTATCTATCCTAATTAAAAAACAACAAGGCAACTTTTTTTGGTGAAACCGTCCAACGACTAAATGTAATTATGCCTATGATTTTTTTAGATTATGACTAACTTGCCGACCCGCCGACAGCTGCGCTTGCGTTTTTACGTTATTTACTAGTTTATGTTTTATAGCCTTTTTCGATCATTTTACTATCCAATACTGAAATCATATTTTAAATCGGACCCGCGGTTCCTGAGTAGCACGTTCAAACAAATAAACAAGCAATCTCCTCAGCTTGATAATTGTAGTATAGATTTCCATAATATTTATTACAAAGAAAATATTCCGTAATTTTTTGTTCTTATTTTTACCGAGTATCCAATATGTAAACAATAAATAATGTACCTTTCTAATAAATATATTATTTATTGTAAACATTAAATAATTGTACCTTTCTAATAAATACAGGGCGTCCCAAAGTTATGGGCCATGGAGGGGAAGTACCTTAAATATCGTAGATAGTGAATTTTGCTCAAAGAAGACTTCATTTTATTTTTAAAAGTTAGTAATTCTGGATTCATAGATTTTCTAAAAATTACTTGCTTTGTCTGGGAATCGAACCGACTTACATGTAGAAAAAAAAACTCTATTTTTATGATACCAATCGAAAGAATAGCTAAAAAATAATAACTCTGCTTAAGTAACATAGTATTTTAAAAGAAAGGAACAACGTGAAATTAATTATTTTAATCAAATAAAAAACATGAAACATTTTTTTTGTAAATTAATTAATTAAATTACTTACTTTTTTTTAAATAAAATGAAGTCTTCTTTGAGCAAAATTCACTATCAACGATATATATGGTACTTCCCCTTCATGGCCCATAATTTTGGAACGCCCTGTATATAAAATAACACCCCTATTCACGTTCCCACTGCTGGGATAGGGACTTCTCTCTTGACGAGATAGATTAGGCCTTAATTCACCACGCTGGCCAAGTGCGGGTTGGTTTTTTTTTTAATATATAAATGAAATATTTTCAAATAAGTTCGTAATAAAATAAAAATAAATAGTTTATCAAAATAAAAATATAATGGGAATTATTCAAGATGACATATGTAGATAAATGGATATTCTACATCTGTGTATGACATATGTAGATAAATGGATACCAATAAATATAAAAATAAATATAAAGTTCGAAACTACAAAAATAATACCTAAACATAATTAAAACCTTCATTAACGAAACTTTTATTTATTCAAACACAAATATACCATCTAACAAAACAAGCAACTTAAATATAGGTAATATAATTTATTTGTTTTGTTATAATTAGAATTTGTATTTAGTCCGTTCAATTTAGACTTTCGAACTTACATAAAGTCCCAACATTCGACAAAAAAAAAACATTTAATTACAAACCTACACACCAAATTTCAGAAGAATCGGTTTAAAAATGAGCCCATAAGATGAGATGAATGAGGACATTTAACTTCAATAAGACTATTTTCAGTTTTATTCTTATATATATAATTATTAATCATGAATGTTTTAATTTAAAATTATGTACCTACTTAATTGATTTCAAATAATCAATCAGATTTAAAATAAATATTGATATTATTAAGATAAAACATAATTGATTCAAATATTGAAATAAAAATATCCACCATTTTGAATTTAGGAAAATATATAAACTCCTATCAATTAAATAAAAACATTAATATAATAATTATTTCGGAATGAAACTGAAAAAAAATCCACTCAATAAAATGGAATTTATTCGATGCCATTTTCTACAGATCTAAAATAATTATTAGTATATTTGTATGTTTTAGATCGACGAAGTATCAAGATCATTTAGTATTTTTCATAGAATTCGCGTGACGCGCCGGTCACGTGGTGCATAAAATATCCAATTTCGCAAAACTTCGTAACGTCACAAGGCTCTTAAGCGAAAATGCTATGTCAACTGTGATATCCTTCATACAGCCTGTGATGGTTTTGTGATTTGCCCGTGAGGGTTACCTACTTACTAGTCTAAATTACTTAGATACTTAGATATCTAGTAAGATAAAAAGCCCTTCTTCTTAGATCTGATTTATTATTTATGGAAAAATCACAAAAATTAATCTATGTAGTAACCGAAACTCAAGCATCATTATTTTTATATTAGGTATGCATATATTTTGGTCTAATGTGCATGTGTTTAAATCGATTTGTATAAGTAACTTCAATAATTATTTTAAGCAAATAAAGGTACCAACCTGTCGTGGGTTTAATGGTACAATATGGTTATAAACTAGTTTAAGCTTATGAATTAATTAAATAAATAAAAAAAATAAGTGACTGTACTATTTTAATCTTTTTCTTATTATTATTAATATTGCTGTGTGAATTGTGTCCCTGAGATGGTGTGATTAATATTATATCTATTAATAGCATGATAGGTTTATTAATTCCCTAGATTTGCTCGAAGGTACACTGTCTTTGTAATGGGTTGTGTTATATACAGGGCGTCCCACGGCCATGCCACATGGAGGGAAAGTACCTTAAATATTGTAGATTGAACATTTTACTGAAAGAAGACATTATTTGAATTTAAAAAACTATTTAAACTGCATTCATAGATATTTAAATAATTACATGGTTGAACCGGGAATCGAACCCGCTGCACGAAAAAAAATATTATCCTGTAGCTTTATCATACCGATCGAAAGGCTTCATCATAAGTATTCTTTTTTGCTAAATAACATAGTGTCCGAAATTAAAGGAAGACCATGAATTTTAACATTTTTAACACAAAATGCACTTAAATTATAATAGGGAAATGAAGCGTACTTCTCAAGTGGTGAATGTCAGTTGTTTGTTTTTACGGCAATGCTAGCTTTTCTGAACTAAATTTCACATTAAATGTTAAAATTAATGGTCTTCCTTTTATTTTTGACACTATGTTATTTAGCAAAAAAAAATCCTTATGATGAAGCCTTTCGATCGGTATGATAAAGCTACAGGATAATATTTTTTTTCGTGCAGCGGGTTCGATTCCCGGTTCAACAATGTAATTATTTAAATATCTATGAATGCAGTTTAAATAGTATTTTAAATTCAAATAATGTCTTCTTTCAGTAAAATGTTCAATCTACAATATTTAAGGTACTTTCCCTCCATGTGGCATGGCCGTGGGACGCCCTGTATAATAGTAATATTACCAGCTGAAGGTGCATTAAGAAAGGGCATTAGCGACCTCAGACATGTATTTAGACGTTTCAAGCAAGCCCAACTATAAGCTTTAACCATGGACGGTATTTTCAAACAAACGGAACTTCAGATAGTATAAATGATTCTAAGTAAAAACCATAGTCTTTCAAGTCCATAAACACATGTCATGTATAAACTATAACTACTATACTTTTTAAGACTTTCCGCAGAATATTTTTTTTTTCCGTAAAATTTTCTTTGATAATTCTGATAGCTATATTACGTAAGCTATATTTTTATGAAGTTCCATCATAATTCATTCTGTAGATTTAACGTGAAATTATAACAAATAGCATTACAATCTATCGCTTTTATAAAGTAGGATACTTTGGGTAAACAATTGTTACTTTATGAATAAAAACAGGAACCTACTTAGTTTCTTTCCATCAGGTGAGATTGTGGTCAAACAAGGGCCTAAAAATAAATTATTAAAAACTCATGTGTATGAAACGGGCAGCTCAGATCTCTGCAGTTTTTGCGGCACATCATTTGCCTAGTGCCGGAGATTGCCACCGCTAATGTGGCTCCATCTATCGCCATTACAACGTTTCTATTCGTTTGATTGGATATTTTTTTCAGCATCCCTTCAGATTTCTTTGTCAATTTATAAAATACTAATGGTTATACGCAACAATCTTGATTTAAATGATAGTTTAATAATACCTCCATAGATATTTATATTTATAAATTTTATTTAAGAGACATTCGAATCTCCCGTTTTACATTGGCGTAGGTTATAAAGCAACAACAACGAATAGTAGATTTGACAAAATTACCTACTGCAATGGGTAAGAACATTACGACACTGTAGTTCCTAGGACATTTTAGTAATTAGGACTTTTATTAAATTTTAGTAAGGCCAAATTTTAGATTATGTTAAAATATTTTATAATCAGGGATTCTTTCCACTATGTTTGACTACTGGGCACAGGTCACAACAGAACCTTTATAGGTCTTGTGGACCTTGGTTATTCCAACGCTTACCATGCGTTGGTTAATTGTTCGTTAATTAACTTAGAAGTGTTCGGGGAAAGATAAAATAAATGATAGTCGATTTATTTATTCCCCATTTGTGTGTGTTAAAGAAATTAAAATTCCAACGTCTACTAATTATCGTAAATTCTAATTCGTTTCGTACTGACCTAAAATAACCTTATCTAAGGGATAGATTAGCAAAACAGTTCTTCGTACAACTAATTGAAAGTTTAATTTAAATGTGGTTTGTTTTATGCTAATCGAACGATCTATAACAGGATAAGATCGAGTTTTATAGTTTTACTTTTATACTAATCGACCCGCCTCTGCTTAGCTTGTGCATTGTAAGGTTACTTATTCAAAATCGACTACCCGTATTAGCTTTTACTGATTTCCTACAGTACCTTACCTACTAGCTGACCTGCCCGCGGCGTCGCCCTTTTAAACCTTCCCTGGAACAAATATTTGAAAAACAGCTGAAGGTTCTCAGAACATGCCGGTTTCCTCACGATGTTTGTTTACCGTAACAGCACGTGTTTATAAAGCGCATTTTAATTTATAAAGTCGGGACTTCAACACACGGCCTTTGGAATAAAAGACGAGTGTGCACATAGTCAGCACAGTTCAGAATGTAATATGGGTTGATAATTATGATGATACGATGATACCCCGATAATAATAAGCAGAGTCACTTACTAACCGTTTCTTCGTACTCTACAATGAAGCATTACGCCGCGACTTCCCTGGTAGGCGGCGTTTTTCTCACAACTCCACTTCCTTGTGTTAGGTTGAGCCTATAAGAAACAACAAACCAGCGGAAACGCTTATGCATAATGTGGAAAATTTCCATGGACTTTTTACTGGAACAGTTGAAGATACTGTGGTAGGAGAATAGTTTCTAAGTATTAGGAGTGCAATTTTTAATACAATAGGAACAATCAGGAACAGGCGGGACACTCATCTAAGTTTTATCCAAAAGGGATTGTCTAGACCTAGTTCTAGCCGGAGTGATATCGGATAGACCTAGTTTTATCCAACAGGGAATGGCTGGACCTAGTTGTAGCCGGCATGACAGAGGCTAGACCTAGTTTTACCCGAAAACAATCGGCTATTACTAGGTTTAACCAAGAGTAAGTGGCTACACCTAGTTCTAACCGGCTAAAACTAGGTGTAGCCGCACTTCGGGTATTAGCCGTAACATATCTAAAAAATGATGGATTTTGGATTAAAGTCCTAGATTACCTAATCTTACCTAACTTTAGAAAGGAAAATAATCCGGTCTCAAATGTCAACGAGGAGCGCGGATGTTATTTAAGTACTAGTTCGGTTTCGGTGCTATTTCTTAATCTTTAATAAAATTATTCACCTCAATTTTCCACTCATTAATCGCATTACATTAAACTGAGTTTAGGGACTCTTGCGCGAAATAAACTTAACCCCTTGTTCAAACTCTGTTTCTAATTTATTTTTCAGAACACTTTTTGAATTAATTACGTTTTTGTTAATTGTAGGAAGTTTTTTCTATTATGAACTTGGTTCAGTTAAACTCGTAATTCAAATTTAATTGTTAAATAGCATTTTTACTAAAATGCTGCTGTGAAAGTCATTCGATGAGTTGAGAAATTAAAGAATTTTTTTTGAAGCCTCTATTTAGTTTTGTTCATAATAAATATTCTCAGAAGTATATCAATAAATTATAGTAGTCTTTTAAATAGACCAGATAATGATGATGAATATGACAAAACTACACCAAAACTAGTTTTGCAATCAACAGGAAACGCGGCATGTGCTCCTATTAATAACTATTTTATCTAAATTCTTCGCCGTATTACATACAGAAGTTTTGTAATTAAACTTCCTAATAGATTTAAACTGGTCACAATTAGGAACTCCGTATAGAGCTAACGGTTACTTACATCATGGTTTCGTCATAAACTTACTGCGGTATAAATTACCACTTTTAACTACCTAAATAATATTGCTTTCCCTTTCCGACTTATAGTAATAATTACTTATATGTTAGCTTTAATAGCCATATTACCCACGAAACTTTTACCAACCCGCACTTGGCGTGGTGAACTAAAGTCATATATCTCGTCATGAGAGAAGTTTCTACGTCCTAGCTGTGTTTACATAAACAGGGATGCTAATAAAAGTATGTTTTTTATTTCGAGGAAACCTCAGTGAAAAGTAGTATTAACATATCTAGTTGTTTCGGTAGGATGCAGCTTGTGTCCACCATAAACTAGCAGCTTTGACCGGATCATCTGTCAATCTTGTTGGTGTGAGTCCGACGCTGCGTTTGTGTCATCTCTACTCGAGAAATTTTCGGCCGCATCGGCCATCTTTTCTCCTCGCATCCGTGATCCGGGTTCTCCTACGAATCTCCAGATTTCTAACAATATTTTATGTACATTATAATAATTTGCAAATAAGGAATCCATCAACTAGTTAAAAACATACAATAGGTAAATAGCTGTTAAGTAGGATGAATTCAAAGAACTCATAATCATCTGAAAGTGGGTAGCGATGGTTAGTGGCGACGGACGCTTAGAAATTTAATTGGATATTAAAATAACTAGCTTTTACACGATTTTGTCCTAAAAAGAGTAACTAATGTATTCCCTTTTTAATAGTTGGTAATATTAGTCGTTTCGTATCTTTGAAGTTGAATACTGAAGTTATATTCGATTCTTATTTAATAAATAAATAAAATTAATTTTAAGTTGAATTATTGATTTATAATGTTGTGTGCTTTTGAATATGGCCATCTCACTCACCCCATCTCTTCCCAGAGGTGTTCTCAAAACTACTCTTTGCGATTTATATTTCAGAAGAAGAATTGTAGAAGATTTTTCAGCGTACCAACTTACTTTTATACCTTATCACCAACCTGCCTGTTAAAGCGTGGTGAATATACAATAACAGACCTATTTTTATCTACATTGCTATAACTTCATATAATGCATTTTAAGATGATGATGACAATGCGTAATTTATGTGCGGTCAAGTTCCTTTTACTTCGATTCACACCGTGGAATTCTGCAGGTGCTCTAAATATCAAATGGAATGGCTAAACCATTCCCATTTCAAGGTGCGTAGGTAAATAATAATCTATAAGTGCTCTAAATCAGCTATACTCAAAGTGTGTTCCGCGGAACCCTAGGGTTCCGTGATACCCTTGCAGGGGTTCCGCAAGAATTTAGAAAAAAAGTGGCCAAGTGCGAGTCGGACTCGCCCATGTAGGCTTCCGCAGCAATTGTTTATATGAAATAGTTTATGACGTATTATAAAAAAAATACTTGATAGATTTCGTTCAAACCAATTTTCGTTGGTAGTTTTTGTGCTAATGTACATTATATATTTTTTCTAGATTTATCATTCTCTTATTTAGAAGTTATAGGGGGGGGGGGGTTTTCCACTTTGGAAGAGTCTCTCGTGCAAACTATTTAGTTACCAAAATAATGTTAGAAACCTTTATATGATTTTAGAAAACCTATTCATAGATACCCCACACGTATGGGTTCAATGACATTTTATTTTTAAATTTTCGGTTCTAATTCTAAGGGAAATTTTTTTTTTTTTTTCTGAAAACTTAGTGCGGTTAACGGAATACATCTACCTACTAAATGTCAGCTTTTCGCTCTTATAGTTTCGGAGAAAAACGGCCGTGACATACGGACGGACGGACGGACATGACGAATCTATAAGGGTTCCGTTTTGGCCATTTGGCTACGGAACCCTAAAAAGAAATCAAAACACCTCTCTCTGGTCGCTCCGCGTCCGCGCGGAGTCAAAACGCTATGAACGTTATTTGTATTTGTATAAACATATATTACAATAGCTGGTACAATATCTCATAGATTGGTATCAACAATTTTTTATACTTGTACAACCCGTTCCCTCTAAGTTTGCCTTTCTGTGGAATGCGCGTATCCTCCCTCCCCCACGTGACAACAAAACTTATAATTTTACCCAAATATCTACGTACACATTTTTTATTGTTACAAAAACAATTGTTTTATGGTAGGGTTCCATCAAGTATTTTGCATCCCAAAAGGGTTCCGTCCTTAAAAAAGTTTGAGAACCACTGCTCTAAATCGAACAATGTGAAAGGATATGCTCATTTAAGACTTATTTGTTTCTATGTTATTGATACAAATACAAATACAAATACAAATAACTTTATTGTAACACCAACAATATACCGAACAGTACATAGGAAAAACAGATACATAACAGTGACACAATGGGCGGCCTTATCACTAACAGCAATCTCTTCCAGGCAACCTTGGGATGGAAAGAGAATATTGTACAAGTAAGAGCATTGGCGTTATCCAACATTAGAAGTAAACAAATTTGTATATTCAATATTATTAGAAAAAAATGAATTGATGTGAGTGTAAAAAAAATCTTTATTTGTGCCATAAAAATTCAACTACATGAGATAACGTAAACTAAGCAATTTGAACACTAATGTACAATTCGATATTCTTGCTCAGTGTGCACACAATTTTCTTATTTATTTAATCTATTAATTTTTTGTAGAAATAAATTATACAAAGGTTGTTTAGGTAATACAAATTAAGGTCAACATATAACTACGGATATTGAATCAACACGACATATTTCTCAACTGTGAAATTGAGAGCTTCATCATAACAAACGAATGTTAATGTAACGAAATATAGATAAATTTCGCACTATTGAGCTTGGATCTCTCTAGATGTACCCATTATAATAAATTATCAACCGCCAATCTCACCGTACGAGTAGGTCAATCATATTTTTATAGACTTGCATTTTCTTTTAAAAATACTTTTTTAGCCACAACATTGTTGCTATTCAATTGTTTCCCATAATTACCGCCGTGTTGAGACTGTTTGATAAACACTTCCCGCAATTCTGACATTGTTTTGCATCCACAGACTTGTTGAGTTAATTACCTTCCATAAATTAATTAACAGCTGTGTTCTATATTTATTAGTATATTTTCGGGAAACAAGCGAAAACTAAACAACCAATCATCTAAGCCCAATACGCAAAAAGCTTCTTTAAAACAGATCGTTCTTAATTTAAAACAAATGAAAATTTGTGACACAATAGGTTGTAACTTAAAAGCAATCTGTGGATACGAATAGTCTAGTCCTCTAGACTTTAATAGCTTAGATTTTGAATCGTTAATGGCGATATTATTGTGATATCTATGCCAAAACCTTGAAATTTAAAGATTTATGTAAATTGAGTTGATCACTGTTTATTACTTAGGTATTTGACTAAACAAAGTCAAATTTTTATAATCCGACCTGCTAGGCGAATATAAAGAAAACATGATATTATCCGTTTTTATGATCCTTCTGCCATCGTGATATAGTTAGTATCATCATGATGTAGATTCGTATAACAGTTATTACTACGGTATTTTACGTTTTTAATTATTATAAATATAACGTTCAAAATAGTTTTGTTCCTACAAAAAACATTATGATTGACAAAAATTTAAACTTTATCAAAATAAATTCTTGTTTTTATATTGCATAAATGTAATGTTGGAAATACTCAATTCGATATAAACTAAACCTGTATAATTTTTTTTATATTTTCTACCTTTTTAAAATAATTGCAATTATTATAATAGTGTATCGTCAAATCGTCATCTAGTTACTATAATGTTTCATAATTTTGAATACATTTATATAGGTACTTTCAATATCGGTCCAGTACATAGATTCTAGAACATAAACAAAACATTTATAACCTTTATACCCCGTTATATATAATTATTTGTTTAGAAATCAACCTATGGATTAAAACTCCCTTTTGAATTAAATAATCGCGATGGTTACGATAATTTACGACAAAACATTATACTTTATAGCAAGAGAAATCGCGTACTGAAAGGAGCTTTATTAAAATTCAATGAAATTATTCAAATTATATCTTCCACAATTTACAAACCTGTGCCTTTTACATTTGTTATTCAATAGTTATTTTAGTAATAAGGTGTCAAATGTTAACTTATTAAATATTTCTAGTAGGTATGGTAACATTGTTAAGAATATTTTACACGTGACAAAATAGTCAAGTGTAAAATAAGCGGTAAGTTGTTGGGACACAGCGACATCTCTCTTGACGAGAAAGATCACACGTCCTTAAAACTTTTCAAAGTTCACAGAACATGCCAGTTTCCTCAGGATGTTTGACTTCACCGCTAAGCACGTGTTTACAAACTACGAACTTTACCAATGAGATATACATTTGATATATCAATCTGAACGCTTCTTCACTAATAATATTTTATTATTTTATCAAAAAAAACTCACAAGTTTTGCCCAAAGCCTACACAACTTTTGTAAAAGCATCCTTAGTATACTTATTCTTCTTAAAAGCTTCTTACTTTAACGTTAAACGTGATATCTACACCTTTCTAGTTGTAAAATAGAACCTGATCTAATGCATAAATGACCACGGAACCTTAGATTTACATACAGCTAAATAGATAAAGCTTTACTCATAAATGGTAAAATTACGTTTCTAAATTCATAATTCGTTATTTCATACATAGGAACTTAACTATATCCGCAATCGCTGGTTACGTGCAGGTTGGCGAAACTCTCTTTAAAGCTCTCAAAATGCTTACGATTTAATCCTTCACCGTCAAAGCACGTGTATATAGCACATAAATAGTTAAAGAAAAAAAAATCAAAGGTGCGTCCGGGAAAGTAACCACAACCTTCGGGATGAAAGTCCAGTGAGCTTACACTTACTTAGCCAACTCAGTTTTTTTCGAAAGGCTCAGTTTTCCGCATTGAGACTCAATTATGCGTGATGAGATTTGCTAGTAGAGGGATATAGAAGTGAAATTAATTGAGTGAAACTTATATAATAAGCTCTTGTTCTATTGCTTTATATCTTGTCACAAATCCCTTCTAATTGCTTTTGCAGGTGAAATTGAATAAAATTTATAAGGATTTTCTCGTAGTATAAAGTTTTATTTATCTTGATTGTAGTTATTAAAGATCTTTCAGTACTGGCTACATTTTCAGATACCTAGAAATGGATAAACACGCTAGAGCTAAAGCTAGATCGTCAAATATTTTAATCTATGACTATTTTTGTTACATGTTGTATTCTAATATTAACTTCTTGATGCAACTCTTATAGATGAAGAAATGCTTGGTACACGTTATTTTCCACAGGTGGTTAGTCAACCTGTCATTATTCAGCATTATTCAGCAAAACTAATCAGGGAAATCCAAGATCAATATCGATATGATATCTACGCACCTAGGTTAGGTCCTAGACCAGATGAATACGTCGGTAGCCTTTGAATAAGATCTATAGTTTGAGTTTAAGTGTATATTATAAATTATCTATTTCTGAGGATTGGCACAAACAAATCACTCAAGTTCATGATTTGACAAAATTGTATGAATAAGGCTTAAAGATTTTATGATAAGATACAGTAGAGATCCCTATTTTAGATAACGGGTTTTCAGTTTCAGTTCAAACTTGGGCGTTCATGAATACGCTCAAGCAATTTTATGAGCAAGCTTTATGAGTTTTGCCAGAAAAAAAGCTTTATGAGTAGGTATATCTACTAAACCCATTTCAAAAAATATTTCAGGGAAATAAAATCATAAGTGTGTGTGTTAAGGGTTAATTCCCCGGAATGAGTTGTTTTAACACTATCAGTGCCCATTACGCAAACTATGTACAGAGCGGTGTGGCGGCGACACGACGCCACACGCATTAAGTGTCTTAGCGACTCTTAAAAAATAATGTTTTAAACTTGAAACTTTCACAGTATGTATGGAATTATGGAATAACATTTGATTATGATTATAATAATTGTGAAATGAAACCACAGTGTTATTAGGCAGGTATACAAGGCCATAGGTCAAACAGACAGTCATATTTCTTATTGCCGTTTTATCTCTAATAGTCTGACTTGAATGAAGATCTCGCAAGTTATCTCAGTTTACAATCAAGTAATTGAAAAATAAATATTACAGAGTGCCCGGTAATTAATGGATAGCACATATAGGGGGCTTTTCGGATACCGTGTATATATGTGGTGCCAGCCTAAAATTAGTACTAGCCCGTGTCTTTTCAGAGAATAGAATAGCAGATAACACCAAAGTCTGATGAAAGTAGGTTGTGAAATATGTATTATTTTAATGATTTTCAATAGTTACTTATAAAACTATAGTTATCATAATATCATCATTCTCCTTACAGCCGCGTTGCTTTAAATAGCCTCTTTTTATTGAATTTACTAATAAACAATAATAATATTTAAAACTTTTTAAAACTACGTCGTGCAGAATTGTCCAAACTAGACAGTTAGACCTTCGTTCGCTCGTTCTATTTCATAATTATGATTCTGATAGGTAATTAAACATGATATTTTCAAACATTGACGTGGACTAGGAAATACCTACTTCTAAATACGAAAGTTTGTTATTTAATCATTACGAATGTACCAACAATGTAGCGTGATGTCCTAATTAAACACATATCAGTAATAACAAAATGGCTAATTGTAAATCTGTCTAAATAAATTATAAATAATAATTATTTTATATGAAACCAAATCCAAGCGTGAAGATTAAACCATCTTCCAAGACATACAATGTGTTTTTTAAAAGAGAAACGTAATATGGGTTGTAATAGTGATGATTAATGAGGAATTTGTAGACAAAAAAAAATTATAGTCATTTTCTGAAATAAAATATATAGGTAATTAAAAATCCACCCTTAGCATTTAATTAACCTTCGTGAACACCACTGATCATGATCAGTTATTATGAAACAGTGAAAGTGAGATTGCCACGGATGATCACACATTACTGCAACACCAGAAATCGCATTATAATAACATATTATTTTACATTGTATGAACGAAATTGATGTAAGTAAACTTAGATTACCAAAGTTACCTAATTTTATTGTAGTTTTTATTTGAAAACACATTTGATTATGGTAACAACAATAACCTGACCTTATTTTGAATGTCGATTTTACATATTACAAAGACGAAAGTGGATTTTACTGCTCTTTTATGATAAAACGACTTAAGTACCTTATTTGAAAACATTTTGAATTAGGATAGTTTGAGATCCGGTTATAAACATAGGGTATTTTTTTTTACTTACAGTTAATAGACACATTTTATATCGATGTCATATTGATTGTGGTAGATGATCTGCGGTATTTCGTTCTCGATGTTTATCAGAGCGTCGGAGTGATCTGAGCATGCGGTCTGTAATCATTAATTCCTTTATTATAATATCTATCTAAAAGGATGGTTGCATATAGGTAATACCTTTGTTTGTGTTTACCAAACACCAACACACAATGTTTGAACACCAATTACCAAAGTTCATTTTGAGCGTTAGAGCTTTTTGAGAAATATGCCCACTTTATGTTTTTCATAACATTCCACTCATAAGCACAGATTCCCAAAAATAAAAGTAGGTACGCAAGGTAATAAATAAAATAAATATTGCTGGTCAATTTACAAAGCAAAATCTAGCCCCTTGATAAGCTCTAAGCTTGTGTCACGATTGCTAGATTTTTGATTAGTATACCTAATATAATATCTATACATACATCAAGATAATATGTTTAGTATACATAAAAATACTGAAAAAATATTTGCAGATCATACAAATGTTTGTCCCGAGACGGGATTCGAACCCGCAACCTCTTCCAACCAACCATTCCTCGCTGCACCACAGAAGTCTTCTTAAACTTAGATATAAAGTTCAGTTTTAATGTTTTATATGCACAAATAAGTAGGTCTTACTTATGTAGGTACCTACCGCTCATAATTATGGAATTACAAACGCACTTACAGCAATTAACATTATTTTCCAACAGGTTGATTGATTGATTGACCATTCAAAAAAATCGTACACAATAGAGCGTTACCGTTCTATATAGAAGAAAGTTGGATGTCAAAAGTTACTAAACATTATGAGTGTCGTAATGTGTTAAAATTTCAGGATCACCTAAAATGTTCGTTTTTATTAAAATACAAATAATTATGTAATACCTCACTCTTTCCTAGATTATGTTTTTTATTATTATTTGTTAGTTACAACTAGGTTTATAACACGTTTTATTCAAATATTAGCTAGGTTAATGAATATTAATTTTTATTTCGAAACCATTATAACTATAATTTTAAACTGAAAATAGTAATAATATTAAAATTAGAACATAAAATCCAATCAAAATAATTTTAACAGTCATAATATAAGGATTACTGAACCTTTGTCGCGCAGCTATTATTGACGTCATTTATAAAGTGTCATTTTTGTGTCGGTATAAATGCGGGTTCAAAACTGTAATATTTTGAGAGGTCATTATGTTGAGTGAGTCACCGAATTTAGAAGCATTTACTCGTTTATGCCGTACTCATTAATGATTGTAATTTTTTAAATACGTATTAGTGTCAGATATAAAAAAAAGTTAGTGTATAGTGAATTAAGTTCTTTTTGAGATTTGATTGATTGTCTGAAGGTTTAGGTTATAATTTTTTGATAAAAGAACACGAGACAAGCCTTAACAAATACATATATGATTTACATTAAAATTAAATGATGTACCTACCGTTATTTCATTTTAATTAAATAATTTGTTAACTTAAAATATTTTTAGATAATTCCAACAATAAATATGCGACTGCATTGCATTGCAATGAATCGATATCATAAATTACAAAACTAAATAAATGATGTTGATCCTTTTATGGAAAAATTATATTTTATACAGAACTTTTTTCGTTTAACGTGTTTATTTTCCTTATTTTTATCGATCAATGGTACCTTTGTAATTTTTGCCGTTCATGACAGCTGTCAGATAGATTTCTTGACAATAGACTACTTACAACTTGTACAAAATTACTTCTAAACCAAATGACTTACAAGATTCTTCATGTTAAAGTATCGTAATTATAGTGCCGCAAGGTAGTTATGACCAAAATAAGAAATACAAATATTTTTTTCACAACAGAGGCTTTTAGATGAGATAATGTAACCACGCCATATTACTACCACGCTAATAATATGTTATTAACTAAAATATTCACCTACTATAATCTATAATAATAATTTCTTAGAACAAAGAGAGTTTACAGAATCTCAAAAAAGTATTTCATTTCCATTTATTACCAAACAAGCATAATTATAATTTAAATTGTATTTTATCCTGAATATAAAATCAATGCCACTTTTCGTTGTAAATTTATAACTCAAGAACGGCTAGGTCTATTTACGTGCTACTACACTACGTTACTAGGTTTTAAACGAAAAAATAGTCGTAGTAGCCCAGTGAAGGTTTAAAAGGTGAGAAAACATGGGATTCAATCATCTATTCCTAATGTAGAACATTAGAAGAAAATACAACACACACAACAATTCAACTATTTGACCATAAAGTTTGTGGCACTATACCCTTCCTATTACGGGCACCTTACTCTTGACCTTGCCAACGCTTGGAATCTTAATTTTTGACAGAGATCATTTTGTATACACTTGATTTTATTTGTTTGGCGCACAATAGATCAATTTATGTATACAATTGGAAATTCCAATGAAAGTTCGTATTATATAAACTATATGGGTTTTGTTGAGTCAGTTAATCACTCTTGGATTTGATGAAAGCATTTATTATTTTAATTTATTATAACAAAAGTTCAATTTTACAAAGAAGAAATAAATGAGAAATTAAAATGCATTCATTCGACTGTGTAATTAAAAAGATGATCTATGTTGATGTTGACCTATTATAGGTTATTTTCAGTACCCAATACTGGGACGTACTTACGAGGTACCATAGAGAAAGATGATATAAATTAGTACCTACCTAATCGAAAAACTTATAATATTATACTTACTTAGTGATAATTGCAATACGCACAAAGAGAAATTGATGTGTAGCGCGTTAAAATCTTTTCTACGAAAAGATAACCTACGCAATAACAATGGGGAAATTTTAACTTAAGGATGGCGGTGCTTAAGTTGAAAAATGTTACTTTCGTTTTCTATAACATCAATCTTGAGACATAAATAAGTGTTAACAATGTAAGTAACTGTAAGTACCAGTATTTCATATTTACTTTTTTTAGGTCTTTACTTTTCTAAGTTTTTTACATCGCTAGGTGTATTTTTCTGTTTGAGTTTAATTTATCTGGAGACGGATACCTAGGTAACACCGTCTTCTGGTAGATTAGGAATGGTTTGAGAAACCCATAGAGGAAATGATAAAGATAAAAATCAATAAAATTTTAAAATTGTAAACATGAGTGAACACACAATAAAGTTCTTAGAATGAATTAACGAATTTTACGAATGAATTATGTCTTTCTGACAATCGTAGCTGGAGATCAATATTAAATATAGTTAAATATCAGAAAAAAGGGTCCTGTTTATAATAAAAATAATTTCCTTGGATATATCGAGAAAACTAATGACGTTATTCGCGTGTTGTACATAACTCTAAAGTAACGCGTGCTTAAGAGCCTTGTGACGTTACGAAGTTTTGCGAAATTGGATATTTTATGCACCACGTGACCGGCGCGTCACGCGAATTCTATGAAAAATACTAAATGATCTTGATACTTCGTCGATCTAAAACATACAAATATACTAATAATTATTTTAGATCTGTAGAAAATGGCATCGAATAAATTCCATTTTATTGAGTGGATTTTTTTTCAGTTTCATTCCGAAATAATTATTATATTAATGTTTTTATTTAATTGATAGGAGTTTATATATTTTCCTAAATTCAAAATGGTGGATATTTTTATTTCAATATTTGAATCAATTATGTTTTATCTTAATAATATCAATATTTATTTTAAATCTGATTGATTATTTGAAATCAATTAAGTAGGTACATAATTTTAAATTAAAACATTCATGATTAATAATTATATATATAAGAATAAAACTGAAAATAGTCTTATTGAAGTTAAATGTCCTCATTCATCTCATCTTATGGGCTCATTTTTAAACCGATTCTTCTGAAATTTGGTGTGTAGGTTTGTAATTAAATGTTTTTTTTTTGTCGAATGTTGGGACTTTATGTAAGTTCGAAAGTCTAAATTGAACGGACTAAATACAAATTCTAATTATAACAAAACAAATAAATTATATTACCTATATTTAAGTTGCTTGTTTTGTTAGATGGTATATTTGTGTTTGAATAAATAAAAGTTTCGTTAATGAAGGTTTTAATTATGTTTAGGTATTATTTTTGTAGTTTCGAACTTTATATTTATTTTTATATTTATTGGTATCCATTTATCTACATATGTCATACACAGATGTAGAATATCCATTTATCTACATATGTCATCTTGAATAATTCCCATTATATTTTTATTTTGATAAACTATTTATTTTTATTTTATTACGAACTTATTTGAAAATATTTCATTTATATATTAAAAAAAAAACCAACCCGCACTTGGCCAGCGTGGTGAATTAAGGCCTAATCTATCTCGTCAAGAGAGAAGTCCCTATCCCAGCAGTGGGAACGTGAATAGGGGTGTTATTTTATATACAGGGCGTTCCAAAATTATGGGCCATGAAGGGGAAGTACCATATATATCGTTGATAGTGAATTTTGCTCAAAGAAGACTTCATTTTATTTAAAAAAAAGTAAGTAATTTAATTAATTAATTTACAAAAAAAATGTTTCATGTTTTTTATTTGATTAAAATAATTAATTTCACGTTGTTCCTTTCTTTTAAAATACTATGTTACTTAAGCAGAGTTATTATTTTTTAGCTATTCTTTCGATTGGTATCATAAAAATAGAGTTTTTTTTTCTACATGTAAGTCGGTTCGATTCCCAGACAAAGCAAGTAATTTTTAGAAAATCTATGAATCCAGAATTACTAACTTTTAAAAATAAAATGAAGTCTTCTTTGAGCAAAATTCACTATCTACGATATTTAAGGTACTTCCCCTCCATGGCCCATAACTTTGGGACGCCCTGTATTTATTAGAAAGGTACAATTATTTAATGTTTACAATAAATAATATATTTATTAGAAAGGTACATTATTTATTGTTTACATATTGGATACTCGGTAAAAATAAGAACAAAAAATTACGGAATATTTTCTTTGTAATAAATATTATGGAAATCTATACTACAATTATCAAGCTGAGGAGATTGCTTGTTTATTTGTTTGAACGTGCTACTCAGGAACCGCGGGTCCGATTTAAAATATGATTTCAGTATTGGATAGTAAAATGATCGAAAAAGGCTATAAAACATAAACTAGTAAATAACGTAAAAACGCAAGCGCAGCTGTCGGCGGGTCGGCAAGTTAGTCATAATCTAAAAAAATCATAGGCATAATTACATTTAGTCGTTGGACGGTTTCACCAAAAAAAGTTGCCTTGTTGTTTTTTAATTAGGATAGATAACTTTAGATATGCAATCCACATCCTACAGCATAACCTCCAAATAAATAAGGTAAAACAAGATGACAATGATGTGGTACAATTCTTAGGCCAGCAACATTTGGTACAATTCTTAGGCCAGCAACAACAACAATTGACCGTTATCAATAAAAATAACAATTGATCGTTATCAACGGATCAACTTATGTCGGTCGTAGTATCGCAATAACACATACACGCACACTAACAGCGTTTTTACAGCAATTGACAGTCCCACACACTGACATTTTACGAAATATTTCTATATTTTATTCAAGAACAACCGACATAGGTCCGACCTCGACAAGCGCTCGCGCGGTACTAAATGGAAAAAGCCGGCTGAATGAAAAAACTACTAAATTATGGTAGTTTTATTTTATTCATAAAAAATTACCAAAACCGTTCTACAAATTAAAATTAATATCATAGTTTAAGCAAATGTTGATAAATATTTTGATATAAATATGACGTCCCATTGATTTAGAACTTCGGAGTTATTGAGGTTTGTTTCGAAGCATTTTCGGTCGATATTAAATTCGGTATATCTTTAGAATAAAAGCATTTAACGAAAATGTACTCTACTCTAAATGAAGAATAGGATATACGTAACATAATAAAAAATAGTTTGATCGCCCTTATTCATTAGAATCTACAAATTAGAGCTGAGAAAACAGGTCTTCGAGCGTTTTTTACGAAACATGTATCCGGAGAATGATTATTACTCAATATATAAACAAGTTATCTAAAATGTTTCTTACTACTTTTGTAGAGGAGAAAACGAACTATTATAAAGATGTAATTGTAATATCAAACAACTAACGCAAACCATAGAATTAGGACGAGAAAACCGAACAATTTCGCGATTTCACGTAATAGGCCTCTTAACACATTACATGCTTATGAGCAGATTGCCTCAGTTATGCTCAGTGATCGTAATGATTACCTACAGCTTTAGTTTTACTTTTCTTCTCATTATAGATATTTATGGACTTACCTGCAGGTAAAGTAATGCTTAGTGCCTTCTAATTATTTTACAAGTTTCTATCCGCGGCTTTGCCCGCGTTTTAATGCAATGGACGACCTCTGTGGCGCAGCGGGCGAAGGTCCGCCTGCGACGCAAGAGGTTGCGGGTTCGATTCCCGCCTCGGAACAACAATTTGTATGATCTGCAAATATTTGTTCCGGGTGTCTGGGTGTTATATATGTATAATAAAAAAAATATCTATCTATGTAGGTATGTATATTATATTAAGTATATCAGAAATCTAGCACCCGTAACACAAGCTTCGAGCTTACCACGGGGCTATATGTCGCTGTGTAAAATTGTCCAGTAATATTAAAAAAAAAAAAATTCTCCGCGTTATAAATAGTGGATATATATTTTTTTAATACGGAAATTTTAGGGATTTTCCTCATGTCCGAACGAAAACACGGAACGAAATATTGTATAAAGTACGGTAAACTGATATCTGTAAACCTAGTAGGTACCTATTACGACTAATACTAAAAACACATTAATTCAGTCTTTACATGAAGTCTAATAGAATTATGTATAATATATACGCGAGCATAATTTACAGGAAATTTAAATGATTTACGTAACTTATCTTGTTAGAAACTTTATTATTTAGTTAGTCCGATTTAATGTGTATATCTACTTACTTTTATGGGTAATGATGAAGTGTCAACAGGTGGCAACACTTAAAGATAAACAACACTAAAAACGGAAATCGGATATCCGAGGGCGTGAAAAGTGCGCGACAAGTTTTCCAAATTAGAGAAATTGTTAGTTTTTTATATTATATGTACTTCCGAAATCCATAAAACAAGTTTAATTAAGTTAAGTACCTATAGTTAAGTAGTATGTAGGTACTTAATAAAAAACCCACGCAACATTTTGTTATTTTCTCAGCAACTCGAAATTGTCTTTTGCCCTGTCTATAAAGAAGGATGAATACTTAAGTTTATCTTCACATGAAAATAAATGGTTTGTAAAATATAGAGTTTTAATGTGTTTTGGCTACAGTTTTGGTTTCAGTTTATTTTGTTTCATTTACTTCTCTACTTAGTGGCTTTGATCCTCTTGTGTCCTTGCATACCTGAAAACCTGACCTAATCGTAGTTTCGTAGCTAGAGCTGTAAGATAAGGCATCTTTAAAAATAGCCTCTCGTTAATCGATCAGGAACATTATACATAGGTACTTTACAAACAAACAAACCGTTTATCAGTTGATAAGGGTCTTCAGCTGGATATTAACAGTAATCCTATATTACCTACTTATAGAAAGTGAGTTCAGTAAGTTTATTGATGTCATAATCATATGACTTCTAAAAGCCTAACCAACGTGGAATAGTAAACAAATTGCATTCTTAGTATGTATCACGCGATCACTTTGACAACACATTTAACATTCAGAGAAATCAACATCCAATTTTATTTCCGTAGTTTCGGAAACCGGTAAAAATCTAAATATTTATGTTGAAACAAAATCATGGTACCTACACATTTTTACTTTCTAATCGGATCCACGATCGAGTAGGTTTAATCGTTAATGGATTTTCCAAGCTGAGAAAGTAAAAACGTGTGAATAGGTTTTATTTTTAATTGTTTGATTGATCCTTGGCAAATTATTGAGGTAGGTTCTTTCATAGCATAAACTCAAACTCAAAACATTTATTCACATAAGATTATGGTCAATGTAAAATATAACATGTCCACTTATTAAATTATTATTATTACAAAGTTATTTAAAATACAATTTAAATTAAATAAATAAGTTATTTTAAATAAAATTGAAACAGTAACAAGGAAGATAAATCATGCTGCAATATATTCGTTAAATAAATTACAACTGCGAAATACCTAAATAGGGTTCCAGTTAGGTACCTAATCTTGAATACTGTGTAGTTCCACCTATATAGGTACTGATTGAGTTACCATATTGCACATAACCTACGTACATGTACATTAAATAAATTCTATGTTCTGAGAGTGTTTACACTCCTTAGTTAATACGTGAGTAATTCCCGTTTTTTAAAATGAATAGTGTTAACTCACGAAAATTTTGAAAATGAAGAGTCAGTTAAACAAACCCAGCGAGTTAGCTCTTTACCCGCGGGTGAAGACTTGTGGTACTATTCTTAAGCCAGCACCATACGGCTGACATTATTGCATAAAATTTAGTAATTTGATCCATGATAAAACTTAATTGGTAGTATATCTTGTTTCTAAATCTGATCATAATAGATGAGGTAATTAAAACGTTGCAAACTGAATCGAAACCTTGCGATATAGTTAGATTATTAAACCTGAATGCGACTGAATTGACCTGTGATAAGATGTAGGTTATTAATTATAATTTACTCACGATGCTTTCATTCTTCAGGATGTTTAAGCAAGTATTTAAGACGCACGTACATAATAGGCTTCAAAAAAAAGAAGAAATTCAACAAACATCGAAATTAAAGCTTAGCCAGTCTAAAATAAGTAATTGGTACTTACTGAGTTGTACATCTTCTATCGTAAATGGGTTATATAAACACACACAAAACATCATCAAAACTGACACCAAGATAGCCATTAATTTACTGATCTTCTATTGGCACTAATCTATCGAAATTTATAAATTAATGTGCTAAACTCCACTTATGTCCTTGACACTATTGAAATGCACTTTACGAAACCACTTTCAATTCGGACGTGTGACAAGGAAGATAGAATCCTTTCGTGTGAGGTAAGCGTGGATCTCCGTGTAACAAGATCGTTATTGAAATTAACATGGCATTTGTTCCAGTAAGATCGCATTAGGCGCGAGTTATACAGAAACGACGTACGGTAAAGGCATCGACGCAATTAAATTACTTAGAAGCCTGTCTTTATATTTAAAAGGAATGTATTTATTATTTCACATAATACAATCTATTTTTGTTTTCCATTATTTGGTCTAAGGTTTGGTAAGTTGGTGTATAACTATAAATAACTATATTTAATTTAAATACTCTTTTCTATTCTATGTGTAATATTGTAATCTCAATTGCAAAATATACAGCATGCATGCTATATTATTACAAATAGGTAATAAAAGAAAACAAATTCATAAAAATATTTATTTTTTAATCTAACTAACAAACTAATCTATATGAAATGTATCTTCCAGCTGTTTCCGAAGATCTTATAATTTTCACCACCTGCAAAAAAAGCATCATTACAAATCTAGCATAAAAACGTAGGTGACGTTTTTTAACACTAGCTTTTTTCTTGTGGCTATATATCGAAATCTAGCACCCGTAACACAAGTTTCGAGTTTACTACAAGGCTAGATGTTGCTGTGTAAAATCAGCAATATTTATTTTGTTTGAACAAATATGTGCCAATTTCAATTAATTCAAGTCATTTTACATATTACGTAAACGAGCTAACGAACTTTCTAGATTGTATTTAAACGTTTATTCGCAAACAAGATAATGCCCTGAGTTGCGAAAAGTTCAATTTTGTGAGAACATTCTTGAAGGTTTAATACTCGCAATCGAATCATTAAAATGTAATGGGATCTGTGTCGCTTCTTACAAGAGCTTTAAGTGATATTGGTTTTTAAGTATTTAAATTTCGATAAAATTGTGAGTTTGCCAATATATTATTGCTTTTATTCAAGTGCAATTTCGCTTTAGTTGGACCTTGGTGTTTTGCCTCATAAGTAATAAAAATAAACCATTTTAAAAACGGCCAATATTATTTCTGTCAGTATCATCATCATCATCATTACGCCTTTTTACGATCCCACTGCTGGGATACAAAAACTTCTTTCTTGAAGAGAGAGATTAGGCTTTATTCACCACATTGCCAAGTGCTGGTTGGTAAATGAAATAATGTCCTTCAAACTTTTCAAAGTTCTCAGAACATGAAAGATTTTTGCATTCAACGTTCGAGCACGTGTTTTTAAATCCCTTACACATTTTTCAAGAAGAAAAATCCAGAGGTGTTCGGCGTGGTTTGAACCCACGACATTCGGTATGAAAGTATGTAGGTACTTTTTTCTTTCTTTCAAGTATAATGTGCTCCCTTAGCCTACAAGGTGAAGTATTAATGGATAGAATATAAACACAAGATACGCACAATGTCCATGAAAGTGAGATGGGAACATACCGGCAGTTGTAAAAATCGAACTTGGCCGAGATTTACATATTTGTTTTATGTAAAATGTTTACGAATACGATAGAACATAAAATTTTACGATACGAGCTTTCTGAAATTAAACTATGAAGATTATATCTTTGTTTTATATTTTACGTGGGTTTGAAAGAATTTTGTACTTGTATATGTTTGAAAATATTCCAATATATAAAACACATTCCGTTGTAATTTAAAATAAAGTTCTAAATGAATTTTTATATGCGTAATATGCTTGTGTATGTTTAAATAATATAATCGAATATCTCGTTGATTTAATAAATAAGTTAACCACATAATCTAGTACCTACTCGCATACTTCAATACCATGTTGATTGTGTGAATCGTCCAGCAATATATTTTTATATAAGACTAGCTTTCCGCCCTGCGGCTTCGCCCGCGTTTTTCACTTTCCCGCAATTTCTTTGCTATATTATAGCCTATGTTACTCGGGGATAATGTAGCTTTAGTACTTTATGGATATTAGTACATTTTGAAATTCAGACCAAACCAACCGTAAGGTTCCAAAGGTGAAAGAATTTTTGAAATCGGTCCAGTAGTTTCGGAGCCTATTCATTACAAACAAACAAACAAACAAATCTTTCCTCTTTATAATATTAGTATAGAAGTATAGAAAACAATGTTAGCTGTAGAAATAGTTAAATAACCATAGTTACCTGGCCTCTTTTAAGTCCGAAGTACCTCGCGACAGGATCGCCGGCTTGTATTCTCATCAACATGTTTTCTTTTAGTTTACTAAAGATACACTAAGGAAATCAACGTTTTTATGAATGAATTTTATTGTACTTGTTTAAGATGGACAAGTTAACTCTACAACGCTAGAACGTTGCGGGTTCAATTCCGGCCTCAGACAAAAATCAAATGTTCGTTCCGGGGATTGGGTCGTTTGTCATAGTGATAGTTTATATCTATGTATGTATATTTAATTAATTATATTAGATATCTAATACCCGCAACACAAGCCTCAAGCTTATTTTTATTATATTATTATTTTTATTAAATTCACTTCTCATATTTTTTGAATTATTCATCTGATTTTTTAAATTTTATTGTACCTATTATGTATCTTCTATTGCATTAGTTTTTACCCGTAATAATAGATGTAATTTTGTTTAATAAATAAATATTTGTGCTGGTACTATTTTACGGCAGGCACCACACGGATCTTTTTAAAAAGGATACTATCTAGTCAGCAGCTCCTGTTTCTCATCAGGTGTCAGCACAATGTGCTCGGGCACCAGCTCGTGCTCCGTGATGTTGATCAGCAGCTCAGACTCTAGGAACTGCTCCAGGATGTACTTCGGAGCCATGTCCACGAGGGACTGCTTGGCTGATGGTGTCATACCTGGAAACAACAATGTATCAAGATTAAACTGAAAGTTTGAAGACATGTTACATTACTCAATAAATTTTTTCCCTGTTCATTCGTCAGCCAGGTACCCATGTCACAGGCCATGAGCCTAGTGTGGGACCACTGTAAAACTTTAGTCATACCAGTCTAAATATAAGTTAGATACTAAGTTCTAGCTAGCATGTTTAAGTACATATGCCTATGTCAATTTCTCTTTGGTTTAAATAAATTTATTTGATTTGATTTGATGTGTCATTCACCAACCCACACTTGGCCAGCGTGGTGAATTAAGGCCAAATCTCTCTCATCAAGAGAGAAGTCTGTGTCCCAGCAATGGGAACATAATAGATGATGAATATGGGATGCTATGAATTACATGAAGTGTGAACAAACCTGCTTGCACAACTACAATGGCTCTATGGATGTTCTCCTCTTGCATTCTCGTGCAGTAAGTCTTAATGGTTTTGATGCCTATCTTTGCTTCATCCGGGAAGAACACGAACATCTGATCTGTAGGGTCATCATTGTGGGCCACCAACACTATAAGATCACTCCGAGCTGGTCGCTTTTCACTGAAAACAATCAGGGAGGGTTCAATTAAGGTTATTATTACACTATGTGATGTCATCTTATAAATTATACCAACCTATCTATTTCCTTTGATGTTAAGTGTGATTTTTTAAACCAAAAGATATGCTGTTGAAAGTCAGGTTCTGTGTAGTCTATAAATTAAATGTGATCACCAATGCATATAGTAATTATAAATGGTGATTATAACAAATCTCTATGTTTATCTCAATTAATATATCTCAAGGCTAAGCTGAACAAAATAAATTTCAAATATTGAAAACTAAAACCTTCATGATGTTTCGGATTAATAAACATCACTAATTAAACCCAACTTTGACAAACTTGTCAATCTTGAATGACAACATTGACATGTTTTTGTTGTACTTTTATCAAAATCTTTGATGTATTTATATTTATACAAAGTTTAATACGGGAAATATTTTGTACAGAATTATGCAGGTACTTAATGCAGCAATAAAACAAAACATAGTTGATAAAACTGTGTCACAAAATACAAAATTACATATAGGTAAGTGCAGCTTTTATTACTTATCTAACATTTTTACATCTTTGTTGATATTATCCTGTGAAAACAGTCAACCACATCTTGACCATGACAAGGTGTTGATAAAGGCTAATTGACAAATCTTCTTTACATAGTACAAAACAAAGTCGCTGTCTATAATAATAATGTCTGTATGCTTATATTTTTAAAACTATGCAACAGGTAGAGTGATTTAAGAGCATGGTTTACAAGTATAATTTGGTAATCGAGGCGAAGCAAGGGCGGGTCGCTAGTTAAATATATAATAAACTTAGTAACAATTGAGACAGTGAACAGAATTGGCATACACAGCCCAATTAGATCTACTTACTTATTAAAGTTTGGTAGATAGAAAGTTATTTAAGTGCTGATTATTACAGAACTCTCCATATACTTACTTACTGTTGAAGGGGTACCATTACGACTAGATACATTTTTAAAACCTATGGTACTGATAAAATAAGTAACCCACCTAGGTTTGTCACCAAACTGTTCTTTGAACTGTTCCAACGTTTGGTCCAACTCGTCCTGTGTAACCAGGTATCCACGGTCATGGCATAGCTGGAAAAGGAGTTATCTGATCACTTACTCACGACAATAGTTAAAAAACACTAAAGCCAAGTTAATGTTTGTTGTTTACCTGCATTACAGTTTTACGGATTCTCCAAAGTTTATAAGTTTCCGCATCGTCATCCATGGTGGACTAATAGTAGGAATATTGGCGTAATTATGTTTATTCAATAATCTGTTTTAATAATAATCAAAATAACCTACAAACGAATACCGCGGTGATTGTTGTTGTGTTGTGTGTGTGTGTGTGTGTGTGTGCTGTGCTGTTAGGGGTGACCATTATAAACATCGATGTTTAAGCGCCAAGCATCGATGATACCTACTCCGCCTACTCGCTGCGACGAACTAATGGACCAAGAGCCCGTGATGGCCAGACCTTCCTTTAATTCACAAGCGTGAAAATTCTGTCATGTGTATGTCTAACATAGGTAAGAATAACCCCCAAACATGAAACCTGGATCGCGGTTCCTTTGGGAGATAACAACCTTTTACCTGTTATCTCCCAAAGGAACCACGATCCAGGTTTCATGTTTGGGGGTTATTCTTACCTATGTTAGACATACACATGAAATAATTTTCACGCTTGTGAATTAAAGGAAGGTCTGGCCAGACCGGGCTCTTAGTATAGACTAATAACCTATGATGGCCAGACCTTCCTTTAATTCACAAGCGTGAAAATTCTGTCATGTGTATGTCTAACATAGGTAAGAATAACCCCCAAACATGAAACCTGGATCGTGGTTCCTTTGGGAGATAACAGGTAAAAGGTTGTTATCTCCCAAAGGAACCGCGATCCAGGTTTCATGTTTGGGGGTTATTCTTACCTATGTTAGACATACACATGACAGAATTTTCACGCTTGTGAATTAAAGGAAGGTCTGGCCATCACGGGCTCTTAGGTTATAATAGATCTAATATAATTTTATTTATTTTTAACGAGTTAGCTCAGTTCTATCGTTTTCTTTCTCTGATTATGTCTGTGGGTATATTAAAAAATATATACCTATATTTTAGTTGAATTAATTTTGTTTGCCAGCGATCATCAATGATGTAAATTTATGTTTTAGCCTATTTAAAAAATCGGGCAACATAAGAACCCAAGATGACATTTAATCGTAATGACATTGACATAATTTAGGTAGTGTTACCAACTTTGTAAACCTTCGAATCGAAGATCGAAATTTGTTCTAATACCGAAACTTAACAAGATTAAAAAAATATTATACCGAAATCCTTAACATTCACATGACGATTCTTCAAATCTTTTTGGGGCAGTGGACTACAGAACTACAATACTAAAAAATAAAATCAATGACGTTTTTCAGCAAAATAGTTGGCAATCACGAAAATACTAATGTCATGTCATTTAGCCGTCAAAATAAAATATGTTTTGATTTGCTGTTGGTTCCTTCCTTCAAGTCAAGGAATAGCTTTTGATTAAAATCATCATCGTCCTCGCAATAGCTTTCGATTGTGTTTTATCAATAACACTAACTACGTACATATTAAAGTTATTGCTGTTCAGTTCTGACTGCTTAACACTATACGATGGCTGGAATAAAAGGTATTAAAGTCACCTTTTAATTGGATTTGGGTTTGTCTTCAGAAAGTCATTTCTTTTTTTATGAATGACTCACTTTTATTTACTAATAGATCGAGTTAGGTATTACGATAATGACTGATCTTTGACTCTTTTTGTTTTCATGTAATCTTCATTGGCTGTTCACGCACCAGGGTAAGTAAGATTTAACTCTTGTTTCGATTCTCATAATAACATTCAAGTCCTCTCTATTGTATTAGGACTATACCTACCTTAGAAATTGAAAAGGAAACTACCTGTCCTCCTGATTAATACTAATAACTAAGTTACGAAATAGATCTAGTCATTAATAATTTGATAGTACCTGCCATATTAGTTGCTATTGTAATCATAATGTCAGTAAAACTTTAGATGACAAGGCTATAGGTACCTTGTCATCTAAAGTTTTACTAACACATAATGTACCTATGTTCTACATAGACCACAAAGCCTACTTGATTAAATATTCTGAGTTTTCATAACATCAAAATTTATGTGCATTTAAATTATGAATGATATATTTTAGTAAGCAAGTAAAGATATTTTATAAGAACTAATTAAATGCTGAAGTGGTGTAGCTACATAGTTACATTAAATTTATATTACTTTATTAAATACATATAATAAGCATCTAGAAATATCTACAGCTACAATGAAAGATATCAATGAAAATATAAAAAGTATATATTTCAGTCTTAAACAGTTGTAATTGCAGTTGACTTTGAAGAAATAGATAGGATTGGTGGTGAAGATAGAAAATACTCAGAGATAGTTTATTTATATGTATACATATATGATCTTAAAATTTATTGAGATAAATTACTTTTCAGCTTGGTTTCCTTGGCTTTTGCTGGTTCGATTGGAATGACATTTGTTATTCTAGCGTGTGCTCTACCACAGTACAAGTAAGTTGTATTAATATTACCTGGGACCACTATTTCCTGGTATAGTGCTTATTGAGCAATAAACCATATTATTATGTGACATTTATGTAAGATTTAACTATTGTTTTGATTCACATAATAATGTTGAAGTTCTCTCCATCTATACTTTGCTTTAGTTATAATATGCCTTAAATTAAGATGTTGCTGTATAAATTGTCTGGCAATATTTATTTATTATTAATAATTAAATTAAAATTGAATTATTCTAAATACCTTAGAATAACATATTATAGGCTATTGTTTTTATCTCTGAAAATTTAAAACTTGGGTTAAACGAAGAAATATATACTTTACGTTATAAAGCTAAAGAGTTTGTTTGTTTGAACATGCTTATCCCAGGAAATGCTTGTCCAATAAAAGAAAAATAAGAGGGCTAGGTTACTCCAATAATAAAAAATATATTGCATCATTTCCAGATTATGGTGGCCTTTCTTCGTGGTACTATTCTATGTCCTCTGCCCGATCCCCACAATGATAGCGAGGCGGCACGCTGACGCGACCGGAGGCACCAACTCTCCGTGCATGGAGACGGCCATCTTCATCACTATGGGCTTAATTGTCAGCTCATTTGCACTGCCCATTGTTCTGGCTAGGGCTGACGTGGTAAGGGCTTTTACTATCTTCAATCAGCTATGCAGAGTGTCTTAGCAGAACAGTCTTCTGTTGCTGCTATGATCCTGTTTAAGTCTACATTCAAAATATTTGTAAATAGTAATTAATGTAGAGTAGTATAGTATTAGATATCCCTATGGGACTGACATGATTTGTAGAAACTCAGTCCCTAAAAAAAAATAGAATAAAAAAAAAAAAGCCTAGCCAATAATCGGATTGGCTGTTTTATTCATAAGGGCTTTTTCAAAAATAGTATTTTTACCAATTGCTTTCTTGATGTTAAACACCCGTTCTGACGTTATAATGTTGATATGATGATTGATGATCTACACTAGTTAGGCTGGCACCAGTCGTTCTTACATAAACTTGATTATAATTACACCAGGTCCAAATTAACTATTTTGTATAGTTTTAAATATAGTATAGCACCTTTCATGATGAACTTAGTAAACGTTTGTGGACTTCCCGTTAATATGATAATGAAATCATGATCCTTTAATTTAAGGTTATGCAATCGAGTCTTGTATGTCTCAGATCAAATAAAAATTTTTTGATATGTTTCAGATAATGGCAGGTGCCTGCTATCTCACACTAGCGGGGAATGTTATTGTATACCTGACAATTATTGGCTTCTTCACAATCTTCGACATGGATGATTCTGATTATACCATGTGGTGAGAAATCTAATCACCAAGGTTCGATCACTACGTAAGGACTAAAAGTATCGTAAGATATGCTGTGGTTATGTTTGTTTTAAGTCTGATGTTTTATACTGAGCTAGTGACTAAGCTATATTGAAATCTGATTGTATGCTGCTTATTAGTTTGCAATGTATTAATTTCAAAGTACCTATTGTTAAAATTTTTGAATATATTTAAAATTTTGTCTCATTTGATTATAGTTCTGGACTGTCAATAGGTTTGCATATTACATTATGTATTCTATATTTTAGCTAATAAGTTTCTTAGATATTAATCTCAAAGACTCAGATTACTGGAATAGTTTTGCAATACAATACATGATATTGTGAGCGAGCCAAATACAATAAAGATCTACAAATTATTGTCTTCTGAACTTGTATTGCATTTTAATACTTCATTTAGTCAAAGTCATATATTTGACATAATTAATTTCTGTAACAGGAGCTGAGTATGATCTTCCGTAAAATTAGCAGTTCTTCAGATACTAAATTAGTAGCATGAAAATATCAAAAGATCTTAGTTTTAAGTTAACTTATGGATATTTGTTGATTTAATAATTACACTGATACAAACAATATATTTGATACAAAATTCTAGTTTTAAGGAAATTTACATTAGATTATTTTTGTAATACTGTAGGAAATTTAGTTAGAAAATACAGATAATATTTAGGGAAATAGTACATAACTTATCAATTCATGTTATTTTTCTTGCAATTACTAATGCTTTGTTAACTATTTAAAATGCTTTTTGAACATTGATTGTTGTGAATTAGGTACTTTTAGTTTTACATACTACATGTATGGTATAGTTACATTCCTGCAGTGTAAATTATGTAAATATTTAATCTAGAACCAGGTCACAAAATAAAGAACTACCTGCTTAACCTTTAGTTTTGCTTTACCCACATCATGAGTAAAAAAATCGAAAGCATGGAGATTTACTTGAGCATCTTGGATTGCAAAGCTTAGGTGATAGAAGAAAAAAATTGTTCATGACCAATGTGTTTCATCGGTGTGGGAAGCGGTTAAAAATACCTACCTATGTAAATAAATACTATTGTATCAATGCTTAACGTATTTTTTTTTATTGTAGGTAGGTAAGTACTTATTAATTACTTATTTATGTCAATATATTAATTAATCGTATACACGATACGGTAAGGGTATGTAAGTAATGGTTGAAAATGAAGTCAGTTTTATACGGGAATGTTAATAGTACGGGAGGAGACGATGCTAAATGGGGATTTACTCGAGCGTCAAAGAGACCTATTGGGTTGCATTTGGTAGATGATAAGAAGAAAAAAATTGTATGAGACCGATGTGTTTCATCAGTGGGGGAAGCGACCATAGATAAATAAAAACTTATTTAAAAAAATACTGTTGTATGGACGTACTTAAGCGCGTCAGTTAGTGATAGATTCTATGAATCAGATTCAATAAATTGAAAATCAGCTTAACATACTTACATAATTAAAAATAATTTAGGAAATATGATTGATAATAAACGTTTGTAAATCTGATTATTTACACGATTGGGGTGGAAGTACGTAAAAGTTAAAAAAATAAAAATCGCGACTCATTTTTTATCAAAAAAAAGAACAAAAAAAACTGGCATTTCTAAAGGTGTTAGAGCGTCAGATTTAGATGTATAAATAAATAAATAAATAAATATTACTGGAAAATTTTTACACAGCGACATCTAGCCCCGTGGTAAGCTCGAAGCTTGTGTTACGGGTGCTAGATTTCTGATATACTTAATATAATATACATAAATAGATAGATGGTTCATCTCTATGTTCTGATTCTACCATATCTTAATCTGACAATTATCTAAAGTGATGCGCCTAATATGACAAAAGTAAATTTTGTTCCCTTATAATTCACGTTCGAACATAGATAGATTTTTTATATTTGGTGGAGGTACTTTATATCTGGGTACTAGCTATCTCCAATATCTTAATCTGACGCGCTCGAGTAAATCCCGAAATCCCCTCTTCGGCTCCCCTACTATAAGTGCACCAAAAAAGCTCAAAAACACAAATTCGCCATTTCGAAATATCGGGTATAACTAGAAAAAAAATCTATTAATCTTCCGATCTCGAGTTAATCCCGAAATCCCTTCTTATGCTATGTACCCTACTGAAACATCCTTATTTTTAGAACATGAATATTAGAACGGAGCGTATGACATAAACGGAACGTTACACATTAGTCATCTTGACGATTTTGACATTCACATTGTCATCACAGACAGTGTCATCTGTCAACTTTCTCAACAATCGTAGCGATAAACACCGCACCCACAGGTTTTTGTAAATTTTTCCTACTTTAAAGTAATACAAATTGTTTAAAAACCATGGGAGACCACCTGCCAGCATGCGTTATAGACGTGGGAACTGGATACACAAAGCTTGGCTTCGCCAGCAACAAGGAACCGCAGTTTATCATACCTTCAGCCATAGCGATAAAAGAAACTGCTAAAGTTGGTGACCAATCAACCCGACGGATGACTAAGGCAGTCGAAGACCTTGATTTCTTCATCGGCGATGAAGCGTTCGACGCCACTGGGTATTCCGTGAAGTACCCCGTCAGACACGGCCTTGTCGAGGATTGGGATCTAATGGAGCGATACATTGAGCAGTGTATCTTCAAATACTTGAGGGCGGAGCCGGAAGACCATCATTTCCTCATGACTGAGCCTCCACTGAACACTCCTGAAAACCGCGAGTACTTAGCTGAGATTATGTTTGAGTCATTCAATGTTCCGGGCTTGTACATTGCTGTACAGGCAGTTTTAGCTCTGGCTGCGTCGTGGAAGTCTCGCGCTACAGCTGACCGTACCTTTACCGGAATTGTTGTTGACAGTGGAGATGGTGTAACCCATATAGTACCAGTAGCAGAAGGATATGTCATTGGATCTTGCATCAAACACATTCCCATCGCTGGTAGGAACATAACTTCCTTCATACAATCGCTGCTTCGTGAACGTGAAGTCGGAATACCACCAGAACAAAGCTTGGAAACAGCTAAAGCTATCAAAGAGAGATACAGCTACATTTGCCCTGATATTGCCAAAGAGTTTGCAAAGTATGACTCAGATCCAGTAAAATGGATGAAGAAGTACACTGGTGTTAATACCATCACTAAAAATCCTTTCTCCGTAGATGTTGGGTATGAGAGGTTCTTAGGACCTGAGATTTTCTTCCATCCTGAATTTTCAAATGCTGATTTTACTGTTCCATTGAATGAAATGGTAGATGAAGTTATACAATCTTGCCCCATTGATGTAAGAAGAGGTTTGTATGGCAACATTGTGCTGTCTGGAGGGTCTACCATGTTCAGAGATTTTGGCAGGAGGCTTCAGCGAGATATCAAGAGAAGTGTTGATGCTAGACTGAAGCTTTCCACTCAGTTATCTGAGGGACGTATTACACCAAAGCCAATTGATGTGCAAGTAATTTCGCACAATATGCAGCGTTATGCTGTCTGGTTCGGAGGCAGTATGCTTGCATCTACACCTGAGTTCTACCAGGTTTGTCACACTAAACAGGCGTATATGGAATATGGACCTAGTATTTGCAGGCACAATCCTGTTTTCGGCACAATGACATAATGGTCTCAGAAAGTATTATTGGTACTTCTTGTAGAAATCAACAATGCAAACCTGTATTGTTGATTGTTATTGTGGAAGTATCATTCCAAAGTCATGACTGTATTACTGTATTATTAAACAGTGACTTAATATAATTTAATGTTAAGCTATCAGTAATGAACTAATTAAGATTTAATAGAGACTTATTATGTTCTCATTTTATTGATCAATGTTTCATATTTGATAATTATTTCCTGAGATTTCTAAATAATAGAATTTAATAAGCTGGATTTCAAGGTGATTTGTTTCTGTAAGCATTTATTACTGCATTCCAGCATTTTTACCCAAATAAAATGATAAAAAATAATTTCACTTTATTTATTTAATCTACTATACTACCTACCAGCTACCTATAGTATAGTACCTACCTACAATACTATCTTTTTTTATAAATTTATATAAATCCGTGAGAAAGTTATAAATTTAATAAGTACTTTACTATTTGTACGCGTAACGCGGGCGAAGCCACAGGGCAGAAAGCTAGTCATTTATAAATAGTCAGCTAATATTGCGCTTTTTAAGTTTTTCCTTACCAATGTTTGCAGGTTTTTTTCGGCGTTCAGAATACTTGCAGGTTGTACCTATCAATTTTATATTGATAACGTGACAAAAGTAACTAAGCTTAATTTTTGCTTCCTAAGTATTTGTTATCGTACTAACTAGGTTGGTACCTACCTACTTTCTTAACTGATGACTGTTGTAAGAGTTCTAATAATTGAGAACTTTTTTTTACTCATATTGAAATGGTAATTAACGAGTTGGTAGGTACTAGATATCAGATATCTACTCAGGCACTTACATAAATTAAAAGATAAATTACAGTAAAAATCGCACCATATGTCGCGAAGCGAACTCGTTCCCCAACGTCCTGCGTCGAATTTATCATTTTAAAAATGTTCAGGATATTATTCTAATAATTCATAAGAAACATAAAATACAGACACCTAACTTACGCCTACCTTAACCAATTATAGTAAGTTATAGTTCGAATAATATAAACCTCAATAGTTTTCTGTGTTATTTTTGTTCTATTTTCCTCAAGCGACCGCGATATTTCACGTCTGGTTAAGAGGATAGTTAATCCATCAAGTCACCACCCATGGTTCCCGTCCGATAACATTTGTGTAACAAATGATACGGAAAAACATAAGCTTACTGTTTGTATTGCATGTTTCTGGATAACTAGTTTCTGGCCGTGAATAAGTAGGTAGGTTATAGGTACTCAATAATTTGATTTCTATGTAGGTATTTATAAGCGTCTAGGTACATATTTTAAGCTGGTATCAGAAAATATAGGCAATTACTAACCTACTGAAAATCTGAAATCGTTACCTTCCACTTATTTTTATATAAACGGAAAATTTTGTGTGATTTAGCACGACCATTGTCATTCAAAAGAATCATAATTCCTGAAAACATAAAACTTTATGAACTGCCTGAATTTGAATTAACCATTGAACTGGGCTAGTCCACAGAATGGGTAGTAATCTCCATACATCGGTAGGCCAGCATAAAACAGGGCGGCACATAACCGTCCCTGCCAGTCGTTAACTTGAACCCTGAAATTGTGGGGGTGGCTCATATATTGCTGCGTACAATGGAAGGCACAAAGGTTGAGTTACGGACGGGTGAACATTGAATTTGGGACTAGACTGTGGTGAGGGATAAGATTGAACAGTTCATGGTTTCTTGTGTCCCTTACGGAGTCGCGAAACGAGGCCTACATGCAAGCAGTTCCGTCAATTTGGACGAGTAGGTACCTACCTACTTAAACAAGCTCTTCTGTTTGCGGTAGGGTGTTTTAATAGTGCAATCTGTCAGTAATTATGGAAACTGTAATTAAATTAAGGCCTAATCTCTCATGTCAATAGAGAAGTCCCTGTGTCCCAGCACGTGATGGTGATGATGAATGTTTGTGTGTGTGCAAATAAATGAATACTGAATACTTATTATTATAGCTTTAGGTAGGTACGTACTCCACCGTACAAAGTGCAAAGTCAAGAAATGCTCGGGGGTTAGAGCTAATTGCGAGTGCACGTATTGTTTGGCCCTGACACGCCCTCGAGGAATCACATGCAGGGCCAGCGCCGAAATTATTGAACAATGAAAGCACTACAAAATTCATGAACATAGGAGTAGCTATCTACCTGCTCTATGTTCATGAATTTTAACTACCTATCTAGTAACTAGGTAGGTAGGTACGTTTTTTTAATAAAATTGTTTATTTTAGGTACTTCTAGTCTTTTGGACCCTGCGCTAAATCAAGCGCAATTCGCCAGTGTCAAGTGTTTTATAATTTACAAAATTATAAAGTTGTTACTCATGTGATTGCTATTTTAGGGCAATCTTTACTTTACTTATCATAATTATTGTAGATTTTAGAACTTTTGGACAGCTGACTTCTCTCTTACTTCTACTTCCTTCCTACTTCTATCTCCTTTCGATCACTAAAAACGCATAGGTAGGTAAGCAGTAGGTACCTACTACATTGTACGATTTAGGTATCTCTAGCTGTATTGTCTGCTAGGTGGGTAGAATTTATTGTTATGTCGCAAGATTTTAAGCGAGATACGGAGACATTGAGTTCAGCTAATTTTGACACTCCTCTAAAGTCATTATTATCTATTTGTTAAAAGCATTTATTATATGGTAGGTAGGTTTTTTCTTTATTTGATTTGTTTTCTCTTGGTATTTAAGTAGATACTATGAATCTAGTAGGTAGGTACAAAACTAGATTTGAATGTTCAGTAGGTACTTAAATATTTTTTACTTGGACGTTCAGGTTATTGTGACTATAGTAAAAACAATAAGCACATATTTAGCTTCCTACTTACCCTTTGGGTGTTTTAATACTACGGCATCATTAGGTATAAAACAGAGCTATTTAAAATTCATCTGTAAACCTAATCCAAGCCCTAACTTATTATAATCTTGTTTGTTGTTGTTTGTTGAAAATATGTATTAATAATTATTTATGAAATGAAGAAATTAAATCTCTCTTCGATTCCTCAGCCAATGGTACTCGCATAGATAGTCTCATCTTACAAGATTAGGTAATACTTAGTTTACTCACAGAATGCATTTTCTTTTCACATCCAGAAGCCAATCGTTCCACCCGCGTTATCGATCCCAAGAGATATTTCAGACAACTAGAGCTAAATCGAGATATCGAGGTGGGTCAACCGCCGACGGTCTACAGTTCTACGCCACATCATTGATAGCTCTTTCAGCCGGACAAATAAAACAAATGAAGTGGTTGAGGTAGGTAGTTTTATAATTTGCCTGTTTTTTTAGTTTCACCATGTCTCTGCAGGTTTGCGAACACAATTAGGTGGCCGCGTTGGCTAAGTGTCATAATGGGTTTATCATTCACCAACCCGCATTTGGCCAGCGTGGTGAATTAAGGCCTAATCTCTCTCGTCAAGAGAGAAGTCCCTGTGTCCCAGCAGTGGGAACGTGAATAGGGGTGTTATGTTGGCTAAGTGAGAGCTCGAGTTCAACTTTCATTGCGAAGGTAGTGAGTTCAAACCCCGCCACGCATCATTTTCTTCTTGAAAAGTTTTTGTGCGCTTTAAAAACACGCGCTTTACTTTTACGGAAAGTACTTTTACCGCTGTTTTGTTTTGGTTGCCTGGAAGAGGATCGCTCTTTAGCGATAAGGCCGCCCATTGTACTTGTTTCTTTTGTTGTATTTGTTATTTTTGTTTGTTTGTTTTGGTGTACTTACAATAAAGTGTTTTTGTATTGTATTTGTATTGTATTGTATTTTACAAACACCGAAAATATAACGTATCCGAATTTCATCCGACCCTCTAAACACGTTTGCTGGGTCGAAAGTCGGAGCAGTTTTCATTCACATTTCCACGTCTCCAACACATAGGAATGTACATTACCAAGTTTGCAAGTTTAATTTGGGACCTGTCCACCACACTCTGATTGATGGACTTGTGGACGTGCCAAAACAAAGTTATAACGATTACTAATGATCCTATCTTGGATGTCGTGGTTATACACTCGTTGAAGATTGAAGAAAGTTTCTACGATTAGATTACATGATTTCGGCTAAATTATGAACAATATACGAAATATACGAATTCATTAATATATAAAACTAGCTTTCCGACCCACGGCTTCGCCCGCGTTATAATATTTTCCCGTTGTAAAAAGTATCCTATGTCCTTCTCCTAGTCCTAAGCCATCCACCACTTTTCAGCCAAATTGATTCGGCCGTTCTTAACTAACACGACTTTCTTTTTTAGGTACTTAATATAATTTCATTTGAGACTATTATTGCCCGCGGTGATTGACCCGCAGGAAGCTGGTCATAAAATAAATAATTTACATATTTAAAAAGTAGGTACCTACGTATGTTTACCAACGGGCAATAGGACGGTAAATACTTGCCATTATTAATTCATGTCGGTTTAAAAACCCCTTTAGGGCATTGAAGTTCCCTTTCGGACTGTCCTTTACGAGGAACCTTTAGAGCAAACCATAGAGTTAAGAAATTATAAGATAGAAGTGATAGCTCGATAATGCGTTCGAAGATTAACATTTTAACAAGCCTAAAGTCTTCAAGGTGTGCAAATGCTCGCATATTTGTCAGTAGTTTACCCCATAGAATACCCAGATATATAAAAATCAATGTAAATTTTTGTTGTAGGTAATTGTTGTTACTCGGGCTGGGTAATTTAAGTGCTTTTGGTTTTAAAACAGTCGTAGTAGCCCAGGGAAGGTTTAAAAGGTGAGTCATGGGAATAAAGCGGACGAAACCGCGGACGGGTCAGCTAGTATAGAAGCTAGCTAGAGAGATGATTCCAATTGAAGTCAAAACTGAATTTACCATAACACCCCTATTCACGTTCCCACTGCTGGGACACAGGGACTTCTCTCTTGGCGAGAGAGATTAGGCCTTAATTCACCACGCTGGCCAAGTGCGGGTTGGTGAATGACACATGTTCTTCAAACTTTGAGAAGTTCTCAGAACATGCCGGTTTCCTCACGATGTTTGCCTTCACCGTTAGAGCACGTGTTTTTATAGCACACATAATTTTCCAAGAAGAAAAATCAGAGGTGCGCGGCGGGGTTTGAACCCACGACCTTCGGAATGAAAGTCGGGTGTGCTCCCACTTAGCCAACACGGCTCTGCTCCCACTTAGCCAACACGGCTCAAACTGAATTTGATTTTTCGCAATTAAATGTTTGACCCCCCCTTGTTTACTACAGTATTTTTAGCTCTATGGTCGACTTAGGGTCGCAGTCACCTGTGACAGCATTCAGTACAATGACTCACCCTTTGGAACACCTCGCCACCCCGTGTTTCCAACGTTGCGCCAGCGTACCTCAAAATTAGGTAAAAATTCATTAGAAAATGGAATTTAAATCACTAAGAACATAATTTATTAACATTATACCTGTAGTATTAAAAGTATGGGCGTAAACATAAATAATAGTAAGTATGTATTTGCAATCTTTTATTTAAAATATATATTATAAGCCATATTGACCTTTTTTATTCTATTTGAAACATTTTATTTTCCGCATTACGGAAGTAATAGGTAGGTAGTACCCACTTATGGTAAAAACATGCCGAACAATATTAATATAATTTACACAAGTTATGAATTATTAATATTTGTTTTTTTTTTGAGTTTAAACATGCCTAACTTCTGGAATTTCCGGTTTTTCCATTTGCCTTTTATACAGCTACTCTATAATGCAGAATAACACCTTATTTAATCCAGGGCCGGACCGTGAATTTGTGGGGCCCTGGGCTGAAACTATATAGGTACCTTCTTGGGGGCATACATCTTAGTAGGTACTCAATTTGAGTTTTAAAAAATCTACGTGTCTTCCTTCCTGGCGTATAACTCCAGAACGCGCGAACCGATTTCCACGGTTTTGCATTCATTGAAAAGCTCTTGGGCACCGTGAGGTTTATTTATAGCTAAGAAAATTGCGGGAAAGTGCGAAGCCGCAGGGCGGAAAGCTAGTTTTTTTTTATAAATATGGGTACTTATCTATTTTTTATAAATATAATATACTAGCTTCCGCCAGCGGCTTCGCCCGCGTGGAAATAAAAAGTACCTAGCCTATGTTCTTTCTCAGGGTCTAAAGATTGTCTGTACCAAATTTCATCAAAATCGGTTGAGAGGTTTAGGCGGGAAAGCGTAACAGACAGACAGACAGACAGAGTTACTTTCGCATTTATAATATTATATAGTAAGGATTTATAAAAAATATATACCTATTTTATCTAGAGTTTCGCGATTTTCATGTATAAATTATCATAGTGCAAGACCCATCTGGGGGCCAACCACCATCTTTTAAAAAGTGGCCAAGTGCGAAAAAGTTTTTAAGTTTCAGTTCTATGTATGGGGGGACCCCCTAATGTAAATAATTTTTATTCAATTTTTTTATGAAATCTGAGTGCGGTTCACGGAATACATCTACTTACCAAATTTCAGCTTTATAGCTCTTATAGTTTCGGAGAAAAACGGCTGTGACATACGGACGGACGGACGGACGGACGGACGGACAGACGGACGGACGGACATGACGAATCTATCTATTATGTTTCCGAACATTCTTAGAGTAAGCCTACAATAATATTACTTTATATGGTTTATAAGAGGTTATGGTACGAAATCACAAAATAAGATTAGAATTTAGAATAATACTGCTCTAAGAGACCATGGTAGGCCCCCTGGTCTGGCTTAAACTTTTTAACGTGATGTTTAATATCTGTGGTCGAAGCAGAAAAGAAAACGTATAGGTATTTGTATGCAATTTTTAATCAATATTTTCTTATGACGTTGTCACGTAAAAATATCCTCCGTAAACCGACTTTACAGACAACTATTTTTTTTTTTTCAAATTATGGCCTATTTTTATCGGGATATGGGGGCCCCTTGTAACCCCGGGGCCCTGGGCTGCAGCCCAATCAGCCCATAGGTAGATCCGGCCCTGATTTAATCTATAAAACCTAAATAAACAGCTTTACCAAAATCGCTAAAATAAAACTAATTTGGAATTTACGTTGGAAACACCACATTCTAGAGCGGGAGGTGGAATGCAACGGTGTCCGTACACATTACCCTGTATTTTATAGTTACCCCGTTTTCAGCTTTTTGGGTCTGTCACGCTTAACATTTTCATGAGGCGTGGATTTATGAAACCGTTAGAACCTGCTTAGATCCTCATAATAGGTAACATAACATGAGTGTACCTACCAAAAACGAGTAACGTAATATTTGTATTCTAAAGTTCACGTAAATCAGTCACACCAATTACCTACAAGTCTTGGGTGGTCGAGAAAGTGTTTTACAGTGTTGACGATTACGTTTTAGTTTAATTTTATTTGATTTTTGATTAAGTGTATTGAAGATTACTTAGATCATTTAAAAAGTATTAGGTAGTAAATCATTATGTTAAATTATTATGGGAAAAGGACAGGAAGATAATGATTGACTAACAATATTTTACACCTAATCACCTTATGTTGCTTTTATAAAATGTTAGATTTTACTGTGATTCTACTGAAGAACCTTATTTTTATTGCGGCAAATGAAAGCTCAGATAAATAAATATCTCAAGTAAAACAGTCCTCTACCAACAAGTGCTGGGAACTTCGAACTAATTCCGATTGGCCAGTAAAATCAACTTTATCCTTCTTGAACTCAACTCGTAATTCACTTTAATTTTCTAGAGCTCCAGGCCAAACTAATTAGATGACTGTTTTATTTTAAAATTGCAGTTTCATAGAATTCAATGAACACTAAGCTATTTTACAAATTTTACAAACTAATCAATTCCATATTCCGTATTTATGGAATTGGTTTGGGTCACACATAATACCTACCCAGGGCCATTCATTCTGTGAAGTGTACTATGTTTTTACATTTCATAGAATGACACTGCTACTGCACGAGGAGATCTTCGTATGGATTAAAATAATAATAAAATATCTTCATTTTATAAAACGGCAATTACTTACGTATTTACTTAGGAGATCGACCACAACAAGAGCAGTCTATATCAGGAGGAGTGAGCGTCCCGCCGTGCTCCGTCTCCTCTCAGGTCGCGCGCGCGGTTCTCACCTCTCTTGTTGTGGTCGAAACGTCGAGAGTTGTTTAACTCCTATGTAAATAGGTGAGTAATTCCCGTTTTATAATATGAATAGTTATATAACTCACGAAAATTTTGAAAATAAAATATCTTATGACAAAAATATTATTAAAATAATCAAATTATTTAATAGTAGGCGTATCGTATCGCAATATAAAGGCTATCAGATTGCGAAGCGTTCCCCACGCCAATATCCCATATTTCATGATAGAGTGGATATATACGTGATGCGCCTTCGTAGCCCGAAGCCCACTTAATTGGTGAAAGTAGGTGAATACGGGCTACGAATTTAAAAGTACCCATACTAGGCCTTACCTTGTACTATGTCCAAGAGCTTTTGTATTCAAAGACCAAATGATCTATTGCCGTGGGTAATTAAGATATTTATTCACCATTATTACGTTCCACTAAACGGTAACGTTAAAAAAACACTTGCTCTAACGGTGAAGGCAAAACATCGTGAGGAAACCGGCATGTTCTGAGAACTTTGAAAAGTTTGAAGGACATGTATCATTCACCAACCCGCACTTGGCCAGCGTGGTGAATATCGGCCTATCTCTCTCGTCAAGAGATAAGTCCCTGTGTCCCAGCAGTGGGAACGTGAATAGGGGTGTTATGATTACGTTCCACTACTAGGCAAATCTTCCCTAGAAACTAAATTGTGTTTATTTTGAAGCAAGATATTATATGAACTCAGATTAAGGTAATATAAAATGCAACTATCGTCATAATATCCATGTTTTTCTTTATTACGAGAAAATTGTCTACGGCGTGAACTGCAAAACATAATAAGGGCATTACCCGCGCCGTCAGTCAAGCATCTCAAGAGCCGGGGTCAGCTGTTTCTGAAGAACCTGCGACCGAGCCACGCAGGCGCGAAACTTTCATTCTTTTTTTAATTATTTAAAAGCTATTGATACTTAACTTTTAAACTTTTTTCACGCAAGATGCATTGGACGTTAGACGTAGAATTTACGTTACAGGTAACGTAAATTAATAAATAGGCCTGATATAAAATTTTAGAGCACATATAATTTCTAGCTGTTTGTCTATTATTTTGTAGATTTCTATTTTTTTTTAATTATTATGTCACAACCCGTAACTTTGATCAGTACCCAACTTTAGTAAGGCAAATACGCGGCAATTTGAGTAGATAGTAAATATTTCTTGAAAGTACGTAGTTATTACCTACAGGGAATTCAAGAAGCAAATAGCCGCTCTTGCTTTTTCCATTACTATCAGTAACTTCGGTCAGTTTTCAGCTTTAGAAAAATAAATACGCGTGTTTCATTAAGCAAATGAAGTCATCAAAACAGTTAAAATAATGCCGGAAACGCGAGTGCAGTTTAGCTTAAAACAAATTAAAACGAATCACTTACTGACCATTTCCACGATCCAAAATTATTACATGCTATTGCATTCCATTAGTAAATTACTAAAGTTAATTAAATCCACAAACGTAGGCCTATAAATTCGGATATTTTTGTTGATTGATTATAAAAACGTGTGGCGAATACAATGCTAAATGGAATTATGTTGGCTTTGATGTTGGCACATGCATACCACTGCTCGTTTTCATGTTACTTGACCATTTTCGTAAATTTAAATCTAACAATTTTCTGTTAAAGATTCAAATGCTTGTATCTTGCTTATAGATTTAATGTTAGTTGCAAATAAATAAAAAATAAAAATAAAATAATTTATTCAAATTCAAAGTGCTATAGATTATGGTTTACTAATAATTTAATTCTTAAATAAAACAAGTGCCTAAACTAGGTTAAAACCTGTGTTATAGGCTTAATGTGCATGCAAACATAAAATCACTTAAAAACCTAGGTATAAATAGTGAAAGAATTGCAAAATTAAAAATAAATAAATAGAGAATATAGGGTGATCTATCTAGATCTTAATCTATCTAGAGCAGTGGTTCTCAAACTTTTTTAAGGACGGAACCCTTTTTGGAAGAAAAATACTTGATGGAACCCTACAATAAAACAATTGTTTTTGTAATAATAAAAAAAGTGTACGTAGATATCATCATAATCATAACACCCCTATTCAAGTTCCCACTGCTGGGACACAGAGACTTCTCTCTTGACGAGAGAGATTAGGCCTTAATTCACCACGCTGGCCGAGTGCGGGTTGGTGTGAACATGCCGGTTTCCTCACGATGTTTGCGAGAGCACGTGTTTTTAAAGCAATTATAATTTTCCAAGAAGAAAAATCAGAGGTGCGCGGCGGGGTTTGAACCCACGACCTTCGGAATGAAAGTCGAGTGTGCTCCCACTTAGCCAACACGGCGTAGATTTATTTGGGTAAAATTATAAGTTTTGTTGTCACGTGGGGGAGGATACGCGCATTCCACAGAACGGCAAACTTAAGCAGGAAACACATTATTAACACCCGACGCGACGCGACGTGTCGACACCCGACGTGCACCGTGCATATTACCAACACGCGACGCCACGACATACTAGCATTTCATCATCATTTCGCTAAATAAATGCAAAAATTTAATATGAAATTGACATAAAGTGACAGTTCTCGAACGAATGACGCGTGGCGTCGAGTGTTGTCTAGAAACATACTGCGCGCCCACGTCGGATGGCGTGTTTACCCCCACCATGGGCAACACGCAGATCTGGCACGTCTGGATCAGGTGGCGTGTGCGCGCGTGGCGTCGGGTCGCGTGTTCAAAGTGTGTTTCTGGTCTATAGAAAACCATACATTTGATTCGACTCAACACGCATCACGTTTCATCGGGTGGCGTCGGGTGTTAATAATGTGTTTCTGCCTTTAGAGAGATCGGGTTGTACAAGTATAAAATTGTTGATACCAATCTATGAGATATTGTACCAGCTATTGTAATATATATGTTTATACAAATACAAATAACGTTCATAGCGTTTTGACTCCGCGCGGCCGCGGAGCGACCAGAGAGAGGTGTTTTTAATTTTTTTTTCTAAATTCTTGCGGAACCCCTACAGAGGTATCACGGAACCCTAGGGTTCCGCGGAACACACTTTGAGTATAGCTGATCTAGAGAGACAAAAATATAGAATATAATTATAGTATTTATAAATGTATTGTTAAACAGAAACAATTATAATAAATAATATTTACATCAGTCTCTCTAATGTACATAATTCTATACCACTTGCTTCTCCTTTCGCACTCAAAACGAATTACTGATTCTGTACCTTTACTAATATAATAGCAGACCGATCGAAGTTCGGACAATTCCATCACGGCCCACCTTTATCAATCCAGCACAAAAATATAAATATGGAGCATTTTTCCAAATCGACGTCCGTCCGTACTACGAAGAGGGGTGGGGAAAGGCGCGGGGCGCGGGGACACGCAGCCTCCCGGCAACGATTACTGATTAGTGTGGCTGTGGCGGCCAGAGAGGAACCCCGTTTCTTCGCCATGCCGCCACCGGTCCAACGCGACTCCTTCCTACCCCTATTCAACCTCCTTGCTACATTAAAAACTCTTTATCCATCCTCTGTAGAGTTTTCGAAATTCGAAGACTAGTTTTGTCAGTGTACTCGATCAGCTGACCGGCAGACACGCCTCACATGTTACTACTACTCTACGTTTGTGCGGTGTTATATATGAATGTTGGTTGACTGGTATTTTGGGTGAATGTGTGCTCTACGCGGTGGATATACGTAAGTTTATATCATTTTATAACCTCAAAAGCTTAAAATAACCTACCATATCATGTTATTACTGAGTTTATGGTAGACATAAACCATCTGAAGCATTTGAGTGCATTTAGGAAGCATTTTTCACTTGAATTTATGAATCTCTTTGATCGTGTCATACAAAACATGAAAAGGAAATGAACTTCCCTAAAGCTTGTTTATAGGCACTGCGCCTAATTAGCATGAGGCTTGTCACGACTTTATGCGTTGAAGTCTTTATTGTGTGCATTTATTATTATTTTTTACCGTAGCAACGTAGAGGCGTCGTAGCACGTCGTAGCAATGTAGGGAAGGCCTACGTCGTAGCACACATGTATTTCTTTTTGCGGTTAAGTTTTCTTTTGTTTCCGTGTTGACATTATTGTAATGTAGATATTTTTTGGCTTTGAATAAATAGAAATCATGTAAGTATTAAGTTTTTATTTAGAACCAGAATTAAATAAAACTATTGTTTTTATTTTCTGAAATTTGGAATATGCAGCAATATTTAACAGCTGATATTCTTTGTAGCGGTATCATAGTAGACGACCTCTTTGACGCAGCGGGTTCGATTCCCAACTCAGGTCAAACATTTATTTATTAAATAAAAATTGAAACAAATTAAATAACTGTATATTGCCAATTTCACAAATACCTATATTAATTGTTGTCCTGTATAAGTATTGTTTTCGATTTAAAAGTACATTATAGATGTTTTTTCTATCTATAAATAAACTTAATAAAACGTAAACCATCAATACCCTCTAGAATCTATTTATAAGACACACTTTGTCGATCAACAAAGCTAAACCAAAATTCAAAGTAAATGAAATTATTACGTCATTATTAATCATTATTTAATCTCTCCGAACTGTGACTTTATCAAACAGGGTTAATTCAGACAGAGCCCGGCTAGACAGAGCTTAGTGAACTGACTATTATTAAGCCTCGTCTTCTATCAATAATTACCAATATGGCCTGAGTGTATTTCTATGTATAGTTAGTTATTTTATTAAGCACTTTAATGCCGAAGGTCGTGGGTTCAAACCCCTCCGCGTACCTCTGGTTTTTTCTTGTTGAAAAATGTGTGTGCGCTTTGAAAAAACGTGCTCTAAGGGGTGAACGCAAACATGTGAAGAAACCAGCATGATCGAAAAGTTTGATGGACATTGCGTCATTCACTAACCCCCACTTGGCCAGCGGCAGCGTGGTGAATCAACCCAGCAGTGGGAATGTAAATAGGGGCGATGATGATCCATCTAAGTTTGAATAGCTAAATAGAAACATGAACAAATGCTCAAATATACAGCTTAATAGTAGTAAATAAATAAGATACTTTTATTTTTAGATAATTAACACAAAATCAGCTGTTTTCGGTTCAATATAGGCTTTGGAAAGATCGTTTAGATTTATGATGATAATATATAAGCAAATTAAATAAAAATAAAATAGATGAAGATCCTGACGCACGCAAAATATGTAACTTTTAAGTTCTCAATTTAAAATGAAGCAATCATTTTAGATTTTAGTTTTAATCAGAGAACATAAAACTATTCTTAAGTTTCAAAATGGCTGTCAAATGTTGAATGAAAATTAGCGTGCCTTTAAGTTTGAAAGCTGAGAATAGTTAAGTACGAGTAAATGTGGTTGATCAGAAAACTGATCAATCAACTTGATTTGAATTAATAAATAAATAAATTTTGCTGAACGGTTCACAGCAACATCAAAAAGACAGAAACTTTTGTTAAATTTACTAAAACACCTTAACGAGAAATATGATTTGGAATAAACCTTAAATAAACCTTCCTTAAATAAACCTTCTTTAATAATTCCTGCTTATTTAGATGCTCTTAAAACAAACTCAATGAAATGAAAATACATCAAGTTTATATAACAAGGAAAAGCTTTATACACCCAAAGTAGAAACCGATCGTCGATATTAAAAGCAATAAAGGCAACCCTTCATGAGTTTACGGCTGTTTATTAAAGTCCAGGGCCCGATAGGTAAATCAAGAGTAATAAAAGTAAAGTGAAGTTGGAATTATGTATTATTATGGATATTTTTCCAATTAACTAATCACATAAAACTGAAAGATAGGTGTTTAGAAATATGCTATTGACGCTATTTATTATATAGTCAACAACATATTTAATTCGTAAAACGATGATAGTTAATTTGTTAAAAGTCAACTTTACAAGTACCTTTAAAGCGTTTGTCGTTATTAGGTAGGTTACAGTTAAAGTTATTAAGTTATTAAAGTTTATATTAGGTTCTTAACTTAACAGTAAATTTCTGATCACTGAAACTTTAAAAAAAAATCAACAAGTAGAAGGGTACTTGGTATAAATAAACCTTTGTTTCTTTATAAACAAAACCCCAAATATTCCCGAAACACAAACACTTTTTACTTCGTATCAAAGTCTGTAACTCGGCAATAACCATTCAAACAGCCGTTACTATTATCTAATCTGATAGACCAGAAAACTCCACTCTATTGTCTATGCGAAAATAAGGAAAATTGAAACGGAGAACATGAAATATGGAAGATAAACAGCGTCTGCTGGTGGCTGAAAAAATACAGCCTCATAAAATGACATTGCTTGGATTTCCAGTTAGGGCTGGAAAAAATGTCGGATGTTTTGAAAGTCTGTGGTTTTATGTTGCTCAGAGAAATAGGGATGAGACGAATATGAAGTACGACGGTCTTGGAAATCCTTATTTAGTACAATAATTTTAAATGATTAAAAATTGTTATTGGCTAAAACAGTTTAACATCACATTTGATATTCGGCTGACGAAATAGAGATTTTATGTAAAGAAAAGTACTCGTTAAATATTATTAGGAGTATTTTTTTAAGGACCTCTAGACTCGAATATTTATTTAAACTCACTTCACTTTAGTACATGGACTTAGTAATTGGAGATGTCTCGTTAAAAGAGGTGTTTCCAGATTTCCAGAGTTCTACGTTGGTGAGATATAGGGTTAAAAAGTCGGACTATTCCGAGAAATGATTGCGCACAGCACTACCAAGCAAACATTTTGCAGATTTTCTTCGTCTAAAAAAGGATAAACACTTTTTATCTCGATTGAAGAAGACGAATCCACTCCTTTTTATTTTAATTCGTTATTATATAAAGTAATTGCTTTCATTGTTTTCTCAGCTACAGATTTCTAGTTTTAATATCGTTAAAATACTCCCAAAATGTGGTTTGAATTAACAAGAAATTTTGGTTTGTAATCTTTTAAGTTCAATGAATAAATGAGCCTTTGAAGCTATTCTGGTCCTGAAGTTTCATAGAATGGTCTCCAAAATGTCTCTCTGTTACATCAGAAATTTCGCTGACATAGAATAGTTTTAATACGAAGTATTTCAGTTATTTTTTTGTTACTAGCGAAAAGCGTTTTGTGGTTTTGATTTTAATTGGCTGTATTGTGGATGGCAATACAGATGTATAAGAGATTATTTTTACACATATAAAATTTCCGTTAATGAAAATGAGATCAAAAATATAATGTTAGAATTTTGAATCATAAAATTGAAAAGAAATGAGATAAAAATTTTACAATCGATTTTTTAGGCAAAATCTGAATATCTTTAGGCTATATTGGTTAAAAATGATGTGAAATAGGATCAAAGGAGACAGAAGCGCTGACTCCTCGATAAATCAACGACCCGGCCAGAGGTTCTAATGCTGGCCAATTATCCTTAGACCTTCGGACCCGACGACAATGGGATCTACTCCAAGCATATTGGGCGTTGGGGTGTATTGATTGTCGTTGACTTTGTTCATGTATAGGTACCTACATTACATAATTTTAATTTTTTAAGCTTTCAATATATTTTAACTATATACTTTATTTATGCGTTATGTAAAGAACAGTTTCTTGCTATAATAAAAGATAATTTCGTTCTCGTCGTCACAACGCGGGTCGATAATACTGGCTGTAAAGACTTTTGTGAAGACTTTTGTCAACATTGCAATGGCACGTACATCACTGATGATCAAATAATAATTACGAAAAATTCTCCTTTCGGTATCTTTTAGAAATAGGTTTCTTAATTACTGTGTTTAGTGTGACTATTTCGGCGAAAGCCCTAATTAATGTTAATTATTTTATTATTTAGTCTACTTGATTCCAAACAATACAATTAAATGATTTATCATACCTATCTCCATAGCTGACAAAGAACCAACAGCAGTATGATTATTTGTATTGTATAAGCTAACTTTGATCACCAACTCGCCTGGTGACCGTGGTGAGGTGATTATGCCAAAGGAAGTGCACAGGATGCTTACCGATTGGATATTATGATGATGAAATCGCACAGAATACACTATAGAAACTATTTTGGGTGATAATTACATAATAAAGTATATACCACTTAAAACTATGCATTATTCTGAAGCTAAAGTAAACCAAAACCTAGCTTCAGTATTATTTAGCTCGCAAATTAGGTTCTTAAATAATTTATGTGCTTTAGAGAACACTTCACCCGTATCTCTTAGGAATAAAACACAATTTAGCTTGAAACTATGCTCATAAATAACAAAAGTAAGCAAATAAAGGAACTTACGAGCTTAAAATGATGTAAATCAACTTTTTGACATCAGAGAATTATGCTCAACTAGCCTTTTGTTCATGGTAATAAATTTTTCGCGAACATTGTAGGATTCCGTTCATTAAAATAAATTCAGTTAGGAGGGTAAAAGCCGAGCCGTTTGGGTTCAGTAGGTTTTCATCAAAGGATAGAACATCGAAATGAAATTATTTACTGGATTGTTGGGTTTCATTTACATTTAAACTTTTTGCTTACCTTGTATTTTTACATTACCTTTTTTTATTGTGTAGATTTTACAGCGAAACCTCACCAATCTTTATCAAATTGTATTGGCATTTATCAGTTATCTTAACTTATGAAACATGAGTCGATATTTCTAGTAAAGGCGAGTGGATGGATTGTCGACTCACCACAGAACCCTAAAAATGTGGTAAAATAGGTCAAGTGGGAATCGGGCGCGGTTGGGTTCCGTAGCGAGTGTAATCGTTAAATCAATGGCGTGTTCTCGGACGGATGTTTTTTACGCATGACGCTATTTTGTATTTTGATTAGAAAGCCCGGTTTACTGAAATAAATATAGGTATTATGGAATACCATAACACCCCTATTCACGTTCCCACTGCTGGGACACAGGGACTTCTCTCTTGACGAGAGAGATTAGGCCTTAATTCACCACGCTGGCCAAGTGCGGGTTGGTGAATGACACATGTCCTTCATACTTTTTTCAAAGTTCTCAGAACATGCCGGTTTCCTCACGATGTTTGCCTTCACCGTTAGAGCACGTGTTTTTAAAGCACACATAATTTTCCAAGAAGAAAAATCAGAGGTGCGCGGCGGGGTTTGAACCCACGACCTGATTAAGGTGAATGATGGTTTGTATGGTATTGTCATTTATGTTATTTTAAAGTAGATAAAACGCGAAAATTTTAAGAGATTCTGTGAATAGTAGTATAAGTTTTGTACATACTCGTATATGATACCTAAATAATAAAATTTCAGATATGTTCCAACATACTAAGTCAGTGCCATGCCAGGTAAAAGTTTTGAATTATTGTACAGTTGTTAAGATTTAATTACTAAGATATTGTCTCGATTAATAAAATTGGTATAAATTATGTATATAAGTACCTATGCGTGACGTAATAATTTTGGTACAAATCTGTCGGTAAAATTTATATTACCGACAGATTTGCAACCAAATTAGCGCCTGGCCTAATATACCTACCATTACGCCACAGTGCCGCAGTTACAACTTAAATTAATTATTCGCCTGAAATTTCGGGTCTCACTAATTAGCGTCATCCATGAGATACCTACATTGGTGACTATAATATTTACTCTTTTCTTACTTCTAAGAGACTTTTAATTTAAAATATAAAATGTACATATAATGCTTATCCAAACCGTCGTTAATCTATACTAATATTATGAAGAGTTTCAATCACAGGATCTCAGGATCCGCTGGTCCGATAAAAAAAATAATTCCGTGTGGTTCAAACAGAAGGTTACGAGGAAGGCTATATGGTATATTAATTAGACTATATATAATTATGTTTTACTTTAAAAAACGAAATGTCAGCGGGTCGACTAGTAAGGTATAAAACTAGTTATTTATTTTACTTCCATAGCACAAAAATAAACTACTGCAACCAATTTTATAAATCCCAGTTCGAAATCGTCCACAGAGCTACAAAATGAGCAATGTTCAGAAGGCAAAAGACGAAAGGAACCCTCAATGAGAATTTGTTACTTACAGAGTTGAATAGAGAGCGTGGTTATAAGCTCGCGGATTGAAAGGACCGAGCCACTGGCAAAATGGAATACTCTCTATTTATTGTAAAGGAAACGAAAATAGCCAATGCAAGGTCGTAGATTTAGAAATTGAAAAGAGTTTAGTTTGAACTAATATTTTTAAAAATATTAAAAAAAAAAAAAAAAAATATATATAAAAAAAAAAAAAAAAAAAAATATAAAATTATTAAAGATCAATATTATATTTCTACCCTATTTAAGTTCCCACTGCTGGGAAACAGGGACTTCTTTCTTCACAAAAGAGATTAGGACGCTGGCCAAGTGCCAGCGCGGTGAATTAAAGATTAAACTTAAAGTAAAAATGTTACGTATCTCGCTATGTAGGATTGGTTAGTTGGACTAACAAAACCCACGAATGTTTAGCATACACTAATACATCCTAATAATTTAATACAGGTAGGTTTTTTAATATTAATATAATAGTAGGAGATAACATGCGACTTAGCTACAAAGGTACATTAAAACTTTTCGACTTATAATGAAGTCATTTCGTTTCATACCTAGGTATAATACATAAACACCCTGCCAACAATTACGTAAGTTTACAATGAAATGGGTAACATACCCATTCTAAAGTTATACAATTATTACAAGGAAGTTATCCGCGCTTGTTACGAACTAAATAACATTCTGAACTCCCGATCAAACAGGTCCTTGAAACAGTTGTATAAACGATCCTAAGTCAATGGAAATGGAAATCAAATGTAGGTTGGAAATTTCTAATAAGTAGGCAAACAAAATACGATGTAAGGAAGTAATAATATTTACGTAGGTACTTAAAATATTGCGATTGTAAGCTTCTTCAATTGTATCAGTATGTATTTTAGGTAACGAATGTACAAATTTGATGGATATACCCATTGATCTATGGATATACTTATAAACATTTACCTATAAATTATCAAGAAATTGCTTTAGTACAAACCACAGATTACACCCAAAATTCAAACATTTATTGGCATAAGTTATTTAAAAAAATATATTTTATTTAAGTACTTATTTATTTTATTATAAAGCGTAGAATAAAATTAAATGTCTATAGAGAAATGATTAAATACCTACTTAGCATTAGGTACTTAAAATTTCATGTTTATCTTAAGATTTGATTTTGTACATCTTAAACCAGATTTTAATACAGAGCATGAAATGGTTTTTGCATTTCGAGCTCATAATTTTTACTTTGACTATTATAATAATTATATAATTTTTTTTTTTACTTTGTTCAAAGTTGAAAAAATGATGAGCCCATTTCCTTGCATTTTTTTTTGGAAACCTACAGAAATTCTTACAAAATTCAAATAAAAATAGCCATCGCACCAAAAATATTGACTAAAGCGGTCTACACACCGGCGGCCCAACCCGCCGGCCTTATTTTGTACAATCATGCCGCCGGCTTGCGCCCGCGCGGGCAAGCCGGCGGGGCTGCATGCCGATGCCGGCGGCATCCCTTAGTTAGATGCCCGCCGGCTTTCATAGGGTAGTGACGTATTACTAGAACACCACAAGCCGCGGCTGTCGTGCCGCCGGCATTGCCGCCGGCAAAGTCGTTCGGCTTGGACATTCTGAAGCCGCCGGGTTAACCCGCCGGCACTAAGCCGCCGGGCTGTGCCGCCGGGCCGCCGGCTTTGGTGTGTAGACCGCTTAATGCAGAATTAAATGGCGGCTAACTTCTGTCACGTTTCCCGCCTAAAGTGGTGTCGTCGCCATCTTGAAACGTGATGCTGACGGCGCGGCGCCCGTCTAGTGCCGCTATTCAAATACTCCCTACGCTATTTTGTTCTATCAACACCGGATCTTATTTATTGAAGGGCTTGCATTGTGCACACAAACAAAGGCCTGGGGGGCAGACTTTACACCCTATTCGAAATTTAATCTTGAGTTCTAGAATTTTTTAAATTAGAATTTAAATAAATTCTAGAACTCGAATCTATGATTAATAAAAACTATCACTGTTCTGATTATAGTATCCATACCTACCTAATACTACCTATATTTTAGATGCAAATATTATTGTGTCTGTTCCTTCAGCTTTAAGACAGACATACAGAAATACTTATATTAGATTTAAAAAAAAATAAGAAACAAGTATTAAAATATTAATGTACCTAAATCGTTGAAAACATATGACGCTTTACAAATAGTTTCATAGAGAAATCTAAAATAGTACTTTCATCTAACATTCGAGAAGTCATTATTTTAGTTGAAGAAGTAAGTTATTTGACTTGAAAGTTATAAAGACTGCAGCGCCAAGGAGTTCTAACTTTCTGCGGATTCTATTATTTTTAAAGAACAAGGTAACTTGTGAAAGTTTTTCTACGATATGAATTTGCACTTTAGTGCTAAGGATTCTAGATTTAACAATTCGGTGACTTTTGAAAAAATTATGAGTTTTATAATAGATAAGTAAATAAGTTTTATAAGCCTCGAAAAGTATAACTATTTTACCGATGATAGGTAGACTTACATAAATAACTTTTCTGTTAAATTAGGATAAATAGGTACTCAACGAATAGAATAGAATAGAATAGAATAGAATATTTTTATTAAAGTAAATAGTTATTTTACAGTATAAAACCAATTATAACTACCTTATGCTAACTTATGACTAACTAAACTTACCGAGAATAAAGACACATGATGTATGTCTTTAATTTCCACAAAACACTCAAAGCACGGTTTAACAATTCAAATGTAGGTACTACAGTTACAGTGTTAAATCATATAAGGTTGAATCGGGTAGCTCAAACCCTATTTACAAAGCTTTGAAGAAACCACAGAAAGGGAGGTAGGTGGAACCCTGTGGTTTCTTAGATGCTCAACATACTCGAGTTCGGAGTACTAAGGCATTTTATAGCTTCGTCGGTTTTAAGGTGCTTCACTGGTTTCTTGGGCCTCCAGCCAAAATTAAAAAAGATTTAACTGGAAACGGTTGCTCTTGGTTACTGAGTAGTATTTTTTAGAAATGAACTTTGAATATTACAGTCTAATATTATACAGCGAAAGTTTGTAAGGATAGATGGATCTATTGGTAGATAAATGTGTCTTTTTCTCAATGCCCCACGATGCATCTCGCAGACCTGCGTCGCGGCCAAACGGGTGCGTTACCTAAGCCGAAGGCGGAAAGCTAGTAAAAAGTTAACATTGAAAAAAGAGAAAGATTAATTATTATTAATTTAGATTTTATAAAGGTATTATTTGAAAATATATTCCACGTCTACTCGGAAATAATATTATGCATGGGCCATAACATTAACAATGAAATTCAAGGCACCTATCTAGTTCATATTGAGATATTGATAAACGGCCAATCCACGAACCTTTTCCATGTACCTATCTAGTCTTTACAAAAAAAGGTCAATTATTTTATTCCGCATACAAAGTAAAATGATACCCGAGGAGTTGTAGCTCTAACAGTCTTGAGATCACTTGATCCACAATCCGCCACATCGTAAAATAACTAGCGACTCCGCTAGCCAGCTGTCGAAAACGTTTAATTGAATTCAGCTGTGACCGGAATCTAGAAACTCCTGCTAGTGTTGGAATTGGATCACTGAGAATTATCCGTATTTATTTTCCACCGGAAATTCGGTTTGTTCGTTTCTAACATTTTAGTAAATCGGGAATTACTCACGTATTTAAAGCCAACAAGAAGTTCATCCAACAAGAAGTCGTGTTAGCTAAGTGGTAGAAAAACGGACTTTCGTTACGAAGTGCGTGAGCTTAAACCCCGCCGAGCACCTCTGGATTTTTTCTCGAAAAATTTATGTAAGCTGTAAAATTACGTGATTTCACGGTGAAAGGAAACTTCGTGAGGAAACCGGCATGGTCAGAAAACTTTGAAAAAGTTTGAGAGTTACGTGTCCTTCACCTACCTGCACTTGGCCAGCGTGGTAAATTAATGTCTAATCTCTCTCCTCAAGAGAGAAGTCCCTGTGTCCCAGCAGTATAAACGTAAATGATTATGAATTAAAATATTACAGACCCAATCTTGCAGCTTTTTACATTATGACATTTAATTTTGAATTTCGAAAGCGATCCTTTAATTATTTCGGTCCGTCATATTTCATTTTGTTCATACGAAACCTCGGCCTTTATTACGAACGTCATTAGGATTATAATTCAGCACATCTGTCAATGCCCCAGGGATTTCAATATTCGAATATTTCTGTTATACCAATACTTCGAGTATTCAAGTATCGGCGCAAACACTTATAAACCAGCTGACTAGGCCCCCCTCGTATCCTCGCCAGGATAAAATGATAAGCAGTTGATGTATTTGTAAGGATGTCGGGAGGTCTGGTAAGGCTGGTCGTGTGCTTTGGCCCTCAAATGGGTTAATCGCTCGAAGTCGACGTCTGCACCTGACGGGCAGAGTAACGGTCTAATACCTACATTATACGAACCTTTCAGCATACATTTGTCGGGTGAAGTTTTCTTTGAGGAATTTTGCACCTGTCCTGTATATCATTAGCCTGAGTAAGTAGCGTATGTAATAAAACTTAAACCATTATTCCCTAGTGGTATGGTGACGAAGAACTCGAGAGAATTTATATATTCTTTGTCATTGTGAAATAAAAATAATAACGTAATTCAACAAATAGTTTCAAAGTTCTGAACTTATTCTTCATTGTGAAATGTGACTTTAGAGGACAACAAAATACTGACACTTACTAATTGTTATATAAATTACATTAACAAATTATATTATGTCTGTCAGGATGCAGTAAGGTAGCGCTTAGGGGATATTTTTTATAATATTTCATCAATATTTAGTTTAATTTTTCAGTTCCTAGCTCGTAGGTAGCTACTAGAGTTACAAGAGGTAGCTTTGTGCACTTGTTAGATGACCTTTGTGACAAGGGTCACGAAAACTAGAGGGCGTGACCGTAACTTTAGGGACAAAAACTTTTACTCTTTGGTATGTAGGTACGTTTATACTATAGTTATATTAACAATTATGCTGGGAACTTTCTATTAATTTTGTAATGTTAAGGATATAAGGTTATGCAGGCGTAAATTAAAACCAACACCTCTAGAATTTCAATAGACAAATACGTTTTTTTTCTATACTAATATTATAGAGCCGTGTTGGCTAAGTGGTAGGTATCACATTTGACTTTCATTCTTAAAGTCATGGGTATAAACTCCGCCGCACACCTCTGGATTTTACTTCTGGAAAAAAATATGAGCGCTTTAAAAACACTAACTTGTTCTAACGGCGAAGGCAAACATTATCTCTTTTGTCAAGAGAGGAGTCCCAGCAGTGGGAAAGTAAATATGGTTGTTTACAAAGATAAGCTGATAAGAGCTGCATGGGCATTAAATATTAATTTCGTCTCGTTCACGACCGTTGTATATTGAGAAACAACAGAAACATACAACACAAAGCTACTATTATATACCCATATATGTTCTACAGATCTGAATATGTCAAATATCCCATATGGGTGGCGGAGGGACTGGTATACTCAAATATTTATCCCGGGAAACGCGGGTCTGACGTTTTTTGGGGCTATTGAAATAGTCAATAATGAATGTATATGTTTGGGCACTGAGTCCGTGTGTTCAAAAGGTTCTGTTTTAAAAAAACTAAAGTATCTTTGCCGTATAGTTTAATGATATCAAATATGAAGAAATTGTTATATTTTTTATGTTTACAATTTATTTTCAAAATTACAGTGTTTTTGAGTGCTGTAATGATTATTTCACTAAAAAAGAAAGATCTACCCCCCAAAAAACCATTTTAAAAATCAATTTTTACGCTTTCGAATCCGTGTTTGATAACAAAAAAAATATATAAATCAGTATATTTAAATAAATTAATTAATTAGGTGAATGTGTCCTTTTTGGCAATTTGTAGGGTCGCTAAAATGCAAAATCTGTGAGATATAAATTGACGACCTATAGCCCAGCTTAAACCAGGTACTTTGTATGCAAATTTGAAAGACTGAAAATACGAGAGTACAGTAATTAAGCTAATAGGTTCTCAATTATTTTATGGTTAATAAGGCTTTTAAATGAAGACCATTACGGCAAAATAATTACAGTATTTATTTAAAAGAGAATACAAAATTTGTTTACGCGAACTATTTCGGTATATATTTATTTCACTCTACTTAAATCAAGAATAATAAATATTACGCAACGGATTGTGGTTCTTTTGGTTTTTTGTAGGTAGAGAAAGGTTCTTTATAGTTAATTAGTTATATTAGGTACCTATTTATACAAACTCGAGGCAAAGAGAGGAACTATAATAAAGGAGATGGGTGGAACGATGTGCTTTATGGTTTCTAAGTTCCTGTCGTCATCTAATAGATATATGAGTTTATTATTTATACGCACGGATAAAAAAAATAGTGTTTTAATTATTTTTTAGTCCGTACTTTCCTACGGCTGGGAAAGCGTCTCCCCTAACTCTGTACCAGTCTCTAAATTTTTAATAATAAAATATATATTACGGGTTTAGGCATAATTTCAGATACAAAGTCTAAGTAGAAAGTATAGCAATATAGCATACCAGTACCTCCATAGCTCATAACCGGTGCAAGATCACGTAACACGGGACGTGCCGCGGCATAGCTCTATTTTATTATGCACTGTAGTCCACGTTAACGCTCAACGCCGAAAGAACGCACTTCGAAGTTCTGCATCTTTTTATAACATCGCTAATCATCATCATCCCTGTTTACGTTCCCATAGCTGGGACACAGGGACTTCTCTCTTGATGAGAGAGATTAATTTTCTACGCTGGCCAAGTGCTGGGTTAGTGGGTTAGCGAGTCCAGATTGCCAGACAGAAATACTTTAAGATAAGACATTGGAAATCTGGGAATAGGGAAAACTTGAATTTCATTATGTTAATTTAAATTTTAGGTAGAACTTCTTATTATCAGCACAGTTAATACCTTCCTCATATTGCACCAGACTCTACTGTTTCGGCAAGTTCCAATATTCTCCAAAATAGTCGGAATTTCTCGGGAGCTTCGCAGATGTTTCAGTCTCATTCGGGAGCTGTCAGCGCCATAGTTATTGCATATAGCTCTCCTACTTTACGCCACAATTTCTGAACGGAAATGACGGTACATTTAAATATGTTTCACAGCGAATCGTATTGTCAGCTTTATGTGGAGAATAATAGCACTTTTATTAAAATATGTATATATAAGTAAAAAAGGTTATTTTTATAGAATTGGTAGAAAAGAAGATTGTCTAATATAAGTAACTAATTCCTACGAAGCCCTATAACAAGTTTTATAACGATCCTTGTAACAATTTTAGTGAGATGACAAATAATGACCCATTTATTGTTTAGTAAATAAATATTAATTCAATAAGACGTTACTGTATTACGGTGTCTGTTTATTGTACATTGATTACTTTTTCAGGTAACAAAAGCACAGTGACTAAATATATATTTTTCCCTTTTCTGGACAAAAGATCCTTTTGAAGCTTTCGGAAAAGTTTTCCTTTCACTAAAAAAATATTGTTTCTTTTGGGTCTCTACCTATTTGTTGAGAATAGAATAAAACTTTAACGTTGTAGGTACTAGGTATAAACTATTTCGTACTGTAAATAGTGTACTGAGGTAGTAAATAAAAATTATTCTTTACACAGACTTCTCCTTAATTTACCAAGTTCGGGTTGGTAAATGCAACATGTCCTTCAAATCTTAGGACCGTATTTGACAGCTATCATAAGACTTATAACTAGCTTATAGCATCATAAGCTATATAGGTCTTATAATAGCTGTCAAACAAGGTTCTAAAATGACAGTTGATGTCCAGGCTATGCTTGAAATGTCTAAAGTAAACCCGATATCCATTACCAGTTTGCTGAGGTGGTAGGGCTGCTGTATCTCGAATATACTATTTGCATTTTCCATATGATGGATTCGTTTAATAAACGCGCTCGCCTCCGAAGCACGTTCGCCCACAATGCATCGCTTGCCCTGAGAAATACCGTTAAAATGGTTTACATTTTAGCTATACTGCACCACGATCTAGTACTTTATAAAATGGAATTTAATTAAAAACTCTTTGTTCAGGTGTGCAGAAAAATGAAATATAGAAGATAAAAGCTTTTTTATCTGTAGTGAGAAAGGTGCTCTAATATTCCCCACTATTGTAAATGTTTTTCTTTAAGTCCTGATTTGCTGTCAGAAAACTCACTAAGGGTGAAGCACACATAAGCACCACCTATTGTGCATGTAACTCAATTTGTCAAATTTTTGTAATGTCTGTTTTGTATACAATTAAGTTTAGTATTTATCCTTTGTGTTTATGATTCCATGCTGATAATCATCATAAAATTTTCCATCACAACAACAATTAAACAACAGCCTTTATGCAGGGTTAACAGCTGCATAAAGGCCCAGCATTATAGCCTTATTTTAAGAAGCTATAACGCTTGACTATTTTAGTGGATTTGTTCTACGTGGTTTGTACTACGGTATTTAAATTTAATCTGACGTCCTGACTTAATTAGGCACTAATTAAACCTAGGATCTCAGTGCTACTTTTAGCACTATAGTGAGGCCCTAGGTACTATTTAATAGTGTAACAGCGTTAATTTCTGTCGAGAGTCAGTCAGAGGTCATTTTATTGTTGATTTGGACTCGTAATTACTACGCAGGGCCGTATATAGGGAAAGGTACTGAAACTTTATTACATAATTAAGAAGACTAATTTAATAAGGTAGGTAACGTTTGCTTATCTTGCAACTAGTTTATGAGCTCACTATTTACGTAGTGTACATATTGTAACATACTTTTTACAACGGGAAAATATACCTAATCTTTACGCGGGAAAATATATAACGCGGGCAAAGTCGCGGGGCAGAAAGCTAGTAAGTTATAATTTAGTTAAGTACCTTGTATAAGTTTGGCAACACTAAACTTGGCATGATGTGTACAACTATTTTTTGTTTTTATTTCGTATTCTTGAATATCCCTTGAATAGCTTCGTGTATGCTAATAGGTTTGTAAGCTCTGTAGCTATGGTGTGTGAAACAGACCTAATGGCCTGTGCTGATTCAATACTGAGTTTGTAGAATGTAAATCGAATGCTTTTGTGGTATTTGGTTCAATGCTCGATGTGTAATAGGTATCTATTAGATTTACTGTTATGGGTATAACGTTAAAATAAAGCTCAATGTGAATAAAATATAATTTAGTACCTATCTCCAATTTAAGGATTTTTAATCCGAGTAGGAAAAGTGTTCCGTTCAGTAGCGGCGACGGAGGGACGGGGAGAGATAATATTAATAATTTGAAATTATTAATATTATCTCTCTTGTCAAGAAGAAATCTCTTTGTCCCAGCATCAGAAGTGAGAATGTAAATGGGTGCTTATACATTATTTAATTTTCAGATGATAAATAGTTTATAATTATGCCATAGCTTATGTCAACCTTGGAAAGCGCTGCGTTGAAAAACGTAAAAAACAACCACATAAATAAATTGGTAACTAACAATTTTCTGTCAGTTTATAGTAGCTACATAAACCTTAATCATGTGAATGTATTAAACCTATAACATTTGAGTGAAAGTTGTTTTCGTTTAGACGAGTCCTAGCTGTATCAATAAAACAGTCTCTAACTCCCTAAGGCTTTCACCCTTCTTTTACTACAAAGGTCAAGGCTCAAAGGGATTCGATATTCACAATTGTCCAGTTTTTAGGAAACGTGTTAGTTCGATCCCTTTATGGAACCATTGCACACTATTTAGGTAAATGAGTTTTTAAGCATAAGCACAATTTATGTCCCCACTGCTGAGACACAGGAACTTATTTATCTAGACGAAAGAGATTTTGCATTTATTCACTACGATGACCAAGTGCGGGTTTGAGAAGGGTTATTGTACATTTGCCACAAAGTTAGTTCGTCACGTTTTTGAAAACTCCATACATTGAAAGTAAATTCGTCATAGGTAGGTAAAGTACATCATAAAGTAGGGTTCGCATGTAAGAAGGTGAATGGTGTTTAGCGCTCGCAATGATTATTTATTTATTTAATCGCTATTTTATTCGTACTTGTTGATGGGTTTACGAAGTACATAAGCATTTTTTGTGTGGCATCGTTTTTAGGTTTCAAACTTTAGAAATTTTACATTTAATTTTAAACCAATGCAATGTAGCGCAATAGATTGATAATTAATTATTATTTATTAATTGCGTTGATTCCGTGGCATTTATTATTTATGGAATTTTACTTTTTGAAGATGTTTGTCAAAAAGGTAAAATTTTCTTATTCCTGATCATTAAAAATGAATATCATATTATATGAAATTTTATTAAAAACTATCTATGAGTGTGAAAACATAAATTTTGTTATATCCTACTTATTAAATGATTTTCCTGCTGTCTCTACGGAAAGACATGTATGACGAATTTACACATCCTTTTTTTCATGACGCACTAACTTTGTGGCAAATGTACAATAACCCTTTGAGAATTTGGTTTTTATTCATATTTATATTAAATTCTTTAGTTACCTACTTTAACAAAGAAACCACCCCATTAAACCAACAGAGGACAGTAGAGTCGGGTGACGGGTAGACTGGTGGTACTAATTTTAGTCCGGCGCCCTATGACAACCATTTGAAACCGTTCGATCATTTAAATTCTCAACATCGTCAAAATTCAACGGCTCTTACTCACAAAAGTAGTTAGGGCCAGCACGACCCCATAAAACTAAATCCGTACTTTATATCGGTTATGTTTATAATGGATGGGTGATTTGGAGCTAATGCGATCGGACCGGGCCAGCGATTGCCTCATTAATATCCGGTCGTGTACACATCACACCCGGGTGTGTTGGGTTGGCGTTTGCGTTGTCGAGCTGCTGATTCAAACGTATTTTAAAATAGTGAGACACTGCCAATGTCGTTGATCACTTTAGAGAGGGTAAAATAAATAAATATTGCTGGACAATTATTCCTATCTCAGATTTTATTATAATAAACTAAGAAAACATTTTGTATACTAAAGACTAAAATAAGGCTAAAATCAATAATGAAATACTATTTTAAGAAAATATTTAAGGTAGAATTTATTCCCAATATTGTCAAATCATCTTAATAGGTTGAACAACCTCAAAACCATGGACCAAGAGCCTGTGATGGCCAGACCTTCCTTTAATTCACAAGCGTGAAAATTCTTTCATGTGTATGTCTAACATAGGTAAGAATAACCCCCAAACATGAAACCTGGATCGCGGTTCCTTTGGGAGATAACAACCTTTTACCTGTTATCTCCCAAAGGAACCACGATCCAGGTTTCATGTTTGGGGGTTATTCTTACCTATGTTAGACATACACATGAAAGCATTTTCACGCTTGTGAATTAAAGGAAGGTCTGGCCAGACCGGGCTCTTAGTATAGACTAATAACCTGTGATGGCCAGACCTTCCTTTAATTCACAAGCGTGAAAATTATTTTATGTGTATGTCTAACATAGGTAAGAATAACCCCCAAACATGAAACCTGGATCGTGGTTCCTTTGGGAGATAACAGGTAAAAGGTTGTTATCTCCCAAAGGAACCGCGATCCAGGTTTCATGTTTGGGGGTTATTCTTACCTATGTTAGACATACACATGAAAGAATTTTCACGCTTGTGAATTAAAGGAAGGTCTGGCCATCACGGGCTCTTAGGTTACCAGGATATATTGAATAATAAATCAACCCGCCAATCCCTATAAAATCCACTGTCAGAGTGTCAAGCTGTGCTCTGTAGTGACGTCACTTGCACAGTGCTTGCACACGATCGTATTGTTAACCTGTGTTCACATGGAAAAGACCAAAGATTTAGAGAAGTAACTTGCCTAGTGACACCTGTAATGCTGTCTAGTGATTGCTTAAGAGCGATGCAATGTTTCAAGATTTTAGTATGTAGTGACTTGTTTATTTATATTATACAGAACAAACAACATCTTATAAAATAGATGAATTTAAAGAGAAAATTATTTAGATATTCATAGACTAATATTTTGCGCGTAGCTGCTGAATTAAAATCACACTACAAGTAAGCTACGAACTTAACAAACGCTTTATTTATTTTGCTAACTAATTTCCGCATTTTTATTTTTTGTAAGTACTTTAATCTAATTGTTCCTCTTTTCTCCACTTGTGGGTAGCTATATCACACCAGAATCAAATTATGGTACAAGTCTTACGTAGCTTACGTTTCTGGCTCGTGTATAAGTTAAACAGTTTTCAAAGTTCTAAATTCAAGTGCAGTGATAAATAGACAACTATTGGCCATAGACTAACAAGCTCAGTAGCAGCCACGTTTTCATGGTAACCGCGTAAATAAAGCAACATGTATAACTTGGCAAGTTCCAAGAGGCCTTGTCGTACCGGGTTACCAGCTTTGCCACAGGGGTGCCATATATTGCGGAAAATTCATTAATTTGTAAGGAACGGGTACCATATTTGTATAGTCTATATCTATACTAATATTATAAAGAGGAAAGATTTGTTTGTTTGTTTGTAACGAATAGGCTCCGAAACTACTGGACCGATTTCAAAAATTCTTTCACCTTTGGAAAGCTACATTATCCCCGAGTAACATAGGCTATATTATATTTTAAAAAAAATTAGGGATCCTTACTAAAACTCCAATAATGTAACATAAGGTGTAAAAAAATGACCTGAAAAATTCCTTACGTCGCGTGCGCTGCGAAAACTATTGATGATAGAACAAAATCATGTACTACAACTTTGCAGAACTCATCATTATCTACAAAAAATGTCGCGACAGCATATGTCTAAATATTATAGTTATGTCACAGTAAGCAGTTTTTTATTCTAAAATATTAATTTATTTATGCCGCCTCTTGAAAGGGTCTTCATTTGTACCTTGGTATTAATCCTTATCAAAATAAATTACTTTATATTCAAGACGGCTTTAATACCTTTTTATAACTTTTTGAATTATTCAATTCGGATATTTCATTCGGAAGATATCACGAGTTTAAAAATGCAAGTATTAGAAAAAAGTCTAGAGGTTGTCGCTCACCGCGCTCAGCTAGCCAGCATGCGATGTAGACAACATGTAAGCGTCACTGTACGGTACGGGGGTACGGGGGGGTCAATGTAATGTACTTAATATAATATGCAATATCCTAATCCTAACATGGGCTACTTTTTACCGCGGAAAAATACATACTTCGGCGGAAAAATATATGCTTACGCGGAAAAAATCGTTTTAGATGAAATTCAGTATGCAGAAGATAGTTGCAAATAAAAATGTATATGGCGAGACGAAGTTCGCGGGGGCTGCTAGTTTGTAATAAATAAGCTATATCTTACTAGTATTGTAAAGCTTGTGAGTGAGTTATGTTGAAGCGTAAATTCTTTGGACTTTAACATTTTTTTATAACGTGGCTAAGCAAAGATTCTTGAAAAGGGTATTTTAATTTATATAGATTTAGTATAAAATAATTTAACATTCATAATTGGCGCCAATTATTACTTATTTGCGATTTCAAAACAAACTTACAAAAACCATTTACTTTATGAACTTTATTTTCCTCTTTTTGGCAATTAAGAGGTCAGTTATAACGCGCAAAGTATTCGCATCAAAGGGTTTCAAATTAAGCAACGCTTCTGAAACAGCTCCTTAACAGCTTATAGCAAATTTCACATTTTGTAGCAGCTACAGGCAACAGCATATTGCGGTAGCCGTGCGCTTGAAGTGAGGAATGTACCACATTAATCCTAGCACAGCTTGGCTGCACGGCAATGCTACAATTTTTCACCACCGCGTTTTATTGCAAGATAATTTCCAATTGTTCTGCTGTTTTACGCTATCTTTATTATTCATAAGAACATATTTGTAAATGTTGTCTATACTTATATTATAAAGCTGAAGAGTTTGTTTGCATGAAATGAATCCCAGAAACAACTGGCTGGCTCAATTTGAAAAATTATTTTGGTGCAGCATTTATCAAGGGACTCATTATAGTTAAAGGTCTGCTAGTGTATATAATATTGTCGTCTTTGTATACTCATATTTTATACAAATACATGTAGGTAACGCCACTTATAAACTTATAACAGATTGTTTCACAGATGAATAATTGGACGTTATAAAATTCATTGTTATCGATATATTTATTTTATTTGTTAAATTCCAACTTTTATAGTTGAATTACTTTTATAGTTTTTATATTTTTCTGTCACATAAAGATATCTGTCCCGACACGGGAAGACAATATGCTTTAACCAGGGCCCAAACCATTAGTTCACGAACATGAAACACAACAGAGCGTAGAGCCTTGTTTGTACCTTTCTTAAGTGGCCACTAAGATAAGAATTTCGAAATGAGATAAAATTATTATTACCGCAGGAGAATCCATTTAATACAGACATAGCCGCGAACATCAGGTAGTTTACGCTAATTTTGCCTTTATCGAGGTAGGAGATGTTTATTTTGTAGATTAGATTTTGCTTAGGGGAATGAAGATAGCTGTGTTATCAACACAGTGATAGTCATAATACTCAAAGGAACTGCGGTAATGTTTAAAAAGCTTTTAAAAATACATCCATATGTAATCAGAAATTTTTGCTATTACGCTATAACAATCATAAATAAAGAAATAAAATATTAGAAGCGTACGTTTGATAATAATAGATAGACAAATAGAAATACCTTGTTTCGATTGTATTTATTGACTAGTCCAAGTGATCTTTACGAATTTATGAAAATACGTATATGTCATAAATCATATTATTTGAATGAGTTGGTTCCGCTATGCTCGGGTCCCGGTAATACATATGTTTGAAACATTGTTACTTGTAGTATAGCATTCCATTGCAAGCAAGGTGCTGCTTTGCTTTTGATCCCGCTTTCTGAGAAATAGGAATCCTTTGAATCAAAATGAAATGTATGCATTCAAACTATTTGCTTCGAAACCTTTCTTATGTAGAATATAGCAGTTACTTAGTGTGAAACATTTAAGAGGCCTTTTACCGGCAATCGCGAAATTGTTCGGTTTTCTCGTCCTAATTCTATGGTTTACGTTAGTTGTTTGATATTACAGTTACATCTTTATAATAGTTCGTTTTCTCCTCTACAAAAGTAGTAAGAAACATTTTAGATAACTTGTTTATATATTGAGTAATAATCATTCTCCGGATACATGTTTCGTAAAAAACGCTCGAAGACCTGTTTTCTTAGCTCTAATTTGTAGATTCTAATGAATATGGGCGATCAAACTATTTTTTATTATGTTACGTATATCCTATTCTTCATTTAGAGTAGAGTACATTTTCGTTAAATGCTTTTATTCTAAAGATATACCGAATTTAATATCGACCGAAAATGCTTCGAAACAAACCTCAATAACTCCGAAGTTCTAAATCAATGGGACGTCATATTTATATCAAAATATTTATCAACATTTGCTTAAACTATGATATTAATTTTAATTTGTAGAACGGTTTTGGTAATTTTTTATGAATAAAATAAAACTACCATAATTTAGTAGTTTTTTCATTCCGCCGGCTTTTTCCATTTAGTACCGCGCGAGCGCTTGTCGAGGTCGGACCTATGTCGGTTGTTCTTGAATAAAATATAGAAATATTTCGTAAAATGTCAGTGTGTGGGACTGTCAATTGCTGTAAAAACGCTGTTAGTGTGCGTCTATGTGTTATTGCGATACTACGACCGACATAAGTTGATCCGTTGATAACGATCAATTGTTATTTTTATTGATAACGATCAATTATTGTTGTTGCTGGCCTAAGAATTGTACCACTTGTTGCTGGCCTAAGAATTGTACCACATCATTGTCATCTTGTTTAACCTTATTTATTTGGAGGTTATGCTGTAGGATGTGGATTGCATATCTAAAGTTATCTATCCTAATTAAAAAACAACAAGGCAACTTTTTTTGGTGAAACCGTACAACGACTAAATGTAATTATGCCTATGATTTTTTTAGATTATGACTAACTTGCCGACCCGCCGACAGCTGCGCTTGCGTTTTTACGTTATTTACTAGTTTATGTTTTATAGCCTTTTTCGATCATTTTACTATCCAATACTGAAATCATATTTTAAATCGGACCCGCGGTTCCTGAGTAGCACGTTCAAACAAATAAACAAGCAATCTCCTCAGCTTGATAATTGTAGTATAGATTTCCATAATATTTATTACAAAGAAAATATTCCGTAATTTTTTGTTCTTATTTTTACCGAGTATCCAATATGTAAACAAAAAATAATGTACCTTTCTAATAAATATATTATTTATTGTAAACATTAAATATGTACCTTTCTAATAAATACAGGGCGTCCCAAAGTTATGGGCCATGGAGGGGAAGTACCTTAAATATCGTAGATAGTGAATTTTGCTCAAACAAGACTTCATTTTATTTTTAGTTAGTAATTCTGCATTCATTGATTTTCTAAAAATTACTTGCTTTGTCTGGGAATCGAACCGACTTACATGTAGAAAAAAAATCCGTATGTCACAGCCGTCCGTATGTCACAGCCGTTTTTCTCGGAAACTATAAGAGCTATAACGTTGAAATTTGGTGAGTAGATGTATTCTGTTAACCGCACTAAGATTTCAGAAAATAATTGAAAAAAAAATCATAAAATTTGGGGGTCCCCATACATAGGACTGAAATTTAAAAACTTTTTTTTAATCCAACCCATACGTGTGGGGTATCTATGAATAGGTCTTCTAAAATCATAACAATGTTTCTAAAACCATTTAATTCTAAACTTAATAGTTTGGACGTGAGACTCTTCCAAAGTGGAAAACAGAGTGTCCCCCCCCCCTCTAATTTCTAAACTAAGAGGATGATAAATCTAGAAAAAATATATATTGTACATAACCATAAAAACTAACAACGAAAATTGGTTTGAACGAAATCTATCAAGTAGTTTTTTTATAATACGTCATAAACTATTTCATATAAACAATTGCTGCGGAAGCCTACATGGGCGAGTCCGACTCGCACTTGGCCACTTTTTTTAATATATAAATGAAATATTTTCAATAAGTTCGTAATAAAATAAAAATAAATATAAAGTTCGAAACTACAAAGATAATACCTAAACATAATGATAATAACATGGTATATTTGTGTTTGAATAAATATACCATCTAACAAAACAAGCAACTTAAATATATATAGGTAATATAATTTATTTGTTTTGTTATAATTAGAATTTGTATTTAGTCCGTTCAATTTAGACTTTCGAACTTACATCAAGTCCCAACATTCGACAAAAAAAAACATTTAATTACAAACCTACACATCAAATTTCAGAAGAATCGGTTTAATAATGAGCCCATAAGATGAGATGAATGAGGACATTTAACTTCAATAAGACTATTTTCAGTTTTATTCTTAAATAGATAATTATTAATCATGAATGTTTTAATTTAAAATTATGTACTTAATTGATTTCAAATAATCAATCAGATTTAAAATGAATATTGATATTATTAAGATAAAACATAATTGATTCAAATATTGAAATAAAAATATCCGCCATTTTGAATTTAGGAAAATATATTAAACACCTATCAATTAAATAAAAACATTAATATAATAATTATTTCAGAATGAAACTGAAAAAAATCCACTCAATAAAATGGAATTTATTCGATGCCATTTTCTACAGATCTAAAATAATTATAAGTATATTTGTATGTTTTAGATCGACGAAGTATCAAGATCATTTAGTATTTTTCATAGAATTCGCGTGACGCGCCGGTCACGTGGTGCATAAAATATCCAATTTCGCAAAACTTCAAAAAATTAACAGGGCTCTTAAGTCTGAACATTACGACTAAATTATAATCCTTAAAGCTATTTGTATCCATATTTGTTCAGTAAATGTAGCTCACGGGACCAATATAACCACCATGTTGTGTAAAAGGTAACCTAGTTTTGTATTTGTCTCTTGGCGCACATTAGCTATTTAAATCTTTGCAAACTGTTGTTGCGAAAAAAATTCTAGAATTTTTGCCTCGTGTCATGCTTGTGATATATATATTTTTATGCGAAATCTTTAGGCTTAAAATATTCAAAATTCTCTCAATATCGAAATCTCTCAGTCGAAACGTCAAGAGTGGTTTACTCCTTTGTAATTACGTAATACCCGTTGTTATATATAAAATGAATAGTGTAACTCACGAAAACTTTGAAAGTGAAATAGAAACCAGACTATCATGTTGCTGTGTGAATTCTCCAACTTTATTTATTTATTTATTCCCCACGAATCCAAGTTCACGACGAGCTTAAACACGCTATCAGGCTATCCGGTCCATCTCGAATGAACATTAATGATAACGAATGGTGGGTTGTATCGATCCCACATTGACCTATCTTTCAGCTCATGCTTTCCGGACAAATTAGATACCCTTTAAATTTGTTAAGGACGAATTCCCAAGATGGTAGAACATTTTTTGTTGTTATTAAATATTTTGAAAGATGAAGGATTTTTTCGGCAGATATTTTAGCACCGCCTTATAATTAATTGTAGCATAAGATGCTATAAACAGCAGCGAATAGATTTAATTTTTATATTGTATTTTTTTGTATCATTAAAGATTTAGGTTTCTATATATTATAACCCTAGTCCCATAGCATTAAATAAAGATTTTAGGGTTAACAGGACGTTAACACTATCTGTGCCCCGCCCATGACACACGCTCGTATCTCCGGCACGGGGTGGCAGTAAGTTTGGGTATTGAATGTGTTAAGCACGATTATTACTTACAAACCTCGATCAAAACAATCTAGATAGGTAGTTAAAGAAATGTACCAAACTGTATAGAAAGGATAAATACTTTATCTTCCAATTAGAAAAGCCCAGGAAAGTAATAAAACTTGTAATTGCAATTATATTGAGTTGTTGTGCGAACTCTGTTTCTCAGGCTAAATGCCACAGAACAGAAACTTCGTAAGTAGGTATTTCTGGTAAATTCTTCTTGTTACCTATTACATTCTTCTAATAAGATATTTATTTACACAAAAAAAATTTAACAAAATCCAATACTTAGGTATAGTTACTTATAATAGAACTTACGGCCATTTATCAGTCATCAGGGTAGAAGTCTCAAATTATTTACCAACCGATATCGCGTTCAGTAACTAGTTCACTAGATTGAAAACATAAATTAGTGTCAGTAGTTTCACTTTCAAAATTTGTGAGTTATACTATTCATTTCCTAACAACGGGAATTACTCACGTATTTACACAGGAGTTAAATACGTGAGTAATTCCTGTTGTTATAAAATAAATAGTGTCAGTTGTATGAAAATTCGTTGTCAGTTGACTTTGCCCGCTTTACAATGGATTTTTACTCGGTATTAAAAAGATTAATGTGTAATTTTGGTGTACAAACTATATTATTATTACTGAAGTTTCAATAATCATTTAACACAATCTTTTGTGATTATAACATGAATAAGCATTAATGTTGATATATTTCGTTACAGGAACATTGCAAAGATGAAGATCTCCACATATTTGCTGTTAAGTTTTTTAGGTAAGTCCTTTTGAATCCGTTTTTAATTTATATATTAACGGTCATTTTGGTTGAGTTGCTAGGGAATTAAACAACCTTAGTAACTTTTTTTGAATTTAAAACACTAATTTCTCCATAAATCCTTATCTGCTTATTAAGAATTAATAATTTATACAATTTAATTGATACACACTTTTAAATATATTTTACATAAAAAAATAAGTATCTAAAATAATAACAAAGTTGATTATAAATTACAAATAGGTACTTAATATAAAATTCAAAATTAAATGTAGAAAACTACTAAGCTTCCGCTTTTTCTTTAACTTTAGACTCAATTTGTACTTCAACCTTTTTGGACCAGGCAATTTCCTATCAAAGAAAATAAGAAACAATATCAAAGATAAATAAAACCGAAGCGTCGAGATAAACTTTTCTACAAACACAAATGAACATTTAAAACTTTAGCGGAGCTTAACTTTGTATTTAAGGAATCAGAAATCTTGTAAATCTATTTAATTTTCTCCTTTGTAAACTAGCGAAGCTCGGTTTGGTAAAGGCTGTAGAAAGTTGGGCCCTCTCTTATCTTCTGCCACAGCTTCAATTACTAACTGCAGCTAGGTCAGTGGAATAAAATGAAAAATAATATAGAAGATAACATAAGCTAGAAAATAACATAGTTTTTATATCTCTTGTCAAAAGAGAACTCCCACTGAGTTCAAGCATTGGGAACACAAATTGGGAAGTTTTAATGTGAGAAACTAAGGTATTATTATTACTAGACTGAATGGTGTATTGATTGCTTGTAAATTTTATTACTAGGCCAGGCCTTTCAAGTTACCTATATAATATCAAGTAATTGTATAGTATTTTGATAATTATGAAATGATTGAAATAAATATTTTTTTCGAAGTAGTAAATCGACTATTGATTGATAGACATTTTGAACCAGAACTTAAACTCTCCATGATCATATATTTCACGTGCGATGTGCTGCATTTAGCAATCTTCAAGATTCAAATATTGCAACTTTCTGAAGAGCTTTTACTTCTTATAAAACAAAATGAAGTTTTGTCACTAACAATTAATTGAAAACACTTAATACTCATTCCATGCAAGTTTAAGGAACTAATTACTCATTGTTCAAACAGTTGGTAAAACAGAATTATTCCCCTAACCAAATACAGCATGTGTTCAACAAAGGAACATGCGACTCAGTGACGCGCGGACTAAGTTCCGGCAGTTACCGCAGAAAGTTGCAAGTTTCCTTCAGCTGGTAACACTGACGGGAACTTTGTGTCGGTTCACTACCTCGACAACTGAGGCTGAACTCCAGGCCTGAGGGTTGCTAACAAACTATCTGTTCCCCTTTACTATGCTTCGGGAAAATACCCAAAATATTTTTAATATTTTATTTGTGTTGGCTCTTATTGATATTCACTGGTTGTTTTGAATGCAGGAAGTTCTTTTTTTGATTCAGTAAAACCTAAATTCATTCTGAAGAATGTTTTTTTTTTGTTGTGTCGTCGAAATACGAATGTCGAAATATTGGTTCAGTTTTTTTCATACATCTAAATGGCTGAATACTGAAACAACCTATATGTACACAAACATATACAACTGAAATAAATTCCAAGTCAATTTAGGCACTGAAAAATTCTTGTGCAAAACCTAAAAATTCTGTTTTATTAATTTCCAAACAACTCGCTTTTATCGGTTAATTTTTTTATTCCATAAACACTTATAAAGTTGTGTATTTGTATCGAATGTTCGACCATTCGCATCGTTGGCAATGCGTGCTTGTTCATTCATCCACGATGTATAAATTTCAAGCCCAATTTGCAAAGGGTGGATAATTTCGTTCGAGCCGTTTCATATGCTGATAAAGTTTGAATGCAGTTTCAATCCAAAAATCTATCATGGTATCATGTCCAGCAATATATATTTATTCTAGTAGGGGAAAGTGGGGGAAATACGAACACCTAAGGGAAAACTCAAATGAAACAGTGAAATTTGATCTCAAAGCTTTTTTAATTGTTTTATTATAAAGTTTACTTATCTATGCAATGAATTAACTATACAAAATTTATATTTTTTTAATAAAGTATGAAAATATGAACAAAAAACAAAACTCTTATGTATTCGGTTTTCCCCGACATTGTCGGGTAAATACGAACACCAAGTGGGATAATTACGATAATTGGTTTGAACATCATTTATAGCCTTTTTGAGATCTTTGAGACTGTATTTCGTCACTGTTTTTAGTTTGTAATTAAGAGGCATCTGGAACAATAATACAAATTAGATTAACTGGGAATCAACAAAATGATGGGGTAATGACGAACATTCAAGATTATCCGAAATGTTAGTTCGCCTTTACCCCGCCAAATCGAAAAAAAATTATTGAGTTAAATATTTTAAGTTGTATTACTTTTGCCGATTACGTCAATGTTATTTATAAGCCTTATTATGTAAGAATTGTTGTAAGTAAAAGTTAAATACATATTGTTAATAAAAATCAAGTAATATCAAGTTGCATTTACGAAAAAATTACATCAAAATCTTGCAAAATATTACAAATTGCATACCTTAAAAAGTACGTGCGTCCGCGTTGCTCGGGTCGTTGACTGGCACTAGTGGTGGCGTGATCTTTGAAATAGCGACAAGTGAAATATGTAAATCTCTTTCTAACATATCAGAACCGTTGTGTTCGGGTTTACCCCGCGTTCGCATTTACCCCACTCTCCCCTATACTTAGATTTGAAATAGGTGAAAAAAAGAAAAGAAAATTAATAATTTATCTAAAGGTTATTTTTTAATTTTAGTGTTTGAAGGTGTTTTAGTGTTTAAAGGTGATGTAGTATTTAACCTACTTAAGTTTTATACCTACTGGTTTAATTTTATTTTTAGTCTGTAGATATTCCGAACTAATAAGCAACCTTCAACAAAAACACGTCGTTTCTCCTGTGACTACTTATTCAGTTAGCTCACCCTTGGGGTGCATTATACCCAAGACCATTTGTTACCAACCCACGTTATTTCTGTTAGTCTAAAACACGCCGTAATACAAGGCCCCAAGGTGCAAATGTATGTTCTGTTTCTAGAAATGGTTCAAGTTGGAACTTGGTTTGTATTCAAGGTTGCGAAGTTTTGCCATATTCTTGTTAATTAAGAATTATTATGTTACTGCTAAACTTATTTTATTTTATAAAACTAAAATAAATTTAATTCTTACTGCGTTTTAAATTGAGTAGGATAAGATTTAATTATTACTAAATACGTTTTAAAGAGATTGGCGTGATAGAAAGAATAAAATAACACTTTAAAACTAACAATTACTGTAACGAAGCTACGGAACATAAAAGTTTCACGAACTTACCTTGGAGATAACTTTCAAGTCAATTTTATCCCCGTTTTGTGCTGTTGAATATGCATATTATAGTTACTGGAAAATGTTGAGCGAAGTATTACGTAAATATAGTATTTTCTAGTAGTTTTTCTGCGGTGTGATTTTTTAAAATATTTAGTGTCATTTTTTTAAACGGAATATTTCATTGATTTAATTACAATAGTTAAATCATAATTACATACTAGTATTTCAAATGATCTATTTACAGCTTCTGTAGTTTATAAAGAGACCTTAGCCCACAGACAAGTTTTAAATATATTTATAAGAAGCCGCTAAAGTTAATTACCACTTGAGTTAATTAGCGTCGCCGACGCAAGTAAGACAAAGGAAGACAAGAGTTTTAATTATTTTAGTAAGTTGAGGTGTAAATAAATTAAGATAAAGGTCAATTTACACCGAGATACGATGTGGCGCGCAATTTTTAAGTAACCCATACAAAATATCTACTTAATACATTATTTATTTATTTAACAAAATCTACAGCCCTTAAAAATATAGGTTTAAAACAATCATATCAATTCATTTATACATAGAAACTAATGTATTTATATTTTGTTGTATTTCTAACTAGCTCTACGTCCCACGGATTTGCTCGCATTATAATAAATTTTTCCGCAAAAAGATTTACTATTCCCGCTGTAAAACACTCGTAACACAAGCTTCGAGCTTATTGACGAAACTTTAAAAATATACAATAGCTTTATTAGTCATTTTATTAGTTGTTGATAAGTTAAGTAGTTCAAGACTACAGTGCATCCACTAAACTCTTAATAAGACAATACCCTTAAATTTGGGGTTTGTTGTTATTTTCCAAAATGGCCGCTCTCGAAATAATTTCATTAAACGTCTTAGGAGTATTGCATAAATTTCCCGTGGCCTAAATCTTAAGGCCGAATAAAATAATTATAAAACTGGTCGTAAAGTTCATTTCGTATTTTATTCCAGTCACGATTTGGGTTTTTTTTAATTAGGTACAAAAAACCTGTGCAGAATTTTGTGAGTTTATAATAAATTATTTTACAATTAACTACAGGTTTTTTACATTGTATTGTATTATAGTAAATATTATCTTCAGTGTCTTTAAATTAAGTAGGTATGTCGTAAGAATAATAAACAGTTGTTCCGTTTTCTGTTTGATACTGTGTTTCAACAAAATTGAAACGATTAAAATTATTTATTTACATAATGTCGTCCAAAGTTAACGTCCAAAATTAATAAATTCAACCACCAGTCTACAGATTTATCTGTGCCATAGTTATTATGCAAATAGATTCGAAATGTTGTCCGTTCTTCCAGCTGTTGCGACTATGATACGTGTTTCACATCTAAGATGACACCAGTTGGCTAGAATCGGACATACTTTCTACAATTATGTAAAGTGAATGAAGCTGTATTTTCGCAAACTTATCTAAAAATCGACAAATAGGTCGTTGTTGATGATTTATAAATAATCTCGACATTTAAGTTGTTTTATGGATTATGGCGTATTTGTATCGTGTAAAAGACAAAATATTAAAAAAACCAAATTAACATATTAAAAAAATATAGATTTACGGACGTTTCACACGTATCTTGATATAAGAAATAATGTCAAATCTTATTTTTGAACTTACTTAGGTTAAAACCTTCTAGACCCTTGCGATCCATCTTCGGCCACATCGATACTTTCCATCAGGTGAGATAATGGTCAAGCAAGGGTCTAACATAAATAAATAAAAAAGTTGATTTTTGCTTCAATGATAATTTTAAATTGATAACAGTAAGTAATAGTATCGTGGCTAATAAAATTGGCAATTTGCTAGAATTGTTTATAAATGTCCTAATATTGCATGGTAGGTAGGGTAGAGCGGGGCTAGTTGAGCATAGGGGCAAGTTGGGCAATCGCAATATCTCGAAAACTATTCACCGCACGCGTGGGCATCCTATGGCGGAAAGAAGGGGTCGTGGGAGGGGTATTCATTGCGCAACCACTGGTGGTGGCTCGACGAGCGAGTGAAGCGTACGCGCACATTGTTTATTTTGATACCAAAAAGTAAGAAATTCGTTCACCGCAAGTTTTCGTCTGTATTAGTCAAATGATATCCGTTTTCAACCGGATAAGTATTAATCTTTTATAAATTTACTGTACTTTTGATATACATAAGGTTTCTGTGTACAATTCTTACCGTTTTTTCAGAATCTCGCTTTTGATTTGAAATTTAGGGGTTAGGGGTTAGTTGAGCTAAGTTGCTCAACTGCTGTATAGGCACATACAAAAGGTATGCCAGGTGCTCGACTTACTTTCTTTTGTATGAATTTCAACAGTGATAACGATGATTAATAAGTGATAAGTTCTAGATTTAGTAAGATCTTATTAATATAACAGAAAAACTGAATCTAATCCTAAAATTAATTTTAAGATACGTTGATGTTATGTTAATTCTATTTCCAGTTGATTATTCAAAGAAAATTAGCTTAAGTTTTGTCGCTAAAAGACTTTTAGTAAAGGGTTTATTGTTAAACCGAAGTTGTATTTCATTTCTATTTAACAGTTAATCCATGGTTTGGCTAGACTTTCTAACTGCTCAACTTACCCCATACCCTTGCTCAACTTACCCCACCTATGGGGTAAGTTGAGCATGCATGACATTTTGCATTTAAACCGCTAAAGCTCTTAAATCCTACTTATATAAAGTAAATTACTATGACACTTTTGCAAAAGGATATATTACTTATACATTAGGATGCGTAAGTACACATTGAGACTTATAGTTGAAGAGTTATATCGTCTCAAGTGAAAAATTGCTCAACTAGCCCCGCCCTACCCTACCTAACCTATGTTAGACTGGAGTTACTAAAAATATTGTTTTTTTTTTAAATCTGGGATTAGCTATCAAGCCAGCGATGGGCATTGTCAAGCTAAAGCTATATATTTTTGCCGTGATATAATCCAGGAGCCTAGTCAGACTTTATGCGTCCGTGAAATACAGCGATTATCATAAACGGCGCGTTTTCGTCATCCTCAGAGCGCCATTACGGCGGTATAGGACGAGAACCTGCGGTGATAATGTTACATAAAGCCATTAAAAACGACAAAAAAGATAATTATGATATTATTTAATTATTTTTGTGTGTAGTAGGTATGTGTTATTTCATCTTAACACACAAATGTATATGTGAAGATGAAATAACGAGGTGGTCAGGAAAAAACATATTTCAAAGACAAGAAACTCAACGATTTACTAGTATATGCGAAAATTTTGTCTGAGTGTCTGGATGTTTTCTATGAATAAAAAAAATATCAATTGTATCAAACAAACAAAATCTATGTATATAATATTCTATTAATTATGTCAAAAATACCACCACGAGCTTACCACGGGGCTAGGTGTTGTTGTGTGAAATGTTCAGAAAAATTTATTTATTTTATTTTTACACTATTGCCCATGTTCGATATCTTAAAAAGGCATAAGTAAAAATAAATACATGAAGTAACATATACACGGTTGACTCTTGCATACGTCGAACTGGTTACTTCAGACGGATGCTCGGAACGGCCACTGTTATGGCCTCTATATTAGGTACAATTTCAGGCTCAACTGCCTGTGTATTAACATTTTTTGTTCCAAGGCCCCCTGGGATGACAGGTTAAAGAGCCTATTTATGAGTTTATGTGACTAGAATAAGAAAAAATATCTTTAATAAAAGATAAATATATTTTTGCTTTGCTGGTTATACCTTTGTTTTGTGAATAACTGGAACAGATCAAGCTTAATTTGTCTTAACAAATAGGTTTACTGCGTACAAAAATATCAGCATTATTAGTGTAGTAATTATTTTTCTTAACAAATGTATTGGTCGTGTAGTGTCATTATTGACTGTTTGAAATATCCAGCATGAGAATTTATCAACATAATCAACCTTATCAAATTGAACAAAATTTCCAAAGCTAGTCGAAATTCTTACATCGACAGTTTCAAATCCCAAGAGGTTTTCAGCATTCTAGAGTTAAAAAAAGAGTCTGATAAAGTCAGTAACCGTTAAACTACGTTATCAAGTTGGGAACCCGAGGCTGTTACCGGCGCCGGACAAGTAAAGTTTAACTTTCACAGCGTCAGCCATATTGAATTAGTACACTCTCTGATTCTGCTCCTATAAGTAAATAACTGACACCGACTGGCAAAGTAGGAAACGTTTGGCGTGTGTTTCAAATAGTCTGCAGCATAGTTTTTTGGGTTCCTACACTGGAGGGTAGAAATTAAAGGCTTAAGAGGGAACCCTAAAGCTGGGTATTGACCGTTGGGCAGGGTTGGATCTTGACGAGAGCGTCAAGAGAGAAGTCCCTGTGTCCAAGCAATGGGATCATAAATATGATGATGATGATCACGATGACTTAATATTATGTAATACGTTACTTTTGTGTTTTAGGAAAACCAGCAAACACAGAGCTGCTGTATGTCTGTATTGAGTGCTACCGTGCCCTAAAGTTGGGTTTACACGTAACTTTGGTCAGATCCCAGCCGAACAAATTCCAAATGTTTGCCACGTGTTGGCGTACTTTGTGTTTGTGTTGGCTTGTGTGCTACAAGTAGTTGACGTCGATTTTGTACACGAGTCAAAGACTGTTCATCAAAAGCTAGTATTTGTTTCTAGTGGATTAATCAAATGCTGGTTAAAAATAAATATAGCTCATGATAGTCTCAAAACGCCAATAATATATTTGGAGCATAAACAATGTTATTGCAATCCGATATGATTCATGAGAGTTAACTGAGATGAAGGAATCTAATTCGTAATTATTCTATGTACAAATCTTATTACAATTTCAGTAAGAACTTATTCATGGACCAAAAATAAAGTGTACCTACACTGAATAAGAATAATAAGAATAAGAATAAGAATAATTTATTTAACCAAAATACATACACAAAAAATCCATAGTGTTAAAAACTAGGTACATAATATTGAGTAAGATATTACAATTCATATTTAAGAGTAGGTACACTATGGGGTTTGAGACGTACTTCCCGCGCTAGTTTTGAACTGTGTTACGGCAAAGTACTTTTCAAGACCCATTTTATACAATAAATGAATTTGTACAGTATTATTAGGTAAGTCGTATTTAATATATAATTAACACAACACTGAATCATGATCTTCAAAAGCCAATTCCTCGTATATTTATTCTGCGTTCAGTTTATCCCTTTGAACGTTGGATTACGAGCTACCCTAAGCATGCACCCCATTCATTATTCCTGACAAAGATGAATTCTTGTTTGTGGCTTTGTATAAATACAGGCGATGTCTTGAATGTAAACAACAAGTATTGCTGTGATTGAATCCTTCCCGGTTGGAATGCAAAGTGAGTGTGCCGAGGAATACCAATTCTGAATTAGAACGGTGCTTACAATGGACGGAGGCAATGGTAGGCTATTAGGCCTCTTCAGTGCAAATAGGAAACTCTTAGAGTTTGAAATTCTTGGCGCGTGTTTTCCGCGTGAGTTAATTCTAGCGGATAAATTATACGCGGGAATTTGGCTCCTGGAAAGTGCGGAAATTAGTTTGATCAAGCAGAAATTTACGGAATTCTGTTAAATCTGAAGTTAACATACTAAATAAACATACACAAGTGATTTGCTACCATAATTAAAGCGGTGCAAGACGCAGCGAGGGTACAGTGCTGACATCGCGTTCTCGGAGCGAGCAAGCGATCAGGACGCTTTGTTGTAAACGCTATGACTCCATAAGCAGTATCATTTTGAATGCTCGCGACGATGACTATACAAAAAATCGTTTGTACAATCTCAGCCTCACATTTCATATATTTAAAGGAACGGATGCTCATTGATAGGTGCCTATTATTACACCTACAAAAAATACTTTTACTTTTTTCACCATATCATCATCATAACAACTCATCCAACCCAACGTCCCTCTACGATGGACACAAGTCTGCCCATAGAACTTTCCGGAATTCACATAAGTTTGCGTTAAGTCTATCTGTTACGCGACATAACTTATAAGAAATAAAAGTGTAACATTCCTCCCTCAGTTAATGTCTTCTAAACAAAGACATGTTTGTAACGTTATCATTTCTCGTAAAACTTTGACTCCGCGCATGAGCTCCACGTCACGTTTAAACTTCTCTAAGCTTATCTTTAAACTTGTAAAGTAAATTTCCTGAACCATCATGTACGCCACTCAGAACCAGGCTTATTGCGTTACGTAGACCGAGAATGAGAACTGAAGGAAATGGTGCAGTTTACTTACAAAACGTTCAATAACTGCAGTGTAATGTTCAAACTAGTAATGTAAATTGGTTTGTTTATGTATTAACAAACGAAAAATGATTAAGCCTTAGAATATTTCTTATTTCATTAAAACACCCCCGGTTACAGAGACCGGGGACAACGGGAACTATTTTAATCTGATTTTATAATTCAAGGAAAAAAAAATCAATTGAAGGAACCAACTATTCCTTTGGTACAAAAGTAGATTGATGTCCCGGTTTATGAAATATTTAGTCAAATGCTTACTAAATTCGCATTTTAAGTAAGAGTGTGTAATTATTATTGCCTTCAAATATTCACTTTTACAAATACTTCTGTGGTTTATGCTATTTAGGTTGATATTCCTATGCTATTCAATTCTTTGATACCTAAGTACTTACTGAATTCATATGAAATTCAGTGAGAGTATCTATATAAATATCGCTAGACTTGTCCCTTAAATAATTCTTAGCATATGGAAAGTGCTACGCATGAAAACTTTACATTCCATTAGGGTTCTTATTAACATAAACGAGAGAGCTTAGTTTTCCATAAAATGAAAAGGATTATCATAACTGAATAAATAAAATGTAATTCAATAACAAGTATTCAACGAAGTAAAAATATCTGTTTTATAATCCGTTTAACTCAAAGTAGAGTTGTAAAATCAAACTTTCTCCTATCTTTTCCGTTTCAGTTGATTTCCTAACAAAAACGGTTCTTGTTCAGTAAAAGGCATTGGTTGGTAAATGTTACAACGTTTTCTTCAATTTAGCTTCTATTTTCTGCCACAGACAACGATTCTTTTATTTAAGGAAATTGAAAAAGTCTAGTCAACAAAGAACTCACTCTTTGATTTTCACAAATGTTTAGTATTTTGAAAATAGGTTCAAGATGTTTATAAATATTTGCACAAATTTAACTTTCTGTCAAAAATGGATTTTTGCATGGAAGAAAAAATTACTGTACTAAATTATTTAGTCTATGGTAAAATGTAGCCTCTGCTATTTTGATATACATAAAATCTCATTACGTTTTTTTTTCAAAATCGGTAAAAATTCATGTAGTTTTTCGTCATAAGTTTTCTTTTGAAGAATTTATTATTCAAGTCTCCGGACGAATTTGGCATACAACATTGTTTAAATGTCAAAATAACACGAAGCAGCGAGAAAAGCCTACGAGTTACATTTAACATTTTGACGGGTAATTTAACATGGCCACATGTGCCGACCACTGAAATATGAACCCCGTGGAGGATAATATTCACGAACTTTAGTCCTAATTTCAGAGCAGACTATGAAGTGTGAAGGCTCTAGGTAAACTGGTGTTTTGGTAGAAAAGTTGTTCGGTAAATTAGAATGTTGAGGCCTCTTGTGTATTTGAATGAAAATCGAATTCCAGTATTTTGTACATCAGAACAGAATGATGGAACTCGTAATTTGTTAGGTATCATAATCACCCAATTTATACGTATTTGTATTTTTTGTATTTGTATTTATTTTCACCGTAGGTACACTTTGATACACTGTAATATTTAAGATTTTATTTTAATTTAAGCACAATTTCAAGTATCGTTATAATAAAAATTCCATAAATACCACGTAAATTACAGCAAAAATGATCAATGGTAACCTCTGATACTGAGGTCATCTTTCATCTTTAATTAAAATTCCGATTGAGTTTGAGATTCATGGGATTTCGTAATATTTCACAAGCCATTTATTATTTCAATTTCAGAAATAAAATAACCTCTTTTCGCATTTGTTAAGTGTTCATAAAATATATAACGAAAGAAGTGCAAAAAGTAAAATTACAAATTGTAACTTAAAACTAGTTTTAAACATAATACTCAAATGGGTCGTCATTCAGCATTAGGCTATGTTAAAACCAATCGTTGATTTTCAACGACGCCCGTGTGCTATATACATATTGTAAACACTTATATTTATACGTAGAGTTGTGTGTACATATGAATTTCAGCAAATACAGAAAATCACTTAGGTCTAAGCAACGTACATTATTTAAACCTAATTCCTCCCCAGTGAATTTGTTATGATAAATAGCCGTTTGAGTGTGCTATATGAATATTTCAATTGAAATATGTTTCTCTAGGGAATCTAGATGTGATCTGAAGATCCTTTACATTTTCAATTATTATAACTGCGAGGGATCTGAGCAGAATATGTAAGTTTTACATTATTATCCAGCGTTGTTAAGAGTGCGTAGCGTAATAAATACTAAAATAATAATGAAACGAACCATTCTGTTTTCTGGTTTTATACATTTATCTTAGTGGCTTAGCCCTCGTTATATTATTTTCCTACAGTAAAAAGTAGTAAGTAAATGTCTACCTCCTGAATTTAAGTTACATCCACAATTTTCAGCTCAATCAATTCATCCGTTTTTATGTTATAAATTGTGTAATTTTCACGACTTTCTTTACATATATTATATTAATTATTCTTTCACATACTTTTAGGGTTTATATTTATTGTAAAAAAGTTCAACTTAAGAACGCTAAGATTGCGGCCTAGTAGTCTAGTAACGGACTATCGTTACTTATATCGAAAAATATAATAATAAAGAACACATTTTCTATTCGCTATTCGGTTCGGAATGGTACCTTAAAAGCAATTTGACAAGCGGCAACTACCGGTATCGTACACAAATTTCATCCTTGCTAAAATCGTATCAATCATTCACACGTTCTGTATGTAAATAGGGCGACGGCATATTCCCGTATAATGTGTTCCCGTGAGTACCGGGATTTGTCGGGTGTAATGCGATCCGTAGGTACATTAGTACGTGCCGATATGAACGGCACTTTATGTTGGAGAATTTTGTAGGCGTGACTGCAAATCCTAAGCGTCCATACGCTTAGGATTTCCTATTTCGGACTGTTTATAATGCAGTTTTTCTTATTTGAAAAAAGGATCTGATTCTGTTTTCACAGTTTGTAATAACGTTAATAAGCAATCAGATGTATTTAGACATGTAACATTTACTTATAGCATCATTTTAATGTACCTAGTAGGTACTTGATATTGAGATTTTATGAATTAATTGTAATACGTTTGTATAGACATGGTAATTTATTTATTTTAAACCTTTGACGAAAAGGATGGCTTTCTTTGTGTAACACCCGTAAAATTAAACTGTTTAAGTAAAAGGTTTATCTAAACATAAACTTCAGCAGTTTCTGCTGTTCAAAGTTGCACTCTTACTTTAAGGAAAGGGTAGAAAATACTCGTAGCAATCTGCATTTTAATCTGTGCTGTGCGGCACGCAGGGCTGCAGTGCGTAATTAGTGCTGTCGAGGGTTCAGCGGGGTCGGTGAACTCTTACTGATTAACTGCTTATCACTACATCGTATAATAATCTTACATATATTTTTCTTTTGTGTGTGTGTGTGGTTTGTTTGTGTTGTTTTTAGTTTTATATTCAATTTTGTACATTTATACCTTGTTATTTATTTACTATCAGTGGAAGCTTCTAATTGGCTTTCTAATGTAGTATGTAGCTTTAACTGTATGCTATTTATATTAATGTTTTGTTAAATTTATGTTATTTTTGAAATCTAGTGTAATTAAAGAAACAACTAATTATAAAACTAAAAATACCAGAAAAAAGAAAAACAAGTTTGCAGGTAAAGTCACGGATACGCTAGTGGTTTATAAAATAATTAAACAGAGCGTACTAAATAAACAGGATACGTGGAGTTCCGAAGTAAAATCGGGTTAATGAAACGTCTATCAAACAGGTGGACATGAATCCATTCAGTTTGGAACAACTTGCTGCTGAAAGTTGATATTGTGAGTTGCTGTAAATACAATACAAGTGAAATTAATTTTATTCATGAATTTCACAACACGATTGATGATTTAATATTTTTTACTAAATAAACAGGATACGTGGAGTTCCGAAGTAAAATCGGGTTAATGAAACGTCTATCAAACAGGTGGACATGAATCCATTCAGTTTGGAACAACTTGCTGCTGAAAGTTGATATTGTGAGTTGCTGTAAATACAATACAAGTGAAATTAATTTTATTCATGAATTTCACAACACGATTGATGATTTATTTTTCAGAAATATTTTTATTAAGGAAAATGAACATGCTTTACTAGTATTATTTAAATTATACCGTTTAAATTTACCATACCTATTTTTTAGTTTTTAACCTCATAACTTTGTACACACTATTTTGTTAAAAAAAACTTAAATCATCTCTGATTTCTACTTTTTTCTTCATTGGAATCTCTCGAAAGGCGGAACTACAAAAACATGTAATGTTATTGACAAATATTACGCATTTCATCTCCTCAGCTTACCAAAACATCCATTGATGTTTATGTATTATTATAACCTACTTATCTCCTTTCGATATTTCGCTCTATTTTACCGTGAATTACCGTTAATGGCTTTCCTGTTTGGGATAATCCTAGCCTTTATTACCACTGCAGACAAAAGATTCCCCCAGACAAAGACTTGAAGGTACTTGGTACTTGCGAAGAAGTAACCAACTGAAGTGAGTTTTCTTACATAATAGCAAAGTTAGGAAAAGTTTAGGAGTTAGAAGGTATTTTCATCAAATCACTCGAATAAGTATGAAAGAGCGAAAGTTATATTTGATTCGGCCTGTATTATAAACACCATGTACAGAAAGGGAGGAAACGAAATTAAGCTGTATTTATTGAAAAAATACTAGTGAAGTGACTAAAGAACCCATGACTAAAATAATGTTTATTTATTTAATATTTTGTAGGTTTATTGTTCATTCGCATTTTAGCCGTTTTACGTCCACCTTTCCTTACATCTTTATTTTTCTTGATTAGACGCAGAAAATATTCACAAACTTCCGAACTAAGAAGAGATAAGCTTCTCAGTGAATATAAGAACCTTTTATCTCTGCAAATAGCATCATTGTACCCTAGGAAATGAAAATTCTCCAGCGATGAGAAAACTTGAGAGAAAACTGGAATTTAAGTGCTGGACTAATCATGTTATCCAAAGCTTGGGCGCAAAGGCGATTGTTAACCCTAGATAATGTGAAAACAAGGTTTTTACAGTTACACTTTTGATATCGGATGGAAATCGTAATGTGTCACTATATAATGTATGAAAAACTTAAAAAAAAAACGATAGTACAATACAAAGAGAAAAAATGCTTATCCAGTTTTATAAAAAGCACTGAATGTTGCTTTTGTTTCATGTTTCATGAAATAATTATATACCGCAAGATTATACGATACCATAAATCTCTCTTAGTAATTAAATAAAACCACGAAATAAATTGGCAAAGCCTATATAATAGAGGCATTGACCCCTAGATACGTCCTGCTAAACTATCGGCAAGGATAATGTAACCTGAGCGACAGTCGTGCTAATTGACAACCTTTTCCACGGGACATAAGATCCAAAATCAAAAGCCATGGTTACTCGAGTCAAAACCCAATATTGACGCCGTTACAGCAATACAAATTGACATAAGCACTCCCTTTCCAAACACATTGAAAGTTTATCCTTATTAGGGAGGGTGTGAAAAACGGGAATTAGATAGAATCACTATCGCAGGACCTTGGGAAAATCTTATTCGCACCTTTTGAATTTCGGTTATTTTGTATTACATACTTGGAACAACGCCATAAGAAGGTATATAACGGTATCGGTAGGTATTATAAGAATCAATGCCACTTTTCGTTTTAATTACCCGACTTTAAAGAAGAGGAGGTTTCTCGCTATTTTCGGAGATTTGTTCGCAGATAACTTTGTAGTTCGTGATCTGAAAGTTTAAAAATCGTACAGGCAACTTGTACATTTTTTTTTCATTAATAAGTATTTTATAGTGGCAGTTTAAGTCGATATTTTACGATTAATAATTTTATATCTTCTTTAGATATACCTACGGCTGGGATGATGCCCAGGGAACATATAAAAGGTGAGAAAATATTGGAATAAAGTGGGCGAAGCCTCGGGCGGGTCATTATATCCCTAATTTGTAGAGGAAAATTGTGTAAACACAGAAATGTTTATAGTTTCGTTACATAGAAAAGTTTCTAAACAACCCTTTAGGGAAACCTCGCAACTACCGCCATACCTACAAGAACAAAAAACTTGAAAAACTTGCTTATTAGTCGTAAGATCGATCAAACTAACATGTTCCCTTGATCGATGTTACATACACACTTTACTATCTATGTATGTATATTATATTATGTGTGTCAGAAATCTAGCACCCGTAACACAAGCTTCGAATATTAGATGTTGCTGTGTGAATTTTTCGGCAATATTTATAGATAATAACTATTTCCATCATTTACTTTTTGCCTAGTTTTTACAGTCATAATCACCCCTACTTATGTTTAATTTTGTTATTCATTGTGAGAATCAAATTTAATAATAGATATACCAGTTTTTTCAGTGTATTAGAAGGATGAAGGAGCCTAAAGAAATTATGCAAAACAAATCCGTTGATATCCTTCTTGGATTTTTCGAAACAAACTGAGATTTCGGAGTTGCCGTCCTTTCTGGGCGGCTTATTCAGGCTTTCCATGTCCCTTCCGCAAAACCTTGGCACGCATTGATACTTTAAATAATAGAACAGAATTTTCTCATGAATTATTAAAGAGAAAACATCTCAAGAAGTTGTTTTGTGAGTTGATAAGTAAAGACTGTCTGTTAAAGTTAAATGCCGACAATTAGCCATAATTGGATGGTGTCTAAAATTTTGTTTAGACACTGCTGGGCCGATTTAGATGTTTTTGGTTTTAAAATAGTCGTACTAGCCCAGGGAAGGTTTATAAGCAAAGAAAATTACGGGAATAAAGCGTGCGAAGCCGCGGGCAGGTCAGTCAGTCTTGTATTAAACTTCAAATTTGAAGTGTGCCTGATTTAGCATCTAACAAAAACAATATAAAATCTGAAAAAAAGCCTTATTCCTTATATGGACATTGTTATAAAAGTATATTAGCAAAAATTCAACGGTTTCAATCCTTTTACCGTTCATTCGTTCATTCATTTCAGTCACCAAAACTGACGGGTCCCATTTCAAATCTCAAGCCGCACATTACAATAAAAATGCAATCAAACCATTGCCGAATAATTTATTTTGCTCCGTAAGAAGTTTCTTGGTCGTTACTCACCTTTACGAGGTAAAAGTCGTTTTTAACAGAGTTAGCGCGCACGCAATCTCGCCCATTATTTATGTGCTGGAACGGCTCGAATTATATCACCTCTGAAGTAGGCTTTGCTTCCAGGATAATATAAGATTTCTATTTGTATCGTCCAGTATCCCAAAATAAGTCACAAATCGACGTAGAAGAACGCTTACCGATATAATATAGTTCAGCGGATTAACTCTTTGAAGTGGAAATGGTTACGCCCTTCTAGTGTGGAGAAAAGTGTCCGATGGGGCCAATTTATTTTTATTTACAACTAGAAATATGAAATATAGGACTATGTCTGGAGGTTCATATCAGACGACTGAAATCAAAATATCGAACAATTACATCCCAATTATTAGAAAGAGGGGAAAATATCGTTTCTTAACCGAAATATTTTCGCGAAAGAGGCGACTTTGGTAATAATAATAATCATGTTTCCGCGCTAAATCTTTTCTACTGAAAAGCCTTGAAGAAATAATTATAAAATCATTTGTTTATCGCACTGTCAACAATAATTTTCTCTGAAACATTTTTGTAGTACAAGTAACTACACAAAACATAAACTAATAATATAATATTTATCGTATATCTGAAATTTACTTTACCAGCCGAATCATAAGATTGACTAAAAATTCTAATGGCCTCTACACACCAAAGCCGGCGGCCCGCCGGCACAGCCCGCCGGCTTAATGCCGGCGGGTTAGCCCGCCGGCTTCAGAATGTCCAAGCCGCACGACTTTGCCGGCGGCAATGCCGGCGGCACGACAGCCCCGGCATGTGGTGTTCTAGTAATGAAGAATGTTACTAGGTATGCCAAATCGCTTGAAATGTTGTATCAGTAAAGCCTGTATGTATACAAATATACTAGTTTTTGTTTAGTTAAAAAGTACCTAGTAGTTTTGATTTTATAGGCATTCAAAGTTTCGAAAAATATCGAGTCTCGCTAACAGTCACGTGAGCGCTTGTGACGTAATACCACAACTTCGCGCGGCCTACGGCCCGCTTAGTATCGCCAGCAGATTATAGTAGTAGTGCAACAGCTTGCGCAGTATTTTGATGTGTTTTCGTCCGCGTATTAAATTAATAGTTTAATAGTAGTACTTAAATATTATTCGATTGATAAAATGGATGAAGATAACTCAAATAGTAGAAGTACCTACCATTAAACTTTGACGTTAAATACATTAAATATGTATTAAAGTTTTGTTGCTATTGGTAGGTACGTAAGTATTTATTTATATACTATAGGTAGGTACCGCTCTTCTTAGTAAATTTAAATGAACAATACATTGATTTATGGCAAACTAGCTTCTTAGTAAATTTAAATGAAATATATATTGGTTTATTGCAAACTAGCTTCCTCCAGTCTTCGGCCCCGTTTTCCTCAAGAACTGTACATTTTCATAGGATTAAAAGTAGCCTATGTGTTATCGTCGTCGTACGGTTACAACTTGTTTTACTTCTAAATCGGAAACTAATTGATGTATCGAAGTAATTCTTTCACGCGTATTTTTTATATTAGACATAGAATATGGAGTGCTAATAATCAAAATTAGGTAACATTCTTTATTGCCAAATACGTCACTACTCTATGAAAGCCGGCGGGCAACTGACTGAGTGAGTGGAGAGGGATGCCGGCGGCCTGACCCGCCGGCATGATTGTAAAAAATAAGGCCGGCGGGTTGGGCCGCCGGGCTGTGCCGGCGGGCGGTGTGTAGAGCGCTTAAGGTCTCAGAAAACGTTACGTAAAGTTTGTTTCTCAAGTAGGTCGGGTGAGAAACCTCAAGGCAACGTGTGTGGTTTGCCTGGGGCTTCGTTTTAGCCAATATCTTTAGAACTACTAACAAGTTGAAACTCTCGGCTTCCAAACTGATATACGAGTATATATAAGTCCACACAGTAAGTAATTATGGGGAAATCGTTTTGCTTCTTGGATTTACCCGCAAGGTATTAAAGTTATTGCAATTATAGTTAAATAAATACGGGATGAACACTCGAATGTTTCCTTATTTTAGACGCAAATTATACAGAAGAGATATATGGCGCTGCGTGTAGCTTTTCAACTTTTTGAACTGAAACAAAAGTAGGCAGTCGGCTAAAAGCTAGCGTTGTCTTCTTGTCTAGCCATAGAGCTGCATTTCCTGTTTGGTTGTTGCCTTAGATCTATGTCTAAGGTTACAACCAAACAGCCCCTATAGGCTGATAAATATAGGTTTAATTCATTCAAACAAGTTTGCCTTTAAATATATGAAATTCGACTTACCCTGAATCATTCAAATTAAAATTCATAACTTATTTTCCATAAAAATAATATGTAAAAATGAAATTACTACCCATCATTATGCAACTTTGCACATTGTTGAGACAGCTTCATATTATATAATGCAAATAAATTTCATGTTTACAAAATAGTTGCTGGAGCTATTGTTGTCAGCCATCTTGAAAATGAATCAATCAATACGCTGTCTGTCCCTATGTATGCTAAAATTATTACAACAACGAAACGGACTTGAATCCGGGTTTTAATAGGTTGAGTGTTTAAAGAGGAAAGTTTTGGATAATTAAGTACCCGAATTGAAGCGAGGGTGTATCGCTTTTAAAAATAAAATAACTCAAACTTTGCAAATTCGTCTGCCCACTTCATCGAGCGTTACTCAATAATCCCGAGCAAATAGTACTTCAGTAATCGTAAGTCTCAACAGCCATCGACCATGAAATCGTGCCGTATCTTGATCGACTGTAGGCACCAGATGTAAGAGCCAAGTCCTGCCACTTTAGCAAAATTAGGGCTTTGAGTAAATCAAGTACTTTTTACTGGAAGATAAGGATATCTACCTACTCTTTTATGAAAGATGTGACATGTTTCCAATGGCATGCATCATTATCGAAACAATCATTTATACTTACATAGTCGTTCATTATAATTATCCTGCATTGATTTATGTAGAAAATATTTGAAATGGTGTCAAATAATTAAATAATGGTATCTTTTCATTCGATACATCAGCTAATTAATCAGAAAATTCTCTCGTGTTTTTCAACTTATCAATTCATTTTCAATGGGCACGTGTTCGCAATTAAACAGGCTTGTTGAAACAGGAAGCACTACAGGGTTAAGTGCCTCTTCAATTTGAGTTACCCAGTGATAAAGCATGAATCTGATCAAATCTGTTGCTCAAGCAAGTTTATTTTTTAATTTATTTATTAAAGGGCAACATAATAATACACCATAATTAAGTAGCATACACATTTATAATTTGACCAATGCTCTACCAATTACAGGTGGCTGAGGTGGCCACATATTACACAAGTTTTTAGGACAACAAGTTGCTTAGAAAAACCAGAAAAACTTCTGAGGCACATTTCAATTAATCACTAAAAGTTCATCATGAAGACCACCAAACTCCAGTAGTCTTAAATTTTCAGTTTATTTTTAAAAAGAGTTTAGTTTACCTTAAAGTACTTGTTAGCAAGACTGACTGTAACTTGTTGATAAGATATTGATAATAAAATTTGCTACCGACTAGGTACAGTCGCGGAATGAAAAGGCTCGTCACCTTAGAGGCGGTTAGTTAGGTTAGAGGCGGCAGTTACATTTCATTAAATTAAATATTTCAATCATTTATTTTTTTTATGTCAAATAAAAAATTTGGGTGCCATATTAATTTGTTGTCTGAAACAGCAGCAAATTTTCTGAACGTAATTTACAATTAGATTAGATAGAGAAAGAGAAAATACTCGTAATATGGCTTATGTGATTGATTATACACTAAATCAATACAATTCGGATTACAGTATTGAACTGTGTAGTTTTTTTTTATTATGGCTATTATGATTATCAAATCAAAAATCATGCTAAAATTATTTTTGAATGCGTACTTAAATCTCAAGCTTTTCCAACCATCAAAAGAGCACTTGAAAAACGTGTCGCAATTACTAAAAATGCATCCTGAAACAATCCCGCGCAATTATCGACAGAGTGCAGTCTCAGTGTAGCCAGTGCTGCCACTCTCCGATGTTTTCGCCGGATAATGCGCAATTAAAAAAAACTTTGACGAGTAAATTAACCGATTCTTTATAAGGTACTTACCTACATAAATATGGGTTATCATTTAATTTTATTTTTGTGTGGGATTTCAGCAGTGTGATGCACAATTATATAACTGTAACAATAACAACAAAATAATAACTGTAACAACCTAAAAAAACTGTAACAATGAGGAAATTTGATATTTAAAAAACCCAAATATAAACCGTAAAGTACATATATCTAGTAAAATTAGTAAACTCATTATTGTGGTCCCTTGTTGTCTACGATACATAAATATAGCCATGCTCACAGTTTTCCGTTTAAGAATACCATAATTGATCTAGAAAACGGAAAAATTCCAGCCTCAGGAATTTCAATTCCGTCTTTTCTTATCACATAATTCCCCCCTCCCTTCGATCAAGCTATCGAGAGTCTCCAAGCACACAATGACTCGTAATTAAAAATGGCCGACCATTCATAGCTCAGGATCGTTAAAACTTTAGAATCACAAATGCCAAAGCTTTTATAGTGAAAAGAAGGTTTTATGAGTTGAAAATGTGCGAATAATAATTTGAACTATTCATTTGGAATGAGTTGATGTTTCAATTAATGTCTTTATGGCAAACGTTTTTGTTATTATACCTTCGCCGTCGAGACTTTGCGTTCCTGACACATCGTGATTGAACTGACAACGTAACTTTGTAATGGCGTTGCAGTTACGATAAAAATATTTTTGCTGTTTGTTTACCGTTTTAACAATTGATGAGCATTAAATCTACATTATTATATCAATAATCAATGAATCTAATAATTTTGTGCCAAACTGAGTGTAAAATACCTTGGTAAACAATATTTTTCTAAATCTATATTGCGCTATTACAAGGTTATGTCAGTGCTTTATATTTGTAGGTAGTGCTGTGCTAAAATTAACAGGGAACAACAGTATCGTTATCTGTTACAGTTATATTTAAAAAATAATACGTATAAGAATTTGAATTTGAGATTTTATTACATATAAAAATAAAACTACGACCAAACCGAACGCGCAAAAGAAAGTAGCATTTTTATATTTAGGTTTAAAATAATAACCCCAAATGGCGTTATGGGCCGTCATTTTGTGACGCTAAAACAGTCGGTTTCCACTTAAATTACTAAAATATAAATATTAAATGATTCCGCCAATTTAAAACGAAAATAATCTTAAAAATAACGCGGCGGTTCATTTTGGAGGAACGGTTACGAACTCATTATGTTGTGCCCATCACTAACGTGTCAAACTGACATGGTGTCCTAAACGCATTCATAGAGCGGTCATACTATAATGAATTGGCAATGTGAAAAAATTAGCGGAAAATAAGACACCTTTAAAAAGTTTTTATTTTACTTATTCAAAATAATACACCATATAATATTATGTATTTACCCTTTGCAAGGAATAAAAAAATAATTAAAATTACTTTGAGAACTTTTAAGTTACAAGGGAAATTGGAGTGGAAATCCATTCTATCGCGGTAAAAACGCAGACAGAAATCTATTCTAATGTTACTAAGGATTTTAATATTTATTTTATATAATTACCTACTTCATATATCTATATATATAAAAGAAAGTTTTTTTATATAATAAACTTTATTTTGTTAGTCAGGTAATAAAAGTTGTTAATGACTATGCACTGACCCTAAAGTTAAGCAGTTCGTTAGGTAAAGTAACGCTTTGTTAGGTGCTAACTGGGACGAATTAATGTTCTCTGTAACTTTGGAAAAAGTTTATGGTTGACCTTCGGTTACATTGTAAACTTAACAACTCTAATTGCTATTAGTAGGTTGTATTAATTTATTTATAATCTAGAGTACTAAGACTTGTGGTTGTAACCTCGAGGTTACAACCACAAGTCTTAGTCAAGTACTTAGTACTCTAGTATAGTAAAACCATTCTAAAAATGAACTCCCCTCCACAAAACCGTGATGATTTCAACGTGTGAGAGGAAATACAGAAAAACAGAATACACAGAAAAAAAAAACAGAATTCGGTGGAGGGGCGTTCATTTTAGAAATGGTTTTACTATACATTACTATGGATTTGCCCGCGTTATAATATTTAAAGGCATGCATTTGTTAAGTACAAGTATATATTGATTTACGTGCGCAACATGTATTATTTACTTTGTTTGACATGACTGAAACGAGGGGTTATCTGTATTCTTGCATAATAAGCAACCCTGGTATATCGCATCATTCTAGACAAAGCTTATGTGAATGATGTGTGTATGTATACGCAGGAAAATATGTTAAGCTTTTCACGCCTACGCTTACATTAAATAACTTTTTTAAACCGTTTAAACAAAAACACGTACTAAACACGTGCTTTTTTCGTAAAAACACGAAAACTCCTCGCCTATCACGTAGCCTCATAAAAAGTGTTGCCACGTACACGCGCTATTATTTACCCCAAAATTAGGGAGGCAAGCTTACTGCTGTTTATTAGCTGGGAAATTCGCTAAAAGTAGACTCCAGCTACACACTGTAAGCAGATATTTTGTCGCCTTTACTTGTTTTATTAAAAAAAAATTAAGACTTTGTTATTTTGTTTGGCATTATTTTCTGTATTTTAATGAGTCAATCCCAATAAAGTTAAAATAAAAGTTATCGTCATAGTTTAAGCTAGTATAATTCTCTATTCTTCAAAATATTTAAGTTCATTTCTCATTCGTGTGAACATGATCATCAACTCTATCATCTCAACTAATAAAAATTACACTAGAAATTCCCAACCGGGACAGAATAGTCGCAATATTTTATGATTCCCACAAAACTTGTCGGAATAAGCTTATTGCGAAGTTTTGCGGACGCCGCAGTGACATAGAATAGTTTTTACAGTAAAATAGCTCCCTAAGGAACAATTGAGGATGAAAGATATGTCTAGTTTTATATTATAATCAACTCTCTTCTGAAAGGAATTGCATTTTTATAAAGTCGTCATGGGCTTCTGGTAGTATATGGACAGCCCTTGGTATACCTATATCTATACTAATATTATAAAGCTGAAGAGTATTATTATGTACTAGCCGACCGCCAACAGCTTCGCTTGCTTTTTTTCATAAAATAGCCTATAACCTTCCTCGATAAATGGACTATCCAACACTGAAAGAATTTTTTAAATCGGACCAGCGGTTCCTGAGATTAGCGCGTTCAAACAAACAAACAAACAAACAATCAAACTCTTCAGCTTTATAATATTAATAATATAGATAAACACTGATAGATTAGCCTCCCTTAATGATACCCAGTTGTTTCGGTCGGATGCTAATTGTATCCTGTGAACGTGAACCAGATTATTTTACCAACTTATCCGTCCACCTAGTACTCCGACGCTGCATTTGCCGATCCGTGGTCTCCACTCGAGAACTTTTCAGCCCCATCGGCCATCTGTTCTCCGAGCTATATGGCCTGCCAATTGCCACTTTAGAGCTTATCCGCTGGCTATCTTGGTGACCCGCGTTCTTTAACGTGTACTCCATGAGGAGATACGCTCCATCAGAAATGATTCTCATTCGATTCCGTAGAGAAGCCGAGTCTGATTCGATTCCGTAGAAAAACCCCGAGCATAGTTCCACACCTATCTCCATAGCTCTTTGAGCTACTCTGAGCCTGTTCATGAGGCCGATAGTGAAGCACCACGTTTCGGATCCATGCGTAATCACTCCTTATATTAGGTACTAGTAGTAAAATAGTACAGATGGAATTTTCTGAATTGCTTGCATCTCCTGTCGCCGTCGTCTGTTACTACATCTTGCGGTATATTGACTTCGATATTGGCTTTCGAACTTTGCTCCCTGTGGCACGGAAACTTGGCAAAACTATTTCCTTACTGATTGTATTTTTATGTTCTGCATGTTTTGAAGTGCGCATTAGTTGACAGCCGTGCTGGTTAAGTGAGAACACACTATACTTTCATTCCGATGTTCGTGGGTTCAAAACCCGCCGCGCACCACTGGATTTTTTTTATGCGCGCTCTAACGGCGAAGGAAAACACCGTGAGAGAACCGACATGTTCTAAGATCTATGAAAAATTTTGAAGGATATATGATGATTCACGACTTCTTTTCATGATTCCTTCTTATACGAGATAGGTAGATAATTATGTAGTATTTGCGCAAAGGACAAACAATTTGAGAACTGCAACTACTAACATAAAGTCGAATGATATTACGATACAGCTGTTTATTATGCACTCTAAGCCCCAAACGGGAACTAATGGCTTTGTATTGAATTCAGAGCTATTCAAACCGTGATATGCTGTACGCCACTAAGCCTTTATGAAAGCTCAGTTAGTATGAAACACTAATTAAATTTCATAGTATTATTTTGGATATATATATAAGCCGGGAAATAACCCAGTTAACAATACGAAATTGAAACACGAAATAAGGAATAAAGCTTTACGATTTTTTTCTCCCAAATCTGTTTTAAGCTTATATGTTTTGTATATTGTATGTATATGTTTTTTTAAGGTATGTAATATATTGTTTATGCACTTTTACTTGCAAAATACATAGATCTTAATTGGATCTATTTTGCAGTTTTTAAATATTAGTACATAGTTTCGAATAATAGCTTATAAAAGGCTTCTTATTGGATAAAAGCAACAACTTTAATACATTCTGAAAAGAAATCTCCCTATTCTAAACACAACATAAATAAAGCACTTGTTCCGCAAAGTAAGTACCGGCGGACAGTAATAACATACAAATGTAGGTTTTACGATCAATGAATCAGTTATATTACGAAGTCACCGATTTATATGTAAAATGAGGCGCAATAAAAACCGGGGTGAACAGTAACGTACAGCTTTCTTACGTTCCAATCTACGAAGTATAAGATTTAGACGTTTTAGGATTTAAGCCACTTCAGACATGTGACATGTCACTAAGTGCTCAATAAATTCAAGCGTTATTTTATACCTTTAATTCTGTGAAGTGCCATGAGATGCCGTGTGGTGTTAGCCTAAAATAGTACCATCCTATATCTTCCTGAGAGTGTGTCCTTATAACCATTATGGTGTTTATGCACCAGGAGATTTTATTTAAGTATTTTTTTTATTTTCATAATTTTAAGGAAACTTACAGTACTTACTTGACAAAATGTGAGTTGTTATGAGGGAGTTTTCGTTGGGGCCATTAACAATCCGTAGATAACGTAACGCTTTTCATGCATTGTAAATTTGTAACAAAACCAAAATGCCAAATAAAAAGTTACCTTTACGTACTCATCCGAAATTAGAACAATGGTAACAATAGCCAAAGTACACCATGTTTATATGGATGTGGTCACTTTAAAATGCAACCTTTTCCGAACGCCTGTCGCTTAAGTTTTCGTTAAGCCCATTTCTATTCCGTAAACACAACTCTTGTCTAACACCCTGCTGGCTCGAAACACCCACAGCCAATGAATTAGCCAATAAAAACAAATTGAACTCAATAAATTTTGCATTACGTCTGTTTTCTATTACCCTAACTTTGGGGTGGTCTTGTTTATTTACAAGACGAAATCACGTACGACACATGTTTATTTTGATTAATAATGTTATTATTTTCTTCAACAAACATCCAACCACTGTGTATTACTTGCAGAAATTAGATCTCTCTCATATGATGTGAGTTCAAACGCGATTCACAATTCATTTTGAAAGCTGCTTGCTCTCACAGCTTCAACCACGCCCCAACAGATAATCTCATCTGTTAGGAAATACGACTGTTACTATTACAGTGAACAAATATGGGCCAAATATGGAGTCCAAAAGTGGGATAGATGCTTCTATTTTTTTAAATAAATTATAATTATGGCCGAATGTAGAAAACAATTTGGGACGAAAGTAGATTTTTTAAGGCGGGCCTATTATCACGGGACGAATGTGGACTAAATAACAAATAATTCAATCTCTTAGCAATGGGGTGGTATTTCATTAGGCTGACACCAAGCTACATAAGTTTTCTAAATTATTAGAAAATGGTATGAGAAAAAATACTAGATCACTACGTAACCTTGGTCTTCAAGTTGTAGTTCCAAAGTTACCTTTCTTAAAAAGTCTTGTATTACTCCAGCAATATAAAAAGTAAAAAGAAACGCTGACACAGTCTACCTGTGAATTTTAATGTTTCGAGTTGGAACAAAGCTGCTATTCCGGTAAAAATAGAACATAATGCCAGGGATCGTAGATTGTGCAAGCAGGCTGCCTTACGTTTCTTACCACGTACATAGATAGAACGTGATTTTACGTGCTAGACTCAACCGTTTCATTTTAACCTAGGTGTTCTTTAACTATGACTACTTTTATATTGGGATAAACGGTAAATCTTATTTCCTCCAGGTAGCTTTCATATACAGGAGAAATTGAAGCAATCATCGTACGAAATATTCCAGGTTAAGCTTTAAGAAAAAACATGCAAAGCGCAGATTTGTAACCTTTAGCCGTTAATTTGAAATCTTATCATCTTAGCCAGACGTCCATTGCTGGACTTCGGCTTCCCTTAAAGATTTCCGGTTATTTCGATGGTTGGAAGCAGCTTGCATTTACCGTAAACTAGTTGATTTCACCAAATCATTACATAATTTAAGTGGCCTAGGATATCCAAGTTATATCAAAATATAAAGAACCAAGGTCATTTAATTTATTTTGTGTCCAAAAGTGAAATCCTCCGCCTACTTTAATACCTCATTATATTAAGCCGAAACCACGCTAAAAATTCGGTCAGAGATAAAATTCATCATAAAAGACGCCCAGTATGCGGAGTCCTTAAATTTAATTACATTCACAAAATGAATCCCTCTCCTCTCATTACTTATAATTATAACCAAAATTTTAGCTTGAACTTGAGGTGCTTTATGTGCCAACTTGAAATTGTATTCGTGTCTAAATGTTTACAAAGTTGGGTTGATTTTTATGCGGGCTGCTATTTAGCGTGTAGTTTTTTAAGTTGGCGCGAAAGATTTGTGATAATGGGATAATATTGTTTTCGGGAAAGTTATTTTTTTAATATTTTGTTTTGTGTTTGTGATTTAACTGCAGTTGATTAAAGTAATACATAATAGTCAAATCGCGTTGAATAGTAAAAACAATTGGGTTCTATTATTGACGTGAAGTTAAAAATTACCTATTCAGGTCTTAATCAAATTCCGCCTTCTCAAATTATGGATTATATTACGAACACTCGCAAATTATAAATGACAAATTGTATTTGTATAGGCTACTATTTTTCCAGTCTACTGAACTGAGTTAATGTTTATAAACAAAATAGATTTCCCAGAAGAAAAAAATAGCCTATATCCAAAATAGTCTGAAAAAACAATGGAACAATGTACTGACAATAAAACAAAAAAGACTCTTCATCTTTATAAATTTTTAGAATAGAAAAGCTTACTTCCAAGAAGGTCTCATATTTAAATCAAAATAATGTTTTTGACAGTTTATTATTAAGTCGCATGTAAAATAAAATGACCGTAAAGCTTAAAATAATTTAAATCTCATTACTAGACAAAAAGATGTAAAATAAATAAGCTTGTGATGATTTATAGAACGTTATACCTTTTTATGTTCGCAACCTAAACACACATACGTTCTCATTAGCTTTCCTTTCCATTATCATGACAAATATGAAATGGGACTGTAAAACAATTTCCAGTGAAAATATCTGTAATGGATGTGAATTAATCGCTTTCAGCTGTTTTCCAGAAGAAGTTAATGGAATTAGGCATACAATTTTTTTTACTGGGCGTTTATTATATATGTTCTATGAGTATAAAGCATGTAAGAAATCTAGTACTTGCAACATATTTCGATCTAACGACACGACGGGGCAAGATGTTGCTGTGTGAATTTATTTATTATTTTATTCATTTAATTCACAGAATATGATCAATATATTCTAGATTTTACGACAAGTTCTATATATCAGTAACGAGCCAAGCCTGAAGTAAAGTGCAGTAAGTATGGGTGAGTCCACTCGGTGCCGAAGACAATAGAGGTTGGAAGAATTCCAGCGAATAGCGGTAATGAGGTCAAACATTTTTAAGCTTTGCTATTGACGATAGATGAACTTTGTACCATACCTCTAAATGTATATCTACCAAATTTCATCAAAATCTGATTATTGGTTTCAGAGTTATGGCGGAACATACATACAGAAAGATATTCTAAAAATCATCATTATATTGAGCCTATAAACACAATATCCCTGAAAATGAACTAACCTACCCCATGACTCATACACATGTATTATTAGGTAGTATAAATAAGCTGGTAAGTAATATTCGTGAGTTGGTAATAATTTCGATAATGTATTACAGTTATTCTTCTAAAATATGCTTTCTACGCTATGAAAATATACAAAAAAGATACATAAAGGAAGGTGTAATATTTTCGACACTTTTAACACTCTCAGAGCCCACGCCGCACGCTCGTATGTGGGCCATCAGTGTGTAAAAAAAGGGACATTAAGTGTGCTGTCTATATCAGTGACTGATCCACGCTCATATATTATGTATTTGTATATAGGAGCTGTACATGTGTACAGGAGTGGTCATTGAATCTGTTAAAGATAGTAAATTTAACAGCGTTCTGTTAAGTTAACCTCATAAGAAAAACCGAATTAATTATATAGGTAATCGAGTTTCAATTATTCAAGTAAATAATCGAATCAATCCATCCACTTCGATTCCTATGCCGTTGAACTTTAAACTAAGTCTGAATTGAACAGCTATCGAACAATTACTTAAGAGCCTGTTGACCCATTTACTGGAAGCTGGGCTTCTGTGAAACCATTAGTTTAGACTTTAGACACCCCTCTAAAAGTCGTTTATCTCAACTAAACAAATCAGTATTGAGTAACCTTATTTTCAAAACGCTATTACATGAATTTTTACTTATATTATAAAGCTGAATGGTTTGTTTGATTGTTTGTTTGAGCGCGCTAATCTCAGGAACCGCTGGTCAGATTTAAAAATTGTTTAAATATTTTTAAATTAACGCAACGTAAAATAATAAACACTCTATAAAAACTACAAAGTACCTATCATTTTACCATCTGTGTCTACCTCTAAAATAATACTCAAAGAGTTATCCCTCAACATTTTACTTTAATAATTACGTAGAATCCCAATTACGTTGATTGACTCCCACTTGGCGGATTTATGTTATTGACAACCATTCCGATTTCACGGAGCTTTATTTTTTTCTCGATCGAGTCGGCTCTCACAAATGCCGAGTTGAGTTTATAACAAGTGCCAATCAATCCATATTCTTTCTTATATTATAATGTAACTTTAAACGCTTTCAATAATTTTGTATAAATATATTTTGAATGACGGATTACTTTTTACTGAACGTAGAACGTAAAAAGTATCTGGCGTGGACTTTTTCGATAGTTACTTTTTTACAAAACTATTTTCATTATTTTATAACGTAATTGTAAAACAGTTCTCAAAACATGCCGGCTTCCTCACGATGTTTGCATTCATTGCATTTTTCAAGATGAAAAATGAAGTGGTATACGGCGGGATTTGAACTCACGACCTACGGATGAAAGTGGAGTGTTCTCCCACTCAGCCGTGTTGGCTACTCGACAATGATAAATAGGTAGGTAATTTAAAGGGTTTCATTGCAAAAAGTAGCAGCTTGCGAATAAATTCAAGGCTTGCGTCAGTAATCGTAAAATATATTTTCCTGCAAACAAAATTAAAGAAAAAGGGCAGGCAATACGTTAACGGCTAATGGCACATAGCTTGGCTCAAGTATCTTGCAAATAAGACCGTACTCGAAAAGAGCCGTGTAAGCTAAGTGGGAGCATAGTCGACATTCGTTCCGAATGTCGTGGGTTGAAAAGACGCCGAAAACTCTGGAAATTTATTGAAAAAATAATCTGCGCTTTACAAAACACTCTAACGGTGAAGGCAAACATCGGGAGGAAACCGGTATGGTCTGAGAACATTGAAAGTATGAAGATACAAGATACATAATCACCAACCCTCACTTGGCCAGCGTGGTGAATTAAGGCCTAATCTCGTAAAGAGAGAAGACCTATATGCTGAATATGACTGGAATCGACGGTATTGAATGGGCAAATAAACAATCCAGGTTAACTTAATTGATATGTATCTAATGTTATAAACATTGGCAAACTATATTTTACGCAATATCTAGATCAGAAACTTACTTGCAGATCATATTATAAAATCTTGCCTCGCAAGATCACATTTTAAAGGAAAAAGGAAACGTGAAATAACAAGCATAAACCCACTTATCTTGTCAGCGCAGAAACAAAAGTCAATAATTGTCATCAAACTGGCAATTTGCGACGAATCTAGCTATTTTCCCGAAAAGTTGGCAACATTGAGCTGTAAATAAGTAACAGAGCGCCTGTTGCCTAATGGCGCGTTCTTGTCGAACTCTCCTTAGCCAAATAAAAGTATATTGATATTGCTAGGGAATGGGCGGGGGTCAAAAGAAAATTGTTTTACGGTGAAATAGCTGTCACATACATTTCCTTTTAGTCAGAAGTTGCCACAAATAGAAAATAATATTAGATATAAGCTTAACATGACATTGCATACTATTTCATGCAATAACCCTGTAATACATGTGATTGATACTAACAGTATAGTTAGTAATATATTTTATTTGACCAATGGTAATTATTACCTACCACACTTTTACACAAGACAATTAGCTGATTCGCTAAGTTATTATTTAAGTATAACAGCCAATAATTTGGCTATAAAAAATGCTTCTTTTGAGCATAGCAATATAGTAAAGTCCTTGGAATTTTATCCAAGTTCTTTAAATTAGATTATAAGACAAAAGAGGAAATCTCTTGCCAATTAATTCAATTAAATAGAAGTAATAATAATTCTGAGAAAATATCTAATAGTATGAATCACAAAAAACACAATAAAATAAATAATTGTAAACAAAATGCAAAATGTTATACCAACTTGGTGCATCAAAATATTCAAGGATTAAATAGTAAATTATTTGAATTAGAATTGTATTTAAACTCTTTTAATATTGATATAATATGTATTACAGAGCACTGGCTTATAGACCATGAGCTCATTTTTAACTTCCCCAATCACCAGGTTGGTAGCTCATTTTGTAGAACACATGTTATCCGAGGAGGCTCTTTGATATTAGTCAATAAGACATTAAAATTTAAAAATAGACAAGATATTACATCCTTGTCAGTTGAAAGCCAAATTGAGGTAGCATGTGTAGAGTTGGAGCGGAGTCTTATAGTAAGCGTATATACACCCCCTTCGGCCTCATATGAGATATTTGAGAAGGTCATGGACCACATTTTACTGAAGATAAGCAATACAAGTAAAAGTATTACTATATGCGGTGATTTCAACATTAACCTATTAGAAGTTAATGCATTAAGTACTTGGTTATGTAGTTTATTCAGCTCTTACAACTTGTTTCCATTGTTTTCCCAACCAACAAGAATAACTGAAACATCAGCAAAATGTATAGACAATATATTCACTGGCCCAAATGAAAATATAATTGAGAAAAAAATAATCAGTAACTTAAAATCAGACCACCTAGGGCAATTTGTAAAATTTGAAATAAAAGATAGACCAAAATATGTCAAAAAGATAATAAATTATGTACCGGTCACTACCAACCGATTTGAGAGGTTTAAATCAACCTGGGATTTAAAGCTTCCTTTTGATTACAGTAACAGTAATCCCAGTCAACTCTATAGTACATTTTTTAATAATTTCAATAATATTTTTAGTTCAATATTCACCACCAAGTCAATGGTAGTGTCCGACAAGCCTGGCTTTAGCGAATGGGCAACTGTGGGTATACATAAAAGCCGTCAAAAATTATATGAATTGTATAATGAAAAACAGTTTAACTTCTGTAAAGAGTTCAGAGATAAAGTTAAGTCATATTCTAAAATTTTCAAAACTGTTTGTCAAATAGCTAAATCAAATTATATTAGTTCAAAAATTAAAAATAGTAGTAACATTGTCAAAACTACCTGGAAAATAATTAATGATGAAACCGGTAGAACTCTAAACTCTAATACAGAATTTAAACTTAAAATAAATGATATTGTTATTCAAAATGATCTTGATGTAGCAAAAGCGTTTGAAGGCTTTTTTACTGACATCCCTGTGTCTACTACTAGAACATTAAACTCATCATATAGCATTGCAGAGTCATTATTAAAAGAAAATGTACCCATTTGTAAAGTAGACTTTCACTTTAAACATGTAAACACAGAAGACATTTTAAAAGCTTTCAAAACTATAAATGTAAAGAAAACCAAAGATCTCTGGGGTATCTCGGTAAAAATACTTAAATCACTTTTACATACATTTGCATCTGAATTAGCTTACATTTTTAATAAATGCGTTGACTGTGGTGTATTTCCTGATTTAATGAAACACAGCAAAATTGTACCTCTCTTCAAATCTGGTACTACGACGGATCCGACTAACTTTAGGCCAATATCGGTACTGCCTACGTTTAGTAAAATATTTGAGAAACTTATTTTATTACAAATCTCACAGCATTTTGATAATAATAATTTATTACACAATAGGCAATATGGCTTCACCAAATGCAGGTCCACTACTGATGCTGGCGCAGAGTTGCTAACGCATATCTATGATGCGTGGGAAAAGTCGCAAGATGCTTTAGGAATTTTTTGTGATTTATCGAAGGCATTCGATTGTGTAGACCATGAAACATTAATCAGAAAATTACATCATTATGGAATTAGAGACAGCTCTTTGGATCTTTTTGCTTCTTACCTAAGTGAAAGGATTCAAAGAGTTGATGTTAATGGTAAGCGGTCCCCAGGGTCTTTGGTTTCAATGGGTGTACCGCAGGGATCAATTTTGGGCCCGTATCTCTTTTTAATATACATAAATGATTTACCCCATCTTGTAAAGAATGATCACGAAATAGTGTTATTTGCTGATGACACCTCTCTTTTGTTTAAAATGAATCGACGTACCAATAACTATGACAAGGTGAATAACGCTATTTCGAAAGTAGTTCATTGGTTTAACTCTAATAACTTGTTACTTAATGAAAATAAAACCAAATGTATAAGATTTACATTACCAAATGTTAAACAAGTTAAGGCAGATATTAAAATAAAGGATAAAAACTTAGAGTTAGTAAAAAGTACTGTATTTTTAGGCATAACACTAGATAGTAAGCTTCAATGGGACGCTCACATAGATAAGTTATCGAAAAAGCTCAGTTCTGCGGCTTTTGCTGTTAAAAAAATCCGTTATTTAACTAATGTAACTACATCTAGACTGGTCTACTTCAGTTATTTTCACAGTGTTATGTCGTATGGCATTTTACTCTGGGGGAGTGCTGGAGATGTACGACTGAATAATATATTTGTGCTTCAGAAAAGAGCTGTTCGATCTATCTATAAAATGAGCCCAAGAGAATCCTTGCGTGAAACATTCAAGGACATAAATATATTGACAATTCCCTGTCAATATATTTATACAGTCTTAATGTATACCCACAAAAACATCAATAGTTTTCCTAAGAAAAGTAATAGACATAATTTTAATACTAGAAATAAGGAAAAACTAGCTTTACATATTACTAGGCTACATAAGGTTAATATATCTTTTAAGGGGCAATGTATACGCTTCTATAACAAGATTCCCAAAGAATTGCAAGAATTATCTATCACTAAATTTAAAAACTTGGTAAAAAAACATCTTATTTCAAAATCATATTATAAAATATCAGAGTATTTAGAAGATAAAACTGCATGGGATGGAATCCGCTCCAATATCTTAAAGAAAAGAACAAACTAACAAATAATTGTACTAAATTCAGATATGAGCTGATTGTTCTTTATGTTTCTCAATTCAGTGCTTAAAAAAACGAAACATATTTTTATGTCAACCTTGTTTCCATTGTTTATTTTATTTAATAATGTGTTGTATTTATTGACTTGTCCAAGTGATCTTTAGGATTTTATGGAAATAAATGACATAAATCTTTAAATCTTTGTCACGTGAAAGATGAGGGTTGAACATAACTATTTTTTAAACTGTTCTAAGCCGAGCGCATAATGTTCTTTATGATTGTACCAAAGTTTGAAATGGGTCATGGAGATTTTGGAACTGAAATACTGCAACGTTCTAAACCTTTTCACTAAATGGCAAGTTTCTTTGGATGAATCACAAACAATTGTGCAAGCTAAATTAAGGCTTCGCGAAATTCCAACCTGCTGTCAGAAGCTTTAAGCAAAGTGGGTCAGTGTGCCTTTTCCCGCCAATTTGTAAAGTGACATCTGAGACAGTCGCGAACTCAGTTTGTTTATTTCTGTGTCATTCCTGAGTCAACTTTGTTACTAATTATGAACGTCTACGGTTGACTCAAGAATGTCATTGCCTTATTTGCATTCATTTATATTGCACTCTCTATCCCTTTAATTATCTCATTTTTTTTTTTTTTAGAATGTGTGCGGGCGGATTGCAGACGAGCGAAATAACATCTTTGGTTTTTCTAATAGTAGTACCTAACATTGATGCTAATTTTTTATGTACCTACTTACCGAATTATGTGTTTTTGTTTTGTTATAAGAATTGTTAAGTTTTATCAGTTTAAGTTAATTCCTATTTTATTGTTTCTCAATAAGGCGATGTGGTCGCTCAGCGACAAAGCCTTGATTATTAATAATTCAATATAAAAAAACCACCTTCACTAAATCATGTCAATTCGTCGCTCCGTTTTGCCATGAAAGATGGATAAACAGGCACACAATCTTTCCCATTTTTTATATTAGGAATTTAGGATAGATTAGTATAACTACTAGCGACCCGTCGTCGCTTTACCTTGGGTACCTACCTAATTTTACATTTTAAACAATGTTATTGAATGACTTTAATACTTATAAAAAAAAACCTAATGAAATTGATGCGTAGTTTTAATGATTAAGCATACAAAGGAACAGACAGACTAAAATTTTGATGCTCAAAAAATTGGTGCGCAAAATGGGAATACTCCGAATTGAGGAGTTTATATCATGTATTGATTTTCAACCAATGAATAAAATTGGTAAAAATACCCTTTTTCATAGGTAAATATTTATTCCATATAACTTTAGATGTAGAAAGGTATTATTCGTGAAATAATCTGAGCTAATGAATGGCTGAAGGGTTCCGTCGCATGTCACCGTTTTGTTTTTTTAGCGGCTGTCAGAAGGATGACATGGGTTCGTTGGAATGAAGCTATACATATTTCACTTTCAAAATTTTCGTGAGTTATAATATTCATTTTATAAAACGGGAATTACTCACGTATTTACACAGAAGTTAAACAACTCTCGACGTTTCGACCACATCAAGAGTAGTCTTTATCAGGAGGAGTGAGCGTCCCGCCGTGCTCCGTCTCCTCTCAGGTCGCGCGCGCGGTGAGTGAGAACCGCGCGCGCGACCTAAAAAATGAGAGCTATACATAATTTAGCTTTTAATCCTGTTTTGAACGTGAGACGTAAGGAAGTGTATCTATTTTATCATCTATGTATATCATTATAATATCATTAGTATAATCGCTTTAAACTCGTGCTTTATTGTTGAATGCCGGCATATTCTAAGAACTTTGAAGAGTTTGAAGGACAAATGAAATTTATTAACCTATTTGGCTATAGAGGTGAATTAAATCTTGACACGACTCTCCTAGCTGCTAATGAGTCTGAAATGGTGGCACTCCTAGACCGGATGGAACGGATCAGCATGGAGTTGGGACTTGCCATAAATAGGTCCAAAACGAAGGTCATGGTGGTTGATAGAACCGGAAAGTTGGAACTCACTGGCGCATTAAATCTAGAAATAGTTCAGAACTTTATCTACCTGGGTTCCAACATCAGCAATGATGGTTCTTGTGAGAAGGAGGTGCGCAGAAGAATTGGCATGGCCAAAGGAGCCATGTCCCAGCTTGAGAAAGTATGGAGAGATCGGAACATATCCGTAAAAACCAAAACAAAACTGGTACGGACACTAGTTTTTTCGATCTTTTCGTATGGCGCTGAGACGTGGACACTTAAAGCAGCAGACCGTAAGCGCAATGACGCTTTCGAGATGTGGTGCTGGAGAAAGATGCTCCGTATCCCCTGGACAGCATTTCGGACTAACGTCTCCATACTGCGTGAACTGAAGATCTCTACGCGACTGTCATCTGAGTGCCTTCGTAGAGTCCTGGAATACTTCGGTCACATAGCCAGAAAGGACGGTGACAACCTGGAAAAGCTCATCGTGACCGGAAAAGTAGATGGAAGAAGGCCTCGAGGACGCAGCCCCATACGTTGGTCCGACCAGATCCGTACCACTCTTGATTCTACAATGCATAACGCCCTTCACACCGCCGGGGACAGAAAATGCTGGAAGAAGATCGTGCGGGAGAAAATTACGCATAAGGGCGGTCACGACCCTCAGCACTGAGGAAAACGAAGCAAGGAGGAGGAGGAAATCTTGATATTTTTTTGCCAGGAATGAAGTCCCTGTGTCTCAGCAGTAAAAACGTAAATAAGCCTAAGTTTTTGTGTAAAAGTTTTATTTTTAAATGCAAACATGAACTCGAATGATTTTAATCTAAAGGTTTTGTTGTACCCATGCACGTTCATAATTTATATTACATTATTTTTCTGATCTTTTTGATTGTGTCTATAAATGATTGAACGTAGATTAACCTGATTAACCTTATGCAAATATACTCAGAAGACTATCTCTCAACGGCGTCAAGTTTATATTTTCATGAATCTTTAGCATTTCATTACGAAGTTTAGATTAGTTTGCTTAGTTACTCTGGCATGGTTGTAAATATCTAAGGACTGGTTGCCGCACCACCCGCTCCTTTTGGATTCCGTGACAGTTTAACTACTGCCCACAAGTACAGGTAATTGAGAGATTTGGAACAAAGTATAAAAAAGTAAAAGTTCCAGTAGTAATAATTTATACGATTGTTGTGATTTATCAACGAAAGCAAATTCAATTAAATACGAGTAAGTATTATTTATTTTTTACGTTACCGTAATTTTATGTATTTAATTACTTATTTTACAATTGTAAAAAACCTAATAAAATACGTAGAAAACACAGTCCTTATGTTAAAATATTCTAGTATGTATCTTGTAAATACAATAAATATAACGTGTATGTACAAGGAACACAGAATATTATGTTAACTTGGGCTGTGTTTTCTCCGAATATACTAGAATAACAAATATAATGATATCGAAAAACAGTCGATACTTTCAGAGAAGTTCAACAGTTTCCAGACTTGTAAGCTGCCGTCCTATGGTTAAAAAACCGTAAAGTGAAAAACCCAAATTGTTGGCTACGAGCAAAAACGTGAAAAATGTTTAATTCTAGACTTTGTGAAGACTTACAGTCTTCTTTCATATACCATTTTTTTAATAATTTCTGGGGCTTCTATTTGAGTATGAAACGGGAACATCAAATTAAACACATGAGTTTTTATTGACAAATTTGTGTTTTAGACAATGGTCATCTGCTTCATAAAGTGGGGGTGTGCAACACTAAAAAGCAGTCAGCTGAAGCGTAGCGGCTTTTAAGTGTTGTATCTTAGTGAAACTGTATGATGATTTTATGCTCACATACAGTTTTTCCACAAATGCTTAACTAAAACACAGTTAAGTCACTTAGTCGTCTTTTTGCATTGCATTGTATGGAAAATTGGACCAGCTCTAATTCTTAAAACACCGTTTTAGACCTTTAACGGTTTATTTGTTGTTTTGTGGTATAAGTAAGAGACAATGGATCTAGACTTAAACACAGTATTGTAAGAAACATTTTATCAAACTGTGTTTTAGCGTTGAAAAATGTACTTGTAGATTCATAACATAATTATAATTTTACGGCTAAGTCTATACTTCCTACATTTTATCTCACCTCCAAAATGGTAAATCATGATTAAATTATACAAAATTTAACGATTATCTTTTATTCAAAGCAATAAAAACAATATTGAATCATATTAATATTGTTTATAGTTATGGTATGTAACATATAGTTGCAAATGCTTATATATAGGAACATTTTGAAACTTAGTTTGATAAAATCTCACTGTTAAACAAATGAACTGTGATCGCCTAGCGATTTACCGACGCATGTTTAATTTGTTGAAGTTGCGACGGTAAAATTATTTTCATACTTAACAGATTAAAATCAGTTTTTAAAAAATACTTTCGTCATATTTCCGCGTAAATTGATTCTGAGCGTTGCCCTGTTTGTTTATGATACAAAAATTTTATGCCTAGACGTGTTGCGCGAATTGTAATGGTATTATTTGTAAGAGACTTCGGTTTTAACAGCTCAGATTAAAGATACAACTTATGTAAGTAGTATTTACAATGCAATGTTGACAGTTAATTTAATCTAGATCATTAATTCATACCCATTGATTTTGTTTATTACAGTACAATGTCTCAAGTCAAAACTCGACAATCGACGTCCTGGTCCGTGTTTGGTTTGCCAGAGAAGTTACCAGTGTCCCAGTTGCCTACTTATAATGATGTTATGAATTATTATTATAATCATTAAATATCAATTAAAGACAGACAAAACAACAAAAGAGCCGACTGTCCATAACATATCCGAAATATTGGCTGAAGAAATATTAACTATAAATAAATATGTAAGCCGTAGGAGAGTATTAAAGTTAATTCGCACCTTTCATGATAAATACAGAAGTTTAATGAAACCTTATTATGGTCGTCAAACCAACATAAGCTTTCAACAGAACCTTAATACATTTACAGCTGAGTCTCATAGATTATTTGATATTTGCAGTTGCTAATCAAAACTTATCTCAAACTCTCAACGTGTTTGAAAGACACTCGTGTTCCCAAAGAAGAAACTCTCTTTCTAGTCGATTAAAGAACAACAAGAGAGATGATGATGATAGTTGGTGTAGATCTAGCTGCAACTACAAAAAATAAGAAAAAACAAGTTTATTGCGTAGCAAAGAGACAATTGATCGGGAATCGGGAACAGCACGGTTTTTCGGAAACCAAGCTGTTCCCGATTCTTAACAGATAATGTGAGATTAATTCTAGCAAAAGCGAGGCATCTAGTCCAATAAAAAATCCCTTTGCCGCGTCATCAGCAAAAAAGAAGAGGTTAAGTTTACCATCGCTAGCTCTATCGGAGTTTCTGACAGAGCCGCGGTTTTGATAGCTTCCTTGGTGTTGAATGATGTGGAAATTGTTTCTTCAAACGATACCGGTAGCGTCATTGATCGATCCAAGTTCTGGAGAACTAAGACTGGATATCTAGTTCAGTCGACATCATGCTGAGTCGAACCTTCTTCGCTGTGTCACGCAACACACACAGTTTATAGATTAAGTTTTTTGCAAGTTATTTTACATGGTTTAAAAATTGTTTTTCTCTTTCTATGTATGGTTGTGTTTTATTGTAATTTTGTGTGCGTGATTCAGTGAATAAATGTTCTATCTATCTATCTATCTAGGGTGCGCCATGTGAGAACTACTGTACAGTCAGAACAGCTTTACAGAATGCAGATTGCGATGTATGTGGTATTTATTTTGATGGTAGAAAGGACAAGACATTTATTAGCATTCAAAAGGAAGAAATGTTACAGAAAAAGAGTTGCAGAATCCCACTAAGTTATTTTATCGGAGCCAGGAAGTGATACTTCGGTCATATCACGTCATAAATTGTTCGAAATAAGTAACGGCTCTTTTAATTATCGTATTTCCAGGTAATTACAAATATATTTATCAATTCATAGCAGAAAAAAACAATAACTGAACAATTTGACAGCGTGATAACTAGAATGTAAAAAGTAGTTAGGTATATATTTCAACGGATTGTCTAGATGCTCACATTCGTCCTTTACACAATTATACCAATATTTCCGACGATCTAATTGTTAAGTACCTAAGATATTATACCTATTTTCAATCGAGCACCTCGAAATATTATAATAGATTCACGAGATTTCGTATGTTTGATTTTCTCTTTCAAAGACTATTTTATATCGTTATGCCGTTCAAAAATTCAGGAACCTACAACAAAACATGCACCAAATATTTAATTAACTTGATATAAATCTATATTTAGTGCTTTTCTTCCTTCAGAAATCATTTTCGCTGATTTTTATCCTAGCGCGCCGAACGTCAGACCTCCACAAGGTCCACGACACGACCGAGAAAGGGAGCGAAACGCATAAAAAGGTAGAGCAGATAGACGTGTTTTAGTGTTGCATTGTCAGTTAACTGTTTTATTACGTTTTAATTAATTAGACAATAACGTCATATTTCATTTCTTAAAACCAGTGACTGTCTTTTAGGCTTGTAATTTTTTAAAATATATGTAAGTTTTCCTACGATTTTACGTCTAAGGGCGTTTAGCGGTTCTTTAGTGTTGTACGAGTACAAAAACTGTGTTTTAGACATTGTAAGCCCTAATCATATCATGAGGGTGGAAATAGTTATAAAAAAGTTAAAGTCAGATAGTGGTTATTTAGTATTGTTTATGCATGTAACTGTTTTCTAAGTTTGTAGGACCAAGCGAATGAAAGCCTTAAATTCACGATTAGAGGCGTTTAGCGGTATTTTAGTATAGAAATGCTAGATAACCGTGTTTAAGAATTGAAAATGTCTCAAAATGATGTAGTTAACGGTATACGAGGGGTCCAGATCTCAGGCATTATAAACGATAGAGCCATGAGACCCAGACTAGAAGATAGATAAAAGTTTACGCTTTCGTGCTGTGTATAAAAGTCAATTTTGGCAAAATGTCACTTTACGGTTTTTTAGCAATATGACGGCAGTAAGGAAGCCAACAACAAATTGAAAAGAAATATATACCAAACAAATTTGGCAATTGCATCCTGCTCCAACCTCTTAAATCCTCAGTATTTGCTTCTGCCGTCTTTTAGAAGAATTGAGTTTGGTGACCGAGTGAATACGGAGAGCTTAATGTTTTTGTTTATTTCTTTCGTATTTCGATAAATAATTTCTTAAAACTCCTTTTCGAATCCTCTTCTTGAGGATAAAGACAGATAAACGGCAAAAAGATAAACAGAGATTGACACACTGAATCGCCACGAATGTTATGTATAATGATTGTGTTTTAATGTTCCTTGAAAGTGATCTCCGTTTGTATAGAAAATACGCAGACAACAAAGCACTTGCATATTAAACTAGATGGCGCTGCTATCTTAGTTAACATTGGCTCCGTGTTTAAAATTCATAAAATATAGTAAAAGTTGAGTTTTTGCAAAACTGAGTTACCTAACGTGTACAGTGTGTTCCAATTATCCACATACATTGTTTTCTATCCAAACAATTCAAGCGAGAAGGAAATATTAAAGAAGAAACAAAGTGACTGATATTAAACAAAAGCAGGGATATTGAAATATAATATTAACATAACACAACACCTAAAAGCCTACGGACAGAGTACTTGACCAAGAAATTAGAAAATTGACTCAAAAAGTGAGTAAATTTTAGAATATTACTTCAATTACTCCAAAAGTAAACAAATCTTTGTTCATTTAAATTTATAACGAGTATCAGCTGACCAATCAGCTCGCTGGCTGCAGCGGCTCAGTAACGCCATCTATGAATTATGGTACGGACTAACACGACAACCACTCTATCATTGCAGTGCAGATAGTGTTACCAGACTAAAGTTAATGTTGCCAACATCAAAACGAAACGTACCATTTTGGTAGAAATTAAATTTCTTCTTACTTTTATTTTTGGATTCAAATCTATATCTACATTTAAAGAAATTAATTAAATAAGAAAAAAAAAGAACATTACTTCCATCGTCACTTCGACTAGATAATCAAGTCTAAGTGAAACAAGCCAGAAACAAGATGTCGAAAAGTTGTGCCAAAGCTTCCTCAGGCATCCGCAAGATAGCAGCACATGTCGTTTGCTACAAATGTAAGAAATCAGTATCTGCAAGAAAAACAATTCTTTGCTCAGAATGTGACAATCCATTTGAATTTGAATGCGGTGGATTACCTGAAAAAGTATATCGCTTAATGGAATCTGAGTCACGAGAAAAGTGGAGATGTAAATTTTGCTTGCAAAAACATAAGTCTGAGTTTTCAACTAAAGATGTCTCTACTTCGGTTACACTAAGGAAGAAGTTAATGTCTCCTAAACTAAACGAAAGTACGGAGTCGGTTCGTTTCTCTACTCCTATGAGCGAAATATCACAGCTGGACGAACTAAACACGTCTACCGATTCACCTATGGCACTCTCCAGAAGCGTAGACAACACCCTGTCGGAGACATGCTATTTACAAGAAATGAAGGAGAACATCACTATGTTATCGTCTCAGCTAGCCAGCACACAGACGGAGCTTGAAAATACAATTCTAGAAAATAATGACTTACATCGAAAACTCAATAAATTAACCAAGGAAAATGAAACTTTGAAGAGTTTATGCCAAAAACCACTAACGGAAATAAAAACAAATACCACAAAAAACAATCGCAGATGCTCAGCTCAGTTTTCAGACTTCAATAAAACTATGTTTTCTTCCCCAAGACCCCAGTCTTTGACGAAAATTCGCCCGAAGCCAGATGAATCCGATGAATTCCAGTCTCTACAGTCAAGGCTAGCGGTTTTGAGTAAGAAACTTTACAGAGCTGAAAGTGAAATAAAGCACTTGACAAATCAATTGGATGCACCTACGTTTGACGCGCCTAAGCCAGATTTAGTATGTAAGAAAAAACTAAGCTATGCGTCGGAGGAATGCAAGTCCAGAACCACGACAAAAAACCCGCGTCTCCTCATACTTGGTAGTCAACAACTTCATGGGCTTTCTAGTACTTAATTAAATTACGTAACTTGATTGGATGTTTCAAAAAATATGATATTTTATCTATTTTAAAGCCATTTGCGATGACTGAGGATATAGTTAGTGCATGTTACTCATATAATTTGACCGAAAATGACCAAGTAGTGTTGTGTGTTGGTGAGAATGACAGAAACCTCACTAAATTAATTTTAGAGCTTTCTGGAGCAATTAAGGCTTTAGGAAAATGTAATTTGATTGTTGTAAGTTGTAACCACAGTAAATGTTTTAATGAATATAAATTAAATAATTATCTAAGGAACCTTTGCACACAAATAAAATCATGTGAATTCATATCTATTGACATAAAATTAAACATAATAAATAATCACTCTGAGTATATAAACTATTTAGGTAGAAAAATTAATTACATCCTTGACTCTCGATTTTATAATGACCAATATGTAAAAAACATCAAAAAAGTTATATACATGAAAGCTGACGAAAGGCAAGTTGTCACCAAAATTAAACAAAAGGGTACCATACCATATTATTTTGAAAAAATTAGGAATGAAAGCTCTTTTGCTAGCACTGTTAGACAGTCGCTAATTTGTTCTAAAAATGCGCCGAAAAAAGGGACCATACCTTACTATTTTGCAAGATGTAAAAAGATAGCATCGGTGGCTAACCAGCTTTTTCTTGGATAATCCGTCGCCACCACATTATACGATATTTCATCAAAATATAGCTGGTTTATTAAATAAGTTAGAGTTACTTGAAATATGTATTGACGAGATTTCAGTTATGGACGGCAGTGTTGATGTTATCTGTCTAACAGAAACTTTTGTTAAGTCTGGAAGTGAATTGAATATTAACTTGAAACAATTCAAACTAGGTAGTTTTTTTTCAAGGCACAATGAGAAACGAGGAGGTGTATGTATATTGGTAAGAAATTCCATTCAATGTAAAGAAATTAATTTCACTAAAGACTTAACAGCAATAGAAAAGTCATTTGAAATATGTGGAATATCCCTATCGCACGTAAATTACATCATATTTTGCATTTATAGAACCCCCGCAAGTGATATTAACATATTCTTCAGTAAACTGGAGTTCTTGTTGGACAAGTATGTTATTAAGCTCTCGAAAAAAGTTATCTTAACTGGAAATCTAAATATTGATACTTTACGACAGAGCACAGCGGCTTCTCGTTTAGAAGATCTTGCCTTGAATTACAATTTAAGTATTCACATCAAACAGCCTACCCGACAAGCTAGCTGCATAGATCACTTCATAAGTAATATTGATGGTGCTATAGGCAGTACTCGTTCGACGCATCTATCTGATCATAACACTAGCCAAATATTAACATTTCCCGTTAGTTATAAGCCTAAGTGCATAGATTTTTGGTATATTGAATCACGGAACTACTCCCAGGAGAATGTTGAGTGTTTTTTAAAACATCTTACAGAAATTTCGTGGCTTGACATTCTTCAGGGTGACGACCTAAATAGTGCGTTTAACAATTTTCATGACCTATTCTGTCTTATATATAATTTATGCTTTCCGTTAGAAAAAAAAAAGATAAAGCCTAATTCTTCTTCTTCAAAATGGATAACCAAAGGACTTAGAGTATCGGCTAAACGTAAAAGAGAACTAAGGTACCTCTCTTATAAAGAAAATAATTCTAGCACGAAATTACTCTATCGTAGATATAGCATGACTTTAAGGAGATGTATGAATATATCAAGGAAAAAAGTAAATAACAGCTTCCTAAATAAGTCGAAAAATAAATGTAGAGCCACATGGCAGATTATTAAGAATAAAGTAGATTGTGAACGGTCTATAGATAATATTCATTCAATTAATTATAAAGGGAAATTAATCACTGAACCTCAAATAATGGCCGAAAGTTTTAATGATTATTTCATAAGTATAACTAACGAAAAACTAAAATCACAAAGTCCAGACCTGTCAAAAGTTAAAACAAATTCACGAAGCATCTTTTTACAGCCTATATCTGATGATGAAGTAGTTAAGATTGTACTATCATTAAACAATACAAAATCTGTAGGTTTTGATAAGATTTCTACGCATATACTAAAGAAATGTATTTTTATATTATGTCCTATTATTAAACACCTTATCAATTTCTCTATCTCTCAAGGGGTTTTCCCTGAGAGACTTAAACTATCAGTCGTTAAACCTTTGCATAAGAAAGGAAGCCACAAAGATTTAAATAACTACAGACCTATAACTCTTATTCCAATATTTGCTAAAATATTTGAAAAAGCTCTTCATCGTCGTTTAGCAGAGTTTTTAGATAAGCACAATGTTATAGCAAAGGAACAGAATGGGTTTCAGAAGAATAAAAGTACCACACTAGCAGCTTTTTCTCTTGTACGCAAGGTATTAGACTATGTTGACAGGCGTATACCAGTAGCAGTAATATTCTATGACATGAGCAAGGCCTTTGATTTTGTAGAGCACAATATACTCCTTACAAAATGTGAAATGTATGGTATAAGAGGTCTTGCTCTAGATTGGTTAAGAAGTTATTTGACTGGACGCAAACAATATGTAGAACTAAAAAAATACAGTAATAATATAGAATCATCGACTACGTTTCAATCAAGCGCTACACCAAATAACTTTGGCGTGCCACAGGGTAGTATCTTAGGGCCTCTACTTTTCCTCATATATATAAATGATTTACCGAATATAACTTCAAATAAATGTGTCCTTTTTGCTGACGATGTCTCGATTGTAGTAGCTGATGAGAAAAAAGATGGATCTCTAATTAACCATCTTTCTCTGGAGTCTGAATTAATAGTAAATTGGCTAGAGCGTAATAATTTACGTGCAAATATTTCTAAGACTAAATATATACATTTTCAAAATTATAACTATAAATCAAATTCTTCAATTAATAACAATCTGACATGTAGAAATGAAATTATCCAAAAGACTGACGAAATAAGATTCCTTGGCATAACACTAGATAGACATTTAAATTGGAAATCGCATATAGAGCAAATGGGCAAAAAATTAAACCGTTTCGTTTTTGCTCTCAAAAAGCTGAGAAGAACGTCAGGTCAAAAAACTGCTCTAACTGCATACTACGGGTATGTTGCTTCGGTATTGGGGTATGGTCTTTTACTTTACGGAAATTCCACACACATTAAAAGAGCTTTCATTATTCAAAAAAAGTGTATACGAGCTGTTTTTGGAATGGGCCCGTTAGTTTCATGTAAACCACTTTTTAAGAAACACAAAATATTTTCACTATGTAGTTTGTATATTTTTCAGGTTGGTTGTTTTATAAAAGAACATGAAACTTATTTTAATACATACCAAGATAAAAATATATCAGTGATAAAAAACAGAGACCCCTCTAGACTTATTCTGCCTACACACAAAACTGCATTATGTCAGAGAAATTCCTCTACAATGTCTGTCAAAATATATAACCGAATTCCAAAAGACATAAGAGAATTACCGTTTAGTAAATTTAAGACAAAACTTCGTAGGTGGCTACTAGAAAAATGTTTTTATGACATCAAAGAATATTTCAATACATGCAATAATTTGTAGCAATAATTTGTAGTTTTAAGGAAAATAATTGTACGTTCATAATCAATGGACAAACTGATGTTCTCCCTATAATATTAAGACCTTTGTACCTACACAGTTTATGCAATAAATATCATTTCATTTCATTTCAATTGAATAAAATGTAGCGTCATCCAGGGTAGTGTTAATCGCCTTAGCAAAAAGAAAACAACTAACACCTAATAAATTACTAGCAAGAAGCATACATAATCATTTACGTACTTACTGCTGGGACTCAGGGACTTCTCTTGAGAGAGAAAAGGCCTTAATTCACCACGCTGGCCTAGTGTGGGTTGGTAAGCAGCATAAACAGACGAACTAATGTTTATAGTATTTAATGTTTATTTGAGAGGTAGTAGGCCATTACAATGAGACAAATTTTCAAAGCCTTTCTAACCTTCAATAAGTAGGTAATTACGAAAAATATTTTCTGGCTTTCGCCTTTTATAAACTTTGTCCTTGTCGCAATCAAGAATTTTCACATAATGTCGCCTCCTTACGTTTTTCTGTACAAAATGTAGGTCCATTTAAGTTTTATGAAGAGCTTCTCTGACAACGAGAGTATGGAAATATGAGTAGGTATAGAATAATCAATTTATTGGTAAAATATTTTATACGTCAAATAGTACAAATCATAATCTTAATAAATGTCAAATAGTTACTGAATAATAAATATCAGCAAATTAAACATTAATTCAATCAATTACATAAGTTTATAAATTACAAATGTCAATAAATACAAAAAATGTCAGAAAAATTTCAAATGTCAGAGAATAAAGAAATATTCCATGAATTACAAATGTCATAAAAATATTTTTTATAAAATTATGTCTATAAACTCTTTAACCTTATAGAAAGCTCTCTCAATAAGCCAGTTTTTAAGTTTCTGCTTAAAACTATGAATGCTAGGGGCGTCATTAACATTAACAACATTATTATTAGTAACATTTGACATCAGTCGAATAGACTCGATCGAAACCTTATATGAATAACAAAGCATAATTTTTTTTTATTTTGAGTTGAAAAAATGATTTTGATTCGATAACAATCCGCAAAATTCGGGTTACGGAGAATTTCGTCAAATTCCACATGAGCGAAGCGGGGTTTTCATCTAGTACCTATATTAAATTCAAGCCGTCAGTTGTTAAATGGTTATTCAAAAGATTTTATGATTCTATGGCTGGAGCGTTGTATTATACCGTTGACATCGTAAATCTATTCATTTCCTCATCCGTTGTAAAATGGCTGTCTAAACGAAAAACAATTTCCGACGATAAGCTTTTAAAAATTGTTTGCATCTTGACGAAATTATTTTGACTTTCTTTTATGGTTATAATAACATTTCTTCAATAATAGTCTTTCTTGAATATGTATCTATTATTGAAAAGCATGAATAGTATTTTTAAAGAAAAATAAACCATTAAATTTAAATTTAAACTAAATAGATGTAAAATAACGGTTGGCTCGCGGTGTTCGCGCCTCACCATAATAAATGGAAATCAAGTAGGGAGGCCTATGTCTAGCAGTGTACGTCTTACAACTGACATGATGATGATGATGAATTTATTTAAGCTATTGTAAACCTATTTTCCATCTAGACAGAGCCAAAAAATCCAAAAAACCTAACAAAATCACAAGCTTAAATTCTATAAAACGAAACAAAGATATTTTATAAACCTTTCAAACGTTTGATATCAAAGGAATCCAGTTCATAAAATAAGCGATCTCTAAAACCCTAAAGGCTGAAAATCAGCTTCAATTTACTGGCAAGGTTGCCGCATTTTGTTTATTTGTTCGTCCTGGGGTTTGCTGATTGGCTATTGTTTCTATAAACAACATCGCTTGATTGAGGATAACGTTTATTGTAATGGCCATAAGGCATGTTTTATTCATGAAAAATAATTTATTATTTTGCACGTCTAGCAATATTTAAAGATTGAGCATAATGTTTGTTATTGAGACACAATTAATTATATGAACACTTATATTTATTTTTATAGTGATTGAATCTCACTTAAGATTTCTAAATTATTGAATTTGTGCTCTTACGTAACTCCTGGATAGCTTAGTGGTTAGCGCAACCAGGGCTAAACTGGGTGGCGTGGGTTCGACTTCCAGTCGAGGACCAAGGTTACGTTGTGATCTTGTAATTTTTCCTATATCATTTTCTTACAATTTTATGAAGTTCATATAATATAAAACACTCACCGCCCGGCCTTGACGCTACAGCCTGCACGTAGACATTGCTTGGAAAAGTCTTGATATAATATATAAATAGTGTTCATTTGTTGTTAGGGTGCATAAGCTTAGCTGTACCGTAGCGGTGCCATTGTATTGCAGCTATTGTTTGCATAATGAGCAATCAGCCTTTACTTTGCATTGACAATGATGACAGAAACTAGGCGTATGTTTGAATGTGAACACTAATGTATAGATGTATGGCTCTCCTGGTGAGACTAAATAAGAACAATAAAGACGGGATCACACTTAAACAAATCACAATTTTATTTCCGTTAGACATGAAATATACAGCATTGTATGTGGACCTGCTGGTATGTACTAGTAGATAATATTTAACTAATTAATATTGTTCGCATTGCTTTAACCAAAAGGTTTACAAAGGTAAATACGTTGTTGTTTAACCTGTTAATTGTTATTTGTTTTAAAATGAAAGCAATTTTGTTGTCAAAATGACGTGTAAATACCTACTTAAAAATGATAATATTGGGAATATAGGGAAGGACCGACTGTAGTTCTGATATTTCAATGTAGATTATTTTACCTACTGATTACGACCCCTACCGAATGTTTCATTTCTTATTTTGAAAGATTAATAAAAGTTTTAACACTATACAATATACCTATTTATGCTATAGTGTAGTGTAGTAAACTTATGTAAATATAGTCTAGTCTACCCGTTTAAGTCGAATAGCGATTAAGCGTATCCGGTAATATCCGGCAATCTGCGTTAATTGGAACGTTAATTAGCATTCCGCAGTTGTGAAATCCACAAACAATATTGTTTTTCTCCCGCAGAGCGAAATCATCAATCAAAGGTGGCTCTTTGAATTTGGAAAAGTTCGTTTTAAAATTCGTATTTTACAGAAATCGTTAGAAGTAGCTTCGTTATTGAAATTGTAAGTTGTGGTTATTATTCTGTGATTTTACCGGGATTGTGAATCTTTATCTTTACATAGTATAAATGGTAATATAAAACTGTCTGTATGCTTCAATCTTTATAACTTTGCAACGGATTTAGATGTAGTCCATCTACATATTTCAATTAAGACATAAATTCACAATACTTCTCTTTAAATAGGTTAAGCCTTCAAACGCATCTGAAGTCGTAGATTACGCAAGCTTAAGGTTTCAGCTTTCAGCGCTGAATGGAGGCAATCAAGCCCCATTGGCATTGCCTGCAGAGACCTAGTTTGAAGTCAAGGAATTGGCATTTGCGTGAAATTGATAGCTAATTATTATTCGGCTGTATTCATATGAATTCTATTTTCAGCCTTATCATAGATTTTGACCTGTTTTGTTTAAATTTGGAAAATGTTTCTTACGTTTTACGACATGTCCCCATAATTATAAACTTTTCAGAATTAAAACTTTTATTGCTTTAATTATTCGAAATGTTACATAAATAAATAAATAAATATATTGTTGGACAATTTACACAGTGACATCTAGCCCCGTGGTAAGCTCGAAGCTTGTGTTACGGGTGCTAGATTTCTGATATACTTAATATAATATGCATACATAGATAGATATTTTTATTATACATATATAACACCCAGTTAGCATTGTGTGTTATACTTAAGAAATTTTGTTTTCTCATGTAAATGAATTTATTCGTATGAGAAATAAACATTCTTTAACCTGAGACACCCGGAACAAATATTTGCAGATCATACAAATAGTTGTTCCGAGGCGGGAATCGAACCCGCAACCTCTTGCGTCGCAGGCGGACCTTCGCCCGCTGCGCCACAGAGGTCGTCAAACATAATACGACATAAGCAGAGAAAAGTTGAATAAAACATAGGTACATAGTTTTGTTAGAAGAAAAATAAAGCAGATGCCTAACATGAGATAGCGATAAAATAAAAGAGAGAGCACAAACATCTTACAAGAACAGGACAAATAAATTGAAATGTAATTTTAACAACACCATCCTTTCCTCGATGCGGAAACCCTTAGAATTCGCAACAAAAGTCGCCCGATAATTGGCACATTCCGGATCTCACGACGTCACGTTCCGGCGAAGTTGGCTTGAATATGGGCACTCTAATGTAATAAGGTCCGCACGAGCCAGCTGTAGGCACTTATTAACGCGTCAGCTGCTTTGTTCCACATTGTTCCACTTAACTCATCTTTGACCGAATGTTATATAGTGCAATATTTTTTTCATAATAATAAATATTGCTGGACAATTCACACAGCGACATCTAGCCCCGTGGTAAGCTCGAAGCTTGTGTTACGGGTGCTAGATTTCTGTTTCTGATATACTTAATTTAATATAGGTAGTTAATTTTATGATAAAGTCAAAAATGATAACGGCATTCGCAGAATGAGTTAAGTCTGTTTACAACTAACAAGCATCCGAAAATTTTGAATTATTCAATGCAAAATATTTAAGAGCCTAGTATTATTTTATTTTTATTTTTAAAAGGGTTTTGTAAAAATTACACCTTACATTGAAAAATAAGATTTAACTTATGCTACTTTATTAGAATAAATACAACGCCATAGCTCAAAAATTATGAGTACGTATGTACCTATCAAATACACAAAGCAAATTTTAACAGTTGCAGAAACAGTAACAATCAAGTTCTGCCTCATTTTGCCGATTAAAAAAGGAATAGTAAAAATAAAGGACAAGTAGATGTTGAGATCCTATATCTAGTCAGATAAGCACTGTCGACAAATACCGCAGACCACAGAGTTCGATTTCCGTTCCATTTCACGGTAACCACGAACTGTCTAGGATGGTCTGTCTGATTGAACATCGGCAGAATCTGAAACAGATCAGAAATGAACCAAATGTATAATGAACGAATGTGTTAGAATGAAAGCTAACATAATGTATATCTAGATTGAATCATAGTTAAATAAACATAATGTACATAGTTAATTAGGTCTCTATTAATGTTTCACATAACTTTAGTGATTATTTCCACTGATAACATTGTACTTATTTTATTATTATTTCCACATATAACATTATACTCATTTCGTTTCATCTGCTACAAATAATACACAAAATCAATCGGCCCTCTAATGAAATCTTATGCTCATTTATCTCCCAAGCAGACATGAACAGGAAAATATGCCCATTGACTGATAGTATACTAATTAATTCAGACGGAAATAATCGACGTGTTGTGGCACAATTACCTCGGAGACAGGATGTGGGTGGAAATTGACAGTGCGACGTTCAGGCGACGATGTGTTGATAAACATACCTTTTGAATAGAATGTTATGGAAATTACATCTACTCCATGCATCATTATCATCATTACGGCAGTAAGACTATCGTGGAGTTTTGGTCGGAAACATCTTGAGAATATCTCATCTTCACTGAGAACCAGCAGGCAAAGCCCCTTTAAGCTTTTACTATAAATCATCTATCCATCTTATTGGTGGATGTCCCAAGGTACGCTTTGCTATCTGCGGTTTTCGTTAAATAACTTTTGAACCCATCTTTTGATATTTGGCATGAACCACAGATATGAACACTGCCACTTCAACGAGCAAATGCGTTTCCTAAACTTTACACTTTATATACCAATCTTATACTTATACCAGCAGGAGCTAGAGTGCCCTAAAAGCTGGCAGTATTACCACGTTGAATGGCGATGGTTGTAAGTTCTCCAAAACAGAACCCGGTCCGGTCACCTGAAAACTCAATTAGAAGCTGAGTGAGAGCTTCGTTAATTGAATGCCCCCAAAGCTCCAAGAGTTACCACGTGAAATGGTTCCGATATGAAGCCCTTAGAGAGATGTTTTTTTGTACACGTAGACTTATTTGAAATATTCAAAATGGCGTGTAGGTAGTCAAAAGATGTACGAGTATTTTAGAATTGTATTATAATACCTATCTATTTTATAACTGTAAACGATAACTTATGAGTTATTCTGAGATTCCTTTTTTTGGTACAAATTGATATTGTGTCAACAACAATCTAGAATCGACAAATAGTCACATCTGTCTTCTTTCTTACGGTGATTTATTCACTTGTTTACCGGCGATATTTTAACGGAAAAGGATTGTTATCCTTTGTGTTCGTAGTAACTACTGCACAGTCTGTGCTGCTGTTGTTTTAGATTGAGGTTTCTAATTTCTATCTGACTTGACTTTATCTACACCTCCAATTAATAATGCACGGGATGAATTATATTAGACCGGGGCAGGGCCGGGCCGGGCCGTGACCGTGGCCCGACCGGGGCCCGGACGGGGCACGTTACATACATTTTATATGAACCAGTTTATATTACACCGTGTATGATCCGTGTCCCGTCCGGGCCGGTGTATAGAAACTGGCCACGGTCACGGCCCGGCCCGGCCCCGCCCCGGCCCGGCCCGGCCCCGCCCCGGTCTAATATAATTCATCCCTACGTCTTCACACGTAAACTTCTGAATTGATTAGAATTAAATTCGGTAAATATAAATAAGTACTTATGTATTGTACTTAATATATTACGTATAGTTACTTATTAACCTAACTAGTACCAAACTTAAAATGTAAGCAAAAAATTGATGTCCCTTATGTGCCATTAATCGATTCCTCTTGTTCATAAATTAGCATGAAATAAAACGAACAATTTTAATCTTCATTGTACTTTCACAAAGAGAAAACTTCGCGAACAACGAACCTTATTTATATTCACTGTTTTTTAAATGTTTCATACAAACTAGAATATGAATACCGTATGTAGAACATGTGCTAAACCGGGCTGCTTTAGTGAAGCCAGCCAAGCTGCAGTTGGTTAATAGCTCAGGGCATTAGCGGTTAAACTCTTCTTACTCTATTATATATTTAAATCAAGCTCTTGGTATAGGTTTCGTATCATTATCACCCCTAGTTACGTTCACACTGCTGGGTTACAGAGACTTCTCTCTTGACGAGAGATATGACCTTTATTCACCACACTGGCGAAGTGTGTGAATTAAGGCCATCTCTCATCTCTAGTCTTGTAGCTTAGGTTTTAGACTAGAGGGAGTTACACAATTCTAATTACCTCTAATAACCCAATAATTGTTGATTGTTTTGTCTACCATTAACTTTTAACAGACTCACTAACTTCATCGCTATTCATTATTTTGTGATCATAAACGGGAGTCTGTATTGAAATACCCTGCCATTTAAAAACATTATGTTATCTTTTTAAATTATTTCTGAGTGACTAAAAATACTGAGACCAGAAAACTGTTTAGTAGACAGGAAACTGACACGAGACAAATACCGCTAAAAGCTCAGTTCTTGCTGCAACGTCCTTGCTATTTCACACATTTTTCAAAAAAAGACAACCCAAATCCCACTAAATTCATTGTTAGCACTCAGTAGTTCATGGCAGAACCGAGCGTAAAGTAGCTCAAGTTTGCTAGTATAAATCAATGCAGTTACAAGATTTTCCTAATTAGAGCTTGTTTAAACAGCGAGTTGCTAAGAAACGCTAATTGGAGGCACAAAGGTAAAGGTAAAAGCTGAGTAGGTGCGATTTGAGAGAGCTTAAGCTACGCAGCGATTTTACACAGCAGCACTTGAACTTAATACGCAACCGTTGTGATGAATGATGGTTTGAAAAGTAGGTTACGCATGAACTGATTTGCAGAAATAGGGTTCTATTTTGAAGGGAACTTCGAGATCAAGATAATAAGTTATAATAAAAAAAAGTTTTGTATTTCGTTGTGAATTTGAGTTACGTTGAGTATACAATATGTCGTAATTTTTTTAGGACAAAATTCCACATAATATTATCACTTATTATATTACAGGTAAAATCCTTACTATATAATATTATAAATGCGAAAGTAACTCTGTCTGTCTGTCTGTCTGTTACGCTTTCACGGCTAAACCTCTGAACCGATTTTGATGAAATTTGGTACAGATCTTTAGAACCTGAGAAAGAACATAGGCTACTTTTTATTTCTACGCGGGCGAAGCCGCTGGCGGAAGCTAGTTAACAATATAAATGAAACAAATTAAAATGGATGATACACCATTTTACTTGATTTACATAAAGTTTGACAATATTTATAAGGAGCATATTTTGTATACGAATATTTTTGTATCATAACAGCTCTTTGCTAGATATTGTTTGCATTATATAGGAAAGGGTCCTTTGTGCTTACTTTAAGGGTAACAAAGGTTGCGATGCCCCACTCCAAAAGTTTTAGACCTCTTATGGGCGGGGTGACTTTTTATCATGGGTGACAATGCGTTCCACTCAAAAGTTTTTTTATATTTTTGGGACGACGCAACATAATTTAAGACATTAAGAATTCACTCATGGGCAAATTAGGGCTCATAGTTGGTATTAAGACAGTTTTATTGTTATAAAGTTGGTCCCTAACTGGCATAAATGTCTTAAACCCCGATTACACGATACACTCAATCTGTATGAAGATTTGTACGCATTCGACTTTGTTAGTATCGAATATGAAAAAGTTAACAATGGCCTTAATGGCCAAAGTTACTCAATGACCTTTAAAAAGCAAAATGTTTTTGTTTGTTACAGCAGTAGGTGCATCACCAGAACCGCGGAAAGCCCCAGTTATCAAAGAGCCGCCACACCACATCGAATTCTCCAACGACACGGGGCTCGTGCTCAGCTGTAGCACGCGAGGAGAGTATCAGGTATGATATATACTAGCTGTTTTAAATTACCATACCTTGTTGTCTCACAATATCTTTGCCTAAAAAAAATTTTTCAACGCTTTAACTTGATTTTCACACAAATGATAATGTTCACTCTCAAGACTCAAATGATAATGGTTTAACATGGGTAAGATAATTGCACCAATAAATCCAATATCAGCTTTTGAACTAAAAATGTATCTACAGCAAATTTTAACCGATATTTTATAATCAGTTTTTGTTTAACTTACTTAAATGTTGTTAAACTATTTTTTATGAAGACTTTTTAATCTACATCAGTTATGCAAATACAAAGCAAAGCCCATGTAATATAATAGTCATCATTAATCCTGTAGCTGTTTCATAAAAGCAATAGGTAAAGCTGATCTGCCAGTTAAGCTAAAGGCAGACCACTTACAGCTTACTGAATCCCAATGGCCCGAGGACAGATTTAGATGCATTATTATTGAAGGTACGAATCATGTCTAGAGAATATCGTCCTCTAGACCGGCTTCAAAGCAATCCAAGAATTATCATCACCACTATTTATGTTCCCACTGTTGGGCCCAGGGATTTCTCTCTTGACCAGAGAAATAAAGCCTTAATTCACCACGCTGGCAAAGTCTCTCTTTATCTCTCTCAATCTTAATTAATTATTTTTATTGTATTATACTAGCTGACTCGCTGAAAAGCACCTAAATTGGCCCAGCCATTCTTGAGTTATAAAATTACAACGAGTGGTATTTATTTATATATTATATAGATCTGTTCTGCCAATAAGTTTAGTTGCAAAAGTAAGTTATTGGATACAACCTCATCTTATTAAACATTCCCACTGATCTCCAAATCACGCTCGAACAACTCAGAAACATTCATCAGAGGCCGTAAAGTTAAAAGGCTAAGAACGAATTAACTTTTATGTTGCCGCCCATAAACTTTCGCCCTCAATATTACGAGAAATCAAATTCGTGGCGTGTAACTAATGGAGGGAACCACAATAACAAATTGAAGACGGCGGGTGGTCTAAACGGTCGAAAATAATATCTACGTAAGAATAAACAAATCCCTTCCTATTCTGTGATTTTATGGAAACACGCTAAGATAAATAAATATTGCTGCCAATTCACACAGCAATATCTAGCTCCGTGGTAGGTAAGCTCGTAGTTTGTGTTACGGGTGCTAGATTTCTGATATTTTTTATTTTATACATACATACATTGATAGTTATTTTTATTCTACATTTACAACACCCAGACACTCGGAACAAATATTTGCAGATTGTAAGAATTGTTGTCCCGGGAATCGAACACGCAACCTCTTGTGTCGAAGGCTGACCTTCACCCGCTGTGCCACAGAGGTAGTCAGTATGTATGTATGAATATGTATAGCTTTTATGTTTGACCTACTTACTTTAACCTAAGTGAATTATTTAGGTGAAGAGCTTTAGTTCGAAACTATTCAGATAGCTTTGGACTGTAATCTAAAAAGGATTTGGAGAATATGTTCCAATATGAATAGGTTCTTTGTTTATATTTTAATATATTTTATAAACTAGCTGACTCGCCCACCACTTTGCCCGCTTTAACTTTTCATATTATCTCAACCTTTAAACTTTCCCCTTCTTCCTTTTTAAGCAAATAAGAACCTACGAATGTAAATCGCATGCAATTCGTAGTTTATCTACCATCTTCCTTAAATACTTAGACGAACTTGCACCATAAAGTTCAATTAAATTAAGCGATTTTAGCAGTAAAGTTGAGCACTGAAATTACAGTAATTACATTCAATTATTGTAAAATTTTTTTAATGTAGATTTAATTTGTAACAGCGTTATTCATAAACACGGTTTAATTTTAAGTAAGCCTTTAAGTAATGCTTAACGTAATTTTGTATTCATAAACGTTGTTTAAAGCAAATCAACTGTTTAAACTGGTACTTAAATAGTTGTCAAATTAAACAACCTATATAGGTAGTTTAACTTGACAGCTATTGAAGGTAAGGAGGTGTTACACCTCTCCTAACTCCTTATACAAGAAAATGGATGCTAATAAACAGCTGATTTGCTTGTTTGTTTACAATATTTTATAATGGAACTGGATTATTTTGATTACCTACGGTGACTATTCAAATAATTTTGAGCAAGATATAGCAGATATAAACGAATTTTGGCAATCTAGTACTAAAGTTTATCAAACCAGGTTAGATCCGATGGTGGAAAATGATGAAGTGGAATTTAGAAAAAAGTGCAGGTTTTCTAAGGAGAACATGAACAAAATAATAAATATTGTTAAAGAAGACGACTCGGTTGATACAAAAGGTGGCGGCATACCTGTTCACATTCAAGTAATGGCTGTGATCAGGCACTGGGGTCGACATGAGGTTAGTGTTCATTGTATACAAAGGTTTTCTACTTTACTATATTGCAGGAAGTAAGTCTTGCAATATAGCCCTTTGTGGGTCTTGGTCTCCTTGATGGTTTCTCTCCATTAGGTACCTACGTCAGGAGCTAGATATTAGGAAACTACTTGCCTAGCATTGATATTATGTCTTCAATCTGAAAATCTATGAAATTACCAATTTACCTATCCATATTTATTACCTATCCATAGTTATTTGTTTAATTTCCTTTTGCAGGTTGTGTGTGGCCCTAATATATCTATTTGTGATGTGGTATGTCGTTGGAGGTGAAGCACTCATGATGTTCACATCTTTCGTGAGAGTCAGCTTAAAAGAAGGTTTGAAGAAAGTGAATTTAGAGGAAGAAAACTTTTAGGAGACAGTATCCACTGTCTCCTAAAAGTTTTCTTCCTAGGATATCCATCCTTCCACACCATATTTGCGTACTGCAGTGCAGTAACTAGAGTCTGACAGTGAAGATGATGATGAAGGGAAAACAAACACAATTCACCAATGAATTAACTCGCAACATATTTATTAGTACCTAACCATTTTCAATAAATTACAATTATTATTATTTTTTCTAGTTTTTCTCCCAATATTCCAACTCTTCTTCCAATATTTGAAGTATTTTTTATGTTCCTCTTTTATCATTTGCATAAGTACGTAACTTATGTTCTTTTTCTGGATATTGTGAAGTAATAAGTAGTTGTAGTCTAAAACTGAACAAAAACACGAGCTAACCAAACTTCGTCACAACACCATGAATATTTTGGTACAATAACAACAAAACACAGCTGACAACAGAACTTTTCTGTCAAATTTCGTTTTTTTTTTGAGCATACGGCCCACAGATTATCCCTAATATCTATGATAAGGCTAGATTCTACCATTTCTACCAAAAAGTTACCAGTTCTAAAAAAAATAAGTATTGTTTAGATAAGTAATTTTTAAGTTAGGTTTATGAATACAAAACTTTTAAACACTTCTTAAGGCTTAATTCGTTGATTAGTTAAGTCGTGCTTAAGACGTGGATTAAGAGCTTTTTATGAATAAGGCTGTAAAAGTTTTACAAATAAACTTATTTCAAAATTCCACGCCGTTAAAATCATGAATCTAAACGGATAGACTAGATATAATACAAAATTATATAATTATTTTAGTAAAGGTTTTATAATTACCTGAAAGATATTATACTTGAAAGTCACACTATAAAAGTAAATATGTTGTTCATAGCTTCCCTGCGCTCTGATTTGGTATGCACAAACCAGCTCTCAAATATAAATAAAGTTTTTCCATTTGAGGGATCTGCGAAGTTTACGGTCTCGAGACCCTACAGGGAAATAAAGATATGCGCCCGGCCGGTCCATTCATAAATATGGAAAAATGTCAGTAGTGAAGCCCAAATCTCCTCATTAAATCACTCCCATTAACCCCTTAACTTCGTATCCTACTTTCCTGTTTTCATAATGCAAATCACCTTCCACCTGGCTGAATAATATTGTAGGCCTTTACGGTCAACTCGGCCACAGATAAGAAAAGGCTTTTAAACGAATTGAACCGTGGATATAGATAAGTACTCACCCGCAGGACGGAATACCTTCTTTTCCTCTTCAGCAGATATAAGCCGATAGCTATGAGTCGCAGCGCCCTTCGGAAAATCTACGGCAATTTATTTAATCCGCCCCCAAAATAAGCTCCGAGTATTTCTTAGTCAATGTTTCTGAGAAGGAAAATATTTCATAGTAGTTGTTCTGTGGACAAGTTTACAGACGTGAGTCGGTTCGTGGAAACTTTTCACATTGTGAGTCAGGTATTCCCGCACGGAGCCCTTGGGAGTAGACGAACGAGCTCACCGAATTTTCACGATTAATTTCATAACTTTTCACTCGGAATTTTATTCGAATTTCACCCCTCATAGAAGTTGCGTTAATTCTATGGTTGTTTGAATGGTTCTGAGAATACAACTTCGGTGTAAACTAAGCATTGATTCTCTTGGGGTTATTATTGTCCAACATTGATTGATTGCAAATAAAAACTCACGGAAACAAAGAGAACAGAAAGCCAAAAGTAAACCAAACCAATCCACTAATATCAATATAAAAAATATATAGTTCTTTAGGCAGTTAATGAATAAGAACATTCACTTCTTATCACAAACAATTTTATGATTTTTTTTTTAATATTATACTCACGTACTTTCTTTGAATATAAAGCTTTCATAATATTGTCCCAAGCTCTTTGAGTGACGGAATGTTTTTAAGAGTGCGTTTCATAGTTAAGTAGTAATATAAAGTCTATAGCCCTGGGTATAAAGAACAAAGTTGTCCATCACAAGCCTCACACTGAGGGCAAGAGTCGCGACAAACAATTGCAAAATACGGGTCGCAGTTGCTGGAAAAACTAATGAAGTGCTCCCATGCTTTTAAGGAATTGAATATACAGTACTTTTGCTACGTGAACCGAATGATATACCTGGTATTGGGTAACAAAGCAATTGTTTTATATGGGTAGCTTTTGTAACGTACTTTATTTTATACTAGATTCACAATGGTTTCCTAATAAAACGAAAGTGGCGATCTAGTTTCTGGTATTTAATCAGTATAAATATTTTACGGAGGAAAGTTCTGTTTGCAAATATTTATTAATACCTACTATTTCTGCCCATTTGAGAGACCCGTGTAGTGTGGGTGGTTGTAGTGATGAAGATAAAGATGTTTAACATAATCCGTACTTTTTCGACTGGAGAATTCGAAAATTATAAATTGAAATTTATTAATTATAATATAAAATAGTACCTACCCAGAAAAGTAGGTTGACTTAACAGGGTTTTTATGTTTTTTCGAAGATCAAAGTGTGTAGTGCCACTTTGACCTAATAGGTACAATAGGTACGTATACAAACTAGTGAACTAAAAGGCTGCATTTAACCACACACAGTGGAAAGCTAGTAGATGATGAAATACAATGAGACACCACACTCACACAAAAATAATTCGAAAACTGTAGCATAGATTCTACTAAGTTTCAAGAAATGGTTCCTTATCTCGGGAAGTTGTACGAGTGTCTTCATGTTTTCGAGTTTCGTATTCATTTCAAGCCGTGCCAAGTGTACAATTAATTCAACTTCATCCATTCCACTCCGTTCATGTTTTAATTAAAAGTTTTGAAATAGCTGTGACAAAAGTTCAATTAAAAAATGTTAATGGCCGCCATATGAGGGCTTTCACGTAAACAAACAGAAAGTTATCTAAATTGGAAATCCTGCCTTTTTTGTTGGCTGTTGGTGAATATTAGTTAAATCGGTGAAAGTTTGAGGTAAATGTAGAAAAATGCTTATTCAAATTAAGCAAAAGATTACCCATACAACGTACTATGTTTTACTTTCTCTATCAGCTAAAATATTTTTGTAAATTTAACCTCAAATATTTTTTATATAAAATTGTTTGTCAATTTTATCTTCACTAAAGAGTCAAGCACTCTATTACAAGTCTAAAAACTTAGGAAGGCACAAAACCGTATCAATAAAAAATACGAAAATACCTTTCTACTTAATAATTATTAAAATTAAATATAAATATTAAATATTATTGCTGGACAATTTACACAACGACATCTAGCCCCGTGGTAAGCTCGAAGCTTGTGGTCTATCTTGTTGTTAATAACTGGTTCGTCATAACCATCACCCTTATTCACGTTTTCACTGTTGGGACACAGGGACTCCTCTCTTGACCAGAGAGTTTAGGCCTTAATAACTAGTTAACACTACAAATAGGTATGTGTGCTTCGAATAATCCCTATAAAGCGTTACACAGACTTTACAGCCGAGGTGAGATTACGTTACTACTTCGGTTCATGGTTTCAGCTTAACTCCTGATTCTACGGACAGCGCCCGTCGATAAAATCGAAGTAACCTTCTCGAAACACATAAACAGCTACATTCACGTCAGATTTCTGGGCCCCGACTGTGAATCTTATCTTATTTTTATTGTTAAGGCAAAAGATTGCAAGCTGATTGTGCAAAATTTAACTAAATAAGGTATAACCAATTTGGGTTTTGGGAAATTTGTTATAAAGATAGTTTGACTGACGGAATTTTATCCCATACCTGATATCTCCAGTTAAGCACTGATTACGAAAAAATAAGTCCTAATTCAGAATATAAAGAAATACATTATAATTATATTGGATATTGCGTGTTATAGTGTTTTTTTCGAGTAACTCGCAAAAAGTGGAAATCTTCACTAAAGCGAGTGCAAATCTATGGGTGGAAAACTTGTTAACAATATATTAACTTGTCAAATGTTATCTTAGATCTTTATTATTAAGTCTACCGTCCCAGACTCAAGGCCCAACGTACAGTTTATATACCGCACGCAGGTCGTTTCGCTCTCACGTTCTCCAGATAACGTTATATTGGAAACGCATCATCGTTCGATAGCTTGATGTGCCGAAAATGTACTTTGTTACCTTGATTGGAAGTTGAAAGGAGTTTTTTTGGATATTTTTATTATTTTTTGGAGATCTTTATCACACTTTTAATTTTTTTATTTGTGAATAAAATATAAAAGTACATTATTATTTTTTGTATAAAAAAACAACTTTAAACTGCCCTATGCTGGCAAAAGAATTCCACCAATTTTTAAAAAATAAGAATACTAAAACGGGCCAAATATTTTTGATTGAATTTTACTGACATTTGCAATGTATTTTCATCTACGATAAGATAAACAAGCAGCCTACAACATCCTTAACATAATATTAAGGCGTAGATGTATGTGAATTTGGTAAATTTGGGTTCAGCAGAAACCATTTATTTCCTTGTTCTTGAACGGAATTGCTTTGAAAAAATTACACAATAATCTATGCCATATAAGGCATTATCTCCTGAGGCCGAAATTTCATTTTTTTTATTTTAAGTACCTGAAATAATAGTGTAAAATACCGTCTACTTTTTCAGGAAGAACCGTTTTAATCCTAATCTATTAATCATAAGATTTTTTAATTTTCATCACCATATAGAATAAAAGAATACCAATCATCTCCTGAGCTTACTTTTTCGAAAAAAAATCCCAGCGATTTTTAACGAATTTTTTACGTAAAACGACACACGCAATGCGCGATCTTCCCCTTCGCGGGCCCTTCAATTCAGTGCGGGGCGAGACGTTGTGCTGGACGGACCTATGACAATTTTCTCCGTGCGCCGTACTAACTAATAATATTCTGTGGCGGAACCAATTTTATTATCGTTTGTCATTTATAACTAGCTGCCCCCGCGCGACTTCTGCTCGCCGTATACTTTTATTTGCAACTATGTATCTCCATACTAAATTTCATCAAAATCAAATTTTCCCGCGTAAGCATTATTATCTTTTCCTGAGGAAGCATGTATTTTTCCGCGGTAGAAAGTCTCTCGCCATATACTTTTATTTGCAACTATCTCAATACTTAATTTCATCCAAATCGAATTTTCCCGCGTAAGTATTATTATCTTTTCCCGCGGAAGCATGTATTTTTCCGCGGTAGAAAGTCTCTCGCCATATACTTTTATTTGCAACTATCTCAATACTAAATTTCATCCAAATCGAATTTTCCCGCGTAAGCATATATTTTCCCGCGGAAACATGTATTTTTCAGCGGTAAAAAGTCTGTTCTTTCTCAGGGTCTAAAGATTGTATGTGCAAAATTTCATCAAGATCGGTGCGGGAAAGCGTAACAGACAGACAGACCGAGTTACTTTCGCATTTCAATTTCGTATATATTATTTGACGTGTAAAAATTTGACGCATTGCTTCAGATTACAAAAATAGTGTCTATTGTATGCACAGATCACCCAAACTAGATTACATTAAAAAACAGAATACTTTTGTTCCGATTCAAACGTACCTAAATTGGAGGAAGATGCGGATTGCGGGGACTGGAACAAAGGCGTTGTAGCAAATAGCATCATGTAGGTAGGTAGATATGTATTTATTTTTGGTATACACAAAACCTGTAGAACTTAAAAATTTAAAAATAATATTAGAAAAATTTATCACAAATAATTCATTTGACTGAGTGAGTAAGTAATAAACATATTTAAACGGTTTATGGATAACTTATTTATTTTTACATACAATAATACCGAGAGACCCGCTTATATACGTCGTCTATCATTTTTAACGATATCGATTAGAATTTACATCACTAACGTTACACGTGCTTTCGCCGAGAAGGACAACGAGTGCAATAAGCGCAATGCGGAAAAGAGACAAGTGAACATCCTTTGTACGAGTAGCCATTATATGCTGACCTCTTCACTTGCGTTAGACTATAGAAACGTATATGAAGTTCACGGGTCTGACACTTGGTCGCAACTAAAGCCGTGTTTCGAGGCGGGGCTTTTCATAATGGTTGATTTAACCATATGTTTGGCGCGCGGTCGTCGCTTGTCATGCGGTATCTAGTGGGGTTTATCTATGATTGTAGGCTACACAACTAATTCTGGTTAGCGCTGGGCGTAATATTTTCGATACGCCAGCGCCACGCGGGGCACGCGGTCGCTGTTGTCAACTCTCGTAGTCGTTTCTGCCGCGATTTTCACTGCATACTCGCTCTTAAGATGGAATAGATTTACGGAGAAACCATCCAAATAGAGCCTTAAAATAATATCTCTTACAAAATAAACAGTTAATATTCAATTCCCGGATGCCTAAACTAACAAGTAACCCCCCAGTTTAATTAAAACCAAAATGTTTAAGTCAAAGCACGTTTCATTAAGTAAAAGACAAATTCTTCTAATTAATTAAATTATACTTCTCCGTATTTTAATACTCTCTAATATTGTTTGTTTTGTTCCCGAGACCTTTTTACTTTTTCTTCCCTTTTTCAAACTTCAAACGCGTCGTGTCTATGGATAGCATGGCTTTAACAGTCCAAACTTGTACAATTCATTGAAGGAACATAGTGGTGTCTGATACTGCCTTTGATATTGACTTGCGATCGGATGCCTTGGAATAAAAGGTATTTGTTCGAGGAAACACCGTGTCCATTCAACCGAAACAACACACAGGAAGGGCGTGTGTTGCCTCTGAGACGAAATGAAGACTGATGTACATGTTTCGGCGTGTGACTGAATAAAATCGAAGAATTAAATCCGTTCAACCGTAAAAGCTTTGTATGAATAGTCACAGAAAGGCTAGTGGATAGTGTATGGAGTGGAGAAAATGCGCGATTGGAGAACATTACTCGTTTCAATCTCGTAGTGTGGCTTAACTTAAATAAAAATTACATTGAAAGTAGGTATATCTAATTTAATCAAGATTTTACTACAAAGGATCTGAGACGTACCCTTGAAACTACAAAACGAAAAGCAATCCATCCACGGATCCCATTCCTAAACAAAAAGGATCATCCCTTTGAAACTTGACAGTTTTTATTTTTCTTTCGCTCTTGAGCTTTCTAACTCCGGTTTTGTTAGATTCCGCTTCAGGGCCCATGTAAGTACCTTCATGTCATTGGTATTGATTCTTCTACTTCGGTATTTTCTACAAAGTACTTTTATTTTTGAAGATCAATTCAGATCTTAAAATCGACTAGAATATCAGAAATGTTTAGGAGTGACGTTGTAAGGATCTTCTACGCGGGTAAATAGATACCAACTTTATCTACCTAACTTATAAAATAATTTTATGGATGATGATAATGAATCAGATTTACCGCAACTCTGGACACTACAATCAAAAATGGCCTGGTTTAGCTGAAGCAATTAAAAATATTTTCATTTCCGATACCATTTCCGGATTTCCAACAAACGCCTAGGTAAGCAAGAGTTATAAATTTGTAGTTATTTTCGCTAATACTTTAAAGTTTATTCAAACATTGCTTGTGACAGTAAATAAGAGATATTTATACTGCTCGTGGGAATATTCCGAGCGCATGAGCTCAGAATTTGTTCCTAGGGATTTCATAAATCCTTTGCTATTTTTCTTTGTTTTAAATAAGATGCATTTCTGTTACGCTTTTACAGAATTTTAAAGACCTTACCTACATATCTAGATATAAATATTGCTGTGGGAAAACTGACCAAAAAAAAGGCATACGGTACATTACGTGTTCGTCTACCTATTTTTTGTATTGTAACAAAATAGAGCAGACGGCGAAGGTAAGTCTACTCTCAGCTAACTTCGCGTTGCCTTCAATGTCTTACCATAAGAAAGGCATAAAAATAATCACTTAAAAAGTCAATTTTAACAACGCAACCAACTATTTAAACTAATTTTAAAACAAAATGTCCGCTTTCCTCTAACCGACAATGAACATTTTCATTTTCCTATCTAGAATCAAAGTTCTCATATCATTTCCACTCCGCGAGCTAAATCAGCCTGAACGCGATGGTTCGAGGTTCTCTGTGAGTAAATTTGCATTTTTCTGCACCATTTACTGACGTCTCGCTAGGGGTGAGACCAGAACGATAAAACAGCTTGTTCAGTATAACTCCTTATTTAATATTTAGTTTGGGAAACACAGATGGTCGAAATTTTTCGTATGTATTTGAAAATCAGATATTGTATTGAATGTTGCTTTTGAATCAAATAAATCTAACGTAGGTACAATATTGCTAGACAATTTGTGGCGGGTAGATTAGATGAGAATATAATTTGACGCCAAAAACCCTACATATTAATTTATAATTTTGATGTACTCAGTGGCACCCGTAAGTCGAATCTAATGATACCTCTCAAGCTCAAATGCTCAAGCCGCTTATGTTCGGAGCGTGGCAAAGAAAATAAACTTCAAAACATTATACTCAAATCAAACATAAGTACCAAAATCGTTACTGTTGTATTAGGTGAGAAATATAACTCGTACGTATCTTTTAAAGCCCACAAATTAGTCAAAACGATATCGTATTCGGTTCTATTCTAAAAAGTGCTGTTCTTATAAAACTGATAAACTTCCGATCAGTTCTAAACATTTATTTTCCTACCAAATTATGGAGTGATGCAGCTATGTGCCTTGTCAATTTGTTTGAAAATAGATCGAGTTTCCGTTCTACAAATATGATTAGGTGGCCTCGATTAGCATCGCGATTTGGGTTAGACGATAAACATTTTTATTTGGCCGCTTATTGGCCTTTTATTGCTGGTTTCTTATTGCATTGAACACCTGCAGATAATTTAGCTTCTTCACGCTAAAGTAAATATAAACGAATGACTAAAGTCGGTTGACACCAATCACGTTTATATCAGATCGTCATTATGATATAAACGTTATTTGAGTGAACATCGTTCGGTGTATCAACTCACAAGAATCATCACCTGATTTCATTTAAGTTTACTTAATGAAATAATGTCCTATTAAGGGGCATGGCTCCCATTGGAGTGTACTATAATAATGAAAATGATTATGACATTCCTACTTTGTATTCTACGATTCGACCTCTTATAATCAACATAACACAACATTTATTTATTTATTTATTTATTTCACAAACACACTTAATCTATCTTTACAGGTCACATACACACACCCAATACAATAGATAAGTCAATTACATGGAATAAAATTTTGTCATTAAAATTAATCAAACAACAAAGAATAGAGTCAATTATATATAAGGATGTCAATAAAAATATGTCAATAAAAATAATCAAAATAATCCAAAATCAGTCAAATAATCATAAAATGTCAATACCAAAACAAAAATATAAACAATTAAATAATTATTAGATTAACATAGTTGTTATTAATTGATTTACTATTATAAATTTAATCATTAGCATAAGTAGACTAAAATATATTTTATAAAGATTTTATATAATTAGATTCTTTAGTTTGCTTATAAAATAAATAAGTGTTCATTTGTCATCAGTTGGACTGGCTAATGGCGGACAACAGCGCAGTGACGTCCATCACCGGCCTGCGGCGAGTGCTGGCCAATGGCTCGCTGGAGCTGGCGCCGTTCAACGCCGCGGCCTTCCGGAGAGACGTCCACTACACCACCTACAGGTGTCGTCTGCGGGTCGGCACGCTCGCTGTTCTGTCGAAGAACATTCATGTACATGCAGGTAAGCATTAAATAAATATTGATGGACAATTCACGCAGCAACATCTAACCCCGTGGTAAGCTCGAAGCAATGTTAACAGTATTTCAGTATTCATTTTCCATTTCATTATTATGAGCATTTTGTAGGCAAATAAATCTCGTTTACACAAAATACTAGATGGAATTCAAAAATATTTACCTACCACTAAAATAAACACGGAATTTCTGATTTTGTATTTATATTATGATTATGAAAATGGGTATTATTTTATTCTAATAATATAATATTATATCGTTGATATTACGAATACAATATTTTTTATATTTATTATTGCATAATATAAAAAATATAACTGTTTTTGATCACAATGTGACCGGTAATTTCTAACGGGAAATTCCGATATACGCGAGTAAACCAATGGCGGAAATCTAATATTTTATAAATAATAATTTTCAATGTAAACAAGCTTACCGAGCATCTCTCTGAAAAACTTGGAAATATTCCAAGAGAAAACAAACTCTACGTAGTTTCTACTAGCTGAGATAAGGTTTCACTTTATACAAGCTAGGTTAAAAAATGTACTGAAACAGAAAACGCGAAGAACCTTTTTAACAGACAAATAAGGACGGCAAGACTTTTTACACAAAGACCTAAACTTAACCTTAAAGTAAGTTCAGTAGTAATAAGAAAATTAAAATTATACTTATTCTAAATTTGTACCTCAAGGCATTAGTAGTTATGTTAGGTGCATTAGTTCACAACTTAATTGTTTTACAGTTTGTCTGTAGCACCGTTTATGTCAATGTAATACTTACTAATGTATTGTTACATAAGTAGTTTTAACAGTGTGAGGACATTTTGTAAATTTAATCAGGAAGTAATCTAACGTCGTTTCGGATTACAGGGATAACGCGTAGTCCGCAGTCTTTTAATTGCTTGGCCTGTGAAGTGCCGACCCGAAATAATTAGAAGGGATAACAATGATTTTTAAGGGTTCTACGGTTTTACGCTATTTTACGTTTTATTTTTCAATCCGGCTTATTTTCATCATGACCATTACAAAAGTTAATTATAGGAATGCCTTTTGCTCCGCGCAATATTACCTTTTTTGTGAGAACAAGATTAAATAAAAATTTTGGAAGTATTATGCGCATATAAAATAATAAATATGTAAAAATATATTATGAATACCTCGTTACAAATTCAATAAAAGCCTTATTCTGATTAAATTATGAGTTCAGAGGTAATGACTGCTTAGCTTGATTTATTTATTTTATTACAGTACTAAGCGTGCCATGGGAGGTCCACGTTCCTGATGAGTACGTGATAGCTGGCAACGCCGCAGTGTTGCGTTGCATCGTCCCGCCGCACTGCAACGACCGCGTCAGCGCCACCGAGTGGCTCACTGACGATGAAGTCAGCGTGCTGCGGTACTTGGGTGAGTAGCGTTATAGCTGGCAACGCCGCAGTGTTGCGTTGCATCGAAACATTTTATTGAAGAGCGACGCCATGGGTATTCATTGAAAACAAGACAAATTGATGAACATGCGTTGCGTTGCATCGGGTCGCGTCGCGTTTAATCATGTGTTTCCGCCTTTAGTAGATTACCTAGAGTTGATCCAATCAGCTAAGATGTATTTAAAACCAACTGATAATAATAACTTAATAACCACTAAGCCCTAATTTCACCAAGCTCTGTTTGTTAATTTAACATCCCGTCATGTTTAATCACTGTAAGTTTACGTATATTTATGGACTGTTAATTACTAAATGGATGTTAAACTAACAAACAGAGCTTGGTGAAATTAGGGCTAAGGGTCTTATAAAAACAATTTGAAAACATTATTTCACAAATTTCATTTTACGTAAGTATTATCCCCGACCTTTATCATTTTCGTAATACGTCAACATATTTTACTTTACGCAAAAATACAAAACCATCGCATTAATTTTACTTTCGCAAAAATATCTCCAAGAAAACCATGTATCTAAATGTCTCATCTAAGCGCTCCTCAGGTGACAACACACACAATTACGTTTTCATCACGAATCTTATTTCCACGAAAAGAAAATCTCCGTGTTTAGGCGCAAGCTCTTCTCTCAATTTTCCCCTGTTTGATTGGAAGGGAAAATTGGGCTTTGGCCTTGTATGTTTTATTAAACGTTGCCTTATCCTACATACCCTCACCTACAGGCTGACGTTGTAACGCCTTTGGCTTATTTTGCTATTATTCATTAAAATGGTCGGATGCTAACTCATTCAAGTGGAAAATTTAATCTCTTGACAACCCCAAATGTACCGACCATCTACCAGACGACACGGACGACGAATTATCGTACTATATTATTATTAAGACAGTTGAATGTTCAAGCTTAGGGAAATATATTTTGGGAATATGTTGTGCTAAACCTCATTCTCTTACAAACGAGTCTACGGATTCTCTCATTACTTCCTTGACGAATGAAAGGATTATCCGCATTTGGGTTTCTAAGGGTTCTTATTTCAATAGGACATTAGTGGGCACTTCAAACGATTGCACAACTAACGTAATTTTTTACGAGTTCAGTCATTGAAACGTCAAGAAGAAAAAAAAACAGAATATCGAAAACGTTTAAATTTTCAAACTTGGAACGAAGGTCGTAATGTTCATATTTTCCAGGGCCAAAATACCAACGTTTGGACGACGGCTCACTGTATATCAGTGCTGCCAGCTCAAGCGATCGCCACCACTCCTTCCGATGTCAAGTTCGGGACAGAGTCACTGGCGCCACGTACACTAGTGATTATTTCGGTAAGTAATAAAACCTTATTTTAACTTGAAACGGGTAACATACCATGATTTTAATGTTTTTGAGTTACTAGATTAGAGTAACCAGATATTTCGACACGGTTACAAGCGCCATCTTCACGGCGAGATTAAAAATATTTTAATTCATGGTAATGTTACCCGTTTCAAGTACAAATATTGTTAAAAATCATGATAGCTTAAAAAGTAATAAAACCTTTTTGAAATATAGACCTATCTTATTTATCCGTTCTATTTTCAAATTCGAGGTAGAGATACTAGATTGTGCCACGTACACTGTGATTAAGTAATAAAACCTCTATGTACACACAGACCTATTTAATATACCTACGGGGTCTATTTTGCTATTACATTTCTTATTTATTGTCTTCGGCTTTTGAGAGTGAGATCGTAGTAATTAAACGGCACTAAGTAAACACAAGACATTCATAATAATATGCTATTAAATGATATTAAACTATTCACACAGCAACTGTTAGACAATATTAAATAAGTACAATAATAATAATAGGTACACTTAAAATTTTTACTTCATTATTGGCAAAGAAAAGTAAAAAGAAAATTATCCTGGCATTATTGGCATTGAATATTTAAAGAACATCTATCTCTTGTAGAATTTATAGCATCAATCTGTTACTTTCGTGTGTTCTGAGAAATCCTTTATATTCATTCTAAGCCTTATTTCCAACATCATTCTTCTTTTTCAATATTTAACACATCGCTTATTTTTGTATAACATTGTCAAGTATATTAAATTTATCGTTAAAGCAGCTGTGATGTTGGAATAGGTATTCTTTCGTAGAATTCTCTGATGTCTGATCTTTGTATTAAACGACGTATAATATTTTTGAATATTTTATGGAAATTTTGTGTTTATTCTAAAAGATATTTTTTCATATTTCAAGATGGCTAGCTTGCTATCATATACATGCAGTAAATACTCCTCTACTATGTTGTTCGCTGTTATTCGATAGATAGATGCTAGTTGTTATTTTGATAAGTTCAAACCCATTTACTAGGGAACCCACTTGGTTTTGCCTAGTAAGTACTTTTTGTATAAAGATATACATAAATTATTGTCTATAATTATGATAATCATCATCGTCAGCCGTCGGACGTATAAGTACTACATAAATAGATACAGATACTTTATTTATAACAAATAAGTTACATGTCAATTACTTTACATAAATTAGGTACCTACTATTAAACACTGCCAATAAAAAATTGTAAAAATAAATAAATAAATGTAATTCAATTAGAATAAACATAAATAAGAAACTCATTTAAATATTTCATAGGCAACTATTTCATTATTTCTTGTTAGTTCGGTCATAATAGTTAATATCATTAAAGTTTTAGCCGTTGGTTTTCCAAACATTGTTAAATAAATAAATAAATAATTTTATATATGTGCAGGTCACGTGATAGTGACGGCGCCTAAGGGCGGCGTGCGGCCGCGCGTGGCGGTGGAGGCGCGCGTGCGGCGCGTGCAAGCCGGCCGGGACCTGCGGCTGCCGTGCGCCGCGCATGCCTACCCTGTACCTACTTACAGGTAAGTTTCATTAATAAAATCAAAAATCAAATGAAATCAAAAAACTCTTTATTGTACACCAAAAACTTAAATAAAAAATACAAAAAGAAACAAGTACAATGGGCGGCCTTATCGCTAAAGAGCGATCTCTTCCAGGCAACCTTTGGATGGAAAGAGAGCAAAGAAATAAAAATTGACGGTGTACTACTTAATATAATACATAATGTAATATAATACATAATGTAAAATAATACATAATGTATACATATAATACATGAGAAATAATAATATAAATGAACATTTGTATTTAAAGTCTATATCTGAAAACCACTGCCGAGAAGGCGAAGGTCCGCCTGCGACGCAAGTGGTTGCGGCTTCGATTGCCGCCTCGGGATAACTATTTGTATGACCTGTAAATATTTCTTCCGGGTATCTGGGTGTTATATATGTATAATAAATTTATATAAGTATCAATGTATGTACATTCTATTAAGTATATCAGAAATCTAGCACCACAAGCTTAGAGCTTACCACGGGGCTAGATGTTGCTGTGCGAATTGTCAAGCAATATTTATTAATTTATTTGTAAATCTTTGTAATCATCATTAAGGCATTAATTAGGTGAAACAAGTCACACAGACTTTTTAATTTATAAAAATAAAAATACTTATGAAACCAAGAACAGAAAATACTTTCATTTAAAATGTAATGTGAAATATCAGGAATGAAAACCACTAGAATATTACGTATAAATGGTTCTTTTAATCCCCGAACGTAAGCCGTCGGGCGTTCCTTTGATTTTATTCGTATAAAGCTTTCAGAATATATAGGCCGGGATCCGTAGTACATGGAAATCAAGTGATTACTAACAAGCTAATTTTTGGTGAGTAGCTTTGTTTCGATGAGACGACTAAAAATATCCTATACCCAAATCTCGATTGTGGTAGCTAACAGAGATATCAAGGATTAAAAAAATCAAGGATGTAAAACCGGGATAACGGACCACGAAATTTGTCGGACAATATGTCCGTTAGATTTTATATATATTAATTAAGTATACAACAAAAAATCAGCTGGTTAGTAATCATAGTAATCATTTAAATTGACCTCGTTTTCGATACATTTTCGAAATGGCGGACCCTTTGATCAAACCATAGGTTTTGTAGGACAAACATGTTTTTATATAATTTAGATAATTATCTTGAGATATAACATATTGTCCTACAAATTTCGTGGTCCGTTATCCCAGTTTTACATCCTTGATTTTTTTAATCCTTGATATCTCTGTTAGCTACCACAATCGAGAGTTGGGTATAGGATATCTTTGGACGTCTCATCGAAACGAAGCTACTCACCAAAAATTAGCTTGTTAGTAATCACTTGATTTCCATGTACTACGGATCCCTGACTAATATTGTGCGGAGAGCAAAACAACCTGTCTTTTTTTAACTCGTTGATTTGATACAGAATTTAGGTTTCAAAAATTTTACCTCATGAACAGCCTCAGAGAATTTTTCGGCCCCATCGACCATCTGTTCTTGGAGCTTATGGCCTGCCCATTGCCTCTCTAAATTGCTGTGATTTACAAGCTCGAATAAAATTCAAAATATGTTTAATACACAATGAACGTATTTTGAACAAAGCCCCATGCTAAATTTTCAGCAACGCTACATTTAAGATGAAATTTACTCAGGCGATTTGCCACAATACCTAGTAATTAAACCCGTAACACAAGCTTCGAGCTGACCACGGACAGGGCTAGATGTTGCTGTGTGAATTGTCCAGCAACATGTATAAAAAGATACCAAAAATACACATCGAATTCAATCCCAGATAGATCTACCACCGTGTAGCTCCATTTACCATACTTTTAATAGGTAGGTATTTCAATTACCAACCCCAAAGCCAATTGGTCATAATCACCCAAGAACGATTTAAGCTTTAGGATCAAGTTGGCAATTTGGGCCGAATCCTAAATGTCATTATACTTAACCCAATCACCCATCTCAATTTTATAAGATATAAAATACCCACATAACCTTATTAAAGAAATAATATATAAATAACTAACCACGTTAAATAATTACTATAATATTATAACGCGAAAATTTGGGAATATGTAAGCATGAATGGATCCTATAAATTATAGATTACTGCTATTTGCTTCAAAGACAAGTTAATTGTTAATTGTGCATGATTTGTCAACATCTATAACACATACAAGGACGATCAATACTAATTAATTATAATTTGCCTTACTATGCCTATTGTTTTGCTAAACTATGAACAGTTATAATAGATTATTTATACGAGTTGATGAAATTGTAAAACTAACTATTACTGGTTAGTTTGTTCAATGCTTAAATAACTTCAGAAAATAATCCCTTTGGGTAAAAGTTTGTCTAAAGAGGTTGTATATGTCGTGGGGAGAGATGTGTAGGATGTCGAGGAGTGTGTGTTTATCAGGAGGGCATCTGGTTACTTATGACGTCACCAGGTCTAACGTCGCAGTCGTCTTCATGTTGATAATAAAACCACAACGAAACGTCCATTATTTATTCCAATTTACAATGTTTCGGTCCATCGACTCTAAATCCATCACTGAATTATTAAAAACTGATTATTATTATTAATTTATTACGAACAGAGGGCTGTTCCAACCGACACTTTAAACAACAAATGAATTTACTGCAAACAGAGGACCGTTCCAACCGACTACTCAAACAAGAATACATTTATTACTAACAAAGCACTGTTCCGTCCAACGGCTCAAACAAGAATGTTATGTTAGCTCGGCCGACGGTCGTATTTATACGAAGCACAAAGCGGCCTGGCGACGCACGGCGGCGAGGCGAGGCGCCTCAACCCGTAGCGCGATGCGGCCGAACCAGTTTTACAAGTAATGGTGTCGGCGCGCCGCAACCCGTAGTGCGATGCGCGCGGTACAAACAGGTTCTGAGTCATATTTCAAACGATGTTTTTGTCTGCCCCGACACGGCCATACTGATAGATGGTGCGCGCTCTGCACCAGTCGTTTTTCTGAAAAAGATGAAAAAGTTTCTCTGAGCTAGGTATCCATTCAAAGGTACACTAGCTGATAATTTGGTGCAAGGTTATTTGTTATGATAATTGGATCTCAACCACCAAATTATCAGCGAAAGTTTAAAACATAGTACTTAGAATGTTTATTAGAAAAATGAATAAGGAAAACTGACAGTGAGTGAGTTATTATTATTGTTATCAATGTTCATGCTCCACGTATTTACATTGTTTTATAATTTTATGGCCAATGCTTGCCACTCCACGTACTTGCATGGTTATTAAGGTACTCTTGGAATTTCTCATAAAATAACTCGCGGAAATTCTCGTGGTACTTGTGGAATTTTTCGTAGAGGTTAGTAGAAGGTAGTTGTAAGTTACATTTTCTTTTGGAATAATTTTTAATGTTCTGATAAGTTGATCTCAAACACCAAATTATCAGCGATAATTTAAAACATGATAGTTAAAATGTTTATTAGGATAATGGATAAGGAAAGCGGACAGTGAGCGAGTTATGTTATTATTTTTATCAATGTTTATGCTCCACGCAATGACATTGTTTTTTTTTTTTTTAATTTTTATGTCCAATGCTTGCACTCCACGTACTTGCATGGTATATAGGTTGATGCTGTGGTCTGGGCGGCTATATTACACCGTGGTCCACAGGGGATAGAGGATAATTTGAAAGGCCGATGCTGTGGTCTGGGCGGCTATACTACACCGTGGTCCACAGGGGAAAATAAATAAAATAATGTTAGTTAGGTTGATGCTGTGGTCTGGGCGGCTATACTTCACCGTGGTCCACAGGGGATGTTAAAGGAAAATTTGAAAGGCCGATGCTGTGGTCTGGGCGGCTATACTACACCGTGGTCCACAGGGGAAAATAAATAAAATGTAAATTTGTGTTTTGTGTAGTTTTGTGTTTTTAAATTTGGTTATCTTCCGTAACGCCAGCTTTTATTTAGTTCTGTCGGAAAATCAGCGTTGGACTCTTGCTAGAGTCCAACACATGCTGAGGCAGTACTAATTTTTGCAACATGTCCCTTCTCTATAGTCTTTTTTTTTTTGTAATGTTGTGTTTATTATTTTTTTTTTTTTTTTTGTGTTGGAAAAATAAAATTATTTGTTTGTTTGTTTTGTGTTTGTTAATAATCTCACGGGCAGGTCGATGCTGTGGTCTGGGCGGCTATACTACACCGTGGTCCACAGGGGATAAAGGATAATTTGAAAAGTCGATGCTGGGGTGCCCAGAGGCACTGAAAATGTTATGGTAGGACATTGACATAGGGAAATTGGTTAGGAAAATATTTTTATACAGTTATTTAAATTGTTATTGACTCAGTTACACAAACTGATTTCTTATTTGATGTTTAAGATCATAATCCGTATTTTGTTAGTCTAGTTTGTGTAAAATCTAAAGTTCGCCAAATTTTTTTTTTTTTTTTTCTTTTCTTTCTTTTTCTTTCTTTGTTTGTTTTGGTTGCACATTGCTTAAAGTTTACGGTACTTGCCTAGATAGAAGTGTTGCATGGTAGAACTACAGGATCGTATTCATCCGCCTACTCGGCCATACTGACAGGCAGTGCGCGCTCTGCACCTGCCTGGTCTGCAACTGTCTGTAACAAAGAGATTTGCTTTTGAGTTTGGTATCTGTTTACAACTCCATCGAGTTGCAACAAAGTTTTAATGAAGAATAGGTAAGGTCTCGGAGGGTAAGGGTTCTCGGAGGGTAAGAGTTCTGGGGAAAATTTATAAAGATGATCAACTTAACTTTTGTTTCAGTCGGAGTCTTGCTCAGGCAGTCTAGCATGGGAGGTGGATGGCACGGGCTCGCTTGCAGTAGTGTTTTGAGGGCCTAGTGCATCGTCTTCTTCCACCAACACAGCCCTACTGACAGGCAGTGCGTGCTATGCATCTGCCTCTCGGAGTATATCATCAAGTACTCGTAGTGCGGAAGTGAATCTGTAAAAGAAACTTAATTAGTTCTTGAAGAATATTTCATAGAAGGGGTTCGTAGGAATTCTCATTGGAATTTTGATCCAATTATTTATTTGCTCGGCTTTTTCCTGATCAATTTGCGTTCCATCATTTATTTGATCACTTTATAAATATGCAGGTAGTTTCAAAACTATGATCGTCTATTGTTTATTTGCTCGGCTAAGTCCTGACCGATTTGCGTTTCATCAATTTTGTTTTCATCACTTTTTAAAGATGCAGGTAGATTCAAAACTCTGTCGTCAGTATGTTCGTCAATTGTTTGTTTGCTCGGCATCTTGGTCTTGGGTCAGTTTTTGCATCATTTTATAAAGACGCAGGTAGTTCCAAAAATATGTCGTCAGTATAGTTTAACTAAGCCATCTTCTTGGTCTTGGGTCAGTTTTTGCATCATTTTATAAAGATGCAGGTAGTTCCAAAGTTCAGATCTGTGATCCCATTTGTTCAAGTCTGTGACCCCACTTGTTCAGGTCTGTTATCCCACTTGTTCAGGTCTCTTATCCCACTTCTGATGTCGTGGGGAGAGATGTGTAGGATGTCGAGGAGTGTGTGTTTATCAGGAGGGCATCTGGTTACTTATGACGTCACCAGGTCTAACGTCGCAGTCGTCTTCATGTTGATAATAAAACCACAACGAAACGTCCATTATTTATTCCAATTTACAATGTTTCGGTCCATCGACTCTAAATCCATCACTGAATTATTAAAAACTGATTATTATTATTAATTTATTACGAACAGAGGGCTGTTCCAACCGACACTTTAAACAACAAATGAATTTACTGCAAACAGAGGACCGTTCCAACCGACTACTCAAACAAGAATACATTTATTACTAACAAAGCACTGTTCCGTCCAACGGCTCAAACAAGAATGTTATGTTAGCTCGGCCGACGGTCGTATTTATACGAAGCACAAAGCGGCCTGGCGACGCACGGCGGCGAGGCGAGGCGCCTCAACCCGTAGCGCGATGCGGCCGAACCAGTTTTACAAGTAATGGTGTCGGCGCGCCGCAACCCGTAGTGCGATGCGCGCGGTACAAACAGGTTCTGAGTCATATTTCAAACGATGTTTTTGTCTGCCCCGACATATACAATACCAATACCCACCAGATACGAGACTCCATGGTAATTTAAATGTTCTTTAAAAAAATCTAATTGCGTTCTAAAGACGGCACTTGAAAAACAAAATACGATCATTCTTTAGAATGCCCGAGCACTACCAATTAGTATTTTTTGTTCTCTTCAAACTATAAAAAGGTTTTACTAATGAAAATGGTCAGCCCAGCATTAAACAACGTAGAAACTTACCGTAGCACGTGAGCTCCTCAAACTTCTCTGTATTTAGTCAAATAACCGTACAAACAAGCCGTTGGACCAACAACTTGTTTCGCTGTTTGTGTTGCAAGCAAACAAACAGTAAGTTTGAAACCATATCCACATTTCTATTCATGCGACTAACAGCTAACAGAACTTCGCTGTTTGACTTCATAATTTAATAGCTTTAAATTTAATATGCAAGCTGCATTATAGCTTAAAAATTGCCTGGCCTAATTATTACTTATCGTAATATGACTCATATTATTTATCATGTATTAATTATGTTGAGCGTATGACGTACGTAGAGCATAAAAACAAAAAAAAAAATCAATAGAAATTGCTCGATTTTTAAAACGTATGCTGCTCAGAGTTCAATAAAATTTATTGAATAAATTAAAATATTGTTCATGATTAGTAAAAATATACTAAAAGTATTTTATAAGGTTTTCTGTCTCTGTAAAACATTGTTTACTCTGTGATATCTATGACTTCCTGAAATTCCTAGAGAACCCTCCTAACTCGAATCCTGTTCAAATTGCATAGACAATAGAGTCTTCAGTGAATAAGGAAACTACCAATTATCCTGTCAGCGCCCGAAACCCTTTGTTCGAAAACATTGAAATTGACAAGACAATCTCAATAGTTCGTGCTGATTCATAAATATTCGAAGCACGCCCCAAAGTATAAGAAGGGGTCCTTGAATACTAATATTTTACCGAATCAGCCGATAAATCTTCAAGTTCCGCAACATCAAAAGTAACAGAGCATAAAACTTTGCGGATACCGACGTGAACTGATAACATTTTATCTTTTCCACAAAGAATTACCTATGAAGCCTTTACCGCCACCAGCGGAATAATATTATGTGCCTAGTGGAAATTGAATAATAGGTATGATATGGTGATTTCTGATATAGAAGCGGTAACTTTAATTTTGTCTTTCAACCCTGTTTGCTTTTTATATTTGAACTGTCGAAATAAAGGAGTTTCTCATGCATTTTTATGCATAACTTTTTACAGAGTAGACTGATTTTAATGTTATAATTTACCCGACTGCGCCAGGCGGGTTAAGTTTTTTATGCGTCTGTGTTTAATATTATAATTGTTTGTATGGTACTGGTCTAAAAATAGCACCAGCCTATCTCTTCCCACAGACATATGCCGATATTAGTGATATCATCAACAAGACTAAAAGATAGTTTTTAGATGAAATCGCACTAGAAAACTGGCAAACATAGTTCGATGTTCTGTTCGAACTTATTGCGATCATCAACCCGCCTAGAATATGTGTATTTTTCCAAATCCCTTAAGATATACGCTTAAGTATATTAATTCTTCGATGAAATGTTATAGGAATAACTTACTTCATAAATAAATTTGTCTTTTTAATTTATTTATGAAGTAAGTTATACCTATATTTGAACATGAAACGGGTAAGATACCATGATTTAAATGTTAGGTGGTGGTAACAGTGACAGTGACAATCAAACTCGCAATAAAAGACTCAGGAAGAGGGTAGATCGTTTCGTTTGTCAATAACGGTCTGCCTACCCGCCGGTGTCATCAGTCTGTCCGTGAACATGGCGCTTGCAACAGTGTCGAAATATCGGAAAACTCAAAAACATTTAAATCATGGTATGTTACCCGTTTCATGTTCAAATATAGTTAAAAACCACGATAGTTTAAAAAGTTATAAGTTTTACCTAGTAGGTAAGATTCATTAAAAATAGCATTCAAAACAACTTTGAATAGAAGCGTGTACAGTTGATAAGTTTAAAAGGAAAGACGTAACCATAGAGACGATGAAATAGCATTTGACGCATAGAAAGCAATTGCGATATGTTTTCGAAGTGAACTATCAGCAAGTTAGTGACTATTTCCTTTATCGAGAACCTTGTACGCGCTGTAAACTTTCATACGCAGAAACCTTTTAGAATGCAAATGTCTAGTTGCATTCCGGCTCCGTTCAAAACTATTTCTAAAGGGTAGTAACTACGTAACTGTAAGATACCGTACCATTTTCATTTCCGTTGAATTTCGCATGGGATTGGAGTTCTTGGGATTGTGTGTAATTGCACCGAAAATGCTTAAGGATGTTAAACATAACTTATTCATTGTGCTGCCTGAATAAAAGCCTTACGTGGCTTTTAACAGTTTTAAATCTTTATTATGCAGTTATGAGTTTGCTAAGTTCAAACTCATTAATTAAGTTTTAACGTCATTACTTATCCTACACGATAATGACGTATTAAGGTAGGTAAGCCAGAATATTTTGTTTGGACCAAAATATTATAACAAAGCAGCTTAGATAAATTAAAATGGATCATAAAACAGAAAAGACAAGGTTTTTCTAGACTTTTTCTGTATAATATTAACTTCCAATTTGGGATTTTTAAATTGCTTTTTTTAGGCAGGCAAGACAACAATTATTTAACTTTCAAACAAAGAAAGTCTACGTCATTCCAACATGAGTATATCAATCGCTGGCATTCTCCGACTGTACATCTACTTTCTCTCTCAAGCAGATTAGAAACAGAATAAAACAATATTTATGAAGCAGTAAACGATATTAACTACAGTCTCTGTATTTTATTTGCAGCTGACCACAGCCAGTCAGTATTTCTTAATTACCACTGAGCTAGTTAGATTAGAAATAAACATAGTCGATCTATATCAATTGCACAGCAGCCTTCCAACGGATAAAATGGTGGAGCAAGATAATTAAACCAGAGGAATTGCACCAAGCCGGACCACAAATATATACTAAGCTATAAACTTGTCTAGCATTAAGATCTATGAGCTATCACAATGGATTTTACAGGAGTGTAATTACTTTGTTGTTTTGTTAGTTTTATCTACTCTTAGTATATGGAACTTCGAATTGTATGCTAAATTGAGCTTTTTGAGTGTTTTGTTCAATATTGTCTGGTTTTTATTTATTTTATTAATAAAAATGAATAATTATCAACTCATGAGTAACTTTTTGAAATAAATAATAAATTATATCCATTCACATCACCTTCGCACATGGCAAGCGTGATCTTTCTCGTCAAGCGAGAACTCCCTGTATCCCAGCAGTGGGAAAGTATATAATAATAATAATAATAAATATTTCTGGACAATTTTTACACAACGACATCTAGCCCCGTGGTAAGCTCAAAGCTTGTGTTACGGGTGCTAGATTTTTTTTAGGTGGTATATAGGGATGATGATGATGGCATCGCCCCCGTGCCTTATAGTCATTCGAAATATTGCGATAAAGACAATAATCATGATGACTTGAAAGGTTTAAACTCAATTTGTTTGTTATCAGGTGGTTTCGCGAGCACCACGACCAGCTAGTGCCCATAGAGAAGACTTCTCTATGGTCTCGAGCGGCTCTGCTCGGCGGGGGCCTGCTCAGCTTGGAGAACGTGCGGAGGGATGACGCTGGCCGCTTCATTTGCTGGCTCAACAACACTGTCGGCAGTGAATCTCTGCACTTTACTATTATTGTCACAGGTACAGACTTTAAGCGTATTTAATTGTTTAAAGATTTATGTCATTTCTATATTATTCATTTCGTCAAGGGGTACGGTAGACGCGATCGAATCCTTATTAGAATAACAAAACATAAAAAAATATTGATTTTGAGTCGACAACGTAAGTCGCAAAATTCGGATTATTGAAAAATGAATTTCACCCGAGCGAAGCCGGGTTTCATGCCCAGTAATGGGATGTTATAAAGATGGAATGTAACATTATTATTATGATGTTCCCTTTATTATTTTCTACTTCTTCCACAACAACAAAACATAGAAATAAAACCGTGGTAAAATCCAATTCTAATGAATCTAGTCTATATGTTAATTAGTTTCTCTCCTGTGAACCTCATGAAGTTAATGAGTTCCTGATTACAAAACCGAACACAAAACATGGGAAAACGAAATAGCTACAGCAAAGTCTTTGTTTCAGAACCTATCTCCGTCCGAACAAAACCCGAAGTTCTCCGAACGAAACCGAATGCCAACAGTAGTTTGGAATGTAAAGTCTCAGGACACCCCGTCGAACAAGTGTACTGGATACATAATGGAAGAGTCCTCAAGTCGAGCGATCGCGTCAAAATATCAGAAGACGGCCTAAGAATACATATCAGAAATTCTCAAAGGGATGACCAAGGAATTTATCAATGCTTCGCGAGCAATTCTAGGGATCAAGCTTACGGCATCTCGGAGTACATTATCGAAGGTGAGTTATTTACATTCAATAAAATTCTAAAGAAATATATAATAGTATATATTTTTATCTTTTAGTAAGTTAAGTTATGCAGCTGTTCAAAATGGGAATATTTATTGGCGTTCGGATCCTTAATATATTGAATTTGGAATCTTCGCATTCGTCCAGATTAATTTAAGATCCTACAGGATTATTTCTTTTTCAACTTTCTTTAAGCTTAACTTGAAAAAGCTTGGAATCGTAATTAAAAAAATTGATTGGATAACTTCCTTCATTGATCAAAGTTTGAGACAGAAGTTAAGCTTTCTTTTAAAATACAATAAAAACTTTGCAATGTTTGATTTCCTTTAGGAAGGCTTCTGGATTATTTTACTTTGAAATTAAGAAAATTTGTATAAGAAGAATGAGCTCTTTTGTTTGTGAACATTTAACTTTGCAGCAAATTTTATACTCAATTTTTAGTAGGTACCTTGTCTATATTATTTTGGACAATAGGTGGCTAAACTTACTAAGCAATAGACTTAAGAACTTAACCTTTCAAGTCATCAACATTTTTAATATTTAGCATTTTTATAGTATCAAAAAGAAATTATTAATTTCATCATAATCGTAAAAAAATACGAAATAGTCACTATAAATGTATTATCGTAGTAGGTTAAAATTTTTTGAACCGTTTAAATAATTTTGGACTGTTTTTTCAAGATGGTAACACTAAATGTTGTTACAGCGACTGAAAATAAATCTAAATCTATTGCAAACCGGTCGCGACGAGCGCCCTACGCCAGAAGCGCGCACACACATGACACTGATTGGAACTTCACTGGGACTAGAGGTAAGTAGAATAAAACAAATTCATCATCATCATCATATCAGCCGTTGGACGTCCACTGCTAGACTGGCCTCCCTTAATTTATTCCAGTCGTTTCGGTCGCATGCGTCTTGCATCCACCGTGCGAACTAGCTAACTTTAGTAACTCATCCGTCCACCTGTAGACACAAATTACAGATGAGTATTTATGAATGTATTCATCCTAATACAAGCAGAAGTTTGAAAAACTATATTGTCGGTATTAACGCTCTCCCAAGCTTTTATGAGGTCTAATAATACTATTATTCAAAACTTTGTTTTTAAAGCAAGTGCTCGCAAAATTCTACAGTTTATTTTTGTGTTTTTAAATATCTGTTGCGAAAATTGGCTTTCAGATGCGGAAATCAAGTGTCTGATAAGTTAGTATAGCCTTCATTCAATCGGAATTAAGATATTATTGAAATAGACAATAATATTATTGAAATAGTTAAAAAGAGTTCGCACTTGAATCAAAAGTAGAACAAAGAAATTTAACTACATCTTTTGTCAAAAAAACACATAAAACCCGCTGTAAAAACACTTGTAACCCTCAAAAAAACACTGTTCTGAAATTGCGTAATGAAAATGCTGTCTTGTTATCTCAAACAAGTATCAAACAAGATATCTTTTGTGTAAATAAAACAAAGGACTTTTGTAACTCCGCACTCTAACCCCCAAATTGTCACGTCATTTACGTAAAAAGAAAGGCTGGTTTAACAAATTACTTGGGCAATACAACTATCTGAAATAAAGGAGCTATATAACTTTTCCACTTACCGTCTCGATGTCGCAACTGGTTCTAACTTTATCATAAACAAAGGTAAAGTTTTGACATTGAGCTACGATATTCGGCCGTTTTTGCGGCCGGTTTTGCAGGCTGCATTTGTCTTGGTTACAGATTAGTGTATAATAGATAGCTAGACTATTTGGTGAGTAATGACTCTAAAGAGTATTATAGCCACTAAAACACTTTAAGGTTTTAATAAACAGGCAAAGAGATTGATAAAAGTTTTGAAACTCGTGGGTTATGATGGTTGCCCAATTTTTATATTGTCATCCGGTAGTACCCGCCATGATTTTGTCCACAATACGTTTATTAGCATTTATTGTTCAAAACTCGATGCTTGACCGGTTAAAAATATTCCCTAGGAAGGTACTATAGATTAACCTCAATTATATGTATGTTTATGTGTGCCAACGCACTCAACGTTAAATGGGCTGGCAATAACCTTTAGCTAAATAAGCAAATATTTTGAAAAATTTGTAACATAGACGTCGTTATGTAACCGCGGCTTTTCTAGCTGTAAGATAAAGGGTAGAATTCAATTTCCTTCGCAGTTCAGCAATTTTCGTAAAATATCGTCCCGTTTGAAAAGCCCGCGCAACTTTATGACCTGGCTCTAGCCGAGACGTGTTCTGATTTCCATGCAGATGTAGCTAAAAGAAAAATATAATAAATCCAAGTTTTTTATTCGTCCTCCGCTCGACATCTTCATAAAAAATTTAAAAGTCCATTTTGAAGCTTGGATCCGCTGCAAGCTATTAGAGTCAGCTCTTCAGCTCAAACAAAGAGCTTCAGTGACGCAGGCCGCCGGCGCATCCAGCCGCCCGCACTAAATACTAAACCACGGATTCTTCAATTAAGATTCTATCTCGTTGCTCATAAGGTCGCTTTTCCCCGCCCCCCAGAAGCAATATAAGCTGCTTTGTTTCATTATTAATTCGTTCCCCGCTATTTGGTGTCGCTGCTCTCCGGAGTACGTATAAGTAGAGCCGTGGTGTACACCCGACCACTTATTTCTCTACTGATTTTTTATACGTTTTCTTTGCACCCACCTTGTGATTTAGCTTTCATGGGAAATGGAACATGAATACAAACTGCTCGGTATGATGCTGTATAATATGCCCCGACGAGTTAAATTGAATACATTTTTCTTACATTGTTATTCACAAGCTTCAATAAAAGGGTATTGTAGCGCGCCGACGACCGACATCTCTACAAAAGTTAATAAAAGAAAGCTTTATTGTTACATTTGCTATTTCTAGATGTTTTTTGTATGAGAATGTGCCATCAATAGAAGAAAATTGATTCCATTTTTATTATTTATTCTAAAGGATACACGGTGTCTGACCTTCTGTTAACAAGGGCCTTTGTCTCCCCGGGGTATCAACACAACACACAAGAATTATTTTAGTTCTACTGTTATAAAGTATACACTGAGCTCTGTTCAAAAAACAAAAAAAAACAATTACATTTATTAAATTAAGAACATGTCGGTTTCCTCACGATGTTTGGCCTCACCGTTAGTAAACCAGATGTACGTACGCTCAGAGGATTACACCCACGACCTTTGGAATGACAGTCAGTAGGTATGCTTCTAGTTTTTTAAGTAAGAACATGCCGGTATCCTCACGATGTTTGGCCTCACCGTTAGTAAACCCGAAGTACGCTCCGAGGATTGAACCCACGACCTTCGGAATGACAGTCGAGTATGCTCCCACTTAACAAACACGGCTCGGCATGTAAAGCGATGCTTGTGAATATTTCATTTGTGTTTCCGTCCGCTCGATGTACGTGCTTCCTAAGTTCCCGCCTAAATCCTGTTTGATGGACGTAAAGCTGTATCAATGTCATAAACTTCAGAGGCAGGTGTGCTCAAGAAATCCGGACATACAAATAATGCTGTGTAATTTGTCGTTTGAAACATTGTGCGAGCTGTTGGTAAACTTTAACCTTTGTTTGTCGTAAATAGAATTTAAACTTTTATATTAAACTACGTCTAATTTAATATAAAAGTTTAAATTTTGGTGTGGTGGGGAGCAAACTCGAATTTCATTTCAATGATCGTGGGTTCACACTTCATATAATTTGCAAAAAAAAAAATATTTTTATTTGTTTTATTTTCTACGGGGTTTTTTGTCCGGTTTGAATGGATTTTACCACGGGAAAATTATATTTTTATTTAAAATAATGATTTTTATGTGCTATATTTTAAACCTTATAATTATATTTCCATGACGTATAATTATATTTCTAATGTTTTCAAGCTTCTACCGTAAACAACAAAACACTTTAACATCATAAATGCTATATATACTATTTCACGTCAGATGCAAGCAAGCTTAAAATCTCCTGCGAAATTTCATTCCATTAATAATATTCCAAACTAAGCTCGAAACTCTAACATCAGTTCTAATTATACCTCTGATATTGACCGCCGCCGTCTGGTCGGGAAGTTCACAGACGTGCAGCGCCTCAGAAAATACAGATATACACAATATAACATACATAGATACATATTTGCTTTACTTTAGGCCCATACTTAGTGTATGTTGCCTGTATGAATCAGAAACGTGGTGCTTCACCATGCATCAACACGCGGCTTAGCCCGCTTTATTCCCATATTCCCATTCCCATTCCCAAAATGACCCAAATCGGTCCAGCCTTTCTAGAGTATTATTTATATGTAAACTATGTTGTCTAACCATTTCTATGACGTAGTTAGTTAGATAAGATGGCTCAGTTTTCCGCATTTAGACTCAAAGGCGGTCCATTATGCGTGATGAGATTTGCTAGTATAACCAGCCTAACTCCGACCAAAAGCACAGAATCCTCCTGGGGTCTTCACAAATAATCGTCAAATAAAAGCTGTAATTTTTTACTTATTTGCATTGAAAACACCTTTGTGAAAACTTAAGCGCTTCCACATATTTGATTTTCTACGATTCCATTGTTACCAATATTATTGTGCAAACGGCTGGCTGTCTGCATATTTACACAAAGACTGGACGTACAGTACGCCCAGTGAAATTAGATGTTAGTGTTCATGAATGGCCCTATCTGTGCATTGTTCAGGATATGTTCAATGGAGATAGCATCTACAGTTACTGTTATTGGCTTTTGCTTCGCTCACCTAACTGAAATCAATATTGATAAGGTAGTATCGCAGGTTTACTCTGAATTAGGTGGTTTTAGGTATGTGAGCATTGAGAGTACATACAGTGTGAGTTTGATTATGATTGACTTGATTATATGTATTGTATTTATTGATTTGTCCATGTCAAGACATTCATTGACAATTCTAAAGGTTTTTTAGGATTTTATTATCTAATTTATTTATTATTAAATCTTTACTCAACTATCACTATCTTTTTTTGTGTGTTTTTTTTATGTAAAAGTAAATTCTGTTTTGAAGCTGAAAACATATGAAAACTATGTTTACAAAACTAATATAAACAAACTTTCTTTATGTTCGTAATTACACAGATTCTAAGCTCATACTTTACAGTTTATTTTTGTTAGCTCAAAACCACTAAACAGCGAACAACAAGTTTTAGGAAAGTTGAGAGAACAGCCGGTTTAATCAAAGTATTACCACAGTATTACCTAGTTTACGCGCTTTTACACACAGACTCAACAATATTGAATATTCAATTTTAGTATAAACTTCAGTACTCAAATGAAAATTTAAATTTTCATGTTGATTTAACAAAGATTAATTGGCTGTTCTCAACCTAATTTGGTTTCCTGTAAAGAAGAGGAATAAACGAACAAAACTGTTTATTTTTAAACCATTCAAAACCAGCTGTCATAATGAAGGTCTTTTGTACCCTGAATACTAAATTACACGGTGAAGCGCGTACATATCAATGGATACTATCTAAAATACTGAATCCCCCAGGCCTACCCACATTTAACTGACGCGAAGCATTATCGCTAAGACCCCTATAATACTGGCACATTAATTTAATTTACTATCCGTACCTGGGCAGAGATCAAATCGGCCATCCCTATTCAGGGCATTAATAAAGTGTACACAGACCTGGAATGGTTGCTCGTTTGCTATCTAAATATCAATAACACGAGAAATGACGTGATAACTTAGCACAGGGAAGTCTTTGAAAGGGTTTCTGTGAAAGGTCTCGTAGATACAGTCAGCATACGAGCATGTCGCTATTTGCTGCCCATCGATGACATTTCTAATGGATTGAACGTGTACACGTGTGAATGAAGAGACCTTTAGAGACCTTTAGACCTTTATAGCAAATAGATAAACAATACATAAATAAATATAATCTTATATTAATTTTGCTATTTTTATGAACATGTACTGATTTCATTAATTCCTTTTTACAATAAGAGACAATACACGTGTAGCTCACCATCCAAACTAACTATTAACCAACTACAAATCAATATAACTAAAATATTAAACTCAACCTTAACAGTTATCAAATGTTATTTTATTATTGCAACGGGCCAACAATATATTCAAACGTATAGTATGAATTGAAGAGCGCATGCTTTTACCGGACTATTTTTAAAACTGTATGAAAATTCAATGAACGAATCACAAATTCAAATCCTATAGCAGTTTTATCGAATTCACGATTTGACCAGTTAAGGTAAACTGAATATTGCCGTAGCTCATACGCAGTGCACTAAGTATTTGCGGATAAAATAAAAATGTATAAATTGTTACTATAGGGCCGAAAGTTTTTTTCTATTTTGTATAAATTGATATTATTAGATATTTAGTAACACAAGCTTCGATTTTAAAGCGGGGCTTATGGCAATGCTGCCGTGTGTTTTTGTATTTATTAATTCAATCTCGTGACCAACTCCATTTTTACCATCGTTTATAAGCTTTAACAAGCAGAAAACTTAACATATTTTGAAAAACCACAATCCTTAAACGCATACGAGGCACGTAAGCTAAATGTATTGCCAAGTCTGCAACAGATTCCGAGTAAATGCAATTCCGGCAAATATCCGTGAAAGCCTTACGATGTCAAGTGGTCAGAAAGTCACGTACGGACGCTACTGCTTTGTCCTCTATTATCGCTATGTATAGACAATAGGATATAGGCCGTCATCGTCATTGACAACAACCGAGGCTTTACTAACCATAGACGTCTTCAAGGTAGCATTCCGCGACCAGACGACCACTTGTAAGGCTTAGACTGTAGTATGTTTTGTTTTGGTAGTTAAATTTAGTTTACCTTCTATTATTAATTTGTTTAGTCACGTGGTACCTAACATAACCAGCATAGAACATTTATTAAGGTCCTTTAAATAAATTAGAATAAAAAAATTTGTTGGTTGCACAAAATGTCTGAAATTTATTTTAAGACATTTGCGTAGCACTTCTACGAAAGTGCTACGTGTCTACGGGAAGCGTAGCACGTCTAAGACATTTTGCATGCTCTTGCACTGCATGTCTGCGAAATATCTTACTTGAAGCTTTTAAATTTATACCCCTCTACAATTTCTCAACAGTATTTCATTTCTTGTAAAATAATAGAATAATGAACAGTTTTTAAATTACGATATAAGTCTAATATTGAATGATAAGTATGTATTATGTATATATCAAAAAAATAAAGATTGCAGTACTAATTTTACAATTACAATTTATTTTTAGATATGTTTTTGACATAAATTGATGTAAGAAACTTAAAAAGACTTTCTCAAAGAGTATAATGCTACAATTTTATGTTGTAAGTAACATGTTAAAATTCAGTTGATACTCAACCCACGAATAACCCGCGTATAATATTTATGCGCACTTTACATAACATAGATATTTTATAATAATACAGAAAAAGACTATGCCCAATTTAACTCAAGGGACACACTGACATTATACGAAATCCTCCAGCAAATATGGCACAGCGCAGAATCTACATCGGTTTATGCAAACATCGCGACTGCACCTGACAAAACCTCTCGTATGCGAAATTCAAGAAAACTGCAGCTGTGTTATGTAAATTGTTTAATCTACCATGTGCCGCCAGCTGCAAATGGAAGATAATACTCATGCTAGTTATTCCTTTTTTAAATTCTATCAACAACATGTGCTTGTCTATGAATAAATTGAATCTGGATTTGATCTTGCGTCGACTGCATCTTGATCTTGTAATGTACATATTTGTTTATATATTGTTTAGTAACAGTTTGTTTGACAAGTTATCATTTATAAATTAAAAAAAAATACAGAAAGCTGTACCACAAATATATTAAACATTTAAAACAGTAATGTTTCTGACATAACAAATTTGATATTTAACTTTGCGTGTATCTCAAGTTTAACCTCGCTCGAGTGCTTATTTATATGTAGCAATAAGTTACCTTAACTGCTGCAACTTCAAGAAACGTGTATAGTTTTGCTGCATTTCACTCAGTAATAACTTTTTAAATTCCGCTGTAAATGTTATATGTATATTTCTGTTCAAAAGAGGTGCTGAAATAAAGAGCTTTGCAGTAATATAAAATTGAAGTAAGAATTAAATAGGATTTAATCCGTGCCGCTGGACCATCCGACCGGATTTGTGCCATCCAGTCCAGTCTGATCTTCTTAGCAACGGTATTAGTTTTAAAAATAGAATAGAAAAGTTTTATACGTTTGTGTGAATTACATTAGCACAAACACTTTTAAATGAGGAAAATCTGGCCAATTGCGTTGCGGAATAGTGGAAGATTGTTCGCATTTTAGTAACTTTAGCAGACATAAATAAGCAAAATTATAGAACTAACCACAAAAAAGTTATATATTATAAAAAAAGTGATATCAGCGAAAACTAAGAAAAATAAATTTCTTTAACTTAAACAATATACAATTCTATGGTTTGAGACTCTCTTTTAAAGTATGAATATAAAGCTAACTATCATTCTTTCTCTGCACGCAATTCATCGTTCGTTTCATGCAAGTCCGTCATGCAATGTGTCCATTTATAGAAAGAACTTTCTTATTTGTCGGTCCATCTGCCTGGGGTAGCCTGGAGGTGTCCTTTCAAACTTCCTCGCTCTATCTTTACAGATCGTAAAGTAGCTCGTTTATGACGTATTTTACTATAGTGTCTGGTCCGGTCTTTGTAACAAGGATTAGATTCAGTGCTTGAAACTAAAACTTTGATGTAATAGTTATATAGGTGTACTGGAAAGTTAAATTACTTATTCGCATACAAACGTGAATTATTTTAATTGTTACATTAAAATTATATCTAGTTAGATTATATCTAGTTTTGCAAAGCTATTGTAGTAGTTTATTTAGACTTTACCGTTCAACAGTTTTAATTATTGACTACATCTATGATGTTGTGAATCTTTAAATTATATACACAAATCGGTCACCATTCAGCATATGATGTAGAAGCTACATGAGCAACTACAGCGCTGGTTTTCTGTGGTGCTGTGGCGCGACCACTACAACGTGCATGGACGTAGCACGTAAATTATAACTTAAATGTTTCATTTGGTTCAATTGTTAACAGAATCGAAGCCCGAGCTGGTGTACTGGTTCTCAGAGCAGACGCTGCAGCCGGGGCCGAGTGTGTCCCTCAAGTGCGTGGCCATGGGGCACCCGCCGCCGCAGTTCTCCTGGCAACTTGACGGCTTCCCCATACCTACGAACTCCAGGTAAGTTTGTTACATGAGAGTTTGGATTTGTGATATAGATTTTATAAAATATTTGCATGCTTTTATACGATTACATTATAGAATCAGATTTTTTTAGTCGTTCTCAACTATGTGATAAATCTATAAAACCATAAAAGTTTTGCAAAATCTGTTTAAATAAAATGTAGATTTCGTTTCAAACCTCGAATAGCTGGGAATTAGAAGAGACAAATCTAAGCTGATTTCACACTAAACGCTCTCAAAGCTCAACACTAAACTGTGGTCAGAATGCAATGTGGAAATTTTGTCAGGTTTTGGTTAATTTAAATTTAAACTCACACATACATAACGATGTGTTATGTATGTGAGCACAGCTTTAGTAGTGTGCAATTCTGTCCATGAAGATTTTGGAAATACATTCAGAACACTTTTATTACTCATATATGTATATAGGTTATCAATTCGTTGAATTCATTTTTTAATTGTAAGTTCACCAATCACAAGATTGTAAAAGATGAATTAATTATTGTATTTATTCATAACACAAACTCAAAGAACTAATAAAACCTTATTCATATGTTAAGGTTCGTAGTCGGCCAGCACGTTACTTTGCAAGACGACGTGGTCAGCCACCTAAACATCAGCAGAGTAACCGAACAAGATGGAGGGGAGTATGCCTGCGTGGCCTCCAACACAGCGGGAAAAGCCCTACACGCGGCGAGAGTGAACGTGTATGGACTACCTTACATACGAGAGATGCCTAAAGTGACCGCTGTGGCAGGCAGCGACCTGAATATCAAGTGCCCGGTGGCAGGGTATCCTATTGAAGCTGTCACGTGGGAGAGAGGTGAGTAAATAAACAAATGAAGAGCGTAATTTGCCTTGATTGCTTTGGTTGGCACGGAAAAATAGACTATATCTCTATTTACGAGTATTTAATAACAAAAGGAACTCACGTATTTAGAAAAGAGTTAAAACACTCTTGACGTTTCAATTCAACCACAACAAGAGCAGTCATATCAATGCCACTTTTCGTGTATAACTCGTTGGGCCGATTTAGATGCTGTCTCGGTTATGGCACCTAAGCATTTTAAGAACTCTAAAAACGTGAATTGATCAAAAAATACATTTACAAAATACAATTTGGTTACATTGAGAACCCCTATTTACTGAACCTACTTATAAATTTCATAATAAAAACCTTAACAAATTTTTAGAACCAAACCTGGGTAAACCTTAGTAAAGAAAAATGCTTTTAAAATGTAGGTACGTTGGAACGAGCGTGGTCAAAGTTTACTTGCTAAAAATACGACTAGAACTTAAAAGTTTTATATTCTAAGTGAGAAACTTTCCTTACAACACTCAAGAATTATGATCTGCAGAGGAACATCACCATTCTTTTTAAACTCGTCAATCCTTTGCCAAATATTTCAAGAGGGTTGGCTCAATTCCCAACTCAATTTTGGTAAAATATTAGTTTCTTCATTAGAGCCAAATTTTCGATATTAATTAGTGTTTAGATTACCTGGCGCCGTTAAATTTATATAAGCCATTTCTTATTAATGGTTTCTTGATGTCGCCCTATTACTCTTCATTAGGCATAGCCATTTTGTTTTTTCGGTCATTAATTTACAGTTTAATGAAACCAAATTACTACCGAATAAACATTTACTTTGTTAATTGATTAACAAAACCGGCCATTACGTGATGAGATTGAATAAATAAGAGACTATCAAAAGTTTACAAACTGATAAACGGTTTATGTATTATGTAGGTACTGTAAGTGTTATTAACCCTACAAAGCTAACGTTCTTAAACTACCTTGATAAGCTAACCATTCGTAATTTTGACGATCATTATAAAATGAACCATATTATAAAGTGTGTTATATTTTTATATGGATTTATTGTATTTTCAAGAAATATAGAATATAAATGAAAGATATTTATCACAAAAATCCATATATTAAACCATTAAGGCACTATAAACACGAATAACATACGGCACCACTTTTTCGAGAGCAAAATCACACATCTTATAAAATACGAATAAGTCAAAAAATATCAGAAAATTATAGTTTTTTTTTACATTTGTAGAAATAAAACATTGATCTTCATAATTTTTGAACACACATTGGTCAAAATACCAATCGAATGTTCACCACCATTGGGAATTTAGCAACTGTGGAAGTTCTTCGTTGTCATTTATCTCCAAAACTAAGCAACTTACCTGTTAGAGGCGACCACCATCCGATGCAGTCTAACAGTCTCTTAGTTGGCACGAAACCTCAAATCCGTAGTTGTAACTGTTGGAAAGTTACTAACGATATTCTTCCGGTGTGTGCAAAAATGACGAACGTTAGCTTTATAGGGTTAATGTAAGTTACTTACTACAATTTTATATATTACCATACCCTTAATGTACCTACTTTTGTCGTTTGAAAATATTAAACTTACCTATATAATGAACTACTATATGAATGTATTAGAATTATTTTATTGTTATATTTTTAAATAGCTGCTCAAAATTATTAAGCAAAGTTTATGTATAATATATCAGTTTTCATGATAAGTTTTATATCATTGAATTACTTTGACTCGAAATTACTTTTCCTACTACAAATGTCTCTAATTAAGATAAAATTGTGGCAGGGAATTCTCCCGAATGCTCTTGAAGTTCAATTGCGGTGATGAGAGAAAATTGACATAATTTCGCACAGCGACCTCTCCTTGAACAAAATTAACTGGGTTTCTAAATTTTGTATTTAATATAGACTTGGGATGTTACTATCGATTTAGGGTGTTTTAGGCGGATAATTTTTTTCAAGAAAGATCTTTTATCAACTTCTTTCTATAAATAATCTTTCTATAAAAAATGCTATCTACTCGTAAATTAAACTGGATAGATTTGAGAACTGGGACTTAATTATTTGTTCAATCCTACATATAAACCTACTAATGAAATATGGCCTCAAACTTCTGGAAACCATTATGAACTAAGCTGTTGTTTACTTTAAGCAAAAGTTTGCACATTATTTTTGAATTATATCTTTACAAAGGTAGGATATACATAGGTATAACACGTTAAGTGCCTATTCAATATCAGCCACGCCTAGCACCTGAAATTGGGTTGTACAAAAACCGCTTATCCCGCCTTCAAATATTTATTACCCAAAAAATGAAATTACGTTACGGCATTCAATATCCTCTCATTCAATTTCGACGTAGCAGCAACAAAGGCGTGTACCGTCGTTTGCCAACAAAATATCTCTATTCAGACAAAATTCAGGAGCTAATTTAGTATGAAGCTTGCCTTTTAGTAATTCTACCACGTTTTTAACTTTACTAATATATCTACCGATACAGATCCCGCGACATCACACACACTTAGTTTTCACATAATTATTTAGGGTAGAAATCTATTAATAACATTTATTTGACATTTATTTGATTTATTCTAAAATGATACTGATAATGATAATGATAGTAACCAACATCCAGAACAATTTTGTTTTAATCATACTGAAGATCATTTACATGAAATACTGTGTAAAGATAATTATTTGTTAAAATAGTGAAATCCACTTATATGTTATGAATACGAGATAATCTCTGTTAATACATAAAGAAAATGCTAGTACGACAACAAGTTTTAATTTAATCTTTGAAGGAGGCAGAGAACACGAATAGTCCTGGCGATACTTTAAGTATTGAATTAAAGACTTGAGTTCACATCTTTAAGCAACAGGTTTGGAACTAGGTCACGGCTAAGATATCTGAGGATTTATCTAGCGAGAGAAACCGCTTGAGGCACGAGGTTTGTACCCCGAATAGTATGTCATTCAGTAATGTTATTTATTTCATAGTATAAGTTTTTAGTAACGTTGACTTATTGTAATATTTTTTCTATCTGGCTATTTATATTAAATCTAAGAAATCTATCTTGAATTGATCTCTTATTATGTTAATATCTAACATAATAAGAGATCAATTCAAGATATATTAGTTAATATCTAACATAATAAGAGATCAATTCAAGATAGATTTCTTAGATTTAATATAAATAGCCAGATAGAAAAAATATTACAATAAGTCAACGTTACTAAAAACTTATACTAACTTATACTACTGTTAATATCTAACATAATAAGAGATCAATTCAAGATAGATTTCTTCTTTCGCAGTTTGTTTATTTGATTTAGTTAAGCACTGGAGGAATAACTTGATAGGTTGTATCTTGTAGTATAAAACTAACCAAATTCATATTAAGAGACGGGGGGCCTCATATTTCACCATCGTATAAATTCGAATCTTAAAATATCCACTTCGTTTCTCGGGCAACATAATATTTCACTTCTGTAAACATTCCGATAACGCGAAACGTTTGAAGCCGGTGTTCAGGTAAAATTATGGATCTTGATATTCCCCTTGTTTATTTCAAAATTCTCCGCTGAAATTATGAAGACGCCTTGCCTGGTAATAAAAGGACGCAACAGAAAATTGCGCAGGAAGATACCTCGTAGTCCAATCCAATTAAGGGTAGGTCTGCAGTCAAGATATGCTGGCTATACATCTATAGCACTGTTTTGTTCCAGCTCAACTTTTTTGTTACATTGAAAATCACTGGCACAAAATGGAACTATACTATAGAAGTGTCAGGTCTTTTTATTACACGGAATTTTTTGTAGCTAGCATAATAGTTGGATTTAAAAGGCCATAACTGCTACGTTTAACTTTTAATGGTAATGATACTGGCGTTCGTTAATAATACAGCACCGGTGATCACAGTAATTGGTTTAAACTGGTTAATGTGAAAAAATATTTGGAGAATTACATGGATGTTTCACAAGCTGTTGGAAAGATTTTTATCAACAAAACAAATATATTAACTATCTAAAAATCAACAGCATGCCAATTACCATGTCTTAACAAGAATTTATTCCTAAATTAGCAATTTTAAAATCAATTGCACCGTCATGATTCTACGCAACACTTTAAAGATAAAATCTTACGCTTAGTTGCCGCTTAAACCTTTCAAGATCCAATTATGCTAGGGCCCTCAGTTATTTTACATTTTTTACAGCGAATCCTGTCAACGGCTCTTGATTATAGGGATGGAAGTGAATATTCAGTCTGAATTTTTTAAGTAATTTTAATGTTGACATTTAAAGATATTATTTTCAGAATTAAGATTACCAACTCAAATAGTAAAATGAATTGTACTTAATTCTTTTCGTCGATCAAAAAGATGTGTCTTAAATAAAAGTATATTATTTTATATTATAAACTTTAGCTACCTAGATAAAAGGTCTATTGAAGCTTACTAAACAATACACTAAATGCCTTTAAAACAGTAAATAACACCAGGCTCAGAAAAGATACTACAGTCAGCCCAACAAAGAACCCCTAATTTTGTTTCGCAATTTATTAGCCGGACGCAAAATTTTGTATTTTATACCTCTGCTTACTTTTTGTTTGGTATTTAAATTTAAAATTTTTGCTTGGTGTTGCCGCATTCGGGCGAACTTTCTGCCTGTTAATAGCCTAACTGTTGAAATTTTATTTTGGCCGGTTACTGGCAAACTCTCGCAGTTCCGTGTCGCTGGGCACAAGTCCGAAATTAGAAATTATTTTACAGTTCGTACTTCGCAAACTCGAATTAAAAAGCACAATTTGTGGATACATTTTCGTAACTAAGCCCGGCGAAGTGTTAATAGGGGTCATTATCGCGTTCTATAATTGGGCTTATTATACGATTAGCGTTGCGGACATTTTGGCGTTACTATTAAGGTGCAGATCGGACTAGGAACGTTTTCCATTTTCTTCGTTTATTTTTGCTACAAACGTCAGCATTGAAAAGCTTTGTCAGGATCATTCGACAATCCAATACTCTGTGGTGGCTTCGTACTGAAATGAAATGTTTCATCACAGTGCTCCGCTGTGTATTGTTCACGAAATATTTAATATCGCGTCAAAGATGGATGGTCCAATTGCTAAATGAGATTTCTTATTGCTGCGCTGTTGTAACGGTATGATGCTAGTATAAGAAATAAAAACATTATTATGGACTGGATGAGCAGCTCTGCACAATGTCCATTCAACAAAAAAAAACTACATAGATTGAAAGTGGAATCAAAACTCTATCACACCCACCCGATTGAAAGGAATATCTAAGATATACATTAGTCACGAGTCCATTTTAACCACCTAACCTAAACTTCCCAGGCATTCCGATCACCATAAAACAAATTTTACAGTGGCCTGGAAGTTATCGCTCTCAGCGATAAGGCCGCCCCTTGTACTTTTAACTTTTAATAGTATTAAGTTTTGTTATTTTGTTTTATTTTCTATTTACAATAATGTGTTAATTCATTCATTCATTCATTCAAATTTAACGTTATTTTGTTTAGATGGCCAAACACTACCGCTGAACCGAAGACAGAAGGTATTCCCGAACGGTACCCTCATAGTGGAGCAGACGCAGCGGGGTGAAGACGCCGGCACGTACACCTGCCAGGCCTCCAACAGGCAGAGGCATGCGGCCAGGAGAGATGTGGAGGTGCAGATCTTAGGTAATTATGAAGCAACCATTACCTAACCATGAATGAAAAGTGTAGTTTCGCGTGACTGTTGTAAGCATCTGCAACGTGCTGAGACGCGAACTTTTGGCGCATCTAATCTGGTTTTGTATTCTTATTATTTTGTGTCTACTTAAATTAAATGTTAGGTCTGTGCTAATCAATATATCTTTATCTTTATTAATCATAATGCTCATTAGCATCCGAAGTAACGTGGTTGGTACCTACCTTTGTTCTGCCAGAAGAGCACCCTAAATCTCAAATAAACAAATAATATGACATTTTCTTGACAGACAGACACACAGAGCTTATATCATAATATTACACAACCTATCAAGAGTTTTCAGAGTTTTACCGTGAGCTGACAGAAACCTTGTAATTTGCTAACATTTATGCCTTAATCCTTGGCATGATACGTAATAAAACTTAAGACATTTGGTGTGATTCTCAAACAGGCTGCTATTCTATTATTATACTTGTTGGCAAGATTTCCACAAGGTTTAAAATCTGGTTTTGGAAAATAAATTTTCTCCACACTCACCTTTTGTGGATTTCATCAGTAAAACTCTAAAAATTTTCTCCATAAATTAAAGTTTTAATAAAATAATTATTATTCTGAATTCTGGTCATTTGCGAAAAGATTAATGCGGTATAGTTTCAGTAATATTATTATAGGTGTTAGGTTAACCAAAAGCAATATTCCCGGGCAGGCCACCGTAATTCGAAATAGGACCTTTCAAGGGTCCCTTTATCAGTTTATTGTGCTATCCCTAAATATTCACATACCTTTTGTTATTACTAACTATTATAGTTGCCCAGTGCCGGATTAGCCACGTAGCAAGTGTAGCAAATGCTACGGGCCCCGCGCATTGGAGGGCCCCGCGCTCAAATAGGTATTTCGTAATACCTATTTGAGCGGCGAACCGAGCCGACCCGAACTGCGCGCATGGCTATTTCCACCTCATCTCTATCACGAATTCACGAAAAACGTTGGTATCAAAATCAACAACCATAATTTGAAATTGTACCACATTTTTTTAATTGAGCGCTAGCCACACACACGTTATGTGTTGTATGTACTACTTGCACTGCTCACTAAACGCTAAATTTGCCCATAATAAACCCAGAAAAGTTTATTTATTAGTCCAGTCAAATTAGTATTTCACCTCGGAATTTGAGATACCCAGCTGTAATTCTGTAAATACTTGGATATTGACACTAGACCAGGGTTTTTAACTTTTCAAAGGAAAAAAATAGTAGTAGGATGAAACCCATTAGAAAAGGAGAGGAATATGACAACTATTAAAGGAAAAATAAATTACGGTCGATCGGAGTTCGGGAAGTGGGAGGGGGTGGGCTTTTAAGGGGAGAAAATGGTTTATCTCGATTTGCGGTGAAACTACTTGTCCTATGAAAAAAAGTTATATTTTTGCAATTTTTATTTCATATAATTGCTTATAATCCGACTTATTGCACATTATACAAACAGATTATTATATTATTTTTATTATTATATAGTCTGAAAAGACAAAATCACATTTTTATGATGCAATTGTACCTAATGATACAAATTTTCGTTTCGGTTTTGTGCATTTTCTGAGAATATTTACTATCGTAATGTATATATTTTTTTTAACTATCAGAAAATAGAGATTTCAATGATTATAAAGTACACCGACTTTTATAAAAAAGCTAATATTTTGACACGTGAATTTTCGATTGAAAATTAGTCTATATTTTTGAAAATTAAGTCAAAATAAGGTGAAAACAATAATATTTTCAATCAAATAAATCAAAGTTTATTTAGGACATAAATAGGTAAGTTTTCACCAAACTTCGTAGAAAAATAACAATTTTTGAAAAAGATAAATAAAAAAAATAAAAAACTTGGTTATTTGAATTTTTCACATAAGTTTTGACGTTATGTATAAAAGTTGTGAATAAAAAGTTGTAGATCGTTTTATTACCTACAACTTTGCCATAAAACTTTTTTTCATAGGACTATTAGTAGTTTCACCGCAAATCGAGATAAACCATTTTCTCCCCTTAAAAGCCCACCCCCTCCCACTTCCCGAACTCAGATCGACCGTAATTTATTTTTCCTTTCATCTTTACCATATTCCCCTCCTTTTCTAATGGGTTTCATCCTACTACTATTTTTTTCCGTTTTTGACCATTTTTGGTCTAAAAGCACTGGTCTACACTACACCCTAAAAGTTGTATAAAAACCTACCGATGTTCGCAACCATTAAAATTTCAAGATATTCTATTATATTCTCTGGACCTAACAATTTTCATCCTCAAATGAGAGGATTTCTCAAATGAGAGAATTCCTCAAATGAGATAATTCCTCAACCCCATCAGAGGCAGCGGATGACCTGAAGTGATGCTGTGACCGCGCGCTCTCCGCCATCTATCTCGAAAACGGTTCACCGTATGAAAAATTTTTGTGAACATTATTTGTAGAGAATTTTGTATTCTACAATATTCACAAAGATATAAATAGCAAAAAACCCATAGGAAATGAGATATTTACAAAAAAACTATTTTTGCGCTCTTTGACCTTGAAATTTTAATGGTTGCGAACACCCTACGATCGGTAGGTTTTGAGACAACTTTTAGGGTGTCAATATATAAATATTTACAGACTTACAGCTGGGTATCTCGAATTCCGAGATTCTTACCTATTTTGAGCTAAAATTTTTTTTTTTTTATTTATTTATTAAAATGACTTGACTATAACAGTTTTGTTTTCTATACTAATATTATAAAGAGGAAAGATTTGTTTGTTTGTTTGTAAGGAATAGGCTCCGAAACTACTGGACCGATTTCAAAAATTCTTTCACCCTTTGAAAGCTACATTATCCCCGAGTAACATAGGCTATATTATAGCAAAGCAAATTGCGGGAAAGTGTAAAACGCAGGGCGGAAAGCTATATTTAATACCCTAAATTTGAGAACCGATAGCAAACCTAGGGCCCCTTGACAGAATTTGCTACAGGCCCCGCGCTGGCTTAATCCGGCACTGTAGTTGCCTAAGGGTGAAGGTGAAGGTAATCATCATTTTTCCTCTATAGAAATTACGACAAAAGATACCCTTTTATATGACACTATTGACAAATTTGTATCAACATACTTACATAATTAATTTATAGTAGGTTCCTTTATCTTTTAAAATTTGCAAGTGATTTAAACAGATATTGTAAGTACATCTTTAAATGTTTCTAACGTAACACCTTAATAATAAATGTTTTCGAATCATTTCCGAAAAGATTTATTTTTAATTAATTGCCTATTTTATTAACATAAAATATCGCTAACAGGCTCTAAGACTATGTAGTTACAGAAGTCATTTCAACATAACTTTCTCATTTTGTTCAGTAAGATTTAGCGCGCTATAAAATCACGAAGTCGGGGTGGGGCGCTCATCCGTAATTCATTAAAGTTTGCGCATTTGCCATTACCGAGCATCCACGGGCGTTAAACTTCTGCCTTTTACCGGTTAATAGGCCAATAAAAATATCGAAAAATTCAAAGTTCACTGCTTTCCACCTAAAAGCATTTTGCGGGGTTATGTTGCATTATAATTTTATTAAGCTAGGGATTACGGTTTTCCTTTTACCGTAACGGTGTGAAACCTTTAATAGATTCGAGGTGGGCTAGCAAGTTTTATTTTATAATGAGCCGTAATGATTATGTTGATTAAAAATTACAATGTAGAAATGTTTTATTAATGGGCATTTATTTAAACAATGCGAGTATTTAAATAATAGACGACAATAGATAGATATAATTTATTTATAGTACATCATTAATTACTTAACCTAAAAAAACATAACAAGAAAGTACAAACTATACTTGTAAGGCGATTTATATTCCGGTAAATCAGTAGGTGTAGGTTTCGCTTCAATCTTTCAATTATCCTCGTTTTCATAATGCCTTAATGATTATAATACATTTTAATATTTTTGTTTCATATTACAATTTTAATACCAATTTCTACTAGGTATACATCGTTCTTATATTATTTAAAACATACAGCCAATGATTGGCAAACAACGCACTTTTAACAACATTTCAATGTTATATAACTTTTCATTCCAAGAAAATGCGAAAAACAAGTCAATATTTCGTGTGAAACTTTTTGTTTACCAGCTAAATTTCACGGATATTATTTTTGCAGTTCAACCGAAAATCCTGCCAATTCCGGCGCTAACAAACCTGCTCCGTGAAGGTATGAGAGCTGCGATCTCCTGCCAAATCCTAGAAGGGGATTTGCCCGTGGCCTTTCGCTGGGAGAAGAATGGCCAGGCTGTTACCTCTTCGCCTTACGCTCCCAGTGGCATTATTACTAGAAGGTATTATCTTAGACAGTTCTGTGTACCTACTGTATCATATTACTGCCATAACCAAACCGCGTGGTAAATTTAAAAAAGAATTGTAGTTTATCGCGGTGATTGTTCCAAATCTCCCAAGAGGTACAACGGTGTATATGCTTAGTTAGTGGGAATATGATGGTGGTGATCTTAGGCAGATTGTTGTTCGAAATTAACGAAACTTTTAACTATTTATAACTTGTTAACTACCATCTCACGACTTTCAATGATGTTCCTGCGCAAAGAGGTTTTTCAAATATTTCCATAAACGGCTGATCCGCTGCCCATGTAGACTCAAGCACTTTTTTATGTTTTATCCATTCAATTCCAACAGAAATAAACCCTATTGAAAAATAGCCGTTAAGGGTTTTATGGATAAGCTTTATTTCAATGAAAACAATTTCCAATACATAACATATTTTTCCTAGGTTGGATGAATACAGTGCGTCGTTAGTGATAGAGCAGATAACTTCACTGCATAGCGGAAACTACACTTGCATCGCATCCAATGTCGCAGGTTCTGAGCGGTATACGGTACCGCTAACTGTAAATGGTAAGTAATATCTTGTTAAGAAATACTTTACAAGTAAGAAATAAATATTAGGAATGGAAAATTTGGTAACGAAAATAAATTTATCCGAATGTTCAATATTACAAATTACAAAGTAAATTTTCTCGGAAATATTTGTCTGATCAAACGCAAATGAAATTCACAAATCTAAATAGATATTTAATTGGACATTCATTTTGTTTTGATGTGGAAATTGATAATAGATGCTTAAAGATAAGTACCAACTTTTTCTTAAAAATAAGAGACGACAGCCGTAAAAAGTAAAATCGGTCTGTACAAATTTATTATATTATTTTTATCAGACCTTTTAAGATCGGTTAATGCATTCATTATAAAAATAAAAGGTAAAATATATCAAGGTTCTAAATCAATAAAGGTTTAGTTTTGTTAAAATTAGTATTTAATGGTACATTATTTCCATGTTTAACATAAAATCTCATTTTCAGTACCGCCTCGATGGCGTTTAGAGCCGAATGACGTGGCAGTGGCGGCCGGGCAGGACGTGACATTACCGTGCCAAGCGGAGGGCTACCCCAGCCCCACCATCACGTGGAAGAAAGCCGTAGGTGAGTATCGAGTGTACCTGCACCTCTCATACAAACGATCCACAGAAACAACTGAAGATCCCGGTAGTTCTAACATAACACAGTATTATGTATATATCAGGTCCCACTATTCGCCTTCTACATACTTCCTGCTTCCCAATATTATTTACCTATTCTAAAACGTTATTATTATTTCATAAAAATACATTTGTTCTTACGTCAGAATGAACCCTGAATTCAGTTGAAAATACGATTACGACAAGATTCGATAGTTAGGCAACACAGCTATGCTACCAACCGGATTCTAAACGTCTTAAACACTTTGAATTCCAGTTCACTAATGCTTGTAATCAAGAACTTCACAGTACACAAGTTTAGCTCAAGTTCCAATGACAATGTGGTGCTTTCCCTCCATTATCGTCTCTAGTTAATAATAATCTAAAGTTAACCTAATGTCATTCCTTTTCATTGAAGTTTCATAGTCATTATCCCGTATGCTAGAAAACAAACTTTGGGTCAGAAACTTAACGAATAAATATGACTTTTCCTAGATAATGTTTTCGGATACAATATCATGCACGAAATTCCTTGTTTGAAGGATAAACATGAAAACCTTGAAACAACAACTTCAGTAAACAAGATAAAATTCAAACCCACCAGGTAACACGCCGGGAGAATACAAGGACTTCATGTTTGAAGGCAGCTCGCGAGTGCTAGAGAACGGCTCTTTAGTATTCGAGAGAGTCGCGAAAGACAGCGAAGGGCACTATCTTTGCGAAGCGAGGAATGATATAGGAGCCGGGCTGAGCAAACTCGTCTTCCTCAAGGTCAACGGTAAGTGTTTACTGCTGTATTCTTACAAGTATTTCCGTTTCACTCTTTATTTAGTCAGATGTTTTCTCAAATATCAATTGCTTTTACAATTTGTTGAGAAGCGGGCGCTCTACTTTACAAGTGCTAACAGGTTTAAAACTTGGAAAATGTTGATGTTACTTTAAAGTAAACACCAAATATTATAAGGGCTTTTCAACTTGTTCCCATTTTGCCAAACTCGGTGAATTTAATTTGCATGCAACGCAAAAACTCAATAACAAAGTTGCTTCAGCCTTAATGAGAAATTTCCGTCAAAAGTCAAAGCGTGAAAGTCGAATCCACAGAAGTAAAGGAATTTTTAATACCAGCGATAGGTCTACACATTAACGGCGGTACGTATAGTGCACAAAAAGAGCGGCGGATCATCTTTTTGTCGAAAGCCTGCTGTGAAAAGTTGTGGAATGTCTTGATGGAACGATGAGACTGGGACGAAGCCCGCACTGAAATGAAAATTCTTTCCCGTCATTATTGTTTGAACAAAACTGTAGAGTACTGAAAGTTATTTCGAGCGAGCTATATCGTAATTCTAGTATTCTTTGGGGAAATTTAGTTTGACTACTTTCTTTTCGAATTCTCTGGAATATTTTCACTCGGGTGCATTACGTTACTACGAATTTCATGAACGCTGCAAGTTTAGTAAACTTTTATCACTTGGTGGAAAGTACAGTGTTAAAATTCCAATTTGATAGAATCTAGCAATTTAGAGATTATAATATTCAAGATTATGAGCAAGATCAAAAACCTTTTTATACTACCGAATCTATCATTATACTAAAACTCATTAGGTACCAAATTATACTAACCAAACGTTATAAATGAAAGTGGTAAAACATTCAAAAGAAAAATACTATCCGTTTCTATCACGTATGTAATAAAGTTGCATCACGTACGCCAATAATCCGGAAGCCGCAGATATTTCAGCTCAAAGGTATCCTGCAATTTTGTCGCACTCGCACCTTATTTAATCCCCACAGAAGCAGAACCTCTTTCGAAGTCTCGCAAATTGCTGAACCGACAGAAAATTCCATTGTACGACTCGCCTCTTAAATTAAACCAAGCCAATTTTCTTACTACATCTCAACTGTCTTCGTCTTAAAGTTAATTTAGACGACAGTACGGCTAACAATCTAGTGAAACTTTTTATGAAGCTGAAGGTGAACTAGCCAACTCTATTATAAACTATTTGTAAAGTGATTTTATCCGTTTGAAATTTTCCAGTTCGTGTCGGTATGCACAGTTAAGTTAAAGTTTTATCGCACCAACATAGCAAGACTCTACGGACTCCTATAATGAAAAGCCACGAACCCAGCGTAAAGTTTTATAGACACAGTGTTTTCATGCATTCCAACAGAACAAAGCATTTATAAATGTACCCAACAGGGTATTATGGGTTACTATTAAATATCCGAATTGTATTCTGAAATCTATTCTGATACTATTCGGTAATAACAGTCAATGTACGACGGACGATATAGGTGTATTGGTAGAGACATTTCTGATGAAAATTACGGTTTTGAAATTGCCAAATATTCATAATTCCGAAACTGGCGTCGATTTAACTTACAAACAAATAAATCAATTATTTTCCCAATATACTAAAGCATAAAAAGTACAAACCAAATATAAACATTATGTATATGGAAAAACTAGTTTTTTATAATCTATGTTAGACTGATAAAATGTCTCATATTTTAAGCGAAACGTTTGAAACAAAAGGCATAATGAGCGACATTTACACACGCCAACAACACTAACACAATAAAGACACCCGTCGGTTATTCAATTGTCACATTGTCACATGGGGCGTCTGAGCAGAAAACTCAATGGCCGCACGGCAATACGTCTCCTCTTTATTGGAAAACGAGACAGTTGCTTTCCACGAGAATAACCCCGCGGCGTACGTGTTTGCGCTGGCGATATTGGCTTTTGTTAGGAAGCAAATATCGTGAAACGATGGCCGCCCGACCCTTTGATACTTAAAAATAAGCGATTGTTTCGATGGTGGTGTTTGTTTAATTTAAAGTTTGGGTTTTACTAGTTTAAATTTGTTAATAAGGATTTATTTTCAAACACTACGAGCACAGTCAGACAGCAGAAATGATGATCCAAAGATTGATCATGCAGTTACCTAAGTATCATAATATCTGCGGTCGGACGATACAAAGCATGATCTTGTAGTTAATTTTCGTAATTTTTGGCCCCATTGAGCATTTTTTATACGCCATATTAGCTCATTTATATGGCAGTGGGCATACCCATCTAATTCCTATGCCATCTCTAGCATATTGTTGCTGGTTGAAGAGATTCGCCCTAAGGCACTGATATAACGACTATAAATGGATTCAGGCATTTAAAATAAAACAATCTACCCAAATCACCTAATGTCGCATAAATATAGAGGCACAGTAAACCTCTTTGTAGAGCTCCACCAACTACAAAGATGAAATTTCATCGCCACTAAAGCTCAAAGCGTCACAAACCTCTGATTTAGTGCTTGGAATGGCGCAAAATACTCCCATCCCGTTTCACTGCACCCCTATACCGTCACGTTCTAAAACAGTTCGCAAACAGTTCCGTTTCCTAACTTGCTCGAATTGTAATCGTATTTCTCGCTTGTTTATTTCGGTTTGACACAGGCTCGCCGCGATTTACGCGCCTCTTAACTTGCCAGATGTTCACTTGAGCTTGGATAAATAGTAAAGGCTTGTAGGTGTTTTATTAAGATTTAGATATTACTAATTTTAATCGGAAATTTGTTTTGATACACTTAGTAATGTAACTCTTGAACTGCGTACATGGGTAGAAATTATGCGAGCTTTATCACGGATACAATTAGGACACCTATTAATAGATAAATAGTAAATATTATTTTTATTATTTGGATATAAGTCCAGCAGCGTAGGTTCAATGGTAAAATAATGACGATGAAAGCTTTTATCTGTTTTATTTGAAAAACATCTTTCTAATCAAAATTCAAGTTGATGTTATCCAATCGATCCAATTATACTGTCGCATAAATGAGAGGAATTTTCCGATACCATCCGGCATAGAATAAATAAATCCTCCACTCAGAACATCCGAACTCCTATCGACCGGAAACAAAAACCTAATACTGAAATATTGCCCCAGATTTTCACTGAAGCAGCACAAATGGGGCTATAATATTTTAAATACGCTGTAGATCATAAAAATACGAGGGTTTCGTAAACAAAATGCTTTTGCCCCAATAAATAAGGATCGCGGAACGTAACCGCATAACGGGACGGTTTATAGGGCTCGGGCACAACCTTGAACTACAAGATATAAGATGAGCAGACCATGAAATTGTTTTAGTGATGTCATTGTCGTAAAACTTAACTCTGCTAGAACTGTACGCAGTTCATAATAAACCCACTGATAGTGGAAGACACAATGGTCGTCCGGATCGTTAACTCAGTGCGATCTTTCTTAGTTTGTACGAATAATTCTGTTACTGTTTTTCTCATCGTTAAAATTTCAGCCGGTACTTAGCCTTCATTCATAGATTTATGTTTTGATTGAGGTGGCATTGGTGCAACTATTTCGAAATGCAAGTACTTTGAATAATGTTCAATCAATCAGTACAGAAACTAACAGATGTTGGTTACATACCATTAAATTATCTACCTAATTTTAAAAATAGGCCTTCTAATTCGTTGATCGCCATTATATTAACTAACAATCAAATGTAATTTAAAAAAATTTTAGCACGTGAAAGTGCTGTTAGCTTTTACTGAACAGAAGTCTTGGTGCCCCTATTATTATTTCAGCGATTCTAAAGGTCATTGTGATGAATTTTATCTAATTTTTAGCACCAGCTCGTTTCCCGATGAAAAGTAAGACGGTGCAAGTGACAGCGGGTGAGGCGGCCCATCTCCAATGCGCTGCGTCAGGGGATGCCCCTCTGGAGGTCAGCTGGAGGAGTCCGCATCACCACACCATCGCACACCATTTAGATCAAAGGTCAGCATTTGTATGTGCTTAAGAAATAAAAAATAAATAAAATTGGTTTATTTCAGATAACTTAGAAATACTTTACTGATGATTATTTTATCTGAATTTCACTATCCGTTTGCCGAAGTGCCGATGTCTAAAAATATTTTTAATTCCAGATATACGATCCGCGAGCAAGTCTTGGATGATGGCCTAGTTTCAGAGCTCAGCATATTGCAAACCTACAGACAAGACACAGGTGCACTAACATGTCGTGCTTCCAACGCATACGGACAGGATGAAATGCTCATACATCTTGTCGTTCAAGAGGTAAAAACGTTACAAAACTCCAGTATCCAACTTTGAATGTCAGTTCGATTTGATTGTTTCTCTTCTTATTTCCAGTTTCGAGCTAATGTCAATTCTGTTTTTCTTCTCAAGATAATTTAGATGTTTTTAAATCTTACAATCTGTTCACGTACCTACATAAATGAGAAAACCTACGTTTCTTCGTCTAATAAAGGATATAATCTTGTTACTCGTATCTAATTGTTATTCTCAGTGCGTGCTAATTTCTTCTAAACGATAGATAGAAACATATTACGCACTGAGCACCTACTAACATAACCATTATGAACAACTGGGTATGAAAGATATGTATTCGTTTTGCAGGTCCCTGAAATGCCTAAGAACATAAGGATAATAGATCAGCAATCTCGAGCTATTCAAATATCATGGACACAGCCTTATGCTGGAAATAGTCCGATAATCAACTATATCGTTCAGTACAAGGAAGGTCCAGGTAAAATAATTTAGATTAACTCACGAAATAAGTAAAAAAATTATTATTTTTTACAATTACTTATAGCGTATTTGAGTTGATCTGAATTGTATATTTTCAGAACCTTGGCCAACAACACCTCAGAAAGTAATAGTACCAGGAAGCGTGACTTCAGCTAGTGTACAGAACCTTCAACCAGCTACATCATATCACTTGCGGATCATCGCTGAGAACCGATTGGGCCAGAGCGAACCGAGCCAGTTGATACAAGTGACTACGACTGAAGAAAGTAAGGCAACACTGAAAGTACAAGTTAGCTCTAGGAATTTGAAAGTTAAATTTAGCTTTTACTTAATTTTCCAGTAGAATTTGACATTAAAGTGAGTTTGCTTTCAGTTCCCAGTGGGCCACCGCTCGATGTGAGGGTGGAAGCCAAGAGTTCCACTGAACTGATTGTCAGCTGGGATCCACCGCAAAGAGATCTTTGGAATGGAAATATTCTGGGATATTATGTTGGGTTTCAGGAAGTAAGTTGCGATTATAATTTCCAATAAAATATAACATAATATCAGCCTGTTCTCACGCACTAATAAGTACCTACAGAAGTTTTCTTATTCAGGACATTTCATCAATCTTGATGATATCTTCTAACTCGAGTTGTGTAAAACATTTTGTGCCTCGCTATCTTGGTTTCAACTATTTAGCAAAGTGACTTTAACTACTGCATTTTTCTTGAAAAGAATAGATCATCCCACCTTGCATTCTGTTCTGATATCATGTGCCACTCTATTCCAACAGCGGTAATAACATTTTTTTTCAGTTGAACAGCAACACCACAGTGCTAAGCGCCAGCGGTCCGGGCGGCGCGTCCTACACCGTGAGGACAGTTGAAGGCGCTGGTATGGCGCGGGCGCGGACCACGCTCTCCGGGCTGCAGAAACACGCGGGCTACGCGGTCGTGGTCCAGGCCTATAACAGCCGGGGCGCGGGGCCCGCCTCTCCGCCCACCACTGCTACCACTATGGAGGATGGTAATGTGGAATCATGCTTCAAACTTCTTGCATCGCTTGGAAGAAAATAGTGTTCATCTTCTAATATTTATTTTATAGTGATTGACTCTTAAGTTTTCTAAATTATTAGAAAATGGTATGGGAAAAATTACAAGATCACAACCGCAACGTAACCTTGGTATAGGATAAATTCAAGCTCTTACGTAACTCCTCGATAGCGTAGTGGTTAGCGCAACCAGGGCTAAACTGGGTGGCGTAGGTTCGTCTCCCACTCGAGGACCAAGTTTACGTTGTGATCTTGTAATTTTTCCCATACCATTTTCTAATAATTTTGTATTCCTCTTGACGGATAGACACTTGGACAGTGTACAGCCCTAACAACTGGTTGAGAATTTAACTTTTCAGGGTTTTTAAGAAATTCTGTACTTAAGGATTTAGTTTTTGTGAATATAACTAGAACTTTTATTCTTAGTTCCTAGCCTGCCACCCGGAGCTCTTCAGTGCACAGCACTCAGCTCTCAGTCAGTGCGGGTCGCGTGGGAACCACCGCCGCTAAGAGGCCGGAACGGGGTCCTGCAAGGGTACAGGGTTACTTACGCTCCTGTTACTGAATGGTTTGGTAAGTTGCGGTTTATATCAAGCCAAATGTGTCAAGTATCGCTGTCAAGTCAATTAGCGTAGCAGGCCATTGTAATAGAAGCTTACCTGCATTTATTTATTTATTAATGAATTCGTTCAAAATTAACGGCCCACTTTAACTCCTGGTTTATTATATGGTGAGAAAGGACTTATTAAAAGCATAAGTAAACTTCACTGACACAATATTCATTGAATTTGTGATTCAGTGCGTCCTTCGTAGACAGATTTTTTAACATCATTTATTTTACAGGCAACGAAGACGCAGTAACGAAACAGATATCAGGGCTCCACACAACACTGTCTGGTCTGCGGAGGTTCACCAACTATTCTGTGACAGTGTGCGCTTTCACAGCCGCTGGAGATGGTGTCAGAGCCGCCCCCGTTTACTGTCATACTGAAGAAGATGGTATGTAGACTTAACGCCTTATTCGTTCAGTTCGTAAAAAATAACTTGTTGTAGTACAAAATTTACTCCAACTACAAAATCAACTATAATATTGTCTTCTCAAACATTAAAAGCGGGGTATGATATATTTCGTGGCCCTCTGTGTGTTTTCATTCTAAATGATAACAAATTCAAAATCAGTGACTTGGACAATGAAGGCAAAAATAGGTAATAATTGCTGAATTCTTTTGACCAGACTTGTACACGTAAATAAGAGACTGGTTTCGAGCGAGAATGAGCCAATGTCACATATTAAATTCACAAGTAGGTACTTAAGATCTAAGACGACATAAAGACGTTGCAGATTAAACATCTCTAATACGTTCGTGTATTTGCAGTTCCATCAGCACCAGCGGATATAAAAGCAGCGGTGTCCTCACGCAATAAGATACTGGTGTCTTGGCTGCCACCAGCGTCTCCCAACGGCATCCTTGTTGGTTACACCTTGTACATGAGCGTTATTGAAGATGGACGAGAGGTTTGTCTATGACTACAAGAAATAAAGTTCTATACCTACTATGCTGTAGGTATGTTGGTAGTAATAAGTCCAACACGGTTTTATAGTTCAATGGATATTGTCCTTAGTCACACACACAATTATATTATACTTAAAAGTACATAGAAGCACTGGGTATCAAAATAAAAGTGGGAGGTACGTAAGATAAGAAAGAAGAAAGAAAGAAAAATTAAAGACATAAGAAAGTATCACTATTATCAGACTAAGGCAATATGGGAAAAAGCACGATAACAATAATAATTAAGATAAAAATTAACGAGTGGACGAAAAGGCAAGCAGGCGACGGAAGCCTCAAGATTGGCCATATTGTCTTTTTTAACGAAGTTTTTTTCAAACTTGGATGACTGTCAGTAGGTACTGAAGACAAATTATTTATTAACTCAGAAGCATTTTGTTTCGCAGGAAGGGACGCACAAACGGATGCTATCTCCGAGCACGTTGTCGCACGAGACCTCGAGATCGCCGCCGCGCGCCACGCACCAGTTCTGGGTGTCAGCCTCCACCAGACTCGGGGAGGGAGAGGCTACGAGGGTCGTCACTGTGCTTCCTACAGATTCTGGTAATAAAAACTGCTCTGAATGAATGAATGATTCTGGTAATTAAACTTGGAGATAAAGACTGCTCTTGTTGTGGTCGAAACGTAGAGAGTTGTTTAACTCCTGTGTAAATACGTGAGTAATTTCCCTTGTTATAAAATGAATAGATTCTGGTTAGTTCATATTGAGATACGGATAACGGAAAATCAACGAACTTTTCTCATGTTGAATTCGGTCAAACCACGACAGTTTTTATAGTAAAATTCTGGTAAGTATTGACCCGTGGTTTTGGTTAGCTTTGGACAATTAATAGTGTTACACGCAATGTTACTTTAGCACTAAAACCTTTATTCCTTTGAAGAATCAATGTGACGAATGACGATAAATGGAAGACTTACAATACGTTAGTTTTTTATGCAAATTAAACATCATAAATCTCTGTTCACCCGAAGGCATCAAACTTAAAAAACACAGTTTGCTTACACTTCTTGATTGTTTAATGGACCTACTTACTGGTTTGTTTCAGTCCCAGCAAGAATAACATCATTCAGCCGCAACATAGTCACTCCATGGAAAGAGAACATATCGTTATCTTGCAACAAAGTGGGTGTGCCTTCTCCCTCTACCATTTGGAGTATGAACGGCGTGGCTTTGGAGTCGACGCTGAGGAAAAATGTTACAATGGACGGCACGCTTATTATCAGGTAAATAAGATGAGCTAATCCAGTTGGACTATGAGTTAGCTCTTTAAAGTGGCAATGGGTAGGCCATAATGAGGATGAAAATTACCGAATGAAAGGTGTAGATCAGCAAACGCAGAGTCGGACTTTCATCAACAAGATAGACAGACGATATGTCTATAAGTAAGTATAAGTAAGTCTATGAGTGTAAGCTGGCTGGTTCACAGTGGATAAATACTTGGATTGGTTAATGAGTGTTATAGTGACTCATCAATCAGACTATAATTTTTTTAACACAATTTTTTCTCAGCGTACTTATGGAGCCTTTATTAACCCTTAGTTTGGATCCTGTAGTTGCATCATAATTCCGTCTTTTTAGATCTAACCAAGTAGTATATCCTTACAGCATGACGCAATACACCGACACCGGCAACTACACGTGCCTGGTGGAGAACAGCCACGGGCGCGATGACGTCACGTACAGCGTGGAGGTGAAGGTGCCGCCGCAGCCGCCGGTGCTCGCCGTCGTGGACTCTTACGCGGACTCCTTGCATCTGCAGTGGAGCGACCAGGGCGACGGGGGCAGCCCTATTCTAGGTAACATTCTACCACTAGATTTTTTCGTCTAAAGGTTAGTTAAATGCAGAGGATTAATGGGAATCAACTGTCTCTTATCATTGCTGGATTGTCGACCTTTCTGTGTACAGGCCGCGCACTTAAAGAATTGATTTATAAATGGCGTCCGCTCGCATACGTTCTCGCTCACTTTCTATCGCTGTCTATACTTTTATCCTTGTTTTGCCAATCGTACCAAACGTACCCGCCGCCATTTTCAAATCAATTTTCTATCTGCGCGGGTTGTACTTGTCGCCTAACAGCATCCAATATGCTAATAAATTGGATAGGTACCTACTAATTCGCCTAACTTTTATCTCTAGTTACCTACTGCAGATTAAAGAACTACAATGCATTGAAATACACATCGACACAATTTGCATATGGACCGTTTCATTATATTTCGGATTTTTTTGTGTCACTCAAATTTTCTCCAAGCATGCTTTCTCAACCTTAAACTCGAAAAACACCGAGTAAAACAAAAAATCTCTGTCACTGAACTTCTAAGGTTATGTATCATAACCTTAAACAAACATTTTCCAGGCTATGTAATAAACTACAAGCGTGAACACGGTGACTGGGAAGAGCTTCAAGTAGAGGCTGGTACTTCAGAGCACGTGCTTCCAAACCTGTGGTGCGGGACTCGCTACCAGCTGTACATTACTGCGTTCAACAGGATCGGCACGGGACTGCCCTGCGATATTGTACATGCGTATACTAAAGGAACTGGTAAGGAATTTAATAACTTATTAACACAACATACAGATGTTGTTTTGAACGGCAGTTTTCTTGTCATTAAATTTCTAAATGTATCCGTGATAGTAGATGTAGAGTAGGGGATAGATCCTTCCCACGATTAAGCCATGTTAGATAGATCCGTTAAACTCAACAAAAATTACTAAAATTAATCAAAAATTCCCCTTTTTTAGAATTTTCCAGTGACATGAATAGCGCTGAATGCATAAACCCCATTCCTTAACTATAGGTTTAACCTGATCCTGTTAAATGTACTTATATCTGCACTAAACATAGGATTAAACCTTGATGGATCCGTTAAATTCAACGAAAACTACTAAAATTGATCTTTTTTAGAAATATCCAGTGACATGAATAACGCTCTATGCATAAACCCCTTTCCTTACCTATAGGTTTAACCTGATCCTGTGGAATGTACTTATATCTGCACTAAACTTAGGATAAGTTAATTGTGATCATGCGTTTTGATTTCAGTACCAGTTAAGCCAAAACATTCCCAGATGATAACGCTGAACACCACGACTGTGACCGTTTGGCTCGACTCCTGGGGGGACGGCGGCTGTGGCATTCTCTACTTCGTTATCGAATACAGAGAGATCAGCCAATCACAGGTAATTCACTAGTTAACATAATAGACTCTGATTCTACATAAGTCTTTATCGTTCCATTTCAATGATTAGTAAGTTATGTTACTGGTTCGGTCGCTACAGAGGAAATGAGCAAATTTACAAAAGTAATAAAATGGCCATCAATTATGACGTTGACGCACATTCAATGCTCAAGCTCAATGCCACCCCGTTCCGTAGATACGAGCGTGTATCATGCATGAGCACAGATATTTTTATAGAAGATACCTGAAATCTACCTTTAACTGAAGTTTGATAGTTGACTATTCTCATTCTGACCTAGAGCTTTTTATAACACAATAAAACTCTATTTCCAGTGGCGTCTAGTATCAAACAGCGTTCAGGCCACGGAGCGTGTATTCAGCGTGCCGGGCCTGACGCCGGCCACGCCGCACCAGCTGCGGATCACCGCGCACAACAACGCCGGCCACGCCGTAGCGCTCTATAACTTCACTACGCACTCTCTCAGTGGACGTAAGATTATTTATATCCTAGTCGTAGCATAATACTTTTTGCGTGTGAATCTAGCGAAAAAATTTTGCTTCAAGAGTGTTCTAGGTTTACTTGACACAATGTTCCTTGATCGAGAAGACACACCATGGTGTCAAGAGCTGTTTTTTGAGAAATGTTAGCTGTGGCGTAATTTATGGATCGTTATGATCTTTCAATATTGTTTGGGTGGAATGAGAATTATAGAACGCTCCAAAGTCGCATTTCGTGAAAGAATTCGAAAATAAAATCTAGCAAGAATCTTGGGTAAGAAAACCAAAGTTCAATAATTTAATTCTAATAATTGGACAAAATTATTAGAAAATGGTATCTACCTAAGGGAAAAATTACAAGTTCACTACGTAACCTTGGTCCTCGAGTGGGAGTCGAACCCACGCCACCCAATTTAGCCCTGGTTGCACTAACTAAACTGACTCCCACTCGAGGACCAAGGTACGTAGTGATCTTGTAATTGTTCCTTTACCATTTTCTTATAATTTAGAAAACTTAAGTGAGAGTCAATCACTATAAAATTAATATACATAAATAGTTATTTAACTGATCCCAGACGTCATCATGTACCTAAGTGTCATTATTGTTTCAGTGGTAGACGGGTCGTTGACCCCGCCCGTGCCGGCCGGCGCGCGCTCGCTCGGAGGCGCGCGCGTCATATTACCCGCGGCTCTCTCTCTCCTCGTGCTAGGGGCTCTGGTCGCTATCGTGTTCTTAGTGCGACGGAACAGTAAGTTGTATTTTAAGCTTTAGATTGTTGATTGTACCTGTACACGATTGTGTGCAATAACACATTTTGTACTTCATCTTATTTTAGCACACCTGTATTATCTTATTTTATTTTGATAAAGATGTCATAAAGATGTGTGTTAATGTCTTCAAACATAATTTAAGGATATCCAGTTCACGTGAGAATTAGATGATCAATTGTTTTGTATAAGGCCAGGAAAGTCGCAAAAGTGCTCACTCGGGAGTTCTGCAATTTTTCGAGCCTTCTGCTTCTTATCTATACTCACTATACGACAATTTCTTTTGGCTATAAGCATCAAATTACCAGATAAATCTAAAGCTATTGTACAAGAACTGAACTTTTCAATAATCTAACGATAAGCCATCAAAGCAAGAAGTCAAGTCAAAGACAAGAAATTGTTTATTCCTTGCTATATCAAACAAGAACGACAAAATAAAATGAAATGAAGTCCACCTAATAATTTCAGAAGCCGGCACCACGGAGACGGTCGCGACGGAGGGCGGCGTCGGCGAGTCGCCCTCCGTCGCGCAGCTGCAGAACAAAGTGAACCGCGACCAGCAGTACCTGGCGGCGCGCGCGCAGCACCCCGCGCCGCCGCACCACTACAAACATGCCTCTAATGGTAACTATGGTAACTAATAACATCTACAAAAAGCCGCGTTGGCTAAATGGGAACGCTAGAATTTTCAACTGTAAGGCAGCTGTGTGTGAAAAGTTTAACTAAATTCAGTAAACTCAGTAAAACTTTATTGCACCATAAAGTTACAATAAAATTGACATGTCTGTTAGAGCAGGATCTGCTTATGTAGGACATTTACATTGAATTTTTAATTATAGGTAAAAAGTTGAGAAACTTTTACTAGTCCGTAATTATAACTACCTATGTAAGTATAGAATTTGAGACATCTACGTGAACCCTGCAGATTCAGGCATTTCTGATCATGACCGGCCTCAGTATTTAGCAAAAATAATTCCTTATTACAGAATACATCGAAGACATCTGTCCGTATGCGACATTCCAGCTAACGAAGCCTTCAGCGTACAGCGAGAGCAGCTACAGTGGAAACGTATACAGCGGCCCGTATCACTCCGTGCGCGGCTCATTCGTATATCACGATCTCAAGCAGAATGATAAATACAAGGTCAGTTATACTCCTAAACAAACTTGTTTATGTTAAGGACATTAGGGAAACAGAAATTTCATGAGAACATTGGATGGTAGTTCACGCAATTGTCTCTTAAATGCAGTTTATTGTGATCTAATGCAAAATGATAAATAGGTGAGTCTGACTCCTAGACAAATACGTTTATGTAGGTACAAGAGCATTATGACAACAGAAATTTGATGTGAATACTTATTATTAATCTTGCCGATTAATAGAAAAGTCTTTTGGAGCAAAGATAAACCTCAATGTTTTCCATTGACACATATAGGCTGGGATCCGTAGTACATGAAAATCAAGTGATTACTAACAAGCTAATTTTTGGTGAGTAGCTTCGTTTCGATGAGACGTACAAAGATATCCTATACCCAACTCTCGATTGTGGTAGCTAACAGAGATATCAAGGATTAAAAAATTCAAGGATGTAAAACCGGGATAACGGACCACGAAATTTGTCGGACAATAATGTCCCTTAGATTTTATAAATATGAATTAAGTATACAACAAAAAATCAGCTGGTTAGTAATCATAGTAATCATTTAAATTGACCTCGTTTTCGACACATTTTGGAAATGGCGGACTCTTTGATCAAACCATAGGTTTTGTAGGACAAACATGTTTTTATATAATTTAGAGAATTATCTTGAGATATAACATATTGTCCTACAAATTTCGTGGTCCGTTATCCCGGTTTTACATCCTTGAATTTTTAATCCTTGATATCTCTGTTAGCTACCACAATCGAGAGTTGGGTATAGGATATCTTTAGACGTCTCATCGAAACGAAGCTACTCACCAAAAATTAGCTTGTTAGTAATCACTTGATTTTCATGTACTACGGATCCCTGACTAATAGATTACCTAACAAAATAAATAACTGCATTCTAATACAGGGTAAAGAGCCAGAATACACGAAAGTGAGAAGAAAAGGGAACAGGCTTCGTGACCCGCACTCTGAAAGCCAAGGTACGAAGACTACAAGTGAATTAGTAGATAAAGTCCCGCAAACTAAAGCTTTAACGTAGTTAGCTACATTTTGGTTACGTAGATTGCACTATGGATTAATTTGTCCCGTTATGTTTAAGTAATGAAATTCAAATTTGACGTAATGATCGCCTTTTATGCAACCCGTTGGGAGCGTAAATGGTATTATTCGTAAGGTAAGCATGCACAGTACATGTATCTCCAAGAAAATGATCTATGGGTCTTTCAATAAATTTAAAAAGTTCAAAAATTGGCTATGGCATTATTTATTTTGACTATGATATATTACATAAAATAATGATTAATTTTATATTCTATAAGACGATTCAATGAGTTATAATTCAAGTATAATTTAGATATGATGTTCAATGTAAGTCTCTTGTCAATATAATGAACAAAACCTCAAGTTTTTGATCAACGATTCCTAAAATCACCCCATAGAACATTTCCAAGGGATCATCATTTTGTTTTGTTCACATTGGGTGTTTCATTGACATGTAGGTTATAGTCTGGAATGCATCTATCATTGCCTGCATCGCTCCATCCCCTTAGCCGTGGCTACAGGTACGCAAGTGACACGTCATGTCCATCGGTCAGAGTTTATCACTTTGTCATGTGCTTTACGCTGTTACGGTCGCACGGAAATAAACGGGATCAATTAGAGTTCTTACAGATTTGTCTTTCTTTCCCCTTTTCAAACACTGTCTTGATAGGTTTCGAGAGTTACCTGTCAATCTGTATAGTCAGTGTTGATTTTGTTTCCACTATATGGCAGGTGTGTGGAAAGTCTAAGAGGTTAACTAAATTCAGCGCAACACTTACTAACTTCAAATAAATATGAAACTTACTAGATATCCTGACCCACTTTACTAGCATCTAGACAAAGCACTGGTCTGTCACCTTGCGATCACTTCCAACTTTGGATCTCCTGTCATCAAATCAACTATTTCCTTGACATATCCAGCAATAAAGATTTAAGACTGATCCCACTAATTTATTTCCGTGACGTCCAACAGCTTCACACATCGCCCCCAACAATACCCGCTCTAACCACCAATCCACTTGCAGAATCCGACAACCTCGGCTCCACCGACTCTGAAGTGAAGAAGATTCTGACGCTGCACCTGCCCATTACAGAGTACGAAGACGACGCGAGCGACGACGCGAGCGCGCCGCATTCCGATAGCGAACACGCTGCGAGAATGAGGCCTGCGCACCCTACTGCCTGTATGTCTAGGCCTTAGCTTAGGCTTATACAAGTAGTCGGTTTGTTAAGGGCAACATTCAAAGGTCGCTAGAACGACTACGTTCTTGCAACAATTGGTTATGTTAAGTCTGCAGGTTCACGGAGGTTGCACGATGCAGATCGGATTTACTTTGATAGAAACAAATATCGTAATTCATGATCGTAAATTCATGTGAATCCATCATGATGGTGGAAATTGGGACGATATTGATGTTCCTGCAGGTACTAAATTACAAAAAATATCACTGAGTTTTTGTTGTATCTACTACTAGATAAGACAGTGCGAAAGAAGTAAACACGACCCAACTCCTTCATGAATCAAAATATGTTTGACATTTTCAGGCTTCCGTTCAATGGTTAACAGTTTTGATCCCAACAATGACCTCTTCACAGACCCGAACGTGGAGCGCGAAGAGTCATCATCATCATCGGAAACATCAGTGGGGGGTGCAAACTGCGTGGTTCGGAAGGCGTTTCCATCTCGTAAGGGGAAGGCGGGCGCGCTTGGGAAGAGACACGTGCGCTCTTCCAGTGGATATAGCAGCCATAATGATGAAACTACCTTCAGGTAAACGACAGTTTTTAATGAGCCTTTTTATTCGATTTTCTCTAATAGGTTTAAGCTAGACACAAAGTCTTTCAGATATTTGAAATACCTAGAATTGTTTTACATATTATTTAATGCTTCCAAGGAAGTTAGCTTTTTTAGAGATAATAAAGTGAAAGCCATTTACAGCCAACAGTCATCTTTGTCCATAATCCCAAACTCTCAAATTAGCTACTCTGATATCAGCTACTCATCTTTTTCCAGCATATCAAACTACCCGTCATTCAACGACCACATCCACCCGCCGTCTCGTTTCTCCGACGACACGGAGTGCGAGGGCCACCACCGCCGCAAGCGCAGCCACCACCAGGACGGCAAGATGACGCGCGAGGCCTTCCAGATAAACGTATGAAATAAGGAACCTCGGTACGTCACTATGACTGGCTAACTCGTGCGCTATGACGTCACTGAGGTCACATTGGACTTTGTGGAATCGAAATTCAAAATTATGAGGGTAGTTTGAAACGTTTTTGAATGTGGAACGACGATTTTTCATGACAGTGCGTTGATGGTACTGATTTTAGAGTGGAATTATGGTGAAAAGCTTTCAGAAGTTATAAGACGCGTTGCATGAAAATATACTGAGTGGATTATTGAATTCGTCTACTTTTACGGATTTCTAGTAATAATATGGATTTATGAAGAAACGCTTATTCGAAATTCCAAATTGGAGTTTTTCGAAACTTAATGCAACGTACATAATTATGACATAATGAAATGCGATCAAGTTTGTTTTATGAAATTTATATTTCATAAGCACAGAGATGTTGTCAAGCCAAATAATCTTCCTTATTGTTGAATTGTGTAAATAATGTTGTAGATATAATAGATAGGTATAGCCAATATCTAGTGCCACATAATCCTTTTTATACTCCATTATCGAGTATGTGTTATTTATATACTAAATATACTAAATGGAACGTGTCGTTATGTAAATAATAATGTAATAAACACATATTGACTATCGGAAAATATTAAAAGAACAATAATTAAAATAAAAATATATATTTTAAACTTAATGCCTTATTGACCAAAGTCTTAAAACTAATTGCGGATATATTATTGTCCCGTATAAATACGATTGTTTCATTGTTGTAAAGTTTACGAAAGTATTCACTCATGAATCTTATCGACGTTTTATCTTAATAATATAAATACCTAATAAAGAACGTAATTTTTGTGCCAATTCCAGTCTATATAGGTAGGTACATGCATATTCATGTTAATTATTGCGAAATTGCGAAGTACCTTAAATATTCCACAGATATATGGCGTAACAAGGCAAATTTGAGAGCTAAGCAAGGTCTCAAGTTCTCAGGCCGTTGGGCCTAGAAATATATGTAGTAATATGTAATTGCTAATTAACCTCGAAAGTAATAATAATTATATCGATTAATTAATCTTGTACCTACCTACGTCTGATCAAATATAAAAAACCTTTTACATACAATACCAATACAATACCTGGTGTAAAAAATACTACATTTTTACTTACAGCATTGTTCTTAAAAATCCAGGAGACTTTATTGCAGTTAATATGAGTGTATTTAGTAGTAAGGATGTTGTAAATTAATAAAATAGCATGTAATAACCTCAGTAACAGTACCTACAACAGACAATACAATTACATACCTATTATTTGGTGAATATGGCAGAAAGTTGTGCTGAAGTCTATGAGTGTCGAACACTTGCGTGTTACACGAGTTTATAAGTTGTGTGTTTTTTAATACTTTACAATTGTTTGCATTGTTTTTAGTAATTCCAACGAAGACTGCCCTATATTTAATTGAGATCTATTTTATATAATCTAGACACAACCTAATGCTAGTCCTTAACTAGATTTTTGTAGCAAACTGTATTGTGACTGGTAATTATTAATTATCCAGTCAACTACATCACAATAGTTTTCTATCAAGGAGACACAGTAGGTCTCAATTACAACCAAAACCATTATATCCCCGTATTCTTAATATTAAGTCTACAATTAAGTATGCTATCAACGAAAAACTATCCGATTTTTGTATAATATCGAATTATTTTAATGTCATCGGAATTATCGTCTTTGTATCATTTATTCTAGTCATTCTGAATAGTCAATGTACCATATCATTTTACATTTTGTTACTATGATAACACGCATTATGTAAGTATTAGATAGGGTCTCTGCACCAACGACAGCGATATAGTAAAAGCCTGCTAGTGGTGTGACGAGCCCTTAGTCATGTTGTTACAGATAATTGTTTTTATATTGCAAAGAAGCAAGTTATTAGGACAGTATGATGTGACGAAAATAAAACAATCATTTAATTGGAACTGTGTTTTATTCAATTATCTTTCAAGTTAGCTTTTCAAATAAAACGGTTGATATTTTTTCAACGTTTTGTAGATTGAAAGTTCATATCACAATATGAAAATGTAAAATCACTATTCATCATTTTCTGTTTCGTTATTTCTCTTATCGACTAGAACTTTATATCGTAAGTAGTTTTCGATAAATTATCCTATGTACAATTTTATTATGTCAAACATTACTAGAGAAGTACCTAGTCATTTTACTTGTCCTAGTAATTCTTATTGACAATTTTGTTGCAAATTTCATGACCCACAAAGTTATTTTAGGATAACCTGTGCCCAGAAGTGGGATGTAATATAGGTTGTTATGGTGCATAGTTGGTACGTAAGCACATGATGATTTTTTACGTATTTAGATTTAAACACTTGATTCTATTTTCTATCACTTGAAGAACCTTTAATCACTATCACTGGCAGTCTGAGTAAAGTCAAAAGGTTGGAATTTCTCACGGAAAGCTGCAACGAAGGTGTTCTCCTGATCTTTGTCGAGCAGACATGACCTCCAGTCGGCTTTGTCTTCGCAGTTCAGGATCGGAGGACTTGACAGTACATCTCTGAAAGGATATTTGACCATTAGTCTTGATTCCTATAAACGATTCATTGCAGATAAAATTAGAACACAAAAAAGTCACGTTTCGTATATCTACCTATATCTCCCTTCCTTCCGAAAACTTCTTCCGTTTATAAATAAATATTGTTGTACAATACACACAGCAATATCTAGTCTTAGATAATCATGCAAATATTTGTACGGAATGTCTTGGTTTTTATATGTATTATTATTATAAAAAAATCTATCTACGTATATTATATTAAGTAGTATACATCAGAAATCTAGCACCCGTAACACAAGCTTACCACAAGTCTACTGGTTGCTTCATGAATGATCCAGCCATAAATAAATATTCAACGTCAAAAAGGTTCATGTATTGCCCGTTTATTATGAATTTATCAAACCACGATATTTTTTATAGTAAAATAGATAAATATATTTTTGTATCCGGTTCAGGCCGGTTTCATCTAGTGTGTACCTGCCGAACTGCAGCGGGAAATGCGCCTTGGTCCTCGCGAACAGCTGGTCCCCGGACGGCAGCTCCACGTGGAAGTAGGTGGCGCCCGGCAGCGCCATCTGCCGCACCTCGGAGAACGGCGGCAACACTTCCATCTCTATCCGGTTCAGACCGGCTTCGTCCTAATTCAAAAATGGAATATATGCGTTCACTTTATTAGGAAGAAAGAACGGATAAAAGGTCTAACCGGTTCAGGCCGTCTTCGTCCTAATTCAAAAATGGAATAAAAGATTCAAAAATCTTTATTAGAAGGAAAGAACGGACTAAGGTTCCAAATATGACGGACGATGCGACGAGCGTCACTTCGATGATATTCGGGTCTCTAATAAAACCATTTTATGTGGCGATCTCTGTGGCGCAGCGAGTGAAGGTTCACCTGTGACGCAAGAGGTTGCTGGTTCGATTCCCGCCTCAGGACAAAAATTCTGCAAATATTTGTTCCGAGTATCATCTATGTTATATGTAGTAAATCAGATATCTAGCACCCGTAACAAGCTTCGAGCTTACCACGGGGCTAGATGTTGCTGTGATTTATTCCCTTTATGTCGAGTCTCGGTATGTTGAGCCGGAAACCTCGTCTCGCTTCTATTACCCCTATGTCGAGCTTAGTTTTTTAGTGTGAATTGTCCAGCAATATTTATTAACTATTTATTTATTTTATTTATTTTTTACCTGGAACACTTCAGCGAGTTGTTCCTCACAGTGCCTTGGCACGGGCACGCACTGTATCTGCATGTGCGACGTCTTGTAGTTGCGCTCGAAGAACACGCCCAACTTGTTGAGCGACCGGTACAGGCTGCTCACGGCAGATTTGAACTGCTTTATCTCCGCTACCACTTCTTCTGGTGCCTGCGGAAGTTTTAGTATTAAATTAATTATTATTTAAGAAAATATATTGTTTAGTTCAAATTTGTTCAAGGCATCTACTTAGGGGAATGTAAATATGTATTTATTACAGAAAATAGATGTATTGATACATAATAGAAAAAAAAGAATGAGATCATTAAAAACTACCTATGAATAAAGTTCGAATTATAATAATTGTGAAAACCTTATAATGCAGGTGTATTATGTAATCTTTGTTGATGAACATAACCATTTAAGTAGGTATCTTTTTTTATGTCATTTCTGCCAGTAAATTTTTCAAAACAAAACCTTAATCCTTATCATTTTAAATACTATACATCCTCGTATCCTGCGATATATTTTCGATGGTTTGCACAGATCGCCTATAGAAGGGATGTGTGCAAATCATCAGAATAATTCGATACCTACCTTAATTATCAAGGCTGTGTTAATCAATTTTCGGCCTATGATTCTAAGAGTTTGTCACATTCTATTTAAAGTTACCCTGGTTATAGACTGGTGGTGTGCGATGGGCAGTATGAGCGCGTGGTGCGGAGAGAGCGGGCCCTTGGCCAGCGCGAGGTAGGAGTGCGCGCCCACACATATCACCAGGTGCTTCTCCACCGTGGGCGAGGACAGGCAGAACCAACAGGTTTCTGTAAACGAATATTAATCTTTGTGATTTTACGGACAAAAAAACGTACCTACTTATTGACTTGTCCAAGTGATCTTTAGGATTTTATGGAAATAAATGACATAAATCTCTAAATCTCTAAAAATCTGAATCAATCAATCAATCACTGCTGGAATACAGGGATGTCTCTTATATTAAGTGTGTTTAATTTTTGTGAATAGATTTCCGCAAAGTAGGACCTAAATCTATTCCTTTTCTAACTTGAGTAAAATAAGAGTATCATCACTAAATCCTAGTAAAATCTATCACATAAATCTTCCCGTAAATATGAGTATAATTCGTTTGGGACATTAATAGATTTTCTTAATATCTTGATCTAATAATTGCTGTCAATATTAGATAGAGCTTATCTAATTATTAAAATCAGCTTTGATAGCTTTATTGAATGTACTAACCTGCGTCAAATTCTATCGGTTTATCATCGTGCCTTCGTTTCCGGTTCCCCTGAGGTCGATCATCGTCCGCTTCCATATTGTAGAAGAACTGACCATTTCCTGAGTACTACAAAAAATAACAAACAGTTGATATTTATTAATTAGCTATAGCCAAACAGATTGTATAAATAATTACTTCATATTTTTAGAATTTTGTTCGAATGTTATATCACTTTTTAATCCTTCTAGTCTATGGGCTACTACAACTATTACATTAAAACCAAAAGCACCTAAATCGGCCCGTTATAAATATGTGGTGTGCCTAAGAGATTATTTCTTTCTTTTATTTAATTAACTAATTATATTCAGACAACAACAAAGTACATATTATGTACTAACAACAACAAAGTACATATTATGTACTAACAACAACAAAGTACATTACATATTATGTACTTTGTTGTTGTTAGTACATAATATGTACTTTGTTGTTGTCTGAAATAAATGATTTTTTTTATCATCATCACATGTTACCTTAACAACTTTCCCCGGTTGATGTTGCTTCAGCAAGTCCGGATCGAACGGGCACGGCGTCTCGTCCGTGGTGGCCTGCAGTAGCTCCGTGACCCGCATCTTGGCGATGGGCTGCAGCGAACACGCGTAGATCCACTTCTGCTTGCCCTTGTTGCCCACCGGAGCCAGCGCTATGAACCGGGTGGCACATTCTCTGTAGTCTTGGTGGACCGCTTGGTTTCTGCAAATATAATATATAAATAAATATTGCTGGATAATTCACAGTCACACAGCACCATTTAGGCCATGGTACGCTCGAAGCTCGTGTTAAGGGTGTTAGATTTGTGATATAGGTACTTATAATATAACATGCATACATAGATAGATATTTTTTATTATACATAATATTCCTAGATAATTCACACAACAACAACCAGCATTTTTTTAAACTTAAAGCTGTGTAAGCAAATAAACTAAATATGTAGTGTTTATCAGGTTGGGATATCGGAATACATATTTTATAATTGTACATAGGAAAAACTTAGAACACCCGAAACATTTGCAGATCGGATATTTTTTTTTTCATGATATAAATATTGTTGTTCCATGGTAAAAGTTTACCATGGAGCAAAAATATCAATTATCAATAACATACATTATTTATAGTGCTTGACTCTCACTTAAGTTTTCTAATAATCAATACATTTTCACATTACCTATGTAAAATATTGTTTGTGTAATTAGCCCAAGCTGAATTACTGTCAACTCACCTGTAAGGTTGCCTTTCAAAGTATTTCTGTGATGATGGAACAAAGTGGTATCTTGGTTTCAGATGTATTGACACCCACGCCAATAAATCTGACAAATTTTCTGTTTCCACATCTGTCTGAAATTAAAAAGTGTATAGGTATCATATTCCAGTTTTCTGAATTACTTGATTAATGAACTTAATAATAAATAAATGAATCTCTATCCAGCAATATTAATTTATTTATTGACTATACATATAATAATACCTTTTGAATTTCATCATGCTGCACCCCCTTAGGCCACATAGTGGTGATTAACATGTCAACACCTCTGTATTCACTCTGTCCTCGGAATGACGCGTCTCTTAGAGCACTGCAGTCACTTGGCTCAAATGTACACATTGCATTGGAGATGTTCTTCCCTTGTTCATGCTTTGAAAGGCCACTGAGATACGCTATCTTGACATCGGCACTAGTTGTAAATATCCCTCTTTTACCTAAAATAATAAATGTCATTAGTGTAAATAGTTTTATTCTTTACTAGCTTTCCGCCCGCGGCTTCGCCCGCATTATATTAGATTTGAAAAAAAAAAAAAAAGTAAAAAGTACCCTATGTCCTTCTCCTGGCTCTAAACTACCCCCCTGCCAACTTTCAGGCAAATCCGTTCAGCCGTTCTCGAGTTATAAGTTCAGGCACTAACACGACTTTCTTTTATATATATAGATGAGATTTGGTGTGAGGTTTTGTGAAATATATCATGTTTAGAAGAATAACTCATTCATTAACTAGGTAATTTGTATATAAAAGAGGCCTATGTTCAGGTGTAACATAATGATGATTTTTAATATATTTGTAGATATCATTGAAAATCTAACATTCCTAAAAGAATTATGGTCATTATAAGCTAAAAGCTTGTATACCCCAAAGCTAGATATTGCTGTGTGACTTGTCCATCAATTTATTTTATTATTACACAAAATAATAATTAGATAACTATCATATTTTGACTACTTACCCATATAAATAACATTAGGTACAATTTCAGCCCCCTCTTCTACATAACTTGGCACATGTTCAGGTTGCGATGGTCCAAACACATAAGTTGTGACTGGCACTGAAAATTTAAATTATCTATTAAATAAGATTTTTTTATTTCTGTGGTTTGAGAACATAAAAGAACAATTCTGTTTATATAATGGTGATTTAGATTTATTTCTAATTTTAAGTTCATAAACCTAACTTTATCAGCTCCAGATTTCTAATAAGAATGTGGTAGAAAAGTGTGAAGTGTTTAATATTGAACCAAAAAGCTTTGCTGTAGGTATGCTTATTTTGCTTGCCCAAGATAATGTGGTATAGAATCATAAAATTAATCGGTGGAAAGTGGTTCAGATCTGTTTAATTTCACCAATTTTCTACTTTTAGGTAGTTAACCAAACCGCAGGTACTCATGTAAAAAATAACTTGTGAATTAAGTATAATTACCGGTGTCCACATACTAATGGTGACAGTTTATGTACATATATATTATTATGTATTAATATCTTGGGATATATGGGGCAGCCACCATTATGACCTAGACTTGAAAAAAATTAAATACTTAATTGTAATCTAATGTAAGTATATGAATATCATTAGGTACGGTAGTTATTATAACCTATCCATAGAATAAAGGATTTTACCTTTTCGCGTGCCCATTCTATAAGCATCCAGTTGAGAATTATCATCGCCAAAGAAGTTACCAACACACAGAAGTACGTCGAAAGGACCAGATTTGCTGACGATAGATTCTACGCGGGAAAATAAAGTTTTGAAGTTTCCGTTCACATCGCCACAAATTAACCTGTAAATTAAAAATGTAAATTTAAAATAGAGAGCTATTGATTCTATACTCATGTTCGATAAAACCTGATATAAACTATAGTGCAAAATATAAACTTACGTTTTCTGTTTATCAGCCATTTTTCATTAAGAGCTCAGCTAATTATATTTCATATAAATATATTCAATAGTTTTAGTAGCTAGTTATAATCAGTGAATATTTTTTTAATCAATTGTTTACCAGGCAAAATAATAAATAACGACAAAAGTTGGGTTATGTTGCGAGAGAATATAAACAATACATTCCAATTCACGCACAGTGACAGTGATTAGCTGGACGTTGACTAACTTAACTTGGAAATGGATGGAATGGAACGTCAAACTAAACAATTGTGCTTCTTCTTATTAAGGTGGCTTACAGTAACTTGATAAAAGTACAATAAATCAAAATTGAATTCAGGATTCTGCAGTTTTTCAGTCTTTTTAATTTTTTTCTGGCGTTCATCGCGGGGTATTTGCTTTTTTTGTACTTGTATTTATTTTTATTCTTCAACTTCTCTAACTAAACCATTCTTCTCTCCACTGAAATGTTCTATATCAGTGTCAAGCAAGTGTCATGTGAAACAAGCAATTTTGGGATTTTAGGGATGCACACCGTTTTGAATTAAAACATCGAAAATTCAAAAAACGTGAGAACAATATTATTTTGAGAAGTAATTGTTGATGAAGTTATTACATAATTAAACATTGTTACCTACTCAGTTTTTCAGAAATTGTCTTCATAATGTTAATTTTGACCCATATAACTGTTAACAAAATTTTTTTTTGATAATTATGCTTAGCTCGGAGTATTTTTGACTTGTTATCTTTTTAAGTACGAAGTAAAAGTACATAGAATATATTCGTGAGTAGTACAAAGTCGATGATGGTTATTTATACATCGATTCGTTGTTTGATAGGTATACATAGGTTACGTAGTCCCTCCCTATTCTAATATCGTTTTGTTTGTTTCGTTTCGTGCCTCTTTAGCGAAATAATATAATTATATTTATTCATAAATCATTAAAGTTACGTTTACGAATTATGTTAAGACAGTAATATAAGTATATTAAATCAAGTCATGGCATCGTCAAACAAATTGCCCGGGACAGGTTTAGAAGACGTCGGCGTTCCGGGTCAAACATTTCTACGAGACGCTCTGACGAGCTGCACGGATCCTCTCAAAGCTATCGAAGAATTTCAACTAGAAAATGGTATATTACTTCCCTCATTACGACCTATGCTTCCATTATTGGATCTCCACGGAGTGCGAAGACTGGACTTTCATACATCTGTATTGGAGGAATTGAGGGACAAGCTGATCCAACACATCAATGAAGTCGGTAACAAAGAAGGGAAAGAGAGCGATAAAAAGCTCAAGGAGCTGTTGCAAAAGAGCTTTTCTGTTGTAAGGGTGAAAGCTCTCAGACCTGTGATAATGAGCATATTAAAAAACACTCCTCATATTGATGACAAATATCTACGAGTTCTTGTTAGAGACAGAGAACTTTACAATGACACAGATACCGAAGTCAAGCGACAGATATGGCAAGACAATCAATCTCTTTTTGGTGATGAGGTGTCACCACTTCTCAGTCAGTATATCAGAGAAAAAGAGAATGTCCTATTTGATCATGAAAACCTAACAGCTTTGTTTTTCTCTCCATCTCCAAAGGTAAGAAGACAAGGAGCTGTTGTTCAGAAACTAGCTCATATGATTGGCAACAGTGTTAAGTTGTATGACATGGTTTTACAATTTTTGAGAACATTATTCCTTCGGACTAGGAATGTCCACTATTGTACCCTTAGAGCAGAACTGTTGATGGCTCTACATGACTTGGAAATTCAGGATATAATATCAGTTGATCCTTGTCATAAGTTTACATGGTGCTTAGATGCTTGTATTAGAGAAAGAAATGTGGATATCAAGAGATCCAGAGAACTCCAAGGTTTCTTAGACAGTATAAAAAGAGGGCAAGAGCAAGTTTTAGGAGATTTGTCGATGACACTTTGTGATCCTTATGCTATTAACTTTTTAGCTACATCAGCCATTAAAATTTTACAGCATCTTATTAATACTGAAGGGCTTCCAAGAGACAACACTATATTGATCCTTTTATTGAGAATGCTGGCCCTTGGCTTAAGTGCCTGGACTATGATAGATTCACAGGAGTTCAAAGAACCTAAACTAGACAGTCAAGTTGTCACTAAATACTTACCAGCCTTGATGTCTTTGATGGTTGATGACCAAGTTCGAGCTTTCCATAATAAGTTACCTCCTGATGAGAGGGAGTCAGCTATTACTACTATTGAGCACTCAGGCCCCCCACCAGATGCATGCGAAGCTTATATGAGAGAGAGTTCAGTCTGTGGTGTACTAGCTATGTACTACACATTACATGCAGCGAAACTGCGCGATCGTGGAGCCCTCTTGCGAATTCTCAGCATTCTAGGCAGCTGTAAAGATGGAAGAGCTTATGAAGACCCTTTCCTACATGCTCTTGTTGCTTTACTTATTCAGTTCCCTGATGAATTCCAAGGAGAAGATTTTAGCACTGTACTCTTTGACGAGTTTTTCTTTGCTGGCCTTTCAAAAGACAATGTAACCAGACATCTCTTGAAACTGCTGTGGTATATTCACCCTAAGTTGCCTGATACTAGAATAGTGACTCTTATGAAGGCTTTGCAGCCAGGAACAAACCACAATGACTCGGTACATAAACTCCATGAGACTTTGATGCAGAAAATGACTGTACAGACTGAGGTGCTTGCTCCACCACCTACAGAGATGGAGTATTTAGACTCGCCTCTCATGAGCGTTCCAACACCAGCGCCGTATCACATGTAATCTATTGGTCAATAAAACAAACTATTAATGTATTAAAAAAGTCATTTTATTTTAGGTATTAATACTGTATTAGTATAAATTATTGTACAGAAGAAGGATGAACTGAGCGGGTTTATGGCAGAAAATGTGGGTAGTTAGTTTTGTTAGCGATGATCGCGTCTCTCGGGCTTAAGGTCCATGGAGTGCAGTGAGCGAAGGGATCTGGAGCGTTCGAAGAGGGACGGGTCGGTGTAGATTGGCTCGCTGCCGTCGTCAAAGGCGTTTGCTAGACGCCCTGAAGAGCCTCCTTCCTCACCTTCTGTAAAGGTTCTGCCTAGGCCACTGGAAAAAGATTTGTATTTAGGCTAATTTTATTCATTTAGGTTAAATCTGTTGAGATGAACTCCTCCTTAACTCCTATGTACGAGTAAAAAGGTGCCTATTCCCTAAATAAATTTGTACTGAATATTTACTATTTTTAATATTCAAGAATATTAATAATAGGTAGTTTAACATCATCATCTTATCAACTCATAGTACTTCCCACTACTTACTGGATACAGATCTCCGTAGGTTTCTAATTTCTAAAAATATGATTAATTTGTAGTTAGGTTACCTTTAATTTTTGTTTGTTTTAGTTATAGACCCAAATTTAAAGATTATTTCTGGTCTCACCTCAAAGAGAACGGTTTATGTAGATGCGATGCGGAGAACAGCGAAGGCCTGGTCGGTCGGGGCCCCGGGGTCACTGACCGGAGTGCCGGCGCGGGGGTCGACGCCTGCAGGTTCTTGCGGAGCACGCGCCAGTAACGTCTGTCATTTAAGTGGAACTTTAATATCATAGTTTAATGATCCTATTTATGTACCAACTTAGAATTTTAACCTAATTTAATGTAATAATAGCTCATCATCATTATCATCATCTCAGCCATTGGACGTCTACTGCTGGACATAGGCCTCCCTATATGACTTCCAGTCATTACGGGGCTAGATGTCGCTGTGTAAATTGTCCAGTAATATTTATTATTATTATTATTATTACGGTTGCTCGCGGCCTGCATTCACCGCGAGCCAACCGCCTTCACCAAATCATCTGTCCACCTTGTTGGTGGATGTCCAACGCCTAATTATAGTTGATAGATACTAATTTAATTAAATAGTTAGGTAGTTAAAGATGGGCCATCATCGTAACACCCCATAATAAATCTGTCTGGTCCCATGACACACGATTGTATACATAGCACGGGGCGGAAGACCGACGGGCCGATATTCACTCGAACCCCATTTATCTGATAATGAAGCAGTTACAGTGATGAGATCTTTGACAATCTTACCTATAAATATAAAGCGCAGCGGTCAGCATCGCGAGTAGCAGAGACAGCAGCACACACAGGGCCCCCAACAGAGCCCTGTAGTGGTACGGAGACACGCAGACCCCGGCCGCGGCCACGACCGGCGCGGAGTCCGACGGACCGTTCTCTTCTATCAACTCGTTGCGGTTGTCGAATACCTGAATCGGTTTATATTTTGATTACTCAGCAGTAAGTAATAGTTTTTCCGTAAATATGAGTTTGCTGTTGGCACTGTTGCAACTGCAGGCCTCGGGGTTTGGTATTGATATAATCACCACGCTTACCAGGCGGTTTTGTGAAAAGCCTTAGGTACTACATCATCATTACCTACGTCAGCCCTGGCAAATTATAAGTTCCCATTTATGAAGGTGTGACTTAGTAGAGCTGGTGTTCTATATGGTATGACAATTAATAGCCGCTAGAAATAGTACCTACCTACTTACCTAATTTAAATTTCCTCTTCGGAAATAATTATTTTTACTCACCTCAATCATTTTCCTCACATGACTAGGTGTTTCAACTTCATCCTTAAGATATTTGTCTACGGTCGCTTCTTCGATTGAAACCTTATAAACCTTAGTTCCCTTATCTTTCTCTTCTGATTTTTCATCCTCATTTCCCTCTATCTTCGCCTCGGCTGTGTCGTTACTCTCAGAGATAAGAGTGTTGTTGACATCTCTCCTGCGCCGACCGAACGAGGGCTCTGAACGTCCTGTGTGGCTTGGACAGTATGCCTAAAAATAGAATTAACTTGTGCATTCACGTCATACCGAGTTGGTCCATTGGTACCTACGTGCATTCAACTGATAAAAATAACAGGGTGTCGAAAGATCACTTTGGCATTTGCTGGCAACTGCACAATCAGCTGTTCTATTCAGCAAACATTCATCGTTGTGTTATGATAATGCCGATAACCCGTTGCACTCGATGTGAAGATAAAGTTTGTTTTTAGAAGCCATTGACGCAATTTGCTTTTAATATAACATATCTACTAAATTGAAAACATGGCATGATTGAAACAACTATGTATATGCATTGTATTAGGTACGTTATATTACTTACCGGTTGGCATCCTTCCCTACAGGTTCTTACAGTAGCTTCAAAGACCAAGAAGTTAGATTCCGGGATCTTGAAAGCGTTGAATCTAGCTTCAAGTGAGTCCCCGCTTCGTCCTTTGTCTAATTCTGGGAAAACATCTGGATCTACTGGGCACCTAAAATTAAGAATTTGTATTTTAGTGGTTCCATTCCATTCTTTCCATTTTTAATGATTTATCAAAGACTTGTTTCAAATACATACCCTGAACGATCAATCAGCTGAACAGATCTTCCGGAGTACGGATCTCTTGCAATAACATTCGTTGCAAATATATCAGTTGCGTAGTTGTATCCATCTTGAGCTTCCAATCTGAATGTAAGCGGATCGCCTACAGCTATGGTTGTGGTAGGTCTACCTTGGTACAAAATCATCAACCTGACCTTGGAGTTAAGAGAGCTCTCTTCGGGAAGATACTCTATCGGAATGGGACTACCAGATCTGTCAACAGAATCGAACGAAGAACTACAATTAGATTTGAATTAAGTTCTTTGTAATGCTGATTTTGACTTTGAATGAACTTGTTATGTTAAAGTTAAGTATCTCAATTGATCGTGGACCCACTTTATTCAGTAGGTACCTAATCCCAAATTCATTCAAAGTCAATAGTTAGTAGCTGTTAGTGAATAACAGCACTCACTCAAACTCATCTATTCTACAACCCCTCACAATTAGATCGTGTTATCACGTAAAACTCTGGTTAAATCAACGAGAGCAATAACACAAAACATATTCGAAGGCAAACCAAAGCTTCAAATCACCTACTTACCTAACCGTTGTCAATCCAAACAAAACAAAACAGTTTTTGCAATCGTTTGGAAGTATTCCAAATGGTCGATCAGTAAACAAACACTAACTAGGCAACATTTCGTAACTCAATAAATCAGTCAGTAAATTGGTTAAGATATTTTTAGAAAAGAAAGTTATCCGTTAAACTCTTACAAGATGATTCTACTCTACAATCTCACCCAGCTCCAATGTAGTTAGATGTTACAACGGCTTCTGCTGGTCCTCTGAATAGGCAAGTCAGATTGAAACGTTTATCCCTGGATGTTTGTACGTTGTCACTGAATTGGACAACAACTATATTGGTCATGGTGTCCCCATACTGAAATAAATATATGGCTGGTAAAGATATTATTTTTAGAACATTAAAATATAATATTAATTACTATTAGTCGTCCTTTTTACCCGTTGAGTTCCGCATTCTGGGTACCCGTGAGCTCCGGTTATGCGGAGAGCATTGACCACGCCACCGTTTCCTCTGATGAAGCACCGGTCGTAAAAACCATAAGTGTACATGCGACCGTAGAATCCTTCTGGCAACCGAAGGGTAAATTCCATTCCATCTTCGTTGCACACTTGTGATACTGAAAATATTCGGTTCCTATATTAGCAGAGCAATCCCAAATTAACATACGAGATTACTTTGAGGAGTTTTGAGAACTTTACCATCTAAGCAGTCGTCAGCCATTCTGCCAAGTGCACGCTCATAGAAGTCATATTCATTAGCTGTATTGTCGAAATGTGCTGGATTCGCTGCATCTAATTCTCTGGTATCACGATCGCTGAGCTCGCAATTGTCTCTAGGTTCACCAGCATAGCCGACGTCTCTATGGAAACGATTGTGTTTGTGATATAGTGGGATGTAATGTTAGTATTTGTTTTTATTTTCGTAACATATAAATGTCTCACCTAAAGTTGAACGACCGACACATAAAATCTCTGGCTTCTATGCATTCGCGCTGGCAATGCGCCAAAGAATGAGCGGTGGTGAATCGTCGGACGTATCTCCTTTGCATTCGTTGTCTGCCAACCTGTCTGAAGCTATCTTCCTCGCATCTTGTTCCTTGCCACGGTCTTTGAGAATTGGGTGGTCTTCCTATTGGACCTCCGATGGGTCCACCTAGAGGGCCACCGATTGTGCCACCTATTGGGCTATTGACGGGACCCACGACTGGTCCACCAATAGGTCCTATTGGGCCGTCTGGTTCATAGTAGCCGCCTCCGCCTACATAAAATTAAACATTTTGATTTGTTTTTTACATTTTTTGTCAGGAACATAAAATATTATAAGGAATAAGTACTTACCTAATACAATGTTATGTTTCTATATCTGACTTACCGATGGGTCTATCAAGGCCTCCTTGCGGGTAAGTTCCACGATATCCTCCGGGTCGGTCGACTGGTCGCCTTACTCCATAACCAGGTCTAGGTTCTGCTACTGGGAACCTATAGAAGAAAGGATTATCGATATGCTATGCTAAACCTTCATCTAGACATTGTGTATAGGTACTTTAAAATATGAATATACCTGTCTAATCCAGGTCTTCCTCCTGCTGGATAGCGGTCAGCTCCCGCGTAGTCCGATCCGTAGTAGCCTCCACGTCCATACCCTGCTAATATTACCAAATTAGAACATTGCATTTCAAATTGAGCTGTAAAGAGATTTGACATTGCTCACCAGGATATGACGATCCGGTCGGCGGGTATTTGTCATACATGTCAGGGTAACGGTCCCCGCCTAGCGGTACTGGGTCTCTATTGACTCCCACTGGGTACCGACTGGATGGGTACCGCCCCCAATTCCCATTTCCACCACCATATCTATCCTGGTCGTACCGATCAGGATATCGGTTGTAACCAGGTCGTGCTGAAGCAGGATATCCTCCGCGAATCGGATATCTGTCTTCTGGATACCGATCCGCTGGATATCTCTCCGGGTATAAGTCTATGGGGTATCTACTGATTGGGTATCGGTCGTTAGTAGGGTATCTATCTGCTGGGTAGCGTCCGATGTCGTTAGGGACCGGTTCGTAAGCGGGGTATCGTCCACTGTCAATTGGGTAACGATCCCTTGTGGGGTATCTATCTACTCCAGATGGGTATCGATCAGCTGGATACCGATCAGCTGGATATCGATCAAGTGTTTGAGGGTATCCGACTCCTGGTGGGTAGCGATCGACGGGGTATCGGTCAGCGGGGTAGCGATCGCTTGGATATCTGTCAGGGCCAACTCCAGGTGGGTATCTGTCGTCCGGGTAGCGATCGAGGTAGTCGGGTGATGGGTACCGGTCGTCTGGGTACCGATCTGGTCGGCTTGGGTACCGGTCGTCGTCAGGGTACCGATCATCGTCCGGATAGCGGTCCACACCTGGGGGATACCGGTCCCGATCACGGTCCCTGTCACGATCTCGGTCTCGGTCTCGGTCCCGATCGCCATTGCTACTACCACCTTGAAAAATATAAGTTATTTGATGATATGATTTAAAGTTATTGGGATTATGCATCTAAACTACGTTTTATATAGCGCATGCTTAGCTAGGCTACAATAGTTAAAAACGGCAAAAGAAAATATGCATGAATGCAACTATTTCAACACAGAAAAGCAATGTATGTAGTTACCGTAAAACCTAACTACAATAAATACCTATAATAAATACTACACCATACTATGACATTTACAACATGTTACACTCTATCTAACAACCAAGCCAAACAACATTACCAACAATGTACCTAACCTACATTACTTATACAAGACAACTACCATGACACAATAAACACAATAATAATGAAAACTAATATTGTTACCTTATGGTCACCGCATAATGTAATTTCCAAAACACCAACAGTACGTCTTGTGTACAATAGTACACAAGTAGATGAGTTTAACATGCATTAACAAAATGGTATAGTTGAAGCGATTGTTGAAATTAACAAAGGAAACAAGAGGGGACACCTGTTTCGCCTTTGTAGTAGGCTATGTGCTATCTACAGTACTAACAGCTACTTTGTATCTTTTTTTTGTACCGCTGCCAGTTGAGGAGAGATGTCGCTAGTAGGTGTAAAACATTGAGCTCTAGATTTGGGTGTCAAAAACTCATCGTTTGGAATGTCTACCTTACTTAACTTTGGCTAAGGTCAATCATAATCATAGTGTTGTTGCTATAATATAGCTTTTATACCTGAATAACACTTAGGCTAGTTACAAAGTCTCTAAGTACAAATGCTCAGGAAAAAAAAGGTCATTAATTTCAACAACCGCTTCAAGTATTTCACGTTGTATGTCACCGAACAAGAACTCTACACAGTCTACACTCGACATGCACCAAACCTGTAGTGGTGGGCCTTCCCCACGGCTGTGCTCCGCCACTGGATCCCGCATCGCCCTCTCCACTTACTAGCTGATCTGGATCCCCATTCAAAAGGAATTTAGGAAGAAATAACTAATGGCATCGACTTGATGTTTTATTAATTGAACATTAGGGAGTTCGTTCATTTTATTAAGTGAATACAATTTAAGAAAGTGTCTGGGGATGATATTACTAACTCATTCAGCTTAGCTTAGACTTAACTATTAACAAGGTAGGTACATATTTCAGTCTCTTTCTTCAATTTTACAGATTAAAATAATCGTTACCGGAAGCTGAGCGTTTCCTTTCCTTCCTTCCATTATTATCTATTCTCACATCACATACCTACCTATCTAATCCATAACAACATGTTTCATGAAATAAACAAATTACATTTCACCTTGATTCTACGGATTTCCTAGTTTGCAATTTTATCGGGCTTGCTTCGATTCAACCAAAACAGTAAACATTGTTATCTAAACATTTTTATGGGATACGTGACCGTGTACGAAAACAGGACTGTTCCGTAGTTTTTGTACACAAAATAGGTTTGAATTGTGATATGTACTGTAGGTACCGAAAAAATATAAGTACTTATTTGATTTGCCTTAGGAAATTTGATCGATTAGTTTATCTACCTAGGAACTTCAGTTACATATTTGATTTAACATAAAATGGGTACCTACCTACCTACTTAACATAGATATATCATGATATAAATGTTTCATACTCAAATATTGTTAAAAATGCAATTTTGTGCATCCGTTTTGTGTGACGAATTAAAAATTTCGAGCGCAAATCGCGTTTCATCGCCTGGAATTAGATTCACGTGCATTTCACGCGCCTAAGGTGAATTACACTTTGGGCAAAGTCTATAAGTAGGTTTACTTTTTATCACCAACAATATAAATAACTTCACTTTATCCAATTGATAAGCTATTTTCGTATCCCGCTGTTATCCAATTGGTTGGTCAATTGCCTCATATTCTTTATTGGGCTATCACAATACTGAGGGGTCTATTCTTATCAATGTTATATTTTTGAAGACATTTAGTCTGAAACATCGAGACTAAAGGTCTTCCGCTATTCTATGTTTATAATTTGAGTTTTGCTCATTAAATAAATGTGAATATATTTTAAATTATTTGGCAAGATAACAAAATAAGTACCTATATAAGTTGCAACTTTATAATTCTTATTATTTTTCTATCTTTAGAATGTTTTGAACAGAATGAACACAAAATGTTTTAAATAGAAAAGATCGCAAAAATGTTTTCAATTATTTCCCGTGTTTCTTTACGAAAACTTTTGTTGTCATCAATAATAATCTGAACTAACTTAATCCACGTAGAATCAGGCTATATAAACACTGCCACGCAACACGCAACGCTGCATCTTAATCAAATGAATACACCCGCGATTGAAGTTCAGTGCATGTTCAAACAAACGGAGATTACAAGCAACGTTAGAGCACGCTTTCACGCAATATGCAGCATGATCGTCAATGTGCTAATAGCCTTAATGTAAACAATACTCACGCATCAAATTTTCATAGTAATCAAAGTCTGGATCGTAAAGCAGTCGCATGCCATCCTTCTGGTTATATCTGCTCAACCGGCATGTCCTGGCTCGATCGCTGTACACCGCAGATCTAAACAAACTTAATGCTATAGATATGTATGTACAACTGGGAAACAGTTATATAACAGAAGTTCAATGTACAAATGTGTGGTGCGTTCGTCATGCAATATCGGTCGTTGAACCCGTGAATTTACTTTGTGAAGTTTTGTCAGCTAGCGTTTATTTGATATTTGCAAAAGCTGCTTTATTGACCGTCGATGTAAAATTCAGATTAGAAAATAATTGTTTTATATTAAACTAAAAAATAATTTCTAAATCAGAATTTACTTTCCAAATCTTTAAATGTTTCTATCTAATTGAGGTTTCTATGTTATCTAAAGCGTAACTTCATTTATCAATTTGATCAATTATCGAGCTCTTCTGATTATTCTTAGAAAATTAAATATTATTCAAAAATAAATACCTATTTTGAGTTTATGGTATTTACTATTAAAAATAAGTATGTCAAACATCACGTGTAGATTATTACAACAAACATAGATACAGTCATGCAATATCGTGCAGTGAACTAAATAAGAAAACAGTAACGCGTCAATAACAAAAACAGTTGATTTAGTATCTTGCTATTTTATGTTTTTAGGTCAGAACCTAGTTCTGACTAAACATCGATCAAGATAAAATGTCTGATCTTTTGTTTTGATTTGTTATATTTTTACTTAGGTATAATGATATTGACGTTGCAATAACTGAATATAAATGAATGAATGAAATAATTACTATAAGAAATATTTCTACTATAAGAATTATTTAGAAAGGTGCATAATACAAAGCTAAAAGATCCACATTGTTTAAAAATGCATAACGAAGTGACTAAGTGACTAAAACGCAATTATAGTCGCAACTAAGTACCTACTTAACCTGCCAAATTACAAAAAAATATATTAGATACCTGTTACCCATAAGTACAGTCAGCAAAAAATGTGGTCTACCACCCTACGGTTGAGATTCGTTTGTGCGTCAGTTAAATTATGTTAGAAAAGTCAACCATATTCATTAACCCTATAAAGCTAACGTTCGTCATTTTTGCACACGTCGGAAGAATATCGTCTAGTAACTTTCCAACAGTTACAACTACGGATTTGAGGTTTCGTGCCAACTAAGAGACTGTTAGACTGCATCGGATGGTGGTTGCCTTTATCAGGTAAGTTGCTTAGTTTTGGAGATAAATGACAACGAAGAACTTCCACAGTTGCTAAATTCCCAATGGTGGTGAACATTCGATTGGTATTTTGACCAACATGTGTTCAAAAATTATGAACATCAATGTTTTATTTCTACAAATGTTAAAAAAAACTATAATTTTCTGATATTTTTTTCCTTATTCGTAGTTTAACAGATGTGTGATTTTGCTCTCGAAAAAGTGGTGCCATATGTTATTCGTGTTTATAGTGCCTTAATGGTTTAATATATGGATTTTTGTGATAAATATCTTTCATTTATATTCTATATTTCTTGAAAATACAATGAATCCATATAAAAATATAACACACTTTATAATATGGTTCATTTTATAATGATCGTCAAAATTACGAATGGTTAGCTTATCAAGGTAGTTTAGGAACGTTAGCTTTGTAGGGTTAAATCGCACAGAAACTTATGTCAAAACTCGTAGATCACTTTCTTGGCCGACAGTACCTTCCAAATAAAACAAAATAATTACCTGCATTGAAAACTGGTCTGTCTCAAGCATTCATCCAAGCATTCGCTCAATGACCGTCCAGTTATCTCCGAATGGAACTCCCCCGTGATGCGGCTGTTCCTGTACCTCTGGAAGGCTGTATCTGGCCGTCGCCCCGGAGAGAAGAGATGTGACGTCACACTGTTGTCCGGGTACTCCGTCCCGCGAGCTGTCACCCGATGAGAGACTGATCATTGTGAGAAAATACTTATTTCAATACATTAGTCTTGTTAGATACTAATCAAACTCCTAACTTTTTAAACTATCATGGTTTTTAACAGTTTTAGAACACGAAACGGGTAACATACATGTGGTAGCGTTATGTGAAAATAAAAATGTATATATGTATATAAGTGCAGTGCTGGCCGCTTGGGCCGGTACGGTTAGTGTACTTTATCGCTATCGAGTTGAATTAGAGAATGAAACAGGTGGTAGCAACACTATTCGCAATAAAATACTCAGAAAGAGGGTAGATCGTTTCGTTTGTGAATAACGGTGTGCCTACTCGCAAAAGTCGTCTCTCCGTGAAGATGGCGCTTGTAACGGTGCCGAAATATCGGGAATCTCAAAAACATTTGAATCATGATGTTATCCGTTTCGTGTTCTTAAACTCCTATTAGTTGAGTAAAGGTTAATTTTGGTTTTAGAATATACTCACGGTTGTCCAAACAAACGAGGTCGTAGAAATGATGAGTGGGCGATGCGCTGACTGTCACGTCGTCTTTCTGCGAAACGGAATCCTCTTCGGACAACACGCATTGTCTTGTAACAGCATCGTGCTCGATCGAGCGACAAAAATACCTAACAAAACAAGAGACAAAGCAAGTATTTACGGTAGTATTCAAATTTACATAAAGATCATTGTGTTTGTGTGAACTCACTTCTCTGCGCGTACGCACATCGCCTGACATTCATCGAGAGTCATGTTGGAAAAGACGTCAGCTTCAAAGGGTCCTCCAAGACGCTTGTTTTCTTCCTTTATGAAGACTGCTAAGCCGTCGCAACGACGTTCAGCTATAACAAATATTTTAATAAATAATAATAAATATTGCTGGACAAGTAAGCTCTAAGCTTGCGTTACGGGTGCTAGATTTCTGATATGCTTATAAATATACATACATAGATCTTTTTTATCAAACATATACATATCAAGCCATGTATAACACCCAGACACCAGGAAGAAATATTTGCAGATCACACAAATAGTTGTCCCGAGGCGGGAATCGAACCCTTCTTGCGTCGCAGGCTACGCTACAGAGGTCGTAAGTTAAATCGCACGATCTGATGTAAATTCAAGTGAGCAGTATCTAAACATGTAGAAGAAACAATGGCTCACCGTTGAGACAAGTGTTCTCCAAATAATCAGCATTATGGTCATCCTCCAGCATCTCAGGATGAGTGCGCCTCGTGAACCTGCTCAGAGAACAAGTCCTCAATGCGGAGTCATACGTCGCTGATCGGCATACAAAGCTAAACTCTCCCAAGCATTTATCTTCGCATTCAGTACGGTTGGCAACCATTATCTCCTTCAAATCCGAAGGTGGCAATTTCAGCCGTTTTCGAGCATGCCGCTCAAACACATAGCGACGAGACGGGCATTCACGTTCCGGACGATTCGCTGAAACAAACGATTGTTATGAAAACGCATCAGGAAGTTTATGCATAACAAGATCGCATAGATAGAGTTTAAGGAAGGCTCCGTCGTTAGGTGTCTTTAAAACCCGAGTCAAAGAATATTATTTATTTGAGAACACTTAAATTTTACTTTTTATTTATGCAATATAAGTTGGCTTTTTTAAGTTAAATATTTTTTTCATTTTTCCATTATCTACTACACCCTTGCCTTTATTTTAATATACTCTACCCAACCAAATAGATAGATCACTCTTCAGCGATAAATACCATATTTTTTTATAATGTTAACTTGTAAGAAATAACAAGTTATGACATAACTTGTTATTTCTGACACCACAAAACAACACAGTGTGTTGTTATAAAAATACATATAAAGTGCTTTTGATTGATTAATTGATTGTCAGCTGACACTTACAAGTCAGACAAATTTCGTTGAAATGTACGCTGTTTGGTACAATCATGAGAGTGCCTATCCCTTCTGGCGTGGCTTGTTCCCGGGTGAGATAGCACGTTGACTCCTCGTACTCCGGTTCGGGGCTGAAGGCAGCGATGCGTGCTCCCGGTTGGAAATCTATGGAGTTGCATGTTCTCACGAGGCTGTTCCCTGAACGGTCACGCAAGCACAAGTCTTGGCATTTCTCCAAAACACGGAAAGGTGGCGCTGTCTCCCGTACCTTAAAATTTATAAAGAAAAGGTTGCATGTTAGAGCTTAGTAACACAAGCTTAGAGCTTACTACGGGGCTAGATGTTGCTGTGTGAATTGTCCATCAATATTTATTTATTTAGAGCCGTGTTGACTAAATGGGAGTACACTCGACTTTCATTCCGAAAGTCGTCGGGTCAAACAAGCCGAGCACATCTGATTTTTCTACTTAAAAAATTATGTGTGCTTTTATACACGTGCTCTACAGTGAAGGCATACATCGCGAGGAAACCGGCATTTACTAAAAACCTTGAAAAGTTTGTGTCATTCACGCACGGAACGGTCAGCGTGGTGAATTAAAGACTAAGCTCTTTCGTCTATAGAGAAATCACAGGGATTTATCTATAGACGAAAGTAGTAGAAACATCAATAGAGGTGATTATGAAGGTTGCATGAACGAGCATCTACTCAGTCACATGATTTAAATACGCATTGTTTACAGAAATGGCAATAACATTTTATTAGCATTCGTTGGGCCTTGGAATAAATCGAACAAACATGATTAAGTTGTTGATGTTGATACTCACAACATCGTCATCGAACCCATGTAACTGTTGGTTAGGTAATCTCTCGTACATGACTCGACCCATTCCTTGATTGCAGGTGGTTTGAGCTGCAAGGAAATTATTTAATTAAAAATGTGATCGAATTGATTCAGAAGTTTCGCTGCAGGCCAATCATCTATAATTTTATGGTAACCGAAATTTGGCAAAACTTTATATTTTTCTCATAAATCTTTAAAAATGTACTTATCTAGTTATATTTTATTTTATAGTGATTGACTCTCACTTAAGTTTTCTAAATTAATTAAAATTACAAGATCACAACGTAACCTTGATCCTCCAGTGGGAGTCGAACCCACGCAACCCAGTTAAGCCCTGGTTGCGCGAACCACTACACTATCGAGTCGGAAGCAGCTTGCTTCCAACGGGAACTAGAGAACTATTCGGCCCCATCCATTCTCCTGGCTATATGGCCAGCCCATTGTCTTAACTTAACCCTACAACCGACCTAGGTAACTAAGTAGAATTGGTGTATGAAATTATAACCCTTCAACCGACCTAGGTAACTAAATAAAATTGGTGTATTTATTCGTACCATTAGCCATAGTAAGCATAGTGAGGGCTGTGAAGGCGTGCATCACGCTCGCCCCCCGCGGCTTCATCTTCTAACTGTGGTACCTCGTCAGGGGCTCCGGCCACGCATGTGCCTTGATCTCAGCCTGTAAGAAAGAACTTTATCAGGTTGTTTGTTTAACAGTATGTTTTCGGTTCCAAAAGTCAGAAATAATCTTCAGAGCAACAAAGCCGTAGTTGGAGTAGGCAGTAGTAGGTCTGAGCTCAACGCTGACTAACACTAGATATTTACCAATTTCTATGTCTAAACTGTTTTAGACATAGAAATTGGACCTAGACCTGTGTCTGAAGGGATAATTTTGTTGTAATTGTCTCATTGTTGAAAAGGTATTTGACCTTATTTTTATATTTAGTTCATTTAACGTAACTAATTCCTAAAAGTATTTTACAAGTGCGATAATTCATATTGTTTTTTGGCTCAAATATTGAGCTATATGCCGTGCCTATAGTCAAATGATTTTCAATACTTCTAGGTCTATTTGTAGTAGAAATTCTAGTCTGATTTAGAGAACTATTATTATTAACAAGTGACCTGTACAGTAAAAAAACCGATATGATTAAGGACAGTGGATGATGATCATCAACCGGTCTGTTGCACTGATGAATGACACGAGACGATCGGGAGCAAGGTTGCAAAATTACATGCGCATACGCAACAGGTTGTGTTCGCTATTTTATGCCGACCTTCGCTAAGGAAATTATAAATGCCATTATGCCTATTATGGCTATGTCACTTTATGTTGATTTTCAATATTCGTGTGCAAAAGTATTAAAGCATAATGAAATCTGTTTGTTGATTGAGTTTTCCACTAGACTAATGTAGTTCTAGGTTTTGTGAACTCTTTTAACAAGTTTAAAGAAGTTGTAAATGTGAAAATTGATAATTGTCAAAATTCGTTTAGGTACTTTACTAATTTCTTCAAATTTAGTCAAAGAACACAAATTGGCACCTAACACAGCAAACTCCAATTAGGTATATTGATTGTTGTGGTAAATATAATGTTGCTTTAAGGTGTTGAAATATCTCTATTTTTTTGTGTAAGGTATGACAGCAGTAACTGTAGGTACATAAGTAATAGGTACCCACCAACCGCACTTGCCCAGCGTGGTGAGTTCAGGCTTAATCTCTCGTTAAGAGAGAACTCCTTGTGCCCAGCAATGGGAACGTACTCGTAAATAGAAGTGATGATGATGAAGTATCGCAAATCTAGACCTCAATAACCATTGAACCAATTGCGATTAATTTCACTAAATGTGACATTTCGGTTTGAGATCGTTGCCTGCCTATCGGAGCATAAAACTCGCCAATAACAATGAAATGAGCACAATATTAGTTTCACGTGTAACAGTACTGGGCTATTTTATCGATTTTCATTGTTGATCCACATGACATCGACACCGTTAGTTTGTGTAGACTCGTGTCATTATTGCCATTGTTGATTATAGAAATATTATTGTGATAGTCATCGGAATTGTACCTACAGGAATAAAATGTTTTTGCATTGTTATAGACAGCATATATCATTATCTATATATATAAAAGAAAGTCGTGTTAGTTACTCCACTTATAACTCAAGAACGGCTGAACCGATTTAGCTGAAAATTAGATATACACAGTCTCCTTTTTTACAGACAGAAAACGCTCAAAACCAAACTACTGGTTGTACAGGCTTAAAGACTTCCAAAAATATTTGGTGGGAAAACACATTATTCTGGTGGGCAAATCCATTTAACGTGAGAAAATTTGCTTTGAGCTGCAACTGCAAGATTTTGTTACTGATACTGTTTCATTTTAGTAATCAATAATGATGGTTCTGTTATTCGTGTGGACGTCGTTTTGGCAATCTATGAAGGATCCATAAACGGCTCAATAAAACCATGAACTTAGTGAAATAATAATAAGTCCTTCCTGACTGTTGTCTTATCTGTCACGTTAAATTGGCAATATTTAATTCGTTGATTCTTTATATAATGTGTGATCAGTTATTTATACTTAATTACTTTATTTTTGTATCTAATAATATTATTATAAAATTATTTACTTGGAAAATGTTATCGGTACTTACATGCTAATGACCTTAATTACCTTGTTATGTAAGGTCAACCGGGGCAAATGCGTGGTATTTCTCGATCACTTCAAGTTAGAGCCTCATTGTGATCAAATGTATGGCATTATCCACTTTTTGAAACTGTAGTCCAATATTATGGCTATTTCTGCACAAAGTTCAATCAGCGATATCTTCCCTGGAGCTTTACAGATGTTTCAAATTGACTATTTATTTTAAATGGGAATTTTAGATGCATTTGCCCCGCTTTGGGAAAATGCGTCTTTATTGAATAAAAACTTTAATGATAAGCTTTTCGTGATAATAACTAGATATAACTTTTAGGTTCAAATTTCTTTGCAATAGTATGATAGTTAAACTAGTAAAAAATAATAATTGACGCATTTAGAGACAATTTAGTAAAAATTGGGGAAATGCGTCTATATTTTGATAGACGCATTAGCCCCTTGTCAAATCCAGATGCTGTCAACATTTTATTTGGGTATGGACAAACTATCAAAACTCAACAAAAGTCTAAAAATAACAAATGTAAGTAATACGATGGAACGATAGTAGACAAATTTCTACGCGTGAGATTTTAATAGAACCGTAGAACAATACAGATTATAATAAAACACACAAATTTGAAGGATACACCGCATTTTTTAAAATTAAAGTTAAGTATATTCTGTCTTTTGTATATTTTCAAATAATAATTTGACAAAAACGATATAAAAACCTCCATGAAACCAGTTTTTTTTTGCATTTAATTTTCATATTAAAATTTTCCGACATAAAAAGGTTGACGATATATGTTTTGGGGGTAAATGCGTCCCACCGTCGCAATTGCCCCATAACAGCAGATGCATTTACCCCAAGAAATTAATCCAAACCTTATAAATGGAAACATTATTATTTCTTTAAATAAAGCTTTTTCACTAAAAATAACTGTCTGTGTAGGTAGCCCATAGTTTATTCCATACAATGATTATTGAATAAAATCAGTTAATTGAAGAAAACTAATGAATAACATGGATTTAGTAACTCGCCTCACACAGTCAAAATTTGTTCAGAAACGTGCAATTTTCAAAATGGCCAATTACTCGAATATCTGAACTGCCACGCCATCCGCACGAACTGCATGTTCTGCATTTAGTTCAAACAAATGCAACTAGATGACAGAAGTCAACGTATGTTGAATAGTTCTCGAATAAATTCAAAAAAACGCATTTGCCCCATAGACGCATTTAGACTGGTTGACCTTACCTAATTGTATTTTAATTCTTTGCATATTATTTTCCTTATTTGGGTACGCAATATTTAATATCTAGTCTAGACTAAGTAGGTACTTTGTATAATGTGTAATTATGTTAAATTAAAAAAAAAACCATCCAGCAGAATGAAATTATTTTACCGACATCATGTGCCACGACACGATCTTTCTTAGCTTGTTACTATTTCCCTGCCAAGCGTTTGTCTTGACACGTTTATATAATTTTATCCTCATAATATCTTTTGACATATTACAATAAATTAAATTTAAGCTTTAAGTTTTTTTATTTGAGATTTTTTTTTGTTTTTTAAGCCACTCTACCAATGTGACACACAAATTACGCCTAAAAACAAAATTAACTAAAATCTACATGACAAAGCTGTGTCCTATGAAAATTTTGGCGTTTCCAAAAAATGCGGAGATGGAAAGCGGATGTGACCATCCGGCCTTTTGTGTTGGTCCGACGTCCTCGCTAGAACATTTGAAATGACGTAGCACACTTTGGTACAGTTATCTGACTGCCCAATCTCAGTGCAGATTTGGCAGATCTGTTTTTAGGGTTCCTTTGTAAGTCACACATCGATGGGTAACGGCCAAAAAGGGCTAACCGCCATTTTTTGCGAAAGCGACTTATATATATGGTTGGAATCGGCTTTTTTTTCTGCGTCGTTTGGTTCAAGTATCGTGGCTCTACGAAATACTTTTTGGCGCTTAGGCAGTTTGTAAATTCAGGTCCTAAGCTTGATTTCTTCGTCGTAAACGACACATTTTAAGTGTCTTTTTTTATTTTGGTGGTTATAATAAAAGTTGAATCTTGAAACTGACACTTAAGCTATTTTGGCATAAAATAAAAATTACTTTTTTGGGCGTTAACCTGTTTGGGCTAGATTTTATTTTTTCTAAAATTCTGGTTAGGATATTTTGTCCGTTTGTTAAAAAATCATAATCGTCGTTTAGTATGTTTAGGCTGCATTTCCGAGACCTTATTTGGCGCTTAGCCTTTATTTTTCCTGTCACTGATCAAATTCTATGAGGAGCTTAACACAAATTGTCCTAGTGACTCTCACCAAACATATTGTCGCTTAACCTGTCTTTACCACCGATTTGCAAATGAATGTGGAGGTTAGATAATAAGGTAAAACAAAAAAATTACACATACGATAATTTCTTGTAACGGAATTTGTCAGTTACCTTGTGCAGCAAAAAACTACAAGGTCGGTTACCCTTTTCGTATGTTCAAAACAAACGGGGTCACGAACCGACAGTGAACTTTAGTGCGTAGGTGACTGCGGTACAAGCGCCGCGCATGCACGCGAGCCATTTTGGCGCGCAAAGTTTGGAGAGTGCTAGAACTACAATTTATAACGTTTGTTTACAATAATAATGAATAATAGTTCAAATAATGGCATCCAAACAGTTTAAATACTGGATTGGTATGTATAGGTACACACACAATCTAATTTATAATATATCTAATATATAATATTAGCAGCATGACATGCCTTTCGTCTTATCCATGTTCATTTTAAGACCAACCCGTTGGGAGACTCGATTGAGGCCTTCGTGGAAGAACTCGGCACAATGCTCGAAGGCCGTAGTCATGGCAAACTGAATAGATTGCTATGACTACGATATTGTCTGCGAATCGAAGGTGAGATTTATTCGCCATTGATATTGATGCCCAATCCTTTCCAATCCAGAAGTTTGAAGGCGTCTTCCAAAGAGGCAGTAAACAGTTTCGGAGACAAAACGTCTCCCTGTCTTACGCCCCTTTTTTAAAGAAATAGCCTCCGAACTCTTGTACTCGGATGGACATGGTGGCGTTTCTATACAAACACTTCAGCACTTCGATATACCGATAGTCAATACGGGCCCGCTGGAGTGGCTCAGGCACCACCCACGTTTCGACCGAATCAAAGGCTTTCTCGTAGTCCACAAACGCTAAGCAGAGTGCCAGGTTATATTTTTCGGTCTTCTGTATAACCTGCCGCAGCGTATGTATGTGGCCTACGGTACTATAGCCTTTTCGGAACCCGGCTTGTTCGGGATGCTGGAAGTCATCAAACCTTCATTCGAGTCGGTTAGAAATGACCCGAGAAAACAGGTTATGTACATGGCTCAAAAGCGAGATGGGTCTGAAACTATTAGTTCAAAGAAAAAGTGAAATTGTATCATTTTTAGGGTTCCGTAGCCAAATGGCAAAAACGGAACCCTTATAGATTCGTCATGTCCGTCCGTCCGTCCGTCCGTCCGTATGTCACAGCAGTTTTTCTCCGAAACTATAAGAGCTATAAAGCTGAAATTTGGTAAGTAGATGTATCCTGTAAACCGCACTAAGATTTCAAAAAAATATTGAAAAGAAAAAAAAATATATTTGGGGGTCCCCATACTTAGAACCGAAACTTTAAAATAAAATTTCATCGAAACCATACATGTGGGGTATCTATGAATAGGTCTTCAAAAATCATAACAATGTTTCTGACATCATTTAATTCTAAACTTAATAGTTTGGACGTGAGACTCTTCCAAAGTGGAAAACAGAGTGTCCCCCCCCCCCCTCTAATTTCTAAAATAAGAAGATGATAAGGCTAATAAAAATATATAATGTACATCAGCACTAAAACTACCAACGAAAATTGGTTTGAACGAAATCTATCGAGTAGTTTTTTTATAATACGTCATAAACTATTTCTTAGAAACAATTGCTGCGGAAGCCTACATGGCATGGGCGAGTCCGACTCGCACTTGGCCACTTTTTTATTTATTAAGATAAAGAGTGCTGATAAAGTTTAAAAAGTTTTTATTCTCTGAAATGAAGTTAGGAGTTACTTTTCAGTAATTTAGAAGACTGAAAGACACAGTGTTTCATCGTTTACAAAAAAGCCGAATGTTTCTTTCAAGAATTTTTACTTAGTACCAATTTTTTGCCCGTCTTTCAAAATTCAATAACCAGTTATACCATAATTGCTCATATTTCCTGTTATAAAAAGTCGGTTAAGCTGATTTTCTTCGACTTAAATAATGCGAAAAGAACTGTTAAATCATTTAGGCTGGAAGTAAATGAATAGGAGTTTTTCATTTATGACGTTCTGGCTGTTTGTAAAATCAGGACCATTTAGGGGTAAGCGACAGTAAAGGGTATTTACAGGACGATTTATAACAAATTAATAATGCCATTTTGTAGAGAGACAATCAAAAGCTAAGTAGTTAAATTTTCAGGGTTTCGGAAGCTTAAACAGAATTTTTTAAATTTTTTTTTCGTATATTTTTAACTTTAAACCTCTCTACTGTAAAGTTTGTAATATGTCGGTTATCCCTTTTTGGCCGTTATCCATCGACATTAATATAAATTATAGTACCTAATCAATCAGTTTGATTTTATTGTTTATTAAGTATAATAAACAAAATCATTTCAGCCAAAGTAAGCCATAGCTGCACAGCTTTGCACGTTTATGGTTGTAGGTACCTACATAGCTAGGAAGGTAAATATTTTGAAGTGAAGGATCGTTCACCTTGTTTTTACATCCGTATTGGGTAAAAGTAATTGAGAACCCCAACTATTCCATTCGTAAAAGAGCTGAACTTTTCACTAAACTCAATCGACCGACAAGATAGCGTAAAACTAGGTACTGCTTTGTTCGCTATTTCTTTTGTAAGGATTACTATTTTCAATTGTAAGGGCACTATTTCCCATTGAAAGCAAGCTATATCGTATTGTGGATTCTGGGTTGGGCCACAGGAGTGTCATGGGAAAGTTAGGCTTGCCCTTTCATGGGAATTCGGTAGTTGTATGGATATCTTGCATAACTGCAATTGGCTGGACTATGAAAAAGATATTGTGGAAATTGGGCGAGGTTTTTATGGGTACCTATTGGGTGGCATGTAGTGTTGCAAGTTGATCTAATCTAAACTGTTGGTGCACTGAAGTGCGGTTTTGGTTTCACGTAATGTTGTTTAACACATGCAATGCCCACGCCAGATAGTGTTAAAAGTTTGGACATGAAAAATATGAAAATAAATAAACCCCTTTTGTGTTACAAATATTGATTTACATTCTTATTTATGTAATAAAGTCTTGCAATTTTCGTGAAAGCTAGAGCTGAAAAATTGCTGGAGTTCTGACGTAGTCAAAACATAGCGTTGAATTTTTCTTTATAACAATTACTAGTCGAGAATGTTGGTCTATACAATCATATAAATGTTAATGTACAGCTTTAACAATGGATTCTAATACTATATCTGCAACCACCGCCTTAGGTTAACAAAAATATAACTTTGAAATAATTACTTATAATTAAGTATTGAGCAATAAATGTTTCAGAAGTAATGGTTTAGGAAAATTAAGTGATATTTGATTAATACGAATGTGCTACGTAACTGAAAAGAAATGATAGTTGAATTAAACTTTAGTTGAAAAGCAAAATAAGATAAGCGCGTAATGGTAAAACATGGAATTAAGTTTTAAATACTTACTAGCACGATCACTAAATTAGTGGCTATTAGGGAGCTCTATGGGTAGAGCGGGTGAGTAGGGTGTATATTTATTATATTAATAATCACCACACTTATCAGGTAATCTGGTGATCGCAGTTAGTTGGTTACAGTAACTACATAGAACGACGCTGGTGCCAATCTTCTATACCTACGGATAAAAATCCCTCTGTTATAGTTGTTCTACTGAGTAGTTCAACTAGTTGTACAAATGATACACCACTGTAACATTTGTACAACTACAAAAAATACAAGAAAATCACCTGGTTTCTCCTTCCTAGAATCTTGAATTCTTATAATTATGGATTCGTGAAATTTTGACTGTTTATTATCAAATCCAAAAATGTCGGAATCTGCTAAGTTAATAAGTTTACTATTTGGAGTTGCGAAATTTTCACGAGTGAAAAAACATTAAGATGTAAAATAAGTTATACTTATTATTTATGAAAAAAAAGGTAATGTTTTAGCCAAAACTACCAGGAATACATTCATAATAAGAGGGTTTTTTTTATTTAATTACGAAAACAAGGCTTTGTCGCTGAGCGACCACACCGCCTTATCGGGAAACAATAATAATAGAAATTAACATAAACTAACAAAACTTAACAATTCTTATAACAAAACCAAACATTTCTTCATTCAATAAGTATAGATGATCTAATCTTAAAATGAACTCCCCTCCACAAAACCGTGATAATTTCAACGTGTGTGAGGAAATACTTATTGCATCAGTATACTTGTGTGCGTGCTACAACTTTACTGTAAACATGGACTCATCCGCGCACTGCGTTGTCAATAAGTTGTGCGACCAATCCCGTGTAGGCATTTGTATGGCGGAGAGCGCGCTCTTTGTTTGAGTGACACGTTTGTTCAGTCGCGCGTTCGGCTCATTAATGCACTAGTTGGTCGACAGATCCAGTCTTTCTTTCATAGTGACACCGTGGAGGCTAGACATTTGGCAATCGACATCGTTGGTAAAAAAAGTACAAAATGTATGGATTTGACATAAACCTATTATCATTATGGTCTAAGCTATTGCCACATGTCTATGGGGCCCGTTTCTTTATACGTCATTGAACATCCAATGACAAAGATCAATTTATGTGTGTTGTATCTATACACCTTTTTGCTTGTACGTGTAACCGCGGTGGAGGGGCGTTCAGTTTAAAAATGGTTTTACTATACATAAATAATAATAAATTGGCTAATTCCTACGGAGGTATTTAATAATGAGACTGTAGAACATTTGTCTTGTCAGCGAATGGTGAAGCCAGTAAACTGTTACACTTTCCAATGTTACTACTATTAGAAAAACCAAAGATGTTTTTTTTTTGTTTCACTGAATATTTAAATAAATTTTTACTTTACTTGACAGCGTTCTGACAATTTTTTTTGTTATGATTGTTTATTATTCAATATCTACAAAGAAGGTGATATGCTAGACAATTAACATTGATATGCACTAGTTGTACAAATGATACACTACTGTATCATTTGTACAACCGGTTGTACAAATGTTACAGTAGTGTATCATTTGTACAACTAGTAGAACTACTCAGTAGAACTACTGTAACAGAGGGATAAAAATACGTATAGTGCTAATCCAAGTCGGCACACGATTACCCGTTCGCATATTGCACAAACAGTGTTAAAATCGTTATGACGAATACATGCGTGAAAATAATCTTTACTCCTACTTATCCGAAGCTTTATGGAAAACCATGCACACTGCACTGGTTGTGTTGAGCACAGTGTCATAAAGTTGCATAATGTCACACTACGCTGCGCCGGCGGCTGCTGATAATGCTATTCGAATTTTAAACAAGCATATTTACTGCGTAGTTATAATGTTCGACAATATAGACAGGGACATGACAATATAATGAATAGACATGCATAGTCATAGTCAGCAAATATACTGCTTTTGTAGATTTAAAAGTACCGCCTATCAACTCGCCATTACTGTAGAGACTCTACTTTAGGTATAGAAATCAGTACCTATATGTGTTTCTATTGGAGTCTGGTCTGCCCCATCAGTTTGAAATGTTCTAACAACCCAGTTTATGAAAATACTTACATTACATAAAGTTAAGTATTTATATTTCATAGTAGTAGATGAATCATTTTGATTTACTTAAACTGCCTTAATGCTGGCAAAGAAATCCTAAATTAAAGTTCCAAACGCCTACAAGAACATATAGAGACAATGTAAAAGTAACCGCCCAGAGCTAAAGCAGCTACGCGTCTACGATAGGCGGATACAACTCACCAAACAAGCTTCCCACGGCCGATCGTAGCACTTACAAATCACTTCAGTCTCTCACTTATCACACACAGTCTGAGGACCACCAACGCACTGGACATCCAAAACAGAATTAACCATTTCTACTTCCATAATTCAGTTAAATCACATTCAGGGGGGATGACAATAGAAGAGCATTGATGTGAGCGAATCACACCATCGACATGCTTCGCTAATTTTCCATAGTGTTTACCGGTGACCAACGAATATGAACAATTAGGAGCAATCGTGTCAGTTGTAGTTTGAACTCTCAACCATAGAGTTAAGCCTCATGTATATTAACTTGCTGTGTGAGTTCAATTCTACACATGGAACCCAGTGCGATTGACCTGGCATCATTAAAAATGTATTGCATGCTCGCAATTTATCTAATCGCCTACATATACGTTTCACTGGTATTAATCATCGCTGTTTTATTCATTTTCCATGGGTTTTTCTATCCATATTTAGGACACACATGCTTAGTACCATACCAACGTATAGGTACCTACATTACACCAGTCCACAGATTTCTGTGCACCAGTCTCAGTAATACCAGTATAAGATACCACTACGCTACGTCTCAAGAGATAGCAGATTTGAGTTTAGGGTATCTTATATTCGCCTTATGAAAGTTATAATATATTAACTGAGGAGATTTTGGTGTAGTATTTTGTGAATAACAAATATCTACTTATGCGTTGCCACATTAATATCTCATTTAGAACGTTCATAAACTTTTTATAAAACAATTTGTAACTCACCAAAGTTAACCAACTTTTCCGGAAGTCACAGCCATTAAACCAGACTGCGTCATCGCATGCACAGACTTCCAAAATGGCGGCAGATTTTCCCGCCGCCCGCCAGCAATATGGCGGTTCGCAGACAGATAATAATCGTTAATGAATTAATTGTAAAATATTTGTTTCGCGTGCCCTTGGACCTGGTCATCATTTATCATCGCTGATCCAAAATGATGATTAAAGGTCGAACGTCGGTTCAGAGGATTTGCAAAATGGAGTTTTACTGTGGAATAATGGCGGCAGATTTGCACTTGTGTTGGGATTATCTCGTCAATCTTGTCAGAGGTTTCTGGAAGTGGACAAGGACGATGACATTTACATAACAAAGCGAGATAGGATATTATTATATTCGGTGACATGTAGTGCCGGTCTAAAAATAGTACAACACCATGCTTTAGGGGAGGTAGGGGAGGGATGGGCAGTAGGGAGACATTGGCACCCCCCTTTTATTCTGATTTGATCGTAGATTTTATTTTTTTCTTGATTTGGTAGTTTACTTTACCGACTGGCACTACTGTTCATCCATAGAGTATCTATAATTTCTGCGAGTTGTCAAACACAAACACGTTTGAAGATTATGCAGTCGTAAAATTAAGTATTTTGTTGCGGTTTCGGATCGTAATAAAGAGAAATCTAATGAAAGGTATTTGTATTTTCTATTATTTATCTATTGTATATTTACTAATCTATAAATTAAACTGAAATTCAAGCCTAAATACGTAGATTCAAAAAAATACCGGTAACCTTTGTCGAAAATGAATACAGAGGGAGTAATGGGCATTTGGGGCGCGGGAGGTTTGGGCATGCCCAATGCCCTATTATGTATAGAGGATTTAAAAAAAAAAATTCAAGCAGTTGACATAGCTAGTGTCCGTTTAGACGACATTAAAACTAAATTGCCAGTACCAAAGACATGTAATAAAACCAAACGCAGTAGCTCGAAGTACACGTTTGATAGTCCTTTATGGGTTATACCCAATCTCAGATAAGTTAAGATACTGTTTAAGTGTTGTTTATTCGTTAACTTTTATTTTTGGTTTCTATTATTGATAAAGTTTAAAAATCTGTTTATTTGTTAACTAATTTTTGAATTTCATTATGGATATAAAGTGATTTATAGACCGTGCCCAAGCCTCCCACAGGGTATGTCCAAGCCTCCCTACCATTGGGAGGATTGGGCACTTTTGACTTAGTTTATAAAATATCTCGTAATGTTGAAACTGATAGTAATTTTTAAGAAAGCACTCTAATTATATCTAGCCAAATGTGTGGTGCAATAAGAATTGGCAATAAAAATTGATTATCTATATAATCTGATTTTTTATGCAATAAATAGTGAAAAAGTGCCCATCCCTCCCCTACCTCCCCTACATCATCATCATTTCAACCATCGGACGTCCACTGCAGGACAAATGCATTCCTTAATTATTACCGTGAACTAGCAGCTTTGGCAAGATCAAACCGCCTCTTCGGCTAAACGTTTTCCTCGTTATATAAAGAAAGAAAGAAAGAAAGAAAGAAAAAATCTTTATTCATAGTTAATAGGTTAATAGTTTTACAAATATTTATCTACTTAAACTTATAAGTACATAACTTTTAACTATTTATATGGCCTAACCATTGCCATAAATAATTATAAGTATTATAATATTGTTGAGCACATCAACTGAATCATTTATTACACCACTAGCCGACCCGCCGACAGGTGGTTTTGGTTGGTTTTAAAGGTGAGAAAACATGGGAATGAAGCGGGCGAAGCCGCGGACCAGTCAGTTAGTAGTTTGTATAATATAGCTAAAGCCTCCTTTGTAAAGTATTATCCAACACTCAAATAATTTTTCAAATTGGACCAGAGCGGTTCCTAACATTAGCCCGTCCTAACAAACTCTTCAGCGTTTTAATAATATGGTAAAAATGCATTATCATATTCCTTCAAAATCTGTCTTACATAACCTTCGTAACCTTGAACTCAAGTGCCTATCACGCAATTAGCACGTGTTTTGCACTCCGTAACTGATATGCAGCATGCCTTGGAGAGCTACGTATTGACTTAGCATTTACTTATTATTTATGTTTATACATTGTCCTTATCACCGTTATGTAATGTTTACTTATGGTAATCATGTGATGAAGATTGGAAGCCAAATTTAGACATTAGATACTTATGATTTCAGAAATAGGACAAAGAGGGAAATTGAATAGGATATGCACTGCGAGAAATATGTTATTTTGTCAAATATAAATGTTTGTGTATGCAATAAATAAATAAATAGATCCTCACCTTAATCTTCAGCTTTCAGGCTCATTCATAAGCCTTGCAATGAAAAAGGTTCGTAGCCTCGAGAACCGCCGCAAATTAGCCTCTCTCAATTTTCTACATGTTGCATTTCGGATAATGGTCTCAGGAATTTCAACCTTCCCCATTCCACTAATACCTAATACTTTCAAGCAGACACACGGCACATTACTATGCCTACTTAGTACATTATACCTGCCGTTCGTACGAAGTGATACTTTTCCACCTTTATTATTCGCACTGCAAATGTTTGGAATGCGTTGCCTGCCTGCTGTTTTTCCTTCTTTCCTCCTCTAGTTTTAGATAATTACTATTGGTCACCAAGTTACCTTCGTTATTATCATTGAAACCATTAAAGCCATTTATTCTTTGCTTTGCGTGGAAAGTGGTGTACGGAGGTTCTTGAAATAAGCTTAATGTTCTACACAATCTACCTACTGTTTCGAGCGTAAAAAGTTTTTTTATATCGTCGCACTCACAGTAGTTTTTCATATTATGATCTAATGTCGCCTCGTGCTGACATTGATTTTTATTTTACTACTAGCTTTCCGCCCGCGGCTTCGCCCGCATTATGTTGGATTTTCCCGCGGTAAAATATAGCCTATGTTACTCGGGGATAATGTAGCTTTCCAAAGGTGAAAGAATTTTTGAAATCGGTCCAGTAGTTTCGGAGCCTATTCGTCACAAACAAACAAATCTTTCCTCTTTATAATATTAGTATAGATTTCTGTGCCTGAGGTTATTAAGTATAGATTTCACCTATTTTCGTAAATAAATATTTGAAATCAATACAAAACATGGCTTACCTTAGATGTTGCGAAAATCCATTGCAACATTTTGTAATTCTGATTTTCTCAACAAGCTGTTGTGAAACTGCGTAATTATCGGAAATACTTTAGAGGTCCTTGGATTCTTAATTGAGGACAGTATTACATAGGTAATCATTTTCCTATTTAATATATTTTTAAACCTCGACTAGAATAAAACGACGGTGTGTTTTAGTAATTATTTTAAAACCTCGATGCAAAAACTGGTTGTTTTAGTAATAATGTGTGTGTCAACCGATTTTAAAGATGAATTTGTCAGGATTACAATTGGCCCTACTGTTTACAGAATATGAATATAAAAGTGGGGATATAAAAGCAATTGTTTTTAAATGTGTCCAAGAAAGTACAAATGTTTTACATTTAATTTTGTCCAGCCTTTTACAAGTTATGGTAATAAGTTGAATGATTGGAAGAATAACCGAATATTTCCAAATAATATCTGTGTGTGGTATTAATAGGAATAATAATAATGGAAGAAATTGAAGATTTTGGATTTTTACTGAAGAAAACAAGCACCGATTTCTGATTTTATTTGGCATTACTTAATCATAAATAGTAGCAATTAAATAGTCGGAAAATTCCCAAATCAATTACACACTCACTTAATTTTATATCTTTAGCTACCTACCTCCTTAATTAGTTAGGCGATTTAGGTTTGACATTAAGTTTTCTTCTTTTATTTAGGTTTAATGAACTATAAAAGGTACAGAAGACAATTACATACATCATCTGGTACCTGACTGCCTTCTGTACCGTTTTTAGTGCGCAATAATCTATCTATATCATTTCGCATACGTGATCAAAAGCTGGGTCAAGTCACAGGTTGATCAATAGTTACCATGGCAAATTGGGTGGAGTCTTGTAGGTACTAACTATGCCGCTTTGTTTTATTCTATGGCCCATAGTGATGTAACTGGTTCTGTTCGTGGATAATATTCGATAGTCTCGAATCCTAAGATAAAAATACCTAAGGACTCATTTTTATAAATACCTAATAAAAATTAACAATAATATAGGTACTTAATAATACATACTTATGATGAGATAGTATAATAATGGTTTGTAAAACCAGCTATAGTAAATATCCAAATACATATAATATTTAATATTGAAAAATGTGCAACTTAAGTTTAAGTACCGAGTCATTATTATCATAATTCAACATTGATTTCTCCCGTAAAACCATACCTTTTTACTCATACAAGTGAATCATTATTTTACACCTGGCATTAAAACAAAACACTTTCTAGACAATATTCATCATTGTACAACAAGAAATTCATCACTTCCTAGACAAAACACAATAGCCTTTACAAATGATTATAAATAATACATTTAGTAAATGTGGCCGATGTAAGAACATAAATGGGTAAGTATGTAAGTAAGTACTTTTTATTTATACCTGCTCTTTAGAAGTCTATGTTAGATAAATTCAAATTAATTCTAAGCTTCCACCCGTAAAGAACAGATTACCATGAAGTTATTACTTGAGCAGATTAAATAGCAGTTTGTACAGCTGAGTGTGCTTGGCCTACGTGACGAGAACCGCGTGTCGTGTCATTAGGAGGGGGGACCGGCCGGTTTGTTTTTGTTGCGCGCGCATCTTTGGTGATGTGCGTTTGAGTTATCGATACATTTGTTATCTTTTTGTTCATTGGCTTTTTCATCTTCATCATGTCAGTCGTTGGACGCCCAGTTATTGCGGTCGGTCGTAGCCTGCATCCACCGGGAGCCAACCGCTATCACCAGATCATCTGTCGACCTTGTTGGTGGACGTCCGACGCTGCGCTTGCCGATCCGTGGTGTCCACTCGAGAACTTTTCGGCCCCATTGGGTTTTTATTATTTTGAAATGATATTCTAATTTTGTGCTTATTTTGAATAATTAAATAGGTTGTTTAAAAAAGTTCAGCGCTACACCATTTATCTCTCACTAACACCAACAAATATTATAACTTTCTTAACTTTGTTGGTTTAAACAAGAATTAATCTTAAATAAAAATAAAAATGGCACACTTCTTAAGTTATTAACTTTTTTTCATATTATACGTGAATTTGAATTTAGTAAAAGAATGCAATTCTTGAAAAAAATCAGAATTGCTTTTTCAGGATTAAAGGTATATTTTCTTAATAAATTTTAGTACCAAATTTTACTCGAGTCGTTCAACTTTCTTTAAAAATAAACATTTCAAATCATGAGCACACGTCATTATTAACTCATGTTCTAATAATGCAAGATATGTTTAATAAACTGAAATGGTTAATCACTTAAAAAGTAAACAATCGATATCGATGAAATAGTTGTAAACATTAAATACAACACTAGCACGCCTTGGTAAGGCGAAGCAAAACACAACAAAGAATCAGTCGGTTATACCCGTTCATAGCGGACAGACGACACACTTTGTGAAACCAGTTTATGAATTAAAATTTGCTTTGAGAAAAGCAAGCGTTGAAGTTCTGAGACAGAAGATTTAATTAAGAGGAATTGAAGATGTTTTCGTCGAAGAAGGGCCTGGAGAGGATTCTCCAGATTTACAAGCATGAGCTGCGCAGACAGATTAGTAAGACCACGAGTGTGACGAATTCTGATGCCATGGCTCCAAGACTGGACCAGCCTTCCTCGAAGCTTCAGCAAGCCGACGAAGGTCTCCCAAAGAAACTGCTCAAGTTGCAGAAATACCACAGGTCAGTGAACTAGAAAGAGGTCTTATTTGCGTAATCTGAGCACCTAGGGAGAAGCCATGCGTTTAATGTACTTATTGGAACAATAGCAGTAGGTACCCTCATTAGTATAGGTACATTACTTTACGTACTTCATACTAGTTAAACTCAATTCTTTCTTCAACTGAAACTATAGAACGAAATTAATAAAACATTCTACCAAATGAAAATTCTAACTGACTACTCGGTATGAGTATCACTATTTTAATAATCACGCACATTATAGAATTCAAAATTGTTAACTGCATATTACAATTTCTCTTTCGATGTCGTAACAATCTACCTACATAGCTAAGTATCATTTAAAATCAATTGTATCCAATTATTCCGGTAATTGTGTTAGGTACCTACTTATGAGGTTGTTTCAAACTACAAATGTCCATGTAGGTAAATATTTGAAAATATAATTTACATAACGATTGATAAAATTTGTCCGAATAGTTAGTTATCTATGCCTAGCAACAATTATACCTACGTTATCTCATTATGAAAAGTCCAATACTTGAACAGAAGTTACATGTACCGTTATTGTACCTGTTGTAACGGCACTGGTTAAATCATATAACAAAGGATGCAACGAACCCTGTTTCTTAAAGTATTTACCTGACGTTTCTAGTGTGCTTAATTTTAAAATTGTCTTTGAAAGATGTAACTGAAAATTGGTGCTTAAAGTTCTCCATCATTATGTAAGACACTTTATTAAACTCTGAGGAAACCTATCCTTATTATTTTAAGACTAGCAGCCCCCGCGAACTTCGTCTCGCCACATTTTATTTGCAACTATCTACATACTAAATTTCATCGAAATCGAATTTTCAGACGTAAGCATATATTTTCCCGTGGAAACATGTATATTCCGCGGTGAAAAGTCTCTCGCCATATACTTTTATTTGCAACTATCTTCTGCATACTAAATTTTATCTAAATCGAATTTTTCCGCGTAAGCATATATTTTCCGCCGAAGTATGTATTTTTCCGCGGTAAAAAGAAGCCTATGTTAGGATTAGGATATTATAGTTTGGCCACGATAAGAATACGTTTAGGACACATGTCAGTTTGACACGTTAGTGATGGGCACAACATAATGAGTTCGTAACCGTTCCTCCAAAATGAACCGCCGCGTTATTTTTAAGATTATTTTCGTTTTAAATTGGCGGAATCATTTAATATTTATATTTTAGTTATTGAAGTGGAAACCGACTGTTTTAGCGTCACAAAATGGCGGCCCATAACGCCATTTGGGGTTATTATTTTAAACATAAATATAAAAATGCCACTTTCTTTCGCGCGTTCGGTTTGGTCGTAGTTTTATTCTTATATTTAATAAAATCTTATAGTCCATTATTTTAAAATTCTTAAACCTATTATTTTTTAAAAATAACTGTAACAGATAACGATACTGTTGTTGCCTGTTATTTTTAGCACAGCACTACCTACAAATATAAAGCACTGACATAACCTTGTAATAGCGCAATATAGATTTAGAAAAATATTGTTTACCAAGTTATTTTACACTTAGTTTGGCACAAAATTATTAGATTCATTGATTATTGATATAATAATGTAGATTTAATCCTCATCAATTGTTAAAACGGTAAACAAACAGTAAAAATATTTTTATCGTAACTGCAACGCCATTACAAAGTTACGTTATCAGTTCAATCGCGATGTGTCAGGAACGCAAAGTCTCGGCGATCAGACCATACATATTATATTACATTACATTGACTCCCCCCCGTACCCCAGTGACGCTTACATGGAGCCTACAACCTCTGAGCGACAACCTCTAGACTTTTTTCTAATACTTGCATTTTTAAACTCGTGATATCTTCCGAATGAAATGTCCGAATTGAAGCATTCAAAAAGTTATAAAAAGGTATTAAAGCCGTCTAGAATATAAAGTAATTTATTTTGATAAGGATTAATACCAAGTTACAAATGAACACCCTTTCAAGAGGCGGCATATATAAATTAATAATTTAGAATAAAAAACTGCTTACTGTGACATAACTATAATATTTAGACATATGCTGTCGCGACATTTTTTGTAAATAATGATGAGTTCTGCAAAGTCGTAGTACATGATTTTGTTCTATCATCAATAGTTTTCGCAGCGCACGCGACGTAAGGAATTTTTCAGGTCATTTTTTTACACCTTATGTTACATTATTGGAGTTTTAGTAAGGATCCCTAATTTTTTTTTAAATATAATATAGCCTATGTTACTCGGGGATAATGTAGCTTTCCAAAGGTGAAAGAATTTTTGTAATCGGTCCAGTAGTTTCGGAGCCTATTCGTTACAAACAAACATACAAACAAATCTTTCCTCTTTATAATATTAGTATAGAAGTATATGAAATGACTTGGGCAAATTATTTTTTTTATTTCTATGGTTGTTGAAATTTGGTACGACGATTATTTTAATAAACAAGTTTTGTGATCAAGCTAACGGTCAACGAAATAAAAATAAAATAACAAGTAAAGAACAAAAGAGGCACAAGGAAAGTAAAGGATAGCGCATTAATTACTAAAACATCAAAACCAATTTAAATATATATGTTACGGCTAATACCCGAAGTGCGGCTACACCTAGTTTTAGCCGGTTAGAACTAGGTGTAGCCACTTACTCTTGGTTAAACCTAGTATTAGCCGATTGTTTTCGGGTAAAACTAGGTCTAGCCTTCATCATGCCGGCTACAACTAGGTCCAGCCATTCCCTGTTGGATAAAACTAGGTCTATCCGATATCACTCCGGCTAGAACTAGGTCCAGACAATCCCTATTCGATAAAACTTGTTATTCTAATAAATAGTTTATTTTACTTCATAAAAGTGTGATTTATAATTAAAATAACATTCTTTAAATTATAATATGCAACTACGTATTGTCTGTTGTTAAAAAAATGTTCCTGATTGTTCCTATTATATTAAAAATTGCACTCCTAATAATTTGTGTTAATTATTACATTATGATTTATAAGAATAAAAAAACTCTCTTCGTTTCTTTTTATTGGATGTTTTTTTAATATCTAAAAAAGCTCTGCCGATAGCATGCCGGCTACAACTATGTACAGCCAATCCCTGCTAGATAAAACTAAGACACGCAATTAATTATTCTTTAACAAATACCAATGTTTAATATCAATGTTGTGATTATTTTGTACTATTTTATGTTTTTGTTTCGCAATAATTAGTATAAATGATAGTGTTTATGTCGTGCTAATTATTTAAATAAATAAATAATTAACACAAATTATTAGGAGTGCAATTTTTAATATAATAGGAACAATCAGGAACATTTTTTTAACAACAGACAATACGTAGTTGCATATTATAATTTAAAGAATGTTATTTTAATTATAAATCACACTTTTATGAAGTAAAATAAACTATTTATTAGAATAACAAGTTTTATCGAATAGGGATTGTCTGGACCTAGTTCTAGCCGGAGTGATATCGGATAGACCTAGTTTTATCCAACAGGGAATGGCTGGACCTAGTTGTAGCCGGCATGATGAAGGCTAGACCTAGTTTTACCCGAAAACAATCGGCTAATACTAGGTTTAACCAAGAGTAAGTGGCTACACCTAGTTCTAACCGGCTAAAACTAGGTGTAGCCGCACTTCGGGTATTAGCCGTCCCGTAACATATACACAAAGTACCTAAAATATCTATATTATTAGATATCATATTAAGTACGTAATATTGCATAAAATGGCAATAAAAGATATTTATCTAAATGTCACGTAGAATCTAAAAATATTTTTCAAAAGATCAGCATCTCTCAAACTTGTAATAAGGTAGGTAAGTAGGTATGGTAGACTGCTTTTGTTGTGGTCAAAACTTCGAGAGTGTTTTAACTCCTTTGTAAATACGTGAGTAATACGTGAGTAATTCCCGTTGTTAAAAAATAAATATCGTAACTCACGAAAATGTTGAACGTGAAAAGTAGGAGTACCTATTAAATAAAATAAACAGCTACCTACCTACTGCGAAAAAAAAAGAAAAAACCATGGTGTTTGTTCATCCAGATTAAGTAGCGTTCGGTAATATGCGCATTGCGCACCAGTTAAGTAACCTTAAAATACGATTAGGTTCTGAAGGTGAAATTTGTCTGCATAGATACCTGTCCACACTCACGCCTCAGGAGCTTCCGATGGCTGCCAGGGGTCTAGCCGTCTCCAAGGACCAGTCCAGGGAGTTCATGGCCTGCTTCCCCGACATCGTGAGAGAGCTCACAGAGAGCGGCAAGCATATCGAAGTGCCCGAAGCCAGCAAGTGGTTGGCAAAGGTACGTCGCCGCTTGGCGCTTGGTATCTTTGTGTTGCTTATCTTACTGATGATTCTGAGACACGGTTTGCGATCATATTTTTACAGTTACATCCAACAAAAGAGTCGTTGGTTAAATAATTTATTCCATTTTATATTTTTTTTACAATATGTACCTATATACTAAGAACCCGTGATGGCCAGACCTTCCTTTAATTCACAAGCGTGAAAATTCTTTCATGTGTATGTCTAACATAGGTAAGAATAACCCCCAAACATGAAACCTGGATCGTGGTTCCTTTGGGAGATAACAGGTAAAAGGTTGTTATCTCCCAAAGGAACCGCGATCCAGGTTTCATGTTTGGGGGTTATTCTTACCTGTGTTAGACATACACATGAAAGAATTTTCACGCTTCAGAATTAAAGGAAGGTCTGGCCATCACAGGCTATTAGTCTATACTAAGAGCCCTGTCTGGCCAGACCTTCCTTTAATTCTGAAGCGTGAAATTTCTTTCATGTGTATGTCTAACACAGGTAAGAATAACCCCCAAACATGAAACCTGGATCGTGGTTCCTTTGGGAGATAACAGGTAAAAGGTTGTTATCTCCCAAAGGAACCGCGATCCAGGTTTCATGTTTGGGGGTTATTCTTACCTATGTTAGACATACACATGAAATAATTTTCACGCTTGTGAATTAAAGGAAGGTCTGGCCATCACAGGCTCTTAGTCTACTAGACATGTCAGTAATTTCGTGTTTCCTATTGACTACAATACCAATACTATACAATACAGTAAAAATTGCTTAGTAGTAATTGTTACTGTAATAGAACCATAATAGACTAAAATTTACAGTAAATAAAATAAAAACATTCTTCCGTCTAAAAACAGTTAGTAAATTGCGAAATCGTGTCTCAGAATCAGTCATAGATTGTGGTATCTGTGTAGCATAGTGTTGCTTGTAGATGGAGCATTATTTAATTTTCTATTTTTTATAAGATCTAGTTTTGGTTCAAGAATAATTAGTGCATTTTTGTGAAAATTTTTGTTTCATCTGCAAGGGACATAATTTTCCATTCAAGTAGGTTAGGTACCTTCTTAGGGTTTAATTTTATAATACTTATGTAGTTTCAAAACACTGCATTGTATTATCGATAAACCTTGAAGATTTTATTGATTTTGACTACCTACATACCCACTGGTTGTAAAAATATGAATGGCATTCTTCTGTTTATGTTATTGCACGATAATTATAGGTGCCCTATTTTATTAATAGCGTTACAAATTGTCAACAAGATTAATCAATTAGGCGTAGCATAACTAAATTGTTTTCTGTTTTGCTAGTTATTTAATAACAAAAAGTTATTTATGCATTATTAATGTTTGTTTGCAAACAAAACGTGTTTGTGAAGGATATTGTAAGTCGCTATTGATACTTACCTAATATTGTATATTTGGTGGAACTTCCTTGTAATAAAATGGTCTAATCATTTTCGTTGAGGGCATGACACTTACGACAGAATGTTTGGAACATTATTTGTATTCAGCAATTGACCAAAATATTCTAAAATTTGTGGAATCATAAATTAGATTGATGTTATAATGGACTAAGGTTTGTTACGGGTTTTTAATATTTACAGAAAATACATTAGTTTCAGCAATCATCTAAATATGCAATATCCATTGATTAAGTATGTAATTTTCTACAGTTTAGTTGTGTAGTTATCTACTGTATGTATACCATTTACGGTAGCTGACGCTCTTGTGGAAATCTAATAAATACTTAGCAAAATGTCTATTTACGTCGCAAGGCTTTCCACTGGATAAAACGTTCTTTAAGACCTTAGACATATATGAGAGATTAGGTCATGATCTAAGTTACTTTTATCGACGTTTGTATACAACCTACTGTCATGCACGGGTCTCTCTAATAAAGCCTTATAGGTCTTGAGAGATTTATTGAGAGAGATCCTCGGGAAGTTGGGGCGTTCCTATTCTTGGGAGGACAGAACTAATAAAGTCCATTATTCTTTCAGTTGTTGCAATACAACGTGCCTAACGGAAAGAAGAATCGTGGTCTAGCCACTGTACTCGCTTACAAGATGGTGGAGAAGAGCGACAATCTTACACCGGAGAACATACACCTGGCGAATATTATGGGATGGTGTGTAGAAATGGTGAGTGATATCAAACTAAATCACACTTTTATTTAATAAAGGGGAAAGTTTGTAAGTGTGTGTGTGCCTTACGGCGAGCTTGAGTGATACTGCGAGCCCTTACTGCGTGAAAATCCCGCGTACTGCGAGAAAATCTATTATAACGCATGCGAAGCCGCGTTATGTCACATATAACATAAAAAAACGCAAACAAAGCTGTCAGACCGGCTAGTACCTTGTACATATACTAACAATAATATGCTGTATAAGTTAGGTGCTTACCTTATCTAGTATTGACCTTGGACTATTGTTTAGCGTTTTAAATGTAGTTAAAAATTCGCATGTTGCTAATGTGAACGTATTAGAATATTTACGATAACTTCATATGGAATAGTCTTTTAAAAATTAATGCTAATCATATTTTGGCGTATAATAATAATAACGAAATACCAAAAATTTTCCTACAACATTGTTCCCATACGTGTTCGGTTTTGGCTATTGATATAATTTAAAGAGTGTCTGAGAACTTTAAAAAGTTTGAAGAGCATGTGTCATTCATCAACCTGCACTTAGCCTAGCGTGGTAAATTAGGGCTTATCTCACTCGTCAAGTGAGAAGTCAGTGGGAACATAAAATAAATAGTGAATATATGATTATGACGTATTATTATTATTATGACTCACGAACATTTTGAAAGTTTGCTATAGTCATTTGTTTGTATATTTCCAGTTCCATACCCACCAGCTGCTAATGAGCGACATCCTGGAAGGGCGCGAGATGCGGCGCGGAGTCCCGTGTTGGCACAGGCGGCCAGACGTGGGCCTAGACGGCGTGTACGACGCCACGCTCATACAGTCAGCCATGTACACCACTCTGAAGAAACACTTCGGCGCCAAGTCCTACTATAAGCATGTTCTTGAGACTTTTAATGTGGTAAGTTCTTTTAGACTGATTATCATCAGCTTCTGAGCAACTATAAGCAATTTCTTGAGGATTTTAATGCGGTTAGTACTCTCTGACGCATTTATAAAAGTCAATCAGTTTGTAAACTAACGTACCTACTGTAAACATTAGTGAGTATGTCTATGAGACTTTAAATGTATTAATACCTTAAAATCATTCAAAAATCATGGATTCTACTGAGCCATGGTTTAGTAAAAGTAAAGTAACAAAAGTAAAGTGAGTTAGGCCTTAATCGTCATCATTACATTCCATATTACGATGAACAACTTAGCACAAAAAATATCTATCTATGCAATATTCTATTGAGTAGGTATATTAGATATCTCGCACCCGTAACACCAGCTTCCAGCTTATTACGGGGCTAGACGTGTGTAAATTGTGCAGTATTTTTTAAACTAACGAAATTATTCTTTTAACAATTACATGATAACAATTGTGTTTACTTTAAGTATTTTCACGTTCTAAAATAATGGTTGAAGTGTTAAAAAGGGCTAACATTTTTGTTATGTCCGATAATATTGTAGATATACTACTACAATTAATAACAATGTTTTGTTACTATAACTGGTTTGTCGCTTAATCGTATATCGTTTGTCGTCTATCATTACCTAAGTATTGGTTATTCTTATTACGAGTATGTTCTGTGGTCGTGACCTTTGTAATTAAGATGTTTTCTCTGTGAAATGTCCAGCACTATTTATGTGTACTTATAATAATTGGGACAAATGGAAGGACATGAGGGAGGCCTTTGCCCTACAATGGGACACCATAGGCTAATAAAAAAAACTCAATAAAAACAAAGTAGGTAATGGAAATATAAAAATACATAAAAGTTATGAATGGTTTCTATTTGAACACAACGCTCAGTGAGTCGTAACGTAATATGGGCCGGTATGACGCTTCTGTACATGTGATAAAGATAACTTATCAAGTTATCACAATAAGTATAAACAAACGGCATTTTATCTTCAAAACCTGACACAATCTCTAGAACTTAACAAAATAAGTCACCTACTTATTATAAGCCAGAATATCTAATCGAACATGTTTTATCGATCATGACCAAAATATTGAACGTGTTTTTGCATAGACGCATGTGTAACAACGTGACTATGTACTTAGGTATAACCTTTGTTAACAAACAAAAGACAAATACGAATCTATGGTTTCAAAATGTACGTATGCTTATAAAATTACATGATTTATGAGTTGTTAAAATTAGTAGGTAGGTACATACATCCGTAAAAACATTTGCATTAATTTGAGTCAGAAAAAAGTGGAACTTTTCTCTTTTCATCCCAACAATCCCAAGGTTGCCTGGAAGAGATTGCTTTTAGTAATAACAATAAAGCATTGCAAGCATTTGAATTGTATTGAAACTGCAGTCATGACTGGCTTAATGAAAATAAGGATCAAATATCTATTTTTGAATAATGTGTGAATAAAATAATATAGAAGATATTAGACAGTCCACATGTCCAATGTTCACCCATTTAGTTTGAATAAAATAAACATCTTACCATCTCACTTGTGGACAACCAAACCTGTGTTTTGAGATATTTTCGTATTATTAGACTTTAAATTACCTGATTTAAAAAAGTAGGTTCTAGATACAAACTTTGAACAGAAATATAGATAAGCAATATTTGTTATTTACCTATTAGGGCATATGTGTTGGTGTGGACAATAGTCCAGGAATATTTATTTATATTAGCAATATATAGAGGAAATATGTTAGAATCCTTAATTATTTTGCTATTCACACACATCCCATTTGATCATCTATAAAATGATTGTATTATCATTTCAGATGCTTCTAAAATGCTCTATGGGTCACTACGTCGAGAAACAAATGCTGAAGACGGACAAGCCTGACCTCACACAGTTCACCATGGACAAATACGAAGCGATCACGAAGTATAAGACGTCGTACTACACGTTCCAGCTGCCGGTGTCTGTGGCCATGCTCATGGCGGGGGTCGATGACCCTGAGATGCATAGACAGGCCAAGACGATTCTATTGGAGATGGGAGAGTTCTTCCAAATTCAAGTGAGTTCATATTTAGAATAGACACCACCTATCTTCTATCATATATATATATATATATATATATATAAATTAATTCGTTCGTTATTCTCGCTAAAGCTCGAGAACGGCTGGACCAGTTTAGCTGATTTTGGTCTTGAAATATGTGTATGTACTTCAGGGAAGGTTCAGAGGTTAGCTAGTAGGTACGATATTATAATACCATGGGGTATTCCACTTCATTCGCTTCTGTGGGTTGTGTCGTCGTTGAATTTGAATTACAGTAACACCCTATTAGAAGCGGTGCACTGCGCTTTGTCTTTTACCTCTGAAGTTTAATTTTAAACTTAGTCCTATTTATATATATTTGGTGTTTTGAAAGGATCGCCTGCAGACATTGAACGTTATTTTTTGTATAGAAATTTCTAAACGTGCCCCCCTAGCGTTAAGCATCGTAACCTAGTAATACATTAATTAAGAGCCATTAAAATGATCTCGTAGACGAACCGTAAATAAACGTCAACTTTAAAGTTCTTCAAAGTCTTCAATACTAATTATCTTTATTATTTAATTTTTATTAAAGTTTTATTCTTTTAGTTTTTAAGCTCGATGTTTTTACATTAATTTAGATACAAATAAACATATTTTATTCTATTCTTTATTCTTTATAGGACGATTTCCTCGACTGCTTCGGCGATCCAGCCGTAACGGGCAAAAACGGCACAGACATACAGGACGGTAAATGTACGTGGCTCGCGGTCGTTGCCCTGCAGCGGGCAAATGCGGCACAAAAACAACTCATGGAAGACAACTACGGAGTGAACAGTTCCGAATCTGTCACCAAAATCAAGGATTTATACGAGGAGCTGCAACTACCACACACATACTCAGTGTTTGAGGAGGCGACATATGACTTAATTAGAACGCAAATTCAGCAGGTCACAAGGGGTTTACCACACGATTTGTTCTTTAAAATTTTAGACAATATCTTCAGGCGAAGCATCTAATTTAGGGTATTTAAAAGATCTCAATGCTGCAGGTATCTATGCTAATGAATCCATAAAATATATACACCACCTATTAAAGATTAGTTGGGTAAATACCGAAACATTAAGAAGGTTTAATTAAAATGAATGTATATTGTCCTCCTAAAACAAATGTATTTACTTGTAATGTGAAAAATGTACCTAAATTATGAAAAAATGAAAATGTGAAAAAATGAATGTAAAATTAAAATAATTAAAATGAAATTACCTTGAAATGATATAAGTATTTCGGATTCTAAGGTGTTGATCGCCATGGATTAGTAATTACATAATTAAGTTTGTATTAGTATAATAAATAGGCTACTAGTAATGTTTATCATTAAATGCTGTTACAAATTACTAATCGTTTTATAAATCTTGTAAATAAGTGATTCGTTAGTTATCAGATTGGAAGACCGATTTGGGAATGTGTTTGTTTCAGTAGTGTGTTGTAATATTGCATTTAGGTATCAAATAAGTAGGTAAAAGGTAATAATTAATCTAAATGCATTTATGTAACATGCTAATGTCCCAACTAGTAGCAATATGTCTTAATCGTCCAGTTAAGATTAAATTGAAGTGTCATTAAAATATAATCATGGAAACTAACATAATTATTTACCTACACTAAATAAAATTTTCTATACGATCAGTCAACATGTGAAATCAACTCTTAATATAATATTTTATAGTGTTCTAAATATGCGATATAATGTTTAATTGATTTTTGGATATAAATTTGCATCTTAGTCTAAATAAATTAGATTCAAGCGTATGATATCTGCACGGAATTTTAATGGTGAAAATAGATGTAAATAATTGTTAATTTTTTTTAGGTAGGTAAGATTATTATGTCGTAAATTAAGATAGCATTTAAAAATGATTATATAACGAAAAAAATAAATAAATACGATAATAAAACCATGAAGTTTTAGTCGTCCTAAATAAATTAAAAAGAGTTGATATACTAATTTGGGTACTTTAAATTAATAACTAAGGTAATACATGAAATATTATTCCTTTATTAGGTAGGTTAAGCCAATACCAAAGTTACTCAACTAGTTTCTGTTCTTATACGAGTAGGTAATGGACTTTGCCAGTGTCAAAAGTTTTATAAAATTGTAGCTCATGTGTATGCCATTGTCATCACTCTACTCTTACTCAACTATTTTTGCCGCTTATATGTTACATCTAAAAGCGTTTGAAACACTTTTTGTAGCCCAATAGTTGGTAGTTTATTAATCTTCCTCATAGCACTACTGTAATACTTTTCTTCTTCCGCTTTATATAATTCAGGTAGATTCAGTTTACAATAAATCTGCTGGCAGCGCTCGATGTGAGCTGGCTCATTGGACCCATAGCAAGCCTTGAAGACAACGCGTTGTGCTGGTGTGCAGCGCTGTAAAGCGGTTACAGCAAGCCAAGTGCACTTCCCTTCTTGAATATCCGAGCACTGATTTTCTTTACCTGTTAGTTTCTTGTCACCGAAACAGTCTAAGTAATCATCCTGAAAAAAATTAACTCATACTAAGTAGGATTTGATGACAGAGGGATATAGCAGCCTGGCGGTCTTTGGAAGTCAAGATATTTACTTCTGGTTGTTGCGCCACAGCAGCATGTAAGATTTGCTGTTTGCCGGCCTAAGATAGTATCTACATGCATCAATTTTATCTAGTTATCAGCTTACAATATACGGTAAGTATCTATTTTAGTCCTCTTCTATTGAATATGACCTGTATAAAATGAATAAATAATTTGATTGTTATTTAAATACTAACCTGAATTTGAAAGAGCGTCCCTATCTCTAAAGATATATCTTGTATTAATTCTTTAGTGTCATTGGATACACTATAGTTAGCTAAAATTAGACCGAGTTTTGTCGGAAGATCGTATGTATAGAATGCTGTTTTAAACTTAATAAGGGAAAGATATATTTCTGATGTGAAAAGGCTGAAGTCTGTTGTCCTTTTTCTGTCTGATTTGAGGTCTAAGTATTGACCAAAGGTTGTAAATAGCATCGCCTGAAAATTACAATGGTTGATTAGCATGTCAAGTAGAAATAATATATAATAGAGAAATAATATACAATAGAGTTGCTTGTTGCTCGATTTACCCTTATATGCATACTCTTTTATGTTTATATTAGGTATATTCAGTTATTTAAGTTAGGTATAAGCTTACATTGTTGTTGTGCCTTAGCGGGGTCATATAATGATACCTTTAAGATAGACTCTATGAACCTATATTCCAAAAGTGGTTTTGATTATTATGATAAGGTTTGCATTGTAAGAAGTCACATAATAATTCACTTTCTCACCAACACAAAATAAATCCGAAAGATAAGATAGAAAACATGCTTTCTCCACGTTAACTAAATCGGTACTTAGAGGGTACAATTTAAAAATATTATGCCTTTGTAAGATGTACCTATATAGAATATAAAACATACCTCATTAAATGTATCCAGTAAATCCTTATAATACTTCTTCTCCCCAAAGTACTGCTTCAACACGTAAAACATGCTAAGGTACAGAGTGATAGCATCGTTGATAGCAAAACTGCTGCCTACTTCAGGAAGCGTGTACCAGCACGGCTTGCCGCGTCTCATTACTGATCCATCCACTATATCGTCTTGTATTAGTAAGAACGCTTGGGCCTGGACATACATAAATAATACATTCTACGAGTATACTAAAGTTAAATAACAGTTTCATCATTATAACCCCTATTTATGTTTCCACGGACACAAACACCTCTTGATCAGAGAGATTAGGCCTTAATTCACCACTCTAGCCAAGTGAAGGTTGGTGAATGACACATGTACTTCAAACTTTTCATAGTTCTCAGAACATGCCGGTTTCCTCACGATGTTTGCCTTCACCGTTAGTTAGAGCACGTGTTTTCCAAGCGCACGAAAATTTTTATTCGGTTTTTATTCGGTGGACCATGCTCATGGTGTACGATGATAATATAGAGAAGCATTCAGACCAGAATATTTAAATTTGGAATATGAAGTCAGCACAAGTGGACCTCATATGTAGTCAAAATCCCCTTCCAGGCAAAGAAACGTAGCAGAAATATTTTTTTTATTGGTATTATAGATATACATTTAAATTCGGGTTACCAGGGCTATACTGGGTGGTGTGTGTTCGACTCCCACTCGAGGACCAAGGTTAAGTTGTGATCTTGTAATTTTTCCTTTAAGTTATTATCATTTTTTCAAACCCCTTACTTACCATCTCTAGGCAGCAGCCGAGAACGTTGGCATGCTCCATGGATTCAGTCGTGATGTTCTCAGGACGCTCTAGGATTCCGTACACCATTCCGACAGACTTGCCTCTTGCATATTTACCCCCAGTCATGTTGTGCGTGAACAGCTGTAACAGAGGATGAGATTGAGATTCGATCAACAACAAAGCGCAGTAATGGTTAATTCCTTTGGTATAACAAAATAAGAGTCTCGATAAACAAAACAATAAGTTAACTAAGCACATATCTTTTAGGCCACTTCATCATTTCTGCCATCGGACGTCCACGGCTGGACATAGGTCTCCCTAAAACATTTTCAATTGTTCGGTCGGGTGCAGCTTGAATCCACCATCGGCCATCTGTTCTACTCACTATATGGCCTGCTCATTGCCAGTTAACTTAACGCTTTTCATAAAACATGAATATCAACTTAGGTTAATAATTATGAGACCCACTTGGGATCTTCCGAGAGACGTAGATTTGAATCCTGCCGTTTGCGTTAAAATTGTCGTTCAACGTTTTCAAATGACTATAAAAATAACATACCTTTTTTAGCCATTCTTCAAGTGAATATATTTCAGAAACCCTAGGGTGTTTAACCACACAGTTGATAACATTTTGCAATGAATTGTCAAAACAATTTTCATTTTCCTTTGATTTGTTTGTAGGTTGCGAAGAAAATGCCTTTGTCTGATGCAAAATTTGTGGAATTATCCTTGAAAAATCATAAAATTAGGTACTCAGCATGCAATATTTAAATACTTGATGGTGACCTTTTAATATCAAATACTTTTAACGCACCACAATAAAATTAAAAAACAAATGAAACTAATGATATCATTTTACTCAATATTTTAACAAATACTTCAGTGCAAACAAAGCTATGCTTTTTTTATAAGTCCGTGTATTGTTTTTTCTAAGTGTCGGGAACTGCTTATCAACTTCAATGCCGACTCCGCATATTCGCGGGGTGCGGGTCGAGCGCGGGGTGCCAGCTCCGCAAATTAGCGGAGTAGCAACGCTCAGTTTGTATGTAAAAAAAAATATCGGCATTCCTCAAGCCACCTTTTTAATCAGGCCGGCAGTAAAGTTGTTAATATCTTTTCGTCCAAAAAACCTAAATGATGACACGAAACGTGGAGCCTCACTTTATAGACTTTTTGAATAGATTCTCTCAAAAAGCTGGAGAGTAAAATTTACCTCGTTTTCCTACTAAAATGTCTGAGAAAATCACTTTTAAGATACATCAAATAATTAAGCAATACCATTATGCTTCAGAGTCTAAGTCTTCACAAGACGAAACACATGTTACTTTTAAATACTTTTGTATTGAACGTCAAGGGATAGATATAATTAAGTAGCGCCGACAAGCTATGAAGAAGACTATTAGATTATCATGATTTTGTTTGTTAACTGGATTTTTTTTTAGTAATTTTACAAAATACAAATACAAAATACAAAATACAAAATGTTTATTTTCATTCACATGTGTTCTTATTAACTAAAACAGTAATTGTTACCTCCTTTTAAGTATAAAATACCTGTGTTAGGAGGCAACGAACTTCCATAACATACATTTGTTTATAATTGAGACGTAAATAACGTAAACAATTTGTGTATTACCTAACTATTTAAAATTAAAGTGAAACTAATGATAAGTTACAATAAAAATTACATATTTGAGCTCGTACAAAATATGAAATTCTAAGAGGGTAGGTTTGACCAAATATGAAATGTGGTGTGTGGTACAAGATGTTAGCTAATAGCGATTAATAGGTGATAATTTTAAAATGTGTACCAAAACCTTTTTTGATGTAAGTTGGTGTGTTAGTGTGTATTATGAGTGTGTATGTATCTAATTATAATATATGTCTATATACATATATAATTTTATTTACATAAATATAATATAAATTATACTTTTATTCATTAAAGTAGTTACAAATTTTTACATATAGAATACAATATACTTACATATAATAATATACAAAATAATTTATATACATAAAGGCACCATACTAAATAAATAAAGTTATTTTAACTAAAATTTATTTTCCATACAAAATTAATTGAGTAAATTAAAAATACTATCATATATTTTTGTTTTCCAGAATGGCTTCGCATTGATCATAGTTTAAAGTTAATAGGTATTTATTTATATCTTTTTTGCAATTATATAGATTTTTAGGGTAAATATTTAAAATTTTATTTAATTTATTATATATAGTAGCTGATTGAGTGACATATTGACGAGAAGCATATACAGATTTTATAGCTTTTTTAGAAATTACATTTTTTTTCTTTTTCCTGCCTTTTGTTAAATTTGGGTCAAAATTTATAGATTTATGCTGTTTTATAGTTATGTTTTGTATGTAGAGCTTCCTTATCGATAAAGTGTTTTGTATAGAGTAAAGTGCGTCTGTTGAAAATCTATAGGGTTTGAAGAACATTACTTTTAGTAGGGACCTTTGAGTTCGTTCTAAGTGTATAAGTTTAGTTTTAGTTGCTCCTCCCCAAATGGGAATACAGTAGGATAAAATTGACTGAACTAGAACGACATAGATCTTATGAATGAGGTCTTGTTTGGCGATGTGCCGTAATTATATTTTTAAACAATATAATGCTGTATTGCCGAATAATTCGCACATTTCTAATTTAAAAAAAAAAACTTACTTGGTCCGAATGCCATATCACGACAATGATAATGATTCAAAAATATATTTTTTTACTGTAAGGTATGATCAGTACTCATTTAATTGAATTTGGGAGAGCGCTACTTTACTCTAGTGCATAAAATTACCTTAAAATATTCTTTTCAACTTTATCGATTTGAACTAGTCCATATGTCATAACTTAGTTTTGTCATAAGTATCTAGATGACGACCTCTGTGGCGCAGCGGGCGTAGGTCTGACTGCGACGGAAAGGTTGGTACAACAATTTGTACGATCTGCAGATATTTGTTCCAGGTGTCTGGGTATAATATATCTAAGTATGTATATTCTATTAGTTAGTATATCAGAAATCTAGTACCCGTAACAGAAGGTTCGAGCTTACCACGGGGCTAGATGTTATAATAATGTGATAATTGTCCAGCAATATTTATATGAACTTATTTAATAAATTTATTAATCATTTCGTTACTCTGTGACAACTAACGTAACGGTGCATAATGAAGTAAAATGACGGACGGTATGTTTTAGGTAGGTACTGGATGAAAATTTCTACATAAGCATACCTACATAAATATAGGATATGTGGTTATATGCAAAGCGTTGTTATCTTATTTAGTACGACACTTTGGCTTATCTTATTGACAATGCACTTAAATAGGGTTCAATGAAATAGTAACCTTTAGAGTGAGAATAATATACATATTATATCAAACGAAAAAGACGTTCACGACTACAGCTCAGTCATAATGAAAGGATTTTGAATTACAAAAGAGCCGATTCTGCGTGCTTATTTCCTATTCTGCTAGGCTGCCATGGTCAGCATGTACCAAAAACTTTAATGAACATTTAAATAATAAAGTGTATAGAGTGGCTATATAAATAATATGTACTTAATATATTTATATTAGCTCTCGAGAATTAGTACCTATACGCATGTTTACCTACCTTTGATTTGGTTATCGCATAGATTGGGATAGTAAAATCTTAAAATTTTACATAGTAAATGTATCTTGTCCTGCTCTTTAAAGTTGGCAAATTATTTTTTTATTTATTTTGACCAATAAACCTTAATCCAGCATAATTATAAAACAAAAAGTGCTTACTTAGGAATCCTTGGGTGTCCTTGATTTCGGTTTAACCCCTAATATTCTTAATATTAGCCACTTTTTATAAGCATCGAAGACCTAGTGCTTTTACAGATCATTTTCATAATATTCAAAATGTTAGGTCGGTACCTATTATTTTGTGCATTTACATGTTTTCAGCAGCAAACAATTGTTTAAATTCATCGTAATTAGAATAATTTGACACCTTATGCTCAATTTGACGTGGGTATTTGAAATAAATTAAGATGATAATCTGATATTCATTAATCAAATTCAAATTCATTACAATTAACACACCATTACATATTTACTTAAGTAATTGTGTAAAAAAGTGCAAACCGCAATGTTTTGTTAAAATTCAGCAACTAAAATGCATAAATTATTAATTAACATATTTCATAATTTAAATGGATCTTATTTACCACATTGGTACAGTTACTTAAAAATCATAAAAGAGTTAAAGGTTCTGCAGCTAGTAGGTAATATTATGCCTCTGCTACTGTGCCTACTATAGGTAGTATTGATAATATTATATACATATATTGACTAGATATTGATAATCGTAGTACTACGAGCCGTTTTGGCTAAATCAAACCCCGCCGCGCACATCTGGATTTTTCTTCTGAAAAATGTATGAGCGGTTTGAAAACACCTTTAACGGTAAAGGCTAACATCGTGAGGAAACCGGCATGTTCTGAAAACTTTGTAAAGTTTGAAGGACATGTGTCATTCACCAACGGCGCAGCGGGCGAAGGTCCGTACCGAGGTTGCGGGTTCTATTCCTGCCTCGGTATAAAATTTGTACGATCTGCTAATATTTGTTCCAAGTGTCCATATTACGTACATATATCAGAAATCTAGCACCCGCAACACAAGCTTCGAGCTTACCCCGGAGCTAGATGTTGCTATGTAATATCATAACACCATTATTTTATATTAGGTAAATCCAAAAACACCTAAATATAGATACCTACAGAATGCTTGCACTAATATCTGCAACACGCCATAGTAATTGGTATAATCTGTATAGACCAATCTGATATATCTTAGTCAGTCGAGAATCGTGAATCGAACAAGGTCCCTTTTACCGTGGGAATTATTAACACAGGTAAGAATAAATTGCGATTCTACTCAAAACACTGTAAATTATATCTCGAACTTTAAATTATCATCTTATTATTTTGGTATATGAAAATACTTAAAATACTGAAGTAATTTCGATTCGATAAGTTTTACCGGAAAGGGGGTTGCATGAATAATGAATTTTTTGGTTATTTGAAACTCGGTCAAATTATTTATGGTCTAAAAAAATATTTTATATATCATGTTATATAATTTATTATTATTTTTATATAATCTATTATTATGTAAAATATATTTAAACGCATTTCAGGGTTTTACAAAATTAAAGAAGGGGCCAAATTTGTATAACGGACTTCTTAACTCCGTCTTCTTTATCTTTGCGTTAGTTGTAGAGTTGTCATTTTGAAACAAATTTTCAGTAAACAGTAAACCTTTTTAACCATAAACCTAAGGTACTGTTTCCAATTTGATATCTGCCTAATCAGACACACACTACCCGTTATCGCCTTTTAGCAGTGGTTGACAATTATGCTGGCCCAACTTTGATGGGAGCTTATCGCCGCAGTAACGAGATCTTGGCGTTCGAAAGAGCTTATCATGTTTAAGGACTTCCTCGCTTACTACTATCTTATCTCAACTATTAAGATATATTTATTTATTTAATTTTATTTGTGGCAAAATAACAAAATAATTTAGGTACAACAAATTATGATTCACAATTTTTTTGACGACGTATACTTTCCGTGATATCTCGAGTCCAATATTTATCTCCCAACATGTCCCAAAATAAAATTGCGTCCTCTAAACATTTCTTTATATTGTAAATAATATGCTAAAAACGCTCTTAGGTAGGTACCTATCGCTCATCTACAAACATCAGCCTGCCTATTGAAATTATTCTGATTCTATATATAATTATTCTTCAGGTGAAGAAGGTACTTAATCAAAATTTATTACATACTAAAAGTCAACGTCTAACCTAAATATACCTAATATACATATAATACCTAAACACATTTCAATAATTTATTATTTTATAATTTCCCCCGACAAGGGTGGCGACCCCTTAAACTTCGTGTTATGCTTCTATTGACCATTGATTGATTTTTGATTTATTGATTAATTATTTACACGCAGTTCATCTGTTGCAACATTTGCGGTTCATACATCATGAGTTTTCTCTATTTTGTTTTTAATTTATGCAATAGATAAAATATTATACATAGAATAAAACAGAGAATAATAAAATAATTAAAACAGTGGCAGATTTAAACATTCGTCGATCAAGAATTGACCAGTGACTCGGCTACAACTGCTACAAGCTTATTTTTAAAACCAGTAAATTAATTTTGTCTTACCTTATTAGCTTTTGGAATCACTATTACGATATCTCCTTAATAATTTAAAAACCAATTAAGTGTTACGAAATCTCATTAATGTTTTAAAATCTTTTTTTTTAGATTTACCTACAACTCTAAGAGCAATTATTGTATAAATATTATCATAAAAATAAATTATATTTTATTTTAAGTATCATAGAAGTGAAAAAATTAATGTCTTATTTCCCTGTTTTTCAGATTGATCACTCGGAGAGCATCCTCGTATTAGTTACAGACGAGATTTAAATATTGGTAGCATGATGCATCTGCTTAGAAAAACACGCCACGTATTCGGAATGCATCACAATATGTAAGAAACTGGCAGCACATATGGTGTTAATGACCAAAATAATATTATTAACAAGCTTTACACTCGCGGCTTTGGCCGCCTTTTAATTACCTACTTTCCCGCATTGATAAACTAATTTTCCACCCGCGGCGAAATAACCCATGTGACAATGCTAATAATATCAGACAACAATTCGGGACGAATGCGGACTTCGGATTGAAGTTTCATCAAAATCCATTCTGTATTTTTTTGCGTGAAAGAGTCACAAAAATCTATTCATCCATACAATTTTATCATATTAATAATGATGATGAAAGTCCAAATAATGATGATTATGACCGTAATGGCAAAAAAATTAAGCCGAACTTTCTGGATACTATTAATTAAATAATTGTATTTTTCAGAACTATAAAGAATATTCCTGTAAGATATTTTTCATGGGAATCCACACAGCGAGCAAAGCTGGAATCTGACAAATTTAAGGAAATGTTGCCAAGTATTATAGACTCACTTGTGAAAAATCCGAAGTTATCTCAAGTTCCTGAGGTGACTGATTGGGTGAAGCCGGTAAGGTTGTTACATTTCATTTTATAACAAAGGGAATTAATTTACAAAAGAGGTTAAACACTTTCGACGTTTCGACCACGACAAGAGCAGTTTTTTTTCAGGAGGAGTGAGCGTCTCGCCGTACTCCGTCTCCTCTTTGCTCGCGCGCGCGGTTTTTTTACGTTATCTACATATATACCTAACGCATTGACGCCTTCGAGATGTTGGAGAAAGATGACACAGCATTTTGCTATTGCATTTGCATTATGCTATTGCGAGAACTCAAGATCTCCTCGCGACTGTCATGGCCTAGTGCCTTCGTAGAGTCCTAGAATACTTCGATCACATAGCATCGTGGCCGGAAAAGTAGATGGAAAAAGGCCTCGAAGACATGAATAGAATATAATAAATCCATACATTTCAATGTGTTCCAGATGTTGAATTACATTTTTACTGGAAGCAACCAATTACAAGGGAAAATGACAGTTCAAGCATATATGGCCATTGAAAAGCCGGAGAATATCACAGAAGAATCCTTGAAATCAGCTCAGACTCTAGGCTGGTGTGTGGAAATAGTAAGGATCTTCTTTATTTTTCTATTTTACGTTACGTTAGATTGTAACTTTACACTGGGGACACAGGGACTTTTCTCTTGTTTGAGATTATGCCTTAATTCACCACGCTGGCCAAGTGCGAGTTGGTGAATGGTCTTTCAAACTGTTTAAAGTTCTCAGAACATGTCGGTTTCCTCACGATGTTTGACTTCACCGTTTGAGCACGTGTTTTAAAAGCGCCATATTTTTTTTCTAAAAGAAAAATCCAGAGGTGCGCGGCGTGATTTACACCCACGACCTTCAAAATGAAAGTCAAGTGTGCCACTTAGCCAACACGGCTTACTGTTTCTTTATCTGAAGAAAGTGTAAATAAATAACTGCTGCAACACAGTATAAAACAAAGTCGCTAACGCTCTCTGTCCGTCCCTAAGTAGGTTTGCTTCAATCTTTAAAAGTACGCGACGGATTATGATGCGACTTAAAACAAGTAGAGTGATTCAAGAGGAAGGTTTATAAGTATAATTAGGCGAAGTGAGAGCGGGTCGCTAGTAAATTATAGACTAATTTGTAACTGGATAGAAAACTATAATTTGGTGTAGATATTGGGCTGAGTCCTAGCAGTTTGAACTCGAACATAACGTACCTATTCATTATCTTTTATTATAATTAATGATTAAACGAACTTACCTGTACGTGAAGTTCTATCATAATTATACGATGTGGTTTGTTCGAGAAATGTGTAACCTGAAAAGAATTATTATTATTTTCATTCGACTTCGATTATAGTATATTATAGTCTTAATTATAATGAAGACAAGGCGTGTTTAAATTGTCAATTAATTTAAGTTCAAGAGGCACTTTATTTGCGTTATTCATGATCATATTGTAAATTAATGTGTTTTTTATACAGATGATCGGCTACTTTTTGGTGTTGGACGATATTTTAGATAACTCCAGTATCAGACGCGGCCGACCCTGCTGGTACACGCTGCCCGGCATCGGCCAAGGAGCCCTAAAAGACGTCCTAATCATGCACAGTTCTGTCTACGAACTGATCCAATATCATTTCCATGACGCACCATATTATACTAAAATCTTGGAGCTATTTAACGAGGTGGGTTATTGTTTCATTTTTAGATATGGTCAACTGTGAATTTCGATCTTATTTTTTTTTTACTTATATTATCTTTGCTGTGGCAATGTACGTGTATTTGAATCGGGAATTCTTTAATGCCTTTTTCATTTACCACTCATGGTCAAATAAGTTTCAATTAAATTGCAAAGTAAAGCTAAGGGCCATAAAGATTTTAAAAAATTTATGTCATTTATTTCCATAAAATCCTAAAGATCACTTGGACAAATCAATAAATAAATAAATGAAAACATAAAAAATGAGTAGAAAATGTTTTTTCAACTTATTTAAGCAAAAGCTGCCAAAAATTTGCGAAAATCTTTCACTTTTCTTGTTGGTTTGTCACTGCAATTTTTTTTTTTTTTATTATTTTTGTAACCATAAATTACCGTTTTCAGACAATATTATTCACGGCTATGGGAGAACATTTGGACTTTGAAGTCCGTAATAGAGAGAAAAATGACTACAGTCTGTTTACGATTGAAGCGTATCAAACTATTGCGAAATATAAAGCAGCTTATTTTATATTTAAACTACCTATAATACTTGGTTATTTGTTGGCCAATAATGATGATCAGGCCTTACATAGCAAGATTGAAGAAGTGTGTTTATTGTTAGGGCAGCTGGTACAGATTCAAGTAAGATTATTTTATTAACACTGAAGTATATATACGCCTAAATTTTAATCAAAACATGTGACCTTTTTACACATTAGTTAAATGGATTAATAAAATGAAGCATACGATTTAAAGGTAGTAATTACAGATCCCATTTTCTTTTTTTAGAACGATATTAATGACTGTTATGGCGATGAAACTCTGACAGGCAAGAAAGGTAATGACATAGAAGAGGGTAAATGCACGTGGTTGTCCGTGACCGCCCTGCGGCTGTGCAGCGCGGCGCAGCGCGCGGAGTTCGTGCACAACTACGCGCACAGCGACCCCGCCAGGGTGCAAGCCGTCAAACAACTCTACGAACAACTGAACCTACCACAACTCTACCACGAAGAAGTAACCACACTGTATAACACAATAAAAGAGAAAACTAATTCCTTGCCGACTAACGATAAGATGCTTATGCTTCAATTATTGGATAATTCGTATACCTAAGCCCAAGACTTGGACCACATTTTATTAAAACGTTCCTAATGAAATAAGATAATTCAAAAACTTAATATGTATAAGTTGGTTTACGACCTCTGTAGCGCAGCGGGCGAAGGTCTGCGACGCAAGAGGTTGCAGGTTCCCACCACGGGACAACAATTTGTATGATCTGCAAATATTTGTTCCGGGTGCCTGGGTGATATATTATGTATAATAACAAATATCTATCTATGTATGTGTATTCAATTAGGTATATCAGAAATCTACAACCCGTTACACAAGCTTCGAGCTTACCACGGGTCTAGATGTTGCTGTGTGAATTTTTCAGCGAAATAAAAAAAACAGTTTATGAATTTAGTGATTAGTCACTAAAAATTATGAACTAGTCTTAGTCTTCGTAGGTATCCTAATAAAATCTTTTAAGATTTTAACTATATAGTTTTACTTTACTATCTTTACGACATTATCAGAATTCATACATGCAAGTACTGAATATTGATTGTGATGAGCTAAGCGCAGATTCCAACAGGATAACGAAAAATGAATAAACAATTAGAAATTAAAAAACTCTTTATTGTAAAAATTGTGTAAGTCTATATAATGATGATCTTAAAATTAGTACTGAGTATAGACAATTTTACCACGACGGACGGATATACAATTATATATGTTATTTACAATAATATGTCGGCTCACAGGCTTAACAATACACGGGAAAGTAAAATTTCCCTTGACACTACTAGTAGTGCCAAGCAGTACTGCCAAAGGAAATAAACGTATTTAAATTACGGCAATAACCAAGTGTCAATGTCAATGAAAATACCTAAGTATATACGCAGAATTATACTTTGGCGGACGGAAGTAAAAGAGATACCTATTCATGCAGCCTCTGTATGAAGAAGGTATTTTTGTAGGTATTGCAGAGTCATCGTAACTCAACCTCATCTGACAATATTCGTATTTTTTGCTAGGGTTTACATAGGTTACATATTTAACATTATTAAATGTACCCTAAATCTACCCCTTAAATTAGTATAATATTAAGCGAAGTTGCAAGAATGCAGTTCTGGGATGTGTAACAGTGAAAATGAATTGAGCAAATAAGTTTATTAAATAAATAAGAACATTTATAAATGTAATTTGTGCATATTGATATACTGTATGCCTTATCGTTGAGGCTGCCATAATTGATTTTCCGAATTATGATTTTATAATGTAGGTTGATCCTGAATAAAAATCATCAATCGGTATTTAATGCAGCGTTTTACAAATCAAAATCAGTCTAATTGAAGACCTTCTTAATTATACGATCTTTATGACGAAAATAATTTTAACCTAGACTTTTTAGAAATATTCTGTTCATATAGTTAAGTATAAGATGTTTGTGGTTGTCCGGTAGTGCGTTAGCTTTTGCTAATATATTATCACAGATGAGCTTCTCGTCTTGTTGATAAAGCTCGTGTAGGTTCAGTTGTTCGTAGAGTCGCTTGACGGCTTGCACCCTGGCGGGGTCGCTGTGCGCGTAGTTGTGCACGAACTCCGCGCGCTGCGCCGCGCTGCACAGCCGCAGGGCGTTCACGGACAACCACGTGCATTTACCCTCTTGTATATCATTCCCTTCCTTGCCTGTTACTTCTCGGACATCGTAGCAGTCTTCTATATCGTTCTGTTAAAATATAAATTGCGGATAAACGAAACAAGTATATGTTTTGCTCGTTGCATGAATTTAAGGTAAAGGAACAATTAAATGTTTTATGAGAATAACTTTAAAGTACGTAATGTTACTATGTCCAACTCGAAATTACCTGAATTTGGCAAATTTTTCCCAAGTCAAAACAAATGTCTTCCACTTTGCTTAGTATGTTCTTATCCGTATAATTTGCGAGTGCATATCCCAACAGCGTGGGTAGTCTGAAGATGCAATAGGCTGTTTTAAATTTACATGCAGTGAAGTATTCATCCAATGAAACCTGTTCATTATTTTTTACTCTGTGTCTCAAATCGTCCTCCAGGTGTGAACCCATAAATGTGTAAATCATATTCTGAAAATACAAGGAAGTAAAGAACAAAAAGTGCCTTATATAATGCAAGAAAAAAACCAATTAGTTGACAAATGCAATTAATGTAAATCTAAAAATAAACACAATGAATTGAAATTAAACTGCGAAACTCAATGTCGATGATATTAATTTAGTTTGTAATGATAATGTTGAGTTTTGATAAGCTTGAGTATGATCTTTCTATTTATAATAAAGTATAATATACAATGGCTAAAATGTTTTTAAAAAGTCGAAACAAGTAAACTACTTACTTCATTAAAAAGATCAATCAAAGTTGTATATTGCGGCACCATGTTGAATTCATCCTTTAAAATGTCAAATACTACACCGTTCAAGATCATAGCATCTGTAATGGCTGCAAGTCCAACATCTGGCAGCGTGTGCCAACAGGGCTTCCCGCGTCTGTAGACAGACCGGTCCTGTATGTCATCAAGTATAAGTATATGCGCGATTTGCTGAAAATAAGATAGTTTTGACAGTCAGTTTAACTTGTGAACGTAATTTATCAAAGTAATGACAGCTGTGTCTATCTATATACTCGTATTATGTGTAGGTAACTGTGACCGAATATTGCATCTTTAGAGACACACGATTTTTTGTTGAGATGGTCACTAAACTTATTGTCGTTAAAAGAACGTCTTTGTCAGAAATTTGATCCAAAAAGAGTATAAGGACGGGAGTATAAAAACAAAGCATATGCATTGTTTGATTTTTATCAAGACTATTTCTTACTATTTCCGCACACCAGCCTAATGTGCGGGCCATCTTCAGGGATTCCTTTGTGATATTTTCTGGTTTTTCAGCAGCTTCATATGCTTTTACCACCGAGTTCCCACATCCTTTTCTATTAATCCCAGTTAGACTATATTCCAGCAACTTAAACATAAATAAATGTATCTTGTAATACTACAAGCTCCAATTAAATGCTTGGTAATAAATGAAAGCTACCTTATGAGTCAATGGTCGCCACTGAGTAACATTAGCAAATCTCTGATTGTTCATGACTAAGTCAATAATACTTGGTAAAGAAGACTTAAATGTATCTTCATAATTTTTTTCTTCAGACGAATATACGCCTTTTACATTTGTTGAGAGGCGATGAGCCTGTAAAAGCCTTAGGAAAAATATTATGCAAATGATGGTATTTAATTGTGCCTAAAACGGTTATGAATATTGAATATATTATAAGTACTTACATGGGATATTGATTCACGCATCTACTAAACTGTCTATATATTATTATTTGCGGAGACAACAAAGAGTAAAACATTTTTTATTTATACGATGAGTTAGTACAAAAATCAAAACATAACTCTTTAAGAAATTAATTCGAACTTTATTTATAAAGTAAAATTAGTAAAAAAGGCATAAAAAGATAACATTGTTTAATTCAAGTAGGTCGAATTTATTTTGTATTTTATTATATTGTTATTCCAGTTTTAAAGCATTCAATGCAAAAATATAAAAGGTCTTTTGGATAGGTCTCACGTCTGAGTTTTTGTACCCATCTTATTTATCAAAATAAATCATGTTAGTTTATGTTGACGTTTTTAATTCAATACTATGGACGCACATTGTATGAAATGAACATTATATACAATCAGGGATCTCCTTTGATCAAAAACATTACCCTGATTGTAAATGAACTAATTATTACAATCAACGCCTCGCCAACTCGTAAAATTTAGGGTTAGTTTCGTTTTCACCCAGTCCCGTACACCCCCGGTCCGTTCTCACCCGATTACAATTAAGTTTATATCAATATTTTTTCCGCTTTTACGGCAAGTACCGGCGAAGACAAAAGTGCTTCAGAATTGTGTTCTAATAAAAATTATTTGGTTTTCACTTTTGTTATGAAATTTGAGTATTTACCATGTTCGTATTTTTATGTTACAATTTACATGAGTTATTATAAGCTCGCATACATCCGAGGTTGGTCTAGCTTTTGTTATCCTGAATTGCCTTGAACACGTGCAGTATGACGCATTATTTTCTTTGAATTGATGGAATGCTTAGTCCCTTGAGTTTTGTTATAAAGAGTACTTGAGTTTAGTTAACACTGTATTTTAAAATTTAATTGTGTAATAAGACAAGATCTGACATTGTTTAAATTTAAGTTAGATATTATACATATATTTTACATATTATATATTGTATAATCAGTACTTACCTATTTACACTGTTGCAATATAGCACTACTACCTACATTTATAACAAAAATCGAAAAAATAAATATCCATTTAAATATGATTTAGTTACTTATTTCAAGTCCTCTATTAATATAATATTGTCCTTACATAGTCATAATTAACTTACATCCATTATTTTAATATAACAAAAGCCGAACACATTTACGTGCCTGCCAGTACTTTTCGTCAAAAAATGCTTTTGATTGAATTTATTTTACCTAAACCAAATCGGGTGAGAACGGACCGGGGGTGTACGGGACTGGGTGAAAACGAAACTAACCCAAAATTTATGTATGAGGTAAGATCAATTTAACAAAGATACTGTAATGGTGGAAGTCAATATTTATTCACAGTGACTAGTTACCTTTTAAACAAATAAGTGTTAATTTTACGAGCTAATTAGGCACTTACAAACCAACTGCCTAATTAGCACGTAAATTTTCATGGATAGCATTAACATAGGTAAATATTCTGTCCCTGAACATATTAACAATTACATTGAACATATAACTTTATCTTTTGAGATTTTTTTCGGATTAATAACTTTTAAATAAGGACAGGAAATGGAGGTTCTGGTAGTGAGATAATGTAGGCTGAATAATTATAATCACAATAATTATAATCTTAACAATTGTTACAATACAATACAATCTGGGTTCTTCAAGACGAGGTACCTATTCAGGTACCTTCTAGATCCAGATCCATTCTCGATGATTCTTTAAAAACCTATCTGCGCTAAAAATATGTACTGTAACGGTAAAGGCAAACATCGTGAGGAAACTTATGAAGAGTTTATAGGACATGTGACACCAACCCGCACGTGGTAAACTTAGACCTAATTTCTCTCGTCAAAAGTCTAGAAGTCCCTGTGTACCTACTGTGTGAAAGTAAATAGGAGTAATTTTTCTTATGTTTCCAATCTATATAATTAAAAATGAAACCCGTTTTCCGTTGTCATAACATAACATGAAAACTGCTTGACCGATTTGACAATTTTTTTTTTGTAGTTTTCTAATACTCTGTACAAGGTTCTTACGGAAAAATAAAAAATAAAAATTTTTTTTCGTACGCTAAGGCGGTACGAAGTTCGCCGGGTCAACTAGTATTATATAAATGGAAAAGTATGTAATATTTCAACATTAAGTTTTATTTTGCTTCCCTGTTATTATTATTCACTTTTTCTCGACCCTAATGATTCAATGCATACATCCGTCTTAATAAAATATAAAGAGATTTCAAATTTATTCACTTTGTTTCCGGGTTTTTGAGTGTTGAAATGTATTATTTGTTTATAATTAAGTAAATATTAAAAACAATTCTATAATATCCAAATGTATGTGCGGACTTGGTAATAATTATTTAAGATTGTATCTAATAAAAATTATTTAGGTAACGATTTCAATTTGTGCATTGCAACATGGACTTTATTTACGTAAGCTAAAGTAAACATTTTATTAAAATTAATGCAATTGCGTATTTGTCACTCTGGTTTTATTTTGTATTAAAAAAAACAAAAACTAGAGTGACGATGTTTTAGATTCGGTTTCACGACAAAAAAAAGTGAATGTTATTGTGATACGTACGTACCTATATGATTTCTTTTTATTCTTTTATCTCCAGATAAAAACCGGATAATAACCTCTATAAGGCAGTTACCTAAAAGTTTCTGTGTAGGTGTGTTCTTTTGCTTGCATTTAAACAATAGAGATTATAATTATTATAATAAAAACCAGCCTCCAAAAAAAAAAATAAACTATGCAAAACTTAGGGAGGATAATTGCTAGAAAGCATCAAATCGGTAAAATTTCTGTGTAAGTATTATATGTATCAATGCCACTTTTCGTTGTAATTTTATAACTCAAGAACAGCTGGGCCGATATCCAAGGATGGTTTAAAACATGGGAATAAAGCGGTCGAAGCTGCGTGCGGGTCAGCTAGTATTATTATGTTTATAACGTAGGGCTTAAGATTTTACGCTATGAATATATTTTATAAAGGTAGATTCTTATGTTGATATAATTTTGAGAATTTTAACACTTAATCTCTATCGCGTATTTGTAAAATAGTGTAACTTTACATTTACTGTTTTATTAATTTTCTTTGTTATAGGCATATTTTACGTCCGATATCATTGAAACAATCAAACTATGGGGAAAAGGAAAGATTTGAAGATCATTTACACGATGTTATTGATTCTGTAGTAAGAAATCCATTAATCTCCCAAAACTCTGAATGTAGCAGTTGGATGCAAAATGTAAGTTACTAATAGACCAATTTCGAATACGTATGTTAGCGTTTTAAATTATGTATGATAATATAATGATTTTATACTACTTACTTCAACAACGAATATTTTTTTGTATTATTGACTTACCGACGGGGAGTCGAGAAAGAAATCGGCCACGAAAGTGCTGGTGAGACGATCTACTCGACTTTTACGTAGACTGGTGGCAAACTGCTCTTGACAGAAACTGATGGACAGAGTTAGGGGAGACTTTTTCCCAACAGTGGGAAATTACAGGCTACGTAAAAAAATAATTAAAACGACAAAAAATGGTCACATCACAAATATCACAATACAATAATGCCGCTAACAATATTCTAAATAACAAGGAGGTTCGCTTTACAAAGGTTTCATTTTGCGTTACAGCTAATGGAGTATAGTCTGACTGGTGGCAAAATGCTAAGAGGTATATGGACAGTTGCCGCGTATGAGGCAGCGGAAATCCCTCAGAACATCACTCAGGATAATTTGAAGATGGCCCGCACGCTAGGGTGGTGCCAAGAAATAGTAAGTTAGAATAATGAGTGTTAAATCATTTTAAATTCCCCATTCACTTGATGACAATACCAATGTTTTAATAACCAACGGTATAAATTATGTTAGGGTTAGGTTTACTACAACAGTATTTCATAATTGTTTTTTATTTTTCATTTTAGCTATCTTCATATGTCTTAATATTAGATGATGTAATAGATGGATCGAGCACAAGGCGAGGCAAGCCATGCTGGTATACGCTACAGGATGTCGGCTTGGGGGCCATTAAGGATGTTCTACTGATGCAATGTTCTCTATTTGAGATTTTGAAGGCTAATGTTAGCCAGAGCCCCCATTATTTAAACATTTTAGAGATTTTCAATAGGGTAAGAAAATATTTTGTGACATTGTTCATATATTACTAGTTAAATATCGTGAATTCCAGATTGCATTTCTCATGAACGAAGTTTCTGACGTAGGTAAATGGATATTGATTAATAAATATAAAGTAATTATTTTGCATACCTATGATATATAGCACACAAACTAATGAGGTAGATTAAGATTGCAAATGTCAAGGTATACTAATAAGCGGAGATCTGATGGCGTCATAGGCGATCTGGATAGGTACCCACGGAAAGAAAAGAGTTAGTTTGTACCGAAAGCAGTTTCGTCTAATCTAAGTGTTTATCTATGTATATAAGAAGATCTATATTTTTCTGTAGGTTTATAAAATATCCTTTAGAAAAGTTTGAGCGAACTCATCAGGGGACCAGATGTTGGTGTGTAAATTATCCCGTTATATTTTTAGGCACTTCTCTACACAACGATGGGAGAACATGTAGAAACTTCGATATCCCAAATGAACAAGGGAAATTACGACAAATTCACAATGGAAAATTATGAGTTTGTCGCTCAATACAAGACTGGTTACTGTATTTTTAAGCTACCAATTATATTAGGCTATCTGCTCGCTGGACACTATGAAAAGGATTTTCACGCCAATATGCACGATATCTGTGCACAGCTGGGAAAGTTTTACCAAATTCAGGTAACTTTGATTCCCTCAATTTATTTTTATAATATTACGAGATTTAAACAAACTCGTTATTGCTACCTTTAGAGAGTTATGTAAAAGTTATTGAGGCACTTTCTAAATCCAAAACAGTGCAACATTTTGTGATAGTTTTGTGATTGTGATAAATCGAAGCAAGTGTAAGTTATAAAGTAAATTTACAGAACGATATGCTGGATTGTTTCGGAGACGAAGCCATAACAGGAAAAAAAGGCAACGACATAGAAGAAGGTAAATGCACGTGGTTGTCCGTGAACGCCCTGCGGCTGTGCAGCGCGGCGCAGCGCGCGGAGTTCGTGCACAACTACGCACACAGCGACCCCGCCAGGGTGCAAGCCGTCAAACAACTCTATCAAGACCTAAACCTGCCTCAACTCTACCATCAAGAAGAAGAGAATCTCTATAAAACTATATTGGACAAAGCTGACGCGTTACCAACTGTTGAAAATAAGTTAATCATTCAGTTTCTTAACATGACTCATAAGCGAATTATTTAATAAAAAAAACAAGAAGTTTTTAAGGCGCTATCTGAGAAAATAATACAAATAAAATTCATGCAAATGGTACTTTATTAAACGTTTATCATAATTATGCTATTTTTAATTCAACTCTTTAAATACCTATAAATAAGGAACCAAATTTACTACAGCTCATTTAATAAGTTTATGTGAGAAGTAAAATTGGAGAATACTGTCTTAGATTTTTCTTAATTTTATAAAATTTAAATGTTCTCAACCTACCATGTTAGTAGGCACCTAAGATGTTAAATACATGGCAAATAAAATATTTCTAACACAAGAAAAAATAATCATAGGCTGAATTATGTACCTATGCATGCTTTTATTAATTTACTAAACTTTCTTTACTTAGTCCGTCTGTAAATCGAATTCAAGAGGTGAAGTACCATTTCGCGGTCGTTTTTCATTTTGAATTAGATTTCCTTTGAATGTTATCAAATATAATATTTTCCTCTTCTCTATAAAGTTGTGGTAGATTCAGTTGTTCGTAGAGTCGTTTGACGGCGTGCACCCTGGCGGGGTCGCTGTGTGCGTAGTTGTGCACGAACTCCGCGCGCTGCGCCGCGCTGCACAGTCTCAGGGCGTTCACGGACAACCACGTGCATTTACCCTCTTCTATATCGTTCCCTTTCTTGCCTGTTATGGTTTCATCACCGAAACAGTCCAATGCATCGTTCTGTTGACAGCAAAACTACAGTTAATTGAGGTAAAGAGTAAGGGGTGCTCCCTGAAAGTTCTGAAAGTTAATAAGCTCAATCATACCTGAATCTGATTAAGCATCCCAAAATCCAGACAGATCTCATTTAATTTTCTGTGTAGCATCTCGTCAGTTTTATTAGCAAACAAATATCCAAGTAATATAGGCAGCGCGAATGAGCAAATGTCTTTAGCATGATCATTGTGTAGTATTCTTCATCCGTGACCGTGCTGGTGTTTATTTTCATTCTTTTATCCAATTCTTGACTCATGTGCTCACCCACGTATGTTTTGAGAAGCGCCTAAAAATGCAAGTAAATTATGATGAGATTGTGTTATGGAACCTATGTATATTATTCTTTTATTTGAGTTTTTAAATAAAATTAATCTTACTCGATTAAATAGTTCAATCATGGCGGTGTATTGTGGAGTTTTGCTGAAATGCGTCTCCAATATCTCGTATATTATTGAGTTCAAGATCATTGCGTCCTTGATCGCCCCCATGCCGACGTCCGGTAGTGTGTGCCAGCACGGCTTGCCGCGCCTTGTACTGGACTCATCCATTATGTCATCTAATATAACTAATGAAGAATTTTGCTAAAAAAAAATAACGATATTACCGACGGCAAAATGACGTAAAATCCGCTATGTATGGACAGTAGCTGTAGGAAATCATGATTTTTTTATCTTTTTAGAAAAAAACTAGCTTTTCACTCACGACTAGAAATATCTTTTTTACACAGTTCTCTGCACCTAATGGTGAAAAATAGTCTTAGTAATAATCTGATTTGTATACGCTACGAGTACATAGTTGTAAAATTCCGTTTAAGGACATACTTTTTTTTTGTTTATTTAAATTAAATCATCTCGCTATCATATTGACTTTGTGACAACATTTTCACATATTAGTAGGTACAATAATTCTACCTATGATCAAATAGTAACCTAACCTAACAAGCATTGGTACTCGTATTATAAGGATAAATATGATAGAAATTTTCGATTTAAAAGTCAAACATATTAAAAATAAGGTCATTTGAAGTCATCATTGTCGGCACAAGTTTTTTACACAAAACGTTTCAACAGCTTTTTATAAAATACCAATATGGTTTGATCTGGTTACGAACTTACTATTTCTACGCACCATCCTAGAGTATGAGCCCTTTTCAAGGACTCTTCAGTAATATTATGCAGATTTTCCGATTTTTTGTAAGCGTTAATGACTGTCATTGCTCGTCCTAACTTGCCTCCAGTGAGCATGTACTCCATCAACTACAAGTAAAATGATAGCAAAGACAATATAAAATAGTTGAATCGATCAGAGATAATGAGAAGCATTGATGAAATCAAAAAACGAGAGATGGGGCACACTCAAGCGTCACGTGAATATAATTGATCAGAAACAACTACATACAATTATAATCGCACAACTAAGTTTGATGTGAAATTTGCTTTAGTTCATTTCACGTGACGCTGTTCAAATCCGACTAACGTCAATTGTTATTCGTCAATTGTTTTCGTGCGAATCTCCCGTTTTTTAATAACATCACTGATAAGAAGTTATATGTACTTAGTAGAGTTTTCTTGAAACTTCGTAACATTTCAAATCTGTGTTTAAAATTATAAAAAGATACCTTTTGCATACACAAACTCCATCGGGGTATATGAGAATATCTGTTATTTTTTGCAACATTTTCGATGAAAGAAGGTAAAGAAACTTCAAATGATTTCTTTTCATTGTTTATGTTGGATGTTGGTTGGATGTAAATGTTTTTATGTCATGGCGTAGAGTGACATTGGTTCTGAAACATTCTACCAAAAGTGTTACGTGGATCTGGAATAAAGGTCCTATGAAGTAAACTTTAACGTATGTAGGTACCTATTAAGTGTACAATTTATAGATAAGTACTAGAAATACACTATAATTGAATAAATTTTCAAATTGAATATAATTAAAATAAATAAATATTGATCGACTATAATAATAACATTTGATCTTTCCTTACATACCTTGATAAACTGTTATAAACACCTATAGTATATCTTGTATATCTAGAAGTTGCTCCCACTTAAATATTGTTATAGAACATTATTTTTATTTTATTTAAAATGAATAACCACAACACTCAAAATTTAACTCAAGATTTCATTTGACTTCGGAAGCTTTTATAAGAAACGAATAGTGAACAAAAACAAATCGACATCATTAAACCTTTTATTTAATACGTGTTTTCCTAACTTGTATGATCGATGTATCTTACATTAAAATCTTACATCTATTAATAGACTAAGAGCCTGTGATGGCCAGACCTTCCTTTAATTCACAAGCGTGAAAATTCTTTCATGTGTATGTCTAACATAGGTAAGAATAACCCCCAAACATGAAACCTGGATCGCGGTTCCTTTGGGAGATAACAACCTTTTACCTGTTATCTCCCAAAGGAACCACGATCCAGGTTTCATGTTTGGGGGTTATTCTTACCTGTGTTAGACATACACATGAAATAATTTTCACGCTTGTGAATTAAAGGAAGGTCTGGCCATCACGGGCTCTTAGTATATAATAATAAGAGATATAAATTATACCACCCGTGTCCTTGCCATCCTAGCCACTCGGACAACATGCCAGAATTGATGATGTATTTTTATAATGTAAGATTATGCACCGTATAAAAAGTTATATACATTAAATATTTGTTGTACTGCATTTACACATTCGTGTACGGTATTCGGCTTGTCATTCAACGAACAGTTCAACAAAACAATAATATTCAAGTGCCGTGAATAATTTTGACATTCGTAAACGAACATGGCCGTTTTGGCTACGTGGGACACACTTGACGTTTATTCTGAAGGTAGTGGGTTCAAACCCTGCAGTGCACCTATGGATTTTACTCCTTGAAATAATTATGTGGGCTTAAAAACACTTTATTTAAGCAATTAAATTCATAATAATATGTTTTCATTGACTAAATTTTAATTTTATTGACTTTTTTTCAGCCTATTGGGTTCCACTGTAGCACAAAGTCCTATATCCTTCCAAGAGTCTTGGTCCTTTGCGGTGTCCTACAATCCCCGGTCGTATCAAAGTCATTTACTTATTTCGTCTATAAATCGTGCTCAACACGTGGAGTACTAGATCGCGATCCCTATCCCCTAATGCATTAGCTTTCTTCTTAATGCCATCACATACAGCCTTTTCCGTTTCTTCATAGATTTGTGGCAGGTTCAGTTGCTTGTAGAGTTGCTTGACGGTGTGCACCCTGGCGGGGTCGTTGTGTCCGTAGTTGCTCACGAGGAGTGCGCGTTGCTCCGCGTTGCTCAGCTTGTACGCATTCACGAACCACCACGTGCATTTACTCTCTTCTATGTCGTTTCCTTTCTTGCCTGTTATGGTTTCATCGCCGAAACAGTCGAGAGCATCGTTCTGTTGACAGAAAAAAATAGTATTATCTTATTCTACTGTCTAGAGTCTAGACCTTTAGTCTCTGATTTAGTCCACATTCGTCACGTGATTATCGGCCCGCATAAAAAAAATCTGAGTTGCCTGCATTCGGCCCTAATTATTATTAAAAAATCTGCTTCCGTCCCACTTTTTATGTCTGCATTCGGCCCGCATTTATATATGCATAAATTAAATGCATTTTAGTACTATCAGCGCGAAAATACTAACACCCATATTCTTAGTCGTTTTCTCATAATATTCCTCCACTCAAATATAAACAAGCGTTGATCGTCTTGAGTGGTCTTGAGGGAGTTTCAAGGTTGGTTATGAGGAACCTCATGTTTGACAGTTCCCACCTTGCCTCGAACTTGAGGTGAGCCGAAAAAATCAAGTGGAGGACGTTTTTGCCAACTGAGAATACGAAGTGAGGTTGAGTCGAGTCTGGAGGAAACGACTAAGAATATGGGTGTTAATGTTTAATTGTAACAACTCTTAAGTAAGTAAATTTTATCTAAAATTTAATCAGATCAATCTTACCTCGATCTGATAAAGCTTCCCGAAATCCCGACAGATATCAGTTAGCTTTCCTAGCAGCTTCTCATCACCTTTATTAGCGAGAAGGTATCCGAATAGCATCGGCAGCTGGTACGTACAATAGCCTGTCTTTAACATGGTCATGTTGTAGTATTCTTCAACTGATACGGGGTTGTTGGTACTCTTCGTTCTCGTATCCATTTCTTGGCTCATGAGCTCACCGACGTATGTTTTTAGAAGCGACTAGAACATGGAAATAATGAGACGAGTTCTCTAAGTAGAAATAAGAATCATCATCATCATCATTTCAGCCATCGGACGTCCACTGCTGGACATAGGCCTTCCTTAATGACCTCCAGGTATTACGGGCGGATGCAGCCTGCATCCACCGTGAACCAGCAGCCTTGACAAGATCATCTGTCCATCTTGTTGGTGGACGTCCGACGCTGCGTTTTCACTCTCCGTGGTCTCCACTCGAGAACTTTTCGGCCCCATCGGCCATCCGTTCTCCTCGCTATATGGCCAGCCCATTGCCACTGTAAAGAGCTAATCCGCTGGGCTATGTCGGTGACCCGCGTTCTTCTACGTATCTCCTCATTTCTGATTAGATCACGTAGAGAAACCCCGAGCATAGCCCTCTCCATAGCTCTTAAGCATACCATAGAAATAAGAATACACATATTATATTATGCACATATATATCTTACTTGATGTACTAGATCTACCATGCCGTCGTAATATTGATGTTTGCTGAAATTTGCCTCTAATATATCGTATATCATAGTGAGCAAGAGCACGGCATCCTTGATTCCGCCCGTGACTCCGACATCTGGGAAAGTGTGCCAAGTCGGCTTGCCGCGCCTTGTGGGAGACTCGTCCATCAAGTCATCGAATACTATGATTGAGGCATTGTGCTGAAAATATAAAATCATTTCACCATTTGACTCCTATATTTATCCCTAATTAGATAACCATATTGAATAGTTAACGTAAAATAACGCTAGCGAAACTGTGGCGGCCCATAATAATACTAATTAATATATACATATAAATTTAATTAAGTATAGTGTTGTAATGTCTTTTTTGGTAATAAAAACTTTTATTTTTATTTGTTATGTAATATAAACTACTTTGTTGTAAAGTTTCATAATAGTCGAATGAATACAAAAATGTGAAAGAGTAAACGTTATAGATAAAAAGAAAGACACACAACTTATCACTTAGAATAAGAAATGTTTGACAACTAAGTACTTTTAAAGTGAGTCTCAAAAGGCCACCAACTCAACATTTGTTTCAATTCCTACTGTTTCCAAGTTTGGTGATAAACTTACTAATTCCACACACCATCCCAGAATCTGAGCTCTTTTCAGGGACTCTTCAGTCATGTTTTTGGGATTTTCAGCAGCTTTGTAAGAGCTCATCACTGTCATTGATCGTCCCAACTTGCCTCCGGAGAGCAAATAGTCCAGCAACTATAAGTAAAGCTAGGCATCAGTAATCAGAATACCATACCATTATATATAACACGACGTCATTAAAACTAAACCTATTACTTATTTTTTTGGAACCAAGTTGGCTAAGTGGGAGCATATAAGTAGCATGTTTTGACAACAAAATAAAATATAAGAGATTGAAGGACATGTGACATTTACCAACCCGCACTAGGCCAACGTTGTGAATTAAGGCCTAATCTCTCTCGTCAAGAGAAAAGTCCCTGTGTCCCAGCAGTGGGAATGTAAATGGGGTAATTATGAAGTACGTTAAATTAGCGGGAGTGTTCCTGGAAAACATAAAAATATAATACTACAAGTTAAACATACCTTTGGCATACCATTACTCCATTGGGCTATATCAGAATACTTGGATTTTTTCGCGACTGTCTCAATGAACGCGGCTTGAGATTCTCGGAATATTTTTTTTTCGTTATTTAAGTCGAATGTAAACTTTTTCGCACCACTACGGCGAGCGACACTGGTCTGAAACATCCTACAAAAATAATTATTACGGTGAAACTGAAAGAGTTAGTTTTATTATTTTAAAAAAATATTAGGAAATATATTTGTTTTCTTTGATGAAGAAATACAAATGATGCATCTTCCGTTCTTTAATGACATCAATGGTTATAAATAAATGTTCAAATTAAAATTAGAAAAATAATCAAGATATCTTCAGCCAGCAATATTTTACTTCTTCTGTGACCCAGCGGCCCAAGTCCATCTACGATTCAGGATGTTGCGGGTTCAGACTGAACATGTACATAATTATGAAGCGACAAATGGTTCCGGAATCGATTCCCTGGGAAAAAGGTTTCCAAACGAAGCTTTCCACCCGCGGCTTTGGCCGTGTTATGATTTTCGGACTGTGTTAATCTGATTTATGTCTTGTTAGCTATTCGATTATATGGACTTACTAGCTGACCAACCCCGGCTTCGGCCGCGTTCTTCCCATGTTGTCTCACTATTTTAATACTAAAAGCACCTAAATCCGGCCCAGCCATTCTGGAGTTATAAACTAACAACGAAAAGTGGCATTGATTTTTATATATTATATGTATAGATTAAAATCGGTTCACGAAAAAATGAGAAACGTCCATCCATACATTAACACATACAAACTTTCGCATTATAAGATAGGTAAGAATAACATCTGCAATAATTGAAAAAAATATTTCAGTTAAGATGGTTATGGTAAAGGCTATGTTATGTTTGAATAGAGCATAGGCTCTCCGGTAAATACCATCCAGTCTAGAGTTGTAGCAATATCAGCTCAAGTTACATATTAGTTTTTAGTAATAAGTTTTATAAGTAGTAATTTTAAATAATTTATTCAAGAATATTAAATTAAATCACCCTGCTACTCCTTAATCCGGATAGGAACAGTCGCTAGGCAGTAAACGCTAGGCAGTAAACAATATCTGAAAAATATGAAATGAATAATAGAGAAAAATCCATTTATTTTCTATTTATATAACAAATATTCCTGTAGAAATTCACACAGCAACATCTCCTTGGTAGCTTGTATTTTGGGTCCTAGATTTCTGTTAAACTGATTATAATATACAATACGTGGATAAATATTTTTTATTATACATAGATGACACCCGAAAAAAATATTTGCAGATGGTACAAAATTTTGTCTCGATGTGGGAATCGAACCCACAACCCCTTGAAATATAAATAAATTATAAACTGAAAAATAATTATTAGGTAGGTACATCTACGTACACCTATACTAATAATATAATAAGGTAATAATTTATTTTTTGTTTGTATGATGTCTATTTGTTGATACAAATAGGCAGCAAAACTACTGGACCGAATGGAAAATTAGTTTTTATTTAATTAATATGATATTGTTAATTATATGTAATATTGTTGTTTTTTAAATAAATCTTTGTCTTATCATTTTAATGGTAATAATGAAGAAAAGTAATGAAAAAATAAATAATATAATAATAAAAAATATAATAATAATGAAGTAATGGTTTTACTGATTATTAAAATGATAAGACAATGATTGTTTTTCCATATGAAATCAAATTTACCTGGGAATCTGCACTTGTATTGTGTTAATACACCTACTATGCGCAGGAAATCTCCTGATGAAATACGAATTTATCATTGTAGTTTACAAAATAATAACCACAAGATCGTTATCACAAAATTTCCTTAGCAAAATGCCTTGAGCACATTGACAACAGGCTTTTTAAAAGCATCTATCGCTGTTTAATATCCTGCTCCAAGGATAGTAAGCTCATTTGATTATTGAATACCTCATAATACGTAGGTACAGTCAGCCGTTTGTCTTCCCTTTGTCTTCATTATTAAAGAGATACTTACACATTAACATAAATAAAAGTTTCGTACTCAAAGACTTATTTGCAATAACATGCTTCACTGATAATAAAATGACAACTAATAAAAGATAACATTTATTGTATAAGTACACAAATAAAGATTTTTCTCATGAAATTAATCTCATATTTGTATAAAAAAGTGACTATGTACCTAAATAATTGTGTAATTTATTTATTGTTTGTTAAGGACAATAAAAAATTATCTTTCTTTCATAATATCCGTTTGTTAAGCGCACAGTACGATTGAATTTTAATTGAATGCTGTATGTAAATCTCATTAACAGCATCATTTGCATCCCATAACTAGACAAATAATTTCATGTCATTCAGCATAAACAAGAATGAAGATAGTGAAGAGCAAAGGACCACGTAAAGATCCCTGTGAAACAACCGACGGAAATCTTATTGATGACTGTAATCGTTAAGTGCCAATATCAGTGGAGACTAAGTGAGACCACACTCGTCTTTCATTCGGAAGGGCGTGGGTTCAAACTCAGCCGCACCTCTGGGTTTTTCGTCTTGAAAAATTGAAATAGCTTTAAAAACATGTGATCTAACGGTGAAGACAAACATCGTGAGGACACCGGCATGTTTCTGAGAACTTGGAAGAGTTTGGAGAGTATGTGACATGCACCAAACTAAACTTGGCCAGCGTGGTTAATTAAGGCGTAATCTCTCTTGTTAAGAGAGAAGTTCCAGCTGTGGGATCGCAAATAGGGGTGATTATAAGTAATAAATAATAATAAAATGATTTTTATTTAGACAAATTATATCCACATTACATGACATACAAATTTAGACATTAATACATATTGAAGTACAAATTAAGGAGCGTATGACTGGATTATGAATCGTTCATTACTACTGTTTGGCATCTGTTGCGTACGTAAGAAGAAAGCAATCAAAATATTTCAGTATGGGAAAAAGAACAATAAAGCAATTGAATTAAATAATTCACCGTCAAGCGGTAATAACGTTTCTACTTCACCCACAATTACTTGCATGTTTTACGAAATTGCACAATTCACAGGCAAATTGTGCAATCATGTACCTACACTGGTTATGGAAATGCCTTCGATTTCTAAGCAAGTCAAGCTCTCAGATATAAGAATACATTAAACAGATGCGTTATTGCACTAAGTGCTTAAACAATGTTTTTCTTAACAAAATCCATGCACCTAGTAAAATTTAGCCCTATGGTAAACTCGTTATAGGTGCTAGATATTTGATAAACTTAATACAATACTACCACTAAATATTTAGGTTTTTATCATACATAGATAATCTTCAAGATCGTTCAAATATTTGTCCCGAGACGGGAATTGAACCTGCAACCTCATGCTATTACTTTAGAGTCAAGTGAAGATTCGCCTACGATGCAAGAGATAGCGGGCCCGATTCCCGCCTCGGGACATCGCATCGTAGTGACTCACTAACTGCGTTGACTGATAATCGTATTATAATATAATCTCCTGATGAAATACGAATTCAACACGGTATAGTAAAACCATTTCTAAATTGAACGCCCCTCCACCGCGGTTACACGTACATGCAAAAAGGTGTACCTATAGATACAACACACATAAATTGATCTTTGTCATTGGATGTTCATTAACGTATAAGCAAACGGTATCACTTTGACAGACAGATGAGCCAATGTTACAGTAAAGTTGTAGCACGCACACAAGTATAGTGATGCAATAAGTATTTCCTCTCACACGTTGAAATCATCACGGTTTTGTGGAGGGGAGTTCATTTTTAGAATGGATCATCTATACTAAACAAATTAAAAACCTCCGGGAGTGTATTCATAAGATGCCCTTCGAAACTGCAAAGAGCACACTGCCATAGGTACATAGTATTTTTTAAATAATTTCGATAATATAAAAGAATAATTTTGAAGTTGGTATAGCTTTATTTATTTCTTGACGACAACTTAGCTGAGCTTCTCCAAGTGAGCAAATGGAAGTCTTATAGATTTATTAGAATCACTTTGTCTATAAATTCTTATATTTTAATTTAATGATAATCCATTCGGATTACAAGACCACTGGCAATTTATTTGACAATAACATGCAACTTTATGGGTAAAAATCTTATATTGTTTGACCGAATCTAGGTATGTGCTATCATTTGCACGACGACCTCTGTGGCGCAGCGGGCGAAGGCCCGCCCGCCATGCAAGAGTTTGCGGGTTCGATTCCCGCCTCGGAACAACAATTTGTATGATCTGCAAATATTTGTTCCGGGTGTCTGGGTGTTATATATGTATAAAAAAAAATATCTATCTATCTATACTTAATATTATAAAGCGGAAGAGTTTGATTGTTTGTTTGTTTGTTTGTTTGAACGCGCTAATCTCAGGAACCGCTGGTCCGATTTAAAAAATTCTTTCAGTGTTGGATAGTCCATTTATCGAGGAAGGTTATAGGCTATATTACATTTTCAAAAAAAATTGGGATCCGTACGGAAAACCCAAATATGTAACCCAAGATGTAAAAAAAATCCTTATATCGCATGCGCTGCGAAAAGTATTCATTTTAGAAATTTACAATGTACTACAATTTTGTAGAACACATTAATATCTACAAAAAATGTCGCGACAGCATATATCTAACTATTATAGTTATGTCACAATAAGTGTTTTAATTTTCAATATAATTAATTTAAATGCCGCCGCTAGGAAAAGCTCTATATTTGTATTTTCAAATAAAACATTATCAAAATAAATTACATGTTAATTACGAATATTTCAATATCTCTATAAAACTTTTTAAATTATTCAATTCGGACATTTCATTCGGAAGATATCACGAGTTTAAAAATGCAAGTATTAGAAAAAAGTCTCGAGGTTGTCGCTCACCGCGCTCAGCCCAGATCACCAGATCACTGGGGTACGGCGGGGGGGAGGGTCAATGTAATGTAATAATCCTAACTAATATTATAAATGCGTAACTCTGTCTGTCTGTCTGTCTGTCTGTCTGTCTGTCCGTCCGTCTGTCTGTCTGTTAAGCTTTCCCGCAAAGCCTCCAGCACACCGGATGCGTATTCGTACACGTAAGCGTAGACGTGCATGTAGGTACCACTGAGTTGTAATGTATGGGAATGTATTAGACAGGACACACTGCTTGCGTAACGTGACGTGCGCGTGATTGTGCATTTTGATGAAATTTGGCACATACAATCTTTAGTCCCTGAGACAGAACATAGGCTACTTTTTACCGCGGAAAAATACATACGCGGGAAAATTCGATTTGGATAAAATTTAGTATGGAAATAGTTGCAAATAAAAGTATATGGCGAGACGAAGTTCGCGGGGACAGCTAGTGTATGTATATTATATTAAGTACTTATATCAGAAATCTAGCACCCGTAACACAAGCTTCGAGCTTATCACGGGGCTAGATGTCGCTGTGTAAAATTGTCCAGTAATATTTATTATTTATTATTTCCAAGTTTAATATTTTACAAAACCGTAGATGAACAACTAATAGTTTTAAAGTGTAACCAGAGACAAGTTGTATATTGACTAATCCTAATCCCTGGTAGGTACTACTACTACCCTAACCAATAAAAGTTTTAAGATTTAAAATTGAAACATTTTTAAAGATTTAAGTCATTTATTTAAATAATAATCATAAAGATCTCTTGGACCAGTCAATAAATACCATACATTATTATCATTAAATTAAAATACTAGTTTCACTCTTTACTATTTTCAAAGGCTTTAGACCTGGTCTATGTGTATATTACTGTTTTCGTTTATAAATCTTATTCAACAAATCTAAAAACAATTTCCTATCAGCATTAGGTAATGCATAAATGCTTTTCTTTATTGTTTCATAGACATTTCTTTCCTCTTCGTGGTAGAGTTCTTTCAGGTTCAAGTCTTCGTAGAGTTGTTTGACGGCTTGCACCCTGGCGGGGTCGCTGTGCGCGTAGTTGTGCACGAACTCCGCGCGCTGCGCCGCGCTGCACAGCCGCAGGGCGTTCACGGACAACCACGTGCATTTACCCTCTTCTATGTCGTTCCCTTTCTTGCCTGTTAGAGCCTCGTCGCCAAAGCAGTCCATCATATCATTCTGCCAATAAAATTGGTAAGTTATTGAGGAAAGTTAAGTATAAAAATAATTTTAATTGAAAGATGAGCACGTATAACGAGTTTTATGCGATTGTACCTATTGTGACAATACCAGTCTTTAATTAAATACAGCGTTCTCAATAACCCAGCATGTACAAGAAAATACAGCTCATAGTATTATTCAAAGCAAGTAGTTACCTGGATCTGATACATCGTCCCCAAATCTAAGCAAATTTTATCCATATCTTGTAACAAGGATTCATCTATTTTGTTAGCGAGTATATAACCAAGCCGAATCGGTAATCTGAAGGTATAGTGACCAGCCTTGTACTTAGCAATGGATGTATAGCGGTCCATGGTGAATAGGTTATAATCTTGTTTAAATCTGTGAGCCATTACGTGATCGACGTGTTCACCCATAGCTGAGTAAAGCAATGCCTGAAAAAGTGAAATTGGGGTATTTAGTAGTGTTTTTATCCTACAACAACTAGGTAGGGATTGATTTGTATCAAAATGACGTTAAAAGTCAATAGTGGGGTTCGTGTGAAATACCAGTTGAACTTAGTAGACCAGGGTATTTAATTTTTGAAAGGGAAAAAAATAGTAGTAGGATGAAACCCATTAGAAAAGGAAAGGAACATGATAAAAAGAAAAGAAAAATAATTTTTTTGACCATTTTTGAAGGCTTCGGCACTGGTCTATTGTTGAAATATCAGGTATCGAATTTAATTCGAGCTTATAGCGTAATCCTCAATAGCGTAGTGTGCGTGCACCGCACGCATCACTTCACAATCACTATAAAACTATAAGATAATTATTTAATTTGTTGATATGAATTTGGTTTAATATGAATTTTAATTGATTGACATAAATTGACTTTTCTCATCAATACAGTGTAACGTAGAGATATCTTACTTACTAGCGCCACATGAGCAGTACTTACGTCATCAAACAGCTCCACCATTTTAAGATAATGTGGATTGTCACCAAAATTTGGTTTCAAAACCTCATAAATACAACCGTTTAGTAATATGGCGTCCTTAATCCCCCCCAAGCCCACGTCTGGGAGTGCATACCAACACGGCTTGCCATGTCTAGTGGTCGACCCTTCCATTATGTCATCTAACATAAGAATGCCGGCATGGAACTAAAAATATTATTGAATCATTAAAATATTATTATCGGTTACTTAACTATCTTCTAATAGATATATAATAACTTAATTATCTTCTAATAGATAGATTAATTAGGTTAAATTCTTAACATAGCATAAGAAATTATAATATATCAACCACATTTAAAATAATTATGTAGTTATTGAACATCCACTTAGGAATCAACATAATCGCCCCCCTATTTACCAATGCCACAGGGACTTCTCTCATGACGAGAGAAAGGGCCAACGTGGTGAATTAAGGGGATCAAAAGTCAACGTAAAAAAGGTTCGTTTATTGGGCACAAAGTTAGTTCGTCACGTTTTTAAAAACTCCATACATTGAAAGTAAATTCGTCATAGGTAGGTAAAGTACATCATAAAGTAGGGTTTGCATGTAAGAAGGTGAATGGTGTTTAGCGCTCGCAATGATTATTTATTTATTTAATCGCTATTTTATTCGTACTTGTTGATGGGTTTACGAAGTACACAAGCATTTTTCGTGTGGCATCGGTTTTAGGTTTCAAACTTTAGAAATTTTACATTTAATTTTAAACCAGTGCAATGTAGCGCAATAGATTGATAATTAATTATTATTTATTAATTGCGTTGATTCCGTGGCATTTATTATTTATGGAATTTTACTTTTTGAAGATGTTTGTCAAAAAGGTAAAATTTTCATAATCCTGATCATTAAAAATGAATATCATATTATATGAAATTTTATTAAAAACTATCTATGAGTGTGAAAACATCAATTTTGTTATATCCTACTTATTAAATGATTTTCCTGCTGTCTCTACGGAAAGACATGTATGACGAATTTACACATCCTTTTTTTCATGACGAATTGACTTTGTGGCAAATGTACAATAACCCGTTTATTGCCCGTTTATCTCAATATGAATTGCCCTGCATTGTGATAATGCAAGTCGCGGTGAATGTTCGCGTGAACTTAGACGCGTTCAGGTAAAACGGTGATGGACCTCGTACGGAACGCGGAACTACAGCACGCTCGAGAATTCCTCATATTGTTCCGGCAGTGTATAACAAACTACCTGACTCTGCCACATCAGATAGCAGGCTCTTTTGTTTTACTAAAGGGGCGTCTAAACGGGCCATATTTTACGACAATTTGTGGCTGCAATTATTGGCAAACATTACCCAGCCATCAAAAAAACATTTTAGTGCATTTTATGCCTGAGCAATCAATTGCACTGTGCATAGTATGCCTTTGATTCAGAATCCTTTAATGAGCCGGCTACACATAATAACATTTTGACATACCAAAAAATATGTGGCTATAATTCCGGGCCATCCTTAAAATATTGCATAGTGCGGCTGGTATTGCTAGCAATGTTGCCTGTCACAGTATTGCAGCCACAAATTGTCTTAAAATATAGCCCGTTTAGACGCACGAAAGATAAAGACTTATAGGCCGGGATCCGTAGTACATGAAAATCAAGTGATTACTAACAAGCTAATTTTTGGTGAGTAGCTTCGTTTCGATGAGACGTCCAAAGATATCCTATACCCAACTCTCGATTGTGGTAGCTAACAGAGATATCAAGGTTTAAAAAATTCAAGGATGTAAAACCGGGATAACGGACCACGAAATTTGTCGGACAATAATGTCCCTTAGATTTTATAAATATGAATTAAGTATACAACAAAAAATCAGCTGGTTAGTAATCATAGTAATCATTTAAATTGACCTCGTTTTCGACACATTTTGGAAATGGCGGACTCTTTGATCAAACCATAGGTTTTGTAGGACAAACATGTTTTTATATAATTTAGATAATTATCTTGAGATATAACATATTGTCCTACAAATTTCGTGGTCCGTTATCCCGGTTTTACATCCTTGAATTTTTTAATCCTTGATATCTCTGTTAGCTACCACAATCGAGAGTTGGGTATAGGATATCTTTGGACGTCTCATCGAAACGAAGCTACTCACCAAAAATTAGCTTGTTAGTAATCACTTGATTTCCATGTACTACGGATCCCTGACTATTAAACAATGGCTTATCGATCAGAATTTCTACTCAGTGAATATTGACATGTACATTGGGCTTTAACAATACAATCTATTTCTGATGTTTGACGTACGATTTCAGTGCACCACCCTAAGATGCAAGCCTTTTTTATGGATTCCTGGGTTATATTCTCTGGCTTTTCAGCTGATTCGTAAGCAGCAATAGTCATCAGCCCACGAGTCGTCTTACCTCCAGTGAGATTGTATTCCAATATCTTAAAAAAAAGAGATTGACCTATAAAAATATAGATATAAATATTTCTGAAAAAAACATATTCTTCAACATAACCTTTCTATTATTATTAACCTTAGGATAAAGAATCAAACTACCTTTTGTACCCACGTACTGCATTTAGGTAACTTGGATATTCTATTTGATTTCGCTAAGGTTATGACACTGGGTAAAATAGCACGAAACATTTCTATATTTTGATTTCCAGAATTTGTTGACATGTTACAAAATGGAAGACCCAAAGAAAATCTGAAAAGCAAAATTAATGAGTTAATAGATCTGTTATATACCAATACCAACATTCTTATGGGTCACACTCAACTTTCATTCCGAAGGTCGTGAGTTCATTTTAGAAAAATTCAGAGGTGAAGGGTCCACCACTTGATTTTTCTAGAACAATTTATGCGAGCTAAAAAATCACGTGTTTTAAGGGAGACAAGACAAACATCGTGAGGAAACCGTCTTACCGTTAACCGTTAGAACTTGACATGTAACTTTCATCAACTCGCACTTAGCCACCGTGGTGGGTTAAGGCCTAATTTATCTCGTCAATGAGAGATGTCGTGTGTCACAGCAGTAGAAACGCAAAGAAGTGGTTATGAATCTTTTTAAATTCTGATGGTACGGTTCATAATAATGATGCTGCTGTGCGATTTCAGATCATTAATTGTGGTATGAAAGTAGCGCCAGGGATGGATAAGGTGAGGAGCAATAGGTTATCTTGGTATTTATTTATTTATTAACTTTACGCACTATGACATGAATAAATTACTTATAGACTAGAATAAATATAAATGCTAACATAATTATCGACATACAGCATGTACTTAGACGACAGACAATAAAATTAAATTAAATCATGTAATGAGAAGGAATGAAAGTCATGTGACAAGAAGAGCGTTAAGTATCGAGCGAGAGTAGATGGGTAGTTATATGGAGAGGAAGGCCAAAGAAAAGATGGATCGTCTATCCATCTTTTCTTTTTTTTGAGAAGGATGATATGTGTAAGATAGGAGTGTGTGTAAATATGATGGCTGACATAGAAAAATGGTATATACATGATGTGGAAAAAGGGCAGGAAGATGATTATGAATTAATGTTATTCTATAGTTCTGAATAGTCGTATTGCATATTAATTTGCAAGCGAAAAGATCCGAATAACAACAAAACGGATCCCACGAGAACCCGATTATCGACCTTGAGGATTTACAATTAATTCGCATAATCGCCACAATTGACGTCCTCTGTGGCGCAGCGGGCAAAGGCTGCGACGCAAGAGGTTGCGGGTTCGTATATAAAAATTGTATGATCAGCAAATATTTTTTTGGATCTATATATTGTATGATAAAAAAATCTATCTGAGTATGTTTATTTTAATTATCTATGAGAAAAGAACAGAATCATACCAAACGAAAGTATATTTTCAGCTATCTAAAAAGGGTTTAGTCTGAAAACCAGCGTTACCCTGTATTCTTTACAGGGTAACACAATAGCTGAGACTACACCCATTTTGGCACATGCACTCTGGAGTGGAAACAATTATAAAAAAAAAATGTTATAAAGGTTAAGCTATTTTTTTGTTTTCTTTCATTTTTGTACCTTTTCGATTGTTTTTATTTATAAGTATTTTTGTGGTTTTTTTATTGTCCTTGTGTTCGTACTGTTTGTGTGTTTTATGTCAAAATAAACGTCTTTTTATTTTATTAATTTATTTAAACTCAATATTTAATCTGTCTTCAAGTGTCAATTTGCAAACATTGCGATATAACTTATCATTATGTTCAATATTTACCTGGATTGGTAAGGCTGAAAAATTTCAACATGTCTGGTTTTTATAGTCAGACGTCTTATACAGTTATACATAACTAAAGATTAATGAGTGTTCAACGGAATTGATAAAATAAAAACCAACATCACAACCGAACAGATTAACGGTAACTGGGTGAATTAAAACTTGACGTGTTTTTATACGCCTATTACTACAAGGTGTCACAGGCATTGGTAGCGAGGTCGTACAAATATTTTAGCCTTACAATTTTCTAAGATAATATGATAATGTGTTCACAGCTTGGCGGTATCATAAAAGTTCAATTATATACGATTTCACACCAAGATTACGTAGGTTACCTAGGTTAGGACTATGATGTTTGATAGATAATTAAATTAAATAATAAATATTGCTGGACAATTCACTCAGCAACAGCTAACCCCGTGGTAAGCTCGAAGCTCGTGTTAGGGGGGTTAGATTTCTGATATGCATGGTTTTATTTTACGTGTAGGTATATTATAATCACAACTATTTACGTTCCCACTTCTGGGACACAGGGACTTCTCTCTGGACGAGAGAGATTAGGCCTTAATTCGAGCTTACCACGGGGCTAGATGTCGCTGTGTAAATTGTCCAGTAATATTTATTTATTTATTTATTCACCACGCTGGTCAAGTGCGGGTTGGTGATTGTCACACATCCTTCAAACTATATACCTAAAGTTCTCAGAGCATGCCGGTTTCCTCACAATGTTTGTCTTCACCGTTAGAGCACGTAATTTAAAGCGCACATATATTTTCAATAACAAAAATCCAGGTACTCCATCCATGATCCAGATAAGAAAAAAGTGGCCAAGTGCGAGTCGGACTCGCCCATGTAGGCTTCCACAGCAATTAGAACTAATCACAACATTTATTATAGCGCCATCTCTTGGTGATTACAAGAACTATTATTACAGCGCCATCTATTGTGGCTTACGAAAACTAATTACTTCACTTTTTCTTAACAATTTATATGAAATGGTTTATGACGTATTATAAAAAAACTACTTGATAGATTTCGTTCAAACCAATTTTCGTTGGTAGTTTTTATGCTAATGTACATTATATATATTTTTTTAGCCTTCTCATCCTCTTATTTTAGAAATTAAAGACCTATTCATAGATACCCCACACGTATGGGTTTGATTAAAAAAAAGTTTTTAAGTTTCAGTCCTAAGTATGGGGACCCCCAAATTTAATTGTTTTTTTTTTCAATATTTTTATGAAATCTTAGTGCGGTTCACAGAATACATCTACTTACCAAATTTCAGCTTTATAGCTCTTATAGTTTCGGAGAAAAGAGGCTGTGACATACGGACGGACGGACGGACGGACGGACATGACGAATCTATAAGGGTTCCGTTTTTGCCATTTGGCTACGGAACCCTAAAAAGTAAGACGTGGGTTCAAACGGCGGGGTTTGAACCCATCTTGCGGAATGAAAGTTGAGTGTGCTTGTATTTGGCGTATATAATATAACCAGAAAAAAGATGGTGTTTTATTCGTTTATAGTAACTATTATGAACTGAAGATTTTCAAAATAAAACAACCTTAGATGTAAAATGATGCTGTGATTTTATATATGCAAATTCATATTATATATCTATTGCTACTGAGCATGTAGAAACAATCGAATTTCATTAGTTTTTTGTATCTTTATAAAAAATATTATTATTAAATAATTATCTCACTCTGGAATGATGAAAATGCAATAAAATTTTATCATCTTCGCCTTATAGGTACCTACTTTTACAATTCGCATTATGTGAATTAAATATTACCAACCAATTACGAGGCTATACAAATCAGCATAATATTTAAAACTGCTGCCCGTGGCTTCGCTCGCTTTCTATAGTTTTCTCACCTTTTAAACCTTGCCTTTTAAAAAAACAAGATGGAATATTTGCTCAACGTGAGACTTACGATCAATTATTTATTTTTATTTATATAGATATATTAAGGAATACTATTTAAGCTTCGTTACGAACAAATTTCTCTACAATGTGGTATAAGTACGTCTTTTTAACGATTTCCGCTAGGTACTATTCTTACTTACAAATAAGTTATGTTATATATAGAATAAAAACAATAGGTTATAAAATATTCAAAATGATCGTGAGAAAAAATTATCTGTAAGATAATCCACTATTGGAATCCATTAGTACCTACTATTGGAGTCCATTTTGTAATCATGATATTGATACAAGTTATACCAACATAAAAATGTTATTCATATATATTTACTAGCTGTGCCCGCGACTCCGTCCGCGTTAAATTATGTTTGTATGGAGGCCAAGCCTTATTATAACTGGAGCGAGAATTTAAAAAGCCTATCTTGTGTCCCAGACGTCTAAATGTTTATCTACCAAATCATAAAATTCGTATACTTGGTATAAGAGTTATGGAAGAACGTACATACATTCATATCTACATACAGAAAAAATATATAAAAATCTTCAAATTCGTTTCAGTATCAATATTAAGCATAAAAACACAATATCTCTAAAAAAATTTACTCGATGACCGACCCTTACAGATTTATTAATAGTATAGATAGATAGATTTTATTGTGAGAATTAAAAACCCCATTAACCTAAAGTAAGTAAATAATTTAATAATTTGTTTAATAGGTTAATTGTATTCCGTGCAAATTATTTAATAAATAAATGTATAATAACGTTTTATACGGCTTGAAAAATATTTTTTATTCTTGATATAGACGATTTTAAATTATTTTTTTGCAATTCGATATATTTAGATTAAGTTTATTAAACTATGAATCTATTAATGTAATTAATTATATCATTATCATCAACTCAACTCAACTCATTTATCTCAACTTTGTTTGCATAACAAAAAAGTTTTTTAAACCTAAAGATAATTATTATAATATTTAGGTATGTAGCTTAAAAACCTTTGTATAAAGTATTATTTAACCATTTAAGCCACCAATTACAATAATACAAAAATTAAAGTAAGTTTAAAAAGTGTATCTATCCCAATAAAATTCTCGTTTAAAAATCATCCTCATAAGTTTGAAAAATAATGTTCTATCTATATCCGGTAACGAGTTGATCTTTGAGAATATGCTTTCAGAAAATTGCCTTTCTTCTTGTCTATAGATTTCAAGGAGGTTCAAGTCTTGATAGAGTTGTTTGACGGCGTGCACCCTGGCGGGGTCGCTGTGCGCGTAGTTGTGCACGAACTCCGCGCGCTGCGCCGCGCTGCACAGTCTCAGGGCGGTCACGGACAACCACGTGCATTTACCCTCTTCTATGTCGTTCCCTGTCTTGCCTGTTAGAGCTTCATCGTCATAAACGTCACCGACATCGTTCTGCGTCAAAGAAGTTAGTTTAATAAAGTTACAATTAGGTGCACAAGCCGTGTTTGCTTAATTGGGAGGATACTTGACTTTTTTTTCTGATGGACGTGAGACAACCCCGCACCTCGTGATTTTTCTTTTGTCGAAATGTTTTTTTAGACTAGTACTTTTACGGTGAAATGAAAACATCGAGAAAAATGCCGTGACTAATTACAATAACTAATATCTTAAGTAGATTCGTTATTAATATTAATAATACCACGAGAATAAAATTAAGTTTAATTGGATACTTTTTAAACCTAATTACTTGCTTTACTCTGCACTTATTTATAAAATTTATGGATTAATAAATATACTGGGGGTGCTAACTGCTTGTAAATAGCAGCCTAGACGCGGGGATTTTAACCGAAACTTCGTTGTACCGGAATGATGAATGTATGATGATGGAATTAGCTTATCTACCGAAGGAACGGGCATAACATTTAAAATCTGAGGTAAAAACCCTATACAGACAAAAACACCACCAACCTTCGTGAGACGTAGGCTTGCTCCGGTAACTCTGTGCTAGTCTGGACTTCCTTCCTCAGCCAAGAACACAAATCGTTCACAGTACACCTTCAGTTCAGGATATTTCAGGATATAGGTACAGCACATAACAACACGTTTATATAAAGTCAAATTGTCTCAGTATCAGCGTGATACTAAAAGCGGCGGAGGTCAATGAATTAGCGGCGAAATTTTTCACTTGACCTTGCGAGTAGGCTCATTAGCGGTGACTGACTGCCATATTGAAAAATGTCTCCCACCAATCAGAGAGCTTTTTGCACACTGCACTCAGGATGGCTAGGCGAATTCTACCCATATAAGGTAATACTACAGCGAGCAATGTTATCCGTTTAAATCTAAGGTAGATAATCATCATCATCATACAATGAAGTATACGCGTAAACATATATACTACTCAAAACAAAATAAGGGCCACCACTAATTTTCCGATTATTTTTTTTTCTTTGGGTTTTATTGCTCCTTTTGTTTTAAATTTAACAAAACAATGTTTTTTTTAATTAAATTTCATGAACTTTAATGCAATTCGACATAAAATACTTAATCTTAGGATGTTTTTGAGATTTAAGACTTTTTATGACTGTTTACACTTAACAATAGCATAAGATTGTAGACTAAACCCAGAGCTTAGTTGTTCGCTTTTGAATTTTTTATTATGGGGTATATCCTCCCCTTTCCAAAACACATTCTTGAAGCCTCGTTGGCATGCTCTAATTGAGATGGCGGATGTTTAACTCTGGGATATCCTCCCAGCACCTTTTCAGCAATTCAATCAACTGTTGCTGGTTGTGCACATCCTCTTCAGCTGACCGGACTCTGCGTTTTAATTGGTCCCAAAGGTGTTTAATTGGATTCAGGTTAAGATTATTCGCAGGCCATGCCATAACCTGAATATTGGCTTCCTCCAAAATAGAGCTGGTTGCCCGAGCTGTGTGAGTTCGTGCATTATCCTGCATCAGGTTGAAACCGTCCACCACTCGTTGTGAAAATGGGATGACATATGGCCTGACAACCCATTCGATGTAACTCTAAGATGTCACAGTGCCCTCATTCAGAAAAACAGGGTCAGTTTTACCTTGTAAACTGATCCCGCCCCAGACCATGACATTGGGACCACCATACCTGCCCTGTCGTGAATGAAAGGATCATAAAATCTTTCTCCGCGTCTTCTCCACACTCGCATACGTTGATCGTCAATTGAAAACTTCACCTTACACTCATCCGTAAAAAGCACCTTACGCCATTCCTTTGTGCCCCATTCAAGATGTTGACGTGCAAACCTGAATCGATCTGCACCATGAGTCCCGGTCAGTTTAGTGTGGTTTACAGGCCTTCGTTAGCGTTGCTGGTCTTTGTGCAAACGATTCCTATTCGTCTGGTCGCTGACAAGTGTAGCAGTAGTCCGGCGTAATCGGTTTTGTAATGCGCGCGCTGTCACATTACGATCACATCGCGCAGTAACTCGCACGTACCGGTCTTCCTGGGCAGTGGTAGCATGAAATCTTCCAGAACCACGACGCCGGGATACGCTCCCGGTCTCCTGATACCGGTTCCAAAGGTTTTGGATAGCCCTTCTCGAACATCCCAGCAGTAAAGCCACAGAACGTTGTCACCAACCAGCCTCATTCATCGTTACGGCTCTGGTAGCAGTAACTTTGTCCAAATGGCATCAAATTCTTGGCATTGTACGGTCAAATGATGAAATTACACGTCTAACTCCCAAAAACAACCGCAGTTGTCAGTAGACTTGTGTTAAACTAATCTGAAATCAAATCATAAAAGAAAGAAAACTCTACCTAATTCACGATATTTAAGACATCAACATTGTTTACCATACCGTCAACACTAATATCCCTAGTGCTTCATTGTAATCGTTAATTAGACACTTGAGAACATAATGGCATTCACAAAAAATATTCTCCCATCGAAAGTCAGCAAAAAGTTGTCTCAAAACAAAAATACGCGCGTGGCCCTTATTTTGTTTTGAGTAGTATACATATATATATTTTTTAAACATAAATAAATATATAATAAGCACAAATTTGACCTTTGTTTATATTCCGTTCTTCTGCATTATAAGTTTACTTGAGCACGTAAATGTAAATGGCCGTTTAATACATCCAAGCCCAAATGGAGCCCAAGCTCAAGGTGACCTGCGTAAACTGGGTATTCTCTATAACGTCATAAGCATTTACATGTTTAATCTATAGGTACATTTTATTACCTGCATCTGATATAGCACTCCCATATCCAAACATATTTCTTCGATTTTTTCGCACAAATCATTTTTGATTTTATCTAGTTTGTTGGCGTAGAGATAGCCAAGCAGAATCGGCAACTTGAATGTATAGTAACCACATTTTAAATTCACAGTGGATTTGTATTGTTCCATGGTAAACAGAGAGTAATTTTGCTTGAATCTGTGAACCAATGCGGAATCGATATGCTCACCCATAGCTGTGTAAAGTGTTGCCTGAAAATAAAAATAGACTAGAATAGTTCATTATAAGACAAAAAAATTACTTGTAGGTATATTATCGATAGGATAAAAGATTTCAACACTGTAAAGTATTTATAAAACTCATATGAAATACCAAATTTTTCATTGAGAATTGATTTATAATATGTACCTATGTTAAATTTTTATGTTACAAGTTCAACCTTTCTAATTAAAGTAAATATTTGAAAATAAAAAGTACCCAGTTGTTTTAAGAAGCCAATTTTCGTTTCTTGAAGTCTTTTGATCGAGATTTTACAAATAATGTCCTGTGTGTTTTTGTACAAAGAAACTAAAAGGTTCCGCATATAAAAAATACAAACCTTATTAAAAAGTTCAATCATGTCTGCATATTATGAATATTTTCTGAAATTATTTCTAAGAATTTCAAATAGTGATCCATTGAGTATAAAAGCGTCTTTTAGTGCTCCTACTCCCACTTCCGGTAACGTGTGCCAACAGGGCTTGCCGTGTCTAGTTGTGGAGCCATCCATCATGTCATCCATTATTAAAATGCAGGCATGTTGCTGAAATACGAGCATATTGCTGAAATAAGAGCGATTTCTCCTAACACTAGTATAACAGTTAAAAGGAGGTTTCAAATGTTGTTATCATTATGTCAAACTTTGGTAAAACGATAAAAAAAAATATGTGTTACATTCTGTGTTATTTCTATAGGAAGCTCAGTAAATTAATAATTATATTACAAGGTAGTTACAATACCTTTTCAGTAGTATAGTTGCAACATCATACAGATAACATAAAACAAAATCTACTTTATACATTTACCCGCGGAATGATATATTTTTCCCGCTGTTAAAAGTCCTGTCCCCTGGTTCTAACCTATCTAATTTTCAGCCAAGATGATTCAGCCGGTCTCGTGTTATAAATATTGTAATTATTACAACTTTATTTCATATACACATATATATATATGTATAGCGGTCTCGTGTTATAAATATTGTAACTAACACATTTTTATTTCATATATATGTATAGATTAGTTTATTCCTACCATTTCAGTGCACCAGCCTAGAGTTCGAGCCGTCGCCATAGATTCTTCCGTGATGTTCTCTAGCTTTTCCAGAGCTTCATAAGTTGTGACAGTTATCACTCCTCGTGTTACCTTACCACCTGGTAGATTATACTCCAACAACTGTAATAGAAATTTTGTTATGTTTAACACATTGTCTGTGATTAAAACACAGTGCGTAGATAATCATAACACGACATTCAATCAATCAATCAATGTGTCCATGGAAGAACATCAAAACGATAGAAAGGTAAATTAATAGAAAAAAGTAGTTTTGGCTTAGTGAAAGTACACTCGACTTTCATTCCGAAGGTTTTTCTTCCTGAAAAAATTAAGTTCGCTTTAAATATGGTGAGGAAACCGGTATGACAAAACTTTGAAGAGTTTGATATGTCATTCACCAACCCGCACTTAGCCAGCGTGATATATAAATACCTAATCTCTATCGTCAAGAGACAAGAGATAAGTCCCTATTTGGACATTTAGCAAACCGCATTGGGAAAAATAGAAAAAAAGGAGGTGCTTTTTTACAATGACGTACTTCTGTACAATATTTATAGGTACCTTCCGAGTCCATTCCGAACAGTCTTTAGAAATATTCGCGTGGTTGAGTACCACAGAGTCGATGAAACGAGGTAAAAAAGCGCGAAATGAATCTTTATTACGATTTTCAGCTTCTGTTGACATGGTCATTGGTGAAATGCAACATCTGAAAATATCACAAAATGTTTTTCTAGTTGACACGGCAAACTATGTTTTATCAAATATTTTATTTCTACAGTAATTTTACTCAAAAAGTACCAAATTTTGGTATTAAATCAAAAAAAAAAAAATTTAGGTACCACCCATATAAACAAAAACTTCAAAATCCATTTTATACACAAATAATAGTTTATAAATTAAAATAGTTATAGTTAATCATATCTAACTATTCTATTCTAATAATCTAAATATCTGAGCCGCCATTCAAGCAATTCTTTAGCAAGTATTTCCGACGAATAAATAGAACGAATAGTCTTGTCAGTTTTTTTTAATAAATATTTTGTTTGTTTGTTAATAAATGTTACAAATGACTTTTATTTCTTGATCCTACCTTGACTTTTATTTGTTGTACCTAACTTACCTAGGATAACGACCTTGTATTATGTTAATACACTTAATACTCGTACTATGTAATGGAAATCTCCTGATAAAATTCGAATTAAACATTGTAACACAAAATAAAAACTGCGTATTCACAAAATGCCCTCAAAAAACTGCATAAAGCACAAAACAACCGGCTTTATATAAGAAAATCTTGCTTAAATTTGCATGCAACAATTAGGCTTGCTTAACATTGTAAAGGGTACCTATGAAGGTAGATTTTTGAACCGAATAAAATAAATTTAGGTTGCATGTCATAATCATTCTACAATGTTACGGTTAGATAACATTATAAAACACCTACTGTTTTTGTGAGAGAAAAAAATATTTTAGTTTTAATTTATTTTATTTTCATATGCATGTTGATTATGTACCTACTTATTATTACAGACGGAGACACTGTTAAGAAGTCTTCAAATAACTCGGTATTACCAGTAATTATAATTATGTTCTGTGGTAAACTATAGAACAATAGATATTATTTGATATGAGTATGAACAAAAACATCATATCACGAGCATAGTATGCTGCATATAATGCACCAGGAATCCATGGTCAGATTGCATTGTTAGATCGATCTGAACACGTCCACTATTTTGTTACTTATGTAAAAGATATTATCTTATGTAAATAGTAGGTATAAAATGTATAAAACTTTACAAAATATACGTGATTTATTTATTATTAATAATACCTACCTAATATTAAAGGTAGTTACTTATTGTTATTATATTAGGTAAACTATTTTCAAAAAGTTTAATAAACAAAATGGATATATAGAATAACAACATTGAAACTATTTGGATATACTCGTATGTACATCTTATTAATATTTATAATGCGTACCATCATCGTGCACTGACCTATACAAAACAAAGAAAACATTGGTAAAATATCAATTGGAACATAAACATACCCATATTAAAATAAAATTATAAAATTGTTGGCTAAGTTAACACTCGACTTTCATTCCGAAGTTCGTGGGTTCAAACACACCGTAAAATTATGTGTGCTTTAAAAACACGTGCTCCAACAGTGAAGGCAAATATTGTGAGGAAACCGGCATGTTCTGGGAACTTAAAAATTTCGAAGGATATTGTGTCATACACCAACCCGCACTTGGCCAGCGTCGTGAATAATGCCTAATCTCTCACGCCAAGAGAAAAGTCCAGGTTTGCTGTCAGAAAACTCTTTCAGGGATAACCACTCCCATTGTGAACGTTAGTTAATTTGTCAACTTTTTGTAATGTCTGTTTCGTTATGTCCGATAAAGAATTTATGATTCCAAAAGCTTCAAAGGATAAAATGTCTCCACTGAACCTACTGAGGTTTCTTCCTTATCACTTTTTTCGTTTATAAATCATATCCAGCAATTTGTGCATCAGTTTTCGATCATTAGGAGGTAGCTCGTTAGTTTTTTCACGTATGCTTTCATAGAGACTTTTTTCTTCTTCAGAGTAGAGTTGTAGAAGGTTTAACTCTTTGTAGAGTCGTTTGACGGCGTGCACCCTGGCGGGGTCGCTGTGCGCGTAGTTGTGCACGAACTCCGCGCGCTGCGCCGCGCTGCACAGCCGCAGGGCGTTCACGGACAACCACGTGCATTTTCCTTCCTGTATATCGTTTCCTTTCTTTCCAGTTTCTGCTTCGTCGCCGTAACAATCCAGCATATCATTCTGTGGAAGATGATTTAAACTTTAGGTCTTGGTGTCTTATACGTCACACGCAATATAAAGGTCGTGCTCAATTTCTAATTGTATCCACGTTGCTATTAAGTATTCATAACACCCCTATTCACGTTCCCACTGCTGGGACACAGGGACTTCTCTCTTGACGAGAGAGATTAGGCCTTAATTCACCACGCTGGCCAAGTGCGGGTTGGTGAATGACACAATGTCCTTTAAACTTTTTTCAAAGTTCTCAGAACATGCCGGTTTCCTCACGATGTTTGCCTTCACCGTTAGAACACGTGTTTATAAAGCACACATAATTTTCCAAGAAGAAAAATCAGAGGTGCGCGGCGGGGTTTGATTGAACCCACGACCTTCGGAATGAAAGTCGAGTGTGCTCCCACTTAGCCAACACGGCTATTAAGTATTACTGACACCTATTTCGGACAACTATTTAGCATTTTTATTCAACCTGGAAATCCTACCAGGATTTGGGCAATCTGCTTTCCAGTGTCAGATTGGAATTTTAAGATTTTTATAAATAAAAAGTTTATAATACTATGTGAATAGTAATTGAAACCAAATTATAGGCTGATTTTTGAGATATATCATCCGTACTCAAAAATATTGGTCTGCATTTTGCTGTTAAATAAACTCAAAATATTAGAAAAATATATATGTTTATTAAAAGACTGAATCTATTCGTACGGGTACTGTACGAATAATTTTTTTTTTATTCGTACGGGTACTGTATGAATGAATTATTTTTTATTCGTACGGGTACTCTATGGTATGGTATGGGTATACGGGTACTGGACAAACAATTTCTTATTGTTCGTACATAAGTCGGACGAATTTCCTCGATCGATCATTTTAAACTTATATAGATTTTTAATGAGGTTAAAAAAACTACGTCGAATGCTGCCAACCGCGTGGAAATCGGTTAATTCATTCAATAGTTATTGCTCTTGATTATATTAAACTAGCTTTTTGCCCGCGGCTTTGCCCGCGTTTTATTAGATTTTCCCGCGGTTTTCCCTTCTCCGGTTCTAAGCTGGCTCCCCACCAATTTTCAGCCAAATCTATTCAGCCGTTCTCGAGTTATAAGTGAAGTAGCTAACACGACTTTCTTTTATAATAATAATAAGAAGAAGAAGAAGATGAAATAAAATGATTAAATTAATTGAACAAATTTAATTTACTTATTTTTAGTCAAGTTAATTCTATAAAACTTTTAATTTTCTTACATTTTCATAACATCAAAATTAATTAAATTATACTAAAACATAGAGGAAAGTAACTAAATATGGAATACCATTTTGTTTTTTAGGCATAACTTAAACAAATATAAAAAATCAAAAACTTTTAATGGGATACCATTAAAAGTTTTTGATTTTCAGTTAATCTTCTGCTCCGTGGATAGTGTTAAAAAAGATTTTCACTTCTATCGTGATTGTGATTCATGTTAATTTTGAGATTTGATGATTTGAGATTTTGAGATTTGAAGATTTGATGATAATATAGTGGCCAGTATCATCCACTCCGACGCTGAAAGTTGCTGGACAATTTTTCTGAAACGAGAATGCTTTTCTTGCTCCTTTCGACGTAGATGCAAATTTTTTCCCTCCATGAATACAATAGTATCGGATGCTGTAATATATCAGGGACGCTTCAACATGCCTCTTGATTCCTTTTGTGCGACATCGTTCGATTGTCATAGCATCTCGATGATAAAAAAATGCGTACTCTTTATCTTCCACATCTTTAACTTTCTTTTCTAACGATTCAAAAGAATCAAATTTGTCACCTTCCTTCAATAAATTATCATTCTCCTCTTCTCTGTTTTGGTCTTCCTCTTTGCCCTCTTCGTTTTCATATTATTCTTCTGAATCTGAAGAATATATCATCAATATTAAAATAAAAAAAACAATTCTATGTTAAGAAATCTATATATACTTATATAAAAGAAAGTCATGTTAGTTACTCCATGTTAGATATGGTATCAAAATTAAACTAAGTAGAATATTCCACACGGTGTGGCAACACCGATGTCGTTTGATTGTGTCAAGTGTGTTCTTGCATGGAATGTATGTGAAGATAAATAAATCTGTTTTTCTAATATATCAATTCGAATTTATCATCAACAACCCATCACTCCACTTATAACTCAAGAACGGCTGAACCAATTTAGCTGAAAATTAGTAGGGAGGTAGCTTAGAACCGGGAGAAGGACATAGGGCTCTTTCAATTTATGCGTTTCGTATCGGACCGCTGCAGTGCCGCAGCGGTGCGGCGTCCGTTCCGCGAACGCTCGACAGCAGGTACGGACGCCGCGCTGTTGCCGCACCGTGCATTTTGTATGAAAACAAGCGACCGGCCGTGCGCCGTACAACAAACGCACCGCTTCGGCACTGCAGCGGTCCGATACGAAACGCATAAATTGATAGAGCCCTTAGGGTAGTTTTTTACCGCGGGAAATCTAATATAAAGCTTGTTAATATATATTTTTTATTAATTTAATAATTACTTACCCATTTTGTAAGATATTTTAAACAAGCTAAATAAATTCAAATTGAATTATTTTATTATAAAAATACTTAGTGACAGAATGACAGAAAATCAAAGAGAATATAATCACTAGAAATATAAGCAAAATTATTATAACCTCCTTGTGTTCACATTGGTGAACACAAGGAGGTTATCGAAACTTATTAAAAGAAAAGCTAATCATCCCAATTGATGTACGAATAAATAATAATTTATTCATACAGTATCCGTGCAAATAGTGACGTTCTTAAAAGAAAAGCTAATCATCCAGTACCCGTACGAATAAATAAAAATTTATTCATCCGGTACCCGTACAAATAGTCACTTCCTTATTAAAAATGGTTATCGTGTAAGGTACCGGCAATAGTCTAGTATAGTAAAACCATTTCTAAAATGAACGCCCCTCCACTGAATTCTGAATTTTTTTTTTCTGTGTATTCTGTTTTTCTGTATTTCCTCTCACACGTTGAAATCATCACGGTTTTGTGGAGGGGAGTTCATTTTTAGAATGGTTTTACTATACCTATGTAGATTTTATCTTACCTGGACCTGATAAATCTTGCCCATATCCAAGCAAATATCCTCCACTTTCCTGTGTAATTCTTTATCAGTATTATTGGCTAGTAGGTAGCCTAACAGTACTGGCAATTTAAAACTATAATATGCGGCCTTGAATTTTGCGATGGAAAAGTATTGTTCAGGTGTGAATAGGCTATAGTCGTCTTTAGATCTTTTTGACATTCTGTTATCTAGATGCTCGCCCATACCTGTGCATAATATTGCCTGAAAAAAAATATTATCCGCAGCTTTAATTCTTCTATTCATAAAATTTACAGAATACAGAATATTTATTACATACCAGTCTTTTACAAGAACTTATTCAAGGTTAATAGGTAGGTACCTAGTTTAATTTTAGTTAAGGTAAATTTTTCAAAATGTTTAAAAAGTTTATAATAATTTCCACGGCAACATGGGTGTTACGGGAACTACTCGTAAGTATCAGCCATAACACCCGTAACAAATATCTGCAGATCTTACAATACAAATATAATGTTTTGACTGGAATCGAACCCGCAACCTGCGTGCACCGTCGCTTGCTGCGCCACAGACGTAGTCAAAGCAGAAACTCTTTTGGAGGAAGTTTTCTACGAAGCCCCATTTCCTTAACCAACACAACATTTTTACATTGTATCGATGAAAGCTTTTGTTTCGAATTTTAAGTTCATACATTAGATTGTGTTGTGATTCATCACACTTTTAACCACACTTTCCATCTTACCTCATTGAACAATTCCATCATGTTGTAATATAACGGGCTTTTCCCGAAATTTAACTTAAGAATTTCGAATAAGGAGCCATGTATCATCATAACGTCTTTAAGGGCCCCCATGCCGACATCCGGTAGCGTATACCAGCATGGCTTGCCGCGCCTGGTGCTAGATCCATCCATCATATCGTCTAGTATTAAAATGTACGAATGTACCTAAAAATAATTATGTTAATAAGGATATTTACTTATGTTTATATATTGCATATTTGACCTTGATTGGAGCAGTATAGAAAACAGACACCGGCAGCGACTTTGTTTTTTTAATATGAAGTGATAGACTTTATTTAGATAACGTCAAAAACGCAAGCAAAGCTGTCGGCTGGTCGGCTAGTTATGTATAATTATTGAGAGTTACCATTTCTGTGCACCAGCCTGCGATCCGGGCCTTCATCATTGTTTCTGCCGTGACCTCCTTTGGATTTGCAATAGCCTTATATGTAAACACGGTTATAACTCCACGAGAAGTTTTCCCTCCTGTTAAACCGTACTCCATCAGCTGAAACAGTTTTAATCATTTTATTTATTTATTTCTTTATTTTAATTTAATTAATACGGTTAGAAACCAATTACATTAATTAAATAAGTATTGAAATTAAACATTATCACCCCTATTTATCTTCCCACTGCTGGGACACAGGGACTTCTCTTTTGATGAGAGAGATTAGGCCTTTATTCACCAAGCTGGCAAGGGGGGGTTGATGACACATGTTCTCTAAACTTTTCAAAGCTCTCTTAACATGCCGGTTTGAAATACTGCTCTTGTTGAGGTCGAAACGTCGAGAGTGTTATAACTCCTTTGTAAATACGTGAGCAATTCCCGTTTTTATTTAATTTCATTTCATTTATTTAGTCATTCATGTGGTATAATTAATAGATCTTAAAATTATTTGTTCTGGTCCTTACATGAGCTCCTTTATAAAATGAATAGAAAGCAATATAAGTTAATATATTTTGAAATATTGAAGCAAACCTTTCGAGCCCATTGGCTACACTCTATTTCTTCAGAAACTTTAGTATTATTGACAATCGTGTTAATAATGTTTGGTAAGAGCTCTTTAAGTGCTTCCTTCTCCTTTTGAACATCATTTGTGTTTGTTGACATATAGCTCGTTGATAGTGTAGTAGCAAGTCTGAAATGGTATTCAGAAAAATAAATGAATAATATAATTATTTATCGACAATTCACACAGAAACATCTAGCCCCTTGGTAAGCTCGAAGTTTGTGTTACGGGTACACAAGTTCTTGCTGTGTAAATTCTTTATTATTACTTTATTTTGCGAGGCATTTAGTTACGGATACAAAAGACAAGATTTTTGACGTGGACCTTTGCCTTTCTTAAGTAGGAAACGTTAAAGAAAAAATATAATATACACCCAGACTAGGAACAACACGTTGCAGAACATAAAGCCACAGGTTTCCTCATAAATAAATAAATAAATATTGCTGGACAATTTACATCACACAGCAACATCTAGCCCCATGGTAAGTGCCTTATTTTACTGTGAGTTGTTGCTGTGTGCAGTCATAATAAGATAGGTACGTAATTTTAGTGAAAATAGTTGAATGCTCAAACTAACCTTGGATTAAATATCTGTCTTCTATCAATACGTTGCACTTTTGTAACAAATCGCAAAATGTTATTATACGACATTTTCAAGGGGTCTTTGTTGTTTAAACCAAGCAATATTTCTTGTTACTGGAACAAGTTTGTAGTTCTATAACCTTTTCGTAACTGCGCAAAAGAGCGGGGATACTAGCATTTATACAAACTGGGTGCCGTACCAAATACCAGTTTAATACAAAGTTAAATATCGCAGATAACCACTAAACTATAAATTATTTATTGTACATCGTCATCATCGCGCCTTTATACTGCGTCGTATCATTTTTGAGTGAACTGTTTTTATGTTCTATACCTATGACAATAAACTTTAATATCTTACATAAATGTTTTGATACTCGTATTATTATTAAAATATTTTATACTAGCGAAGGATGACAAAATAGTTAAACAAAATCGTATTTTATCGTATCGTCAATTGTACAATAATTTAAGGTGAATTAGAGCCTAATTTATCTCGTCAAGAAAGAAGTCCCTGAAAAAATGTAGTAGCAAACTGCCATTGTCTAAAATATAATTAATATCAATTTAATTACATTTAATAAATTATATTTCAAATGAAACTTTAGGTAGGTATACGCCAATTAATTATAATAATATCAATGAAGAGCCAATAACATGACTTCATGCAGAGAGGTCTTTGCACTGACCTTTATCACAGACCAGTTTATACACCGTGGTCGTCAATAACCCGAAAGATTTAAGCTAACGATACTAGAGCCTAATTAGAGTATATAAAGTTATGTGACATATAGTCCAAAAACTCATAATTAAGGAGATATTAATTATTTACAACAAATCAAAAGTTAAAAAATCTCCAGTCTAACACACCCTAAGGGCGTGAGCATGTCGTAGCCGCTTACTTCTTTTACACGTAGGCTACTAACTGCATGGCTGTTAGCCAGTTTCATAAAGAAGTTTGGTATCTATCTACAAAAAGTTTTTAATAAATAAAAATAATTTCAATACAAACATCGTGCTAGACATAACTTGACACTTCTTGTTCGTCGTGTGATTTCGAAGCGATTCGTGAAGTGTCATGCTCGCTCTCTGTTCTTCAACTTGAGTTTCTTACCTAAGGCTTGTTCACAAAGAAGCGGGCAATTAATAAGATTTAATTTGTACCGAAATTGTAATTTAATTAAGACACATAATTAGACCCATGTTGATATAACATAATTTACTCGTAATGTCGTCAAAAATACGTGGTTTAAATCTTTCGGGTTATTGACGACCACGGTGTATATACTGGTCTGTGCCTTTATCTTAAATTATTAACGTTTTTATCCTAAACTCAATTTGAGGAGAATAAAAACCAAATAAAAAAACACACAACTACATTATGCACCTACATAGTTTTGGTTGTTTTTGTGTTTTTACATTATTTTTTTATCAATTTTACCATACCTCATAGTACCTACTAAGGTATCTTATCAATCATAAGGATTAAAGCATTCTTTGTGAAGTTCAAAGTTTTAGAATATACTAGCGATCCGCCTTTGCTTCGCATCGGGTACTTAACTTATAAACATTCCTCTTGAATCACTCTATCTATTAAAAAAAAGTGGCCAAGTGCGTGTCGGACTCGCCCATGTAGGCTTCCGCAGCAATTATTTATATTAAATAGTTTATGACGTTTTATAAAAAAACTACTTGATAGATTTCGTTCAAACTAATTTTCGTTGGTAGTTTTTATAGTAATGTACAATATACGAGGGTGGATTGAAAAGTTCGCGGCCTGACATATAAATAATTAAAATAAAAAATTTAAACTATCCTCAATTTGTTTATATGTTTATTGGCAAAAACTGTGTAAAATTTTATTACCGCATCGTGAATAGTTTTAACGTTAGAGTCATTTGAGCAAGACAAGGTGCAGCGTTTTGTAAAAATTGAAGAACAGAACAACGTGCGGTCATCAAATACTTGTGTAAAAAACGTTTAACACCGAAAGAGCACCATAATGACACGAATTTAACATTAGGGGAGTCTACTCCGTCGTATACGACTGTGAAAAAATGGGCTGCAGAATTTAAACGTGGACGAGAGAGCGTCGAAGACGACCCCTTCGATGGCCGGCCTACGACGTCTACGACTGAAGAAAACATCGGTAAATTGTGTGATCTCATATTGCAAAACCGGAGATGGGCTATCAGGGAGATTGCTGACTCTTTAAGCATCTCGTATGAACGAACGCAACACATAATTGTCGAAAAACTTGGTTGTTCTAAGGTTTCTGCTAAGTGGCTCCACAGATTGATTTCATTTGAACAGAAACAAATTCCGAAACAAATTTCGCGACTGTTTGGAGATGTTTGAAGCTGATCCGAAAGTTTAATCAACAAATCTGTGACAATGGATGAAACAAGGGTTCAACCACTATACTCCAGAGTAAAAAAAACAATCTAAACAGTGGAAAAAACCAGATCTCGGACCGACCCCGAAGAAGACGACAATTTTGTTGGCTGGCAAGGTGATGGTGTCTGTTTTTTGAGATGCGAAGGGTGTCATCATGGTGACAACCTACCGAAAGGTGAAACAATAAACTCGGCAAACTACTGCACCCTTTTGCGTCGTTTACTTGAAGAAATTAAAGAAAAACGCCTAGGATTACTGCGAAAGAAAGTTTTGTTTCACAATGACAACGCTCGCGTTCACACCTCTGTCGAAAATTGGTGATTGTGGAATCGAATTGCTGCCTCACCCGGCTTATTCTCCTGATTTAGCACCGCCGGACTTTTATCTGTTACCAAACCTAAAAAATCACCTCGGTGGACAGAAATTTTTAACAAATTAAGAGGTCGAAGTCGCTGTAAACCTCGTTTCAGAAGGCCTTTAGGAATCATTTTTTTTAAAGGCATAGAAGCTTTAGAAACAACATTGAAGAAGTGTTTTTGAGATAGATCTAGATTATATCTTAAAATAAAAATATTTTTGCATGTGTTTGATTATGTTTTCTTGACTAGGCCGCGAACTTTTCAATCCACCCTCGTATATTTTTTTAGGTTTATCATCTTCTTATTTTAGAAGTTCGGGGGGGGGACACTCTGTTTTCCACTTTGGAAGAGTCTCTCGTGCAAACTATTTAGTTTAGAAATAAAATTGATGTCAGAAACCTTGAAATTATTTGTAAAGACTTATTCATTGATACCCCACACGTATGGGTTCGATTAAAAAAAAGTTTTTAAGTTTCAGTCCTAAGTATGGAGACCCCCAAATTTTATTAATTTTTTTCAAAAAATTTCTAAAATCTTAGTGCGGTATAGGCTCATATAAACTAATGTAGATAACGCAAAAAAAACGCAAGAGAAGCTGTCCGCGGGTCGGCTAGTCATTTGAATAAAGGGACATCAACCTTCCAGGTAGGATCAACACATAAATTAGATAAAAGGTTGAATGTTGTCGATTTGCTCTTATACACCATTCTTAAATATATCCAAAGCCAAATGAAGTCTGGAGTTACAAGTGTAGTGTTGTAGTGCTTCATTTAAACTCAGCAATAATAAGAATGGTTTATACCAGATATAATAATCTTTTGATGGGAGTATCATCGAGACTTAAATATATTGGAGTATATAACAGTTTATCAAGGTAAGATAGATTATAGACTAAGAGCCTGTGATGGCCAGACCTTCCTTTAATTCTGAAGCGTGAAAATTATTTCATGTGTATGTCTAACATAGGTAAGAATAACCCCCAAACATGAAACCTGGATCGTGGTTCCTTTGGGAGATAACAGGTAAAAGGTTGTTATCTCCCAAAGGAACCGCGATCCAGGAGATAACAGGTAAAAGGTTGTTATCTCCCAAAGGAACCGCGATCCAGGTTTCATGTTTGGGGGTTATTCTTACCTATGTTAGACATACACATGAAAGAATTTTCACGCTTGTGAATTAAAGGAAGGTCTGGCCATCACGGGCTCTTAGTATATTACTTAAATAGGTAAAACACGTATTCAACTGTTTTCGTATATATAAGGTATATAGGTACTCGTACTAGGTTATGTCATGTTATGCTGGACAATTCACACAGCAACATCTAGCCACGTGGTAAGCTCGTACCCCGTGGTAAGCCCCAGCAATATTTATTTACCTATTAGATAACGGGCTACCTTTGCTAAATAAAATACCTTTTCGTATGACATCGTGATATATGATTTCTTTAATAAATGTAAATTACCTACATATGAAATTAATACATAATGCTGTAATGTTTCAGAAGCAGTGTTGCTCGTTGTCATGACATTTCAAAATTTACATCCAACGTGAATAATGAAAAGGAATCTTTTCGTGTTTCTTTGCCATCTTTAATTGAGACAGTTGCAAATAATCCCAAGTATCATCATATACCCCAATGGAGTTTGTGTATGCAAAAGGTATTTTCTACTAATAATTACGATATTGTTCTTAGAATCTATAGTTAATATTAGGAGGCTGAAGCGTATGTTTGTTTGTTTGAACGCGCTAATCTTAAGATCTTTAAGGTTCCTCATCTCTAATTTTCAGCCAAATCTATTCAGCCGTTCTTGTGTGTTGTAATAGTGTATAACGTGCGCAATTAGAAATGAGTTCTGTAAATGGCGTCCGCTCGCATGCGTTCTCGCTCACTCTCTATCGCTGTCTATACTTTTATCCTTGTTTTGCCAATCGTACCATACCTACCCGCCGCCATTTACAGAATTCATTTTCAATTGCGCACGTTATAACTAACACGACTTTCTTGTGTAGGTATATATATAAATTGAAATTTTTGTAATTTATAAACTCTAATCTTACATTAATAATTGCAAAAACTTGTCAGTAAGTGTGTTACTCAAGTGTTACCATTTCAATCGTACTTTGTTAATTGCCACTATTAATAAAAAAAATTACTCTTCCTTGCCAACCGATCTCACAATACATTACAACATGTTTAATTCCAATTTTCCTATTTCACTTGCTGACAACTTGTTTCACTTATAGTTGATGGAGTACATGCTCACTGGAGGCAAGTTAGGACGACCAATGACAGTCATGAGCGCTTACAAGGCTGCAGAAAATCCTCAAAACATCACTGAAGAATCCCTGAAAAGGGCTCAAACTCTGGGTTGGTGCGTAGAAATAGTAAGTTCGTAACCAAACCTGGACGGAATATTACAAACTTTAGTTTGGATTTCAAGCACACATAGATTTAAATTAGTCTTTAAGTATGCAACATCATAGTTCTTTTCATTTTTATATTTCTTTCAATATAATTAAGTCTACTAACATTTAAATAACACAAATGCTATATTTTACTGCGAAAATACACTATAACACGGCAAACAGTGTAGGCTATTTATTTAAAAGGATCATATCTTGTTGATTTCTGTGTTCACCTGTCATTAGCTCAGCTCAACGTCATTTAATTTTGCCTTCGGTAAAGTGCTATATGTACGATTTTTCAGCAAAATGCCACCATACTTATATTAGATGACATAATGGATGGGTCCAGCACAAGGCGCGGCAAGCCGTGCTGGCACACCCTACCGGACGTCGGCATGGGGGCGATCAAGGACGCCATGATCTTGAACTCTATAATATACGAGATATTGGAGACGCATTTCAGCAAAACTCCACAATACACCGCCATGATAGAGCTATTTAATCAAGTATGATTTTTAGAACTAATAGATATTATTATACTCGTACAAACAGGCACGAAAACTCTTCTCATATTATACATGTATTTCAGACGCTCCTCAATACGTACGTGGGAGAGCACATAAGTCTGGAAATGGAAGAAAGAATTAAAAAAAGAATCACGATCACTGTTGAGGAATACACCAACATGACTAAGTTGAAGACTGGTTATTGCACATACGTCCTACCTTTGTTACTTGGATATCTGCTAGCTAATAAATCTGACGAGAAACTGCAAAGACACTTAACTGAGATTTGCCAGGATCTGGGAAAACTTTATCAAATTCAGGTTAGATTCAATTCATTGACATATGGAATCCGCTGACGTTTGTAATCCATTGACATTTGTAATTAATTGACATTTATTATTCAATAACATGTGTAGCTGTTTGACATTTAATTTTATTTATGTAGGTATATTATTTTTAATTTCAATTGTGTAGAATTATAGTTTATCTGACGTGTAAAATATCTTACCAATAAATTGATTATTATTTGATACAGCTAATTATATTCCAGACATAGAATTCACTGTAAGAGATTAGTATAAAGTTTTTTTTGTCAACAGAATGATGCCCTCGACTGTTTTGGTGATGAAACCAAAACAGGCAAGAAAGGAAACGACATAGAAGAGGGTAAATGCACTTGGTGGTTCGTGAATGCGTATAAGCTGAGCAACGCGGAGCAACGCGCACTCCTCGTGAGCAACTACGGACACAACGACCCCGCCAGGGTGCACACCGTCAAGCAACTCTACAAACAACTGAACCTGCCACAACTATATCAAGAAGAAGAAAAGGTTATAATTAATAGCATTCAGGAAAAGGCTAATGCATTAATGGAAAATGACCGAGAACTGATACTCCACCTCTTGAATTCGATTTATAGACGAACTAAGTAAATCAAATAAAATTTACCTATGACTGCGAGGGACTATCAATACAGCAAACAGGCTTTTCAGTTAGGTAGGGTAGAGCGGGGCTAGTTGAGCATAGGGGCAAGTTGGGCAATCGCAATATCTCGAAAACTATTCACCGCACGCGTGGGCATCCTATGGCGGAAAGAAGGGGTCGTGGGAGGGGTACTCATTGCGCAACCACTGGTGGTGGCTCGACGAGCGAGTGAAGCGTACACGCACATTGTTTATTTTGATACCAAAAAGTAAAAAATTCGTTCACCGCAAGTTTTCGTCTGTATTAGTCAAATGATATCCGTTTTCAACCGGATAAGTGTTAATCTTTTATAAATTTACTGTACTTTTGATATACATAAGGTTTCTGTGTAAAATTCTTACCGTTTTTTCAGAATCTCGCTTTTGATTTGAAATTTAGGGGTAGGGGTTAGTTGAGCTAAGTTGCTCAACTGCTGTATAGGCACATACAAAATGTATGCCAGGTGCTCGACTTACTTTCTTTTGTATGAATTTCAACAGTGATAACGATGATTAATAAGTGATAAGTTCTAGATTTAGTAAGATCTTATTAATATAACAGAAAAACTGAATCTAATCCTAAAATTAATTTTAAGACACGTTGATGTTATGTTAATTCTATTTCCAGTTGATTATTCAAAGAAAATTAGCTTAAGTTTTGTCGCTAAAAGACTTTTAGTAAAGGGTTTATTGTTAAACCGAAGTTGTATTTCATTTCTATTTAACAGTTAACCCATGGTTTGGCTAGACTTTCTAACTGCTCAACTTACCCCATACCCTTGCTCAACTTACCCCACCTATGGGGTAAGTTGAGCATGCATGACATTTTGCATTTAAACCGCTATAGCTCTTAAATCCTACTTATATAAAGTAAATTACTATGACACTTTTGCAAAAGGATATATTACTTATCCATTAGGATGCGTAAGTACACATTGAGACTTATAGTTGAAGAGTTATATCGTCTCAAGTGAAAAATTGCTCAACTAGCCCCGCCCTACCCTACTTCATTCAAGTTTTGTAGTGGTAATATTACCCCGTTATATAACGCTCACTTTGTTGGCACGTTATGATACCGATATTATGAACATGGAAATGAAAATAAAATTAATTCTTCGCCTTTTGGGCATTTTTATGTCGGGCTGTTTTATCCAATAAAAGTTTAATTTAAAAAAATAGTTAAGAAATATACAATTATGACTAAAAAAGGGATATTTGGTTATTTTAAACATCACTATTAGCACGTTCATAGTCCGGTCAATTTAGACATTCGAAGTTACATAATTCCCACCAAGCTGAAAATCGGTAAGAATGTTTAAAATATCATTAAAAACTAAATTTGAAAGTTCTCCATCTTTCTTCCCCTGTAAGGAAAAAAATGTATTCAAGGTCAAAGGTAAAAAAATGATTTATTATTAACATAAAATATATTAATCATTTAAAATTATTCGGCTACATTATATTCAGTTAAAATGTGTGATTACGGCAACTTTGGGTGTTTGGTTTCAAACTATAATTTAACTAATACAAATATATAAACAATCAATATATAAAACTATAAATTTCCATTACTTCTATTATTTTGTTAATTTGATTATCTATATTACTTACTAAGATTTTGTAAATCGTTTTTTCATGCCATGCGTTATAATAATAATAAGTGACATTTTGGCGATAAAATAACATATCAAATGAAATAAATATCACTTTCCTGTTTATTAAAAATTTTATTTTTCAACACTCATTCATAATCTCAAAGCTTAGTTTTATACCTACTTCAGACAATGAGAATTATTACTGAGTTCTTATACTTACTATAAAGTGCCTTTCAAATTTAAAAAGCATTTGGTTTAGGTTGCGGACCTAAACAAAATGCGGTTTTAAGTACTTAAAGAAAATTACTTACTTCTTATATCAGTCAGAAAATAAGTAATCCTTACTAATATAATATTAGCGCATAAGAACTATAAGCGCATAGGTTTGTGAGGGTACCATACCTTGATATTTGGAACTATTTTAAGTTTGCCTTCAACGTTAGAGGACGTTTTTTTTTTCAAAGTGCATATAAATTATTCAAAAAGAATAATCCAGAGTTGCACGGCGGGGTTGAACCACAACCTTCGGAATGAAAGTAGAGTGTGCTCCCACTTAGCCAACACGGCTCTCGACGACGGTTTTAATAGTAAGTTATTTATTGTTTTACATTAGTATCTATGGCACGCGTTTAATTGTACGTCCCAAGTAGGTACTTTTATTTTATTTTATTATTTTATTTTAATAACCATATATGGATATAACATACATAAAAGTTAATCAGGTAAAGTAAAGCTATTTGAAACTTCGTCAATCCATATTCATACTTCCATATACTAATATAAATGAGAAACTGTATGTGTGTTGTTGTCTGTTTATCCACAATGCTAAGGCAAAACGAAGCGACGAATTGACGCGATTTTTAAGTGGCGATGGTTGATATAATATATGTCACTCACCATCCCTTCAACTATCTACACACACAAGAGTCGATAGTTGAAGGATTGTATACCTATGTGGACATGGGCTACTTTTCATCGCGTTGAATTTTACGAAAGTGAAGCCGCGGGCAAAAGCTACTATTATAATAATAAATATTCATGTTAAATTTATTTTTATAAAGAAATCCATAATGACAAGCTGAAAATGAATAATAAACAGCACATAAAAAAACACTTATAGGATAAAAAAGTCATGAAAGCTGTCATAAAAAAATAACATAGGTGGATAATGTAAGCAATGGTAGTCTCATAACAAGGAAATAAAGGTGTTGATGGTATCCGATAATAAATACCTACTAACATTGAAAATAAAACATTTAAGTATTATATTTAAATGTAAGGGGTAACACGACTCAACGATGTTATGGAAAGAAAATAAATTACTGTTAAAGAGAAGAGAAAGGTATTGTAAAATAATTATGTTACTTTTTTTGATCATCTCAGATATCTTAAATATAAAATATATAAAACGAATTAAGTAGACACTTTACTTAGTTCTTTTATGGAGTCAAAATTAAGGATAAAGAAAGATTTATGACAATCCGAAAGATGCCTATGGAGTAGGTACTTACTCGAGTACTGGAGTTACTGGAGTTGAAAACAAAAATCCGTCTGATTTAAAATATGTTTATTAATCTTTGAAAAATATATCTAAAGTTTGATACCCTTCACAACATTTTGAGTCATTACAAAGTCGTTTCGTAAGTTCATTTTTTGATGTCCAACTTTCCCAACCCGCGACCTTAGTGCGACCTTGAAATAGCCAATCACAACGCCTTTGTTCCAGTCCCCGCAACCCGCGCCTTCCGCCAATTTCGGTGCGTTTGAATCCGAACAAAAGTATCCTAATGCGGTATATATTGGGGGTTATCTGTGAGGTCCTATAAATAAATCTGATTAAAAAAAATCTTGCCGATGTATGTCTCAAATTATACAAAACTATTGGTGTATTTTGAGGAGGGTTTTAAAATTTAAAATGGACAAAGCTACCTGGGCCAGACAACGTGCTATCAAGGTAGGTAGGTGGGTCTCATGATCTCATCACATTAATACCATTCCACTTCAATTTATTATCATAAATACAAATAAATATGATATCTTTTAAATAGACATTAAGAGACACATTGAATGCTGCCACTAAACCATTAATTTGACGACCTCTGTGGTGCAGCGGGCGAAGGTCCGCCTGCGACGCAAGAGGTTGCGGGTTCGATTCCCGCCTCGGAACAACTATTTGTATGATCTGCAAATATTTGTTCCGGGTGTCTGGGTGTTATATATGTATAATAAAAAAAATATCTATCTATGTATGTATATTATATTAAGTATATCAGAACTCTAGCTCCCGTAACACAAGCTTCGAGCTTACCACGGGGCTAGAAGTCGCTGTGTAAATTGTCCAATTGAGCAATTAAAAGGTGTCAAGAAAAATACCAAGATTTACATAAAGAGCAACCATTAAGGCAGTTTTTTTTCCTCATAATATATAAGCAATACAGCGTACAATTAGTCATTATAGACAAAAGGTTGAGTGATTGTGAAGTGATATTTATTTCTAAACTAATTCTATAAAGATATGGGTTTTCATAAATTATTATTTAGACTATGTGGAGGAAGGCAGTTCATTAACTCTTACAAAAAATCAAGGTGGGTATTTATTAATTTATTAAAAATTCAAGTTACCTATGTTGTAGGTATCTATGACGACGGTTGGTAGGTTATGTCAGATTTAAATTTCAATATTTGAACAAGAAAGGGGTAACATACCATGTTTTAAATGTTTTACAGTTTACCGATATTTCATGGTCATTATTAAAAACCATGATAGTTTAAAGAGTTAAAATTAAATGCTATAAAGTGGTACAATACATATAATTACAAAGTATTTTAAGCCTATGTTGATAAGTCATCACATCACGGATCATTATATAATTCTAATTTAGAATCGCTTTTTTAGTTTTGGTTAATTCAAATTATTTTAAATTTGGTTATACATATGTTGTTTCTTTTTTATTATACGAGTATACCATGGAGTCACATTGTCCTAAACAAACTACTTGCCCGTTTTACCCATTGATTAAGGTAGAATTTCGTAAAATTCTTTCGTATCGGATGCCATACATAGTAGTATACCTGCCAACATCAAGGTCTCTACTATGTAGCGCTGGCTCATCAGTCAGTCATTCAGAACAATGGATTATTTGCAATTGAATTAAGGTTTGTTCCTAGAAGTTTTGTAATTGAGTTCTAGTACTATGTTTCAGTCGAGAGGAAATTACTAAGGTTAAATAGCACCGGACTCAGACAATGAAGATTTTTCAGTTTACATGTTTGGTTTTAGACATTTCCCGCATATTGTATCCACAAATCATATATCAATGAATGCTGCCACTAAACCATTAAATAACGAGGAAGAAAAATTTCAAAGCTATTTTCCAAGTTTCATGGACTATGTGATAAACAAAAGTACAATTTCTCAAGAACCTTTTGGTAGAGAACGGATACAACGGGTTGGTACTTACGTACAATAATTATATAGCAATAATGGTAGGATTAATTAATTCAATGAACTTAATATTATTATAGATTAGATTAGATAGAGAGAGATTATTATAGAGAGCCGTGTTGGCTAAGTGGGAGCATCTCGACTTTCATTCCGAAGGTCGTGGGTTTAAACATCGCTATAATTTTTCTTCTTAAAAAATATGTGAACTTTAAAAATACGTGTTCGAACGGTGAAGGCATACATCGTGAGGAAACCGGCATGTTCTGAGAACTTTGAAAAGTTTCAAGGACATGCGTGATTCACCAACCCGCACTTGGCCAGCGTGGTGAATTAACGCCTAATCTCTCTCGTCAAGAGAGAAGTCAATGTATCCCAGCAGTGGGAACATAAATAGGGGTGATTATGGTTATAAAACTGTGTGTGTGTGTGTGTGTAAGTTATAAACACTAAAGGACAACACAACAGAAAGTTTGTATTTCCGAATGATCATGTCATCTTTTGATTATTTACTTGAAATGTGGAAGCCTTGTTATTTGATCATTCTTCACTCCATAACCTCCACCCAAAGACAGATCCCGAGCATAGTCCAAATGATTACGTTGATGTTTATAAATAATAGTTCTTCTTCTTCATGGTTAATTTGCCGCTTTATGCGTTGTTTTCAAACCAGCGAGAAATTATTATGGTCCTCTACCAGTATCATAACACCCCTATTCACGTTCCCATTGCTGGGACACAGGGACTTCTCTCTTGACGAGAGAGATTAGGCCGTAATTCACCACGCTGGCCAAGTGCGGGTTGGTGAATGACACATGTCCTTCAAACTCTTCAAAGTTCTCAGAACATGCCGGTTTCCTCACGATGTTTGCCTTCACCGTTAGAGCACGTGTTTTTAAAACACACATAATTTTCCAAGAAGAAAAATCAGAGGTGCGCGGCGGGGTTTGAACCCACGACCTTCGGAATGAAAGTCGAGTGTCCTCCCACTTAGCCAACACGGCTCTACCAGTATAAAATGTATAAATAAATGGTACTAATCTTTGTCTTCTAAACATTTCCATAAAGTTGATAGATTACACAATCCCTGGGGGCAAAAGATTACGAGGATTGATGACAGTATATGCATATAATGCTTCTGCAAAGCCAGAACACATCACGGAAGAATCCATGGAAAAGGCTAGGATATTGGGCTGGTGTGTGGAATTAGTACGTATCTATAATTGCTTTAATTACTGTTCTTATTGCCTTCTAAAGTGTCGTATTGCCTATGATTCAGACCTTAGAATAAACATTACTTGCATTGAGTGTCGTAGGTATACCAAAAACTGGCAGTATTGTTCTGTTTAACCAACTAACAACCGTTACTTAACCACCTCTCAAGCGTGGTGAATATGTTGAATCCCTAAAGAAACTTAAATGCAGAACCCAGCCAAGCACGTCCACAAGTTTTGCCTCTTCATGTAGCATCATCAGGACCACGATACAACCTTGACTCCTCGCCAGAAAGTCACACCACAGCCGCCGAAAACCGCTGTAGTAGTTGACTCGTCAAAGTCTTTCCATCATAAGACGCTCGTGAATGAACTTCAATAAAAAAGCATACTGCAGAATTCATCCTGAGACGGTTTTATCAAAACGAATTAGTACTTTATATTAAGAATGTGTTTAAATGTTTAGAATTGAATTGTGTAATTGATTTTTATTTTCTATGCAGTTACAGGCATCCTATCTTAATATAGACGATATTATTGATAAAGCCAGCACACGACGCGGCAAGCCATGCTGGTATACGCTACCGGATGTAGGCATGTGCGCTTTCAACGACTATCTGATGATACAGGGCATTGTAAATGAAATACTCATGGCCAATTTTAATGGGAGCCCAAATTATTTACGTATGTTACATCTAATTGATAAGGTGAGACTAAGCTTATAATAAATATTGCTGGACAATTCACACAGCAACATCTAGCTCCGTGGTACCTAAGCTTCTTGTTACGGGTGCTAGATTTCTAATATACTTAATGGAATATACATACATATATTTATTGATTTATTACTCATTCATACCTATTATTGCTTTGCTTCGACTCTCCATACAGCTTCTTCATATTCTTCATATTTATAATCAAAGGTAGTATTGAGTCATATTGAGAAATTATGTAAGACAACATTACCTACTGTACTAAATCTGTCATTTTCAGGTGATGATTTACACAGGAATAGGTGAGTGTTTGGACTACAATTTGGCCCATAATAACTCAAAAGATTACACCGACTTCACGATGGAACAATATAAAACAACCGCGACCTATAAAGGAGCTCATTATACATTCAAATTACCAGTAATGTTGGGCTATTATTTTGCCAACAACTCGAATGAAGAACTTCACAGAAAGGTGGAAGATATTTGTTTGGGAATGGGAAGACTTTATCAAGTTCAGGTAAGTATTGTTGTTGAAAGTTAACTGGAGAGTTTGATTGTATTTTAGTAACTAATACTGACATATTTTCTTTGTTAATACTGATGATTTTATCTCTTAGTCGCTTTGGCGACATTCAAAGGTAGCGGTAGTATTTTCATACTTAAAGGTCACACATATCAACTCGGAAAGGGATCGTCACCGTATCGCCTTTCGCCTCGCCGTCAACCAGGCGTCAACCTAACGTAAGCATATCAGCAGCGCCTGCACGTCAACTCGGCTACGGCTAGGCGACGCCGCGCTTACGGCTCGCCGACCGCTGGCTGACCTGGTTGGCACCAAATCAGTTCGGCAGGCAAGTCGCGGGAGGGGACGGGGGAAGGGTGGACGAAGAGATGTGAGCTCATGTACGGAGAGACGTAAGCGCGGAGACGACGAGCCGTAAGCGCGGGAACTGCAAGTTAACCACGCACCGCATCGCGGTTCGGAGCCTGTTCTGAGGCGAGGCGATTACGTTACGATTCCAATTAGTGTGCGTTGCAGTAGGGAGTTTCATACAAACAATACTGAACGGCTCGAGGCGATACGGTTGCGATCCCATTCCGAGTTGATATGTGTGCTGTGACCTTAAATCTGTAAATTATTTTGTATTTTAGAATGACGTGTTGGACTGTTTCGGTGAAACTTCATTAGTTGGGAAACCTGGTAACGACATAGAAGAGGGTAAATGCACGTGGCTTGCCGTGAACGCCCTGCGGCTGTGCAGCGCGGCGCAGCGCGCGGAGTTCGTGCACAACTACGCGCACAGCGACCCCGCCAGGGTGCACGCCGTCAAACGACTCTATCAAGACCTGAACCTCCTTGAACTCTATAGACAAGAAGAAACGACTCTCTACGATAACTTACAGAATGAAACAAATACATTACCAAAAGCTGATAGGCAATTCTTTGATACATTTTTGACTAAGATTTATAAACGGAAGCGCTAAGACTATTTCTGTACTCAAGGGCGTCGCCAGCCGATGGCGCAGGGGGGGGGGGGGGGGCAAGTTGACTTTACCTACTACAATTCATACCTTTCTCGTTCGTTAGAAAAGTAGGGATGAATTGTAGGTAAAGTCGACAGCACATGAAACTTTTCACTTTTACTACATCTACAGCGATTGTAATAACAACAGTATCTTAGTACTATATACATAATACTAGCAGCCCGTTCCGGCTTCGCACGGGGTAGAAGACATTTTAAGACTCATTTTTCTACACCTTCGGTTACATTGTTCAAATTTTACCAAGGATCTCTAATTTTTTTCAAAATGAAATGTAGCCTAATAAACTAATAACATTTATTAGAAAAATAAAATAACTAATCTCTAGGGGGGGGGGCAGCTGCCCCTCCCTGCCCCCCCCTTGGCGACGCCCTTGTCTGTACTTATGTTATTAAAATTTATAGCACAGCGCTGAAGTATCCCAGGTTACTAAAGCTTTCGCTGAGTGATAAAAAAATATTTTACTATTATCTATGTTAATTACTTATTTATGAAATTGCATAAACTTATTTTTATTATTGCTATTTACTTACGGTGGTCCTTGAGTACAGCCTAAGCAGCTGCCGAAACTGGCTTTATAAATAAGTCAATTCTCTTAATTTTAATAAAATTGTTGTTTATAGATGAGCATATATAAGGTTAGTCGTTTTTAGCATCTGCATGAAAATTGAAAACAAGAAAGTGACAACATAAAGACAAAAATGTACTTTAACCGTCATATAAAATCCATCATAAAACCAAGTACGCACACTAAGAAGATGTTGCCTTGCTAATTAGGAAGGTACCTATTATTTATTTTAACAGGAATAACGTCATTGGAAATTTAATTTTATTACAGAACAAGATGGGCGCATAAAAACAAAACCAGACATGCAATTAATTATATTTATCTCTTTAGTGTTTTTCAGTTTCGTTATCTAATTGATCTTACTTCATTAAATAAATACGGTTTGGTAATTGTTTCATTCTGAATGATCTCCCTTTGATCAAATATTTAATACTTCATAGATTTGGTATTGACATTACAGAAATATCATAATACCTACATAGGAATCATAACATAACACATTAAAGTTTAAGAAATGAAAATCAATAGTTATTTATAATTTTTTTATCATTTATATACTTAATATATATTTCTGACAGTTTGTCTGCACATACTTGAGTATTTTTAAATTAGATTTACATCATAGAAACCTGTATTTTTGTGCGTATTTTTACTAAAATTAATATTATGGGAAAGTCTCTGTGTAACGAGAACTTTTCGGCCCCATCGGCCATCTATCCTCCTCGCTAAATGCCCATCGCTACTTCAAAGAGCTAATCCGCTTGTAAATGTCGGTGACCAGCGTTATCCTACGCATCTCCGCATTCCTGATTCGATCCCATAGACATAGAGAAACCCCAAGCATAGCCCTCTCTGAGTCCGATGGAAAAGCACCACGTTTCGTATCCATAAGTGATCACTGGCAATACATACGATTGTAACAAATGTTGCTTTTAAAATGTATTTTATATTTGAGGCTTACATACTCTTAAAAGGCATAGGTAAATAATTCACTACTTATATAGCAAAATTAAAGCATTTCCAAAACGTTGCGAGATCTCAGCTCGAAGCAAACCCTAAATTATCTTGCTCTCTCAATATTTAACTTCGATTATTTCTTTATTATATGCAGTAAAGCCTTAACCCTTTACTTGATCTGTCTTTTTATTTAAAAACAATATTCAGTGTAGTTACAAGATGATTATCAGTAGCACATTGCGCTTGCTTGCAAGAAAATTCGTTGGTAATTTTAAATTTAAATTTCCAAGGTAGGTGCTGTGATTAATATTATTAGATTTTCACCCCGTGTCTATCCCGGCGTCATAATTATAATAACTTAATATATACAATAACTTCGGCCGCAAATCCTCTACTAAAGAAATATCTTACAGCTACTTAAACTTTAAACTAAAATACCACCCTCTTGAATGTTTCATGTATTTTACATTGAATTGTTTACCGGTTACAGGTCTTACTTACATCTATCTACTAACAACACGTCACCGAGTGGTGAGAACGAGTCAACAATTTCTGGTAGTAATCTAGAGCATAGGGAAATATTTCTCCGTCATCTTCCTAGTACCATTGATACAGTGGTAAACAATAAGAAGTTTTCTGCTGCTCCAGATTGGATCAATTGGATGCGAAAGGTTTAGTACCTATATAGTAAATAATAAATAATAATAGTATATAAAGTCAACTATAGTATAGTATATTGCTGGACTAATCACACAGACACACTTTATCTCCGTCCAGATATACTAGGTTTCCGCCCTGCGGCTTCGCCCGCGTTTTACACTTTCCCGCAATTTTCTTTGCTAAAATATAGCCTATGTTACTCGGGGATAATGTAGCTTTCCAAAGGTGAAAGAATTTTTGAAATCGGTCCAGTAGTTTCGGAGCCTATTCATTACAAACAAACAAATCTTTCCTCTTTATAATATTAGTATAGATATAGACATACATAGCTAGATATTTTTTATTTAACGTAGTTGCCTACTAGTGTACTCAGTACCCAGGACACCCTATGCAAATATTAACAGATCTTACAAATTTTATCCGAATTCCGAACAAAAATAAGGGCCCGCATGACCCTGTGTTCCAGCAGTGTGAACGTACATAGCGGTGATAATGAGATATTTATAAAAAAAACTGTTCTCCATGATTATGATAACGATATTGTCGAGTTATTTTTCTAGAGCAGACAATCAGATAAAAGCGAGCATTATTTTTAGATGATGACGTACAACCTCCGTGGATCAAATATGTATGGGGGATATATCACAGAGTACACCTATAAGGCACTGGAAAAATCAGAGAACATTACTCAAAAAACTCTTAAAAATGCTCGGACTTTAGGCTGGTGCGTGGAAATGGTAATGAAACATTATCTTCTAAACTAAATAGTTGACCAGCCCTAATATTATATTACTGCTTTTTGTATTGTATTTAACACATGCGATTTTTTGTTTAGCAGATTGTATTGGTAATTATTATTATTAAGTCTATAGTTTTATTATTTTGCTTTGCTATTATTATGTCTTAGAGATGTGGCACACTCAAGCAACGCGTGAATATAATTAGACCAGAAACAAATACGTGCAAACGCCTGTGCGAATGCTAGTAGCATTCGCACAGGCGTTTGCACCACACGATGTCAATTGTTATACGTTACTGGCGTCCAGGCCTATACTGAAAGGTGGGCGTTCAATTCCCGATCGAAGACTAACATTACGATGTAATCTCAGATATTTTTCTATACTATTTTCTAATATTACGTTATGTTTTCCAGATCTAAGCCTACTTCTTCATGGTAGATGATTTGATGGACGCCTCCAACACCAGACACGGCAAACCTTGCTGGTACAGACTCCCCGATGTCGGCCAAGGTGTATTTAACGACGCGCTGATGATGCAAAGCGCCATATTCCATATTTTGAAAGTTAAATTTGGAAATAATCCGCATTATGCTGTTATTATGGAACTGTTCAATGAGGTTAGAAAATAAAAACTTTTCCAATTTTAAGAGATCAGATCAGTAAGAAAATCCAAAAGGAAAATTTTACAATATTTTTACATAAAACATGTTTGAAGGACATTCTGATAATTTATTATATCGGGCAGCTGCTTCGCTCTGTGTATTATACCATCTTACAGGAATTACATCTCCTCCCCTTTAAGATATATTGTAAGTTCTATTGAACAGACCCGTGCCTAGTAGTAGGATCTAACATGGGTTGTTTTGATGATGAAATTATATCGCTATCTGTGGTAAACACTAAATTAGTTTAATATACATCTTTGTTTTTCAGACAATACTATATAGCATGGGTCAGCACATAGATAACATTATGCCGCGAGCTAAAGACTACGGTCGATTCACAGTCGAACAATACAATACATTTGCATCATTAAAAAGTGTTTATTTAGCATACAAACTGCCTTTAATGCTGGGTTACTTACTTGCCAACCGTACTGATAAGGACTTGCATGAAAAAGTCGAGAATATTTGTCTTGATTTGGGAATACTGTTGCAGAGCAGGGTATGTAAATTACTTTTGAAAAGATGAAAATCATATAAACTAAATTAAGTACCTACTGTGAATTAACCATTAACTAACAACTTTAATGTTGTTTACAGAATGATATAAAAGACTGCTATGGAGACGAAGCACAGACAGGCAAAAATGGGACTGATATAGAAGAGGGTAAATGCACGTGGTTGTCCGTGACCGCCCTGAGGCTGTGCAGCGCGGCGCAGCGCGCGGAGTTCGTGCACAACTACGCACACAGCGACCCTGCCAGGGTGCACGCCGTCAAACAACTATACGAAGACTTGAACCTGAAAGAACTCTACCAACAACAAGAAATAATGTTCTGCAATAATGTTAGGCAAAAATCTAAGGATTTACCAGATAATGACCAGAAATTGATCCTTAAACTACTCCATGCAAGAGGCGATTACTTTGATAACTATTATCCACACACTCCCAACGACGAAAACATAGGCAGGTGACTGGTAACTAGGATCTCGTTTCTATTAAACATTTTTTGATTATGTTTTGCTGTCTTCTGGTGAATGGTAATTTAAAGATACAAAAAAGAATAATGTACCTAAAGCTAATAAAACCAGTTAAGGCGTTTGATAAACTCAGTGAAATGCGCACTGCGTATTATCACAATAAAAGCAAAACATACTGAGGAAACTTGCATGTTCTGAGAACTTTAAAGAGTTTGAAAGACATGTTGTGATCAGATTGTTAAAGCAAAACGCATTGGTGGACATTACTATTTGTTGAAGGTTGTTTTACATTTATAAAAGAAAAAAAAATTAAAACCTATACTTATTATAATAAATTTTCACGCAAAAACATTTTATATTTTCCCGCTGTAAAAAAATTCCTATGTCTATTGATTCAATCCGTTCATGTGTTATAAATAGTGTAACTAACACGACTTTCTTTTATATACAATTATATAGAAATAGATGTTAGCCTTCAGAAAACATGAATCTCATAAATTTTTTAAAAGCAGTCCAACTCCTAGCCTAGAGTATAGTTCTCTTAAGGAATGCAGGGATAATATCTAGCTTTATATATTTTTTTGATGCACGTTGTTTCCGAGCTAGAAAATATAGGAAATCTTTGTCGTAGGATAAATAATTATTAACTATGTTAGATGTAACTTCTAGTGATTAGAAATATGTTTTGTATTATTAGTGAGATTTATTGTGTTACATTCTATACATTACATTAAAATGTATGTACTTGACATTTCTGTGTATTTTCTGTAGGAAGCTCAATAAATAAATGGATTCTAAAAGTAAACTAGGATAGAAAATATCTATATGTCCAGCAGTCGACGACTGACAGCTGAAATCACAATAATAAATAAATATTACTAGACAATTTACACAATGATCATGAAGGATGAATAAAATAGCAGAATTAAATAGTTGACTTTAATATTCCCTGTGCAGTTTAAAGGCATTCCCAGCCACCTTTATTAAAGAAGGTAAACGTTTCTTGAATGCAGTAAGTTAATCACCAAGTTCCTGTCAATTTCAGGTAGTTCGTTAGCTTTCTGCTCTATTTTATCACAGAGTTCTTTGTCTTCTTGTTCGAAGACTTGTTTAAGGTTTAGGTCTTGATATAGTTGCTTGATGCGGTGCACCCTGGCGGGGTCGCTGTGCGCGTAGTTGTGCACAAACTCGGCGCGCTGCGCCGCGCTGCACAGCCGCAGGGCGTTCACGGACAACCACGTGCATTTACCCTCTTGTATATCAGTTGCAATTTTGCGAGTAGTTTCTTCACCGACGTAACAGTCACTAAAATCATTCTGTGGACAAAATTAATGAATATAGGCAAATGATAACTTACAATTATTATATAAATACTAATGGGCTATAAATTTAAATAGGAACCGAAAATATGTTTGCCATGTCTGTCTGTCTCCGGTTTTGCGGAGTAACTTTAAGATTGAGGTGACTGTAAATAAAAAATCGGGTATGCATTAAGTAGATATAAGAGGGGCATATTTCTTCTTGGAAACCCGTGTTGTGAGTAATCGTTGAACATGTCCTTGATAGTTTGCAAAATATTTAACTTATTTAAAAGGTGTGAACGGTGGAACTTACCATGGCCTGCAACATAATTCCCATATCGTAACTGATATCGTCTACCTTTTTAAGCAAGGTCTCATCAGTACGGCCGGCTAGTATGTACCCCAGTAGCATTGACAACTTGTAGGATAAATAAATTGACTTTAGGGATACGATGGCCCTGTATTGTTCGACTGTGAATTTACTGTAGTCTTTAACCCTGGGCATCATGATATCAGTGTGCTGACCCACACCAGTGTGGAATAGTGCCTGAAAAATACATGCATTCTATAAGAGACCTTATTGCCTTGCCGATTCTTTTTTTTTACTATGTCTATGGTATCACGTTGTAGCCGTCTAAATACATACTCGACGCACGAAATGCGACAAACGGTTCTGTCATTTTTTTGCTGCTTTTCAAAACGCACGAAATGCGACTTATTTGGTTGTTTACCTTCTCCAGAACGACGACGCACGAAATGCAACGAACCCATAATATCTACCACTGCATTTCAACCCCCGGATGTCATATTTTGACATTATTTCGTTTTACATCCGCCGCTTTGCCCGCGTTTAAAATAGAGTTTTACCGTAAAACTCGATTATAAATAGTAAAAACACAAGAGTTTTAATAGTACCTAGATACCAAGCAAGGCTGCATTCCCTCGCTTGGACCGAGCGAATTTGCGCAATAAGGAGAAGTAACCTAAGAGCCCGTGATGGCCAGACCTTCCTTTAATTCACAAGCGTGAAAATTATTTTATGTGTATGTCTAACATAGGTAAGAATAACCCCCAAACATGAAACCTGGATCGCGGTTCCTTTGGGAGATAACAACCTTTTACCTGTTATCTCCCAAAGGAACCACGATCCAGGTTTCATGTTTGGGGGTTATTCTTACCTATGTTAGACATACACATAAAAGAATTTTCACGCTTGTGAATTAAAGGAAGGTCTGGCCATCACAGGCTATTAGTCTATACTAAGAGCCCGGTCTGGGTAGACCTTCCTTTAATTCTGAAGCGTGAAAATTCTTTCATGTGTATGTCTAACATAGGTAAGAATAACCCCCAAACATGAAACCTGGATCGTGGTTCCTTTGGGAGATAACAGGTAAAAGGTTGTTATCTCCCAAAGGAACCGCGATCCAGGTTTCATGTTTGGGGGTTATTCTTACCTATGTTAGACATACACATGAAAGAATTTTCACGCTTGTGAATTAAAGGAAGGTCTGGCCATCACAGGCTCTTGGTCCAAAGGCTTTTAGTGTCAACGGGCTGACATGTTGATGACATCGTATTTGAAAACCTAAGAAATTGACTAACCTCATTGAAGAGCTCCATTATCGTAACATAGTGCGGATTATTCCGAAAATTGACTTTCAAAATTTCGTATATGGCTCCGTGCATCATCATAGAGTCATGGAAGACATCGTCACCCACGTCACTGAGCGTGTACCAGCACGGCTTGCCGTGTCGGGTTGAGGACCCGTCGACCACATCGTCTACCATTATGAAGTATGATTGGAGCTGGAAAAGATTTAATCGTCATCAGATAAAGAGCTCAAAAATTTCGTGAGTTACACTATTCATTTTATAACAACAGGATTTACTCACGTATTTATATACGTACAAAGGAGTTAAAGCGCTCTCGACGTTTCGACCACAACAAGTGCAGTCTTTTTCAGGAGTAGTTTTCTTTGTTATGAAATGATTATCTAGATAAAGATTCTTTATTGATAACAAGTTAAATTCCCTGACTCAGTGGTCCCCAATTGAGTCTAATCCGCTGGGCTATGTCAGTGACACGCGTTCTTATCTCACGTATTTCCTCATAATGTGATTAATATTTATTACAAATATAGGTGGTTAAAATCATGATGATTAGGGTCTTAAATAATATTGAATTGACATTACCATTTCCACACACCAGCCTAAACTCCTAGATTTTTTTATATTTTCTTCAGTGAGGTTTTCCGGTTTTTCTAGCGCCTTATACGTGTACTCAGTTATATATCCTGCGTACAAACTTGACTCTCGGAGATTGTAATTCATCATCTACAACAACAATAATAACATTTAAATCAGCCCAGCCGTTCTTGAGTTATAAAATAACGAAACGTTGGCATTGATACAATATAAAAAACAATTGCCGGACAATTCACACAGGTATAGTAAAACCATTCTAAAAATGAACTCCCCTCCACAAAATCGTGATGATTTCAACGTGTAAGAGGAAATACAGAAAAACAGAATACACAGAAAAAAAAATACAGAATTCGGTGGAGGGGCGTTCATTTTAGAAATGGTTTTACTATACATCTATTAAAAGTCAATTAAAAGAAATTAATTAAGTTGGGTGCGTAGTTTAAATTAATATAATATTTTTTATTTTTTATTAAGGTTATAATATACATATAAAAATATAATATAATTAAAAGACTGTACCACTAGGTGCTAAAGTCTCACGGAAGGCGCAGTGCAATCTATTTTTATATGATTATCATGATAGCTTCCGCTGTTTACATTCTCTTTTTCATTATAAGGTCCTTTTCATCATCATCGTTTATGAATAAATACTTTTATTATTAATATTTATTATCATCGTTTCAGTCGTCGGAAGTCCGGTCTTTCCTTTATCATCATCATCATTATTTTAGTCGTTGGTCATCTGTTCTACGCACAATATGGCCTGCTCATCTAACTAACTAATCCGCTTGACTATGTCGGTGACCCTCGTTCATCTGCGTCCTCATTTTTCAAATCAAACCAATGGTTTCTGAGATAAGCGCGTTCAAACAAACAAACAAACTCTTCATTGTCTTCTTAAATAAATAAATATTGCCGGACAATTCACACAGCAACATCTAGCCCCGTGGTAAGCTCGAAGCTTGTGTTACGGGTGCTAGATTTCTGATATAGGTACTTTTAAAAATATAATAATACTAAGTACATATAGATATTTTTTATTTATTTACCTTTCGCATCCGTGTAACCCAATCAGGGAGAACAGAACAATCCTTATTGCTCACTACTGTCTCAATGCAGTTGGAGAGATGATCTCTGAATGTCTCCCAATGCTCCGGTTCCCCCAGCCGGCATGGAGACGTGATGCTTCGAGTCAAGTGTGGATTAAACCTGGAATCAAGTTCATATTTATATTATACGCTATCTATACTAATATTATATAGAAGAGTTTGTTTGTTAGAACGCGCTAATCTCAGGAACCGCTGCGCTGGTCCTTTGTGAAAAATCTTTCAGTGTACTATTGTACATTTATCGAGGAAAGATATATAATATTGGCTATATTTTAGAAACTATATTCTGACGACTTCTGTAGGGCAGCTAGCGAGGGTTTGCCTGCGACGCAGGAGGCTGCAGGTTCGATTCCCGCCTCGTAACAAAAATTTGTACGATCTGCAATTCTCAGGAGCTTCATGACCTAATACCACCTTCCCCAATCCACAACAGGACAAGCAGACGCACGGCACATTACCATCCCTACTTAGTAGATATACCATCCACCCGTACGAAGCGATATTCCTCCACCTTCATAATTCGCACTGCTAAAGTTTGCAATGCCTTGCCTGCTACTGTTTTTCCTGAAACATACAATCTGGGTCTCTTCAAGACAAGAGTGAATAGGTACCTTCTAGACACTTGCGATCCATCTTCGGCCACATCGACACTTTTCATCAGGTGCGATTGTGGTCAAGCAAGGGTCTTTTATTGATATAAAAAAATTAATTAGTCTCTGTCAGAAAAAATATTGGGCAAATATACAAGCCCCATTTTTATTTTACGTTAATTATCAGGTTAATTATCATTGTTTGTTAATTTACTTTTAAATGTTAATAATTACACACAGTACCTACAGTCAACGTTAAATCATCTACCTTTACCTAAACCAGAAGTGTCTGTAGCTGTAGGGTCATCACCATGCCGGGATGCCAACAGAAACAATCTATACTAATAATATGGTCGGTTTATGTATGTATGTATGTATATTCCGTCATAACTCTTAAACCAATGATCAGAATTTGATGAAATTTGGCAAATAAACACAGAGGTATAGGACACAGGAAATTCATCCTAAAGTTATGACAAGACACTGCCCCATACAAACATAATAATGAGTCGCGGGCACCGCTAGTTTATAAATAAAATTATCTGTGTTGTCTTTCACTGAACAAGATGGTTGTGAACGATGCTAGATGGTTCGAGCTTTTTATTCCCACTCGTCAAGTGTGGACAACGGGAAGATACCAAGCGGGAATGACTCTTTATCAGGGGTAGGTACAAAGCTGCTGTCTTTGTTCATTCTGTATGGTTTTAAGAATGGTTATAATATACCTACTAGATTTACATTGTTGTATTGTTTTCATAATATAAGTTTATGCATTTATTGCAATTATGTGAATATAATAAAACACATGTTTTTTTGTTCAGTAGACTCACAAATAGTCGTCACAAGTTAAATACACAACTGTAGGTATACAGGGCGTCCCACGGCCATGCCACATGGAGGGAAAGTACCTTAAATATTGCAGATAGAACATTTTACTGAAAGAAGACATTATTTGAATTTTAAAAACAAATTAAACTGCATTTATAGATATTTAAATAATTACATGGTTGAACCGGGAGTCGAACCCGTTACACGAGAAAAATAATTGTCCTGTAGTTTTATCATACCGATTGAAAGGCTTCATCATAAGGATTTTTTATTGCTAACTAACATAGTGTCAGAAATAAAAGTAAGACCATGAATTTTAACATTTAATGTGAAATTAAGTTTAGGAATCAGTCAGCCGCATTGCCATGGACAAAATAGTTTACGCGTCTTTCGGGTCAGGATACGGCTCGACTTGTTGCATACTAATTACATTACAACCAGGTACATACTAATTACGTATCTCTATATCATTTTATCATGCACTTAGATTATAATAGGGAAATGATGCGTACTTCTCAAGTGGTGAATAACAGTTGTTTGTTTTACGGCAATGCCAGCTTTCCTGAACTAAATTTCACGTTAAATGTTAAAATTCATGGCCCTCCTTTTATTTTTGACACTATGTTATTTAGAAAAAAATAATCCTTATGATGAAGCCTTTAAATCGGTATGATAAAGCTAAAGGATAATTATTTTTCTCGTGTAATGGGTTCGACTCCCGGTTCAACCATGTAATTATTTAAATATCTATAAATGCAGTTTAATTTGTTTTTAAAATTCAAATAATGTCTTCTTTCAGAAAAATGTTCTATCTACAATATTTAATGTACTTTCCCTCCATGTGGCATGGCCGTGGGACGCCCTGTATATTATATCAATGCTTTTAACTCAAAAAACACATTTCAACAAAATAAATATATGCGTTATCGTCATATTAATTATGCAAATAAAGTATATATTTCGCCTTGTGGTTGCGGCTGAAGAATAGACACCCCATCTCTTTTCATGATTTTCTAACTTTGTATTAGGTTATGATAAAAAAATTGCTTTAGGTAAAACGTACCTACCTACAGATTATATGGAGGTAAAGATGAACAGTTTATCCTGCAGAACCCATTTATAGGTCTTGATGCAGGCTTAGTAGGAGTGTGTTGAGGGATAAGTAATTTGAGTACATATTATCGTAGTGGGTTCAAACTCCGATGCGCACCTCTAATTATGTGTGCTATAAAAACACGTGCTATAACGGTTAAGGCAAACATCCTGAGGAAACCATCATGTTTTGAAAATAGTTCTAAGGATATTGTGTTATTCATCAACCCGCACTTCGCCAGGGTGGTGAAATAAGGCCTAATCTCTCTCGTCAAAAGAAAAGTCCCTGTGTGTCAGCAGTAGAAACGTAAATATGGGTGATGTAGCTCGTAGTGAGCTCGAGGCGGGAATCGAACCCGCAACCCGTCGCAGGCAAACCTTCGCCCGCCGCGCTGCAGAGGTCACCCAAGAACAGAGGTAGAATGATGAAATGAAGAGTTAGTTTTGTATGTTGTTATGAACTTATAATGAACATAATATAGGTTGTATATTGTATACCACTAAGGCCTTTCATTGACCATTAGCTACTCATTATCATCATCAATATTTCGCTCAAGCCATGGATCGATAAACTATTAGTTAAAATCTCAGCCTACCTTAGATATTTATTTTGAATTCCATTGACACCTAAGCATCTTGTACGCAAGCGCAATAAATTAGCGGTCATCTTGAGCTCCAATTATTATGAAATTAAAATATTCTGGTGTTAACTTAACACAACACAGCAAAGTGTAAAATCGTAATAGCAAAAAAACATTCTCTTTGTGCTTTTTATAAGTAAAGCGAGTTTAAGTGGTTTGCTTTGGAGAGAGGTCTCGCAAACCAGAAATGGTTTTTAGGGTTCCGTAGCCGAATGGCAAAAAACGGAACCCTTATAGATTCGTCAAGTCTGTCCGTCCGTCCGTATGTCACAGCCGCTTTTTTCCGAAACTATAAGAGCTAAACTGTTGAAATTTGGTACTTACGTAGATGTATTCTAGAAACCGCAAATAAAAAAAATAATAGGTAGGTATTTGGGGGTCACCATACTTAGGACTGAAACTTAAAAAAAATTCATCAAACGTGTGGGATATCTATGGATAGGTCTTTAAAAATCATATTAAGGTTTGTAACATCATTTATTTCTAAACGAAATAGTTTGCACGTGAGACTCCTCCAAAGTGGAAAAATGAGTGTTCCCCCCCCCCCCCCCCTCTAACTTATAAAATAAGAGGATGATAAAGCTGAAAAATAAGTGCGGATTCCGTAAAGTATGGGTTTGATTTATTTTTTATTATTATGTTTCAGTTCTAAGTATGGGGACCCCCAAATTTTATTGATTTTATTCCAATTTTATTTCGAAATCTTAGTGCGGTTTACAGAATACATCTACTTACTAAGTTTCAACAGTTTAGCTTTTATAGTTTCGGAGAAAAATGGCTGTGACATACGGACGGACGGACGGACAGACATGACGAATCTATAGGGGTTCCGTTTTTGACATTTGGCTACGTTTCCCTAAAAAAACAGCATAACCAACGACAATTGAATGAAGGTTACTTTATTGTGAGATCTATGATGAATTCACTCGCTCAATGAAAATAATCAACAGGTTAATGAGTACTTTTTTTTATTAATCATTATTTTATACATATAAGTACTTAATATGTACAAAAAAAATTATAGATGCTATAAAAGAAATATTGGCATGTAACCTTATAGTGAAATGCCCTTCCTGGGCTCATGTTAATAGGTACCTACTTTAATATTTGATAAGACCTTTGTAAACACATGAAAACAATAAATTACTTTGACTTTTTGTGTTATGTAGGTAGGTACATAGATACTTATGCTGCATCTTGGTAAATTTTTTTTTATCAGTCTGATAGTGGGCTCTGCCGAGCTTTCAGTGAATACCTAGCTATTCTGAACTAATTTCTGTTTAATCAAATGCTAAAACTCAAGGTCTTCCTTTTATTTTTGATACTACTTAGGTATGTTATTTAGCAAAAAATATAATCCTTATGATGAAGAAGATGGTGATAAAGACACAGGACAATTATTTTTCTCGTGTAAACTCCCGACTCTCGGTTCAATCGTGTAGGTAATTACAATATTTATTTAAATATATCGGTTTAAATTTAAAGGTATTTATTTCTCAATGAATTTTACAAATTCGCTTACAGAGAAACTTAAGAATAAAAGTAAATAATTCAATTTATGATTAATGTAAATTGTTTTTAAATTCATCATTGTTTCATTTCATTGTTAGAACGTGGGTCACCGACAAAGCCCAGCGGATTAGCTCTTTGAAGTGGCAATGGGCTGGCCATATAGCAAGGAGAACAGATGGCCGATGGGGCCGAAAAGTTCTCGAGTGGAGACCACGGATCGGAAAACGCAGCGTCGGACGTCCGATGGCTGAAATAATGATGATGAACTTGTTTTTTAAATTTAAATCATGTTAATGTTCTTTCAGTAAATTCCATCTACATTATATAAAGTAGGTACTTTCCCACCATGGCACTTAGCTGTGTGTGTGACACCCTTTATACCTACACTTTCAATGTAAGTAGATAGATAACGTAAAAAACGCAAGCAATTCTGTCGGCGGTCGGCTAGTATCGGTAGGCGGTCGATAAAATTACATTTATTTGGGAATCAAATTCTTCCTCTTCTTATAGTTTGTGGCGAAACGGGACTGGGTTTTGGTAATTTGATGTCACTGTCAACCGCCTACTAATATAGGACACAAAAAAAGTTGTCACCTTCATCCTATAATTCTATCGCAATGTCAAAAAAATACTGTCATTGATGATGTCATGTCATCACACAATGTCATGTTTGTGGTCCGTCTGTCAGTAGTGCACATGTTGCAGAGTTGCCACCTAGAAGTTTTTACTCAAAATAACGATTTTGAGACCAACTTTATGGAACCTTTTGTATTATTGATCAAGGGCACAAAAATAAATAAATATTGCTGGACAATTCACACAGCAACATCTAGCCCCGTGGTAAGCTCGAAGCTTGTGTTACGGGTGTTAGATTTCTGATATACTTAATAGAATTTACATACAATAGAATAGATATTTTTTTATTTTAGGTAGGTACTTATACCTAGACATCCAGAAAAATTGTTACAGGTCACACTATTGTCATTCCGAGGCGGGAATCCACAGAAAAATATACTTGCGGGAATCGAACCCCCAACTTCTTGCGTCACAGGCGGACCTTCGCCCGCTGCGCCACAGAGGTCTTCAAATAAATCTATACTAATATTATAAAGCGGAAGAGTTTGATTGTTTGTTTGATTGTTTGTTTGATTGTTTGTTTGATTGTTTGTTTGATTGTTTGTTTGATTGTTTGTTTGATTGTTTGTTTGTTTGTTTGTTTGAACGCGCTAATCTCAGAAACCGCTGGTCCGATTTAAAAAATTCTTTCAGTGTTGGATAGTCCATTTATCGAGGAAGGTTATAGGCTATATTACATTTAAAAAAAAGTTAGGGATCCGTACGGAAAACCCAAATATGTAACCCAAGATGTAAAAAAAAAATCCTTATATCGCATGCGCTGCGAAAAGTATTCATTTTAGAAATTTACAATGTACTACAATTTTGTAGAACACATTAATATCTACAAAAAATGTCGCGACAGCATATATCTAACTATTATAGTTATGTCACAATAAGTGTTTTAATTTTCAATATAATTAATTTTAATGCCTCCGCTAGGAAAAGCTCTATATTTGTATTTTCAAATAAAACATTATCAAAATAAATTACATGTTAATTACAAATATTTCAATATCTCTATAAAACTTTTTAAATTATTCAATTCGGACATTCCATTCGAAAGATATCAGAGTTTAAAAATGTAAGTACCGAAATAAACCAGCCCTTTCGGTAAGGCATCATGCTTTGGTACGGGCACTCAGTCAGTACCTACTAACATAAAGTCTTTAAACGAAAGTAGGTTCGTTTAAGATTGATTCACTTTTATGATAGCAAAAGTATATAACGAGAGACTTTTTACCGCGGAAAATTAAATGCTTCCGCCGCGGGAAAATTCGATTTTGAGAAATTTAGTATGGAGGTAGTTGCAAATAAAAGTATATGGCGAGAGACTTTTTACGGCGGAAAATTAAATGCTTTCGCGGAAACTATATGCTTACGCGGGAAAATTGATGAAAGATGGCGAGACGAGGTTCGCGGGGGCAGCTAGTTAAAAATAAACATAATCCCTAATAATATATTTATACCATTACCTATCATAAATTATGATCATAGATGTAAATACTAATCTATGATTATGATGGTATTTTTACTACCTAACGTAATTTGAATTTACTACTCACACATTTTAAAATGTAGGAAAGAAAACTTAGATAGGTAATTACTTCCAAAAAAATATTTTGGGTGATTGATTGAGCAGGGAGCTAGTTTAACTGCTGCAACACTGTCTGTAGTCTATTACTGGTACGAGATTGTGTTTGAATGAAGGTCTCTGTCTGTGTGTGTCTGTCTGTAGTGTAGCTCACTCACTCAGTTCAGTTTATCTTAAAAAAACTAAGAAGTGGTTGTGTCTGTCATATTGTTTAATATTTATCGGTAAATATTGCATGAAGTAGTGTAGTTATAATAGTACATTTTTTTTATGAAAACGAACTGATATACATTAATGTTAACTATGTCCCATTGAACCTTATTTTTTTCTATCAAAGTGTGTGCTTGTGTCATCTTTTACAGTTCAAGAATTCGGCCAGAGAAAGTTTTTTATAGGACATCATCAAGCCGAACAATGAATTCCAATAAATTAATTATGAGGCTAGCTTTTAAGGCACGTAACATTGTTGGATCACAAATCCATAATTCAAGGTATGTTTAGTAAACTGATGCAGAAATTTCTTTTATTATAGCGTATTATAGGTAGGTACATAAGTCTCGTAAATGTAAATACACACTCAAAGAGAACAATCAACATTAAAATTATATAGAATAAATACCTAAACTCTGGGTAGATTGTATAATAATAGATGGGAGTCAATGATTTTATACATATAGTAGTGTCAGTGAACAGATAAATGCCAAGATTACATTTCAAATAAAAGCAACAAGTCAATTTCTAAGACAGGACAGTAAGGGTAAGCACCTTAACCATTATAGTTAGTAATGTTTTAGGATATTTTTATCTTTATCGTGCAATGCATGGTTCAACTCTTGTAATGAGTTGGTCAGTCTATCTTGTACTAAGGTTCCATAATCAATTGTTATTTTAGGCAAATGCACAGCCAACCGGTCAGCTCAACAACTACAAATGTCCCCCAGCCGTTAAAGGATAAGGAAACTTTCCTAGACGCCTTCCCTGATGTTGTAGACTCACTTGTGCAAAATACAAAGATTTCTAAAGTTCCTGAAGTGAGCCAATGGGTTCGAAGGGTATGTGCTAATACAAATTTAAATTATTTATTACTTAAATTTTGTACACCTAAGAAAATATATTGCATAGATATTAAATTTGTAAAATATCACGGTTCTTAACAATATTAAAACACAAAACGTGTAAGATACCATGATTCAAATGTCATCAGACATCTCTCCTGAAAGATGGTGCTTGTAAACAGTGCCAAAATATCAAGAAACTCAAAACCATTTCAATCATGGTATGTTACCCGTTTCTTGTTGTAATATATTTTTTATTATTAAAAATTTAACCCTGTCGCTGTTATATTGCGACAACATTTTCGCATACTTATAACATAACTCACTTATTAAATAATAATAATTACACAAAAAAACACTATATAATTTCTTAACTTATGTAGATTGTGCGTGTATTAAGATTTATATAATGATAAATGTATTTATAGCTCTTGGAGTACAATGTGACTGGAGGCAAGTTGTCTCGGGGATTGGCAACTGTATTTGCATATGAAAGCATTGAAAAGCAGGAAAATATTACAGAAGAATCAATGAAGTTGGTCCGAACGATGGGTTGGTGTGTGGAACTGGTAATTATTCATGTTTATATAATTTTAGTAACCCTTGGCTGGCACTATGTTTAAAGATCTGTAAAAACAAAGCTTTTTATTTGGGTACACTACTTAAGCAATTCAAAATATTCAGACTGAAAGTTATAAAACATGAACACATTAAATATATATAATGCTGAGGGTTTATTTTTAGTTGTTCTTTCCAACTCTTAGCTTAACTATTACATCGAGGAAATGGCTAAACCAATTTCTATACATATAATATGTAGTTTTATGAACAAACATTGTCTTCGGTTTAATATACCTGTATTGAAAAACATTTTACTTTTACACCTCTTATCTTATTATGTAAAAGGCTGTACCAACTTTCATCAAATAATATTTAACTCTTCTGACTCAACTTTGAACAAAATAAAATTCAGTTGATTTTTTTGAGAGCTATACAATACACATTGATAAGTAATATACACTCGAGAGCAATGAATCCGGGTCACTCAAAGAATCCAAAAAATCTCGGAAAGTAAGAATGCTAGGTTAATGCAATAAATTGTATTTAATAGACAATTTAATACTCCTTAAATGAAAGTTAAAATAATATGAGTCACCATACATTTTATTTACACAAAATTACATAAAGAAAAAAAACTGCTGATCTCTCCTTAAAACAAAAATAGGAAACATGAAATTTTTGAACTTTATGACGATTTTCTTGAATTTCAATACTTCGTATTACCTCCTCGTGCTTCCATTACTGCGTTTACGCGGTTTGGCATGCTGTACACAAAGTTAGGTTTAAAGACATTTATTTCTCATAAGAACAAGGTTCACTTAAAATGAGATTAGAATTAACTTACATACTAAAATTGTTAAAGTATTTGCACCTCAGGGCCTATATTATAATCAAAATATACCTTTTTAACTTAAAAATCCAAAAAGAAAAAAAAAACAAAGTGTGGGTATTTAAAAATATACAACAGAGGTTCTTGAACTTTAGAAACTGAAACAAGTGATTAAATAAAATAAAATAAAAACTACTTTTATAATCTAAACAAAACAAACAAAAAGAACAAAACAATTTCTATACTCTGCATAAATTGATAGATTGACCAGATCACTAAAATTGAGTATGAGGGTAGTTGTGCAAAATATTACTATTTAAACAAAAGAATAAAGAGAATGACTGACCTAAGTAATTGTTGGTGTGTGGTACAAGTTAGAAGCATATTAAAAATTTATTTAAGATAGAAATCATAATTTTAATCATCATCATCATCTTCATAAATTTAGATCTAATGATTGGATATGAGATTTGAGTTTGTTTATATACATATTAATGTTGTTACATTCTTTTATATTATTAGGTAAGTTATTAAACAATTTTGCTCCTTCTGAAAGAATAGTTTTTTTCCCGCTTTTTGTTTTTGTATCAGGTATTTGTATTTTGATTTTATTTCTAAATTCGTATTTGTTTTCTTTTAATTTTAGTTTTATATTGGATTGCAAAGAATTTGACATTATGTTCTTAACTAGAATGCATGTTTTGTAGATGTAGAGTTGTTTTATTTTGAACAGTTTACTTTTTTTATATACTTCGTTTGTTGCTAAGAGGAATGGATAATGAAAGAGAACTTTTATTATTTTGTTTTGTGTTCTTTGTAGGGGGATCATGTTGGTTGCTGCCGCTGTACCCCATATCTCTATCAGGTACTCAAGATGTGATTTCACCAAGGAGTTGTAGACAATATAACGGACTCTACTTGGAATACATTTTGTGACTTTCCGCAATGCTCCTAGTAATGATGTCAATTTTGTTCTGACATGCTCAATATGCGATTTCCAGGTCATCTTATCATCTATCCACAAACCTAAATACTTTTCTAAATGTGACTGGTGAAGTATATCATTATTTATAGTTAGTGGCGAGAATGTAGGAATTTGTTTATTTTTCGCACAAAATATCATAAAAGATGTTTTCGATGTATTTACAGTAAGCAAATTATATCGAAGCCATTCGCTTATTTTGTTTAGATCTTTCTGAGCATCATTTATAATATCATGGATATTTTTGTCAAAATAAAATAAACATGTGTCATCGGCGTATAATGTCAAATGACCCGTTAATCCTATAGAAGCTATATTATTGATGTAAATAAGGAACATTAATGGACCAATAATTGATCCTTGAGGAATGCCGTATGTTACACTTTTGACAGAGCTTGTGAAATCATCAATTTTGACAGCTTGTTTCCTATTCGACAAATATGATGTAAACATCTTAAGAGCCGTCTCCCTGATTCCTATATTGTTTAGTTTAAGAATAAGCTTTTGGTGACTGACCGTATCAAAAGCCTTCTTGAGGTCGATGAAAATTCCAAGAGCAATATTATTTTGATCAACATATGTTTTGATTTTTGTTACTAGATCTATTGTCGCTGTCAAGGTACTCGACTTAGAGCGGAACCCATATTGTTGATCGATAAGAAATTCTTTATCAGTAAGATATTTATTAAGTCTATTGTACAATATGCGTTCGAAAATCTTTGACATGACCGGTAAAACCGACACTGGTCTATAGTTGCCAGGGTCTGTTCGACTTCCACTCTTATAAATAGGGCTTACTTTGGCTAACTTTAGCGAATCTGGGAAAACACCCTGCGCTAGACATTCATTAATACAGCTTGTTAATTTGTCTACAATAAAAACCTTTACGCATTTAATTGCTTTTGTGCTAATACCATCTAACCCAGTGCTAGTATTACTGTCCAAATTATCTATTATTTTTGAAATTTCGTCACAATCACATGGATTAAGTTTATTTAACATAGTGTCGTGTAAGTATGTTTCATTATACATTAAGATGTTTCCATCATTTTGGTGATAAGTGCTATGTATATTGTTTGCTAAATCAGCCCCGATTGTAGAGAAAAATTCATTAAATAGATTACAAATGTCAGTTCCGTCAGTGATAGTAAGTCCAGTTGATAATTTTAGCTTTGGAAGCGTATTAGCTTCTTTAAATTTATTTACTCCTAAACTGTTTATGATTTCCCACATCCGTTTTGGGTCATTTGAACTGCTTTCGAATAATGATAGGAAATAATCTGCTTTTGTGTCTTTTATTAACTTTTTTACTTTGTTCTGTTCTTTGTTGTAGTTTTTTTGTATTGTATCGTCCTTAGGATTAATTTTACTCAGTTGCCATACCTCGTTTCGGACATTAATTGATTCTATTATAGTTTTATTTATCCAATCATTTTGGGGTGGGTTTTTATATTTAACTTTGTCTATCTTATTTAATTGAATTTGTTCTAATAGGAATTTTTCAAGGGTACCGTAGTTATTATCTTCATTTATATATTCTGTATTATTAACGCTCTTTTGTAAATTTTCGTAATTAAGTGCTTTATATTTTACTTTTTGATTTGATTTAGGACCTATGTTGCTGATTTCTAAAAATATGTGTTTATGATCTGATAACGATGATTCAATTATTGATATGCTAAGTGAGTGATTTTCAATATTAGTACAAACGTGATCAATTAGAGTGTTAGAGGAACAAGTCTGGCGTGTACTAAAGCGATCATCTATTTTATTAACAATTTTATAGCCATTCTCTTTAATTTCGTCTAAATAACGTTTTACATCTGGTTTATTACATAACAAATCTAAATTAAAATCACCGAAAACTATAGATCTCTTTCTTTTTTCGAGTTGTGGCGAGTATATATCTAAAAATCTTTGAAGATTGCTTTCTCCGGGTTTATAAATAGCACCAATATTTAAGGATAGTTTATCAATCTTCAGCCATAAGTAGTGGTTTCCGTCTTCAAAAAGTTCTTCCGTGATATCATATTTGATACTGTTGTGTACATAGATTGAGACACCACCACCTCTCTTCTTTTCTTCTTTTCCTGAGGTATTCTTCTTATCATGTTTGTCATGTCTAAAATTGTATATATGTAAATAGTTCGGTAGTTGGTAGGATTTAGCTTCATTTTCTGATTTTAGCCAGGTTTCTGTAAATATCAATATATGTGTTGTTTTCGGTATTGACTTTAGGATACATTTGATTTCGTCAAACTTGCCTGCCGTACATATACTACGTAAATTAGCATACAGGAAACGAAGTGATGATGATTGAAGTGGTATGTCTTCGTAGTTTTTGACTATATGGTGATTTATTGTATTTGTTCTCCCGGTACTGTCTGTTTTATGTGTTAAATTCTTATTCAGTTTTTTGGAGCAGTAGGTTTGTTTAGAACAATTTTCGGAATCCCTTTAATGTATTTTATGGCCAAGTCTTTCTCTCCTTGTTCTGTTCTTTTATCTAATTCTTCCTTGACTGCACGCCAGTTTTGTTTCTGTGTTGGAGTTTGGTCGGCATACATAAAGACATTTTCAGGGAGCTTATTACTCTTGTTTCTCAATAGATTTCTCGCAGTAGTGGTATTGTTGAAACATATCTTTAAAGGGCGATTTTTATTTGGGGTATACTTTCCCAAGCGTAGTGCTCTAATTGGCTTCGGACACGTATCATCTATTGATGTAATAATCTTCATAGCTTCTTCTGTGTCATAAGCACGTCTTAATTTTGAATTTTTTTCATTTTTTTCTACTACAACAAGTATTATATTTTTTTCGCGTTCACAGCGGTCCCGAAATTCATGCATTAGTTCTTCGTTAGTGAGAATAGTCGATGGTGAACTATTTGCACCAGTTCCTGTTCTCATTTTAGACAATTCTGTTTCTATCTCTTGTATTTTATGTTGTGTTACAGAGTTTTGTGACTTAATATCTTTTATATCCGCGTCAGTGGTATCTAATCGCTGTGAAAAATTTTCTGTTGTTAACTTAATTGTTTTGATTTCACTTTTGATTTCAGTAATTTCTTCTCTAATGGCTTCTAAATTTTCAGACTGTTTTTTACCAAAGGCTTCCAAAAATGACATCATTTCATTGCGAAATTCAGTAAAATCTTTTTTATAATCTTGATCTTCCGATCGCATTTTACGCTTTCTTAAGTTAACATTATATACAGTTTCATCATCAAATGTTGATAAGTTGGGTACGGAACCGCTAGCGCTTTCGCTTCCGCTTATCAACTTGGACGGTGGAGATCTTTTTACGCTCATTGTTCAGTGACGTACCTGCTGTGTAGTTCAATGGCGCAGAAAGTGCGAACGGGACGTAAAATAACGTGCGTTCTTTTTTACCCGAGGTGGAGTGCGGGGGGTCTGCGCGCACGCTGGTCGCGTCACTGTGCCTTGCTCAAGAACGATAGGACACAAATCACAAATACGCTTTCACATAGATAACTACTCTATTACAGTTATAACGTAGAACAAATTGGTTTAACTGCTTTTTTGAATTTTATTAAAAATTTTGGCACACGTCTGCTTCTAGCTAAGGCCCAGAGGAGATTCTTATACGATTTTGGGGAATATTCTCCCATTCCTCTGTGAGAGCAATTTTGAGCTCAGGAAGCGTGATTGGGGGAGGGTTTCGTTGTTTTACGCATCTGTCTGTGAAGGCATCTGTGAAGGCTGTTGGCTCGCGATAGATACAGGCTGCGAGCGACCGTAATGACTGGAAGTCATATAGGGTGTTATATTTAATTACTTTGATTAATGTATGGTTCCGCCGCTATAACAGTGCGTTCCTGACACATCGCGATTGAACTGACAATGTAACTTTGTAATGGCGTTGCAGTTACGATTAAAATATTTTTGCTGTTTGTTTACCGTTTTAACAATTGATGAGCATTAAATCTACATTATTATATCAATAATCAATGAATCTAATAATTTTGTGCCAAACTGAGTGTAAAATAACTTGGTAAACAATATTTTTCTAAATCTATATTGCGCTATTACAAGGTTATGTCAGTGCTTTATATTTGTAGGTAGTGCTGTGCTAAAAATAACATGCAGCAACAGTATCGTTATCTGTTACAGTTATTTTTAAAAAATAATACGTTTAAGAAATTGAAAATAATGGACTATAAAATTTTATTAGATATAAAAATAAAACTACGACCAAACCGATTGCGCGAAAGAAAGTAGCATTTTTATATTTAGGTTTAAAATAATAAACCCAAATGGCGTTATGGGACGTCATTTTGTGACGCTAAAACAGTCGGTTTCCACTTAAATTACTAAAATATAAATATTAAATGATTCCGCCAATTTAAAACGAAAATAATCTTAAAAATAACACGGCGGTTTATTTTGGAGGAACGGTTACGAACTCATTATGTTGTGCCCATCACTAACGTGTCAAACTGACATGTGTCCTAAACGCACTAATAAAGTGGCCATACTATAATTGGCTTTTAACCATATTTATTAAATAAATAAATAATCATCGATAAAATAGCAATCTAATTGTGGAATATTTTTCCATTGGGTCCAACAAACAATCAAAGGTGTCTATATTATACTTAAGTCTATACTAACTTAAGTATAATATAGACACCTTTGATTGTTTGTTGGACCCAATGGAAAAATATTCCACAATTTTCCATTGGGTCCAACAAACAATCAAAGGTGTCTATATTATACTTAAGTCTATACTAACTTAAGTATAATATAGACACCTTTGATTGTTTGTTGGACCCAATGGAAAAATATTCCACAATTAGATTGCTATTTTATCGATGATTATTTATTTATTTAATTAATATGGTTAATATGGTTTTAAGTATAACGATGACCCAATTAAAGGTCTTTATGCATAGTACATCTATATGTACTATGCATAAAGACCTTTAATTGGGTCATCGTTATACTTAAATTTTCTTTTTTGTCTTTAGTATTTGTATTTATTTTTTGTAAATAAATAAATATTAATTTGTGCTGTGTTGATGCAGGTACAGACCTATTTCCTGGTGGTGGATGATATAATAGATGGATCCAACATCAGACGAGGGAAGCCGTGTTGGTACACATTACCGGATGTCGGGCTCGGAAGCTTAAATGACGCATTATTCTTAAAATGCTTCATTTTCGAGCTTATAAAAGATAATTGTGAGAATTTGCCGCTCTATCATGACATATTGGACCTTTTCAATGAGGTAAATACTTTTTAAATTCTTAGGTATTGATTAAAAAAAAAATTCATTACTCATTGTATAACATCTCACACAATTTGCTATATTGTATACTAGATAGCCCGCGACTTCGTCCGCGTTAAACTATGTTTGTATGGGGGCCACGTCTTATCATAACTAGAGCTAGAATTTGAATAGCCTATCCTGTGTCCCAGACGTCTGTTTATCTACCAAATTTCAATAAAATTATTGAGTTATAAAAACTGTTACTCGTGCGAACGCCATTTTGGCAAAAAGTTAAGGATACTAGTTGATCTTTATAACTTAGTGTCAAAATTATTTGAATTGAATCTTAAACCTCTAATTTACATACAATGAACAATTATAAGCATCCTTTTTATATATATCTGTGTAGGTAAGTCTTTATCACTGAGCTTCAGGTATCAGAGTTCCTCCTCAAATGGATAGAACGGACCTCCTAAAAGACCACATTGTCCATCTGTATGTCTGTTAAAATCCTAAATCTCGAGAATGCATAGAGTTTGTTTATCATTGAAGACTCTTTTTGGTTCATATTCTTCCTAAAGGTCTAAAACAATATAAACGATACGGAACCCGTATGCGAATTCAATCGTCGCACATGGCGTTTATTTAATAAAAACTTGACACTTCCGTGTCCGGCTTACTGGTTCGATTCCCGCAGGGGCAATTTTGTTTTTCTTTACAATACAATATAAAATAATTTATTGATACACCACATTACAAAAAGATACACATAATACAGTGAAACAATAGGCGATGTTATCACTCAAGTGCCTAACTATCCAGCACCGATAGGTAATACAGTTTCGCATGATTTAGGTACCTATTATTGTTAGGTTTTATAAAAATCCATTTATCCATGTCTGCGTCAATAAGTCATTCTGTGCCTCACCTCATGGTAAACTGCTTTTGTTCAACATTTACCCACCGTAAATTTAATATTTTCAAGGCCAGTCAAAAATTACTATCATAATGCACTTTTTTTGCTTGTTTGTATGTGTAAACCTTAAAAGTACCTTCATATCCTATATTTGACTACCTCTGTGGCGCAGCGGGCGAAGGTCCGCCTGCAACGTACGCAAGAGGTTGAGGGTTCGATTCCCGCCTCGGAAAAAAATGTATACGATCTGCACATAGTTGTTCCGAGTGTCTGGGTGTTTTATATGTATAATAAAAATATCGACCTATGTATGTATATTATATTTTAAATAGTATATTATAGACTAAGAGCCTGTGATGGCCAGACCTTCCTTAACAGGTAAAAAGTTGTTATCTCCCAAAGGAACCGCGATCCAGGTTTCATGTTTGGGGGTTATTCTTACCTGTGTTAGACATACACATGAAAGAATTTTCACGCTTCAGAATTAAAGGAAGGTCTGGCCATCACGGGCTCTTAGTACCTATATTAGAATTCTAGCACCCGTAACACAAGCTTCGAGCTTACCACGGGGCTAGATGTTGCTGTGTGAGTAGTCCAGCAATATATATATACAGGGCGTCCCACGGCCATGCCACATGGAGGGAAAGTACCTTAAATATTGTAGATAGAACATTTTACTGAAAGAAGACATTATTTGAATTTTAAAAACAAATTAAACTGCATTCATAGATATTTAAATAATTACATGGTTTAACCGGGAATCGAACCCGTTTACACGAGAAAAATAATTATCCTGTAGCTTTATCATACCGAACGAAAGGCTTCATCATAAGGATTTTTTATTGCTAACTAACATAGTGTCAGAAATAAAAGTAAGACCATGAATTTTAACATTTAATGTGAAATTTAGTTCAGGAATCAGCCAGCCGCATTGCCATGGACAAAAGTTTACGTTTAGTTTACTTACGCGTCTTTCGGGTCAGGATACGGCTCGACTTGTTGTATACACCCAGGTACATACTAATAACGTATTTCTTTATCATTTTATCATGCTCTTAGATTATAATAGGGAAATTATGCGTACTTCTTAAGTGGTGAATAACAGTTGTTTGTTTTACGGCAATGTCAGCTTTCCGGAACTAAATTTCACATTAAATGTTAAAATTCATGGTACTCCTTTTATTTTTGACACTATGTTATTTAGAAAAAAATAATCCATATGATGAAGCCTTTCGATCGGTATGATAAAGCTACAGGATAATTATTTTTCTCGTGTAATGGGTTCGACTCCCGGTTCAACCATGTAATTATTTAAATATCTATGAATGCAGTTTAATTTGTTTTTAAAATTCAAATAATGTCTTCTTTCAGTAAAATGTTCTATCTACAATATTTAATGTACTTTCCCTCCATGTGGCATGGCCGTGGGACGCCCTGTATATATTATATATATATATATATATATTTAATGTTTCTATTTTTAACGTTTTCAGTCATTATTATACACCAGCATTGGTCAGCATCTAGACTACGGAATGTCCTTTCGGAACAAGAATGACTACAGTCTGTTCACGATAGAACGGTACAACTCTATCGTCAAATATAAGACTGCATATTACACCTTCAAGCTACCAATTATTCTAGGATATTTACTGGCAAATAATGCGGATAAAGAGTCGCATCGTAAAGTTGAAGAGGTCTGCTTGAAACTGGGCCGCTTATTCCAAATACAGGTAAGATCTAGTAACTAAAAACACTTATTTTCATAGAAACAAGGTTTTATGGACATGTAATAATAACAACCTATTAAATTAATTATAATTCTATGTACGTGGAAATATAATATCGGTATGCAATGTAGAAATAACCTACGATAAATAAATAATATCGATTTTCTTTTTTTTTGCGTGTCATTCTGATGTGTCTCTGAGATCGTAGCTAGCTGTAAAATATAATAGGTTTGTATATAACAGTTGCTTCGTGGTGCTTCACTATCGGCCTCATCAACAGACTCAGAGTCGCTCAAAGGGCTATGGAGAGGGCTATGCTCGGGGTTTCCCTACGGGATCGAATCAGAAATGAGGAGATCCGTAGGAGAACGCGGGTCACCGACATAGCCCAACGGATTAGCTCTTTGAAGTGGCAATGGGCAGGCCATATAGCGAGAAGAACAGATGGCCGATGGGGGCGAAAGGTTCTCGAGTGGAGACCACGGATCGGAAAGCGCAGCGTTGGGCGTCCACCAACAAGGTGGACTGATGATTTGGTGAAGGCGGTCGGCTCGCGGTGGATGCAGGCTGCGAGCGACCGCAATGACTGGAAATCATATAGGGAGGCCTATGTCCAGCAGTGGACGTCCAACGGCTGAGATGATGATGATTATAACAGTTGATTTTTATATGTTATATAAAAATCAACTTTCAACTACCACTTGTATTTACAAGCTAGAGCAGATTAAATAATTTTACTTAAGAAAAATATTTTTATTAACTTATTCTGTCAACTTCAAAACCGGAAATACTTATTCTGATGCAATTTGTAAATATTTTTTCCGCTAAAGTTAAGCTTTCATGGTCATCTGTAGTAAAATTGTTTATTTACATCCTGTGTTGTCATTGTCACATCCTGTACTTTCTGACATTTTTATATATCATGGATATTATATAATTATAAACCATTAAAAACATTTTTAATAAGAACAAATTGTAATTTCATACACAAACAAACAAATTGTAATAACACAAGCTTCGAGCTTACCACGGGGCTAGATGTTGCTGTGTAAATTGTCCAGCAATATTTATAATTTCATTTATTATTTCTTTACAGGACGACATCCTTGATTGCTTCGGCAACGAGAAAGAAACTAGCAAAACCGGCACAGACATACAAGAAGGTAAATGCTCGTGGCTCGCTGTGAACGCCCTGAGTCGCTGTAACGAAAAACAACGCTCTATATTCACCGAGAACTATGCGAGTAAAGACCCCATGAGGGTTAAAATCATAAAGAATCTATTCGCAGAGCTTAAACTTCTAGAACTTTACAGCGAAGAAGAAACGTCTTTATATAAAGGTATACAGGAGGATATTAACAGTCTCCCGGCAAGTCATAGAAATCTTTTCTTTAAGCTGTTGGATATGACTTATAAAAGGAAAAAGTAATGTACCAAATTCAATTCAGATTATGTTGCTTCCTTTGTGGGCAGCTTAGCAATTGACCCTCTTATGCATAAAGGTCAATTTGACTTATTATAGTTTGCCATTACATAAGAAAAACTTTTAAAATTTTAGTGAGTTACAATCATTTTAGAACACCTGGAATTACTCACGTAAAATAGTAGTACATCATAAAGTGGAAACGTCGGGAGATTATTAATTTCTTTATAAATACGTGATTAATTCCCGTTGTTATGAAATGAAGAACTGAACATATTTTTAGTAAGGAAGCATTCGTTTGTCCTTAATATTTTTGTAGAAAGAGACAATATTTTGGCTAGGATATGCTATTTTTATTATGCATGAGGGGCGTCATTTCCGATAAGTCATGAACATGATTGCCTTATTAGGTTTCTTAATACATAAATAATATATTGAATCTATTTAGGGCAAGATAATTTATATGATACTCTCAAAAATTATCTTGCCCTAAATATATCATCATTTGATAGGTTGGACTGCTGGACGAGAATCTTAAAAGATTTTCTGTTTATTTGTGTGTTCGAGTCGAGTATAAAATGTTGTATGTTCTTTCTATTAGTAAAAAATATAGTCCCCTATTTAATAATCTTCCTTCTTGTAAGTTACCTACCTCTGGGCATTTTAATAATCATCTATTATTCGAATATTATTTTAAGAGGCTTTGAAATGATTTATTTACAAAATATATTTATAATGGTTATGGTTAGGTTATACTTATATCAGTTTCTGTCGTTCTTATATTCGTTACTTTCAAAGCAATGGGGCAATGGAATAAGCAACGCGCTTACCAAGCTGCTTGGTGAAAACGGATCAAATCTAAACATTAATAACACATGAAGAGACAAATCCGCTCCTAATGATCATTTAACGCTAAGTGACGTTTGTAATTACGGCATTGTATACGGCAGGGTATATTCAGGTGATCAAAAATATATGATCCAAAATGGTGGGTAAAAATTACGAGATTTTTTAAAATATCACTTAACAAAAATGTCGAATATCTACAAAACTTCCTACTTACAATCGTAAAACATTTGTATATGCACAAAACCCTTTGAATTTTGGTCTTGTTCACCCTATTTATGAAACATATATAAAACGAACGTGAGTCTAATGAATGTATTAGCTTTTTGTATGATGTCTAATGATTTTCTACTCTGGAGATATTGTGAGTTAAACCTCCAATATAAATTCAAAGTCAATATATAAATAGTGAAACGAGGCGAAAATAATAATGCTGGTACTCACAGGGTTATATTTTAACCACAGTTTTGTTATTAGAAAAGTTTATTTTTATTGTATAATTGTTATCATCTATCTATTGTTATGTATTTTGGTCACAATCTTGTTTTAAAATTCTAAATATAAAAATACCAATTCATAAACTTATGTTTTATTATCCTCCCCATCCATTCCCTTCTATTTGTCCCGGTCTTTTGCAGCATCCCACCAAAAAATCTTTCACTACAAGTAGGTATAATAATTCATAAAGGTATATAATCATCATACAGATATGTATGACTCATTAAAAAAAACAAATGGTTCTATCATCGTATATTCCAAAAATAAATCATCCTTAGCTATACATATCCGAGTTAATGGGCAAAGTGCCCTCATGCAGTTAAAAAGTTTTTGTATTTTACAAAATTCAGTGTATCAAGATTCAAGTTTCTGACAGAGGTAAACTTAATTAGACATACCTATGTTAAACTTAATGCAAATTTTTAGGTACAGTAGGGTCAAAATAAAATTCCAGGTTGACATAAAACTTCATAGCGATATCAAACACCATGGCCTAGAGTAAAATAACAAAATCAAATAACATCTTTACAATTTTATAAAGCACTTGACGCTGGCAAATTGTATTAGTCCAGATACCTACCATTAACTACATAGAACAATGCGTTAGCCACATTATAAAAAATAAGAATAACACAATAATAATATGCGTCGTGGGCACTGATCGGGTTAATATTTATGCGAATAAGAATTTGCTCGTATAAATATTTCAATGGCGGTAATTTAAGTCAATTAAGCATGAAGGTCCTTCGTGCAAAAGCCAAAGACGTGATCTTATGTTGACAGCTGTCTTAATTAAATATAGAATGGACTACTAAACTATTAATTAATTTAGTTCAGTTAGGTACCTATACCTAACACAAGCTTACCGCGGGCGTTGTGTAAATTCTGCAGCAATATTTATTTAAGTATTATTTTGTACCAAATTTGACCCCGCCTCAGTAGGAAGTTTATGTCAAATATGGTTTTTTTTATTATGAGCCTTATATCTTGTGAGTTTGTTACATAAAAAACAGAGCTTTCCTGTTTGTAAGTGTTACAAAATATCTCATGCATTCCCTTTCTAAATACCCTAAGAGTTAGTAAACAAATGTACAGATTATATCATAAATCTAAATAATAAACTCAATTGGTATTGGTACATGTTCTTAATTTTGCGTTAAGTTTTGCCATAAACGCACCTACTATGATATTGTTGGAAATACGCGATCATTTTGGTGTTTAAATACAATTCTTGATTAGAAAAACCTGTTTTTGAGAGATATCTGTCTAGTTTTTTATTAACTACAAGACAAAGTACCATATTTAGATTACAGACTTGATGAAACAAGCAAATATGCCTACGTTAGGACATTGAACAAGTATGTCTTAGCATATGCATGTAAAACGCGAGTTAAAGAATCATTTAATCTACATACCTATAAATTTCCAGACTTATAATAAGTAATTATCAGCCTCGTGACTTCAGCAGTGTGATTATTCCCATAATAGGGACAAATATGTAGGGTAATAAAAATGTATCTTAAGGACACGTTATACAGCTGATTAATAAATTGTGTTCTAATACCGATTGACTCCCCAGTAGCACTGTTCTACAGAAACCTACTGTTTACGGCTAATCTGTTGCGTTCAAAACATTATGTGCTAATATAATTTTGACTAGTAAGCACCAATGACTAATACATAAGACCTTACAAAAATATTTACAATATTTTACTGGCTAACAAAACTTAGCCAGACACAAACAAGAAAGTTATAATAAGTAATGTAATTTAATTAACTATTCACAAAATATTATAAGTTTGAGCACGCAGTACTATGTATATGTTTTATCGTAGATGTGCCAAATTATGTAGGGACCTATATAACAAAATATGTAAGTATTGTTCTCACGTTCTAACCCATTTCTGTGAATGTAAAGACAAGTAACTGCATGTTACTAAAAATTGGTTTAGTTTACTTTAATGCATAGGAGGTTAAGATAATTTAATAATTCAAGAATGGGCATACGTAATATTACAAGTACAAGTATGTGTTTTTAATGTTCTGTACTATAAATCGCTATTTTCGTATTATAATTACTTTGATCCCCAAAGAATTTTAATTTAACCAATTTCTACCATGTTCAAATTCCAAGATAACTGACAAAATGTAATAAAATAGATCTCTAGAAAAAAGTTTCCTATAAATATTTATAAGTGGAATAATGGAATTATTTCAATTAGTAAATGTTACGTAAATTTTGGTACAAATGCCAGTAACTATCTTATAAATCCCAACTATAAAACAATAGATAATAAATCATTAACAGTATTGGTCATTAAAATAATGATGGCCTTTAATACAACGGTTAACCATGTCTAACTTTAGTATTGGTCTGTCTTTTCATTTAATTTAAAATAATGTAAAGCATGTTTTATAAATCCACATAATTATTATTGCTTTAAAACTCAGGTCTCAATCGGCTATAATTTTTATTGCTATGTATACATACATAATGTGGATATATATAACTAGCTTTATATCCCGCGGCTTCGCCCGCGTTATACTAGATTTTTCCGTTGAAATATCTCCTATGCTGTATTTCTCCATTCCTTCAACTATCTCCGAAACGTCGAATTGACGTGATTTTTTTATTAAATTGTAGAAGTTTTGCCGTGAAAGCTGGACAAAAAACAGACATACAGATACACTTTATCACATGTATAATATTAGTAAAGATTTCAGCCGTCAATCGTCCACTGCCTGGAAATACGCCTCCCTATAAATATATAAATATTATTTCCATCGTATGCGGTTTGCAGGATAAAAATAATGGCTAGGTATCATACGCGTTGAGGTTAACCACAAACTTGTACCAACATCACCAATATTAGAGCAAACAATATTATGCATATATTATGTAGATTATTTTCATGGTTTTCTGACTTCGCTAACATTTATTGTTAATATCGAAGTAGTGCAACTTAAAAAAATTAGAAAGATAACAGGGAGATTATAATTACATATATATTTTACAGAGCGGTATATGTATAACGATTTAGCATAATTATAATATTGGAAAGAAATCAACAGAATTTTAAGAGCTATCCAGTAACTTCCACCAAAATAGGCAAATAAAAATATAATTATTTCACATTTAAATTTAACGCGAGCGATAATAGTTCACGGCACTCATACCTAACGACAATCCCATTTTAACGGGACTGAAACGTCGATATAATGAGCTTATCAAACACTCTAATCTCATAACACTGTTGTCTCTATTTTGAAAAACACGTTTTTATACCACTGTGCTGTTACCAGGCCATCTTTGTCAAAATGGCGCTGGTTTTGGTCCAATCACATGCGATCGCTCTGGTCGCTCCATCTGTTGTCGAGTAGCGGCAACTGCGGCGCCGTCGCCAGCCGCCGGTGCGCCTCCGAGCCCGTCAGCACGGCTATTGTGACGCCGGCTTGGTAGGCGGCTGGTATTCTTATGTGATGCGTTCGCGGGTTCGAGTCTTGCCGCCACGGCATGCGGGATTCTCGGAGTATGTTAGCTACTTGACCTGTTGGGAAGTAGCATTAACATTAAGCGATGCTGTAGTAATTTTGATGACTTTTATGTAATGATGTAGGTATACCAATTATTTTAAGCTTAAACACTGGCTAGTAAATTTTTGGTTGAAGGTATCCCAACGATAAATGATTTAATTCTTTTTACACTTGTTAAATCATTAATATGTTAGATGTTTCCTCACCTTATTAACCTTCTCTCGGCTATTTTGAAACTAACAGTACCTAAATCGGCCCAGCCGTTCTTGAGTTATAAAATTACAATGAAAAGTGGCATTCATTTATATATAGATACTGTCTGTAATTTAAGTGCCTTATACGATACAAATCTGACAAAGTGTTTTTATTATAGGCTGCTGCGGATACCCCAAGGTAAGGAAGGAAAAATTCTCATTAACTGAAAATGAGTAAAAGTAACTTACCAAACACATTGAAGGTATGAAACCTAGCGTCAGGCACATACATGAGCGGCGTCAGATCCGTGTCCTCCGTGAACCGCGACACGACATCCCGCGCTCTCACCAGTAGCACAGAGGGCGACACTAGTCTCGGCCACAGCACGTTCTCTCTCACGCACTCTAGCGGATTGCTGAGGAATATTCCTTGCGTGGAAACGCCGAATACCATTTGATGGTGCCAGGCGTCTGGGATTTGAGTTTCCACGCTGTTTATTTGAGTTTCCACGCCGTTTTGAAGGTTTAGAGTTAGGATTGGCACGGCGCCTGAAATGTACAAGAGAATAATTAATACTTTTTATTGGATAATATTCAAAAAAACAAAGTTGAAAAATATTGCGTCTATGGTTGGCTGTCGCTGACACATGATTGGACATGGGCCTAACTCTTAAGATCATCATTGAGGAAGGCTATTATTATAAAGGCATAAACACCGTCACTTTTACGATTAATTTTCTAGAGTAAGTATATAATCTTGATAAATAACAACATAAGTACATACAAATTATCTTAGCCTAGGCCTAGGTAATATCAATATTGCCGGATCAATACTTACGTATCTAAGTTAAAACTCACCCAAAGATATCCAATCAGATAAGAAATGCGAGAGCGACATAGCTCGCTCAGGATACGTCGAGAAGAACCGAGCCGTGACCAAGCCTCCGGATGCGATCTGCATTCCGTTTATCAAGTCCGCGGCGGTACAGCCAGCTACGGCCCGAGATAGAATATACCTGACAAAATACAACAAATAAATAAATATTGATGGACAATACACACAGCAACATCTAGCCCCGTGGTAAGTGAAATTAACATTGATCATAATCACCCCTATTATTCACATACACTTACATATTTAAAATACACATTCACTTATACTACAATTGTGCATAAATAAGAAAAGTTGAAATGTACTACCCAACCTACATAACTAAAAACCTTGAGCATAACTTAATTTACTTTTTAAGTTATTGTTTTTGGCAGAGCGAGATTCCTCTATCACAGGTTTTTATCAAACTTAAAAGAGGATCTCAAAGAATGTAATATTTAAGTACTTTAAGTTATTGAATAAAATTTTGTATTTTGTTTTGGACACAGGGAGTTTACTCTCGATGAGAGAGATTAGGCCTTAATTCACCACTCTGGCCAAGTGCGGGTTGGTGAATGACACAGTCACGTCCTTCAAACTTTCAAAGTTATTAGAACATGCCGGTTTCCTCATGATGTTTACTATCACCCTTAGAGCACGTGCTTTTAAAGCACACATACATTTTTTGAAGAAGAAATATCCAGAGGCACGCTATAACGCGACGCAGTTTGAACCCACGACATTCGGGAATTAAAATCACTTAACTTTATAAGGACATAATCATATTAACTTTATAAGGACATAATCGAATTAACTTTATAAGGACAATAATCGATAAGGTTTTATTTTTGAAATACATATTCATAAAACAGCTTAAGTACAGAAATTATAAATAACTAAATAATATTCAGAAAATGTCATAGAAAAAAATACAAGATTCTATCGTATGTTATGCCCTTGCGAGGGAATCAAACCACATCCCATATATGTATGACATAGACAAGGTGTCATTTTCTGTTTTTGTGATGTTAGTTGCTCTTTCAAGCAAAAACTAAAAAATGGATTTTTTAAAATAAACCTTACAATAATATAGCTTTACATATCAGAATAACACAGGCTATTTTGTGTAAATGCAAGTATATTTGTTGTTTTTCATGCAATTTTCTTATTTAAACTACATTGATAAAACTTTATAATAATGTACGTTGCATAAAAAAATAACACGTAGGCTACTTTTTACAGGAAAATACATTATAACGCCAGCTAAAAGCTATAATTAATATCAAATTTATTTTAAAAAATATGATTTAATGACAGAACCATCTAGCGATTCATTGTAGAACTAAATAACTCGCGAGTTCATAAAATTAGCAACATGCATGCGTGTGAGTTCAGTGTGAAAACAGAACTAAAACTAACCCGGGTATTGGAGCTGCATTCGCCCGTTTTCTCGTACCAACCGCTGTATTTATCCGGTCTACATCCACAGGAACACCTAAGGCATTCTGAAAATAGAAATACGTTAAAATATTTATTTCTTTGTGCAGTACCGGCCTAAAAAAAGTATATTCTATCGTCCAATTATTATATACCAGACGTACTATCTCTTCCATCGTCAGACTAATATAGACCAAACGATGTTACTCGTCGTTCTGTGGTGTATAGATATTTAATATTACATGACACCCTGAACAATAACAGTACCTACTCAGGACGACGCTGCTGATGATTTTGATTTTGAATTTGAAAGATCTTTGCCTTTATATTTGAAAAATACAGAGGTGGGCGACGGGGTACGAACCCACAACCATCGGAATGACAGTCAAGTCTGCACGGCTTCATTAATTACATTAACATTTAATAAATTGAAGTAGCTATGTAAATATGAACTAAGTAAATATGAATGAACATGGATGACTTACAAAAACGTTAACAACTGAGGTAGCGCCGCACGCTGATATCCCAATCTGCGTGACTTGTTTCTCGCAAGCAGCCTCCTCGGACCAAATCATGCTCTTAGGCGGCTCCACACACGACGCACTCGCTGTGCTGGTGCTGGGAACTGGTTCTGTAGACGTCTGGAAGGAAACATAATTACGTATAGTAAAACCATTTCTAAAATGAACGCCCCTCCACCGAATTCTGTATTTTTTTTTTCTGTGTATTCTGTTTTTCTGTATTTCCTCTCACACGTTGAAATCATCACGGTTTTGTGGAGGGGAGTTCATTTTTAGAATGGTTTTACTATACATGAATATAACATGGAAAAAAAATTAAGGGTTCGGCAACGCGCAGGTTACATCTCTGATGCTAAAGGCGTCCATCATCATCATCATATCAGCCGTCGGACGTCCACTGCTGGAGATAGGCCTCCCTTAATGAATTCCAGTCGTTTCGGTCGGATGCGACCGTGAACCAGTTAACTTTACCAACTCATCCGTCCACCTGGTAGGTGGGCGTCCGACGCTGCGTTTTCCGATCCGTGGTCTCGAGAACTTTTCGGCCCCATCGGCCATCCGTTCTCCGATCTACATGGCCTGCCCATTGCCACTTCAAAGAGCTAATCCGCTGGGCTATATCGGGTAAGGCGTCCATAGGCTGTGGTAATCGCTCAGGTGGGTATACTTGTCTGCCAACTTGGTTGTATAAAAATAGCCAAAAGTTATGAAAGATTTTTAGGGAGTTAATTAAAAAAACAGTTACTTATTTGTATTTTTGTAAAAAAAATATTTTGAGCATCAAACGCAGCGTCGGACATCCGCCAATAAGATGGACATATGATTTTGTGAATGCTGGTTCACGGTGGAAGCAGGTTGCAAGACCGTAAATAACTTAATATTTTTAAGAGACCTATGGTCGTCCGACAGCTGAAATGATGACGATGACGTAAACATAATATACCATAACTAACTATACTAATAAACATAACTAATTATACGAATAAAAAATTTACCTTTTCGTGGGTAGAATAATTTTAATAACGATTATTCTTGACCTTCAACATCTTTCAAATTAATACGAGTAGTGAACAGTGTATGGTATTCGTGCTTCACAATATTCCTATCTACTTTCTTTTTATTGTATTTGCTTTGTAAGAAACTGACTTCAAGCGAACTAAACACTAACTAAACAAGAGCAACTCAAAATTTACGAATAAGATTTTGCTCATATTAAAAATAGATTGGGGTGACACTTCATATTGCATTTTCGCCACCAGCCATTTTGTAATCTATTTCTATAGTAATATGTATTTTATGAGGACAGTTGAGACTGTTTATATTTTTGTTTTCATGTAATGCTCAGACTCAGAAACTTATTTCACCCTTAGAATTAGAATCATTAGAATCCTAAATGGACATAGGCTATTAATATTTAAGAAGTTAAGGATCATGTTGAAAATTTCGATCATGTAAGCCAAAGCGTAAAAAAAAACCAATTTATTGCGTATTGCGGAAGTTGACGAAAAATTAAAATCGATAATAGATCAGTCAAAATTCTGTTTGAGAGTTATATACAGGACACCAACAATTATGCAATACATATACTTTTACTTTACTAATTAGCCAGTCACAATTATAAGGTTGCAACAGTGTCGAAATATCGGAAAATTTAAATCATGGTATGTTACCCGTTTCAGTTTCAAATATAATTTTTAATTTTATTTAACACTTGACATTTGCAAATTTCGCTTAAACAAGATGCATTTTATTGACTAGAACTAGACCACTTGCCACAAACTTCATAATAATATGACACCTTTATAATATCAAGTTAATAGACCCAACTATTACATCAAGTCATACTGAATAATTTTTGTTTAGTTAAAAAATTAAAACTATAAATAGCTTACTTCATTTCTGCCCTGACTTTCTTTGTAAGCAGCTTTTTCTGTGATCAGTGTTTGCGCCTTTAAAGAATGATACATGGCTGGTAGGAGTGTATTGAAGTCTTGCTGACTAACAGTCTGGTTGGCTTGTGACAAGTATGGATTTTCCGATATCTGGTTTGCATTATCTGAAATGTTAAAATACAAAATGAGTTTGCATATTAAGTTATTGACAACCCCTGTGGAGCAGCAGATGAAGGTCCATTTCTAACTAACTAACTAGGTATTCAGAGATTGGTATTAATCACCACACTTACCAGGCTTACTTTCCACCTGTAACTTTGATCATTATACTTTTTTTGCAGAAACATTTTACAAACTTCCATCCATCATTACAAACTTTCTAGTTTATAATATGATTAATAATTCTGCTATATTCTTACCTGGAGGTAACCTTGGAATGAGTTCTCCACTGAAAATATGTACACTAACTTGAGAGAAAGTATGTTGCATTGTCCGTCTAACTAAAATTGAGTCGCCTCTAGCATTTACATGTGTAATATATGGACCATAAACTATGTGTGCAGCAGGTTCCAGCCTGTTTTGTGCTATTCTTGAATTTGACACACATCTTGATGTACTTGGTCTTGAATAATCATTTACTCTACTCGTTGAAGGCTTACTCTCATGTAGTGTAGATGGGACACAATTTACAGGTTTATTCAGACTTTTAGTAACTACTGGTGATGGTAGTCTTACAGGTTCATTTTCTAAAGGCATTTCCATATCAACTTCCAGATCTGCATCATTTGTAGATTCTTCACCACTATCAACTTCATTTGAAGGCCCAGGATCGAAATCCATTTCTAGAAAGTCCATGTCTGGACTTGAAGCTCTAGAACCATTCTCTCTTGCATTAAGGGCTGGTTGTCCTGGCTGTGCTGCATAGTTAGGAAGAGCTAATCTATCTGCTGGTAGACCCATATCAAGACTGAAGAATGAGCTGGGTAAGTCAGCCAGATGTTCACCTCCTCTATAAGTGTAAATACAGCCATCTTCAGAGCCTAGAGAATAGTCTGTCAAGCTTGAACTATCATCATCATCCATACTTGGTCTGTTTAATTTAAGACTTGAAGGCCTTTTCCTATTTTCTCTGACATTGTCAGCTTCACCAGAAAGGCTGCCACTAGGACATTGTTCACTGCTCGGTTCCAACCTGTTGTTACTATCAGAAGAACCAGGAGTTGAACAGTCATGAAGTTGCCCATTGGAATTTGATACTGCATTTGTTAATGAGTGATTTGACCCACTTGCACAGCTGAGGCTTTCCGGAACTGGGTCAGTTGATCTCCCAGGTCTTACTTCCATATTTGGAGGCCTTGGCTCTCGTTGCCGTTGAAGATAAGACGTATTTTGCCATGGGTTTTGAGAACGTGATGGAAATAACGAGTTCATGTCACCCTGTCCTAATTCACCCGCCTTGGAATCGTCTCGAGAGTGGCTGTTTGTTTCAGTGTCGCGTTCTGCCTTAGAAACATTCGTTAAAGTGTCTTTCTGAGGATCCATTTCGAAATTCTTTGTAGATGAAACGGCATTGAAGATAAAGGGTTAGATAAATATTAATTTACATTGTAATTAAGAGGACAAGTACACAAAAAGCTTGAGAAAATTTTATGCTTTTCTATAGTAAGGCTTGTGAATGCAAAATTCTAATTTATTATTACGAAAAACTCAATTTTTAATCACAAAACAATACAACCACCAAACGAAACTATGAATTTTTGGCAGGCATAATGATTTTGACAGTTGGACAAAAACATTCACAAGCACAGACAACAAAAGGGTGCAAAGGGGCACTACTTGTCTGTGAAATAATTTATTTATTATTTAATATACACCTGGAACTTGGAATTATTTGGCCTGTTTGCAGAAACACTTTTTACAAAAGAAACCTATATAAAAAAATTGTACATATAATAAATAATAATATTCATTACAAAATATTATCTTTTATGAAAAATTTAATTTTGTACCTACCCTCCAGCTCTACTTTTTGTTACAGTGGGTAGAATACAATTTTAACGTTTTTTATTATTTAAGCGACCCCACAAATTACCTTCCATGCTTAATTAAAACAACGATAACAATAGATTTATAATCAACAAACAATTGTCTTTCAACCGAAAAACTTGAACAAAATGTGTTAACAATTTTTTTGCAGATTTATTTCTTGATTTTTTTGTACATAATGTTACTGTACTGCTAAATTGAGCTTGTAGTTTAATAGTAATTGCAACACTGATTGTGATTATGTTTGTCAAGCTGTCAAAATACTCAATGACAAATTGATTCAGCCAGCTGTGAATTTACTTTTTGTTGAAAGAAAATTGCGTCTCAATAGGATATTACGATTGAAACCTCTACGTCTTGGATATAATTATCTAAGTAAATAATTACTCGTACACTAAAAACTCAAGAAGTTCAGTGAAAATGGCATACGCCTACTTATTCAAATACATCATCATCGGTGACACAGGTATCGATTTTATTTCCTCATTCGTTATTTGGTAGGTACTTCTTTATCACCTAATCCTGATCTATGGCATGTTCTTTGTATGTTTGTAGTCCTAATTGGTTGGGGAATGGTTATCTTTTAGTGTTATATCGATTATTTCATTGTTTGTCTAAGGGCGTGAAACTTTAGTATCCGCCTACGCTGCGCTCTTTACATGTAAAGCAAGGGTTGAGAATTGCGTATAACAATTAGGAATACATAAGGGATTCGTACGTTGGTTCTACTGGGAGTATAATAAATAAATCATTATATGAGAAGAATGCTTTAGTTACTATTCAACTAATAATAATTGCCAAGGTTTTTCTTTGTTTGTTGTCTTTGTTGATCACAAAAAAACATGCAACATAACAAGGCAACAATGCCCATAATAACATTATATGTTATGATCAATAATATGTATTTCTCAACGATAAATTAGTAAAAACTTGATTCTAAATACACTACCTATACATATTTTATAACTACCTTATTTTCAACAGGTGTGGGTAAATCATGCCTACTTCTGCAGTTTACTGACAAAAGATTCCAGCCAGTCCATGATCTCACAATTGGAGTTGAGTTTGGAGCGCGGATGATCACAATAGACGGCAAGCAGATTAAACTACAAATATGGGATACTGCTGGACAAGAAGCCTTCAGGTTAGTAACTTTGATTAATAAGTTATCATTTTAAAGCATGAATTTAAAATACCTTATTTTAATTTCTAACTATTAATTATAAAAAAAAGAAAATGAAAAGAACACATATCATTATGATTGGCCTAATTCCTTAAATTTAATCTTACAGAAGCCAATAAAAATATTTGTCACTACTTAAAGTTTAAGTACATATTCTTTTATATTCTAGTAGGTCTTAGTTACACCATGTCTTTTAATATAATATATATCATTTTAGGCACATACATTTTATTAGAAGTATTAGGTGGTGGTAGGCACATTTTTCAGTATCTGTTTGTGGTCAACCAACCCTGTTTAAAAATCAATATCAATATTATACAAATACTGAAGTACCTACTTAAGTTCATTGATTTTGCTTATCTACAAAATTTGTCTGTAATAAAAATAAAGCTAATAAATAACTCTTTATCTACTCTATATTAATATGGGTCATATCATGTCAGACACCTGTTTATGTTAATGAACTTAAACAAATATTGTGTTGTCAAAGCAAGAAAGAGATTTATATACCAAAAGACAGGTAGCATAGCATCATCATCAGGTAGATGTTGGGTAGACCTAGTAATGGTACATTATATGGCTTGTCAATGATGATGGTAGATTTAAATAAATAATAATGTATCATTATATCACTATGGGACTAATAGATATATTATATTAATTGATATATTTTGTTTTCTAACCCAATTAACTATCTTTCTAGGTAGCAAGGTTAACTAGTTAACAAAAATAATAACAATCAATCAAAATGGTTTATGTTTATACTAATGAGGTTATTGATTCAGTTATCAGTCGCAATAAATATGTCAAGTTTTGATTTATTATTTACCTGCTATGAACACAATGCAGCATTTAATTAGAAGCCTAATCAAATGAATGTTTACTGTAGCAATTTTGTACTTTCATTGTTTAAAATTCAATTTATAACATTCATAACTCACACACATAATCACAATAATTTTTGTTATAAGAGAACTCCCTGTGTCCTAGCAGTGAGAACATAAATACGACCAGGGTGTTTGTTTATGTCTTACTAGCTTTCCGCCCGCGGCTTTGCCCGCTTTATATTAGATTTCCCGCAAGTCTTATGTCCTTTTCCAGGTTCTAAGCTCTCTCCACCAATATACAGCCAAATCGATTTTCTTTTATAAATATAGATATAGGATAGACGAGAAATAAATGCGTTGTATCATCTCCAGGTCAATCACCCGGTCGTACTACAGAGGCGCAGCTGGTGCGTTACTTGTGTACGATATCACGAGACGCGACACGTTCAACCATCTCACCACGTGGCTGGAGGATGCGCGTCAGCATTCCAACTCTAACATGGTCATCATGCTTATTGGGAATAAAAGGTGAGAACATGGACAAATAGAAACGTAATGTATGAATTAATTAGGTACTATTGATGTACAGATGAGATCCAAATGGAATGTGAGTAAAAGTAAATAACTTTTACTGGAGATTAGGTTATGGACTGTCATACTTTTCAGGAACCTGTGATCTGTTTTGCAGGTGATATCATGATAAATATTTTTTTTGTGTTACAATACAAGCTGTTCTAATATTGAGACTTCATTCCTAATCTAAATGACTCATTACTTAGTACATCGGAGTCCGATTTTTGTTATGGATATAATAGTAGACATATAGTAGGTATTTATAATCCTTTGACGTTGATGTATGAAAACAATTATCAAACTTGGTAGCTGACTAACTGACTGACTGACTTGATGACTGACTCATGGTCCAGGAGTAATAGTGTTCTGTGCTCATGGTTCTAACTTGTATTATGAGCTAGAGCTATGTTTCACAAAGGAATTAAACCATTTCATTGACACTAATAATCTAGGTACCTATTTCGATGAAGTATTTCATCTGAACTGTAAACTCATTTAAGAGTTGGAATATGAAGGACAATTTACAAAAAACAAATAGTGTTTGGTAACCTAGCACAATTTAGTATTAAATTAATATTCTTGGATAATGCACTACACCTATCAACATCTAAGCCCACATGCTATTATTCGTAAAATATAAATAAATTTGATTAAAAATAAAAAATGACAATCCCCTAAGACCGATAATGAGTTCTGCTAATGTGATCTATTATTGGGACGAGATGGGTTGCGAGATAAAATAATAAAACAAATGATTTCTTCCAGTGACTTGGAATCGCGCCGGGAAGTAAAGAAAGAGGAAGGGGAAGCCTTCGCTCGCGAGCACGGTCTCGTCTTCATGGAGACCTCGGCCAAGACTGCCGCTAACGTGGAGGAAGCCTTCATCAACACTGCCAAAGAGATCTACGAGAAGATCCAGGAAGGAGTCTTTGATATCAACAACGAGGTTGGTCCTTGTCTATAACTTTCAGTCTTTGATATCAACAACGACTTTCGGTCTCGTTGTCATGGTAACCTATACCAAGACTGCCGTTAACATGGAGGTCGCCTTCATCAACACTGCCAAAGAGATCTACGAGAAGATCCAGGAAGGAGTCTTTGATATCAACAACGAGGTTGGTCCTTGTCTATAACTTTCAGTCTTTGATAGCAACAACGACTTTCGGTCTCGTTGTCATGGTAATCTATACCAAGACTGCCGCTAACATGGAGGTCGCCTTCATCAACACTGCCAAGGAGATCTACGAGAAGATCCAGGAAGGAGTCTTTGATATCAACAACGAGGTTGGTCCTTGTCTATAACTTTCAGTCTTTGATAGCAACAACGACTTTCGGTCTCGTTGTCATGGTAATCTATACCAAGACTGCCGCTAACATGGAGGTCGCCTTCATCAACACTGCCAAAGAGATCTACGAGAAGATCCAGGAAGGAGTCTTTGATATCAACAACGAGGTTGGTCCTTGTCTATAACTTTCAGTCTTTGATAGCAACAACGACTTTCGGTCTCGTTGTCATGGTAACCTATACCAAGACTGCCGTTAACATGGATGTCCCCTTCATCAACACAATCAAAGAGATCTATGAGAAGACTCCTTCTTTGATATTGGCAACGAGGTTGATCCTTGTTTGTAACTGTCAGTCTTTGATATCAACGACTTTCGGTCTCGTTGTCATGGTAACCTATACCAAGACTGCCGCTAACATGGAGGTCGCCTTCATCTACACAACCAAAGAGTTCTATTGGAAGACTCCTTATATCAACAACGAGGTTGGTCCTTGTTTATAACTTTCAGTCTTTGATATCAACAACGAAGTTGGTCCTTGTCTATAACTTTCAGTCTTTGATATCAACAACGACTTTCGGTCTCGTTGTCATGGTAACCTAAAGCAAGGCTGCCGCTAACATGGAGGTCGCCTTCATCAACACAATCAAAGAGATCTATAAGAAGACTCCTTCTTTGATATCAACAACGACTTTCGGTCTCGTTGTCATGGTAACCTAAAGCAAGGCTGCCGCTTACACAGAGGAAGCCTTCATCAACACAGCCAAAAGAGATCTACGAGAAATATCCACGAAGGAGTCTTTGATGTCAAAGGATATCTCCAACAAAAACGGAGTTCGTTACCGTGTAGCTAGGAAACCTATCTTAATCTAACTGTATTATTTATGGTAATTCTAGGCCAACGGCATCAAAATCGGTCCCCAGCACCTGACAGGCAGCGGCGCGGCCGGCGCCGGCGCGGGCCCGGGCGGCGCGGCCGGCGGCGGCTGCTGTTAGGTGCTGCCTTGCACACACTGAGGCGGGCGCGCGGGACAACAGGTAACAGGCACCCGGCTGCTGTTAAGTTGCTTTTAAATCCTACAAAACAATCCACTATTTGACTCAGCTTGTAGAAAAAATTACAATTAACATAACTTTTTTCTTCGTTTTCAGGAATGATAGCAGCTGTGTGCAACGAAATGGTACGAAAATATGCTGGATTATTGGATAATTTTATAAACGCTATCGAACTAGCTTCGCTCAGGACTTCCCACATCAGTTGGACACTTTTAACTCATTAGAAATAAAAATGTTACAATCAATAGAATCATAGCCTAATTATTGGCTGGTTTGTCAGAACTTTATATAGAAAAGTTACGAAAGATCGCTATTACATTATGTAAGTTTCGTCTCATAAATGTAAATAGACACTATTAAAATCAAAGCTAAAAATGTTTTCACTGCTATACTTAACCAATATATTTATTATATTGTGCTTTTTTTCATTCTGTGTGTAAATTGTGTAGATCTTATTTAGCCGAATGTATAGTTTATTACACGGCATTTATTTCAAAAGTACATTCATGTTATTGTTAGTATATCATAAAATTGTGGTTATATTTAATTTCATGGAGTGTGTTTTGGTCTCAACTTGATGGTTACTTCATGATGCAGCTGAGTGCAAGTTATAAATGAATACTAACTGTTACATTTTAGTTTATAAATTTTATTAAAGATTTAGTCAATTTTTATTATTTATACATCAATATTCACTCACTTATGGACTACCTGTAATGTGATGCCAGTCTGTGTTATGAAGATATATAAATATATTGTTTTATTTAATGTTTCGTAATTTCATAATGGATGCCTTGCATAAGTGATCAAAACAATTGTTAAATATAAGGCTTTTTACTACAGACAATATGGTCTTTTGGAATAATTAAATGAATAAATTATTAAAGGGTGAAGGCCTAGATTTATAGTTCTGCACAAGATTTCAAATTATATCATCAATTTGAGATGATCAAATTACGACTGCTTGCAAGGTATGACGGAGAGACATGATTAAATAGGTTATGTACTTTAAGTTTAGCACATTGTAATGATATGATATAAAATATTTTGTAAGGTTACAATATGCAACACATTTGTAAGGTGTATGTAATTCATGATAGTAAATGTTGAAAAACCCAAAAAATTGTTTTCATTATTTTACAAACAGAATAATCAACATATTTGCAACATCATAATATTTGCAATATTGTTCGCGTTTCTTAAATAGACACAAAATGCTAGTTAAAGGCGAGCAAGATAAAAGGACATTTTCAATGATATTTAATCTGCTAATAAGTTGTAAAATATTGTACAATACATAACCTAGATTTGAGAATCAGGCAAAACTTAAAAGTTTATCTATTCTAACTTAAAACTGTTTTCCAGAAACAGACACAAAAAAACTCAGTTAATCCATAGTAGTATTTTTCTTATCATAAATCTTACTGACATCAAAATCACGGACATTACTTATACCATTCAATACAGTAAAGAAGCAGTTGACCATTTCTGGTGTCTTCATCTTCACAGCTCCACTGCTCTTGACCTCGGCCTTAGATAGGTTTACTTCACAGACGTCAAAGGGTGTTATATCTAGTTCGATCATGTGGAATATCTGGTTTTGCAGCATCTGGTATGTCAGTGTTACCAGATGAGCGGGATCTGCTGTTTCGTCTTTCAAACTGAAACAAATGATAGAGTAAGTATTAACTTCCGCCCACGTCGACATAAAAAAATATTTTCTGCCCTAAAGGTTTATTTGTATAGTTAATACTTCTTTTGTATTTTACCACTGTATTATGGCTACCTGAAACCTGTAAATTTGGAAATAATTATAGTAATTAAAACAGGTCAAAATCTCTAGCTAGCGCTAAAATAAACAATATATAATGTATATTATGATATTATGGCGTATGGTACGGACCATACGTCAATAAATGCGATGACTATTTATAGACCAAAAGACTGTCAATTAGGTATAGTAAAACCATTTCTAAAATGAACGTCCCTCCACCGAATTCTGTATTTTTTTTTCTGTGTATTCTGTTTTTCTGTATTTCCTCTCATCATCTCATGAAATCATCACGGTTTTGTGGAGGGGAGTTCATTTTTAGAATGGTTTTACTATACCTGAGTATTATATCATCTTACCCATTCCACATAATGGTAATATCACCAACATCAAAGGTGAAGTTAACCTTATCCTTATGCTCCACTTGTGGGGTTTTGTAGACAAGAGTAAATGGGTTGGTGCTTTTAGAGGAGTCGTTATCCACAAAATTGAAGCCAAACTGCAGAAGTTGATGCTGAAAAAGTCAAAACATAATGATTACTTCTAAAAAAGTACCAAAACACTTACATTAATATACCAAAATACCTATATAGTTTATCTATATTCTATACTATACTATCAAAATGCTCAAAAGTTTGAGTGTGCTTTCATGATTTAACTTCAAGGATTGTCCAGCATTATTTATTATATTTTATTTATTTATTTATTACAAAATTAAATAAAATAAAAATTATTTTATAAGTATTATACATATCTCATATAAAAATATGTAAGATATAAATTAAAATAATAATTCTGAATTACAAAATTCAACCAATAGTTTACCTGTGTAAAAGTATATGGTGTGATGTTACAATCAAATAATGTTTGTAAGACTGTTTTCACAGCAGTTCCAATCTTTTGTTCTCCTCTTTCTAGCATGTACGGGAGATGGACTGCGCCAGTTACGTTTTTACTGACTCCCCATGAGAAAATAATTGCGGAGTAGGCATGTTTGACCTTATTGTCTTGAGTAGATGATGTAACAGTTATCTGTAACATATACTAAATTAAATCATAGTAGGTATGTACTTAAATAACACAATTTATTTTCTCTTACAAACATAAATTAAAGCTAAAACTTAAATACATACATAAATAGTGTAAGATTGCACATTTTATATTATTTATTTGTTGAACTTCCCACAGAATGTAACACAGTAAATCTTACACATAATACAAAACATATATATTTACCTAGTATATTGTGTGTCATAATAAAATATATTTAGGATTGAAATTCTTACCAAACAACCACTGGCATCTTCTTCGATGTACCTCAAATGAGGTTGCTCTTCAAATGTTACCGAGTATTTTGCAGAAGATGCTTGCACTGTGCTAACAATACCTAGCTTTATTTTAGTTGCATATTTTTTTAGCTTCACTGGCTGATATTGCATGTTCACTAATGGTGTAACATGGTTGATTCGCCATAAACCCTCATTGTAGATAACTGAAAATAGATATGACTGTTAGTATATTACTCAGATATTTCTCTCTAAAACTTTACAATTCCAGCATTTTTATTTTTTTCTATTATTCTAATCTGACCGAAAACAAATCTTACAAATTTATTTAATTGATTGGACATTCAACATGTACACCTATAGATAGCATAGATGTAAAATCTATGCTAGATAGCAGTATTTTTTAAGGCAGTATTATTCATAGATGTAACCTGCAAAAAGCTGTATAATTTGTTGTATTTCAGAGTTTTCTGTATTTCGTACTTACTTGAAAGGGGATCGCTAGTTGGAGCGTTATTTTTAATGCTTCTGATCGAATCACGGTTCCAAGAAATATCCTGGCGCATTAACGCCATTGCTCTAAGCAAATCACTGAAATTGTCTTTGATTTTAATCGTATTTTCACTAAAGAAAATCCAATATTCCTCCAAGACTCCAACCAAGACTTTCAAAAGTTTTATTCAAAACAAAACAACTTTTTGACGGTTTTAGTGTTGCTATGCGTTACATTACGTTTAAAGTATTTTTGGTATTAATTGGTTTAAAATAACAAATTTGATTTAAATATAATTATTATATCTATTTTTATGTAATGTAGGCTAAAATAAAGGAATTATACAAACATTTTTGTGAATATTTTCTGTATAATCGTAATAATTAACATTGATCGAGTATTTTAGTCGCGTAGCGAGTAATGAGTAATTTACTTATATTAATAATCTTTTCATTGGTGATTTACTATTGCGAACACCAAACATTTAGTCGAATATTTAGGTAGGTACTTTAATTTTATTTTACGTACTATTTACTAAATTACTCGGTATTAGTGTTCGACTAAAATACTGGTCCAATGCGAACTAATCTTTACTTACTGATGTTGTCAGATGTTGTCAAAATATAATCACTGCGGTTGTCAATTTATTAGACGTTCGCCAAAAATAAAAGAAGAAGAAGAAAATTATAATAAAGTTTTGGTGAACGAATTGTTGTTCATAATTTGTTGTAAACTGTAAGCCAAATAAAATAGATTCAAGTGAACTACATATCCAAACAATTAAAAGTAAGTCAATTGAAATAAAATAAATCTTAGTTTTAATTTTATTGACACCAAAGTTCCATTAACTTTCACACAGAAACTTGTTTTGCTTCGTGGACTTTGTATCTCGTAATCGCTTGACGGGCGTTGATAAACAAAACGTAATTCTCATCATTCTATTGTTCTTTCAGTTCGATTACAGCAGTCTTGAAGAATGGATCAGTTGCGTTTCGACGGCCGTGTTGCTGTGGTTACCGGTGCTGGAGGCGGTCTAGGGAAGGCATACGCTCTGTTGTTGGGCTCTAGAGGTGCCAAGGTTGTGGTGAATGACCTGGGGGGCGCTCGGGATGGCGCTGGGAAGTCCAACTTCGCCGACGCTGTTGTTAAGGAGATAAAGGATAAGGGTATGTTGGACTTTGTTTTATGACTGCTCTTTGAGATAAATGTTGTATCAGTAGCTAAGAATACAGAAAGGCAGCTTTTGAAATTGGAATGAACTACCAATCACATATATTGGACACAATATCGTTTCATCTATGTAATTCATTTCAACAGTTCAAAGAGATTCAGGTGTTTAAAGAATTTAAACAGTTCAAAGAAATTCAGGCGTATCGACAGCCTGCCCACTTGGAGCATATTTGTTTTGACATATATTCAAAATAACATCATCTATTCATACTGTTACTTGAAGGCAACCCAGAAATGATGCAATTGTCAATTGTAGAATGATAATCCTAAATGAAATATTCTAATGAAGTAAAATATTCCATTGTATGTTAATAAGATTGAGTTATGTTACATCCACATTATTTACTTTAAACAAGACAAGTTTTGTTTAAATCAACTTATATTGCTGCAATATAACACATTCAGAGACTGCCTAACCATTTGTTATGTAGTAATAATATCACATTTTATTTTGGGAGTGGATATATATATGGATTGTTATGTTTATTTACCTTTCACAGGTGGAGTAGCAGTTGCTGATTACAACTCTGTAGTCGAGGGGGAGAAGATAATTAAAACTGCTCTTGATAACTTCGGCAGGATTGATATACTTATCAACAATGCCGGCATTTTGCGTGATAAGAGCTTCCTCAAGATGGCCGACCAGGTTTGTTTATAACCATTACTAAAGAGACTAGTCTGATAATTTAATGTTATTTTTAGTTTAGTATTTAAGTCTGGATCTCGTCTTCTCTGCTTATTTAATATTATTTTATTATCTTGGTTATATTAGATGAAAAGTTTACTAGAATTTAATGTGTGCAGGTCCAGTAAATCTTAGGGAACTCCTAAGCCTTTAAAAAAAATATGATTGAAGATTGAAATGAATATTAAATAACTTTTTGTTTGATTAACTAAGGGCCGATTTTTCAATGGTCAGATAAATGCTAACTGTTGAATAAATTTGACATATTGTATGGAAAATGACAAATTTATTCAACAGTTAGCATTTATCTGATGATTGAAAAATCAGCCCTTAATTATTTATTATTTTTAGGACTGGGACCTTATTCAAGCCGTGCATCTCAAGGGCGCGTACAAAACGACACAGGCGGCCTGGGACCTCTTGAAGAAACAGAAATATGGACGCATCATCATGACGTCCAGTAACGCTGGTATCTTCGGCAATTTCGGACAGTCTAACTACAGGTATAAAAATATTATCTTCGGCAATTTCGGACAGTCTAACTACAGGTATAAAAATATTATCTTCGGCAATTTCGGACAGTCTAACTACAGGTATAAAAAAATTATCTTCGTCAATTTCGGACAGTCTAACTACAGGTATAAAAATATTTACATATACACAATGCTAAAGACAAAAGTCACTTACTTTGCGACTGAACATTCAGGCGTCTAGTTTCATCCATAACGAAATTATAGGGGTTGAAAATCCCCTAAACTGCTTCTTCCACCCAAATCCTTTCATGGAGTTTTAGGATACTCAGTCTCTTTGAGTAGTCTTAGAAGTAATTTCATATTTTGTATATTTGACTACCTATTTCTCTTTCGAATCAAACTATTGAAAAATCTGAAAATACGCACGTCACTCCATCAACGTCGCGCGCGCGGTCTAGCAGTAGCTTTATAGCTTCCTTGAAGAAGGTTTTCTCTTGATGGAAAACAGAAACGTCGGATATACATAATATCGTTTTAGTTTACGTGAGCAATATCCGATTTTTTTAAATTTTGCCAACTTACAAATATATTTTAAAAAATAATTGAATTATCCTACAGCGCTGCGAAACTAGGCCTAGTGGGTCTAGCGAACACGCTCGCCTTAGAGGGCGAGAAATACAACATCAAGGTGAACACGATCGTGCCCACGGCCGCGTCCCGCCTCACAGAGGACATCCTGCCTCCAGACATGTACCAAGCCATGAAGCCTGAGCTTATTGCTCCTGTCGTTGTAAGTACAACCTCGTGGTAAGCTCGAAAGTTATGGGTACTAGATTTCTGAATTAATAAATTATACATGCATAGAATATACCTATTTCCATCCGACCGTAATACCTTGAGGTCATTAAGGGAGGCCTATGTCCAGCAGTGGACGTCCGATGGCTGAAATGATGATGATGATGATGAAAATATATTTTGTTACAATACATAATGTATAACACCCATCAAAAACAATTCACACAGCAACATCTAGCCCCGTGGTAAGCTCGAAAGTAATGGGTGCTAGATTTCTGACTTAGTAAAATATACATAAGTACAAAGAAATATTTTGCATATTGTATAAATTTTGTCCTGAGGCCGCACCTCTTGCTTATTAACTTGTACTTTGTTGTTAACCACTCGCAAAGGACCAAATTTGAGTCCAATTGCGGAAAAAGGAGTCCCCAAACTAACTAACTAACTTGTACTTTGTTGTAGGCTTACATGGTTCACGAGTCATTTACTGAGTCTGGTGCCATCATCGACTCGACTCTCGGATTCGCCACCAAGACTCACTTCGTGAGAGGTTATGGCGCTCCTCTTAAGTAAGTTAAAGATTTATGTAATTTATTTCCATAAAATCCTAAAGATAAATGAATAAATAAATAAATGCCGGACAATTCACACAGCAACATCTAATAGCCCCGTGGTAAGCTCGAAGCTTGTGTTGTGCTAGATTTCTGATATACTTTATATAATATACATACATAGATAGATATTTTTATTATACATATACAATATATGTAAATAATAATTGATGATAGAAATAACTTTTATTCACCTAACTTTTAACCAATTTCATACTTTCAGGAATAAGCCTTCAGATCCAGTTACGATTGAATCTGTGAAGGAGCATTGGTCAGAAGTAGTTGATATGAAACAAGCAAAACATATTGACAGGATCGCTGAAGTCACACTAGATCTGGTCGAGAAATTGCAAGTAAGTTATATATTCTTGTTAGACTTATTGTTCTCGAGTGAGATACGTACATAAAAATTAATTCTTGAAAATAATGTCGCACTGCTTATAATATGTCTGACAGATACAAACACCAAACCATCAACGTGAATCAAACCCTCTTACTCTTGCATTGCTTGCATGATTCTATAGTTATTTAATGTAATGTCACCATTTTTATTTTCAGGATTTCGAAGAGCGTGCTAAGTTGGACGGCGACCGCAATACTTACTGGACCACATACAACTACGACTCTAAGGATTTAGTACTGTATGCTCTTGGAGGTAAGATATATTAACAATACCAAAATTAATACTGTAAAAAAATATGTAGATATAAAATCGATAGAAAAAAAAACTATCCAATAAACTTATTGTTGTTGGACCATTATAAGTCATTTATTCTCAGATACACTGATAATTCGATAGTATAATCAGGTGGAACTAGCAAGCGTGATGATTATACCAAGTCCCTTTAAGACCGATTATGGGTTCTGTGGCAGACTCGTGCCTAGTATCAAGACGTAGTATGGGTTGCTATGATGAATTCTTGAATGTGGACTGAAAAGTTTTACAATATTGTTATTTTTTCAGTTGGAGCATCAGTGGTGAACTCATCCGATCTGAAGTTCCTGTACGAAAGTCACGAGAACTTCGAAGCTTTGCCGACATTCTTCATCCTGGCCGGCATGTCCATGGAGTCTAACATCGTGCCGCAGTCGATGCCGGCTGGGAAACATGCCGACTTTACTAACGTGAGTTAATACAAAATACTCATTTCAGAAATCTAAATATAGTATTCTGTTCTTAGCGCCATCAACCACACTACCTTCAATAATGTCTTATTTGTGCTCAATGATCTGTGTCCATCCAAAGGTTGCCTGGCAGATTTCGCTTTCAGCGATAAGGCCGCCCATTGACCCCCATTATAATTATAAAATTAAATTTAAATTTTCATTATTTTAAATATTTTAATTATTTACTTGGTGTTCAATAAAGAGTATTTATTATTCATATAAATCTATGTAGTTGTGCTGTTTTACGTTTTAGTTGGTGATCTGTTGGATCCATTAATTTCTTTGGTTATTTAGTTAGTCCAAAAAAGCTTCTATCAACTTGTTTGTTTAAGGTTTTTGATAATTCTATCCATCTTGTGTCTTAGCCACTACAATTATCTGTTATCACGTTTTGGAATGTTATTTTTATCATTTATCTCTGTAATATGTTTATCAACATGTAATATTATGACTTTGTTATGTAGATTGCGAAACATAGAACACAATACAACGCTATCAGTGCAATGATATCTATAACTGCAAGGTTCAAAGCTCAGCTATTGTTATGATAAACGTACAAAGAGATAGTTGACATTTATGAGAAAAGTAGTGATTGTTTAATTAAATGGACAGTGCTTAAATCATTTAAAGCTATGGAGCTCATTAATTCAATAACTTACAAATTCATATTGAAATAAACGGGCAATACACGAACCTTATTTACGTAGACTATTGATCAACCGTTTCGTCCCATAACGTGGGACATCTTCAGGATCAAGGACACTGCAAGGACACGGATCACGAACGCTCGCCGGTCCGCAATGCAATGGTTGATCAATAGTCTACGTAAATAAGGTTCGTGTATTGCCCGTTTATTTCAATATGAATTTATCAAACCACGACAGTTTTTATAGTAAAACTTACAAATTGTTTGAGATGAATATTATAAGGATTTTTATTTTAAATTACCACGACTTCAATTAACTTTATGAGGAGGTGGAATATCGTTCCAACAAAAAGATGCTACAACAAATATTTAAAAGATAATTCTTTGATTTAATTTATTTTTATGTTTTGTAAGACTGGTAATGTTAATGTCGCTACTACTTATAAATATAATCTCTTCTCGGGATAATGTATAACGCGGGCAAAGCCGCGGGCGGAATGCTAAAATCAGTTATAAAACATTCAACGCAGCCAGCCACGTGAGGCGTGGATTCGATTCCCACTCAAGAATAACATTGTGATTGTGATCTTATTTAGCCTATTTTCTAATATCTATATTTTGTGTTCATTCCGTAGATCCTTCACGGTGAACAGTACATCGAGTTCGTGGGAGACATTCCCGGCACGGACGGCACGTTCACGACCCGCAGCTACGTCGCCGATGTCTTGGACAAGGGCTCCAGCGCCGTCTGCGTTGTTAACAGTAAGCACATGTTATTTCAACTTACATAACATGATTTAAATGTTTTTGAGTTTCCCGATATTTTGTCACGACACAAGCGCCATCTTCACGGAGAGACTTAAACGAAACTCACAACTCACGGAGAGTGTAGTTCACGAAAATTTACCTTCTTTTTATATTTTATATGCTCCTTACCGCGAGAAAATCATTACGCAGGGAAGTCTATTAAAATGCGGACTGCGGACATAGCGGCGGGTGGAAAGATCAATGAATCAATGAAGGTTTAAAAATCTTCATCCTAGAAATAATACCATATCGACATGATTATAATATAAAATTTGTGGTGCAATCTTATCTAACGCACAAATTAAGTATCAAAAACAATTGATATTAGAAATTATCATTATAATAATTGTATTAATGATCTCCAGAAACAAAAACAACTTTATCAAAAACTTTGACGAAATTGTTAACAGCTTATTACTAAAGATAAGATAATCAAATTATAGCCGTCATTAATGTTTTCCCCAGGTGAAATTTACTCCAACAAACAGCTGGTGATTCGCACTCAGCAGACCATATTCGTGCTCGGACAGGGCGGCTTCGGCGGGGCCCGGAACAGTCAGCACGCAATCAATGTGGAAGCGGCGCCCAAGAGGGCTCCTGATGCGGTCGTCGAGCAGAAAACTGCTGAGGACCAAGCGGCACTTTATAGGTTAGTTACTAAAAGAAAAGACATTGAAAGACAGAGAGAGCCGACACTATCAACTACCGACCCAAACAGAATTATTCCGATAATCTTCTTTTTCCTCGGTCCCTCACTGCTGAGAATCGCGACCACGTACAATCAGCGCCCACTGTGTACGCTCATAATACTGAGTCCTTCACCGGCCTCTTTGATGGTGTCGGACAATCTCGAAGGAGCCCTGCCCTGTGCACGTTTTCCTTATAAATAAATAAATAAATATTACTGGACAATTTACACAACGACATCTAGCCCCGTGGTAAGCTCGAAGCTTGTGTTACGGGTGCTAGAATTCTGATATACTTAATATAATATACATACATAAATAGATATTTTTTATTATACATATCTTTCCCATGATGATCTGCTGCTCCAGACAATGCCTAGATGACCGCATAATGTGTCCAAAGAAGCTAAGAGCTCTTTGTCGGCATGTTGTAGAGAGCCGTGTGGTGATTTTGAGCTCTTCTAGGATCGAATCATAGATCATCCGATAATCTACAAGTTTGTTAATACTAAAATTAATAATGTGTTAATTTATTATTATTTGTTGTTAATGTATTTGTCAGGTTGTCTGGAGATCTGAACCCGCTGCACATCGACCCGTCCGTGGCCGCCGTGAGCGGACACGCGCGCCCCATCCTGCACGGGCTCGCCTCGCTCGGCTTCTCAGCAAGACATGTGCTAGCCAAGTAAGTGATCATTTAGTGCCTATAAACCTAGACAAGTCATTTATCTCTGCCCCCTCCCACATCCCCTGAGCGATGACCTGGCCCGCAGTGAGAACCGCGCGCGCGACCAGTGAGGACGGCGTGATGCATAGTTCTGCATAAGAAAAAGACTGCTCCTGTTGTGGTCGAAACGTCGAGAGTGTTTTACTCCTAAATACGCGAGTTATTCCCGTCGTTGTATCGATGTTGACTAGGCGGGTTGGTGATCGTAGTAAGTTACAGTATACTAAACGTCGATATTGGCTCGCCTTCCAACATAACGACACCTGCTAGCCACACAGGTGTGAAAACACGTCTGGCATGGGCGCTGAGATTAGACGCTGTGTTGAGAAACGTAAAGAACAACTAGTTAAATAAACTATTGCACAAAACTTAAATAGTCTGATTCCCACAGATACGGCGGCAACGATGCCAACAACATAAAGGCGATAAAGGCTCGCTTCGCCAAGCCGGTGCTGCCGGGACACACGCTCGCCACCGAGATGTGGCTGCAGGGCACGCGGGTTCACTTCCAGACCAAGGTCAAGGAGACCGGCACCGTCGTTATATCAGGTCACTCACTGTTACATTACACATTGATTATTCTGTTACACAATGACTATTCCTTTTAAACTTTGTCCTTTTAAACTAAGTTGACTTTCCTTCTTTTCCATCCAAAGGTTGCCTGGAAGAGATCGCTTTTTAGCGATAAGGCCGTCTCTTTTTGTGTTAAAATCATGTGTATTGTTTTTGGTGTACAATTCCATCACCGTTAGCCGTGTTGGCTAAGATGACTTTCATTCCGAAGGTCGTGCCTTCAAACCCCGCCGCGCACGTCTGAATTTTTCTGTATGAATATTCCAGCTTTATTATTTTCTATAATTATTAAATTATCTTCCAGGAGCCTACGTAGACCTCAAGAACGTATCGGGTTCATCGCCCTCAGCGGCGGCGCCCTCTGCCGGCGCGCTGAAGAGTGACGGACTCTTCGCGAAGATCATCGAAGAGGTCAACAAGAACCCCGACAAGGCGAAGGGTGTCGGTGGTGTCTTCCTCTACAATATCACTGAGAATGGCAAGACTGTCAAACAGTGGAGTAAGTATAAAGACGTATCTAATGGTTTATTATCAGCGCCCTCTGCTGGGCGTGGGCGTGTTGACTTGAAACAGACGGGTATAAAAAAGCTTGATGCCGATCAAAGAGTTGTATCACGAAAAGGCAGAAACGCAGCGTCAGATGTCCTCTAAAAAGATGAAAGAACGATCTTGTGAAGGCTCTTGGTTCGCGGATGCAAGCTGCGTCCGATCGCAATAACTGGAAGTCATTAAGGGAGGCCTATGTCCAGCAGTGGACGTCCGACGGCTTAAAATGATGTTGGTGATCTCTACCAGCAGGTGTCACCAAACCAAAGGATCTTAATACCAGAAGACGCTCAACAGCGTAGCGTCGTTCTATGTAACTAACTAACTGCGATCACCAACCTGCCTGGTAAACGTGATGATTATACCAAAATCCCCAACAGCTATACAAATGGGTTCTATTAGGGAGATTCTCGTGTGACTATGGGTTGTTATGATAGTTAAATTTCAGTAATTTAATCGTACTTTTATTTCATTTTAGCTCTCGATCTGAAGACCCCTGAAGTGTACAACGCCAGCCCCAAGTCTGGCAAAGCCGACACGACCATGACGGTTTCAGACGCAGATCTGATTGAGATCGCCTCCGGTTCGCTGAACCCTCAAGTAGCCTATCTGAAGGGAAAACTCAAAATTGCTGGCAACATAATGCTCGCCCAAAAACTCGGACCCTTGCTGAAATCTGAAGCTAAACTGTAAATTTATGAAACGTGATTGTTATTATTTTATGGGGGAAAGGGCGAGAAATTTCATTTATACATTTTGTTATTGTTTAATATTATATTTCATGGCAGCACTGACATCTTGGTGTAAGGGTTTAAAGCCATATCTATTAACTATAAATCAACACTTTATTGATGTAAAACAACATGTTCTAATAAATATTCTGTGATAAATGTCATGAAATCGGTGTTGCCATGTGATAAACCAATATACTTATTCACATTATGTGTAAGAACTGCTTATTTGTAGTCCAATAAGAATTGATGTTATATTTTTACAATGGTAGGGGAATAAACAACAATTTTATAAAAATCTTATTTTATTATAGTTATTTTGCCTTCCATAAGTAAATTTGCTTCTTTGACTTCGTTTTCCCAAGATGTTTTCATGGATGTCTGTGATGTCAAATCAATGAATTTTGTGGCTTGAATTTCTGGGAGTCCTTTGGCTTTGACAAGTACTCCAATGACGCAGCAATATGTGCCTGGCAATGAAAATATTGTTAGGTTTAAAAGCAATATAATAGCATGTTTCAAGATTCGCTATTAGAATTAATAAAGCGCAAATTACGAAGTACAGAGATGAATAATAGTCAATACAATAGGCCCTATAGACCACGGCTATAGACCACGGAGGTAAAACAAAGCTATAGACTCAATGATTTATAAAATCATTGTATAGACTGATTCGTTTTAGAAAATTTATCTTTAGGTAGGTACTACGTAACACATGTTCTTTAAACATTTCAATGTTCTCAGAGCATGCCGGTTTGCTCACGATGCTTACGTTTTCCGTTAGAGCACGTGTTTTAAAGCCCACATAATTTTTCAAGAAAAATCAGAGGTGCGCGGTTGGGTTCAAAACCCACGACCTTCGGAACGAGAGTGCCAACACGGCTCATTAACGGCTCTTCTATTATAATCTTGATAAAATAGGTAGGTAGGTACCTGACCTTACAACAAAATTACAAACAAGCAGTGGGGGAACCTAGCTATCTTACAATCATTAAATATGAACTTTAGCATTTTAATGGCGTTGTTTTGCAAGAAGGTACCTATGTAAGCAACAAAAAGCAAAGAAGACTAATTAATTTAGGCATCAAAAGCAATTTAGACAAATATCTTACCCTTTCTTAGCGAGTTTTTATCAATAACCCCATGAGCCATTTCGCATTTTGTAATCTTTGCACGCCCAGATGAATCCGCGAGAATCAGAATGTCCGTTCCCACAGTTTGTTCGATAGTTCCTTGGACCCAAACATCTAGCGGTGGAGATTTATCTATCAAATTCTGTATCAAATATTTTCTAGGATCTATCGCCATTTTCATTTAATAATAATAACTTAAGGTAAAATATATGAGTATTAACAAAACACCGTAGGTAATTGTGTTGTGTTTTGTTTGAAATTGAGATGAGAACAGAACAGTTTTTTTTGCGAGTAGCAGAATGGGATGCGGCATGCGGTATTGCTCGACCAATTAAGTGTACGATCAGGTTCAAATCTCAGAAGAAGTAAACAAAAATAAACTAAGTGCATGAACCACTTATTGAAACATGGCATTGACAGTGACAGATCGATATGTTGGCATTGGCACCCATCAATCATCCTCAATCTGTGTCATTCTGGAACATGAAATCATTTGGCGGTTGACGGCAAAACCCCTATGTTCGAAAAAAATAAAAGAAGAATAAGAAGAAATCATCCATTTCGTAGAGTAACTTTCTAGGCTTTCTAGGTACCTACGTCAGACTAATGACTATCATAGTCGTAGTACCTATACTATAGGTTTACTATGCTTAAAGCTCGATAGCTTTCTGATCATAGAATGTCAGACATGGAAAATGAATAAGCATGCGCAAAGCAAACCATGTCTGACTGAATGATAGGTATTGTAAACTTCTGATATCCTGACTCAGTCTTGCTTGTCTTCAGTGTTTTATTTAAATTTTCAATTCGTGAGAGTATTGAGCATCGGAAAACTTACCTACATAAGTACCTGCCTAATGAAGACCTTGTTAATTTTTCTAAAAATGTGGAATTAAATATTGTCGAATGAAAAAACAAATGCATGCACTTAGATGCAGCGTTTAGGTACCTACCTACATTTTGACAAAGATATAAATGAGCAAAGTTATTAGATAAAGTACTTATATCTAAATAATTTATAATCAATACCTACATTATGTTTATCATATGAAAAAGTACTTACCTACTTACAACCTACCATTGAAATATTGCCAATTCGTATTCAGAGATTCCTGTAGGTAGAGGGACGGCAACAGAACAAAGAAAATAAGGCATGTTCGCCATGCATCGTCATACGGAGCCCTCACAGCCTCCCAACTTACCACCACCGCCGCTGAATGACAGACTTATTCATCATGCGCTTAATACGCCCAGTTTTCAAGAAAATGACAAACCAACTCATCAACAAATAGAGTTCCATATGCCCAGTGTTCAAGAAAATCCTAAACCAATTCAACAAACGAAAGAGTTGATTACACCTAATTTCCCAGCAGTTAGATACACGCAGGACAATAGAGAAAAGTCGATGACAAATATTATGTGTAGGTAAAGTGTTTGTCCGAGGTACCTGCATATGAGGTTCATTTTTATTTATATAGATATACTTACACGCATAAAAACGACTTATTTTTTTTACAAATATCTTATCCTGCTTGTACAATTCATATATAATTTTAAAAAATAAACGGAAAAGTACCTACAAATAACTAACTAGTAAAAGAACATTAAACAACATTTAACAACACGTTTTAAATTATGATTCCTTTAAAATTATTGTTGAATTCGATTTAATTAATTTAATTAAAAGTACCAAATGGAAGTGAAGAGAAGTAGATATTAGATAGATATAATATTTTAAAAGTCCCACAACGTTCCACTAATTTTGTTCATTTTACATTGAACATAAAGTTCAGGCAATGGCCGCTGGGGCAGGAGAAAGAAGGGGAAATCTGAGCGGGACGAGGAAGATTATGAAGCTGTCATCTCGCCTCGCAACGAACTCAATTCACAAAACAACTTACTCAACTCCGCGGCACGACCGGCACATCCGAACAAGTCAATCGTTTAGAAGCCCGCGAGCTGGCACCACGCACGCCAAACCTTTACGCGGGAAACTTTTTCGTTCGAAATTTAAATACTTTACGAATTTCATCATGACAGAATCACTGCAGTGATGTTCTTAGTGACGTTTTCTGTGATAAGTTTGAAGTGATATTGGAAAATTAATAAAATATAGAAGTTCAAGTTCGTTCGGCGAGCCATGTGACTTGGAGTACCCAGTACAGCAGGATTTGTAAGTGTATTTTATTTATAACTTAATCTTAGTGATCCTTATTCTCATAAACGATGAAAACTTATTTATCTATGTAGACTACTTATGTATTTACCTACGTAATTACTTATTTACTTACCAATAATGCCAAAACTTAAAATAGATAATAGCCTTAGTACCTACCATGCAACCTACTTAGTTCCTTGAGATAAGCGAATTAAAACAAAAAAAAAAATATTTAAAAGGAACACGTTACATACCTACTTGAGACAAGCATTAAATTTGTACTGACGATAAAGTTAATTAACTATAGACTAATAGTTAGGTACTTATATATTTATTTTACCTGGTTAGGTGGGTAACTTTTTTCTGAAGTAATTTGTTATTTTAAATTTAATCGACACAGTATTAACACATTCAATGCCCAAGTTCACACCGTGCCGAGTGTGTGTCATGGGGCACAGAGCACAGATAGTGTTAGTTGTATATCTTTGTCATAACTAGATAATTTTAAGTAAATCCAGATGTGTTAGGTTACTCTATTAATATTATAATGTTCATGGTAAGATTAGAGTTGAAAATCTCACAGTTACCTACAGTTAATGTCTGCAGCCTGGCATAATAGGCAGCTAATAATGTATAACATAAGTATATATTTGTTTTAAACGTGCAATATAACAATAATGAGAAAATTAACAGTCCATCATACTTGAAAGCCATAACGAACAGCTCATGATTTGCCAATAACATCACACAGGTAATGTTAGTGCTTTGGCAAACATTTGCACACTGCTGTTTATGACAAAGCTAATTATCTACAGCTAATGATTACTCAACTATGTATTGATTTGTTTTCAAAGCAATAAATTATTTAATTATCATCTCCGCACAGAAAAGGAAATACCTATATAAAAATCCTTTCTTCAGCATGTTTCATTTTGTCTAGATAAAACCTTGGATAAACATTCATTGTATGACAAACTTTTGAATGGCAGAATATTAGCGCCCATATTACGCTCCTACCTACTGCAGGGATAGAACTTATCTTATGGCGATAAATTTTATATTTAAGTACTTATATTTTATATTTATTTATTGTAAAACCAAAAACTTATAAAAACATTTTATTCATTACGGATAAAAACAAATTAGAAAAAGTAACTGTGAAACAAACATCTACAGGCCTAAAGGTGTAACCTTTTGCAATTTTTATGTCAATAGTTTAAAACTTTAAAACAATAGTTAAAACTGGCGTCGTAATGCCAATAGCCAGTCACGTTTGCCATGATCTAAAAGAAGAAGAATAGTTCAAATTATTCGTTCGTCGTTTTAGTTATAAATATTCTGCAAGGACCTATTAGATTTACAGTACCTTAGTCAAGTCAAGCAGCATTGTCGTCATAAAATGTCTCGTGTCCTTAGCTGTAGTCGCGACGTGGATTGAACTAATGAGATAGCTCATTATGATGACGTAAATATAACAAACATCAATAAGTAAAGATGTACAACTTCATTACAAGTACCGATAATAGACGGTTGGATTTCAAATCATTAATCTCGCTACGGGGAGGCTGGGCATGGCAGCCAAGCATACTTACTGCAACTGGTAAACGATTCAACTTACAAGGTACCTAAGGGTAACTACTTCAATATATACAAGTACTTTCTGTCTGGCAATATATAGAGCCTTACATTATGCTAGAATAGCGGATGTGATACATTCGCTAAAGAAAGAAAGATAATGTTCTAAAAAACGACAGTTACATAAATCCAAAACCTGCAAAGGTGGTAAATCTGTAGATAATATAAATCCAAAAGCGAAAATGTTATTAAAAGTAAACAACAAAATTATTTGTGATTTAACATAAATACCTACACTACCAAATAATTAACATACATGTATAAAGACATAAGTACACTTATTTATCGAAGGTAATAAATAAGAAATAGATTTACTGCTGAGTGAAGATACTCTATGGATTGCAAATTTGATTAATAAACGTGTCTATGGTCTTGCGCAAAAGCTGTCTATTACAATGATGAGCCATCTAGAAGGACGCACGTAGAGACTATAAAACCAGCCACAGGTTCTGATTGATTTATGACACCGTACTGTCCATATTGATGTTGTTTGCGTTCGTACGAATTCTTTTTGTAAACGTTAAACAGTCGTTGGAATGTCGGTATTACTTTGAGAATACTAATGATGCGGAATTTTATTCGTGGAATATTTAAGCTCAGACGCCAGCTAAAATAAACCTAGATTTAATTATGTGCATAATTACATAATAGTCTTAGACAAACCAACAATGTAACGTAACGCAAGGGGCAAGTGAAGACATAATTTGTTTTTTTTATCAAACCGATGTTTCTGTAGGTACTTAGGAATGTACTAGGTTTATGTAGTATGATCTCAGACATAAATAAATATTTAAGAATATTGATAGAAATAATTCGTAATTACGTGGAAACAGGAAACAAGCTGAAGAGCATGAAAAATTAGTTACCTGTCCACATTATGAAATACCATTATAAAACGTATTTTAAAACGAAAAGCCACACGCTAAAAAAGCTATTTAATTTAATGGTTTAACCCTTTTGCGATTTCGCGGAACGAAATCTTAAGCGGAACATTATGGTTATAACTTTATAACCTCTGGTGTGGGTTAAGCCTCGAGCAGACCGGATGCGTATACGTACACGTAAGCGTAGACGTGCAAGTACCACTGAGTTGTAATGTATTGGAATGTATGAGACAGGACACACTGCACGCGCACGTCACGTTACGCAAGCAGTGTGTCCTGTCTCGTACATTTCTATACATTACAACTCAGAGGTACGTGCACGTCTACGCTTACGTGTACGTATACGCATCCGGTCTGCTCGAGGCTTTATTGTTGGAAACGAATATCAAGATGACAGTTACTGGAATAATTAAAATACCTAACTTTTCGTGTTACTTAAAAAATCCAAGAATATTTTTATTTTATTAATACGACTTTCTTTTAATTATTATAAGCTTACCGCTATCCATTCCTATTTTCCTCACAAATATGAGTAAGTATATAATTTAAGTAATGGTTAATGATCAAGCATTTTACATAGTGTTCTGCAATTAAAGCTCCACGACAAATGGAAGATTGAATTAAAATAATAATTTGCTATTAGTCAATTGGATGTAAAAGATCAGCCTTCAACGATATTACATTACGTTTCAAATGCACAGTTGTGTTATCTCATTCATGTTTGAATGAAGAGGGGATATATTTACTTTTAAGCTCTATAATTATTGTCGAATGTTAATATCCCGTATCATGGCTTTGTATAAGTAATTATTAAGTCAACACTAGTAAATATATTAACGAGAATAATGTTTACCTACCTATATACACTGAATAAAAAAACTGCTTTTCATAAAACATTCATTAATAAAAAAGCTATATTTTTTGTAATATTATGTGTTTACATTATATTAAGTACATTTAATTAATACATTTTACCAGGCTATTTACGTGGCCAGACTATATTTTCATTTACTAGTAGGTTTTTACCTCAACTTTTTTACTAGATAACTGACAGCTGCAAGTTGAAAAGGAAATGATGAAATTAGGCATCTGCGTTCTGCTTTCGATGTCAAATAGATTATAATCTTGCTACTAATGAGTCAGAAATTGTAAACCTAAAGAGGATAAATAAATTCCGTTTACGAGGTGTCACATAAACGGGCTGGCGTTTATAGCCGTTTATATTGAGCTTGCTCAAAACTCGCTCCGATTCGGTGTTTTGGTTTTGGTCACGGTTCCTGGTACCAGGTTCGATTTCTCATTCTTTTCATATTTACTGCTATAAAAAATGCAAGGAAAAAATGATGATTGAGAGATTTCTTGCAGCTGCAGACCACATGTCTTAATTTGTCTGTGGCGACCTTTTCGGTGATTTATTATGTCACACTAGGCGGGCGGACGTAGTCTTGGGTTAAATTATTGCCATTTACGGTCTTTGGTGCATATGCATATGTCTGAAAAAGGTCAAGAAAGTTCTTGTGTAAATTATATCACTACAGGGAGGCCATCTGCTTATAATCTTATTCATTCTGCACTGATAGATCCGTCTCTTTTTTGTAGAACAAAGCTTCGAATTACGAAAGCTCTTTTCTTCAATTGATAGAAAAGATGTCCTTATTTTTAAAGTAGCGACTAATGTGTTTCATTTGAACGCACAACTGAATATCAGACAATAAGTGGAGTCGCTACCTGATGCCTTGTGTATATCCCCTTTTTTCCCGCTACCGTTTGTTGTTTAGTTTTTTGTGTCTCGAGGATGTCGGCGTGTTAAAGTTTTTTACCTGTTGGAGCTTTATTTTTAAGTCTTAAGATTATGCAACGTCGCAACGTCGCCAATTATTGTTCCTGACTCAAATGGACCTATAATATGCACAGATATCATAGTTTATGCTCTACTGGGCACGTGCGGCATGGGTCTCCCCAATAGAAGAACCATTATCAGTATTAATATAGGTCTTGGGTGATTTACCTACTATAATCACCACGCTTACCAGGCGGGTTAGTTATCGCAGAAAGTATGACGCTGCATGTACAGTCAGCAAAAAAAAAATGGTCTACCACCCTACGGTTGAGATTCGTTTGTACGTCAGTTAAATTATGTTAGAAAAGTCAACCATATCGATCATTACATCGCACAGAAACTTTTGTCAAAACTGGTAGACCACTTTCTTGGCCGACAGTACAGCTAATGCATGTAAGCTCAGTAAATAGTGTAATTAAGTCGTGATGAATGTCGTCCCGGTAGCATGTTATTCTAGACCTGAGTTATTTCCGTTCGTAGAAATTGCAGCCTGGTTCTATATTATTTCACTATCTAGCTTGAAGGTTCAAAATAACGGTTAGAAGTGGTAGCAAGATATCCGTGAGATTCCGCTATGCACCCGCATCATACTCACAAAACAATAGATTTTTTTTCTTTAAAGTAGTAGTTTTTGACAATTTTGAATAATTGTTAGGGTGAAATATGAACAATTCCATAGAGTTTAGAAACGTTTGAGTTACCTACTTTGGGCCCGTAATAAAAAGTAACGGTTTCCGTTTCCAATAATGTTGATACCGAAATCTCAACACTTTAGTAAGTGGGTAATTATATTTTAAAATAAACTTACATTACTGCGGACAATTAATCATATTTAAGAACATTTTGCATTACAATTTGATATGTTTTATACCGTCTTGCTTGACCCTTGTGATTCATTATCGGCCACATTTAAACTTTCCATCAGATGAGATTGTGGTCAAACAAGGGTCTATCCTATCTGCTGAAAAAAACTATGAGGTATGTCCATATAGATAGAGTTTATATCACCAAAGTTACGGTTAATTAAGATCAACGGACGTTATGCATTCTTATGGAAAGTACCTACGATTATAATAGTACCTGGTAAGCACTGCATTTGCAATTAGGTCGTAGATAAGATACTAATGGCTAATGTAGGCATCCTGTAACTATGCAAGATTGCGAGAGGTTCTTTGAAATCGTAGAGCACTTTATCATTATCATTTCAGTCATTGGACGTCCACTGCTGGACATAGGCCTCCCTATTTCCACATACATTCCACATTTCCTACTACGAGTACATACAGACGAGGTCATCCACCGCGAGCCAACCGCTTTCACCAAATCAGCTGTCCACCTTGTTGGTGGACGTCCGTCGATGCTCGTTCCGGTCCGTGGTCTTCATTAGAGATCTTTTCGGCCCCATCGGCCATCTGTTCTCCTCGCTATTTTTTTTGTTCGAAAGAAGACATTTATATTAGGTCCTTACATATGAAATTGGCGTTTTGCAGTACCTACTGGCCTTTTCAAATCAAAATAATTTTTTTTTGGCTAAGATTTAAAATATTCTAATAAAATTATAATCGGGCGACTAGTCGGTTTTGTTGTGTAAAAATATTAGTATTTTAAGTAAAATATTTATTGTAAAGTTTTTTTATCTGTTCAGCAGTTTTGACGAAAAAACATTCATCCATACAAACTTTTGCCTTTCTATTATATAGTAATATATTAAAGATGATGCTGAGGTTTCATGACTGCTTAATCTAAAACTTAACATAGCTATACCAATGAAGCAATTAAAAACAAACAAGCAATTTAGATATCACTATCTTATAAATAGTAGGTACATTCGGTTATTTCAATTAACGACCACTGTAACCTGGCCTTTCATTTTACAATGATAATTTCACATTTTAAACTATCATGGTTTTTAACAATTTTAGAACACGAAACGGGTAACTAATGTACCATAAAATATCGATAAAATCTCAAAAACATATGAATCATGGTATGTTAATGTTACCCGTTTCGTGTTCTAAAAATGATATTTTCGCCTTTACGATACATACCTCTGCAATAAATAGGAATAGGATTCTCTACCCAGGACCAATATTTGGACGATCTGAAACTATTTCTTTTCTATGAAGGTAAGACATTTGTCTTAACACGGAGTTGAGTTAGTTGTTTTAATTTACCAGCAATACCTTAGGATTTGATTGTTTATTTCCAGCAAATTCTTTTGAGATTAATTTCTATGGTATCTACTAGAACTAGACTATCTGTGTGGTCGGGGTATCAAGTAACAGTAGTTACTGGGTATCATAAAATTTTGCGAGTGTGTTTGACTTAGTGTCGTGTAATGAGGTTATCAGCGCTGCAGCGCCTTGTTTGATATGATAGGCTTTGTGATGTCCTTGTTACTTAGTAACGAAGATTTCGATAATAGTATAGTAATTTTATAGTATCATTAAATTTATATTTTAATGAAATACCTATACAACTTTGTTTAAAAAACAAATTGAAATTGTGTGAATTGTTCTCGCAATTGCATTAACTCGCAATTAACAAACGGAATACGTTGACAAAATTGATTAAAAATATATTACTTGTTTTTTCTTCTACATATATGTCGTGTAGAGATATCTGTAGGATGTCGAGGAGTGTGTGTTTATCAGGAGGGCTTCTAGTTGGTTATGACGTCACCAGGTCTAACGTCACAGTCGTCTTCATGTTGATAATAAAACCACAACGAAACGTCCATTATTTATTCCAATTTACAATTTTTCGGTCCAACGATTCGACAACTCAACCAATAATTAAATTATTTCAAACAGAGTACTGTTCCAACCGACTACTCGAACAAGACTACATTTATTACTAATAAAGCACTGTTCCGTCCAACGGCTCAAACAAGAATGTCCATCTAGCTCGGCCGACGGTCGTATTTAAAGGCACAAAGCACGACCGAACCAGTTTTACAAGTAATGTCGTCGGCGCGCCGCAACCCGTAGTTCGATGCGCGCGGTACAAACAGGTTCTGAGTCATATTTCAACCGATGTTCTTGCCTGCCCCGACACGGCCATGCTGATAGATGGTGCGCGCTCTGCACCAGTCGTTTTTCTGGAAAAGATGAAAAAGTTTCTCTGAGCTAGGTATCCATTCAAAGGTACACTAGCTGATAATTTGGTGCAAGGTTGTTTGTTCTGATAATTGGATCTCAACCACCAAATTATCAGCGAAAGTTTAAAACATGGTACTTAGAATGTTTATTAGAAAATGAATAAGGAAAGCTGACAGTGAGTGAATTATTATTATTGTTATCAATGTTTATGCTCCACGTATTTACATTGTTTTATAATTTTATGGCCAATGCTTGCACTCCACGTACTTGCATGGTTATTAAGGTACTCTAGGAATTTCTCATAAAGTACCTCGTGGAAAGTCTCGCCTTAGTACTCGCGGAATTTCTTACCACTCAGTACTCGTGAATTTTTTTCAACGTTATACTCGGGGGATCTTCCTAACGATACACTCGCGGAATTTCTTACCACTCAGTACTCGTGAATTTTTTTCATCGTAATACTCGGGGGATCTTCAACGATATACTAAGGGATCCTCTCAACGAGATACTCGTGGATTTTCTCATCATGATATTTGTGTAAATTTTCGTAGAGGTTAGTAAAAGGTAGTTGTTTGTGTGTTTGTGTAAAATCTACAGTTCGCCAAAATTTTTTTTTTTTTTTCTTTTCTTTCTTTTTCTTTCTTTTGTTTGTTTGTTTTGGTTGCATATTGCTTAAAGTTTACGGTACTTGCCTAGGTAGAAGTGTTGCATGGAAGAACTACAGGATCGTATTCATCCGCCTACTCGGCCATACTGACAGGCAGTGCGCGCTCTGCATCTGCCTCGAAGGGGTCCTCGTAGTGCGGGAATGACTGACAGGCGGTGCGCGCTTTGCACCTGTCTGGTCTGCAACTGTCTGTAACAAAGAGAGTTGCTTTTGAGTTTGGTATCTGTTTACAACTCCATCGAGTTGAACAAAGTTTTAATGAAGAATAGGTAAGGTCTCGGAGGGTAAGAGTTCTGGGGAAAATTTATAAAAATGATCAACTTAACTTTGTTTCTGTCGGAGTCTTGCTCAGACTTGCACAGGCAGTCTAGCATGGGTAGTGTTTTGAGGGCCTAGTGCATCGTCTTCTTCCACAGACACAGCCCTACTGACAGGCAGTGCGTGCTATGCATCTGCCTCTCGGAGTATATCATCAAGTACTCGTAGTGCGGAAGTGAATCTGTAAAAGAAACTTAATTAGTTCTTGAAGAATATTTCATAGAAGGGGTTCGTAGGAATTCTCATTGGAATTTTGATCCAATTATTTATTTGCTCGGCTTTTTCCTGATCAATTTGCGTTCCATCATTTATTTGATCACTTTATAAAGATGCAGGTAGTTTCAAAACTATGATCGTCTATTGTTTATTTGCTCGGCTAAGTTCTGACCGATTTGCGTTTCATCAATTTTGTTTTCATCACTTTTTAAAGATGCAGGTAGTTTCAAAACTCTGACGGTCTATTGTTTATTTGCTCGGCTAAGTCCTGACCGATTTGCGTTTCATCAATTTTGTTTTCATCACTTTTTAAAGATGCAGGTAGTTTCAAAACTCTGACGTCAGTATGATCGTCAATTGTTTGTTTGCTCGGCATCTTGGTCTTGGGTCAGTTTTTGCATCATTTTATAAAGACGCAGGTAGTTCCAAAAATATGTCGTCAGTATAGTTTAACTAAGCCATCTTCTTGGTCTTGGGTAAGTTTTTGCATCATTTTATAAAGACGCAGGTAGTTCCAAAAATATGTCGTCAGTATGGTTTAACTAAGCCATCTTCTTGGTCTTAGGTCAGTTTTTGCATCATTTTATAAAGATGCAGGTAGTTCCAAAAATATGTCGTCAGTATGGTTTAACTAAGCCATTTTCTTGGTCAGTTTTTGCATCATTTTATAAAGGTGCAGGTAGTTCCAAAACTCTGACGTTAGTATGGTTTAACTAAGTCTTCTTCTTGTTCTTGGGTCAGTTTTTGCATCATTTTATAAAGATGCAGGTAGTTCCAAAATTTGACGTCAGTATGGTTTGCCTTCTTCTTTGTCTTGGTCTTGTGGCAGCGTACAGTCTCAAGGCTATTGAGGTTCAGATCTATCGAAGTTCGGATCTCAATTGTTCAGGTCTGTTATCCCACTTGTTCAGGTCTGTTATCCCACTTGTTCAGGTCTCTTATCCCACTTGTTTAGGTTTGTTATCCCACTTCTGATGTCGTGTAGAGATATCTGTAGGATGTCGAGGAGTGTGTGTTTATCAGGAGGGCTTCTAGTTGGTTATGACGTCACCAGGTCTAACGTCACAGTCGTCTTCATGTTGATAATAAAACCACAACGAAACGTCCATTATTTATTCCAATTTACAATTTTTCGGTCCAACGATTCGACAACTCAACCAATAATTAAATTATTTCAAACAGAGTACTGTTCCAACCGACTACTCGAACAAGACTACATTTCCTATAAATCATGCCAATACTACCAGAAGCGTAACGCAAAATAAACTTAAAATTCCATTATTTAACAACTTATACGGTAAACGAACCTCTCAATATTTAATACCAAAATTAATTAATAATTTGCCAATGGAACTTAAAAATAAAATTACTAAAAATAATATTAAATTCATTTTACATAAACACTATTTACATAATATGTAAAATCTCATTTAGCTATTTTTACCTAAAATGCATGTACACTTATTTTTACTTAAAAAAAGGAGCATCCTATAGCTGAACTCAGACGCACCGTTATCAGTTACCACTCATTGGTCGCTTGACTGAGGCTCGTGATTGGCGGAGCGCGCCTGTCAATTGCAACTGCATACCGAGCGTTCCGTGTCACGTAACTTAGCTGTGTTGAATAATAGCGCTGTGTCTGAGTACGTAATTGTTTGTAGCTTTAATTTACAATTAGAATCAATTTATGTTTAAGAGAACTCGTAGTGTCTAGATAAACCTAACATAGGATTAAGACGCTACTAACCATGTAATGTACCAAATTTTTTAGCAATAAATACTATCTATCTATCTATCTATCTATTTATTACTAATAAAGCACTGTTCCGTCCAACGGCTCAAACAAGAATGTCCATCTAGCTCGGCCGACGGTCGTATTTAAAGGCACAAAGCACGACCGAACCAGTTTTACAAGTAATGTCGTCGGCGCGCCGCAACCCGTAGTTCGATGCGCGCGGTACAAACAGGTTCTGAGTCATATTTCAACCGATGTTCTTGCCTGCCCCGACATATATTATTATGCTTATATTTTTTGTTTACTAGACCTATTTTTTTTATCTTTGGAACCAGTTTAATTACTAATAGATAACTATTTCAGATTAGTAATTAATAAATATTTAGTTATTAGTTAGTACCTTAGTACTTATATAAAATTCATAGTTAACATAAAAATGTCTCCAGATTCCAGAATAGTATTAGAAAGTGGTCCAATGCGATCGTTTGTATTCGAACAAAACGCTCGTCGGTCGCTCTCCCCTCCCGTAAACGTGGATCCGTAAATCGGAGAATGAAATAACATTTGTTTTTATTGTATTGTAATAATATAGCCTTGTTTTTGAAAAAGGTTGTTTTTGTTAAGTGAAAATTGTAAAGGAATTCTGATAAATCTGTCAAATATTAATGAATTTTCGCTCGCTTAGTTACAATATAATATTTTAGACCGGTTATTTTTTTCATACCAGACGATATCAAGACTAGCGAGAACGTTATAGGGTGTTGATTTAGACACACCGCTATTAAGTTGTTAAAGGACGCGAGTATTAATAAATAGTTTAACATAATGGGCTCCGCGATACAGGCTTTGCCTAGTGTGGAGTCCGCTGATTATGTCTAATGGATTTAATTTAATTTTAAGGTTATAAACATTATTTTTATTGCGTTTCTGTGTACATTACGATCTTATAATTTCATTACACTTCTCTACATGAGCTCAGAGACAATCTCTGCTGAGCTCTGCTGAGCAAGCTTATCCTAAAAATGTTTTCCTAAGTCATGTCTGGTGCATCAGTTTGCCCAACCATTTGGCGCCTAATGACACGCAATAATAAGTTGCTTGCGCGGGAGTGTTTGCTTCTGAAGTTAGAGCGACGAGCGAGCCCGACACGCTAAAATGTCAGCTTTGAAGGCAAATATTCTTAGAATCTTACAAATATCCACTTCAGTATTTACCTCTATGTTATCTTTGTTAGAAAACATCAAAGGCATATTTTGTTCTATTTTAATCTAGTCGAAATTTAGCATAACTTTACAAGTATAAGTAGGGTTTTCATCTTCTATAACTTTGCTCTCTCTTTGCTTTCCTCGAGGTTTCTTCGAGAAAATAACGATTAAAGTAGGAATTTTATGATTAAGATGTGGTACCTAAAGGATGGATTTACCTAATCAATAACGGTTTATTCAAGATAGCATCCCGTTTGATAGATCCGTTGAATGTCCACAACGTTTGTATTGCTTTTAAAGTTACAGTTACTCCTTGAAATTGTGGTATTTCTGTCGGTCACGTCTGTGGTTGTGAGTGTAATTATCGGTGCTTTTCACACTTCCTCGCTAACCGTTCAGATTACGACTTCAATTGTCACAGGGTTTCTTAGCTCTTGGAGATAAAAGTACACTTAAAGTTTTACGTTATGCTCTGCCACTTTAGTTTTCTTTTTATCTTTCATATGCAAGCATATTTCTTTATAAATTATGTACTTTCTTTTTCCATCTCCTGATATATTATTAAGTCTCTCTGGTTTTTGTGTTAGACTTAGTTGGTTTGATAAAGTTGATCTATTATTTTTATGCAGATATTAACACCAAGTTATTCGGAATGAAACTACATTTCTGGGAATCCAAGTTTCGATCATACATACTTACATAATAATTGAAGAGGCTGGTAAGTAACAAGTAAGTGTGTAGGGTAACAGAAGCACCTCTTTCTTAGAACATCTTACCAGTTAAGATTCTCTGTAAATTTAGTAATTTGAATAAATAACATTACGGAGTTTAGTCCTCAAATCAATACAATCGAATTAACTAAGCCAACAGTTACAAGTATCCTTATTGTTATGGTAATAAGGTTTACATTGGGATGCCCGTCGATGTTATTGTAATGTAACACTTGGCTTGGACATCTTCGGTCGCTTTATTTTCTTTCTGTTGCGGAGACATAGGCCGTCGACCTTACTTTTGTATCTATTTCAGGGTTGTCAAGTTCAACTGAAATAGGGTCTTACAATACAATTGGATATCTAAGTTAAGTTTGTTTAGCAATGTGAGGTCCCGAATATAAATAATATTTCGGTCTATATAGGAACTCAGTATTTTAAAAGATTTTGTAGATAGATTAAATTAGGGCACTTTATTGGCGTTTTATTTTAATGATCAGTAGGTACCTAACTTTTCTTCCATACAGACAAAATATGTTGGCAAAGCGGTTGGTAGAGCAAGCAATGATGAAATTTATACACTTTCTCTTTGCCATTAGGTCTTAAATTTTTCTGGCCAAATTTTTGTTTACAAAGCGTCAACCCTAGCCTACTACTAACATACCGTAAACGTGTAAGTTAGTAGCCAGTGACGAGTGGACGTGAGGCGATTGTGTTTGTTTAGACCGCGCTCTTCCAAGAACAAGTCAACGCAGTCCAGACCCCATAATAAGATCATCTCGCTTCCATATAAGCTGTTATTGTTTGAACCAACATTGACATGATCGTGACTGACAGACTCGTGGAAATAGTCTTGGTCACGAAAGACATTATACAAATAGGCGCCATTTTCCTTGCTATGAGTATTTATTTATTCCTATATTGTTAAGCTAATTAGTTTGAGCCTATCGATCGGAGAGTGAAACATAATCCTTAGCAGAAAATATTCGGGTCATCAGAAGATCATCACACTTCATCAAGCATAACTATATTATTATCATTTAAATTTTCTCTACAAAACTTACCTAAGGACATTTTGACATAGTGCCAAGATGTCAAATTTAACAATAAGTTAGTCATCTACGCATTTGGCAAAGCATTCAGTATGTCATGTCAGTATGGATATCAATAACGTTGGATCATATTGGTTATTGATGATTCTCGGCGCATTCAAAACAAACACTTCACGCCTCACTTCCGATGATCAGAATGTTAACATACCTTAGAAGGTATCTTAATATACTAATCAAATGAGCTATGTAGGAACGTAAGTAATGATGATCGTCTTGCTAAATGTCTTATTTAGCAGGATTATCGTCATTACTTACGTTCCTACTGCATAGCTCGGCTTGCGCTTAGTGGTTTCTGGCTCTTCGGCTTCTGTGATACAAGAAGTCATTACAGAGGCATCAAAGACGTGCGGCAAGTCGTTACTCCTCGTGATATACTTTACTAGCCGACCCACCGACACCTTCGCTTGTGTTTTTTGCGTTATCCACATATCGATTATGGGAATAGAGGCACAGTATAGTAAAACGTTATACAGGTTTAATAACAACAATAAAATAAATTAAGTAATAAATATTGCTGGACAATTTACACAGCAATATCTAGCCCTGTGGTAAGCTCGAAGCTTGTGTTACGGGCACTAGATAATCTGATAAACTTAATAATATACATACATAGATTGATATTTATATAATACATAAAGAACACCCAGACACCCGGAACAAATATTTGCAGATCATACAAATTGTTGTCCCGATGCGAGAATCAAACCCTGCGACGCAAGAGGTCGCCTCTTGCGTCGCAGTCGGACCTTCGCCCGCCGCGCCAGAGGAATGATAATGATAATGATAAATAATATAAATATGTATGTATCTCGTTTCAGGTAATGTGGCTGTTGGCCGCAGTGCTAGCCGTCTCCGCAGCGTCGGTATCAGGCACGCCGTGCACGGAGGCGCGCACTCGCTGCGCCTACCGCACCGGATGCGGCACAGCACTCAACAACTACATCATGATGTGCGACACTGTACTGTCGGAGCCGACGGAACACTGCCCCAAGGAGTGTAGCCATGCGTTAATAGCGCTTACCTCTACGGAAGAGGGGAAGGAGCTTATGAATGTAAGTGTTACTTTTGAATGTAATTATTGATAACTCAATTGTTGCTGTGTAAATGGAGCTATATTTATTGGACAGCCTCGTCGAAATAAATACACACGCATTCACGCACACAACACAAGTATTCTTATAGTATTTTATTCTTAGGTGTCTATCTTCTAAAATATCAAAGAAAGACGTGACTAATTATAACTCTAGAACGGCTGGATAGATTTAACTGAAAATTTGTGGAGAATGTATTAAAACGCGCGGATGTTATATTTTCATGAAGTTGATAGATGAAGAACACCGACGATTCACAATTTGTTTTCCATAGAAACAGATGTTTATAGTTTTTGCTATTATGTTGATGTAGTACCTCTAAAAATAATCTTGGTTTGGCAACAGAAAAACCGATTCACAAATATTTAAGTACGTTGTAAAATATTTACGACGATAAGGAAATTTACTTTGCTTTATAGTCATAGTTAAAGTGGCAAAAATTTTATATACTTATATCTGATTTTCTTTAGGTTTGTAAGTTTTCTTGCCCGGAATTATGTATTAGGTATGCCAAAGTCAGAACAAAGAAGCGATAATTTTCCAATAAACTCTCTTATTAGATTGTTAACATACCTTAGAATATGTATGCCGAGCTTAAGAACCACAAATCAAGCATGTTACCAGTGAAACGTCTAACTATGTTAGGTATAATAAATTATCTGTTAATTGTACCAATCACTTTCATTCATAAAGCGGTTAGCATCGCAATCTCAATGACTAAGGTTATCGGGGTTACATTCATTGCCACTTACAATCTACATACGGACACACTCTTTACCAACGCGTGTCGTAAAATAAGGCTATATGTCATATTAAATATATGACATAAGGCCACCATTTATATGTATAAGGTCAGCACATTTTTAACTCTCATGGGTTTTTAAACAATATTAAAACTTAAAACGGGTAACATACCATTATTTAAAGCACTGTCGAAATATCGGTAAACTAAAAAGCGGTTAACTAAAAAACTTTTTAGTTTACCGTAATGTCACATGTACTTCAAACTCTTCAAAGTTCTCAGAACGTGCAAGTTTCCATACGTTTATAAACTTGTGACTTTGTATTTGTATTACTATAATATTTAGTAATTACTTGCTCTAAAATATTCTTCCTGAGTTGGTGTATCTCCTAAATAGTCATTAGATTATTCGAATACCTTCAGGGTGGCGTTCTTACTAATATATTTTCACGTTTTATCGTTCTCATTATAATATTATCCCCTCACATATTGTATTAATAGTTAACAGCAACATCTTTTTAATTAAAACCCGATTCGTACTATTGACCATATAAAATGTCAATACTATCATAAACTGCAGGAGGTTTAGCATATTAAATAGTTTCCATCTCTACTCTAGAGCCCAAGTACTGCATATCCGATTCCAGAATGTCACAATTACCCCTCCACGCTGTTTACTGCGCATGATTTACCCAATTGAGCAGAATGACCAATAAACGGAGAGCTCTAAATTAACTGCAGACCATTTATCGTGGAGTTCTCGTTTAGTGGTCTTATACGTTCATGGCAGACGCAATAAAATCTAATTTAGACATCGTCGGGCAGATTTGTTCGACGAGAGAAGACAGAGGGTTGCCGGTTGACGACCCCTGATGGGCAGTGGTAAACAACTGTTTATGATCAATATGGTAAAGCAGTTTGGTTTGCGAGATGAAGTCAATGCGATTTCATTGCCCTTTCCATTGTTTTTAGATCTTTATTGTATGAACAACTTGCTTAAAATAAATACTTTTAAACAAGTTATTGTTGTGCTAAACAATTTTATGCTCAATCTCAAAGGAACCTCAATCAACAATTTGCGAGATTAACTCAATGCTATTTTCATTGCCTTTTCCATTGTTTATGGATCTTAATTGTAGGAACGACTTAGTATAAACATTTTTATACTTAAAACAAAATCTTTATCTCTTTGCCATCTAAAAACTCCTTTGTATATTTTGCTTTATGATAAGTCTTCATTGAGTTACTTGACCATTCTCTTTTTCGTACTCTACTGAATATCAGTTTAGTTTTTCATCATTCACAAATACAATGTCTTTATGCAAATATTTCGTCAAGATACCGAAGTAGTTCATCATTGTGACAGTATTCGTGTCAGCAAAAACTGGATTACGGACCTCCCATGCAAACAGGTGTGCTTTCAAAGATAAGTTCGTGATGATTGTGCAGTAGATATCATGTGTAGGACCATCTTGATTCTTAAATAAATAAATTATTTTAGAATTAGATATCTACTCTAACTTACATTTAAATAATATTTTATTGACTAATGTGGGTCAATCACTTACTAACATTATATTATAATCAGAATAAAATATTTTTCTCGTGGTTACAGTAAGCGAGATCATTTCACTAATTATTTTGTTAGTCAGCCTTAGTTAACCATAAAAAGGACTATTTAAAAAGACATTATAAAGGACGAAATTTTACGAGTTAATCGTTAAGTATTTAAATAATTATTATAGTTAACATCCATTGATTGGGCTATGAGTTCTATACGATGTATAATATCTAGCCAGCTGGTCCCACTATTTCTTTTGGCATTACAACACAACACAGAACTCAATAGAAACTCTGTAGTTTAGATATAACCGGTCCAGCCCTTAATTACATCGTCAATATTCTGGTACAGTCAGATACGAATATATGAGGCATTTAAGAAATTTTAGTAGGTAACTTTAAAATTACTTTTTGATGGGATAAGTATCAATGTTTTCATTAATTCAGAACATCTATGGTTGACGCTACGATTGAGACGGTTAGATTTTCCAGTGACAATCGTCCATCAATATTATTCATTTATTGTAAACTAGGGGGCCACGTCTTGTCATAACTTTAGAATGAATTTAAATAGCCTATTCACCTAATCCTGTGTCCCATACATCTTAATGTTCATCTGCCAAATTTCATCAATTTCGGATCATTCGTTTAAGAGTTATGGCGGATCATACATATACATATACAGAAACCGACCCTTACAGATATATTATTAGTATATATAGATTGTAATTGGATTTTGAATTTGAATTTGGAATTCATGATCCAATAGTGTCTCTCCCAGCTGAGTGTACATTGAGCAACACCGTATACCCGGCAAAGAAGCGGCCCAATAGCCTTGAGATTTGACGTCTTGATCGGGACCTACCGCAGCGCCGCGTACTCTTGCGCACGCGCAGGTGATGCTGGCGGACTGGCTGCGGCATGCGACTTCACTCTATTCATTAATAAACAAATTATGCAAGATAGCTAGATAGGTACTCAGCGACATTTAGACCCGCGGTAAGCCTGAAGCTTAAGTACAGGTTAATAACAGAAATACGTAATTAGCAGTTGTGATTTTCCCTTGGTTTAAAATATTTTCGAGCGGGAACAAGGTATTTTCCCGCATTTCGAAAATTTTACCATTACAACTATTTAATTTACACAGCATCAAACCTATGGGCTAGAATCCATAGCATTAATTATAAATATATTTTTTTGTAATCAAATACCTATTAACCGAATGATAATTGATAATACTCAGTTTAGTCGTAATCATAATTTTTACCAGGTATTCATTAACATAATACATATCATACCACTCTAGGATAAAGCCAGCACTTATTCGCCCAGGGTAAACCCTACCCTGATAGGGTAGAATTTGTTCGTTAAAAATACAATTTTGATTTTATATAGTGAAGATCAGATTACTAAAGAAGAAAACAATAAAAAGATACAAAACACAGCGTAAGACGGCTGCATCTTCATTAATCGGTGAACTGTGAAGGCCGACCGGCAGCCGAGTGAATGGATTTAGGAAAGCATAACATTTTATAATATCCAGAACTGATTGATTCTGATCCAATTGCCTCTACAGTTTTTACGAATTTTAATATATGTAGGTATGCCTTGAAATCTCAACTATTTTTCGTTCACATTTTAATCCCAATTTCAAAACCAGTCGCTATTTATTAAGATTTCATGAATGTTGTGATAAAGGAGGGTAACCGGTATTTGTTGTCGTAAAATAGTTTTACGACAGAAATGTTTATTATAATACATACGGAACGTGGTTATTTATGACTTTCCCTAAAATTTATAGGTGCGACTTTATGTCAGACTTGGTTTTAAGACTTGCTCGTTGATTACAATGTTTCGTCGATGGACTTGTAGCCTAATGCTATCGTGTTAAAGTAGTTTTTTTATTGTTACAGTGTGAATGTGAGGACGAGTTTTGCGAGGAGGCGAAGAAAAGGATCGATGTCTGCCGGCCTCAGGTGTTAAAAGAAGCAGGAAACGAGACCCTGTCCTGTACTTTATCCCAGCTCATCTGCATATCAAATGCTCAGTGTGGCACCGCCCTATCCTACTACCACCAATTCTGCCGTTCCATGTTCCGAGGCAGAAAGTGCTCAAACAAGTGCCTCAACTCCATTGAGATTCTACGAAAGCAAGATAAGGCAGCGGCTTTATCCGTCTGCCAATGCGACGGCAGTGAAGACTACAATTGCCCTCAAATGCAAAGCAACCTGCAAAGGCTTTGCTTCCACAAGAAAGGTCATGGGAGAAACCATAAAAGGAAACATGAGAATCACAAAAAGCATCAAAAAGAGCAAGTGATTAACTCAGGCGGTGGCACAGTCGTGCCGGGACTTCTTTTAATGTGTGCGGTGCTTTTAACTTTCAACACGTGATGATTAATGAAGCGTAGGGCCTTTTTAAAGACTATTGCAATCTGGAAACAGGTCTTGCAAGTGAAATTAAGAATCCGAGCTAGGGTTTTTATGTAAACACATAATTATAGTGAGGAAGGAAGACGGAAGGGAAAGAAAGGGTTATGAGTAATGAGTCTGCGTGTGGTAATTCGCTTCCTTGCTACTAATCATTGTCTTTGGCTGAGATCTATTCGGATGTCTTATAGCCGCCCACAGGCAAAGGCGTCGCTATAAATATTCCGGCGCCGGTGGTCCGGTGACAAATACCCGCGTGTTCCCGATGTGGCGCCACGATTGATCTAAAGCTAGGCCTCCAAAACTGATGACGTTTTTTGGCGGTCGTCAATGTCATCTCCATCGTCATGCATATCTGAATAGAATAATAACTTTTGTAAACATAAGTACTTTTCCTAATTTATCTAATTGGTATTGAACATTGACTTAGGTTACTTACTGCAGTCGTGCATTTCTAAATTTCTGGTGCTAGAAAGAACTACTTTTTTTATGTAAATCGTTTTATTTATATGTAATGAAAAACACTAAAATTGCAATAGAACGCCATAAAATTCATGATCTTTATTTGAGCATTTACGTACACCAAAACACGACAGCAATAATGTTTAAATAGTAAATTCTCTTCCGGTTAAGCTGTCATCTTTCTCTTTCATCCGTCTAACGCTAGAAAAAGATGAAGTGCCCAAAAGGTAGGAAACTACTAATGACATACAAACGACACTAATCGCTGGTTGTGATGTAGGGTTAACATTATGGGTTGCCACTGTTGAACTGTGGTGCTCTATTTCTCTAAGTTATTTTTATGCGTTACTGTCTTTAGGAAAAAATCCTATGTAAATACGTGAGTAATTCCCGTTGTACATAATGAATGTCTTTAGGAAATTCGGAGTATTTTTATTGTTTCTTGCTTGATGTAAAGTAACGCGGTCTTTTAAATTTTTTCCAGTTCTGTGGGTATTTTGTCTTAGCTGACAATTCAGTCAGGTAGAGATTATCCAGCTGAGGTTGATTTCGTATTAAGTTCATCAACACGTGTTTCAATAATATCTTTATTTTTTCTGCGAAAGATTGATGCAAGGCTACGGTCTAATTTGGGATCATTAATAAAATAAGCCATCTGTTTCATATTTTCCACATATTATTATCTTCACCTCTTCTGTATCTTCTAGATATTTATATTTACATTAAAATCTAAGATTACAAGATTTTTGTGCTATATGCTATCAGCTTAAAAATGTTTTAAATGAGAAACTCGCATTGTTTTTATGTAAACCGGTTGTGTTCTTAACGTGAATAAAACCATTTTCTTGGTATTCAAAAAAATTTTGAAAGTGAAATACATTTTCTTGGTGTTAAAAAGCGAAATAAATATATTTGAAATCCAATTTTACATGGTTAAATCTACTTCTCTACGCAAGTTGCACGTGGACTTGCTCTTGGACGCTGAGTTCTTGCAAACCGGTCTGGCTAACCCGTTGCTAACATAGAAACTAGAGCGTTTTGTTCGAACACCTTTATTTTAGTTCGTTTGTTTGATTTGGGTCATAGCCAGTTGCAATGTTTGCTTTTGTTGTTTTGAATTGTAGGGAAAAGGGGATTTTGTTTGTTATTGTTTGGCCCATGCGGCCTTGTAGTTTTGAAAGCAATCGGCTGGCTCGTGGCTAGCAATATGGATTTATCAATAACGCTTTTGACCAGATCTTTCTTCTCAGAGGTCTGGGGTAACTTTTATCTACCGAGGACTAATGATTTATTACAGTTTCATATTTATCTTTCAAAGATGCCTATAGAGATTTTTTACCTCTATATTTCATAATGGGTATGGGATAAATTCAAGCTCTTACGTAATCCCTCGATAGCATAGTTGGATTTAGTGCAACCAGGGCGAAACTGGGTGGCGTGGGTTCAACTCCCACTCGAGGGCCGTTACGTTATGATCTTGTAATTTTTCTCATACCATTTTCTAATATATCTATATTTACAATTTGTTTTTCCCTGTCATCTTTCTATTTTTGGTATTCCTCGTGCCTTTTCCTTTGATCCTATGCCACGATCAGCAGTTATATACTTTGTATGCTTAGCGGTTGATCATACTAATGTTCTGTCGCCAGAGTCATGTAGCGATGCATAATGCATCAATGATATTATGCGAATCATGTGTTGTAAATCAAGTGGGCTCGGGAGAATGCGGCTTGAATGGTTTGTCGGTAATGGCACTCGTGTTTGTGCAACAGCAGTTCTACCGACTATAGAACCGACTGAAAAATCCTGTGGGATTTAAATTCTGATCTCGATTTTATTTCAGATTGGTGACTTTTTGACACAAATAACGTTAGGTACTTAACTTACTGTTCACGTAATAGGACTTAGTGCTATCTTTTTGTATTCATCCCATTTGTATATTTCTGGTCTGGACCCGTGGCCAATATTATTTTGAATTTCTCTGCTGTTTGATATCAGGATATTCTTATGTAGGTAAAAACCCATTCTTAACCGTCTGCTGGCTTTATATTATTGAATCTAGCCAAATAGATATAGGTACATTAGGTCAATCGTAAAATAGCCAACATTTATCGAGTCTCTTTATCTAAATGGTTAAAAACTTTTTAAATTCTTCTGGTTTTATGTATTTCATATTGTTAAGTTGAATTGTAACAATAACTATAATTTATAACCCATCGATTCAATGCAAAACGTGGCTATTAGTGTTGTTGCATACGAACGAATTACGAGTTATACAATGTCGTATTTTGCTTACCTCATTTTCACCGTTGTTTTAATTTGTATGTATGGAATGGATGTGTGTATTGAAAGTAAGATTTAGTATAGTTGGTAGTACCTAGATATGTAATGTTAATTTACAAAAAACCTCATTGTTATTCCCCTAAAATCCAACGCACAAATGTATGAAAATAAATTATTTTAATTATTAAGTCTAGAATATTGTCTTAAATTTTAGTAAAACTCATTAACCACAGTGTACCAAAGTGAGATTATTAGAAATACGATGATTTGTAAATAAACTTAGCTTGAGTTTAATAGATTCTATATTTTGATATAAGAATATTCGTACAAAGTATTTTAGGTTATTATATTAAAGTAATATTTATTTTTAATTGGTACATTTCGTTTTAAGAATTGTTGCATTTTGTTTCGTTTTTTTTTGTGAAATAGTTTTAAGGATTTTAGTTGTATTTATTTGATGAAATTACAATAAATTTTCTGTTTTCTAATTTGCTTTGTTTTCATGATTATAACCTGGTTAGTTAGTTTAGGTTCCTATACTAATAATAGATCAAGTATATTATTTCCCAGATTTTTATGTCGAAAACTATTGCGATAAACTTTAAATCGTAGACAGTAGGTAATTAAATTCGAACCTACACTATGTACTACAAACAGCCTACGTTATCATTGTAGTAACAGTGCTTAGTAAAAATTCCATGTAAATTCCTACTTCCTCTATTTCTACGAAGTAACGCAATCTATTTACGAGTATCCTTATCTTATAATTTAATACGAATTAAACGTGTGTGATTTGGCTAAAGTTCTTTTCCCACGAATGAAGTTGGAAGAATCACCAAAACGATCACGTAGGTACATTTGATAAAAAATAGCTGGAATAGAAAATGTAGGTACAATGTCGGTAAACATTTAAAATGTAGCTGTAGCTGAAAAAATTGGTGCCCAAAATGGGAATACTCCGTTGAATTTAGTTTGTAACCTAAAGGCTTGTTTTGTGGGGCTGGGTGATTGCAGTATGTTGGTATAGTACATAAAACGACACTGCTGCCCGTCTTCTAGTATATAAATCCAGTTTTCGCCTTGACGACACCTACGGAAAAATATAGGGTGGACTATTCTCAGGTCGGCATCACACGCTCATCTTTCAGCATCATTTTAATCCAGCGATTAAATTCCCTGATTAAAAAGTTTAATCTGAAATATCTTATTAAAAGTCCTTTTGAAAAATGTTAATATTTGTCGGCTTGTCCGGGCTAAAATCAACGCGGACGGAGTGGCGGGCAAAGCTAGTAAATTTAATAAGACTCCAAAACGCCCTATCAAAAACTATCCGCAAATTGTATATCATAGTTTCTGTTACGAGGTACCTACAGTCCTCCATAACAATTGCCTATTTGTCTAAAACTTCAGCATTCATAAATTGTTAACATTCTTTTTTTATACTAATTCTATTCTAATTTAGTGAAGTACTTTACCCAGGTGGCAAATTTTGAAGAATTTGCAACATGTTGCATCCGTTCCGATGAATTTTTGTAAAATATCACGTTCAAGCATCGATAGAGATCCGCTGAGTGAAGTTCTCTACTCAAGAGCACTTGCTAGATTAGCACTTCATCAATGAGCTGTTTCCTGGATTGTATCCGCTCTTTGACGACCGTGTGAAGCTAGAAAAAATAATTTAATATTTTTCTGTGTTTTTTCAATATGTACCTACCTACACGTACCTACTCTTAAGATAAGTTGTGACTAGCAGAACAGGGAACAGTCTTAATTTACATTTCTTTAATAATTTAAACGGCTTCTATATTTATCTAGAGTTTTGTGAGTGAGAAAGTGTAAGGTACTGTAAGTAAAATTTTGCATCTCGGTAGATTCTCCTAGGGTGGTCTCAATCTCAATTACGAACAAAGCATCATGCTAATTACCGCTTCTTCAAATCTTAGACAAAAAGCCGGAGGAATTCGTGAGCGCTCTATGAAATATAATGATCAGAGGCCGATGGGGAATTCCTAAATTGGCTTCTTTGTAGGTCTGCAGCCAATGAGTTGTGTATCGATTGAAGTTTATTTGAATATCTCCGATATGTTAGTAATCTCATAATTGTGCTTTGGTTTCCAGACCACCTCCAATGGAAAACCCTTTTAGAAACTTCAGCATGTTTGTCCGTCGCGTGTATAACAGATCGTTTTGTTTTCTCAAACCAAGACTACTACTTGCATAAAATTGTAATAGGTAAGTATAATTTCACAGAACCGCAACTGAACCGATCAGTTCTTGCATAGAAGTGAAACACGTTTGATCCGGCTCGAAGGACCACCGCAAGGAAACATGACGTTCCACGCCTTCGGCATCACGACATTCTCGTTTTCTCTCTATTAAATGCGGGACCAGAAATGTCAGTGGATCTAAATGGGCAATAAGGTAAAATGTTGTCTGGTTTTTAATAGTACCTATAGTCATTTGATAGTCGCAAAACCATAAAAGGGTAGACTAGTCGGGTTTTGCATGGTTATTGTGTAACTTTCATGGCTGATTTTACTGATATTAGTCATAGTAACACCAAGATAGACAAGCGGAGTAGCTCGCTGAAGTGGAAATGTACGATATTGTACGTCCACTAACAAGGTTTTTGTTGAGTTAGGATAGTTCGCGTTAGATGTAAGCTGTTCCAACCCAATTAAGAGACTATGGCTAGCAATGGAAGTCTATCGGCTGAAACGATAAACGACAATGATGATGCTTACAAAATTGATTAAGTGCGGAGTAATCCTTCTTTACCTCATTCGGGTAATGTCAGAGACACAGTAAGGCTGTATTACTAATTGCATAGGGTTATCGACGCTGACGTTGTTTAAATGCTCTATATAAAATCTCTTCTTTCTTAATACAAACATTTACTAAGGTAAAATAAATTTTAAAATATGGTGTAAATATTCGCTAAACGATTCAATAAATCTTCATTTCCGATCGCTGAACATTCGCTCTATGCTGTGTAAAAGCCATCATTATATTACGATTTACCCTCAATTTACTGATGGTGAATTTTACGGTTTCCATAATGTATACACACATTAACACGGGAACATTCAGCCGTCGACATACGACGAGATGAAACATGACTTATGATTGGTTTTGAAAGTGTATCTTACTCGAAACGGTGTTAATGACTGCATCGGGGTGTGGTAATGATTCGTCATTACAACATTACAATCTGATATTCCTTCGTGTTATGATTACAGAAACCTATACCTAACATAAGTCTTTGTGCCCCAGCAGTGATAACGCAACTAGGGATGGTGATGATACCTATATTACCTATATACCTAAGATGCGTGGCCCGACACGTACTAAGCCAATTTTATTTTAATACAAAGAAATATTATTAAATACATAATGTAAAAATATATTTTCTAGTTATATTATATGAAGTATATCAGAAATCTAGCACCAGTTAAACAAGCTTCGAGCTTACCATGGGCCGTGATGTTGCTGAGTGAATTGTCGTGCAATATTTATTTATTTATGCAGGTACAAAAAGAGTATAACATCTAATGCTCTAAATATGTGAAACTGTCAATCATCTAACGGTCTCCAAACTGTGGGTGGCTGTGGCCGGCGGCCAGTGCGGAGTAATTACACCTCGAATGTTACACAAAACACAATCATTTGATACACCGTGTGTGGTTCACTCAATGCAGTCGAGCCATGCCTAATGCTGATGGGCACTTAGCACAAAAATTACTTAGTACACAATCAGAACTAATAATACAAAATTTGGAGTTTGATGAGTAAAGTTAATGATATATCCAATGAGGTCAACATTTTATTATCATATTAATACCTATTATAAAAGCTAAACTAGGTTTTACCAAATTGGTTCAGGTTTTGCTTACTTCATCATATCATCACCCATATTTACGTTGCCACAGCTGAGACACAGGGACTTCTCTCTTGACGTTACTACTTACATATTTTGCCTTATTATAATTTTTAGTGACTAATTTGGTTTATTTGTATTAGGAAGTATTTGTGCTCCCATTTATCTTCTTTATTTTTTTAAGTACAGTGAATTCTGAGGTTTAAAAGGTTCATGTGCTAGATAATCATAAAGTCAGAAACCACAATTTCTAATCCTATTCAGAAATTCTAATAACAGATATACAATTTTATGGCCTCCGCTGGAATAGATAAAATAATTTCGAAATAATAATTTTAGAATAGAGACGTGTTATCATCACACGCAGCCCGCCCGAAGGCTGTCATTAAAGTTTGAGTTCATTTTGACGGTGCTTTTGACACGCATGTGATATATTGAAATCATTGTGGTGTGTAGAAGGACTACCAGCATCTGATGGCTAAAGAGAAAAGAGAAATTCACATTAGCAATATGGAAATTGGAGTAGGATCTGATGGCAAAAGAGAAAAAAGAAATTGGCGCAAGAAATAAGGAAATAGGTGTAATATGTTTTGATACTTTTTTGCCACCAGACCCTGGTAGATCTTTTCATTTTTTTAACTACGGGAATAACTCACATATTTACAAATGAATTTAAACACCCTCGACGTTTCGACCAAAAGAAGCAGTCTTTCTCAGGGGGAATTAATAAATGAAGAAATAGATCTATTAAAAGTAAGGTATAAGTACTTTCACATCTGAATGTATAACAACCGGCTTTCTTACCTTCAGAAGGACGTCCAGCAGCAATCAGTGTATTCCATGGGTTAATTGTTTTATCATAAGCATAAACACTGAAAACGTAAATAGGGGTAGGTATTTATTAAATACCTACCCCTATTTACGTTTTCAGTGCTGGGACACGGACTTATCTATTGGTTCTTTGAAATTGTTCTTAACATCTTATAGTAATTTTACTGCAATAATAGTTAATTACTTTCCTAAGTAATTAAATTATAAAATAACTTCCCTACAAATTAACCAAGTTGTTTGCAATAAAAATTATCATTAAAATAACCGATAGACTTATATTTTTACTAGCGGCCCGCCCTCGTTTCGCCTCGGTTACCTTATTATACTTGAAAAACTTCCTCTTACACTCTACCTGTTTAAAAAGAACGCATCAAAATCCGTTGCGTAGTTTTAAATTTAGATTTTTAACGACGAATCTTTAATTAACTAGACTTCTCCGGTGTCTCGCCCACGAACTAAAATGGGTACATTTCCCAATTTTATATTGAACCCATAAAACTAAATTTCTACATACTTCGAATAGAAAGTTATCGAATGAGAACAATACACAGCATACACATAAAAATGTCTCATAAAATATATTTCAAATGTCCAACCAATATAACAACTTTTTTTTTTAATATCGTAGTAGTTTTCGCTGAATGTAGTTAAACAATTATGCAAATACTTACGTAAGCATTTAATAAAGCATTTATTTTAAGTAGCTTATGTTATTTAGAAATATCTATAAAAAAGTTTAACTCTACTATTTATTCTAAGACGTTACCAGACGAGGCTTAATCCGTAAGAACGTCCTGCTTATTTCAACATCGGCACTTTACTTTCAGATTAACAAATACTTGAAATTGTATGTAATATTCCACAGTTAATTTTTATCTTTCTTTGACTAAGTACGTACTTAAGACTGGAAAATAGAAACTGTTTTTGGTCATTACAACTTATCTCAATTGTTATCAAATTCAATAGCTTTAATACCGTATTAGCAAGCTTTCAATTCTGTTATGTTCATGAACACAGGTAGCCAACTCAAACTTTTTATGGGATCAGACGATCTAAAAACCGTGAGCTTTATCACCTCATTTCGAGGAAATATCATTGCTTTGTACCTATTAAAATCTGTTCAATAAACATCTTCTCCGCCATTAATTCTGATATTTATAGCGATTATTTCTGAATGCTATTGATTGAGACATCTTGAGAAGACGGCTATAAATCTTAGAGTTTTTATAATAGTATCATCGCCTCTGTCGTTGGTTGAACTAGTCGGCATTATCAAAGAGGAAGCGACGCTTTGTAAAGCCGCGCGCGTCGATGAAGGCTTCATTAAAATATCTGATTTGGATGTAGCGTTTGATACCGAGATTATTTTGACGTTTAGGTAATTGCTCTGAAAGGTTTCATCTGGCTTTTTACTATTGTAAGTTGAGTATTTATAGACCTTTATAGGGAGTTTATAGGGTTCGTGTAATGGAAATCCAGGAAAGCTGTTTAGAAGCTTTCAATACGAAAACTTCATATAAGGAATGCCGGCACGTGTTACTTTGATCACGGAAATGTTGGTAGCATTTTATAGGAATCTAAATAAAATAGGTAAAATCTAAATAAAACTTTAGGTACTACAAGTACCTACAAGATTTTGTTGTCAGTTGGAAAGTCATTTTAAAAATTATTAGAAAGTTGAAACAATTAAATAACTATGTGTTAAGGATAAGGTGTTATCTATTGGCGCATTTTTAGAATACTTGGCGAATCATCTCGGTATTTTTCGTTGATATGTTTTTACTATAATAATTTGTCTATAACTTAAATACTAAAAGTCATTCAGTTTGTTTCTGAACCCAAATATCGAAACTCAAATAAGTACCTTATTTAATATATCTATCAACCGCTCAGTTCTACATAAGAGAACATAAATAAAAGCATACAATGCCCCGGTTGCGTGTCCCGCAGTCAAAAGGAAAGGAAAAAGTCACAAAAAGTAAGAAAATGATATATATTATGGACCGGCGCAGCCTCTCGCCCCTGCGCCCGCGCCACTAGTTAATCAGCCGTGGACAGTGGCTCTCAAACTTGTATTTTTATGTTTACATGAAGAGTTAATCGCTTATCATGTTTTATCAATGGAAATTACTTCTCTAACTTCTAGTTACGGTGTCACTTAATATGTATAATTAAGTCATGTTTTAAATACAAAAAATATACATAAAAGCATACGTACCAAAATTGAATTCTGCTGACACTTAATTTATCCCTGTTTTAGGACGAAAATAATTTTCTCTTTTATTTTTGTTGTGTCTCTTTTTGTGTGAAAATCATGTGTTTTGTTTTTGGTGTACAATAAAGTGTTTTTGAATTTGTATTATTTTATATGTGTAAGTAACGAAAGTAGTTCATGTTCCTATTTTCTGCGGGATATAAATTACATAGAAACGTTTCCTTTAAATGTGAAAGTATATCAATTAAATGAGGAAACCGTCTCTAACATTGAGAACCTCTGCATAATAATGGAACATAATGACTCTATCGGCGGCGAGCGCTAGCCTCTCCAGAGCGTTCTGAGAATTATTACATAGTAACTGTTGCTGCACTGTGGCGGGGTCTGTGAACCACGCAAACACGGGAACCAGAGGTACCTAATTGAGTTGTGGATCAAAATCATTTGCAGCCTCTTTGGTTAAGGATGGCGCTAACAAAGATATAATGCTTGTCTTTTAAAAGATAAAATGTAGTTTGAAAACTAAATGGTTAATTTGTTGAACTCATCATCGTAACAACCATACACCATATGTAGGTCTTCCTAATAGAATCCATTGTAGGTATGTATTTTAGGGATTTAGTATACCTACTTTAGTAGTTATTCGCTTACCAGGCGGGTTGGTGATCGCAGTACATTGGGATGGCACAGTGCACAGAACTATATACTAATAACTAATAAATCCCTCAATTTGTTTACCGACACACACGAGAAACGACAAGGTAGTAATTTGATCAGGCTACCACTACACAAAAACACAAATACAAAATAATTATATATTATTAAAAAGCAAATAAAGATGAGCAAATTCTGCCTTTCAATAAAAAATTAAGCAACAATAGCGAATTACAATTAAAAACACAAAAAGCGCGCAATTACAATTACAGAGCTTAAATTTCAGAGTAGAGCTTATTCTCCACTGGCACCTAATTAAGAAGGCAATTTAAAACGGTTTGAACTGAATACAATGGCCTCACCCACTAATGTTCACCTTAATTAAAATACAATCGAAGCTTTAGTTTTGAATAGGCAACTGGCTTGTTCCTATGTTTCTTCTCACTTAAGCAGGTATTGTACTACGTGGTTACAGCCTAATGTTTATTCATTATGTAAGTTAGCATAGGGTAACCTACTTGTAAACTTGAAGTGATAAAGCATTTTATATGGATCATTATCTGTTTTTATTCCGTTATTTGATGTCTTATGTCTCTATCTGAAAAACTTACTCCTTAGTAGAAGTAAGTTTTTCAGATTTAAAATAAGTATAAGTATTACTTTTCACAATATTCACATTATGACATTCACAGACGAAACACAAACTATTGTGTTTTATTCTAAAGTGCGGTGAGAGCTTCTGTATCAAAATATGAATATTAAAGCTGAACAGAACAAACTATACCTACCATACAAAACATTTAAAACATAGTGAGCCAAACTAAATCCCATACGGGAAGCGATCTACTGTAACATATTGCTTCATAGAAAGTAACAATAAAATTACTGTTGGTCTGCTGTGGTCTGGCGAAGCATATAAAGACAATGCAACATTTAAAACCTCGTGGGCACCTACATTATCTAAAGTGGCGTAGGTGTATGTCCACCCACCGTGTGCTCAGCGGATGTCACTCGGATTTGTCGTAGGACATCCGTTGGGATTAGGCGCGCTTTTAATGACAGGACAGCTTGTGGTGATGGTGACGAAAGGTCTTATCATGATTAGATAGGAGTTAAGTTCATCTATGATATATTTTTAAATGAACCTTTTAAGAATTTTGTAAATCATTTATTTATTATTTATTTACTATAGAATCCAGAACATAACATTACAGTTTAACCAGTACGTTATAATTTAATTTGGTGCTACAAAGTGCTACAAATATGATCATTTCCGCTGCTTGCTTAGCAGATCATCACACTATCTAAATTTGCCAAGTCGTGGTTCATATTCATTGATTTGTTATTGAAGTGGTACGTAAAGTTGTCACACAGCATAGCCTTAACATGTTTGGAAGTTAAATATTATTTTTGTCTTATATGTAATGCCTGGCTAGATACTAGGTATGCATAATTAACGCTTTACCCTTATTCGTATAAATAACGAATACCCTTATTCGTAATTTATTCATTGTATTGTACCATTGATAGTATATATTATACCATAGAGTAATACAAAGTAAATACTCTACCTTATGGCACGCACCTTTTCCAACGAACGATCATAGTTCCATAAAATCATGCAACATGTTTGTTTTTTACATAACTAGAAGCCTTCTTGTATATTGGAAGCAAATTAACGAGCGATTTCCGTCATAATCGTGACATTTTGTCCCCAGACCCTTTGAGAAATTACCGCAGATTCAACACGAATGGCGTCGACGACAGAAAAACAGGCGTGAGCGTCGATGTAACAACTTCATCGAGATAACGAGGTAGGGAACCTGTTCTGGCTGCCATTGCCTTCGGATGAAAGCGGGATGTAGTGTATAGCCTGATCTATGGTCCTCATTTTGTGTTGTTGATCAAAAGCTAAGCTTTTGATTGGGAAATTGTAGGAATCTTTTGAATTTGATTTCTTTACCTATATACTTACTTGTTTTTGAGATAGAGACCTATTGCGTTAAATGCTGCTGGCCGAAACAACTAGGATTTTTTACAGAAGGCGAGCATAGACTGAGTTGAGTGAAACGGTAACTTTTCGTTTATGTTTTTATATCAAAATATAAATAATTAATTTATAAAACGTAGGTACCTATCGTATATCTTAATGAACTCAAAAGCTCCCTAGGCTAGAGAATTAACTTCTACGATTCATTTGGGTAGTAAGAACAGTTTAAAAAAAAAATTACTTACTCAAATACCTACCTAAAATATGGCATTTTTCCAATAATTTATACTGAGGCTACTGGTAATAAAGGCACAATTGGTAAGAAAGCCCTGCCTTTAAAAGCTCTTCAAAAATCACAACTGTACTTATTTGGTACTTTATCGAGGCGAAAATATTTATGTCCATCGTAAATGACAACTCCAGGCAATAGCATTTTATGATTATAGGTTTTAAGAAATGTTCAAAGAAACTTCGACTTTATGTCAAAGATTTAGAGGTTATTACCCCATAACTGCACCGTGACTGTTTGAGAGTCTTGGTCCACAGGTAGCTAAATAAATGAAGCTGTTTTAAGCCCATTCCCTGACCTTCCCTTTAATAATGTTAACCTTGGAAAATACATAAAAATATATTGCTTCCCCAGGTATTTCAGTTATCCAGTATTAGGAGGATATAGGCAAATTATTTGCCGGACCAATACCTATGTACCTGCCTTAGGTTTACATAATCTTGTTATGTATAAAAATCAGTTGCTGTTTGTAGTAGTCCAGGGAAGGTTTAAAAGGTGAGAAATACGGAAATAATTGAAGCGGGCCAAGTTGCGGGCGGGACAGCTAGTTTAAATTAAAAACATCTTCATTTCTCGATTCTGCACATACCAATGTGTATTCATAATTTAATCAAATAAATAGGTTTCAATATTATAGGATCACCTTTTACCTATTCATGTTACTGGTACTTAAAATAAATGCTCAAAAATTTTTCTACAGAAAAGTTGTGATAAATAAAAATAGAAAAAGTCAAAGCTGTAAAAAAGTTTACGAATTTTTTTACTTGACTTTTATCGCCACACAAATAAAGGACCTGGAATAAATGGGGGCGATAAGTGCAACGGCGCGCGTTGATGTCTTTACTTCGATGTTTTATCTCCGTTACGTTCATTTTTGTTCCGCTTACTAAATAAACTTTTATATTTTAGACCTTGTAAAATGAGTAGGCCTTTTTGAGCTCTCTTTTTGTCTGTTTATAGTTTTATTTATTTTTTTGTAATACTAACGGAGTTTTATTTATTATGTCCAATCCCGTTTCGAGTTTCGAAATTACTACATTTAGACAAAGCCTTTTGCAGAAACTCCGTATAGGAAATAACTTACCTACAGGAATATTATGTTATTAATATTATAAACGTTAAAGTTTGAATGGATGAAAGTTTGTTACTTACACACAAAGTACTAAATGTTAAATTAAATACACGATTTTAATTAAACCTTGCAATCTTATCTATAGATTCAGATAAACTTATAACAGAATAATCACTAGTAGCCGCGTATTAAACCCTAGTCATATTATATTGTTAAAATAGATAATACCTATATTAAAGTGTATTTGAAGACATATTTCAAGTTAAAATAAATTAATAGGAACACGAATTCGATGTCGAAGTTAACATCGAACACGTTTTCATGAATAAAGTCATATCCTGCCTGGAAAGAGCTATTGTTCAGTTCGTCCCAGAGATGTTGCTTGTAGCTGCATCGCGCTAGCTCGAATGTTGTTCGTGGGCTGCACAACATTTGGATTGAAAAGCCTTTATTTGGAAATATAGACTTTTCAGTTAGAGTAAAAATAGCCAAAATATAAATGTTTTCATACACTAAAAATAGTTAACGTTATGTTTACCTAATATCTATCAATACATTTTTTAAATTCATTTTCAATAGATTTATAATTGACTTAGGTACCCAGATCATTTTGGAATACAGATTATTCAGTATCTGAATATCCTAATATGCATAAATGATTTTTTGCGTGATCCGTTGACCAAAATATGAGTGATAAAAAATTACGAACATGAATACCTAATAATGATTACTTATATAAAAGTTTAGAATCCCTGAGCTTGCTCGCATCCAGCTGCGATATCTTCATTTGGCGGCCGGCAGGTGTCACGTGGCTCAAGATCCTCTCACTCTTTCCACCACACAGCAAATCATATAGCCATCCCTCTCGCTTTCGATCGCTGTAGAAAAGCTTAGTTTGTAAGAACTTTTTTCTTTTTTGGTCAAAGGCTTTATTTATTTGTGTCGGCTGCAGTAAGCATGTTTGTTTGTGTGCGTTAGTACTTAACCTTGACAAGAAAACAACTAGATACTTTAGGAGAGAGTATAGGAATCAGGATGGTTATTGAAAGGGGTCAAGCTTTTGGAAGCTCGCGTTGTTTATGTATCATATGTAGGTATAGTGAAACCATTTCTAAAATGAACGCCCCTCTACCGAATTCTGAATTTTTTTTTCTGTGTATTCTGTTTTTCTGTATTTCCTCTCACACGTTGAAATCATCACGGTTTTGTGGAGGGGAGTTCATTTTTAGAATGGTTTTACTATACTTATTTAATAATTTCTTTATATAAGGAGGGAACTTATGGGACTAAACGATATCAAGGATTATATTTCGACGCAATTGTCTAATGCCTGTGCTGTTTGTTTGTTTTTCATCATGAAGCAAGAAACTGTTAGGTACCTACACATAAACTGTTGGTGCTCCTTATAATATTAGGATACCTATTTAATATTATAAATGCGAAAGTGTCTGTATGTCATGTTTAATATGTAGGAAACTTTGGATGTTCGTAAGTCTTGCAAAACAACTGAATAGATTAGGAAAATTAGACGTGATTGTGGGTAAACAACATAGGTAGCCAATTTATTACCGCAGAAAAAAATATCTTACCTACATACCATTTGGGAATCTATTATAACGCGGGAAAATTAAGTAAAAGGCACAGTAGTGTATGATAAACCCTAAATAAAAATAAACTAACATGATAGTTTTAAATTTAATAGTTAGTACACTTAGTACCATAGAGAACCCTAAACTGACACCTTATAAAATGAAATGAAGCTAAATAAAGATTAGCGACTCACTGAGAAAAACAAAGAGACATTTTGAAAACGGGAGCTGTCATCGATTCTCTTCTTTTTCACTAAAAAGTGTTATTCATTTGAAATATAAACCTTAAATCCATTTAATAAGGACTATACGATAGTTTCTGGGTGTAAAAATAAGGCAGTTCTTATTTAGGCTTAGTGTACACAATGCTGAGCCAATATTTGTTAAGTTTAGTTTACACTGGGGAATCTGTGAAGTAGTAATCTCTGGTATGTAGACAGGATTACTTATATTTTCTGGAACGGAAAATGAAACCTTTGAGTTAAAAATTTTGATTGTTGCTCAATTAAAGTATAATAGTTCTCTCACAAATTTACAGGTCACATCTCAAACGAAATAAAAATAAAATAGTTAATAAAACGAACATTTTAATTGAATGTGGGAATAAAATTGTTTAGAACGGTTTAAAAATCGTACTCAGTAGGTGTCAGAGCATACCCAACTCATAATTAATTGACAGCATAAAACTATTTCGTTTTCTTCTTTGGAACGACTGGCACTAATCATGAGGTGATTTAATCAAACGTTCTCAGAACTCGAAAAAAGACAGCTTGACTTGACTCGTAACAAATACGATGAAACATACAACTTATAGGAGTAGGTACTAGGTACTTTATACACGAATATTAATGTGTTGTTAAATTTTGATAGTTTTTTTTATACAAATCAATAAAATAGGGAAGTATGTTGGATATGACTAGACTAGATGGATCAAAAACCGAGTTTTATATAGTCCAAAAACGAGTAGTATTTAGGTAATTATAATAATTTTGTGAGAGCAATGAACGATAAATATTTAAATTGATTGTTAATTTCTTTTCTCACTATACGGAATTTTCTGGCATAATAATTTCTGAATTATTGAATAAAAAGAATTTAGTAGGTTTGTCAATTGTAGAAGTAGGTAGGTACCTACTTACCTAACGTCTAATCCTAATTACATAAACTATAGAGTTTGTAATATCGTTACGGGCAATATTTTTTTTTCTCCAAATATTAACACAGGAATAGAGGAACAGCTTATCTAATTATACACACATAGCTACACGTACCTACCCAAAGTACCCAACCCCACTTATCCCATAAAAATGTACAATCAACACCCCATTTTTCCTATCCCAAGATTACCAAAAGGAAATAAAAAACGTGAGAATAATATAAATTAAAACTGGTCGTACCGGGCCGATAATTGAGACGTCAACTTTTTCAAAGGTTCTCTCGTTCGGTTTATCTGTTGAATATTTATAACATGCGCGGGTCGTAATTTCGAGTTCACTTCTCGCTATCTGTATGACTCTATCTCTTTTTGACTGGTATCGACGATTGATGTTGTTGTTTGAGATATAAGCCGATAGATATTATCTTAGAAGTAGGTAGTATGTATTCTTAGGAGAGACTAGAAAAGTTGAAGATACCAAAATTGTCTAGGTATAAAATAACTACTACTTATATTGATTTGAAATAAAAATGAATAAGTTTTCATAAGTTATAAGTGTCTCTAAGTATATTTTTCTGAAGGGAAGGCAATACATTGATAAGTTTTTAATAAAATTACCAATACTTACCTTACTATTGTTATTTTACCAACCAACAAATCTATCTAAATAGAAAGATAAGGAGGTTTCTGATAAGTATCATAGTTTTAGGAGTCTGCATATGATTTCGGTATATAATTGAATTGGATAATATGAGTCGTGACTATATTGGATTGCAAGGCAGGTAAAGCCTTTGCGTCTATCATTCAGCATTCACCTACTCTGAATAGCTCTGACATTTATGACAAAAAATCCTTTTACAACCTTCACGAACAATTAAGACGTCAATCATGCTCTCTGCAGTGTAGTTTTGTATTTATTTTCACGTCTTTGTTCATGCGCACTGCTATTCAGTCGAGTTGTAAATCCTTGCATTGTGGCGCAAATGGCTCGTGAAATTATGGCTGCTTCTTTATGTGAAGGCTTACAGAGGTTTTACTCGTGCTGTAAATGAAGTCTGTTTTGGTTGGTGCCAAATTAACGTAGGTATCCTCATTTTATTTGTCTGCCTAATATATTGGGCAGGTACCTACATTTACCACGCTATAACTTTTTAAATATCATGGTTTTTAGCAATATTTGAATGAAGATGGCGCTTGTAACAGTAACTTTTAATAAATAAATAAATAATAAATAAGCAGTAACGAAACATCGGGAAACATAAAAACATTTCAATCATGGTTTGTTTTGTTACCCGTTTCAAGTTCAAATATTTACCACGCTCCCCAAGTGTAAGCGAACTCCGAAAATTCTAGCCCCAATTTTTTGGAGGCCTATGTTCCTGTAGCGGACGTCCGACGGCTGAAAGAAATGAGAATAGGTAAGTAAACAGGATTTTATGTAAGCATGATTAGAAAATAAAATGTTCCAGCTTAACTCCACCACTACACAATAGATGGCGTACTCACAGTCACCAATCAACGCCATCTTTATCACGAAAACAACTGTTTGTCTGTATCTGCCACAGAGTTTGTATACTTCTTCTTCTTGATTAATAGCGTTCCGCTCCGCTTGCATATTGCTAAGTCGCAGCAATGTGGTACAACTTGGATGTTATGATAAATCGAATAAAGAATTTGATGTCTATCTCTTCTTTTAAATTGTGAAAATGACTGGCTAGTTCGTCATCCACTAAATCAGATCTTTAAATGCAGAAACGGTCAAGGTAAATACGGTAGTACATACACGGTTGTATATCTGTCATTGTCAGAATCCTGGTAATTGTAGTTGTCAAAACGTAATGACTTAGTAATCTGTCAAAACAAGTTTGACATATGTTTTTATTTCATCTTTCTTCAAAAATAAATGAATATTTCCTAAATATAAACATAAAACATCTGAAATCTTCAATAAATAATCCATATATTGGGCGTTAGAGTATATTCATATGAGGTAATACATACTTGAGTAAAAGTAGACCATAAATAAATAAATGGACTTAATGGTAAGTATCCTTTTACTTTTACTGATTGGCCTAAAATTGACTTTTGGTTCTTCTGGTAATTGGCTAAAAGGTCAAAATAAACGTCATTTACTATAAATATAATCCCAGAAAAGTTTTGATACAGACACTTTCTTTTACTTTCATCTGCATGTTTATGGTAATAAAAATGACCATTACTCTGTAACACAGCCTTAAGATGTCCAACAACATGAAAGCTTTTAAATGAAGGCAGAATTCATTCATAAAACTGAATAAAGTGATGTGAGGACTTTGTAACCTATGTCCTCTAAGTTTGACACTATAAAGGTTACATTTTTACACCAGTATAATTGCACAAAACTTTCACTTTCAGGTGACTATCATATTGTAGAGGCTGTGACAAATAGAACAGACAAAAGTGAGAGAAATGAGTGCTGCAGGGCCTCCTGTGATGAATAACTTACCTCCGGGTATCAATCCCGACAACAACCTCCTTCCTGGAGGTCCGCTCATTAATCCCGCTGCTCCAAGAACCAGAAACAATAACCCCAATCCATTGTTCAATGTCAGAGAAAGATTATTCCATGCATTGTTTTTCAAGTTTGCAGTTGCTTATGCTCGTACATTTCCAAGACCTGTGAGACGATTCTTCGAGTTCCTTGTGCTGTTGAAGGCACTGCTTGCATTTTTTGTACTCGCTTACATACACATAGCTTTTTCGAGAGCTCCTACAACATGTTTGAATCAAATTAAAGATTCTTGGCCGAGAGATGGGATATTAAGAGTGGAGATATTAAGGAATGCTGATGCAGATTATACATTAGAACAAAGCTATGCAAGAGAACAGAAGTTAAAGAAGGATAGAGTGGACCAAAATACTCTCATGGGGATGATAGCTACAGAAGGGTAAGTTTATTTTATTTATTTATAATTTTTTTGGGCATAGGCCTAAAATATATAGGGGAGGTAGGGGAGGGATGGGCACTTTTTCACTATTTATTGCATAAAAAATCAGATTTTATAGATAATCAACTTTTATTGCCAATTCTTATTGCACCACACATTTGGCTAGATATAATTAGAGTGCTTTCTTAAAAAATACTATCAGTTTCAACATTACGAGATATTTTATAAACTAAGTCAAAAGTGCCCAATGCTCCCAATGGTAGGGAGGCTTGGACATACCCTGTGGGAGGCTTGGGCACGGTCTATAAATCACTTTATATCCATAATGGAATTCAAAAATTAGTTAACAAATAAACAGATTTTTAAACTTTATCAATAATAGAAACCAAAAATAAAAGTTAACGAATAAACAACACTTAAACAGTATCTTAACTTATCTGAGATTGGGTATAACCCATAAAGGACTATCAAACGTGTACTTAGAGCTACTGCGTTTGGTTTTATTACATGTCTTTGGTACTGGCAATTTAGTTTTAATGTCGTCTAAAAGGACAATAGCTATGTCAACTGGTTGAAAAAAAAAATTAAAATCCTCTTATATAATAGGGCATTGGACATGCCCAAACCTCCCGCGCCCCAAATGCCCATTACTCCCCCTGTATTCATTTTCGACATAAGTTACCGGTATTTTTTTGAATCTACGTATTTAGACTTGAATTTCAGTTTAATTTATAGATTAGTAAATATACAATAGATAAATAATAGAAAATACAAATACCTTTCATTAGTTTTCTCTTTATTACGATCCGAAACCGGAACAAAATACTGAATTTTAAACTGCATAATCTTCAAACGTGTGAGTGTTTGACAACTCGCAGAAATTACAGATACTCTATGGATGAACAGTAGTGCCAGTCGGTAAAGTAAACTACCAAATCAAGAAAAAAATGAAACCTACGATCAAATCAGAATAAAAGGGGGGTGCCAATGTCTCCCAACTGCCCATCCCTCCCCTACCTCCCCTACATATATTACTACACATTATTATTATCAAAATCAAATCAAATCAATCAAAACACAAACCCAGACATTATCGTTAGATTCAGAATATACTATTGATATAAGTTTTAAATGTTAAGTATACAACTGATTTTAAAGCTTTTTAGCATATATTAGGTTTATTCACCCTCAGGACCAAAATTTATATGACCTGCAAATATTTGTTCAGAGTTTCTGGGTGTTATATAGTAAAAATATTTATATGTATATGTATATGTTACGGCTAATACCCGAAGTGCGGCTACACCTAGTTCTAGCCGGTTAGAACTAGGTGTAGCCACTTGCTCTTGGTTAAACCTAGTATTAGCCGATTATTTTCGGGTAAAACTAGGTCTAGCCTTCATCATGCCGGCTACAACTAGGTCCAGCCATTCCCTGTTGGATAAAACTAGGTCTAACCGATATCACTCCGGCTAGAACTAGGTCCAGACAATCCCTGTTGGATAAAACTTGTTATTCTAATAAATAGTTTATGTTACTTTATAAAAGTGTGATTTATAATTAAAATAACATTCTATAAATTATAATATGCAACTACTTATTGTCTGTTGTTAAAAAAATGTTCCTGATTGTTTCTATTATATTAAAAATTGCACACTATGTACAGCCAATCCCTGCTAGATAAACTAAGACACGCGCCGCTGCTGCAGATAGTGAGTCACAATCGCTAGTAGACCTGCAGTAGATCTGCAGCAGCAGCGCGTGTCTTAGTTTTATCTAGCAGGGATTGGCTGTACATAGTTGTAGCCGGCATGCTATCGGCATAGCTTTTTTTAGATATTAAAAAACATCCAATAAAAAGAAACGTTGAGAGTTTTTTTATTCTTATAAATCACATTGTAATAATTAACATAAATTATTAGGAGTGCAATTTTTAATATAATAGGAACATCAGGAACATTTTTTAACAACAGACAATAAGTAAGTATTTGCATATTATAATTTAAGGAATGTAATTTTAATTATAAATCACACTTTTATAAAGTAACATAAACATATTTATCAGAATAACAAGTTTTATTCACCAGGAATTGTTTGGACCTAGTTCTAGCCGGTGTGATATCGGTTAGACCTAGTTTTATCCAACAGGGAATGGCTGGACCTAGTTGTAGCCGGCATGATGAAGGCTAGACCTAGTTTTACCCGAAAACAATCGGCTAATACTAGGTTTAACCAACAGTCAGTGGCTACACCTAGTTCTAACCGGCTAGAACTAGGTGTAGCCGCACTTCGGGTATTAGCCGTAACATATATATAATATTATATTAAGTATATCAGAAATCAAGAACCCATAACACACACTTCAAGCTTACTACAGGGTTAGATGTTGCTGTGTGAATTGTCCAGCTATATTTTTTTTACTTAGTCTTAGTTTTGTATGAAAATTTATGTTATGTATGCCAGCTATTTCTTTGCAGCATTACTTGATAATATAGAAACGCAATTAACCTTGAGTTAATATAAATTATCATAATGATATGATTATTATTAGCAGCAGTGAATCAGCATTATAGTATAATTATTTACTATTTTATTAAACAATTAAATCATTAGATGCCTACCATTATTTACTTATGTTTTACATTTATTACATTCTATAATATACATTATGACATATTTTATACTATTATTAGACTTGCTCAACTCTGAAATTAAGTATGTATCTCAAGAATATGTTTCTTTGTGACTACTTTTCTTTAATTAACTGTACCAACTTACTCCAATCACCAACTGTCTGGTAAATGTTATATTATACCAAATCTCCCATAAACCTAAACTGTGTTCTATTAGGAAGATTTGGTACCTGTTTTGGGATTTAATATGACTTCATATAGATGATGAATGCATCTAGTACAACAACCTCAATCAAACAACATTGTTGTAGCATTGTACCATATTAATAAAACCTGTAATTTCGGAATCCTATTGTAGTTAATTATTCCTTAATTGCATGTTTGAAATCAGTTCAAACGAATGGAGAACAATTGGATTTGCCTTGAAATTTTATTAGTGTTTAATTCAGCTTTTGTTACCCGAAATACATGTGTAAACAACACATGGTAATTTATTCTGGTTAAGTAATTTAAATAAGTAATTACTGTAAATTTAAGTCATGACGTAATGTGGATTAAGGTATTTAACCTTTAGTAACTGGCGTGTGGTGCAGCCTAAGATTAGGTCAATTTTAAGATTGTGAAAGGTTACACTTTCCATTACTTAGTTAGGTTATTCATAACATACCCATATTTTCTTTGAAAGGTGGTAAATTTCTGATTGGTGATTCAGGAAACCGGCGTTTCACATCCCTGGTCAATAAGATTAAATAATTAATTCAAGTTTTAGTTTAAATTTGTGTTTGTGAGAGAAAATTAATCTTTTTTATTTTTTATTTACTTTTAAGATGGCCACGTCGCCAGACAACGTTTAGCAAAATATTCAGTTCTCATGCATTCTATTTTCGAATTCCAGATTCGTAAACATAGAATCATCGACAAGTGACACTGCAGACATTGGTGAGAATGAGTACATAAGTGACGGTACAGATTACGGTAACGTGACGCGTTACCATGAGGATATACCAGAGCTACCGGACCATCTTTTGGAGACGATTGTGGAGACGACAGAAGAGTCCGTGGAGCGTTCTGACGCGTCCGTGGAGGGTTCTGACGCGTCTGTGGACGTGAATGCGACCATCGTTAGTGAGGCTGAGGTTAAACCTGCGTCGTCTATTTGGGAGGGCATTATTGGCCTCGTGGATGACAGTGAACACAGTTCTAAGGTTCCAGATGTGAGTATATTTTTTTCTATATACATGATTCATTTAATTTAAGTAATTCATATTGAGATAAGCGGGCAATACACGAACCTTATTTACGTAGACTATTGATCAATAGTCTACGTAAACCACGACCACGACAAACCACGACAATTTAAGTAATGTTTCTCTACAAGCTCAAGTTCAAGTATATATCTTAACATACAGTTACAAGTCACATAATTAGTAATATAATCCAGAGGAGGCTTTATATATACATATAGTTGCATTTAAAGACCCATTGATAAATTTGACAGACAGAATAAACAATCCAAACCACCTAGCGATTCGTGAAACTTTCAGGGATTGTAGATACTTTAAGTTACAGAAAAACTGAATAAAATAAAAAGTATATAAAGTAGCTTAGAAAGAAAAAAATAATTGGTCCAATTAAGTTAATTAAATAAGTCAGTATCCTTATCCTTAGATAAGAACTGTATTTTATAAATGTTATGAAAACGCACTATTACGTACAAAACATGTAAACCAAGCGAAGCTAGGTCATCCAGGTACTTATAGTCACGAGAGTTACTAACAGAATATGCGTAAACATCGCTTAATCTTATCCTGTTATTTTAATTTGATTACTACGAACGAAACTCGAGGCAGCTAGAGTAATAAAAAACGTATAAGACATTTCATTCGGCGCCGTATTGGCTAAGTGGGAGAACACACGATTTTCATTCCGAAGGTCGTGGTTTCAAAAACCGCCGCGCCTCTGTTTTATTTTTCACGAAAAATGTGTGCTTTGAAAACACGTGCACCAACGGTGAAGACAAACATCGTGAGCCATACACTAACTCGCACTTGGCCAGCATGGTGAATTAAGGCCTAATGATAGGTCCCTGTGTCCCAGCAGTGGGAAAGTCAATACGGGATGAATATGAGGATATTTTATGAAGTTTAATATCTATTACTTCTAGCAGTCATTTTAACCCCGTGGGGTAATAATCCAGAGGTTTTTAACCCCTGTTCTATCTGATAAGTAAATTATGGTTCATGATGTAAGCATTATAATTTTATTCACACGCGATGGTTCTCGCGACTGTATTTTACAATTTATGTGTACAAAGATAAATTAATTACGAAACGTCCTATCTTGGTTATGAAATAATAGTATTCAGATGCCGTGTTATTTGTATATGAAATACAAGTCTCTTAAGTCCAAATCTGTACCTACAGCTGTTTTAGTGTAAAAGAGTAACAAACATACACGCACTCACAACTTCCTCTTTTGATCTGTGATTTTCTAACTGTTATTTATTTTGATTTCAGCAAACATCGTCTGAAGAAGATGCGGAGTCTAATGAAACTATAAAAGGTAAATCTATTTTATACTTATTACTAGATACTATTTCCATTATATTGTGTTTGATGCCGACTAGTAAACGAAGAAGTTTTTTTTAAAGAAACAAATCATTTATTTTTCCAACACACTAAAACAAAATTACACAACATACATAAAGATAAAACTAGTAATGTCTCAGCATGTATTGGAAAGACAGTATCCAACGCTGATCTTCCGACAGATATCTTCTTTACTACTTCGCTGGCGTTATGGATGAAAACTAAATTTAGAAAAACAATTATTAAAACATATAAATGATCTTATCTCAATATTATATTTAGAAACTCAAAAACATTTAAATCATAGTATGTTACCCGTCTTGTATTCTAAACTGGAATTTCGTTATAGTAGTATAATATAGTAATATATAGTACTACAGAAAAGCAATATTTTACTGAATAATTGCCAATTTGTGTAGGTGTAATTGAAGGAAGTTTTACCTTCGCAGCGTTCCTAAGGCTTCCTCAAAGTTAATCTGCGATTTCAAGTTCAGGGTTACTAATAAACGTTCCTCGTTATTTATAACACCAGAAGTCATATTTTTATACTCAAATGTACTAAGGCTTTGTATAAGCAATTTTTATTAGTAGTAAATCAATTATTTTACAACTAGGTTCTATATAGCCATGAATCACTGTCTTTTGTAACCTGTACGAATAGCCGTTCGGTATTAGAGTTTATTGCGACAAAAAACACGATATAATGTATGTTTTCGTGAAAGTAAGTTAATACTGAAAGTAATACTGAAAAGGTGAAAAAACATGGGAATAAAGTGGGTGAAGCCGCGGACGGCTCAGCTAGTATATTTATAAATAGTATTTTTGGAATATATTGGTAAACTAGTGAAATATGGGTCACATTAGTTCTTGATAAATTCCCTTATCTGTGTGTGAAATACAACGTCATTCTATTATGATGAACTCTATGACGCGGTGGGTGAAAGTTCGCCTGCGACGCTAGAGATTGCGGATCTTTTCCCACCCCGGGACAAATATTTGTACGATCTACAGGTATTTTGTTCCGAGTGTTATGGGTGTTTTCGATGTTTGAACTCTATTTAATATACAGTATCTTATATGTAACACATAAAAGGATAAACATGTTTTAAAATAGACTTAGTAGTGGGCTACTTCGAAGGTTTAAAAGGTGAGAAAACATGGGAATAAATCGGGCTTAGCCGCGGGCGTGTCATCTACTTTGCAGGTCGTACAAATTTTTGTCCCGAGACAGCAATCAAATCCGCAACCTCTTGCGTCGCAGGCAGACCTTCGCCCGCTGCTCCACAGAGGTCGTAATATTTATTATTATTTTATATTTATTATATAAGAAATCTAGCACCCGTAACACAAGTTTAGAGCTCATAACGGGGCTAGATGTTGCTGTGTGAATTGTCCAGCAATATTTATTTATTTATTTATTATTAATGTGTATGGTTCAAACCCCGCCGCGCACTTCTGATTTTTCTTCTTGAAAAATATGTGTGCTTTAATAACACGTGCTCTAACGGTGAAGGGAAACATCGGGAGGAAACCGGCATGGTCTGAGAATTTTGTAAAGTTTGAAGGACATGTGTCATTCACCAACCCGCACTTGGCCAGCGAGCGTGGTAAATTAAGGCCTAATCTCTCTTGTCAAGAGAGAATTCCCTTTGTCCCAGCAGTGGGAACATAAAAAGGGGTGATATGATATGATATGATATGAATGTGTATGATTTCAGACGAAGAGTACATACTGGAATACTCGTTAGAGTACGGTTTCCTGCGTCTGTCGCCGAGCGCTCGCATCCGCCTCAAGATCCCCGTGAAGATAGTGACGTTGGACCCGAGCCGCGACCTGTGCTTCGGCGATCCATTCTCTCGTTTCGTGCTGGATGAGTTCCTGGGGTATGACGACCTGCTGATGGCTTCCATCAAGACGCTGGCCGAGAATGAAGATAACAAGGGATATTTGAGGTTAGTTATAGACGTGTAAAGAGAAAAGAAGAAAGGAAATAATATATATTTACTTGCAATTAGTACGATTTTAAACTAAATATAATGTAGATTAAAAAAAAAATAGTATTGATGACGAAACGGGTAACATACTATAATTTAAATATTTTGAGTTTCCCGATATATCTTCACGGAAAGACTGAATCCCTGAGTAAAGATATGTTATCCGTTTCGTTTTAGTTTAAAAGGTTAAAAATAGAGAAGCTCTCTTTATTTCACTTTCAAAATTTTCGTGAGTAAATTTTGAAAGTGTTCATTTTATAACAACCGGAATAACTCACGCGAGAGTATATTACCTAATATAATTATAAATATGTGATTAAGATTAATTCCCGTTATTATAAACTGAATAGCTATCGTGAGTTTCGGAAGCTATATATTTCTTGTTTGTTCCAGAAACGTGATAACGGGGGAGCATTACCGGTTCGTTTCCATGCAGACGGCTCGCAGCTCATACATCGGCGCTTTCTTCATCATGATCGTCTTTGTGAGTACACTATTATATACCTTTTTAAACTATCATGATTCTTAACAATAATAGAACACGAAACGGATAATACCATGATTCAAATGTTTTTGAGTTTCCTGATATTTCGGCACTGTCAAAAGTCTTCAAGGAGAGACTTTTATATAACTTTATTAGTTTTAAAGTGCATCACTTCCTTGGGTTTTAAAAATAAGTTTTTAAACTGCAGTATCAGGTATACGATAAATAGCATTTATTGAAAAAATATGTCATTCTATGGTTTAAATCCAAATTTTGACGTCCATTGGTAGTGTTACGGGACAAAAAGCAAACAAAGAGTCAATCGAAGCCAGATTTGAGTACCATTGTTTTCGAGTCCTATTAAACAAATGAAGATTTGGTTAGATAGGCTTTATGGACTGACTATTGCACTTCAACAAGCTATCAAATTTCAGGCTATATTGCTTGCCTATTGCATTTCAACAATATAATCTGCTTGACTATGTTAGACACTCTCGTTTTTCTACGGTTCTCCTAATTTCTGAATGATATAATCATCGTGTGAAATACTTACACGGCACACCGTGTAAGTATTTCACTGGATTTGGCATTTGGCTGGATACAGACATAAATTATGTCTTATTAGCCACAGCTAATAAGACATAATTTATGTCTGTATCCAGCCCTACCTTGAACCTCGTTTTAGAACAGTTTTTAATTTTTACTACTCGCCACTAGATGGCAGTCTAAGAAAAGCATAGTGAAACCACTGCTTATTTTAAAAACGTTTTCTTATACTGCGCGCCATCTAGCGGAGAGTGGCAGAACCGCCATACTATTCTGGGTTCTTTTACTAGGGGTGTTTTCGAGACGAAAACTGTGTTCCAGAAGTTCTTCTATTTCTTGACAGGTGGCGAGAATTTAAATTTTGTACCATTGTATTTTAAACATCTTATTTCCTTACACATTTTTGGGTACATATTTCAACGTGCTTTCATCATTGTAATTTTAGCCATCGGACGTCCACTACTGGACATAGGCCTCCCTCAATGATTTCTAGGTAGGTATTACGGTCGGATGACAATATTGTCCGGTATTGCCATCTTCTTGTGTTTAATTAGTCTATAATTTTACAAATATTTCAAAAGTCCATAATACAGAATATTAAATGCATAAGTAATTATTACAGATACTTGTTCAACGCAAGTAAATATTCTTTATGAAAAGAAAACACCCATAAAAGAAATTGATATGAACAGAAACAATTGTATCTTTATTCACTGAAAAACCATAAAACGGTCTTTAAACCGAACGTATTCTTCGACAGCCCGGGGCAATAAAAATAAGAATCATAATTCCGTCATTCAATTCAATCTACTATAAAATATCGGAAACATACCTTGCCATATCAATTAATAGGTATTGCGTCCCTCCGCACTAAAATCTGTGCTCCACCCCAAGTTACTGGCATGGCTCTTTTACAGCCCTTTCAAAGTTTATTGCGGTACCAAATTCCATCGCGAACAGACTTGGGTTTGTTTTACGAAAGTCCTAGCGAGCGACACTTTTACGGCAAAAATTTTGTTCTTAGACCGTGCTTAGACCGACACTCGGCTCGGACCCGACACGGTGTAGCGTGAGTCGACCTTTAACGTGTTATCTCAATCGAAAAGTTTCATTGGTACATTTTGTATGTCTAAAATTAAAATAGAATGAAAAACGAAATACGAAAAGAATACGAAAATTTCACAACAAAAGTGAGGGTTTCGATATCTATATTATATTATACGAAATTCTCTATATTAATCTATATTATTAGTATGAATAGAATACAATGTTTTACATTAAATATAAATTAATTTATATTTATATTTATCATAGAGAAATATCCAGACCTATATTAAATTTTATCTATGAGTATATTTATCAAATCTGAATATTTAAACATTATTTGGATAATTGTGTAATATATTAACAAAACTTGAAATAGCGCTAGGGCGAAAATCCTGTCTTTTTCCGGTTATTTCCTGAAATCTTGTGATATTTTTCATGAAATTATGCTTAACACACTGAGATGAAAATGATAACCATCAACTAGATATTACGTTTTACAATTGTCCCATGTGTATTTGAAAAGCTATCTGATTTATGTTACTTAAAAACCAGTTACTCCATAATTTTCCTTAACGTAAAAACATTTATTTGAACTTATAATAGGGAATTATACAAGATCTTCCTTTTCCTGGAAGTTTATTGTAGCTTGAACAATGAAACAACGTGATACCTCAATGTGTTAAGGTAAAATAATATCTCATAAAATTCACTCAATGTCTTCACGTCTTAAGTACAGGCCTGATACGCGAAGGAAATAGGTCAATATTTTAGTGATTCTCTATATTCATAAACAATATGTTATGAGTGTTTGAGGCAATCTATACTCAAATAAATAAATCGTACCAAGGCTTGTACGTTTCTACTGGACTACTGGGATTTTAAAATTAATTACAAGCAAATTAATTATAATCCGGGCAAATATATGTGTGTATAAAGTACCATTTAGGAAAAGTAATCCATATAATATTGGTGGTTCGCATTTTAATTGTCAGTAAACCTACTAGTATTACCATAAGGTAATACAGGTAAGGTAAGGTAGGTATAAATAAACCTACTAGTGAATTCATTGATAAACCACAATATAGAGGCAAACAAAATGAAGAGTGACAGTTTCAAACATGTACGATTTACAATGGAATATCCAACAAAGCGAAATAGTATCTCCAATAATAATGATTAATGTCTGCATCGAATACCTGAATGCCCGAACAAAGCACGCGCCTTGTTAAAACATGCACTGATATCAATTAGCTTCTCTATCCTGGACGGAGAAATTGCATTGATATTGCCAAGAGCCGTGTTGGCTAAGTGGGAGCACACTCGACTTTCATTCCGAAGGTCGTGGGTTCAATCAAACCCCGCCGCACACCTCTGATTTTTCTTCTTGGAAAATTATGTGTGTTTTAAAAACACGTGCTCTAACGGTGAAGGCAAAGCATCGTGAGGAAACCGACATGTTCTGAGAACTTTGAAAAAAGTTTGAAGGACATGTGTCATTCACCAACCCGCACTTGGCCAGCGTGGTGAATTAAGGCCTAATCTCTCTCGTCATGAGAGAAGTCCATGTGTCCCAGCAGTGGGAACGTGTATAGGGGTGTTATGATATTGCCAAGTGCATGAAGTTAGAAATGTTTAGTAGATACGTCATCAAAATTTACCTAACTAACAAGTTTACTAGTGGTACTAAATTATAAGAAGAAAAATAATTGTATGATTACAAATTAAAACTCTATAGGAACTTCGTGATCAACGAGTAACAAAGGCTACATTTTACTGTAGATAGATGTATAGTAAAACTAAAAACAACCCGAGCAAAGCCGTAAACTACAGCTAAGTAAACGATTGTACAAGTAGGTACAACTTGTACATATAGGTAAGTAAATTATGTTTTCAAATATAATCCAATTCATAAAACGCTGACAAAGCTAATCACGACTAATTTCATTACTCAAGATTCATACCCAAAAGCTACATAATTAAAAGTAAAGCACAAATTACTCAGAGTAATTTATTTGTTTTTTTTCCAAAGGGAACATGAAAAGGTAAAACTTCCCTCTATTCCTGTGAAATTTGCCTGTAAACCTCGGGCCATACAAACGAAGTTAGCTGAAGTTATTACATTGCGTGCATTAATAGGGCTTTGGCGATGTTCACTCGCCGAATCTGTCGAACAAAGACAAAGGTTTTGTTGATAATTTAAAGACTTCTCAAAATATAGCGAAATTCTCCGACATCGGTGGCGCAGCGGGCAAAGGTCCCCTGCGACGCAAAAGGTTGCGGAATCCATTCCCAAAAAATTGTACGATCTGCAAATATTTCTCACATAAATTTTTTTTATAAGTCTTTTTGTCAAAAAATTCAAATAAAAATTCACTTCTGATAATCCGTTTCACTTTGATTCTGACATCGCTAGCCTATGCACCTTAAACTATCGTTTGACGCAAAACACCAGTAGTTATCGCGTCGCAAAAAAGCCGTAACTCAGGAAGAAAAGCCTTTTAATATTAACGTGTGGGTATACGATCGATGTGCCGGCCGCTCTTTAGTTTACTGCTACCGTAAAAACTAACAGCTAACGGCTGGATTACGGAGGGTAGAGTAAAGGGAGAAATTAGTCTGTCGAGAATGGCTACTCGGTTGCGCACAAAAGCAAGATGTAGAAAAAACGCTCGAAATCATTGAATTCAGTGTGATAAAAATGTAGAATATACATTTGATAAAAAACAGTTCCAAATTATTCAACTATTCTCCCATTTGTGATAGGGAGTTCTCATTTTACTCTACTCTCCCAATGTTAGATTACCCTCGGCCGATTGCGTTCAGATGCAACGATGGACGCGGTTTAGTGGACGCGTCTGATGAAAATTGCGTAAAAAGCTTGCGCTTAAATTCCCTGCGAAAAAAAATCTTTGCTGGGGACAATATAGGATGTTACGTTGATATTTCATATCTATGAGTATGACCTGTCTAGTGGTTTTCCTAAGTGGTTAAAGTGGTGGTCCATATTATCGACAGAAGTGCATTTCAATAAATACAATTTTATATTTTTCTCGCTGTTGACTCAATCACCAAACTTTATTTTTTCTCTCTCTTTATTCTCATCGAAAAACCACAGACAAGCGTGGCAAAACTATAATAAAACATGTTTATAAAATAACGGGATAACGGACCACGAAATTTCTTTCTTCCTTTCTTTTGTAGGACAGTATGTCAGTTAGATTTTATAAATATTAATAAAGTATACAACAAAAAATCAGCTGGTTAGTAATCATAGTAATCATTTAAATTGACCTCGTTTTCGATACATTTTGGAAATGGAGGACTCTTTCATCAAACCATAGGTTTTGTAGGACAAATATGTTTTTATGTATAATTTAGATAATTATCTTGAGATATAACATATTGTCCTACAAATTTCGTGGTCCGTTATCCCGGTTTTACACCCTTGATTTTTTTAATCCTTGATATCTCTGTTAGCTACCACAATCGAGAGTTGGAGTATTCTTGGGCGTCTCATCAAAACGAAGCTACTCACCAAAAATTAGCTTGTTAGTAATCAAGTGATTTCCATGTTCTACGGATCCCGTACTATAATGCTTGACAGTTGTGTATAGGATTACTATTTCGGCACATATCCTAATAGACTAAGAGCCTGTGATGGCCAGACCTTCCTTTAATTCTGAAGCGTGAACAACCTTTTACCTGTTATCTCCCAAAGGAACCACGATCCAGGTTTCATGTTTGGGGGTTATTCTTACCTGTGTTAGACATACACATGAAAGAATTTTCACGCTTCAGAATTAAAGGAAGGTCTGGCCATCACGGGCTCTTAGTATATAAAGGCCCATAATATTAAAAGCTTTTTGACATCTATTAACACGGTAAATATATAAAATATATAAATATAAAACAGAATATTGGTATATTAATTTTTCGAAACGGTTGATCAAAAGTCAACGTAAATAAGGTACGTGTATTGCACGTTTATCAATCTGAATTTATCAAACCACGGTAGTTTTTATAGTAGAATATGCCATAGTTAATATATTAAATTAAGAATACAACTGCAAGTTATTCCAACACGAATAACGAAACGCCGGCAACCACACAAGCACGGGGGCTCCTCTATCAATCTTTTCGCCACATCATTTGCTCCGTCCCGCGGCGCCTCCACCGCGATTGAATTTCATTAACGAAACGCTTAGTGCAGATTGAATCCATTTAACTAAATATCACCGGTTGTGTGTGCACTGATTTTCAAGGATTATTAATTTGTTCTCGGTGTTTTCTATATTATAAAATATATAAGTATGTTACATATATGCCATTGAAAATGAAAATGAAATGAAAATCTTTATTTACTACTTAAACTTATAAACTAAACATTATAAGGTAAGTAGCGAGGTATACAAAACATAATATTACATACTAATGGTTCTCGCACTAGGCAAAGCCTGTATCGCGAAAACCAGCTATGATTATTTATATGAAAGCCTCAAAAATGAAAAGCATTAAGAGGCCTGCGACAGACGAATTTCCCATACAAACGTAATACCAAAATTATTTGTAATTCAAGCATATTTCCACGGTATTATCGTATTATTATTTTCTAAATAGTATTTATCTAGGTTTCTATCGTGTTTTTTTTTACAAAATACTTACTAAAAAAAATAATTTCATTTAAAATAAGTATTTTGTAAAAAAAAACTCCATAGGAACCTAGAAAAATACTATTTAAATAATAATAATACAATAATATCGTGGAAATATGCTCAAATTACAAATCATTTTGGTATTCGTTTGTATGGAAAATTCGTCGTGTCGCCGGCCTCTTAAGTATATGAAATCTAGCACCCTTAACACAAGCTTTGATTTGTCTGTTTGAGAGGTTGTAGCTAGTAGGTGTTTATCGCTAGATGTAGGTACTTAATCGACATTTAAATTATTTTTCTAGTATAGAATCATATTATTTGTTTCATAGGTTATTTTATACGCTTGGTCAAATATTTAATTGATTTTTACATGTCCTTCTAAGACACGCAAAATTGTAGATAGTATTGATCTATTGTACTGAGGTAAAAGCCGCTTAATCAAACTAACGGCAATACTCAAAGCAAATAAAAATATCAATACCCATGCTAATTTGATTGTCTGTCCGTAAGTTTACAAAGACCGTTCTAGTGTATTAAAATCGGCTTTCGATCCATACACGGTCAACAAAGTAAAAACAACAGCGGCCTTCGTGGAAAATGAAAAACAAGACTAAAACGCAATAAATTCCGCCCAGTGATCCCAAAACTTTATGGAAATGCCCTGGATCGGAGCTGTGTATATTTTTAGGCAGATCACGGCAAAATTGACTTTGAGATTGATAATGTTCGATTTTTTTAGTGTGTTTACTAAAGATATACTTACACTAGTTATAACATACCATAACGAAATAATCTTAATAGCCTAATATATAAGTATCTACCTGTAACAAAAGTTTCCATCTTCCGAAGAAGCTAAATGCCTGTGTGACTTTTGACTTTGATATATTACTAAATAGTTGCTGTCACATCTGATACACTTAAAACCTTTTTGCCAAATAAATTTTTCGGAATGCTTTTGTGGGACATTACTATGTGTTGATAGATTTGCAGCTGTGGACCATTTTAATCTGTTTTAAAGATTAATGAATAATAACGAATTTGTCGATTTGTTACAGACCGTCTCAATCTCTATGCTGCTTCGCTACGCTCACCATCAGATCTTCGTTTTTATTGGTAAGTTGTATTTTTTAATATAAATCATATTTAATATAACAAAATGTTTTTGCAACAAGGCTACGCAATTAAGAGAGCCGGTGAAAGCCGTGATCTGGCTCAACGGAAATTTCTTTGTAATAACAATAATTGCGAATAGAGCCTGCGGCCATCGGCAAAGAAAACAAAACACAAAAACACAGCCAGGTCTATACGGCACTCTGTGGTACTCACGAATTAAAATTAGACTTTATTGTGTTGGATTTTGATTCTTTTTTCTATTGCTGTTAAGAATTTGCGTTTCATAATTGATTAGTACCTTGTTTCGTCCTCAAATGGCTACCGTCTTTGATTCTTTAGACAATATGTAACTTCTAGTTGTCCGAAAATCTCTGCGCAAAATCGCAGTATACAGAAAGAAAGACATGGCAAAATAATAACGGTCCCACGTTAGATTACGGAACCCAAAAACATACGTGTGGGCGATTTAATGCGGATGTCATGTCCAAGTATTCTTGTTATGTTAAAGACAGATTTTTTATATAACAAAATCCCTTATTTAATGTTAAGCTTCTAAATCCCTTATTTACAGAAATTTCCGTTTTACAAAATGAAATATAATATTCACGGAATATGGCACATCGGTTTTCCGCCTTTGGTTGTCAAAGGCGGAATAAGATTATATTACAAAAAGCTTGTGAATACTATTCAACCCATTCTATCAGATAAATACCTGCTTACTGTATAACGGAGTGATAATAAATAGGTACCTTAAGGGATATTTTGCTTTGATTTTTTGGTTTAAGTATGAACATTATTTACGTTATAAACTTATTTCAATTTTAATGAAAAATAATTTAAAATATTTGAGTTGTTTTACAGTATTTCTTAAAATTAATATTAAATTAAGTATTATATTAATCAATACTATGACCATTAAAAAATCCTCATTTATAAAAAAAGGAATTTTAATAAATAAGATAAATGTCGTATGGTTTTAACGATTAAGATAGGTAGAGAAATATATGGATATAATATACATTATTATTAAAATAACTTCTAAAATTTAAAGTTGAGCTTTGAATTAAGCTTTAAACTCTATTTTATTATTCCTTCATGGGAACAAGGTTAGTTTCTATGGCGACTCATCTCTTGCAAATACCTGCTACAAATGCCCAAACGAAAAACGGCCATAAATTTAACAAAGTAAAGTTGCATTTCCGTAAACGATTCTACGTTCATCCTCCCTCTCACGTCGGATATTTATAATTGTAGGAGAAATGTTTTCTACTTGATATTTCTGCTAAAGTAAAATTATTTATGTCTGTTCCATGTTTCCAACTGTTGCGTTGGAGATTTTCCTAGAATATCCTTATATTTCAATCTCTATTCTTCTCGATGGTTAGCGAACTATGCTTAAATTGGTTCTGAAGGTTTATATTACTCGAAATACCTACCGAAATATGAGGGCCAGAATAAAGGCTCTCAACGCTCGCTTATCTCAACAGTGTAACACGTTAAACTCAAGAACTGATCATAACACTGACAGCCTTATTCATAAAAAGCTGTTAATTCACGTCTTAAGCACGACTTAACTAATCAACTCATTAAGCCTTAAGAAGTGTTTAAAAGTTTTGTATTCATAAAGCCTCGAGCAGACCGGATGCGTATACGTACACGTAAGCGTAGACGTGCACGTACCACTGAGTTGTAATGTATTGGAATGTATGTGACAGGACACACTGCACGCGCACGTCACGTTACGCAAGCGGTGTGTCCAGTCTAATACATTCCTATACATTACAACTCAGTGGTACGTGCACGTCTACGCTTACGTGTACTTATACGCATCCGGTCTGCTCGAGGCTTACCTAACTTAAAAATTACTTATCTAAACAATACTTATTTTTTTCAGAACTGGTAACTTTTTGGTAGAAATAGTAGAATCTAGCCGTATCATAGATATTGGGGATAATCTGTGGGCCGTATGCTCAAAAAAAAACGAAATTTGACAGAACAGTTCTGTTGTCAGCTGTGTTTTGTTGTTATTGTACCAAAATATTCATGGTGTTGAGACGAAGTTTGGTTAGCTCGTGTTTTTGTTCAGTTTTAGACTCGTATCAAACTACTTATTACTTCACAATATCAAGAAAAAAAACATAAGTTACGTACTTATGCAAATGATGGAAGAGGAACATAAAAAATACTTCAAATATTGGAAGAAGAGTTGGAATATTGGGAGAAAAACTAGAAAAAATAATAATAATTGTAATTTATTGAAAATGGTTAGGTACTAATAAATATGTTGCGAGTTAATTCATTGGTGAATTGTGTTTGTTTTCCCTTCATCATCATCTTCACTGTCAGACTCTAGTTACTGCACTGCAGTAAGCAAATATGGTGTGGAAGGATATCCACAGTCTCCTAAAAGTTTTCTTCCTCTAAATTCACCTTCTTCAAACCTTCTTTTAAGCTGACTCTCACGAAAGATGCGAGCATCATGAGTGCTTCACCTCCAACGACATACCACATCACAAATAGATATATTAGGGCCACACACAACCTGCAAAAGGAAATTAAACAAATAACTATGGATAGGTAATAAATATGGATAGGTAAATAGGTAATTTCATAGATTTTCAGATTGATGTCATAATATCAATGCTAGGCAAGCAGTTTCCTAATATCTAGCTCCTGACGTAGGTACCTAATGGAGAGAAACCATCAAGGAGACCAAGACCCACAAAGGGCTATATTGCAGGACTTACTTCCTGCAATATAGTAAAGTAGAAAACCTTTGTATACAATAAACACTAACCTCATGTCGACCCCAGTGCCTGTTCACAGCCATTACTTGAATGTGAACAGGTATGCCGCCACCTTTTGTATCAACCGAGTCGTCTTCTTTAACAATATTTATTATTTTGTTCATGTTCTCCTTAGAAAACCTGCACTTTTTTCTAAATTCCACTTCATCATTTTCCACCATCGGATCTAACCTGGTTTGATAAACTTTAGAACAAGATTGCCAAAATTCGTTTATATCTGCTATATCTTGCTCAAAATTATTTGAATAGTCACCGTAGGTAATCAAAATAATCCAGTTCCATTATAAAATATTGTAAACAAACAAGCAAATCAGCTGTTTATTAGCATCCATTTTCTTGTATAAGGAGTTAGGAGAGGTGTAACACCTCCTTACCTTCAATAGCTGTCAAGTTAAACTGCCTATATAGGTTGTTTAATTTGACAACTATTTAAGTACCAGTTTAAACAGTTGATTTGGTTTAAACAACATTTATGAATACAAAATTACGTTAAGCATTACTTAGAGGCTTACTTAAGATTAAACAATGTTTATGAATAACGCTGTTAGTACTTAAGTGTTGTTTGCTTTGCCTACACAATAACCTTAGTCAGTAGACACCTATTTTGTGCGATTTCCCTATGTGGCAAACAATATTTCCAGGTGGTATCTAGTTTCTGGATGTTTAGAGGATTATTCGATCTTCGATACCGTTGTCGGGGCACCTTTGTGGGCAAGCAGCAGGCTTAGTGTAGGGGCACCATGACGACAGAAAAATATACAAAAATTTTACAAAATTCTACTTAAAGTTTACAGTGTTAAACCAAAATCACTTGACAACTTTTGGTACTTACCAAGTTGTTGAAAACAAAACGATCCATTGATTAAAGTTAATCTTCTCTCTCCGTGATTGTTTTTACTATAATTGGTTGAAGTAATAACATTTATTATATATTTTACTAACATCCAGTTTGAGAAAACTTATCCCCTAATAATGATTATATAAAATATAAATATAAACATTGATAAATAAATATCCTCAAGTGCTTGAATCTATGGACGTACTACAATCTAAGGCAGCGTTGTCCTAAAGGTTTACATATCCTACCCAACAATACTATCATACTCTTTGTGTTTTTACTCGTTCCCACCATGAAAAGTGGGCGAAAATATAACAAAAGCTTTTGAAAATTCGAAGAGAGATTTTCTTTTGAAATATAACAAAATACATACATCTATTTTCGCAACTTTATGTCGTTATATCCATGTATCGATAATTGTTTGTTGCTTTCTGTCTATCTAATTTAAACTACGTGATTAAATATATTTTAATTTTAGTACCAACTTATATTTATATAAATTTAACAAAGTTCTTAGAAAGTCAACACCTTTCATTGATAGGTTTTTTCTTAAAATATTATTATTTTAAGTTAGATTTGAGAGAAAATTCATCATAAAGTGCACTGAACATTAACAATGAAATGGAAAAAGACACAAAAACTTAAATGTTGTAATTTGAAAAAAAAAAACATTAACCCTCTGAAAAAGATTCGTTAATTTGCATAATTAAATATCGGAATGAACATTGCCTTACTGAGATAATTAACTGTTACTCCAAAAATATTTTTTCTATCAATCGCCTTAATAACCCTTTATTTCTACCTTTTAATTCCCGCTGAGATATTTTCTTTCTCGCTAATGGATGGTAGAAAAAACAATCTGTATTTTCAAGATTAGGGACAGTAATGTTTTTAGTCCGATTTTAATGAACGTGTTTCGTTAAAAGTCCCGGTATTGGTGTAATTAATGGAAAAGTGGCTTTTTCGCTCGGTCTCATTTGTCGGGTGTTATGGTTTGTTTGTCATTCAGCTCATCGGTAGCGTAATGACAAATCATGTTATGTTATGTTTAATTATAATGCCATTTATAATGTATAATGTTTTATGTGAATGAAATGGTATGACTACGGGACGCTTTGTCAATGAATTTGTAGTTATATCGAGTTTTTAGCTCTTTTTAAATGAAGCTGAACATAACGGACAATTTTTGGGAAAGTATTCTATAATAACCAAACTATAACGCTTTCTTACTGATTTTTTATACATATTTATAATCTTTTGCCTTTAAGTTTTCGAATTATTTTAATTCAAAATGCCATCGATTTCAAAAACATAGCAAATTTCTTATTATTGTCTTAATTAATTAACTAAAGCCAAAAATTAAACCCACATATCTATTCACTGTCAAAAATATGAATGATAAGGACCTGTTTCACCGATTACAGACAAATTGCCAGATAGCATAACCATAACCGTAACTTATCTGCCAGATAAACTACGAATTTTGGTGGCGATATCTATCAGATAACTATCTGAAGCTTTATCTGTAACTGATGAAAAAGGCCCTGAGGGTCATTTATATGTTTTGACATCGAATGAGTTATTGTGAGATAGATGATACTTCGATATTTCATAACATGTGTCTATTAGCAACAAAAGCATAATAAAAATATTAATGTTTGTTTTTCCAAGATCGGATAATTAATTTCCTCGGATCAGTATTAGCTTTCAAGCCAATTAGTGAGTTACCTTATAATATCGACGGAAATAGAAATTAGGATTATTTAGCTAAGATTTTCTCGGGAAATATTTCTCTAGTTTCACTTCATTTAAGTATTTAGTTTCAGTTGTTATGGCATTGTTTTGTTTCTTGATCCTACTAGCGCAAAGTATCGTTATCATATATAATTAATTGGTATATCAATTAAATCCTGAACTCGGTTTTCGACCAATAACCGTTGCCATAACTGTTCTAATAATAACCCCGAGCACCATAAAAAATATATTATTTTGTATGGATATAGGTTTTCCCAAAGGACTATAGCATGGGTTGATTCAAAAAAGGTATTCTGAAGCATTTAAAGGGTTCGGCAGCACGCAGGTAACATCTCTGATGCTACAGGCGTCCATAGGCTGCGGTAACCGCTCTCCACCAAGTGGGCCGCATGCTTGTCTGCCAACTTGGTAGTATAAAAAAAATAATATATATAGGTTTTTTTTATCTATGTTTGTATGTTAATACTACGTCTCACTTTTGGGACCTATTGGATTTGGTGTGGTTTTGGGGTTATGGTATAATCAATACACCTACCAAAAAGCACTACGTGGTCGCCGGTCTTCTGACATATTAATAATTTAGTTAGTTGAATGATACTCCAAGACATTTGTATGGTCTTTTTAACAGATAATTGTGAAACCATAAAAGCATTTATCATTGCAAATACCAATTGAAAATATAAAGTGAAAAATAATATAACGTAGGTTGGAAATCCTTTAAGTATCTAATTTGCAATTTTTCCTTCAAGGGGATTTTCTCAGGGATTTCACCAATGATTGACTATTAAACTGAGCGTAATTTTACGTAGCAAGAATAACGAGTTTCCATAGAAAGCAGGTTTCAAAAATTATTTATTATTAATATTTTTTCTGGTAGTGCTAATTGAAAAGAAAGTTGTAGAAATAGTATAATAATAATGGTAAAAAAAAAATGTTAAGTTTTATATCAGATTTTTTTAAACGTACAGAGTTAAATTTATTGTTTCTTGGGATTTATTGGGAATTCCCGTGCCCACGAGTTTATGGGTTAATAATGGTAAAGATAACTATCGTTTTAAATCAACGTAAAATAATATGTTCTAATTCTATGTAGTTTTAGAATAAAATTTTATCGCATGACAATTTAAATTTTTATACGTACTTTCTGGATTATGTAATACACAAACTCAGTACATAATCTGTACTCAGTGCGTTACCGGCGTTTAGGCCGCGCCGGTAACAAGTTATAACCATGATTCGATGTAAGGTGCAGCAAGTAAGTAGATAACAATGAAGTGTCGATGCTTATAATTCCTGAGGAGCTCTCCCTTTTTGTATTCTCACTTCAATTAGAATATTCTAGATAATTTCATGATAACTTTATTCATCAGAGTTCTAACATATTTTATGTTTTTAACGTTTATTTTAATATACTCAAAAACGACGGTGTGTTCATTGATATATTAATTCATATACAAATATAATACACGATTTCTTATACGTTTGACATCTGTATTAGAGTTATAGACCAGGGTTTTTAATTTTTGAAAGGGAAAAAAATAGTAGTAGTATGAAACCTATTAGAAAAGGAGGGGAATATGATAAAAATGAAAGGAAAAATAAATTACGGGCGATCTGAGTTCGGGAAATGGGAGGGGGTGGGCTTTTAAGGGGAGAAAATGGTTTATCTCGATTTCCGGTAAAACTACAAGTACTATGAAAAAAAGTGACATAGCAAACTTGTAGGTAATAAAACGATCTACAACTTTTAATTCACAACTTTTTTACAAAACGTCAAAATGTATGTGAAAAATAGGTAGGTGAAAACTTACCTTTTTATGTCCAAAATCCACTATAATTTATTTGATTAAAAATATTAATTTTTACATCTTATTTTGACTTAATTTAAAAAAAAATAGACTAATTTTCAATCGAAAATTCACGTGTCAAAATATTAGCTTTTTTATAAAAGTCGGTGTGGTTTTTGTTCATTGAAATCTCTATTTTCTGATACTTAGTTATATATGGTTATAAAATATATACATTACTTTAGTAAATTTTCTCAGAAAATGCAAAACACCGAAACAAAATTTGTATCATTATGTACAATTGCATCATAAAACTTTATCATCTGGTGACGGATATGAATTTTAAGATATAAATGTAATGTAAATAAATACTTCATAAATTTTATAAATAAATTTATTACTCGTATTAAAAGTTAACGTACAGCATTTCAATACCCAAATTTCGAAACCTAAAAATAACTCCGCTCCCAGCATAAAGTTAATTCCAAGTGGTTTTTGCTTTTTGATACAAATCCCTCTCCACGCTGTACCGTGATACTTGACGCTTCGTACAATACAGCGCTGGTAATTGGCATTAAACCGTGCTTGAAGCGCTTGAAGCGGCTGTTTGTGCAATTGAAGGTGAGCCGGGAGCCGTAATTAGTTTGAAATACGAGAATAATGAGCTGCGGGGCTAAAGCGGACTGGGACGTAAATCTGCATGCCATATGATGTTTTATGCGAAATTTGTTTCCAGTTTCTGTCTGCAAATTATAGTACCTACTATAATAGTACTTTATTGATGCGGTAGCCCAGTGCATATTATCAGATATGCTGAAACAGATCTGTAATGAACTAAAAATCGTACTCCGTTACATCGAGGAGTTGAGCTCGTTAGGGCCTGGTTAGACAGGGGGATAATGCACAATACACCCCACAGCGAAATGTTAGTATATTAGTAATATTGATACTCGTCGACGCATCGACGCAGCTAATTAGCATCCAAGAATACAAAAAAAAATCTATGGAAACATCTTTTTGTAAAAAAGATAGGATGATCGCCACTGAACCGTGTCAAATTAAATTATTTACAAGTATACCTATTATTGAGAATTTTCAATAAATCTCGATTCTAAAAACGGCGTTGAACATTCTTAAAAAGAGGGCATATTGCATCCGTGTTATTTAATATCAGCTCTCATCTTCCCGTGCTTTGGAGGAAAATCAGCTTGCAACGACTCGGAAACGACGAATACGAAAACCTTTTTTAGTATTTTTTTTATCGCGTTTCCTATAAGGCACTGGGCTTGTTTATTACATGAAAATATAAAATCTATGCATATGCCTATGCCGTGGGGTACCGGTTTAATAATGATGCCACTTTTTTTGTAATTTCGTAGTATGGTCGTGAAACCGGCTAAGGGATTTAATATACCGTGCCAACTTACTGCGATCGCGTTGCGCGTCGCCGCCCGCCTGTTATGTGTGGTAATTTTACCAAATCTCCAAGAAATATAAGGGGTCTACATATTTATTCTTTTACGGCTATTTATAACAAATGTAAAAGTTCAAACACTTAGCAGTCACACGTGGTCACGGAAGAAATATCTTCCGCGCCCTTAAGCGACTACAAATAAATCGCGAAAGTTTAACTAGTTATTAGGATGATGATACATTTCTTTTTCTATTACTAAAAAGTGAAATATCTGGTTTTTGCATTTCTATCTCGTCCCTCGCTCGTTCCGGTGTAGTACAAAGTGCAGCTCGCGTTAATATGAATCCGGGCAGTAAATCGCAGATAGGCAACGGAACGGGCGAAAGCGAAACGAAATTAATTTCCACATGATGAATGATGAACGATGACGTTGCAATTTACAATTTTTCAACTGGCTATGGAATAATATTGAATTTACGGACATGTTCGGTTTGACTGTTTGTTTATTTGTACTTATGGTAAATTTCGATTCGCTACAGAAATATCGTCTGACTATCCATCTATCTTTTGCCTAAGTATTTTCTATTCGTTATCAATTAATTATTTGTATCTTTTACAGATAATTCATATAAAATAAATCATGCTATATGCATGATTAAATACTGTACCGTCTAGCCCCATTGAAAGCTTTAAGCTTGCCTTACGAGTAGGTACTAGATATATATAACTTAATAATATATACATTTTATTACAATTTTTAATTATTAGTTCAAACTAATATTCCAAGACTTATAATGTCTTCTTATGATAATCGTAGAAACTTGCTACATCAAAGATGATCCCTGCATAAAGGAAAATATTTTTTCTCAAACAATGTAGTTTCAAATTATAAATATAGTCTGTAAACTGTAATACATCTTCCGGAATATTACAACGCGGCAAAGTATAAAGTTTCTAAAGCATAACGCCATTATTATTGCACTGCTATATTTCACGGGCCGTCTGCCAAGACAGGGGTCGAGTAATCCAGACAGCACTTGACTTTAGGGACTCCCAAAATAATCAAATGTTTTTTGTCTCTGACAAATCCATTACGTTCAGACGTACAACACGGTGACCAAGTCGGCTTCACGCGGTGTTAAGGTCATTTCGCACATTGCCAGTTGCTAACTTGCTAGTAGCTTACTCACAAGTAGCTTAAAACGTACTAATGTAGGCATGTTATTTTGAACTCGAACTAAAACTTTTGAAGTGTAATTGTTTGCTCGAACGGCTTAATATATTTTCTTTCCAGCGGTATGTTAGTGTGAAGGTTTCACAATAATATGACAATGGAAAGAAATACACTAAACTATTATTATAATGCCTTTCTATTATATATTTGTAATAACACCGTTTCAAAGACAAGCTCTCATCTTAACTAACAATGTGTGGCATACCCGATACGTGAGCTCTTTTATAGAAACTATTCTTATCCTCACCCTCTGGTATTGAAAACAACTGTCTGCTAAGCTTTAGTTTGGGAGATTGTCTCGGTTTTCTTACGTTTTATCAGCTAATAAAATTTGCATGTACATATAGTTAAATTATTCGTATTGGAACGCGTAAACTTTCGGTTTTTTAAATTTTTACTTAAACATCAAGATTACGTGACTTATGACCTCTAATACAAACTTGTTGTTGTCATTCTTTAAATGTTGGTTAAAAATTAACTTTGCCTCCTCCACTAGGATCATGAGAACTGTTAGGCAGGGATCCGTAGTACATGAAAATCAAGTGATTACTAACAAGCTAATTTTTGGTGAGTAGCTTCGTTTCGATGAGACGTCCAAAGATATCCTATACCCAACTCTCGATTGTGGTAGCTAACAGAGATATCAAGGATAAAAAAATTCAAGGATGTAAAACCGGGATAACGGACCACGAAATTTGTCGGACAATATGTCCGTTAGATTTTATATATATTAATTAAGTATACAACAAAAAATCAGCTGGTTAGTAATCATAGTAATCATTTAAATTGACCTCGTTTTCGACACATTTTGGAAATGGCGGACTCTTTGATCAAACCATAGGTTTTGTAGGACAAACATGTTTTTATATAATTTAGATAATTATCTTGAGATATAACATATTGTCCGACAAATTTCGTGGTCCGTTATCCCGGTTTTACATCCTTGAATTTTTTAATCCTTGATATCTCTGTTAGCTACCACAATCGAGAGTTGGGTATAGGATATCTTTGGACGTCTCATCGAAACGAAGCTACTCACCAAAAATTAGCTTGTTAGTAATCACTTGATTTTCATGTACTACGGATCCCTGCCTATGTACTATGTTAACGAAAATAGGATAAAACCTTTATCTTATTACTGATCCTTTCGTACACCATTATTTTGAACGGATCCTACACCCTTTTTACGGTTTTTTGTTCTGCCCAAGTTGGTTTACATTATGCTGGGTTAAGCTAATTATTTAGCTTTATACCAATTTTTATTCAAAGCATTTATTTTTCCAACATATATTTTCTCTTTAAACAGTAAACTGTATGTACAAATATTAGCATAATAATGGTTTTTAGAACCTACAACAAATAATTTCTAATTCTACTAGCAGGTTACTGTTTGATTTTTGTAGATTAAATCCTGAAACTGAATTTTTATAAAATCACCCCACTAAATATTTCTGATAAGTTGAACAGCTGGATTTTACGCCTGTTGTCATGATATCATAATATCAAAATACATAATTAACTATGAGTATCCGTTTTTATGGAATTTACTAATTTAGCTTTATCCAAATATCTTAAAACTTTCTGAAACACTACCACAGATATAGTACTGTCCCATAAAAAATCTGTGTGTGACACGTTTCTCTTGAATATTATACTATGGTCAATTGGATTTTGAAGTAAGTTATATAAACTTTGGACATCATTCACAGAGGCTAGCCAATCATCGTCTGAGCTTATCAAAGCTATCGGTGTCTCGATGTTTAATATATTATATTCCTTTCGTTCTCTATTAAATTTGTGGAATTTCTTAGTTTTGGCCAGTTGAATATAATGAAGAATAGTGTTTATGGAACCCCCCGCCGGCACGTGGTCTTGTACACGAATTGTGCGAACAGCATTCCATGCTCTTTTTGAAGGTAAACCACTTAGGAACCATAACGGGTTACTGCATAAGTTCATTGGACCATCACAGTATTTCTGCGCCAGCCACCTCGGCACCTTTCTATTGGGCAGAATTTCTCCTGAACCCAAAGCTCTTAACATTTCCTCTGGAACCTCGGTCAGCATTTTCAAAGGTCCACTAACATTACTCATGAATGCTAAAGGCGCAATTAGGACCCCCACTCTCAGCACGCTTTTGTAAGAAAGCACGGACGATAGAAACACCAAAAATGCTGTTGCTCCCATTGAATATCCAACAAAATCCAAAGGCAGGACTATATCGTCTTGTATCATCATATAATCTATAACAGCTGGTATATCGATAAGACCCATTTCGTCAAAGGTAAAGTTCCAGAATGTTGGATCCGATACTGTCAAGTGTTCATGTCCTCGCGAGTAGAAGTTACCTCTGGCGTTCATAAGCCATACGTCGTAGCCAGCGTCTGATAGAAGGTACGGTAGAACATTGTTGGGTCCTAGCAGGATCCAGTCTATGGAGCTACCTAGAAGACCGTGGTGGATCAATATTGTTCGCCTGTTGTTTGAGTAAACTTTGAGGATGCGTGGTAGTCGATGCACGGTCAATAAGAAACCATCCTTTGTTTGTACTATATGTGTTTCCATTTCGCGACCGTGCCATTGACTAAGCATCGCCGAAGTCAATTGGAACAGTTTTCCCGCCTTGTTCGGTTTATTCGGTATGTTTGATTTAGGGAGATTCGATTGATCCGTTATGTTAAGATTCAATTTATTGGTTTCGTTGGATTGAAGAGGATGTTCTTCTGACACGTCGAATTTTGAATTTAAATTAACTCCCTTAGTCCAATTGCTGTTTAATATGTTATTTGACTCTTCAGTAGCGACGGTATTATTCAAATTTTCACTTTTGACTGCTTCACTGTTGTCTGATAGACTCACTGCTTGGTTTTTTCTCTTTGAAATTTCTGCCTTTACATAATTTATAAATTGCTTTATTCTATATCTAAAGTATTTTTTAAATGACTTATATGTCTTTCTAAAATCATGTGCAATAAATGATAGTCTGTATCTACATTGACTTTGGTGATAAATTGTCACGAATAATAGAGAGAATAATATTTTTTTCATCATTTTCTATTTAGAAGATGTGTCTTTCACTGTAACAACCACTTTAATGTCCATCATCAAAGTTTTTGAGAAAAAGACAGCAATGAAACAATAGATTCATTCAAATGTCTATTCATAAAAACTACACTGTTTATAAACAAAATTTTGATAAGATTACTAATTCTGTACAATGTACAATAGAGAATTATAGTTCGTCATAGTTATTATTTGTTGTTTAAGTGGTGAAAAACAAAGCTCGAACAATGGTTTAGTTCCACGATAGTTTGAAATAATTGTACGTATGAAAATTAGAATTAGAAAAAAAAAGTTATTCTCTAAAATTAAATAAAAGTTAAGTTAAAGCACGCAGGTGATATATTTTTTAATAAACTAGCTGCTAGTTTATTTAAAAAAATATCACTATCAGTTACGCCATTTTCGTCCGCGATGCAAGTAGATTTCCTACTATAGAAGAGCTCCCGTGTTTGCCGCAGAAACACTAAATATAAACAGTATATTTTTAAAGGTTCCGTTGTCGGCTCGTAAAGAATGATCCGACGTCTCGGGCGACACCATTACTTCTAGTAGCGCATGAAACATTCATAAAGCCGCCGCCGCGCCGTCCCAGACTTGTTGGGCTTCCGTCGATGGTTTGTGGACATGTGCAAATCACTGTCTGTTGCGTTCTTTGGATCTCGGATGTTTTGTGTTTTCCATCGAAAATAAAAGCGCTATTCACCTACAAGAAATGATTGGGCTGACCGTTCTTATCACTATATTTAATAATGAATCCCTATTTCACTTGGTCACGCCATCCAGCGTGAACGACTGGACCGATTTATGTACTATTAATAAATAAATATTGCTGGAGGTTGCGTGTTCGATACCCGCCCCGTGTCATATAATTTTACGATCTGTATTATTTGTTCCGAGTGACGGTGCGTCTATACTAGAAATATCTTTCTATGTATGTATATTATATTAAGTTTATCAGAAATCTAACACCCGTATCACAAGATTTGCGCTTACCACGGGGCTAGATGTTGCTGTGTGATTTGTCCAGCAATATTTATTATTTATTTGTCTTGTATTGTAGACGTAGGTATACCGTTTATAATGAATATGTATGTGTTCTTTACAGTGGACCTGCTGCAAATGTTGGAGTTCAACGTGACCGTCTCGTTTCCCGCTGCGCCGCTTCTCACTGTTATATTGGCTCTAGTCGGTAAGTTTCATTCAATCTAATCATAATTTATCATTTTATCACCTTTAACTTCATAAAGTATATTGAACTTGTGTCCGTCGTAATTGAATGTGTTGAAATGGAGGCGCGTGTTAACAATCATATGCTATAAAATATTAGCGCTATATGAAATAGAAACAATCAGATATAATGTGCTTTGACTCATATTATATCTAGATAGTTTTTTCTACTAAGTTGTTGTTTGATAGGTTCTAAGTACGTACATATGTACTCTTATATTTTCTGAGACTCCGTTGTAATCAAGGAATTTTATATTTTCTTCATAGAAACAGTATAACTATTGAGTATGAGCAATAATTCATTTTGTATTGTTGCCAAAGGTCTGGTATACATTATCGGTAAGTACATTAATAGTACAAATAATACAGTTCATATTATTCTAGTATTAAATACTGTGCAATACATTAATAAATAGGAAAATGTTGATAATATATACGTACTTCGATATATCGAGAATTTTAGTTAAGGTACAAGCTACTACTATAATTATAAATGAACTTACCCAAATGCAATACTTACAGCATGATGGAACTGAATGAAATTTCTTAAGTTATGTGTCTAAACAAAATTTTAATTACATAAATGGCCGCTGTCACAAAATAGCTGAAGCCTAATTTCGTAATATAGATTTTTCGCTTCAAAGTACCTACCCAACCATTTTAAAAAATACCCCATCTTAAAAATTCCATAAAAAGCAAAGAGATCGTCTTTTCCAACAATCACCACAAAAAAACGAAAAATATACTTTTCACTGATAGATCCACAGAAATAAATTCGAAAGCACTTCCGAACCAAGTTTGCCAAGACCTACACGCCAGTACTTTTCGTAAGAGCTCTCGTGTTGAGAGATGCCTGCATATCAAAGGCTTGAACAGCTATCTTCTCAACCGAGTGTGCATTTCACACTGGGGGCCTACCATGATCTCTTAGAGCAGTATTATTCTAATCTTATTTTGTGATTTCGTACCATAACCTCTTATAAATCATATAAAGTAATATTATTGTAGGCTTACTCTAAGAATGTTCGGAAACATGATAGTTTTTAAAAGATGGTGGTTGGCCCCCTGATTGCGGTTTGTTAAACTGTTTTACCTGCATTCAAATGTTTATACAAATGCCAGGTATTTTCGTAATACCTACGCCAAGCTAATTAGTGAAATTCGTATTTGCTTTATACATTTCAATTGTCTATGTGGCTCTTTATAAAACTATCTATCTAAATAAAAATCAATGCCATTTTAAGCTATAATTTTATAACTCAAGCACGGCTTAGCTGGAATTGATTTGGTTTTGGTTCTAAAATATACGTTTTAAGCCCAGGGAAGGTGCCGCGGGCGGGTTCAGCTAGCTATATTGTAGTACATATTTTATGTACAAAGAATGTACCAAATATGTAAATAAACTTAAAAAAATAAAAATATAACCAAGGAGAACCCCATGTACCTACATAATGCGACCAAAACTCGTACGCAACTGCTACCTTAATATACTTTTTAACAAATTACATCATTACGACTGATAGATCTCAGTCTAGAAGTAATCATAAAGTTCCACCTAACAAATACGAATATATCGGTAAATCTGTAACCATATCGGTATATCGGCATGGGTCATTATTTTACTGTCAACCCTCGGTAGCGGCCTCGAATACTGTCTGCGTCTGTGCGACCTCGCGACTAGGCGCCGCGTCAGCCATTCCATGGCGGTTTGCCACGCATTTCCCCTCAACTCTCTAGCTTAGTACTCCAAGATTTTCGTGTGCCGAGTGTCTTGAACGTTAGTAGGTCGGTCGATTCAACAAGTAAGTGGAACAGTGGCGCCTGTTGCGCGACCGACGCGGGGAGCGGGGCGGGGCATCTGTTGCGCCTCGCAGACGCCACTGCCGCCCACTCCAGCTACGCCCGTGCTTCGGTCACAAAGATACTTTTGACCCACATTTTACACGTTTTCTCTGTTACACATGCAACGTAACAGCCTGCAGCCCCCGAGTGCGAGCGGTGTCGCAGTTCGCTTAGGATTCCTGTCCTACATTCTAGTTTAATATTCACTACCTCGCTCTATCATGTAAGAAACCTGAGATGATGGCTACTACTCCCTTCCTGCACCCACCGCCCCTTAACGTATCTCGCAATTTTAAAAGCACTAATTTATACCGAGTGAACATTCTACCAAACAACGATCGATTACTTCGTGTAAAAAATCCCAGTTAGGACATACTACTGCACTAGTTACGTAATTATATACAAGACATTTCGACGACTTGTGACAAAAAGGCTCTAGTATTACAAAAGGAACGAGTATCTCTGTCTGAAACATTAGATTCGATGATTGACCTTTATATACCTCTATAATTACAATTGAAATGGAAAATTTACAGCTATGTTGTATAGTTCTCCGTGCCAGAAGTTCTAAGGCCGAGTTTCATTCAATGTAAACAAAAACAAAGGCCTCATTATGTACTCGATAAACAATAACAAAAGCAACCGGGAACTTGGGTCTAATAAATGATCGATTGATACAGTTTGGAGTAAAACCTTACTTGAGGGTTATTTTAGGATACGGCACGGGAATAATTATGATATTTTATCATACCAATAAGAAGTTATATTATAGTGCTGCTTTTCTCTACATTATCTTCCTGTGTACCTACACAGGAAGATAATGTAGAGAGATAAGAAGAGTACCTGTGTAGGCACACAGGAAGATAATGTAGAGAACAGCAGCACTATAATATAACTTCTTATTGGTATGATAAAATATCATAATTATTCCTGTGCCGTTAAGGAAGTTAAGGTTAACTTGAGTACCTATTACGCCTATCTTTGTTTTTTTTTGTAATATTATTTGGTTGTGATAAATAAATATTTTTTTTTTCTTCTTTCTTTCTTAGGCACGTATTTATGCGCGTCTTGACTTGATCTATTCACACATTAGTTTATATGAAATCTGTATGATTCGTTCAAAATAATTTGGATTACCTGTTTTCTGTTAAATACCTTAATTATGAAATTGCAAAAATTATTTGAAACAGAAATGTCGGATATACATAATATCGTCATAGTTTACGTAAGTAATTCCCGATTTTCAAAATAAAAATTTAGTTTGTTTGGGATCGTAAAATTATTGACAACCAACTAATCCAATCCTATATATTGTAAGGCATTAACCTTGTTGATTGGATAACCTAATCAAATACTGTCTACAAGTCGTTTGTCACAAAACCAATCTAACCATATTTGTTCAGTAATCTAACCATATCCGCAGCGTTCCGGCGAAGTTGTAAACCGAATTGCAGTTCGTCTGAGTCAATTATTGTTAGAAGCCAGTACAGAAATTCTAATCTTGAAGTTGAGCGTATGCCCGCATTGCATATCCACTGATTAATATCGCTCCCGACTCTGCTACGGCTTCAGACAACTTTCAAATTCAACCACCACATATTGCACCGTACGCTACGCGAAATCTGTTTGCTTGTCGCTTCATACGGGAACTACTTTATTCGCGTCTCTCTGACACTTTGATTTGAAATTCTGAGAGTTCTGAGGTGTTGCGTCTCAGATGCAAGTCGCGAATCAGTCCAAGTAACCGTGTAACGATGTAAACAATCTGTTTACAGCGAACGGCAGCGATACGCGACGTCTTACACGCTTAGCTGACTCTTATAAGTTGTTATGATTAAAACTTGTCTTATAAGCTATTTCAGAATTCCTGACGCATATTTCGACGCGAATAAATAACTTCTTGTAAAAGAAAGATTTTTATATTATAGAAAATTGATAAGCTGACAAGATTCAATGAACTGCGAATAGCGAGCATTCCTGTTCGTTTCGAAAGTATTTATGGTACGAAAAATATGTCTTCTTAATTTCTTATCTGCGAAGTTCCTTTCACCCGTCATTTCGGGGAGGCTTACGCTTTTTAAATTTCAATCTACGACGATGGTATCTGCCACGTCCGACTGTACCTCGTGCGGCAATCTTAGAATCAAGCTGAAGGGATTATTTTCAATCCGTTCGAGGCGGGCGGCCAACCATACTTAATAAGTTCGGTTATCTACATCGCTGTCTTTCGTTTCATGGACGTTTCAATTACTCTGCTGTGATTCAGGGGGCCTACCACCATCTTTTTAAAAACTATCATGTTTCCGAACATTCTTAGAGTAAGCCTACAATAATATTACTTTATATGTTACCATGAAGTCTCTAACATGATTGTTTTATTTCTGCAAAGCCACCGCAAAGGGATGGGAAAGAACGAATTATTTGTCTATGCAGGGAGCATTGCGATCAAGCGAGATAACGCTATTTGTTTATAGAGCGCTCTCACTGTCATGCCAATGTTCCATTGTACGCATACACATTTTAAATGGTAAGTATTTTTAAATATTTTGTAAATTATTTTTCATTATTATCTATTGATTTTCTAGTCTTAAAAATAATTTTAAATTTATTGCTTATTGCATATGCAATTAAAACTGTAAAACGTCGACAATACAAAGGCGAATAAGTTCCTGGGACTCTCCCGGTATCATAGACCACAGGATATGTTTGTCTATGCTGGTATATCGCTCCATAAAATATTAAATGGAACGTTTTGTTTATGTTATTGTTTTGTTTACGACTGTGTTGAAAATCTGCAAATATCTAAAAGTAAATAGTATTTTTGCAGTTATTTTACTAATATGACGATAAGGGAAGAAGTATTATTTCATGGTTGTGGCTTAAGACATAAACCAAATAAAATTCATTGTGTAAAAGTCGCGATACTGGAATTTCAAGTGGTTTGTAATGTTTACAGAGCATGAGCTCGTAGGGTTTTAGGGAAGACAGGCATGCGTCCAATCGTCTAGTACGCCTTGTGCGTGCACTGGTTCATTCCATATTTCTATACGGAGCCGAAACATGGACACTGAGATCCCGTGACAGCAGCAAGATAGATGCCTTTGAAATGTGGTGCTGGCGTAAACTGCTGCGAATACCATGGACTGCCATGAGAACCAATGATTCGATCCTAGAAGAGCTCAAAATCACCACACGGCTCTCTACAACATGCCGACAAAGAGCTCTTAGCTTCTTCGGACACATTATGCGGTCATCTAGGCATTGTCTGGAGAAGCAGATAATCATGGGAAAGGTGGAAGAAAACGTGCACAGGGCAGGGCTCCTACGAGATGGTCCAACACCATCAAAGAGGCTGGTGAAGGCAGCTTGCACCGCGCTCTACACTCTGCATATGACCGTACACAGTGGGGGCTGATTGTATGTGGTCGCGATCCTCAGCAGTGAGGGACCGAGGAAGAAGAATGTTACGCATTTCATGTTCAAATATAGTTAAAAACCATGATAGTTTAAAAAGTTAAATTGAAAGGTATTTTATGTTCTTATCAATATTTTATTTGTAACAATAAAACTTAAAATTAACACTTTGTACTCCTTAATTAATTCACACAAACTTCTTTCAGAACTATAAACACCGCCTTTGCCAGACCTGCTGAATAAGGGCAAGCATATTTGCATCACAAATCTGCAAAAAATAAAATTGATGTTAACATTAGACAGATGTTATGAAACTTAATTATCTTAGTTTCAGTTGCGCCAAAATAGAATGAATTTTTAATGGAATTCAAATGAAATTATAATTCTTCTTTGTTTGAAATATGGTTTTTATTATCCTATATCCTTTCTCGGGTTTTGAGCTACTCTCTAAATAAATCTCAGGAATGTCTTCCTTACTTATTATAAGTCACTATAATTAAATTTTAAATTTCTATGTAGGTACCTACCTACTGATTTTTACCTTTGCTTTTATTACATGTAATTGCAATCATCATAATGAGGTGGAATATTATTAACATTCTTATTTCATTGACTTACTAATTGAACATTCAATGAATGATTATGTTTGCGACAATAGATAGGGTTCCTCAGTTGAGATGGGGTGTACTATTGCCATATGTGTACAATCTATGCATCCCAGGAAAATGCCCGGAGAGGCATTTTACATTTATTGTAGAATCTGAAAGAACATTGTAAAGGAATCATATTTTTTTAAAAGTGGTTTACAACTATTATTAATTTGACCAACAATTTGCACCTTATGCCTTTCACAAGTCCATGTAATCTAGTACTAGTAGTGACATCATTAGTTAAATAGGCAGTGAAGTATTTACTACATTTGAAGATGAGGCAAGCACATACATATACCTACAGTACAATGGCTAGGTACATGCATCTTCTTCCAAACTGAGTAAGTGCTTATATTATTATAAAAATATATCTTTATATATAAAAGAAAGTCGTGTTAGTTAGGTACATACTTCACTTATAACTCGAGAACGGCTTAATAGATTTGGCTGAAAATTGGTGGCGAGGTAGCTTAGAGCCAGGAGAAGGACATAGGATACTTTTTACTGTTTTTTTTAATCTAATATAATGCGGGCGGAAAGCTAGTAGGTATATATTTTAGAGCCATACTTTACTACATTAGTATAATAATAGATTAGTTTTAGATTTATAATAATAATAATTTGCTAACTCTGCTTTAATTCTGTTGCGTTTTTGATCATTCACTGGAAAGTGGATGTACTTTTGCCTCATAAGCTGTAATAATGCTCAGAATCTGTGGCCATTTTAGGGACATTGGTACATTCAGTAAAGCCGCACTTCCTCGCACAAGCTACGCGTGAGATCTTTTGTTATCGAAGGGATTGCATTCTTCACGCAATCTCCTTCGGATATGCTCCCTCTCATGATCCTACCATGATCTCTTAGAGCAGTATTATTCTAATCTTATTTTGTGATTTCGTACCATAACCTCTTATAAACCATATAAAGTAATATTATTTTAAGCTTACTCTGAGAATGTTCGGAAACATGATAGTTTTTAAAAGATGGTGGTTGGCCCCCTGTACTTTTCTCAGCGTTGTTGGCTTCCAGAAATTCGAACTCTTCGTAATCACTAAACACTGTGATCACTTCACATTTTTACTTTATTAAGGCGATATGTCTACAATTATCACAAATATTTACGAAAACAAACATATTCACGTACTTTTTACAGGACAAAAAGATATAATTTGCCTTTAAACTGAAAAATAATGTTAGATCCGCTGCAAAATATCAACTTTTTTATGATCGCGTATTTTGACAGAAAAACATTACTTTGAAATGTCAAATGGTAACCAAAAGGCGTTCATGGTAGGAAAGTATTACGAATTGAGTGAATGATTTTTTAGTGACGTCACACAATCGCTAGACTAAACAACGTTAGAATAAGATTGTTTAAAAGAGGTTATGGTACGAAATCACAAAATAAGATTAGAATAATACTGCTCTAAGAGATCATGGTCACCCCCCAGATCCTACTTTTCATAACCTTTTCTTTAATTCAATGTATGAAATTTACAAGAGATTTAGTGGAGATGCAATGGAAACAATAAAGGGTTAGAGCGTGAGGGTCGGTTTTGATCGTGTTTTGTTTGCGCGTGGTATCACGTTTCTCTTGTCGTATTGGGCTTCATCTGAATACTGGGGGCCTACCATGATCTCTTAGAGCAGTATTATTCTAATCTTATTTTGTGATTTCGTACCATAACCTCTTATAAACCATATAAAGTAATATTATTGTAGGCTTACTCTAAGAATGTTCGGAAACATGATAGTTTCATCATCATCATGATAAACTATCATGTTTCCGAACATTCTTAGAGTAAGCCTACAATAATATTACTTTATATGGTTTATAAGAGGTTATGGTACGAAATCACAAAATAAGATTAGAATAATACTGCTCTAAGAGATCATGGTAGCCAACCACCATCTTTTAAAAACTATCATGTTTCCGAACATTCTTAGAGTAAGCTTAAAATAATATTACTTTATATGGTTTATAAGAGGTTATGGTACGAAATCACAAAATAAGATTAGAATAATACTGCTCTAAGAGATCATGGTAGCCAACCACCATCTTTTAAAAACTATCATGTTTCCGAACATTCTTAGAGTAAGCTTAAAATAATATTACTTTATATGGTTTATAAGAGGTTATGGTACGAAATCACAAAATAAGATTAGAATAATACTGCTCTAAGAGATCATGGTAGCCAACCACCATCTTTTAAAAACTATCATGTTTCCGAACATTCTTAGAGTAAGCTTAAAATAATATTACTTTATATGGTTTATAAGAGGTTATGGTACGAAATCACAAAATAAGATTAGAATAATACTGCTCTAAGAGATCATGGTAGCCAACCACCATCTTTTAAAAACTATCATGTTTCCGAACATTCTTAGAGTAAGCTTAAAATAATATTACTTTATATGGTTTATAAGAGGTTATGGTACGAAATCACAAAATAAGATTAGAATAATACTGCTCTAAGAGATCATGGTAGCCAACCACCATCTTTTAAAAACTATCATGTTTCCGAACATTCTTAGAGTAAGCTTAAAATAATATTACTTTATATGGTTTATAAGAGGTTATGGTACGAAATCACAAAATAAGATTAGAATAATACTGCTCTAAGAGATCATGGTAGCCAACCACCATCTTTTAAAAACTATCATGTTTCCGAACATTCTTAGAGTAAGCTTAAAATAATATTACTTTATATGGTTTATAAGAGGTTATGGTACGAAATCACAAAATAAGATTAGAATAATACTGCTCTAAGAGATCATGGTAGCCAACCACCATCTTTTAAAAACTATCATGTTTCCGAACATTCTTAGAGTAAGCTTAAAATAATATTACTTTATATGGTTTATAAGAGGTTATGGTACGAAATCACAAAATAAGATTAGAATAATACTGCTCTAAGAGATCATGGTAGCCAACCACCATCTTTTAAAAACTATCATGTTTCCGAACATTCTTAGAGTAAGCTTAAAATAATATTACTTTATATGGTTTATAAGAGGTTATGGTACGAAATCACAAAATAAGATTAGAATAATACTGCTCTAAGAGATCATGGTAGCCAACCACCATCTTTTAAAAACTATCATGTTTCCGAACATTCTTAGAGTAAGCTTAAAATAATATTACTTTATATGGTTTATAAGAGGTTATGGTACGAAATCACAAAATAAGATTAGAATAATACTGCTCTAAGAGATCATGGTAGCCAACCACCATCTTTTAAAAACTATCATGTTTCCGAACATTCTTAGAGTAAGCTTAAAATAATATTACTTTATATGGTTTATAAGAGGTTATGGTACGAAATCACAAAATAAGATTAGAATAATACTGCTCTAAGAGATCATGGTAGCCAACCACCATCTTTTAAAAACTATCATGTTTCCGAACATTCTTAGAGTAAGCTTAAAATAATATTACTTTATATGGTTTATAAGAGGTTATGGTACGAAATCACAAAATAAGATTAGAATAATACTGCTCTAAGAGATCATGGTAGCCAACCACCATCTTTTAAAAACTATCATGTTTCCGAACATTCTTAGAGTAAGCTTAAAATAATATTACTTTATATGGTTTATAAGAGGTTATGGTACGAAATCACAAAATAAGATTAGAATAATACTGCTCTAAGAGATCATGGTAGCCAACCACCATCTTTTAAAAACTATCATGTTTCCGAACATTCTTAGAGTAAGCTTAAAATAATATTACTTTATATGGTTTATAAGAGGTTATGGTACGAAATCACAAAATAAGATTAGAATAATACTGCTCTAAGAGATCATGGTAGCCAACCACCATCTTTTAAAAACTATCATGTTTCCGAACATTCTTAGAGTAAGCTTAAAATAATATTACTTTATATGGTTTATAAGAGGTTATGGTACGAAATCACAAAATAAGATTAGAATAATACTGCTCTAAGAGATCATGGTAGCCAACCACCATCTTTTAAAAACTATCATGTTTCCGAACATTCTTAGAGTAAGCTTAAAATAATATTACTTTATATGGTTTATAAGAGGTTATGGTACGAAATCACAAAATAAGATTAGAATAATACTGCTCTAAGAGATCATGGTAGCCAACCACCATCTTTTAAAAACTATCATGTTTCCGAACATTCTTAGAGTAAGCTTAAAATAATATTACTTTATATGGTTTATAAGAGGTTATGGTACGAAATCACAAAATAAGATTAGAATAATACTGCTCTAAGAGATCATGGTAGCCAACCACCATCTTTTAAAAACTATCATGTTTCCGAACATTCTTAGAGTAAGCTTAAAATAATATTACTTTATATGGTTTATAAGAGGTTATGGTACGAAATCACAAAATAAGATTAGAATAATACTGCTCTAAGAGATCATGGTAGCCAACCACCATCTTTTAAAAACTATCATGTTTCCGAACATTCTTAGAGTAAGCTTAAAATAATATTACTTTATATGGTTTATAAGAGGTTATGGTACGAAATCACAAAATAAGATTAGAATAATACTGCTCTAAGAGATCATGGTAGCCAACCACCATCTTTTAAAAACTATCATGTTTCCGAACATTCTTAGAGTAAGCTTAAAATAATATTACTTTATATGGTTTATAAGAGGTTATGGTACGAAATCACAAAATAAGATTAGAATAATACTGCTCTAAGAGATCATGGTAGCCAACCACCATCTTTTAAAAACTATCATGTTTCCGAACATTCTTAGAGTAAGCTTAAAATAATATTACTTTATATGGTTTATAAGAGGTTATGGTACGAAATCACAAAATAAGATTAGAATAATACTGCTCTAAGAGATCATGGTAGCCAACCACCATCTTTTAAAAACTATCATGTTTCCGAACATTCTTAGAGTAAGCTTAAAATAATATTACTTTATATGGTTTATAAGAGGTTATGGTACGAAATCACAAAATAAGATTAGAATAATACTGCTCTAAGAGATCATGGTAGCCAACCACCATCTTTTAAAAACTATCATGTTTCCGAACATTCTTAGAGTAAGCTTAAAATAATATTACTTTATATGGTTTATAAGAGGTTATGGTACGAAATCACAAAATAAGATTAGAATAATACTGCTCTAAGAGATCATGGTAGCCAACCACCATCTTTTAAAAACTATCATGTTTCCGAACATTCTTAGAGTAAGCTTAAAATAATATTACTTTATATGGTTTATAAGAGGTTATGGTACGAAATCACAAAATAAGATTAGAATAATACTGCTCTAAGAGATCATGGTAGCCAACCACCATCTTTTAAAAACTATCATGTTTCCGAACATTCTTAGAGTAAGCTTAAAATAATATTACTTTATATGGTTTATAAGAGGTTATGGTACGAAATCACAAAATAAGATTAGAATAATACTGCTCTAAGAGATCATGGTAGCCAACCACCATCTTTTAAAAACTATCATGTTTCCGAACATTCTTAGAGTAAGCTTAAAATAATATTACTTTATATGGTTTATAAGAGGTTATGGTACGAAATCACAAAATAAGATTAGAATAATACTGCTCTAAGAGATCATGGTAGCCAACCACCATCTTTTAAAAACTATCATGTTTCCGAACATTCTTAGAGTAAGCTTAAAATAATATTACTTTATATGGTTTATAAGAGGTTATGGTACGAAATCACAAAATAAGATTAGAATAATACTGCTCTAAGAGATCATGGTAGCCAACCACCATCTTTTAAAAACTATCATGTTTCCGAACATTCTTAGAGTAAGCTTAAAATAATATTACTTTATATGGTTTATAAGAGGTTATGGTACGAAATCACAAAATAAGATTAGAATAATACTGCTCTAAGAGATCATGGTAGCCAACCACCATCTTTTAAAAACTATCATGTTTCCGAACATTCTTAGAGTAAGCTTAAAATAATATTACTTTATATGGTTTATAAGAGGTTATGGTACGAAATCACAAAATAAGATTAGAATAATACTGCTCTAAGAGATCATGGTAGCCAACCACCATCTTTTAAAAACTATCATGTTTCCGAACATTCTTAGAGTAAGCTTAAAATAATATTACTTTATATGGTTTATAAGAGGTTATGGTACGAAATCACAAAATAAGATTAGAATAATACTGCTCTAAGAGATCATGGTAGCCAACCACCATCTTTTAAAAACTATCATGTTTCCGAACATTCTTAGAGTAAGCTTAAGATAATATTACTTTATATGGTTTATAAGAGGTTATGGTACGAAATCACAAAATAAGATTAGAATAATACTGCTCTAAGAGATCATGGTAGCCAACCACCATCTTTTAAAAACTATCATGTTTCCGAACATTCTTAGAGTAAGCTTAAAATAATATTACTTTATATGGTTTATAAGAGGTTATGGTACGAAATCACAAAATAAGATTAGAATAATACTGCTCTAAGAGATCATGGTAGCCAACCACCATCTTTTAAAAACTATCATGTTTCCGAACATTCTTAGAGTAAGCTTAAAATAATATTACTTTATATGGTTTATAAGAGGTTATGGTACGAAATCACAAAATAAGATTAGAATAATACTGCTCTAAGAGATCATGGTAGCCAACCACCATCTTTTAAAAACTATCATGTTTCCGAACATTCTTAGAGTAAGCTTAAAATAATATTACTTTATATGGTTTATAAGAGGTTATGGTACGAAATCACAAAATAAGATTAGAATAATACTGCTCTAAGAGATCATGGTAGCCAACCACCATCTTTTAAAAACTATCATGTTTCCGAACATTCTTAGAGTAAGCTTAAAATAATATTACTTTATATGGTTTATAAGAGGTTATGGTACGAAATCACAAAATAAGATTAGAATAATACTGCTCTAAGAGATCATGGTAGCCAACCACCATCTTTTAAAAACTATCATGTTTCCGAACATTCTTAGAGTAAGCTTAAAATAATATTACTTTATATGGTTTATAAGAGGTTATGGTACGAAATCACAAAATAAGATTAGAATAATACTGCTCTAAGAGATCATGGTAGCCAACCACCATCTTTTAAAAACTATCATGTTTCCGAACATTCTTAGAGTAAGCTTAAAATAATATTACTTTATATGGTTTATAAGAGGTTATGGTACGAAATCACAAAATAAGATTAGAATAATACTGCTCTAAGAGATCATGGTAGCCAACCACCATCTTTTAAAAACTATCATGTTTCCGAACATTCCTAGAGTAAGCTTAAAATAATATTACTTTATATGGTTAATAAGAGGTTATGGTACGAAATCACAAAATAAGATTAGAATAATACTGCTCTAAGAGATCATGGTAGCCAACCACCATCTTTTAAAAACTATCATGTTTCCGAACATTCTTAGAGTAAGCTTAAAATAATATTACTTTATATGGTTTATAAGAGGTTATGGTACGAAATCACAAAATAAGATTAGAATAATACTGCTCTAAGAGATCATGGTAGCCAACCACCATCTTTTAAAAACTATCATGTTTCCGAACATTCTTAGAGTAAGCTTAAAATAATATTACTTTATATGGTTTATAAGAGGTTATGGTACGAAATCACAAAATAAGATTAGAATAATACTGCTCTTCATGGTAGCCAACCACCATCTTTTAAAAACTATCATGTTTCCGAACATTCTTAGAGTAAGCTTAAAATAATATTACTTTATATGGTTTATAAGAGGTTATGGTACGAAATCACAAAATAAGATTAGAATAATACTGCTCTAAGAGATCATGGTAGCCAACCACCATCTTTTAAAAACTATCATGTTTCCGAACATTCTTAGAGTAAGCTTAAAATAATATTACTTTATATGGTTTATAAGAGGTTATGGTACGAAATCACAAAATAAGATTAGAATAATACTGCTCTAAGAGATCATGGTAGCCAACCACCATCTTTTAAAAACTATCATGTTTCCGAACATTCTTAGAGTAAGCTTAAAATAATATTACTTTATATGGTTTATAAGAGGTTATGGTACGAAATCACAAAATAAGATTAGAATAATACTGCTCTAAGAGATCATGGTAGCCAACCACCATCTTTTAAAAACTATCATGTTTCCGAACATTCTTAGAGTAAGCTTAAAATAATATTACTTTATATGGTTTATAAGAGGTTATGGTACGAAATCACAAAATAAGATTAGAATAATACTGCTCTAAGAGATCATGGTAGCCAACCACCATCTTTTAAAAACTATCATGTTTCCGAACATTCTTAGAGTAAGCTTAAAATAATATTACTTTATATGGTTTATAAGAGGTTATGGTACGAAATCACAAAATAAGATTAGAATAATACTGCTCTAAGAGATCATGGTAGCCAACCACCATCTTTTAAAAACTATCATGTTTCCGAACATTCTTAGAGTAAGCTTAAAATAATATTACTTTATATGGTTTATAAGAGGTTATGGTACGAAATCACAAAATAAGATTAGAATAATACTGCTCTAAGAGATCATGGTAGCCAACCACCATCTTTTAAAAACTATCATGTTTCCGAACATTCTTAGAGTAAGCTTAAAATAATATTACTTTATATGGTTTATAAGAGGTTATGGTACGAAATCACAAAGTAAGATTAGAATAATACTGCTCTAAGAGATCATGGTAGCCAACCACCATCTTTTAAAAACTATCATGTTTCCGAACATTCTTAGAGTAAGCTTAAAATAATATTACTTTATATGGTTTATAAGAGGTTATGGTACGAAATCACAAAGTAAGATTAGAATAATACTGCTCTAAGAGATCATGGTAGCCAACCACCATCTTTTAAAAACTATCATGTTTCCGAACATTCTTAGAGTAAGCTTAAAATAATATTACTTTATATGGTTTATAAGAGGTTATGGTACGAAATCACAAAATAAGATTAGAATAATACTGCTCTAAGAGATCATGGTAGCCAACCACCATCTTTTAAAAACTATCATGTTTCCGAACATTCTTAGAGTAAGCTTAAAATAATATTACTTTATATGGTTTATAAGAGGTTATGGTACGAAATCACAAAGTAAGATTAGAATAATACTGCTCTAAGAGATCATGGTAGCCAACCACCATCTTTTAAAAACTATCATGTTTCCGAACATTCTTAGAGTAAGCTTAAAATAATATTACTTTATATGGTTTATAAGAGGTTATGGTACGAAATCACAAAATAAGATTAGAATAATACTGCTCTAAGAGATCATGGTAGCCAACCACCATCTTTTAAAAACTATCATGTTTCCGAACATTCTTAGAGTAAGCTTAAAATAATATTACTTTATATGGTTTATAAGAGGTTATGGTACGAAATCACAAAATAAGATTAGAATAATACTGCTCTAAGAGATCATGGTAGGCCCCATCATCATGGGATTGTAAAAATGAGGTGTGATACTGGGATATAGGTAAAATGTCACTACTAACATTATGTCGTAGTAAAGCAAAAATGTAAATTTAGTTAAATTAATATGTTCGCGAACGTTCACCAACAAGAAGATTGTTTGAAATACTGAAATAAAATATTATAGTGTGCCTTTTTGTCAACAGCATAGACTGGTCTCCTTATTTCCTTAGGATCGATTTTCACTTAATTTTTATTTTGATTATGTTAAATATACAAGAAAATAAACGCACAGATAAATATTTTTGTAAAATATCATTAAAATTATTGAATTTTATTTTAATTAAATTTAAATTTATTTTCTAAAATTTTGTATAGTTTATAGTTAAAGGAAAAATATCGTGCACTAATCTAATACGTTGCTGAAAATTATAAAAAAAATCAAATCCGGAGCTTAAAATAAGGGTACCGTGAGCTATTTTAGCGTATGGAAGCCCTTAAAACAATCCCCAATCAAATGGAGTGCACTCGCATGTAGAATTAGTCTTTTTCGATATTCGTTTGGAAATGGTTGTTAGACTAATTGTTTGCCTTTTTGTTTATTAAATACCAGTTTTCATAATTTTTTTCGATCACGACATACTAGATTTACGCCCCACGGATCTACACGGCCTACGTAATAATTTTTTTTATTTATTTTTTATTTATACGACTAGAAAAACCAACTAGAAATCTCTATAGGAGGCCTATGTTCTGCAATAGACGTCCGATGGCTTAAAATTTAAATGATAATGTTTAATGCACTTGTAGTACGGATCGGTTAATAATCATAATTTGATTGTTATTGCCTTCTGTGCGCGGCCACGGCTGCATAATGCGATTAATTGACGACGTGATGAATTATAATTTAGGCTCAAATAATGCATAACTATTGCATTGATAAGCGAATTAGCATGCCACTTGGATTCAATTATCCGAAACTATTGCTGAAATTCGATTCATAATTCATCATCATTATTTCAGCCATGGGACTCTCACTGCTGGACTTAGGCCTCCCTATATGATTTCCAGTTATCCACCGTGAACCGGTAGCTTTGACAGGATCATCTGTCCATTTTGTTGGTGGACGTCCGACGCTTGCCGATCCATGGTCTCCACTCGATAACTTCGGAAATTCGTTTATATTGCCTAAATGATCCATTATTTCATGGAAATTAAAAGTGAAATGTTAATCATTCTTTTTTATTTAAATCGCATCGAATTGAGCCGCTCACATAATTGTCATCGAACTTGACAGAGTTCGTTTGATTTACAATTATTGTCTATAAGACTCTCATATAAAAACACAATTATTTCGGTCAGAAACAGGTTTAGTGTTATTCTGGTATTTAAACGAGAATATTTCACCAATATAGGTTATTGATTTGCAAAACTCTCGTAGATACTCCATCCTGCGAAGCCCATAATCTCTGTTAGTAGCGTAGGCTGGACTACAATGGGTTCGGACACGATCGAGGATTACCTCCCCTTTAACGGCTGTGGCACACCAGTACTGGCTATAACCTGATTTAGATTCATCATCATAACAATTCAAATTACGTCCCACTCTACTGAAATGGTAGGTACTGGGACCCATTATACTCTTATGTCTCGCGATTTGGTATAATGTTTTATCAAATTTTTCTAGAAGAAAAATCCAGAGTTGTGTGGCAGGTTTTGAACCATCGACCTTCGAAAAGAAAGTCGAGTTTGCTCCCACTTATTAACACGGCTTTTAACAATCGGCATAGGAATTCATATTTTCTCTTAATTCAGATAGACTTGAGTAGAGTGACAGTAGGAAACAAGGCGTGCTATCTTTATCTGCAAATCTGCATACACTACTGTCTTTAATTTTGGAATAGTTTTTGATGCGAACAATTTGACCAACTCAGTGTACTATGACCTTTAGCTTCCCCCCTTAGGTGTACAAATGGGGATTTAATTTGCAGTCCCCGTAAATACAGTGCTACGGGTATTTTGTTTGTGCCGCTGTCCATTGCAGCAACACAGTTCTGCTTCAAGTTTTAGTTTCGGAGCTTCACTATGATGATGGTGTTTGATGATTTGATGATCTGAAAAACATTGTTACCGGGTATCTTTTGTTATCTTGCCTAGTATGCATACCAGTGGTAACACTAGTATTTAATCTTAGTCTTAGGTATTTGTTACCTGCCTATTATTTTAAATTAAGCTATTTTTTTGGAATTTGTAAAAATCATAAGCCTTACTTATCAACATGTATTCTATGGTGAAATTAACTGCGCGTCACATATAACGTTGATACCTTGATTTCAACCTTAATCTTCATGTAGGTAGTATAAATAAAGGTCCTAAATATTTATCTATGGTGAAATTAACCTTTGGACACCGTCCGGGTCCTAATTAACCAGTCTAATGCGCGTCTACTGAAACAATAGACAGTGACGATGCGCCGGCCGTGGACACACGAGACGCCGATGACGCCGCGTTAAAATGAAATCCATACGGGTGATTGATGACGGGCAAACAGCGCCGCGCCCGCTCGTTCAATTTACTGTCATCACGTGGCTTATACGGTGTATGTGGGGTATTCCATGTACTGGATTTCGGCGGTTTTGTTGGAATTTCATACCGAGTGGTGTGCGACTGGGTTGTGTCGCGATATGTTTAAATATTTTGCGATTTTAATAACTGTAAAGGTTCCATTGCAGAAGTTGTGTCGATATGATATAGTCGTATAAAGTTCCTTTGTTTGGTTTGAATGTATGTCTATGTTTGATAATCTTAGATTATTTTACACTGAATTCAGCCGTTTCGGCCAGTTGTTCAAAAATAATGTAGTAGAGCAACTAAACGCATTTTGCCCAACCTTGTTTGGCGGAATGTTATCGTATAGGTACAAATATCTGTTTATTTTTCTTCATTAACATTTGTTAATGAAGAGAAAAATGAACAGACGTGACGTAAATAAATATTTACGTTACGCTTAGTACCTAGTATCTCATTCAAAACACGTCATGTGTGCAACTTTACATTCTGCCAGTTAATCTCTAAACCCTACTGACCTAACCTAAAAGCTGCTCTGTGAAAATAATGAGCCCATCGCTTCGTGTCACATGCAGGTAATCCGAGGCAAGTGCATTTGTCCGACGCGACAGCGATGCATAACCTGTTTGCGGTGACAGTACTTTGTCGTGATACACTGCGCTGAATTATTCACTCACTTCCTCTGGTTTCGGTTGAACACCTACGGAAGCTAGGAATACGTTTTACGACTTATTGCAAGGTCTTATACATGTTTTTTTTTTTTTTTTTTTATACCACTGAGATGGCAGACAAGCATGCGGCCCACCTGATGTTAAGTGGCTACCGCAGCCTATGGACGCCTGTAACATCAGAGCTGTTACCTGCGCGCTGCCGACCCCGTAAATGCTTCAGAATACCCTTTTTGAAAAGACCCATACTAATTACATACTAAATACATACGGAATTGTGACATGTGGTCCAAGGTCATGTTTGCAACATGATTTATACAATTTAAGCATTCTTGAATCTTACAGCTCAGTCCCGCACTTATGGTTATAGTTTAAGGTTTAGGTGAATGTTATTATTTCAGCAAAAAAAATGTTGTTTTTAGTACTAATTAGCAAATACTTATTGTAGGGGAAAAACATAGACCTTTTTGCGCACTTCTTAATGATAATAAAATTTAAAAGCATCGCTACAACCATTTCAATTTGATTCTTTGACAATTAATAAGTAATATCACCAGCTTAATGTCCCTCCGTTTACTTTGCCTCGTTCTTTTACCAGCTTTGCCATTATCTAGATGAGTTTTATCGATGTGGCTCTACTACGTTAATCTTCTACCATATTACCAAAGGACTATAGCATGGGTTTATTCAAAAAGGGTATTCTGAAGCATTTAAAGGGTTCGGCAGCACGCAGGTAACATCTCTGATGCTACAGGCGTCCATAGGCTGCGGTAACCGCTCTCCACCAAGTGGGCCGCATGCTTGTCTGCCAACTTGGTAGTATAAAAAAAAAAAAAAAAAATTAAATTAACAATGAAAAACCTGATTTTCATTTCGAAGGTCCTGTGTTCAAATCCCGCCGCGCACCTCTGGTTCTTACTTGAATAAATTATGTGAAGAAACTGGCATGTCCTGAAAACTTTGAAAAGTTTAAAGGACATGTGTAATTCATTAACGCGCACTTGGCTAGCGTGGTGAATAAAGGCCAAATCTCTCACGTCAATATTTATCGTAGATAGTCCCTAAATCGCAGCAGTGAAAACGTAAATAGGGTGATGAAGGCAAGATGCTGTTAGACTGCGCTAGATATTGCTGGCTGGATTGTCCTGCAACATTTGTTTAATATTTTTACATTATTGAGAAAACGAATTCGTTAAAATTTTAAAAGTGACAGTGCTTAAATATCAATTGATTTTGTTTATTGAAATTTTAATCAATCGAAATTAGCCTGTCCGAGTAGATATTTTGTATAGCATAGTCAGTCCTATAATCGCTTTCCAAGCAATAAAAGTCATTTTGCGAGAGGCCCAAGTTAGTATCACTAACAAAGCCAGGCTCGTGTCTTAATACTACCAAGATGCAAGTTTAAGCTCGGACACAGCTGGTAAATTAACCAGAGTGCTTTCTTATTGCATCTCTGCTCGCCGAGCTGCGTTCAAATGTAATTAGGTTTGATGTTCATTTTGCTTTCTTTCATCTCTGCAATTGACTGAAGTTGATTATTTTCGCAGGTTTCTTTAAATCCTCACCTGTTTTATCCAATTTACCTGAGAAAAGTAATTTTCCTTTTGTTTAGAAATGTTGCAACGTTTATTATTAGCTTTCTTATCTACCATGTTATTATGTATAACAGACCTTATTGATCATCATCATTATAACACACAATTACGTCCTTCTATTGGACACAAATCTCCGCTATGGAACCCATTATAAATCTAGGGATATTTGGTATAATAATATATATTACTTGATATGCTTTCAAACTGGTCAGTTGGTAAGCGAAGCTTACGCCTGTTTTTTGGTATTTAAATTTCTTAATCGGTGTAACAATATAATAAAAAGCCTGAATAGATAGCGTGATACTATTCTCAGTCCGGCATAACGCGGCATGATTTATTGATAACACAACGGAATTGTGGCATTTCCTCGAGTGAGATTTTCTATCGGCAGACTGAGCAAGTTTGTAATAAGAGTTAGTGCTCGGTGGAGGCAACAACTCTAGAGTTTTAAGAAGTTTCCCAACGTTTGTTTGATTCCATCTTCCCGGTTGATACTCGACCCTCTCCACTTCTGATACTTTTATTATATCCTCATACTGCAATCAAGTTTTCATATCGGAACTTACTGGATATTGGAATCGAGTTCACATTATTGGATATGACAATATTCGATTTTACTTAACGTATCATGCAAATATTTATCGTGGATATTGCATTTTCGATGTTGAATGTCATTCGGTACGCGTTTTCGGGGAAGCAATAAACCAATTTATGAGAAGATGTACTCGTATGAAATATGAAGCGCACAGTACTGATGTTTTAAATTATATTCAAATTGCTTATCGATTTAATGTTTCTGTATTAACTTTTATAAAAAGGTTGAAAGGTTTTGTGTTACTATAAAGTTTTTTGTGTTTACTCTTACGGATTTACGTAGATACTAATATAACATTAGTTACTATGGTCTGATTATGAAAAATAGATTATAAAACATTACAAGTGGTGTCTGAGTTCTGGGAGTTAAGTATTTTATTTTTATTTTCTGTTTATGAACTGAATTACTAAAAATTATGATTCAACTCTCAAATCTGAAAGCACTCTTTATTTTACATTATCTGCCTTTTGTTTATTGTTGAAGTAACTTTTTAATAATAATACTTCTCGTTACCAGACGGGTATAGTTCATAGCAATTGCAAATAAACGTCGAACTCAATCCTCAAACCTATCGATGTGGCTATCAAACTTCCGTACTTCCATAAGTTTCATCAACTATCAAATCCAAATCTAATGTACCTCCTTTATTATTAATCCGTTGTCGGAGAGGAGTTTTCAGTTTTATCTTGGCTGAAAGATGAAACTTTGCCCGTACGTTCTTTCGCTGCATCTAATTGAGGAAACTTTATTTTTATTCAGGGTGCAGTTTAAAAGATTAGTTGTGAGATATTCGTGCTTTGTTCCCTGTGAAATGAGATTTTTAGCGAGCGTTTAATTTTTTTGTGTTACTCGTATTTCGCGCCGTTGTTGTGAGTTTCCCGCTTTGTTGAAACGAAAGTGCGAGACAGATAAATAATGCTGTATTCCTAGAAAATAAAATTCAGTATCTTGTTATTAAAATATATACCTATGCATGTTATTAATAAAGAGATGAGTTTATGCGTATTTTTAACATATAACGCGAGCTTTGCTTATTTAACTGCTTTAATATAAACGGGTTTTAAAAATAATAATGAACTAAAATTTTCAACTAACACAATGACTACAGAACTCTCGCGGGATAACAAATGCATTCTGAACACTTGGATTTCGTCACAGCAATCACTTTATTTATCTCGTCCCTAGGAATATTTAAAGTAAACACACGGAGTGGCAATCAGGTATCCATTACGGTCAATGTTGGGGTATTGCCACACCGTTGGGAGTCGGGCCCGCAAGTAATTCACTTAGTAAGATTAAGTCGGACTACCCCGAGTTCACCTCGGGTGTTGTTATGTGTTTTATGCTCTCGCACTTTCAAATGGAATCGAAACAAAGAACACTTAATCCGGGGTATTGCTGCAATGTATGGCACGTTTTGTATCAAGTGGAGGTTTGTAGGTGTTTGGTTGGATTGTTTTTCTTTTTTTGGAAAGATAGAATTTAAGTAATAATTGTTTGAACTTGTAAACACAAATAAACATCATAAATTTATAACCGGATCATATTACGAGTTAGAAATTGTAATATGTCTCAATCATTGAAAACTACAGCATCTAGTTTTATCTAAATCAAATTCTAATCTCCTCAACAGTAGATATACAGGTACTTCCTACTCACAACACACACGTAGGTATTCTAAAACCTACAACCGAACCATTTCCTACAGAACAAACCGCATACTCTGGTGGTATTACTTAGCTATCTTCACACTCAATAACCTCTGAGACTGGCGCCTGTTGATATTCCTTTACATTTTAACCGGCGGAACAAAAGTTATATTCTCGATATGCACAAATGCAAGCCGCTTTCGACTATTGTATTTGTATAATAACAAATACAAATGTTTTCATTTTCAGAAAAGGTTTAACAAACTTATTACTTACTAACTGGATCTTCATTTTCTTCTAGTCTAAGATCCCGCTATACAACGACCTTCACCGAGATGTATAATTAATGAGACGTATTTTTTATGTTATTAAATATGCCAATAAATATATCCTATATGGGTTGCCTAACAAATTTCAGTCCAGAGTATTTTTAATTAATAATTAAAAAAAATTTTTTTTTTAGACATTGCACCGGTGTGTATAATAAATAAATTTGATACCAATCGAAAGTTTGAAGCCCATAGAATATGCAAACGTTAGGTTGCCTATTTTTTTCCGGTCACAACCACGGGTTGCCAGGTATAAACAGGTAAATCTATAGGTACTAGCATTTTGCAACGGTCTGAATAATGAATCAAACTTAGATAAAATGAAAGATTATTTCGTAAGGAACACGGTGGTATAGGGTTGCCTGCGAAAAATCGGTCTCGAATTACGGTTGTATAGCGGGATCTTAGGCTTAATAAATCGCTTGCTTGGTTTTTTTAAACTGGAAATCAATCCAATTACAATTGGGCTTACGTTCTGTCAAAATAATCTACCTCTATTCTTACTGTCAAAATCCGGCACTTTAAGTTTTGTGTTCTAAAAATGCCTCATTATTTTACTGTTCGCATCTGTGTACTCGCTCGGGGGAATGAATGTTCTACCTAATTAACTTTATTATAAAGCTCCGGCATTGCCTTGTCGGCTGTTGGATGGCTTAATCGGATACTCGCTCGATGCTGTAACACGGGTACTTTTGTATCAAGGTGTAAACGTAGAGCCTTAATTTATGTATAACATAATTATGTTTATACATAAATTAAGTAAGTAGGCTCTACGTCTACTAAATTTAGTAAGCTCTACATTTCTGTTATCAGTAATACAAATTCGTAATAAGGTGTACTTATTAATTATTTCGAAGCACCAGTTAAAATGGGTAAAGTCGTTTCTAAAGAGCAATGCAAAAAAAACAACTTAATTGGAGACCTAAAATCAATAAAAATACTCCCGAACTCAATTGTGATCAACAATATAATTATTTATAAAGTATTAATCAAAATAGAAGGCATAGTTTAAGTTAAGGCATTGTTTACTAACAAAAGGACTTATTATATTGATATCTCAAATACATAATTATTAGGTATGTAATCTAATCTACTTTTATGCTTTTTTTATAAACGCGTTGCAAACGATGAGACCACATTTTCTAATCGCCTCTTTAGCTTTTATTAGAATTTTCTCGATCAGAAACCTTTATCGTACCTTCTTGAAAGACATTTTAATTTTATTCATAACCTTTGAGGTGGGACATTTCAGCTCCTTTGTACTAGGTACTGGAACCCTGCATTTGAAGCTCAATTTGCTTTAGATCGTAACTATCCATTACAAAGACCGATCTTTAATCTTAATAGCTTCCTGTTTCAAAATGTTTCTTGCATTTCTATACATTTCTGGATATCTGTAGACTAAAACCTACCTACCTAACTTTGTTTACGTATTATTAAAGAACAACTGCATTTTTTTATTTTGATAAGTGTCATGTTCGCTTGAATTCCAATCTCTTATTTAAAGTAACAATAATATTTGTTTTGATTTTGGTAAAAGACAATGATCCGCATATAAAAACAATCCTGACAAACACATTCATATAAACATATACGCAAAAACTTATATCCAGATCTTAGATAAATTAAATGTCTTATCTCTCTCTCTATATTCTCTATCTACAAACATAGGAAAGGAGCTAGCTATACGTTCTCTAATACTTACGACAAAACCGCATGAACGTTATCCGAACTAAAGCCCATCTAAAAGTTCCGAAACGGCGTGACACAGAAGAAACAGCAGTTTTGTGCCTCGGGGTATAATTAGTTCCGTGATCGCCGACAGACGGTCGGAAAGTCAAACAACAACAAGGATATCGGTGACTGCAAACGGATAGCATCATCTGAACTGAACAATTCATTGGCGGATTGGTTGTTCTACTTATTCCATTTGTCCTTCAATTATTTTACATTGCTTTTTCAGAAATTAAGTATTTATAAAAAAAACTATAAAAGAAATGGCATAGACATAGAGGCTTCTGTAAAAAGATAAAATTCAGTCTCTGTTGTGTGGCGGCCGTTATTCTATTTAACTAGTTTATAAGCCACGGTCTATCAATCTAACCAAATCCGTCCCAATTGAGTAGTTTTTCACCATTTTTTTTAAATTATGTTAGATAGGTACAAGTTCAGACCTAATTCGAGAATTTTATGATTCTTATAATATACCTATTTATGATATTAAACAAAATATTGGAATTAATTCTACAAAAGCACATGACATACCATCACTACAAAACTTTCAAATGCTTTAATTTGTATATAAATTGTGTATCTAACATGACTTTCTTTGATGTTTTATATAGATATGTGTTACGATTATTACCGTTAGAATCGATAAACAAGGCTAGTTGGGCACCTCTCTTTATCTCTTTTAAATGTATGATATAGATTCAATATGTATTATGTAGACATTATTATGTAATGTACGATACTTATTTGTATTTACTCTGTCACCTACAAGACCTTAAGTTTCATAAAGCTTTGACTAAATGGTAGAAGCCTAGGCTACCTCAAAGCCGGTGGTGAAGAGTTAAAGCAGTTTGTATAAATTGCCGGCTTCCGGTGTGCAACGGAAGTGTCGGGGCCGCACAAGTTTTGATTGTACGACGCCTCCGCTCTGATGCCGATAGATTGACTACTTTATTGAACTTTATGCCTTATAGACCGGTTTTTTATTCATGTTGAGTTAAAAGTAATGGACTGCCATGCCACACAAAGATATTATTTGAATTAACTTCAATTTACTGAAATTTTCGGCCGTTTATGATGCAAATTGAATCTGATTCGTGAATTTTTGTTATGTCAATGTAACACACTATATTTTAAATCCCAACCGCTAAATATCACAGCTAAAATCTATAGCCATTTTATTTCTTGATTGGTCTATTTCGTTATTACCCCTGCGCTGAAAGTTATCGCAGTTTTAAATCGAATCCTGCAATATTGCGCTCTTATCCCCAGGTGATTTCTACTGTTTTTCATTTCGCAATGCATACAGTATTATTCTTTCATCTAACTAATATCAACTAATACAATTGTCGTGAACAACCTATTTTTAATGCAAGTTTGAACTAGAACACCTGAACATTAACTATCTACAATGAACCTCTCTATTACAGAAAGTTGTCTGTTATCCGACAATTCAAATATTGTTTAGTTGCCTTATTAGAGCTCGTAAACTCACAAGTGTCTAAATAAAAAAGTGATCTTCCGTCCCTTGTTACTCTCTATAATAATTATTTCATCCAATAACTAAATTCTTTCAAATCTTTAAGCTTTTAGCTTATAAATCTTCGGGCACAGTACCGAAGACTATGCTCTGAGATCCAAGCCCTCACGTCAAATTATTATTTAAATCTCTCTACGCGCACGACTATTTAATTATTATTTTATCTAAATGCTTTAATCTTTAAGCTTTTAGCTTTTCTTCCTACCATGACCGAAGACGCTATGTTTTAAGATGTACGCCCTCACGTCAAATTATTCCTTCAATCTCTCTACGCACACAGCGATTTGCGTGTCCCGATGCCGGATAATTCAATCGATCATTGACGGCGCAGACACCTCATCATGGCGGACAAATAACTTACAAGTATGATGTATCGTTGCTACGTATCACCTTTGGGTGCATGCATGTGCCTTTGAACAGTAACTGCCTATAACATTTCAGAGAAATGCAATTCGTTATTAGCTAAGCTTACTTAGTTTCTAAGCTGCAGCTGACTTGACCACCTTGAATCTGTTGGGGTATGATTAGTTGTTTGGTTTTGCGGCAATTGTTTGTCAGTACACCATATTAATAGAATTCGGTACTTTAATTTACCTTCTACACTATTAGCACTGTTGTTTTTTTGTGTTTTAGTTCCTATGTCTTTTAATTTGATACAACCTAGCTATTTTTACAAACAATTCTTTAATCGCTCATCAATTTTTTTTAATCCCATAACCAATGGGTTACCGTTTTAATTTGTAAAACTGAACCCATTTAAAAATTTTGTGAAATGGGTTCGGTTTTACAAATTAAAACGGAAACATAAAATCTATATTTCGAGTAGGTACTTACCATTTAGTAACACAAATTTCGAGCTTACAACGGGTCTATACATATATATTGCTATGTGAATTGTCCAGAAATATTTATTTATTAAGTTCTTCCAACCACTACTACAAACGAAAACTATATTCATGTCACATAATTTTCATTTCTACATTGCCCACTGGCTTTGAAATATGAAAATATTGAAATTCAAGAGCTTTCTTGACCAAGAAATATGTCGGTAGTGTATCAATAAAGTGGAATATTTACCACGTATGGTTCTTATACGGAATTGTAGCGCCTCAAGACGTTGCGTTCCCGTAGCATGCAATATTGGATTTTAGAATAGAACTTTGTGTCACATTTCTCATAGAAAATTTTTGAACTAAGTCACCAAAAATACAAGTGTTTACGTTCAGACAAAGCTGTAAGTATTTTGTGATGTTTTTGGTAATTGTGTTTTTACACTAATTCAATTCAGATAGTAAGTGTTCCGAGAAGATTCAACTAAATATTGTGTATGACGGTACAAAATCGCTTAAATTTTTTAAAATCGAAAAATGAACTAAATATAAATATGTATTTGGCGAAAAGCTAAAAGGGATTTCGATTTTAACTTAAGTACAGATTTCACCAGTAGTCTCTTCGATTTATATTTAATATTTTATTATATCGTACCAACTTATTACATACGCGGAAACACGAACAACACTCAACATAAACCTATTGAAATTATTAAAAAAGTTACTACCCGGGTTATCAACATTCAACACGGTCGTTTATGAGTATCCTCAACTCGTTAATTTATTGATAAACCGTTTGATTAGAAGGCGGAACGGACCCCGGTTATCCGCTGAAGAGGTTAATTTCAGTAATCCTCTTTGCGTCGAAAATCTGACAGTTGGTTCGGTAGATTGTATGGTACGTTACGTCAATTATTTTCGACGTTTGATACCAGATTTTTCGCTGCATCCCTCCATCATTATTATTGTTTTAATAAAAGAATAAAAACATGCAGTTCATCAGTTATACAATCTAAAGCTTTCGTTTCAGTACCAGATATGGATTAACTAATAAATCGTTTTTGCGCCTAATAGTACATACCACAATATCTCTGACCGTAGGAGTCGTCAAACTTACAGCGGTCTACACACCAAAGCCGGCGGCCCGGCGGCACAGCCCGGCGGCTTAGTGCCGGCGGGTTAACCCGGCGGCTTCAGAATGTCCAAGCCGAACGATTTTGCCGGCGGCAATGCCGGCGGCACGACAGCCGCGGCATGTGGTGTTCTAGTAATACGTCACTACTCTATGAAAGCCGGCGGGCAACTGACTGACGGATGCCGGCGGCATGGGCATGCAGCCCCGCCGGCTTGCCCGCGCGGGCGCAAGCCGGCGGCATGATTGTACAAAATAAGGCCGGCGGGTTGGGCCGCCGGGCTGTGCCGCCGGGCCGCCGGCTTTGGTGTGTAGACCGCTTACAACGGAATTTATTTTAACTAGTGTAATAACCATTGTTATAAGGATTATCATTTTAAATAGTATTTTTCTAAGTATAATTACACTAATAGAAATCAAGCAACTATTATTAAACGTATTACCATCGACCATAGTAAACATTGAAAATATTGTAGATAAGACGTTAAAATTTTATTTTAATATTTAGGTACCTACAACAAAATCTGCAACACCGTTCCGTAACATCCGCTCCAGTTAAAACCCTGATAGAGTCAGGATATTGAATTAGCGGTGGAATTTTGCATTTTCGTCGGTGGAGGACAAAAAAAGGCGTGTCGGCGTCCGGCGCTGAATCAATTACGTTGACGCCGGTAACTCTATCTGTAGGTAAATGTTGGTTCGCCGCGGGGTAGTCCGGTGACCTACCTCGTACCTACTGGTGAAACACGATTTGTCCCTTCACGTGTTTTCCCTGTTACGTAACCGTCTGCGAAATTTTTGTCTTGTTTGAATTAACCAACAGCAATCAGATCCAACAAGCCAATATTTTGATCTAATACACATGTCTAAAAGTATTATTTCAATAGAAAATATTATTGTTACAATTGGATAAAAAGTATTTCAAATAAATTAAAAATAATCGTAACTTAAATGATGATAAGCTTATAATTAAAGATACTTTAAAAATTTGAAATTCGGTCGGGTGGTTTAATATTGAAGCATTATCACAAGACTCAATATAACGTCCCACTTTTGGAAACGGATTTCTTTTATAAAACTTATTACAGATCTAGGAGGATTCATCAAAAATACCCTGTATATTTGTAACAATTTTTATTGATATAAAAATTTTTTGTGGTAAATACTTAAAACATTAACATAACATTATATAAATTCCTAAGCAACTCACCCTTAATCCTAAATTCCTAATGAATATCCGCCCATTTCCCCAAGCAAAATTCATTCTGAAACTTGCATTAACCGTATCGGATCATCGCGTCCCTTTAATCTCCATGCAGCCGGATACAATAGGCTTTATTAACGTGCTCGTCTCGTGCGATACAAATTGGCGATGAGTCTCCATATGCGGACCTGGATGCTGCACAGCCTCCTGGATAAGCCTCTTGGGAATATCCAGTCTTGATAGGGAATTAATCTTTAGTTTGAATATGCGGTACGGTGAATAGGTTTGGTAGATAAATAATTGTGAAACGAATAGACAAGAATATTATATTTCATCAATAGAATTGATATAAAATTAGATTTAAAAATACACGGGGTTAAAGCGAACATTGCTGCGAACAACTAAGTCAAAAATCTTTATTTTTATAAAATATTTTTTGAAAGAGCAAAAGGCCTTTGCACAACTGTGGAACAGTACAGCAAAAAACACAGCTAAGCAAACAATTTGCAAATCAGAAACTTTAATATGGAGCTGTGACAAATCTTGGCCACCATTCCGTGAAGAACTTTGTTAACCAGCCGTCTTTGCTTATAGTCAATTAATCCTGCACATTAGCCATAGCTAAAGTGGCACTGTGCAGGTTTCATAACACCATGTTAACCTATTATGTTAGTCAATTTACTGCAAACTATTTTTATAAAAATAGAGGTAAATCGACTGAAACACCCTTGTTTACTTCATTAAAATAATGAACTTTACCTCGCATACTTTTACGCGGTAATTGGAAATTATATTTCCCAGTACGTGGTTGACGTCCATACGATGCCGATTTATCATGACCGTAAATTAATTTTCCAGCCTTCGCACGTTTTGTTACAAATATTACTGAAAATTTTGTATAAAATGCGTTGAATTTTCAGAAACGAAATATGTACTTACCCATAATTTAATCACAAATTGACATCGCAATGTTTTAGTCACTTCAATGTGTTGTGTATCATTGATGGAACTAAGCTCTTTTCAATAGTAAAAATGAATTAATGATTTGAATTGATTTGATCAAGCCGCTGCGTTCAAGAAATCCCTTATTTTTCTCTTTGATATGTTGATTATGCTCTCAATATTTTTACACTGTTTTAGCTTTTTTACACTGTTCAAGAAACAAAGACAACATCGTGTAGCCAAGAGTTCATTAAAGGCAAATTCTTGTAGAAGCCATCAATTACACTGTACAGGTCACGCTAAGGTTTAATTTTATGGGTTCAAGTCATTGAATTGCTCCCTCAGGGTCTGGATCATTAAGTGGGTAAATGGTTAATGAAAATAGAATGAGTACTAAACATCGAGGCGGAATTTCGCTAGTCACCTAGCCGTCGTTAAATGTTGTTATCGTCGCGATTAAGTAACGAAACAACTACGTTATGCTCACAGTGTTTCCGTGAAGGCTGGCTAACTGAGTGAAAAGGGCTATTGCATTTTTTTTGTCTCTAATTCGTCTTTTAAATTCCGATATAAGATAGGACACAATTTTTTTTATATTTCATAAATAACGGTATTATATAAAATATTTTACGTTTCTAAGCAGTAATTAGTTCAAATACCGCGGAAATTATTGAGTACTAGTACCACGCGCTATTTCGCGCAAAACCTACAATGGGTTCTATTGATAAACCCGTGCGTGTTAGTTGTACGGAATATGGGTCGTAATGATAATGATAGTCAGGTCACAGATAACTTATGTCTTTTCTGAATAAGCTGTCTCGTTGCGACTATCTCGCGAAGGCGTCACGAGATCCGAGCGGGGCGCGGCCGCGGGGGCAACGTCGCGAATAATAATCTCAGTTTACGACAGCAGCCGAGTGAATCAATAAAAACACTAATAATGCAGAGCTAATCCCCGTGCAATGCGATTACCGGCACTAACGAGCTCGTAAACGCGCAACATCTCCAATGCACGGCTTAGCCGAAACGTAAGCTGGCTATCTCTATGTCGTCAACGCTTGATGAGCTTAGTTATTTGATAATACATTGTGGTGAGGATTTTTTGACATATTTTTAAAAGTTTTGGTGAGATCTGCTACTAGAGAGTAATACTACTACTGTAGACTGTATTTAGAAATCTCGTGACATATTTATTATTCATATTATTTATTCTACTTGTAACTTACAGTATACTTGAACGTACACAAAAACATCCGACTCCAAACTTCCTCAGCATCAGAAATAATTCAGCTGCACTAAGAAAGGAAGGAAACAAAATTAGTCGGCCGCTACACTATCCAATTTTTGTCTGGAACCCCGTGCGGCGGACCATTATTCTCAATTTGCGCGGAGCGGCGCGGGCCGCGGCGCGACGGGTGTCCCCCTTGATTAAACTGGGGATGTGAGCAGTCACTACATCTCTGCACTTCTTACAGATATGCACTGGAATTCGCCAAGTCTTGGATATACACTATGATGTTTGAATTTTAAGTTGTTCTCTACAGGAAAGGTGATCTTTTGCGTTACTTTCAGGAACTAACTAAAATACACTTTAAAAACTGAAGGTAGGTTGATGAGGTATTGGTAAATTACGAAGCCTTAAAGTTGCCGACTCTTCCCGAACAAAAACGGAAACCATAGTACGTGTCCACCATAAAATACTATCGATGTGATTTGTGTCACCACTAGTCGCCATAATGCTCAGATTTGAATGCCATTCGTTGTGTGCTACTTGTTATATTGGACTTAGTAAAATAATATCTTCACGCTTATCAAACTAATCCAAAGCAGTAGGTATGCAAAATATTAAAATTACAAAATAACAAGGGCCATATCGATACGTGCGTCCGACATCGGGATCCGGACCGCCTGCAGACCGCTGCACCTGACAGGCGACAGGCTTGTTGTGCCATTTAAATAGCTTCAAGTACCTGAAAATAATGTTCACAATCTACTGGGACATCTGTGATGTTGTCACTTGTCAGTGTTGCTAGTTTAAAGCGATTGTGGAGATGGGAATTGTGTGGGAGGTTTGGAGAGGAGAGTAATTAGGATTTTTTCTGCATGTACTCGTAGACTATTTTTGTATGTCGCATAAAAGTTACTGTATATTATGTTAGCCAAGTTAGCTACAATTAACAGGACATCCATCTCTTCTTATTGGACTCTGAATTAATATCGATGCTTTGTAAAAAATTAAGCTTTACGCTTGTGAATTTCGAAATTCCTTTCGTTTCAAGACCTACAATCTCGAACGATTCCAAATCTGAAACAACAGCCATCTGGGTTCTATTTGCGAACAACGACTACATTTTTGCTTTCCAACCGAGTTCCCACAGCTCTGTTCTTAATTAGAAGAGTTTGCTCGCACCCACAGGCCCAGTAGAAGCTGTTGATCTCTTGCATCCCTGTTTCCTTACCATCGATTCTCGCGCGTGCCTTTCGCGTCTCCTCGGGCATCTTCGCCTGTTCTCGGAATTAAAATTAATAGCGGACGGTCCGACCCGCTGCTGGTAATTTGTTTACTCGTCTCGCGCCGGATTACGTCGCATGCTCCGCTGAATAGGTAACTAACGGTGACTTTTCATAAGCAGGGGCGGCTTTTATGGGCGATGATTGTTTTAAGAGCTGAGTTTGAATTTGTTAGAGCTGTTGATTTGTACTTTATGCCAAAAAGCCAGCAAGGGCTTTCCACTAGATATGACAGGGCCACATAGATATTTGAATATAAATTATAATTTAGCCACATTTTTACATTTGGTTGTATAAAATTACGTTGAGTTAGGTCTACGTTTTGGCTGTAATTTTGATTCGTTAAGTTGAGTTTAATATCGTATTTTTTTTCAATAAATAATTTGCATAGCCCCAATTATGACATGCTCGATACAAACAAACAAGTTACATAAAACTCGAAACAAAAAAAACTAAGATTAAGTCTTAACGTTTCTAAATGCCCACAATATACATTACAATATACATTTATGTTATAAAATAATATAGTATAAGGGTTCTCAAAACGTCCAGAAAATACTAATTTTTCATAAATATAGAAAAAAACACTATACCGATCATTATTTCCAATTTTACCACTCCAATACCGTGGATGAAAACAAGCACATTTGTATGTTGATATAAACAGTAGGTTTCACGTTGCCCGGATTATAACTCAATACAGCGGGCGACAACTGCCCGGCGACTGGGCTGTATTTGCATTTTGATGAGCCCCGACAGTGATACAATAAACACGTTTCCATCGCAAGTCCGGCTGGGAACTTGGGGTATGCGAATGGATTGTTATAGACGTCCGGTGAATATTGCCCAAATGCTTGTCCGATGATGTTCGATGTCCGGGAGAAATTGGGCATCGGTTATGGAACGGAATATGAGTGGTATATTGGATCTGGTAAGCTTTATGCGAGCGCACGTTTATTTAGTAAACTTCATATCACAAAAGTCGTCTTTATAAATATTTTACAATCAAAACTTTAATGAAAATTACAGCTGTAACTGTTTTATATGGATATTTTCAAATGATGGTCCGGTGCATTATAGACGTGGATTGTATGATGTATGAGAGATATAGCAAATTCATGTGGTAAACTTTTTTCTTAACATTAAACTATCAATTTTAATTTTTGATATCATAATATGTTGCGTAACTTTTTTCTAGGTTCTTTAATAATGTAATTTTAAGTCGGCACTCAAGAATAATCCTCAGATATGTTGCGTAACTTTTTCTAGATTCTTTAATAATGTAATTTTAAGTCGGCACTCAAGAATAATCCGCAGATTAAACATCTTAGGTATATGACTTGCTGCCCCTTCGTCTCCTTGTTTCGTTCTAATTCAGTTTCCACCGAAATCTGCATAAAACTGAAGTGCACACGGTCCACCCGACTCACTTTATTGGTTGAACCACATATATTCATAAATTAGTTATTCACAGAATATCCTGATATATATTTTTTTAATTAATAAAAATGTTAAAATCACAAACAGCATAGGCATAACTTGTCCATCTAATAATGTTTCAGACAATAAAGCGTCCCGTATAGCATGGGTTTGATGTTAAATGCCAATGACACTGTAAAAAAAGACGATTCCGCGAAGAAAGACGCAGCAGTCGAGCTTGTCTTCTTTTATTACTAAGCAAACTTAAGTTAAGCAATGCTCCGTATGCCGTATAAATTTTTGTGTCCTTTCCACCGCATGGCTTACTACATTTTAATTAGGTACTTTAAAATGTTTTAATAAAAGTAAAATTGGATCACTCCAATACTCACTCACGTAAATACGCCACAGCCCTCGCTGTATCCGCGCGGTCCGCTCAATTAACTCTTGCTGTGAATAATAGCTACACTTGTTCGTCGCATGAATATGGAGATTCGATGGAGTTTCTTGTGACATGATACGTGAAACGTGAAACGGTCAAGGGTGCATGACCGTTGGTCGCACTGTTCTGTAATTTAGCGAATGAAATTACTTAGTTTCTAGCTATGCTTGACAGAACGCCAGAGGCATTAGATTACGAATATATATTCTGATGTACATCACTACCTCATAATCTTATGCACGTATTTTAATACGTTATAATCATTTTATCAATAGGATCTATCACTTGAATTGTGTTTATTTATTTATACCGGACAGTACTTAATAGGACCGAATCAAACTCTTAAAAAAAGTCTTAACACTAAAATATGATTCTTGCTACATTTTTTGTCCTTACTATAAAAAATATGATTTTAATCTTTTTCTTACAAATTCAGGTGTCTGGTACTTTTTACAACGGGAAAACCAGCAAGCAAAGAGCTGCTCGATGCTCAATTCGTTGTTAAACCCCGTATCTTTGGTCAGCTTCGAAAACGACCTCGTCTTGCCTTCAAGATAAGTTCACCTCGAAATTGTTTCGAAAATTTAAAGCCACCAAAGATACTGGCTGCATGTCGCCGTTTAATAAGCTCCTCTCGGATTTCGGTCGTTAGCTGGTAATTGTCGCCACCTAATTAGCCCGACACCCGACGCGACTTCGCTACCGCACACATGCCCCGAGAAATTTGACGCCTGACGTCATAGTACCTACCCGCTGAAATCTAGACGAGTTCTGGGTTTATTAGTCTTAGCATACCTTTTGGTGGATTGCCTGGTTTATTAATTTTTGTATAATTTGAATTTTTTACTTTAATTAAAAGTCTTTGATAAAACTAACATTTCTCTGGTTGTGTTCGTAGTGTTATAAGTATTTGCTACTAAAGCGACTAGGTAATGTGTACCGAGAGAAACGTGATCTATTGTTTGGTCAGTTCCCCAAGAATTGGGATGATTTTCACTAGATACCTATTAATTTATTTTTATTAAAACTACACTCACTCAGTATACATTATCTTATCAAATAATGTTCTTAAACAATTAAAGCACGAGTATAATGTTACCGAATTATGATGTATAATTTTGATTGTCTATGTATGAACTAACACGGGCAATAAATATCTTATGAATGTTGAATTTTTTTCTAGAAAACTTACTATAGGTACTTTACTATATGTAAATATATATTTTTTTGTTTCTAGGAATGGAAGCGATCATGTCGGAGTTCTTCAACGACACCACCACTGCCTTCTACATTATCCTGATCGTGTGGATCGCGGACCAGTACGACGCTATTTGCTGCCACACTGCTATTGCTAAACGGCATTGGCTTCGGTAAGTGTTAGCCTTAATTTTTCTATCGATATTTTCAGCTTCTTGTTTCAAAATCCGTGGAACTTTATAAGTACTTACGCAATGATATAAAACTGTTAACTGACTCTACCGGTCCGCAGCGCAACACTTTATTGTGTACCAAAACAAACAAACAAAACTACCAAACACAAAAAAAAAAGAAAAAAACCTCGCCTTCCTCCTCCTTTAGAGTTGCCTCTGAAAGAGTTCAGAGGCACCCTTTGGATGGAGAAATCAAAATTGACGGTTGTACTAATACTTAGAAAAATATAATATGAAACAAAATATAAAATAATAAAAGTGTAAATAAAATGCGAACGAAACAATGCGATACACACCTTATGATTGTGGTGGACGCATAATTGCCCCGCCAATTAGCGAACGCGACGGTGCATAGTTATTATGTTAGTGTATTGATTTCCGCTGAACCGCTACCAAATTAATTTGTTTATTGAAAGCCCGATGTCACTTTATCAGGAACAACTGAATGCTCATATTTCACGGTACAATTCATAGATGTGCGTGGACCACAATTATGAAATACTGTGTGAAGTTTCCTGTTTCATTGTTGTATTTGAAATCACTGCATATCACTGTATGTATGCTTAAATCTTTAAAACTACGCAACGGCTTTTGTTGCGGTTTTTTAAATAGGTAGAGTGATTCAAGAGTAAGGTTTTTAAGTATAACTAGAACTAGATGAAAACCCAGCTTCGCTCGGGTGACATTTGACGAAATTCTCCATAATCCGAATTTTGCGGAAATATGTTATCGACTCAAAATCTATATTTTTTGATGATTTGTTATTCATGTAAGGTTTCGATCGAGTCTACCGTACCCCTTGACGAAAAATATTAATATAGATTAGTGATGCGAAGCGAGGGCGCACCGCTAGTGTTCTCATAAAATATCCCGCTATAATAATAAGTCTATGACATTCTGGCCTTCCATAAATAAGCTATCTTTAAATTAATGTGATTTTCTTCGAACTGAAATTAGCGCGTTCAACCACACATACAGTATGGTTAAACTTTACACTAGAAATGGGTTTTGTAAATGGAAAACCAGTTAATTAGCTTATAAACTGTATAACCCCATTTTATCCATTTTCAAAAGATTATTTTATTACTATTGAAACATTTTGTTGATTTATCTAAACCTGTGTTGTGTTGTGAATATAATATCATATATCCGTCCAACAACAACTTATTGTTTTAACCAATACAAATTAATATTTATACAATCCGATAAACTATCTGACTGAACAAAAAATAAATACAAATGTCACCCAAATTTTCGAGTACATTTTCCATTGTCACTGTTAATATAGATCCCACAGTAATCCGCAACAATGAGCATTGGGATGGACATTACCCCGCGTCGACGCAGAATGTGACTCTGAATACGGACGCGCTAATGAAGTTGCTTTTAATCCTGGCCAACTGTGACGTATGCCCTAATAGTATTGGAATTTGGAACGTTAGGGCTTGATAATGTATTTTTAGGAGTGCAGGACAGAGGATTATCTCAATCTAATTATATGTGTATGTTTGATAACATTGAGCCTTGGCCACGAGGGAAACTACCACTCATATTGAAATTATATTATTTATTATTTATTTTTACAATATTTTTGATTGATTAAAAGAATGGCGGCGTGTTGTAAACCTAGCCAACACCAAATACTTGGTGGCATTGATGACCACGACCATTCTGTCAAGAGTGGTACCGACAAAGCTATGTTGTTTTAATCGCTTCAGCATATTTAACATCAGCATGAAAACACCGAACCAAAAATAATAAAGTTCTTGACTATTAACTTCGACAAAGAAGAATATTGATACCCATTACTTTGCCATAATTATGAAGCCCTGGCATCTCTTAAACCAAACATTGAAATTCTAAAACATCTTAAGTAAATCTTTACCAATTTAACAAAGTAAGCCAGCAACATTTTCCACGTTTACATTGTGACTCCAAGTGTACATTCAGCTGATATTTGCCCATGGCTCATTATTTCGAGAACATTCTCCGTGTTGACAGAAATATCGTATGGCCTCTACTCCGTCGCCAATATTTACCTATTATTCGATTGATGCGGTAACAAGGTTCGGGTTTCTTTCACTGCTCCCCTTACTTTGTATTTTTTAGTGTTGTAATTTGTTCTAGGTATTTGAAACAATGTAAGACTGAGGTTTTATTGGGGCTTTTATTAAATTCTGTGGTTGTTGTTGGACACGCGACAGATTAGTTTCAATCCGAATTATTAGAGAGTTTTGGTTTTAGCTGCAGGAAGGATTCACGATGAGACCGTGTAGACTAGACTCAGTTTAATTTGACAAAGTTCAAATCTATTGATTGTAGATTTTGTAAATAATTGAATATGTATTTATTATTTTCTTATTCAATCATTAAGTGAATCATAAAATATGTGACGTTCTTATGGCCTCGTCAATTTGCAAAAATATATTATCGCATTTATAAATGGAATAGAATATTCATCGTCAATAAAGTAAATTGCTATAGTTTTCAACACGAAGAGTTATTAGGTTATAAGTAAAGTTATCAAAAGAGAGACGTATTGAGCTCAGCTGGGATGGCGTAGACGGCTGACAATATTAGGTTCGTGGAAACACGAAATTGCTTTCGCGAACTAGGATATTTTACGAATGAATTATTATATAAAGGGACGTGATATTTTTTCGGATCAACTACAAAATCTATGTAGTTATGGTTTAAAACATTAATTCGTATTTTACTTTAACCAATTGACTGCCCAAGCTCGCCGGTGCAGCTCGGTGAGTTAAAGTCGTGCGTCATGGGCACTGATAGCGTTAATCATCATTATCATCAGCCTTAACTAGGCCTCCCTGAGTTTATGCCTAAGTTTTACTTTCACTGCTACGGAGTACGTATTAGAATTAGAATTACTGAATTGATTCTAACGAAACTCTTAATTAGGACAGAAAGAAAGATTTACGTTTAATCAATAGAAAGCGAATTGACCGTGATTCTCGTGACCTCTTTAATTGATGTCCACATTCATTACCCGGCCGCTACAATAACTCTTGTGGTGTTTACACTATTTGTAAGGACGCCCCTACAAATACCTTTGCTGTTTTTACGTGTATTTTCTTAGCGTTTCAGGCCTTTAATGGTTGTGAAAGTGATGCCACTATTGTTTCTGTAGGTCTTTATGTGGAAGGGAAGGGTACATCTTGAAAACGATAGTGATGTTTTGTTATATTATAAGAGATCTCTAAAGCCTTCATCATAATCATCATAATTTCAGCCATCAGAAGTCCACTGCTGAAGATAGGCCTCCCTTAATGATTTGCGGTCGGATGCAACTTGCATCCAACGTGAACTGGTAGCTATAACAAGGTAATCTGCCCATCTTGTTAGTAGACGTTCGACGCTGCGTTTGCCGATCCGTGGTCTCCACTCGAGAAATTGTCGGCCCCATCGGCCATCCGTTCTCCTCGCTATGTTTTGTCGCTTTTTCTGATATAATCAAAATGTTTGCTAGCTTTTAATATAATTCAGTAAAAGTAGCATCACTTCCAATGTAACATGCACCTCCATCGAAAGGCGACCAGGCACGAACCAATTCGGTCTCGCAATAAGAACTGGCCGCTATTAAAACAAGCGCAAATAAAGCAAATTGAAATCTGCACCCCCTCCTTAAGACGGGTAACTCTACCCGACGGGCCTTAAAAAAACAAGGGCCCCAAGTTGCTTTGTATATTTAACTCGTATAACACGCCTTAGATCGTTCTCGAAAAATAAATTTATTTTTATTGTGTATCTATTAAGTTTTAATCAATAACCATGCTTATTTTACAATAAATTATTTTTGAACGATTCACAGAAACATCTCAATAAAATATATTACACACGTAAAAATCTTTAATTGGACGCATTAAGTTGGTAAACTGTGTCGCCTATATTTAGTGCCCGCACCTTGGTATATTTATATTTGGTATTCATAGAAATCACCCTGAACACCAGGAACCAGATTCCTACAGGTAGTAGAACCCTCTTGGATAATCCCTTATTCATCTCTTCCCCAAAATCACAGTAAACGTTTAATATCTTGTTTATAATAATGCATATATTATTCAGATGTTTTGAGCGTAAAACACGTTTAAAATACTAGTGTTCTGTTCTGTTTTATAAATGTAAAACAAAAAGTCAACGAACTTCCAACTTGTAGATCTCACATATCGCTGTAATAGCTATAATAGAATCTAAATAGAATGTATGAGTGTAGCGTGGCATGTGGGCGAATGCGAATATTTTAATTTACCGTGCTACGTAATATTCTCCTTTAACGTTGGCTATTATCATACTTTTTACTTCACAGTGGTGTTATAAAATTCTCGCTTGTATACAGACAAATGATTTTTAAATCTCAGCAAGCATTCGTTTGGCTTATTTCAGAAAATATGCAACGTTATCATTTTAGCTTATCACTTGAAACTAAGAGGGTAATTAATGACTAATAATTAATAATAACCACCAATGAAATTAGGATTCTGTAGAATTATCCGATTAAAATAATGTATGACACAGATTTTTTTATAATAGGATATTACACACATCAACATCTAGCCCCGTGGTAAGTTCGAAGCTTGTGTTACGGGTGCTAGATTTTAAAACTATTGTTCCTACATTATAGGCAGGGATCCGTAGTACATGAAAATCAAGTGATTACTAACAAGCTAATTTTTGGTGAGTAGCTTCGTTTCGATGAGACGTCCAAAGATATCCTATACCCAACTCTCGATTGTGGTAGCTAACAGAGATATCAAGGATTAAAAAATTCAAGGATGTAAAACCGGGATAACGGACCACGAAATTTGTCGGACAATATGTTATATCTCAAGATAATTATCTAAATTATATAAAAACATGTTTGTCCTACAAAACCTATGGTTTGATCAAAGAGTCCGCCATTTCCAAAATGTGTCGAAAACGAGGTCAATTTAAATGATTACTATGATTACTAACCAGCTGATTTTTTGTTGTATACTTAATTAATATATATAAAATCTAACGGACATATTGTCCGACAAATTTCGTGGTCCGTTATCCCGGTTTTACATCCTTGATTTTTTTAATCCTTGATATCTCTGTTAGCTACCACAATCGAGAGTTGGGTATAGGATATCTTTGGACGTCTCATCGAAACGAAGCTACTCACCAAAAATTAGCTTGTTAGTAATCACTTGATTTTCATGTACTACGGATCCCTGCCTATTATGTCTATTTTATCAACAAAATCATCTCGCAACAATTGGTGCATTTACATATAACATCGTTAAATACATTTTTACTGTTTGTATTTCTTAGCAGACTGTGGTACAGATAACGCATATCGCTAACAGACGAGTAGAGACATGCTTTGTGAGACTCAAGACCTTTGAACTTGAGTCATTAAGTATGTATATTTAGTCTAAAAACTTTCTAGTGAGTAGTTTAATAAAATGTTCTGAAGATAAAATAAAATATTTCAAACGTTTTAGAATATAAAATCTAACAAGTCTTTTTTTATTTTTTTTTATTTATTATTACAAAAATAAACTTATGTATAAACTAATGCTTAAACTAAAAACCAATTATTGGTTTGTCCGTTTAGCTTTGAATCTCTTAATTCAAGTGTTGATTCGTACATTTTATAGACTAAACATGTCATGTTAAAGAACAAATATTTAAATTTAGTAAGAACAGGTGTTACAATACAATTACAATAGTGTAGTCGAGCTAATAATCAAATCACTGCTAACTTCAAGCGCATGTGTAATGTGTCTTAACTGCCCATGCTTATTATATTTAATACGAAAAAAACTATTCAGCCTTTTGAAAATATAATAGAAAGTCAACGCGACTTGTAACCAAAAAAATATACTTTTAAACACCACGAATGTGTTAATAAGTGTTAAACGGGAGTTTCCGGGAAATCCTTGCCCACGAATTATGTGGTTTTGCGGCGCCCTGATTACACCCCTGTCCTCGCATTAAACCGACTGATTTCGGTCACTCCGCATTAACGAGCTTTAGGGAAACTAGATCGAGAAAGGTCGTGTAAGTTATTCTTACGCCTTTGTATTACTTTCGGGATGTGCGAAATACGTTGCCTTAACGTGGCATTAACGTGGCTGTATTATAATATATTAATGCAAGAACAGCAAAAAAAAAAAAACGAGTCACACGTTATTAATGTTTAAAAAAGGTTGTATTTGAAACACAAAATCGTCCCATAAAAGCATAAAAGAGATCTATTTGTAGTAGATTCTAGTGCTACGCCGTTGTAGAATCTGGTGCTACGCCGTAGTAGAATCCAGTGCTACGCCGTAGAATATTCTAGTGCTACGGTATTTTGGATGATTTTTGCATGGAATTTTTTACAGTACTATTTCGTTAATAGCTATAACATATAAATGCATTAGAATTAAGAGCATCCTCGTGTTGATGTTGGTTTTATTAAGTTCCTATCATATTTTATAAAAATAATTATTAGCGTCACATTTTTTTATTGCTACTTTACAAAGTAAAATATACACACACATTATACCGACCCAAAGACATCGTTATAGCCGGTTAGTGTACAAAACTGCAGGTATCAGAAGTTTCCTTACAATAAGTGGCCACAAAGTGCGTCTGCTGCGGCAGTTAATCTTATCACATCTATACGAGCTGTTTGCTTTGATGATACTATAATATTTTTGTTATGTACGATTTGATCCATCAGATATGTGTTGACAAAAATGATAATATATCGAAAAGAGAGAAAAGTTTCAAGTAAAACAAACATAAAGTTTTATGACGAATAGCTACTTTACATCATGCATGCTTGTCTGCCACCTCTGTAGTATAAGTATAAAAGAAGATGAAATCAAAGATATTAATTAAATATTTAAAGCTATATTTTTTACGTCTTAGCAACTGTGTGATGGAAAGTCTAAAAAATATTAAATATGTTTAGGTTTTTAAATCATAAAATTATTTTATAAACATAGGGTTGTCTTAGAACATCCTATAACATATATAATAAGGAACCCATATCAGTAAGATTTCAGTAGCGATAGTTAAAGCTCTTTAGAGTCCGTATTGTATCACCGCATTTCACGCATATGACATACCATCGCTTTTATTCGTTTTATACAAGGCCCGCCTATGATGCAATAGTTAAAAGTTATAGACATGAGGATATAAAGACTTTCGATAAACTTGCCTCCATGCTCCTCCATTTTCCAAATTTAGGCCATTATGAAGAATATGGTCTTTTGAGATATACATATCATCCGCTATCGAACCGTTACATCCGGAAATTATTTAAAGATCCTTCATAGAAATACATAGGCAGCGGTAGTAAAAGTTAGTCTTCTTAAAAACAATTATAGTAAGTCTAATGCTGGACAAGCTCGAGTTATAGATGCGGTTTGTGACTTCCGTACCAGCTTAGTATCCATCTCACATTTTGTAAATTTTCTCTTCGTGTCTTTCGTTTATATAACAGTCTTCTACATTTTGTATAAGATAAAATCTGAGATTTTGCAGACAACTTCAAAGGCTAATATAATGTCTCCATCGTGCCCCTTATAATAAGAGTCGGTTCTATATTAACGCGAATGGCGTAAGAAAACTGACCTCGGTCGAGTGAATAAACCTCTAATCGAAGACGCGGGGCGCGCCGGGTGTCGGGGCATAAATCAGCTCCTGGGATACACTTACACTGTAAACTGGTTCAGTTTACCCAGTTTACCCACTCTACTTACTAGCGCGGCGCCAACTTGCCTTTATTTACAAGGTGGGCATATAATGAGTAAATATTTGGATCCAGGCGTTCTCAATGTGGTCGTTGTAACAGAGAGTATTTTAACTCCTTTGTAAATACGTGAGTAATTCCCGTTGTTAGGTTGTTATAAAATGAATAGTCGTAACTCACGATTATTTGGTTGTAGTATGCACAAAACCCAGAACAGTTCTTTTCAAGTTTCTTAGTAAACATTATTTTGATTTAATGATTTCATTTAAAATGCCGCTATGGCGTCTATGCATTCTTTAAGTAGTTTGATAACACACACTGGAATACCCTATGTATGTCATTTTAAGGATTTTAGGAGGATTTTATGTACTATATGCCCGACATCTCAAGTTTATCCCTAAGTAGCTTATACCTATATCATCATCATCACCTCTATTTACGTTCCCACTGCTGTGTCACAGGGACTTCTCTCTTCTAGACCTAATCTCTTTCATCTAGAGAGAATTTCTGTATATTAAAGTGATAAATTACGAGTATTTCCCAAGTCCTGTTTCCGATGCAAACGCAGCGGGACGCCCCTCTGTGCGCCTCAGCCTTCAATTTGGCACATCCTTAAAATGACACACGAGAAGAGCGCGCCCTAACGACACCCGCGTCAACTCTCACGCCGGGCTTATAAATAAATACGCACGCATTATTGCCTTTTTATATATATTTTGTAATGAGGGAATTGGGAATTTCAAGGAGTTGGAGAGCGATCGCGGTGTCAGGTTTTTTCGGGAATTATACGCCAACTGGGGACGGCTTTTTGACGGATTTTTACTAGTTCAATAATAATGTTTCAAGTGAAAGAAACATTAAGATGCCTAGATTTTTTTTGTCTAAACATCAGCGTATGTCACCTGCAGGGTTATAATCTGTCGGTGTGTTATTTTGTATTATACGATACTCGTATCTTACCATGAGACCTTCATTATTTAAGAGTCATTTATTTCAGATTATTAGTCTTAGTGGGCAGTCTCAATGTTCTACATTTTAAATTGTGTATTTTGATGTAAAATTTTAGATTCACTACGTTAATCGTGTATTTTTACGAAATATAAATTATTGTTTTCATCATTCGACCAGTGGATTCCTGTTTGAGGCTCTTGTTATTATTCTAACACTCTTAACCTAAGAGCCCGTGATGGCCAGACCTTCCTTTAATTCACAAGCGTGAAAATTCTTTCATGTGTATGTCTAACATAGGTAAGAATAACCCCCAAACATGAAACCTGGATCGCGGTTCCTTTGGGAGATAACAACCTTTTACCTGTTATCTCCCAAAGGAACCACGATCCAGGTTTCATGTTTGGGGGTTATTCTTACCTATGTTAGACATACACATAAAATAATTTTCACGCTTCAGAATTAAAGGAAGGTCTGGCCATCACAGGTTATTAGTCTATACTAAGAGCCCGGTCTGGCCAGACCTTCCTTTAATTCACAAGCGTAAAAATTCTTTCATGTGTATGTCTAACATAGGTAAGAATAACCCCCAAACATGAAACCTGGATCGTGGTTCCTTTGGGAGATAACAGGTAAAAGGTTGTTATCTCCCAAAGGAACCGCGATCCAGGTTTCATGTTTGGGGGTTATTCTTACCTATGTTAGACATACACATGAAAGAATTTTCACGCTTGTGAATTAAAGGAAGGTCTGGCCATCACAGGCTCTTGGTCCATCTTTTTAAAATATGACATTCGCAACGTAGGAGATTGATTGAAAAATTGATGAATAAATGCACGGACACGAATTCTGTTCAAAATAAAATCCCCTTTTTGCGAGATTTGCTTTTAGAGCAAAAATTTTCCCTGTGAGGTTTTTTCATAAAAAATAGTACATGTAACTCTTTTTTATTGGAAAGTAATTAGTAGTGGAACAGGCAATGTTTTTTTATGTCTCTGTCGCAATAGCCAATCTAGTAATATATTTACTGTTTCAGTTGAGGTTGTTCCCAGTATTATGTTACATAAGTTTGTTTCAGAATGAGGTTAATTTCATACGATAATACGGATCTTTAGTTCTTGACTTTATATTTCGCTTTATATTAATCACACTAATATTAAAATTATAAAAAATTAAGCGTTTCTTTGTGTTAATACACATTCACGCTTAACTGATTTTAAGTAAAAATATCCGTCGATTTACTTTTGTTTTTCATCCATTACCTGAAATATCATATGAATGATGCTGATAATCCAATTTAACGCAGTGACGAGTTAATCCGTCGTCCGAACTAGTCATCTAGTATATTGAACTACTCAAACGGCACAGTCTCGTCCGAATCAACGTTTACCATTGAACCGCTGAAGCGCTTTTGACGTCAAAAGGCTACAATCAACGTAGATCATTGGGTCGTGTATGTAATACGGCCGTTCGACCCGTGGAAAGCAATCAGGGCGTCGCCGTAGACAAACTGTCGGGGCGGACCTTAATTGGCGGTCGCTGAGATTTATGCGGAGAGCCGATCGTCACCCGGCCGGCGATTCCGGGCGACCGCGCCGACCTCAACACCGCAACACGGGTTAGCGCCCTCAAGATTCATGATTTTGCTGGAAAAATGTGTTAGGTTTAAACTAATTAGTGCAAAAATCCCAAAATAGCATTTGGATTTTTGGGAGATTTCAAGTTGGTACTATGTCCATTGTGCGCGCTGACGCGGTTCATGATTTTGATGATAATTGGGTTATTAAAGAAAGAAAAGGTTAGGTTAGGTGCGTAAAGGTTTGTCGTGGGCGATGTGACTGTCAGGAGGGTCGACATAATACCAGCGCTGGGTAGGTGAAATTACTTACCTACTTAGCAACATGCTGAGTTGACTCTTGTTTGGCGCGGCACATGGCAATGTCATGGGTACAGGATGGAAACTGAAGTAACCAAATATATGTCTAATTTTCTTTATCTATTTTTTTTTCATCTGTGTCTAGTCTTTAAGTTTCCTTTAATTTGTAATTGTATTAATAATTGTGTCATTGTGTCGTGTTAAATAAAATAATTTCATTTCATTTCATTTCATTAAAAGTTTTAGTTCAAAGACATCATTGTCTGAATTTTTGTTAATACCTACCAACGTAAAAATTAGATAATATCTAGCACTGACGCCTCGTCATTATGTAGGAATGAGTGAGGGCTTAATGAAATATTCGTAAGTTTGTTACTGTTTCTTCATGAATGCATGAAAGCGATTTTTTTAATAACACTATCGCAACACAATCACAACACAAGCATTCTCAAAATATACGTTATATAGAGCCGCGGCCACATGTTTCCGTTGAAATCTTTTTATAAATGAACTATAGTGAACGACGGGTGACAGTAAGCTGGCCCCACATCAGAATAGTGTGACATTAGTCTGTCAGAGGCATAGATTTAACAGTTTTACCGTGGTAAACAGCTTCGCCATCTTTATTCCCATGTTTTCTCACCTTTTAAACCTTCCCTGAGCTACTACGACTATTTTAGAACGAAAAGCATCTAAATCGGCCCAGCCTCTTTGTACAACATTGCAACGGAAAGTGGAAGGAGAATAAGGTTTTAATTCTCCACACTGGCCAAGTGCGGGTTGGTGAATGACACATGTCCTTAAAACTTTGAAAGTTCTCAGAACATGCCGGTTTCCACACGAAGTTTGCCTTCACCGTTAATGTACGTGTTTCAATGCTCATAAATTAATCAAAAAGAAAAATCCAGAGGTACAGGTAGGCGCACCCACGTCCTTTGGAATGAAAGTCGAATGTGATCCCACATAGCCAACACGGCACGGGATCGTGGTCCGGTCTACATGTAAGTCGGTAATACAAGTCTTTAATACTTATAGAATAGTGAGTCCATTGGAGCGCGAATATGGGCGTTGACATCCTGCTTGAGTACATTAATTATCCTCGACCGGACGCAACGTGTCCAATAGTATATTTATTTTTCTAGAATACGCTGTATTTTCTAACAGAAATAGAAATAATGATGTCCGTAGTATATTATCCGGTTTCCGTCTTACTGATGTTACATAAGTTATTCTTGAAATACGGTTGCAGATACTACTTTAAGTAATTTTTTTCCATCCAACCTTTGATCTTAAACAACATTGTTCAGTTCCTATTTAAGAAGTGTTTAGTACTAAATTTGATTTGGGGCTTCTCATGCAATCAATAATGGCATGCACATTTCTTTTGAAAAACGTTTTGTTTTCGTTTTCCTAAGCACTCTTGGCAAAATCTCAACAGTTTCAAATTTCCAGTCATCATTCCGTTATGACGATCCAATATACCTCAAGTTAATCTTCCAAGCGTTGTCCATCTTCTAATCATACCCATTCTCATCCAATAACATCACTAACGAGTGCTAAAGCAGCGATTAGTCGGGGTCGCCGCTCCGGCGCCACCGGCACGGCCGTAATCTGCGCGCTGGCGCCCGACCCGACACCTCATTTGCATCTCCACGTCAGCTGTACAGACGAGTTACCATGAAACGCTAAACGAGTTGTGCTAATGTCATTCATAACGCTTCATTGGAGCGGACTGCGCTATTTAAGGGTTAAATGCAAAGGTTTGCGGTTTTGGGTTTAAATTATTATTTATTTGGGAGTCTATATTTCGAAGATTGTATCCAATTGTCTTCCAATTAATATTTTTCTAATTTACATCAAGTAATGTGGAAGAGAATTGGGACGAATTTAATACATAATTTTTTTATAAAAATATAGAATACTTAATAGTTTACACTGTATTTTCGTGTCCAATATTGATGAATCAGAAAATTAAGAGAACAACGCATTAGCTCTGCTTTTATATTGAAAGGTTTGTTTGTCTATTAATAATTATGACCTAGTTCTTTACTTTTTCTCTATTTTACTTTATTTGTGATTTTTCTATTCATTTAATCTTTATTGAAATAAAATTAGTCTCCTTAATATAGTTGAAGTAAATTATAATCTGACTACACTTAAATAAATCAAACATCTGCCTCTCTAAACGTAATTTAGAAGTCCTAGCATTAAGTTTAACGAAACCCAAAACCTAACTCTTCAATCAAAAGTTTGAAGGCTCGGGCTTAATAATGTAATTACAATATCTTACGATATAATCTATCTGAATTATCTTGAGTGTAACATCCAATAAGACGATAAAGGAAGCCTTTATATGACGTTAATCACTTATTAAGATTTCGACACTGGAGACTTTGCGAGTAACTTAATGATGGTGTATACTGTGTATGTGATACATATAATTTGGTATTTTACTTATGGAAAGAATAAGGTATAAGTACTCGAATTCAAAAAACACACGGGTTTTATTCGAAAAATAAATATGCCGATGTATTTCTATAGGTAAATAGTTGTGACTGTGTTTGAGAAAGGTTTGCAGGTGACACATCGTTTGTTAGATAAAGGTGAGCTTCTATATTATCTCAACACAATCTATAGTTATGGATCTATGTTTAAACTGAAATAAGATCGATGACTAGGGCAGTCGCAAGTGGACGTTCTGTACAAACAAACAAATATGATAATAATTAGAAAATGGTATAGAAAAAATTCCAAGATCATAACGTAACCTTGGTCCTCGATTGGGAGTTGAACCCAGGCCACCCTGGTTACGCTAACCACTACGCTATCGAGAAGTTATGTAAGAGCTCGAATTTATCCTATACTTGATATTTTCAGCTAAGCACTGATTGCGCCATCTATCAGTTTTGTAAAGAACTCTTAGAACATAAGTGAGAGTCAATCACTATTAAATAAATATAAGTAAACATGATAATGATGATATTTTCTCAAGCATTATCTCAATTACAATTCAAACAGTGGTTCTTACATTGGTTCGCTGATGTCCCGAAGCAGGACTAACGAGAGTTTAATTGAGGGCGCGCCGATCCGTTAGATAACATGATTAGGAGCAGACTTCAATTAACTTACATAATGTAATTGCCGAGTTGGGCGGGCGGCTATTGGGCAGATGATTATGGCCATTGCGTGTCACACCTTGTAATGTTTATTATATTGCCTGTTAATAACCTTACGTATTATGTTTTAAACTACAGGAGTTATTAGACAGCCTGACCTCCTGGAAAGGAGCTCACTAAACACAGTTTATAGTACCATCTCAGGAGCCTTTTTACAGATTTTGTTGTTATAATAATCATAATGTTAATCTAAAATTCTTAACTAAAAACCTTTGCGAAATTAAATCGAACGACAATTTCATGAAAGTACTCCGGGTTCAGCCACACTAAACAAAACATTATGCAGATAACATCTTGTATGCAATCTAGCGTACTGACTGCTTGTCCGTTTGTATCTCATTAACATGACATGACAAGCGTGCTTACTTGTGGCGCCGACAAGCAACGCGCATTGACAAACATTTTCATAATCGACAACATCGACCAGCAAGAACCATGCAAATATCAACTCTATTGCTTACCACTTCAGCTTCAAATTCAAACAATACTCGCCCACCGCGCAAAAGCATTTTAATGGCACAAATTGTCAATTTCGATAGGTCTTCAGAGGGTGTAGTGGGTGGTGAGGATCAAGACATGGTTCCTACAATGCGTGAACGCAAATAACAATTTTAATAGAGCTTTTGTTGTGTAATTTTGTTGTCACTTCATTGTGATGGTGGGCGACGGGGGTTAAACGGTGATTGAAATAATATACGTCTGACTGAAAGTATTATTGATAATATTCGTTATTAAATTCGTGAAAGTCTAATTTCATGGAAGTGAACTAAACTAAATCTTAAATTCTGGTATTTCACCATAAAACTTAATAGTTTGGTTTTATTTTCCTAAACACTGAGATTCTATCTAATCTTGTGCTAGTTATTTAACACGCTATGCTGTTTTAATACGTATACAATGATAAAAATATGTGGCTTAAAGATTGGGGAACAAATAATAATTCGTAATTCCTTAAATAAAATGTACAGTAACCTAATTTTTGGATATCTCAAAGTTATTTTCCAAAAATTTTAGATCTATTTCCTTCAAGAATTTTTTAAAAGAATTTGTCAGAATTTGTTCGCTGTTTTGTCCCTTTTAGGGCTACAACGGCAATGCCCAGCCGTAAAGAAACCGCTCAAACAGCGACGGCAAACAGAGGTGCGGGGCCGCGCCCGAGCACACACCACTCCACCGATCATCCTTACGAGGTCGTATTTAATCAAAATTATAGTGCTTGCTCGAATAACTTCTGAGGTAACTTCAAAATTCTTTATAGGCAGCGGGTTTTAAACTATACAGCTAGTTAAAAAAATCGAGCACTTCTTTACTTTAATTTTCGAGGACCACAGTGGCGCAGCGGCCGAAGGTGTGCCACGACCCAAGAGGTTACGGGTTCGATTCCCCTCTCGCAACAATAATTTGTACGATCTGCAGATATTTGCTCTGAGTGTCTGGGCGTTGTACATAATTATGTGTATGATAAAAATATCTATGTATGTATGTATATTATATTATGTATATCAGAAATCTAGCACCCTTAACACAAGCTTCGAGCTTACAACGGAGCTAGATGTTGTTGTATGATTGTTCAGCAATATTTATTTTTATTTAATTTTACAAAAACATTGCTCAAAATGTGTTGTAATCATCGCATTGGCAATCATTAAAAACATTAATTTTATCGGTTACCTACGTACGTTTTTAAATACATTATGCTGGCGAAATCAACTCGGAAAGCCGCATTCAGATAATACTTCCCAGTACACTATAACGCTCAATATTCAAACTAACAAAATAACCCGAACATCAAATTAAACTGACGTATTTCCAAATAAAATCCATGTTGTCTGTCGGAAATCCTACATGAATGCGAGTCGTGTATGTAACTAGTTAAACAATGTTTTTGGGTTGAATATTTTGCTTTATTTTACTGAGTATTCCGCTCGACAGACATCACAGCCTTTCAATAGCAGTGAAACAGTATTCCCAGTACCTGTCGGCTTACGTTAAACTTATTTTAACATTACATTCTATAACAAATTTTCCATTTTATTGTTTCCGAATTGGATTTTGTTCCGAACAGGCAGCATTGTTCTTTTGATCTAATTATGTCAGTACAAATACCAGCACAATTAGGTATTTGTTCTAGAAATATTGTTTCACGTGCACGTTTAATATCTGAATTGATTTTGTTGTAAAGAACTAGTGAGTGTAAAGAATTGTTGTGAAGTTGTTCTAAGAACATAGATGTAGGTAACTACATATTGTATTGACGAGCTTTTCTTTTAGTTTAAATTAAATTGAGAAAGCGTCCATAGGCTGCGCCGCAAAATGAGACACCTTAATGGTATAAAAAAACCATAATCGGTATCTTATATCGTTGTATAACCATACGTATAAGCTCACGTATCCATTCAAACAAATTGCAATTAAATATTGCTATTAGGTACAGAGTGTATTGTAAACTGTTATCCAGTTTTATATTCCCAACTGAAATTTCCCTTTTTTGAGGAAAATATATTTATCATTTAGTAGATTTTATAACAATAGCATCGAGTTCCCGAAATTTCAGTTATATCCCACGTATTGAATGTTGGGAAAGCCCGGCAGGAACAATACACGGCGCCTATCCTGGCAACACACAAATGTTTCTGCATTTATTGACGAGAGCTCGGGTGCAATTTTTCACAGTATTTGCGGCTCGAGCGCTCCATTCCCTATGATTTTATTATTTGCTTTCAATCAGTATTGTGAGCTTTCCTCGCCCCGCGACTTTGTCCGGACCGATTTTTGTTTGGTTTCGTTTTCGGATGCTGTTTGTTGTTCAGTTCGAAGATTTTCCCTTTGCCAGATATTTCACTTGGTGAAGTTTTTCTATGCTTCGAATTGGAAATAGAAATCAAATAGTCTATTGCTGGGTATACGGGCGGTTTTCGAATATTGTAGTATTTTTACAGTAGTTAAATGTATTCGTTATGTTTATTACGTCTGAAAGTAACTATGGAACTTATACTTAAGCAATAGATCTTTTGCAAGATTCCTACAAACCTTTGTCAGAAGGATACTGACTTACCAATTCTTCAATTTCACACTCGTTATAATTGTATGGTGAATAGTAATATATTTTCTCAGGAACACCAATTACTGAGGTAGCATAAATACTTGCTCTAGCTCAGGCATTGCGCTTCACCAACTACGTCCTCTAACATCCAATTACTATCTCCGACTCAATGAGCGCACTGCCTGGATATCACGCTTATGCTATTTATTTCCAATAACCAGTAATCTACTTATTATTGTAAATCATTAATTGTATATTAACGCATGGAAATCAATCAGGTGTGTTTTTCTGGTAATTTTTGTAATGATTTAACGTAAACAATTGTTTCCTTGCTAGTCATTGATCCAATTTATATTTACGTTATTTTATTTTCATGAATCGGAATCAATTAAAGGTGTATGACTAACATTGCATAAATTTATCTGATCACGCATCAGCTTGGAGATTTTAAGGTTGAACCGACAAAATATTAACATATCAATTGTGATTTTTTTATTATTATCATTTAAATTCATAATATTTTGCGTGCGATCTCAGCTTTTTATACCAATTTAAACAATGAAACCCCTACTATTGAGAGAATCCCACAAAAGGTAAACGAATTTTCTTAAATGCCACGTATCTATTTGAAAATCAAGCATTGTCATTGTATTTTTTTAATAATATTTCTGTATTTCTATGGTACAATTTCCTGTATGTTACATAACGTTATCTTCTGGGTTTGTTTTAGCATTCAAGCATAAACAGTACTGTTCTTGTTTGAATTTCTTAGCCAGGACTATTATTTTAAGAAATTTAGATGAGATTGAAGATTCTCTGTTGTTAAAACTAAATTGTCAATGTATTGTTCATGTTATGAAGTGGTGGAAAGCTAGTTGTAAATAAAAATTAATGTTTTTTGGTTTATGTCGATAATATTTATAATTATAGTTTGTGTCCAGCTGCGCGTAACCTTAATTCTGGATCCACATAATTCCTTCCATGACTTGCACTAAAACCCCTATTCTCTCAAGAGTATCGAGGGTGTAAACTTATCCGCAATACCCTCTATCGGGTATGCATAAAATCTGCGTCGGTTCCATTAGCCAGCGACGTACGACAATTGTTGCCGTTTAAGGATCGCAAGTCGATAGCAGTTACGATATTATCGTTTAGTGTAATGCCCGGTGACAAGGAAATGCTCTCTGGTCGGTGGAACTGTGAGGCGCCCGCGGTGCTTGGAACACCCTACACCTATTCCGTTCACTGCATTACACCTTATGGGGAACAATACTGTTTTATTTTTGTTATGTATTTGGAACTATATCGCTTTGAGTCGATTGCTGTAGGAGTCAAAAGATAGAATGGAATATGTAGAAAAGGAAATGCCTCTTGTGCATCAACAAGGATTGATGATATCATGGCATCATCACCATTCGATTCATTTATTATTAACACCCTTATTTACGTTTCCGCAGCTGGAATATAGGGACTTCTTGATCTCTCTTGACGAGAGAGATTAAGCATTAATTCGGGACGCTGGCCAAGTGCGGGTTGGTGAATGAAACATAATGTCCTTCAAACTTTTCAAAGTTCTCAGAACATGGCGGTGTTGTGCATAATGTTTTCAAAGCGCACATAATTTTTCGAAAAATCCAGAAATCCGCGTCAGAGATTGAACCCACGACCTTTGGTATGAACGTGTGCTCCCATTTAGCTAACACTGGTCTATCCATCCATGACATAGTTCCTAATTAGACTCACAGGATATGAAGACTTAGGTAGTTCAAACAGAAACTACTTTCAGTGGGGTTTATGACCAGTAGTAGACGTCATACGGCTAAAACAATGAATAATGATCTTAACTTTATGTGAAAGTTAAAAGTTGTAATCCTTTTTAATGATGTAGATCGCAAGAGTTCTCTCTCTTTAATAGTTCTTGTCATAGAAAAGTTTTATACTAATGCGTCCAGCAATTTACCTGCTTTTACTCAGTAATAGCGACCCAGCAGATTTTTCTCTAACAATACAGTTCCTAAATCTATGCTTCAACTATGTATATAAAAGGAAGACGCGGAGGCGGTTTCTTAAGTTACGCCGGAAGGATCCTCGCTTCCGGTTCTAGTTTCGGTGTACAAACAATAACAGTGCAGCGCCCGCGGCCTCGCCCGCCTCTGTTTGTGTTTCGCATTTAGAAACCGCCGCGTTCTGTGCTCGTGCAGAAACGTATTTAGTTTGCATCGGCTTCGACGGGGTTAAGTGTTTCGGTTAGTTAACTTGTTGATATGCTACGTGAAGATGGGTTATTAGGTATGTGCATCACGTGAAAGAACCTACTCTATGCCATATTTATAAGCCGTTTGTATAAGCCTCCTCTCTCTTGTCATCACATTCACAGGTAAACCTTGGAAAGGTTTTTACACACTTTGACATTAAACAGATAAACCCTGGAAAGGATTTTATACATTTTGACTTTAAATAAGATTTTTATCAAAGAGCTTAACATATTTATATAAAAGATTTAATTTCACCACGGTTTTACTGTTTAAAATTTAACACTAAACAATATATTTCCTTTCTGATGTCATATCGATATTCGACCAACTTCGAACCAACCAGTTTTTAGGCTTCTCAATTGCCTATCGAGAACTAAACGGCCGTGGGTAACTTCCACCCAGCAAAAAACCGCCTTGTTTCTCAGAACATCGACCTTTTTTGATTACTCGATGACATAAAACCAATTCTGTCGATATCCCACTTGAGGTTCGTACGACACGTGTCTCTGCGTCACGGGCGTCCGACTGCGCGACACTGCGGCGCCGCCCCCCGCGGCGATCATTGCTCGCCATTATCCTTCCAGTATTAAGCCACTTAGCTCAATCATGATTAATGTTTTACCGAACGCGACCCAACGCAAATAGAAAAGTTGTTTGCTCGCAGGGCGGGGTGTGTGCACTCCGGGAAATATGGCGGATGATACGAGTACTCGTGAAGCCTTTAAATTTCTTAGGGACATTTCTTTTGATCAAGTAGATAGATTTTTAAATAATCTGAATTCATGATCTCGACTGGCTTGTACTTATAACTAAGTAGGTACCTAACTCATCAACTATAATTTATTTTGTTTTATTTTAATTCCTGATGTAGTCCTAGTTCCGCTTAAATTAAAGAGTTATTTTGTACTAAGGAAATATTAAAAACCGCGATGTTATGTTTAGTATTTATGAGTAAAACATATTAAAATATTTAGATAGGTAGGTACATGAGTTGCCTCTTAAAATAACTTGTTAAATCCGTGTACAATACATGAGTCCAAAGTCACGAGTCTTGTCCGACATTCGGAACAGTTGTACCTCAAAAGTTCCTAATTCCAGCACAACCCTACACCGTAATTAGGCATTCACGTCGAGTTGTCGCGCTGCGGGCTGTCTCGACTTTGTCGACCGGCTGTCTGCATGCCTGCTTGGGATGCTTTCCACTACATACGATTACCAAGATGTGCCACGAGGACACGGCAATAGAACCGCTCAGAACTGGTACAATTATTATATGTGACACCATGATTACTTACTCTGTGTGACATTGATTCACTGAAAAGTTTCTATTGTTCCCATGTTACTCAAATAATGCAAAATTTGCCGAAAATTGTGCCGGATTGTAAAGGTTTATTTTATGTGAGTTAGTATTTTAAAAATATATCTCAATTAATTGTTAGTAATAATAAATAGTTTAATACTTTTGATGCAAGCCTTCGCTGTTTCATACAGTGGAATATCTCCCGTTATCGTACCGTGCAGTGGAGAAACGTCCTAATCTGATGCACATTTAGTTTTTCCTACACATGGTTGGCTAATGAAATTCGCAACGTCTTTTTGTACGTTGCCTGATGAGATGGCGCCGACTGGTACGATCAGGTCTTTGAATATTACAAATTGTAATGATCTAGAATACTAATTAATCGCCTATGATGTCGGTCTTAGCTTAGTATTACCCGTATGTTTAGTCAAACTAACTCGGGAATTTAGTAGGTACCGAAATACGGACACTAGTACGAGTAAGTTAGTTTACCTTTTTAGTAGATATGTAGTGACATAGAACGCCGTTATTGCCAGTCTCATGGTATAATAAATATCTTTAGTCAATTTATTTTTAATGCCTTTTGAGACATTTTAAGAAATCAGCATAGACATTACCTACTAATATTCCGTAACTTTATAATATTTTACGTTAATAATTATTTCAAACGTCTACTAAGCATACACATCGTTCCAACTTCAGTCTCATACAGCGTAAATAATAGTATTGAATTTGAATAAAAAGGCATTAGGGGGCGCCCCGAGGCGAGACTGGGTGTCATTCCTTGCTTACGCTAATTAAAGGGATTAAGCGAGTCTCTCGCTTCAGATAACTGGCGTCTAGATTCCGAACCGGCTGAACTTCTAATTGTGCAAGCTGCTAGGTATAAACCTGCCCATTTAGTCGGAAGTAAACTATGTCGCAGGATCGCCTTACGCCGATTATGCTAACTGGTGCATATTAACGTCTGTTAATTCGAGCTAAAGTTTGTTGATGTTATTTGCTGTGATGTTCTATGGAAATACATTTCTGTCCAAAACTGTCGTTTGGAAATCTGATTATGTATATTCCTAGGATGCAATTGACGGGTATTAGTGCATCTCATATTTACATTATGTTTATATAGCCAGAAGTAAACTGATTTTAATTAGTTTGTTTTTCAATTTTATTATTTTAATCTATCACTAAAACACACATCTGCAGTTAACACAAAATAACTGAATCAGCCAAATCTTAAATATAATACATCAAACAACAAACTCGTATGCATGAAGTTTATTATGAACATCGTATGTTTTCATAAACTGGATCGAACACGTAATTCAACAAATATTTACGTCACCGGCGAATATTAGCGAGCTGAAGTGTGACCCAAATGATCCATGTCGCATTGCAACGTGACCAGCGCCGTTTAATTGAGTTCGCCTCTCATTTAGAAATGTTGCCGGTATTATACTGACCTTTGATGACGGCTGAAATTCAGCGCTTTCAAATTAATACGCTCAATGGGTTTTGGGACGGTATTGGTGTACTTTGAACGTATTAGTATTTTGAACCGTGTTATTATTGTTTTATCGGTAGGATAAGGTAATATTGACGGTGCAGTGGAATGTGTTAGTCATAAAAATATTCACAGAAAACATGAGAATATACCGGGCGAAGCAATTTTTATCTGGTAAAATAATCGTAGCCTAGGGAAGATTTAAACGGTGAGAAAATATGGGTTTAAACCGGTCGAACCCGCGAAAGGTTCATCTACTTATTGATAAATATTACTGGACCATTCACACGGCATTATACAGCCCCGTAGTACGCGCTCGAACGATAGTAAATGTTAACTTGATTATACAGACAATTCAATTAATTCTCCCTGAAATACCAAAACTATTTGGAATATACACGCAAATTAGGCAATTCATAGTCACGTGTTCCAAAGTCTGATTCAACCTGGCTGGTGAGTTATTCAATTAGCGAATATCGTGTTTCTTGTGACGCTCGCGACAGCGATTCTGTTTATCTTCATAATCATCATTATCATCAGTTATACTTGCATAATACCATTTTTATTATTATTATTTCTTATTATGTTATTTGAGGTAAAGTAGTTACCTATAGTTAAATTCGTAGATACTTATATAATTTTATATCAAACTCTTGACACCGCGTGAGAATTCTATCAGATTATAATGTACAAACTATCTACTGCACTGGAATAACCATGTGATTAGTATCAAGGCAGTTTTTTTGATATTTTACGCAGCAATATATGCTTACCTATAGCGCTTAAATATTCAAATGTGCAACCAACATTAACAGACCGCTTATTTAGAGTACTCTTACAACAGTCTATAAGAAGACATTGATCTAACTTCAACACGCCGACAAACATGCCGTAAAATATCCCCATTTTTAAAAATCACAAGAGCTTGAAAAAAATCATCATCTTTTAAAATCATATAATGTTTTAAAATATCTTCCAAAATATCTGCTACCACAATCCTGTGTAAATCAGTGATAGTGTCGCCGGCCGTGTCCGCACCTGGCTGCAGCACGTCCGCGCTCAATTCACGTCACGCTCACGACCGTTTTGTTTGTGCTTCCACTAGCTTTAATACGTAATTTGTCGTGAATGCCGCGAAATTGCCAGTATTGCAGTGACAACCCCATTCGCAATTGAGACCCGGGACTTATAAACAATCGCAGTGCTCCAGCCGGCTTTGTCTGTATTGGTATTTCGGGCTCAAAACGTAGGTATTGGGCATGTCTCGTTATATTGTCGTATCATGTTTAATGAATTTCTATTCATAGGGAGTTTTCGTATCTGCCTTGGTTGGAATTGAACGATTTGAAAAATAATCGAATTCATTAATTTAAAGCGACATTTTCAATTCTTTAGTAGAGACCAAATATAATATGTTGAAACCTATCAGAGGAGAGAAAGTTCTTGACATATGCAATATATCTAATTGCACTTGACAAGACGCAGCGCTTGATTAATATGAATATGCATAATTCCCACTAGTGAATAAATGGCAATTTTTGCAATGAATAACTAATATTTTAACAAAAATGATGTATTTTTCGCTGATAGTTTTAAATTTCTTATATCAAATGATTTTTTTGGCTCTTTAACAGACGACACAGGGAAACCTGATTGAAGTTTTCTTTGACAAAATAATCAAGCAAGAAAATTGCATTCTCCTTATAACGATCCCTTCCTTTTAACTTTACAAAGCACTATCAAAGAGGGCTGAAATAATTACCTGTGCGCAATATCTTACAAGATACTTGTCTTCAACACAAAGGTACTACTAGGACTAAGTAAAGTATAAAAAGGGTATGTTTATAAAAACCTTGCCTAGAATAAATTAGCCTAATTTTAAACTAAAATTATCCAAAAAGTAAGTTAAACAAAAATACATGACGTGTTTAGAGAATAAGGATTTATTTATTATGTAAAAAAATATATTTTTATTTTCTTATTAGAGTAATTTTCACACTGTACTATTTTTATTCTATCAATGAGGGACTCCTTTGTGCGACGTAGACTCGGAAGTAGCAATTTTTCCGTGACATCCGGCGTCCCGCGGAGTCCCGATACTGAGTCCTTATTCTGTAAATTCCATTAACGAAAAAGCCGTTAAACGGTAAAGAAATCTTTGTTTTTAAGTTTGTATTAGGGTTGATAGGGGCATTTTTTAAATCCCATACAATGTATTGTAATAATTTGTATGATCTGCAAATATTTAGTCCGGGTGTCTAATAAACATATCTACTATATATGTATATTCTATTAAGTATATCAGAAATCTAGCACCCGTAACACAAACTTAGATCTTATCACGTGGCTGTGTAAGTTATCCAGCAATATTTATTTATTTATTTATTATTAGTGATCTGTCCTAACCGCCAGAATTACATAATCCTTATTCGGGTGGTAGAGCATAAATAAATGTGAATTTATGTTTATGTTGAAAACAACTATTAAATATTTCTTGTTTATTTAACATTTCCAGGAATATTTATTTTATTTTATATAACGTCCCTCTACTGGTTTCTAGTGTTCTAAAAAAACCTATTATGGTTCAGAATAAACAGTCATTAAAAAAAATACTAAAATATTTTGAACTATCCTATTCGTAAATCGTATCAATGACTAACTAACAACTATCAGAATAAGGGTGCATACTGGTCCCTACCACACTTTCGTCGCTGAATAATAATGATAGTGAAGACTGAAGACAGAGGGGAAATTCAACTTATAGTTACCCTTGTTTGGGTTTCGTGGGCTATTCGTAATTGAATCGCCGTTGTGCATCTTGTGGATGAATAGTACTGACTTTCCTTTTTAAACCCTGACGCAAAATAAGTATCGTGGTTCTTAAATGCGTAAAATGATTTGAATACTGGTCCTTTCATTCTAAAACCAATTTTCTTGCTGCGGTGACAGTATATGTATAATATGTATTAACTAACGGTCTTGAGATTAAAAAAAAGTAAAAGTAAAAAATCAATTATTTGCAATCCACATAAACATTGTATGATTTCCAAGTAACGTTTATTATAATTTACACAAGTTTTGAATAACTTCATAGTAAGGGTAGCTTAGCACACCCGACTTTCATTCCGAAGGTCGTGGGTTCAAACCCCGCCGCGCACCTCTGATTTTTCTTCTTGAAAAATTATGTGTGCTTTAAAAACACGTGCTCTAACGGTGAAGGCAAACATCGTGAGGAAACCGGCATGTTCTGAAAACTTTTCAAAGTTTGAAGAACATGTGTCATTCACCAACCCGCACTTGGCCAGCGTGGTGAATTAAGGCCTAATCTCTCTCGCCAAGAGAGAAGTCCCTGTGTCCCAGCAGTGGGAACGTGAATAGGGGTGTTATGGTAAGGGTAGCTTTTGAATAAATTAAAAGTAAATGAAGCATAAAAATTATTAACTTTAAGTTAAACAACTCTAGGGATGCCCCTGTCACCCATTGTAATAGACTGCATAAAATATCATCCCACTAATGCTATTCAACACTTCGCTTCAACGCCTGCTTGCTTAATGACTTGTCGACTCGTTTTCATGAACCATTACATTTTTAAAGTGTTCAAGCACATTTGATCTTGACTATTTCTGCAATTTTTAATAGTTATACGGTAAATAAGTCGAATGTCGTTATGATAATGCTTCATTATCATTATGTAGTAATAGCTTTTCTTCCCCCAGCTTGATTCCCATTGAAAAAGTAGCCGTTGCACTTCATTTATATTTACTTTAAATTTAAATGTCGATTACCGACTCGGGACAAAAATTCTTCGATTTGCAAATACTTGGTCCGAGTGTCTGTTTGTTATTATATGTATCGTAAAAATATCTATCTATATATGTATAAGTATATCCGATATCTAGCACCCGTAACACAAGCTTCGAGCTTACCTCGGGGCTTGATGTTGATAATTATAAAAATTTACTCCTGAACAGAAAACAGCGATTTTCCCAATGAGTATCGCTTGATAACACTTCAAAAAAAAATTATATTGACCCATTTTTACGAAAATACGAAAATAAACAGTATTTTAATCTGTTATAGAATACCAAGAAACGATCGTTATCGATAAGCGCCTTATAAACAATTTTATCAACTAGAAATTAGCTCGCCTTAAAAGCTATTAAATTAATCCCCAATTATTATAAAGTGAAAAACGGTTTATTTTCCTCAACGAGCTTCGCCTACGGTTCATTTTGTTATGACTTCAGCTTGTCTTAAAAAAACAAAAGACAAATAAAAATAAAGACTAATTAGTAACCTGGCAACTAAGTGGGGATTATTTTGTTGTTGTATTTTTGTTGGATATTTTTTCTCAGCTTTGAAATGTTTTTGTGATCTCTGCTAGGGTATTTTATTACAGCTTCTTTGGTTTAATGTTTTAGAGATCCGCGTGGAATTGTACAAACGATATTTATAATTTCGTCATTATATATTCGGAACAAATATTTGCAGGTATTTGATCCGGATGTCTAATTGTATATGTATAATAAAAAATATCAAGTTCAAGCTCAAATGTATTTATTCATAAAATTCGGTTATCGATCTATGTATGATATTAAGTATATCAGAAATCTAGCACTCGGATCACAAGCTTCGAGCTTACCACGGGAAGACTAGATGTTACTGTGTGAATTGTCCAGCAATATTTATTTATGAATGGTTACAAGACGGATTTACAAAGCGCGTGTGAAAAGGGTCTTAGAACGCATCGTGGTTCACCCGTAGTCATGACGATGCCCCGACCTCTTGCCTGTTATTAAGCCTCTCTCAAACAATATGTCGCAAATTGAGTTAACTCACTAATAATGGTATCGCGAGGGTGATCCATTGAGGACCGAGCCAATCTTTGCTTTTCCCCCGCCGCCGCGCCGGACAAAATGTAGTAATAATAACTGGCGCATTTTTATTATTAAGAAAGTTATCTCATAGTTCATTATTATAATATTTTTTGGCCGTAAGGTTTTTTAAGGGCTGTGGATTTTGTTATAAATAAATAAATAAAAAATCTTATACAGAAGTAGATTAACATGAAACTAAAAAAAATTCTTATATCTTTTCATTCAGAAGTGACATAATTTTGTTATATTTTGAGGCTGTAAAAATTTAGCGAAATAAAAAATAATTGACTTTATCAAATTGTTGGTTAATTAATAGGTATTTACAAAATTCGCTTATTATTAGGTTAGGAATACTTTTATATGTAGATATCGGTAATCTTGCAGTCATTTTGCACACATGCAGGCTTTTCATAAATAAACATAATGACTTAGATATATCAATATGAGCTGTGCGTACCACTCATTTGATTTGCCGAGATTAATAACCGCAGACTTCATACAAAACCGAACATTTTTCGGTCGCATGATTGATGACTGGCTCTTGTCAACGGGTGAATATTGAATAAAGGCGCATTATTTCATGCATTCGGTATGAAAATGAACATTTAATTAATATTTTGTTAAAGTTTATTATACAAGTTTGAAAATGTGCCGCGAACTGTGATAAAACGCATGATAATCAACAGAGTAAATAAGTTCTATACACGTCTTTGCATGCACATCATGCAAAGTCAAAATCCATTTTCTTAATTCCAAAACTGTAACTAACGTCTTTAAAGTATACAACTTAATTGTATGAGTACTAGTTTATTTTCAATAAACATTCTGATAAACTGATTTGGATGTTTATATAAAATTGAATATTAAACATGCGTTTAAATATTCAACCCTGCAAAAATAAAAGGTTAAAATGAAACCAGTTCCATGCTGATATTGCCAATCAGCATCGCATTAGTGCATTCTGAAGATATTGCACTTTAGTGTGCGCCATTATGATGAAGCATTGCTTGCGCTCGCAGTGCTTTCGACGCTCGAACGCGGCATTGTTATTTCTTAGCAAAGTGCTGAAATATTGCGCCGGCGGGTTTTCAAAACTACCACAGCGCGGTGACGCGGAGAATATAATCCTTATTGTGTGCACTTAAGGAAGACGAAATCGCTTGTTTAGGATTTCATTTTTCGACTGTACTAGTTGTTTTAGCAGAAATGAACCCTAGGTGCCTGCAATAGAGCCTTGATTTGTTTGGTTATAAAAAGGGGTGCAGGTGCAAGCAATCTCGTGGCAGTCGCGTGAATCACGCCTGTTGCACAGCGCTCATACATCTTGGCTCGCTCAGTGTCATATCTTGTAGCTCTTTTTGCGGAGTAAACCAAACTCCAGACAGTTTCGGAGAAAGATTTAAAGTGATTATTTTATGTTTTAGATGGCAAAGTGCTTTTCTTCAGTTTCTATTATCTTATCAGATATTATTACACATTGTGCTGTGTTCATAGACATCATGTTTTTGATGAATACGTATAGTGTCAAAAGAAAAGGATAAAATCCATGTAAGGTATTGTGATCAGAAGACAGAAAAGACAAAACAGGACTAGTGTCTGACGTGGCAGGTCCATTAAGTTCTCAGTGTCGCACTCAATGGGCCACAATAGACGTCAGACATGGCTGCCCACCTCTGTAATTTGATACAGAGCTTTCTACAGGTATTTACTAAAACACAAAGAAACCTTTGATATCTCGGTACATACAGCTAGATATGTCTATGCCAAACTCAAGACCTTTAAAACCATTCCACTCACTCGAAAACGCATTACAACTTCGCGACGTCAAACACTATTAGCTCTGAAAGTCTATCACACGCCATTTTGAACCTCTCAAACAGCGAAACGGAAAAGCTGCTCAAAGTAACCGAGTAACTGCATCTCGATTCGGCTGCGACGGCAAACATCTCAGAACATATCAGTTACCTAGACGGCGCCGCGCACCTCTTATTTGTACGAGCCGTGGCGTGAGCCACAAGCGACGAGCATCAAGCAAACACCCTCCAGGAAGGGGTAGGGAAAAAATGGAGAAACGCGTCCCGAATAAACACAAGAAATAACGACATCAAACAATAATTGAAATCATAGCTGGGCGCCGTGCCGGGGGAGTAACGCTAATGTCTCTCTCGCATACGTGCCTGTACAATCACGAGATATGTTACTAACTGGCATTTTCATATTATATAAGAGGCAAGTTTGTGTTCACTTTACTAATATTACAGAAGAGGAATCAAAAGATGAGGATGCATATTAATTCTGATATCAGATTATTCTTGTAAAGGTTTATGATTAATTAGTCTATAAATAGCTTCAAAGCCTAAAGACTATAAAATAATAGTTTTCTATTTTATAACTTAAATATCTCAAAAACCTCTTAGAGATTAGTAACTAAACCCTTTTTATTTTTGAATAATTTACTCTGCTGATTGGCGTGCGTTTCATCACATGTCGCGGAACTACGTTATTTCCATAATGGCCGATACGTATACCACTTATATTCCTTTGAGTTCGATCTCCAATTCAAGTTTATTCAAGTTATTATTTCTACTCAACACTTCAAAATGACACCTGGAATTTACAATCAATACAAAGAAAAATTACGCAAAACGGAAAGAAAATTTCTTACTTCTTTTTACAACAATACTTTGAAACTCTACTTAAAAATTCTAAATACCTGTACAATGAGCTTATACTTGTATGTGAAGACGATACAATAGGGAGCTACGTACAAGCGGTTTTATTTATAAGCTCTTGCAGGTGTGTTCGTGTGTTTGAGTTTTATACAATACAACCACGAAAATTCCCTCCCGATAAATTCTGTGGGAATCGGGAAATGTTTTGTTCGTAACTTTGGACACAAGTCTTTTGCGAACTGATATTAATTCTCACGATCGGTTTATAAATGTACTCGTTACACAATTGTTTTATATTTCGTGTAAATGAGTACGAGCGCAATTTTTAAGTATATCTTGGAATAGTCACATTATTTGTGTTCCTTTGTTTTTTCTTTGTCTGCGTGGTTTGCAGTAACACAGTTTCAAACTTTTTCAAGGTTCTTAATTAATGATTGATTGATCTTTGTTGAATCGTTTTGCATAATTCTCAAATTATGTAGATGTTTGCGTAAATTGATTGAAATAATTGTATTGAAATAGAATACGATAATGTTTGTATGATTTACAGTAAAAAGTAATATAATGTCCCACCATGTCGGCTTGAACTGGTTAAACGCAACTCTTTCTATCATGCCATTACCATCTATAATCAACTACCAAACACTTTAAAAGAACTTCCTTTGACTAAATTTAAGTACAAACTAAAAGACTGGCTTCTTGAAAACTGTTTTTATGACATGAGTGAATATATGAATTTAAAAAAAAAGTGAATTGTAAATCCTGTAATTAATTATGTTATTGTTTTCTTTTCTTATAAGTATAGTTCATATGACATGTAGATTAATTATTTATTTATTCATGATTTGCACACCTCTATACAGGTAGTTTGTTTTTGGACATATTAGATTTAAGACCTTTTGTACAAACATTCTGGCAAAATAAATTTCATTTCATTTCAATGAGTTACGTATAAATAATATTAATGATTTTATTATCAAAAAAGAAAGAAAAAAAGAAATATTGTTTTCTAATACCCACGCTTATGAAAACAAAAGCCATAATTATATTAGTTAATTTGATAACGAAGATTTATCGTCTAATAAGTCATATGATATGAATGTTTACGAACCGTCCGTTGGTCCGTCAATAAAACATCCAAATATCTATTTTGAGTTCTCATGCGATCATATTACTTTTGTGTGGGTTCTATTGTTTTCGTACAGTGCTACACATTTCAAATAACTTTTGCAATACAGTTACAATCAGATTGTATTTTCAATAGACTGTACCTACTCGTGTTACCCATATTGGAGGATGTCAAAATTGTATTATGCCCATGGTTTAGAAATCTTAAAGTATTTTATATCAATACCAAATATAAATATTAAGAACAAAACATAAATATATACTTTATTTTCTCATTAAGGATTGTTGAAGGGATGAAAAGTGACATAGGCTAGTTTAAACTGAGCAAAAAAAATACATTTCCGTGGGAAAGGGTAAAAGGCGGGAGAAGTCGCGGGGCGGAAAGCTAGTAATATAATATTGTATTGCCTAAAATGAATGGAGTCCCTGACGCGTGGCACGGTATAATTCAGAACTTTCTTCATGTTGTTTTTATTTGACTGTTAATATCGAATACCGACCGAAATTCGTACCGTAAGAAAATGTTATGATAACCAACATCAGCTCAACAATACTCGGCTGAGTTTCTAAAGTAAGCAGGGCACGTATTCTCTAGAAATAACACTGAAAACTCAGCGCGTTCTAAAAGCGTTTTCAGTATATATTTTAACTGGTATTCTTTTTTCGGATATATTTATTTAAGTTTATATGTACAAAGTGTTTATCAAACAAGAGGAGTCTTATTTTCAGAACTCGTACTAGGATTTTTCCGACGACTTTTTTCGTTCGGCCTCTGTGTCAAAATGTACAATGTAAAAGTGGCCCAAAATTAATATTTTTATGTTTGATGGAAACCTTCAAAAGTGTTATTTGCTTTACATAGTATAAATCAAATTTTTAAAACGACGCAACGAATCTGATGCTGTTTTAAAAGCAAAGTTAAAAATCTGATTATTTCTGATAATGATATACATAAGTCAAAACGTCGTAGAACAAAAATGTTTTCTAAAGGCTCCTTCCACGTTATAACTATTTGAGGCCACATACTGTCTGTGCAAACGGAATACCCCGTTAGAGCGTTTCTAGAGAATAAGGACGGGATTGGGTTACGTTTCATTAGCGGAATCTGAAAGTACATCATTAGCAATCTTTAATAAGATTAAATTGTTTATCTGAAATTCGATCAGATTTTTTTATCAGAATAGCATTGCTGGCTTATTCGAATATTTTTCATTCTCAAAATTTGATAGTTGGATACTTATCGTAAACTTCTTTAAGTGACGGTCACTACATATGTAGCTGAAGATTGAATTATTAATATCGCAACATTGTGTATTTTACACGTTCTTTATCAGTGAAAAATATCGCGATGAAATTTGTGACGATTTTTATGATTTTGAGAAACTCAAACTATTTAGCATCTACATAACAAAGAAATTCAGTTAAGGATCTTATCCTGACAAAGGTATGTAAGTATGTGTGGACCGATGGATGTTTGATTCTCTTTCACACAAATACCACTTATCGGATTTAAATGAAACTTATTTATAAAAATTATTTAGTTTTATTAAAATTAATTACAAAGCCATATAAATCAGAATAATAAGTGCTACTTCTTATCGCGAAATAATCCATATAACTCGGGCCATAACCAAGGTAATAACCATATGACGTAAAATACCATGTCGGTTTGTGTAAACTTTACAGTGGATGTCCATCGATATCCGGTGTCCGTCATAGCAGTATCCGTATCCGTAATACCATTCCCGGCTAGCCCCAGGCCTGACAGCGGTATTAGGGAAAAACGGGAATTTAATAACACTGATACACGTCTTGGGGCGAGTAAACAGTATGCCGATGCCGTCCCAACATTTCCAATACTGCTTTGAATCAACATCCCAATGCGACATGGGTTTGGTTATTAATTGTTTATTATTTTAAAATACGGCTTACGCGCAAGAAACACTAAGCTAATTTTATATTGGACGTGGTATGACTGCTGTGCTGATATCTTTGAAACTGTGTCAATGACTATGATGCATGGTTGTGCATTATATAATTTTAAATGACATTTTACGCCAAACTATGAATAAAATTTCAATTACCTATCGTTGATTGTCAAATGTAATAAAACGATTATGTCGCATTAGCAAGATTTTGAGTATTTTATTTAAGCACCCATTTTCTACAAAATGCCATAAAATAATTTCTAGAATACTTTAAATTTTAAACGCGCCGTATTATTGGCACGTGAGCGTTTCAAAAACGGAAATGCAGTAAGAACGTTTCGTCGTAGCTGAGCACGTGACCGCTAAGAGCGCTACAAGACTACGAGAGCTACAAGGCTACGAATTTGCTACGAGAGTCTACGTTGTGCTACTTACGATTGTATTTTGTTCAAATTTTGTAGTATATAACCTAGGCAAAGGATAGTTATGTTTTTAATTTATTTGATGATTACGTACTATTTGGTATTTTGAAAGTAGTTTAATAAACGTTGTTTTAATAGTAATTCAAATATTAAATACAAATAATGTAATAAAACAAAATATTGAAGAGCTAAACATAATTGACTTAAATTAGAAATTAGAAAATAACAAGTTATATGTTTTAGCTATTGACTTTTCATGATTGCTGTATTGATAGCCAAATTCATAACAAATACGATCGCATTTATACAATATCTCACGTTTAAGAATTTTGCTCCAAACAATTTCATCAAAATCTGAATGAATTGATGATAAAAATAAATTGGAAAGAAAAGCAACCGTACAAACGTTTTAACTTTCGCATTTGTAAAGTGGCCTTTACACAAAAACGTAGTTTGCTTCGTGCGTTCCAACGGCTTCTATTAGCGAGTTGAGAAGACCCGCAGATGCCCTCCATCTTTGACTTATTGGCAAGTTAGCAAATTCACCGACAACAAAATACAACACAACACAACCTACAACCCCGCTTTCACTTTGATGTTTGCTTTGTAATTAACTGGCAATGGTACTACTACCTGTGTTTCCGGCTTGATTGCCGATCACTGTCATTGACCAAGCTTTAGATATTACATCGTATGATATATCTGAAGATGAGAACTATATACATATATATAATTGTATAACTTAGGTATACATTAGGCATACTAAAGTATATATTGTAGATATTAATTTTCGAATGGAGAACGGGGATCGGCAAAGCGTCGCATGTCTTCCAGCAAAATGGACAGACAATTAACAAGATATATTTGAGTCTTGTATCGAGTACAGAAACGATTTATTTAAGCAATCATTTTACTGTCCTACAATCTTACAATTATATAAAATTTCACAATTACTCAATAACTGCTTTTTTAAAGCACCTTAAAACTATTCAAGGCGTAATCTTCATCGCTGACGTTCTCAAGAAAAAAGCTAAAAAATAACCCAAAACTTATTTTTTGCAATAAAACTCGAGACCAACAAGTGTCCTGATCGAATATTCATAGTTGAATCGGAATTATATTAAGATTGTGGGGCCGGAGCGCCGGGCAAGTTTCGACTACCGCATTCGATAGAAGTTGCGCGACGATTAGTATCGACACCAACTTGCTCCTTGCCCTGTTTGTGCTTAGGTTCGATACCTCCGCTCTATCTATATTCGGAAGTGACTACAAAATAACTTTGATTTGAAAAGCAGTTGTTTGATAGAACTGTGTTCGACCAGAACAATGTTCGACAAGTACAATGTTATAGGTTACATGTATAATGATGAAACTGCACAGTTTTTCTTAACTTTTGCAGTTTCATCATTATACATGTAACCTATAACATTGTACTTTATTCTAAATAAAACTTTTTGTATTTTGTAAAAAAAAAAAAAAAAAGAACAAGAGTATTAGAACTAGTTTTAGTCGACTGTGTTTATGAGTAGTGTCGGTTTGAGTTTTTAAATAAATTAGTCTAAGCGCTCTTGCATTAAAAATAATTGTGTTTATATTATAAGTGTATTGATATTTTTAGTATGGTTAATATAGAGAGAATCACCTTACAGCGGACTTGTTTTTAAAACGTTGTATGTTGTCTATTATGATAATTATATTGGCCAAAATATTCTGATATTGTATACAATACGCATTTAGTCTGTTCTCTGCCGTTTCACAATAACGAGTACACAGGCTAGTCTATGGCATCCGCAACCCCAGAGCTGGTAACGAAATGAAATTCCGACGGCATTCCTAAAGACAAATGCTCCCGCGATTATGACCATTGACAGTACAAAATAACCACAATAAAATAGCGCTTTTACTACTGAAGGAACCCTTATATAGAAGAGAAAAAACAATTCTCTGCCCGGCTGTTCTTGAGTTATAAAATAACAACAAAAAGGAATATTGATTTTTATAGTATGCTGATAATGCTTCTCTTAACCGTTTTATGCTTAGCTACTCTAAGCACACTTACTCTTTTCTGAATTTCATTTTCTTATACAACATAATTCGCTACACATCAAAGGTTTTTTTACGGCATTTCTCAGATATTTAAATAATATATAACCCAATTCTCGCTAAAAGGATCAGTTAGTATAATCTGATCGAGTCCATCCTTTCATATTTTTCAGTGCCATTAGTGTTGACATTATTCAACTTTTTTAAGATTGTAATATTTAAGAGACACGGTAAACCTTTTTCTGTATGTTACCGTAAGAGCTTTCATCACACTTTTATCATCGTACGAGAGCTTTTAAGCACATTTATTATTTAATGCATGGGAAATAAGGTCATTGAGTTACTTTAAATCGACTTTGTATGACATTTTAATATTAAAAACCATTTTATTTGCGAATAAGACACTATTTATTCATGCTGACTTCTACATTGTATATTGGTCAACGAATTAACATTGCCATTCAGCGTGGTAATGCCGCCAGCATTCTGGACACTCTGCCTTCGTTGTGTCAGAACAGAATTTTAAGATTTTTATAAATATACCTACCTCCTTTTAATCTTTAACATTATAAATTAAAAATTATCCATATAGTTTACATACATGATTCGTTAATATCTACGTATTTATAAAATTCACAAGTAGATTTTTAAAACAAAATAATAAATCCATTTTATGTACAGTATTTTATGAAAGCTCTTCTCCTCATAATATTGTGTTATACCTTATCGAATTTACATGTTTTTACTGAATATCATTCCTTTGGCGTGCCCGAGATCAAAGGGCAAAGCGAAAGTGATTTCTCACCAAGTTACTTTAACAAGATTCAGTTTTATCCAGTCTGGCCTGCTATCTGGCTTCTGATGCTGTTCAATGGAATTATTGTAATTTCAAAAATCATTAAAAATTCTGGACTATCAAAAACATTCAAGTTCCGTATTGGCTTTTTGACTATCATTCCGAAGGTCGTGGATACGAACTCAGCCGCTCTGAATTTTTGATTTCAGGATTTTTCTTCTTACATGTATGTATATGCGCTTTAAAAGCACGGCACGGCACGGGCTTATCAACTCTATATATCGATGTAATATCGTTGTAATTAAAGGTACCTACTGTAACTCTAATTGAATCTGTGAATGCAAAAAGAACAAAATGTAATCTTGATCCGCCGTGTAATTCGTGATGTCATTTACATTTTCCATTACCGGCGTGCGAACGATAAAATATTTATGGACGAAATAACATTAAGAAATCGCCGCTTGTTTCTGTCCGCATGTATGTTTAATGCGTAGATAATCTCAAGGTGTTTGATGTCTGAGAAGTCGCCTTACAAGCTGCTTAGAACTGGACAGCGTTTTAACTTCTTTACTACACTCTTCCTTACTTAAATTATTCTGATTCCCATCGACCTTTTAAAACTTAAGCTTTTAACCTTGTAGAGAATGTACTTGGTCTAGTTTTACTGTGTCGTTTTATTTTTTGTTTTACTAAAATTACACTTACATAACCTTTAAAAAACTTAGATTAGTTTTTTTAAATTTTAAAAATAAATATTTATTTTTCACGGAAACCAATTTAGATGCGCGCCGTTATTCGTTTGGATCGCTATCATTAACTTTGCGGGCGGTCATATAGGCCAATTTGTTTTCCAGATATGTTATTCGTTTTATATTTCGACAATCAACAAAATATTCGAGATGTTTTATCGAACATAATTTCTGGCTTCTATTTTGGGTATCGAGTCAGCATTGCCTTTTAACAACGCATTGTTTTATGTTGATTAACATTTTTATGTCATATTTTTTTTATTTCAAAAATCAAAGTTACTGTCAAAGTTTTTCAAGCAACGGTGTAGCACTTGGTGGCAAATTAAGTATATTAAGTAAGGATTCAGCAACCGATCATAGTTATAGCCAAAGAAATGAAGCACCACGGTGCTTATATTAAAAGCGATGCACGATATCTCGGCGTCATAAAATCGCTCCACACCCCAGCTACAAGCTCCAGCCAACAAAGACCGCCACGTTTGACATATCCACCGTTTTACACAATAAGTGCCGTATATCTCAGTTGAATATCGATTTCAAATAAAATTGCAACCTTTTCAGATAACGAGGTGACATTTCCCCTTTTTCCGGCGGGCCGTTTGTCGCCCTCAGAGCACATCGGGAATTTATACACCGAATAAGTTGATAAGAAATATACGTGTGGCTTTATTGATTAATGGGTTGAATTTGTTGACACTTGTCAATGGTACTGGGTCGTTTTTGGTGAAAGTAGTTGTAAAGAGCAAACGCTGTTTTTCTCTATGCAACGAATTTCATAAAAAAATATGAAAAATACTGTTTTCGAAAGATGTTACTGATAGCAATCATGCCACATACCGATGATCCCCTAGTAATTCTGAAGATGTACTATTTGTTTATTTATTATTAGGAATACCAATAGTTTATATATCACTATTTACAATTTTTGTCTTAGCTAGTTGTTACATATAAACTAATAAGTTGATGATAAACATCTGTTGAATTTCGGCAGCCACTCGCACAGAAAGGCGAATGAAGTCGACACAGGAAATACGTTACAAACATGAGTTCCGCAAGTTGCGCCGTTCAATAAGCTCCTAATGACATCCGCTTCTCGCTCCACGTTCGACACTAGCCGTAGTTTACTCAAAACAGCTGGGATACTCAGAAAAATATCGAAATATCTACCAAAGAAGTGTAAACAGTTTTATTAAAAAATAGCAACCGATTACTACACACACTTACACACACTATTTGTGTTCTTATAAACCTTCCTCATTAATCACTCGACCGTTTAAAAAACTGCATCAAAATCCGTTGCGTAGTTTTAAAGATTGAATCATACAGACAGCTACAGACAGACAGCGACAATGTTTTATATTAAATAGGGATAGTTTTAAAATAGCTGTTTCGCACGGCGTGTTTCAATTCCACTGCTCACTTTTGTGCCAAAACATAAGAGTGTCAAATCTCAAGACCATAACTTTTATTTATTTATTTATAAGCCACACAAACATACTACATGAACATATGAACATGAAACAAAAATTACTATTTAACACAATGAATTACATTGAAATAAAGAAATATTCTTAATGTAATGTAAACCTAAAGTAATTCTCGATAAACTTAAAAAGAAAAACTATACTAGCTGTTTCCTAATTTTATGTCTGTACGTACCTACTTGTTGCACCTAACGAGATAGTACTAGACAATGTTTTATGGTCTAGCATTGAGCTTACACGGTAGCCATATTGTTAAAGCAATCTTACAAGCGACTTTAAGCTGCAAATCACTTTAAAGTTTATATTATAAGCTCTCGTTGTTCGGTCTTGCTATTTTTCCTATCGCAAAAAGTGTGTTTGGCTGCATTGTGACCACCCCTGTGGCTCAGCGGCTAAGGTCTGCCTGCGATACAGGAGGATGCGGGTTCGATTCCCGCCTCGGGATAAACAATTGTATGATGTGCAGATATTTGTTCTGGGTGTTCTATATGTATAGTAATGTTATCTATCTACGATTATCAAGAACCCGTAACACAAGACATAGATTATTAAACATCGATTTAAAAGCCACTTAATTGTATGAAACTTCTGTGTAAATTACATTTTAAATTTTAGATCTAATATAACTTTTTTTTGTCCACAGATTCTTCTACCTCTACCACTTTTCGTTCTACGCGTACCATTATCGGTTCAACGGGCAATATAGCAGTCTGGCACTCGTCACCTCCTGGTTATTTATTCAGGTTAGTTGTCATCATATTTACGTTCCCACTGGTGGGACACAGTGACTTCTCTCTTGATTAGAGAGATTACTTTATTTTACCACGCTAACCAAGTGAGGGTTGCTGAATTCCACATGTCCTTGAAGGCCTTGAAAACAGGTTTCCTCACGATGTATGCCTTCACTGTTAGAGCACGTGTTTTCAAATTACACATAATTATTTTAAGAAAAAATCCAAAGCCCGGAGAGGAATCCACATACTTCAGAATGAAAGTCGAGTGTAGTCCCGCTTAAGCAACACAACTCTCTTCGGAATGAAAGAAGATTACTTATAAATTAATATAATATGTTTCATGTATCATATCTTTCCATATATCGTTATCAGTAGGATGTAAATTAATTTCGTTCCACGCTGAAACTCGTCGACGATGTGGCCTACTGTTTGCCTTCACTTTGATGTTGGTCAGTGGCCGCGAGCGTTATCTGGCGCATTTACACTGGGACAGTTACTTGTTACTAATTAAAAAAACTAATACGTTTACCTGGTTCTAAATTCAGCTACAAGACATCCTCCAAAATAAGATAATCCTCTAACATAATGCCGAATAAACTTAATTAATTTTACCCGATGTTTTGTGTTAGACAGATTCTTTCCATAATTGAAATTCGGCAATATTATAGTCTAAGCTATAAGTGTCAGCGCCTAATTATACAATTAAAAGGCGATGGATACTGTGAATAATTTGTTAGCTGCTTAACCGACAACTGAAGATACGGTCAAAATCATAAAAGAACTATTGAATGTTCTACACCTACACAAACTTCATGTTGTGTATCGTATTTTACTAAGCAATCAAATAGTTTGCGTTAAAAGTTACTACTCTAACGTAATGATGAAAGATGAAGTGTCCTCATCTAAACGAACTCTTATAGATAAACTGTTTACATAAAGCGTTATTAACTTTCCGCTGACACGGTCACCGTTTAATATCCACGAGCTACTGAAAAACTTTGTGTTTCCACATGCCAAAGGACCATACCAAAGGTTCTGAAACTCTATACAAAGTCTACATTTAATGAGATCTTATGATTATAGAAAATGCAATTTTTGTATTTGTACATTTTGTTCATATTGTTTCTAATTTCAAGGCATGCCACTTAACATTCCCTTACATTTTACAAAATTATAAGTGGTAAATTCAATGTAAATATTAAATACACATATAAATAATACTGCACAATTTACTCAGCAATATCTGGCCTTGTGGTCAGTTCATAGCTAGCTTATCTGTTTTCTGATATACCTACTAAATAGTAATATATAAAATGTATACATATGTACATTTTTAGTATAGGTACAAAGAAATACACCCCGACCAAGAATAAGATTTTTCCATAACTAGTAACGTAACTCTGATGCATAAATGATAGCATTAGTAGTAGTTTGATTATATACGGTTTCTGATTTGTCTATAAAAATAAATAAAACTAAGACTATTCCACAATTTACCAAAAATATGGCAGTTTCTCCCCATAATTCCTCCTGTGATCGGTGCTCAGACATGCGAAACAAAAACGCGGAATCTGACGTTGCACGGAACTCTTCACAACTAGTGAATTCGCGGCCCTTATCGCGCCCCGCAGACGGCTTGAAGCTTTATTTTAAACTAAACTATCATCTACTCGGTTTACACTCTCGATAATGGTTTTCCCGAGGTATACAAACCTATGTGTTATTATAACTTTTTAAACTATCATGGTTTTTAACTATATTATTATTTAAATCATGGTGTGTTACCCGTTTCATATTTAACTATGTGTTATTATTACGTATGAGCTATGTATTTAAAATGTTTAAAAAACGGTAAAAGTGATTATATGATTAATAAATCTTAGTATTATGATTTTTGACACAATACACGCTTACTAAGTAATATGACGAATACATTTTAACCATAGATATAAATCACATAATTACATTAGTGTAAATTAACTTATAAAATCTACAAGGATATGAACCATAATGCAGGCAAGCCATGTTATATTTTTGTGTAGACTAATACAATGCCAGGAACTATTATTAATAATTTGCTATCCGGCATAATTCAACACACACAAGCTTCGAGCTTACCACGGGGCTAGATGCTGTATGAATTGTCCGGCAATATTTATTTATCTCTGTTCTAAATGCACATATAGCTACAAATGATATCAATAAGCAAAATCACAGTATCCATAAATAAAACTGCCATCCCTCATATTACCACTAATAGTTTTCACATTTAGATATTCGCCCCAAGTTTATTTCGCAGTGTCGGCGAGACCGCGTCAAAGTTTTGTCAAATGTTTCCCGTGACAATCCAAATAATATTCGTGCGTGTAATATTTTCTGGTGAGCCCGGGGGGACCCTGTCACGCGATGAGAACAGGTTTTCAGAAGTATAACTTGTTTTTTTTCGACTGCAGGACATTTAACACAGTTAAACGTTTAGCCCCGTGGTAGGCTCGACGCTTTTGTAGCATTGTCGTCGATAGTTTAAAAGACGTAGAGTTATATGTTTAATCAAAAGTATAAATTTGGTTCGCCATACTTGGTTATGCTATACTGCTACAAAATTAATTATAAAGTCTATTATTTTAATCGAAATTGTAATAATAAGGTATCTAATAAATTGATTACGAAGATAAATAGTTAATAAAATACTAGCTTTTTTACACGTGTTGTAACAATTTCACGGGGCTAGATGTCGCTGTGTAAAATTGTCCAGTAATATTTATTTATTTATTTCCAAAATTAAATAAATTATTTTTTGTATGATTCCTATCATATATTTTTTTCTATAATAATTTAAACATTCATGGAAATACATAGTTTTATCTCATAAACAACAGCGTCACTTAAATTAATTAATGCATTACATCTTCTCACATTTAAGTAAGTTGTTTTACTGTGAAGCAAACTGTGGTACAGAACGGCTGAGCCCGCGATGACGTACTTAAATTACGTTGATTTCTGAGCAGCCGGGATTTGAAGCTACTTTCAGGGGATAATAACCGGATAATTTAAATTGCTTTTCTTTATTATGAAACCAGAAAAGGTGAAAATACTTCAGACAAGTCGTCGTGATGACCAGCCTACTTAAGGAAAGCTTTGTTGTTTCCTTTTAAATTAAATTAAAATGTAAGTTCTTAAGGTAAATAAAATATCACTTGTTTTCTTAGAAACTTTTAATTCTTTCAGTAAAACTAATTTTTGTATAGTACTACAAAAATTATTCATTTACAAAGGTGCATTAGATTTCCTCTGAAACACACGATTCCGCGTGTGCATATAATGAAATAGCAAAAATTAATTAAATAGTGAATAGCTATGAAGATGTTTCTTAAAATGCCTTGCGTTATATACGCATTTAGCCAACGTGGTGAATTCTGGCCTAACTCTCGTTAAAAGAGTCAATGGTCAATAGCCCCAGCAGTCCTTATGCGTAATATAAGTGAATTAAATACCTCATTACTTAGGAAATACTTTAAACGCGAGCAAAGCTGCCGCACAGCCAACTAGTACCAAGTACAGTTCTAGAATCCCGCCCCAGGCCAAATCTCATAACATCCGTGCGGTGTGTAGTATGTACGAGTATGTTCTGTGTCTTGGTGGATCCACTTCCCCGTCGATTTCCGGCCGCGCGCCGACAGGAAGCTAATAACGATGCTGGACTACGGGCCGGCATAGATATACGATGAGAAATATATCTCGGAGCTTGATTATAATTTGCATAAAGGTATATCAAGTTCTCATAACACAAAATTTATTTATTTATTTTTTATAATGTGTTAATGATTTTTTTAATATAGAGTATGTTTAATGATGTTCATCATTATAGCTTTTGAATACGACCTAATTGGTTGTTGTGATATGTAGAAAGTAATACGAATTTCAGATAATATTTTCACAACCGTTTGAAATCGAACGCAGAAAAGGCTTTTATAAACGTGGAATCTACATTTCTTTTCACCACCGCAAACATTTTCCTTTTTAAAAATACAATAGATATTTCCAGTGTTAAAAATAAAATGGTATTGTGTGCCGATCGTGATTTCTAAGGGCAGATGTAGGACCTAAGAGGCTTTGCAGTTACAAAGAGCCCTAGCAACCTTTACCGCCTTATACAGAGTATTTTGATATTAAAAGATATGATACCGTGTCCTCGTTAGAAGATAAGAGCATAACAATAGAAAATACCTATGTAATATTTTATAACATGTTATAGTTATTATTAGGATCTTTTAGAATATACTAGTGCGTTTCGTCGTGTATTTTATATAACAAATACTTCGATATCGTACGCAAGGCATTATTAACCCTATAACTCTATAGGATTAATCATTATTTGGACACATCACAAAATATATTTACTGCATTGCCCCTTGTTACTTGCAATAAACGGACTGCTAAAAACATTTTAAAATATAAAACCTTTTGGAATATACTTTATCTATCTCGTTGTGTATTCGCAGCGGTTAAATGCATTGAATGTCTGAACTTCTTTGCATCGAGGCACTACATTGTCCACGGTTATTGGGTCAACCATTGTTTTGACAAGGACATATACGAGAACACATCCATATTCCCCCTTGCAAAACAATGCGACGCAACGCAACGAAAGTACATATGTGTGCTCTAAACCTGTGTTAAAATCATGCTAAAATCTCTGACAGCTCTAAATCCTTTAAAAACTAAAGTCACCGAATGTTAAAGGAAATTCTAAGGGCACCAGGATTATTTCTCGTTCCTCAAACGTGCTTAGGGGAGTGTAGTAGGCTTTGCCAGATTACAGGAGTGGGGGAAGGCGGCAACGTCGAAAACAACAAACCCGCGGAATGCAAAGTGGGGGCTTATCTTATAATCATTGAGCGTGTCAACTTATTAATAAAAATCATATTTCGTGAGGTTGCCCGTTTTCGGCCAGAGACTACGCTTCCTGAATAAAGTTGACGTTCAAACTTGTGACCGATTTCAATTTACATTTTATTATAGGCCTATTTCGTCTAATCCTAATGATTTTTACAACTAGTATCCGTATCCCAGAAATAAATAAATATAAATATAGCTGGACAATTTACACAGCGACATGAAATGTTTGTTTAATAACATAGAAAGAGGTTTCATAGTAATGATTAATAGAAGTAGCTGTTAGTTTTTTCTTTACCAATTAATGCTCTACAAATATCAATGTAGGATTGTAGATTTATTTTTTGGCAAACAAAAACTGTTTCCTTCACGTATTCCTTTGATTGCGGCTCAAAGAACCGATTTGTTTTACTTTACTGTAATAAATAGTTTACTCTCAATGCTATCATGAAGGTATAATAGCTGCTTTATAAACTCTGTAGTCCTAAGTCAACAAAACTGGTCCGTGTCGTGGTAACGCAGCAAAGTGTTGTAATCTTTGAGATCTCTCGCAAATTATACTTAAACTTAATCCAAACACGCCGCCCTTTGAAACATCAAGACTATGTAAGTTTAACAGTTGTTTTAACTTGCGATACGCCCGCTGTTTTTGTTGTACTTGTTTTTTTGGGAAAACAACTTTTAATGTGATGGTTGATGAATTTTTACGTTTACTACATCAAAAGGGTAAAAAATATATATTTATACCCACGTGTAAGTAACACTAAATACTCGTACCTTCCAATACCCATCTATTGTTTTGTAAATCCAAAAGATATATTGTGTAGTAAGACTAAAATTTATATTTACCTCTTATATATGCTTATACCAAAAATTTTTACCTTAAAATCGAATATAGGTGAAGTACGGCAAAACCGAAACAACATAAGTGTACTCTCTAACTTCGAAGTGTGTTTGCTAAATCAGTCTAAATTGTTTTAATATTCTAACCCTGTAGTTCTAAATACGGTTCGCATAAATTATAATGACTGCTCCCTTAATTCGTTTTCTGCTTAAGAAAAAAATATAAATAGAAGCTCGCTACTTAAAATGCGACAGACGACTGTTTTCAGCAACTAATTGTTTCCACTATCCTGAAAACGTTGAGTAAAACAATAAAACACAGTATTTTCGTCGTGGTATGTTTGCCTCAAGATTAGTTAAATGAAAAGGGATTCTTTTTATAAAAAATGTCCCGCGTCTCGCCTTCGCTCTTTTCTCGGCGTCCGCTATTTTTTCTTTGCATTTTAAATCAAAATAACTTTATTTTTGTCCAAGTTGTTCACCGTCTTGGCATAATCAACGCGCCGCTTCGTGCCGTTAAAGTGTTTAAGACAATTTTGCGGCTAAAAATTTCATAATCACAAAGGAGTACTCCTTTGAAGTGTGCGTTCTTGAGCCGCGTCGGTGTTTTGCATCTCTTTTTACTTTTTTACTTGGAAGTGCAGCAAGCACTCTTGAGAGTGTTTTGTTCCTGATTGTTGCCAGTATTCAACTGTAGCTATATAAAAATTTAGGTAAGTATATCATTCCTTAAAACTGAAACAATATACATAAAAAACATACAATAAGAAAATTTACAACTTAATTACTAACGTATAGTAGGTCCAAATTTTAACTTTTGAGAGATTTATATAACGTGTTTGAAATGCCATAGCTCTATAAACATAAAATATAACTTTGTCATGCGTTTTATAACCCTTCCGAAAGGTTGTATATTTTTAGATCCCCCATAAATCACCTGAAAGCCACTAAAAGTTCGCTTCTCGCTAATCTGTTACAAACGATCTGATAAAATACCTTTTTATTCATGTTAGCTATGAATTCGTGAATAAAAAGCTTGTAACCTAAGAGCCCGTGATGGCCAGACCTTCCTTTAATTCACAAGCGTGAAAATTCTTTCATGTGTATGTCTAATATAGGTAAGAATAACCCCCAAACATGAAACCTGGATCGCGGTTGCTTTGGGAGATAACAACCTTTTACCTGTTATCTCCCAAAGGAACCACGATCCAGGTTTCATGTTTGGGGGTTATTCTTACCTATGTTAGACATACACATAAAATAATTTTCACGCTTCAGAATTAAAGGAAGGTCTGGCCATCACAGGTTATTAGTCTATACTAAGAGCCCGGTCTGGCCAGACCTTCCTTTAATTCACAAGCGTGAAAATTCTTTCATGTGTATGTCTAACATAGGTAAGAATAACCCCCAAACATGAAACCTGGATCGTGGTTCCTTTGGGAGATAACAGGTAAAAGGTTGTTATCTCCCAAAGCAACCGCGATCCAGGTTTCATGTTTGGGGGTTATTCTTACCTATGTTAGACATACACATGAAAGAATTTTCACGCTTGTGAATTAAAGGAAGGTCTGGCCATCACAGGCTCTTGGTCCATTGTTCTTTCTACCAAACTGGCATAACGTTAAATCTCAAAGCGGGCAATTTTAATGGAAGCATAAAAGGGCATCATCTCTGTCCATTAAATACCTTTTAAACGTTTGATCCTTTTTGTATTTACAGTGGCGATGAGCCGAACAGATTGTAAGCCCTGGCCGTGTTAATCAAGCCTTTATAATACAACCGTGTACCTAGCTACGAGTGCTTTGTATGTTTGACCCATTTATATTATTAGATTCGGACTTGAACTTTCGATGGTATTGAACTTTGAAGTATTTTAGCTATCATACTTATTTATCTGTTAAATCAATGTAGTTATGATATACGAAACAATTTTATGTCCGTGTTCCAATCAGTTTCAATCCAGAAAATTTTATAATTTTGAATTTATCAATTAATTTTATTTTATTTTTTTTTATTTATTTGTCACACAAAACACATAACAACTGAATAATAATGAATTTATCAAGAACAAAATAAGTTTAAGATGGTGATTACAATTATGTTTTACGGCGGTAATAAATAAATATACAATTTACAAATAATTTTTATGCTTTAAATAGCTATGTATTTTATCATTTAAGCCACATAATTATCCTCTACGTAAACCATTTACACAGCCCAAACAATATTCAAGTAGACGTCGAGCAATGAATGCAAAAAATGATGCAAAATTTTCAATTATCTTCGGAGATGGGGCTCGCGCCTCGAATAATAAATCATGAAGGTGTCGCAACTCGTCCGCGGCAACCCGTTGTACCGCTGAAAAAATCAAAATGGAGGGGGACGAAATATAATTTGAAATAAAAGTTCACTCCGAAGCGGTCACAAGTTTCTTAATTAAAACTTACGTAGAGAGGGCGAACTGTGACCCAGAAATAAATAAATACAGACTGAGTAACTCCGCCGTCACGGGTCCCTCATTTATTTGTCTAGAGTTTTGCTCAGTTCGTCGGACGTGTCTCATAACCGGACAGATTAATCTCCGACCTTTAATTGATACGTGAACTTCGTCTACTATATGTCTATTGGAGTTGAATGCCTTTTGTTTTCCCCCTGACGCTCTTGGTTTTAGTCAACATCTTTTTTCTACAGATTATCCAACCAACACTTAGTCAGTATGGTGAAAAGACCTTTTATCTCTCGTCAAGAAAGACGTCCCTGTGTCCTAGTGTGGGAGGCTTATGTTAAAATTTTTTTAATAAAATAATCGTATCAACCAAACAAGCACCAAACTCCGTATAACTCGGACGAATCCGCGCACAGTACCTAGTTATAGATAGCATTAAGGAAATCATATGCCGGGACTTAACTATTCTGATTCATTACTATTTTATGTGGATTATTATCATGTTTGTTTAAGCTCAATAATCGAAGCAACATGATGAAGTGTTTAACTTTCATACTGTATTTTAAACTTACGTTGCATACATTGTGATTGTGATCTATCAGCGTATTCATAGGCTTCATTTGTTTCAGCACTCCATGCTCTACTTCTTCCACCACTACGAGCTTCCCGTGATACTACAGCACGTCCAGCTGCAACAGCTCCTGCTCCGGACCCACAGAGGTATGGCCGGCATGATGGGGCTGGCTGGCATCGCCGCCATGGCCAGCGGCGCCCCCTACCAGGACGCCCCCGGCACCGGCATCCAAGCCACACCCCCCACCACGCAGTCCACCACGCAGACAGTCCAGAACACTGTCCAATCACAAACACAAACCACACCCTCCGTCTCAACCGTACAAACCAACACAACACACACGGGAGAAGTCGTAGCCAGGTCCCCCGAAACTAACACAGCTGGCACCAACACCCCTGAGACCGGTGATATACTTCCCGAAAGGAACAACGATAAGGATATCACTCCGGGTGATGGCGTCAAGATCGAGGAAATTGCTCGAAAAGATGCGGAAACTAAAGAGGCTAATTCGGTTGCGGAGAACGTCTTGCGAGGCTCGCCCAGCGGAGACTCCGTAGAGCCGGCCGCGCTTGACCGCAGACGAAACAATAGCACTGACAATGTCTTGTCATCTGCCTTCGGAAGCCTCAGAAGGCTCCCCGAGGCATTAGCCCCCAGAGCTTCCCCCGAGGCCGATATAGATACAGACTAACAAATAATTTATTTATCCAATGATAAACATGTATTTTATAAGGCATTGCTTGTGTGAGTGAAATCGCCAGAATATCAAATAGATAGATGATACAATTTGTCATTATAGGGTGGTAAGCTGGTAAGTCTCAGTAAGGATATAAGTTAAACGAACACGAATTGATAAGTTCAAAGTTTTATTTTCTAGTATGTTGTAATTTTTGGTGTCTGTAACGTTAAGATTCTGCCATTGCCTACAATTGTAAATACTTATAGATATGGAACTATCTAGACCTTATTTTTAGTTCCAGAGTGATAACCTATTACTTTGCATAGAGAGCTAGAGTCGGCAAACTCTTTTTCAGTGATTTAGTTAATGTATTTTCAAATAAATATTTCCGTTTTATATCTTTTCGTTTTTATTACCCTTATATTCCTTCGTGAAGATTAGAAAATAGATAATATTTAAAGATGAGCTCTGTGGCGCAGCGGGAGAAGGTCTGCGAGAAGGTTCGCCTGCGACGTTTGCGGGTTCGATTCCCGCCTCGGGACAAACATTTTTACGATCTACAGATATTTGTTCCGGGAATATTTGTAATTTTGTGTATCGCCCAGTGTTTTGCTTCTTCTTCTTTTATTTGTGGCGAACGTGTTTTGCTTGTGGAAGACCTTGTCGATTTTCATATTGTCATCCAATTACAAGAAAGGGGTTGACGACAAAATATCAATAGCCAGTCACGTTCGCCACAATATAAAGAAGAAGAGTTTAGAGCGAGTGCGGATTACCGCCACCTCTTTCATTCCGTAGGACTCCTCAAATCATCTAAAGAGATTTATATACCAGAACACTGGCAGCGTGCGTCGTAACGCACTATCTTACTTCACAGGCAACCCTGTAAAGCTTGGTAATAATACCAAATCCCCCAAGACCTTTATTGGATTCTAATAGAGAGACCTGTGCCTAGTAGTAGATAAGGGTTGCAAGATAGGTAGATAGTAAGAAATCGTCTTAGCAAGCGTAGAGCGTTCTCCGTCCAGACGATGTCCGTAAGGAGTGATGGTGCTCCTTGAAGATCGGCTCCTTTGAAAGTTTCTGCTGACTTATCTAATAATTATGCCTTAAATTAATACGCAGATGCGCTTTAAGATGTCTGTATACTTTGTAACAAGTTTTGGCCTACAGTATTTGCTCATATCATTCTCTGTGTATAGGCATTGCAATAACATAGAACATTCACTACCCGGCCTTGCCGGTATAGCCTTCAGGACTTCTACGTCGCCACACCGCGGTGAAGATACGTGCATCATGGGCGCTGATAGTGAATAAACACTATTATTGCTTAGTTATTACATTAGATGTTTCAGATCGTTGGTATGCGTAAAAAGTTTAAGCTTCGTTTCTTAAAGTCAAAGTGGATTTGGTCGACCTCTATGGCGCAGCGGGCGAAGGTCTGCCTGCGACACATGCGGTTGCGGGTTCGACATTGTTTAGATCTAATTTAAAAATATTAAATTTGTATAACCAACTTCAATATCTTGAGGATATGAACATGACACAATTATTTTCAGTTTCGTAGCATTATCCTAGTTTTAAGTAACTTCGTTACCTACCTAAATTGACCTACCTCATATTCAGTAAACGAATTATTTTTTATAAAGGGAATCAGGGAAATTCATAAATGATCAAATCAAATCAAATCAAAAAAAATATATAAATGATACTAAGTTTTAAACAATAATCGTTTATTTTTGAAATATAAGTTTTGTTTATGATACCTATTGAGATGCACAAACTTATAAAATAGCCTCCAAATAAATTTTCTTAAATCAACCTGAAATTTTTATACATTCTAGTTGGAAAAAATAAGTTTAGTAACGACTATCTACGCATATTGTGTGTCATTTCTTCGTGAAGATACTCAGCAGGAAGATGCAGGCGCCAAACATCAGAAGATCTCGATACGGAACCTGAAATAAAACAATAATTAGATACAAAATACCATAAATAGATTTTTCATAAGAACTTTTTCCTATCGACATGATGAGTAAACGAGAAGGATAAATGTATGGTTAATTATTTTTTTGTGGGATTTAGTGCCGGCCTAAGAGAGCAGCACCTTTTCCCGTGGTATATAAATTTTTATCTTCAATTGCTGATACGAGTAATGATGATCTTTTGGTTCATCTGTTAAGGTTCTGATGAGCAGATTGTTAATTGAACTGCCTGGTAAGTGTGGTGATGATATCAAAACCTGCATGACCTATACAATGGGTTTTATTGGAGAGCCGTTCACTGTAGCGTAGTGTTGTTATGACAAGGTATAAATTAAATGATTACCTTTATATTGTATTGTTGTGATGAGTTTCTCAGATGATGAAGAAGGCTTAAGAGAGAAGTTCACCAACAGATCCATTAATCCTGAAACAAACAAGTATTTTAAATTTTAAAATAAAATTTCGGTTAGGAACCTCTAGGTAGTTATCTGTCAGCATCATTTTCAAAACAGAGGGCTCTTAACTGCCGATGCTATAGTTACATTAGGATAAGACCTAATTTCACCACTCTCTGTTTGTTAGTTTAACATCCCGTTATGTTTAATGACAGACAGTTTACGTTTATTGATGGTCTGTTAATTACATAATGGGATGTTTAACTAATATACAGAGAGTAGTGAAATTAGGTCAAAGATTCGTATAGAAAAATCCTATGGTCAATGGACATAGGTACTGACGCGATCAAGCGGCGTCCGTGGTGATGATCACAAATTAATTTAAACAACTTTTAACTGTAGTTTCTGAATATGCGTTGTGTTATTCCATGTATTGAATAAACACTTCGATACAAGTCTGTATCAACATGTGTACACTGTGATTGCCATCGCTGACGCGGTTCGATCGCGTTGGTATAGCTTTTGGCTGACTATTACCTCATAGTATGCTCGAGGCTTGTTATGTATTGATACAAGTCGATAGGTACGCCAACAGACAGGTATTTTCCGTAGCTTGGGTACCTAGGTTTTTCATTTAGGTAACAGTTATAAGTTATTAACTGTAGATACTGTTAACTGGAAGTGTTACGTCTGCTTATAATAATAATAATAGAATATTCAGACTCTTCGTTTTTTATTTGTATAAAGATAGAATTAAGTATATAATTTGTTTATGGAACTTACAAGCTATGATTTACCAGCGAGGATCGAACTAATTTCATTCAAGAAAAACTGACTTTTATCCTCTACCCCAATAAAGTAGACTATCTTATATTTTTTTTGGTCTAAAAGTGATTACATTATTTATTACAATGTTTATTTTTACCCTGTTATATGATGTTACTAAGGTAAGTTGAAATTCTTGAGCAACCTGAAGCAATATTCGAAAACAAGAGAATCTCCAAAGATTTCTTGTCCTCGAATTGAATTGGTCTCGTTTACTAATCTTCAACTGAATTTTCGTTGCCGGCATGATGCTTATAATCTTGTCAGCTACGTGTATTCTCAAGCAATAACATCTCACAATGTGTGTTAATTCCCCAAGAGTACACGTGGCCGAGCCAAGTTACGGAACTTCGCTGGTCTTCTGTCTTCCGAAGCGCAAGGTGAGGCAGTGTCTGAGACAGAAAATGCGCTCAAACGCTACCTTAACCTTACCGACAGAAATTGTGTAATTACATTCAATTCATCCATTGAATCTTACACACTTTCTACCGCGCTGAAAAAAATACATGAAACCCTGAAGGCTAATATTAATATTTTCTTAAAAGTAACTAAACCGAACGGTTCTACAACAATTGTGAATAAAACTATAGCTACACACAATCCAAAGTCTTTGCCACAGTCACTACAACGCCATCCACAATTAGCCTTCGCATCGCAAATTTTGGATCACATCATAGTCCCAAGAGCAGAAACTCAGCATTATCCGTTCCTATAACTTTACTGTTGTAAAGCATCGTTCAATTTAGGAGTATACTTATCGGGTTGGGTAAAGCGGGCCAGTGGGCTGCGTGGCTAATCACGGGAGCATGTGCGCCGACACGCCTCGCCTCAGGCAGTTAATCCCGGCTCGAATCGGTTGATCTGCGAAACGAAGCACAGATTAAAACTGCAACTGATTGTTGACCGATCGATTGTTTCATTCGAGCCTATGGGTCTAGTCCAAACTGTTGTTGATTGGTTTAGATCGTGATGAAATGATGGATTGTGATTGGAGCGATGTTGATTTTGTTTGGGTATTTTTCATTACTTAGGTATTGTAGTGTTGGCCTATTTGCGTAGAGGTATATGTTTGCAAAGTTCATTTTCATTAATTCAGTGAGACCTTTCTATGGATTGTATAAAACGTGGAACTTTTCTAATTCACGTGGAGCCTGAGTAAAAATAATTCTAGGTGATTTACCGAAAAAACCCTTTCTAAAACATAATCCTCTGATCGTATTACAAATGCCACAAAGCATCTCGAATTTTCAAGAGACTAACACCTTTTCAGTGTTTGTGAGACCGACAATCGGATACCAAACGTTAGTCCGATAGTTTCAGCCGAGGGTTTTATCTGAGGGTCGGCTTCTTTGATCCCGGCGACGTCGCTTTGATGTGCCGCCCTTTGTCGCCGCCCGCCCTCGAGCCGGGAATGAAGATACTTTAACGACACTATTCCGGAAATGCAGATTTTATGGTGTTTCCGGATAGGATTGAGTTTGAATATAATATTTTCGTTGCGTTCTTTGATTTCCTCATTTAATAAAAAAATACTCTAAAATTTTAAGTCTGCTTTTCTGAAGAGCTTTGTACCTAGTTAAATAATGTATTTTAATTACATTATCTACGAGCACATACTATTTTGTACTGAACAACAAAAACGAATCCTGCCGCACAATTTCAAAAGCTTAACCCACAATGTCACAAACGTGCATTAACTCTCAGCTTCCCTCACCCCTGTCTTTAAAACATAAATTGCTTGCACAAAACTGCCATGTTTATAAATCTTGCATTTAATTACGACTTTCATAATATTTTAAAAGCAATCTTCAAGCGAGGAAGCGCTATACCCAGCCGTGAAAATGGACAATTTAAGTTGAACTGGTTGTAAAAATAAAAGTGCTTGGCGGAGGAAAAACGAGACTCATAAATATGAAAGACAATTATTGTCGCGGTGCGCCGGAATAGCACCTGTTGAAGATAGTGCACTTGTACTTGCGATTTATCTGTCGTGAAATTTTTATTCGTTTCCCGCAAACGTAGATTCACATGACATGGCAGCGCTATGTTCTAACAAGTACTTAAGCGAATTATATTGGTCTGTTCGACTAGTATAGTGAAAGTACTCTGGTTAGTGTATAAAGGTATTATATGTATTATTATTATTATTATTGTTTTATGATTATAACAGATAGATAACATAATCATGGAAGATTGGTACATATCAAACCTGGATTCCCATTTAGAAGAATGCTGATGAAGATTTTGGTGAAACTCATTCTGCGACCGACCAGGTTTAGATTTACAAGAAGAAAATCTGAAACAGAAACAAAATGTAAGGAACTTAACAAAATTCTGTTGCAATTTTTCAACGTATCAAAATGTAACGAATCATGAAACCAGCTGACTACATTAATCAAACTTATTTGTACCAAATTGACGCGCTCCGCCACCGAACACATCAAAGTGTTCAACTTTAAATGAATCTGTTAATTACACTAGTGTTGATTCTCAAGAAACACCCTCCAGGGATCTGTTGAAATTACCTACCTGCCATATGGGGCTTGTATCGGCTTACGGGCTTATAATGATGCTATTCTCGTAATTCCATAGGCTTTATTTCTCTGTTATTTAGAGAACGCCTTACTTTTACGTGAAGGAAGTTAGAAATAATTGTTAAAACTAGTTTTATTTCCTGTCTTTGTTTGCTTAGTAGAATAATTTTCCCAGTAACACAGCATACCCACAGGGAACCCTATTCAGTGTACGTTCACATAATCTATCTATATAATTATGTAAGTGCTGCTTTTGAAAAAACTCTAAACATACATTTTAAGCGTCTTCAGTTCTTGATCGTCTAACTTTAAAATAATATTTTTTGTTAAAAAGGCGGCCTTCCTACTTTTTTACCTTTAGAAAATTTAAAACCACTTCTGTAAAATAAAATTGAACAACGTTTGTGACATTTTTATAAAGCCCTCCACAAAAATTACCACGCCATTAAACAGAACCAAAGGGTAATTTCCAAACAGCGGCTGTAAAATTAGGTACCACAATACATTCTTGACAAAGCTACTATAAACATGGGATTGCCCCCAACCACAAGCTTTATTATTTTTAAGTCCTTCCGAGTGTTTCCCGCTCCGAAACTTTACCGTCCCCAGACTGAAAGTTAATTTCTTTTGGTGTATTTTAAAATTAATTTCGCTTTGTGGTTCCCCGCACGAATTGTTACAAAACCGTAAAAGCTTTCTTTTATAATAGACTAGAAAAATGGCTGTTCTTGAACGTTTAATGCTTCACAACAATTGCACAAAACGCTTTGAATTTTACGAACAATTTTAGATGTTTCATTTTTCTTTCTATGTAGTTCCTTTTAACATTTGGGCCATTCGTTGTATTATTTATTGTTTTATCGATAAATAAAATTCAATAATTGTCACTATTTGTTTTGTATTTTGAAATAAAAACATTTTGCGAACGATTTCAAACACGCGGCGGCATCCATTAACAATATCCGAATGTTTCCCATTAAAGTCATAGCCTTGTTACCCCAACGACCATTGTGTGTCATTTTTTATGTAAAAGGCTGTTCATGAATCTGTTAAAATCCAGCTCTATTCACATATTCAGCCTACAAATGCCAAAAGCACGCGGCCAAAGCGTTTAACCCTTACAATATGCAACGCAACAATAGCATTACCACAGTCACATCTGGCAAAACCTTCACGCTATCCTCGGCCATATTATGGGGTCTTAAAGTCTGTTTTACGCTGATGTCTGGCAAATAAAGGGTAGGATACCGGAACAGCTTACTAGAATTGTGGGTAAATGTAACAGAGGTGCAACATTATGCTCAATCAGAAGTGGGGCATGAATGTGAATGAGATGCGAGGCATTTTGCTTCATATTCAGAAAGGATTTAATGGAAATGTTTAACAAATTTTAGGACTTTATTTGTGAAATGTTATACTTTCTATCGGATATTTTTTGTTTATTTGATTGTCATGAATCATAAATTCATACAAGCAAAATACCTATTTGAAATGACTTGATATTTTGAGTAGTACTAGTAATTTTGTAGATAGTTTTAAATTATATGTATGTAAAAACGTCATAGTTTAAATGCACCTTTTTTTCAGTATTTGCTCATTACATTTAAGATGCACCATAACACGTTTGAATTGAATAAAATTTAAATTTACATACAGAATATTCTTATATATTTTCTACTATATATTGTCATTCTTTCTTTTTTCTGAAACTCGTACCTCTAATAAAGTCATAGAATGAACAAGATGTAAATGTTTTCAACATAATTGAATCCGTCTGGATAAAAATATGCATTGTTTGGGGCGCAGGTGTCATTCGTGTCAGGTGATTAAAATGCTAATGAAGCCGCTCTCGTCTGCTTATTGAGAACCTTTTGACTGGCTTCTGTTGAATTACAAGAGACTGCCATTTTGGTAAGATTTTGGCCAAAGAATCATGTTTAATGAGGTTTACTTGTTATGAACATAGATCTGTATGTATTTTACAGATGGCTGTTTAATTTATTAAGGTACGTTTTCTTTAATCATTTATGAGTAAAGGGGCAGACTTAATATCGTGTCTGGGTGTTATTTACGTACATATAATATAAAATATCTATCTAGGTATGTATATTAAGTACCTATATAAGAAATCTAGCACCCGTAACACGAGCTTCAAGCTTACCACGGGGCTAGATGTTGCTGTGTGAATTGTCAGCAATATTTATTTATTTCTATAGTATGTATCAGAGATGCTATTCAAAAACGAGTTCCTTTTCATAACGTCCCAACACAAAAATAACAGTTATTCTCCAAGTTAATTATAAAAGTCTTGAATGTTCCGCTCAAATGCAGTAAGCGATCATTTTTCTAGTCCGGAACAGGTTTCTGCCGGTTTAATTTAGCCTCTCCCTGCAGAGTACTTATGCAGTCTGGGACATTACTGAGCCCTGTTTATAATACGCCGAGACAGATCCGGACTCTACTGGAATAAATAAATATAGAAACAATTAGCCCCGTGGTAAGTTCGAAGCTTGTGTTGCGGATGCTAGATTTTTGATATACTTAGTCTTATATATAGATATATAATATGTTTTATTATACTTATATAACACCCAGACACTCGGAACGATTATCTGCCGATCGTGTAATTTTTTGTTTGTCGCAGGCAGACCTTCGCCCGCTGCGCCACAAAAGTTGGAATAGGCATACCTATATTAATAATGTTTCAGTATTTTATCTACTATAATCACGTTAGGCTATAAAATGCAGTTAAAGTTATAATACTACCGTCTCGTGTTTGGTAAAAAGCGCATCGGAGGCTAATTTTTATTGTACTTTTACAAGACGGGGATAATCGAACTGCCAATCTCGCGAATACGGAAACTTAAGCAGGATCTGTTGCAGACTGCCTTTGTAATATGGAGTACACAAAACTAATTACTTTAAAAAAATATAAGTATGCCATATTTTACTTTGCTAGCTCAAATAGAGCGCAACCTTATACGCAGGTAAAGATGATTTTCAAACTATATTATTTAAAGAAAAGGAACACATTGAAGTTTCTGTAAATTATTTTGTTGAGTCATAAAATTGTACTTAACTAAAATGTACATGCTACGTCTTATACTCGTAATAAAGAGAGATTATTCCCGTCAACGGGCCCTCATCTGATCAAGAGTGTACGTTCGTCCAGCAAAGATTAAATTAAGACAAATCAGTTCAGATTGCTAATACCTCCACTCACGAAGCGTGTTGACTCTCAATAACTAACTTCAAACATAATTATCTACCCTCAATTTCCCCCAAAATTGGCGAGCGGCGATCTCTCGAGGGTTGCCAATATTGCCGACAATTTCTTGTGCCAACACCGCGACGAATATCCAAGATCATTGTTTGATTATATCATTATTGGGTGATTGATTTCATGAGCCGTTCATTAAGATATTAAGCTATATTTCCGACATTTTCTGATATTTTCCTTTGTTCGGATGTTTGTTTTATCTTATTAATTGGGATAATATTGTTGGATAATCGTATCAGGGTTTTGTCATTTAGGGAAGTTTGTTCCGTGAGTTGTTAGTTCTGTCAATATCAAATAAAAGAGGTTCCTATGACATTGTTTTTGATACTTTTAATATCCAATGATATAATTTGCACTGTGATATTTACAAGCTAGTAAAATTTTTCTTATACCTATTGAAATAACGGGAAAATATAGAAATAAAGTTAGACGCGTACTTATTATGTGAATTATGAATGTGTCTACAACTTGCTAGCATATTTCCATTCAGTCGTCGGACATTCCTTTTAAATTTTATTGAAAGCGGCTTGCATCCATCATAAACCAGAAGCTTATTTGCAACGATTAATTCCTAAACTATTACTTATAGTCCATTTTTATTCTGCCATCATGTAAACCAATAAACAGAAAAGCAGGAACAAAACGTTCTAAACAACCTCATCCAATCTCCATATCCATTATCACGTAATTTGTCTCCCATATCCGTATATTAAGTAGAGCGCGTAGTGCCACTGCAATTTCACAAGAGGGCGCCTCGGTAGTAAATATAAAATATGCGGGACGGGCCGGCCCTTGAATACCAAGTAGAACTTACAAATGATTTTAAACCTGAAGGGTGGCTCGTATTTAAACCAATTTGACAGGATTTTTAACTGACTTCAAAAATAGAGGTTCTTAAGTCGATTGCTTTTTTTGTTACGTTTTGTTGTTATCTCTTAATACTTCTGGACTTACGATAAGTGAAACAATTTGAATTATATTTTTTTATTGTTGCTTTCTATATGGTTTCATTTTAACTAAGACAGTTCTGAAAGTAAATCAATGTGAAAATTATCTATGTATTGAAAACGAATCATTTGGCTTAAACCACAATATGCCTATTGGGCTAGGTTAGCTTACGGTTACTTACTTGAGTAAGTAGGCACAGTAATATATAAGTAACAAATATATTTTTTCCCTAAAATAACTGATAAATACGTAGTTTGCTACAAATAAAGTTCAACCCCCACAGCTTCCGCCATAGCCCCTTGCAGACGGTACTGCATTTTATTTTTAATATTCTAACCCAATCTCGCGACATTGCGGCTTCAAAGATACGCAATTTGCTAGAAGAACTTAATTTATTATACTTCCCAAACGCATAAGAGAAAAATCTTGTTAGTTTTCTTATAAATTGTGTTTGTTGCGATTTATCTAAAAAATTATCTTGAAGATTTACCGTGTACAATAAATTTGTTAATACTTAATAATAAATAAATCAATTTATATAAAAACCAATGCCACATAAAACATTATTCATAAATTAATAACAACGTATGGCAACAAACTTCGTAGAACTTTGGCTACACCGTAGCACGTCTACGAAAGCTGCTACGATTTTGACGTATATCAACATTCAACAATTAAGAAATTAATCGTTTATTATTCAAACAAGCGTTCTAATTAAAATAAAGTATTAAACAAATTTAATACCTGTCCAACTACATCGAAAAGTCAAACATAAACTCGAAATAGGCTTTGTCATCAAGTGACATTATTTGGAGTATCTTGGCTAAATTAAACAAGTGTAGCCGCCTCCAGTAATCCATCAGAGTCGAGATCAGCCGGCAAATTTTAATTCAAATGATGCTTTTAGGGTACGGTTTTATCGCAGCGAAGTTAATGTTTAGCGTGACTGGAATAATGAGAAATCATTTTAATTTTGCCCCTTCAAGTAAAAGATTGAGCGACATGTTAGAGTGGTAAATTTTTATTTTTCTGAAGATATAACGAGACTATTCAAGACAATCTACAAATACAGTTCATATTAAAATGTTTTGCTGTACTGGCATATACCACCATTCTTTAATCTGTTTTATAACTTATCATCTTGTTTCCAACAAGGTAACGTATTGTATTTATTGACTTCTCTTAGGTTAGTTGGTTGCATGGTTTTATGTTACCAAGATTACTAAGACTGTAAACGTTACAAAACACCACTCCTTTGTGTAGAGTATTCGGGTAAAAAGTGTTTGAGAAACTGGTTCATCAAATTAATCTAAATTCCACCATAAGTATCAAATGCACCAAATCAAAGATCTGACGAAATCCGCAATTTTATGATTCAATTATGTCTCACTGTCGCAATATGCGGCGTGAAAGCGCTCGTCGCGCCCCCTAGCGCGGTAATGAATAGCGGGGTGCTTGTCAGCCGAAATGTCCCACTAACTCATAAAAATCAAACCGGGTGTTCTATATAATAGACCAAGAGCCTGTGATGGCCAGACCTTCCTTTAATTCACAAGCGTGAAAATTCTTTCATGTGTATGTCTAACATAGGTAAGAATAACCCCCAAACATGAAAACTGGATCGTGGTTCCTTTGGGAGATAACAGGTAAAAGGTTGTTATCTCCCAAAGGAACCGCGATCCAGGTTTCATTGAATTAAAGGAAGGTCTGGCCATCACGGGCTCTTAGGTTATAATAAAGATATAGACATAAAGCCAATGATTTAAGCCATAAGTATTTCAGTTCGGTCATTTTCTATTTATAATATTTGTTTATTATTAAAAATTGTGTGATATTGTAATAGAGAGACAAACTTCGCGTGCGCGTTTTTGCTTTCAAACCTATTTTTATTAAGGTTATTTATTTTAATACCCTAAAAACACCATTTTATCTATGATCCTATCGATATTTTTAACGGATATACAAAGATATATATTATAATGAATAGGTAGGAAGGTACATATATGTAATTTGGCTTCCATGGTTTAGAAAAACTAATAACCTATTACTTGAATACAGTGACGGAAAATTTCTGCTTCATCTAATAAATATCTATCGTCTTTTATGACATTTTATTAATTCATATAGAACTCAAAATGTGACGTGTAATACAAATACATAGAATACTTTAGTAAAGTTCAAAAAAAGGTTCAGATACCCATTGGTTCGTCACAAGTGTACTCTTGGTGTCTCGCGGTCTCACCTAGCTAAGTGGATTGAAGCAGGATCTCATCTGTTCTCCGCCAGAGCCTCAGGGGGGAGGAGGGGAGGGGAGGGGGGGTTGGATTGCGTTAAATAAAGTCAAATTGAGCAATAAAGGGTCCCCGCACTCTAGTAATGCAATAGCTTTGTGGCCAGACGAACTTAACTTAAAACCTATTGGTGTTGGGTACAAGTTTTTTTGCTGTTTCTTAGAACTTCCGTCAGATTGTTTAAATTGATTTTTTTTTGCTAGATTAAATTTGCTAGATTAATTTTGGAATGAACTTTTGCCTGACTTTTTTTCTTGTTATTTAAAATGAGAGTTAGGAGAGGCATTTGCCCACCAGTGAGAAAATACAGGCTAAGTAAAAAAATACACGTAAAGTTACATAAAAACATTTATGATAATATTAACTAACTGTTTCAAAACTGAACTTTCCCACCGCATACCAAAACTCTCAAAACGTAACAGTTACCAAAATCGAATAAAATCTATTTAAATTGAAACCCCGAAGGGCTCAAGCGTATTACATGAAAAATAAGGGCAATGAAATGAAATAAAGCTTATAAGTGAAAACAAAGTTGACTGTGATGAGGGTAGAACTTTGTTATGAAACGGACGCTTAAAGACGAAAAATCATCTCCCTATTATGTAGCGTTAAATGTTGCAGGGCTGTGAAGGGTTGAGGAGCTCAGCGCGCGGAAAATAGAGGACTTTGCCACGCTAAAGATATCTATTTCGATGATTAAATCATGTGAATGAATTTCATTCATCGATATTGTTTTTGCATACTTCTTGATCACAAATTTTTATAATAATTCAGATGTTTAACACAATTTTTAAGTACGTAATTGAATTAATTAAAAATTTAATCAGTTTTTTAGCGACTTGCATATTCATTTTATATTTCTTTCTATCTTCCTTTTATCTATTCATTTTAACTCTTCTGTTCTTTGTAAAAGATAGACTTTATTTGTTTTATCATAAAAGTGGCAAACTTCACTTCTTCGTTCCCTGTTCTACAGAATCTGCGCTCGCGGCTTTAAAATTCAATTTATATCAATTTGAGTGTAATCAGTAGGGTAACACAAAAATAAGACCCGCTACGAGCGGCAATATAATCGCTTTCTCCTGAGAATATTGTATCTTGGAAGCGGGGGCTCATATTGTTTTTTGATTTATTAAGTAGATTGTTGTAGATTGTAAACGTACTTAATAATCTATAAATTTTACTTTTAATATAACTTACTTATTTGAAGTTTAAACTTTGAAATGCAATTTATATAATATTCTATATATTAGGCGTCGCATGTTTAAATCCTGTCAAGGTAAAATTGTGCTTTCTATTCTTAGATTTATATCCTATACCTTTAAACTATCAGCTCAACTACGCAACGAATTTTCATGAGATTTTTAAATAAGTGATTAACGAGGAAGCTATAATTAGGTACCCCAGGCGAAGCGAGAACGGGCCGATAGCATATAATAAAAGGTACAAATAATTCAATTTCAAGATAAAAAACTATCAATATAAATGCTAACGCACACCCAGTTATCTGATAACAATCGATTTTCTTATCATGCCAACCCAAAATGGACTGTAGACTTCCCTCTTGCAATAAAAACGCTAATATCGAATAAGCACGCTCCCTTGTCTTTTAAAAGCGTTTTTTAATATTCTCAGAGTTGTCTTTTACCGTCTTTACTCTGTCTTTGCGCTGTATGGCAATTTCGTTTTAAAACGCCATTTTTTTGTTTATACAAGTTGAAAACAGTTGGAGCGTAGGTAATCTCTTTTGCGCTTGTTGGATTTGAGACAGAACAGGTATTAATCAAGGGAATAAATAGGAGCGCGTTGAATTTGATTTTAAACAAGTTGCAGTATTTAATTATTATTTATATTTTTAAACGTAATGTAATGTACTAAGTATCGTCCTAAAAGTTGTAACTTAATACTTGTATATTTAAAAAATATATTTATGTATTTAACTTGATTTGGAAAACCAACAGCTAAAACATCACAAATATAATCTTAACTAAAAACATTAAGCCAATATTGGTTCTCATGGTTAGAAGTAATTATTTAGTTTTAATAATTTAACCTATAAGGAAGCTTTTTATATCATAGAAACAACACAAATGGAGAAATAATGTTCCATTTGTCACGAAAGAAAATAGTCTTCATAAAAAGAGTCATCATCATAAAACCTAACAGTATTATAACCCCCAATTTAACTTCCTCAGTGACCTAACCTTGTGTTTCAAATTGAGTACATTTTTATGTATGATGTGATGATGGCTGTATTTTAATAGCTTATTTAACGGACCTCGTTCATTTATATGTTCACGGTTTTGCACGTGTTTACCTATAGTTTCTAAAAGTTTCAAGCCTTTAAGCGATTAAATATAGTTTTATATACAAAATTGTCAAAGCCTATATGATTTACGTTTGTATAAAAATACCAACTCTGTAGATCGTAACCTAGAAGAAATTTTAATGAAACTCTATTATAGTGATTATGCTTTGCCTATCTGTTAGTTGTAACGATGGAATTATAAATAAAGATGAATTTCTATGTTATACGTTTTAACCACCGTTTTAGCCCCAGACCTTTCCCTGAATCCGTCCAGTTTTCTTTTTTCGTATCGCCGTCATTTCCTAGTTTTTTTCGCGTTATTCCGACTGAGCATTCCTTACGGGCGGGCGGGCACTTGCTATGCGTGTAAATTTAAGCTGAGCAATGTCCTTTTCTTTGTAGCTTTTATTCAAATATTTGTTTGCCATTGTCAGTGCAGCGGGCTTATTTGAAGAGAGATTTTGAGACTTTCTCCTTTTGTGTTTTAGAATTTTAACTGACTACAGTTTACAGTAATAAAAAAAAATTAAATGCTACAATTAGACTGGCAAAAAAATTAAATGCTACTATTATTCACATGGTATTTCATTACATGAGTTTTTTTCTGGAGGTCTTTGAAATAACCAGAAAATCTTGACTAATTACAAACGAAACCTGTTCTTTCACTATACTAAGAACTCGAAATAAAACTACATTTCCAATAGAGCTCCTTCAAACCGCACACAAATGAAGTAATCTAACAGGAGACCGTAATGACAAAGCTCTTCACACTATATTTAGCTATCAACATACCAGACATACATGTAGTAATATTGGTTTACCGCGAATTAGCTCAGTGTTGATGTCAAGTAGACGCTCGCGTTTCAAATTATACACCGCAACTACCATTGCACAATTAGGGAGAAGCTCCCTATAATTGGGGACAAGCTCAATAATTGGGGAGCTTGTTGCGCTGTTTATTATAGGGTTATCGTATTCATCAATGGGCACAAATCATAGCTATGACCGTAATCGGGTTTTCTGTAGCAGTAAAATTGGTAATTTGATATGAAAATAAAAAAGTGCATTACATGACATTGATAACATACATACATGATAATAAAAACAAAATATAAGTTTGTAATGAATCTGCGGCGCGCAAATAAATTCCATGTATCCGAATGCTACCCATCTTTGTTTATATTAAACCTCGAACATTGTTCGATCCAATAAAGTATAAACAACAGCAACCCGCAAGCGAGCCCAAACAACCGTGAACACTTCGATTTAATCCTTTATCTGAAGATGTGTGAAAATAAAAATAATAGAGTGTAGCGCTCAATGGCCGGAACGGAGTGTTTGCATTTGATAAGGAAACCCCCTGAAGGGAGGGGGGGGGGGAGACTTGAGACTGTCTTACGATAGGTTTGGGTACACGGTGCGTTTTGGTTGAACGCGAGAAATGAAACTTTTTGCAATCAGCAGCAGATTCGATACGTTCCTACTTTACATTACTTAGCTTTGAAAACTATTGAGCAAGTACCTACAATTATGGTTAAGTTTAATGATGAGAAATTAAAGTTAACTGATATCATAATACTTAAAATCAAACCACCTTTGTTATGTAGATATCATCGAAACAAATTAAACTACTGTCTAATTTATCAAAACAACATTTTGTCTCTGGCTAGAGTCGCAGATAGTTTATTCTTATTAAAAGAGCGACTTGACCGGTCAAAGGACAGCCACAAAACGACTGAAACCTGCACACAATTTAAATGCGAATTCGCGAGGGAAAATTTAGCAGAATGGTTTCATCCATGGTCTGAGTCTATAAACTTTTTACTCATTATGATTTAAAGATTTTCGAGGTATGATTTTTGGCTTTCATATTCAAGCATGTAACTAAATTGGTATAGTAATTGCGCAATACGCATGTGAATAGTAACTGTAAAAGAAACTTGTAATTGGCCTTTAGTATTTATTCAGTATATTATTTGTTTGTGTTAGCTGTAAGTTTTTCCTAAAATGTTTAAAATAAATAAAATAAAAGAAATAAATAAATAATATTTATTAATTTAAATATAGTTAATGTCACTATTATAGCGGTATTACCAAAGATTACAATAACACTATTTTTATTATACTCTTAAGTATTGCAATCGCATGGGAATCTTAAACATCTCCGGTCTTAGACCACGGTACACAACAACGTAGAACGTCTAAGAGAAGACGTACAAAAAGATAATTTGGTACAAGCTCCCGCCGCGGGGTTCAGTTTGTCTTTGCTTTTGTGAACTTTTTCGCTCACTTTATGAATTATTTTCATTATTTTCAGCTGTTTTTATCACGGATAAACTCCGCAACTGGCTAAGTTTACCGAGCAGATTGTAGAGATTCATTTGAGGAATTTTTTAAGGTTGTAATACTAACAAGGCGTTTTTTAAATACGGAATTCTTAGAACAGTGCTGGTAGGTACGAATATTTTTGTTTTAACTTTTATGCAAAAATAATAATTGGCAAAAACTCCTTGTGCTTTCAATTTTTGAATCAGATTCTAATTATTCTAAATTCAAAATCAAGTTTAAACATATTCGTTGAAAACACGTGACTAACGTTTTCACGTTTTCCCCAAATGTGAGTGAATGGTGTTTGAATTTAGTTCTCTTGTTCACCGCAAGAGGGCTTGTTAGTGGCCTTGTCATGTTAAATACAGCCTTAGTGTATGAACCCAAAATGAACATTCATCGAGGGTTGTTGACAAGATTAGCTTGCAATTAATGAGACCTTCTGTAAGATGAATTTATATAAGTAAGTTCTATTTGAATATGACTAGTTCGATAATTAAATAGTCTGGAGTCAAGAGAGTGATTTTCTAGTAAGAAATTAAAATTTATATAACATGAAAAATAATTGTTTTAGGCAGGTTGGTGATTACAGCGAGTTGTTTCAGAACAGAACATAACGACGCCACTTTCTATCTTCTGGTACATGATTAATTAATACCACCGAGCCGTGTTGGCTCAGTGGAAGCACACTCGACTTTATTCCGAAGGTCGTGGTCGCATTGGACCAATTTGTTGAATGCATGATACAGAAACTAACTTTAAAAAGGATACATCTATAAGTATATTTCATAAAAGACTAATAAAGGTTATAATAGTATTACGCACGCTGTTAGCGCTCCATACGTCTTTTCTCGAAGGGCTCCGTAAAAACGTAATAAAAACGTACGAATATATCCGGGACCCTCACCCTCATGCGCCTATTATTATGAACATCAAAATATTACTACATTTCCGAGCTAAGACATTTCGGGAAATAATGAACTGCAGTAAAAATGTATAGGTATTATTATCTACGTATTTGTATGGGACGCAATCTGGTTTTTTGTACAATTAACTAGCTTTCCTATCCTTTGTACTTCTCCTGGTTCTAAGCTACTTTCTGAACAATTTTCAGCTCAATCAATTCTGCTGATCTATAGAATACTTACAAAAACCTACTGACTAAATAAATATCTTATTATAGCGTCATAGCTGCAAGCATACAAACTTTTATAGTATTGGCAAGAATTACTTCTAATGAAGTAGTTCATTTTTATTAGAAAACGAACATCTTTTGAGAACAAAATATACAAGGTTTTTTAATTTTCTTTTCCTACCACTAAAACGGTTTTTAATAAAGTATAATGTCCATTAAAAGCACACTCATTCTTTCACTGCCCCATTTGCCGACCTTTGCAATATGAGATCTATATTCTGTTTGAGTTCATAAATAGATAACCAAGCTAATATCTAATAGCTGTTAAAGGGTGGTTTAGTTCACGTTATTTAATAAAGATTGTGGCTGCGATGGAGCCGCGGCGGCAAACTTTGGGAACGTCGCTAATAAAATTATTTGCAACTGCCAAAATTTATTATCAGGGGTAAATCGAATAATCGCCTTCATAACGCTATTGAAATATTATGAATTAAGTATGAATAATCACGGAAAATATATAAATTTTACTATAATAATTATTATAATAATGAATATATGTAGTTCTTTTTTTTTGATCATTTGAATTGGTATTATTGTTTTAAGTTATTCTCATTAGTGTCATGTTAATTTATATTGTCATTATAACTGTCCAACTTAATCTTCGTGATTTTAGGCTAGGCGCGCACTAGGCAGCCAGGCTGCGGCAGCCAGGCTGCGGCAGCCAGTAAAACATATGACGTTGTATAGGAGACCGCGCACTTGGCAGCCACGAAATCTCGGCTGCGGCAGCCAACAAAACGCGCCTGTTTGCACGGCAGCCAGCTGGCTGCGCGCAGCCAGAACGTGTGTAGGCAAATGTATGTGGCTGCTGTCAGTCTCCGCGCACTAGTTGTAGCAGCCAGATGTATTTCGCGTTCGAACTTTGACAAGATGACGTTCGATACAGAGAAATTTATTCGGGAAATTGAAATTGGCTGTTTTAACTGGCTGCGCAAATATTCTGGCTGCCGCAGCCTGGCTGAGCAGCCAGGCTGCCTAGTGCGCGCCTAGCCTTACTGTTGCTGCCAATAATAAATAAGTTTTTATGGGACTCCCATTTCCGCAATTAGACTCGAAATCGGTCCTTTGTGTGTGGTAATTATGATAAACCAACGCTTGTCTTCACATATTGCGCAAGATCTAACAATTTACTATCTTACTTACCAACTCCAAAAACCACCGTGTTTCTTGCGCAAGTGGCTCCTGCCTCACAAAAGTATTATTAATTGTCCAAACTCTATGGATTTTCAGGTATCAGCTGAAATGAAGTACAAAGGTTAATCTAATCCACTCCAGCCGCACCCATTCATCATCGCCATCGAGCGTTCATTAGTCGTAATTTGCACCTTGTCATGTTGAACTAAACACCATATTGCTGTATCAGGTGAATTAGACAGCATTTTTGCACGCTATTGTAATTTTCAGGTTTTTTAAATTCATATAGCATTAATCAGAATCTTTTAATAAATAGGATATTATAATACTACAAAATTTATAAATTCCAGGTTTCAGGTTGCTCTTATGGCACATTCTCAGTGTATCACTAGGATTGACTTCAGATCCAGCTTTAGATGCAATAACATTGGAAAACTTTTGTTTTAAAATAGTCGTAGTAGACCAGGGAAAGTTTAAAAGGTGAGAAAACATAGGAATAAAGCTGGCGAAACCGCGGTTCAGCTAGTTTTTATGAAAGTAGACCAATCGATCTATATGTGCAATCTATGTTGCATCATAATTTTCATATTAGTTGTACGAGTAGACTTCAATTCTGGAGAAAAATAAGTTTGACTGAAAGACTATTGTGCCTAAAAGCCCCAAGAACAAATAGCGGTCGAAGTAGGGTAAACACGCCAGTGCGGCCCCCATCATGCACTCGAGACGTCGTTTCCGTTGTACTTAAAGACCGCAATCCCCCGATTGCCATCGGAACTGTATCAGTCTCTGTTTTTTACGGTCGATAGAATTTCAATAGGGATGTAATTTAACAATACTTGCCTACCTCTTCCGATTCAAGATGTCTATTATATTGAGACTTTTCGGATGGTTATTGATAAACGAGTTCAAATCACAAACAAAATGTGTATTTGACTGCGTATGTTGTCACCCTGTGTTGTTATCCAGTGTGACACGGATATATCTGTAAGGCGGAACACCTAACCAGAAATACAATTATGTTTGCTGTCGCTATTATTGTTTCAAGGGCAAACTTCATATGTTGAACTAAACTGGCCATACGTGGTGACCCACGCATACTCAAAATTTAAAAGGAATTCCATTTATATCTGAACTAAACATTAATTTAGGCATTTTTGCTACAAATAATAACACATAGTTATTGTACATATCTCATTGCTGGGAAAGTTGTTTTGTTTTTTCTTATGAATTAGTTATCTAGTTGAACACTACTCTCAATACCATCAAGCATAAACGAATGTTCATTCGGATTTAGCGCATCTATTAAGACAGAATCTTGATGTTACTATTTTTTATGTATATCTTATGTTCGTCTACGTAACTGATATTTCTGATAACACCAAGCTCTGTCCACAATGATCTTTGAGCGACTGAACCTTTTCCTAAGGACTATAGTGAACTACTAAATCGCTTAACACTCAATACATAGACTTCCTTAAGTATAAGAGACTTTATAAATAGCCACAAAAAAGCTTTCGAAAGCTTCCTTCCCAAGACAAATAGTTTTAATAAAGCTCGCGTGGGGCCGCGCCCTCTGCTACATTTAAGTGCTAATTTCATTAATTGTTCCATTTCCCAGTACAGGAAACAAAACAGCTTGGTCAACTTTTCACTTGGAATTAAAGAAGAATAATACCTACAACAAGCTTAGTGTTGGAAAATCAATTAACATAATTATGGACCGATATTTATATTAAAAGGTTGTATCCTCACCTCATACTTTGCGGGTATAAATCTCAATTCATTTATGAGCTATATTTTTTATCAAAATGCGTTAAATGATGACTTAAATATTTATATTTATGCAACCAATTGTCACTCCCATCTTGGTCTTGATATAGGGTCGCGATTTTTACTTAAAATAACGATAACGATCACAAACTTATTTGCAAAAATATAAAATATTTAGAATCAAGTTGTCACTTGTATCCCTCTTTCATAACTTTCCCAATTTAACTTTATTTGTATCGGTCTAATATTTTCGGGTTAGTTTTGTTTTCACCCAGTCCCGTACACCCCCGGTCCGTTTTCACCCGATTACAATTAAGTTTATATCAATATTTTTTCCGCTTTTACGGCAAGTACCTGCGAAGACAAAAGTGCTTCAGAATTGTGTTCTAGTAAAAATTATTTAGTTTTCACTTTTGTTATGAAATTTGAGTATTTATAATGTTCGTATTTTTATGTTACTTACAATTTACATGAGTTATTATTCTTCCTTCTTTCTTTGAAGTGATGTAATGCTTAGTCCCTTGAGTTTTGTTATAAAGAGTACTTGAGTTTAGTTAACACTGTATTTTAAAATTTAATTGTGTAATAAGACAAGATCTGACATTGTTTAAAATTACTTAGTTAGACTGTTAATTGTTTAAAATTACTTAGTTAGACTCATATTTTACAATCAGTACTTACCTATCTACACTGTTGCAATATAGCATTACTACCTATTATAACAAAAATCTAATAAATAAATATCCTTTTAAATATGATTTAGTTACTTATTTCAAGTCCTCTATTAATATAATATTGTCCTTACATAATCATAATTAACTTACATCCATTATTTTACTATAACAAAAGCCGAGCACATTTACGTGCCTGCCAGTACTTTTCGTCAAAAAATGCTTTTGATTGAATTTATTATACCTAAACCAAATCGGGTGAAAACGGACCGGGGGTGTACGGGACTGGGTGAAAACGAAACTAACCCATATTTTCGACTTAAACAACTTTTTATGGTGTATTTTATCGCTCAAAAATATATCAGGAGGATCACAAACTTCATAGAAATGGGGTATTCATTCTAAGCTTGTACGCGCTCACTGTTTTATATACTTACTTAATAATCATTCTGTGTTTTAATTATTTTATTTCTAGTTGTTACTAGGACTTATTGTGTTTGAATTTATTACTCATATTTGTTCGTGTCTCGGATTTATTCGCCTATACTTCTGTAATATAAAACAAAACTTTTTACCACTTAAAATATGAACAATAATCAGTCCATTTACATTCAACCCAGTGTGTCCAGCTCGACACAACTCTCGACAACCACTCGGTTATAATAAAGTATAATAATTTACTATTACAAATACTTACAAAGGTTTGGCCGTCAAGTCCAATCAATGGAGCTTAACCCCAGTCCGGGTCATTTGTGTTTTCCCGTGCAGACAAATCGGCAACAATATACCGGCTATACCGTGGCGCGTGCCATTGTGGGCATCACGGATCGCCTGCTTTTAATTTGCCCAGTAGGTATGGACCGGGCCGGGATCGGTTAAAAACACTCGGAAATAAGACCCTTCTGTTTTTAAATACTTGTCTGTGTGTGACGTTTATGTTTGAGTTTGGAAGGCAATTGACCAAGAACTCTATGGTTGATTTAAGGCCTTCTAGACTAATTTTTTATCGTACCTACCTATATTTATTACTCAGTGGACAGAAGCTAAATATTGTGCAAACTATACACTCATTCAAAAATGATCTGGGGATGGTTTTTTGTTAACAAATACGTAGATCCTTTATTTAGCGTATATAAATAAATAACATGACTGATAAAACGTGGTATCTTCGTATAGCAAATTTGAAAGCTCAGAAATCAGGTAACAAGACTTCACTTTTTACTCGTTGAAATATTTAAACGTTACGGGTTTGGGGGTCTTAGGGTGTTGGGTTATTCGTGTGAGAAATAGCTCCAAATATCTTGCGACTATCCGATTTTGGCCCCTATTTCCACGGGATCGCGTCAAAATGACAACAGATTTAGGGAAAGCGTGAAGCGAGGTGTAAAATGTACCCATGCGAGGACACGCGCCATATATGACATTCTTCACATTCGTCATAAATGTACGGTGCGATTTGCTAATCTTCCTTTTATTAAAATGTTAACACCTTCACGATATTCGGTTTTCGTACGGGTCCATAAAATAGTTTCTATTTTGATATTTCTCGCTCAATTTGCACACGTAACATATAATATGTTTGTATGTAAAATAGGTAAATACTTTTAGTTTAATAATTCTATCAGCTACATGGAATTCATTATTTTAAAGATTTACGAGGTTTTGGTTGAAAGAGTCAACCATCAGATTTTATAAAATCATCTGTCGAGGTAAACCAATGACATTTGAGGACCGGCAAGCACATGTAGCTCACCAGTCAACCGGGTTCAATTCGAGAACTTTTTAGCTCCAACGGCCATCTGTTCTACGCGCTATGTGGTCTGCTTCTCAATATACTAATTGGTTAGACCACGCTTAATAATATCTACCTTACACTCATATTCTGATACAATATAAAACTGGTACGAAACGAGAAAATACGTACGAAATATTCAGTAAAGATATCATTCAATAACATGTCTAACATCAAAGAACTATGGTTTGTATGTGAAAATCATATTTCGACGGCTTACAGTCGGTATCCTCCGCCACTGAGAAAGCTGACGTTTGTTTGCATATCTGATTTCCTTTCGCAAATACTTCGAACTGGAATTTATTTCTGAGTAGGTAAGGCTTTTTATAAGCTTCAGTGAAATTAAATTTTCGAAGCAAGCAGATGTATATGAGCACAAATATTTAAAGGTCACATTCATTTAATTACGATATTTCATCGATAAAAAACATGGTCTTAAGCTAATCCTCGAGGAAAGAGCTGTTTACCTACATTTTACGCGAGTGAAGCTTCGAAGTGATAATTTAGTAGATAACTTGAGGTGACATCTTGATAATACGTCTGAAGTCAAAGATTTACTCAAGATTGCTTACAATGACGACTGTCCCTTATTTTTTTTTCCTAATTTGTCATCAGGTACCTACGGTGTTGTATTCTAATTCCTAACGAGTCACTCGCCTCTTGCAAGTCTTTTCGATCCGGCTCAGAGTTTTCCTTAACTCTTTTCCCCTCGGGACTCCCTTAGCTCAACCTCCCCTCGAGATCGCGAGATCGCGTCGCGACACTTGTAATTAGCTCCGTAATCCGATCCGTATCGGTGGACGGCGCCTTAATTAAAATTAGCGGTTTTGTTAGAACATCTGTTCGTTATGATTTTATTTGATTATAGGGTTCTTGGTTTCAATACATAGTTAACGTTGTTTGTATTATTATAGATGAGATTGAGCAATTTATTTGCTTGTTGAAAGATGAGTTGAAAAAGAAATTGCGCTTATGCAGAAAAAAAGAGCAAATCATATCGGTGAAAATGCTGCCTAATGTATATAGTTACTATATACTTTTTATCGTGGAAATCAGCGTTACACGAGTTACGGTAAAAATCCATTATAATCGATGAAAAAACTTCTAGTTAAAAAAAACTAGATTTGAAAATTCATTTACAATCTTTTCAGGGTTATTAAATTTCATAAAAGTGTAAGGTCCCTACAACATTTCGGGTCAATCACACTCGTGTGAAGTAATTATAAGATCACCGGACATCCCACTCACCTGACCGACCACAAACCCTCATTTAAATATCAAAACAGTCCTTCCGCGCCGCTGGCCGGAACCGCGCCGGTACCACAAGATAAACAAATTAATTCTAATAACCCCTAATAAATACAGATATCTGTTTACCCCATAAAGAATGAATGTTGGAATAATTGGGGCAAGAGGCAACAGTTTGAATATGAAAGGGTGAATAAATTGAGTTCTGTTGTGTTAATGGAAAGTTTCCGTGTAGAAGTTTGAATACGATAGAACGTGAAGTAGGCTGCTGAAATTAGCAGCCTTGCAGCTTCTTCGGAAGTTTGGATTAACAATATGTCGATGGAAAAACAGCGCCATTTTTGAAGAAGTTGTAGGTTTTTTTAACCTAAAGTTGAAGTGCCTTTATTTGTACAAGGGTATATAATCATACAAGCTTTCGTTTCTCCCTTTTATAGTCATCAAACGTGTGCCCTAGTTATTCTACTATTACAAAAGACCCAACAAATCGAAATCCATGAAAACCACCTCTAATTACGAATAGTGCAATATTGGTGCATTTGATACTTGTACTTGATGTTCAAAACAAAAATGTCTTAATCTTTAATTTTATAAAACCCTGTTAAAAACCCAAAGCTGAACAATCTAGATACCCTGATACCCGAAGTCTGTCCCCAGTCTAAAATCCACTCTATAAACCATCGCAAAGATTTTCAATTAAAACTTTCAATGGCTCGCTAATTATGGGCAGTACATCTATTAGCACAGACTGTATAAAGTAACTGCGGCGCGACGCATCCCCAGCTAAGTGAATTCCGTTAATTAAACCATAAAAACTTCGATAAATTAAGATGCTAGCCAATTTCCCCCCGTAATAGACGGGCGCCGGAAAAAACGAGGGCCGACAACTCTATTGTGGCTCGTGGACTTTCGGACAACTCGATTTCTTTGCCGAGTTTGAGCGGTTCATAGATTTTTTAATTATGCATTGGATTAAAAAAAAATGGTTGATTCATAAAAGGTTTATTGGACATGATTATGAATTAAATATCATATCGATTGTCTGATAATGCCAGCTGAACTCCGGCTTTTAAATTATAATTTTTAATTTAAATTATTTGAAATGCCGGTGATGTGATTTTATCTCTTTAAAAAAAATAATGAATACTATAATGTATACCTGAGGCAAAAGAACAAAACACTTAAGATATAAGCAAAAAGGAGAGGGAAATCATCTCGAAATCCGAATCTCCTTGCGCATGTTTCGCTTACCAAATCGTAGCTCATCGTCTAAGGACAGGAACTGAAAACTAAAACTAAAAACCGGATTATAAACATTTAAGACTTGGTTTGCTGCAACTCTACACCCAAAGATTTAAATGCAAACAACACCGATACCCCCGACACATAAAATGCCCCCTGCATTTGTTTGTGGGCTCATTTCATTTTACTTATTGCCTGTTTCTGTTCGCCACAATGAAATTACATTGCTAATTTGTTACAAATTTTGTATAAGCTGTATTCGTTTGCAATATTTTGTAGATAGGTATTAATTTTGAATCTATCGGAGATACCTACTTTAAATATAAGTCAAAACTTTATTAATTTATTTATTGAGAATTTGTGGAGAAACCTTATGAAAATTTAGCTGACGTATTAAGAACGGCCACAAGGAAACCATTATACTCGTAGAACAAAAATGTATAGAGAAATCTGGACTTTGTGATGGTGTCGTAGGCCATAATATACTTTAGGACAATGCGCCTATTAGGGTTACCTAAACAAATGTAAAATAGTTTTTATAATTCTTTCAAAAATGCTAATTACCCAGCAACTAAACCATCGTAGATAAGGCGCGCCCTGCTGTGAACATGCATGCTTTTAACTAGGGATGTGACATATTAGGTGGCATTTTCGAAATACAAGTCGATAAAGCTTTCTTTAATAATATAGAGATGTTTTCCCGCAAATGCTACTCCTTCTTCTTTAAAAAAATATAAAACCGTAATTTTTTTTATTATTTTGTAGTGTAATTATGTTAGATATGGTATCAAAATTAAACTAAGTAGAATATTCCACACGGTGTGGCAACACCGATATCCGGTAATTGTGTCATAGTGTTCTTGTAGGAATGTATGTAAAGTTAAATAAATCTGTTTTTCTATTAATATCAAGCTGTTGTTTGCAATTTATCATCAACAACCCATCAGGTTATGGGCCCAGGATACTCCAAAAACAGAAATTCAGAAGAAACCTGCAAAGAAAAGACATCAATTCGTTTGAGAAATTGCAAGTATTGCAACAAAGTAACCCCAAAGATGGACGCCGCCATGCGTTCAATGAATCACGAAAAGTTTGACGGAAATAACTTTCGGCAGTGGAAATTTCAAGTAAAATGTGCTTTAAAAGCAAAGGGAATAGACATTTACAGAAGAAAACCACAAGGGGATTGCACAGAATGGATGAAAGAAGATGGTATGGCAATGTTTATTATAACCTCTACAATGGACTTGAAACAAATTACATTGATAGAAAACTGTGAAACTGCCATGGAGATTATGTCCAAATTAGAATCCATATATGAACAGAAAAGTGAAATATGTAAAATGATAATTCATGAAAAGTTTTATCAGTACAAGATGTCTTCGGCAGACAGTATTGCTCAACACATCTCAAAAGTTGAAACCCTGGCTATGCAACTTAAAGAAAGTGGTGAATTGATCAGTGACATGGCAATTATTACAAAGATATTGGGAACCTTGCCTTCGAAGTACAGATCTCTGAGACAAGCATGGATGTCATTGGACCCGAGACAACAAACTATTGCTAACCTTACTGCACGTTTGTTGGACGAGGAAGCAAGCTTATTAAGTGAAGAAGAGCAAGAGACAGCTCTCTATGTAGCTAAAAAGGGATGGAAAACAAAGACAAATGAAAATAAACAAGTAGCGAGTGAGAGCAGTACATATCAGAATAAAACATCATCAAGTAAACACAGGTTTGAATGCTATAATTGTGGCAAGAGGGGGCATTTTGCTAGAGAATGTCATGCTCCAAGAAAATCCAAAGATAGAAAACCTCAGAATGAAGGTGCAGATACGGCATTTAATGTGGAAAAGAGTTCATGTGGTGCCGAAGAGAATACTTGGATCCTGGATAGTGGTGCCTCCGCCCATATGACATTTAGAAAGGACTTCTTTTCAGAATTGAAAGAATGTAACCAGAAATCATTGACATTGGGAAATAAACAGTCTGTGGAAGTGACAGGCATTGGAAAAGTTTTGATTAAGAGATATGTCAATGAGCAGTGGGAGACTGGTGTATTGCATGATGTGCTATATGTTCCAAGTTTAGGAAGAAACCTATTTTCTGAAGGTGTAATAATCAGAAAATCATACTCCATAGTGAAGAAGGGTACAAGTGCTTTGATTTATAAAAATAATAAAGTAGTAATGAGTGCTAAAATCAAAGAAAATAATTTATATGAGTTAAATATCAAAACAGTGATATCGGACACTTGTAACTTAGTTCAAAATAATCAAAGTGATATGAAAATGTGGCATGAAAGGTTAGGGCATATTAATTTGAAACAAATCAAAAACATGAGTGAAAATAGCGTTGTGCAGGGACTAAGTATGATTGACAAAGAGGAGAAACCTTTTATTTGTGAAGCATGTGCTTATGGGAAGCAATGCAAGTTCCCATTTCACAAGTCTGAGCGAGGAGAACTACAGCCAGGTGACCTAGTTTATAGCGATGTATGTGGACCTATGAGCATCTCATCTATTCAAGATCAACTGAGAACAAAACTGCAGAAGAAAAGTAAGAAAATGATACTTGTTGGCTATGACAACATCAACTACAGAATGTATGATGCAGAAACAAAGAAGATACACATCTCAAGAAATGTACTTTTTGATGAACATCATATTCCAAGTATAAGGAGAAATATTGCACAGATAAGTATTGTTGATAATGAAGTCATAAATATAGATGAGAATGAAAGACAACAAGATAATACTCTAACTGACAGTCCAACAGCAGAGAGTGAGGAAAGCATGCTGAGTTGTACAGATGTTCACAGCGATGACCCAGACTATGAACCATCTCAGGAATTAGAAGACTCACCAGTGCATACAATCAATTTGAGACCACGAACCAATAGAAACTATGAGGCAAACCTTGTAGAGTTATCGTTACCTCAAACATATGGAGAAGCACGGAATAGTCCACAGAAAGAAGAATGGTCTGAAGGTAATAAAGAAGAGGATATTTTCATAGATATATCAGGTTTATATCAGTTGTGTATATTATCAGCTAAGGATGATTTTGTATTAGAATTAAATAAGTCATTGTATAGTTTACAGCAGGCATTGAGATGCTGGAACAAAACATTCAAAGAATTTTTGTAAAAGTATGGTTTTGTTCAACCGAAGGCTGATAATTGTATTGTATTTAAATAGGGTGTTTTTATGAGACTAAAGTGTTCTTAATAATATATGTTGATAATGCTCTTGTAATATTTTCCAATAGAGAACTTAAGTATAAAGTAGAAATTACAATATTGAAAGTAAGAATTTAATATAAAGGAATTAAAGTTTAATTATGTTGTGGGAATTAAAATAGAATGTATAAGTAACAGTATCTGTATTCATCAGAAAAATTGTGTTAACCAGGTTATAGAAAAGTTTAATATAAGTGAAGAAAATCCTGTTAACACTCAGAGATGTAAATGTTAGTATTTCAAAGAATGAAATTGTTAATTTTCCCTTTAGAGAAGCCATAGGATGTTTACTATTTTTGTGTACTGTATCAAGGTTAGATATTTCATTTGGTGTTAATGTAATAAGTAGATACTAATGTAAACAATCCTAGTTTTCAACATGTAAATGCTGCTTGTGAATGTACTAAAGAGGTTGCAACAATTATTGTCTGATTTAGGAGAAACTTATAAATGTGTAGATTTAAATGTGGATAATCAGAGTGCAATCAAATTAATCCACAACCCTGTTTATCATAAGCGAACCAAGCATATTGATGTAAAGTATTACTTTATTAGAGAAAAGGTTGAATTGGGTTTGGTTAAGATTAATTATGTTCCAAGCAATTGTCAATTAGCTGACATTTTAACCAAAGCCTTGCCAACTCAAAGTTTTGCACATATTAGGGATCAGATTTTGTATGAAGTGGAATAATTTTTGTTTGTTAGAACTTCAAAGTTGTGTTATACCTATGTAGGTACTTAGGTATATGTAGTTTAATTTTAGTGGGAGTGTTAGATATGGTATCAAAATTAAACTAAGTAGAATATTCCACACGGTGTGGCAACACCGATATCCGGTAATTGTGTCATAGTGTTCTTGTAGGAATGTATGTAAAGTTAAATAAATCTGTTTTTCTATTAATATCAAGCTGTTGTTTGCAATTTATCATCAACAACCCATCATTATTCAAGTTCAAAGCTTGTTTACGCGTCCTAGATATTTAATATACACTATGTGAAACACGTATTGTATTTGACTTGAAACAAAATAATGTTTCGAAAATTTTGTCAGCGTAATAAAATTCCGATGAGCACATCCGGTACAACTCTAGTTTTCATTACAATTCCGAGGTTAAGTGTCTGTGTGTTTTAGGTAATTGGCTCGGGCCGTGTGTGTGGCGACTGCGCCCGGCTTATAAAACCACTTTTTGTGTATTTTCCCCTATCAATTTACCAAATTTTCGCTTTATACCGTACTGATTGTTTTTACCCAACTTTGTTAATTTATTTTTGCAGTTAACTTTGTTCGTTTCTCGGCTTTTGCCTTTTCATTAGTTCGCTTTCAGCTTAATTAAGGCTGTAGATTATGGGTTTTATGTTTGGAGAATTTGGTCGGTGAAAATGCATTTTTTATGGTAAGATTATTAAAAGTTGTGGTTGTTTTAGTACCTAGCAGTATTTGTTGTGAGATTGTAACTTCGATTTTTTTTGTCCAGGGAATATTAATTAAAATATTTATGTATTTAAACATCCTGTTTAAAAGGATTTTAATTATTTTATTTGGGAAACCTGCAAGTAGATTCATAGAGTAATTGTTTTGCAAGTGTAAATATCATACGTCTAGCATGCACCTAAACCTTATTTAAATAATCTCAATTATTGCTTGAGTGTACACGTAGTTCGAGAACTGTTAATTCACTTCAACACATCCTTTCATCTTCACAGAAAACTTCATTCATCATCAATCATGCTATTATTTCCTATTGCTGAGTACAGGTTACCTCAATAGATTCCTCTATCAGTCTTGGGCGAGTTGGTATAATAACACTGGTTCAGGCAGTTACTTGGAACAGTACACAGAAGGATTCTGCTGTTCGTCTTCTGGTATCCTTCTGGTGGTCTTTTGATTCTGATATCCTGTTTTTAGGCGGCAACCACATTGCATAAAAAGGGGGGGGGGGGGGAATTTCATTTATTTCAAGAAAATCATAAGATAAGTAGGACAAGTTGATTTTAACATTCACCTCAACGATTAAATTCAAAAGCTGAAACATCCAAGTTAACAGTTTGAAATGAGAAAACCGACATTTAAACTTGGGAAATCTCAAAGCGGAATCTTTCCGAGCGTTTGCGAACAGATCGCTTGGCCCTAGACTCTTTTCGAGAACCTTCGAGTCCATTCAAGTCAACAGGTGGCCCCTTTCGGCTTTTATCAATCTCAATGTAATTGCCTTTATGCGATCTCGGCTAGTCTATTCAGATGCTCGCAGCTGCTCCCTCATTCAACCTTTGGGATATCTGATTCTAGCTTATTTACTCTTAAAAGCAGCGTTTGACAGAGTAATGATAAGCTTTTGTAAAGTTTCAAGTGAATATTTTGAAGACGAGTTAAATTTTCAGAAATAGGTTATGGAAAATGAAATTTTCATAAGTCTACAATAATCAGCCCTACATAAAGTTTTCATTTAAAAACCACGACGATTTCCAAAGCTACCTAAAAGGTTTTACTTGGTAAATATTTCTCAATACTTTAAAGTACTGTCAGTCCGATCCAAAACCACTCTGCAAAACCAAACTAATCCCCACATGAACAGGGATTCTAGAATGCATCACACTGAGTCAAAGTTGATATTACAACAGCATAAGGATATTATCCGATCTTGTGTGGGATATGGAGTTTTAGCGCTTCGTGGTAGAGGTTATAGTTGTGAAGCTAAGCCTGTTGGTTCGGTCAAAGCAGCAGTCAGACTTTAAGGGGCTGAACAGACTGGCTACTTTTACGGCTAAAGGGCCATCGGAAATTTAATGGAATCATTCGCGGTATCATTAACTCACGTTTGACTATTGTTATAAGCCAGCTCTGCTTGTGACTAACCATGCATGCATTATTAAATAAATGCAGGAAAAACTAAGCTTGTGTCTACCGATTCAGCTCTATCATTTTTTTTATTATTTATATCTATATATTATTTTCCTAACTGTTCTTTGGCTATAAAATATCTACCTAAAAAAATTGTCGAACCACAACAAATATTTTTTTTCTATTTTATAAATAGGACATGGGATGTATAAGACGTTAATACTCGTACTAAATAGATAAGATCACTGATGCGATCAAAATACAAAAAAAAATCGGGTCGGTTGTTCGCGTTAAATGTCCTATGTACGCTTTAGATCTTGGAGTCGCTGCATTTAGCTTCAATATTTCCTAAAGTAGCTGGTTTGCAGAATCCCTAAGTAGTTTACTCCAGGAAGGCGTCTTGTTTGGTCTGCGAAGTCGCTAACTCGATATTGCACGCTCACTTTATGCCCGAGCTGGCTTCTTGGCCAAGTTTAATGTCACGCTCTGCCACCACGGATTTCCTCATCTACAATGAAACCAGACTTGAGTAAGGAATCAGGGAATTAAATTTTTAAAGCTAGCTTTTAAGCAAAGATTTGTTTGTTGACTTGTTTCTTAAAAATGTTAATAGAGTTTTAATATGAATGAATGTGAACAATGTCGTATTATAATCCGCATTTTATACGCATGGTATGGATTTTAAACAAAAGCTATAATATAGTATTATATAAGCTTTTATGTCGTTCAAAAAATATTATACTGCTAGATAATTAAGACGACTATTATACTAGCTGTGTGTTCTGTTTGCTCTTATCTTTTGCTAAGATGATTGTTGATAGCATATACAAGATCCATGTATTGCTGAAAGCTAGTACCGGTAGCCGGCTTTCCCCGTTAAAACCACTCGTCTCGGAAACATTTATTAGTTCTCCCGTTGCGGTGCAACAAGTCAAACTTTTCCGTTTTCGGTCCCTTTTGTTTTTGAATAACTTGGCACTCTCAATAGATTTATTTTTGAACTTCTGAAAGTTTGGCCCTCTCATTATAAAACTTCTATGTGCTGGATTTCATAGCAGTTTCTATTATGTTGAGAAATTTGACGTTTATTTTTCGCGTTTTAGTAAGTAAATGCGTCATAAAAATAATACTCGTAAGTTACCGAAAATCTATACGCTTTACGAGCAACCTAATAACAACTAGTAAGTTCAAACCCTTTCAGAATCTATATAAAACTCCCATAAATTATTCCATTACAGCCTTCCGTTATTTTTACGGTCATTATAAATGTAATGGCCCTATTAAGAGTGAATGGACGAGTGTAAAACGTTTAAGCGGTTGACTCAATCTGGTACAAGGCATAAAGAGGCGGAATGGTAGAAGACGTATGCAATGGCGGTGGTACAAACGGAAAATACAGCGATATGAATCAAATAATATTTTATTCATATTTTGTAGGGACTGCTGCTATACTCCTACACCCAACTAAACTTAACTTAGGCATTAAGACGCTACTTACCATGTAATGTACCATGTTTTCACCAGTAAGTCTATCTACCTAATAGATGTTTTGGGTTGCGCATGAGCATCAGTTTATGATCATGAGACTAAACTTACCAAAAAATGAACAAGAAGGTTCGTGTATTACTAACTGTATTTCATTAATTGTTTAATTAGCATTAGCTTGTAAATTATTGCCCGCTAGATAAGAATTAAATCCCGCAATGTGTCTATGGACGACACAGCTAGGTTAATTTATTTAGATGCATTTTAGTTTGGCCCTACAGCCTTATTCGAAAAACAGCAAAATACCCAAATAAAAATTATTTGAATAATACAAAGATTTTTTCTTATACCTACTAGATAGAGAACGTGTGTATAAACAAAAACAAAATGTCGAATTCTTTCTGAAAATACGGATAAAATTGTCTCAAAATGTAAAATTCCGTCCGCATACTTGCACCACATGTTACGAAAAGCTGCTATGATACTCAATAATACGATCCGTGCATTTTGCATAACGCCATTCTCGAGTATTTGAAAAGTTGCAAACTGCGATGAAAGTTCCCCGTTGAGGTTATGAACTTGTTTTTGGAATGCAGTTTATGAAGCAAAGTCTTAATTTTAAATAAGGATGGCTTTTTAGTTGTAGACTAGACTACGAAAAGCTGCACCATCGTTTATTTAAGATACATTTTAAATTAAATTACAGTTACAGATAAATCCAAATAAAATTATAATAATCTTACTTATACACAACAAATCTAAATGCAGGTGAAATTAATTATGGATTCTGGAGTGTATTTTACTAGCAGATTTTCTCACCTTTTCAACCTTCCCTGGCCTACTACGACTATTTTGAAACCAAAAGGTCCTAAATCGTCGCAGCCGCTCTTGATTTATTTATTTATTTATTTATTTTAAGGACTCCCAACAAAAGATACATTGATATATATTCTAAACATTATTCACAAGGTCTTCGAAACTTATGCTCTTTTAATTACAGGGGGCCACAGCGTGCACATTATTTTTAGACAATTTTATGGCTGAGACTTATAACTAAACTTATGGTTAAAAAAAAAGAAAAAACTAACTAGATAAAAACTTAAAAATAACTTAATATTGAAATAAAATGAAAATAATTATTTTATATAATAAAGATTCATGAAAGAGTAAGTCTACAAGTTCATAAGAATTTGTGGCAACAACTAGAAACTTTAATCATTACATAAAAAAGAAAAAAAAATTAATAAAAAGGTTATTCAGGCTTGGGGTAATTGGTTAGATCTTGGTAGTAATATTTTATATAAAGATCTTTTGAATTTAGGCAACTTATCAGAAATATCGATGTCTTCAAATTTTGAAAGAGTATTGTACTGGCGGAAGAGTCTTGGCAAATATATATTTATATTATATTTTGGAAACATCGATCTTGCTAGACAAAACATTAATATATACTTAATCAATCAATAATTAATTAGTAGTCTAGTTAAAAATCAAGGAATAAACTAAATCTGCAAACAGTTTAAAAACCACTTGAACAAGAAACGTTCAATTGGAACGTTCGAGAACAAAACAAGAGACACGACCACGCTCGCTCGTTGTCTTTACCAGGTGTAAAATAAAATCGTACGTGCAATCCACTGTAACAAGGATCACCTATTTTCAACTCTATTTCGATAGCAGTAAGGCTATAGATTACTGTTTGGTTACCAGACAAATATTTTTCCATTTGAAGCGGTCCCCGATTCGGGGATTAGGCATTGTTTCACGGATTCGTTTGTTTTGACGGTTTCACTCTGTTGTCTTTTAAAAATATTTTGTTAGTGGAATCTGTGGAGTCCAGTAGTTTTTGCTGTAGGTTCTAGTGAAAAAGCATATTAATCAGTGGCCATAGTAAAATATTGGATAGATCTAAAAAAAATCATTTCATTTTATTACTCGTACCACGTGTACCTACATTTAATATTATGCGAATTTCGAAATCTATTTTCTAATATATCTTTTATAAATATTAACCTCGCAAAATCTCTTTACCCATCGAGTAGGTACATACATTTGTAACTATCTCCAATCCATCAGAACTCAAGTGCGCTACTCAAAACGTAGCAATATACCTCGGGCTTGTCCTAGTAAAATATTGACACAAATCCCTTAACTTATAAAACCGTGCTTCCGTCCGGAGATGTCGGCAATATGAGATTTCCGGCATTTTTCTATGCCATAAGGATTACTGATACATCGGAGTGGAACGAGATTATCCGGTTTTTGTTTTATCCGTCTATTTTGTTGTATGTAGATCTTGTTTTTTCTATTATCAATCAATCAAGTCATTTATTTGCTTAATACAGGTATGTATTACATTTCATTAATCGTATTTTGATATGGTATTTTAAAATCTATATCTCATAAGAATAACAGGTACATTTCTGATAATTGATTCTTTACTACCTACAAAATTTTTTTTATCCTGAAATTTTCTAATGATATAATATGATTTCCGACTCATTTTTGACTGGTCTAAGTACAGGATTGTATTTTATGTCTACGATTTTATTACGTTATGATTTATACAATGAAGACATTTTATTATGTTTTGTTAATATCATAAGTAAGTAAGATAATTATCGTAACCATGTTTTCATCCGGCTATTTTCATAAACCAATCCCTAAACCCCCGGCCTTGTTTGCTAGGGGACACCTGGATATATCTTATACCGGGTAGTTTTCTATACAGAGATGTTTGCTGTTCGATATCACCCACACACAGGCACTTGAAAAAATCCTGAAGTTCTTATTCGGAATGGAATTACATTTATACCAAATAATTCTCTTAATATCCAGTATATATAATATACCAGAATAATAATACCAGAACCTTGTGATGTGTCAAAGATACTTTTTTCCGTAGACTATTTTGTTGTACCATTTATTCATTTGCCACACAAAACATGAATAATTCTCATGAAACAAAAATTATTTCTAATCTGAAACCATAGTGTTCAAGTTTAAAGCTAACACGTTGGACGCCAATTACAAATAATTGACTCACGTTTAGACCCCAAATTTATCTCAGCCCACGTTGACTCTTAAATTAATTAAATTCAAATATACTTTCTTGACTCGGTAACTACCGATATGAGGTTATATAAACATGTACAGTGTGTCAGGAAAGAAAAATAAACGGGAATATCTGTGAAAACGAAAGTTAGAAGTTTGGGCAACAGTTGTTTCAACAAGTCGATGTGAATGAGTGGTTGGTAACAAATGTAATAACGTTTATTTAACTTGTTACGAGATTCTTTGTTGATTTACACATGTGAATGATGTCTCTGTTTCTCAGAAAATATACCAGATTCGATAACTTAAATGTTGGGATATTGCCTGAAGATATTGAATTTTTCTGCGTTCATAAAGAATTAAATATACATAAAGAGTCAGGAAAACACATGTAAATAACAAAATATACTCATGACTTTAACAGCCATCAGTCTAATATGTTTTACCCATTTTGCTTACCTACCTTAAAACGCTTAGTTTATTCTAATATCGCATAACATTTGTACTTAAGAATACAGATATAATTTCGTGTAAAACGAACAGGTTATAAGACGAAACCAGATACACCATAATCTTCATTAAAATCCTTGCAGATTTCAATTTAAACCCTGAAGTTAAACTTTATAACCCATTATGTGCTTTATGTTATTATAATTATAGTTAAATTTTGCATGCAATGGTGTTCTAATTAAGTATGTTGAGTGGGGGGTAAAGAATGGATGAAGAGCCTGCGGGAAGAAAAGTTTGGTATCTGTGCCCTTTGAAGAGTATGTGAGAACTTAAGTAGGTATTAGGGACGATGAAATTATATAAGTATTTAAAGATTTATGATTTATGTCATTTATTTCCATAAAATTCCAAAGATCGCTTGGACAAGTCAATAAAATAAATAAAATACATTATAATCATTAGGGATTAATTGGAAACAAGGTTGACACGTTGAAGTACGTTTTAGTTTTTTAAGCACTGTGTTGATAAATAATCAAATTATTCTTATAAATATGAAAAGTATGGTAATCCGTGATAAGATTTAAATCTTCATATTAATAATTTCGTTCTCAAAGCGAGCAGCCGATCATGAAGTCAACTCGACAGGCCCTTAAATTATTCTGCCAAAGATTTTCTAATTTGTTCGTCTGAAACCGTAACCATACGATACGATGGAGGCGTATTTACAAATGTTGGTTTTGTTTTTTGATTTTATTTTTTATTGTAGTAAAAAGTAGTTGGTTAAGTAATATAATTATAGCAAATATTGATATTACTTTGCATAATAAAACATAAAATAGTGGAAGAATAATCAATAATGTTAATTTAAAATATAAATGAACATCGTCTGAAATAAGTGATCTCATAAATGATTTTATTGTTGTTTAAGTTGTATTTAAGTTTTGTTTACATTTTTTATATAAATAGTAGGTTCACGTAATAATTTTAGGTGCTGAAAATACTTATCACGTTCTCAAAATTTAAGTCCACCCCCCTATAAATTATATAAAAAAGAAAACCTTAGGGAAAATCCAAAACCATCATCCACAGCATCGTGACTTGCATCGGTGTTTGTAAACACGCCTTCACGCATTCCCATTATAGGACTAACATCTTCCCTTGAGGGTACCTCAGCGTCTTCAAAACCAGCCTCTTACTACCAAAATAACCCTTATAGCCTATTATTATGATTCAAAATTACATAACACGTGCGAAATGTATTCTCGGCGCGTATGTCCTTTGGGTAATGTTACGTAATAGGAAGGAGCGGCGTGATTTTGTCAAAGGTAAAGAAAATTGGTTAGGTGCGTTAGTGGGTAATTTCTACTGCCGGGATAAGGGAGGGTGCATTTACAACGAATCAAGAAAAATATTAATACACTAGAAACGAAGAAAGAATATAAATTTATTTGCAACAAAAACATTTAAAACATTACCTACATGATAATTTAAACATGTATGTTTGTCGCTACAAAACGGTCCCTACTCAGTATGATGCTAGCTGCTGGCCTGTGACAGCTCACGCTGGTCTTTCGTAAGTACCACTAGCTTACCACCCCAGGTTTGTCCGCGTTAAGTAAGTTAGTAGCATACGTATTATCTTGATCTAAACAAGCAGTCATAATTTTAATCTATTGTTAATTATGATAATTTAAAGTAAAATTAACTCTCTGGATAACTTAAGTGAATCTTGCATTAAAACAAAAGTCAGCGCTGGAAACATGTTTTCTATGTAAATGAATTATTTCTGAACATCAGGATGAGTGAGAATTATGTGTCTGAGGAATTTTCTATTTTGATGTTTGGGATTTCGCAAGATCCGGTGATTAAGAAAGTTTGGATGTTTCGGCGTGAAAAGGTTCACGTAATTTTGGGAGATAATTTTCTTTGGCAAATAATAATTACGTAATGTAAATGATACAAGGTTATAACAATTAAACAGGAATAAAATTTTCTTTATTATTAAGAATCATAATAGACGCAAATCGAAATATTGAAATATAAAAACTGACATTCCGATTTTTTTATATTTTTTTACTTAAATTATCAGAAGGTCGTTTACGAGGAATAAGATCAAAGAGTTAAATTAAAATTAAATTTAACAAATTATAGTTTTATTATTATCTAACCCAGCTAATAGTTTTAAAAATTATAAAAAAAATTACGTAGGAATAATTTTACTAAGGCGGACCCAAAACCGCTCGGTCAACGCATAATCCAGAACCACCAAATAAATAACTGTTTAAAAAATCTTCCAAAACTTCGACGTTAAAGCAAAGAAAAACAAAGCGGCGAACGAAATTACACAAAAGAAGTCTGAAGTAGAAAAGTCAACCGTGAAAATTAAAAATATTCAAAATTTAATTACATAGAACCTTTTTCTACAAGCTCAGAGTGCAAGTGCCCTCGAACTCACACTTCGGGACCACAACCTCGTTTTAAGAAACCTTATTTTGCCCACTTAATTTGCCTCATTCTTGTTTGCTCTGAGAATGAAGGACCGTGGTTATTTTTTTACCCTGGCAAGTTAATTGGAGATTCGGGTTGGCTTTTTAAGTCATATTTTTACGTCCGGCCATTTTGTTTAGACTCTTTGATGGGACTTTGTTACTGCATTTGATAATCATACTAATAATACTAAAATTTATTTATTTTATTTAATGGTTAAGACAATAAAGATGTGACTCTTTATTGTCTTAACCATAGAGTTTATGGCAATATACTTTTGTCTTTCTAACACCACATGATTTAGAAAGAATATACGTCAAATACAGAATGTATTATGTATTATTTCAAGTGTATAAATAAACATATGCATGACTTTTTTTAATAAATCAACTTAGAAACCCGACTTTCTTTTAAAAAGCCGTCCCTAATTCCGCCACGATCACTCGTGAGGCGCGACTCTGAAACGGGCAACCTCAGCGATGCGGTATAAACATTTATCGCCCGCCTACATCCCACTAAGTTTACTTTTATACAGTTTTATGTCCGAAAAATTTACGCCAAGAACGTTCCCTTTATTGCCGAGCAAGAATGTCGTGGAGCGTAATTGAATGTAATTTCGTTAGCTTTCGTTTACAGTTGTAAAATAAAGTTTACGCGATATTTATTGGCAATGCTGCGTCTATCGTGTGTTGGTAGGCCAATAAAGTGAGAGAGATGACTTACGCAGCTTCTGTAATAGACAAGTGCTGATATATAATGCGTCTTTGGCTTGAACATAACTTTTTAAACTAAAACTAATATCGTAGAATAAAGTTGAGTGTATGTAATGAGTACATTCAAAGTTACTTGTCTATATTCCTAGAAGGCATTTCCATTTTGGATCTAGCTAGACTTTTAATTAAGTAGATTTTTGACAAATGTATTCTTTTGTCATAAAAAGCACAACAGATTTGAAGAAATAAGTTGAATGCAAAACAAACTTACAACCCACCTTGTGATATATTTTAACCGTAAAACATTACCCAATAACATAAATAAACCTACCAAAGGGAGAAGGCACAATCAATACACTTTTTAACTACTAATTGAATTCGCGCTGCCTCGTTGAAATTAATTAAACTGTCTCAGTAATGGTGCTCTGTTTACAGCAATATAAAATATTCCTCTAAATGGGGCTTACTTTTGACTGTACTTGAAATAGATTTGGTCTTAATCTTGTAGCCATAATAACAACTTATTTACAACGATATGGTCTCGTACTACAAAAACAATATTGAATATTAATATTTTAATACCATTTACACATTTTATAGTTTTGGACTCAGCTTTCTATTTACTACATCTATGTAATAAAATGTGTGTAAGTATACACATATATTATCTTTATACCATAGGTAATATTACACCCAAAACATCAGTTTGAAATGTTTCCCAACGGCTAGAATGTTGATGAGTGTCCACACTTTAATACAGGAAGTGGTAAGTGATTGAGCATATCTGCATCATTTCCTTCTGTTAATTGCGTGTATGCTGGAATTTCCTATAACTACATTGTTGCCATTCCTGTGACATACCTACTCTAGCATATATCTCTGTACTACATTGAGTATTTTGTACAAAGGTATGCACCGATGTAACCTCGTTAGGCAACCAATTTAAAGGGTGTGTATTTTCTCTTTTTTGTCAATACCCAGTTCTCTATGTCCAATTTTGTAATACCTATTTATACAATTTTTAGCTTTGGGTAATAATTTATAAAATACGTGTCTTCAACTTTTTCGTGCAATATTTTCCACGATATCTCTGGCTGGATTATCCTCAGTTATTTTTACCAAAGGTCAAGACGAAAATAAGAACTATAAGACTCCACCCCAGTGACTGATAGTACACAATGCACGTACAGTCAGCGCCATATTTTCCCGTCATTATGTCGCGTTCTAAGGGCTTCAAGGGCTGTTGCCATGGCGACGAGGGATTTGGAGGCAAACGCACCGCATCACAGATTATCCCGTATTTAATGTATAAGATTTTGAAGCTTAGCCCTACTAGGTAAAATTTAAACATGATATTTCCAGAGGAGAGTTTCCTCAAAGAGAATGAAACTCAACACTATGTTAATGCAAGTATTGAGCATCATAAATCAATCATCAAAAAATCATATGACGTTAAATGGTGATACAATACGATATTTATGGCCTACCTATATTATATACTAGCCGACCGCCAACAGCTTCGCTTGCTTTTTTCATAAAATATAGCCTATAACCTTCCTCGATAAATGGACTATCCAACACTGAAAGAATTTTTTTAAATTGGACCAGCGGTTCCTAAGATTAGCGCGTTCAAACAAACAAACAAACAATCAAACTCTTCAGCTTTATAATATTAGTATAGATTAACCCGCCGTTTGTGACCTGTATGTCTGTGAGACCGGGTGGATCGAAAAAGTCGAATAACTTTTTTACCAGTTAACCAATTGAGTTGCAATTTCGTGTACTCTCCTGATTTTGCGTACTCTACCTTCGGTACACCCCGCGTGGCCGAGGCAGGTGGACGTGTGTGAGTTTTGGTGCCAACCCGGTGCGTGAGACCGGGGTCACAGATTACGTAAGTAAAATAGTCATAGGTAAATATGGTACAAAAAAAATCAAACAAAAAAGGGCACCTTTTTTTGTATAGTTCCTATTATAATAAACCTGAAAAAGCCTAATTAGGTCAAAAAAAATAATTTTTGTTTAAAATTCTGATATTTAGAGTAAACATTAGAAATAACTTGACTATTTTTAATGTTTTAACTATGTAAGTCTAATAATGAATAAAAGATAACTCATTTAAGAAATAACCTTGTATTATTCTTAAAAAAACATAGCTTTTCAATATTTTAATAAGTAAAAATTCCCTGCAGTAAAACTTTTTGGGAAATTTCAATTTGAAAAACCCGGTCATACGGACCGGCGTCACAAACCACGTAAGTCAAAGTGACGTCACAAACGGCGGGTTAATATAGGTAGGCCATAAAGAAGATTAATTTATATTTCGTAAGAAGATATTAGTATAAGACTAATATACGTGTAAATATACTAATATCTTGTTACGAAACGATGCGATTTAAAACTTTCCATTTTAATTTACTTTCAACGATACTAAAACGTTGAATAGGTAGTTATAATTTTTCCAACCTATTGTTTAGTTTCGCCAAATAGCGTTCAACGTAAAAGCCAAAATCACTGTATATCTTCATCAGAAACATATCTTGAACACGCGGAAGGTATTTCAAACTCCCAACTAAGCAAATAGTTCAAGTTGTACTAGCTAAAGTTATACTTTCGATGTAGAAAGTTGCCGAGCCTTTAAGGGCGCTAAGTTATTGGGTTACTGTGGTTACTCTATCAGACTTACATTTGACAAAATGTTCAACCTGAAAAAACGAGAAAAACTCATAACAAAATTTGCTAATTTTCAATCTATCCATCAATTTTTTAAAGTGCGGGTTGCATTTTTCATAATGTAGGGTTATGTACCTACATAATATGTCTCATCATTACACCCGGGGAGAATTTTGGTTATAACCTAGAACTACCTTATTCAAATGTTTTCCATTAACAAAAATAGACAAACATAGATAGACATAACATTATAATTTTTTTTTTTTTATTAATAACTAGCTTTCCGCCCGCGGCTTCGCCCGCATTATATTAGATTTTCCCGCGGTAAAAAGTACCCTATGTCCTTCTCCCGGTTCTAAGCTGCCTCCCCACCAAGTTTCAGCTAAATCGGTTCAGCCGTTCTTGAAGTGAATTAACTAACACGACTTTCTTTTATATTTAAAGATGTTTATTATACAAGGTTCAGTTAGTTTATTCAAAGTTTTTCAAAGGAACAATACACTTTACAACGCACATTATCGTACCGAATCCCGGCGATGTTATCCAAGTTCGCACAAACTCGATTTACCCTAGTCTTGCACCTGTGTATTAGATAATTATTTTAGGTTACGAATCGCTTAGCTATACTTAGCTAAGTAAGCTTACTTAGTACTTAAATATATTGCACAGTTATTTTTATACTTAATTAGGTATATAAATTCCGATATGCAACAAGGTTTCTCAAGTTTTCTCTGTCCGCTTTTTTCTGTTGGTATTTACGTTATCGAACACCAATGATCAAAAATATACCCCATTAATTATTGTATTTATTATCACTTTTATTTATTCTGGACAATTAAATCATAGGCTAACTCTAATAAATGATATAAATAAAAAATAAAAAAATATAACATTAAAAAGTTAAGACAGACTCATAAATTAAGTCACATAAATCAAACATTAGAATAGGTAAGTTACATTTTCTTTTTAGGTTAGATAGAACATTGTTGTCATTTTGAAAAGGATTTTTGAATTAGGAATATGTTTTTTTTGGAAGCGCCTAAGGGTAGAGCTCAGTAAGGTCGGTAGGCTCAGCGAAAATGTTTTGTTATAATTCTGGTTTATGAATTAGGTCAAATGCATTATAAATATACATTTAAAAAATCCATGCCGTAAAAAATAAAACCGGTCGGTCGAGCGGGAATGTGTTTTTTGGATATTATCATTGCTAATATCAGCTTTTTTTTCAAAAAATGTTTTCTACAAATTAAAAATTTTAATGGATGGATGGACTTGTAACCAAGGTAATGGGTTAAAAACCTATAATTACTCAAAGCAAATAAATGGTTTGATTTGATGTAGATTTCTAGTTATTTCGGTTGAAAGTGGATTGCGTAATTAGCACCGTAGTACCTACATACCTTCGTAGATACTTCAACAGTGATGGTATATATAGGAAGTATACAGCAGAATTGTAACTTTAAGGTTCTTTACAGAACAATATTTTATTCAGTAAAGAAAAGACTAAAACAAAATGAACAATTGCTACCGTAGAAACCTTGATCTTTGCCGACAAAGAAACAAGGCGCATAGCCCGAGGCGCACCATCCCCTTCTTAAATCTCAATTACGGTTAAAACCATGTCTTGGGGCTGCACGTTCTGAATTAAATTAATGACCGCATATATTGGTGGCTAGGTGGAAGCAGGATTAATTGCTCTTTTCAGGGTTCTTTCGGTCAGCGACGTGATTCTCCTAAGCCCGGGTACCTTTGAACATTGACGATATTCTTCATCTACACACAGTTTAATATAAAGCACATTAAGTGATCATGTGCATTTGACTTTCTTTCCAAAGGTCGTGGATAATTACCCGCCAAACATTATCTGATTTTTCGTCTTTATGTGTGCTTTAAAACACGTGCTCTAGCGGTGTATGGAAAATCGTGAGGAAACCGGCATGTCCTGAGAACTTCGAAAAGCTTTAAGGGCATGTGTTATTCATCAACCCGCACTTGGCCAGCGTGGAGAATTCAGGCCTCATATCCCTCGTCAAGAGAAAAGTCCCTGTGTCCCAGTAATGGGAACATAAATATGATCTTTATGGTGTTAAGCTAAATGTTGTCGATTACTCTGCATTGCATACTAAAAACCGGACTGAAGACATTCGTATACAGAACCTATTTCAATATGCGTCCAACTCGCACTTGCCCTCTTGGTTTTTCCTTGTTCCTGGTTAGATGGTTTATTAAAGTGATAGGTAATTGTTTATTTAGCGGTTCAAAGGGAATTGCTGTTTTGTTTTAATTATTTAGTCAGCAGCAAGGTGCCTTGCAATTTGCAAGACTAATGATTATTTTTAATTCACTTCTAAAGGGATACCCTCCAAAGTTGATTAAAATTAGGTACTCGAAATGTTTTGTAAACCAGAAGTCACATCAAAACGCTCAACACAATGCTTAAAAAGTGTATTTTTATGTCAATAATCTACTTATTCTCATTACTTCAAAAAAAAATTACATAACACAACGTGATTATTTGAAAATGCTGTTTAAAATAACATAATACCCAAGATATGAGCTATTGTTTTAGTTTAGGTGTCAGTAAATATTTATTTATCTGAATATCATAGTAATATTTTAAGGCTTGTAATTTATCTTTTTTTTTCTTTATCTAATAAAATGTATTCTTCACAGAAATTATGAGTTAAAGCAGACTCAGATTAGAATTTAAACCTTTAATATCGATTGTACTCTATTATTCACAAAGCGAAGATAATATCTTTACAAGTTCATACAAAATTCCTTGTCTAATTCGGAGCTTATCTTGCCATCTGTAATCTTACAGGAAGATACCTCAAATACTCCCCCCCCCCCCCTCCCCTTTACCCCCTTTTCCCTCAGGGCTCTCGGGCTCCCTTACCCTGTTTGTAAGACGAAGTTCATAATACCCTATTAGTGGTACACACGACCTACAAACATGATGCTTGACTTACCAACCTAGTAAATCCTTTTTTCTACTTTTAAATGAGTACAAAAAGTCGTGTTACAAAGAAAAATATTTTATAATTATGTCAATCTAAATCTAAAATCTAGTTGAATTATTTTTGCAAATGGAGTTTCAAATGATCGCAATTGTTTAATGGAATCGGAAATCAGTAGCGCTCTTTACAAGATGTTTACGTTCGATACAAAAATAAGGACAGGGAAAACCTCAAAGCTGACTATATTCATCTCCAAAAGTCATTAACGAGGTGGAAACTGACTTACTGACATCCTTAATTACAAGCCAGCATTCCCAAAGCCTACAATATAAATATTGTACAAATAGGTCTGTATAGATACCCGGGGGAAGACTCGAGTTCACTGGAGCGGATAATAAATCTGTTGACAATCTTTAATTCGCCCGCCTGGCAGATTGGACGATGCAGGGTTGCCAGCACATAAAAATCTACAGTATTTGTCATTTTGTAACAGATTACAATTCTATATTTCGTGTTTTGTATATTACTCGTAATGTATGAAAATCTTAATATTTTCAGTGAAGTGTAAATGTATTTGTTATCAGCTTGATGTCTACCATACTGAATGGGTTTATTTTTGTTATAATTATGATGAAACTATTTTATAACACCTGGTGTTGTAACCATCAGAATAACACAGATAACATTAATTAAAATAATGTTTCTAGTTTATCCTTTTCTATTTCGTTGTTTAGAGATTTGTATAGAATATAACAAAAAAAATCTGTTTCACTATAACTGAATAAAATAACTAGATAATATATACTTTGTTATATTAGGTAACCCTAACGCTTTCAAATAAAAATCAAATTTTCCTCGAAAACACCCCTTGCTTAACCGAAGATTGTTTAACAATGCCTCTTAGAAGTTCGTAAATATCGTTCAGTTACAATAAGTTTTTGAATCTAACTTTGAGCGATCCACGGATAATATTATATTTCGCTAACGCACTTCATATAACGATCATAAAATGTATATTCTTTCGTTTCAGCTAGTTGAAATAAAAAAATGTATGAGATAAATATATTTCTCATGGAAAGATATATTTTCCCTCGGTAAAATAATAAAATCTTGAAAAGCGGAAAGCTTAACCCTACACACAGGTACATGTTGATTTAGGTTTACACAGGTATAACCGGTAAGATACAGTGATCTTATCGCAAACTAGCTTAGATTCAATTAGTGTACAGTTAATTATACACTATTGTGATGGGGGGCGTAGTTGCGCGGATAGCATTGTATTGCGGTCCATTCACCTAAATCCTGTATATCCCAACTAATGGTCAGCCTTTGTGGGACAAGTCCTACTGTCGTGTATTCTGGCTTAAGCTTTGTAGAGTCATGAACTATGCTTGTTAACGTATGACATTCATTGTATCATACTTTGTCCAAGTAGGTTGATAATCTTGAAATCATGATTATAAAGACTTTGATGAGGAACTGTGTACTAACAATTTAACATCATATCAAAAATTAAACATTTATGCTATTGTCAATATAATGTAGTTGGTCTTATTTGAAAATTAATATATGCATCTGGTTTGATGTAATTTTTTCCAAATATAAAAATTACGAACCCTTTTCATTGCCGCAGGCACTGCCAAATTGGAATTATGCTCTAAAGAAGCTTCATTCTTCAAACTTCATAAAAGATTATTATATATATTAACATTTATTTCCTAGCTATTTCATACCTAGGTGCTATATTTATATATCCTTATCGTTAGAAACGAATCTCTCCCAGATTATAAAATAATCACCAGATTATAAACTAATCAAATAAACCCGATCATAAACATGTATTTACATCCTTATCGTTAGAAAAGATCTTTACCAAAAGTTACTTTAGTTACTTCACAAGCAATAACACAATCAATCTGACAATGCAACAAATGTCACGCCCCGTCGTTACAGCTACTGGCCGACATTCCCAACGGCCATAAAGAGCAATTCCTCTCAAAGCACTTTCCCCAGCAATGTGCAAATTACAGTGCCATTTACCGTAATTCGGGTTTTGTCCGACTACCCGCGTTGTACGACCTACAATTTACGCCGGACTCGCCAGTCGGCGGCGAGTGCCCGTTGAGGCAGCACGTGTCTTTAACGCGTGCTGCGTTTTATGCTACTATTAGTTCAGCTTGCATGCCTTGCAAATGTAATAAGGGTTTTGTTAAATACTGTATTCTAACATTTGTTAGATAGAAAATGTTTTGTCACAATAAGGCATAACAACAACAGTTTAATTAAAAAACTAGGCTTTATTTGTTCTTAAGCGAACTCTTTCTTAAAACTTTATTCGCCAATTAAATAATCACGCTTTATAATTTCTGAGTTAATGCCAAATTTTATTCAAAATAGTTCAATCTTTTTAGTAAAATAACGTAACGTTTTAATACACTATAGGAGAAGTTCTCGGCTTAACCAAAATTTAATATTCGTCGGCGGTCCCCAGTGGCGCAACCGCTAACTTCTTAAACGTAGTTAGAAATAAACATGGTAATTTAAATTGGCACGACTGTTTAGGGGTTAAACCATGACACAGCCATATTTAGGCGTGCTTTAAAAATATGCGTGTTATAAAAGAAATGATACCAACTTAAGTATTTGTATTGTAACGTTAAAGCAAGTGTATTGTAATTTTTCTAGATAGGATAGAAAACAATAGGTAATGTTTGGAAACGAACATACAACAACCTAAGGGAAATTTTATATTGTTTTAAAATAACTACACCTAGTTAATTTTAAGTGATATACATGTGCAAGACTAATTTCTGTTTTTATTCTAAATTAAGAGGCGATACAAAATAAAATTTACAAAACTGGTCAACTGCTCATTATTATATAGCGTGATTCCATAACCACACCGAATAGAATAAATATTATTTTGACTAACCAACTAAAACAGAGAGAATAATTATCTATATCTACTCATAGAGCTCATACCCCTCCCTATGCAAATGAAATAAAGCTATAACAAAAAATGTGGTAAGTATAGAATTCTTTTTCTCAGCACTCCAGACAAAATAAGTTTTCCTTCATGGCAATATGCTAAGCTGGCGCAAATACAAAAATATGTCCGTTGCAATTTTATTCCCAAAGAACGCCAGAGTCAATACATCTGAGACATGAGTTATGCGTCCGCGGGGCTCTCTTTACATTAGGGTTATGACAAGATGCGAAGAATATTCAAAAACAAAAGTCAAAATGAAAGAGTTTACTTGAAAGTAAAATTATTTATACGAATTAATATTATTATTTGTGTATATATACATATTTCGTATAAATTAGCTGGGTAGCTGGGTACTGTAGCAACTTACTTACCAACCCTGATAAAGTCATCATCATCATAGTTATAAACCAATATTACGTTTATCTACTAATGGATGGCCGGGGTCTCTTCAATTTAACCAAATTTAGGTGTTATTAGGCAAGTGTTACACCAGGCTTGGTGTTTGCACATTACACATAAACCTGCTGTATTATTTACGGGCATAATTAGCAGTCATAAAATCATAATTAACCTTTAAAATTACCTGTCAAGCAACAAAGGCTACATTCACATGATAATTAATATAAAAGCAAAGTTAAAAGCATTATTTAATACCATTCTGAATTATAAACTAGAGAGTTTAACTGTTAATTAATTGCATAGTATTAAACTTTTTGTGTTGCACCGCGAAACAATTAACCCTTGTATTGTAATTTGTAAATATCTATTATACTTGGAACTTAATTGGGTTTTGAGCTCATCAACTTGAGCTCCCAAACAAATGCTGCAGAAAATCCTTTTATTATTTACGTCGGAAACAAAACAGGTATAAAATCTCAATATGATAGAATAAAGGAGAATAACTGTGATAAAGAGTTCCCCTTGCCTTCGCCAAGAAACGCCACTTAAATCGAAACGTCGATTTCAATAACAGCAAGTTCATTGAATAGAGTTACCTCATAACATTTTTATTGTACAATAAGAGTTTTTCCGCGGGAACGTAAACCATCAGATATTGGTTATTTCGACAGAACTCCGAAATATTTGGATGTGGCAAATTTTTTTTTACTGCTTACATGTGTGGAGTTTTTTTATTCGGTAACTTGCGACGAATAAAACTAAATGTTATAAAAACCATAATTTACAACGTCTAAAAACTTTAGACTACATCTTTCAACAAAAATTTTAATTAACTAAAAGTTCGCGTGCGTTGTATAAATTAATTAGTCCGCGGAGGGAGCAGTGTTTATATATTTGGCAAGCACTAGTTCACATTCTTACAGGTGATCATAAACTTACGAGTATTTTGCAGAAGTTTCCTCTTACTGTAAGTCATGTTCTGCAAGCACTTTTATACGAGTGTGAAATTCAACGGAACTCGTCAACAGCATTAACATTCATTGAAAGCTTGTAAGTCGTAAAGCAGCAATCCGCACCACAGACTGCTTAAAAGCCGTGAAATAATTCAAAAAGCTGTAAAATGCATCTTGGACTAACCTGGCTTGGTTTATCGCTTGCAGAAGCTTTATAGCAGTTCGGGGCGTACGGTGGCTGGGAAAACTGGTATTAGAGTCTTGAGAAGACAGTAACATAGACGTTAAAAGTGTGTACATAAAATGGCGACCATACCTTCACTAGGTATACCGAATAAAACTCACATTTTAAAAGGTTTTAGGTATATTTGCTTTACTGTAACTAAAAGCTAATGTAAGATATGAATTATTCGCCGTATGCATAAATTTAATCCCCTTAAATTTTATTCATATTTTCATCCCGAATAGTTATTTACGTTTTTATCGTGAGATATGATCGTGATTCCTTCAGTTATTATTCTTAAAATAAACAAATAAAATAATATATGCCATGTTAAATTATGTTTAAGACATGATTTCTTTACCACTGCGACGCGACTTAGCGATGTATAAAACGAAAAAAACCGTATATTCCGAAAATCCACCTGCACCAGTATCTATGCCCATAAACTTGCACTTTGCTGACATGGAAAATAGTAAACAGGGTGTCTATAGCTCTTATAGTGTTTATCTGCTTTATGCCCGATAGCGTCTAATCTGGTGAATAAAACTTCGCCATTTTTAGGGAGTTTTTACGATTTGAAGACGCTGAGTCGAGACTACTCGAGTTGTTTGTGTGGTGTAAGTGTTTTAATCTAATCGGGGCTTAATTATTTAGAACTCCGAAGATTTTAAGAACTAACTTAATGGCTGTATTTATGGAAAAAAAAACATTTCACGTTAGATAATATATAAAATATGTATCTTCTTTAAAAAATCTTTAATGATAAATATTCATATTTTTTTAATTTGTAGATGACTAAAATGATAATTATTATTATCAAGAAACTAAACTTTTTGAAGCCAAATAATTTTATTTTATCATATTCTTGTTTAAGATTGCAATCTATCTTAAATTATCAAAATGTGCTTGAGAGGCTCTTTTTTATACTAACCAAAATGCGAACGAAAATGGCGCATAAAAGTTAATGCTACAATAGAACCACAACAAACCATAGACAATCGAACTGTAATAAAAAGGATGTATACTATTCGAAATTAGACAACGGCTCGTACGGTCGTTTCCGTTTGCCGGTCAATTTCCGGTGTATCGGATATATCCAAATTGCAGTCTCCACTTCAGTCCAGCATTAAATTTCAGTAGATTGCCCAATTGTTGATGAGAATTCGTATGGAAGACGTATTTTCAGAGGGTTTGCAAATAAACTGTAATTAAATATTTTGTTTTCGTTTTACTATAAAATACGAAATAATTTTATTTTTTATTTAGTGCTATTTAGATTATACATTTTGTAATAACGGTTATGACTCACTTATTAGCAAAACCACTTTCGACGTTTCGACAGCAACAAGAACAGTCTTTATCAGGAGGATTAGATTATAGTTTTAAGACATGTGACCTTAGAATGTGTTATAGCAATTTGGTGTATCTACCAATTTACTTAGCGTGGTACTATGAACTGTATGCTGCTGCCTTTCTTCTGTTATATTTTGTGATATGTTTTTGCTTAGCGATAACCACAAGAAAGATGGAGAGCTATTCACTACATTTTCTTTCAAACAGTTCTTTATGTGTAATTGTATACTTGAAACATGGATGAACCCCAAAACCTCACCAACTTACAGCAATAATAGACACTCAAGTTTCCGAAATCTTGGAATTGTTCACTACATTTTCAAGTTGGTATTATCCTTGCCCTCTTATGACCCTCTTGGGGTCACAACTACATACGGACACTTGAAATCCTATTCAATGAAAAGAAAGCTTTATTTCCGAGAATTCTGATTCAATATGTCTTGCCTTGCTCTATAATTTTATAAGGTGATATTATTTTGTATAGAAATATGTGTTCTAATGCGTCGCAGCTAAGTACAATATGCTTAGGTATAGTGGGACCAACATTTGTGATAATGCTGATATATTGGCTATTCTTTGGAAATATTTGGGACAAAAAATGAATTGTTCCATTATTAGGAAGGCTCTAGGCATTCTTGACATTTCATTACGCGATTTAGCTTAGGGAGTGAGTATTTGTGAGTAATTGGGTTGGATGGAGTACACTAAGTACTATAATCCAATTTAAAATGGTAATAGGATATATTAAATATGAATATTTTTTATAATCCATGTCCTTCAAACTTTAAAAATATCACAGAACATGTCCATTTCCTTACGTTGTTTAACTTCACCGTTGAAGCACGTGTCTTTAAGTGCACCTAATGTTTCCTAGAAAAAAAAACGAATTGCGTGGCGGGGTTTGAAGTTTGAACCCACGCCATCGGAATGAAACTCGAGTGTACCACTTAGACCCATACATAGTGGGACGTAATATACCCATAATCATCTTCTTCAGGGTTCCTATGATACATAATAATAATTCAGGCAAAGTCACGGAACAGAAAGGTATGTTTAAATAATTTTTGTTCAACGAACACCGTCGACATGCCTTTTACCGCTTCCCTAAGCGTAAACAAAAGTGAGGAACACGTGAATATGAAATTAAGTTTTCAGACTCTCTGTTATTTCAGAGGGTCTGAACGAAAATATACTACACTGAGGTTTATAAATAAGTTATACCCTACAGAGGTTAGTTTTGTTTTGTATTTGAAGCATATTTTGAAACTTGTTCAGAGGACCGGGCTTTGAATAAGCGTGCCTTGCTATTTATATGTTTTCCAACTATTTTACTGCATGAGTGAATGTTTCTGGATTCTGAAAATAATTACTTTGATACATGAATCGACACAAAGTTCATAAATAGACCTGAGTTTAAAATGATCTAGCCGGACGAAAAGAATAAAAAGTAAGAGAATTAACAAAATCGATATTTTTGGGACTCACAATTCCTAAGCGTTTTCTTTGTTATCGCGCTAAAGTCTCCAATTAATTCATATCACGCTTCGTCGGTACGTATTTTAATATGACAGGGTTTCAACTGTTTATTTGTAGACAACAATATAAAAACTTAGTTAACGCTATTACCAGTTACCACCTACCACCCTACAACTCCTACAAGCACAAAACTCGTCAGATAAATGAAAGAGTTCGATGATCAGCCAGCCGTTATGATTGATCGACTTCGCGAGGGATCCGGTTCGAAGGACCCGATCCGGTGAAGGACCAATCCTCGCAAGTGTAGAATTACCCATTTATTCACTTACGTCGAGTGTGTGAGTTGAGAACCGATATCTTGAGGGAGAAATTACGTGGATGTGCTATTTTGTGTCTCTATGAAACTTAGGAGTATCGATGAAATTTTCTACGAATTTTCTTTGTCACTAGTTGTTTCGTACCTACGTTTTTACAAACCGAACGTAGGCACATAAATAAAGTTATATTTCATTTATTTATTTTATTTGGAAAACAGACAGTTAAGTATCTATCTTTGTCAAGAGTTTTCTTTAATCTTTAATGAAAACTTTTTCATACTTACTACAGAAAAAACCTAAAAAATACTCTCAAAGTAATAAATGGTTAGATTCGAAATCAAATTAAAATGGCAGTAGACGTCACTTCGTAATTTAAACTATACTTGACGAAATCTATTCAATTATTGAAAAAAAATCTATATAAAATAGAAAAAATCTGAACCTATAAGAACTATCGATTTATAAGTTCCTGAATATAGTTTTAGGGAGTTTGACAACTGAACACCCTTCTAATAAATGACACAGCTGTACACAAAACTCACACCATTCTTAATCAAGTTATTGTTTATTAGGGAGGGGCCGGTTATCGAAACCTCTACCTTCTTCATGAATTAATCGGGCGGAGCCGATGAGTTTTGTGATAATATTTATCGAAGGAAATACTAGGCACTGTTCTATAATTTAAAGTCAAGGTTACCAAAATTATTATACCTATTGTACTCAGTATGACACAAAAATCTCGCCTTACTAATTGCATCAGTTCCCCAAAACAAGTGTTATTGGAAAAAACGTAACCTTAAGCTCCCCACAGCCTTAATGCGTTGGCTTAGCCTGGTCTGGAACGCTAGCCTTAATCCACTTAGAACAACGGTACCTCAAGATCGTTCCTTATAGCCTGCTGGTATCGTCTACGGTGTGGGGTATAAAAGGGATTTGAACCGATTTATATGCAGTATATTGGTAATGCCGCGGTAAGGGTTAAATTATATTGGGTGTAACGGAGCTTCGTTTGTTAAATTACGTTTTGTTATTGAATTTGAGATTTTATCTAAGTTTTTTTTTTTAATTGGTAGAAATTGAAATCGTTGAACAGATGGCCGTTAGGGCCGAAAAAATCTCGAGTAACCACGTATCGAGCGTCGGACGTCTGCCTACTAGGTGGACGGATGAGTTGGTAAAATTTTGGATGCAAGTTGCATCCGACCGAAATAACTGGGTATCATTATAAGCTCCCTTAATTAGCGCAAAATGATGAGGGTGGTCAAAACTAAATACGGATCAATGTACCTTATGCTTAAGAATTAAGTCAATGGCGACTTTGTATATGTTGTGACGGTGCTAAAGTTTTGATCAAAGAAAACAAACTCAAAGTCTGGGATAACCGATTCATTATTTCACCTTAGAATAAAGTTCCAGCAAACACACGCCAGTGAATGTCATCAGATTCAGGAAATTAAGTTTAAAGTGCCTCGAAGTTGGCGGTTCGCGGTCTCTGAGGAGACTCGTTTTGGCAGCGCCTAACCTATGTCACTTAGAACTTTCACCACCAATGAATATCATCATTTTCTACGATCGCTTGTCGTTGGATTATTTGCTAATATAAACAATCTAGGAGAATTATTCAGGTTAATTTTTTTTAATTATTTTTGTTTGTGTATTTCTGGGCCTTGTGGGTTTCTGGCCTTCTAGGTTTGTGTTTAAAGGCCTATTTATGTTATTATAATAAAATACAAACAGTTTGATCGTTTCCTCGTGACCGTTCGCTGTCTAATGGGTAATTGAGGGTTACATTTTTAAAATCTAGGTCCCTTCTCGGCTGTAATTTTATTTTAAATAAATCTACTCTTTGATTATAATGATTTTATATGTTATTATCATTATCATAATTTCAGCCATCAGCATTTTTATATGGGAATAGCGAAAAGGTTAGGTTTACGTTCTATACAATTACCTATTCTCGGAAACATAATATATTATGATTAAAATATAATCAGTACTGGCAGTCGCGAGTTGCAGTGTTAATATTTTATAGAAAAGTAAAATCAGTGATAGTTTTCAGAATATTTGTACAAAAACGTGGTATTCTAGACGTAAAAACTAATATGTAAGCAGCGGCAGAACAACACACATCCTAAAACTCAGTGAAAACTTCAGTTCTCAATTAAACTTGGTGTAGACGTTCAGATTCAACTTAAAAACTTCGCTTTGTGGATTTCATTTGGTTAATGCTTTGAGCTTCTGTGTGTTTAAGGGCGCCTGTTGAAGGTATTTTCAGTTGGTAGTATTTTTCTGTGTAATTTATGGGTAGTTGAAGTTTTATTTGTCTTTCAGGGACTCCTATTTTTCTTGGAATAATTAAGTTGATTGTGACAATGGAATAGTTGGTTACCAATTTTCGGTACAATTATGGCATGGTATAATTTATTATTTATATCAGTTTTTACTGCGATCACCATTCCTAATAGTTAATAGCAAACTAATTAACTGATTTAGCAATTATTTCACCCGTTTCAAGTTTTAGTTTAAGAACATTTAAGTAAGTAAGATACGATAGGTACACTGTATCTCTATTTCCTCCATGTTAGGTTAGGTGAGGTTAAAACATTTTGAGTGACAATAAATATAAAATTAGCCTTTGTCTCCTATGATTGCCTATGATTAGTCTGTCTATTTATCTGGCTAAAAGCGCTAAGTCCATATAAAGACCCCGAACTTGAAGCTTCTGTTCTGAAACTTTAATACTAAAACTAAAATATTGGAATTTATAAATATCAGACTATCAAAACTTCACATAGTTACAACCCCTCAATATGTTTAATTTTGTAAAGCATCGGCATGCGTTCTTAAAGTGTATGCAAGCTGCCACGAGCGATCCACAACTTTGCCGGTGTTCATTAGAACTTAACTTGATGAATTTTCACCAACTTTCCGTAATGAACACTAAAAGGCGGCAAGTTTCAGCTTCAAATTTTAATACTCCGCATCGGACACGCTTTGGGGAATTTGTATGGAATTCATAGGTAGAGTTAGAAATCCAATATCCTCTCTAACTTCGTTCGAAATTAACTCGGCGCTGTTTGTCTGGCTTCTGAACTGTCTTCATTTTATAATGTCTGCGTCGATAGCTTTTAGACTGAGTCTATGGTTCCTAACATTTACTGTGGTGATATTCTTATGTCGAATGTACGATAGTTCATTATTTTAAGTTATTCTTGATTATTCACAGGGTTTATTTAAACAAACTATAACTTACAGAAAACCAGCGCTGTAGTTGCTCATGATGCTTTTTCTTTAGTGGTGATCGATTTATCTTTTAGTTTTATAATTTTAAATTTTAAGTTCAATATTTTTTTATTTAATTAGACAAAAATATTTTTATATTCTTATTCTTATGCTAATGCTACTGAAAATGTTAAATACAAGACACCGATTTGCGTTCTGGCAATCAATAAAACAAATAATTATGGTTTTTTTTCTATTCTAACGTGAATTCTCATAACTACATAATGTTTAACTAATTCAAGTTTTTATTAATTTATAAAATCCATGTAAATATTTTCTAAGTTCGTCTCGTACTCAATAAATATTAAATGTAAGGTCAAAGGATCCCTTTGAAGTATCTCTTCAGCGAAGGGTCGACAACTAACCTATTGTAACTTCACGAATTAAATTCCAGAAGCGGCCGAGTCATTTCAAATATTAATTGTGATACAGTTACCTTCTTTGAAATTTGCAAATTTCAGAATTATATCTGTTTAGTCATAATTTACTGGTTTATAAATTTTAAGCTTTATGCCCGCGGCTGTGTCTGTGTTATTTAAAAAGTAAAAAATAGTAAAATTTACTTGTATTTTGAAATAGCGTGCGGTGGCAAATAAGTGGAGAAGTTACAGCAAATTATTAACACCAATATTGTTTTTTGTACACAAAATCAAAGAAAATTTCTTTTTTAACTTGAATTTTTCTACAAATTACTAAAAACTATATAAAAATCTGTTAAATAGTTGTTAAATGTTGAACAAATTAGTTAAATAAGTATATTTTTATAATATGAGTATTGAGATAATTTGTGACGCCCAACGTGGGCAGTGGCAAGTTTGGTACAGTTTTTGATAAAGTTTTGTATGATAAGCTTATGAAAGAATAACATTAGTTTTTGGTAAAAAGATATACTTTTCGCGGTCGGATTTTATTTCATATTTATTTATATTGAATACAAAATCTGATAAATATCATTGTTTTCATTCTTTCTTTGTTAAGCCTCTCAGAATAATTAACTTCAGAATATACAAACCGGTTAATTCAGTGTCTTGTAATGCTTTTTTATATCGCAATATGCAATATTTCGAAAAATATGTAGTATTTTTATGCTATTTTATCACAAACTTGATAATAACACTTAGTTTTACCCAGCACGCAACTCTGAAAAAAGGGCTATCGCTTACTGAAACCTCTGATATAGTTAAACTATCACAAAACTCTCAATAATTACTCAAAAAAAACCAACTATGCTATCGTAACAAGCAAAACTCTTTAAAAGCCAAGTCATATGGGCTGGTGTTTCGCTAAGCACCCGCATGGCCTTATCTGAGATACGGCGACTGACTGCCTAATGAGAACGATCGATAAACTCTTATCGACACTTGAAACTTCGGTTATGAAGGTAACTATCCCTCTGTTTGCTGTGGGGTACCCCACCATAGTTTTATCAAAGGTTTTCGGGGAGATATCAGCTGATAATCACTTAAATGTTCCTTGTTCTTTCCATTAAGTCAGAATGATTTTTTTATTTAAAGTAGTTTTTCGCCCCACGGCTTCACCAGCTTTATGTTAGATTTTTCCTCGGTAAAAAGTATTCTATGTCCTTCTAAGTAGTGTGGTTATAAGCTACCTCTTCGCGAATTATCAGCCATTGTCGAGACAAATAGTGTAAAAAACACGACTTTAATTTTATTATTTATAAGATTTCATGAATTTATCTAACGTGTTGTAATTATCAGTATTATTTTTTAAGTTAATGTCGCTGTAATGTTATTTTGTCCATGCCAAAACGGTGACATGAAAATTGAATGAATGAGTTTGTAGAGCATCAAATTTTATCGTTTGGCCACTGACGGTTTAATAAATTCGGTAAGTTATAAGTCAAGAAGTTTGATTTTATTTTAAAGTAGACCCGATATTTTTACAGTAAAATACAATGGAACTAACGTTTCTTAAGCAACAAAACCACATTATTTCCGTCATAATAACCTTACATTTCAATTTCAGTAACTTTGTCCAATACCTTAAACACCGGACAAAATCTAAATCCACGAAATAAACCCGTAATTTGAAGCGAATTCATTAAACCCGGTTTATGTTGCAGAAAATTAATATTTCAGTGAAAATTTCTGTGAACAAGGCGACAAATTTAATATCATAAGTCCCTCGGTGGTAATTAGCGGGAAAGGCTGCTATCAGGGTGTTTATTAGCTGTTAATAGAATTGCGAGCTTCTGGCTCTACCGCGCTGATGGATATCGCCAACCTGTTGCCGGGAACGCCTTCCGCCCATCGCCACCAGTTTTCCCAATACCAAAGAAGTTCCAAAATTACCCTGAAAACTTCCAACATACCTTTGTCGCTGAACGCCTCGCAGGAGCACGCCATCATTTATTAAAACACAAAATAAACTACTATAACTAACTACGAAACAAGTGTAAGATTTTTTTAAACTTTTCAGATTTTTACAGTTTTTCATAAAAAATCATAAAATGTAAGCACTACGTAAATAAATTGGAAAGAAAAATGTTGAATTCGGAAAAAAAGAAATTAGGAAAATGTCGTATTTCGCGAGCGGCGGCGGCAAAGTTGTTAAATAGTGTGGTACTGGTGTAGGTTGAGGAGAGAGAAGGTAGAAGGCGCGGTGCCGGCGCCGCGGCGGACTACAGAATGAGAGCGGGCCGGCAGAGCGCGGGCCCCACCCCTGGCGGCTGCGCGCTGCCTCTCCGCCACGGCGCATGACCGACGTCCTACCCAAAACTCCAAAAGTGACTCCTCCAACGATACACCATTATGTACTAAACAAATATTGTACAGTAATAAATATCGATACTGGCACATTTTGACCTACTTAACGACCATCACCCTCGCGAATCGCGATAGGCAACAGCCGTACCCATATAGCCACTACCTGAAAACTAAACTCAATACTCAGATCCCTTAAACAGCGTCTACAATTTCATTTTATTCAAAACTGTAAATATTATACGGACTCTTGAAACGACGAGCACGATCTTGAAGTTTTTTATCATTGATAACGTTGTATAGTTCCCGTATTCCTGCGAAGTAGCCCAAACGGAGCGAGCTCTCATAGCCTCGGGGCATGTTGTGGAAACTGGACATCAAGATGTTGGCAGATTCGAAGAACACTCGCATCTCGAAAGCGAAGGGGATTCCCTGGTCGTGAGCGTAGTCGACGCTATGTCCACAGTGCGGCTCGTCCTCAAAATAATAAATGCTATCATTCCCAAACAAATTAATACCATTAACTTTTTGGTTAACTCTGTAAGCCACGTTACTAGCTATTTTCTGCAGATCTTCTAAATTACTTGGCGCATTTTTGGTGTATGCGTAGGGATATGCAATATGATGTCCATTCTTTTTTATAGATAGATATAGTTTAATACTATGCTTGTGTTTATCAAAAACGCTTTTAATAAATTTTGACTCCTGTTCCGAGAAAGGTTCACTCCCAGGGTATATGGGTGAGAAACCGCTTTCCACTTTTTTGCAAGTCAAAAATTGACTGTCAAAGTTTCGGGTAATATCAATACCCAAGCCGTTATTGTCTTCTACTGTTCTGCAATTTTTTCTCCAAGGAAAACTATCTGCGTTCTGAAAACAATCGAAACGATTAATTCTTCTCACTATCCCAAGCGACAATGATTATTTTACTGTACTTTCACGGTACTTTTTCTGCAGGGTCTTTAGTTCTTTAGTCTTTAGATCGAGTGTGGTTTCACATTTATTGAAAAAATATATAATATCTAATGGGTCTAATTGTTGCATTTGAAATACCCAGTTAAATTAATTTACTAGCGGTGCTCGCGACTTATCGGATCATTGTTCTTAAAATTATGGTGGAACATACAGATGCCTGTATCCACAGTGAAAAAGCTGAACACATTTACGTGCCTGCCAGTACTTTTCGTCAAAAAATGCTTTTGATTGAATTTATTATACCTAAACCAAATCGGGTGAGAACGGACCGGGGGTGTACGGGACTGGGTGAGAACGAAACTAACCCAACCTTTACAATTTTTTATATAGTTTATTATGAAGGAATGACTCACGTATCGTGTATACTCCTGTGCATCAGGGTTGGCAGACGGCATGATGACCCAGCGGACTTTGTCGATCAGATCCCTATTTTCCTTGCAGGCTACCAGCTGTTCGATCACGTAGAGGGCGAGGCGAACTGCTTCCGTGCCGCCTTCTTGTCCCGCGTCGATCAGGAACGTGGGCCGGGCAGAAACGTTTGATCTTAGCTTGAAGTCTATAACTACCTAGAAAAAATATATAAATAAATATTGCCGGACAATTCACACAGCAACATCTAGCCCCGTGGTAAGCTCGTAGCTAATATTCTTATTCTTATATTTTCACATACAGCACTAAGTAAAACATAAGGACGAATATGTTAATAACACGGAGCCCGCAAACACCATGGCTTGTTTGCGTCTCCGCATCACAGCTTGTGTTACGGGTGCTAGATTTCTGATACTAAATATACCTACATAGATAAATGTAAACCGGCACTGGAATGAACTGAATCCAGTATATAAGCATTTTTCCAGTAATCAATCCAGTGCTGGACTGGAATAATGTAAACTGGCCATAAAATTACATTATTCAAATCTTAAAATTTAATTCATAAAACATAATAATTTAATATACTCCTTTACGCTATAAAGCTTTTGTCAATCAACCAGGAATAAAATGTTACCCTTAAGTTCTTTTAAGGATTCAGGTAGCTTTTTATATAACAATGCACATGTTGTAGGCATTTTTTTATAAATTTCTTTGAGGGATTGTGGTATAAAAGCATAATGTAAAATTTAGCCCTTTTCTGTCGAGTGATAACATCATTATGATCAATAATGATTATCACTTATCACTTATGCGATAATATAACTCATTAAGAAAGACTGCTCTTATTATGGTCGAAACGTCGAGATTGTTTAAACTCCTTTATAAGTACGTGAGTAATTCCCGTTGTTATAAAATGAATAATAAGATTGTGTTTAACTTACCTCATAAAGATTCCTGCCGTCATATGTAAATGAGTCCGTCAATACTTTTACAAAATCTCTACAATATACTGATAAGGCTTTCAAATATAAAGTTACCTAAAACACATAAAATTCAAAGGAATAAGCGATAGAATTAGATATATTAATAAATCTAAAAGTAGATAATAATTAATAAGATAATAATTCTATATAAGTTTCTTAGAATGGCTTGGTGACAATTGGGACAGTTTATTTGGGCCAATCATGTCCTTTGCTCTCAATACTTTTTTTTAAAACAGGTGCTATAACGGTGAATTAAACCTAATCTTTTTTCTTTAGAGATAAGTCCGTGTGTCCCAGCCGTGGGAACGTAAATTGGGGTCGAGAGTGATTATGATTTTGTTTTATTTTTAGTGAATATACTTACTGTGCCTGCGCCTAGAGCCGCGTTTTCAATACAAGTAGTTTCTTCACCATCCTTTAAATCATCTAACATTTGTTGGTAACAAGTGCTTAGTGCTTGGCATCTGAAATAATTTTTCAAGAATAAGAGTTATTCTCTTCTTAGTTATCCATCCTTACAAAAACCTGTTTTATATGAAAAATCTGTTGCAAATAATTACAAAATAAATGTATCTTACCCACATTCTGACGCCATAACGCGCAAATTCACTAAAACATTAAAACCGATATAAATTATTGTGAAAATGGAAAAAAAATTGTTTATTTATTAACAGTTTATGAATGCAAATTTAAGGCACTTTTAACCTGTTGATAGTATCACACATAACAATCCCCAACATTTCATTTTGATTTATGATGCAAAACTATAACTGTGAAGTGCCATAAAACGAAAAACATTTGAACTAAATTTTCAACATAAACATAAAACTCGAACTAATCTAGTTACAAAATTAAATACAAATAATTCTCTCATAGGAACTAAGTTAAATAATTACAATTACAAACAACATAAAATTCACCTAAACGATTAAACTTCACGAAAAGAAATTATAATAATATTCGATCTTTTTCCGATGTTCTACCAAAATCACTTTACGTAAGGCAAAAATTAAATAAATCCAGAAAAACTAAAAATAATTATTATCTCGAGTTATAGCATCAATTGAAATATAATTGCGTGTTTGGTTAATTATATTTTGTAAATGTTGTGTTCTAGTTAGTAATGTATTTGTAATATATGTATGTAACATTAGTCATAAGTTAGCATAAGGTAGTTATAATTGTTTTTAAACTGTAAAATAACTATTTAATTTAATAAAAAATATTCTATTCTATTCTATTGGTGTGCTCTTCTTAAACCTATAAAAAATAAATAAAATAACGAATGTTGAAGTCACTTTAATCAGTCTGAACCACTAGAATCTCCTTTCCTCTTCTGAAACCCAGATTTCCTTGGTTGGAACTCATTTCTTATACGAGTCGCAAACTCCTTGAAGCCATCATAGAACGGAGGTAGAACGCGACTCAGTAAGTGCTCAGGGAACAAAAACTCAAAACCATCGGTGAGTTCCATCGTGTATGAGTAAGGGATGCCGAGAGATAGCGCAAAGTCATCGCTGCCTCCCGCAGCTGGATACCATTTACCAGCACTTAAGACCTTGAACGGGAGCCCACCCGCTCGTTTCACCGCTTCAGATACAGATCTAGCCATTTCATCTAGTTTCTTCCAAGAGTTCGGTAGGATATCACCGCTGTAGCCCCACGGGTAGACTAAATACTGTCCGTATGAGTGAAGTGAGACGTAGAGCTTTATTCTGTGTTTGTTTGCCATCATGATGTCTCTTACGATGCGCGTCTCTGGTTCGGAGAAGGCCCGGGGCCCGGCATAGGTTTCCCCGTGGCAGGGGTTGAAGGAGACCCCGCTTACTGCCCATTTGTAACCGTAGTTTCTATTGGCGTCGACTCCGTAACAATCTCCGTTCTTTGATCTAGTTTTCCTCCACATTCGATGCTGAAAGAACGAAATACTTCTTTATTCATTTGATGCCACAACCAGACATATGATTTATTACATTATTAAGATCTGATTTTTTTATAAAATATACTAATTCTTACGACTTCACCATGCAACCTTTCGTAGATTACTCTAAAAATTTAAGATATATGTACATTATTTTCTTATGATTTTAAAGTGATCCATAATCTAAACATCAACAAAGTGATAGAGCTTGCTTGTTTATCTAGGGAACTAAAGGGGGTTAGTTATAGGTTCCTTATAAATCGGAAAATACCCAAAGTAGGCTGCTAGCTTATGATAACCACCACCGCCATTCCTGAATTCTCTATTGAGAATATCTAGCGGTTCGCATGAAAACTTACGTTTCTGTGAGATCGTGAGAACTCGTAGCCATCTGGGTTGACCACGGGCAGTATGTACCAGTCAATGCCGACCAGTTCGTTTCTACTCGCTGATGGATCGTTGGCCAGCCGGTGGATAATGTACAGGGCTAAAGCAGGAGCTACCCACTCACGCGCATGAATTCCTGGGGATTAAAAAAGCTTAGCAAAAGATACCGACTGTTGTGGAACAGATTTGGTATGCGTCACTTTACAAGTATTTTGACATTGTTTGTAACTAGTAAAGTGTGTGTGAGCTATATGGGGTAAATTTTTACTTTTCATTATTCAAATATTCGCATAAGCTCTGTATTTGTCTTACATTTGCTGTTTAAAGTTGTTTACGAAAAGAAAAAATTGCCTCTTAAAATGTATGATTTTAAATTATAGTAGTAGATTCCCAGGTCATAAGGCCAAGTTAAGTTGTTACCCTAATACAAAGAGGAAAATATAGAGAAATTGATATAAAATAATGGTTAGTTTGTTACCTCCATCAATAAATATAACTGGGTTTCCTCCATTAGGATTATCAGAGATCTTGACGAGTTTCATCGGTCTGTTCTGGTAGCTTAGTCCTACTTCTTGCAGCTGCACTTTCTGAGGCAAACGTTGTGCCAAAGCCTCTATGTATGACATCATCTGTAAATTTACTTGATATAAATTACAAAAAATACCACATGGGTCTCGAGAAACAGTAGAACTTTAATATTGGCTAAAGAAACTTATGAAAGATTTCAGAACTCACTTCATCAAACGAATGGTATGAGTAAATATCCGTCTTCATCATTCTTCTTCCACTGCGAATGATTGGATCGTCAAAATTTCTGCAAATAATGTAAATTAGTGAACTTCGGCTTTATCGGGTAATTTAATATAATTATTTATTAGGAGATAGTTGAAGGGATGGAGTGTGACATAGGCTATTTTTTACCGCGGGAAAAAATATATATCCACGGGAAAATATAAAACGCAGATGAAGCCGCGGGGCAGAAAACTATTAAATCAATAAAGCCAGTTAATATACCTGCCATAGTCTTCAACCATATCAGCGCCGACATTCGTCCTCCGTATAAACTCCGACATGTACCCCATTTTGGAAGCTGGCACCAGTACATCCATACTGTCGTTGTACCCCCGTGAACCCTTTAATACCTCCACTTGCCCTGAGGGGTCCATGAACCCTACTAGGGCACCCATCTGATCGTTGGTTGTAGGGTATAGCCGGTAAAGTGTTTGCCTGGAAGGTTTAAATTTATTTAATTGTTAAAATAACCTCTATCTAAAAAGGGGGTGATGTTTGTTTAAAAATTATCAAAATGGTGAATAAGCTTTAAGGATCAAATTTTTATGATAAAAAAGAGACTTCCTTGATAGAGTATCTGTATAAGTTATAGTTACTCACTTTTCATAATTATTACTGTCACAATAAACTTGATGCCAAAAGCCGCAAATACCTGAAAATTAAATGAATAATTAAAAAAAAACAAATTTGAATAGACTTTTCAAAATTCTCAAATCATCCCGGTTTCCTCACGATGTTTGCCTTTATCGTCACAGCACGTGTTTCCAATACTTCGTGTTAAATCGTTCGGTCTATGTACCATCAACATCTCTAAATCGCCGATCACCGATGTTCAAGTAGCAAGTCAATATCCCCTAAAAGTTCCGTTGCTTGTTTGTGTCACGACTCTCCGAGGGTAGCTTATTTGCCTCGATTCTTTAATTTGTGGAGACGTTTGCCGTATTTCTACGGTTTCACATAATTGACGACTCCGAGGCTTCGGCACCAATTTTATACCAATTCATATCATTAGACTGCCCTTTGATCGACTGAATCCCGGCAATTTAATTTAATAAAATCAGAATATTTACGGAATTATGTAGATATTAAAGTTGACTTACAAAGGGCGAGCAATCATCCCAGTTTGATGTTGAGTTTATTATGAAAATAATCAATTTAGTAGTAATTATTTTCGTTAGATACTTGTACAGCATCGGACAAGGGAATTTAATAAAGAAATTTGCCATCGCAGACTCGGATGTCATAAATATGAAATACTTGCTGAAATACTCGCATCATTAAACCTTCCCTGGACTACTGCGAATATACATATTAAGACCAAAATCAGGCAAATCGACTTTTACCATTTTCGAGTTTTAGCGAGACATAAGAACAGCAATCGATTTTATATATTTATAAGAAGATGAAGCATCACCAATCATTATTTTAGCCGTCGGACGCCCACTGCTGGACGTAAGCCTCCGTTAATAACTTTCACAAGATCGTGTCTTCATCTTTATATTGTATATTTATTGTTTGTATTCGCTTTTTTATAACACTCGTTTGTTTGTGTACGCTCTTTATATGTATTTTTGTTCTTATTTAATATGCATATTTAATAAAAAAAATCAGTAACTTGGTGTAAACCATCGTTTACATGAGTGATAATTGTGGAGACTTTCTTTTTAGATTTATTTAAAAATCTGTGCTAGAAATATTTGATAATCTATAACGGTATTAAATTACATAAAATCACGTTAATTACGAGTATATATTATATACTCGTAATTAAATAAATAAACGTGATAATAAATAAAAGATTTGAGTTAATAATATTATTATTAACTCAAATCTACTGCAGCACTTATCTCTTGTTCCGCATTTAAAAATCTCGCAAATGTTTGTCACGGCTACGTCAAAACCAATATTATGGCTAATTTACACTTGGCCACTACTACCACAGTTCCTTTAGGCGTGCCAGGACAAATTCGTATTAAATCAGTTGAGTTTTAGGCCAGAATCAGAGTCGGTACGACTCTGTTGAGGTCAGATTTGCCATTGGTCTTCTGCCAACTCGACTTCAAACCCCACCTCCGAATTTTTCTTCGTGCAAATGTATGTGCTGTGCACTTTAAACACGTGAAGAACAATTTTAAGGACATTCAACATCCTGCACTTAGTCAGCGTGGAGAATTAAAACCTGATCTATCTCGTATAAGAAAGTCTCAGTGTCAGCAACAGGAACAAAAATAGGATTGCTTATGTGTATGCTATTCAACCCTTTACAATTACCGATGATGCGATAGTGCGTCAAGCTTACTGCGTGTCGGTTACGTTTCTGTGAACGCATTAGTCATAGTAATAAATATTTATTTATATAGTTCGCATAACACACATCTTAGACATTTCAATGATAAAAAAACATGCCATGTAAATACTAAAAAAAAGAAGATTCAGGCTAGTAATATAAAAAATGTTCTCAAAAAATGTTGTGCTAGGGCTCATGTTTCAAAAAATTGCCTTAATTAAAATATAATTTATAATACTCTGTAATATGTGCTGTTGGCTATGCCTTCAATAAATAAATTAATAATGTCCTAAGTGAAACACAATGTTTAAGGCCACTTAAGTTATGTGTAAAAATTCCGTTAATGAAATAAATTTTGTATTGTATTGTACTTAAATTATAATACAGTCCTTTAGCATTAGTTTCTTTAGACTCTACTGGGCAAAGCACTGGCAAAAACGCTGCCCTTCCGAGCCGGATTCGCCGATTTACCTCCTTCTTAAAGTTGAGCAAAATTTTTCTTCGCTACATACCTAATTAGTTCGATAATTAATCATTCAAATTATAAGAACCAAACGTTACGTATTATGAAGTCGGAAGTAAGTACCTACATAATCTAATTGGAAACGTTATTTCATGTATAATCACTATAATTCCTCTTTTTTTCACAACGTAAAACACGATTTCTTTATTTAACTTAGACCACTATTGAACATATTAGCAATGATTGCTTTGTGGTTTTATATTTTTGTGAGACCCTGCAAATACCTAATAAATTGGCGTAGTAGTCAAAGCGATTAAGAGAGTCAAAATAACTCGTTTATCTATGAATAGCGACTTTTAAAGATTTTGTACATAATATATTTCCATAAAATCCTAAATAAAAGATTCTAAAGAAAATGTTTATACCGTGCCGAAAGGTAAAGCATAGTAGCTAAACACATCACACATCTATCGGGATCTATGTACATACACATTATATAATACTAGATCAATATTATTATATACACAACACCCAGCACTCAGTAATTACAAATATTTACAGATCGTACAAATTTTTGGACAATCGAATCGAAACCGCAACCTCCATTGCGCCACAGAGGTCGTCGTTTTAATATTGGTTGTTATAACGATGCTTGTTATTCATTAAAATGACTAAAATGCACCTACTTTAATGTAAGCTTATCAGTAAATGCAGTTTATTAATCTATGTACTTTGGTATTTTGACATAAACCGTGTGATTGGAACAATTGCTGCGTGAAAATTATGCTTGTTTAATTATTGAAATTGTGTTTTATTGTAGTACTTACTTTAATTAACCACTAGGTACAGTCATAGACACAAAATACTAAAAGTTTTATTTAATCTGTTAGTACAGATTAAGTTTTCTAAGTAAAAGTTATTTTAACATGAATGTAATTAAGCGAACTGGAAGGGACATTAATTATTGAAATTGTGTTTTATTGTAGTACTTACTTTAATTAACCACTAGGTACAGTCATAGACACAAAATACTAAAAGTTTTATTTAATCTGTTAGTACAGATTAAGTTTTCTAAGTAAAAGTTATTTTAACATGAATGTAATTAAGTGAACTGGAAGGATTTTTACCATTTGTACAAATGATTGTTTCATAGACTTCAACGGATAGAACACATAGGTATATGTGACGTTATTTATAAGTATATTAACGATTTCAACTTTTTGAATGATTTTCAATCCGTCCGCTTTTTTCAATATGGTGAGATGTCTTGATAGAAGGTACGGTTATCTCATAATCATAGTTTATAATTTTAATTATAGTATCATATAAAAAAATATATCTTTGAATTCTTTTACCATAAATTATTATATAAAATTTAAAAAATTCAAATGCTGTAAAATTTTCTAAAATATAAAAACCTAACATATTTTTTAGTACTTACCAAAAACTAAATACAAAAGCGCCATTGTAATTAAAAACCACTGCCACTTATAAAACACGTGCGCGTTATACTAACGCGTCTCGTTTACGCGTGCGCGTTGCAGCGAACTCTTGCGCACTGAAGCTCTTAGCGCTCCGCACGCGCAGGCTAGAGGCACACTGTCTATAGATTACTGGAAACCTGTTTACTGGTTACGGGTTTTGTAGATTGTTTTGCTATAAGCCGCGCACTTAAAGAATTGATTTATTAATGGCGTCCGCTCGCATGCGTTCTCGCTCACTCTCTATCGCTGTCTATACTTTTATCCTTGTTTTGCCAATCGTGCCACACGTACCCGCCGCCATTTTCAAATCAATTTTCTATCTGCGCGGGTTATAACAACGTCATCTGACCATTGAGGCCAAAAATACAATAGAGATCGTAGATCAGCAAATACAGCATCGGACGTCTGCTAACGAAGACGACGGATAATTGAGAAGGTAGCCTGCATCCACCTTGTGACACATCTTTGGACGCAGACACTTAAATCACGGACGTCCGACTAAACTGTGAAATAATGATTACTCTTTTTTATTATTAAAGATACTGAGTGCCACAAAGCAACAACTTATCGATTTATTTTCGTTTCTACGCCGCATTCGTATCCATTGCTAAAATGTTTCGCAGCAAACCAAATATTAGCATAGGTAAGAAAGTTAAAATTGCATCATCGTCATTAAGTACGTGCAACCATCTATCGGTGTAAATTTAGTCTTGAAACGGTATATGGTCAGTTTAAATGCAAGGAAATCATACAGTTGGCAGCATTTTAGAAAAATCTTATCAGTCGATTGTTTAGGTCTAAACAATGTTATTTCCTACATTTTAAATACTGTTTCGTAATTAAAGAACTTATTATTAATTTACGACACAGCAAAATCTTGCCTCGTGGTAAGATAAGCTTGTATTTATTTTTATTTTATTCACACAGAGCAGGCTCAGAGTCGTTCAAAAGCTATGGAAATGGCTATGATCGGGTCGGGTATTCTTCACTTACGGGATCGAATCAGAAATGAAATGATACGTAAATAATTATCTATACTTAGGCCCTTATTATAAATCTGTAAGGGTCGGTCAGGAAGTAAGTTAGATTGTTTTCAGAGATATTGTGTTTACTTATATGCTCAATATACGATACTGAAACTAATTAAAAAGACATTTTCTGTATACATACGAGTATATATTTTATGTAAGTATGTATATTCCTCCATAACTCTTGACCAATGATCCGAATTTGATGAAATTTGGTAGATAAACATTTAAACGTCTGAGACCAGATAGGCTATTTAAATTCTTGCTCCAGTTATGATAAGACGTGGCGCTCATGCAGACATTATTTAACGCGGACAGAGTCGCGGGCACAGCTAGTATTCTTCAAATCTATAAATGCAGGTATAATTATGTTGTTTTTAACGGGCGCCATCGTGACGATTGTGTGAGACCGTTACCTGAACAATATCCAACCGGTTAAGCGACTCGTGCGGTGCCGGTTCATCGTGGGAGTTGCCAATTGACACGGCCCGTGCGAAACAGCTAATGAACAGATAATATCTAATAACAAAATCTCTATTTACGTTCCCACTGCTGGGACACAGGCACTTCTCTCACGACGATAGGCCTTTATTCACCACACCGATTATACACCAGGGTTCAAACACCGACGTGCGTCTCTGATTTTTCTTCTAGAAAAAATATGTGTGCCATAAAACACGTGATCGGTGAAGGCAAACATCGTGAGGAAACCGGCATGTTCTGAGACCTTGAAAAGTTTCAAAGTGATTCACCAGTCCGCGCTTGGCCAGCGTGGTGAATTAAGGCCTTTACTCTCTCGTCAAGAGAGAAGTTCCTAGGTAAAACCGGGAATGAAAATTTAGTCATGTCATTACCTTGTTACCAGTCACTAGTCATAAAACTGGTCCAGCTGATTTCATTGGAGCTGTGCTAACGGGTTCAAGCATTGTCATTGTCACTTAATGAGATGCTTGAGAGCACGCATCGATCTTGGTCTTAACGAACAAAGCATGGAATCAGGCTAGACACATTTCAAGTCTTATAGCACCTCTGGCACAGAAACTTCGTTTAACACAATATGGCTGCACAATATTTATTTATTAATTACTTGGGTTACTTGGCTTTTTTTAAGTTTTCTTTTATTTTAGGTGTTTACAGTAATGCCGCACCTACCATGAAAGCGAAAACAACTTCACTTTCTTCATTCATACATTGTTTGTATGCACAAGCCATACAAAACATGACCTAGCTCTATCCTGGCGAATGTAACGGTCCATTTCACGTACACCACCCGATCTTTACATTTATTCAATGGATAATTTGTATAAAACCGGCAATGGATGTGCAAATGTCTGGGTGTAAAAAGTAACAGAGTGGTATGATTGTGTTGGAGAGAAAGTGATAATATATTGGGTAAAGTGTTTTGGTGGGTTGCTTTCATTACCTACATTATATTTCGAAATGTATACACACTCATATTTGAGCATATTTACATCTCAAGGACATAGAGAGAAACCACGTCCAAAACACCAAAATTACTGGTCAATAAAAGGTCTATCAAAAGTATTATAACACTGTATTAAGTATTTTCAGCGGATTATTTGTTACATTCACTTCCTTAGTTCGTTGTTGCGAATATATTTATGAATGTTCTTGAATATAACATCTATTGCTCGGCCCCATATCTCCTCCAACGCCATTACTTGCATATCTTTCATATCATCTTTATATTTCTGCATCACTAACTCCATTGCGAAAGGAATACCGTATATCTAAAACCAATAAGAAAAAAATAATCAGATTTTTTAATGTTTCATTTTGGAAAAGAATTGTAGAAATAAAATAAAAATCGATCACGCCTAGATTTCGTACTATTTCTTATTATAACAACCCAATCTATACGTTCGATTCCCGCCTTAAAAAACGTAAATAATATGTAATATATAAAAACAGTGAAGGCAAACATCGTGAGCCGGCATGCTCTGAGAACTTTGAAAAGTTTAAAGGACAAGGACGGATAATCACCGATCACAAAGCTAAGCTCAGGCGGCCGGTGACTAGGAGTGCAGATAGCGGAACTTCCGTACAATGCGAAATTATAATTATTATTAATTACCGTAGAAGCGTAATCAACACTGGTGCCCGTGACCTTGCCGTACCAGCTATGAAGGGTCTCGACAGTCACAATGGTCTGCTTGAAGCTGGCGTTCCTCATGCACTCGTCCAGTTCGCCCCTCAGGTCGATGTATCTGTCGTCGTCCACGGCCTGGTCCGAGTAACCTCTGGGGTACAAAACTGCGTCACCCTGAACAATCACGAAATTACTGTATTTATTGATCTCGATTTAGTCCAAATTCGTCCGGGACGTATTTCATTAATAATTAAAAAGTTTATTTTCGTCCCGCATTCCGATTGTTAGCCGCATTCGTCCCGCATAAAATATCCCTATAAAGGCCTCCCTTAATGATCTTCAGTTATTTCGGACGGATACGGCCTGTATCAATCGTGAATTCGTGAACCTTCAGCTTTCACAAGATCGTCTGTGTATCTTGTTGGTGAACGCAGGGATGGAACTTTTCAGCCCCATCCGCCATCTTTTATCGCGCTTTATGGCTTGTATATTGGCTAATTAGGTGCACAAGGCGGTAGGCTCGCGGTGGATGTAGGCCGCGAGCGACCGTAATGACTGGAAGTCCTATACGGAGGCCTATGTCCAGCAGTGGACGTCCAATGTCTGAGATGATGATGATGATGATTGGCACATTAACGAGCTCATCCGCTAAACTAGACTCATTTATGTCAAATCATTTAAAATTTGTTTTTTTAATGTTTTTTCTATAGGTTATTTACTTCTGCTTGATCCTTGGTTACCTTAAATAAGGTTTCACTGAATGTCCCCGGATGCACATTGAAGTAGGCCACGATCTTGTTGCTGTATTTGTGCAGGACGTCCCTGACGGCTCTGGACTCGGGCTCCGAGAAGGGCGCCGGGCCGGGGTACAGGCTGCTGCAGGAGGACACGTTGGGCGCGGTGAAGTGCACGTCAAAGTTCCGATCGAGGGCCACTCCTCCGCAGTCAGTTTGAGGAGACATGTTTTTGTTCCACTTAACTCGTGATTGGAATTCTTGAGTGTACACGCTGTTGTAAACCTACAAATAAAATATAAATTAACAAACGTGTGACTCTCGGAGATTTGCATAGCGTATCAGGGGGTTTTAGGTTATTTTTGTAATGGAATTTCTGAAGTTTTGAGGATATAATACTACATATGGATATAGAGACAGAGAAAGCGACTTTGTAGTTATGCAACTAACCTGGTTATGGCTATATCCATCAGGATTCGCTAAAGGAATTATAAACAAATCAAACTTGTCCAGATGTGCGAAATAATAGGACAGCAGCTTTCGCAGCCCCTTATTAGACTTGAATGCGTGAAAATCATCTAAGCCCATAGATCCAAGACCATGGACAATGAAGATTAGTTTCTTTTCAGCTACATCGTCAGTGTATCTATCGTCGTCAGCTCTGAAGTACTTAGTGAGGTCGCTCTTGGACTCTTGGACTTTGAGAAGAACAATATCGTTGTATTCCGCTGTTCGACCCAACACTTCCGTCGTTACATTCGCTTCAACCATATCTTTTGTTATATGGAGTAACTGTTGATGTATCTGAAAGTTTCAATATTTTTTGATAAAAAGTGAAACCGTAATAAACTGACAGGTATCTAACTGACAAACTGGAAGATCAGCGTTGCATTGTTGAACAACAATACAACAAATGCTGAGTTAGAGACCTTTTAGAGACACTCTCTATTTGTTTTGTTTAGTTTCGTTTAATTTCTTAAGTTGTAGTCTCAAATAAAGTTTCTTTTCTTTCTTTCTTTCTTTCTTTCTTTCAGTTATTTTCATAATGAATGTTAAATAATACGTTTTAATTTAATAGGTACACTTACAGAATATGAACTCAGATCAAATTCGCCATCTTCATCTCTGAAAGAGAAAAAACATGTAACATGTATTTGAATCTAATAGCGTAGGGCACATTTTGAAATGAACCGAATTCCAATGTAATCTATACGATTTAGTCCACATTCGGCCCGCAAAAAATCTACAATCGTCCCGAATTGTTGTCTACATGCGGTGCTACCCAATATTTATTTTTTTAAATCTGCTTTCGTCACACTATTTAGCTCCATATTCAGGCCATATTTTTTACCAACCTTTTGCCTCATCGTGGCCGTCGGCTAAGACTACTAAAACTAAATTACCTATCGCTAACATTTAATTAATAACATTTAATTCAATCAATCAATACAATACATTTACTCAGGGTTATGTAGATCTTGCAATGGATGTTCGTCTTTTAATTCTTCAACAGGTACGCCTCGTGTCACACTGAAAAATAAATAAATATCCATATTGATCAAATCAAACCATATTTTTTATTATAATAATTAATAAATCATAAATTAATTATTACAAATTTCTTACAAGTATAGTTAATTATAATATTTAACTTATTGATAACAGTTTGTTTGTTTAGCATTCATTTTAATAAAGAGTCAAGGTAATTAAAACTTGTTCTAAACTTAGATACGTCAATCATAAAATTATAGGTAAGTATATAAGTCATTTAGTGTTAAAATAAAAAAAGCAAAGAAATTTACAGGCTCGTAAATTCGTAATGTTCTAAGTGAATCACCATAAGGGGACAAATATTTAATTATACAAGTTTTTAAACAGATTCCCTAATTATTTTTATCAATTGCCCTTAATTCAATATTTTTATTTGTAGCGGGGCAATATCAATTAATTCGAATAACAATAGGGATAGGATAGGAATATGGACATTATAATAATAATTTATTTGGTTATTCATCAAACAATTCAGATATTTAACACCGGTGTCCATGACACACGCTCGTATCTACGGCACGGTGGGCATTGAATCTGTTAAGTATGCTAATAACGTTGCGGCACACTCATTTCTCTCCAAGCTACTAGTAAAAGTAAAAATTGGTACTTACAATTGATTTGATGATTTATGCCCCTTTCTAGAATAAATTGGAGATATTCCACCAGATCTAAAACACAATGAAAAAACTAATATTATTAAGATAAATATGTTAGTAGATAATTAATCTTGCTAATTTTATATTAAGTATTTATTTTTAATAATATCTAAATCGAAGCATAAACAAATAAAAAATCACGGATTAGAATTTTAAATATATGAAAACGAGTGCTTAGGCATTTTGCTTATACAGGACAAAAAAAAAATTTTTGCTTATAAAAGGCATTTTAATTCCTAGGCTTTTTGGAAATCGACTTTTTAGGTTTATTATTTACGATTTAGTCCAAAAAAATCTACAGTGTATCAATCATTTTATTACGGAAGCACCAAAGAAAAAATAACAAAGTAACTAATTTAGAATTCTACAATAACATGTTAAAAATTAACACAGCATGCACACAATATTAGAAAGTAACACATAGGTATAGTAAAACCATTCTAAAAATGAACTCCCCTCCACAAAACCGTGATGATTTCAACGTGTGAGAGTAAATACAGAAAAACAGAATACACAGAAAAAAAAAATTCAGAATTCGGTAGAGGGGCGTTCATTTTAGAAATGGTTTCACTATACCTCAAATGAGATTTCGTCTGTGCCGTTTTATCCTGACTTTTTACTCGATTCGTCTCCAACAATACTTCGAAGAAATTGCTGATGTTCTTTGAGTCAGAAGCTCCTTTCGATGTTTTGGCGTAACGCCTATATACTGGCTCACGTACCCTAAAATGATTGAAATTTATATTAATAGCCTTTAGAATAATAGCAATAGAAGTTGGCACCTAAATATTTTGGGTATTTGAGGCAGAACGCGGGCGTTCTATTCTGCCTCAAATACCCACACTGTCACTGCACTGGCTATATCACTGCCAGTGAACGTCCACCAGTCCATTGAAATGTTATATAAGGTTATAAAACAGATTTCGGTAGATACGCGTTACTACAGTCTTGTCCTAACATAGTTTCAATTAAAGATTATTTTATCAATATAAAATATCAAAAACTGTTAGTTCTATGAGCTTATTTTAAGTCTACAATGAAGGTACATACTATAACAAACAAATCTATTAGCTGTTTCTCTGTTTCTGTCGTTCTATAGGTAATTCGACTACGCCGCAAAGTTACGAGGTAAAAATCCAGTTTATATAATAGTGATTTAGAAATTATGTAAAACCCACCAGAACTCCAAGTCATCTTTTGCAACAACTGGAAATAAATATATATTTTAATTCTTATCATACACTACAAGGCATTACTAGACTACTGCTGGGCAGAATCTTACCAATAGAACCCATTAGATCTCCCACCACTAATGAAACCCACAAGAACCTCCCAGGTTTGGTATAATCACCACGATAACAAGGTCAGTAGTTATTTCTTGTAAGTATTAATTAGTACACCCCTGTCTTTCTTAAATATCATCTCTCTTTTCCATTGCCTGGAAGAGATCGCTCTTTAGCGATAAGGCCGCCCATTGTACGTGTCTCTTTATGTATGTGTTTTATTCGTGTGTTTTGTTTTTGGTGTACAATAAAGTGTTTTTTTATTGTATTGTATTGTCAGTTTGTGATCGCAGTAAGTTGTTACAGTACATTCTCGCCCAGTAACAAAGAACATAGAGATAGAGCCTGACTTCTGACGTAATATGGATTGATATGATTAGAAACTTACCTTTTTGAAATCATATCATTATGAATCATCATCACATCATCACCCCTATTTACGTTCCCACTGCTGGGACACAAGAAATTCGATTTTGACGAGAGTGGTGAATTACCAATGTCTTTCAAACTTTTCAAAGATTCTCAATATAAAATTCTGATTATAAATATATGTTGAACGGCTGAAAATATTTACCTGTGTGAAATAATGGCAAACAGAAAATAACGTTGGTTATAAAAAATCTAAGAAACATTTTCACAGCACATCGAATCGATTACAAATGTGTGAAAAGTGTACACCAGAATTTTTAATATTCATAAACTCAAATATAATAATGCAATATACATATAAACTACTTATATTGTTTAGGTACAATGTAGCGTACGAAACTGAGTTAGCTTATCATCAATAGTAACCATTAATAATTGATTTGCTTACTTTATATATTTTTATGTAATGCTTTATATAAAGTGTGATAACATCTTTGGGCTTAGTGAGGTGGTACTGTTCTTAGGCCGACCAAATGGCACTAATATTGTTTAAATTAATAATAAATGTTTAATTTTTTCTTTATTTCTAGAATAAGACCATAACTAAACTTGAAAAAAAAATGTGAGAAACGAATTCGTATGGACGTTAACCATTTCATGGCCCCTTAAAAGTGTTTAATGGTAAGCCTTAAAAAAGGCCTTCCTACATTTATATGAGGAATAGTCGTCGCACGTAACTAGTTAATGCTAAGATTTATATCTACACAAAAAAACTATTACGTTTGTAAACACTCGTAAATTATCATCATCATTTTGTTCCATCCACTGCTTCTCAATATATAGGCCTATAGATAACTACAAAGCTATTGGCTAAATGGGAGCTCACTCGGCTTTCATTCCGAAGATCGTGGGTTCAAGCCCAGCTAGATTTTTCCTCTTTAAAAATGTATGTGCGCTTTAAAAATGACACGTACTGTAGTAATGGAGAAGGCAAACATCGTGAGGACAAGCATGTTTTGAGAACTTCGATGAGTTTGATGTGTGACATTCGCGACCTACTTACGTGGAGTGAAGGCTTGAATAGGTTAAAAAACCAATAATTATTAACAATACACTCAATGTATTTATTTTAAAGTATTTTTTTTAATTTAGTACCTTCTTGCTTAACTCACATTTGTAAATTAATTAGATGTGTTTGATAATTTAAAATCAATGACAATTTAAATTTATTATGATAAACAAACGCAAATAAACAATAGATCGATATTAATCAATTGACCATGAGAAATGGAATGCACCTATAAATTTATTTCAGACAGAAAGGGCATGATCGTTGAATAACAGGCAACATTGTATGTTTTATTTTATTGTGTGATTTACAAGGTAACACCAGAGAACGGGAATTTGTCACGAAACCACTAACTAGTTAGATTTATTTGAGTTTAATGTTTTTGGAGAACGAGGCCTGGCATTCTAGCTTTATAACTGTCTCCCCAATTATAACCAATGAGTTATGTAATATAACCAATGGGTTACGGATATCCGTACACATAAGCCAATTGGTATTACTAAATCTCGCAAGATTGTCCGTGATGCTGATGATAGATTTCAATTCCGTAGTTAATTTTTTCTAAAGCCTAAGTAACTTTAAGGCCATAAAATCGTACTTTTTACGTAATAGGTAACATTTGACAATTCATCAAAATTCAAAAACGTTGAACGATAATCTCGACCCGAGGACCAATACGTTTGTGATCTTGTAATTTATCCATACCATTTTCTAGTGACAGGCTAAGAAATGGCCTGACTCTAGTAACCATTTTATATTATACTGAACCCCTTAAATAACCAAATGAATTCGTCATTAATGCTCTCACTCCATACTGACGTCACGGGTGGGTACGCATTGCTTAACGATTCGTTTTACTGTCAGCTGTCAGTATAATTTGATGTTAATGTCACAATGTTCTTGAATGCCAGTAAGTCATAACTTGCTGACGTTGCTTGGGGTGTCATTTGTTCCTAGTTATTATCATAGGATAATTAAGATACTTTGCTTTAAAATTGTAAAAGACTATTTTAATACTATTGTATCTATGCTACTAAAAAGACTAACTATAGGTACCTACTTACCTAAATGCTGAACAAAATCAGCCTGTAGAGCAGGCCGGTTTTCGAAAACTAGACTACCAATTGAAACAAATAACAATTAATGTAGAGCGTTTGATGAATTTATCACATTAGTGATAGTATAAATTGACCCTAAGAATTGCATGAGCAAGATGTCCAGCTTCAATTCATAGAGTCTTTTAGTAGGTAAACAACTTATTTATACCATACTAGCTTTCCGCCCGCGGCTTCGCCCGCATTATGTTGGATTTTCCCGCGGTAAAAAGTACCCTATGTCCTTCTCCTGGCTCCAAACTACCCCCCTGCCAACTTTCAGGCAAATCCGTTCAGCCGTTCTCGAGTTATAAGTTCAGGCACTAACACGACTTTCTTTTATATATATAGATTTAATCTATGTTTATACTTACTGATAAAACCAAAAGTTAAGTAAGTAAGTACCTACCTAGTTGAACTATTTAAAAACTTCTGTTTATTTTACTACTTAAGTACCTCTTCTCTCTTCCACATCATAAAACGTGCAAATTAAGGCGTTGAAGCAAATTATTATAATAAAATGCAACAAACAGCCAGTCTAACTGAAAATATATGACACAATTAAATGTCAAGCACAGGAGTAATAAGAGGAAACTACAAGCTAAGATTTTAGTATGAACGCTATGTTTGCTAAATAATAATTAGTATGTGATCTCAGTGAATTAATGATATGAACAAATCTAAGAACAATAATAATAATACCTAAGTATCTTTTATTAAACAGCTTCTTTCTACTAGTGATTAATTATTACCTACCTGCTAATTACTTATTTTTATTAAACTTCAACACTAGTACTTCGCTCACGGATTTTCCTACGAGTTAAAATATTTTTATACACAAACATTTTATACACAAACACAGGGTTAATAACAATAGTACTTACCTATCTCAGAATTATTTTTATGATAAGGTTAGCTCTATGAACGTTGAACAAGCTGTGTGACAGTTAGCCCCAACTAACTAAACTCTTATTTACCTATAATTTTTTTTATTAGGTAGATACATAGCCCGTTCGTTATAACTCTTTCCTTAGGCGCGATTCTCGCGGTTGACTGCCCTTAATTCTTTCCCTTTTATTTCGCGCATTTGTTTTAATAACTGATAATAAATGTCAAGTCATAAAGGGAGTACTTTTTACCCTTTGTCTTTTAAACGTTCAGGGTTCAGGGTTTCTGACGTTGTGAATTCAGTCTTAAATCTATTACTAAACCATCATCATCATCATCAGCCAAATTAGTTTATATAGCTTTATAGCTGCGTCACTTATTGGCGCAGCGAAAAACTATTGGACTAACAAAAAGTTATTTATCTCCGATAAAAATAGCCTATTCATCAAAAAAAATATTCTAATTCTCTTTTCTTTTGTTAAGTTATCTAAACGATTACCTAGGTACTGAATAAAAACATTTAATTTTAATTAAAATATCCTTTTATGACAAACACATACCTAACAGAGGGTCGTTTTCATGTGATACAAATAAACATGTCGGATGTCGATCTACGGATAAGAATGTCCCGTCAGTGACATGTCATTTGTTTTTATTATTGCTGCTTGCCCCAAACCCAGCCCCCTTGTCCCTTAATTAATGCTAAATAAAGTTTAGCCATTATCTTGATTCGACAAATTTAATGTTAGGACAAAAGAAGTTACGCACATTTTTATTTATTTTATATGGACATCCAACAAAAATATACATAAACAAGTTACAAAACAAACCTTAATCTAGAATTATGATGGTTTGTTTTAGTAAGTACCTACCATGTACCTACCTAAGTTTTGTTCTTTTAGATAATGCAGCATGCTCAGTAGGTACTTAGCTAAGTTGGACAAAATCAGATTAGATACCTGATATATTATAGGTAGATACGTAAAATAACATCAAAGATTTAAGACATTTGATTTTTGTTTTTTTTTTTTAAATCATTTTGCTTTATATTCAATTTTGCGCCTCCAAACTAAAAATAATTATTAACCAAAAATAACTATATTAAGTATAGTATATTTATTATTGTAAGCGCAAAATTTGAGAAAAAGAAAATTATCAACTCAAACGTACTTTTACTACAGCTAGCGACATCTGTTGACATATTTATTGTTTATCATCTTGCATCCCCAACAGCGCCATCTACTGAGCATGCTATGTTTTATTGTTGCTTATGTTTAAGTTCTGCTACTCGACGCTAGAGAGCCCTAGCAACCATCTTTCTCAAACCAAGGTAAAACAGGTAAAAATATGAAACTTCAGTGAATTACTCAAAGTAAAGATGGCATTTTTCAAATTGAGACATGAGGATTTTTATTCGGCCGAAATTAAATTAGCTTGAATAAAAAAATGAGATGGAGAGTTCATCTGTTTCGGTTCATGTTCAGTGGTTCATGTAGGGATGTAAGTAACATCGATGCTAACAGATACATTTATTTTAGAATTATTTTTGTCTTAACCTTCGTTTTAAACTAAAAAATTACATCAATTAATAAATGCTATAAGACTACATTTATATCAATACAATGATGTCTTAAATAAATAAATGATCATCGATGCGTCATCGAGAGCGATAGCGATAAGAACATCGATGCATTGAATCGATATCGCATCCCTACTTAGGAGAAATGTCATTTGGCTTGGCCTGGCCCTGCCACAGCCCTTCGTCGGTACCGCTGTATTTCCCGTTCGTTTTTGAGACTTCTAAAGACTATTTGTTTGTGTAGACGCCCAAAACGTAGGGCTTGAGTTGTTTCGTAGTGTTAGTGTTTTGTTGATTTAATTTATCTTCAGTGTTTTGCCGCAAGCTCAAAACAAACGAAAGGTGAGTGACCATCTGATCTAACTTGCTTCCACTTTGAAAACAACCAAATGAAAGTGCCTGGTTTGGGAAGAATTATGAATGAAGAAGCGTCTATTTGGATGTCGATCATGATTTAAACTGGATGAAATGTATAATTGGGGTATTATTTTATGATGAATTGACGTTTTAAACTTTTATGGGCTATGTAAACAAACCTGCTTTGTATCACCTACTTTCAGTACGGTTCATGTTTTGTTATAGACCGCGTTGTCTTCCGAAGTATCAAAACTTAGCCCTTACTCAATAAAATATTTCATGCTAGTCAGTTCTTCTGTGTACCAATGAATTTTTTTTATTTTTACTTAAAAAAACTATAGGTACCTATTGCTGGGCAATAGCTCACTTTTAGGCCATGTAACCATCGTTTTCGGTGAACAGAAGTTACTCATTATTCCTTCCATTATGCAGAGGTTAGTTATCTGGCTGTATCATACCTAGAATAATAATAATTATAAAACAATGTTGCTATCCATGGTGGCCGATCATTAATCCATTACACCAGCTCCACCAAGATCATAATAATAATTGGGTTCTTTGCGGGAAACTAGCTCTTTATTTAGTGATATGTTGAAATAGATCTGTAAATCACCAAAGGCCATACTCTGATACATCATAGAGACATCCTGGTTAGGGCTGAGTTAGGCAGGAGGACAATACACAATATTCTCCACAGCAAGTTGTCAGTGCAGATCATAGTTCCATCAGATGATGTTCTATTATTATTATTTATCATATAAATTAAATTAATAGGTATTGCCGGACAATTCAATATTAAAAACAATACAGCAACATCTAGATGTTGCTGGGGCTAGCCCCATGGTAAGCTTGATGCTTGTGTTACATGTGCTAGATTTCTGATATACTTAATATAATATCATATGGATCATACGGATATAGATAGATTTTTTTTTACAAGATAAGATAATTCTTTATTACACACACCAATAATAAGAACTTACATCCTGATGTCACCCTGACACCTGGAACAAATTATCTGCAAATCATACAAATTTTGTCAGGAAGGACAGGAAACAAACCAGCAACCTTCAGCATTAACATACATACGAATACTGTATTATATTCTATGTTTGCATTTGTTGGTTAATACCTTGTTAAGCCGGGTGGGCACATATTAAGAGCCTTGATCTTGACAGATTTGAGTGAAGTTCATTTCCTTTAAAAGGCTTTGTGAAGGATTACTTACTATCTCAAAAAATAATATCCTTTATATGTTTATATTTAAGTTATAAGGGACTTACTCATGTTCAAATAGAAATCTTAATCTAATTCTATTCTTAGAAATTCGTGGAGGAATTAGCTTACGTAAACGAGTTTTGATTTGTAAATGATATCCTGTAATGTAACACCCTATATTTACCTATATCGCAAGGCAACTAAGCGATAAATTTATTAGTAGTAAAAATACTAAAATAGATTTATTTATATAACTTAAGTTATATCTGACGTGTCCATTTAAATCATAGTTTATCTTTGAAAATGAAGATCTTGATTTTGACTAATTTGTCAGAAGATGCACTGCAGCTGGTCTCAGTCGTGAAACTTAATGTTAATTACGATGATGATGATCCTATAATTTATGTTTTCAAACATGGTTCATAAGTTCGTCAAATCAAATCAAAACGTTTATTGTATTTATTAATTACATAATATCTTATAGCTAGTTTTAAGGCCAGCATTGAACCCAGGAAAGGCTCTACAATAATAATTATATTTACCACATAATAAGTAGTCCTACCTACTTATATCTATTACATAATCATCTAGCTTGTTAACTTTTGTATTAATAATACTTACTTGCTTGCTTGCTTGGTTTATTTTCTACTATAAATGGTCATACCACTACAGTCATAGTGATTGCATTACCACTCAGCATATTTTCTCTATATGATCTAAGCATCATTCAATACATTCATTAAGAAAATGAGAGGTACATAAACAGAGTTCTATCCATTGACCACTCGAGTTGAAAGCCGCTTGACCTAAATCGTGTATCCAAAAGGCGATTCATAGTTTCCATTACTCGAACCTGCTTTATATTTCTCAACGTTGATGCTACGTAATAGAGATTAATATTGAATAACAGCGACGTAAGGAATTTTAACACATTTTAGTGAATGACCAATGTTTTGACTCGAATACCACCTGTATAGATGTAGTGAAAATTGAGTGATTTTATGCTGTGCAATATGATACTACCTCCCAAGTCGTTTGAATACTCAATTCAGAATTTTTAGTGTAACCGTCTTGGTGGTCTAATGCATTATTAAGTTTTTAAATGGGAAATTTCAGTTAAGAACATTGTATCAACTCTTATGCCACCTACAGATTTGAGGGAATTCGATTATTAAGCGCATCACAGAGTTACACAGAACGTTGCTGCTGCTCGTATTGCAGCAAGATATGGGAAACAAAAAAATATATAAAAAGTCATCCTAACAATCGTAATTTCCCGTGTCAATAATTATACAGAAATCGAAAACCATTGGTTAAGGCGTACCATAAGAAATGGTTTCAAACAAACGAGTCATTGATATAGAGAACCTACCTACCCGTAACACAAGCTTCGAGCTTAACACGGGTCTGCAGAAATATTTTTATGTATTTATTATTTTTATTTTCGAGCTTACTAATAGAAGCGAATATTGGTTAAAACACTAAAATTTTTGCTTGTATTGACTATCAACCATTCCTTATTCAAAACAACAATTGATACATAACAGGTTTGTCTTATTCTTTTATTTGACAATTAGATAAAACAAATAAACTGAGTTCCAGAATAATTTAATTACGTTCAGTAACCCGTAAAAAAGATCTGTTAACTTATGCAAATGGAATTATGCAAGAGCTCTTCTCGTGTGCAACAATCTTGACCTACAACACTGAATTCAGAAACGGGATTGAAAGTGGGGCGTCCTTATACGTTATTCACATTTAATGCAATACTTCTATTTATTTGCAACTTTGCTTTCGAGATAAGTTTAATCATTACCATGATACTAAATTTTGTATTCGAGTCAGAATAAAACAAACAAGAAGATAATCATTGAAATATGTATATTGGAGTTTAGGCAGAATCCTGAAATTTAAAATGGCTTATCCTGCATTCGGCCCTAACTATTATTTTTATAAAAAAATCTGCTTCAGTCTCACTTTTTATCTCTGCATTCGGCATTTTATATACTTACGTAAATTTAATGCATTTTAGTATAGTTAGCGCGAAAATAGGCAACACTGGTTCGTTAGTATTAGTAGTTGCGCTTAGATATTTAACACGAAAAAATATCGATTAGTTTGCCGAGAGATTTCCATTCATTTATTCCATATTTTCTTTCTTTTATAGGTATATTATTTATATATTTTTTGTCCTTAGCAACATCTCTGTGCAATACATTGTGGGTACATAATCCACATGCAATCTTCATTTGAGCAAGTTCTTTGCGCATTTCCTCTTTACGACTTCACAGAGAAAGGCTTGCTCCAACTATGTTGTGTTTTAGAAATACCGCTAACATTGCAATGTGTCTGCTATTTTATTATCCGATTTAAGTTAGTGCTTAAGATTTTAAATACGATTTGTCTTATGTAAGACTATATTTTTGAAGCAGGCTGAGAGAATAAACTGAGAAAATCATGGTAACATTACTTAATACGGAAAGAACTTAGATCACTTTGTACTTTTTTAATTCACGTTACGTTTTTCTACTTATTTACTTTATGTTCGAATAAAGATTTCAATGATACAAGACATTTATTATCACAAATTCTTAAAATATTGAACAAAGCCAAGAACGCCAAGGCATTAAGATTTATCGGTTACCAAGGCTTCTCACATACTAACTGTTTCAATTGTTGCCCATATCTACAAGTATAGATGTTATTAGAACAATGACTTGATTGACTAGGGCATTGATACCACTGCTTTTTGCATTCGTTACGTAAGTAGCAAAAACTTAGCACCAATAATGGGTCTTGCAAATTGACAATGTATTATGTACTTTACGTAGTGTGGAGTGGACTCTGTGCTGTGCCCGGCGGTATTTACCGCGTTGTAACATTTTGATGCGAATTATATGTATATTAAAATAATAAAAAAAATAGTGTTTTTGATCAGTGAGACTCGTGCCCAGTAGTAAGACGTAATGTAGGTCGTTTTTGTGGACTTTTACTTACCAATATGAAAAGATTGTAATTTCTAAGTCGATACCTTTATACCTTTTACATAAAATACGAGGGTTTCGAGACGTTTGTAGATAAGAAAGATGGAAGGTCTTTTGAGCTAAATGGACAGGTGGAATCCCAAGGATTCGTTTCAGACATTTATTGAATAATGTCTTAGGAAACGCTTTAAACCAAGTTCATGGCTGTACCTAAAAAAATTGCTGGTCGTCATTGATATTATATTAAAAAACGGGAGATATGGGACACAATCTAGGACCCTCTAGATCTAGATCTAGATCCTCTGGATCTAGGATCTATAAATTAGGCCCACGAACACAATTGACGTTAGACAAGTAGCTTTCTTTAAATTAGCTGTACATCTTGCTGGTCTGCGTCTGGTCTTGCATCTTGGTTGTCCGACGCTCAGTTTGTCAATAGGTATACATTCAAATACTTTTTGGCTCTATCGGTCATTTATTCCTCGTGCTATACGGTTTCCACATTTTAGAAAGATAAGTACCTAATATATTATATAACTTGTTTTTATTTATAGAAAAACATAATAGTATGACGGCATTTTCACTATAAATATTAAAAAAATAACTAGATATCATTAAGTACTTATGTACTACTAATAGTCCAGAAGTAATTAAAGTGTTTTACAATTATTGGATTTTATTTATAGCTTCTGAAGTTATCATAATTCATAATATAATATACGACTTATATGTATAAAATGATTTATGCAATACTTAATTACAATCAATTACCCAGCAAAAGACGCCGGTGTTGCATATTATGCAAGTTGCAAGATACTGAGAATTAGTAACTTTTTAAAATAAAAAAGTGCCTTGAAAATCTGTTGAGATAAATACAACCTTAGCATGTTGTTGGATGGATTGCCCAAGGTGAATAATCGACCGACACTTGTTTTTATGCAATTATTAGTTTACACTTTACAGTTACAGTTGAGATAAGTAAAATGAGCGCACATAAATTTTTTGAGGAGGAAAATTTTAGATGAATCTTTTCTCTAAACTAGTTTGATTGAATCCAAACCAGTCAACACAACTCCTTTTAAAAATCTAATAACTTATCGTAGAAAACTAAGTAGGTATAATGAATGACTATTACCTTAGGCAATTTATTTAGTTTCAAGTAATAAACAAAGAAAGTTTTTTAGATACCTATACATTAAGAACGTTTTACGGCTAATAAATTTTTAATGCCTTAATCAAAATTTTAAGTAAATGTATGACTTAGAAAAAATCTTAATATTACTTACGTAATTATTTTCTCTTTAATATAACACAATTATTATACGACCTAGTTAAAAAATCATAACTTCTACCAAGTCTTTATTATACGAGTACTACTTACGTCATAACATAACATGTATCGTAAAACTTACTACCTTAAGTTTCCCATAGTGGCTCTAATCAAATCATAGCTCTATCTAAATTTCGATCTAAGGATATTTACCATACAAATATCAAACTGCTCTCGCAACTCTACGATTAAACGCCAATCGAAGCTTTGGGAAATAGAGATACATCGATTGCGCGTCCAAATTCATGAAAAAAAACCCTTTAGACATTTTTATTTGTTATCAACACAAAAGATCTAAAAGCGCTAAATAAAGTTAACGTTACTTTTTTACTACAGCTTACAATGCGTGCTATTGTTTGAAAAGGGCATGCCATTTCGTATAGGATGGGTGACGTGACGTGACTCTTTTCATCTGTTACCTTTTTCAGTCCATTTATCTATGCCAAAGGGGTGTTGTGTAAAATCTACTGTCTCTTTTTCAACCTTTTTCTTGTCGAGTGTTACAACCGATGAAAACAATTTGAAATCCGAAAGCAGTTTTTGAAATCAAGACTTCTTTTTTCAAATTGTTTGTTCGATCTTCAAACTAAAGATAGTGGCACGTTGGACTGCTGGAATATAAATTGTTTTTTTCCTGTAAACTTTCTAATTACTTAATGTCACTCTTCACTTAATTTTCTATTCAGATGTAATATTATTCCACCGCCATTAGAAAAGTTACCCTATAAATGCGAAAAAAAAAACAAACAAAGCTAATTTTGTTCTAGCCATGGGGACATCCAATCCCATTAATAAGCCTATTGAGTCTATTTCAATGTTTGAACAAAGAAACAATGAGGGTCAACACACGCTCCACATTCGTCTAATCGAATGGTGGCCAATCCTGTGGCCATCCCACTCGCATTGTCATCCTGCACGTCAATTGTGACCAATAAAGTGATTAGTTGAGACCGTAAATGTATTCTGCCGATCCATTTGGAATTACGGTCAGGATAGGGTTGGCTACCTGATGTTTGCGGTGTTTTCCAAATTCTGGGATAGCTTTGATTTTTTTATTGATCGGTCTGAGTCATCTTGTTCGTTATAATTGATTAAAAGTAATATAATTGATTAAAATAGGTAAGCACCTGTAACTATTTAAAGTTTTAAAACAATCATGTGTATTTGAATTAACCGTTTATAAATTTTTAACTCATTCACGGTACGAATTTCAGTCAATACATTTTGAAAATGCAAGATAAAAATACCTTTAGATCTAAGTTATTATTATCAAAAAGTATTCGGCAACCCTGGCAACCCTGCTCTCTGATCAATTGACCAGTTATTGAATGCTTTATGGATATGATCGGTCTAATATCAGCTATGATTGTTCCACAATCCATATGCTAAAAACACGTGTTCTGATTGATGATTTATGCTATGATATGATGATCCAAAGTAGGTACGTACTTACATACGTAGTCCATCGAACGATATCATTACCAGTACTAAGTACCCAGACAGTGTGTCAGTAACAAGGTGTTGAGTGAACTGAGAACTTCTGGATTGTAAAACGTGTTACATAATCATTAAGTGCTTGAGCTAACAATGAATTACATCTAAGGTACTTGCATATGTAATATGTAATCGATGTCACTCTAAAAAATAACGTAAGTTCAAATAAAGAACGACGTATTTTGTTATGGGAAAAATACGAAACCCTCCAAATATTATCTTAACTGTCACGAGTTCTAAACACGGAATATGTTTTACATGGAAGATTATCTATCTCGCCGCCAGTGCTGCAGGTCATTGAACCCAAGGGCTGGATATGCGCGTGCGATCATAGACTAGTTGCATTACAAATAGACGTTTCAGAATCTGACACCGATCTGTTGCGTCCTAAAATTGTCTATGACTAAGTCTTTGTGAAGCCAAGACGAGAATAAATACTATAAATCTGTTCTGTTGTACTGGTTATTGTTATTGCTAACCTGTAAAATTTTCAGGTCACTGTGCTTCTTAAGATATTTGGTGGTTTGAATTTAAATTTCTTCTAATGTATAAGTTCAGTGCGTGTTAGACAGCGTGATGTGGGTTTCGTCAACGTTTACCTGAGTTCTGTTTTCCACAAAATGTATTAATGCCAAATCAAATTGAAAATGTTTATTTGTTTTCTATCCAATTCTTAATATGTACAGGTAAATAATTATAAATATATAGTATACATAAGAAAGTTTATCTGTTGTTGTGTTATCAGTAGAGTAGGTATACAAAAAGGTAATATTTTGACCATCATTGTTTATCTTGAATCTTAAAACGCGGAAGAGAAAATACGGAGCAATATCTCATCTTAAAATAAGGTTTTGAATTAATTAACATTATTTATACCAAATTGAATCTCAGCTACAAAGAAAAGCATCGTTAGGCAGAACTTTTAGCTTCAATTTTGTAATCCCCTGTAGTTATTTACGGCTGTTATAATCTCCTCGGATTCGGTCACGAAACTGTATAGAAAACAGGTTATCGTAAGTTGGAAAATATTTGATGTTGTGGGTGGATTGTCGAACAGGCCATTATATTGTCGTAGTTACGATAGAACTGACATTTAATTGCGCGTTACTGGACTCCTAAAAATAAACGTATAAAAGTAATAACTAGAACAGCGCCACATCATCTTGTCCCGTGGGCTTTTCATGTCTAAGTTATTTAATTATACCTATATAATTATTATTACTGAGCATAAGCCATGCTGCGTCTTTCTGCGTACTGTGCCAAGACCAACCTTACTAAGATCTCCAAACCAACTGGTAGTGTTCCTCTTACACCTATAGTGGGTCCTATTAAGAAGACCCGTACGCAGAGTAGTTTATGGTGAAAATTATATAAATCAGAATATAAAATCAGTTTCATTATTTATTGGATACGTGAAGTGAATTTTGGGATAAACCTGGGTTTTGTAACGTCTCTGGAGCGTATAAAATAAGATAATACTATAGGTAGAATTTTTCTTTCAAACCTTTGTGTCCAGATAAATATTTAGCAATAATCTCAATCTCCTTAATTATGTTATTTGATCTCATCCCACGAATATTTCGCCATTGGCATCCTGTTGAAACGCGCCCTGCTAAGTAGCCGGTTTCAAGTGGGAGTGCAGCCAAGTCAGCTAGCTTCTCCCACGCATACCTTTCAGAACAGGTTGGCTAATAACTTATAGTTTCCTGTGAGATAAGACGGGAACTGATACGGTATGCCTTGTTAAATCAAAGTTATTGTCATTTTTATCCATCACCATCACTATTTAGAAATTAGATCGCAATACACCGGATAAGTCCATTATGTTGATTAACGTAACACAACAATATTTGGACCCATTTGGCCATGATGTTTTCTACATGCATAACTTACCGCATTACTTCTCACATCATCAAATATATAAACAGGATCATATTTATTTCATCACTTGTGTAAACGAGAAAGCATAAAATATTATTTTCATTTCCACCTTTCAACTTCTTATATCTTTCAAAATCTATGTTATTACGTTTTCTTAATTAAAGTCGTAAACAAAATACTCTCAACACCTCAACACTATATCTTGTTTCTTCTAATTAAAGCCAGCCATGTAAATCATTACTCTCTTATAATTTACTTGTAAGCCAATTGGATTGTATTCTCAGAGTGTTATAGCTCTCCCAACTTTCCTGTTAGAATGGTACTTAGAGAGCAATCTTCAACTATAGAAACAATAATAATAATAAAGATAAAAACTCTCTGATAAGGTTGTGCAAATAGTAGAACTAGATTATTCAAAGTGAGCGCGATGTAAAGCTTAGTATCCATAAAATGATTGGCAGAGTCGTAGGAACTGAGTGAATAAATGTATGAATATAATGATAATAATATATCTATAATAAATAAATATATATTGCCAGACAATTCATACAGCAACATCTAGCCCCGTGGTAAGCTCGAAGCTTGTGTTATATATTTATATACATTTGAAAACGTAAGTGCCGCCTTCCGTTTTGAAATGAACAGAAATGTTTGTGGAACTATAATTTACCCAAGGAGACAAACACGAACAATTTGTCAAATACGTTGGCATCTGTTTTTAACTTGTCACGTAATTAATCCTCAAAATATGGTTGTAATTGTGAGAAAAGACTCCGTATTTGTGGTTTCAAATTAATGCACTATGCATATTCGAAACCGCTGCACGCTTTTCTATAAAACGCCCACTCGGTGATTAGTTATACATAATTTTGGTTAATCATCCGCTTTCTTTTATAAATTCTGTGTTTATATCATAGCTATACGGCTTTTTAATAATTAGCCCAAATACTATTAAGTCATAGATAATAATTTTATAATGGATTGTCTCGCGTGTCTATACTAATATAAAATAAAGGGATAGGAAGGCCTTGGCCTGCAGCTACACCATAGCTGAAATAATGAAGAGAGAAGTTTTTGCGTGTAATCCATCTTGTCAAACTTTCCCGTTTATAATGTAAGTGTAAAGGACTTTAATTTTATTAGAATTTAATAGCAGAATGGATTTTCCCCTTTCTCAAAATGTCTTTGTTTTTTGCACATTGTACCTACTGTATATTTTAGAAGGACTTCTGGAATAATGATGTTGATGATTACCGTGCAAATAAACTGAAATGTCGATGGCAATTAGCTATCTACCTATCCGACGTTTCGTTTCAAATTAATTAGGTAGAGTATATTTACTTGGTTGTAAAATGAAACTGTTTAATGCTGGTTTTCTAGCACCAATGGGATAGTGAAACCTAATTAGATAATATGTATGTATGTCTCGTTTTTAAATGGAACTTTGCACGCACGAAACTATTTTATGTACAACAATATGTGAACACAGTTGAGACTTAATTAGTGTTATTAGAAAGAGATGACACAAAAGTCTTAATTATGCGAAATAAGAAAGTAGTTTTGCTTAATAATACATAATTAAATTTTATTTGTTATAATATTTTTCGTTGAAGGGTTATTAAAACAACCATAAACGCGTTTTTAAACTTAAGTATACTAGACAGTATTTTATGATTCCCAGAAATTCTTCAAAGTTCAGAAAAGAGGTTAAATACATCATCACATAACTATTTATTAACATAAATTATTATCCTCATATCTTGGTTTGTCTGTTCAGCTCACCGGATATAACTCAGAGGTAATCCTGTCTAAATATTCTTATGTCTGTTTATACTAAGTACTTGAGCATCCTCATATAAACAAAAGGTTTTGGTAACGGAAGCCCTAACTTGGTATTGTCTTCGTCTTATTGCGTCTGGTTTGAAATTCGAATGCATCGTACGTAACATTATCCTTCCGTGACAAATGTTTATACGATCTGCAGATATTTATTTCGTATATTCTGGTTGTTTTCTATGTATGGTAAATAATATCTTACTATTTAGTGCCACCATACTACGGGACTAGATATTGTTGTTAGAATTATACATCAATATTTATCTATATTTAATATTATAAGGCTAAAGAGTTTGTTTGTTAGAACTCTTGTTGTTGTTTGCCCAAGAACTGCAATCGAATAACTATTCGATTCGACAACACCTTTGCATATTATATAATACAAACATACTAGTTATATATACAATTTGTTTCCTCACCAGCCTCTTAGGCAGAAAAAGAAAGACGAGGTCCGAGTGTTCGTAAGCAATAACCCGGACTCCTTAGGTGAATTATTAACACTTAAACAATATATAGATAGATGGACCAAGTTCTTAAAACTAGTATCCCGCAAGCATATTTCTGCAAGCTAAGTAGATATAGAATAAAAAACATTATGCGGGTGGTCTCCAGGGCCTAGCTAAGAGTTAAGTGAGGTTAGCCTTAGAGAAAATTCGCATATTGGGCATATTATGTAGAACAGCAACTATTTGCAAAATTCTGCTGAATCTTTGAATATTATTTTCTGAATTCAACCGAATTGAAGACAATCGCTATTCTATCAAATTACTGAACAAACTCGACACCATTTTACTGCAGATAAATTCTGTAAGTTTGCATGAAAATTAAATTAGGTATCTAATATTAATGTGATATTAGACGATATGTATTGTCAAGGTTTTTAAATAAATAAATCTTTGAACAATGCACCTCTTTCTATAATGAAGTGTGCAAGTTCATTAATGCACGTTCATAAACTAAACATTCCGTTTTAGCTACGGAAGTGTGGTCTAGACATGAATCATTCCTTTCATAAGGCCTCGCTGTAATCCTTTTCACCTGTTTCGAATTTGAAATAGCAAGTTTACATATACAGTCGCGGAAAGCCGGATAATCTGTGTGTTGACTGTGAATCGAGTTGACATGAAAGAATGGAATATGTTAGAGGGGTATATTGTGGGAATATGGTTATGAATATGCAACCGTAAGCAAAAATAATATGCAAAAAGCCGCTCTGCTTGATAGTGATAGCGGATAAAATAATATTAACCTTCATAACACTTCACTAGAAAATAGAGGTCTCTACAATAATACTTGTAGAGGTCCTGGGGAATGGGGATAGTTACCGCAATGACCATTCAGTTTGGATAACGCAGAAAGTTCGTACTATACTATGCACAGAACATACACAGAACACTGTACAGTACCAACGTGATTTTCGCCCGCAAGCCGAACGTTTTCTAGTATATAAAATGATTTGTGAAATATACAGATCAAGCATAGATTTTTATTTTCATTCAGAAAATAACAATATACAAGAATTGTCATACGATACTTGTCCAACGATATAAGGTATTTATTTCAATATCTCCTCAATATTAATCGCAGAAAATATTATGTTCCAATTCCGTTACAGAATAAACCCCGTATCGGTAAACCCTAAAGTTTTTATAACAATAACAACAGATTTAGAATAACAATAACAGTTACCAAACGATTGTTTATAAATCATCACGGGTTTTATGGTATTCCGAAAGAGGTTCAAAACAAACACTTTCTGGCCACACACGTAGTGTGATTCACAGATTGCTATCTCGCTTGTGTCAGTCAAAAGATGTAAATTTTAAGGAAAAATATGGGACAGTCTTTGGACAATAGGATTACCACATATTGGCACGATGATAGCGATAAAACTTGTGTGGTAAGCGGAAATTGATGCGGTCTATAGGTCAAATGTTAATCTGATAAAGTAAATATAATTTTAATTATACTTAAATATAATTTAGCAGGCTCTCTTTTTTATGCTGAGTATCATAAGGCAACAAAAAATAGATAATACATAAATAAGATTGTGGAAACGGTTATTGATAAAATAAAAATGTTTTAGTTTAGTTAATTCAAACCTACTAAGTGATGAAATATATAAGACAACAAGCAGGTGTGTTGTTCTCATACCTACATCATTCGGTCATCGCAATAAGTTTCAAGACCTAGGTCTTGTATAGTCGGTTCTATTTGGGATACCTGAGCCATTTTCGTCGTCATATGTACGTTTATATGATGATTGTGATTATAATCATCATAAAAACGTACATATGACGTCTTCATCTTACCCTTAAAGCAGTAATTAAAACCAAACCCTGCTCTAAGAAATGTTCTAAAAACATCTTATTACGTTCCTCGCTCAAGATTCTTAAGAATAACAAAAATGTAAATTATTTTTCGTCACGATAGGGTCCGATATCCTTGAACTCGGCTATTCATTAAACAGTACCTATTGTACTTAGCGTGTTCTTTTGCTTCCAAATTTCTACTGATCCAGTTAATATTTCATGGATCGTAAAATAAATTACTTTTATTTGAGGAAATAAATTTCGAGTTCCTTTTGTTAATTATTATAATCGGCTTTTGAACAAAAACGCATGATTTCTTATTAACGAATAGCTGACCCGCCCGCGCCTTCGCCCGCGTTATTCCCATGTTTTCTTTCACTTTTTTTTTCATTCAGCAGTTCTTTAGCTATAAAATCACAACGATTAATAACATTGATTTTTAATACCTACTACCTAATTTAAATGTACCTACCCTTTAAACCTCTTTGTTCGATAATAATTCTCAATAACTAAGTTAAAAAATATAAATCTATTTTAGCAGACTTTGATGAATATGATTGAATAGGTGTTTTAGTGAATCAATGTACCTACTTCGTTTAGAGAATCTAAATCAAATAATATGAGTCGGGCAATAGAACTGAAATTGCTTCGAAAATAACTCTGAATATTCCAAACTCGCATGCAACTTGAATTGCCGAAGCTACTTTTCCATTAAAGTTATAAATCAAACAGGATTATGTGCATATTCTAGTCTTATTTGGTCCACGCGATCGTATTATGCTTATCGTGGTATTCAAAAGATAATTTTGGTCCTGCCATGTGTTTTTTACTTGACCTAAATTGACTGTGAGCTTTTATAATTTTCTCTTTACATAAAACGGGTTTATTAACCTATCATCTCATATTTCCTGGTGTTTTGTTAGTCAAAAAATATGATTGGTAAAGGTAGTTACAGGATAGTAGTTACTCTCTTTATCAATTGAGATACATCTATCAAGACACAAACCACGATGACATCGTAAAAAAGTTGTGTTTTTCTACCATCACACTCCATCATCTTATCTAGTACATCATTAGAAGACTTTCCAATATCCTTATCAAATCAATTTGATGGGATGTCGATGTTTTATTTGACGACCGAAAAATGTCGTTATCTTTAGTAGTCCGCTTTTAGATACTTATTTCGTGATGGTCCCTTCGTGGCAAAGCGGTTGATATTTAACTTTTACAATTACGATAATGAAACGACGCTGCTTAAAGCTCAAGTATGGCGCTTATCATTGGTATAATAATCGACAAGCGTTTTATTCTAAAAAATCTTAAAATGAACAACATATCTACATGCTCTCAAAATTGAATAACTAATCGGAAACCATTACAGTAGCACTCTACCTGATACCCTTATTTACATAAATAAATGAAATAAATTACAACAATATTGCCATGCAAAGTTATGGAAGAAATAAGTTAGAAGTCGTGTCACCGCCCATCTCGAATTTGTACTGCGGATATTCAAAAGACCTTTGCAGCGCAAGGACAGCCGTCTCCGGAATTAAATTCAGCAAGAAATTTTGTTGAAATTTCGTAAATAAAATGTAATTTTGAGAGAGCAAGCCTGCCTAATGAGGGACGCAATTATGAACCTCTGCCCTCTTATCCTTAATGGCATAAAGTTATCTCATAATTACGACGATCTGATTTCACTTTCGATACAAAATAAGCGCTCGTCAAGCTTTCCAAAGTACTTGTTTGAATGGGGATCGTGAACGAAGCTAACATAACCGTCGCTATCATTGTTTTTACCATCTACTGCTAGACATCGATTTTTTAATAGCTTCTTGTCTAATTTATTCGGATGAAAGCAGCTTTTAAGCGACTATTTTGAATCAAAATCTCCAGTTTTCAGTATCTCTCGGTAATAGCAATCTTTCTCACGCTTCCATTTTAATCCGGCGAAGAGTACTCTTAGTTCCCTTGGCAGACTTTGCGCCGACCCTCTGCATCATTTATAATCATAACTCCTCGAGTGAACACTCTAACTTCGCACCTTACCTTGCCTGGCATTCGACTTGATGCGAGAAAGCATTTTGCAAGCCTTTTGTTCTCTCGTCTGAATCTCTGAATTCAAACTCAGTGGAACTCATGACCGATTTCGTTTGTGGCAACTTCCCATCGAAAAGTTGTTTTAATATCATATTATTTGACTTTCTCTGGTATTTCTTGAAAATCTCGGCTTCGAGGAAACGTTCACTGCGTAGTAAAAGTTTCAAGGCTGTTTGGCTTTTTGTTGAGTGTTAATTAGCCGCCATTAGCTTTTACGATGTTTTGATAGAATCTAATTCATTAGTCTTTTCATAATCAGAATTAAACTACTTTCCCGTGGACTTTACCATTATCGTTCGATGAATACACAAAAAGCTTTTATTGAAATGTCAGCTTTCAGATTATGATCGCAATGCCTTCGTTTATCTAAATCAATCTAAACATTTTTGGTATAAGTAAGTTTTTATAACGGTATTCATAATATAACTTTATAATCGGCGTCTAGGTGTTCTATATGTATAAAAATATATAAACATGTATCAAGTCAAATAACATTATCTAGTGCCCATAACACAAGCGTCGAGCTTACCACATATTGCTGTGCAAACAAAGAAATATTTCGAAATTTGTTCAAAGACAAAAACACAACTCGCTAAAACTAACTTAACAAGGATAATAATGAGTATACCAAATATCCAGACTCTTATTTCAAATTGCAAGACCTAAGTATTAACCTAATAGTCCTTCATTAAAACTGGTTGCTGAAATTGTAGAAATACAATACCTAGTAATTACTCTGCTCAGAGCGCCAGCGTTGTACAGACCGACATCTCGGGTCGTTTTAATCAAACCGCCTGGGAATTTCATTACGAGTCGACGTTTGTTTTAGTGGTATCTGTGGTTCTCACGAGCTGGTGTAAAATCACAACTGGCCGGGCCTTTTGTATCCACAATAAAATAGCATTCGGATTCGTTTCAGCTTCGGTGTTTGATGGAATTACACTCAACAGGAGCTTTAGTTATATTTATAATAGGCAAGATTCTTCTGCATTTAATTTGAAATTTTTTTTAGAACATAGTTCATTTTGCTTTTCTTAAATGTATGAAATCACACTGAAATAAATAAATAAATATAGCTGGACAATTTACACATCGACATCTAGCTAAGGTTATTTATTAAGAAAGTAAATCGTATCACAATCATTAAAATTACTACAAGTTGTAATCAAAAGTGGTTTCTGCGAGTTTACATAGTATAAAAATTGGGACAATTTTATTCGACAATTTAGAAAAAAAAATTCAAAGGTTAGGTTGCTGTGAGTTAAAATCTTTTTCCAGCAAGCTTAAGTTTACCTTTTCAAGGACGTGTACACACTTCTGTCATGTCTTTTCATGGATGTTTTGATAAGCAAATTGCGTCTCTAGTAGATAACAGGGCTTCGTAATGCCATTAGTTATTTAATCAGGGTCTGATTCATGCACTCGCTCGCAGGCCGGCCTGTTCAAATATTTAGATCTTGTTTACATAACTGTGCTTTTGGAATCGTGATTGACCCATCCTTGAGGGCGTATGAAGGCATTTTCTAAATAGGTACGGTACAAAATACGAAGTTTGCCTTGACTTGGTATAGAGCTGGGTCAAAAGTTACGGCATGTTACGAGAGCGCTGTGATGTGTGCTGGCTTTTCTTGCAACATTACTTGCTCTGCTGACTGCATGAATGTTCGCTGTGTAAGCTTTCGATATTTCATAGTAATCTCTGGTTTAGCAGTAATTTCTGGATAACACTGACTTGATAATATATTTTCCTTCTTAAATTGTCGCAGCACTACAACATCCGTAGAATAAACGTCTTGATTTGTGTCTTAATTATTGAGAAAACTTGCTTAGAATCTCGTGTATAAATCAATAAAAATTACCATTTACATCTCATTTTCTGTAACGTAGACAAAACAGCAGCTACTTGTAGCAAGTCTGTCACAAATCCAAATCTCATCTATTATTTATAACGTAGTTAGTTACGCTCTGTCGAATTCGCAGACTAAACATATTAGATCAATCCTTTGTGTTCATACTATATTCCCTTTTTCAGGTCAATTACACAACATCGGTCCAATCTGACAATAGATGCTTCCAGATCCAAAGGGTAAGTCTTAGTTCTGAACATTGGCGTCACTTGGAAGGGGTATTATCACGCTACTTTACCGGCTGTCCTACTTTCTTAATAGCGCGGTTTAGTTCTAAACGAGGACTTTAAGCTGTCCTGAAGATCTCATAGTAGGTACTTTAGTGTTTCTGGTATTAAACGTTGTCTTTTGCATTATCGAGAGGGTATGGTTCGTAATGAATCATTGTATTTTACCGCGGGACAATATTTTATCAATGTTATTGTTATGTCCTTTCTCGGCTTTCAAACTAAAACTATCACTATACATCATGTATAATTTCAATTGGCTTAGGCCTAGCATTTTCGAAGCGTATTGTCACTAAACAATCAAATCTATGACACGAATTTTGATTTTCTTTTTTACAATTCATGCAAAAATCACTAAAGAAACATTAAAATAATCGTTCTGCACTAGGTTGAAGATAATAAAATTACAACTTCCAAGAATTTCAATACACCTGAACAATTTCATACAAAAATTACTTTGTCAGTAACTTACCTTGTCTGGAACTCGTATCAGTCTGCAAACTTGAACGGTGCTCCATCTAAGTTTCCAAATGTCCTGATTGATTAACGAAACTTTTCTGTTCACATGTTTTTCTTTTACAAAGAGTTTGTTGAATTTGTTTATGATAACTTTTATGTTTAACACAGTTTCAGCCCTTGCTATACTTAACATACCCGTGCTAAAATTGACTTTCCATGGTTTAACTATCTTAGTACTAAATCCATCACAATTTGTTCAGCGGTTACAAATGTAAACGCTAATTTATAGAATAACTTGGATCTTTTCATTAGTTTTCATTTTTTGTAGTAGAATATACCCTCGGGAATATCCATAACAAAGCAAGTTAAAAAACATGATAGTTTAAAAAGTTATAAAGCAAGTAAAGCCACACGGCGGAACCCAATCATGAATATAACTCGCGTTTTAAAGTTGAACATAATCGATTGGTTTTTTAAGCTGACCCAAAAACTGAAAACAATGGTACAGTCACCAGCATTAATATCTGACACTGAACAGCGCCGCAAAAATATGTGACACAGATTGCCAGCAAAAACATGTGATAAGGTAACGTGCATAATAATCTGATGCTTTCGCGGCGGTAAAAATATATGACATAGTCAACAGCATTAACATCTGACAACAGATGAGGGCGTAATTATCTGACATGCCCCGACAGCAAAATTATGTGACGATTACATTGTCATCAGATCGTCATTTGATCCGTCTCTTAATTTCACACACTTTGTCAGTTACCTCGTGGTTTAATGGCTATAGTAGGCGCTTCGTAATCCGAAGTCCTCGAGTTCGAGTTGCACCGGGTGCCTTCTTTTTTTTATAGTTTTATTTAAAATGATTTAATTTTAGTGTATATACTTCTCAGGCATATTATCGATAAAACATTCCTAAAATTTCATTAAGATTCCTTGAGGAATTGGTGGAATTAATATTCAGATTCTTTTTGTAAAAAGATTCTTAACATTACGATATTGAATCTATGAGCGACACAGATCGGAGGGCAGTAGTCAAAGTTAAAGTGTATTTAAAACTTTTTCATGGTTTTGAGATCTTAAAGAGTTTTGATTTATTTATGAAAACTGTCATAAATTATGTCATGTCAATTCATGAAAAGTAAATTTAAGATGTTTCATAGAACAAACAAATCATTACGTTTTTATGCTTCTTAACCCTACGTTGCTCTCAGTGCTATATCACAACCAATATTTTTTTTTTGTAATATCTTTTCAGTCTTCTTATTATTTAAAAAAAAATTGACCATATTCCGCATACCCTGCGAATGATATTTTAAAATATAGGTAGTTCATTGCATGTTTTGCCATACCTACATATATGGAACTAAATATAAAAGCAGTTTTTCCCTTAAACTTAATTTATATGAAATTTTTGAATCAATTTTAAATATTTCTTCTTTATTTTACTTTATTTATCTAGAACACAAATATGACCATCACAAATATTTTTTAAGAAAAATAATCATGCAGTTTAGGGTTAAGGTTTAGTAACTTATTCTTTCATAAATTCACTATTATATAATATTAAAGTATATCATAAGGTTTGACTTTTCATTTATAAAATCAATCAGAAATAAAAGGCAGACTATGAATTTTAACATTTCATGTGAAATTTAGTTCAGAAAACTTGGCATTTATTTATTTATTAATAAAATCCCCAGCAATTTCATTTTTTTATACCTGAGCTTACGGCCAAAAAACATAATAGATAAAATAAAATCAATAAATATTGCTAATTGCTAGACAATTCACAAAGCAACATCTAGCCTCGTGGTAAGCTAGAATCTTATGTTACGGGTGCTAGATTTCTGATAATACCTAATAATATACATACACATTTTAAGAAAGTTACTTAAAACACAGGAAAAACCGTGTTTGGAAATTATACTTTTAATATCAAAATAACACTGAGGCTACTCTTTGCCGCAGAAAAATACAAAAATTCGCATTTAGATATATTTTAGCGCAGGCAAAGCCGCGGGGCGGAACGCTAGTATTACCTATATCTTAGGGTCTACAAAATGAATTTCAATTTATAGAAGTAATTTGATGTGTCAGATGTTTATGCGTTCATTCTATTGTCATATCATTTTGCAGTAACAGTGTCACATAATTTTGCTTTCGGGGCATGTCAGATAATTACGCGCTCATCTGTTGTCAGATGTTAATGCTGTTGACTATGTCATATATTTTTACCGCCGCGAAAGCATCAGATTATTATGCACGTTACCTTATCACATGTTTTTGCTGGCAATCTGTGTCACATATTTTTGCGGCGCTGTTCACTGTCAGATATTAATGCTGGTGACTGTACAATTGTTAGTAATTGTACAAAATACGTAATTGTCATGCAAACAGCTCCACAATGATTCCATTTAGTATTTACGTAATATAAATTACAATCAATTATGTCATTGTAGAAATGTATTGACTGTGGTTACTTTTGTAATAGTCATTGTTGTTAAAAATGTACCTCCTAAAAACTAAGTAAAAGTTTTTTATACCTAACGTATAAAAAACTTTTACTTAGTTTTTTAGTCGACATGAAACATTATCATGTATTGACTGATGACGTTTTAAATCGCACGTTCCACATCTTGGCAAAAGTTATCTAGCAGTAAATTGGTTAAAATTGGACAGACGGTATTTTTTGCCCCATTTGTGCCAATGAATTTCACATTAGAACCAAATGAGAACGGGAAAATATCTGGCCCCATTTTTAAATCAGATTTATTGAATTGTTTCCGTCAAGTTTATCTTTAAAATATTGGGGAAGTAATTATGGTAAATGGTATTTAATGCTGCGTTTTAAGGCGTAGATATGCGTGAATTTGGTAAATTTGGGTTCAGCAGAAACCATTTATTTCCTTGTTCTTTAACGGAATTGCTTTGAAAAAATTACACAATAATCTATGCCATATAAGGCATCTTCTCCTGAGGCCGAAATTTTATTTTTTTTATTTTAAGTACCTGAAATAATAGTGTAAAATACCGTCTACTTTTTCAGCAAGAACCGTTTAATTCCTAATCAATTAATCATAAGATTTTTTAATTTTCATCACCATATAGATTAAAAGAATACCAATCATCTCCTGAGCTTACTTTTTCCAAAAAAAATCTCAGCGATTTTTAACGAATTTTTTACGTAAAACGACACACGCAATGCGCGATCTTCCCCTTCGCGGGCCCTTCAATTCAGTGCGGGGCGAGACGTTGTGCTGAACGGACCTATGACAATTTTCTCCGTGCCCTGTACTAACTAATAATATTCTGTGGCGGAACCAATTTTATAAGTAATTTGTCATTTATAACTAGCTGCCCCCGCGCGACTTCTGCTCGCCGTATACTTTTATTTGCAACTATGTATATCCATTCTAAACTTTAAAAACATTATAAACATTCATCTAAACGCTGGAGCGATGACATCCAAAAGATGGCTGGAGCAACCTGGAGCAGACTAGCTAGAGACCGGGAGACTTGGAACAAAATGGAGGAGGCTTTCACCGCTATATGTGGTACTTACACATAATATCTAAAATGTAAATAAAATCAGTGAAAAATTTGTGTAAGAAAAATAAAGCTATTTTTATTTTTATTTTATTTATTTTATTATATATCCATTCTAAATTTCATCCAAATCAAATTTTCTTGCGTAAGCATTATTACCTTTTCCTGCGGAAGCATGTATTTTTCCGCGGTAGAAAGTCTCGCGCAATATACTTTTATTTGCAACTATCTCAATACTAAATTTTATCCAAATCGAATTTTTCCGCGTAAGCATTATTATCTTTTCCCGCGGAAGCATGTATTTTTCCGCGGTAGAAAGTCTCGCGCAATATACTTTTATTTGCAACTATCTCAATACTAAATTTTATCCAAATCGAATTTTTCCGCGTAAGCATTATTATCTTTTCCCGCGGAAGCATGTATTTTTCCGCGGTAGAAAGTCTCTCGCCAAATACTTTTATTTGCAACTATCTCAATACTAAATTTCATCCAAATCGAATTTTCCCGCGTAAGCATATATTTTCCCGCGGAAGCATGTATTTATCCGCGGTAAATAGTCTCTCGCCATATACATTTATTTGCAACTATCTCCATACTAAATTTCATCTAAATCAAATTTTCCCGCGGAAACATGTATTTTTCCGCGGTAAAAAGTATGTTCTTTCTCAGGGTCTAAGGATTGTATGTGCCAAATTTCATCAAAGTCGGTTGAGAGGTGCGTGAAAGCGTAACAGACAGACAGACAGACAGAGTTACTTTCGCATTTCAATTTTGTATATAATTATTTGACGTGTAAAAATTTGACGCATTGCTTCAGATTACAATAATAGTGTCTATTGTATGCACAGATCACCCAAACTAGATACCGCATTAGAATACTTTTGTTCCGATTCAAAAATATAAAATAAATGAATCAAGTCTTAAAAAACAGTACATTAACTAACAGTATTGTTCCCTATAACAATGATATAGCTTAAAATTTTAAATCTTGGTCTGTGTAAATCGAAAGCGAATCCACTGTAACCTCGCAACACAGGCTCTATAGAGACCTAGTGCAAGGGACAGAGCTCGGCTTCGATACCATTTACTAAATAACTCATAATTTATAATCTAAATCTAACAAATTAGCTATGTAGGTATCGAATGTATTTATGTAAACTTAAAAGTGAAATAAATTATTTTTTATTATTTATTAAAAAAAACGCACCTAAATTGGAGGAAGATGAAAGCCGTGTTTCGAGGCGGGGCTTTACATAATGGTTGATTTAACCATATGTTTGGCGCGCGGTCGTCGCTTGTCATGCGGTATCTAGTGGGGTTTATCTATGATTGTAGGCTACACAACTAATTCTGGTTAGCGCTGCGCGTAATATTTTCGATAGGCCAGCGCCACGCGGGGCACGCGGTCGCTGTTGTCAACTGTCGTAGTCGTTTCAGCCGCGATTTTCACTGCATACTCGCTCTTAAGAGGTTACATTTGCGTTTAGTTATTTTACTTTGGTTTGCAATTTTCCGCCGATACAAACATGAACTTTGTATATTTATGCCAGAATCTGTGGCCAGAACTCACAATTATGTAAGGAAGGAAGCATTAATTAAACATACCTATTATTTTTATGACGCAACAATATTATAATAAACTTTTTCAAATTTACGAACCGTAGCAATCTTTATATGAAGCGTTGGTTTTATTATTACTTATTTTTACTGAATAAATTATAATATAAAACAAATTTCATGAATGTCTTTTGTTTTAGTATTGTAATATTTGTTATATCATTTTGCTATGGTAAGGTTTTAGTTATTTATGCTATAATGTAAATTTTCTATCGGATTCCGAGAATTTTCGATACAACGCAGCATCCATTAGGAAGCAAAATCTCCGCTAAGTTCTAAATTGCTAGGAACTAATAAGTTTTCGACCATAATTGTAATTGATAAAGCCATTTGAAATTTCTGGTGCTTCGTAGTTCGTACCTACGCTTGTTTTACTTTTGCGGAATCCACCTACCTACTAGTTAACCTTTCACAGACTAAGTAGAACCATCAAACATAATATATCTCTTGAACCGCAATAGCCTATGCTGACCCGTATAAACCTAAAATAGATCAAAAGGTCGCCTTTGGTATCTAATCGAAGCCACGCAGAAATGGAATAGAACCTTCTAGATTTCCTCCAACAGAGCACGTAGCTCGATTAGGATAAAGCGATTACCTCAACACACCTAAACGTAGGACATGAAAGCAATTTAGAACAATTAGTGTGCACTACACTAATTTAAACAGATGCGCGGCGTGGTGGAAGTGTCCTAGAAATTATGCTTTAATTAGTTTGAATAGTTCCACCCAGTTTCAGGACATCTGTTCTGACTCCATAATTTTAAATTGCGTTTGGAGATTGTTGATGCTATTACCCTAATATGAGCAGTGTTCAGCATTTGTGGGACGATTTTCGCCATTATCTACAGTGGAATACGGTTTATGTATTTTAGATTATGTTCGGTCTGTTAGACGGACTATCATTAGTCGATTCAATTGTTGCTGTGTGAATTGTCCAGTAATATTTGTTTATTGAAAGCTAGTTCATAGAGCCACCAGCACATTGGCGGGGCGGCTGGGTTCAATAGATTCATACACATCCATAGGACAGATAGACTTAGTAATTGAAATTTTTACTCATTTCAAGTACAAACCCTAACTCAAAATAGGACAGCTGGACATAATTCAACCCCAGGATTTCAACTGCTGGTCTTAATATAATAAGAGATAGTTGCAATTAAAAGTAAAAGCCTTACAGAAATATCACGATTTTTTGTGCGTGACTACTTTCTAAGAATCTAATTAATTTGAATTAAATATAATTTGCATTTAACGTAAGAAAATGCTAATAAAGTTTGAATTTTAGTTTTATGAAATAATTCCTTGTCCAGACATACATGAATAAAACAAAGAGCTTGGACTTCTTCAGCAACTTAAGAATACATTCTTGGTCGGACGCCTGAGAACATTATTAATAGGTATGGTCGGCCAAATCGATATTGCCCCTCGAAGTTTGGTTAGAGCTCATAGAATAACGATGTGGTGGTCCGTAAATAAACGTTTCTGAACCTTCCAGAGTTGGTATTGTTTAGCTTATTATAATTAGTAGGTAGGTATATATCTTTTACAAAACACAAAAGTTTGCGAGTATTTATCTTTACCCTAAAACGGCTAAAAGATCTGAAAATGAAATAATACAAAACTTTATGTAGGTATAGAACAACTTTGAATAAAACAAAGGTTAGATTTTACCGAGAATAAACCTCATCTCATATAAAAAAGGTTTTAATGTGGGAACATAAAATCATAAAACCTTTTATTTAACACACAACTTACAACGATCAATAACAAGTTATGTTAAGAGTTATAGAAAATAGGCGCTATCTCACTAGGATGCCATAGAGATGTCGCCAGTGGGTCGCTTGTAATGCGAATAGCTCGTAGTCACGCTGCCTCACCGGCGCCAAGCCTTACGTTCATGCACATAAATAAAATGTAGGGTTCTATACACCGTCTTTCTATGTACTGTACCAAATTACTGCGATCACCAACTCGCGAGGTAAATGATGGTACCAAATCATTTAAATCCTGTAATATGTTCTACTGGAGAGAACCGTGCTTTTTTCACTCTTAGAAATTAAATCTCAAATCCTATTGGATGGAAACCATTTGAACAAGTGACATGGATAATATTTACGTATTTGTGGTTGTGTAAAATATATGAAAAACAACAACACAACAAAAGTGATGTTTCAGCCGTTGGCTTTCCAAATAAAGTTAACTAAATAAATGTTTAAACATTGATAGTACAGTAAATAAACTAATCACTGAGAAATTAGTACTGTAGTTGGTTCTATAAGCCTACAATTTGGTTTTGTGTTTGTTGAATGAAACAACAGTCATCTATATTATAAGGTACATCTAATTCTGTTAATTCGGGGTAAGCTGATGCTGTATGAATAGTCTAGATTCTAGAATACGATATGCCGCGATAGGAACCGCAATTTTCTGTTTATCTACTCTAGAAAAATAAATTAGCAAGTTAAGCAGGGAACACATTTGTAACACCCGACGCGACGCGACGTGTCGACACCCGACGTGCACCGTGCATATTACCAACACGCGACGCCACGACATACTAGCATTTCATCATCATTTCACTAAATAAATGCAAAAATTTAATATCAAATTGGCATAAAGTGACAGTTCTCGAACGAATGACGCGTGGCGTCGAGTGTTGTTTAGAAACATACTGCGCTCCCGCGTCGGATGGCGTGTTTACCCCCACCATGGGAACGCATGGTGGGGGTAAACACGCACACGCAGATCTGGCACGTCTGGATCAGGTGGCGTGTGCGCGCGTGGCGTCGGGTCGCGTGTTCAAAGTGTGTTTCTGGTCTATAGAAAACCATACATTTGATTCGACTCAACACGCATCTCGTTTCATCGGGTGGCGTCGGGTGTTACAAATGTGTTTCTGCCTTTAAACTACCTTATCGGCTAAATATGAAGTTATCTTAAATATGATAAATTGTTTCCTAAGATATTTACCAAGTGAAGATATGTTACTCCGCATCCGGCCGCTCCGGATACGAGAATATCGGCGCGCGCGCAGCGGCATGGCATTTTGATCTACAAACGTCAATCCATCACTGTCCGATGTTTACTCGGAGAATGCAAAGATTCTTTTGGTGATTTATTTTGGTAATACGAAAATAAAGTTGAGGGTAAGTAAGTCTAAACGTAAAACTCTTGTTTTACTTCAATGTGCTTAAATTTTTAGAGTACGGCCTAGTAAGAGTTCATGAGTACTAGATAAAAACCCTTCGTTCGGGTGGAATTTGACGAAATTTTCCATAATGCTAAAGTTGCGGATATTATGTTGTCGACCCAAAATCAATATTTTTTATGTTTTGTTATTCATATATGGTTTCGATCGAGTCTATCTTACCCCTTGACGAAATTATTAATATAGATTGTCTTCTATTTTTAAACAAAAGATTTACCAGTTATCAGGTTCGTCCGTCCGTCATGTTTGAATCCGTCTTGCGGACGCCATGTTTTATCAGCGATTGTGGCACTAAACGAGCATGTATGCTGGTATTAGGCATAGATCCTCCGTGATTTATCTAGCCATTTCAGCTGTCAAATAAACATCTATCTCACTGAAACAGACAGGACTACTGTAGATCAAGAACTAAGGATATTCGCCCCATCTAAATGACATCTACGAGTAGATAGGAGCTTATTGAAATAATGCGTTTGCTAGTGAAGTTTACGCGTTACAATTACTGACGTTATAGTATTCTAAAGGACATACGTTTTTCTTAGAAAATAAGTCTCTGAAAAATTGCTAGCTCAAAACATATGTAATTTCGACTTAGTAAGACATTCTGCTGTGTGCGTTTTATTTTCAGTCCACGGTATACTTCTTATATGCTATAACTTATAATAGTATAGAAATACCACTAAACTAGTCGGTTTCATAGTTCATATGTGGTGTTAATAGTCATTAACTCCACATAATTAAGAAACATGTACCTAACTACGAGTACATCTTGTAGTTATATTTTTACTATTACCATGAAAACATAGACACATTATACAACAGACAAGGAAAAACACTTTCTGTCGTCCGTCCGCTCATTATTTCATTCATAAAACATCTAAATTGACGAAAAAAACACAGCACCTACTACCGATTTGTAAATGAAGAAGTGCTTCGATTGGCTTTTCCTCATGCATCTTGTATGAGGTAGTTTTTGTCGCGTCTATTTAAGTGTTCGTTAAAGCTAGACGTCCATGTAAGGCATCGTCGGCGACGTCTTAACTCGGAGGAATGCAGTCCTTAGATGAAGGTTCTCGATCTTAACATGGGGACTTTTAGTTACTTTCGTCATTTCATCATCATAACAACCTGTTTTGTCTGACTAAGGGGCACGAGCCGTGTTGGCTAAGTGGGAGCACACTCGACTTTCATTCCGAAGGTCGTGGGTGCAAACCCCGCCGCGCACCTCTGATTTTTATTCTTGAAAAATGTATGTGTACTTTAAAAGCACGTGATCTAACGGTGAAGGCAAACGATGTGAGGATAGGTATGTTATGAAAATTTTAAAAGTTTAAAGGACATGGGTAATTGACCAAACCGCACTTGGCGAATTAAGTTCTAATCTCTCTCGTCAAGAGAGAAGTCCCTGTGTCCCTGTAAATTTTTCGTTTCTTGTAGTTGGTATGTCTTATCTATACTGAGACTCTGCCAAAGAGTCTACATATATCAAAAATACAGTGCGCGTAACTATTACGCATAACCCCCTTTGAATAGTGTGTGATCCTAAAGGACAAACTTAATTCTGACGTTCACTGTACCACATCAGGATTCAACGAATTCCAATTAATACAGTTAGTTATCGCCTATCACTATAACCTAGTGTTGCACAATAAATTGGTTATTCAAATTTTCACAATAAATTGGTTATTCAAATTTGATTTTTTTTTCATATAAAATAACTGTTGCACTGAGCAGCTTAGCTTATTTTATTGACAGGAAAGGGGAAACGTTAGTTTTCGTTAGAACTTCCATATCCTTTCTTACAATATGAATGCGTCATGTATGTTACGTCCTGCGTTGTGAATAATCGTCTATTTTAATCAATGCATTAAGTCAGACTTGAACCCGTATTGTTGTAGTAGTGAGTTAACTTGATGGTAACTTTTGATGATAGTATTTATTCTACAAATAAAAATTAAGTTAGAGCTGTATCTATACGAATAATAATTCTGTAAGGATCGGTCATAGTAATGTCGGAGTAATTTCGTTTGTTTTAATACATAAATATGATACTGAAACTAAGTTGTCAATTTTTAGATTACGACATAGAATATGCTATTTAAATTTTTGGCCCAGTTATGATAAGACGTGGCCCCCATATAAACATGATTGAAATTAAGACTAAAAGTAAAAAGCTAGCTCCCATATTTAAATCGTCGATTGTAAAATAAAATAATAAATAATAGTTATTAGGATTTTTGTTATCGATCCGCTTCATTGCGGCCCAATGTATATGTCCTGAGACAGAATGAGTCAGAAGCTATTTTCAACGTTCGATGTGCTAACGTGGTTACATGCTTAAAGTGCAAAGTTCCTTCGAAGCATTGGAACGTATTTCGTATTGCGAATGCGTCAATTGCAGCTTTTGGTGTATATTGTTTGTTGCAAGACACCAACAAGTACAAGAAAATCAATAGAAATGCAAAACGACTTTGTTTCAATCTCGCGATCTTTCGTTTAACGCGCGAAAGTTAGATTACCATAAAGGTTATATTGTATTAGTACTATTATTCTATAATCTATACTATTATTATAAAGCTGAAGAGTTGGTTTGTTTGTTTGAACCCGCTTATTATATTTTGTAAATGTTGTGTTCTAGTTAGTAATGTATTTGTAATATATGTATGTAACATTAGTCATAAGTTAGCATAAGGTAGTTATAATTGGCTTTAAACTGTAAAATAACTATTTAATTTAATAAAAAATATTCTATTCTATTCTTATCTCAGGAACCGCTATTTCGAGTTTTATAGCCTCACAGTAAGCTAGTACAACTTACAAGTATTTTCTTTTTAAAAACTTAATATACGTTGAATGAATGAGCTATTTATTCAATCTTTTGAAACGTTATCCGTTCTCAAAATGTGAAAACATGGTCTTGTTTGATTAGATTAGGTCTATTTAGAGGTCGAAAGCTTTCTCTATCCATTTCAGTTCATATCAGGCTTATCTTAAATAGATTCAACTTCGTGTCGAATGTTGCAGATAGGTCGACTTTTCTCGTTATAGAGTTGTTTATATTTAAGCCATAACACATTATTTTGATAATTCTATTGCTTTTAGTATTGCCTCTTATACCATTCTATCTAGGGACTGGTGATACATTCATTGGATTCTTTAGTTTATAAACATAAGTTCATAAACTAAACGTAATCGTAACATACACTTCAAAGAAAGAGTTTCAGCGTTAATATCTCTATACATCATACGAACTTTCTCCTAACGTGAATGATAAGCAAATTTATCTTAATTACGTCTAGCGAGATTTCATTACGCTTATTAATATTGATGAAATGATGTCGCAATCCAGTTCATCATTGTCAGAATGCTGTTATTTATCATTCGATTGTAAGAACCGCGTAACCACAAGACTGCAGTCTGTGTGCTATAAATGGTCACACGCAGTTGGTAGCTGTATATGCAAGTACCATAATGGTCCCATTAGTCACCCTTGTAAGAATACCTCAGTGCTTCAGTACTCTTTACTTAATTTCCGAACCGGCTTTGCGCGTGTTACTGTAGGTATAAATTTTCTTTTGCTAATAATTTCCGGGCAAATTGCCGAGATTCATACTCTTTGTGGTTTAAGAAAAAGTTTTGATTTTTTGTTACTCTGTTCTGTTTAAAACATTGTTACAAACGCGGTCATAACCAAGGCAGAAAGCTTGTTCTTAACTAATAGAGTTGTATTAAGATAGTCAGCAGCCAGCAATTAAACCAATTAAAGAGCATCAGTCGACGCGCGTGCGTTGTATCATAATATCTCTCAATCAATTTGATCGGGCTTCTGAAGGGTCAATGGCTTTTGTTATTATGCCGACGCATCAGCAATTATGCATTTTATACATGATGCAGATTATCGTAGACATATACACCCTATTGTTAAATAACTGACTTCCATGATCTTATATTTTTAACATGTTTTGACTGCGTTCCCACAGAATTCTTATTACTTCACCAAATTAGTTTACCAATCGCGGTGCACCCATTAACATTTCTCCAGCCAGTATATCTTCATAAGTTTGTCACTTACAATTCCATACTGTTGACCGACATGAATGAAGTTTGGAGCGTAAAATGTGTGGTATTCGGGTCGCGGTGATTGGTCCTACGCCCAGCTCCCTAGAACAATGCGCCACTCATCAGCCTTTGTCAGCCGCCCGATGGCCGACTTAAGTCACTTTCAGGATGAATTGTTACGTCTTTAATGTTACACGGATTCTTTCTTTTGTTAAAAAGCCTTAGGTTTAAAATTGGTTTGGATAATAGGTTCGTTATTTCAGCAACAGATTATTTTCACATTACATGCAAGAAGACATCAGGATAGATTTTAAATTTAGTATTTAATAAGTAGTTTTGAACAGATAGTCATTTACTATGATATAATTATTTTAAATGACTAAATGCTTAAGAAGTTGTATATTAAACTCTCATAACTTATAACTAAATACTGAAATGCCTAATATCTCATTTACAAGAATTAAATTTACAAATATAGGTACCTAACATTTATCCCTTACTTCAACACCTAATAAAAATTGGACCAAATGCCTAAATATACAATTAACGAATTCCCAGTCCGATTACCCAGCTTCAAATGTCATATTAATCCTGCCCTTGCGACTAAAATACCGTATGAAGGTAGTGTTTGTTAGGTTCGAATTTAAATTCATTTCAGTTGATTGTAAATTGTGTAACTAGAGTACTTATACAAATTCTCTGTAATTGCCACTCTGCATTTTATTTGAATAGAACAGTATCGTTTAATAACACACATTTATTGGCAACTGCCAATATCGATTAAATTTATTTAACGCTATTTAAATTATTCAGGAATAATCCACAGCACATCTAATATGGTGGACAGATGTGGTTTGGTTGATTGTGGGTTCACGGTGGTCAAGCTATAATATCCTACGTCTTAGATAATGGTTCGAGTAGACTAAGTAAAACTAGTAAAAAGATAAGATAAGGATAAAATTGTTGTGAAAAAATGTACTTGTCTAAGAAAGAGCGTAATCCTATCATAGAACCTTTAGCTCGAGCTCACGTCAAAGACTTTATTAAACCTACCGCAGTGCGATACCGCAAGGATTATCGGTAACTTTATGACGTACTTACGGTTCCAATAGAACAGAAACTGCTAACAGGGAGCCGGTGTGAAAAATGTCCCCGTCTCATTTGCATACAATAACCGGTCGCGGATGCCTTCGACGTGCTCTACAGTTTTATGTCTTAACGCCGAAGAACTTAACTGCTCTGCTTGAAGCAATCAGGACCGTGCATAGTAATTATCTGCAAGATGTGTGGGATGGATTAGTATTGTTTTCTATTTCTTTTGTCGTAGGTACATTTTGCCGGGTCCATTCTGTTTCTGAAAATTACGTGTATGGTAACAAAGAAAGGGTATTGTAAATACCTATATTATATTTCAGAACAGGCGCAAGGTTAGGTTATTACTATCCTGGGGTTATTTAAATCTCAATTTTGTACCTAGATTCATCTTATTACTAATGCCTGCTTATCATACTCTATACATGCCCTACATACTCTCAGCATTCCCAAAAAAAACAGTCAAATTAAACCACCAAATTTCCCCTGTGCTTTAATTTACTAGCTCAAAGTCTCCGGCAATTTCTCACATGTTGATCACGAATGCAGGGCAAGCTTCAGGAAGGAAGGAATTTAATTTACGGACGTAAAGGTATAAATTATGTCCATTGTTGAAATGAACTCCGTGGAAAAAGGCTCGTGGGTAATCGAGCCGTTGGATTTTTGACAATCTCTAAAGAATAATAAGAATATAAGAAAACTTGGCAGGGAAATGGTAATTATATGGGTTGAACTCGGCAATCTCAATCTTCTGACAACTTGCAAACTTAACTTTCAGGTTTACCAAGGGAGTAAGAATTGTATATTTCTAAGTAGGTTATAACTAAAATAAACCGGTAACTTTCTGAACTACTTATAATTTAATGCCATTACAAGAAAAGCATTTGGGGTAAGTATTATATAATGTTTTAATACTTTCTTTATGTTTAAACAACCAATTTTGTGATTAAAAACTCAGGTCTAGATTCTCAGAAATGTAGTTTCCCACTTTATGCTACTTAGTAACCCGTCATAAGTTAATTCGACCTAATTTAACATTTCTGTGTAATTTGTGCGGGTTAAATTAACAAAGAAGCCGACCTGAACACATTTTAGATTCAACATTAATAGTTTCGGGTATCTAGATTCCCAAAAAATTATATGATAAAATATGTATCATAAAAATATCTATTTAGGTAGGTATGTATATTATATTAAGTTTATTAGAAATATAGCACCCATATCACAAGCTTCGAGTCTACCAAGGGCTAGCCCCTTTACTTATTTTTATTTATGTATTTTATTATTTATTTAACATCTAGCTCCTTGTACAGAAATAATAACCAAGCTATGTTCTGGGTACTGCATAAAACTAAAGGGATAAATAAAATTGGTATGTATGCATTTAATAAATAGTAATAGTGGTATGTGTGCATTGATAGATAAACTTAGTTATTTAGTAAACTAAGTAATCGATTTAAATTCAATAAATAAATAGTAATTCGTGATTTTGGTAGTCGCTTCGAACCGAACATGATCTTGGCGTATTTATTAATAATATTTAGGTATTTAAATAAAAGGGTCTCACGATCCGTCTTCCTTTGCATTTCTGCTTATTCAAGTGGCTTCCGGTGTTGTTTTTAAATATATGAGCACTTGATTTATTACTGTGCCTGTAGGTACAATCTGACTGTAGATGTCTTATATTTAAGCTGTAAAGTGAACCTGGATTATTATATTAGCCAAAGACATCCGTTTTGCACGCACAAGCTGAATCATGTTTTGTTCATTATCTCCCCAAAAAATCTTTTATCCACAACAATATCTACTGCGTTTCTAGCCCTACAGAAAAAGCCTTTATTTTTTTATCATTTGAATACTCCTCTCCTGGGCATGGGTCTCTCTATTAGTCTCTCAGTAAAAATCTTGAATAATTTGGTATTATAAGAATACACGTTCGTCAATTAATTTACCATCAATCATAATACTTTTAAACAATAATTTCTTTCAAAAACCGATCATTGCCATTTCCAATAACATATAACTGTATTTCACTCCCAATCCACACCATTGAGCTTCCACTTCGAAATCTTCGCGTTCTGAACTTCTGAACATTGTTCAATGATCTTTGAACATTAAACTATCACTATGATCGTAGGATAATACCGAGGATAATGGAGTATAAAACCTCTATGTTTACTCGTATTTTACAAAAATACATATTCATTCATGCATTCATCATCATAATATCAACCCATAATTACCCAATACACGACAAAAATCTCCCCGATAGAATCCATTCAAAGTCTTGGAAATCTATTAGTAGCCGAGTGGTTCCTAAAACTTTTTTTACCCAGCTACATCCTTGTGATACGGATACTAGACATCAGATATTTTATAGATAATTTTAAAACATGGTAGGATTGGCTGTTCTCTCTCATAATAATGTCAATAGATAGTTATTTTAGATTATTATCAGACTAGACGTGCAGTTATAATTTGTCAAAAAATTCAGGAATTTATTCTAATGATCATAAGAAGCCATATTTCAAAAGTCCCATAAGCGTAAGCACTCACGAGTAATATTCTCCATTAAGCGAAATTCGCTCTGATTACATCTAAAGGGGAGTTTGATAGATTTTTTTTATTACCAACCATTAAATTATTATTTGCAGCGAGTGATAAAGTGAATTGAGTTGAGACGCTCTCGTGAGCACATCTATTTTTGCTTGCACGCTAAGTTATTAAATGTTTTCAATTTCCATTTCCTCTCGAGATGATTTCTTGTTTGTTTTATGCTTGTTATCGGAATAGTTGATTGATTTTAGATGGATGAAATTTTAAATTCCGTACATCTTAAATAAATTAATACGAAGAAAAAGTACCTAACTTTTTTGTTGATTTATAGATTAGCTGGCTAAAAAGTAATATCTCCTCTGGCGTAAACAGACTGAGTGTGTATTTTATGGAATCCCTAATTTATCTAATAATGTCCCAGGCAATGTGTCACAGCATGGGCTTAGCACTTACGGTCATTAATTACACACTGTTCTTCGAATATGTCAGATCTGTATTTCAGCTTACATGTCTTGCTCAGTCCTGACTCAACCGAAACTGAAAAAGCTCTTCAAAAATACCTTTTTATCCAAACTTTTATTTATAACCCTACCCCGTCGGTTTGTGGATGTGATCCACTAGCTAAATGAGACCCTCGTTATTCTGCCCTTTGCCTTGCCCGAGGGTATCTTGAAATACACTTTTTCAAGAATCAATTCACTAATGCCGCGTGACAGTGATGTATTGTCCTCATATAGACACTGTCTTGATAAGCTTAATTTATGAGTTTGCATCATCGTAATTAGATCGCGAAGGACAATACGTGTTTGATTAAACTCATCTGCGAATTGTGTCATGGCCTACACTTGACTCTTTTCGGGTCACTCATAGTCAAAAACGCGTTTCGTTCAATCAATTCCCTTTTAGGATGAATTTTATCTGTGACCGTGTTCCAATTGCTTGTAAGTCGTAAATCATTCAATTTATGCCTTAACTAAACCGGTATTTTGTAATGTTCCTCTTTTATAGGTTTGTCTTGGAGTTGATTTACAGATCATCATTATAATATCAAACGTCCTCTGTTATAAATCTTTAAATAATTCACTTGGTAAATAGGCCCGTAGTAAGCTCGAAGGGATACTATCAGATTTACTTACTTAAAATTAGAAATTAGTTACACAGGTCCCTCCGCCTGAATCGAACCACTACATCAAGCGTAATTAGCGCGAATCTGTGATAACACTATCGCATTGATAACTTCTACAAACGCTCTCAAATTACTAGGCTTATTAATTTGAATTATCAATTACAGCTTATTTCTTGAATTAATGTTATCAAGTCTTATTGAATTTACCATCTGAAAGTTCCTACTAAATTGATGTAGGGTATACCTCCTTTCATCTATGAACTAAAGCAAAGGTACGGTACCTATTCTCTAGAATCAAACACTGCCATCTCATCTGTCTAGCATGCTCGTCCCTGGGGAAATCGCAACCGCTTCGTTTAATATCTACCCATAATAAGTACCGGCTGAGTTCCTTCTAATGATGAAAGCCGAACTTAAATTACTTTCCTCTCGGTTTAAAAAGGAAGCCATATCAATTACGCTGTCATTAATTGAAATCGTCGTAAAAACTTGTAAATATGTATGACGTGTCTTGGATTTATCAAAAGCTTTTAAGATATATGTGACGGTTCAGTGCGACTGAACCAACTTCAAGAGGAATCAATAAAAGCGATGCACATATTCATGAATCTTATTCAAATCTGCAGTAAAATAACTGCCCTACTTTTGAATAGAATAGCCTCGTAGCCGCGATCCAACTCTGAAATGAATATTCCTTATGAAAGGAATGTGAGTGGTATTGTTGGAGGCAAACACGAGGCAAATGAGTTGACGAGTTGATTGTTACTCTCTATTTATTTTAAAAATAGGTCGGTGGCGGTCGGCGACCTGCCGCTTAGTAAAACTACAAAACTTATGATCATTTAAAGGTCTGAACAAACTAAATCAAAACGATGGGTTTTGTATACTTTTTAAGAAATCTTATAGCTTACATACTATGGTTAAATAATAAATGCCCACACGTCATAAACGTTCTTCTTTGGATTGAACAAAAGGCGTTGAACTCTTGGACTATAAAGGATTTCTCGTTGTTGTAAAATCACACCCACTGACATGAAGAATAACAGGGCACAATTGTTTATCGATAACCTCGTTGACATGTTAACAAGATGGGAGGAATCTCTCAGTAAGGCGTTGAGCGACGCAGGCCATGACTGCACCGGTCTATTTCTGTGGAGCCGTTGACCTATGCAGGCGCCTAAGCAGCATTGTGTTTTAGATGTTTACTTAACCTTCGACGTTGCTTTCAGAGCCGGAAAATAAACAAAATAAACGCGTTATAATCGTGAAAACATACCTAGAATTTATATTACGAAGTTTACGAAGTCACACCGATACAACGAAGAATAAAATATATCAGGCAAATACTGAGAACAAACTGAAGCAAATTGAACGTAAACAATGAAACGATGTGGAATGAACACGAACGAGCCAATTAACAACGTAGTTCAACGAAAAGAAGACGATAGCTGCTGAGTTCAAATGGCGGAGCAAAAATAAATATTATCCTGAATCAAATAATTCCTGGAGATAAAATAACAAACTATTCTCTGTTAAAGGAAATACATATTATATACCTGCCAGGCTTTCACATTAATTGTGTAAATACAAGATACAGTGGGTCAACGGGTGAGCTCATTGTTTATCTTTTGTCTCAATCTCAATACAATATGCCACGTTTGCAGTCGGCACAATTTATGGCGTATATTTATTCAGTGTAAAGAAGACATCTTTTGAAATCCAACATCTGTGCTGTACGCAGTTTAGATATTTAATAACCGCAAGCATTTCTCAAACTTCGGAATCCCGAAATCGTATTGTTGAAACGAGCAAATAATATTTTGGAAGGCCGAGGTTATTCTTACTTTGTATAATGTTTGCGGCCGTTTGCTTTTGGTTACCGCACGAGTATTGATTTACCTCGAGGCGAAGAACTTCTATGTAAATAATTTTCCTTAGCCTTAAATTGAGCCTGTATATTTTTACTTCTTTAAGTTTATTTATTCCGCTTGTTACTTATAAATAATGCGGAGTCCAATATCGTTATGCAACAAGATGTTAGCAGAAAGGGAAGTAGACTCGTTGAAGTAATGAGGTAGCGCTATCTCTATCTACAACACGCAAGAAAACTGCCCAACTTTCGATGCTAACGTGCCTTGCCCTGATTGAAAAACTTCTCAACTATCATCCTATTTTCTCGCTGGTTCTGTTTAACAAACCTTTTTTAACTTAGCTGGTTTTAAATAAATTTACTCTCACACTTCCTGTTGTGAATTTATCATGAACTGACTAAGCATTCATAACAAATTTTAATTATATGCTGTCTTTGAAGAGCACGGGTAGATATCCTTTGAACATTTTAAATTGGATTGTAGCCCGGCTTTAAAACCGAAATTGATAACCTCTTTATTCCCTCTAGTTGATTGCGGACGTTCCCGGGCCGTGTCAACTTAATATTACCCAGCTAATCGAATCTACTCCCTGGAGATCGTGAGGATTTCAGTTTGATTCGAATTCTGAATTTCTGACCGTCCTGCCAAATAAACGCGGTGATTCAATTTACAGCGAGCTAACTACAAGACCCAATTCTGAGAGTTAGGAAGACCGTGAAATTATCTGTTTGCTGCCAACACCTGAACCGCCAACCAGGATCAGTACTGGGTCTGTTTACTCTTTGAATATTCAAGTATATACTGTTTTCTATTTCACTCTAATTGAGTTTATAGACTTTTTCTAAGTGTGCGAATCCAATGATGCTAGCTAATCTAACAGATTAATATAATGCAGTCAATTTATGGGGAAATGCAATAGTTTTTGGGTAATGTATCTATTTAATGCAGGATTGCAGGACAAAGTAAGTAGTATATACTTTGTTCTGCGATTAAGATTATATAAAAGTAATTTACAAAGAAATGTGTTTTATCTAGTAATAGTAGGTACTTTGATCTAATTCCTTGGTACTTTAATATATTTTATTATATGCTAGTTATCCTGAAGTACGGCCGACGTGAATACCTCGAGGCAATGTCATCAGACCAGCTTGTCTTGTTTGGCTCGCCTCGTCTGGCCTAAATTTTCCGAGTTGATAATGAAAAAGCTCCATCTCGTGTAATTTCACTTCAAAGCTGCCTCCGGGGCCCGTTTGTTATTTCGTGTAATCACTAAGCTCAGAATGTATTTCGCCACCGTCTTTCGAATAAACGTCACAGGGATTAATAGCTTTCTGCTGTATATCGGTTTTATTTCTCTTGTATATAATTTTATAAATGTGTTATTTAATAGAGAATGTGATAAGTTTTCACTAAATACTTTAATTACTGTGCGCGCTCTTACTGACGCATTAATTCTTCAGATGGTCGCGCATAGCGTGACTCGTTTCGATTCCTTTTCCATGTCCGAGAGTAGGTGCTTGGATATCGTAACAAGTATTTCAAACACTTTCAACCTTAAAGTGTTTGCAAATTAATTTTCGCTTTTACGACTTCCTTACTTTTATAGCTCGTAATTTCTTCGTCTTATCCCTCGAGACCAATCCTTAGTCTGAATATCTTGAGTCTTAGAAATAAGTAATGTTTTTTAGAACGCATTCCGAGTCTGCTAAGGTAAAGACTTGAAACTATAGCAGAAGTTAGTAAAAAGTCAAGAACGGTCGTTGACTCTCCAAGTCCATTTCTGTTATCAACTGCATTCTCGGTGTGACTAATTGGAACTATTCTACAGTTAATTGCGTAGCTCCGATGTTAATAACTCAAACCCCTTAAGCTAAGCTGTAGAACTTGTACACAAATTAGTGTATCAAACCATCATTATTATCGTTTGAATACAAAAAAAAACCTTAATGACATTACTTCTTATGTCGTCGAGTAGGCACAGCTAGTGATTGATGATTGTTGAAAGACGTCCTTTTCCTATTCGGTCTAAAATAGCCTTTGGGAACGTGGTTTGTATAAAAAGCTGACAATGTCTTTCCATGACATGTTGTGCAAAAGAATCCATGTTGAAATGGTTCTTTGTCTGCTTTCTGTGTAAGCTTATTGATAAAGAGCAGATACGACCCTCAATAGGTTTTTTGGATTGTGAGAGAGATCGAAACATTATGTTTCAGTTAACATTGTCATCATTTCGGACTTCTTTACTTTATCGCGACATTATTCTTGGTCAGCGATTTGAATAATAATTGCTATGTTTTTTAGAAGTGGAATTAGTAGAACATGGAACAGGAGTATAAATATTACCACCTTCATATATTTTATAGCCAAATAACGTACTTTTTCATTTGTATAAACAAAATATGTTTAGTTTTTTAATTTACGTACATGCTAGATTAGAGAGAAATGTAGTCCCGTTAAATATTTAACAGGATTATACATTCTGACCTTGCTTACTCCACACGCTTTCGAATTAAACTCTAAGCTTAACATGAGTATCGCTTAACTTTATAAATCCATCCTTAATTATCAAAGTCTGAGTAACTTCAAGTCCAAAGTCCTTATCATTAATAAGCAGTTGTTTTCTAAGTGGTCTAACATAATAAGACTAATATCAAATAATAATATAATGATCATGGACAGAATTATTAAAAATTAATTCAATATTTAAAAAATCTGAGATTTGTTTTCGTAGTAGTTTTTATCTAAATTGCCTGGTATTATTTAAAAAAATATTGAGTTTCTCCCTAGCTTTTACTGGTATCCACTTTGTTTACATTATTTGCTGGCTCATAAAATACAGACTATAGAAATTGCTGTATTTCTGCATTACCAGCAATATTTCTTTATTATACGCAAGAGCATTGACATAATCTCATAAGGTAATAATACTTACTCAGCTGATGGTGAATGCACGGTGTAAAACGACTCCAGGGGCAGTCGACCGAAACGGAGCGGTTTGACTGAATGCAACCATCCCGCCAGTCACTCGCCTCGCTCCGTCGAGAACGGACGTCTTTACGGCCCGCTTGTTTACTACTTTCCTTTACTTTATCTCAGCTTTCTTGAGTCAAAGCTCTTGTGTTGTTGTGACTGAAGCAGTGATAGTAAAAGGAATTCAGTGTGCAGTGATAAGTGATTATCTGATCTGGGTGCGTTACACCGGTTCAAGGTATTTGTAGTGATAGCTAATCTGTGTCAAATCTGTGAGCACTGTCTCCAGTGCGTGGTTATCCGTAGTAGCTTATAGATTATGCGATATTTGCCTCATTTATCAGATTTGTTTGCAGCTAAGTAGTTTGTGTCACGCACGAAACAAAGTTGCGCCCAGATGTTTTCTAACTTCAGCTGTCAACTTGTTTATAATCGGCTTTACACGATAACATTTTACCGGTACAACTGTGCTTGATGAATGATTTCAATAACACGGCATGTTATTAACTTTTTTTTATTTATTGCTGTCATAAACGTTTTAAATGGGGTTGAAAATGTAAGGAAAGTTATTGATTCGCAACCCTAATAAAATCGGCGCATTGAAAGGTGCCCTATTTCATATATGGAGAGGGTAGCGAACGCAAGCCGCAGGGTGGGTTTTGAACGAGGATATTGCTGGAAGCGATTCATCACAGGTCTTCTAAGGGATATTTGAACTAAAATATTTATTTACTAACGCCATTCATAAAAAATACTGTTGTGGTGTAGAGCGTGCGTGCTTCGCATTAAAATTTCAAATATTTTTATACAAATTCTATTTGGGGTTTGAAAAGTGTTAAGTCGATCAACTACCCATTGGACAATGGTTATTAACACAAAGCATTTATAATATATTTAATACATATGTCACTGATAAATTAGTCCATAAAACACACTACACCAACTTTTACTCATACCCATAGTAGCCCATAAATAAAATAAGTCGAACAGCTATTGTAAAAACTGTAGAAAAGGTAATTTGTAACTACAATGCGCCGCTTTTGTCCACGAACATAACTGAGGAACAAAAGCGGACCCACAACCGCACCTTGCCGCACTACATCATAGTTCAAAGACTGCTCACTGACACATGGACTGATGGCCACCATGAAATGTGCATCGCGTTCGTTAAAACAACCCGTATTATACTACTACTGGGCACAGATCTCCCTTATAGAACCCATTATATTACAAATATTTGTTCCGAATGTCTGGGTGTTATATGTATAATAAAAAATATCTATGTATGTATATTATATTAAGTATATCAGAAATCTAGCACCCGTAACACAAGCTTCGAGCTTACCACGGGACTAGATGTCGTTGTGTAAATTTTCCAGCAATATTTATTTATTATTATTATTATTATAGTTCTTAGATCCTTCAAGGTGGGTCCTAAGATCTAAGAACTTATAGTACGTTATAATCGCACACAGGACGTCGCTGTTTCTCTTCTGGTTTGTAAAACCATTCGTTATTGTCTCGTCTAAGTAATCTTTAAACGGTATTAGAGATTTGGTTGAAGATAGGTACGCTAGTTATAATGCTGTCAGTTATCATTTCAACGAACATTCGCGACTTCGTCATGCTCTGGCACATCTAGCCTACAGATAAATTACGTTACATTCACAATAATTAACATTCAGGTATTTTCTAACAAATGATAATCTAAATTTCTCACAATCGTAATAATATTTACACATAAAAAGAAAAAGATTTATAAAATGTATTTTAAACAGTGACTATAAAACAAATGGACTTCATACTGTGATTTCTAACTAGATAATTCTGACCATCTTTTTTATTGAAAAACATACTTGCCGCTTGCTTATAATTACGCTACTCCAAAACTGCAAAGAGATATCAGTAAAAGTAACCGTAAGAGTCATTTAATAACTAAATGATAGTGATATTTTCAAAACAAAGCTCTGCGCTGCACAATGCAAGCAGTACGATAAAGACAACTGCAGTAATCTAGATTGATAACCTTAAAACAGACATTCTGATTACCTATGCGTTACAAAATAACAGTTTATTATTGTAAACAAGTATCATTGAATTAAATTATTCTCGTTTCCATAAGCTGATATCAATCACTAACATCAAAATGACGAGGCTTATGAAATAACGTGTAACAAATTGTGTGTCGTCGTTTGATCGAACGCTGCTCTTGTACTGCTCTACATTCTCGTTGAATTTATAGCTAGTTCATTGCTCCTAAAAATGTCACATATTTACTCTACCATGAAAGCTTTGGCAACGGAGTTTTCTTGAAATGTTTTACTTGTATTAGCTGTTATAAGAGGCTGAGTTCGCTGTGGGAATATGGTATTTTACCTCATTTACAAAGTTCCTTTATCATTACTTACTTTTGTACTAAGATAACCCGAAAATCCTTTTTAAGTTTTAATGACTGTAGACTTGTAGACCATAGTAAGTAGATGAGGATTCGATGCCCGCCTCGGTATAAGTGTTTGTACGATCTGCAAATTTTTGTTTCGGGTGTTTCTAGTGTTCTACATACTTCATTGTTACCCGTATCGGCTTCTCATAAAAGTTAAAATACCTACCTACTGTCTAATGTAAATTAACTTTTTTGGTCCGTGACTTACGATAAATCGATCCGTAGCAAAAAGTCTGATTGATAGGTTTTACTTAATCGTCGAGCACTTTCGGTTTCTCCCTCAGTTGTTCATATTAAACACAATGTTGGTGCCAGACACGGTTAGTAAGTCTATTTCTAAAAATGATTTTCACGACGATACATACAGTACCTACCATAAAATATATACAAACGACACACTCTTTTTCGATTGCCTCTTGGTAATATCATTTTATTATCAATACGTATACACTGTTTGGCGTTAAAACAGCTCATAAATTACACTCTCCACGTGGTTTCACCGAATATCTTTCCGAAAAGGGTGCGTAAAGACCGCTTCTGTCCCTTAATTTTACAACACACGTGTGCTAAGTACTCTCGCATGAAACCTCGTCTGAAATACTCATTTGAACAGGCAAATAAAAGTGGATGTGATTCGTCCTAAACCCCTCTTTCCTTTGTGATAAGGCAACAAAGCGTGCTATTGAATTTCAACAAATCCTCCCAAAGAGGGTTGCGGATGCTGCGACCAATATTGAAAGGAAAACCTGATCAAATAACAATGACTATTATTTTAAGCTGAGCAAAACAAAATATAGCCATTTTTCTATGTCCCCCTGTGCAGAGGCTGTTATGTGAATGAATATCAAAAAATATTTTCGTTTTAATAAAAATACTGCACGTCCTGTAGTATATTCATTTTGAAGCGTCGGTTTTTCTTGCTGCTTTAAATACATGAATATGTTAAGAATACCGTAATTAACTTTTTGTTTGGAAAACAACTCAACCATATTATTTTGTGTATACGCAGATGCAAGTTATTTTAACTTTATTTCTTATGTTATTGACAATTTGAAAATGCCTTGATTTTTGTATCAATAAGCTTCTTCATTACTGACATTGTTTATCCTATTTCACACCAATACTCGTAGTAGATTTGCAGTTGTTTCGTATCATAAGCTGCTTATACCGTAAAAGTGACATTGTTTTGAGTAAAAGTAATTAATTTCGATAAATCTAAATTCAAATGATTAACCTTGATAAATCTAAATTCAAATGATTGATTAACCTAAAGTTTGTCGTGTCGAGTAAACCTACTGGACCAAGAGCCTGTGATGGCCAGACCTTCCTTTAATTCACAAGCGTGAAAATTATTTCATGTATATGTCTAACATAGGTAAGAATAACCCCCAAACATGAAACCTGGATCGCGGTTGCTTTGGGAGATAACAACCTTTTACCTGTTATCTCCCAAAGGAACCACGATCCAGGTTTCGTGTTTGGGGGTTATTCTTACCTATGTTAGACATACACATAAAATAATTTTCACGCTTGTGAATTAAAGGAAGGTCTGGCCAGACCGGGCTCTTAGTATAGACTAATAACCTGTGATGGCCAGACCTTCCTTTAATTCTGAAGCGTGAAAATTATTTTATGTGTATGTCTAACATAGGTAAGAATAACCCCCAAACATGAAACCTGGATCGTGGTTCCTTTGGGAGATAACAGGTAAAAGGTTGTTATCTCCCAAAGCAACCGCGATCCAGGTTTCATGTTTGGGGGTTATTCTTACCTATGTTAGACATACACATGAAAGAATTTTCACGCTTGTGAATTAAAGGAAGGTCTGGCCATCACGGGCTCTTAGGTTATACTGATATTAATACTGTCTCGATTTCCGATCGTGTCAAGCGTCAAGACTATTGCATTCAATAAATAGTATTTAGCAGTTTGTGTGCTTTTGAGTACCTATACTAGGATATTTCGAAACCCGAATTACGTGGAGATTTGAGGACGTCAGTCATTGATTCAGAAGCCAGCTGGTAACACTGCGGGTAATATTCAATTTTATTTCGGCGCAGGTGGCCTTGTTTGTTTATTCACGGCTTACACGCTGCCTACAAAGGATTCTGCGATTCCCCCACAGTACGATTTGCAGTTTATAATAAACATCTGCGAAATTTGTAGCCATCCATAAAATGATAAGCAATACTCAAAATATCTTTATATGTTTTTTCAATATTGTTGAGTACAAGTTGAATTATGTATACTTTCCGTAATAAAAAAAATGTCGTAATTAAAATTTACTAGAAAATATAATACTAATCATATTTATTAATATAACTACCCATATTACGTCCCACGGTAATAATACGTGCGCGGTTACCCCGCACCCCGCATGTACCCCTTATAGTTTTTGATATAATAGAACAATACGCAGTGGATGAGATGGGAATCACTATAAATACGACTGACGGGTTTGAAGCAATAATCCGCAAAAAGACCGCTTCCATGATCCGCAGAATACGGGACAGTCGTAACAGCATCCTGAAAACATTATCCAATAGATGTTCCTCTTCATTCTGGGTGAAACTGATCCAGAATGCAATATAGAGAGGACGGATATTTTATTTTATTATTTTAAAGTGTACCTACTAACAACTCTACTTGTATTTTTGTGTGCTACTAACAACATATGGATTAAGTTGTCCGAAATAAACCAATTTTATTTTTATTTATTTATTTATAAATACTATGGATGCAATATTGTACTTACAGTTGACCAGTGCAATCAAAGATGCGATCAAATCTAACAATAGCTCGTTACCTAGCCTTAGTTGGATTTCATTAAGCTAGACAAACTAGGGAGCAGTCTCAATAATATCTGAAATGAACTGGAGCGAGTGAATTAAAAATATCTTGAACAAAGAAACTTTAAAGAACAGAGTTAATGATTTCGTTAGTCGGGAGATTAGTTTACCGAACACGTTTCAGCCTGAACGTGATTGCGCTGTATTACTAGAAGCAGAAGTTCCTATCCGATGGAGTAACGAATTAAAGAAAGTGCAGGAGTTTGTTTCCGACACTATCAAATTCTAAGGTGAAGAAGTTGCTCAGAGTTGGCTTAGTTTAAAACCTTCTACAGAATTTAAGAGAATAGAATAGAGGATTATTTAATACAGGTTCGGTGGACAGAGGATTTAGTGTTAATTAATGGTTCATGGTGTATTCCACTCAAATCGCTTCCGACCGAAATAACTGGAAATTTGATGTCCAGTTTTTTTTTTTTGTAAAAATTTGACATGTCTTAGTGCTTTATATAAGTTTAAAGATGAATAAATGAGTATTATGAGTACCTACTACGTCTGCTGGTAATGATTATGTCGCAACCCCGCATGTTATAACCTACTATAAAAGATAAACTGCCTTAAAGCCGATTTATTAATGAAGTTTTAGAACAAAAGAAACAAGCCCATACAACAAATTGTTCTGATGCCGTTGTTCTACCGAATTAATGCGTACCTTTAAATAAATTACTAAACTTTACTCAAACAAAGCGCCAATTCATTCAAACTCGTGCTTACGGTAAGCGCTACCTTACCTACCTTAATTTCATGAAATAAACTCGAACAAAAGCACGGACAACAGCAAACTCCCGGTTCTTGCTTCCTTTCTTAATTCAGTTTAAATTTTCCAAAGAGATTACACAGATAAATTGCGCTCCGTGGCCTTATGGTTAATTGCTGTAGTTACAAAGTTAACTAACCTTTATATGGATCGACCTGTGATCGTACAAAGCGTGCACTAATCCTATTAACCCCATTGAACTATCTTATAAAGTTTACCATTCGCTATGCACTTTAGTAATGAGTGATAATCGGGCGTTGCCGTGGCTGTTGCAACACCAACCTGGGAGATGACGAATAATACGTATAATAGAGTAAGTTTCTGCTGGCCTTATTTGCGTGATTTCACATATAGACACGTAGTTTAATTAATTAAACATAATAAGTTATATTTGCGCTATTGTTATGTAAACCTTATTACTTCGTGTTTACTCAAAATCGAGCTAGTGTTTTAAGGGTTCCGTAGTTAAACAAGAAAACGCGCCTTAGAATGAACTTGAAAAATCAAATATTTAGATTTACTATCCATCTAAATGGATTTTTAAACCGCGAAGAGTCCTATCACAAGGCAACTTCGTAATAGTATAAAATTACTTCACAAGTCAAGCGTTTCATGTTTAACAACCAAGTCGGGCTTGGCTGTCACACTAAACCGCATATTTGATACCAGAAACTTAGCTAAAGGGATAGATACCTCAACCAACTATGTCATGCTTATCAAATTAAATTCCAGGCCTTTGTACCTTGTTCAATACTGTGACTATAACCTTAAGTACTTTTCTCATTTATGGTAAATTTAAACTGATGAGTGAAGATGCTAGTAGCTCATTAAAAACTGAAGCAACTCTCAACTCTGAGTATAATTATTTTCGATGTAGTATTTTTTATTCTTCCAGCATTTTTAAACCATAGTTGTAATTGTAACCTTAGTTTATTTTCTTCTGGTTTACTATGTAATTAACTGTGTTGTTTGTTTAAACGCAACAACATAAGGTTTTCTTTCGTCGATATCTATTTTCAACCTCTGTTAAAAAATTCGTCCCTGACTTAGATTGTTTGTGACACATTTGATACCATTCGTTTAACGTGAGGTGTTATATATCTAGAACATTAACGATGTGTTTCCTTTCAACCATATCATGTACCTATCTCATCTTTTCACGTTTCAATTTTATATGTGGAAATTCAGCCCATTTTTTGTCAATGCTTTCCACATATTACTCGTGTCGAATATCCTCCACTAATCTCTCGGGAATGGCAATGGGTAACATCTCGTATATCAAAGGGGAATTCTGATATATTCGATCGCAAAAAACTAGTGTTGGTACATTTTGTAATATTTTTTTTAAAGAAATTGTGCAAAATAACCTATTAAAACTAAAGACATACATTATCTGAATACCCGACAATACCTACATATAATTATAATAGTAAAAAATGTGCTAAAAATGTATTGTTTATTAAATAACTGTTGTGTTCTGTTGACGTAACTTTTAATTAATAAATTTCCTTTAAGGGCTAAACAAAACGATAAATTTATTAAACTCCATTACGACCATAAAGATATTTCATAAAAGCTTCTGAATGATCAATTCGATTCAATTATAGATATGATTTCTATCTATATTGACCAATTTTCTGATTGTATTTAAAACGAGTAGGTAGTACGTATTTATGATCACCAGATAGTGAAAGTTATTTCATGGATTATAATTATAAAAATAGTTTTGTTTGACCGGTACTTATATGATTTTGGTGACCTGTAAATTCGGGTATCAATTTTATGAACCTACATCGGGCTCACAGTGTGTGCTTGGGTAGGTACCTACATAACAAAATCTTGTTTTTATATAATAATAAGGATAATTTTTTTACTAAAATCCATGAAAGTTTTAGAATACAGTGAAGGTCCTTTGTCCTGTAGTGAGTCAGGGCTCAGTTAATATGTATATTAGACTAAAATAAATATATTTATCTGATAATCATTGATAACGTTGACAAGTGAATCAAACTTGTAATGGGAAAAGATAAGATCACATGAAAACAGCAGCAAAGAATTACGCTACCCAATTCACGGGAACAAATATGACGTATGCACAAATTACCAAAGTAAACGACAAACAGCACATTGCGTAACTTACATCACATCACTAATACATGCGACAACTGGTCATAGATTGTAGAACAGTTTCTGATGACATCACATCTATGCCCCCATACGTGGAATCGATGGTGATTGGTGTCGTAACCCAAGCTTTGTCAAAGGATTAATTGATCATTGTTAGAAACAAAATGAAACTAGTGTATTGCCCATGCTCAAACTAGATATTGCTTAGAATAAAACACTGGTGACCACGGACAAACATCACTTGTATGATATCACCTTTTTAATACAATCTTTGTGTTCAATTATTAATACATCTGTGACTCATTGTTAATGACATGAGACTATAATTCTGGCAGAATTTAAGAAACTGTCAAGATCTACTTAAGACAATATTTACTAGTGACCTCAAAGTTGATACTTTAAACCCATAGTTTAACATAATATGCCATCAATCATCATACCCTCATGTAAAGACGAGCTAATTTCCTTTAAAATTACACGAAATAAAGTGACTGACCGATAAATAACACTCAACTACCACTTAACTAATTTAATTACAGAACATTTAACTAATTTTATTGCTGTACTATCAATCATGTTTACGGCATTGCATTACCAATACCCTTAAGCTTTATTGTGGTGGCTCTATTAAAATCGACCACGAATAAAATCAATTGCCAGAACATATGCCGTTACACCCCCTATTTTAATTTTCCGTTTTAAATTGGCCCTTATTTTTATATCCACAGCTGCTGGGTTTACGAGCCAATTAAATTGTTGCGACTTTACTGAAATAATCTCTGAAAAATGTACGTTTACATGGAACTCGTGTTCGTTTTGGCGTTGTGTTCTGTTCTTCCGAGAATTCAGCTTGATTAAATAATAAAATCGATGTTTAACCCTTTTAAAACGATATTTGTAAAACGAATATCATTGAGGATTTTAATTTACTATTATTATATTTTATTAATCGTATTTAAGTCATACAGATTAATTCCTTTGATATTTGTAAAACGAATATCATTGAGGATTTTGATTTACTATTATTTATTAATCGTATTTAAGTCATACAGATTAATTCCTTTGAAATTTCACTCTCCTAGCCTAAACTCTCGTCAAGAGCTTCTCTCTTGTCTCCCTGTGTCCTAACAGTGGAAACGTAAATACGGGTGCTTATATCTTTAAATATATCATTAACGTCCGACTCCGTTCGTGAGCGGACATATGATTAAAAATAATTATAAAAAATCTATATCAATTGTATTTTAGCTAACAAACATTCAGAACAAACTACACAAAGGTTTAGAAAACAAATAATTCTTCTGATTAAGCTCGTGCTAAAACCGCTGATCACGTCCTCATTCGTTGACGTTTATGTAAACAATGATGAATCATCGGATTCGTAAAACTGTGTTGAAATGGAATCATCAGCTGTTTTTGTGTATTGTTACAATTTATTTCTTACTAGCCCGCGGCCTCGAACTTTTCAAATCAGACCAGCGTATCCTGAGATAGCGCGTTCAAACAAACAAACAATCAAACAAACTCTTCAGCTTTATAATATAACTTTAGATATAAATTTAATTAGAAAAGCAAAAAATCCTTTCTCACGAAGAAGTTTTCACTTTTCAAAATACGTCCTTTTATTTTGTACAACGGGAATTACTCACGTACTCATCACTCACATAGGAGTTAAACAACTCTCGACGTTTCGACCACAACAAGAGCAGTCTTTATCAGGAGGAGTGAGCGTGAAAATTTTGAAAGTGAAATACGTCCTTTTAAGTTAATTATGGCGAAGCTAAGTGCTTATTTTAATTTCAAGTTCAAGTTTCAAGTTTTAAGGCTAAAGATCGGTTAGTTTGAAATTATTACTTATAAAAAATATAATAATTAGCATATTTTACGCATATTTGAATATTAATTGATTGAATTAACCAAAATATTGTTAAAACTTGGTTTGTTAAATAATCTGTAAAGCAGCACTAAATAATAATAAAAATCTGATGAATTATGATACACTCAATGTTTGTATACAAACCGACTTTTATTACTACCCTCTCAGAGTAGTCAGGGTAGTTGGGGGGGGGGGGGTACTTGAGCTGTACAAAACTAAAAGTTAATAAATAAGTTATGCCAAACAACGCTCTGTTTATCAAATTCCTGGCATTTAGTACAAAAAAGCTTTTACATAAAAGCGGGTAACGGCTCACATAAATTTCACAGGCGCTGGAAAGCAAAGGGAATTGCTAAAGTTCAGAATGAATATGCGAAAAGGTTTTAAATGTTAGTTTGCGTCCGCCGCGCGCTTGCGATAAGCTTGGTTATTCCAGACGCTTGCATGGTGTTATTTCCATTCCTCATATTTCTTAAGTACTATTTTTCCGGCAGCTTTGCCGGCGTTATATAATATTTTCTCGTGAAAAATGTGCCATCATAGTTTTAGCCATAATCGTTGAATATTTAAAAGTCACAAATTTGAAATATATTACTTATTACGTTTGGTTCGGCTTGCTTTGTGTAATACCCCGTCAGGTAGACTTTTGGCACGTGACACCTACTCCAGTGCACTGGGGATTGTGTGATGGATTGAGGATAACCACGATCGATCTAAGTTCTGGAAGGTTTGCTGGAAAATCCTGGTTGCTTAACTAATGTTCCCATTTTACTTGCGCTCTTCGTGTGATAAGGAGCCTCGCAATGCAAATCTTAGTCGGTGTTTAACAAGTTAGGTATGTGTTTTGTTGGTTAGGTACAAAGTACAAAATTGTAAAAATTGAAAAATATACAGTGTCGACAATTTGACCAACTCTGATCATCTACTGTAAGCTTACATCTACGGAAAATCTTTAAACGTTTCCACCAGAATGTCCACCAGAAATCGTCCGACGGCTGAAATGATGAAAATACACAGACACCGCTGCCCAAGTGTCCATTTCTGGTCCATGAATAGTTTAATAGTTTTATGTCACTGTTTTGCGGTGGAACTATTCTTTACCCGCACCACATGGCATTTTTTTACAGCATATAAGTAGAGTATAACTAATTCTTTCAGGTATAACAAGTTGCGATTCGACCGAACACATCAATAACTATGTTCGCTTCTCGCGTGAAATAAGGGCGTCGTGATAAATGTCCAGAGTTAACTATTGCGTGATCAACATTAATTTAGTAGTACAAGTGTTCTGCATAGGCTTTTTCACAATATTGTTTATCGGAACTTAAATCAAATTCTATGTTATTGACAGACCTTGAACACAAAATATTCATGTGTTCTTAGGCGTATTGACGAGTGTCACAAAATGAGATGTGAGAAATAATGGTGGTTATACTTAGGCTTTAATTAATTACTTTAATTAATAACTCTATCTTGTAATAATTATTATCCATAAACACAATGTTATCTTAGAAATATGTCTTCACTTCAATATTAAATTTGAGTATGAATAACCTAAATCCGAAATGATTATGTAACAAGAGTATATAGATTATATTGTTCGAAACAACTGTGCTATTCATAACAGTATCTAACGGATCGATTCACAGAATTGGGTTAACGATTTTGCCAAATGCTTAGTCTTATCGCGATACGAATTTGTGTTTCTCCTAATATTACTAATAGTGATCCCAAGAGTGATCTCAATGTTAATTAGACAATAACCTAGATATGACTGCCTTATATGCCGTATAGTGCCCGTTTAAGAATAGTACCTGTAGTGGTACTCTTCTAGTAGTAGGTAGTACTCTCTTCCTGTCTTCCTTCTCTCAAAATGCAGCGGGTTTTTACCCACCTTCGGAATCAAAGTTAAACGTCCTCCTAACTTAGACAGTACGGCTTTATATCTCAAAGTGATATGTTGTTCACAATGTATTCACATTGTCTAGTAATTAATTCGTTTTGACAAAATAAGAGATAACTGTCGTACTATTATCGAAGACCAAGTTACACTTAGGTCGTTGCACTCTTTGTATGGCGTGGTGGCGCTACATTACGTACCTACTGTTGCATTAATTATAATTATAGCTATCTATCTCTAAACTAGGATCATTAAGTATGTAATATTGGTACTTTGTTGGGTAAATAACGGAGTATACTCGTATAGTAGACGTGTACGATGATTATACTTACGATAACCTATCATATCAACCTATTTTACGTGCCGACATTGGTCACTGGTCTCCCCAATAGAACCTACTTTAGGGAATTTGGTGTAATCACCCAATCGTGTTATAATCTTAGTACGTTGGTACAGTACAAGTTGACCATGGGCAGCAGAGTCAGGACATTGCAACAAAGTTTAGACGTACCTACTTCCACAGGAAGCAAGCGGGCTGTAGTAAAGTTGTTCTGGTGGACAACAACAAAGCGAACTCTGTAACGTTCAACTGGAAACAAAGAATAATAAATCAGTGACGCAGGTAGGGTCACCGCTCATCAATAATGTATCGATAACTTACGTTTACCCTTGCACTGTATCGAAGTGTCAACAGAGGGTCCACAGTTCCCTTGTAAATATTGAATTCAAGTCACCGTAGTCCCTTAGTAAGTTATGACATCGCCAGTTTATTGTGATTTGTGAACTCTTAATTAAACCAACTTAGAGTAGTTAGACTTAGAGTGGATCTATACTTGCCATGTAAAATGTAAAACAATATTATGTACTTACTTTTATTTTGGTTTAATTGTTGTTTATTTATTTTATTTTTACAACTATTTCCTTCGCGGAAAACGTCCTCACGTTGACGGCTCAGAGGAGTCTATATTTATTTTCCTGTGGTCACAAAAATAAAACAACATTTTAATATATTTTATGTAGTTAATTTCTATCAGCAATTTACGAATAGATATATATATGTATATAGGTATTGTTAACTAGATTACTCATACCTTTATCGAATATGATTTAATAATGCTGTAAACCCAGTATTTTGTACAGGCATCTAGAACCTAAAACGTAAATCTAGAAAAAAAACCTTATCCACAATTTTGCTTTACCTTGAACAAACGAAAATTACAACAAAGTCGCTCACCTGTTTAGTCATTTCAGCCACAAAAGGAAGACAATTTATCCACATAATTTAATTTGGCGTACCTACTCTATAAATTTCCATGCTCACGGGTCTAATTTGCATTTCTTATCTTTTCAGGTTAAAAAGTTCCTGTAACGCCGTCCGTTGCGGCTGTAAATTTAACAAGTAAGTGGCCCTCGTTATACTTTTTGACAGTGAACGTATTGTTTTGACGCGATTCCATGATGAAAAACATTTAAAAAGTTTCGAGCGCAAATTTAAATCATTTAATGTGGCAGGCTTAATTACGACGCAAGAGGATATTAAGAATATCAGAAATCTAGCACATTAGCTAGATGTTGCTGTGTGAATTGTCCAGCAATATTTATTTAGAAGAATAATATTTAGATATGAGTACTTAGGAAACAATAAAGTCCTGAGTACCTTCTTAAAAGGACAGTAAAGGGTTACCTAAATCCTTGCTGGCAGACTAGGTCAAAACTAAGCTCTGTAAGCCCTAGGTGGTTTCGATAAGCTCATGAATACAGATGTCTTCGTTTAAACTAGATAAGCCAGGAGGATTTTCTCTTTTCATATTTGGAGGTGGAGTTTAAGAAGGTTAACTTCTCTTCTCTCCTTTAACAGGACAATAAAAGCGTAATAAAAAATCTCGACTACGCCATATATATGTAGTTGTTTACTTTGTATTTCAACTTCACCCTATTCGAAACGAATTGTAGTCGAAACGTCGAGAGTGTTTTAACTCCTTAGTAAATGTCCGTGAGTAATCCTTTTTTAGATAATTTAAATCTTTTAATTTTAATCTTTTAAATCGTTCAATGAATTGACATTTAAAAGTTAAAGTATCAGTTACTGAAACATAGCAGAATCTGTAAACTTACACTCATTAGTTTTACACTCATAAGTTCTGCTATGGATATCCGGTGACTGTTTATTTTTAAACGAACGATGGAAATGGAAGGTGTTCATTCCTTGAAGCATATATTATGTATATTTTTTATGAATACCCATAACTTTTTACTGAGTTGTCCGATTTTTATAAGATACTTGCTATATCTTCTTATTATCTTATATCTTGATTATCATTAGCTCATTAATATCTCATCTCAACTCCACTAATTATTTATATATTATGAAATAAGTGTTATGAACATGAAATTAAACCATAGAATTATTGAAAATTGTACAAAAACTAGCTTTAAATCGTATTCTACTTTTCATAGGTTATTCGGATTTCGTGAAATGCTTTTATTAAAGTTGCTTTATCCACACGATGACTGTTAATCGTTGTCGATTCAGTGAATAATCGCTGTGTGTTCACTTGCATGGGTTGCATTGATGTCCTGGTATAAGCTGACTAATGTGTTTGCTTTTGATATTGCTATCATCGTTTGGTGGTCAATATGCATATTGAATTACAAACCGCCGATATTTAATAGTTAAAATTAGATATATTCTACATTATTATGCTAGAAATATAACAAATAGTTTATTCTTGTCCAGTCTTTGCATGGGATGCGTGTAAGAGATCGCGATTTTTTTTGTATGGTCCTTTTGTTGGTTGGTTTATGGCATCGAGTAAGTACGGCGCCTAATAGTTAGTAAATACTGGAGATGGTACATCTCTTCCGGTGGTTAATCCCAAGAAAACCCTGTCCAAACAGCTAGTTATCAACACTTTTAGAGTACTCACTCCAAGGGAATTTGTAGTCTGCTATCGTCTTGCCGGAAACAAACCAAACAATGTGGCACAAACTCGTAATATAATAGGTTCTGTTCATGTTTTGAAAGTGTAGGCTGAAATAAGAGCGAAATTGGAATTCCTGGCTCCGTGACGGCTTGTGATGTGACGATGCGAGCCACGTCTCCGACATTACCGTGGCACGTGTGCCTGTCGCTTTACATAATCAATCTACATTCCATAACATGGTGTCAGTACACCTTCTCAGAAAACTTGAACTAAAACGATCTTGTGTTTGTATCTTCGCTCTGCGTGATCTTACGAGTACCTCTGGTGATGTTCACGTTCTTGCCATGCTAACATGACAATATAACCTCACACTACTGGGCACGGGTCTCCTCAATAGATCTTATTGCAGGGATTTGGTATAATTACCACGCTTACCGGGCGGGTTGGTGATTGCAGCAAGTTAACACTGCTGTTCGGATTCTTGAATGAAAGTAGTTTGATCGGTTTGACGACTTGCGCGTGAAGATATTGCGTGGATAGACTAATTTCCTGAATCTTATTATCGGCATTGCTCTAGTATCCACTAAATCATACCTACTGAAAATCAAGTCTCTAATACATTTTCATAAAAGTCTATAAGTATACGTCCTCTCTAATAATTAAAATTGATGTCGACAAAGTACTATCATTCAACAAATATTTTCTAGCAAGCGAGACAATAACTCAAATTCTAGTCAGGTCGTTACTTCTCATATCAGCGTAATGTCCCCTTCATAATGCGTCTGTGCATTTTAAATACCTTTTATGTCTTGAATGCTCGCCAATTTTCACATTCATGGAACTGCTGTGTTTGAGCCAAAACTTGCTAACAGCTCCACTGTTATGCCAGCAAACTGTAATGCTCCTGAATTGGCATCCTGGATTTTTCTCGGAAGGTTGTTTTCTGAATACTAACTCAAACCAATCGTATGCATGAGAAAAGAAATGAGCTTTGTTCAAATATTTAAATTATTGCTGGAATAATTCCTGTATCGCAAGAAAAACTGTAGGTAGGTGGTACCATGAAAATAAAAGGTAGTACTAATTTGAAATTATCGTCACTGTCATTATAATGGTAGAGAAAATAACCTTGTTCTTATGGGTAGTATCATCATACAGGACAACAACTTTCAAAGCCCAGCGTGATTTCAGGCAGTAAATCTCCTTTATGGCTACCGAAATGGCCTCAGATGAAAAGATGCGAAGACCAACTTCGAAGCTTCTGCGTATTATGAGATCAATTAAAAAACAAATGCCCAATAAATCAAAACATTTTTAAACCTAAACAGTTCACATGAAATTTAATATAAATGATCATCTGCGTTTAGGTGCGAAATTTCACGTTTAGGTGCGGAATTTCACCTCACGCAAATGATACTATTTCGTACTGACCCAAACATAGGCACTAAACCTAAGTTGTAAACATGGGCACTAAACATGTTTACACAGCCTATTGGTGAATTAGATCTAGACTCAGATGGTCCAGGAAATCTAAATGTAAATCGGAGCCAGTAAGCACCACTTCGCTTTACTGCAGTGTCTAGACAGCTATTGTACGGGCATAAGACCCTTTGGCTAAACTGTCCTAACAGGAACGTGAGGAATAGATATAGAGCTTTTTATTTCGTACTCGTAAAAGTCTCGTTGAACTTTCGGGTCGTGTGTCTGCTGAATGCGAAAAACAAACGCAAACTGTAAAAGATTGCTTTTAAATCGACAGAAACAGGTGTTCGCTATTCTCGGGAATAAAAAGTTTTATTATTACAGCACTTGGAACTCAATCGGCAGTCTTATCGCATTTACATTGAACACAGATTTTGGCACAATGATATCTCTGTTTTGGTCAATCCGTGGAAAATAGGTATACTTAATATTTTCCGACGTCAAAATAAGCGACGCCAGATAACAATCTACGGCAAGCAGACAAATAAATTTGCAATTCCCCGAAATGTCTGCCCATAAAGGGAGAGGTGTTTTGGGACCTCTGTAGTGTAAATCACGATCCGCCATTTTGTAAGCGTCATAAATCGTTGTGTTGCATTATCACAGTAACTAAACGACAGTTGGAATGCATGTGGCATTATTTGCTTTATTTTGTATCATACATGTTTTATTTACTTAGGAACATGATGTGAACTCTGTCCAGCGTAATATGATGATGTTACATTTGTTTCGTATCAGCTAATGCAATTTGATGTTAAAATTTATCCCTCTCAGTGTCGAATCTGACACTTTTCTACGTAGCTGATAAGTTTTAATGCTTTTTAACTGCTTTGAGCACCAGTGAACGTCTCTAATATTTATAATTTGTATGAATTGTTTGGTATAGTTTTTAATTACTTATTTTTGAAACGTATTCACGGTTTCAACAATATCACTATTTATAGATGTTTCTGTGTGAATTGTTGTCTAGCAATAATTATTTATTTATAACTAGCTTTTGATTTTCCCGCAGTAATAGACTAAGCCCATCCTCATAATACATTTTTTTGTGAGTGTTTGCCTCAGAATCGATATGATACCGTTATTAATTTCCGTCATCTCGATATCATTTCCTATATTCCCATTTCGGCATTCCCATAAGATTCTAGTTCCATTTTATTACCGTTTACCAGAATGTTGTCTGTGGAATACCGTATTTGAAGCACGAGAGTGTTCCTTGAAATATTGCTAGTTTTACGAACTTCAACGGCTCTAAGAAACTTTTATATTTATGTTTGTGAGTGTTTGGCTTTTCGTTTTCGTTTATGTTTCATAGGCAATTTTAGTTTATAAGTTGGTGTTGCTTTTACTACTCGAATAACAGTTAGGTTAGGTTTTTATGAGTCGGTATTACTCGTGTACTAAATATATCAGTTTGATGATTTTTGAAATATGTTCAAAATGTTTCTGTACATACCGAGACCAAAACAAATTGGACTTATTTTACTGACAAAACTATACCTATAATGTAAAATATAGCTGAGATATAATAGTTGTAGGTATTGAAAGCACGTCAATAAACCCATAAATGACAATAAATTAAATGGACTAGACTATAACACGATATATATGCATAAACATTTCATATAGTATTAATTTATATATTCTGACAATAATGCTGAGCCACGAGCTATAAAGCAACATAAAAGAACATAATTTACGAGCGAACATAAAGGTAAACGCGTGCCAAAACATTGTCATAAAAATTCTAACAAAACACCTCACTACAGTAAAACTCCTGAACATACCAACTGTTACATAATCCTAGGCTTATTATAAAACCCTGGCTTTAAACTGTCGAAAAAATACGAGGAATTTCAATTTTCATTGTGGCACACAAATCCCTGCGGTAGAGTGGCTCAAAGGACGAGAACGATTGGATTTCCCGGGAATAATATTTTGTGGACACTTCCCTAAATGACGTAGGTAAGCCAGGGAATCTACTCCCAGGGGTTACACCCTAACAATCTTTGATTATGATTTGGCAACAATCGATCACAATGTGCTGTTACCACTACAGTGAGAATCAGTGAGATTCGTCTGACCCAATATTGATATTAAGCAGCCTACTCCAATTAGAGTAGGTACTGATATTTTTTTATATCCGAACACATGATGGTGAAAAAAAAATTGAATAACATAATTTGTATGTGAATAAACCGAATTGCAACATTAAATATAGTTCTATTTGACCTCGTGTATATAAGCGCTAATAGCCTTAAAAAACGAAATTATAGACGACCATCGTGGAATTATCAAGTCACTGCGCTATTATATTAATTACGCAGAAAACGGACTAAACAGAGGTATTCTTGAAATGGTTAACAAACAAACCATAATTATTATCCCAAAACCACAATAATCCTCCACAAAGTTCGTTGGTTCAATATGTACCAGTAATACACCGAACTTCCTACATCCTGCATCATATTGGAAAGGCGCATGAATTCGGCGACCAAACCCGCAACCTCAAGCGATCTATGTGCAAACAAACATCCTCTATGCTTACTCGAAAACTCAATTTACCCTAAACTCGTCTCTCGGTTTATTATAGCAACCATTTACTAAGTCCCCTAGTTACTCGTACCGCCAATTTATTAGACGAACCGCTGAACTGAGGTAACGTCAACATGATAACCATTATTGGAAGAATTCTTAGAAGTTCCCCTTTCTTATCGTGGGCCCACATTTTTTTGCTAGTAGATATCATAAGTTATTGGCGGTTATCCTGAGTCACCTGTCGTTTTGCACCTTAGGTTTTTTGTGGGTTAAACTGGCTGGGTGGGCTTTGTAAAGTATATTTACACAGTCATGATAGTTGACATGTGTATTTTATTTCAGTTCATATATTAGATATCTAGTATCTACTCGTAGGTACTCATAAAAGAAGCTTCGCTCTTACCATAGGGCTACATAGATTTTTTTTTATATAGGTACAAACAGTCCAGCAATATTTATTTATGAAGTTTATGTTGTATTGTAAGTATTAAAACCTACGTCTTATTTGCTTCAAGAAATTAAGATAGCGCATGTCTTGCCAAGTCTTGTGTTAGCAAAAGTAATTATATTCTAATTTTTATCTAAATGGCCGAAAAAATAAAAACGCCGTCTAAATAATTCTTTTCGTTCCTAAAAAGTTTGTTTTTTTATCAATCATTTTATCAGGTCAGTGTGAACGCGGCCCGTCATTACGCTTGACGGATTGCTATTGCTACCACAGACAAGCAAGCACAGGGCATAAAGTATGCATATTTATAGCTCCCGATACCCAGAACTATGACGATCTGATGCACCAGCGTTCGGCACGTGACTTCCGCTGCCGAAATTAACTCCCGTACTACACTAACTTCGTGTTCAACTGGATTTTATGAAATCAGATTTATTTTAACGATTTACGCATACTCTTGCGCGCAGCTTCGTCGATACAAGTATGAACGCTCTCAGGTGCAGTGAAACGTAAAAGAAAAAGTCAATGTCATAATTGGTTGTGGAGTTTTTTTTTCGTCGATATTTTGCCTCACTGCCTAGTATGGTGGCGAAAATTTCCTTATATGATAAACGTGTCCTCTACTATTACGCAAAAAGGGCACTACACCCCCAAATATTCCGAGACTGCTATCATACTCTCAAATTACACGATAAAGTATTGAAAAACTGGGCACCTAGGGCGAATAACTGTAACCTGTAAATAAAATAAAATATTAAATAAAACCTGTAGATAAGTAATGAAAATGCATAAAGAAAACGAAAAAATATACTTTTTAGTAAAAAAAAACTCCTTACTATTTGAAATCTCGAATTACTTGTCAGGTGCCTAAATAAAAATACTTTGCCGCCCCACCAATTTACTCAGCCGGCTTATAGATCAATCCCTCTCGGATCCATTCCAACGGATGTAAAAATATATCTTGAAACCTCAGCTTTTCAAAGGATTTTGTGAAGCGCCCGTCTTTTAGCAGCTTTTGGAAATGGGTATATCTCGTACGGAATTCCCAGTACTCCATTTTAAACGAAATATGTAAACTTTGAATGGGAAACAGGCGATTGAATTGAACGAGTTTCTCTTTATAGAATTCGTTTGTACTTATTCAATTCACACTTTTCCGTTTATTTATTTACGTTGTCTTTCGATTCTTATTGTTTGAGTTTTGTTGTTATTATTCAATTACAGGAAACTTTCGAGGCTGAATATTTCGATTACTTACACTGAAAATTCGAGTCGAACTTTTGATGGTGGAATTATAGTTTTAAAATTATAATTAAGTTTTATGTTATTGTTATCAAATAGAACGAAAGCTAAAAGTTCTGATTGTAGTAATACACTACGTTCAATCATAATCATCCTCCACCTCTGTTGTTCAACATTTTATTTGTAAAATGTGACATCAAACCTGGAACTGACAAACTTATATGTACAGTTACAGATGATAGCAACATATCCTCTCTTGAAACTAAGACGATACGCTGGCTTGGTCAGCAAAAAGCTTGTTTTGCGAGTTAGACTGCTCATTACGGACTGATTACCGTACCAGCCGACTTGAGCCGACCTAAATACGCGAAGCGGAATACAGTGCCCTCCCCATCGTTGCATGCTCGCTGACATTTCGGGAAACACACAAATACCAACGTTTCTTCAAATGACAGCTCATATTTTCAACACTGGCGCTTCGTAAATATACATTTCCAATAGGAATATTTGAAGCCTTTCATAATTTTTGAGTTCAGAGCTCGAATTGAGGCTGCATTCGGTTTCATATAATCTTTTAATGTTGGAGAACGCGAACAGTTTCATCACAGTACCTGGGACTTCTTCAGGACTGCAAGGGTACGAACGAATCGCGAGGACACTCACTGACTCCTGTCAGTGTACGTCGTAAAACACGGAAGTGTTATTATAGCCGTACAAGTAGTCAAATATGAAAAAATCCAATTTATTGTGCATTGTGTTCCATATTTTAGAATTCCAATTACGAAATCCTGATATAATTATTTCACGAATCAACTTGTCTACATTGTTCAACCGACCAAGTGAAATGATAAGCTTATTCTATCCCAATTTCTTTGAAGCACCTAATAATGTAATCAACATTCTGGATCAGATAAATGGCAATGCGTCAAATTCAGACGTTTCCTGAATCTATTTTAATAGATTATGTTTGCACCCCAACCCAGAGGGTCCAAAGTTTTCTTTGAGCGCTTTTCGATTACGGCTCCCCACTGTAGGAAAGATTATGTTGTGATTATATTTCCTTTTCCTTTTGCTATTTTGCTATATTGCTTTAAATATGATTAGTTTAATTAGATGAATCCTTGAATATCTGTTATATTTGATTTTATACATTGTGTTGTGATATCAATGTAACGGAAGCGAGGCTGTATTACAAATTTGTGTAGGTCTAGTGTATACCAGCTGGTTCCAACCGAAATTACTAGAAATCTATTAGAGAGGAACATGTCCTGCATTAAGCCGTCCAACATTTTACTAGAATATTGCTACCTAAAGAAATTTATAAGAAACTGTAATAGAAAATGCTATAAAAAGACAAATATTTCCGAAACAAATTACGCCAAGATCCTGTTTCTGAGAAAATTGAAGATAACTTCGAATCCTGTAATAACATTATCAGACGGCTGGGAGTTTCACACATAGATCTTACATAAGGGAAGGTGAACTCTATAGTCGAGATTTTGTTGGGGGAGATACGTATTGTGGAAAACGGCAACCCTCTTATTCGGTCCCCTTACGAGACATGGGGTAACACCATAGAAATCTAAAAACAAAGTATTGATAATAGTCTCTTATTTATTACAAACCAAGACACCTTTCTCACACATGCTGACATTACATACACCTAAATACAATTACCTAAGAATTACGCCTACATAGTGAAACTCCTCGTATTCAGCAGTGTAATAGACATACCCTTCACTTGTATTAATAGTAAAATCCTTATTTTTAACTCACCTTTTGTGTAGTTTTACCTTGTTACGCCGCGTTAAAACCAGTATAGTTATTGCCTGAGTTATCCATCTCTGGTGTCACATAAGTCACATGGATGGCAACATTTGTTTAAGCATTAATGTAATTTCTAGATCCTCATTATTTATATTTCTGTGGCTTACCCAGAGTGCTACACGAAGAGCTACAAAACGCGTATACAGTTCGTATTTTACGAACCTCTCAGCTGTATTTTCTTGGGGTTAGAGTACTTATATTCATTCTACTTGAAAATGTACTAGACTGATCCTGAAAAGTAAATGATTTTATATCTACCCTTCTGAAGCTCGTTCTTTAGATACCTTTAAATAGTCAGAGTATGTAACATATATTTTACCTTTAATGCTTAGTTACTAAGTAACTATATTAAAAAAAAAGATGATAATCATATAACTATACAAAATTTGTAAGGAAAACGTACATATAAAAGATCTGTCCAAAGGTTGCTTCCCTTCAAGGTCAATCGTAATCGTAAAAGGAAACCTTGAATTATTTTTACTTATACATAAGATTTTTTTCCGTGCGTAGTTAAAACAAGTGTTAATTCAACAATTACAAGAGGCAGTTCAGATTGATGTAGAACACCAAACACGTATTACTATTTCCACTATGTTCTTGGACCATTAAGTTCATTGTTCACACAATGTGGTCAGAGTTTTCACGGAAACGTGACCTAGTTTTCTTTATGAAGCAATGATTTTTTTATTATAAAGAGTTCACTGATTTATGTTTGTCGTTCGTTTTGGGGTGGGTGTTATAGGTTTATGGCCAAATCTATATAAAATCGGTTTATTTGTGTGTTTTAACCTGATGTTAGGTACTATCAGAAATAACTGAGATTTCGTCAATGCGAAACTTCTTTACTCAGTGCTTTTAGGTTACCTACCCGAAGGTTGAGAATCGAAATATGGAATACTGAATTATTGAATCCCTGTTTTAATTGCCAACGTAGATTACTAGAGTATTTCTGTCACATTGCAAGAAAGAACGGTGACAATCTTGAAAAGCTCTTCGTGACAAAAGTAGATGGGAAAAGGCCTCGAGGAGGCATAATTATTAATTGATTGTGCTATGTACTGTGTCTACTAAATTACTGCTATCACCGACCCGTATGCGTTGTAATAATGATGATGGTGATACTAATAAAGGTAAGGCTTGCAGGTTATTATGCGAGAGGTATAAAGTTTCAAATATTCAGCCCCTTCCGTCTAACATTTGCGGTTGATCGAATTACCGAGCAAATTGCTTACATATTACAATGTTCGTGATAGTTTTGTCTGAATATCATTGTTTTATTATAATAGATGTTATTTACCTCTGCTTGGTTAATATCCCTGGTTGCTAGTTTACATAGTTAATTAATTTGTTTGTGAACTTGCGTGCTCTTGGGATTAATAATCAGAATACATATTGATTGGTTTGATAACTTTATGACTTCATTACAATATTTGCATAATTAATAATATATCTTTATATATTGTTTACACAAATCTATTTACATCATTATGTGTGTGATTTTTCCGTTAAAATAAGATATTACCTCGCACTAGGTACTGTCGGCATGAACGCGCGCCATGTAACATGTTGCATTACACAATTACACATTATAACGTCACGACAGTCAGTACCCAGCTTTATATTCGAGTCCAAAAAATCGAGTTTTAACTTCTGCTTACGGCACGTTTCGTTTGAAATGTTTCCACGTCTTCAAAATAATTGGAGTGGCCATAATGTCCAGAATCCGGAGGAATTACGTAAATCATTCCTAACGAGCCTGTTTATCTTTCATTATGAATACGTGCTTTTTCTCAAAACATTAGCTACAGTATCAATAAAAATGTAATCTGGTATACACTGCTTCCTTTGTGCTTTCAGGAAAGCAGTCAAAATTAATCATTCATCATCATATAAATTGCCTTGTTTGTCGAAACATCCCACTAGCTGTGTACTCGTATTTACTTAGAATTCGTCATCGCTAATAGGCATTTTAAGGTTAAGGTTTAGTTAATAGATAGCGTTATTATTCGATTTGCTGCCTTAGCAGAGGCGATATAGAGACATAGAGAGGGATAGTAGAAATAAGTCCAATAAAAATAAATATAAAAATAAAAATAAATATAAAAATAAAAATAAATATTACTGGACAATTTTACACAGCGACATCTAGCCCCGTGGTAAGCTCGAAGCTTGTGTTACGGGTGCTAGATTTCTGATATACTTAATATAATATACATAAATAGACATAAAAATAAAAATTAAAGTTTTTGTAAAATCAAACCATTTCTGCTGCCCTGTCAGCCAGTATAGTTAACATACTCGTATTAGCCTAGTTCATCTATCAAAATCCCAAAGCGCGCTACGCAGTCATAAACTCATTGTTTATCGACCATAATTTTATTGTCTTTTCAACGAAGCCACTGCTCGCTCGTAAAACTGTCTATATTCGGAACGAAATTAAATTCCTTACTACATTGCGTTCAAGTAGCCAGACACGCCGCTGTACTAAATGTAATATAAAAGTATTCCCTGAAGTGGTTTCACGACAGCATGCTGAAAATTAAATACACGGTGCAAGGTTTTATACAACAATACAAACAATGTAAATCTATAAACCTTTTCCAAAGTATTTAATTTTTAAAAGTAACTGTTCGTAACAAGTAATATTGTAACATAGTGACGAATTTAGTAGGACTAGATATTTTTATATAGGTATAAAAAATTAATTGCTGTTCGTAAGTCTCGCTAAAACTCGGGCCGATTTAGCTGGTTTTGGTCTTGAAATGTTCGTAGTAGACTAAGGGAGTTAAAAGGAAGATTGAAAGCGTGCGAGGACGCGGCCCGGTCAGCTAGTTAATTATTTAAAATATTTAAATGCACAAATACTTCAAAACTTCTACGGCCAATTCAATGACAACATAACATAATGACATGGGCAGGGCAAAGGACTCCTCCATAGATCTCCATTTGTTTCAGCTGAAAACGGTTTATAACCGCCGTGAATATATATATCTGCGGCTGTATATTTCGCCCATCTCCTCGTGGCTTTTGTATATTTATTACACTCGGACGGAGTGTTTTACCGTGTATCGCCAAAGATGGCGGGGCATTCTCAAAGCTCAATTCTATTTGCGTCCAATCATTATGCACCAGCACGCGCGTTTAACTGTGTAACAGTACCCAAGTCGTTTCCGTTCGTCCCTTTAATATACACTCATTTGTACAAGAAACCGTGGATTTGTCTATATTTTAAACCGAATCCGGAGTAAATCAAAAGCTTCCTTTGTATGGAGATTGGTATCGCGAGTGGTCGCTTAATTCGATAGGCGGTTTCGAAATTGCTTTTCGTTTTGTATTAAGAGCTTGGATATTTCGGTAATTGCAAACGAAGTTAAATAACAACCATTTTGAAATATGGACGAACTCTTATAGTTTTTTCACATTCAGCACTAAGTAAAACATAAGGACGAATATGTTAATAACATTAAATTAAATCTTATTGAATAGGAGCTATTATTTTGAATACTTTCTTAATTCAGAAAATCTGGGATATTATTTAAACATCGAATAAAATAAATAATGCTCGGCAAAATTCACACAACGTATATATTATATTATGTAGAATAAGCTTGGGTATTAGCATAGTCCAAGTGATCTTTAGGATTTTATGGAAATAAATGACATAAATCTTTAAATCTTTATATTGGTACTTTTTATATTTACTTATTCATTATTCCTGACATCTCGCATGCATCAGTCTTTGTTTTGTATTTTTGTATAAACCGAAATAATTTAGGTTCTGTTCATACGAAGAGTTATTTTTGTTATTTAGTGGGAATATCTTAATGCCTATGCCTCGTAAATTACACGCATCTTATAAACGTTATTTTAAATTATTTGTTTTAAAACTCTTAAAAGCATTTTACTGTGTGGTTATCCACAGAATAAAAGGCTTTTAAGATTTATATTGTTTATTTACCCATTAATCTGTCTTTAGCTTTAGAAGTGCTCTGAAAGTATTAAGTTCTCATAAAGTTTATCTTTGAAAGTCCATATTTTTTTAGTAATATCTCTAGTCTCTCATAATCATTATTTCCTTTTATATACAATTTGGAAAAAAATCATGACTGTGTGCACCGATGACGGTTTACTATAACTTAAGTAGTGTAAATAATAATCTATATGTCGTGCTAATTAAATAAATAATAATAACTAGAAGCCTTCTTGAGACAATAATATTTAGACAGACACATCAAGCCCTTTCAGGGCCTATTCCCTTGTTTACAACTCTGCGTTATTCATAATGAAACATCACAATATTTATAAACGATAAACAATAGGTAATTTCACGATTGTCCACAGATGCGCATGATGGTATTATGAGTGGAGGCCAGTGGACCATGGGGCGCGCGCGGTACATCGCGTGTGCGGTGCTGCTGCTCTGCCCGCTTGCTCTCAGTCGGCATGATGATGACTTCGCATTTGATAACGGTGATGAGTTTCAGGTTAGTCTGTGTTTTCTTGGTATTTGTTCATTTGTTTTTTAATGCTACTTTTAATAATATTTATTACCATTCCGGCTTGTTTTAACCGACTTTAATAAAGGTGGAGATTCTCTATTCCGGAATCTTTAAATGTTAAAGTTCTATTTTAATTAATATTTATGTGTGATCATCGATTACATAAAGACACAATTACTTATACTGTGCTTAGCTTAGCATCGATCTGAATACAGTTGTGTTACTGCGATCACCAGTCTGCCTGGTAAGCGAGGTGATAATACCAAAAATACTTTTCATTAAATGTGAATAAAACCGCCTGGGCCTAGGTAAAGTTAATGGTGGCAGGAGAATTATTACTCGTTCAAAATCGGTACAAAATATAACCATACACGCCGATAATTACCTACGTTTTCAACGAATTCGTGATCGATTCACAAAGCCGAAAGCTTTCCCGAAATCGTCATTATCGAGTCGTCGAGTCTTTCATCGCATAAACAGTTGGGATAATGGATAACTCGAAATCACAGGTCTTCCTTCCAGGTCATTGAACTCACCAGATCATTTGCTATGACGCTGCGTAGCGCTTCTGAATTCTAATATCGCCGAGTCATGCCGTGATCACATCGTTCTCGGGAACATTTGCTTTATTGCATCCTTAATTGAATTGAATGGATAATATGTGATGAAGGATTATAATAGCGTGCGTGTACTGAGAGCGGAAATGGAAATGTGGGATTGTGTTTACATTTTCAAGGAATAAATATTTTAAAATAATACATCTTTAGATTTACGTAGAGCTAAAAGAAAAGTGCACTCAGAATAGTATCTAGCTAGGGTATAGTTTCGAATTAAATGGTTTAAGGAAAATGTTGTAGTATTTTGGATTATGGCGACAAACTAATGCTACATATAAATAATACTAATACTTCAATCAGGACATGTCCCATAATTGGATAACTTCTGCTATTGGATTTAGCTAGTTGATCAAAATCTTTTTTCACGCTGGCAAAGTTAAATCTAGTTCTATTTTCAATTCCAGCATTCCGTTGTATGTTAGCCTTTATAACCACCAAATTATAATACCCCGTAACACAAGCTTCGTACTTACCACGGAGCTAGATGTTGCTGTGTGAATTGTATAAATAAATAAAAATGTTTATTTTATTTATTTATTATAACTCAAAACCTAACAAATTATTTTTCAGGTGGATTTGACGGAGGAAGAGTTAGGGAAGAATGTCCTGAGAAGGTTGTGGGGAGTGCCCGACACGTCGGCCTATGCGGGACACCTGTTCCGAATGGAGATTCCTAAGGAGGCGTTTTCTGGGAGAGTGCTGGCTTATAAGGTAAATAAATATATATATGTCGGAGAAAGATGTGTGGTTATCAAGAAGGCATCTAGTTAGACATATAGTATACTAGCTTTCCGCCCTGCGGCTTCGCCCGCGTTTACACTTTCCCACAATTTTCTTTGAATCGCTCACAACCCGAGACCTTTCCAACGAATGCAAAATTGTGAAAATCGGTTCGTACGTTCTGGAGTACCTAATAGCGTCAGGAAGAAAAACTTGGCTTATTTTTTATAGTCGATATATGTATATCACTACACTAGGCGGGTTGGTGATAGCAGTAAATTAGTATCCACAGTATACAGAATAGAGATCGGTCTATACCTTCTTAAGACTAATCTTAGGCCGGTACCACAAAATAATAAGAACATTAATGGTGATCATAAAATGAAGCTAATTAATATTAGATGTCATAAATAATTTAAAATCATATTATTAGAGCTCTCCGGTACGAACAATACTCGCGTTCTCCAGTCCGATTGTCTTCCTAACCAAATACTTGAAGCGAATAAGCTCTTTACCAATATTTGCTTTGTCAACCCTCTTATATTCTGGCATATCTTCAAATCTGCTCCGCGCAGATTTGTTTGTAAATCATTAATGAAATAATCTTATTTGAGATGTTAAATGGTCGTATTTAATAAGATTTATTATGTGTCCGTTATGTAATACTACCACTAATATAAGATGATATATTTTGTACACAAATATTTTTTTTCTTTCTTTCTTATTCCAGGTTCGACGGGAAGACGGCAGAAGACTGCCGAACTGGCTAGCTGTAGACTCGAAGCACGGACTGATCAGCGGCTTGCCCGAGAAGAACGACGTCGGACAACACACCTTCACTGTGACAGCTCACGGGAATGGCACGCAGACTGCTACGGACTCCTTTACTATCGAGGTTAGTTTCTAAACATGAAATCATAACTGGCTTGACTCAAAGCACGGATTGATCAGCGGTTTGCCAGAGAAGAACGACGTCGGACAACACACCTTTACTGTTACAGCTCACGGGAATGGCACGCAGACTGCTACGGACTCCTTTACTATCGAGGTTAGTTTGTTCTAAACATGAAATCGTAACTGGCTTGACTCAAAGCACGGACTGATCAGCGGCTTGCCAGAGAAGAACGACGTCGGACAACACACCTTTACTGTTACAGCTCACGGGAATGGCACGCAGACTGCTACGGACTCCTTTACTATCGAGGTTAGTTTGTTCTAAACATGAAATCGTAACTGGCTTGACTCAAAGCACGGACAGATCAGTGGCTTGACGAGAAGAACGACATCGACGTCGACGAATTACTTCTACAACTGCAGAATTCAAACACAGAATACCAGATATTACTCTTTGTTTTCTGTATCATTGTAATTAGCATAAGTGTCTACTAATGTATTTTATCCCTGAAAGATAAAATAATATTTTTAATACAATTTGCAATAATCGAAGCGGATATGACTTTTAAAACTCATGATTTTTGAATCATGGTATATTTTTTCGTGTTCTAATAACGAAGCGGATGTATTGCGGAGGCCGATAAAAAAAAACGAAGATTACCTACTTATCTACAACAGCAAACGGATTTAAAAAATCATTTTAGCAATTTAAAATACAACCTCCAGTCTGGAAGCGAAGTAGAATACTACAAATTCAGCTTTAAAGACAAAAATACAGTTGCGCAAGATTTGATGTGTTAACTTTTGTTTTTCAGGTGAAGAAAGCTCACGAGAAACCCCACTCCAAATACGGCACATGTCTCGGCTCCAACAAGCGAATGGTCCTCGTGATTTTAATCGACAAGCCGTACCACGGCATTGCGCCTCGGCAGCGGATCAGCGCTCTCATGCAGCTCGCTAACTTCATGGCCTTAGACGGGGTAAGCATTTAATTTTAATACTCGTATATGCAAAAGTTTTTGAGTTGTAATGGGTTCTAAGTTCTGTCTAAGGGTCTGGCTCTAATTGGTTTATGTTTTACACACGCTGCTCCGGTGTATTCTGTTTTGTAAATATATAAAATTCTGTATAATCATCCCTTTAGTTAGAAATTGGTTTGATAAGATTATCAAGCCGATTTCTAGCCACCGCAGAATGCAGGCAAATTGCGATTAAAAACTGAGGTTGATTTATTTATTATATGGGTGATAATTTGGAGGTGTATACATTTTAGATGCTAAATCATGAATTGAAGAATATAATCGCCATCACCTTACTCAACTACAATACTTTTGTTTCCAGGACGAGTTCTGGATAGAGCCATACAAACACACGGACAAATCGCACGCTGAGGTCATTCTCAGCGGCCCGGGAACCTCTCAGCGAAGAAACAACGCTACTACGGGAATTTACTTGAATGTGAATACTTTTATTCTTTATATTTTGATGCTGCCGATTTATAAAGGAGATTGGTATAGCGTTTTATAGACATACTAAGTTATACAACCAACATTATATTTTTATCTTGATCATATTTTAATGACTGTCATATAGGGAGGCCTATGTCCAGCAGTGGTACCAATGGGTGAGATGATAATGATGATCATATTTTCTGTTGATATGAATAGACTTTGTAAATAATGGCTTTGATAAATAATAAGAAAGTACTGAACGTGGAGATGATAGAAATCAAAAGGAATTGAAGAAGAGTTTGTGTTACACCCGCACATAATGCGAGAATAACACACTGATGTTAATAGTATTTTGAGTTTTATCCCGATCACAATCTTAATGATTATGTTCCAGGTGGGCTGCGGTAAGGAGTTATGGATTCAGCACAAGATCCTAGTTTGGGGTTTGAGAGAACAATCTCGCGACGGAACTCTCGCGAACATGCTCAAGCTTCCAGTCCTAGGTTGGAGGGTGTTCAACGTGCACGACTTTATGCCCAGGATCAAACGACAGGTAACTAATATATAAATAAATATTGCTGGAGATCGTGAGGAAGCCGGCATGTTCTGAGAACCTTAAAATTTATATAAATATAAATAAATATTGCTGAACATCGTGAGGAAACCGGTTCTGAGAACTTGAATAGTTTGAAGGACATTGTGTCATTTACCAACACGAAGTTGGCCAGTGTGGTGAATTAATCTCCCTCGTCTAGAGAAAACTTCCTATGTCCCAGCAGTGGGAACGATGATTTCCTATTGAGGTAAACGGGCAATACACGAATTTTAATCAACCGTTTCGTAAATTCAAATTCAAAATTCAAATTCAAATTTATTCAAACTTTTGGAACATTGAGTACACTTAGTTTCGTCAAGTACTCGTAACAGTGTTAAAATGTAAAAGGATGTACGAATTGTCCTAGTAATCTTTAGGATTTTATAGAAACAAATTGTCATTTATTCCTTAAATTTATTTAAATTATAACATTTTTAAAGTATTATTAAAATATGTTTAATATCCATTTCCAGTCGCCAATCGAAGGGTCAGGCGGCGCCATGTACGACGCCGAGTACGGCGAGGACGACGACATGGGCGACTACAGCGGATACGACGACACCGACGACGACTACACCAACAACGACGTCGCCGACCAGGACCTGGTGAGTTCACTTATCACATATGGAACTACTTCTTGGGGAATGGAGACTGAGTGTCTAGGAAAGGAATTTGATATAATCGTAAGAGATGTTATGGGGTTTGTAAGAATAGAGGATTTATTTGGTGTTAATACGACTTGGATTCATTGGAATTAGGTTATCGAGGTAGACTTACTAAAGTAGGTGCTACACGATATGTTTTAAGGAATCTATTTTCTTAAAATATTGGCACTTTACTTACAGACAAAACTTATAATAAATAAATATTGCTTGACAATTCACACAGCAATATCTAGCCCAATTTGCCTTTAACTAACTTATAATTTTATTGTTCGAATTGCAATTAAATAAGTTAGAATTACAAGCTATGTTATTCAGTGAAGCATTCCGGACATAACGGAAATAGTTGCAATCCAAATAGGTAACAATACAAAAGTCTTGGTCACATATTTAGTTAATAAAATAATGTATTATAATGTTTTATAAAATAAGAAAGTAGGTACTTATAGGATACAAGCTTACGCTTCACTGTTTAATAACTTTATGTGAGGCTTTGTGAGTGTTACCATAACCATGACATAATCATATATCATCGTGTAAATGTGTGTTCCATGCGGTGTATGTGTGTGTGAGCGATAACAACATCATACACAAACCATTCGACATTTTCTGTCTATCTCTCTCTAAAGAACAATATGTTACTGTATCTTGCGTATTGTATGGGACTGTCATTCATAAATGTTTCGTAAATAACTAGATTGCATATTTGGTCATTGGAAGATTATTTTTTTAAATACATGTCTATTTAATTGATGTTTTTAACTTTGATGAATGCTGCAAGAGTTATAACTATGGTATAACTTTAGTGGTAAAAGTTTGTTATCTTCGTTTGATAATGTCTTGGTGTGAAATATCTTCCAAAGACTATGATCGTACCTTAGTCATCCCACAAATATCGGAATGCTTATCTTGCACTTTTCTGTCACCACATATTCATAGCAGTATCGATGGGAAAGCATGGAATGCCGAATGAATATCTTGTACCTATATACATAAGGTATATAGTCGCCTGACATTCCAGTTATATATAATGGTTATAACAATTTGAGCTTTGTGTGTGGTTACAAGTCATAATGTTGCTCGCGTGAAGTGCTTGTTTTTTATATTCGTCTAATAACTAATACAGGTAACAGCGCAAAGCATAGTTATGAGCACGCGAGGTTTTAGTGTATGTGCCTTTAATTTTACCTTTTTAAGTGTTGTAATACTCTGACATTTTAAAAAAAGCTTCGAGCGTCTGTCAAGTAAGACTGCTGGTGAAATAGTACATTAGCAAAGAAAATAAAATAAGGTCAACTAAATCAAATGAGAACTGACCATCTTGAGATAAACGGGCAATACACGAACCTTATTTACGTAGACAATTGATTAACCGTAGTGCACTGCGGACCGGCGAGCGCTCGTGATCCGTGTCCTTGCAGTGTCCTTGATCCTGAAGAAGTCCCACGTTCTGGGACGAAACGGTTGATCTAGTCTACGTAAATAAGGTTCGTGTATTTCCCGTTTATCTCACTATGAATTTATCAAACCACGACAGTTTTTATAGTAAAACTGACCATCTATTATAATATCAAATCACACAGTTTTTATGTTGTCTTTTGACTTGAACATAAAAAATATTTTTAGCAATACACCATAGTGAAAGAAACGGAAATCTTTCTGTTTTATGTAGGTACATTTGAACTGAATACAGAAAAATCTCCTAAAAATATAAAAATAGCTATTATGCCAACATGATTTATATAATGATTCCTGTAAATTACTTCCATAAAAAAAAAACATTTGACTGCCCATTATGTCTAAATTAAAAATACATATTAACTTTAAATCACAAATTTATCAACAAAACTAAAAATTGTTAAGGAAATATTTATTCCATCTATCCAACTCAAAACTATTAAAGGCGCATTCACACCTCACGCTAACCACACACACTGCTCCGGTGACCGGCACTAACCTTTCGCGCGTCAGGTGGATTCCCTCACAACTCAAACCCCGCACCCACACCGCCATCACCACGGGGAAAGCGCCACAACCTCCGACAACTTTCAGACCGAGGCCGCAGCCACCATCCCCCCCACTAAACCTCCCAATACCCCCATCTCCACCAGCCCCCCAGAACCCACGTACCCCAACGATCCTGCCCCGTATCCCATTACCCCAGAATCAGTATCTAACCTACCTACTGAAGAAGCGACGGAAGATGCTGAGATAACTACTAGATTGACCACGGAGGTTTGTTGTGGCTTGGCATGCTTCGTGTGGCATGTAGTGGCGTGGTAGCGTAGATGGAGTATAAACAGAACTGTCAATTTCTAATTCAATCTAAATTATGTCGTGTTAGCGATTTTGTAATGTTTGCTATAATGTATAGCACTATTTTCGCCACTTTAAATTATTAAGTAAGGCTTCAAAGCTGCGCCCTCGTTTCTACTTTTCGTTTTATGTATTTCTTTAAATTAATTTTATTGCTAGAATATTTGTAGGTATGGTATTTATAATATTTTATGCTAATGTGTATGAATTCTTGGTTGTCTTGTGTATTGTAAGAAAATTAGATTATTTGATCGTTTAAATATATTTTAATTAGTCTTTGATTCCTTATTGAACTGTAAATAAGAGCATATCAATCTATTTCCAGTAGCATGTTAAATAGAACCGGCATGTAAATGAAAAACCCCAAAAACGGTTTCGCACAAATGTGTACAACCTTACCTACCTACCTCTGTTCAGTTCGACACTGAAGTCTGCATGAGCACACGATATTCCACCTTAATATACATTACAAAACGTCTATATTTCCTTTTTTTCCTCAGGATAAGGTGAAGATAACGCCATATTCAGAATCGGCGTCGGAAACAAACTACAATATATCGATAGTGCCGGCTCCAGCGTCTATCAGTCCTAGAGTCTTGGATGAGAGCTTATTGTGGTTGCCTGTCAGTGAAGTGTCGACCACTACAGAACCAGACACGGTATGTATGGGAGCGGTTGGAGATGGTTTTATTGTAGTGAATTTGTCACTTTTTGGATTTGAGACTTCTATTTAATCATAACTCTATGGTCAAAAGACGAGTTTTGTAATATATCTAAGCATCACCTAGCAAGTTCTATTAATGTATCTAAAGCAGACGCAAGCAATTTTGGTTTTACATATAACGAGCCGTAACTAAACTTAGAATCAAATTTGCGATTTAATGCAATCTATATTTTATATCCTTGAACAAGGTTGCCTTTTGGTATATCTTGCGTGTGTATAATTTATTAAAGAAGTCTCATTTTCAAATTCTCATCCAACCACAAAAGTGTAAACTACCTACTGTAAATTTCAGTTCACACTAATTAAGATAACACCCATAGACTAATTTCAGAGTGGTGTTCTATAACTGGGTTTAGATCATGGATTAGTTTAGTAAAATGAATGCATCTAATTCTCTTGTGACCATTTGAGGTGTTTGTGTAAATATCGCACTAATCTATGGACATTGAGACAACGATTTTAGCTATTGAATAAATAAGTTATTGTGTAACTTTGGTGAAAAGAGTTTCATCTGCATGCATCAGACAAACTTCTAAACAAAAAAAAACAAGAAGAGTTAACATAATTATGTATGTATATAAATATTATTTGTTAGACTTATTTAATCTCACTGCAGAGCTATGAATTTAAAGGAAATAATTTAATTTATCAAATCTGTCATGTCATTAGAAAACTGTCCGGGACTGTAAATATAAATTACTTCATGTGGGGTTAGAAGAATTTACTCCACATAAACTTAAATCTTCTTTCACAAGACACATTCTCCCCGTTGTCACAACGTCCAATCACATCGTGTGAATGCATGCACTTTCAGCAAACCGTAGTTATTCGAGCGTCGAACGAACTACCGGTGATGACGTCAGAACGTGCGTCATCATCCCCCCCTCCCACTGAAGTCCCCACCACTGAAAGCATCACGAGTTCAACGACCTCGTCTACAACTACCGAGAGAGCGACTACTACTCCGGTACCGACAATGCCGCCCACTTTGCCGCCCACTTTACCACCCACTTTGCCGCCGACTATGCCGCCGACTATGCCACCGACTTTGCCGCCGACGACCACGCCGGTGCCAGAGACTACGTTGCAAGAAGTCACTAAGCAGGTCCGTTGGTGCTCTTGCCTTTTTTCCCACAGAAAACAGTCAAATCGCTCTTTGTCTTCGATATGTATGTCAAAATCGGTTCAGCAGTAAATAAAGTGTCAGGGTTAAAGTGTAGAAAGAAGAATTCGACCTGATTTTGAACATGTACAAATGTAAGTACATTGATTTGGGAGTGGTTACTTCTAGAAGTTTGTAAATATAAGAACACAAATAATCCTTTCAAAGCACTTTATCGGGTTATCAAGGTGTCTTTCTGATTGTAAGTACATACTTCATTGGTTGGAAAATTTTAGCGTTTGAACTAACAGTAACAAAATCATCTAATTTGGAAAATTGGTTTAAAAAAAATATTAAATTATGAAAACAAAACCAGCATCTATTAGATAATTAACTGTTAATACCAATTTTTTGGTATTTTTATTGCCCAAGTAATCTTTAGGATACATAAATCTTTTATAATTTACCGGCTAAATTACAGGACACGATACCTACTGACGGGCGAAGCACTATAATAGGCCAAACTACTGAAACTGTGACGTTTGCGATGCCGGTCAACCAGCCGCCCACGCTCAAACATCACATGAAGAAACTGGCGATTAGCGCTGGCAAAGCTTTCAGGTAATTAATTCATCGTTAGGATTAGAGGTCATGACGACCTCTGACGCAGCGGGCTAAGGTCCGCTTTGGAAGTATATCATAAATCTAGCAACCCTAACACAAGCTAAGAGCTTACCACGGCGCTAGATTTGCTGTGTGAATTGTCAGGCAATATTTATTTATCATTCTACCATTCTAATTTTGGTTGAACAAACTGTTTGATACTTTTAAAAGTTAGAAGAACATGGTGTTTGTGTAATTAACCAACCTGCACTTTGCTAGCTAGGCCTAATCTCTCTCCTCAAGACAGAAGTCCATATCTTTGTCCAAGGATAAGAATGTAAATAGGGATTCTTATGCTATAAAATGAAATATGACGATTGATGGTAGAAAATTGGGCGCTAATCAAATAATTCCTTCCAGATACATCATCCCGGCAGATCTCTTCATCGACCCCGAAGAAGGCAGCAACCTCACCTTCACTATGTACGAAGCTGACAACGTGCCGCTCAGCAAGAACTCCTGGATTCAGTTCATCCCGTCTGGTCGAGAAGTGTATGGATTGTAAGTGTCACTTTACTATCAAACTCATTATTAGTGGTTCTGTGTACATCCCTCGCTAGCAGAGAATATAGATGGTTTTTCTAAAACCACCTGTGAGAATTTTGGTACTAATTTAAACATATAATGTAACGTCCCACTTTTGAGCACGAGTCTCTCCAATTGAACGTTTTATATATCTGGGCACGCTTACCAGTGAGGTGAGTGATCACAGTGGGTTGGACAATACACAGAACTGCTTGCCTGTTTCCTGATATATCATTCTCTTATTTTTTGACCTTGGTTTCTGGACAGGACATTCTAAGTTGTGCCAAAGCTAAAGATAAAGCTTTTTGGCTTGAATGTAAATTTGTTTTAGGCCGCTAGAAGCACACGTGTCTTTATGGAACTTCAACGTAGAAGCTCAGGACAGCGAGGGCGCGGTGGCCCGCGGTCCGCTCGACATCAAGGTGCAGCAGAACAAGTCCGTGCGCACCGTCAACCATCAGTTCATCCTTCAGTTCAAGCTGCTCAAGCAGTATGACGTCGCTATCGACTGGCAGATCCGCGCTTTGGAAGGGATTGTGAATCTGTTCAGGTAAGCATAATGATAGACCCATCAGTTCTCTCTTTAGAGTGCGCGCCACCACTGAAGTCTTACGGTTTATGCGGGAACTTTTATTTTACAAAGTGCCATGTAAAAGAGTTTAATTTATGTTTGATCTACAATGTCACGAAGTTTTTCGAAAACGAACATCAACTTACGAGCTCTATTACTCAAGACATCTATGTATGGTCTAAAAGTAAGAGTGTCATGTAATAAGATACCTAGATACTTTATTTTTTCTGTCTTGTTTATAGTTGGGCAAGTACAATGACTTTCAGATACAGTTAAATTACAAATAATTTTAATTGACCATTTGTGGATGCTGTTTTCCTTTTATTTAATTTGTCTTCGTTGCATTTTTGGTTAGTAAATTATTTTGAAGCCACTTATTTACAGTATTAAAAACATTTTGTGTTTTCCTAAAAACTTATATTTCGGAATCGGCAGAAAAGATTAGAGCTGTGTCGTAAGCATATGATACAATAAAACCATGTTCTAAACTTAGGTTACATACCTACAAAGGTATGAAAATTAGAAACAGAGTTGGTCCCAAAATAGTACCCTGAGGAACCCCAAAATAAGTATTCTGGAGATCATCGCTAAGGACATTTTTAATTTTCACACATTGGGTGCGATCTTCCAAGTAACTATAGAAGAGTTTTAATTAAGTGCCTCTAATTCCGATAGCCTCAAGTTTACTTAAGAGTATCGGCGATGAGACAGTGTCAAAAGCTTTTGCAAGGTCGAGGAAAATTCCTAGAGTCCTATATAATAATAAATATCCTATATAACTGGCTGTCTTGCGCCCATTCGCGTTCCATAGGACTTAGAGCTATGTAACCACGACAACTTTTAGAAAAATTACGTTAGTGGCTCGTGGTTTACATCGCCTTGGATGTCTTGATTGAATGCGATGTATTGTTACAGAGATACCGACATGCATCATTTGACGGTTTTGAACGCGACACAGAAGGGTGACTTGTACGAATTCGTCTGGACCAACGACACTCTACCCAAAGATCCAGAGTGTCCTATGGATGATATCAAAAGACTGATGAAGGTATGTTTAAGACACATGCACAAGGCACAAGCTTCATAAAGCTTATTTATATGTTTACACTTGGCCAGCGTGGTAATATGGTAAGTAAATAAGGTCCAAATCTCTTTTATCAAAAGAGTAGTCCCTGTGTTCCAGCTGTTGGAACGTTAACAGATGTGATGATGAATATTTACTGTTAACTAAACCATTGTCTGAAATCTGCTCTTCTTCCCAGATAATGGAATCCGACACAGAACCAGGCAAACCATCGAAAGGGCTCATCCGCTCGATGTCATTGTCTAAAATCTTATAACTTGGAACGCTGTTGGAACAGATGTGATGATGAATATTTACTATTAACTACACCATCGTCTGAAATCTAATCTCTTCTTCCCAGATAATGGAATCCGACACAGAACCAGGCAAGCCATCGGAGGGTCTGATCCGCGCGATGTCCCCTGAGCTAGGCGCGGGCGGCGTGTCGTGGCGCGGCGTGGGGCGCTGCGCCGAGCTGCCGGCCACGCGCGCGCCCGGCACCTACCCGCCCGTCACGCGCAACCAGGTGGACCACCTCACCGCCACTGTGGGACATCTGTTCGTCTACAAGGTGCCCGAGGTTAGTAGCGTGCTTGCAGGACTTGCAGACAGGCTTGAGGACGATGACCTCTATGGCGCAGGAGGTTGCGAGTTTGATTCCCGCTTCGGAACAAATTTGTACAATCTGCAGATTTGTTCTGACGTCTAGGTGTTTTATAATGTACATAGGAAATATCTTTATATTTTTATTAAGTTATCTAGTAGCCGTATTAAGCTTCGAGCTTACCACGAGGCTAGATATGGCCGCCTACTCTCACACACTATAAGATTAGTACCGATTAGTTACACTAATGATAAATAGCTTAAGAATAATCATAGCGTGGATTCTTACAGACAGAGCAATACTAGACGGCAGATAAGGAATTTATTTCATTCTCCAGACTACATCCTAATTATTTATTTGTTGAAATTTTTAGATAGTTTTAAAATTATTCTTTTAAAAACCTCATTATTAAAAAATATGATAATGGCATCAATCTTCTATTACAGGACACATTCTTCGACCCAGAAGACGGAGACACACGACACCTGACCCTCTCCCTCCGGTACAGCGACCGCACTGAGATCCCCGCTGGCAACTGGCTGCAGTTCGACGTCAGGAACCAGGAGTTCTACGGCCTGCCGATGTCCACCGACGAGGGCAGTGTCAACTACCAGCTGGTAAGTGCGAGACGGAGACACGATACATGTCTCACTCTCTCTAGTGCAGAGATCCCGGCTGGCAACTGGCTGCAGTTCAAAGTTTTTTTGTACAGTTATATTTGCGTAGTTAATAAACATGCCAATTTCAGCTAGCTCATAATTCTGATCATAAACGGAACCGTAAATATAAGTACTAATAACTTATCAGGTGTATCAACTTATATACATCAGAAAAACAGAAGATCCTTACTGCATATGTAACAAGTTCTATCACAAACTCGCTTGGTAATGGATAGTGATTGTACTAAACTCCCTAAGACATAAAATGGGTTCTTTTTGGCAGACCAGTGTCCAGTGTAATAAAGCAATAATATCAGAAATAGCGATAGAAATAAATTGGACATAAAGTAACCGTATTTTAGCGGCAGAATTCTAGGATTATTCCTTTAAAGATTTCTTAAAGTTTGTACCACTATTAACTCTTTTCTAACATCAACAGATTGCAGAAGATTCAGACAAGAAGAGCGCTTACGACAGCCTCATCGTGGAAGTGGTAAAAGCCCCGACAATCCGACCGACGGTGGAATTCCAAATGACGATGGAGTATCCTTACACTAAACTGGCGCACGACGCGAACAACAAACGCAAGATTGTGGAGAAACTGGCGACACTCTTCGAGCAGAAGGAGCCTTATAATATCAGGATTCAGAGTATTACTAATGATCCTACTACTATTATTTGGTGAGTATATTTCATATTCCTTGTTATTTTTGGATAGTTACTACTTCTCACATATCCATTTGTAGATGACTATAAATAAAATTTTCCTTTATAAAAAGCATTAAGTAGCCTAGTACTGGCACTCAAAAAATCGGTTAAGCTATTTTGCCGTCAACGAACATAAACCATACAATGTTTAATTTTTTTGTTTTATGCAGCAGCCTCCTTCTTATTTTCTAAAATATTCTCTTTCAGGTACAACACAAGCCTCCCAATGGACCGCTGTCCCAAGAAAGAGATAGAAGAACTCCGTCGCATTATAATAGCCGACGAACGCGGCTCAAACACGGGCGCTCTACGGGAAAACGTCGACAACATCTTCGATCTAAAAGAGCTCAAAGTCATGTCCATAAGATTGATACCTCTAGGCTTATGCGCCGAACAAAACACTAAGCAATCTAAGAACATACCTGTCTACACTGCCCCTAGCCCGTCTAATACCAAAGCGGGCGTCACAGATAATACATACCTCATCACATTTATTATTCCCGCTGTGGTCATAGTTTGTATGCTATTATTGGCTGGAATCATCGCTTCTGTGTTGTATCGAAGAAGGATGACCGGTAAGAATACTGTTTTGTTTACGCGTAAGACTTATTTGTGTGTGGGACGACGCCGTGGGAGGGTTAGAATTGGTGTTCGATAAGTTTTCTTATTGATGAAAGTTTTTAACTACCACCCAGAGATGGCGCTATTTACAATTTTTGCTTGAGTTATGTTAAAAACAAAATGGTCTGTTTTGTGTATAATATTAATAATAAATTTATTGATTCAGTGTACGGATGGTGTAATCTAGGCAAAATATAAGAATAAAATTGATAAAGCGTTATTAATTTGATTTGATTATGTAGATGGAAGGAATCCCAATGAATAAAAAAGGTGATTTCAAAATTCGTACACAACGCTATTCACAAATAAGTCAAGCTAAAACACTGTAGGTATTATACCATAGAAAAAGACACCAAATAAAGCTTTACTGTAAATACACAAAGGTGTACTTATCACGGAATATATTTTGCTTTTCATATGCCTATCAAATCTTCATGTATAATATTAATTGGAAAGCTTAGAATATATCAAATCGCTTATAATCACAGTCGGTCGAGTAGAATCCATAAATCATCCACAATTCAATAAACCATCCAGAGATGGATCTAGGCACGTATTTCAAATACTCCTGTTTTCTGCTAAATAACGCTCATTTATAAGTCTGCTCTAAAGATATCATAATATAATAGGCACCAGAATAATAGAATTCGTAAAGGACTAGTATTAGCGGACCATCATAATGTTATCTCGATTAGATTATTACATATCTGAATATAAAAAAAAACACTCGCTTATTATGCTCTCAGGTTATATGAAAGAGAATTCACGTGATCGTTCACCACGCCTTTGTTTTCCATTCTTAAAAATATGTACATCTAATATTGACGTGATTTTTAACAATACTTCTCGAATGTTCCAGGTAAAATGAGCGTCGGCGACGAAGAGGAGCGTCAGGCGTTCCGCTCCAAAGGAATCCCTGTGATATTCCAGGACGAGCTGGACGAGCGCGCCGACACCGAGCCCGTGCACAAGAGCCCCGTCATCATGCGCGAGGAGAAGCCCCCCCTACTGCCCCCCGCGCCCGACTACCGCGCCGACGACGCCCCCTACCGACCGCCGCCCCCCTTCGCGGCTTCCAGAACACCCCCCCGGCCTAAAGCTACCCCCACCTACAGGAAACCGCCGCCTTACGTGCCCCCGTAAGCGATGCTGACAGAATCGAATGGTGTGGTGATTCGATTTTTGCTGATCGATTATTTTAGAATTGTCTGCTGTGTAATGAGTTAAAATAGAAAGAACTTTTGACATGGACTTTGTATTCTGGTCTGACTTTGTCAAAATCATCAAAGGAGTTTGTATATGAAAAATAACAGGTCGTTCATAAAGAAGAAAAATATTTTTCTTTATCATTTAAGGTAGAATGTTATGATTTGCATAGATCATGAATGTCGATGTCGAGAGGTAGAATTGTATATGATTTTACATTGAAAGTCTAATATTACAAATGTTCGTTTTTATTTTAACTCTATTTTAATAAACTTCTCAATTACAATGGCGTATTTCATCCGACTATTAAGCAGTCGCTTCTTGATTAGCAGAAATCGAATCGGTTATGTGGTAGACTCTAATCGCGCACATAACGTTTCTTATTTATTACTAAAATACGCCGTCAACTTATGTTATATAGACTTATGAGTACCCCGTTAGTACTTTATTTTGTTTTAAGTGCCTAGTCGACTGACGATGATCGCTATTTCTAAAACATACGTGCATTTTACAAATTATATCGGCAGCTATTGACTGCAGCATTTATAAATTAAGCATATTAACCTCATTGTTACAAGGAATTGTGTAAATAGTGGGATAACGAATTATGATACGATATGAGTAATTATTGAATTATGTCGTAATGAATTTGCCGATTCAATTATGTGGGTAAACACTGGAGACTTCACAATGTTAGTTTGTATTGTTGTAGTGGTTCGTTAGGTGATAGATGCTAGGTTAACAACGTTGATATTGTAAGCGTATTTAACACAATTTTACACAATTTACACAATCGCGTCGTTGCGGTACACCTACACATTTATTTGCTGATAGACCAAAACAACACAACAGTATGTAGGGACTTGGCTGGATCGTGCCATCGTTTAAACGTTGTTATATAATGTAATTTATATTAAACATATCGAAATTGTAACGTTTTAGCCTATAGCGTAGATCTTCCATACACTATATTATACATTTTAAGTAGTGCGTGGCGGTTGGTATTTGAGCGTAGGGATGTTAGTACTTCAGTATTGAAGCGAAACGCTGTTATAAATGCATGGATTGTTGGGATCTAGCTAGTACACTATTAATACTATCTAATGAATTATACAACTGACTCTAGTTATAGATTACGATTACTTATAAGAATTAAGATATCATTTTGTACTTGTATAATTACCATAGGGTGTAAGATTAACAAATTGTGCAAACTTAAAGGACTATCGAAGAATGAGCTAAATTTTATTTGGATGTATTTTTTTCTAATGTTTACTCATTTAGAGTTTTGCATTTATAGATCTTCTTAGCGTTAATATTATACAAATTCATAGGCCGCTATATATTGTTTTTTACATTATTGTGTTAACTTTAAGTAAGTACTTAAATTGTCCACTTGTATCCATACCTACCATTTCATTATTTGTAGAATATAATTGGTAGTATTTGTTTTACACTCTCATTAAAAACGCACATAATTTGTAATTTAAATTAATGAGCTTTTTATTTTAAAATAAAAGTTCTAGTGACGATAAATGTGTTTCATTTATAAAAATAGAATTTAAAGTAAGCTTTTTAAGTGTGTAACTTTAAATTTCACTATTAGGTAGGTATACTGTCACCTGTTTCCATTTCCATTTTTGGCCCCCGTCGTAAGTATGCCAAAATACAAAAGATGGAAAAAACACTCTAAACTAATATTGATTGGGTACCTACTTGAGTTTAGTTTTCACATTTATTTATACCTCCAAGCCACCAACACACTAGCAAGCGGGGGAGTTTGTATCTGGGTAACACGCTTTCTGTCGTCGAACAAACGAACTACTCGAGTAAACGCTCTTATTTTATGCCATCTGGCGGGGAGTAGAAGAACTTTACATGTTCTTCTTCGTTGTTTTGTGACATTCTGTGTCTGGGAGTTGTTTAAATGTTTATTAGAATATATCTATCAATGGATATTATATTTTCTAACTATTGTAATGTTATATTCTGTATGTAATAATAAATAAATGTCAGAAATCTAGCACCCCTAGCACAAGCTTCGACCTGACCACTGGGCTAGATGTTGCTGTGTGAATTGTCCGGCAATATTTATTGATTCAACAAAACCTCAGAAACCTCAGGTTATCTGTGCCTCAGAACAAGACAAGTGGACAAGCATTCTTTTGAGTACAAAACAAACAAAATCTCGCAAGAAGCAAAATTGTTGACCACACTATAAATGTCTGACTGACAGTAGTGGTGACGTGACGTTTATTATTGTTTTGTTTTGCAATCAAATTTGCCGAATTCGCTCAAACATCGCGTATAACCTGCGCAATTAAAAGTGAATTCTGTAAATGGCGGCGGGTAGGTATGGTACGGTTGGCAAAACAATTTCTCAAACAGGCCGGCGTCACGACGAATTTCCCATACAAACATAATACCTACCAAAATTATTTGTAATTCGAGCATATTTCCACGGTATTATTGTATTATTATTATCTAAATAGTATTTTTATCTAGGTCCCTACAGAGTTTTTTTTACAAAATACTTATTTTAAATGAAATTATCTTTTTAGTAAAGTAAAGAGTTTAAACAACTTTGCGTTATAAACCCGGCGCTTTTATAAAGGTCCTCAATGTGATCATTCATACGAACGCTTTTAAATCACTTTCGTCTCGTCCCTCGCTTTAGAAAGCCGTGGGAATTTTTTTTTGCTAAATAACTAGCTAGGTATAGCGATTTGTGTTGCTAGAAGAAGAAAGAAAAAAAGGACATTCTGGGTACATCCTCTGAATGAACAGAGATACTTAAAATAACAGTTTGTGACACTGTACGAAGATTCGACAAGTATACAAGATTTGACGAATTATTGGAATATTTCTACTAATACTCATCGTACTAATCGCAGCGCCGGCGTTTTTTTAATAGTGTGAATAATAATAAAAAGTTTCATACGGCCTATTACCAGCACTTTTCGTTGAAAATGCAACACTGCTCGATAAAAAAGCGTCGCGTTCTAAAATCGCCGACGTGTGAACACGTACTTGGGTATGCCTAAAACGTTCAAATAGAACATAATTATTATGTTCTATTTGAACGCTTTTTTAACGGACGTTAAAAAAGCTCTCGTGCGAATTAGGCCTGACTGACTATTTTTTTGTAGCGCGTACTTCACTGTGTGAGTATAGACAGCGATAGAGAGTGAGCGAGAACGCATGCGAGCGGACGCCATTTATAATTCGCTTCTATATGTGCGCAGGTTATATAGTACTTAATTATAAAAACCCGAAATTCTAAATAAAAGATTATTTGTTTGTAATATACGGAACAACTTGTTCGTCAAATTGAATGTGGAGCAACGACATTTCCATTCTATAAAAATATGATGGAATCCCAAAGAAAGTTAGCTAGAGGAATTAAATGGAAAAGTCTACGTTTATCATTAAAATTCAGACCAAAACTAATGCAATTGATAATCAAAATGCGGCAAAATATACGCCGTAAGACAGCAGAGATAAAATATTTGAAATATCAACTAAAAATCAGTGTAAGTAACCAAGCTTTTATTTTGACGTTGAGTATGTGTAATCTTAAGCAATTTTCCTACCCTACTAGTTTATTGTTGTTGTTAGACTTACATACTAAACATTTTAACAATCAGGGCTTTAAGCGATATAAAAACTTTAAAAGGGTTAGGTATTTCCATAAAGGTGGCACTAGTGTAAACTGTTGTTAAATTTTCAGGGTTCTCCAAAACTATCAGAAAATGATACCAAAACTGTAGATCAAACCACTCTGAAAAAGGAATATAAAGATTCTACAACGCAAACCAAAACCACCAAAGATTCCAAAACCCTTGAAAATAATGCTCTGCAAACATCAGATAACTCATCAAACGATACTAAGACTGATAATTCTAAACCGGAAGACCAACCTGCTTGGGAACAAGGTGACAGTGCTAAAAGCATTGCCGACCAAGTTAAAGAAGCTGCATTAAATGCTATAACTGAATTTGAGAATAAATCTGGATGGAATGTTAATGAACAGGGAGACAATGAAAAGAGTATTGCCGATCAAGTTAAAGAAGTAGCTCAATCAGCTATGCAGCAATCTGGGATGGTATTTGTTGAGTCAGCTGGCATGTATTATGATTATAAGACTGGATATTATTATAATTCTGTGAGTATGTGGTCTAATTGTTGTAAGTAGTTAACATAGTAAGATTTGTGAAATGGTTGTAAGGCCTTAAACCTTATATTGAATAATTTATGATGATTTTATAAAATATCAGCAACATGCCCATGTTTAGGATTCTGTAGTGCCTGAGGCATTAATAATTATTAAGATATGTGCAATGCTATCAAAGAATTGTAGGATCTGTAATAAAAAATATCTATCAATGTATGTATAAGATATTAAGTATATGTAGTATTTATAATATACTCAATAAATAGTAAATTAATTAATTTATTATATTTTTTATATATTTCCAGGAACTTGGTCTATACTATCACACAGATACAAACTGTTACTACTACTACTCTGATGACAAGAAACAGTTTGTGTTCCACTCGTACCCGGACACCAGCGCAGTTAACGCTAACCTTGTCGCACATCAGAAGAAGAAGGCACGGAAACAGCTTAAGAGAACAAAACAGGTGAATTAATATATACCAATTATTAAATTTCTACCCTTTTTCTCTCGTGTTGAAATAATTTATTTATTTTATCTATTCAAACAAATTAAATATGATAATTAAATACATAGGTAATTCTATAAATTACAAATGTCATAAACAAGAAAAATGTCAGAAAATTTAATATGTCAAGTAGTAGTCTATAATAATAATAATAATAAAAGATTCATTTATTTCCTTCACAAAGGTTCTCTTAAAGTTAATACAGGTAGATAAGGTAGACTTTTTATATGTTGAACCTATATTGTGAAGGCTGGTGCCTGATGTAGGTTTGGAAACAAACCTGTATTACAGGTCACCAGGGCTCCACTCTATGGATCTCCAGTCTATGTTTAAAGTATATTTATTTTCTCAAAAGAAATACTAGATTGTAGAGCAAAGGCCATATATACCACTAGCTGTCCCGGCAGCTTCGCTTGCGTTTTTTATATCATTTATAATTTATTCTCACATTACACTTATGTGACAACAGATTTACCTTCATGTTCTCTTCACCATTATACATACAATGTCTTTAGAGCATATTATAAATTGAGTATGTTTAAACAGTCGCAAAGTGTAGGTAATTTATTTTTAAATAATATACCTACTGAATCCCAATTTCTGTTTCAGGAGAGAAACCAAGAAGACATTGAAAATCTGACGAAAACTTTATCTCAGGTCTCCCTCCGAGGCCAAAACGCCTTAGGTAAATACTATGCTGAGTTACTCCACAATATCAAACTGCAATATCGTTTTACAGGATAAAGAAGAAAAGAAGGCCAAGAGAAGGAAGACTAAGAAGAAGGCAAAAGAAGATGGAAAAGAGGATGAAAATGGAATAAAAGAAAATGCTGGAACGGATTTGGTAAACAAAGATAGTGATACTGAAAATAATGGAACAGAAGTTGAAGTTAAAGAGTTAAGTGATAATAATGAAGAAGAAAATAATAAAGATGATGTGGATTTGGAGTTGGAAGATGGTGAATGCAGTGACTCAAGTGACGATACTTCTAATGCTAGCACAGCTACTGTTGACGATGAGGGTAAAAATTATCGCGATTTTTTTTAATTCATCAACATGCTAGAGTCCGTTCTGAAGTCTTCCAGAATAACAACTTTAATTTAACCAGTCTACCTAAAATTTAAGTATCCATAAAATATCCACTGACCTCGATAAACACTATTTTTTTGTATTAAATATAATGTTTTTATAGAGACATGTATATTTGGAATACCGTTTGTCGTCCCAACTTTCTACTACAATTACAGCTGTATAGATTTTTTTTTATAATTCAAATGTTTGATCCCCATTCGAAGTTATTTGATTTTCTTAACCCCAATCAGCTCACTTTTGTAAAGTTTTTGTCTTTTGTGCAGTAAAGTCATAAATAGTCTGGGTTTTTTGCCATTAGGCTACAGAACCCTTAAAATATACGTCAAACTTAATACGCACGTCAAACTTATTAGTACGTACACCCGTCCGTTTTTTGCGTTCGGAGTTTAAAATGAGACCTATTGTAGACGTTTATGATAAAATAGTTTTCAATTGACAGATTCGATAGCCAAGCACCTCCCGCCATGCATGCGCGTGATCGTTAAAGAAACGGATCTGCCGAAGCTGAAAGTGGGCACGCTCTACTTGATCACTAAAGATGGCGGCACGGTCGGCAGGGAGGGCGAACAACATGCTATTGTGATTAAGGACGCTAATGTCTCTAGGGTAAGGTTTAGTTTTCTTTACGACTGGTTTGTCTGCGATGCAAGAGGTTGCGGGTTCGATTCCCGCCTTGGGACAAAATTTGAATGGTCCGAGGGTCTGGATGTTATATATCTACATATAGTAAAAAATATATAACCATGTATGCACATTTTATTAAGTAGGTTCTTTATTCATAACTTTGTTATGTTAGATTATTCATAACTTTGTTATAGTAGGTATATTAGATTTAAATGCCCCCGTAACACAAGCTTGGAGCTTTCACCTAGATGTTGTTGTGTGAATTCTCCTACAATATTCATTTAACATGATTGTATATAATATATGTAGTCATCTCAGCCGTCGGACTTACCCTGGACATTTATTTTATTATATTATTTTATTTTGGAAAAGAAAACCAACAACTTTATTCTCCAATTAGAATTAGTCCTTGTTACCTAAATTATAGGCATTATTTTACTATAATCCTCATCGTGGCCTTAATTCACCACGTTGACCAAGTTACTATTTGGTGATTCTCACTTGTCCTTCAAGCTATTCAAAGTTCTCAAACATGCCGGTTTGCTCACGCACGATGTTTGCCTTCACCGAGCACGTGCTTTTAAAAAGCAAATATTTTTCTATTTTTTTTAAAATTTGTTTCAATGTATTTCCAGAACCATCTCGACATACGCTACGACATGCAGAGACGCAGCTACACGGCCACCGACCTCGGCTCCAAGAACGGCACCGTGCTCAACGGGAACCGAATCTCCGACAGCTGCGAACTCAGCCAGCCTGTCGATGTCAGTAGTATTTATAATCATTTATTTATATAGTTTGCATAGTACAAATCTTAGATACGTCAATTGTCACAAATTAATTAATAAAAAATTTCATACAAAAATAAAATATAAATTCAGACTCCAATGACCTAAGTAAATCACCCTAAGGGGCAAGGTTTAGATTATAATATTAAATTATATAACATTAAATTATAGTAGCTGCTGTAAAGGGGCATTGTCAGTATTAAATCTAGTTGTATTTCAGATAAAAACAAATACAATACAAAATATTTATTCGATAAACTTAAAGTACTTGAATATTACATTCATTAATTTCCTCTTTTAACTTGGATAAATCCCGTGTTAGAGGATTCTCGCTCTGCCAAAAACTACATATAATATACATACATAGATAGATAATTTTATTATATGTATATACATTGCAGATACTCCACGGCAGCACCATACAGCTGGGAGAGACCAAACTGCTCTGCCACGTTCACCCCGGGAACGACACCTGCGGACATTGTGAACCAGGGCTGGTCATGGACAGTGAGTTGATTTACAAATACAATAATAATAAATAAATAAATAAATATTGCTGGACAATATACACAGCGACATAATTATAGCCCCGTGGTGCCCCGTGGTAAGCTCGAAGCTTGTGTTACGGGTGCTAGATTTCTGATATACTTAATATAATATACATACATAGATAGATAGATATTTTTATTATATATATATAACACCCAGACACCCGAAACAAATATTTGCAGATCATACAAATTGTTGTTCCGAGGCGGGAATCGAACCCGGAACCTCTTGCGTCGCAGGCGGACCTTCGCCCGCTGCGCCACAACAAAACAAAATAAAACAAATAAAATATCTTATACTATTATTTGTTATTTTATAGTGATTGACTCTCACTTAAGTTTTTCTAAATTATTAGAAAAAACTGATAGATGGCGCAATCAGTGCTTAACTGATGATATGAGGTATGAGATAATTCAAGCTCTTACGTAACTCTTCGATAGCATAGTTGTTTTAGTGCAACCAGGGCTAAACTGGGTGGTGTGGGTTCGACTCCCACTCGAGGACCAAGGTTACGTTGTGATCTTGTAAATTTCCCCATACCATTTTCTTATAATGTTTAACTATGTAATCCTTATATTCAGATATAGAAAAAGAAAAGAAGGCGGCATACACACGAACATGCAGCGTGAAGAAACAGCACGAGATGGAGCTGGCTCGTCTGAAGAACATCTACGCGCCGAAACTTCTGGAAATTGAGGAGACACCATACAACGACCGGGCTCAGGCGAGGAGAGAAACCGTCGGCTCATCGCACCATTCTGTGAAGACTGAGAGCGCTAGTTTAGACACGTAAGTATTTTATTGATAAAGACTGCTCTTGTTGTGGTCGAAACGTCGAGAGTTGTTTAACTCCTGTGTAAATACGTGAGTAATTCCCGTTTTATAGAATGAATACGTAAGTATATTATTCAAACTAATAAAGAAATCTTAAGCTAAGATACATCTTCTAATATTTGTTCCATCCCACGGTTGCCTGGAAGAAATCGCACTAAGCGATAAGACCGCTCAAAATACACGTAACAATACAGTGTAACAAACACTGTATTGTTACGTGTATTTTTGTGTATATTTTTGTAAAGTGGTGTATCAATAAAGAATTTTGAATTGTATTATATCTAGAAATTTAGGAGAAGTTTTAGAGTTTTAATATTTATTTGTGTAGATTTTTATTACTTTTTTTTTAAACAGGTCAATATCTACTGAGAACAAAGGCTTCAAACTGCTGCAGAAGATGGGCTGGTCGGAAGGCGAAGGTTTGGGCAAAGAACGACAAGGGGACACAGAACCGGTAAGAGATATATCTATATTAATAATTTCGTCAAGGGATACGGAAGACTCGTTCGAAACCTTATATAAGTAACAAAACATAAATAAATATTGATTTTGAGTCGACAACATATTTCAGCAAAGTTCGGATTACGGAGAATTTTGTTAAATTGTGTTAAATATTTTTAATGTAGGTAAACAATGGCTGTCGCCATCTTTGGTGTGAAGCACGTTCCGTTTCATCATCAGTCGTTGTCGTTACGCGATAATTTTTATTATGAATCAAATTTCACCCGAGCGAAGCCGGGTTTTCATCTAGTTTATATATATTTAAGAAACGGTTGAAAACGTAACAATCTTAACTGAAATCAGCAATTTAGTGTTCTCACAGTGGAACATTTACTAATAGAGCCTTTTTCCGAAAATCCAGGTAGAGAATTAGATAATTAAGTAGTACAAATGATCTGCCGGTTAGAACGTCCTATCAAATTAATCGTTTGGCTACGGTCTTGTGAGTTTTGAAGATTCTTAAACGACAAAAATAATATTATTCGTTCTTAGGTTGTGGAATAGGCCCTAAATAGTATTGCCAAAATTCCGTCTACGCTAGTATTTTCTTCTTTATACAAGAAAGAATATCTCTTCCCATTATCAGTTAAATCGATTCAGCCGTTCTTGAGTTATAAATAGTTTAACTAAACGACCTTCTTTTATATAGGTTAAAAAACTTACTCTACATGAATCTATACTACAAGTTACTACTATATACAATACAATCGGTATGCCAGTTTAAAAAAAACGTATTACATCAACATAATCTAAATCGCCCACATACATCTTATTCCTTTTTAGAATAAATTCTTAAACACCAATTCACCTACATTTCCCCTCCAAAATCCCAACCAACAACACAGTCAACACAACACATTATTTCTCGATCCATCGTAACAATTCCACTAACTCAACCTCAACTAATGCACAAAATAAACGTCTCTAATGCAACGAAAAATCGCATTCATTTAAAAAAGTCATTCCTTAAAAGAATATCGTCGATCACAGGCTTTTTTAGCGCTGATATGAATTACATGTGCATTTGTTTCTGACGTGACTAATTAGTCCAGAGCGGCTGAATGTCTGACCTTGCGGCGTCTTGACCAAGATATTTGGCCAAGAATGAGTCGGATTGAGGAAAATTATTTGTTCAATAAAAGCCTTTACCCGCGGCATCAGCTTTTGTAAGTTTTACAAATGGCCCAGAAAAAGCATTAAAAAACTTCCTCAGAACGGGAGTTACCAGATATATACTTACTAGTTAGATACTATAACGAACTAAAAATACCATAAACGAAATAAATTTAAACACTTTTAAAACTATAAATTTTCATATATTTTTACGTTTACAGAACTCTAAATTGCATTTATTCGTTTTATCCGCGGGCTGTCTGTAGGTCAGTGGTACCTTCGCTTTTATAACAATTTCCATTATTTTATTTTATTATACCGGCTCATTGGCTTGGCTTTAGTATTTCTTACAAGCTTTCAACCGGCTTTGTCCAAGTGTTTGGACTTCCTTCACGAATACGGGATTTTCTTCATCAAATAGGTTTTTTTTATTAAGAGTTACCTACTGAGGCATTTTTCATAAAAGTCCCGACTTTTCGCCAAAATTACCTCATGTCTATAAGAAATTCTTTCACCAGCGAGTATTGCCTGCGATTAATATATGCAATCTATACATGCAACCGCTGTGTGTCGCTATATTAAAAACTTAATTATCACTATTCGGCAAAGATCTTCTTAATCGAACCCAATAAAGGTATCTTGTGCTTTTAGAGAAATTAGTATAATAACCGTGTGTGGATTTACTAATTACCATAATAACTACTTGTACTTGATTCTATATATGGCAAGCGTTTACTATTATAGAATTTAGTACGTATCAGATACATGAATGAGCTATTAATTCATGATTAAGCTGTTAAAAGCTATCTATCACACCATAAATAACTATGGAACATGTGTAGAAAAATATTAAAAACCTAATATCATTTAAATACTTAACAATTAAAAGTAGATATAATCTTAAACAGATATAGACCGCTGGTATCAAACTATAGTTTAAAAATCAGAAAGATTAAAGTGTTCTCAAGCGATACAGTTAAATAAAGTGAACTTAATCAATGTGGGTAGTACCTACACAGGACTACCGTTGAGGCCGGGCAATGTAGCCATTTATCGAGGTGTCAGACGCAACTTGCAACATTGTTGCAGCAGACGGACGGCGCGTGTTACGTGCCTCTTGTTGCTCATAATTTTTAATAAGTTGGTATGTTGTGGTGTTTAAAACAGGCAAATTTGGGTCTGGCTAAGGAAGTCAAAGAGTTGAATGAGTTGAGAGAGATGAAATTTAATTATGGAATTTATTGCGTTCAAGTGTTTTCAAAAATGTACAAAGTCAATTACGAATCATCAGGCTTATCTATAGAAAATCTTTATTATCAATTAATAATATAAAAGTATTTGTATTGTAATAAATGATAAGACAGCGAACAGCCTAAAAAAAATCTTCTTCTTCTTATGTGCTATCTATGTTCAACACTAGTAGCAGTGCCCATGACGCAAGCTCGTATGTATAAGAAATAGCATTTTGGGAATTCGCATCCGAAAGGATTAAATTAGAGTTTTTATATTCATTGACAAAAGCCAAACTTTTGTTAACTATGAAAAATATTTTTCTGTCATTTGTAGATTTTTTTTACTATGAGACAACTCATTAATCTCACGAAAAATCCATTAAACTTTACTTTGATTGTCAGTTTAGATAAGACCGAAATCACTAGTTAAAACCACTTCTGACTTGTGAAAGCTGCAAACCTCTGGAATGCTCTACCTGTTTCTATACGACAAGCTAAGTCCCTAAATATATTCAAAAACATGGTTCACCGGCATTTCTTGAATGATGTCTGACTTATATATTACTTAATAACTAAATTAAAGTTATATATACACCGTGTATCATAAAGGGTATATGAAGCCGAGGGGTGTGGATTGACCGCAGCGAACAAAATACAACCCCGAAAAAAGATTTCAAAAAGACGCACTTTTAATTTTTTTTAGAAAAATTATATTCGAATGTTTTTTAACAACGTGACAACCCTAGATACAATGCGAATACGAATGAATGAAAGCTGTCTCATTCATTAATCACTGGACTAGCTCCGTCTCACTCACACTCACACCCAACGAATACGCTTAGCTACTTAGTTCACTAAAATTCATAACAGATGGCAATATGGTCCGATATAAGCTTTATCAAATTACTTTCTAACTCATAGTAAAATTACTGTTGGTGAACTATTTTATACATAAATAATTCATACTTTCTAGGTCTAGATAATATGGATTTAGGCTTAATAATTTCTTAAAATATTTTAGAAGAGCATAATCAATATCAACTAGTTACCAATTTTATTCTGTGTCACTGGGTTAAAAATAGTTTTTACGCAAAATTCTACGTAGATTATTTCATTAATCACAATTTTAATTACTAAATACCTTTTATCTATCAATTTAAGACTTCGTCAGTAACAGGTAAGTATGTAAGTACATACCTTGTAGGGCCTGCTATGTATCAATGCTAAAATCTACATTTAAAGTTACTTACCTCTAGCGGTATGTTGGAACTTGGAATCCAATTCACGCACATTTCTAGAACACATCAGTCACATCACAGTTCACATCACAATCACAAAGCCACTAACACATTTTTACAACTATTTGTTTATCACTGATGAAGTAGGTAGGTAAGTAGGTACACATATCTAATTTTGTTGATAACTGACCACCAAAATGGTACCTAACCAACGTAGTGTGGTTCAATGTGGTGCCCGCCCATTTGGATGCACGTTCTAGCTCGCTTCACCACAGAGCGCGTCACTCGGCGGATCATGCCAGGAGTAAGGCTGATACAAGCTTCAATCACTCTCCTCTTCATCTCTTCGGCAGTGTCGCACTCAGTAGCATACACCACGCCCTTGAGATAGCCCCACAGGAAGAAATCGAGTGGGGTTAAATCTGGAGAGCGAGGTGGCCAGGCAATGGTACCGCCGCGACCAATCCATGAGGAGAAGCGTGCATCCAAGTAATCCCTCACACAGCGCGCGAAGTGTGCCGGGGCTCCATCTTGCTGGAAGACTACGTTGTAATAGGACGCCAGTGGTAAGTCTTCAAGGCGCTCTTCTACTTCACCTCTGAGGAGTTCCAGGTACCTCTCCCCGTTGAGGCGATCACAAATGAAGAAGGGCCCAATGATTTGGTCATCAATGAGCCCTGCCCAAACATTCACTGACCACCTGTGCTGGAAATTGGATTGTGACGAGGCGTGAGGATTTTCGTGAGCCCAGACGTGGTCATTATGGCAGTTCGGCATGCCACTCCTCGTAAAGGTAGCCTCGTCACTCCACAGCACAGTGGCGCCCCAGTTTTGGTTTGCCTGTTCCCGCTCCACCAGCCACCTGGAGAACTCCATACGCGGGCCGTAATCCGCGGGCGTTAACTCCTGCGTCTTCCTATAGTGGTACGGGTGCTGACCATCGCGGTTTAAAACCCGCCATACACGCATAGTCGGTAAGTTTAAAGCCCGAGCGGCTCTCCGCGTGCTTCTTCTCGGATCCTCCTGGAAGTAGTCAAGCACAGCTTCCTCTTCTTGGGCCGAGGATACCCTGGGTCGTCCTTCACTGGCCGTTTGGTGAAACGACCCTGTTGTGTGGAGTCGGTTGACGAGGCGAGCGAAGCACCCATAGGAAGGGAGATTCCTATGAGGATACTCCTCCGCATACCGTCTCCTCGCCTCCATAAGGTTACGGTCGGCTGCACCAACACACATCACCATGTCGTAATAGATGTTATTGTCGTACATCATTATCGCGCGGCTCAAATCACAAGACTGAATAAACATTCTTCACTAATACCTAAATAGGCAAATACATATTCGGGTTCCGTAAACACATTGAATAATCCAAAAGTTTAGAATATTAAATACATACCTACATAATAACGAATATTAAATGAAGGAAATATCTGATTAATAGCTAATAATAAATACTAATACTTCCACGCCTTCAACTATTTTATTAATAAATAAAATTGATTATTAACTACTAATCAATAAAAAATAATTGTACTGAACCATGATTATTTTTGCACCAAAATTACAAAGGGCGCCGCCTGCCAAACATAGAAGGCACCGCTAGCCACACATAGAAGCGTCGGCCACACATAGAAGCTTCGGCTTACTTTGTCGGTAGTTTGAGGCGGGGTTTGTAGAAACGGACGTATCTTACTACACTGTAATAGTAATTTGAACCTTATGTCAGTAGTCATATGTGCGATAGTCGCGTCTCAGTAGTAGGATTGTCGGACAATGCAAAGGGATTTCAATGTTTTCATTTTTCTGCTAGAAATGTTTTGATCAATTTTTTATTTAGTTGGAGTCGATTACTAGACTGAATAGGTACGTGTCGTGAGTTTGTGTTTCGTGTGTAGATTTCCTAACCTGTTAACTTTACTAACGTACCTACCTACCTGGACATGTACCTACTTTAGTGTTTTGTGTTGTACATAATTATGTTTAGTGTGAGAGAGTAGGTACGTACGAACAATGTGATTGATGTGCTACAGCAAAGCTCGAGGACAAGCATCCAGCTCATTTTTAATGTACACAAGTGCGAAAGAGTAGGTACGTCCAATTAACATAAGGACAGGAGCGGTTAGCTCAAAGCTTACATTGAATGTGTTTAGTAAGTTTGTAAAATAGGTATTTTAGTTCAGGCCAGTGACCAGTGTGTGTTGCCAGTGATGAGATATGGATCCGAAACGTGGTGCTTCACCATCGGCCTCATGAACAGGCTCAAAGTAGCTCATCATTAAGGGCCTCCCTTGTCCAGCAGTGGGCGTCCTACGGCTGACATGATGAGGTATTTTAGTTAATTAAAATTGTGATCAAATAAATTACCTACGTAGAATTCTGCATACCTAGTAGGTATAGGTAACTATTTTTAGCGCAGTGCTACAGAATTTAATATTAAATTGAAATAAGTTGCATAATTTTCCACAAGATGTCGGGTAAATAAATACAATTTGTATTATAAAGTTACGTATTTAATAATTTATGAGTTCTATTGCAAATTGCAATAATAACACTAGACTTAGGCTTTATTGTGTTATCGATTTCATAAAACTTATTTCTCATCATACCGCCATCTATTAGAATCATAGTGAACCACTTAGATGAATGAACTTAGATGACCTTTGCTTGTGAGTATCCATTCTAGGGTTGTCAACGCGTTGTAAACATACCGAAGGTGTAATTTTTTATGAAAATCTGAAAATGCGTTTTTTTGAAATCTTTTTTCGGGGTTGTATTTTGTTTGCTGCGGTCAACACGCACGCCTCGGCTTCATATACCCTTTTTGGTATACCTTGTATATATATTTATATATGTATTGATTTATGACTGACCTTAGTTTTATTTTAAATAAAACTTAGTAATTAATTAATTAAAATTTATATTATGCAAGAGTATATCAAATGTTTGATAGTAACTGTATAGGTACACCGCCACTCCATCATTCAATAGTTCCTATCCATCCAAAGGTTGCCTGGAAGAGATCGCTGTTAGCGATAAGGCCGCCTATTGTACATTTAGTTTAGTTTGTGTTCTTATATATGTATTGTTTTGTCTTTTATAAAGTGTGCAATAAAGTTATTATCTATCTATCTATCTGACATAGCGAGTTGGTTAAAATATGTTTTGACTGCAACTATTGTGTAATATCGAACCCTGTCGTCTCCACAAATGAGTATATTGATTCATTATTGATATTGAGTTTAACGTTGGACAGAATGGAAGATTATCACTACATAGTAAAACAAAGTTGCCGTCGCTGTCTGTATATGCTTCAATATTTAAAACTACGCAACGGATTTTGATGCGGTTTTAAATAGGTAGTAATTCAATAGTAAGGTTTATAAGTATATTTAGGTAACGTAGGCGAAGCGAGGGCGGGCTGCTAGTTGGTTATAAGCATGGAATTAACGAATTAAAATCGATTTATGTTTTGTACTATTGCCGTTTGGTGACGGCCTTAGAATACTACTTAAGCCTTAAGAATACTATGGGATATTAATACCATGAGGCGGGCAGTAGCGCGTTTCAAACCCTCCTTCTGATATCTCTGGACAGACATTTAGTTAATTTTCACGTAGACATTTATTTTCCTAAGCCTCGCTCACTCTTAAAGGCGGCTATTAGAACGTACCTTTTTCTAGAAAGTCTCGCGGAAACTCTTGAAGGCTGCTTTTAAACCTTATCTATAGAGCCGTCTCACTGCATGATTATACGATAGCCCTGTCTCCTCGCGACGAGTGCTAGAGAGCTCTGTCAATATCAAAACAAGGACTAGCAAGCGCTTGTTCACCGCCACTTGTCATACAGGTATACATCCTGGGTTGTATTTGCTAACACAGTTGCAGTAGAAATTTATATTCAAAAATAGCCTAAAGTACCTAATAACTATGGTCGGTGGCAACAATTTTGGGCAGGTACTTGAGGCAAGCTAAAATTAGAGACAGTTTCGTATAAGGATACAATAGGAGTATAGTATTGTATCCTTATGTAACTTAAAAGCTAGATTCGCGCATTAACTTAGCAATGTTAATAAGTGGGTGGGTACGTCTGGCTTGACCCTATTTTACATGTAAGAAGGTATGGAAATTACACTTAATAGTAGAGCAAATTATTTAACGTTGTGTATAATTATCCTTAGAGTAATATTTAACATGCAGAAATCTGTCTAACAGTGGACGTTGATGATTATATGATCCAATATAAGTAGGTGCGTATAAATATTGATTTATGAAATTTGAAACCGTTAATCTTTTGCGGCTGGCCGTGATCCATTGACTCTGTGGTTGCTCACACGTTTATTGATGCTTGATCAGTTACTAACGCCTTTAAGTTTTTAAAATATACTTCATTTTATAGGAGAGACCAAATTAATGATTTTTGAACTTTCTATAAAACTGATAAGGTGTTAATTTTATTTATTTTATTTATTTTATTTTATTTTACAGTTTTAGGGAAACTTACAGCTAGTACATACATAATTAAAAACAATATACACTTAAGGGCTAATTAAAGGTTTCCACTTATATAATGAAGATAACAAAAAACAATACATACGCATACTTTATACCAAAAACAAATTAAATATATATATAAACATATATACTTACATAATGCATAATCATAAAAATATAAAATTACTTATATATTATTATTATTAAATATTTTAACAGATATATTATCCTTAATTGTCCTTATTGTCTAGTTAAGCAAATTAAATCAAATAGTAAGTTAACATTATGAAATACTTATATTATTCAGCGGTAGCCTAACGTCCTGTCTCTCAAGCTATTATAGGCATCCATACCATTTTCATTAAAACGGTTCAATAGTTTTTAAGAAAAAGCCAGGCAAACTGATAGACTGACAGGTTCGCAACAGTTTTACTAAGCATAATGATAACAAAATGGTCTAATCTTAGTACAGTCTTCTTACGTAACTATCTACCAAGTCCAGGTATTACAAGCACTAAACATAGGCATTAGAGCCTAGATCTAGTCTCAATATCTAAGTATTCTGAGCTACTCTATTATGCAGTGTATTAGACTATTACATGTTTGTTGCACCCGGGTTATGTTACTCCATAGAGTTAAAATCCACATTTGTGCATAAGAAGTAAATACGTGCAAAACTATTTATAAATAAGAGAGAAGTGAAACGACCGAAATTACTTTAATATAAAAATCAAAGCCACATTTCGTTGTATTTTTATATCTCAAGAATGAGCCGATGTAGGTGCTTTTGGTTTTAAAATAGTCTTATTAGGTTTAAAATGTGAGAAAATGGGAATAAAGCGGGTGAAACTGCTGGTGAGCCAACTAATAACTTATATTTTTTTGGAATTATGGTGTACTCTTTGAAAATTCAAATTTGACAAATTAAAATTGCGTTGGGTTTGAATTTCAAAAGTCTGGATCCGCTACACTCGAATTCTACCTGAGCTTAAAAATATATACGCTTCTACGGATATACATATCTATGGTTCGCTCAGACATTTAAGTCAGTATTAACACTGACAGTTGGGTCTGAAGAAAATAAGTAAACGTGTTCTTATTAGCATGTTGTGCGGATTCCGCCTTCGCGTTTCTACACTCAGCCGTAAAAATATGTACATTATCAGATTCACGGCCGTTATCGTTTTAGTGCGAGTTTATTTTATTGTTTTTGGGTTCCGTTCTGAAAATGGAAGTTTTACTCGTCAAGCTTCATTAAGCTTAAGAAGAAAATAATTAATTTAAAAAATATATTTTTTACTTAGAAACGTCTGAACGGGGTTAAGTCAAGTTGCATTTAATACCTTTATTTAATAAGTACTTGGAATAACACGTTACATGACTACTTTTAGAGACGAAAAACAATATTATGTATAACGTAGAAATCGCGTGGCCGAACCAAAGATAATGCACCAAACGGTTATGGTTTTTTTAATACCAAACTATATTCAGTATATTAATATTGCACTGTAAATGAGCAACGCTGTTTTTCTGACAGATTATACCTAATACTGTTTAATTTTTATTTTGCTGGGTGTAAAAACGGACTTTAGGTAGGTACCCTAATATTACTGAAAAGTAAATGAATCTTCACTTTGCTTATGTAAGCTATTACAAAATGCGTAGCCTAGCTACATCATGATTTGATGGTTTTTGTAATTTAAAATAAAGTTTTTAATATCAGTGCGTATAGCATACCTGTACAGGTAGGGGAGCGAGGGGCTTGTTGTAACGGGGGCAAGTTTTAACATCTTAATTACTCAGCAGGTATCTAATATTTTGAATTGGAATTTGCACTAATCAAGTCCTTATACGGTGGGCTACGACGTGAACACAGTGGGTATCGTGCGGGAGTGCGCAGTGAGTGGTCGTGTGCAGGTGCTCCATTTTTGCCAGGTAACATAAAAAACTTGAGTTCGTAAAGTTTGATTCTAGGTTACTGCATTGTTTTTTTTAAGTGAGTTTCCATTGTTTTATGTAGCCAAAATATTAGGCTATCTTATGTTAGTATTTTCTTTTGGATAAATAATACCATTTTTTTTCAATAAACAAAAATGTCCAAAGTATTGCCATGAGGCAAGTTGTAACGAAATCTCGGGGCAAGTTGTAACATGTTACAATGTGCGTTTTTAAACTTAAGTGTGTACATGCTTGTTGTTATTCACATTCAAAGTAGTTTTTAAATACCTACCTAATTATACAATATCCCAAAGCTGGGCAAAATCCGTACATATTTCAGAACTAACAGATACATTTCTTTTTTTTCTTTGTTTTAGGGTGAGAAATTATAGCTTCAAGGGAAGTTTCCGAAAATGGTACCAAAATTCGGCAAGCTGCAAAAATATTTGACCTTTGTCATGTGTCTCTTTATAGATACTTTAAGAAAAAAGAAAAGAGCGAGCCTCTTTCTGTTGGATACGCAAACCAACATTAGTATTTACGCCAGAGGAAGAGGAGAAAATTTCCTCGTATCTTCTTAGTTGTTCAGATATCTACTTCGGATTGCTGCCACCACAAGAAGTGAAGAAGTTGGTCAAAATCTCTTAATATTGATAAAGAAACACTTGTTGCCTCATTAGTTTGTAAGAAATAATGTTATATTTAGTAAGTATCAAATATTATGTTAATGTGCGTAATTAAAATTATGTGTAAGTCTGTTTACCAAACAATAAATGCCTGAAAGTCTATAAATATGTCGTTTTAATTACGTTGTTACTATTTGCCCCACACATGTTACAACTTGCCCCAAGAACGGGGTAAGTTGTAACAAGCGACTATGTTTGCGATTTTTTATTTTTTGAAGTAATTATTATGAAATCCAGCCAAATTATCATTTTTATGGATAAATGGATATTTTTCCTATACTTTAAAATAACTTCATTATTCGAATACTTGTTATCTTGACTTCCCCATCAAAAAAACTAAAAATTGTTACAACTAGCCCCCCGCTCCCCTACTACTCAAGCTTGGCCGCATTATTAAACATCATCAAGTAGGTGTCCATTTAGCGTAGATTTTACCCTGAACACTCAGATATGCCACAAAAGCAGGCCCATTTACACTTAAGTCCAATTTTTACGGCGTCATTTGTTGCCGTGTCTGGTTTAAGTGTTATACAACGGCCTGCACTCATCCTCTCTAGTGTTTTATTCGAGAGATAGCGCTACAATGTATACAAGGTGTCCACTTTATATCGAAAAGGGGTGTTGGCAAACACAGCATCAGTTGTCCACTAACAAGATGGACAAATCTTAGACACTCAGATTTATTACAGACAGAATTAGTCGTAGCAGGCGCATCATCATCATCATCATCACTCCTATTTATATTTACGTTCCCAATGCCAATATAATTAAAGTTCTTGGTTTTGACTTTGACACCGCTTCTAAAATAAATAACTTAAAAATAAAACTCGAAATCTGAAAAAAAAGACTAAAATAATGATGATACACCATAAAAATTTATTGCTGTTACAATGTGGTTCACTTTTCGATAATTACAGTACATATTAAATTTAATATTTCTTTTATTAACAATCTGATGTGATTTTCGTGGGCAACATAACGATAAAAACCATTTAAATAATATAATGTCCATAAAAACGTTGTAAAACTAAATAAGACTGTTTAAGAATGTGTAATGGAATGCACAACATTGTAAGTAAACATTTCGTCAAACGATTTACGATTTTTTTATGCCAATAAAATAACAGATTTTATTTGTGTCAATGTCAATTCGTTAGCTCGATTTTTCTAAGTCTTTATTTTATCATCCTAAAGCTTGCCAGGGGGTCGACACTGCCTTGGAACAGAATTTGAATAGTGATAATGTAAACGATAAGTCACTTTATTTCTTTGATGTTAAGTTTTAAATTTGACAAAACAGAGATTAAATAATTGTACATAAAGGCTTGCCAACCAACAGATGCCGAAGTTCTTACTATTCGGTTGGTACTTAGGTTAGGAGTAAAATTGGCCGATTGACGGATTGACTATCATGTCACATTGTCATTTCATTCTGATTTTTCAGTTGTACGTTTTGTTTGAAATTGAGAAAATTGAGTTTATCAAATCCAAATTTATTCCGCAATATTGTGCAAAAGTGAAGTCAAAACTAATATTAAAAATTGAACATGCAAAATACAATAGAAGATTCGGATAAAAAAAATCATACAACAGAAGCTCCAGGAAATGTTCTATTTGTGGTAGACGAAAGATAAGCCCAATATATATTTCTTGCAAAATTTCCTTTGAACCCTAAGTGTTTAATTCAATTTAATTGTATTATTATAGTATATGTACTCATTACCTACTTAATATTATATGCACACCTGCTTGCAAGTTTGAACACATTTACTAGGTAGTTCTAAGAAATGTACCTATTTTGTATTTTAAAATGATGTGTTTTTGCAAATAAACGATTGATTTTATTTGATTTGTATTATTTTCATGGCCTCCTTATTTTAAGAAATGTATAGCAATGATTGGTGAATTGGTTAGCATAATTCTCTGCAAAATATATGAAAAATACAAGTAGCGAGGTCCTGGAGGAGCTTTCAAAAGTTAATACTGTTAGGTTGGCAGCATTGCATGTCTGAGCGATATTGTCCTTATGTTGGTAATGTTGCGTTTACTCGAGCTCACGTCAAGTGAACTCAATCCAATGTTCTAAGTGCCGTCTCTTAAAACGTAGTGATTATATTCTCTTTGAAGCTTGCCTCATTCTGAACAACAACACCTATGTCTCAATATTTTTATCATTAAAACCGTACCGTACATAAAAAATCGCACATTTCGGCTTATAATCCATAATGTTAATGATCCGTGACACTGTACCCCATAATGTTTTGAGCGAAAATTGATCAGACTAGAAAATTATTTTCTCCAATTTTGGAGAACATTTTAGTTTTGGTTTATTGTATTTTCACTCGAGTGTAATGTATGTATAAATAGACTTCGCTATTCGAAAAACATTATTAATTTCATTTGTTATAAAAGAGAATTGTGTTTTTAACAGCTCACTTGCCTATTTGTTTCTATGGTGAAACGAGCTAGAAGTTCCTGTCATATCCATATGCAAACGAATCCCAGTTCCAATGAGTGTTTTACGACTTAGCCGGTTTGGTGTCCTTTCAAGTATATAATATTTCGTACTTACTTACAGTGGCTCTACAAGACAGAAGTCATTTTATATCATTTGAATGATAACGGTCATTTGTACTGACATTAAATTTAAGTCGACTTAAAGCTAAATATTTGTATAAAGTTGATATGTCTAAAGTCGGCTTTAATATTTGAGTAATTTGGAGTTAATTTTTCCTAATTAATCTGATGAGCGTGGTGATTCTAGCAAATCCTCCAAAACCTCCCCAGTAGAAGCCATTATATGAGAGCCGACCCCGTGCCCAATGCTGTACCGTAATATAAGTTTTTTATGATGATAATGACCATAATAATTAAGTTTTTGGTCGTGCTACTGTTTACTTTTTTACGCCAACATGCAGAGAACACCCAGAGACAATACCACAAAAATTCACCAGACGTGAACATGCATGAGTGTTTGCATTCAATTATGTATCTTATACATTATGCATGCGGCCACAGTCACAGTTCAACTTGAGCTGACGAACATTGATAAAGGGCTTCAGCAGACCGGCGGATATCATCGCGATCTGCGTTTTTTAATCGCTTAATACGGCGACAAACAATTGTTCAATGTAAAGGGCACACCTAAGTATATATAATTTTAGAAATTGGATTTGTTTTGTATAATTATGATGTGGAAATTTTTCTATTTTTTCCTGTTTTCCGAATGCCAGTACGATTTACGTCTAATTACTTTAATTTTTAATCAATGCCACGTTTCGTTGTAATTTTATAACTCAAAAACGGCTTGACCGACTTAAGTGCTTTTGGTTTAAAAAAAAATAATAATCGTTGTAGGCCAGGGAAGGTTTAAAAGGTGAGAAAGAGAAAAAATAATTATGATGAGTTGCTAAAAGCGATTCATTTTAAATGCAGAAGTTAGTCTGCTGTACACCTAAATTCTGTCTTGTCTGTCACGAACACCTTTTTAAGAAATGCATTTTAACGTGTTTAATATTTTATCATTGATTCATAAATAGTACCCGCGAAATATCAAGACGTGTTTGTTATACGTCCTAGTTGTGAGAGAATGTAAGATGATGGTATTTTACCGCGAGAAATGTATTACGCAGAAAATACTTGTGGCAATAACTGTGTCTAATTCTCCATAAATCTCGCCATGTTTTATTTTACATTGTTTGATTGATTTATAGCTCATTAACTATTGATAAATTTGTTCCAAGTCGTTTAGTGCTCATTGAACTGTTGAGATATAATTTGTATCGTCATTACGAATGTAATTACTAATATGACTTAATAATAAAAAGTTACATAATCAACTGTGATGAGTAATCATTAAAGTTATTTAATACCCTTTAGAGGGGAAATAATGAAGTTTTATATGTCGTAAATGAAAATAAGCATTGTACAGATACACTTTGCTGTTTTTAAATCTACCTATATATATAAAAAAATTAATGCCACTTTTCGTTGTAATTTTATAACTTAAGAACGGCTGTGCCGATATAGATGTTTTTGGTTTTAAATATTTGTAGTCCAGGGAAGGTTTAATTCAAAAGCTGAGAACACATGGGAATAAAGCGGGCGAAGCCGCAGGCGGGTCATCTAGTTTAATATAAAAAATATTTATATTTTCTAATGGTATGCAGTAGTTATTAGCAATCTAGGTATTTTAACTTTCGCGACATTAATATTAATAGGATTTTTCTCTTGATCTCCGGTCAACAAGCTACAGGAGTTAGGGAAGTGTCTCCGTTTATTTTATTTATTCTATCACGAGCATACGGTATTCTCTGTTCACGAGGTCCACCGTTCACAGAATCACTAGTTACATATTCTCCTCAGGCCTGAAGTAAACTAAATTACCTTCTACATAAACATGGAGCAGTATCTTTGCGTGAATCAAATGTCCTATTGTAGAGTTCTGGTTAACTTAACTGATGTTCCCTTATTACCGTCTAGATCTTAATTTAAGTTATGCCTAGGTATTTTATTAGTATACATATGAACAATTAAATTATAATTGCTAAAATTTATTTATATGAATGTTTATTCCTTAAATTTTATTGTTTGTTATTTACACTCGCATCGTTTTTAGTTTTTAGGGATTATTTAGTCTGAATTGTGTCCTTTTAAAGTCCGTTATACAGTCCTAATTATCGGCACTAAGAGTCGAAGTTTTTTCTATTAAATATCTTAAGTTACGTTGGCGTTCAAACACATAGAGTATGGTCTCTAGGTTAAACGCCAAAGTAAAAGTATAAGATAGTTCATTTATCGAGAAAGGCTATATACTCGTATAGGCTATAACATAACTATTCTATTCTATAACATATACAAACTGAATAGTTATATGAAGATAACGTAAAAACAAGCGAAACTGTCGCCAGGTCTGCAAGTAATATACAAATAGTTGCGTTATCGACCACGAGTAAAATGGGCTGGCTTTATTTTATCATAACCACCGGATGAATGCTCATTTAGTTCCATTGTAAATCAAAACCATACTAAAATCTGCAACGCATCCTTTGAATAATGGCGTCAGTTCGCGTCTGATATCCTGACAGCTGAGTGTCCGTTCGATCCTTCACTGCATTTACAAGTCAATTACCTTTCCGATTTCACAACCGCTCAGTGACTGCGCCTCAAGGGTTTAAGGTTCTAGACGCTGGACTTCAATTTAAGGTTCTAGACGCTGGACTTCAATGCAACTCGAAAAGATTCAGAAATTTATTTATTATATCTTACTATCATTTGTGTATGTTTTGTTTTACACTGCTTATTATTATCGTCAAAAAGCAGTGGCTTTGTTTATAAAGGGCTTTCGACTTTGTTCCGAGACGAGTATATAAACCCGGAGCACACTTCTAGATTTTCTCAAAAAACACCACTCAAACAACGTGTGCTCTAAAATTATGAGACGATAAATTATGTAACCAAAATTTGCAGTTTATCTGGTAGATAAATTACGAATAGGATATCTGGCACTTTATTGTACTGGTGAAATTGGCCCTTATACACCATAAGACAGAACAAGATCACTCTTTGAACTGTTATCAAATAACCTGCAGGTTAAGCGCGGTGATCATAAAAATCTATCAAGACTAATAACGGAGTTTTTTTGTGGTATTTTGGAGACCAATGCTCGGTATTGGGACGTAATATTTATTTATTTATTGTTATGATGAAAGGTAGTGAAATAAGTTCTTCCTTGTGCCATTCGAGTTGCATCGACCGTGGCTATCTTAACTGCATCCGAGACATCGCTTGAATGCATTACTCGCAAAAATTATCTTAAATTATCTGAAATGCCCATATTTAGCATATCGTGGGCTTTTAATTCTTTTACATTTGACTTCCTTATCCAGATCTTGGCTGTCATAAAACGCGATGGATGACTTTGTTTGAGTTGTTTTGACTTTAGGTTGATGCAGATTGAATTCTGTGAGTCGTGACGAGCTCTTTATATGGTTAGGTATCATTTAAGTGTTCCTAAAGTGATATACCTCACTAAGATAAGCACATTAAGACATTAAAAATACTGCCGGGGGTATTATACAGGGCGTCCCACGGCCATGCCACATGGAGGGAAAGTACCTTAAATATTGTAGATTAAGCATTTTACTGAAAGAAGACATTATTTTAATTTAAAAAACAAATTAAACTGCATTTATAGATATTTAAATAATTACATGGTTGAACCGGGAATCGAACCCGTTACACGAGAAAAATAATTATCCTGTGGCTTTATCATACCGATCGAAAGGCTTCAGCATAAGGAATATTTTTTTCTAAATAACATAGTGTCAAAAATAAAAGGAGGACCATGAATTTTAACATTTAATGTGAAATTTAGTTCAGGAAAGCTGGCATTGCCGTAAAACACACAACTGGCATTCACCACTTGAGAACTAAATTTCACATTAAATGTTAAAATTAATGGTCTTCCTTTTATTTCTGACACTATGTTATTTAGCAATAAAAAATCCTTATGATGAAGCCTTTCGATCGGTATGATAAAGCTACAGGATAATTATTTTTCGCGTGTAGCGGGTTCCATTCCCGGTTCAACCATGTAATTATTTAAATATCTATGAATGCAGTTTAATTTGTTTTTTAAATTAAAATAATGTCTTCTTTCAGTAAAATGTTCAATCTACAATATTTAGGGTACTTTCCCTCCATGTGGCACGGCCGTGGGACGCCCTGTATATATATTTATAATATATCCATACTACCTACATTTACAGAACTTGACTCTGATGAAACTATTCATATACAGAACTCAATATTATTTTATATCTCAGCGATATCAATAATGGTTTTAAAATGAATTGAATCAATGTTCTAAATGTAAGGATAACAGCAGATTTCAACACTGACCTCTTTACGTTGACGGGCGACAAACTCTGAATACCTAAACAGCATAATATCAGCTTTTGAATTGATAATATGATTTCCAGTCGATTCTGCGCCAATCATGCAAATTGAGCAAAGGACTACTACTTATAATTTGAACTGTTAAATATACTAATGCTTCATGTTGAGGTACGATTTCCTCAATAATGTCGACACGTGAAAAGATTTACTCCTTACAAAAATGTGATATTTAGTGTCCAAATATTCATTTAATTTTACTGGACAGCAATGTAAATCACAAGAAGAAATTAAAATCTAAGTGTAGAAGAGAAAATAATACCGTGAACTAGCTTTGATAAGATAATCTGATCATCTTGTTGGTTGACGTCCGACACTGCGTATGCCGATCCGTGGTCTCCACTCGAGAACCTTTCGGCCCCATCGGCCATCCGTTCTCCTCGCTATATGGCCAGCCCATTTCCATTTAAATAGTACAACTAAAAAGTTTTATTTATTTCCCAGTAAGCAGGCAGTTAACCACAAACTGCATTCATATAATGATATAAATATTTGTTAAATACTAAGTTTTTGCAATCATTCCGGCCCATTAAGTAGAGAAAGTTCTCGAATTGACTGATAATAAGTCGGAATAGACGAAAGGTGCAAATCACCTGACCAAGAACCGAATCGTTGATCCATAGAGTGAATTTAGAAAAGGGCAGGTTTTTTAGTAACCTTTTTCGATTCATAAGTTATAACTGATGATTTTTTTTAATGTGGTATTCTGCTGCGTCTGTTGGTTTAGATTGTTATTTACCACGTAGGATCAGAAATGTTTGTATAAATAGTACCTATGACAAAATTTGCCTTATAGGTGGCAAATTTCAAAGGTCAATTATAAAGTTTCCTATTATGGGTACAAATAATAATATGTATAAAGTTCACCAGGCGACTTAATAATATATAACAACTTTTAATGTATATACAGGGCGTCCCCAAGCATACACCAACAGCAAGTATATTTTATACACAGTAATGATGGAAAAATCGTGTGTGGCAAGAAAGAGTTGTATTAATCTACCTAGTCGTACCTAATGAGTACGTGTGGCATTGAAGTCGCCATATTAGGGTTGTTTTGATCCATGCCTGTGGTAATCTCCATAGAACTAGTGACACAGGGAATAAATCTATTTTACAGTAGGGCTTGATTCGCACGTTAAAAATCAAACCAAGCGTTGACGCTTTTATAATGTGCGTGTTTCAAAAACGCTGCCGTGTGAACGTATACTTGGGAATGTATTTGTTATAATTGAACGTTTTTTTAACAAACATAAAAAAAACTCTCATGCGAAAGACCTAGACCTCAGTCTACTTCTTAGTAAAATACTTGACAGATTATCTATTATATAATTTATAATAAAAAATACATAAAAAAACCTGTGACAAATATGTTCCTTTTCCTTACTCATTAGCTTGCACTGTGACAGCAAACTTCTATGGCACAGGAAATCTGGCCTTCCGGCGTCTAGGATATTCACCCGGCTAGACGATGAATCGCTAATAACGCATTGTCTCGTCCATCTGTCCTCGTCACAAAACTCTGAAAGGTGCTAAAAGTCACATGATATAATGAAAATATCGCCGACTAGGTGACTTATAAGACACCAGTGTTAAAGAAATCTGTAGACAGTATTGATTGGCGGAGGACAGTAAAAATTATAAAAATTATTAAAACTTGATAAAGGTTCATTTCACAAGCATTTGTACATGTTTAAGAAACAGTTAGAAATTATTCACGTGGCACTGTTACTGTAGGCGTGATTCTGCATTTGTATTAAAACGTTTGTAGTGATGTCATTATGTAAGTGAGATTAGTAGAGTTAACGCGGTAAAGTCTGTGAGATTGTGCGTTTCTTAGTCCAAATCTACTACACAGTCGTGTAGTATGCCACTTCTATATTATTTAGATTTCTATGATGCTCGTGTACTATTCTACTGTCAGTTATGGTCTACCGCTCTATTATACATATAGGGGTACGCACGAACTTGTGCAGGTTCAAGGTTTCGCTCGGTAGGTTAGGTTAGTGTTTAATGTTACATCACGTTGAAGAAAACGCTTGTAAAAGCGCTTTGTGCAATGTTAACCAAAAGTAAAAGTCAAATATATAAGAATATAAATTCACACACATCAAATTATTTAACACTATCAGTGCTCGAAACACATAAAGTGCTTTTGGCAGGTGTGTCTTGGCGGCTGTGTCTTGGGCATGAATGCGTTAACGTTGACGTCATCTTCAGCAAAAAAAAAAATGAAATGTTTTCATTATTTTTTGTTGAAATATTTGTCGTTCTCGATCATAATATCGAGAACATGCATCTGTCCTCACAAATTTCACGTTTATATAATTGGTACATATTTGCTTTCTGCCTGACTCGGCGTACAATCCAACTAATGATTTATTACTACAGTCTGAATGACAGGAAACTTATATAAATCAGATTTCGCACTGAACCCTCAAGGAAACAATACGTCTTGTCGAATAGGCGGATCGCCGCAACATTGTAGGTAGATAATAGTACTCATAATATGGGTGTTATATGTATAATAAAAAATATCTATCTATGTATGTATATTATATTAAGTATATCAGAAATCTAGCACCCGTAACACAAGCTTCGAGCTTACCACGGGGCTAGATGTCGTTGTGTAAATTGTCCAGCAATATTTATTTATTTATTTAATAGGCTCTGGAACTTAATCAATGCGCTATTCGATTTCTCCCAAATCAAAGCTCTACCGCAACAGATATTTGCTATCACATTTTTAACAACGATGTGATGTGAAGTTATTTAATATTTTGCTTCCTAGACCCCTGGATTTCGTTTACAGAGTTAAATGCAAACTCGAATGGTGCTTAAAGTAAATAGAAATTCCTTTACAAAGATAAATCTGTTTGTAAAAAAAAAAATATAATAATTTTCTTTTAAATGTTTTCGCAGTTGTATTTATTAATATAAAATGTAAGATAAGGAAGAGCGTGACCTTCATTAGAAGGTACCTACTTGTATTAACAAGTACATATGTGAATACTTAAAAGAAGGTTGTCAATTACTGTGTAAACTTTTTGTATTTTTTTGCATCCAAATCAGAACAATGCATACCATGATTTAAATGTTTTTGAGTTTTCCGATATTTCGACACTGTTGCAAGCGCCATGTTCACGGAAAAACTCAAAAACATTTAAATCATGGTATGTTGCCCATTTCATGTTCAAATATAGTTAAAAACCATGATAGTTTAAAATGTTATAATGCTTGCGTAATCAGCTATAAAACTGATTATTGTTCCAGGTACCTCTAGTGAGTAACGAAGGTAAGGCCGGTCTCGGCACGAGCGGCGCGGTGTCCGCTCCGCCGCTGGTGCACAAGCCGCGCCCCAAGAACACCATCGCCGCCGCCACCATGCGGCTCGCGACGCGGACCAAGATGCTGCAACCTCCCGCCCGGGCCTTTCAGGCGGAAGAAGATGATTTAGATGATTAATCAATATAATCCATCAACTTTCTCAGAATTATTACGGAGTAGTAGCTACTCTTGTATTGTGGCGCAGCGGGCGAAGGTCTGCCTGCGACGCAGGAGGGCTCGATTTCCGCTTTGGAACAAAAATTTGACGTGTTTCATACCTAATTTATTGTAATCAGACAGGCGGTATTTGTATCATAGGAAAATTTTCCTAATTTAATGTAACTTTATTATAAAATCCCTGCTTTTAATGCTGTTGAATATTTTAACTGTAGTTTAGTATATATTTCTGTAAATAAAAAGATTGTATATTGATTATATCTTATTCTTTTCTGAAAGACAATTTATAAAAGCTACACTTACTGATTTTTACCTCTCTTTAGCATTCGATGTTAAATGCATACATGAATACATACATACTGGAAACTGCTCAGCTCACGTTGACAATAAAAACAAATCGCCCGCAGCCCGCAGGTGATTGAGGAAGAGCCGTATTACGACTAAAAAATACAACAATTAATCCACAATCACGAAGCAGTAATGACGAAACGACAAAAGCTTTTCCTAGAAGCAGCAAATGTGTGATTAGATGTCGGCACATCGGCAATTTGCCTGTGGATTCTGGGGAGTTACTGATGGCTTCTGTATAAATGAGACAAAAGTAACTAATAACTATAAGTATTGTGTCGCGAGAGTCGGCCAGTCAAAAATAATCCTGAAAATCCTTAATGGATACCTCTTTAATTACTTATTTTATAACAACAGGAATTACTCACGTATTAACTAAAGAGTTTAATTACCCTTTACTCTTTAATTACCTTATCTCTTGTTTATTTCAAATTGCTTTTTCATTTTATTCATGTTCTATTATCTATTATACGCACTGGTTAACGTGATTTTTTTATGGATTGTGGAAGAAAATTAGAATCCCATGCATCCTGATAAATAAGATTATATGTCAGTTTAATTTATCGTTCACCAATAATATTCCACTAACATAAATCTACTGCATAAAGAAAACAACCGCAAAACTAAGTAACAAATCTGCAGCTAGATTTCCCTGTTTTTCTTCCAAGTTGATACTTGGTTAAGGTAAAAAGCCTAGAATGAATGCTGATTGCCCCTCATTTTTCTGCAGCTCTCTAAATACCCACTCGGTCTCGATGGCTGACAATTCTTTGCTGTCCTCGAATAGGCAAGACTTGTGATTAGGGAAATCAGACGGGATGTAGTGCAGACTTGCGTGTGTACGCCGCCTTATGTTGGTAGGGTTGTCACTTGAATATAAACACTGCCGATAACGATCGATGTTTTCACACTGAACTGAATAAAAGTGACTAATAAAGTCTGTCTGCCGACCCGCGCTTGGCCAGCGTGGTAAATTAAGGTCTGATATCTCTCGTCATAAGTCCCTGTGTCCCGGCAGTGGGAACGTAAATAGGGGTGATTATGTAAATTAATGGAAAAGTTTTAGTAAAGTCATTTACACTGGAGAGTTACACAGAGCGTGATGCTACTCAAGTGTAACATACTTTTTTATATCTGACATCTGACTTCTCAACTTAGAAAGTTTTATATTGTAGGTAGGTAATATAATATAATCGTTATTTGCTTGCATATGTATTTCAAAAAAATTGCATTTTAAAAAGTCACGTTTCTTGTTTATAGGTCAAATTGACACTAAATAAAAACATTGTTACTTTTTATGACGGTCACTTTCTGGAACGGAGTGTCAGTTAGCGTCGTAGGCTTTATATAAAGGTATTTTCTATTATTTTGTAGTGGCAACCCTAGTCATAGGGCGTGCATTCATAGAGTATGCAAGCGATTATGGAGTCGTTTCAGAGCCGCTTTCGATAGTGGCATGCGACCACGCAAATAGCCCGAACATGCTAAATGCCCATAATACCCCTACAATTTCAAGTCTAAGTACTCTCTTGTGGCTAAAATTGCAGTATTGCGTTTTCAAAAGAAGTAATTTTCTTCTAAGCTGCGGTGAAACCGCGCTTGGTATCGCTCATTGGCTCAAGTTACATGCATTTCTTAGAACTAACTGTTTTACTGGAATTCGTGGAACTAGGTAGTCAGATAATGCCTACATTATAATATAATATAGGTAGGAATATAATTAGTAAATATAATTATGTAAATGTAATTATTAGGGGTCTACGTTAGGATATACTAGTTTTTTGACTCTAACACAAATTTTAAACTTAAACGAATTCTACAACTGAGAGAGACTGTATAACATGTTACAAAAATAAATACCTAGGTATTATTTTATAAATTCTTTAAAGCATTCTAAGAATTCCTTCTCAGCGATTTGTCGTATGTTTGGCGAGTGGCGAATGCGAGCCTAATGAAATAAATGTGTCGAATTCAGCCCGGTGCGGTATAAAGTCTACTTGTTTACGAGCGGGATATTTGTGGATGTTGATTGCGGTCTTAGCCTTGTGGAGGATCGCTGAGTTAATTTTGTGAATACGATGGAAAAATATTAAATCTAGCTCCGGTAGGATCGAAGCTTGTGTTACGGGGACTAGGAATCTGCCATCCTACTTAATACAGTATTATCATAGATCAGTTAATACCTACACAGGAAATACTCAGAATATCAGGAATAAATCTTCAGTTGGTACAACACTGGGAACACTGTCCCGATGCGGGAATCGAACCCTCCAATGCCACAGCCGCCGTGCTACAACAGAGGTCGTCGATTATTATAAAATGTTATTTATATATAAGTATTATAATATGTTAATATGTTGTTGATACTCTAATTTACTTAATAGTACCATTTACCACAGATTTAAACAATAAAGATATTTATATTACTGACTCCTCTATTTCGGAAGAATTGAAGTGCACCAATTGAAAGGCCTAAATAGGTATATTAATTAGGTAACAAACGTAAGCTAAAACAGATTCGAAAGATGTTTTGTCGTTCTGTTTTGCAAAGAAAACAAAAGAATAAAGTCATTACGAATGATACGGATTGGAGTGGTTTTGGAAAAGCCCACGTAAACATAAATTATAGACTTCAACATAATCCTAAGCTTGGGTTTAGACTTAGCTCAGAGCATCCCCTAAAGGTTAATGAGCCACAAGGCCGCGGGGTAGCGGAAGCCGCTCAGACGCGCTCGGCGCCGGCGCATAAACAATGAGGCTGGACTACGGAATATTTAAACGAGGAAGGTTGGTACTTTCATGTATAATTCGACGGTTTTTACTAAGCTGAAGTTTTCGCTTATAGTCCGGTAAATTTACACATCCAAGTTTACATAAATTCCAACTAGGCTGAATTTTGGTAGGATTGTTCAATACACTATTTTAAAGGAAATGTGAAAAGTCCTCATCGATCCGGCACGTGCAAAAAAAAATTACGCGGGATCAAAAGTAACAAAAACGGGTTTTTCACGATGATGAGGACTTTCACATTTCCTTTCTAAGATATTAATAGTGTACCTATTGACCGGGCATTGGTGAAAGACACAACTTTTCAAAGATCGTGGAGCATGTCGGTTTCCTCTCAATGTTTCCCTTCACCGTTAAAGGACGTGTTTTAAAAGAGCATTTACATTTTTCAAAAATAAAAAATCAGATTTCACGGGGTTTGATTGAACACACGACCTTCGTAATGAAAGTCGAGTGTGATACCAAATGTACCTAATTAGCTTTAAAATGGGCCCAGAATTTCAGAAGACTGCAGAATTTCTAATTCTTTTAAGCTTTAAGGTATCCAATTAGTACCTAAAGAATATTTTTTCCTTCAAATAATGTTAGTACAAAATGTTTAACAGCTTAAAATATCCTAGCTATTTTTCAAAGCTGTTTCCATTTAAAACTAAATTATTATTCACAAAGGTTTATGTATGAGCTGAGACGATATTAAAATGGTTTCAAATTGCAACTTGCATGAAAGCTTTACCAGACAGAAGTTAAAAAAACAAAAGTTGTTGAAAATGAACAAGAATGGGAGCAAGTACAAAGTAGAAAGGAAAAATCTAAAGAATCGAGGGATAGTATTGAGATATCTATTACATCAAATGAAATATTCCCTAAACAATTCGCCCTGGCTAAATTATTCAAAAAACAAAACTTGAATATAGTAAGAGTTAAATATATAAATCCATATAAAATAACAGTTGAATTAAACGGGGAAAAAAATGCAGATCAGTTAACACAATGCCAGTGTCTTATACAGCTGGGTTGGAGATTTCAGAGACCTCTCGAAGTTGGACTTTCCTACGGGGTCATAAAACATATTGAATTGGATTTGTCAGAAGAGGAGTTATTAGAGTCCATTACTTGCTCTGTTGAAGTAGCTAACGTAAAACGACTGAAACGCAGAAAGCAGGATTATGGAGAATCTGGGTGGACAGAAAGTGAATCTATACGAGTCGGTTTTAAAGGACCTACACTACCATCGTATTTATGCATCTATGATATACAGGTTAAAGTAGAACCGTATTTATTTCCGGTCACCCAGTGCTCGAGATGTTGGCGCTTCGGACACACCCTGAGAATGTGTCCTTCAAAACGTATTTACTGTCCTAAATGCGGGGGAAGACACGAAAACTGCGAGTCTAGTAAATTTAAATGTGTGAACTGCGCTGGTGATCATATAGCCTTAAACCGTCGCTGTCCAGTGTATATTAAAGAAAGGAAATTACGAGAGATAATGTCGGAGTTTAATGTTTCATACAGAAAATCAATGACGATGTATGTACCGCCGGAAACACCCACCTACGAGCCTACTCAGTCTCCAGTACCTCGTAGCAGCATGGAACCTAGTTTACCTGTATATAATCCTGGATCTACTCAGTTTTTCAGCTCGATCTTGCCCGTGGAAGAGAGTACTCCTTCTAAATCATATGCTGAGATGGCATCATCAGCCCCTCGTAAGAAAAATAAACAGACCACAGCTGACGAGACACCTAGGCGACCCAATAAGACTAACAAGAAACGAAGTCAGAATCCGAGTGTTGTTGAGTTTTTACAGGATTTTAATATGTCTACTGAGTCTGAAGGTAGTGATGATGAACAACAACCAAACTGTGAACGAAACAGGAAGAAGCGTAAGGTACAAAGTGAAAATAGTTTTTCTAAGTTGTTAGGTAAGTTAAAAAATAGTTTATTTAATAATAATAATGAATCATTGAGAAGTAGAATTGAGAATGCTGTACATTTATGTCTTGAATGGGTCGTATCATGGATTTTTGAAAATATTCCAAACTTGCCTTTGCGCAATTTGTTTGGTTAATTATGGATAAGTACAACCTTAATGTTTTTCAATGGAATGCTCAAAGTATTAAGAGTAAGTTAGTGGAATTTGAACAGCTTTTGTGTCAAGAAAAAGTACATGCAGTGGCACTTTCTGAAACTTGGTTAAATCCAGATATAACGCTTAACTTAACTCAGTACTGTGTTTTTAGAAATGATAGATCGGACTCATATGGGGGCGTGGCTTTATTAGTACACAAGTCTCTTTCAGCTCAGAGGCTGCCACTGCAATGTCCTAATTCCGGCGTTGAGGTGGTGGCCGTAGTTATCTCTAATTGTGAAGTAATTGAAAATATAATATCCTTATATTGTGCACCCAGCGTTCATACCTCAATTAGCGACTGGGACTCGATATTTTCAGTATCTGATAAAAAGACCCTTATACTTGGAGATTTCAATGGACACCACCCAAATTGGTCAAATAAATTAGATTCTAGGGGTGTTCAAATTATGGACTCGTTGTTAGATCACAACTTTGTTACGTTAAATGATGGCAGGCCAACTCGTTTAAAATTGGTTAACGGTATTTTACAACAGTCAGCCCCTGATATAACATTAATATCGTCAGATATTGCCTTTAAATTTAACTGGAATGTTACAAACGAGTGTCTAGGTAGTGACCACTGCATAATAAAAATTACAACATCTTTAAATCACTGCCCTATTCTTAAAAAAAGGCGTAACTTTAAAAAAGCTGACTGGGTAATGTACCGTCAGCTAATAGAAATAAAATGTACTGATTTTGTAATGTCAAATAACCCTCAACAAGCTTATGATGATTTTATCAATATGTTATCGGATGCCGCAGAGGCGAGCATACCATTTATTAGAATGTGTCTTAACCCTAAAGCAAATTTTGTTCCAAAACCATATCGTCGGTGTCGAGCGAGAAGTCACTAATTGCAAAAACCGTGTTCCGAGATAAACGCGTTTTAAGATTTTTTTTGTCTTTAAGCCGTAATATCTCTGTAACGCAAATAGATAGTAAATATGTTTTTTTGAGGAAATTATGGCAAATTTATCCCAATAATAATATTTTCAATAATATTTGAAATAACCATATTAAGTGAGTAATTATAACAAAATCTTTGAAAAAAGAGCAGTTAATGACTTTTGCCAAACACTGCAAATAGATATTATGTAAACATTCTGTTGAGTTAGTGATTTATTCATGCAACTAATTTAATAATGTTAACTGTGATTTGAGCGTGATTATGACCAAATATAAGTGTTTTTCACTAATTATGAAAAATTAATGAAACTCTTTTATAGGAGATGATAACGCAGCGTCGGACGTCCACCAACAAGGTGGACAGATGATCTTATAAAGGCTACCGGTTCACGGTGGATGCAAGTTGCATCCGACCGTAATACCTGGAAGTCATATAGGGAGGCCTATGTCCAGCAGTGGACGTCCAATCGCTGAAATGATGATGATGATAGTAGATGACGCTAAAAGCATAAGCGTGTTTTAACACTATTATGAAAACTAGCAGTGAAGATTATTATTTAATTATATTAATTTGATTTAAAAGAATAAGATTTCATCAAATAACAATTATCATCATTTAAATAAAATTAACTTTCAATACAAGGTATGTTTAAACACTATTATAAAACTAACAACGAACATTACAAATAATAAATTTGTTAAAAACAATCATCATTATTTAAACCATCAACACATACGTTAAAATACAATAAATATAACTTAATCTTGCAAAGACAGCATAAAAAAATTATATAGTTAGCTATAGACTCGTATGTCAATGTTTATTTTGATAAGATCTAATATTCCTCTTCTGCATTTCTTCTCAAGTGTCTAGTTCGGAAAGCGGTTCTGCATTGTCTTTTATTACTTCGAACCATGAGTAAAATTCAATAGGAATTATGTCAGTTCAGTATAGGTTGATAAAATATTTCATAAGAACCATAATAGTGAATAATGTCCATAATACAGCAAAAGAAACAAGGAATAAGTGATAAGAACTGACCAAAAACGAATTCATACGATTCTTTCTTAAAAATACGATGGGCAAAGGACAAGAAACATTTTATAAACCTATACTGATCTAATATTATTATTCCTGTTGAATTTCACTCATTGATCAATTAATTCTAATTTACTAAAAAAATATCGTTAAGAGTGTCTACTAGCTAAATTAATAATGCTGCCTTTCCAAGGTATTTTTATAATATTGATTGTGTTTTAACGTATGTAGGGTAAAGATGATTTAATGTTATTTTTTATGAAAGCTTATTATTTGTAATAATGTTCGTTGTTAGTTATACATATATTTATAAACCTTTGTGGTTTCTGGGTGTTATTAGATATTATAATTATCTTGAATAATTTGTTATTGATGCTAAATAAATAATAATAGTGTTAAAACATTGTTGTTAGGTACCTATTCCGTATTGGAAGATAAATTTAATGTATTTTTACCTTGAGTGTGTCAAGGTAAAAATACATTAAATTAATGGTGGTATTAAGTAGTGAAAAACATTAACATAAGGTTATACTTTTGCTCAAATCACAGTAGGTACACATTACATGGATAAATGTGCCAGGTGTTTTACAAAGTCCTACTATCAAAAATATATAATATTGCTTAAATATTTGCGTGAGTTATTGGTATTTTATTGATATAAAAAAACTTTACCTTAATGAATTTATAATGTACAGTGATGGAAATAATAAATAATCAAATAACAATACATAATTACTGTAAATTTTGTAATTCTTGATTTCACATAAAGTGCGTTAGTTATTTTTGATCATCCAAAAATCGCAGGATGCACGTGTTATTTCAGTATGAAGTCATTAAGATCAATTAGTCATATAAAATAGTAACAAAATTCGAGAATTTAGTTATGCACATAATAACTAAGTGCAGTTAGTGACTTGTACGCAAATGCTTATTCCTCTTCGTGGCATCGTGATGTATTAAAAAGTAACTAAGTGACCTTAGTGAGAAACGTTTGTTCTACATTTCACCAAAATATTCAAGTCTAATAATACTTAAGTGAAGTTAGTTACTTTTAATCATACAGTTTATTGCTATTACAGGCACTTAATGATTTCTGACATTTTTATATTTTCTAAAATATATTGAAATATCATTTTTTTATTTTCTCACATGGTAGATTATAGGTTTAAAAACTCTTTGGCATCATTAAGTCATTTTGGCCAAAATGGCAATTAGTGACTTCTCGCTCGACACCGACGATATTGGACACCTGATTTGTCTAAACTTGTAGCCGAGAGACGGTTAGCATTGGTAAATTTAAGAAATAATCCTACTCCGACTAATTTAAAAATATTAAATAAAATAACCACCAAATCTCAAAGACTTATTCGAAACGCTAGAAATAAAGGTTGGGAAGAATTTTGCTCATCACTGAATGAAACATCTTCTGCTTCGGAAATGTGGAAAAAAATGCGATGGTTAAAAGGTTATAAATCAGTCAGACAAAATATTGATGAAAATAGCGCTCAGTCATTACTTTGTAGCATTGCCCCAGATTATGTAACTCCGTGCTGCCCGGTATTCACATCACAAAATAGCAAATTGGAAAAAATAATATCCTGGTCAGAATTGATTAATTCCTTAAAATCTAAAGATACATGCCCTGGTATAGATGAAATTTCTTACTCAATGTTATTTAACTTACCGAAGGAAGGCAAGATTATTTTGCTTAATTTATACAATTTACTTTTTACACAAAGCTTTGTTCCTTATCAGTGGCGTCAGATTCGCATTATCCCGATACCTAAACCTGGCCGAGACCCCAATAGTGTATCATCTCTTAGACCAATATCGCTGATGTCGTGTATTTGCAAAACTTTCCACGCTATTATAAATAACCGGATTGAGTGGTACTTTGAAAACAAAAACTTATTCTCAGAACATACTAAGGGATTTAGAAAGACACGTTCATGTTTAGATAATCTAACTGATTTAATAACAAGTATTCAGATAGGGTTCACTAAAAACTTATTTACAGTAGGATGTTTCTTAGATTTAGAAAATGCATATAATAATTTGGATATAAATCAACTGTTGTTAACCCTCGATCAACATAGTGTAGGCTCAAAATTTTGTTATTATTTATGGGCATTTTTAAACCAAAGATTTTTAATAATTGAGGGATTAGATTATAATTTGACAAGGTGTACAGGAATAGGTCTAGCACAAGGTGACCCAAGTTCACCATTGTTTTTTAATATAGCAACAATGTTTATATGTAAATCTGTGACTTCTATGGCACTACTTAATATATCTCAATACGCTGATGACTACGTCATATTCGTAACTTCGAATAACTGGACCGAGACACAAAACCAACTTCAACTAGCATTAGACACTTTGAAAATGTATTTCAATAAATTAAACTTAGAAATATCTCCACAAAAAAGTAAGGTATGTGTTTTTACACGAGGTTTCCGACGCAATAACAATATCAATTTAATAATTAAGGACGTGCCTATGGAGGTCGTAGATAGCGTCAAATACCTAGGTATGTGGCTGGATCGCTCTTTACGGTGGAATAAGCACATAAATCAAACATGTGAAAAGCTTCTAAAATTTATTAACATTTTTAAAGTCTTGGCAGGTTCCGGTTGGGGTGTTCACCCCAAGTACCTGCGTAGTTTATATATAAGTATAATACGAAGTAGATTAGACTATGCTAGTTTTCTTTATGATACCTGTTGTAAAACTAACTTGTATAAACTAGATAAAATTCAAAACGCATCTATGAGAACAATAGGTGGGTATATAAAAAGCACCCCGATTCATGTAATGGAAAACGATTTAAATTTATGTCCATTAAATATTCGAAGACACTATTTAGCAGGTAAATTTTGGTTAAAAAACAAGTCCATCGTAAATAATTCATCTATTAATCTTATCTCTTCATTAAATGACATGATTCATAACAGGTATTGGAATAATAAGAAAAAACCTCTGTTAACAATAATACACGAGAAATTTGAAACCCTCTCTATTTACTCAGACTCGCAGTTAGGTATGTTTTCATTAGATCAGTGGGTTACTAGCATAAATGTTTCAGATTTTTTTAGACCTAACATAGAGAGTGTTTCAAACTCTAAACGGCAATATCATGAGTTAACACTTAAGAGCTTGTGTGTTGATTATATCAATGATGTATACCCTACTTATTATAAAGTTTTTACTGATGGGTCAAAAGACAATTTTGGAATCGGAGCATCATTTTATGATATTCAAAATGAGGTTTCATTGAAAGTAAAAATCTGTGCTAATATAAGTATAATGGAAGCGGAACTTATAGCAATTTATGAAGCCTTATCCTATATAGAATCAGAAGGTTATAACGAAGTCGTTATCTTATCAGACTCCAGGAGTTCGCTTCAACACCTTGCTCGGTGTACTTCGATATTCCGAGGCTTACCAGTAGCATACGCGATATTAAGGCTTCTAAATAAATTGATAAATGAGTCCAAAAACATCTACCTTCAATGGATACCCTCTCATATAGGTTTAAATGGAAATGAAAGAGCGGATATTTTAGCCAAGCAAGCCATATCAGATGGACTAGAAATTAGAATAAGCGCATCTTTTCAAAATTTTGTACCAATGCTTAAAAAAAATTGTTTTGACATGTGGAAAGAATACTTTGATAAGAGATCTAGGGAGAAGGGTATATGGTACCGTACGATCCAGCCGCATCCCATGCGCTCGACATGGATAGATAACAGGCTATTGTCTAGACGCGACTTAGTAACAGCATTAAGACTGAGATCTGGACACATTCCATGTAATAAATTTTCATTTCTAATGCGTAAAACAACATCTGCAAATTGTCCGACGTGTAACGTCGTTGATGATATTTATCATATATTGATGGAATGTGTACAGAACGCGAATGAAAGACAGACTTGTAACATTGATTATAATTTGATTGGTTTTTGTAATAGCATCCTATCAGATCCACTTTCGGAACATGCTAAGAAATTATACTATTTAGTACGTAAGAGACCTAGTAATAGTTAGAATGTAGTACCTAGTTATAGTTTATTGTTGATTGTTTTCCACCAGGGTGTCATATTCGCGTGTGCGAAAAAACCCTTTATTAATGAATAAAAAAAAAAAAAAAAAAAATGAAAGCTTTTGCGGCCTACCCGCCTAAAACGAACAAAAAACACGCTAAGTTACATGTTACTAAGTTGGTAAAGGCGGTGACACAGTTAGCTCAATTTAATTTGGTTTTTTATTTCCTACTAGCGTCATAAACCTATAATTTCATACAATTCATTATTTTCCTTTATGTTCGTGTTGCCTTTAACTTTAGCATCCTAAAATAAGAATGCAAGAATTAACGAGCTATTTTTACCAATAGTATCTATGGCTATATTATATGATTTTTTTGTAGGTAAGTTAAAAAAACGCAAGCGAAGCCGGCCGGTCGGCTAGTATAGATAATTATATTCATAGCCCATTACACTTACTATTTTATGGATATAGACCTAACTAATCACGCAACGTAGTCACTGCAAGTGATAATTATCGTCATGCTTGTTTCCGATAACTTGACAATGTTGCGAGATTGTGGCGACAATGTTGCAGCGCGCTTGCCGAGCTTTGCCTTAGTTAGCCCATGAATCTCATCGATCGTATCGTATATGTATAATAAAAATATATCTATCTATGTATGTATATTCTATTAAGTATATGAGATATCTAGCACACAAGCTTCGAGCTTACCACGGGTCTAGATGTTGCTGTGTGAATTGTCCAGCAATATTTATTTATTCTTCACTCGTTTCCCTCGTGTGATAAGCAACATAACTTAAGGCAGTGTGCCTGCAACTTTACCAGCCGCAGACAACAGGTGCATGTCAAGGTCGCGAGACAGGCTCGGACTCTCGCGTATTCTACGGCTACGTCTGACCTTCGGTCTGTTACCCTGTCTGCTTGCCTTTACAATGTAAGGGTGCATGAGACGTTTTAATTAGACGTGTATAATTTAATACTCTTTTTATAACAAAAACGTTGACATTTCAAAGATTAGTAATAATAAGACTAATCTAATACTTTAACCCAGACTACCATCCCCAAATCCACGGAGTGTTCAGAGTTACATACAACTATCAGTTAGATATTAGACGTTGTGATTCCCGTACACGTAAAGAAATAAAATGGATTTCGTTGGAACAGAAAAATCTTAGTGCATTCCCAGATAAATGAAAACTTAGAAAATAGGTCAATTATTTTATAATTTGTCGGACCGATTCGTAACATGCAGATTCTATGTTGAGGTAGGTACCTAAATAGGTGAAATCGAAAAAATAAGATTAGAATAATAGGTACAGCTATAAGGAATCATGGTAGGCCTGCTGGTCTTTAAAATTATAATATTATAAAGCTAATAAAATATATTTTGTAATTATGCGATAAGCGATAAGAGCATTTTCGGAATTCAGATGAAGTAAGTGATGAAATGTCTCACTTGATGACGTTACTGGATTAAATCCCGTTAACCTCGTAAAACAACAATCTTTTGAGTATAAAACGAATATAATATTATTAATGAATTTATAAATTTTAGGTATATCAGCCTTCTACATGCGTACCGTAACCCTAAGTAGGTACCTAGGTTCTAAAATTTTTATTCTTCTTTCACGCACAAACTAATAAAATGATTTGGTAATAGAACTTACATATCACAAAACATAGGCTAATGTTTGCCGCGGAAAAACCCTTTAAAACGCGGGAACGCGGGTAAAAACACAAAAATGGGACGTCAGCTCGGCTATCATCGGCTGTGCCTGCAGTATTGCAGGGTGTAACTACAGAGAAACCTTTACACAAGTAAGGTTGTAAGATTGAAATGCAGTCAGTGAGTGCAGAATCAGTATTTTTTTGCGAACTAACATCCGCTTCTCAGTTTTTGTGATGACTCGTTTTTCTAGCAGCCTGTCTGCCGGGTGTCTGTGTTTACCGATGCGATCGTGGACTAACTACTAATGGACTATTATTTGAATAGTATCTAGTAAACACGACTTTCATTCTGAAGGTCGTAGGTTCAAACCTCGCCGCGCACCTCTGGATTATATTTAAAAACTTGCTCTAACAATGAAGGCAAACGTGAGGAAACCAGCATGTCCTGGGAATTTTGAAAAGTTCAAACATGTGTCATTCACCAACCCGCACTTGGCCAGCGGTGGTGAACTAAGGCCTAATCTCTCTCATCAAGGGTCCATATTTTTGGGATCCTGGGCATGACAGCAGTGAGAACGTAAATTAAGGATGATGATGATGATGATGCTCAATATATACATTATAGTGTCCATAGCTATATCCTCCCCGGAGGCACTGTACCGTGTTGCGTAGCGCGGCAGCCGGAAAAAATTACGAATAATTTGCTTTTTGACTTGTTTGCGAGCTGAATTTAAATGCCATGCATTAGATAGTGAGGATTTATATCAAGTTATGTGGATAAATAAGCCTCGTTGAAGAATAAGAAAGTAAAATCTATAAGCAATAGAAAAAAACCCTTTCTATTAGGCTTATAGATTTTACTTTAGTTGAGTCTGACTGGTGTTCGTAAAATCTGCATATTGGTCTTATTGTTTATAATTATTTTTACACAAACAGTGTAATAATTCGGATATTTTCCATTAGTAGATTACCTACTACTAGGTAATGGAAAATGTCTGAGAAGAAAATGAATGAGTACCTAACAAATATTAATTTAATCTCACTTACTTTCAGGTCAAAACTTATAAGTAATATTTAAAATGACTAACAGGTTAGAAAGGTTATTTATGGAAATATGAAAGATAAATATATTTTTTTAATTCGCTGAGATTGAAAACGGTGAGTTTTCTTTTTTTACATGTCTGCTTAAAAACTATTATAAGACCTTATAGGATGCTAATTACTACTTAGATAAAAGCCTAGAAGAGCAAAATAATCCAATCGTGACTAGAAGGTTCAAAGCGTATGAATTCAAGTCCTAGGTCTGCATTGAGAACACTAGTCGCACATAATTGGTGGCTTTGTATGGGCAATCGGTCTGCGAGACAGTGAGCCTCCGGCCGTCTAGACAGGCTGCGGCGAGTGCGAGATCACGTTTCTACACTGGACGAACATGCTAAGTGCACGTCTGGAAACGTAGAGGTGCAACCACTGGATGAGTCTTTGAGCATGACATAACCATGAAGATTGAAGACATTCATGATTGGCTGGACGCACTAGACGCCATTAAAAAAATAAACATAGACAGTAGACCATGAGAAGAATGGTTAAAAAAAGGATTTTCAATTTAGTTGAACTATTAACTTCATTTTTATGCTTATCGAAAAGAGATCGTTTCTAGTGATTAGCCCGCAATTGCCGGGCCCATTATTATTGTTTTATCATCCCATTTTAGGTTTAAGTACATATTATTGGTATAAGTAATACACTAAATCACTTGTACAATAAAGTGATTAAATTAATTTCATACCAATGCGATGTTATGTTTGTTACTCCCTCATGGTGAAACACAAAACTAGGCTTACATCATTATACCAAGGATGTCAATGATTATTCCTTCAAATAGCATGAAAATGTATTCTTATTTCTAAAATGCCTCTTCCAGCATGAACCGTGTGAATCACCTTAGCTCCGCGTTCTGTCGGACTATCGAATGACTGGCACAGCGCGCCCGTAGGCCTAGTCCAAGCCTCTATTCCCAGCTCTCTAGAGATTGAACAACGAAATACATAATATGTAGATAGGTACTTACATATATTTTTTGAAAAATCGATTTTGTATAATTGCAAATTCAGTTACAATAAACTAACGTTTACTTTAATATTTTATAATAGGTACTCATGATAAATCAATATGAGTAATTTATCTTTAAATATGGCAAATGGATTCAAAACAGGGGTTATTTTTCAAGCAGCGAAAGATAACCAAGCTCGCCCTGTTATACTATAAAAACACTATATAATTGTACCTTTAGGGCTCTAGGTTTATAAATTAGAGTAGATGACATGGTGCTTGCTGATCTTATAATTAATTACTCCCAAGTACTAATTTTAAATTGATGCATGTAAATATTTTCTCCTAAAATCGAATAATAAATCGATCTATTGGAATATTCGCCATCACTAGCCACGTGTGATTGCAGAGGCACAGATAACATTGTGTGTAATGGCAGACACCATTGTTCGCTTGTTAATATCAATTTGCTAGAACAGTGGTTCTCAAACTTTTTTAATGATGGAACCTTTTTGGGAAGCAAAATACTTGACGGAACCCTACAATAAAACAATAGCTCGGTATGATTTGAACAAGGCTTTGAAACGATAAATGATTTATGATGCATTGTGCCGTAGGTTCCTATAGATAATTAGGATAGGTACAAACGTTTTTTTTTTAATTTAAACAAAAATAGGCGTACATATTTTTAATTACCTATATACCTACTTATAAAACTTATTTAAAATATCTAACAATTGGGTGATTGGTACGCGATTCCTATTCTCTAATTAAATTTTTATTTTTGTGATGTAATTGCTGATTGCCGATAGTTTAGCAAAGGGTGGAGGCTCCCTTTGCTCAACTATCGGCAATTACCTATATCGGCAAATATTAAAAAAAACGAATTAATATAAAACAACCAACACAAAAATACAGGATTATCTCGATTAATTAGATGACTTTTATATGAATCCATTCGTCAGGCGTTTCCAAGTATTATGCAATTCATCTAATTCCGGGTGTGGGTTTGCCCACCACTAACCTTTGCATACGAGAGGACGTCTTGAGGTGATGTGTCATCGCCGTCTGACTCGTGTCTCATCACAAGGTCGCAAGGAGGTTGCATTCTGCATTTATTGCTGCGTTTTTGTTGAAAAAAAAGTTTTGAGTGGACGGCAAAGGAATATCTATTATTTTGCACTTTCATACCTAACCCTACTACACATAGATTATATTAACGCGATTATAAATAAATAAAAATAAATAATTATGATTATTATAAACGCGAAAGTTGTGGATAGATGTTTTTTACTCTAACACGACCAATCTACTGAATGGGTTTTTTATGAAACTTTACAATAAGCTTACAAGAATAGTACCTAACTCATGGAAAATACAGCAGGTACAAGGTATTCCTTTAATATTTACAAGTAACTTTTCTAAATCATCATTCACAAAACAACCTCTATAAGCACTAGAAGTGTAGCTTAATGTAAAAAATCTTAAATAGTATACACGTACATAGGTAAGTAGGTATCAGTGACATGTGACTATTTCGAATATTACTTTTTCATCAAGAGATATGATCATAATCAACTCGTTACTGCGTTTTTACCAACACTTTTTGTCCCACATTCCAATAAAAACCAAAGTGGATACCTTGTACCTATTAAGCATCGTATTGACTAGTTAAATTCCTCAGTCGCTATGCAAGCTTTAATAATAAATTCTTAGTTTAAAACTATCGATATCGAAGCTAGATAGAGTGAATTTACAGAGCAAGTTGAAAAAAATAATTATCAAAATCAGTTCACCTAACTGGGTAGGTACATAAAGGTTCTGCGGTAACAAACAAAGAATAAATCGAATTGAGAATATTATAATTATATTATATTATAAAATAATATATTATACATCGCGATCCCACTCCTCAATTTCCAGATTTTACTTTTTCAACAACCATTTCGGCACAGCAAAAATGACAATTTAAAAAATCAAAGTATCAATCTGAACTCGCACGTTTGACGGACATAATTCCTCGGAACAGACAGCGAACAATAGGCACTAAAGCGACAATATTTTCACATCAACAATGGTATAAATTAGCAGTGGAATTCATCAGAGCAGACAGTGTGCCTTTAAGGTGTTTTCCAAGACCTGATGATTCGTGGTATATTGCAAACATATCGGATTTCCGAAGCAAGGAAAGCCGGCCGAAATGGCGCAATTGTGTTTTCCAGACAAAATTAACTACCTACTGAACTCTTCCGGATATATACTTTTATGTTCACTAGCCTACAGCTTCGCTTGTGTTTCTTTACGTTATCTGCATATAGGTAGTTTATATAAAAATATAGCATAAGGCCTGCTTTGATAAATGTACTATACAACACATGATTTTTTTTTTTTAATCGGACCAGTGGCTACAGAGATTAGTATATAGATTTTAACAATCGGAAACTTCGTCTTTCTACTGGGCATGGGTGTCCTAAATAGAACTTATGATAGTTTTTCGGAGTTTTATGTAAAATACATTTAAAATACAAAATTATTTCCAGAGCTAAAACCGGATTGAGCGGAACCAAACATACGCGGGAAGTTAAAAGCAAAAAAAAAACTAAGAAAAATGATCATTTTTGGTGTCGTTAACTCACGTTATAGTAAATTCTGATTTGTATCTATCTGAATTCATTAAAATTTATTTTATATATATCTTGCATCAGTCTAATTAACTCCATTTACCTACAGGTTGTTCAGTAAACTGGATATAAAATAAAAAAACGTTATTGAGTCCCTAATTGAATCGGATAAGTGAACAATTTCATCGCAGATAAGTATCCCAAACCCATCATTATGCACCCCATAAATTATTTTAACAATACCAGTCTTGTCCAACGCTAATCTATTTCTTAATTTACTTTATTTATGAGCTATAAAATGATACATCGACAGTAATTTTGCAACATTATTGAGTTATGAGCGCAAAAAATGGTAGCTACGATATAAAATGTAGTGTTGACTTTGTTGTAGGTATGAAGGTTTGTACAGTAGGTGCTATATTTTGATCTGAAAGATATTTAAGATTTCTTTTTTATTCATTTATTTATCACTTTTTTTATTTTGATTATTATCACGGTTTATTATTATGTCCAAAATGTGACCCTACTAAATTTTCGGTGGCAATGAAATCGCTCAAAACCTTTGACTTTTGGGTCATCATCAATTAGGCTTCACAGAATTCCAAAAAGTAATGGCACAAATAAAAATACATTAGTTTATTAATTCTGCAATGAAGGCGGCATTCTTTTGAACTCTATAGAATAGGTACTCTACCGCATTGTTTGAGTTACAATTCTAAATTATTTTAGGACCTAGCTCATTCCATAGTAGAGCAATATTTTGCTGAGTAACTTCTTTTAATCAGCAAAATTGTTTTTATATCGTTATGGCTAAGTAGTACATATCTAGATACTTGTTAGTTCTAAAAACTATTTTATCCTGTTTATGAGTATTACCTGGTATTACATAATCAAAGTCAAAATCTAAGATATAAAGTAACTAAAAAAAACATTCAATCAGTTATTAAGTAGGTAAGTATTATGAAGCTTCTCAAACAAACGCAAAATTAAAAGGTTATCACGTTATCCATTTTTTTAATACGGGTGTATTAAAAGGTTTCCTGCCAGAGTGAGAAAACAGATTATCTTAATTGTCGAAATATCTAAATTTGATACAAAAAGGAAAAAAATATATTTTATAGCACCTCTTCCTCAGAAGTGTAAATTTCTTGAAAACATTAAAAACCTGACCAAATTAATCTTTTGAGCGCAAAAATAAAAATTCCTGAGAGTCATGTAAAGAATTCGTCTTATTGCTTTATGTCCCCACTAAATCGGAGATGAGTTTTGGATCAAATCGCACCGAGGTAAAAAACAAGACGGCAAAAAGAGCAAGTCTGTGAAATGATCGTCGAAATTGCGGACAAAATTGTGTGTAAACAGCGGACCGTGTTTGTTTGTGGGGACGGAGCGAGGGACTAACTGGGGGTAGATTAGATAATGCCTTATTACTGATTATTTATTTATTTATTTATAGTAACCAACAGTTATGCACATTTTACAGGGCTAGTTCTTACCTATAAACCAATAACAGGTGAACACCATTATTAGATTATTAGTACGGAATAGTCTCATGCTCTTCTTCATAAGCAACAGACTATTCCGATTACAATTTGCTGTATTATTCCGTATTAAGCTTTATAAAGAAATCTGCATATAAGCTATAACTTGCATTATAATTATGTTTGTATTATGGTACATAATAATAGTTTCATTGTTACTGCAAGAGAATTTACACATACACTACGTGTTACTGTTAGATAATTTATTAATACGCGGGCGAAGCCGCAGTTTAAATAAGTATATGTAAAAGGTAGAAAATAAATACGTTTAATTAAATTGCTTCTCTGAATCCCTGACTCCATTCCTGGATAATCATGAGTAGGTATGTCTAGACAGATGACATAATGGATCTTAATTCCACATGGATAATATGTATATACATAAGTTAAATGCTTGAAGATGGAATTTGAACTTAGCAGCTATGAGAGCGTTCAATCTTACTCTATCCCAGAGACTTCATGTCTAGACGGTTGACATAATGGTAAATGATTTTGAATCTTCTTGTCTTAGACGTTGCTAAGATTAAATGCAATATGCTTCAATAATATTACAACTGCGTATGGTGCATAAATTATATTTTCTTAAATATTCCGTGAATCTTTTACTTATTACTGACAGATACCGCGCATTTATTCGTGTTTATTTTTTGAACCTATGTTCAGAAATAGGTACTTTAAATAATTTAAACAGGAGACTTACTAATAAATTTCCAAATTAATAAACTTATCACCATTAATTATTAAACTTTATAATTTCTGAAAATAGTCACAGACAGTCATATATTTTAGCGATCTGAAGTACATTACAGGTATTTTTAATACACTCTGTGAGCCTATACGGTATGCACCTGGGTATTGTCCTTACTCCGACCCTGAACCATCATGTGCCTGTCTAGACAGATGACATAATGGATCTCGATGACGCCGAGCATGTAGGTAAAATGACCAAGCAAGCCTTCGGCCCAAACTAAGGCATTCAAATTGCGAAAAACTACTTAAAGTAATTGTATTTCCGTTTTGTAGTGTAAACGCAATCGGCAAAACGCTGAACGCTTTAATAAATCTAAAAGTAGGTCTCGACAATTAGATATCACTCATGTAAAACCACCAAGTCACTGAATTATTTATATGCTAATATAGAATATTTTGTTTATTTTATTATTTGGCGGGTTGGCGATCGCGGTAACATGCATTACACAGAACGCCTCAGACGCCCCTTTTCTCTGTGGTACTATTCTTATGCATATTGTATATATTGTATCCCTATACCTTGCTAATTAACCTGTCAGAGTATTATCTCAAATATGATTCACGGTTATCCAGACACGACTGATAAATCAGTCGCTTGTCAACTGCTAATTCACAAACCGAAGGCCGGAAATATCTAAGTGGAACTAGATTAAGGTCTGCTAAGATAATATATTACAGGCTACTAACACACCGCCACGTATTATCACATCTATACCTACTAATAATAAATATGTAAGGGTTGGTCATGGACTAAGTTAGTTTATTTACATAAATATTGTGATTTTAGGCTCAATATAAATTATACTGAAACGAATATTTCATTACTCTTAAATCAATGATCTGAATTTGATGAAATTTTCAGTACCTAGTATATTTTCCGATCATCATCATCATCCCTATTAACGTTCCCACTGTTGGGACACACGGACTTCTCTCTTGACGAGAGAGATTTAATTCACCACGCTGGCCAAGCAGGTTGGTGAATGGATTGACACATGTCCTTCAAACTTCTCAAAGTTTTCAGAACCCAGTTGCGGGCACTAGAATAAACTGTAAGTCTAAATCTATTTCGATACCATGTTTAACAGTTCTACTCGTAATCCTTGTAACATAACATCGGAAGTCAAATGTAGTCGTTAGTCATAACGTCAGAACATTTAATCTGATCCATCTCTAAGTATAGGCTTGGTACTAAAAGTATAAATAAAACAAACAGTGATATTTTTGGAATATGGAAATACCTAAATGAGCTGTAAGACCCCTCGCTAACTGCAGACTTTCTATCGGCCGATAGTTTGGTCGGGCTTATAATCAGTATGAAGATGTATGCAAGTCCGCATACTACAACGATTTGGTATCGGCCGATAAATAAGTTTGATAGGCTACTCAACTGCGTTCAAACTGAAAGATGATCAAACTATCGGCCGACTGCTATATTAGTATGGAGCTCCTTGCAAGCGCGCACACTGACCGATTGTTTAGTCGGCCGATGGTTCACTTCGCTCCGAGTTTTGGAGCCGGAAGGTCGTGCATTCTTTCATTATGTGCAATTCTACTCAATGGCTCGTTGTAGAAACGTAATCTAATTTTAATTTTCGGGTAATCTAGTAATTTTGAATGCATCGTGTAAAATTTTCCATTTAATAATCTAGTACTGTAGATGGGATGCACCCAATACTCTCGGACTCTCTTCTTGATTTTTCTCCTCCGTTGTATAAGAGCAATTACAATATTTCTGGACAATATTTTCCTACGAGAAACTTCCATTATGCGACCGCTCTCTTCAACGGTAGCTTAACAACTGAATATCGTCGGCCGACTGTTGGCTAGTTTGCGCACTCACCACCAACCCAACTGTTTAGTTGGCGCAGTGTGCGCGCTAACAGCCCAACCCGACCAAAATATCGGCCGATAGAAAGTCTGCAGTTTGCGAGGGGTCTAACGGTGAAGGCAAATATCGTGAGGAAACCGGCATGCTCTGAGAACTTTGAACATTTGAAGGAAATGTGACAGGGCTCAACATTTCAATCTCGACATACCTCCAACAACTGGCTTCTTTGAATACTTCTATTCCAGATCCCGGAATAAAGATAAAGACAAGTCTAATTAAAATCTGGATTTTCAACTGAGGTATTTTATTAATAGGAAATTAGCAACATTGTTCAGTTGCGTGTAGTGTACCTATTACTTATGTTACATTACAATACAACGAATTTTCTAGCTCTGTATAAGACGAGACTTATTTGAGCGGCTTTAACACGCTCACTGCGGCACCATTTTTCGTAGACTTTCAGCCAGTGCGTATGAGGTCTTTTCGAGTCAAGACTGAACTTTTTTGCAGTGCGTTTGAGGCCTTTTCGGCCTCAAAAAATATCGTCTCTAAAAATACCTTGTATTTAGCTCAGAAACGACAATATTGGCTTGAAACTTTACCATTATAAACTTAAATATATGTTTAACTTTAAACTAGCTTCGCCCGGAGTTATGACATTTCAGTTCTTAATAAATTAAAAAAATATATATGCCATCAATTATGCCTCATATTGCACTGAAAAAAAGTTCAATTTGTGCCTCAACTAGGGATGGGATTAAAATAAAATTGCAGTCACGATAAATTTATATGATTTGTTTTTAATTATGGTCTTTTTCATAAGCGTTGTAAAAAGAGACTTATATTATGTGATAAAGATTCGTCAAGTGGGTCGGATGAGGTGAAAAAAATAAAATATAGAATTTTTTTCAGAGGATATTTTCAACCAGAACTGCCTCTGAGAACAGCATAAACATTTTGGAAAATGTTCAAATTTGCCCTCCATTTATTGCAATGTCAAAAAATAAGATTGACAGTAACAATAGATGGGGTTCACTTATATTTTGTAAAAATGCGGGCGCACTGGCTAGCAGCGTCCGCCCGTATCGAAACTTCATCACGTCACTACGCGGCGCCCACGCCGCCCGCCCCTCACTCAGTGCGGCTATGGGTCCTACAATTTTTGGGGCCGTTCTGAACTCACTTCGCACTGAACGTGAATCATTTCTATCTAGTGCGTATGGGATCGAAGCAATCCCATATGATATTTCCAACGCTATTAAGCTAGGCTTCAAAAGTTAAGAATTTTGATATATTTGTCTCTGTTGAACTCATAGAAATGTCAATATTGTCACCCCCCGCACAGGGTGAAAGAACGCGATTTTGACTGCCGCACCAGCGGAAAGTTACGCATGGGCTAATTTGATCCCATAACGCAGTGAGCGTGTTAAATCGCAGCATTGTAGATCAACGTTTAATAAATAATTTAATTTTAGGTACTATTTAGAAAAATACGTTTGAGTTGATATTTTGTATTATACTTTCGAGAAATTTATTTTTCCTCTAGCCAGGTTGCGTCTTATAAACTTTATCTACGATCGCAGTCTGTTCAACGTAGAGCTCCCGAACCGACACTTTGGCTCTTAGGTCTAACTTATGTCCTGTATGTGTGTGGTATGTCAACTATGTATTATTTACTTTAAGTCTAGTTCGAGGCGTTTTACATTGTACAAATAGGTAGGTAGATAACTTTTTTTTAAACTGGCTGCTTAGAAGATGGTTAGTACTTAAAAACTTTTATGTTGTTTAAAAATTTAGTCACAAAAGTGTGAGCGAAACTTAACCTTAAATAAATAAAATCTCCAAATAAATGCGAGAGAAAAATTATATCAATGCTGACTAAGATAAATTTAAAAATCAATATCTCTATCAGATTTGAGTCGAACATTGGCGGTTACGATTACGAGAATCAGGTACTATTCTGGTATTGTCGTCAACAGCTCGTTCAATACCGGCCCCGAGGTAAACAAGTGGTCGAGCTATGCAAAGTTGCCGAATCGCCCAAATTCTTGCCGTTTAGCCGCGCGTATATTTGCTAAACTTGTACAGGGTCGGTGGAAGGCTGGATTTTACGGGTAAATTATTTGGAAGTTGTTTGGAACGGTTGCAACTTGCATCCACCGTGAAATTACCGATCCACCGCTAATTTTACCAATTCATCCGTCCACCTAGAAAGCGGACGTCCGACGTTGCGTTTCCCTATCCGTGATCTTCACTCGAGAACTTTTCGGCTCTATCTTCCATCTGTTCTACTGTCTGCTATACCTATGGCCTGCCCATTGCCCCTTCAGAGCTAACTATGAAGGTGCCCCCAAAAAGACCCTAGCTTTATCTCTGCATGGGTAAGTGGAGGCAAGTCTATGGAATTTGTTAATGGTCATTCGGTAGTGAGTTAGTGGTGAACGGTGCAACCCGCTAGGGACTGTTGATTTACTCCAACGACACTTCACTACAAGCTTTTACCACTAAGCCTATTAAAAGGTTATTGAGATTTGAAACTAATTAAGGTTTTCAGTATAGATAAATATAAATAAAATATAAAAATCGCGAAGCCTATAGCTACCTACTTCTAATATTTTCAGATCGTGGAAATTATTGTCCTGAGGCGGGAATCGACTCCGCAACCTCTTTCGTCGTAGGCGGACCTTCGCCACAGAGGTCGTCAAGTGATGATGATGTTGCTGATGATAAGACCTGATAACCAGACCCGATGCTATCTGCTATAAGACGCCCACGTGGTGGCTATTTTTACCCGCGTCACGACTTGAGTATTTCCTTGAATGACAAATATAGCAGTTTCTACGAAAGTCGACAAGGAAATGTTTCGGCAGAATTCTTGAATCTTTTTGATGAGTCAACTGCATAACTCCTTAATAGGTCCTTACTAGATCTTTAGTAGGTTGTAAATCAAATTAATCTTCTGTAAAATTATTCTAAATCCAAATGTATGTATACTTTTAATTTAGCTTTGTGAATTTTTTATTTGGCTAATAAGCTTGTATTCTTAATTGCTACCAGCTTTTCGTAAAAGTTTTAGAAAGACCAATCACACCGATCAATCAATACTTATTAAAAATAATCATGTTTATACTTTTTAAATAATATCGAACATTTATTTCATTGCATTGCACTTTACAATGTAGATATTATGAATACACTTACTATTGTAATGATGATAATAAAATACAACATCTAACCATATCATTAAGCCCAAAGGTTAATATGACTTATGACAATTTAACCACATTATTGAAGAATAAATGAATATAAATGACCACGATAATTGATAATTTTCCACCCGTAGGTGTCAAACACTAAGGTGTGGTCAATTGACACTCCGCTCATCCACATCGAGGTACGGTGGTCCTATTCTACGGCCTGTGAATACAGAGTGCATACGCCCACTCAAATCATCCTGCTGACTTAATTGTAACATGTTAACTGATTCGTCGAGAAATGCTAATGGTAACTAGGACGTGTGGCGCCGGCCTAAGATAGGCCTAATAATAGGTTTTACATGTAGAACTTTGCCTAAAAGCGAAATATAGGTTGTTATTATGATGAAGTAAAGACCTCTGTGGCGCAGCGGACGATGGTCCGCCTGCGACGAGAAAGAAATAATTTAATTATTTAATTAATTAAAAATAATTGTTTAAAATAGTTTTTTTTCTAAAAGTAAGGTACTTTTATGTTGAAATTCCTGTGATATATTTTGTGTAATATTTTATCGTAGCGGCGAGATTGCCCCTTGCTTACTGAGAGCTGTAAAGTACGGAATTATTTCCACAATGCTGTCATATTGCAGTGCTAATCTCTCTAAATCTTATCTGTCGTATTATCAAACGAATTGTTTCGTAAGTATTGGTGTCGATATCAGTGGTCTTATTAAATAAGTTGGTTTAGAACTTTTTTGAAACCACGGATTTCATTATAATATATAAATTTTATCTGATGGGCTTTTTAAAAATTCTATATTACACTTAAATAAAGTGCTCGCGGTAATCCTGAAGTTTTGACGCCTTTCGCTATATGAGCCATATATTTAGTATAAACCCAAAAATGTTAAGCTTTCAAAAAACATTGTCTTAAGTATGCAACTAGTTTGAAGTGAAACAAAATGGTTTCACAAACAACCATTTCGCAACCCCTATCTAATATAATCGGCACTGATATTCAGATTATTGTTCAAGCGTCAGCTTAGATCTATTTATGTCTAATTTCATTCCGACAGATTCCAATAAATGATTATTATCTGTATCTAATTCTAGGGTTGGTCGATGGGAAGTGGTTTATAATCTATTATTTACTGCACTACCACAAATAACTAGTCGTAGGTAAGCGTAAATGTGATTTTTAGGGTGGTGTACATTATCTACAACGATTATTGTTGTATAACTACATGACAACCATCTTTTCTTAAAATTATGTGATGCTGGATTATATATAGTTATTATATAGTTTGTTAGTACTCCCTCGTTCGCGCGAAAACCATTAACACATTGAACGGTTTTACGAATCATTACATAAATATAGCTCATACATTAGAATAACTTATGAGGTTTGACGCCCCGAAAATATATTCTCAAAAACATTCTTGGATCTTTGGTAGAGTTCAAGCGACTTGTGGGCTTTTCACTTGTACCGAAATGACAACCTCTCGATTTTTGGCGAAAGTGAGACACGACCATTTTGAGTATAATAATAACAGCTATTAACAGCCATGAGTTTAAGCTACTGGTAAGTTCCAAACTCGTTAGCCCAAGAAATTTTATTATACCCACCCAATCCTTTATGATCTTCATAACCACTACCTTTCTGTGTCAATCAAGAGGCGATTATCTGGTATTCAAAAAGAGGCAAGAAGTGGACAATTTTTTATACATTAGGTAAAGCCTGACTAAACAAAACAAGTGATTTAACGGGGGCAACCGTCGTAAGAAAACTGGCGGATTCTGAGCTTTGAAGAGTTTAAAAGACATGTGACGTCTCTCTCTCGTCAAGAGAGAAGTTCCTGCAGTGGGAACGTAAATCGGGTGCTTATGCTAAGAATAAGAACTGCCACTTTGTACACGGAGTATGTTACTTCGTTTCGTGAACAAATTACAGGTGATGATGATGATTATACCATTATAGACCTGAAAAAATGATAAATAAATAAATTCTATTTACTTCAGGCAACAACTAATGATGCTATTATACTTATTCTTGATGGGCCCAGTTGTAGAGGGACATATTTTGTTTTATTATGATAATGATGATGAATTTATTTACTGATTAATTCGGTGATAAACTTAACAAGTAGGTATTCATCATTTTATTTATAGAACCGTGACACATCGCAACCCAAATTGAGTATTTTAGTTACCTAAACCTACCTAATTAGATAATACTTACAAACTAGTTTTTGAAAGCGTATGCCCTTGAAAACACTACATTGCTAGTTCAATGATCCATAGTAGGTACCTGCTTTATTATATAATATGTATTTAATGTATGTTCTTCAACTTGAACCTAATCAAATGGTACATTACCTTAATGTGGATGATTTTGGCTTTAAATTGTAGAATTCAATTGGTAGAAATGATAATTAGGTACCTGGGACTACTCCAATATTGAAAATTATAACTTTTCAAAAAGAAAAGATAAAGTCTAAATTTTTACTTCTAAAGCAATTTCCACGGAACTTTGTTGTTGAAAAACTTAATCAGAGCAGAATTCATTATTCATCTTTTAAAACCATATTTATCAAAATGCATGCAGCCAGGCCAGCAACAACCAAATGTTGCAAAACAGCAACACAAAATAATTGTACCATGTTTTGCAAAACTGAGACAAGCATCTCGCATGGAACTTTCCAAAATGTCGCAGGATCCGAAATATTAGGTTCCATGCTTAAAGTTTTAGTTGGAAAGTCGTAAGTCGGACATAATGTTTGGCGCGCGCTGCAAGGCGGAAGGCGAGTCACCGACCGTTGCACTTGCATGTCTCGGCCGCGTCAGTCCGTGTCTTCTCGCCGGTAGGGCAGCACGCTTGCTCGTGTAGCGCGTGCCTTACGTGTCAGGGCTACCAACCTCGACACAATCCATTTTCAAAAACAAAATTCGAGCATTTCAAAATTACGTCACAGGTGACTGGCTATTATAATTAAAGCAAATTGTCGTTCGAATTTCGATATTTTAAATTATTTTTTATTTCAAAACTACACGCAGTTGAATTTATAAAATTACGAAAAGTTGTTGGATATTTTTCAAGAAGTTCTAATAGTTGTTTGAATTAAATTATGAAAAGTTTACGCAGTCGACAGTTATAGTGTTCAGTGCAGTCGACAAAGTTGATGAAAAGTAAGGAAATAAGTTTTACGAGCAAAGTTTTTCTTTTTTGAACAAGACAAAAGTTGTAGGTAACATCTTTGTTTCTTTTGTGTAAGTTTAATTTATTATTATTTTATTTCTAACTGGTAATTATTAAAAATAAACTAAAATTGAAATTTCGTAGAGCAGCACTAAATTACCTATTTTTTGGGATTTTCTATGATCATCGGTAAGGGTAGGTAAAGTTATTAAAGTTCTATAATTTGGCACCCATATCTAATATTTTCAATTTGATAAATTCAATTTGCCCAATGTAGGTACCTACTAGGTAAATAATATTATAGACACATGTTCATAATGTACTAAGTTGCGCTCCTGCCATAACTTTAGGTATTTACCGCTTACATTTTCCAATCCAATCTAAATCTAGCTCTTGTATTGTACTAAACGAATATCATAACACGCTCTATCATAGCATTTATACATTACTATGTAGTTACAATGTTTGATATCTTTTCTACCCTGTACAAAAAAGCTTTAATCTACTATTCATTCAAGTCTCAAGTCGCAAATCTTAATACAGTGACAGTGATAGAGTAATTTTACATAAATACCTACACAGTAGTGCATGGATGCATGTGGCAACGGGTGCGCAATTAAATATAATTATTGTAATTTAATAATATTGTTTTTTTTATAAGTAAACAATTATTATAATGGGATCCAATGGTAGAGCAGGACAGGAATTTAAGTCTCAAGTTTGCAAATCCTATACAGCGATAGATCAGTCTTTCATGCAGGGTTACGAATTCAAGTCTCAAGATTACAAATCCAATACAGTGATAGGCCAGTGTTACATGTTATACGTATGGTTACAGCGTTTGGAGTTTTACAAAATAAAATTGAAATTAAATAGATAAACATTGGAGAATTCACACGATAAACGGGGGTGGGACCAGTGTGAAGCTCGAAGCTTGTATTACGGGTGCTTGATTTCCGATATACTTACTTACTTAATAGAATATACATGGATATTTTTTATTATACTTACAAAACACCCAGATGCCGGAACAAATATTTGCAGATCTTACATCCGATCTTACAATTTATTTTCCCGAGACAGGGATCGAACCCGTAACCCTTTGCTCCGCAGGCGGGCCTGTGCCCGATACGCCACAGATGTTGTGCACATAATATATGTATTATAATATACATAGATAAATATACATGTTCACAAATGTGGGCATGGATGCAGGTGGTGCCGCGCCGGTGACATGCGAGTTACACATTGTTATGCAGGGTTAAAATTTAACGTTTGTAGTGTTAATACTTATACAAGGGTAAGGTGGCTGCGGATGCCCACGATATGCATGGGCATATCTGTAACATGGGTACAGAGTTATTATTATTTATTTATAGACAGGCAGCCATAGGCAAACAGTTATGAGTAGTTTTGTGTGACTTTTGTGAGTTTCTTGCTATTGTTCCGCAACCAGTTGTCGAGCTTGTTTTTGAAGGATTTTACAGAGTTTACGAGTTACCATTTAACGTTAAAACGTAGTGTTAATACTTAAACAATGTTACAAATGTGCGCATGGATGCAGGTGGGTGTGGTGTGGATGTGCACGATGGCGGCGCTGCGCCGGTAGCATGCGAATGTCATATACACGGTTACAATTTCACCTATGTAGTGTTATTAACAAGATTATACAAGTTTTTAAATCATGGTTTTTAACTATATTTGGACATGAAACGGGTAACATACCATGATTTAAACTTGCATTCGAGAATGAAACAGGTGGCAACATCATTAGTGACAATCAAACTCGCAATAAAAGACTCAGAAAGAGGGTAGATTGTTTTGTTTGCCGATAACGGTCTGCCTCTCGCCGGTGTCATCAGTCTGTCCGTGAACATTTAGTGTCAAAATATCGGAAAACTCAAAAACATTTAAATCATAGTATGTTACCCGTTTCATGTCCAAATATAAGATTATACAATGTTACAAATGTTTGCATGGATGCAGGTGGGTGCGGATGCGCGCCGGCGGCATGCGAGGCTAGCGGGAGCATGCGGCTGCCGCTGCTGCCGCTGTTGGTTCTGCCGCTCGTACTAGCGCGCCCAGTGGCAGGTAACTTACACATTACATCTCTTTTATATATAACTAGCTTTCCGCCCGCGGCTTCGCCCGCTTATGTTTGATTTTCCCTCGGTAAAAAGTACCCTATGTCCTTCTCCCGGTTCTAAGCTGCCTCCCCACTAAGTTTCAGCCAAATCGGTTCGGCCGTTCTCGAGTTATAAGTGGAGTAACTAACACGACTTCCCTTTATATATACCTATTGAAACGAGACCTATTTATTTTCTAGTCCCGTAATTATCACGGGAGTTGTCTTCCGATAGAGAAACTAAATTTGTCATTGGATTAGAAAAAAATCAATTGCTGTTTGTTAGTCTCGCTAAAACTCGAGAAAGGCTGGGTCGATTTGGTTGGTTTTAGCTAGCTCAGTCCGTAGAGCACGATACTCTTGGTTTTGGTCATGAAATTATCGTAAAGCTAGAAGCTTGTGAGTTTTAAGAATAATACAGAATACATTAAAGTTTTATTTATTTTAATCTAATTTACGCTTTAACGAGTTTTTGAAAAATGTCCATGGCAATTCCCAAACCCGTTTTTGTGGTATTTGTACCTACGTTAAAAATCTCAAAATTTTTAATTATAAGATATTCATATTATTTCTTCTGTAACTTAGAAAATTTGAGTAGATGTAGAGTGTTTTATTTTTGATTAAACTAGCAACTTGATCAGTTTTTAAAATTATTTTGGATAACATGTTTGTACCTTTTCTCAATGCTTCTATGTAATAATTTCCGAGGAAAAGACGCAATTATTAAAATTTTACCCACAGGTAATTAAAAAGTAACTTTAGTAGGTATAGGCTAAAGTCGTACTTCTTATTCACTTCTCTCAATACTTAGGTACATTACGAAACAAACAAAGCTGATGCAAAAAATCTGAGTCTGTCACTCGATGTATTTTGATGTACCTTACTTCTGTATTCCAAAAACCCGACTGTGTAATTGGTAGCGCTCAAGCAGGTTTTCTTATCGTGTTTTGGTCACAGGTAATCAATTAAAATTAATTGAAGCGAACACGTGATACACCATGGCTTCCGTTTTAAGCCGTCTACTTCTGACACAGATAAAAAAATCCCTTCGACAATGTCTGATAAAATTTCTCCGTGCACGGCGAGCCGTGTTTATTTTTGCACAAAGAATCAAATTCGGATAAACCAATTGTTGGCCAGCTCAGTCATTATATCGTCTGTGGCTCGGTCTTCATTCCAATTCGCACAACAAATTAAAGCTCTAAAGTCGGAACAATTTGGCATTCTTGCGACTTTCGACGAATCTGTTTTCAACGGAAAGACAAACCAATCAATTACGCGCGCAAACAAATATTTTAGAGGCAGGAAACGTATGTTAGTATTCGTTGAAACATTTGAAAAATTTAACTGTTCTAAAAGTGATCTGACAAATTAGATGAAACAGGAACAAATAAATCTTTTGGCAAGAGGAATGTCACAGGTAAAGTCGGAACATTGAAACGTCCGCTGGTCATTATTTAAAACAATCCGACTCAAGTTTTATTTGTTTCCGTCCGATTCTGGACGACTGTTTGAGTGCTCGTCTTATTATTCCGATTATTTCCGATATTCTTCCAGTTATTTTAAATATTGGTTTGAACTGAAAACTGCAATAGGGACGTTTCCCTATTTCAGCTTCAATAAAACGAATTTATAGGTACCTACTTACATAATATCAGTGAATTAAAAATATGATACAAATCACAGTTAAATGCTTCTTTGGGTTCAAAACTGGTCCAATATTTTTACGGGAAATTCGTAAATAACTCTCGAGGACTAAACTCCCTTCATGCTATTGATAGAGCCAAACTACTAATAGCGGGAAACAAAAGTCGCACGCGATATTTCTTAGTAAAAGAGACGAAAGAGTATGTACGTGCAGAATTTGCGGTTAATTAGAATCGGGGATCTGGCCTTTATCCAAATAAACTTTTAAGAATGACCACGACATCACGGGTAGTAAGAAAACAAGATAATCATAAAACTATTTTGGTTTTACTGCACTCAATTACATTAAAATTTGTAACATCTCGACATTGTAGATTGAATTGCTGGCGCTTTTATATTATGTAGATACTCTATCTATAGGTACATGAATTCTTCTCTTCATAAGAAGACCTGTGTGAAATTGTAGCGCAACGGTTGAAGGTTGCATCTGTGGGTTCGATTCACCCCACGGGAAAAAAAATTGTGTAGGTACAATTACTTATATATTGTAAAATATAACGATAGTTTAAAAATATCTTATACAGCTAGTCTGCGTTGATATCTAATCTACAAGGTATAGTAAAATTAGAGGTACCTAATTAGCGCCTAACTAGACGCATTTAGACCGGTTAAGTGGATATTAACAAGATTCTGCCGCGTCTGGTATGTCTTGTCTAGACCACTTTGTACCGTAAATTGCAGCTGATACCATGTACAATTAAACAGAACTGGAAATACATTTATTAGCTTAGATAGAAATTAGGTCAATTCAATTAGTTACAGTCAATACATTTTTGAAAATAACCAGGTAAATCAGGACGATTAATTATAAAGTCACTCACCCATAAAATAAACATAGATTATTACTTGACTTACGTAGCTTATATGCATCAGAATAACACTGATTCTGATATAACGCGAGCAAAGCCGTGAGCGTCATGCGAGTAATAAAATGTTAATTTATGTTACGTTTTCTTAGATACTTACCTATATTATGAAACAATATGAAATTTTTTCTTCTTGAAATCTACCTACCTATGCCGTGCATTCATGTGATTTGTAGAAATTCACAAATATAATTCATTACACTTTAATGGACGGCGCAAATAAGCCAACCAAGTTTTTATAAAGGAAACCCTATTTAAAACCCAGACATTGCCATAAAAATGCTAATTTCCGTTAAAAAACAAAATGCAGCTACAGTTGCATTTTTTTGCTTCAAGTTTGCACCTACATCAAAGAGATCTGGGCTCGTGTAACCGTAAAAAGATTTTGGTCTCAGATATTTGCATGAGTAAATAAATATTGGCCAGTTGTCTGGTATACAGGTACCACCAGTTTTTGAGCCTGGATGGACGCCCGAAAATACTCCGTCAGGTCAGCGGCTTGCGGAAAATACGTAAAAAATTAAAAGCGAAAAATTATCATACAACTTTCTGTAATGTAAACGCCAGTTTCTAATATTCATTATTAACTTATATTCTAGGTAGGTACTTGCTCTTCATTGTCCGCGTTTTAATGGACTTTCCACTTATAAAGAATTTTCTCGAGGCAAAAAGTAGTCTATGTCTGATTCTGGTGTATGAGAAATATTAGACATTCAAATCTGGGCTGTTGTTTTTTAATGAAAGAGTAACTAACCTTTAGCAACTCTTTCGCGCTTATAATATTTGAGTAAGGATTACCCAGAGTGAGAGATAAAGATTATAAATATTTTAAAACTTATTTCTATCATCTAGCTAGACATTCTACTGATTTATAGTTGAAAATATATTTGTATTAAAAAAGAAGGGATTTTAAGTACGCGCGTTATAAATTGCGCGTAGATAAAGGCTTTCTTTCGATAGACATCAAAACTGACCTTCCTCGATAACAAGGTTGGGTACACAGAGCCATCTAATACCTAATCACATCCAAAAATGGTAATAGGTTATATATTAGAACCTATTACACCCACCCACAATAGGTAGAGCTGGGATCAAGCTTCTCACGTCTAATTTACACAATTCGAATGTCCAGCCCGTACATAAATCTCGCGAGTCGATTGAATACAGACGCGAAGCGTGCCCGTGCGCATAATTCAAAAGGGGCGATCACCAGGAATCGCCGTTTGGCATGCAGACGGCTACACTCATTCCGAACCAATAAACCCGTTAGCGGCGACGTAATGTGAATATTCTACGATAGCACTGGACTATTCGGTCCAGACCCGAAGACTCTTGTCTATCGTACCGGTACCTACGCTATGCTGGGGTTGGTAATATTTGACTCATCTACGGCCCTGCAAAACGCAAAATCAATGTATCGGGGGCCTTAGCCACGGGGGCATCGGACACTGGGGGCCTAAGCCACTAACCCGTTATTTAGCCGTGTGATAGGTACTGGCAGTTCTATCACCCTATTTCCGAGGATGTTGTCAAACTGACTAAGGAATAATACGAGCAGTAGCGTTGTAGTATAGATAGACAGTAGCAAACCAACTTACTGCAACAACCCGCCTGATAAGTCAAGAATGTGTGTGCGTGGAAACCTACAAGCCTTATTACAGTAATTCCTTGCTAACGATTGTCTACTGCGCAAAATTAATTATCAAATTCTAAATAACTACACATACACACTCACTCAAACTATTCCATAATTACTGAAATCTAGGCATTTTATTACTCTCGCTTTAATTATAATGTAATCTTGGTCCATTGTTGAAATATATAAAGAAACCTAGACGGTAAAATATTTGGTAATTGGCTAGGTTACTATTTATATAAATTCGGTAGACAGGTATAGTAAAACCATTCTAAAAATGAACTCCCCTCCACAAAACCGAAATGATTTCAACGTGTGAGAGGAAATACAGAAAAACAGAATACACAGAAAAAAAAAATACAGAATTCGGTGGAGGGGCGTTCATTTTAGAAATGGTTTTACTATACCTAGCTATCTAAGTACCTAATCAAACTGAATTCGAATGTTTTGTCTATGCCCCGCAGCATTAAGATCTTTAAGATTGAGATTATTTTCTTAAAATTTAGGTTTTACAACTATAACGGTCAGACGGTGACAGAATCACTATAAGATGGATTGGCTTGTCTTCCTCTCCGCCCTCTCATCTTAGTGAACCAACTGAGTTAATTCAGAAATTACGTAAAAAAGCACTTCATTCTCTTCTAATCTCTCAAACTTTTTTTTTGCCCGCCGTAAAATTATGTTCTGAAAACTATAAATAATGAACAATGTGATATTAATTATTGATTAATGAATCTTTGCAGTTCAGTAGATCTAGAGATTTCACCCAACAACCTAAGTCTATAATATACTAAGAGTTTATGTATACTTAATATATATTAAACATTAGCAGGTATTAACTAACTCATAATACAGTAGGTAGTATATAAATGTCACCTTTGTCAGAAGTCCTAAACAAACATAATTAAAGTAAACACGGTAATTTTATTACCTCTATCAAATATTAAATTATTGACAAAGACAAAATATCATTTATCCTCTATGAATCTGCCAAAATTGATCTACCTTAAAGTTTAGCTCCATTTCAACATAATTTTCAGACCATTAGGAAAGTAGTGATGAAAATTTCCGTAATAATTGCCCCTAGCAACTCGTGTCGACAAAAATTACCATTCCAGACAGTAGCGACTAAGCCGCTTTAAAATTCATAGCCCTATTATTGCTACCACAAAAGCATTTGATTTACGGCCTAATATAATATCATGGCTAGACAGAGGTTTAGCCGAAAACACTAGACACCTGCATAAATTTGTCCTGTAACTGGGTCAGGCGAGGGACAGACAATCAAAAATTCAAATGAGACCCTAAAGCCAGACAGAATATACAATATTAAAATGCATTTAATTATCTCCCTCGGGAAATATAATTAAATATTTTAAGGCCGATCTCGCAAAACGACTTTGAATTTAATGTTGCATGACATTAAGGACGAATGGGCTCACTTTTTGTTTTAATCACGCCAAATCAAAGGTTTTATTATAAGCTTTAAAGTTTGTTCTTAAAATACTTTGACGAGGAAGGATAATTTGAATTGGATACACGTTTACTATTATACTTACAAAAAAATTTAAGGTAACCGGTAGGTCCATCAATAACAACTTTTCTATAGGCCGCGGGCGAAAAGTTGCTTCTTTCCAGCAAGAATTTTCGTCGTTTTTATTATATGAAAATCTCTCATAAAATAAAGAAGTCGAGAATAAATGATTGATCAAAACACCTCGTTAAATCTCAAACTAATTCCAAGTTCTCAATTTAAAAGCAAATAAAAATTTTACGTCAGCCCGTGACGTCTATGATCTCAATGGCATAAATAAAACGTCACGAATCATGCCGCATCAAAACAAGTGATGCATAAAATTAGAATGACCGTTTTAGATAATACTATTTTCGTGTCATTCATGTGGCCACAAATATTTGTGTTGGCCATCTATTTGAAGTCGCAGCCAACAATCTTATTTGCTTTGCGCAACGGTTTTGAAACAGTGCGCTAATTGATTTGTCAATATCGATCTTATTCGATGATTTCGCGTCCATTTCCAATGCTAATAGTTCACTCACATGTATCAAATATTAGAAACTATTACTTAGATTATCACTCTTGTTTAGTCCAGTCAAAAGAATAAGAAAACAAGCTTTCCTATGTTTTCTCACCTTTTAAACCTTCCCTGGGCTACTACGACTATTTTTAAACCAAAATCTATCTTGGTTTAAAAATTACATTACGAAAAGTGGCATTGTATTTAAAGAGAAGAGAAGATATATTTATGTATGTAGATAACGTAAAAAAACACAAGCAAAGCTTTCGGCGCGGTGGCTAGTTTATTTATAAAAATAGGCGAAATATAACCGATGTTTATAGGTATATAGTTATTAGATATTAATAGTAAAATTCCGAGAGATGCTATAAATTGAAATTCGGTATGTATGTAGTAAGCACAACATATTATTAAGAACTAATAGAACACTACTTCTCTGAATGATCATTACTGCTGGCACCTAGCCGGATCTTGACGACCTCTAAACCGTGGCGCCACTGATGAAATTTTTTATGCCCACTAATATTATAAATGCGAAAGTTTCTAAGAATGTATGGACGTATTGTTGTTTGTTTCTCTTGCACGCAAAAACTACAGATTGATTTCGATGAATCTTTACAAGAAACAAAAAAAATAATATACCTACTTATTTATGTATATACCTATGTATTATTATCAAAATTACAGAAAGGCTATTTTTTACCGCGATCCAAAATACATTTAATCGCGAGAAAGGTAATTAAAACGCGTGAAAATTAATTCAACCTTCATAGGCTACTATTTACCGCAGGAAAATTCACCATAACGCGGGCAAAGCCACGAGTGGAAGTAGTTAATTATTCGGTCGCGGTGTCAACGGCCGCGCTTTATCGTCAAAATCATTATTGTATTTTATTTGCATACGAGAATCGTAATGATTGTAAATTGATTAACGATTGTGGAATGAAGACATTTCACGGTCAGTAATAGTATGATTTGTGTTTAAGACATGTTGACTAAGTAGAGCATACTCGACTTTCATACCGAAGGTCGTGGGTTCAAATCCTGCCGTTAAAGTGTGCATCTATGACGTCAGCGTCTGAAAATTTTGCCAGTTGGATAATCGCCTTGTGTTCAAAACTAATTTGCCTGTTTTCGAATTGAGGCACACGAGTGGAGTATAATCAATAATAATCTAGTAACTCCAACTTATAATAACATTAGTAGGTACTGTCGCCGCAATAAATGTGCATTATATGTTTTGAGGTTTGGTCAGCCTGATTAAATTATTAGTTTCGGTATCCTTGATTGTATACACGTACTTACGTGCTTACCACGGGGCTAGATGACGCTGTGTGAATTGTCCAGAAATATTAATTAATTTATTATTACTTGAATTTATTTGGGCATTTGACCTTTAAGTTCATAAGTATTATGACTAAACCGTGTATATCGTCTTTACATGTTACCATCATAAAATTAATTCTTATCGATAAATTCACTTAGTCATAAATTTGTAATGTTTTAGGTTTAAATAAATAAATATTTCCGGACAATTCCTATATTTCTGCAGCCGACTGTACATCGATAAAAAAACTTCTTATCCGGTAGCAGTGGTCACGTAGCAACATTCCAATCGTAATTCATTAACTACTTATTACTTAAGCTAAAAACAGACAAGATGTTTTTCTAGTAATTTAATCGTTGACTCATCCATCACTAATAGTGAAGCTAGACAGAGCGCGCCTTCGTGAGTTTGGGAGCGCGTAGGTAATCCATAGACATAATTTCGGTAATTTATTTTCTTCAGCTTTCTTTCTCTAAGCTGTGTTGGCTAAGTGATAACACACGCGACTGTCATCCCGAAGGTCGAGGGATCAAATCCCGCCGCGCATCTCTAGATTTTCCTTCATGAACAATTCTACATAGGTATCGGAAAAGAATTGTCCTGAAATATTTATTTTTTAGATTGTACTGGACCAAATATTACGCTATATCTATCGTCCCTCAACTTAGCCGTGGAATAACAACAGTTGGTATCAATTATTTCAGGTCCAAAGCTGTTATACTGGTTGAAGAGGTTATCCTTAAATGTTAATACAATTAAGTAAGAAACTGGCAGCCATATAGGGCCTGATGGTTTGCTGGTAGTCTGGTGCCCGTCTAGAATACGATGACTCATGTTTTTCTTTTTCCTTATGAATGTAGTGAATTATGGCCTAATCTTGCTCGTCATGAGAGAATCCCTGTGGTCAAGCAAGGGGAACGAGCCTATTTAAAGTGGTGACCAATGATACGATTTATGTTCTATATGTAAATATCAAATTAAATAATACGATAAAAATAATATTTATGATTTTAGAAAATTATATACCATAGGTAGGTACACAACTACACAGCTTTGCGCCCACTAGGATTATCTAAAATACAACGTGGGTATTCCAATCTTTAAATCTAAGCGATGCGATGTATCGGTTAGATCTGTATATTGTCTGGCGTTAGTCTGTCCGTCCGTGAGTCACGATGGAATTCGCCACAGAATGAACAGCCAGTAGGCTTGAGCTGCCTTTGAGCTTTTGCTTAGGGCTGTACGGAACCCTAAACTCATTGAATATTATTTTTAACTTACACTTTTTCCGTATTTCACAGTATGAACTTGTGTTAGATGCTTCACAAAAATGTATAGGTATGTACGTACATTTTCTAATTCTTATCACTATAAAATAAATATAAAGAAGTATACGTAGAGTTTTGAATAGGTTTGTTTTCAATGGGTAGGTACCAGGACCGTAAGTTTGAGGAATTACCCACAGAGCTTTTAGAGGCAGCACTGTCAAGAGCTTTCTCCAAGCTTTTGAGTAGGGCTGCACGGTTGGCCACGCTCGATATTTTTTTAATTCATGGTATAATGGAGCCCAAGTGCAAAAACCTTAGTAACAAAGTACTTAAAAGAAATACAAGTAGTTTTGACTTTTTTTCAGCTGTTACGATTCATTTTTCTCTGCATTAGTAAGTACCTATAGTCACTAGTTAATCGTTCACGCATTAAAAAACATGTTTTTGTAATACGTTATACGGTTGAAGTCAAACAAAAATTATGTAATGGTAACAAATATATAAAATTACATCAATCGATATCAATTGGCTATTCCAATCTTCAATCTATACGATGTATCGGTTAAGTGTGTAGATAGATATAAAATGTCTGGTGATGGTCTGTCTCGCCCGTGAGTCACGATGGAATTCGTCACAGAGCTTTGCAGGCAGTAGGCTTGAGCTGTCTCTGGCCTTTTGTGTAGGGCTGTACGGAACCCTTAATATAGTATATTATGTATTTTATAAATACTACATAACATAACGACCCATTTTACGTGAGTCTACGTCACACAACAGGACAGGAGTCTCCCCAGTTATAATAAATAAATAAATTATAAGTGTGTTACGCTTTTACGCATCATATACCAACCATTTTCATATATCATTGTAACACATAGCCTATTTTACCCATCTATACTTCTATACTAATATTATAAAGAGGAAAGATTTGTTTGTTTGTAATGAATAGGCTCCGAAACTACTGGACCGATTTCAAACATTCTTTCACCTTTGGAAAGCTACATTATCCCCGAGTAACATAGGCTATAATATAGCAAAGAAAATTGCGGGGAAGTGTAAAACGCGGGCGAAGCCGCAGGGCGGAAAGCTAGTCGTGGAATAAACCACTATAAGTGTGCAAAGCCACACAAATACAGATAAATCTATTGAATTATTGCATTGATATTGTATGTTGTTTAATAAATGTGTATGTAATGTTTTTGTAATTTAATTATAGTTTTTATGGACTCAATAGTCAGAATATTTATGAAATTTTATTTATTTTTCATAAAGAGACAGCCCTATACACCCAGAGTCCGGTTCACGAATTCGCACATCTGTATTTGTGTTTAGTCTGGAAATCGGGAACGGCCATTTTATGGGTAACACTTATTTGTAGGTACATACGTACTAAGATTGTACTCAATACCACGAACTTTTAATGTCTGGTCTGATATACTCGCCGTCTCGTATATAGGTATAGTAAAACCATTTTTAAAATGAACGCCCCTCTACCGAATTCTGAATTTTTTTTTTCTGTTTATTCTGTTTTTCTGTATTTCCTCTCACACGTTGAAATCATCACGGTTTTGTGGAGGGGAGTTCATTTTTAGAATGGTTTTACTATACCTTCATATTATAATGTATTAATTATATATGGGATAGACTAGATGTTGCTGTGTGAATTGTTCGGCAATTTGTCTTACCAAATCCAAATCCAAATCATTTATTAATAACACTAAAGTTACGTCAAATTAATTCATCGTTAAATTATATTAAGTAGGTACTTATAATTATCTAGCACCCGTAACACACACACAAGCTTCGATCAAACCACGGGGCTAGATGTTGCTGTGTGAATTGTCCAGCAATATTTATTAATGATTGTGTTCGCAGGCGGTATCTGCTGGACGGGCATGGACCGCGGCGGGCGCTGCAGCTCGGTGGCGTCGCTGCGCGTGGGGCGCGCGGAGTGCTGCGCGGGGGGGGCGCGCGCGCCGGCCGCCTGGTCGCCAAGAGACCTGGACAGCGGGGAGATATTCTTCTACAAGGCGCTGTCTGGAGGCGTGCCTTGTACTGCTTGCGCAGGTAAGTACCTAATACAAGAGGTCTTAGAGGATAAGCAAGAGTGAGCAGAGAGGAGACGGCTCCGCTCACTTCTCGTGAAAAAGACTGCTCTTTTTGTGTTCGAAACGTTGAGTTTAAACTCCTTAGTAAATACGTGAGTACGTACGTGAGAACCTAAGTAATGGATTAACAATTTGGGTCTACCTTTTGCAGATGATTTATAAATGACACTATTTAGAATCAAACAAAAAGTAACGTAATAATCACCTGCCAAGACATCATAAATACCAAAGAACCTGTGCTTTAATCTTCAGACGTTGCATAACTCTTATCCTCTGCCAAAATATTATAATTACTCTAAAACTATGTGTTTACGATACGTTATGCTTGTCATTCTGCCAACAATTGGTATTTGTAAATTATTGTTTCAGTTCTGAAGTCGTGACTATCGAGTATTGACTATCGGGCGATGCTCTCGTCCTAATTATTTCTGTAAATCTACAGACATTTACAATTGATTTGTTTGTACAACTAATCGCAACAGAGCATTGTTTCATTACCTGCGTAGCTCCTAATATTGATCTGACATGGTTCCAAAGACATAATATCTGTTTTAAGACATTATGTCTTAATTTTGTAAATACCATAAATTACTCTATCCTAATACTTCTTTAGCTTAAGCCTTCCCACTAGGTAATGCCTGTGACGTGAAGACTATCTATATGAATAATTTCGTCAATGGGTACCTACGGTAGACTCGATCGAAACCTTATATGAATAACAAAACTAAAAAAAATGATTTTGAGTCGACAACATATCCGCAAAATTCGGATTATGGAGAATTTCGTCAAACTTCATCCGAGCGAAGCCGAGTTTTCATCAAGTTATTAATAAAGTGCAATGTTCTAGAATCATGTGCGGGTGTATCGTGCGGTCCCGGACGCCGCTGCGTGGTGCGCGGCGGGCGCGCGCGCTGCGTCTGCGCGGCGGCGTGCCGGCGCGTCGGCGCCGTCTGCGGGAACGACGGCAAGACATACACCTCGCTCTGCCGGCTGCGGCGGAAGGCCTGTCGTCGCCCCGCCAAGCATCTTGTACTGGACTATCCTGGTCCTTGTCAAGGTACGAACCATCTGTGGCTTTAGGTACGTCTCTGCTGCGGAGGAAGGGCTCCTTCGCTATTTATACTAATGAGTTTACGTCGCATCGCATCGCAGTTTTGTGTGGGAGGCCAAAGTCCTGTCGCCGCCCCTCCAAGCATCTCGTGCTGGACTATCCTGGACCTTTTCTAATCTAAATTTTACGAGACTTGAACAAAATAGGTTTAAGATGTCTTTTCTTATGTATGACCATAGACTAATGTATGACGTTCTACAAATGCTCAAAAAACCACAAGCAACTCCAGTGTAAGGTCAAGTTACATAAAGTGCCTCTAGTTTCTACAAATTCCTTTCATCGTATTTGCGACGGAAATGCAATCGACGGAAATAGCATAGTAAAGCATAGCAACTCTAATTTTGCAAGAACCACAACATCAAAGGCTTTGACGCCCTTTGAAAGTTCGCAGTGAAGACTCTTGGCCTGGATTTAGCCAAAAGCTACTATTTACCTACAAAGTATGTTTCATAACGCTGACACAGTTATAGTACCTAACCTACCTTACGAACTTAAGTATTAAAAGAGTTAAGGACCTAACCTATCTTTAGCCTTCCATTAGCTAAAACTATAGATACCTAATAATTTTCTTCATGATTACGATTACGAATCAAGGTTTCTGTACTATATATACACTTACTATACCTACTATATACTTACAAAAATACTTTATTAAAATACATAATAATTCTAGATTGAAAATAATTTTATTAAAAATAAATTGACTTACCTATTCCTAATTAATGCCTTTTGAAATTTCATATTTTCCTCTAAGAAGCATTATGCATTTCCACGTTTACGATACATTTATCGCCGCAGCGTCGATAATAAGCCTTTAGTGCGAACATGGCTGTAAACAACTGTTTCTATGCGCTACACTTTGAACATGTAATTACATTACACTTGCTGTTGCTAAGCACTTTACTGCAGAAGATTAGACGAAATTGCTATGGTCTGGGTTTCTCTGCTGGGTCGTATGAATCAGATATTTATCAGATAGAGACAATTAAGAGCCACCGTTAAAGATGTCAAATATACTTTGGTACCTGACAATCATCACCACTATTAATGTTCCCACTGCTGGGACACGGGGACTTCTCTCTATCGATTTAATACGTTTTAATTATTTAAGTATTATATTTTTACACGGGATGGATTTGGTATTCAGCAGTCATTGTGCATCTAAAAATGTCTAAAGAGGCATTAAAAGTAAGGTTACCTCACGGAGATAATACTAAGGGTTACCTATCTTTTTATCGACACATCTAACCATTTTTGAGTTTATGAATTAACCTTTTTTTCAGAAATGATGCGATAAAACAAGTATATATTCAATTATTTAATACATACGATTATATGGACAGCAAGTTTAACATTCAAAATTTTAGACACCTTTAAATTTGGACTATAAATCTGCTCTAGTCTAGAGTCCTTTTATCAACTGTCCATGAATAACGTCTAAGACCATATCCAAGAAAGTTGTAATAATCAGCTTTATTAACTGTTTCCTTTTGCCGTTAGTGCCTATAAAGTGCCTAGGTACACTATAAAGAAGCTAGACCGCTAGTATGATGGATCACTAACCAGGAGAATGATAGATCGAGCTCATTAGTTATGACTAGCGTTTTTTTCCTGACATTCCTGCAAAGTACATTATTACATAATTTAAAGTCGGCCTTAAAAAATTGTACACAACATATTTAACTTTTTATAATAAATGTCTTCGGCAACCATCGTCCGAAATGGGTAACCGTCTCAGTTTTCTCGGAAAAATAAAAAATAAAATACCACAGGGGAAGGTCTACAAAAAAGATCGGTTAATTTAGACCATATTTTTTATTTTGATGGGGATTGTTATAATCATGCAATACGTTTTTTTTAAATAAATACATCCAGTTTTTAATTAGGCTTTTACTGACCAGTTAGATTAAAGCGGGCATATTTTTTATAAAGTATCTTCCATAACTTAGTAGCAGATCATGTAGCAAATAAAACAAAACCACTTAACTTTTATTATGAGAACCTTACCCTGATAAATGACATCCTCTCAATTAACCGGCAAACTAGCCTTTAAATCAAGCTTTTAATCTGCAGTATATTTAACAGAAATGTTGCAACAGGTGGTACCTACTTGAACTGTCCCTTAACATCTTGTTAGAACTCATTCCAGACAAACTTTTTATGTGATTAATATCATCCCTATTTACATATCCACGGCTGGGACACAGGGACTTCTCTCTTGACGAGAGAGATTAGGTCTTAATTCACCACGCTGGCCAAGTGCGGGGTGGTGAATATAACTTTTCTGAAAAAGTTCTCAAAACATGCCGCTTTCCTTTAATTTATTAACATTAAATAATATAAAAGTGTCCAATCACAAATAAAGTTTTTATATTATATTTGGTAATTTATCCAATCTGGATTTGTTTTACCTGGTATGGATTTTGATTTGGATTATATGGTTAATATTTTTAGGGACGCATAAATGTATGACAGATAAAATAAGTTTGTATGAAAATGGAGTAAGGTAAGTCTAGTAAGAGCTTAATGTGTATGGATTGGATATGGATAGCTGATATCATCTTAGTCAATGTAAAATAGTCTAGTCTAGATTATAAATAGATTGGCGCTCTCGAGAAACCGTATCGAATAAATCTAGACGACTTTGATAGAAAACATAACACAAATGGAGTTTCCTTTTTATAGCCTTGCTTATCCCGACTTTCAAATAAATCTTTTTAATAAGTTAGGTATGGCAGAAGTATATGAATAAACATTAAACACAGCTATAACTAGATTCAGGCAGAGGTCTATTCTAATTACAGTTAGAATTATTTCTTCTTGCGAAAATACTTTACACGCGTTCTAATTGATTTTCCTGCGTTGGGAGCTAAGGCGGAAAATTACCTCTTCCCGCGGGAAAAATCATGCGCATATTTTAATCTAATATTTCCACCAACGCTTGGTAAAGGGAGCGTTTATTCTAGAAGATTCCGTACAACCTCAGAACTCCAACGCTTTGAATGCGGTAATAGCGAAAACCAATAGCAGCCATTCCCACCACCGCCCGGTTGGTAAAGGGAGCGTTTGTTCTAGAAGACTCCGTACAACCTCAGTATAACTCCATCGCTTTAAATGCATTAATGGCTCATTGCGATGCGCGATATGTCTTGCCCGGGGTGTATAGGAATGAGATGCTACCATGAAAAGTCGAAGGCGAATGTTTTTGGATAACGAACAGTGCTCTACATTCAGTTTTTTACACTTTACTAACATTCACACATAAGCTCAAAGCTTGTGTTACAGCTTTGAGCTTAACCATGGAGCTAGATGTTAGGTACTGTGTGAAGTGATAATTGTTCCGCAATTATATTTATTCTAATATTATAAACGCAAAAGTTTGTGGGTAAGTTTGTTGCTCTTTCAGGCGAAAAACGGTTTTTCGCCTTATCGTTTTTTGAAAACCTTTTTGTTTTTTTTTATCTTTGATAAAACTTCATACCTAATTAAGATTACCTACATAATAAGTACCTAAGTTGATTTTAATTATGTACCTACCAATACAAAGATAGGTACTAAAAACTGCATGACCTTAAAAGCACTTAGCGGTTTTATTAGTCAGGAAGGAATCAAAATATTAATTTGGTATTTTAAGGTTATAGTCACGTACTCATGAACTTATATTGTTTATCTGTAGGTACCTGTAATCAATTTTTAATTAACTGATTCTTCTGATTCTGAGCTTTGAAAAGGTTGAAGGACATGTGACATGTGACATTCCTTAACCCCCACTTGGCCAGCGTGGTAAATGAGGGCTTAAGATTAGACTCTCTCGTCAAGAGAGAAGTCCCTGTTTTCCAGCAGTGGGAAGGAAAATATGGGTTATTATGCATATACTTATGTATTGATTTATTATTTTACGCCATATTGACAAAAGCTCAAGCAGTCATTGCGGTACCAGATCTATCTTAACAGCATGTTCATAAACATAGCAAAATCCATAAAGCAAGTCTATTCTATCTTTATGAGAACTATTAGTAACGCTTCGATTGTAGCCCGTGGAAAATACTGATAGCACGGGAATAACTGGTAAATAGCATAGAAATGAAACTAGCTAAGCACATACAAGTCATACAATAAATACCTACTTAACCCTATTGGGTTAATAGTACTTTCTTATTATTTACAAATCATCTTAATTTATTTATTTCAAATCAGATAATCTAAATGTAACATAGAAACGAAACTCGTTGATTAATCTTCGTTTGAAACGGCTCGTTTAAAAATATTTCAACTACATTACAGGTATAATCACGAGTTTCACATCTGTCCCTTAGTATTCCCTACATCAGCGACGTCTGTAGATAAGCTATAACTTGACGTTCTTGCAAGCTGTCGACCGGTAAGTAGTAAATAGCGAGACCCGGGGCCAATCGAACTATGAAGAACTCATATGTAAATTGCACTACAAATACTGCTGCTTGTTTATTTTGACGATAATTTTAAATAACTTAAAGCGACGGTGTATTTATTTATTTAAGGTACATTCACTAGGCAAGCCCAGTGATTGGACTTAATATGGGTTGATAATGATGTTTGTTGCTATAAATATTAGGTAATACTTTATTTTTTATAACTATTGTTTGAATTGTTCTGCAATATTAATATTGATAATATTTATTACTGGTTAGGTATAAGTACCTACTACATAGCGATATCTTGCAATATTAGAAGAGTCCAGGGATGTAACCCGTATTCTTAGATTATTATATTTATTTAATAAAACCGCACAGAAAGTTAAAAGCAATTCATACGAAATGGTAACATGCATAGTTCCATTCAGTTAAATGTGTAACGGTAGCGAGTCAGGCCGGTTATGCCTTTGCGAGTACACGAGTACTTTACGTCCTTACTTTGGTACAGTTTAATGCATACGTACTATTCTCCATTCTCCCACTGCTGGGACACTGTGACTTTAGGGTACTGAGTAAGGGAGATTAGGCCTATTCACCAAACCGGCCAAGTGCGGGTGGGTAATGACCCATTTCCTTCAAACTCTTCGAAGTTTTACTGTAAAAACTGTTGTGGTTTGATGAATTCATATTAGGATAAACTGGAACACTTGTCAGAATAGTACTTAGGTACATAGTTCAAAGTTGTCAGAATATCCCGGCTTCCTGACGATGTTTACCATCACCGTTCTTATTATTTATTAATCAGAAATAATTAAATTCCTAGAATATATAGATATATAATACTTAGATATACATCCACGGTAGATCTTATATCTCATAGCTAGAGGAAAATAAATATTTTATTGACCCATTGTGCACTTCTCTATGTATCCAAAATGATAAACACAGGCGTGTTCCAGGCAGTTTCCTTTACAATATACAGTTTTACGTTAAGGTAAGGTTATTAAACAGCAGACTCATTATAACATTTATAACTGAACATAAATGAAGTGCAAATGAAGAGGCGATTACACCTCTCATTAGAGCTAAATCTTGCTTTTATAGTTCCACCAGTACATTGTAAATGCTTATTAAAGTTAACGTTAAATGTGATAAGATACTATTGAAGACATGAACCACTGACTAACGATGAAAGTTAAGTGCTAAGTGGACCGTCATCATTATAATTAACAACCCATATAGATTCCGGCTTCCGAAGGTCGTGGGTTTAAACCCCGACGCGCACCTCTGGATTTTTCTTGTAGAAAAATATGTTCGCATTATAAACACGTGCTCTAACGATGAAAGGAAACTTCGTGAGTCTTCGATATGACTACATCCACGGAATCCACGGAGGTATTAGGTAGATGGTATTAGGTATTTACTATACCTATTTTTAGACCCAATGTGCTGCTGTGACACAGATATAAAATAATTATCTTCTAAACATAATTCAGTACTTTTAAGAACAGATTTGTTAAGATCGCGCTCTTAATAATGCTATCTGTGAAACAAAGATACGTAGAGATCAGGGAAGGTCTTTTCTCAACCGAGACGCAAACACAATGGGCAGTAAACAGTAAAATAACAAACAGCAACATTCTAAGGGCTAATTGAGAGGTTAGCAACAGTCGGTCACCTTCGAAGCCAAATTGTCATAAGTATAGTCTGTCCTAACCGCAATAGGCTGCAGCCAGACGCGCTCGTTACATGGTATGAATAATTTGAGATAACCTTTGTTGTAAAGTCGGCTTTAGGGTTACCATATCGATGGAATTGATGTGTACCTACACGGACTTAAATTTTCCGATACTCGGAAAGATGTTAAATAACCTACCTACTCAAATAAACTACATACCTACATTATGGAATGTGTTAGATAGGTACCTACATACGTTACAATTTGTTTTATTTTAAGAGAATTCAGATAATTGTGGAAATAAATAGGTAAGTATATACCTAATATTTAAATTTTATAGCAGCGCCAAAGATAGCATGGTGGTAAATTAATAATTTAATATCTACACAATTTGATTATTAAAATGTGTTTTGGCGTACCAAAGTGTCTCGGACTCTGAGCTAGTTAAAGATTCAAAATATATGAACAAAAGATTGAACATTTAATAAATTTATTTAAATAAAAAAATATGTAAAAAGATAGATAGATAGATAAAACATTTATTCACTGAATCACACACACAAATTACAATAAAACACAACCATACATATAGAAAGAGAGAAAGACAATTTTTTTATATTAGGTATTGAGATAATGTAAAATAACTTGCAAAATAAAAACTTAATCTATGAACTGAAAGTAGGTATGTATAATTATTAAAAGGTAAATATATTGTTTTAAGACTTTATCCGGTCCTTTCAAATGATAGAAGGTTACCAAATATTTATCACGCTCAGCCGTTTAACTCGTAAAGTCTTTACGACCGTGGGCTAAACCGCGCCTCCCGTCTACAGTTTAAGTGCTTTTAATGTATATTCTAATAAAGGTATATAGTAAATTGTTCTGGTTGCTACCCAAACCTTCATTAGACCAAATATTCTAAGCGCGCGCCCTCCTGAATCCATGATAAACAAACTAAAAATGGACAAGAATGCTTTTGCATCATTGCCTTCTTTAAGCACACAAGACAACACAGATTTATTTTAATTAGCATTTAGCGTAAAGTATCGACATTTGCATATCAAATACGACGATCATTTAAATTCAATTTCATGCTCAATGGGGTCCATAAAAAGTATTAAGATTCCATCACAGGGCATCATATTGACAGCGCACGCTATGCAACAATGTTGACGATAGCTAAGATGGTAGGTAGGTACCTAAGTTGCCGTGTGAATGTGACACATCTAGTAATATTTCGCGACCTTGCCCGCGTCCCCTCACATTTTTCTTTACCACACGGCCAAATAAATGTAGGCCGATTCTCAGTCCTCCTCAAAAGGTGCAGTTAACTACGTCAACTAGATCATGAATCTTATACGTATCCTTTCAGATGGGTCATGCGAAGGCGTGCGTTGCGGCGGCCAGAAACGCTGCGTTTTGGACGCGGAGTTGGGCCCGCATTGCGTGCGGTGCGGTCACTGCACGGTGGCGGGGTCGCCCGTCTGCGCGGTCGACGGGAACACGTATGCGGGCACGTGTGCGCTGCGCCGCGCGGCCTGCGAGCGCGGACGGGCTCTGCCGCTCGCCTATAGGGGAGCTTGTATAGGTACGTGGAAACTATATAGGACTGTTGTATGATGGGATCTCTGGTCAGTCGCGGGATCGATGGCCTGAGCGGTGGACAGGATTATTTGCGCGCACGTGTTTATGTTGCCAGTGGCGGAATCACCTCGGCGTGTGGTGCAAAGCGCTGACAAAAGACAGTTGTACGTTGAGGTGGGGAGAAACCTTGCGGCAACGTCCCAAATTGTAGTCTCGGTCCGAACTTTTCCACTGTACAATTCAATTTGTCCCCAGCAAACGCAACATGCGCTACAATAAAATGCAGCGCGAGCCAACGCTGCATCCAGGGCGGCGCGAGCGGAGCGCGCTGCGTGTCGTGCGGCGCGTGCGGCGGCGGCGCGCGGCGGCGCCTCTGCGGCTCCGACCACAAGACGTACGGCTCCTGGTGCCGCCTGCACAAGGCCAGCTGCCGCGAGGGCAGGCTCGTCGACCCCGTGCACACTGGCCCTTGTACAGGTGACTACTGTCAGCTCTGCGGCTCCGACCACAAGACGTACGGCTCCTGGTGCCGCCTGCACAAGGCCAGCTGCCGCGAGGGCAGGCTCGTCGACCCCGTGCACACTGGCCCTTGTACAGGTGACTACTGTCAGCTCTGCGGCTCCGACCACAAGACGTACGGCTCCTGGTGCCGCCTGCACAAGGCCAGCTGCCGCGAGGGCAGGCTCGTCGACCCCGTGCACACTGGCCCTTGTACAGGTGACTACTGTCAGCTCTGCGGCTCCGACCACAAGACGTACGGCTCCTGGTGCCGCCTGCACAAGGCCAGCTGCCGCGAGGGCAGGCTCGTCGACCCCGTGCACACTGGCCCTTGTACAGGTGACTACTGTCAGCTCTGCGGCTCCGACCACAAGACGTACGGCTCCTGGTGCCGCCTGCACAAGGCCAGCTGCCGCGAGGGCAGGCTCGTCGACCCCGTGCACACTGGCCCTTGTACAGGTGACTACTGTCAGCTCTGCGGCTCCGACCACAAGACGTACGGCTCCTGGTGCCGCCTGCACAAGGCCAGCTGCCGCGAGGGCAGGCTCGTCGACCCCGTGCACACTGGCCCTTGTACAGGTGACTACTGTCAGCTCTGCGGCTCCGACCACAAGACGTACGGCTCCTGGTGCCGCCTGCACAAGGCCAGCTGCCGCGAGGGCAGGCTCGTCGACCCCGTGCACACTGGCCCTTGTACAGGTGACTACTGTCAGCTCTGCGGCTCCGACCACAAGACGTACGGCTCCTGGTGCCGCCTGCACAAGGCCAGCTGCCGCGAGGGCAGGCTCGTCGACCCCGTGCACACTGGCCCTTGTACAGGTGACTACTGTCAGCTCTGCGGCTCCGACCACAAGACGTACGGCTCCTGCTGATACCATAAGACCAGACCACTAGACCAGATAGGTCAAGCTGGTAAAGAACGATATCTTCCTAAATTAAACTTTTGGTAGGAATTTACGCACTCCTTCAATGAGTCACTCACCAACATTCCAAAAAAACCACAGGACCTAACAGCTCCTCGACGGCACGAGTATCCTGGCCACTATACAATGTGGCAATGGCGCTACTACAATTTTGTCATTGAGAATTTTGAATAAGTAACAATCTTATTAAATCTTAAGCGGTCTACACACCAAAGCCGGCGGCCCGGCGGCACAGCCCGGCGGCTTAGTGCCGGCGGCATGATTGTACAAAATAAGGCCGGCGGGTTGGGCCGCCGGGCCGCCGGCTTTGGTGTGTAGACCGCTTTAATTTAACAAATTCCTTTTATCCATTTTCGTAACAGACCTTTACACAGCTAGGAATATGGAATAGTTACTACCAGATTATTTTAATTCAGCAATGATTGAGGTATTATTTCTCTATTTACAGGTTTCAAAAACACGACGGACACATCTCACAAGAGAGTAAGCGGAGTGGACAAGCGCGTACTATAGTCATAAACTTGTAGTTTTATCAACTATTTTAATAAACAATTTCAAATCTCTTTTTCCGAAAATTTCGGAGTGATTTAGGCTTCTAGTGATAAAAGAAGCGATGTTAAAGGTCCTTAGGTAAAAATAGCAGACTAGTAAATTTTCAATTTTGCAATATTTCAAAATTCTGAAGAATTTACTGTAGCTGTTAGTAAATTATCACATGGTATAAATATCCTACTTTTAATTAAATTTATTTAATTTCTACATTCTTGAGAAATTAAATTTTCACTATTAAATTTAGAATTTGTAGGTCCATGTAGCTAGATTTTATCTCAAGAGTAAATTTACTTAAATATTTGAACGCACTCCCTTGTAGATAAATAAATATATTAGTCTTAAAACACTTACATTATTTGAGCACCAAATTGTACTTAATATTTAGTCAAATATTAACATAGGGGATTGTAGTTAGCGCAATATCGTCTTTAGGTCTTTGATAATTGACTTCGTAAAAATTTGCTAAATTCTCATCAGACTGATGTTGTTAAATTACTTTAAGTTTCTTTAATTTGATGAAATTGAACGTGTTTCTATATTTATTATTAAGTTATGAATGTATGAAGTTTTGTGCAATAACTATTGAAATTGTATGAAATTTGCTTTTATTCTTTGTTTTGTTTATACGAGTGAATCGAAAAATATAAATCCGACAGTTTAGTTTCGATAAGTTTACAGTATTATGTCCACATAAGTTTTTGCGGTATTTTTTAAAACATTAATTAAATTGAATAAGTGAACTTTTAGAGACTTTAATATAAAAAAGTAATTTATTGTTACTTAACATTATTATTAAAGCGATTCCAAGAATAATTAACCATAGAATGGAATAATAAATCAACCATTTTAGTTTTCTTGGCGTCCTTTTAACTTAGCTTTAAATAACTTAAAGACTTTTATACTTCTCAGTTCAGAATCTTATGTAATAATTTAAATAAAAGTCTTGACTACATTTATCATAATATTAAATAATAATAAAATATTTCAATTCTCTAATGTTAAAATGCACATTTTTCTTATTAATTAATTATATTTCTTAACTGATTAAGCTCAATCACATTTGATAGCGAATTGTACTTAGTATAAAGTTTTTAGGTAGGCCAAGTATTTTAAATTTAAGTAGGGCTGGCCTAGTAAATTATATTTCCTAGGAAAAATATACCTACTGTCTGATGTATCCAAAGATTTCTTTTTGAGGTCAATGTGTATTGAGTATTCAAATTAAGAAAATGTCTGAATCTTCAACATTTTAAATTTTAAAAGTTGCTCTTTTCAAATTTTGTTTAAATATTTTAAGCTAACATTTAATCATTATTGAAAAACATTCTACCTAAATGTTGCCTTTTAAAAATGTGTTGTCTCAAAATCACACGCTGATAACAAATAAAAGAAATAGGAAACGCACAATACCCATAATTGCGTTATTTATATTTACAATTTATAACTAAAAAAAACATTTAAATTACGCCAATGAATTGATTGGTTCATCATAAGTAAAATAAATTACGTTTCGAATTGTTATGAATACACATCTTCATATAAAATGCATAATTTGGCTGGAAATTAAATAATGTTTAACTATTTAGATCTAAACATAAAAGGCAATTTTCGGCCTAATTTAGATACATTTTTAAATTATATTCTATCAATTCTTAGTTTTTATAATTGTTAACTGTATCTTACTTAATTGTTGTAGTTAAACTGAATTCGAACTAAATGGCGTAAATATATTATATTGTCCTTGTTTCTTCATAAATATTTTACAGTGATATGTGACCTTTCATTTTAATATTTTAATTTTATATTAAGGTACTTAATATAAATACTTTTACAGAAAGTTATCAATTCTAAAGTAATCTTTATTCATAAGAAAGTGGGATTCAATAAAATACTTCCTTAAAATTTTATGAATTACTTATATTCAAGTGGTAATAATATTTATAATTCAATAATTATTATCTAAATTTTTACACAATAACATATAAAACACTATTTTAATACAACTACCTACTTTTAAATTGAGTAGGAATGTCATCTCACAAAACGATGCTAAAGAATATACCTACTTTTTATTTATAGTAAGGAAGGTTTTTAAAAAATAAGAAGGGTGTTCTGAAGCTTCTAGTAGCAATAATAATTTCGCATGAATATTTTTTTCTGTAAATTATAATCATAATAAATATTCACTTTTGTGCGTATAAAAGTACAAGATTTACAAACATAACATTCATTCTTTGTGGTAGAGATATTTACTCAAGCGCGGCAGATTAGTAAAAAAAAGATGACATAAGTGTATGATGATGCTTACCCCACTGATTAAAAAGTATACATTATATACATTCTTTTCTTATAATCTAAGCTTCTCAATTAATAAGTCTCTATGCTATATTAAATCCCCATTTAGCATCGTGTCCTTGTCCGAAAAAATCGTAATAATGTAGATTCATCATCATCATCATAAGAACCCATAACGTCAGAATTTTGGGAACTAATTTGGCCCGGCCGGTCCCTAGTTTTAGCGAGACTAACGAACATCAATTTTCTAAACTATTTTCATTAATTGTTCATCTTTATACAAAAAATTATATTTATAATTGTAATTATCTACTAATCATTATCATAATTCTGCTGCATCATTACATCACTACACTGATTCACTGGTCTAATCATCATCCTCCTCCTCCTGCTGCATGGTCTGCCGTGAGAACAGTTCCACAGTGAGCGCGCTGAGGAACAGCGGTATGGAGCGGTGCCGGTGCAGGTGCAGCTCCACGAGGTCGGCCAGCGCCGCCGAGTACTCCGTGTGCACCATCTCCACTCCCTCGTTGTTGAGAGTGAACGTTAGGTTATCATCTTCATCTCGTTGGATTCGCAGTACATTTTGGTTAATCCGTTTATCCCAATATGAATCTTTATCATCATCATCCTGCTGCATCATGAAATATCATCCTTACACTATTCCAAGCTCACTTGACTAATCATTATCATAATTCTGCTGCATCGTAAACTCATCACTACACACATTAACTCGACTAATCATCTTCATCATCCTCCCGCTGCATCACTACACTGATTCATCATCCTCCCGCTGCATCATTCACTACACTGATTCACTGGTCTAATCATCATCGTCCTCCTGCTGCATGGTCTGCCGTGAGAACAGTTCCACAGTGAGCGCGCTGAGGAACAGCGGTATGGAGCGGTGCCGGTGCAGGTGCAGCTCCACGAGGTCGGCCAGCGCCGCGGAGTACTCCGTGTGCACCATCTCCACTCCCTCGTTGTTGAGAGTGAACGTTAGGTTATCATCTTCATCTCGTTGGATTCGCAGTACATTTTGGTTAATCCGTTTATCCCAATATGAATCTTTATCATCATCATCCTGCTGCATCATGAAATATCATCCTTACACTATTCCAAGCTCACTTGACTAATCATTATCATAATTCTGCTGCATCGTAAACTCATCACTACACACATTAACTCGACTAATCATCTTCATCATCCTCCCGCTGCATCACTACACTGATTCATCATCCTCCCGCTGCATCATTCACTACACTGCTTCACTGGTCTAATCATCATCGTCCTCCTCCTGCTGCATGGTCTGCCGTGAGAACAGTTCCACGGTGAGCGCGCTGAGGAACAGCGGTATAGACCGGTGTCGGTGCAGGTGCAGCTCCACGAGGTCGGCGAGCGCCGCGGAGTACTCCGTGTGCACCATCTCCACTCCCTCGTTGTTGAGAGTGAACGTTAGGTTATCATCTTCATCTCGTTGGATTCGCAGTACATTTTGGTTAATCCGTTTATCCCAATATGAATCTTTATCATCATCATCCTGCTGCATCATGAAATATCATCCTTACACTATTCCAAGCTCACTTGACTAATCATTATCATAATTCTGCTGCATCGTAAACTCATCACTACACACATTAACTCGACTAATCATCTTCATCATCCTCCCGCTGCATCACTACACTGATTCATCATCCTCCCGCTGCATCATTACATCACTACACTGATTCACTGGTCTAATCATCATCCTCCTCCTGCTGCATGGTCTGCCGTGAGAACAGTTCCACGGTGAGCGCGCTGAGGAACAGCGGTATGGAGCGGTGCCGGTGCAGGTGCAGCTCCACGAGGTCGGCGAGCGCCGCCGAGTACTCCGTGTGCACCATCTCCACTCCCTCGTTGTTGAGAGTGAATGTTAGATAGTCCTCGTTGGATTCGCAGTACATGTTTGTTAATCTGGAAATATGAGAATCGTTTTTACAATACAATACAAATACACTTTATTGTACACCAAAAACAAAACATATAAATATAACACAAAAAAGACACGTACAATGGGCGGCGTTTTTAGGATGTTATTTAGCCTAAAGCTTAAAGAGCATAATAAAACAGCAAATCTGATTATAGCTGCAAGAATGATTGTAGATAGATGAGGCTGAGCCAATTCAAGATCTTTTGGTAAACCTTACATAGGGACCTTACACTTCCCAGCGAAGGTTTAAAGGTGAGAAAACGTGGGAATAAAGCGGGCGAAGCCGCGAGCGGGTCAGCTAGTAGTTTCAATAATTATAATATATTTCAATATTAAGACTTTAATGTGGGTTGATATGATGTAACTTACTTGTAAATCTTGTATCCTGTTCTGTCTATCTTATACCCTAGGAGCGTGTAGCAAGCTTCTCTGAACTCTTGCGCAGATGATGTAAATTCTTCTTTCATCCTGTAAAATTAAAACATGTTCAATATTTGTCACAGAATAGCGTGTTTAAGCCCCGCCTCTCTTAACGGTGGCACCTGAACCTCTGGTTTAAAGGTGAAGGAAAACATCGTGAGGAAACCGGCATGTCAGCTGTTTTGTATGTTACAAGTACTTACCTTTTAAGTTTCTTGACGCTATTTTCAAGTTGCTGTTTCAATTGCTCAGTTTCTTCTGAAGATCCGCTCGAACTGCCGCCTTCACGAAGTAATGCGTTTAACCTTTTTACCTATGAAACACAAGATATTACAAAGTTAATTATTATCCTAAACTAATATTACATATAAACGGAAAAGTAGTGGGTGAAAACGATTACTGTATTTAGCTAAAATACAAGAAGAAAAAAGAAGGTTAAAAGGTAGAATATAATAAAATTAAGCGGGCGAACCTGCGGGCAGCTAGTTGTCTAATATTATTTACCTCTTCTTGTGCTGCCACTAAATCAGCTTGCACTTGTTTCTGGGCCGCAGCATTGGGGTTATCCACTAAATGTAACACCTAGAACAAAATGTACGTAAGATACAATTTATCTATACTTATATGTATTATGAGGCTGCCAGGAACCGGTGGTCTGATTTGAATAATTCTTTCAGTGTTGGATAGTACATTTATCGAGGACTGCTATAAGCAAGGTATAATATAATTTCAACTTATTATAATTATTAATTTTATACCAACGGGAATTACTCACGTATTAACCTAAGGAGTTTAAACACTCTCGACGTTTCGACCACGACAAGAGCAGCCTTTTTCACGAGGAGTGAGCGTCCCGCCGTGCGAGCAGAGAGGCTGCTCGCGCGCGCGGTTCTCACTAATACGTGAACACGAAACGGGTAACATACCATGATTCAAATGTTTTTGAGTTTACCGATATTTTGACACTTTTGCAAGCGCCATGTTCACGGACAAAACCTGACATGGTTTGTTAGTTAATACGTGAGTAATTCCCGTTGTTATAAAATGAATAATATTTATATTTATTAGTGGATAGATACCTTAGTCTGTTGCGCGGTGCCCAGTCTCTCAATGTGCGCCTGCAGCGTGTCCCGCTGTGCGCGCGCCCGCAGCGCGTCGCGGCGCGCGCCCTCCGCCTCCTCGCGCCACTTGCTCACCTCTGCGCGTAGGTTGTCTAACTCTGGAACACATTATATACACCATTAGGATGATTACAAACTCATACGTGTACCCAGAGGCAGCTGCTCTCCTCTGGAATTCTGAAATCAGTGTTTTTTTCGCTCGACAAAAATAGATTTGATAAGATAAGATAAGATAATTCTTTATTACACACACCAATAATAAATATTTACATAAAAACTACAAAAACGTATGCGTAATGGGCGGTCTTATTGCTTAAAGCAATTTCTTTTAGACAACCAGAGGATGGAAAGAAAAACTGCAGAATGTAACTGGACTTGATTGAAAATTTTTAATCATCATCATCATATCAGCCGTCAGACGTCCTCCCTTAATGAATTCAAGTCGTCTTGATCGGATGCGTCTTGCATCCACCGTGAACCAGCTAACTTTACCAACTCATCCGTCCACCCAGTAGATGGGTGTACGAAGCTGCATTCTCCGATCCGTGGTCTCCACTCAAAAACTTTTCGGCCCCATCGGCCATCCGTTCTCTGAGCTATATGGCCTACCTTTTGCCACTTCAAAGAGCTAATCCGCTGGGCTAAATTCAACGTAAAAAGGTATTGCTAATCTCAATATGAATTCATGAAACCACAACAGTTTTTATACCTTTAGTGTCTTGTTGCGTGTCCTGCAAGGCGAGCAGGTCCCGGTACTGCTGCAGAGACTTCTCCAACTGCTGCACCCTGGAGGCCAGCAGCGTGCCCCCGCCCCCCTCCGCCGTCAGACCCGTCACTGTCAGCTCTTTCTCGTAACAGTCCAGTTGTTGTCTGTGGAAGAGCAGCTATGGTTAGGATCGATTTAAACGTAGAACGCACGGACTCTTCTTGTAGCAGTCCAGTTGTTGTCTGTGGAATAACAGCTATGGTTCGGATCAATTTAAACGTAGAACGCACGGACTTTTCGCGTAGCAGTCTAGTTTTTGAATGTGGAATAACAGCAATAGTAAGGTTCAATTTAAATTTAGAACACGTAAGCGATGCCAAACAGTGGACGCACATGAGTCTCATAAGGATCTCACCTATAGCTATCCCTTTCCCTCGAAACAAGCAGTAGTCGCTTCTGCAGGCGATGTATGAGATTGTCCTGGTTCTTGCGCACCGCTAGCGTGTCTGTCAGTTTCCTCGTAGCTCTGTCCCGCTCGTGCTTCAGTGTTGCCAGTTCCTGTAACAAGTATGTGATGTGACGTGAAGATAGGTAATTTCTTCATAATAATAATCTACATGTACATGTAATTGTTTGTTAGTTTTTTAATATACAATTAAAATAAATTTAACAAAGAACTTATAGTGTAAGTCTAGATAAACCTAACATAGGATTTAAGACGCTACTAACCATGTAATGTACCATGTTTTTCACAAATAAATACTATTATATCAATGTGAATTTGAATTATAATAAGTATTATATTTTCATTAAATTATGAAAAATGATCTTCTGAGTGTAACAAGATCTGCACCAACAAATCGCTGCAAAGCGCATTGTGCATTTCTAATTATGTGTGAGGGAAAATGTTATCATACATTATGTTCTTAGTATTGTTAGTTTATTATATTTCATACCTCTGTAACCTCGCTGAGCTGAGAATGCGCCTGTGAGTTGTCGGCGGCGGCGCTGAGCTGCGAGTTGAGCGCGGCGTCCAGCGCCTGGCAGAGCGCCCGCGCGGACTCCGCGCCGTGCGACCGCGCCGCCTGCTGCCACTCTTGTAGCGCCAGTTCTAATGACGCTACCTTCACCTGGAAACATTACAATTCCATTTTCAAATTTATATATTTTTTTCACATAGGAACATCTTTTTTAAATTTACTTATATTTTTTTATACACATCTAGCCCACTTACACCTGGAAACAATGTTCGAATTCCATTTTCAAATTGTTTTTTTTTTCAATTCACGCATGTAATCTGGTGGTAAGCTCGAAACTTGTGTTACGGGTGCTAGTTTTCTAATATACTTAATATGATATACATACATAGATAGATATTTTTTATTATACATATATAACACCCACTCAGAACAAAAATCCGAGGATAATACAAATTTTTGTTTCGATGCCAAAGTCAAGGCAGTAAAATATTCCATCTACAATATTTAAGATACTTTCCCTCCATGGTCATTGGGCCGTCCAATATAAAACACGCTCAAAGTATTTCACTTTCATAATTTAGATGATAATTTTATAACAACGGGAATAGCTCATATATTTTTATATAATTATATTTAGAACATTTGATATTCATTTTTATAGTGGTTGACTCTCACTTAAGTTTTCTTTATTTGATTCTAAAGATTTCTAAAGTGATCTCGTAATTTTTCCCATACCATTTTCTAATTAATTTGAACATTCATAGTATTATTACCTTAGCCTCATGCAGTTCCTGCTGCACCGGCTGTAGCGCGTCGACGCGGGACGTGAGCAGATGCACCTGTTCTTCCAGAAGCAGCTTGTTGCTGATCCCGTCCCGCAGAGACCGCTCCGTGGCTCGAAGACGGGACACCTCTTTCTCTAATTCCGCCATGTTGGAAAGCCGTTTTTGTGCAGTCTGCAAATTAAGTTATTTTCTGCTTATTTTATATTTATAATCTTTCTTAATACAGTACTTGATATATCACCAGCTTCGTTGTTACTTTATATATGAATACTAATCTATATGTATAAAAGAAAGTCGTGTTAGTTACTCCGCTTATAACTCAAGAACGGCTGAACCGATTTAGCTGAAAATTGGCAGGGAGGTAGTTTAGAGCCAGGAGAAGGACATAGGGTACTTATTAGGGAAAACCTAATATAACGCTAGTATTATATAATATAAATACTAAAACTGTGTGGTGCCATCAGATTATTCACATCTCTAAAAAATACTTCTACTTATACAAATCGTAGAAATATATGTATCGAGCGAGACGGGAATAATCCGACAATCCTTCGACCTCGCAGGCCAGACCTTCGCAAGTGCGTCACAGAGATCGTTAAACAGCTGGAACTCTGTACCACCTACAGCCAGTAAACAAACTAATCTCACCTTAGCCTGTGTCTGCCAATCTTTGTATGAATCTTTCTCATACTCCAATTCCTTCATCTTGCTGGCAAGCTGCTCAAACTCAAATGTCTGCTTTTCAAATTGGTTTCGCAGTGATATGTATTGATCTGCTTTAACATTTTGTTTAGCAAGCTCCTTTTTGAGGATTTCTACTTCTGACTGGGCTGCTTCTAGTGCCTACAAAATATCAATCAAAATAAATAGATCATGTGCATGGTGAATTAAGGCCTAAACTTTCTTGTCAAAGATAGAAGTCCCTGTGTCCCAGCAGTTGGAACTTAAATAGGGGTGAAGTATAACTTTGTTTAAGCACTAACTTTCATTCACTTACAGTTAGGCACAATTGTTTTGTTTAGTGTCAAGGATATTAACAAACACAATTTTTTTATGCTGTATTGCAGTAATTGACTTTTATAATGTAATTATAAAAGTCTATTACTGCTTCTACCAATATTAGTTTTACCTGAAGAAGTTCATCCATATCTTTTTTCATCTCGGAGAGCTGGTCTTTAGCACTAACATTGGCTTCAAGTAATTTATCTTTGAGATCTCCAATTTGCTTGTGTAGTTCTGTTTTTTCCTTGTCCCAATCCATTTTGCCTTCTTTAAGCATTTTTCCTGCCTAAAATAACAATTAAAAATAGGCATGAAAATGTATAATATTCCCATAAGATTTTTGAAAATACTTGGATTATTAGTTTTTTTTAATTCTATTTTTATTTAGGGACTTTCGAGTTTACAACTTATTTCAGTCCTATAAGGATATCTTATATTATAAGATTACAACATAACTATAAGATATTTTTTTCTACAACATTTTATAATACTTAGAAAGCTTTAGTGAGTCAATCACCAAAAATAATTAAAAATGTGTTGTAAAACTTACCTCCATAGCTTCCTCTTTGAGTTCATGTTCTCTTCTCCTAAAAACATTCAGCCTGTCTTCCATGTCAATAAGTGCCCGTTCATCTCTCTTCCGTTGCTCCAGCAATGAAGCCCTCTCCTCTTCAAATAATATTTGCATTTCTTTGCGGATTGTATGCTGGTGATTCACACGAGCTTCCAACTTTGTTATCTGGCAGTAAAATTAATACAGAATTATAACATTTAACAATATTACAGGTATTAGAAGTAATGAATTACAAACATGTAAACAACTGGTATGCAATAAATAAATACTAAATACCTGCGCTTTGGCTGCAATCAAATCAATTTTCATTCGTTTAGATTCCCATGGTGAAGGAGGTGGCAATGACGACTTGTTGGATACCTCAGAATCTCGCCTACGTTTACCAGGAGTAATAACACTATCGACACTAGATTTTCGTTTTGAAGCTGTAAACTCAACTATACCTAAAAACAATAAAACGCAGGGTGTATTACACATTGAGAGTGCTTCTACATGTTTAGTTTTGATCATTTCATGGGTCAAACATTGTACCTTCTTTCAAAGATTGGTTACTATCCGAAAAATTTAGCTTCGAAGACGCCGACAACTTGTCTTTTGGCGGGTCGGTGTTGATGACTCTGCGGAAAGGTTCCAAGACATCGTTGAACAGGGACATGTCCCCGTCGTTAGCCATTTCTTTATCAATTTAGTAGCTCCAAAATTTATAATACTAGCAATTCGCAATAAATCTAATAATTCAAGACAAAATGATACAACAACAACGCACACGCTGAATTGAAAATGGAAGCACTGGTGATACCAACATTATTATTATCATTTGGTTTGGTGACTTTGGTGCGCTGGTATATTACGACAATAAGCATAAGAATTTAGTTTAAAAAAAAAGTGGGAATATTCAGTCAGATTAAAACGTTAATAAACGCCTGTATTCACTTATTCTTTTAAGATCATAAAAATATATTTATTTATATTTTTACTTGCATAGCACTGGGAAAACGCAAAGAGTTGGTATCCCTTTCCTTCTATTCATATTGTAGAAACTATTTTACCCGTGGCTAATCAGCACAATAGTTGGCTACATGACCGACACATAGCCACCTAACCTGTATGCAACTTAAGGTTCACCATGGGGACACGTTTAGCGCACGCCTAATGGGAGTGATCTGTGGTCCTACCTGTCTGTACTACTGTTGCTATTAATAGCCTCAGAAGAAGGATTTCTTTTGGGCTTTTTATAATCTGTATCCTTTTATATGATTGTTATATAATACTAGTATGTACATGCTTAGAAGAAGGTCTCCACATGCTGTTGTGTTATAGTTAACATTGGTTGGGAAAATAAACTTTTTGTATTTTAAGTACGATAAATAAAAAATAAAAAAGTTTGTGGTGTAAAATCAAAAATTGATAATTCTCTCTGATTACGGCCGCATAAATGCTAATTTATAGGTACGTCCCTGATTAAGAAAGTAAGCCTACTTACTACCGTCACCAGAGAGGTCATACAACAACACAGTGAAATAGCATCAAACACACAGTGAAATAGCGTTGATTTTCATTTAAAATGTTACCAAACACGTCTTGTCTATCTTCGGTCAGTGCTGCCAGCTTAGTACCAAAACTTTACTTTTTGTGGAGTTTGTCTGCCAAATTTTAGAAATAGGTGCTTAAGTTATATTTCGATAACATTTCAAACTGCAATTAAAAAAAGTTTTATTTAACTTAATGTCAATATTGATGTTATACGTAATTATATGAATATTTGATTTGATAACTTACCTCTATTTTGGGAACAAATTACCTACATATTGTTCAAGGTTTCACCGTTTTTCCAGTTAATATCTGGCAGTACTGTCTGTCATTCGTCGTCGTCTTGCTTGCATTGCACTTGCATTTGAAATTCGCACTGCATGCGCTACGCCGCCCCGGCGTTTGACTTAGGTTCTAATCTAACTCTTATTTTTATTACAACTTACAACCTACCTATTCGGGAGTGTTAATTTCAGACTCGAGTGACTTGAGACGGTAGTTTTAATTGATCCCTGTTGTGAAATTTATGAACTTACATCTGTTTACCTATTTTGAGTAACAACTACCGCAATCCTATACCTATCAATATGGACTACATCGATGTTACAACGCCTCTAACGGAAGAAGAACTCCTTCGTGATGCACAAAGAATAGAAGAAAGCAAAAAGTCGTCTTATTTCGCTGACTACACTAACCTCGAGGTAACCTCATGCTCAGCATAATCACTTTTAGCCTCGGAACAAAAATTTATACGTTCTGCGGTTCTGCACATATTTGTTCCGAGTGTTTGGGTGTTAATATATTTATTGTATAGTAAAAATATCTATGTACATAAGTATATTAGAAATCTAACACAAGCTCCATGCTTACCATGGGGCTTACATTTATTTATTTGCAGTGATAAAGAAACAGCTTAGTAAGAAAAATATAGATGCTTCAATAGCTCACAATTTTCATGTTGCACACTCATGTTAAATTTAATAATTCATAAATATTTTAACTAAAATATAATATAACTGTCTGGACCTATTGAGTAAGTAAAACAATTTGCTTTTCTATTACAGGTTCATAAAATTATGCTCATTGATAAAGAGAGGACAGGCGCCTATTACAATGCTATAATGGGCCAAAAGAACTACTTTCAAGATAAGATTGTGATGGATGTTGGTTGTGGGACGGGTATCCTTTCACTATTTTGTGCCAAAGCAGGAGCGAAGAAAGTATTTGCTGTTGAAGGCAGTAATATTTGTGAGCTTACTAGAGATATTGTTAAAGCAAACAATTTTGAAAATGTTATTGAGGTTAGTAGAAATTAACAGAGTTTATTAATTTTATATATTAATGAAAATTATTTTGTATTCCTGCACCTGTAGCTTATCATAAAAAACTACATAAAACTCTTCCTTTTGAATTGTTTTAAATTAATTTAATGTTTATGTGTCTCTCCAGTTATAAATATTAGTATGTGGTGTTTAGAAAAAGTCAAAATTATTTAATAACAAAATAATAAAGATAAATTAATAAGATCAGATTGTCTGGATGAGATCACTCTTTAGCAATAAGGCCACCCATTTTACTTGTGTCTTTTGTATTTTTTGTTTGTTTTGGTGTACAATGAAGTGTTATTGTATTGTAAAATCACCCATTGTTATAATTGTTTTAGTTAATCAATTTGTGAAGATTCTACATGATGCAAATTTATTTCAGGTGATCCACAAAGCAGTAGAAGATGTAACTTTGCCTGACAATATCAAAGTGGATGTCATTATATCGGAATGGATGGGATTTTATCTCCTGCATGAGGGTATGCTCGATTCTGTTATCAAAGCCCGAGACATGTTTCTAAAGGAGGACGGGAAAATGTTCCCTGAACATGCTACTATTTATGTGGCACCATGCAGGTATGATATATTACATTATCTACCTATATTATAAAGGTTAGATTTGATTGTTTGTTTATTGAGACAAAAGCTCCGAAACTACTGGACTGAATGAAAATATTATTCTAATCGAGGTGATGAGTGGATATAAAGCCCTAAAAACTTGAAAAAACTTTCCTGATCTGTAAGCATAGATAATAATTATTATAAAGAGATAAAGTTTTTAACACATATTTTTTTTCAACTTTCAACAATTCAAACGATTTCGACAATTAATGCTTGACTAATCCTATCAAATGCTTGTTATTTGATAGGATTAGTCAAGCACACATCTAGCAGTAAAGACGTAGCCATACATTACTATCACATTTTTATAGTTCATTATGTTTTTAGCATTCCATCAATGTTTGACGTCTGGGATGATTTCTACGGCATTAAAATGACCCCATTTGCCAAAAAACTGGTGTCTAATGGAAATAAACGGCCGGACATTGATATTATTCCCGAGAGTGATCTTATTGGACCAGAAATTGAATACGCTTCCTTTAACTTAAAAACAACAAAATGTGAAGATTTGAACAGAATTACTATGAAGAAAGTCATTCGTAAGTATAATGTTTAAATGATATTCGAATTTTATATTAAGTTCTGCCTACGTCGCAACGCAAGAGGTTTGATTCCAGCCTCGCTACAAAAATTTGTACGATCTGCAGTTATTTGTTCTTGGTCTCTGTGTGTCCTTGTTTTGTATGTAAAAATATCTATCTATGTATGTATATTATATTAAGTATATCGGAAATCTAGCACCCGTAATACAAGCTACGAGCTTACCCACATGGCTAGAAGTTGCTGTGTGATTTGTCCAGCAATATTATAATAAGTATCTATTTACGTAGTTTATTTAACATTCACAAATAAGTATTCGTTAGTGTATTGTATTCTATTTCATATATAGTACACCCGTAAATTTTGTTATTTCTTTGCTCTCTTTCCATCCAAATGTTGCCTGGAACAGATCGCTCTTTAGCGATAAGGCCGCCCATTGTACTTGTTTCTTTGTTATATTATGTTATTTTTGTTTGTTTTGGTGTACAATAAAGTATTATTTTATTTGCAGCGGCAAGTCGCGACGGCAACTACCAAGGTCTGTGCGTATGGTGGCAGTGTTCGTTCCCCGCGACGTCGGGCGCGGCCGTGGCGCTGGGCACGGGCCCGCGCGACCCGCCCACGCACTGGAAGCAGTGCCTGCTGGTGCTGCCGTACGGATATGACGTGGAGAAGGACGAACCGATCGCCTTCGAACTTACTATGTACAGGAGTAAGGAGGAGATGAGGCAGTAAGTTATCGTATATTTGTATCGGTAGTTATTTCACTTACGAAACTAACGCGAGTTACAATATTCATTTTGAAAAATCGGATATTATGTATCCGACGTTTCTGTTTTCCATCAAGAGAAAACCTTCTACAGGGAAGCTCTAAGCCTCTACTGCGCCGCTGACTGCGAGCTTCTCTCTGTGGCGCTGCCTGCGACGCCTGACTGTCTGCGACGAATAAGGTTGCGGGTTTGACAAAAATATGTATGATCTGCTTATATTTCAGACGAGTGTCTGGGCGTTATAATTATGTCGTTATAAATTGTTAACGACCTCTGTGGTGTAGCGGGCGAAGGTCCGCCTGCAACGCAAGAGGTTGCGGGTTCGATTCCCGCCTAGGGACAACTATTTGTATGATCTGCAAATATTTGTCCCGGGTGTTTGGGTGTTATATATGTATAATAAAAAAAATATATTTATGTATATTCTATTAAGTATATCAGAAATCTAGCACCCGAAACACAAGTTTAGAGCTTATCACGGGGCTAGATGTTGCCGTGTGATTTGTCCAGCATTATTTATTTATTTCTATCTTTCAGCTACAAAATCGAGTACGATGTGGCAGACCCGGACAAGATTCAGCACCCGATTCCCTGCCATTGCTACAAAACCACTTGCATTCTCGCCAAAGCGTTTCTCAACCAAGTCGAGAATGGAGGTCTGCACGACGATGTGTTAGAAGATGATGATATTATTGACATTACTGAAGAACAGAATGGAAATGATGATACTGAACACGAAAATGGGAATATTAATGGTCACGCGTAAGTTGTTTACGCAACAGTAATCTATCTTATTTCTAAAGTGTAAAACGCGAGTGAAGCCGCGGGGCGGAAAGCTAGTATATATAAAATTATCACCGAAGCTATATCGGAATAAACGGTGGACAAACAGACACACTTTCCCATTTATAATATTAGTACATATAGATATATAATTTTATGTAATATAGATGTTAATAACCTTAGGATAAGAGTATACCTAAAAATAAAAGAACGGGTCTAGGAATAACTGATTCTATAATTTAAGGTTTTATACTTTTATAAAATACATATACATTATCATTGTGATATTGATAATACATACTTTTGTTATGTGCTATGTAGAGATAAGTTAGATTACAATATTTAATTAGTTTTAAATGCATTGAGTTTTCAAATGTTAATTATTTTTGTATTATGAAAATACTTATTTAAATGTTGGCGCCTAGTTTTATTTAAGACTTTGTTATGTATATTTAGTTATGTTTAGTATCTATAATACACACAGTTTTAAATCAATAATAGTCATGAATATAATTCGCATTTTAATTAATAATAATTCATTTACAATAGGAATAGACGTGTTCTGTTCTATGGTTCATTTTCACAATTAATATTTTGAAAACATTTATTAAGCTTGATATCTAAAATTTTTGAGATTCAAATCTTTCATTCAACGGTGGCACAAACAGCAACACAAATTGATATCGGTGGGGTAATCCTACAAGTCTAACATAGCGGTCATCAACATTTAGAAGTTATTCAAATTGTAGTCTGTAAAAGTTACGTTTCTTTTTTGACGATAGATGTGCCATTTTGTTACCATACAAATTTTATTTCAATAGTTGATATTGATTCATTCAAATTTTGTCCGTAAAATCACAAAAGCTTAACTTAGACATGTCATTACTATCAATCACCCCCCCCTTTATCTTTTCTTCCCTTCTTATTATAATGGACCCTGCGCTGCATCAGTTCTTCACTAGCTCGTCGAATCCATAATGTAACTAGTACCTCAACATATTAGTAACGGACTGAGTCAACTGTGCTTCGGCGCTGAGCCACCGGTTGTAGTCCAGCCGCATGAGCAGGCGCGCCAGGAACACGCCGCACGGACGGTCTCTGAGCGACACGAGCAACTGCATCAGCTGTTTTACCAGCTTGTTGAATCCATAATGTAACTAGTACCTCAACATATTAGTAACGGACTGAGTCAACTGTGCTTCGGCGCTGAGCCACCGGTTGTAGTCCAGCCGCATGAGCAGGCGCGCCAGGAACACGCCGCACGGACGGTCTCTGAGCGACACGAGCAACTGCATCAGCTGTTTTACCAGCTTGTTGAATCCATAATGTAACTAGTACCTCAACATATTAGTAACGGACTGAGTCAACTGTGCTTCGGCGCTGAGCCACCGGTTGTAGTCCAGCCGCATGAGCAGGCGCGCCAGGAACACGCCGCACGGACGGTCTCTGAGCGACACGAGCAACTGCATCAGCTGTTTTACCAGCTTGTTGAATCCATAATGTAACTAGTACCTCAACATATTAGTAACGGACTGAGTCAACTGTGCTTCGGCGCTGAGCCACCGGTTGTAGTCCAGCCGCATGAGCAGGCGCGCCAGGAACACGCCGCACGGACGGTCTCTGAGCGACACGAGCAACTGCATCAGCTGTTTTACCAGCTTGTTGAATCCATAATGTAACTAGTACCTCAACATATTAGTAACGGACTGAGTCAACTGTGCTTCGGCGCTGAGCCACCGGTTGTAGTCCAGCCGCATGAGCAGGCGCGCCAGGAACACGCCGCACGGACGGTCTCTGAGCGACACGAGCAACTGCATCAGCTGTTTTACCAGCTTGTTGAATCCATAATGTAACTAGTACCTCAACATATTAGTAACGGACTGAGTCAACTGTGCTTCGGCGCTGAGCCACCGGTTGTAGTCCAGCCGCATGAGCAGGCGCGCCAGGAACACGCCGCACGGACGGTCTCTGAGCGACACGAGCAACTGCATCAGCTGTTTTACCAGCTTGTTGAATCCATAATGTAACTAGTACCTCAACATATTAGTAACGGACTGAGTCAACTGTGCTTCGGCGCTGAGCCACCGGTTGTAGTCCAGCCGCATGAGCAGGCGCGCCAGGAACACGCCGCACGGACGGTCTCTGAGCGACACGAGCAACTGCATCAGCTGTTTTACCAGCTTGTTGAATCCATAATGTAACTAGTACCTCAACATATTAGTAACGGACTGAGTCAACTGTGCTTCGGCGCTGAGCCACCGGTTGTAGTCCAGCCGCATGAGCAGGCGCGCCAGGAACACGCCGCACGGACGGTCTCTGAGCGACACGAGCAACTGCATCAGCTGTTTTACCAGCTTGTTGAATCCATAATGTAACTAGTACCTCAACATATTAGTAACGGACTGAGTCAACTGTGCTTCGGCGCTGAGCCACCGGTTGTAGTCCAGCCGCATGAGCAGGCGCGCCAGGAACACGCCGCACGGACGGTCTCTGAGCGACACGAGCAACTGCATCAGCTGTTTTACTAGCTTGTTGAATCTGCAACAAGCAATCAAGTACATTATCATCACTACCATCATAACATTCCATATTACATCCGACGTGTTACATTTTACTTGGCACAGGTGGTGGATGCAGCTTCCAACACCCATCCTGCACTACAAGAACATCTCTCCATCTTGTTTGTGGACATCCGATACGTGTTTCTTGATACGTGGTCTCCATTCGAAGACTTTTCGGCTCCATCGGCCATCTAATCTCCTTGTTATATAAAAAAAAACGCTGGGTTATGTCAGTGACCTGCGTACATCTATGTATCTCCTCATTCTGATTCGATCCCATGAATTACAAATCCGCTCTGTATACCCCTATATATATATGGATGTAGTAGTAAACAGTGGCACAGCTTCATCGGCTCCAGGACGTTGCAGAATACAGTATTAAAATTAATCCTCCATCTAGACTTCTAGAGTCTAGTCTAGCTAGATGGAGGATTCATGTTACTATCTAGTTATCCAGATTCTAGACATAAGCTGGACCCTGACACTCCAACTGAATGGAGTAGGAGTAGGAGAAGATGCCATACCGGTCAGTATACCCGCGGATGTAGTAGTCCTCCCCCTCCCCCTCCCCCCCGGGCCCGCGCAGGCGACAGAACGAGTGGCACAGCTTCAGCAGCTCCATGATGTTGCAGAACACGTGTGATGACATACCGGTCAGTATACCCGCGGATGTAGTAGTCCTCCCCCTCCCCCGCGGGCCCGCGCAGACGACAGAACGAGTGGCACAGCTTCAGCAGCTCCATGATGTTGCAGAACACGTGTGATGACATACCGGTCAGTATACCCGCGGATGTAGTAGTCCTCCCCCTCCCCCGCGGGCCCGCGCAGACGACAGAACGAGTGGCACAGCTTCAGCAGCTCCATGATGTTGCAGAACACGTGTGATGACATACCGGTCAGTATACCCGCGGATGTAGTAGTCCTCCCCCTCCCCCGCGGGCCCGCGCAGACGACAGAACGAGTGGCACAGCTTCAGCAGCTCCATGATGTTGCAGAACACGTGTGATGACATACCGGTCAGTATACCCGCGGATGTAGTAGTCCTCCCCCTCCCCCTCCCCCGCGGGCCCGCGCAGACGACAGAACGAGTGGCACAGCTTCAGCAGCTCCATGATGTTGCAGAACACGTGTGATGACATACCGGTCAGTATACCCGCGGATGTAGTAGTCCTCCCCCTCCCCCTCCCCCCCGCGGGCCCGCGCAGGCGACAGAACGAGTGGCACAGCTTCAGCAGCTCCATGATGTTGCAGAGCACGGGTGATGACATACCGGTCAGTATACCCGCGGATGTAGTAGTCCTCCCCCTCCCCCTCCCCCAGGGCCCGCGCAGGCGACAGAACGAGTGGCACAGCTTCAGCAGCTCCATGATGTTGCAGAACACGTGTGATGACATACCGGTCAGTATACCCGCGGATGTAGTAGTCCTCCCCCTCCCCCGCGGGCCCGCGCAGACGACAGAACGAGTGGCACAGCTTCAGCAGCTCCATGATGTTGCAGAACACGTGTGATGACATACCGGTCAGTATACCCGCGGATGTAGTAGTCCTCCCCCTCCCCCGCGGGCCCGCGCAGACGACAGAACGAGTGGCACAGCTTCAGCAGCTCCATGATGTTGCAGAACACGTGTGATGACATACCGGTCAGTATACCCGCGGATGTAGTAGTCCTCCCCCTCCCCCTCCCCCAGGGCCCGCGCAGGCGACAGAACGAGTGGCACAGCTTCAGCAGCTCCATGATGTTGCAGAACACGTGTGATGACATACCGGTCAGTATACCCGCGGATGTAGTAGTCCTCCCCCTCCCCCGCGGGCCCGCGCAGACGACAGAACGAGTGGCACAGCTTCAGCAGCTCCATGATGTTGCAGAACACGTGTGATGACATACCGGTCAGTATACCCGCGGATGTAGTAGTCCTCCCCCTCCCCCGCGGGCCCGCGCAGACGACAGAACGAGTGGCACAGCTTCAGCAGCTCCATGATGTTGCAGAACACGTGTGATGACATACCGGTCAGTATACCCGCGGATGTAGTAGTCCTCCCCCTCCCCCGCGGGCCCGCGCAGACGACAGAACGAGTGGCACAGCTTCAGCAGCTCCATGATGTTGCAGAACACGTGTGATGACATACCGGTCAGTATACCCGCGGATGTAGTAGTCCTCCCCCTCCCCCTCCCCCGCGGGCCCGCGCAGACGACAGAACGAGTGGCACAGCTTCAGCAGCTCCATGATGTTGCAGAACACGTGTGATGACATACCGGTCAGTATACCCGCGGATGTAGTAGTCCTCCCCCTCCCCCTCCCCCCCGCGGGCCCGCGCAGGCGACAGAACGAGTGGCACAGCTTCAGCAGCTCCATGATGTTGCAGAGCACGGGTGATGACATACCGGTCAGTATACCCGCGGATGTAGTAGTCCTCCCCCTCCCCCTCCCCCAGGGCCCGCGCAGGCGACAGAACGAGTGGCACAGCTTCAGCAGCTCCATGATGTTGCAGAACACGTGTGATGACATACCGGTCAGTATACCCGCGGATGTAGTAGTCCTCCCCCTCCCCCTCCCCCCCGGGCCCGCGCAGGCGACAGAACGAGTGGCACAGCTTCAGCAGCTCCATGATGTTGCAGAACACGTGTGATGACATACCGGTCAGTATACCCGCGGATGTAGTAGTCCTCCCCCTCCCCCTCCCCCCCGGGCCCGCGCAGGCGACAGAACGAGTGGCACAGCTTCAGCAGCTCCATGATGTTGCAGAACACGTGTGATGACATACCGGTCAGTATACCCGCGGATGTAGTAGTCCTCCCCCTCCCCCTCCCCCCCGGGCCCGCGCAGGCGACAGAACGAGTGGCACAGCTTCAGCAGCTCCATGATGTTGCAGAACACGGGGTTGTTCAGCGAGTCTATCGTGTCGCTGGACGTGTTGCTTTCTGATGACTGAAACATTGTTTGGTTCTTATTAAACGAATTCAGTTTTTTGATTTTGGTAAAGGCGACCTCTGTGAGCGAAAGTTCACTTGCGGCGCAGGTTGCAAAAAGGAGCAGGTAGGACAAAAATTTGCACTCTTTGGAATCTATATACTTACCTATACATATAAAGGACTGACATATAGGTACAGCCGTAACCGCTAACGGTAGAAAGGTGAAATTTGGACCTTGGCTTTCTTTTAGGACGTATAGGTCTACTAAGAAGGGGTTTTGCGAAATTCACCCCTAAGGGGAGAAGTTGGTTGCAAGTTTGTATGGATTTTTTTTTAATTAGCAACGATTTTGATAAAACTGGAGCTTCAACCGAGGCGAAGCGAGAGCGGGTCGCTAGTATTAAATAAGCGAACAAAACTCACCGTAGTAACCGTCATGAAGGACTGCGTCAGTACATCCGCCAAGAAGTTAGCGTGCGCAGTCTTCAGCACTTCGAAGTCATCCGTCTTGCCGACCGCGTCCATGAGGCGGGAGAAGTTTGTCTCCAACACATCGCTCTGGAGGTAATGCTGCAGGTTGTCCATCAGGAACATTAGCTTGTTGTGGAGCTGGCACATGGGGAAGCTGAAATAAGAAAAAACATATTAGTGGACAATTCACATCACACAGGGATATCTAGCGACATCTAGAGGAGATACATAGAAAGGGGATTAGCCATTTCCCTATCGAGGGTGCTGTCAAACTGACCGAGATATTTATTACCTATTTAAAGATTTACGGCTTTGGCGGCCGCTGCGAGTGGCACGCTCTCTACGCTCGCTCTTTTTTTATTTTTTTATATATTTGGAAAACCAACGGCTTAAATATACATAATAGAATTTTAAATAGATACATAGAGCCAATGAGAGGTTCTCACGGGTAGATATTTTACATGTAGAACAAACATTAAAGTGTGAACACACAAACCAAAAATAATTTAAGTCATATTCTACTGAAAACCAACATAATTTAAACAAATTAAGCAGTAATTACTTGACTAACCTAACTAAAAACTATTAAATATTTACTATTGAAACAATAAGTAATGTTACTAGGTATGCCAAATCGCTTGAAATGTTGTATCAGTAAAGCCTGCGTGTATACAAATACACTAGTTTTTGTTTAGTTAAAAAGTACCTAGTAGTTTTGATTTTATAGGCATTCAAAGTTTCGAAAAATATCGAGTCGCGCTAACAGTCACATGAGCGCTTGTGACGTCATAGTGCAGCACGATCAGTCTGTTTCACTCAGTCCGCTTGCATTCGCTTGTTATTGTGACGTAACTATAATAGTTAGAAATATGCTGTCGCGACATTTTTTGTAGATATTAATGTGTTCTACAAAATTGTAGTACATTGTATATTTCTAAAATGAATACTTTTCGCAGCGCATGCGATATAAGATTTTTTTTTTACATCTTGGGTGACATATTTGGGTTTTCCGTGCGGATCCCTACTTTTTTTGAAAATATAATATAGCTTATAACCTTCCTCGATAAATGGACTATCCAACACTGAAAGAATTTTTGAAATCGGACCAGCGGTTTCTGAGATTAGCGCGTTCAAACAAAAAAAGAAACTCGTCAGCTTTATAATATTAGTATAGATAGTATAGATAGGTATAAGTATAGAAGCGCATAAACAAGTTTTAAATCAAAATAAACGGCCTCACGCATATTGTAAGTAAATTAAATACAAATAAAAGTGGCCAAAAATTGAAAAAAAAATTACATTTGGGGGTCCCCATACATAGGACTGAAACTTAAAAACTTTTTTTTAATCGGACCCATACGACGGGTTATCTATGAATAGGTATTTAGAAATCATAACAATATTTCTAAAACCATTTAATTTTAAACTCAATAGTTTACACGTAAGACTCTTCCAAAGTGCAAAACAGAGTGTCCCCCCCCCCCCCCTCTAGTTTCTAAAATAAGAAGATGATAAATCTAGAAAAATATATATTGTACATAACCATAAAAACTAACAACGAAAATTGGTTTGAACGAAATCTATGAAGTAGTTTTTTTTATAGTACGTCATAAACTATTTCATATAAACAATTGCTGCGGAAGCCTGCATGGGCGAGTCCGACTCGCACTTGGCCACTTTTATTTGTATTTATTTTACTTACAATATGCGTGAGGCCGTTTATTTTGATTTAAAACTTGTTTATGCGCTTCTATACTTATACCTATCTATACTATCTATACTAATATTATAAAGCTGACGAGTTTCTTTTTTTGTTTGAACGCGCTAATCTCAGAAACCGCTGGTCCGATTTCAAAAATTCTTTCAGTGTTGGATAGTCCATTTATCGAGGAAGGTTATAAGCTATATTATATTTTCAAAAAAAGTAGGGATCCGCACGGAAAACCCAAATATGTCACCCAAGATGTAAAAAAAAAAACTTATATCGCATGCGCTGCGAAAAGTATTCATTTTAGAAATATACAATGTACTACAATTTTGTAGAACACATTAATATCTACAAAAAATGTCGCGACAGCATATTTCTAACTATTATAGTTACGTCACAATAACAAGCAAATGCAAGCGGACTGAGTAAAACAGACTGATCGTGCTGCACTATGACGTCACACCGTAACCGGCGGCTCGCGTCGTACGGTTACAACTTGTTTTACTTCTAAATCGGAAACTAATTGATGTATCGAAGTAATTCTTTCACTAGTATTTTTTATATTTGACATAGAATATGGAGTGCTATTCATCAAAATGAGGTAACATTATCAATTACTATTGAACAGAAAAAGAAGAAGATTCACCAAAAAAGTTATCACGCCTCGCTTTGGATATAGTATTACAGAATGGATCAATATTATATTATGATATTTACACAAGTTATTGAATGATCTTATCTCTATTATTACTTACTTATGAAGTAGATAGCAAATGTAATACCTCGAGGCCTGTTTGTAAGTCTTCCACAGCGCATGTAAGTCATGCTGCGTCTTCTTGATCCTCAGCAGTAGACGGAACATGTCGTTGTAGCGCGCCAGCACCTCCGCCGCGAACAGCAGGTGCAGCGGCCACTTGAACGAGTACTTCAGGATTATACTGGACCAGCCGTCTGCTACTGGATAATTAAATAAATACTTGATGAAAACCCGGCTCGATGAAATTTGATGAATTTCGCCATAATCCGAATTTTGCGGATATATGATGTCCACTCAAAATCAATATTTTTAATGTTTTGTTATTCATATAAGGTTTCAATCGAGTCTACCGTACTCCTTGACGAAATTATTAATATAGATTGATGGATAGCCTTACATAGCAAGATGCTCTAACAGTGAAGGCAAACATCGTGAAAAAAACCGTCATGTTCTATCAAGCTTTGAAGTTTTGAAGGTATTGTGTCATTCACCAACCCGTACTTGGCCAGCGCATCGTGTAATTAAGGCCCTTATGTCTCTCGTCAAGAGAAAAGTAATCAACTATTTACGTTCCCACTGCTGGGCCCTGTGTCCCAATATATCAATCAAATCATATCAAAATAGTTGATTATGTATACCTGAGCTGCCATCGTCGTCGACCGATGAGGTGGTGCTGTTGACCGACACGTTGTGCTTCACGTGCGGCAGCTCGAAGCTGAACTTGTCCACGTCGGAGTTGTTGCTCAGGAACACGGCTCTGGCTGCTAGTTGAAACGCGTGGTTCATATCTGTAAACGGGTAATTATTCACTGAAATGGGTCCGTAAACGGGTAATTATTGACTGAAATGGATCTGTTAACGGGTAATTATTCACTGAAATGAATCTGAAAACGGGTATTCACTGAAATGGATCTGTTAACGGGTAATTATTCACTGAAATGAATCTGAAAACGGGTATTCACTGAAATGGATCTGTTAACGGGTAATTATTCACTGAAATGGATCCGTAAACGGGTAAATATTCACTGAAATGGATCTGTAAACTGGTAATTATTCACTGAAATGGATCTGTAAACGGGTATTTCGCTGAAATGGATCTGTAAACGGGTAATTATTCTATATAAAACTAGGTGCTCATACACGGTAGTTAATATATCGAATA